>CM077670.1:360633622-363581122 GCA_039707655.1 Elymus sibiricus | reverse complement strand
TGCTTCTCCAACGAAACTTGCCTAACCCGTGACTCCTCCACCGTACCACCGACAATCATCCTCCCCCGGAGTCATGCCCTGGGTGGCCTCTGTGTCACTCTTGACACCTGCCACCGTCGTGGCCAAACAAAACTATCCCAAACGGGGACCTGAGCTCAATAACTAAACCCGGCTCACAAGGTTATCGTCGTCTACCTGATCAGGGCAGCACACACGCATAACCCCCCCCTCTTTGGTGGTACCGATAAAAGAGCACGCAGTTAGACCAAGCCAAGGCCGTCCCATTCCGGCAGGTGTGGCTGCACTGGAAAGTTCGGTTCAGTGGCACTTGATCAACGATGAAGGAATTTATCCCCGAGTAATCATAGTTATCACTGACACTCCGATATACAAATGATCCAAGTTACTACAATGACCAACTGGAAATCCAATGAGCATTATGATCAACTTTTACTACTGATCCCATATATGCAGTTTTGGAAGTATCACAAAATAATCATAGACGGTAATCTCACAGTTCGATAGCATAACGACATAAATCTGGAAATCCACTACTAATCTATAATCCCATCATCATCATAACAGTAACTTATCCCAAAATCTTCAAACTATTGCATGAATCAATCCATTCATAAATAATTCATATTTGGCATTAAAATAAATATTTAAACTATGATATTGCAATGCAATTATGCAAATGAGAGTTGTGGCTTACCTTGCACCAACAGAGTGTGGGAGTACTCCTGGTCTTCACCAACTACTCAAAACAATCTGAAAAACATTTTTGGAAGCATTTTCAAATACTAAATAAAGCATTTTCTTTTGACCAGAAATTCTAGACAGCAGAGAAAAATGCCAAATTTTTACAGCAACTAGAGGAGCTCATAAGAAAAATAATGCAAAAAGAATGAACTCATTTGGACTTATGGTTTAAAAGATATTGATGGTCAAAGTTGAGTCAAACTTCTGGAATTATTTGAAATAAACAGAAAACTGGAAAATCCTAGAAGCGGCCACGTCGAAGACGTAAACCGGCCAGGCGTTTCCCCTCACGTACCGGTTCGGGCGCGCGTGGAGTCGCCGACAGGTGGGGCCCTGGTGCCAGGTTTAAACAGAGAGCGAGAGAGAACAGTGGGCGGCGGGACTCACCGGCGACGTTCACCGGCGTAGAGGCCCCGGCGAAGCGGGGCAACGGCGGGGATGGAACGAGCAGATGATGGCGAGTACTCCCGTACCCGTGGCTCCTCGAACGGTGGCCGGACGCGGTCGCCCCCTTCGTCTCAGGCGGCGATGAGCTACGGTGGTCGATCGATCCGGCGACTCCGACGAGCTCTTGGACAGATGAGAGGTTGGGGAGGACCCGTGGAGCTCCACGAACTCCCTGGTGGGCCTGGTTGGAGTTGGGGTGGACGGAGGCGAGCTGGAGGAGCTCGAGCAGAACGACGGAGCTCTTCGCCGGAGTTGGAGAAGAAGGGCTCTCCGGCCTGCCTTGGCGCTGCTGGTGGCGATTGAGAGGGAGAGGAGGGGAGGGGCGCGGCGAGATGAGGCCGGGGAGGGCCTTTTATAGGTAGGCAGAGGGTGGCCGAGCCACTCGGCGCCGCGGACACGTCGCCGGAGCGGGTACGGTGACGTGGCCGTCGCGGAGCGAGGTGAAGCGACGAGAGAGGTCAGGGGAGTTAAGCGCAAGGCGAAGGCTCGCCGGGAAGCTGCTAGCCAGCTTATCCCCGTACGGCCACTGTGCCGCCCGTGCGCGCACTTCGCCGTGTGTAGCGGCGAGCCTCGCCGGAGGGGGTAGAAGGGTCCAGGCTGGCCAGGCGGATGGCGGCGACGACGTCGGCATACTAGGACAAAGAGAGACATCGAGAGGTGACCGAAGCGAGTGTGTCCGACGCGGGCGACGTGCAGAGCACGGTTTTGGCTCGGCCAGAAGCATGGTCACCGCATGCACTGGCGCACGTGGCGCGCTCTGGCTTGCCCGGTCGTGTCCACGCGATAGTCCCTCCTTCCAGAGGCCTCCCAGTGCAGCTGGTTTGACAGGAGGTGGCTAGGACAGCTGGCTACGTTCCAGGCATGTTTCTGGATAGAAACTTGGGCAGCAAGTTGAGGTAAAATGGCTAGGGCTTTGGGAGTAAAAGTTTTCCATGTTAGGGTGTAGTAGGAAGGTGCATATGCTGGATCAGTGTAGAGCATAGTTGCTTCACAACTGCCTCTTTGATCCAGAAATCTTGCAGAGGATGTTGCACTCACTGGGATGCGTTCCTAGAGTTGAAACTTGGTATTTGTGGGTGATTTGGGGATGCCATCATGCTATAAAAATTTCAGCCCAATTGGGTTAGTGTACATGGTACTTCCTTCACAACACTTCCCACTGGACAGAAATTTGCAGGAATTTTATAGAGAAATTGGCTGAATGAAATGAGCCCACAATTTGTGGAGACTTATAATATGGGTAGGAGAATGTCCTGGATTAATTTCAGAATTTTTGAAGCAATATAAGATATAGTTGCCTGACAAACTGAAATTAGGACCAGGATCAAAGATTGGATGCTGAGCTCACCATGAGGAGTAAATCATGAATATTTTCACATATCCAAGGTTCACATGGTGCTAAGGATTTATGAGAATTTTCTTGGAATTTTTGAAAGAACATAAATATAGGTTGCTTCACAACCTAGAGCTCGATCAAAGGGCTATTCCTTTAATGGAAAAAGGAATATTAGGTTGTAATAAAATTGAGATGGAGCAAGAATGGATATGACATGACTTGAGAGAAGTTGTTGAGGGCCTGAGTTACTTGGGAAGGAAAATCAATAAAATATTCCCAAGTTTTAAGTCCATAGAGCCATTCAGAGACAAAACCAAACCCAATTCCAAATAAAAATTTTGCAAGGAAAAGCTGAGAAAAACCAGGGTGTCACAGAAGCTATTCCAACTAGTAGTGATGATCATAACACTTCTATTAAAATGCTTAAAGAAGTTATTTTCCCAAGGTTTGGAGTTCCTAGATATTTAATGACTGATGGTGGTTCACATTTTATTCATGGTGCATTCCGTAAATTGCTTGCTAAATATGATGTCAACCATAGAATTGCATCTCCCTATCACCCTCAAAGTAGCGGTCAAGTTGAATTGAGCAATACAGAAATAAAATTAATTCTGCAGAAAACCGTCAATAGATCTAGAAAGAATTGGTCTAAGAAACTTGATGATGCATTATGGGCTTATAGAACTGCTTATAAAAATCCTATGGGTATGTCTCCTTATAAAATGGTTTATGGGGGACATCATCTTCAAGCTTAATGAACGAATTGACTATCTCCAAGGCCAAATCTATGATTTCAAAACCAAAATTTTGAGTATGAGGCAAGATTCAAAGGTATGAGTTTAGCAGCAAGTTTCAGGACTCTGGAGACTCGTTCATCTTTTTATGATGGGGAACCTATGCCATGGAAACCGGAGGATAAGCCCACTTCATCAGCACCACCATCACCGAAGAAGGAGACTTGAGCACATGGGTATGGGCACTCCCCTTGGCTTGTGCCAAGCTTGGGGGAGGTGCCCCGGTATCGTATCACCATCACTTTTATTATCATTACCTTTTTTTAGTTCGATCCTTAGTTATTTCGTGATCTAGTTGAATAAAAGTTTAATATGATCTATTTTCGAGTATTAGCTTCGTGATCTATCTATCTATGTAATCGAGTTGAGAGTTATATAATAAAGAGCAGTTTGAATTTTTGTTTCTTTACTTTCATGTTTCAATTCTAGCTATGAAAATAATCAAAAAGATCATATGCTAATCTTATGGAAAGTAATGACATTACATAAAGAAAAGTATAAGTGGTAAAATTTATTGGAAGTTAATAAACATAGCATTAGTTAATGATGCAATTCATGAAAAAGTTAATAAGGGAAGAGAAGATTCACATGCAAATATACTATCTTGGACATCTTTTATGATTGTGAGCCCCCATTAAGTATTTTATGTCAAATTGTTGACGTTGGACAAGGAAGACAACGTAATGAATTATGTTTGTTCATATTCACATAGAAGTTATATTGTTATAGATCCTCCAACATGTGGTGCTTGCCCAATATCTTTGCTAGCCAAAAATCCGCACCAAGTAGAGATACTACTTGTGCATCCAAAACCCTTAAACCCAGTTTCATGTCATGAGAGTCCACTATATCTACATAGGGATTAAATAAGATCCCTCAAGTAAGTTGTCATTGGTGCAAAAAGCAATAAAAATTGCCTCTAAATATGTCTGGACTTTTATTGTAAGGGAAATAAGCTTTGTATAAACTTGTGATGGTAAATAAATAAAAGCGACAGACTGCATAATAAAGGTTGCTATCACAAGGGGCAATATAAAATGACGTTCCTTTGCATTAAGAGCTTGTGCATCCAACAACAAAAAGCGCATGACAACCTCTGCTTCCCTCTGCGAAGGGCCTATCCTTTACTTTTATGTATTTACTTTTTATGCAAGAGTCAATAGTGTTCCCCTCTACTTAATTTTTATTTTTCTCTTTTGCAAGCATCATGTGGTGGGGAAAGATCTAGGCATATATATCCAGTTGGATATGAGTGATCATGAGTTATTATTGTTGACATCACCCTTGAGGTGAATAAGTTGGGAGGCGAAAAAACAAGCCCCTATCTTTCTATGTGTCTGCCTAAACTTTTTGCTCCATATATATGTCGTGAGTGTTAGCAATCATGGAAGACTAAATGATGGTTGAGTATGTGGACTTGCTAAAAAGCTCCTACATGAGACCCTTCCTGAAAATACGATGAATTGCAATTGCATGGTTGACTGAGAACATAGTTTGTTAGTTTTCAAGAAAGTTTATGCCTTATACTTCATTGTTGTGATGAATTGTTACTTGCTCATGAGAAGTTTTATGATAATAAATATTGCTGTTATAATAATGATCATGATGCTACTATGTCCGTATTTTGTTTTTATCGACACCTCTCTCTCTAAACATGTGGACATGATTATCGATATCGGCTTTCGCTTGAGGACAAGCGAGGTCTAAGCCTGGGGGAGTTGATACGTCCATTTTGCATCATGTTTTACTACTGTTATTTATAGTGTTTTTAATCAATATAACACTTTGTGGAGCAATTCTAATGCCTTTTCTCTCTTAATATGCAAGATTCACACAAGGAGGGAGATTGCCGGCAGCTGGAATTCTGGACCTGAAAAAGCTATGTCAGAGATACCAATTCTGCAGATCTCCAAATGAGCTGAAATTTTATGGAGATTTATTTTGGAATAAATAAAAAAAACTGGAAACAAAAAGTACCAGAGGGGGCCACCCAGGTGCCCACGAGGCACCAGGGCGCGCCACCCCCCTAGGCGCGCCCTGGTACCTCGTGGGGACCCTGGCCAGCCTTTGGCCCCCATTTTCTGGTATATAAGTCCATTTGCCCTAGAAAAAATAGAGAGAAGACTTTTGGGATGGTGCGCCGCCTTCTCGAGGCGGAACTTGGGCAGGAGCACTTTTGCTCTCCGGCGGAGAGATTCTGCCTGGGAAACTTCCCTCCGGGAGGGGGAAATCGTCGCCATCGACATCACCAGCGATCCTCTCATCGTGGGAGGACTAATCTTCACCAACATCTTCACCAGCACCATCTCATCTCAAACCCTAGTTCATCTCTTGTATTCAATCTTTGTGTTAAAACCTCAGATTGGTACCTGTGGGTTGCTAGTAGTGTTGATTACATCTTGTAGTTGATGCTAGTTGGTTTATTTGGTGGAAGATTATATGTTCAGATCTATTATGCTATTCAATACCCCTCTGATCTTGGACATGATTATGAGTTGTGAGTAGTTACTTTTGTTCTTGAGGACATGGGAGAAGTCTTGTCATAAGTAATCATGTGAATTTGGTATTCGTTCGATATTTTGATGATATGTATGTTGTTGATTCTCTTAGTGGTGTCGTGTGAACGTCGACTACATGACACTTCACCATATTTGGGCCTAAGGGAATGCATTGTGGAGTAGTAATTAGATGATGGGTTGCTAGAGTGGCAGAAGCTTAAACCCTAGTTTATGCGCTATTCCGTAAGGGGCTGATTTGGCTAGAGTTATCTTAATTCTTTTTTCGTAGTTGCGGATGCTTGCGAGAGGGGGTAATCATAAGTGGGAGGCTTGTTTAAGTAAGAACAGCACCCAAGCACCGGTCCACCCACATATCAAATTATCAAAGTAGCAAACGCGAATCAAACAAACAAGATGAAAGTGACTAGTTGAAATTCCCATGTGTCCTCGAGAACGCTTTGCTTACTATAAGAGATCGTTCCGGCTTGTCCTTTGCTACAAAAAGGATTGGGTCACCTTGCTACACTTTTTGTTACTATTGCTACTTGTCAGTTGTTACAAATTATCTTGCTATCAAACTACTCGTTACCGATAATTTCAGTGCTTGCAGAAAATACCTTGCTGAAAACCGCTTTTCATTTCCTTCTGCTCCTCGTTGGGTTCGACACTCTTACTTATCGAAAGGACTACGATTTATCCCCTATACTTGTGGGTCATCACACCGCACGCCTGCCGGAGACCAGATCCGATGCGCTCGCAGTGCAGACTGAAGGCGGGGGGATCGAACCTTGCTGTTGTAGCACCTCCACCGCCCACCACCCCTCCTCCACGCACCCATCCCCCGCCTACTGCACACGGCCTAGGTCCCAGCAGCGAGCCGCCACCTCACTGTTGAGCAGCAACCACCACCACGCCCAGAGACGCCAAATCGAAGTGGCGATGTGCCTGGAGCCCCGACCCACCTGGTCGGCGAGCACCGGCACCAGCCCCGGCCGCGCGCAGCGAGACCTAGGAGCCACCAGCCCCGCGCCGGCGCCTGTAGCCGGCCGCGCGCACGGATCCAGGCACGCAGGCCAGATCCACCACGAGGATGCAGCCACCAGGAACCACGTAACCACCGCAGACCTCCCTCCGGGCCCGAGCACCAACCACCGCACGCCAGGGCGCCCGAAGACGCACGGATCTGCCCATCCGCGTCGGCCGCCGCCGGCCACGCATCCAGCTCGGCCGCTGGCACTCCCACCGCTCCCGCATGAGGTAGGTGTACGCAGCCCGCACGCACCAGCTTCCAAGCTCCAGCATCGCCGCCACGAACGGCGCATCTCGCGCCCACGCCCAGCGAGCGCCAAAAGCGTCCACCGCGGATCTCCCCATGCTGCCTTTGGAGACGGGGGCCGCCGCCACCGCGGCCGAGCCGGCGGCGGCGGCGGAGAGGAGGGCGCCGACGGAGGGGGACCGGCGGCTGCGAGCTTGGTCTCCCCTGAGTCGCCCGGTGGGAGCGACGCGGGGGTCGGGTGGGGGCAAAGTTCGCTATATAACACCTGCCTGTGATGAATGAATGCATGGTGTGAGTTCTCCCTAATCTCCCTCGTCAACATGATCCATGCCCGTCCATCCACCACACACCGCGCAAATGCCGTGTTCCCTTGTTCCCGCCTTAATTAGTGACCGACCGATCGGTGACCCCGCACGCCACATGCTGGGTACTAACTAGCTTCTATAGCTATAGGTTAAATGTGTTGCATCAATCAAATGCATAAAACGGATTTCCGTTCAGTTTTAGGGCGTGGTAATATGAATCCCATTCCCATCACACCAGCCATCAACTCCTTGGGACGATGGACATGTAGCATTTTTCACATATACAAGTGCATGGAACTCAGCAGCGGAGCTCCTTGTCTAGTGATGAACGTGTGTGCGTGTACGCTAGCTCTAGATGCATTTGTGGCAGCAGTGTCATCCGGCCGGACAAGATGTCCTTCGTGGTTCGGACATGGCACGGCCAGCCAGAGTCTAGTGAGGGCAACTCCAACGCACCCCAAATGGTCCGGTCGCGTCCGTTTGGGGGTAAACGGACAGAAACCGCGACCCAACGTGCGGGAGCAAATGGACCAATGTCCGTTTTCGGTCCGATTTCTATCGATTCCCGGCCCAACTTTGGGTCGCGTTTGCGTTGAAACGGACGCGCGCGGACGGGCGGAGACGCGTGCCCTTGTCCTCCCCTGGCCCGCCCGTCGGTGACACACCCCCTTTTCTTCCCCCCGCCCTAGCTCCGCCCTCCGCCCGCCCCACGCCGCCGCCGCCGCCACCTGATGTCTACTACACAACTTATTCTTGTAGACTCGTGTTGGGCCTCCAAGCGCAGAGTTTTGTAGGACAGTAGCAATTTTCCCTCAAGTGGATGACCTAAGGTTTATCAATCCGTGGGAGGCGTAGGTTGAAGATGGTATCTCTCAAACAACCCTGCAACCAAATACAAGAAATCTCTTGTGTCCCCAACACACCCAATACAATGGTAAATTGTATAGGTGCACTAGTTCGGCAAAGAGATGGTGATAAAAGTGTAGTATGGATAGTTGAAATATATTTTTATAATCTGAATAAATAAAAACAGCAAGATAGAAAACGATAAAAGTGAGCACAAACGGTATTGCAATGCTTAAAAACAAGGCCTAGGGTTCATACTTTCGCTAGTGCAATCTCTCAACAATGCTAATATAATTGGATCATATAACCATCCCTCAACGTGCGATAAAGAATCGCTCCCAAGTTTCTATTAGCGGAGAACATAAGATAGAAATTGTTTGTAGGGTACGAAACCACCTCAAAGTTATCCTTTCCGATCGATCTATTGAGCTCCTATATGTAGGGGAACGCAGCAGAAAACAAAAAATTTCCGACCTACGCACCAGCCCAGGATCACTATGGAGACTGCATACAAGGTTTGATCTGTTTCGTTACCGACTCGTAGCGCAGCGGAAGTAGAGTCGATGACGATCGGCGGTGCAGATCCCCGGAGCTAGGATTTACAACCTCCCAACCGCGAGGATGTACTCCCACATCTGCTCCTCGGACAGTCCTCCGGGAGGCGGTCGGACAGTCCCTCGGACGGTGTCGCGGACAGTCCCTCGGACGGTGTCGCGGACAGCCCTTTGGGAGGACCTTCGAAACTCGAACGGTCACTCGAACAGCCCTTCGGGAGGACCCTCGAAACTAAGACGATCACTTGGACAGCCCTTCGGGAGGCACTCTCGAACTAAGACCGAAACTATGATCTCTCTACAGAGTTGCACACATACGGTGTCATCTATCCGGCAGGGCTTCGCCGTCCAGAACTAGTTCCCACCGGAACACAGACAGCCTTTCGGCTCTACGAAACTATTTCGCTGGGAGGGAGAGAGAAGCCAGACAAGTCTATGGCATGTGTATGAGAGCAAGCATGATCTGATTTTGGAGAGCTCTCTCCACCTCTATTTATAGGAGGAGCAAGGGGTAGAGGAAAGAACAAAAGGACCTTCCTAGGATCTTTCCACCACATGCCACATAAGGGTGTGTAGAACATATCCACCATGAGGTGGAAGGACACCTCAAGGAGGCCCCCTCCATGCCATGGCCGAAATTGTGCAGCCCCCTTGGGGGGCTCCACCTCCCTTTCATACACCAAAAGTGGTTTTCTTCTAGAAGAAAAACCCCATTTGCAAATCAGCCCAAAAAGTGCTTTTCACTATTCACGAAAACATTTTTCTGCGTCCGTTAAAACCCAAATTATTTCTGTGTGCCTAGAATAATTCTAGCACCCACCAAAACAATTTTGAACGCATTCCAAAACAATTTCAGAACAATGTTTCTTCAGCGAAAAGCAACCAAAGTGGTTCCGACTGCTCCGGAACATTTCCGGTTTTTGTCCCGGAAAATTCCCAGAAGTTTCCAGAACACTCCTGGCATCCTCCAAGAATTTCCAGGCGTGTGCCGGAACCAATTTGACTTAATGGAATACCCTGAAACAACTTTTCAGTTTCACCGGAACTATTCCGGTGTTCTCGCCGGAACGTTTCCGTTTCGTCCGAAACTTTTTCGGTGATTTTCTCTCAGACTCCCTGTCTAGTATTCAGCAGATAGATGACCCTTAAGCGTGTGACCCTATAGGTTCGGTGAAGTATAGACATGACCGGAACTCTTTCCGATCAATGATCAACATCGGAGCCGTGGACACCCATATTGACCCCTATACCCACACGAATGAATATTCGAGTGAACCTCCAGTTGCCGTGTGCTATTCTTGTTGCTTCGCGATATGTTACAAATACCCGATGTGAGACATGTTGGCATCCCCGTGGATCAACAACTTGTCCACTATGCCAGTTACCTCGTTACCGGTATTGTTCCCTTTTCTCGTTCCCGTGTTCCGGCATCCCCGTGATCAAATCACAAAGTGTCTGGCCAGACGATGATGGATACCGTAACACCGAGAGGGCCCAGAGATATCTCTCCATCGTCGGAGGAGCAAATCCCAATCTTGAGCTATCGAGTTACTTGACATACTTTTCCATGAACCCGTAAGCCGCCGTAATAGCCACCCATTTACAGATGACGTTTAACAAACCCCAAAGTTCATGAAGCAAGCATGAAGAAACTCAATACTCTCATGGTCTAAGGAATCATGCAAACGTTAACCATCTATGTGTTATTAACCATTAACTTGTGACGAATGTATCTCATAGCATAACATCAATTCGGGTCGATTCAACACAAATGTTCTTCTAACATTGTGCCCACAAAATTGCCGGCATAGCCATGCCCATGATCAGGAAAACAGGATCATCATGCAATACTTGAGCCAGTCTTAGAGGCCAGACTAGGAATACATTTTACCGTTTATTATTCCACACGTGCATATGAGTCTTCCTTCGAGCCTCGTGGTTATTGTAGACTCGAGGACCATAGCAGTTATAGCATGGAACATAAACCTAATTATGAACAGGGAGATAATCAATAACATTTATTATTGCCTCTAGGGCATATCTCCTACACTCTAAGTGTCACAAACAGCCCTAGAGTTCGTACTAAAATAACACCATATGATACACATCAACCAACTCTAATGTCACCTAGATACTCCAATGTCACCACAAGTATCCGTGAGTTGATTATACGATATGCATCAAACAACTTCATAATGATAATATTCGATCCACACAAAGAACTCCAAGGAGCACCCCAAAGTTTCTATCGGAGAAACCATAATGAAAACGTGCATCAACCCAGATGCATAGATTACCCCAATGTCACCGCGGGAATCCGCGTGTTGAGTGCCAAAACATATATCAAGTGAGTCAATATAATACCCCATTGTCACCACGGGTATTCATACGCAAGACATACATCAAGTGTTCTCAAATCTGAAATATTCAATCCGACAATAACGAAACCTCAAAGGGAAAAGATTCGATTCATCACAACAAGGATAGAGAGGGAAGAAACACCATATGATCCAACTATATTAACAAAGCTCGCGATACATCAAGATCGTGCCATATCAAGAACACGAGAGAGAGAGAGAGATCAAACACATAACTACTATTACATACCCTCTGCCTCGAGGGTGAACTACTCCCTCCTCGTCATGGAGGCTGCTGGGATGATGAAGATGGCCTCCGGTGATGCTTTCCCCCCTCCGGCAGGGTGCCGGAAAAGGGCTGTAGATGAGATCATGGAGGTACAGAGGCTCGCGCCGGCGTAAAAACTCATCTAGGGTTATTTCTGGGGGTTTCTCTATTTATAGGATTTTTCAGCGTTGGAATCAGGTCAGACGGAGCCACGTGGGCCCCACGAGGTACCAGGGCGCGCCTATGGGGGGGCTGGCGCGCCGTGGTGCCTCGTGGGCACTGGGTGGCCCCCTCCAGTGGGTCTTGGTTCCAATATTTCTTATTTATTCCATAAAAAATCTCCAAAAAGTTTCATCCAATTCCAAGAACTTTTATTTCTGCACAAAAAACAACACCATGGCAATTCTGCTGAAAACAGCGTCAGTCTGGGTTAGTTCTAATCAAATCATACCAAAAGCATATAGAATTGTTATAAACATGGCATGAATACTTCATAAATTATAGATACGTTGGAGACGTATCAACAGCCCCAAGCTTAATTCCTGCTCGTCCTCGAGTAGGTAAATGATAAAAGAAATAATTTATGAAGTGTGAATGCTAGCATAGTGCATAAGTTTGATCAATGATAATTCCAATCACTTTTTTCTAGCATCATTATATATCATAAACAGTAGCTCATCTCATAAAACTTTTCATGATCAAGTAGAAAGCTATTCACATGTTAAAGTATAGACCATAAACTTTCTTGAAAACTAACAAACTATGTTTTCAGGAAGGTTCTATGTAAGAGCTTTGATTTAGCAAATTCCACATACTCAACTATCATTTAGTCTTCCATGATTGCTGACACTCAAAGCAAATTTTTAGAACAAACTATTTCAGTCAAACACATAGGAAGATAGGGGCTTAATGTTTTGCCTCCCAACTTATTTATCTCATGAATAATGTCAACAATAATAACTCATGATCACCTATATTCAACTGGATATATGTGCCTGGATCATTCCCTACCACATGATGCTTGCCCACTAGAGAATAAATAGAGCGGAATAGGGATGAACATTACTGACTCTTACATAAAAGTAAATACAAAAAAGTAAATACAGAAATTTAAAAGATAGGCCCTTCGCAGAGGGAAGCAGAGGTTGTCATGCACTTTTTATTTTTGGATGTGCAAGCCCTTAATGCAAAGAAACTATCGGGGCCGGATTTCCGGGACACAATATCCCAGAAATTAACCCTCGTGTCGTCACCAGCCCCAGGATTACTGTTACTGGTGGACACATCCTTGTTACAGATTACCAAGCAATTACAAGAATTGGATACAAGACCATAAAGGTATAATGATACAACAATGCTTTCTGGTGATGGGTGACGGAAGCGACTCATGGTTCTCCAACGCCGATGGGGTTCCATTCCCATAGGAATAGCTGACCCGGATAATTCCTATCCCGCGTGGCTGCTATCCTAGGCTCCGTATGGACGTCGTTATAGTACTCCTTGCTGAAATCCTGACCTGACCAATTAAATAGCCAGGGACAAGCCAGTGAGTACGTTGGAATGTACTCGCAAACATAATGAACAAAAGATATACCGAATGCATATGATCATGATGGGTTAAATTATATGCATATGCTGAACGAAATTAAAGCATGGCATGATAAATATTAGTACGGTGCAGAAGAATAAATATAAAATTTTGGTGACAAACAAGGAAAGTTAATGGAGAATCGGGCGAGACAGGACCGCCCGAGAATCCAAAAGAAAATATAAAAGTGGAGAATCGGGCGAGACAGGACCGCCCGAGAATCCAAAAGAAATGCCAAACTGGTGTCTAAAAGCGACGCCTCGAGAGGTCTTGAAAAGAAATGCCAAACGGGTGTCTAAAAGCGACGCCTCGAGAGGTCTTGAAAAGAAATGCCAAACGGGTGTCTAAAAGCGACGCCTCGAGAGGTCTTGAAAAGAAATGCCAAACGGGTGTCTAAAAGCGACGCCTCGAGAGGTCTTGAAAATAAATGAGTATCTCAGGTAGTCTAGCCATCCCATGAGATATTCAGAAGAAAATAAAACTGAGTATCCGGGTAGTCTAGCCAGCCCATGAGACACTCAGAAAAGAAAATAAAAACTGAGTGCCCGGGTAGTCTAGCCAGCCCATGAGACACTCAGAAAAGAAAATAAAAACTGAGTGCCCGGGTAGTCTAGCCAGCCCATGAGACACTCATAAAAGAAAATAAAAACTGAGTGCCCGGGTAGTCTAGCCAGCCCATGAGACACTCAGAAAATTCATATAAGATAAACGGGTTAGTCCACAATAATATTTATGATGACAATAATATTCATGATGACATCAGTAGTGACAATAATTATCTTGCAAAATTGAATCATGATACATTTAATTCTTTCCTCCGAAGACCGACACTAAGACCGACACTTGACCAACCCAGACCGTAGTCCTTAACCGCGGACACGGCTATTCGAATAGGTATAACTCTGCAGAGGGTATACTCTTTACCCACAAGTAAAGGATTTCTTTAGCCAGCACCGAGACGCTGACTAATTCCCATTACGGCCTTTGGGTTGAAAACACACCGGACCAACACACACTTGATTAACTTTCCGGATGCCAGGAATCACCCAAAGCATCGTTCAAGAAAAACTCTAAGTCGGGGAGACCATCATCTCGACTAGCATGGGATCACTATTCATACATGCGGATTACAAGGTGTGCCCCCCTCTCGGCCCAGCCGGATACACCCATGCCCCCTGACCAGGTGACATGCCTACCAGAGGCCTCTGGTATCTTTCACCATGGCCTCTTTGTACGGTGTGTACACGGAAAGGGGTTATCAACTTACTAAACCATACCCTACCTGTGGCAGGAACAAGTGGTAGCACGGATCAAGTTTGGGGTTACCGGAACAAGACTCGATCTACGGTCGACTCAGGAGGTTTAAGTTTTCCTGTAGTGGTTAGGACAATATATTTACTTGGTAATACCCAACAGGGTCACCATCTGGCATGTCCCAACAGGCCCTCACTGATCATTCTCGTCACAACGAGATTTCAGTCTCACGGTCACTTTTCTCGTGACTGATTCTTTCCTACAAATTAGTCCGGACCAACATAGGCATATGTGCCATGTGAGAATAACCATACTCACTCATACTTCATGTTTAAATGAACAAAAAATATTATCAAGGGATCATGTATGTATAACTAGCAATATGCAAATATTATTTGATTTCAACATATGCATGATTCAAATATTCTTGCAAATAATTAACCATGCCTTCACCATATCAAGTGTTCAAGATGCTTGCCTTGATCATGCAGAAATATTGGGTGCACTCCAAAAGTTTTGAAAATTATATCTTCCCTCCATTTCCTATTTTCAAAAATATTGCAATTACCACATAAAGCCAAAACAGTGCTAAAAAGTTGTTTGGAATTTTTTGAAATAAATACTAAAATAAACTAGAGGAAAAATGAGGAATTTCAGACAAAGAATCAAGTTATTTGGAGTTCATATGATTTTCCTAGGAATTTAATAAGCTGAAATAAATGACTAAATGGACTATTCAATTGATCAAACAAAAACTAAGCTTAGGAAAAATGTTCACCCTAGCTGGATTAATAGAGCAAGATTTTAGGAGTATTTAGAAATTTGAATCATCAGATTTGGTTTAGAAATGAATTCTGTAGAATTAATTGAAACCTACTGGAAAACAAAAAGAAAAGGGCAGAAGCGCGCTCTGGGCGGAACTTAGCCGTCTGGCGCTACTGGGCCAAGCCCAGCCGCTCGGCTGTGCGGGAGGGCTGAGACGTCGATGGCGTACTCCTAGCTTTACGCTTTCCTCGCGCGAAGACGGTTTCTGGAGAAACCCGTCTCCACGTATCCACGTGGCGTGGGTTACGGGTCACTGACAGTGGGCCCCACCTGGCCCACTGGTCAGGTTTGACCGTGGTCCACCCCGCATCTTTCCTCTGCCTGAACGGAACGGGGCTCCGGCGATGCTCGCAGGCGAATGGCGGCACCCCACGGTGAACTGAGGCCACCATATTGCTCAGGAGGCCGTGGCGGTTCGTCCGGTGGGCGGCATGATCAGTGGAGGGCACGGGATCGCCGACGATGAGCTTCGCAGCGGACGGCGGCCATCGGGTGAAAGGGGGATTTCACCTACGGCGTCTCCCGAGATGAATTGAAGGTTGGGATGGAGTCGTGGGGCTAGGAGGGGGTGGATGGTGAGGAGAGTGGAGGATGGGGAGCTCCAGTGGCGTCGGAATCATCCGGAAGATGGCGGCGGCCGTAGCTGCCGGAGACGGTGAAGATGATCGTTCCCGGTCGTGTGGCTGCTCGGGGAGGTGCCTAGGGGAGGAGGAAGTGGTGTTGATGAGCTGGACGAGCCCGGGGTGGGTTTATATAGAGCGGGGGAGGTCGGTTTGCGATTTCCAGAAGGTGGCCGAGGTGGCGGCAACCATTAATGGCGGAGGAGGACGGTGGCGAGGCCGTTGGGTAGGTGCGGTGGTTGGCGGGGTCGGTGCGATGTGGATGAGCTCGGGAAGCACCAGGTGGCTCGGTCGGTGCCGTCCCCGAGTAGGTTACGGCGGCGGCCTTTAGTGCGGCGGTTGGTGGCGGAGCTGGCCGGCATGGACAGCGCTAGGGGATGAAGGGGAAGTGTCGGCGAGGACCAGGGGTGACTAGGTGATCCAGGAGAGGATCAGGACGGGAGGGGAAAGCAGCAGAGGGGTGGCAGGGCTCGGGCGTCGGCACGGCCATTGGCGCGCTCTGGCCATGCCCAGAGCACGCACGCTAGGTGCTTGACAAAATACCAGGGTGTGCTAGGGTGATCTATTCGAGCTGATTTTTGATAGAGTGACACTCACAGGGAGTGTAAGGGTACTGGATATGCTGATTTGGCCAGAAGGGCAAGTGCCCAATGTAGTTCAAAGGGGTTGCAGAATTCTGCCAAGCACACAATGTGCTTGATGAAATGCTATGGTTATCTAGGAATCTTTGTTGGCTGTGAAAATTATCAGGATGGTGTCTCCTTAGATGATAAAGATGATGGTGTAGTTGGATGGACAAAGTGAAAAATTTGTTAGTGCAAGTTTTGGAGAAATTCAGTTCTGGACCCAAACTTGGACGATTTATTTGGTAAACAAAAAAGAGATAATTGGATCTAATCTCTTGGAATTAAGGGTTTGGTAGGAAGGACTATAAGGTGGAATAATTTCAGAATTATTTAAGCAAGGAAAATTAGGGTTGCAGTTATAACCTAGGAATGGGACAAAATTGAAAAGAGGATGTTGTGCGCAAAATTTTCAAATGACCAAGATGTGTTTTTGCATAAAGGTGACCTATAGGCATCACATGACCCCTCATAATTTTTGTGGAATTTTAGGAGAATTATTTAAAATAGTTATAGTGCAACAGAAGCATTTAAAGTATTGAAAATGCCTTTAAAAGAATTATCTTGGGCAAAATTTTATTATGAAAATATTTCCTACTGTTAATTAAATTATAAATTAAATAATTTAAGAAAACTACCAAAGCCCACAATATTCTACAAAAATTTCTATATGGAGGGAAGAATTTTGAAAAACAGAAAACAGAAAATGCTCAAAAATTAATAAAAGACCTAATATATTTCAAAATTTTATTTCTGGCCAAATTTTACTTAATAAAAATATGGTTAAATTCGTGGGTTGTTACAAACTCTACCCCCCTTAAGAAAATCTCGTCCTCGAGATTTGTTAAGGGCGGAAGAACTAAATGCAGATCACAACAACAATCATATGCAGAATGCAATCATCGCAATGCACTTATGACCTACGCCCTAAAATACATGGCAAGGATTGCACCATGAAAACAAGTGCTAGACACGGTAACAACCATATCTATGACCGTCTATGGTTCGAAGGTAAGATCTACGGGGTCTTGCGGAAGAGTTCCTGGTGCTGGAGCAAATTCTTCTTCTTCTTCTTCTTCCGGAGGAAGTGGAGGAAGCAGACAAAGAACGCGTCCCTCCTGAGTTGGTAGATGTGGTCCGCCAATGGTGATCCGGGGGTTCAGAACAGCAAGATAATGGAGATACTCCATTAGTTGCTGAGTGAAACGCTATTGGGCCATCACATACTGAATGAGATAGACCAGAGCTGGATCGCTCTCTATACGTTCACAGCGGAACATAGCTTCTGCTCGAAAAGTTGCGCGGCTCGGGAAATAGCAGTATTCCCTTCTGCTGGCATAGGGTACCGCAAATTGAAGACGGGTAACTGCTCCGTAAGCAGCAGCCTTGATAGCCATGCCTGAGGTTGGAATGGATCTCCCGATGAAGACAACAAATGGAGGGACTTGGTTTAAATACGCTGGTGGGATGTGCACAACTGCCCAGTATTTCGAGCAATCAGAGGTGATCCTCATCTTGTATAACTCATGCTGGGGTGGGTGGATGGAACCAAGGGTATTGCGGGTAAAATCCCACAAAATCTTAACAAAACTACCAGGGCTCGCATCAGGGGTCCTCAGGTAGACTCCGGGTGCGACATGGAGGGATGAATGGGAAAAGCAGTGCTCAAGGTTGATGGTTGCTGGCGTTGGATATGGAAGTGGCCTCTTATAGGGCGCCTGGGTTAGGAAACATGAGGCGGCGCCGGTACGACTTGTGTGTCGGTTCCGGCGTGGGGTTGTCTGAGTCAAAATCTCCGACCCCACTCCCAAAAGGAATGTGACGTATTACTGTGTGTGTCGGTTAGGGTTTCGGCAGTCACCTCTAAAATTTACTCTGCCACCACACGCCAACAATTTACGCTAGATCACGCATACCACTGTTAAGATGGGGCACACAAGTAATTTACACGCCATACAACGGCTACTACAAAAATACAGGGAAACCGGGCCACTAAGGCTCGACACAATTCTGGTGGACTCAGTCCACCTCGTTGACGTCTAGCCGGGCGTGTCTTGTGGATGTCGAGGCCTCTCCGTGTGCTTTGGTGTCGGAGTTGGCCGGGGTCGGATGGGGAGCTACAGGGTTGGGGTAGCGGTGATGCCCTTCGCGGGGTGTCGAGGTCACCGTCCCATTGGAGTAGGTGTCCAAGAGACGACGGAGTTCCCCGGGGGAGGCGAAGGCATTCCCCGGGTTGATAACAGGGGCAGACCTTGGGGGCTCAACTGGCCTCCCAAGCAATACCATTGGGGCGTCGGCGGCGGGTGCAGCTTCACTCCTCACCGGGGTCAGGAGAGCGAGAGTCCTGCGGGTCGCGATCAGATCAAGGGTGACCTGATCGAATAGTGCCTCTTGCGCTCTCAGGTAGCGCACCAGATGCACCATGGCAGGATCTGTCTCATGGTCCCCGTTAGCGACCTGAGTCGGGCTACCATTGCCTTCACGGCTAGGGTAGTAGTAGAAAGGGCGGATGTTAACTCTCGGCGACAGATGCCGGAGTTGAACTACAGCCTCTCGGGCTGCAAGTTGGATGGCTTGGGGCTCGTCGGAGGTCGTCCTCCGGGTGAACCTGTAGGGGCGCTCGGGTATGGTGCCCCTCCCGTAGATGTGCACCGTGGCCCAGAAGTGATGGATGGCATCACTCGTGTGCTCCTGGTACACAACATACTCAGGCGGCTCTTCGATGCTGAAAGCACGACGGGTGAGATTGGCGAGGATGGCTACAAAGTCTCCAAGCTCGGTTGCGGTGGTCTCGTTGCGAACGAAAGGGCCAGGCATCTTGGTGATTGGATATCAAACTGAGAGTGAGGCTGTGACATGCTGAGTTGGGGCAAGGCTTCCTTTATAAGCCAGCAGAGTATTCCATCGCACGCTTGTGGATGGGACAACTCAGGTGTCGGCCACAGGCACACGGCCTATGGGCAGGACTGATAGGTTAGGCACCGACTGCCAAAAGATGTCGGCTAGTCACTGTGCAGACTTATCGGATGAGATGGGCTTAGCTACGGACAAAAAAGATTTGGACGGTGTGGAAACCTAAGGATAATGACCAGGCTAAGATAGGATTAGCCAGTGGTCAGCCTGGCTCTGATACCAAGGCTGTCGGGGCCGGATTTTCGGGACACAATATCCCAGATATTAACCCTCGTGTCGACACCAGCCCCAGGATTACTGTTACTGGTGGACACGTCCTTGTTACAGATTACCAAGCAATTACAAGGATTGGATACAAGACCATAAAGGTATAATGATACAACAATGATTTCTGGTGACGGGCGACTCGTGGTTCTCCAACGCCGATGGGCTTCCATTCCCACAGGAACAGCTGACCTGGATAATTTCTATCCCGCGTGGCTGCTATCCTAAGCTCCGTATGGACGTCGTTATAGTACTCCTTGCTGAAATCCAGACCTATCCAATTAAATAGCCAGGGACAAACCAGTGAGTACGTTGGAATGTACTCGCAAACATAATGATCAAAAGATATACCGAATTCATATGATCATGATGGGTTAAATTATATGCATATGCTGAACGAAATTAAAGCATGGCATGATAAATATTAGTACGGTGCAGAAGAATAAATATAAAATTTTAGTGACAAACAAGGAAAGTTAATGGAGAATCGGGCGAGACAGGACCGCCCGAGAATCCAAAAGAAAATATAAAAGTGGAGAATCGGGCGAGACAGGACCGCCCGAGAATCCAAAAGAAATGCCAAACGGGTGTCTAAAAGCGACGCCTCGAGAGGTCTTGAAAAGAAATGCCAAACGGGTGTCTAAAAGCGACGCTTCGAGAGGTCTTGAAAATAAATGAGTATCTCAGGTAGTCTAACCATCCCATGAGATATTCAGAAAGAAAATAAAACTAAGTATCCGGGTATTCTAGCCAGCCCATGAGACACTCAGAAAAGAAAATAAAAACTGAGTGTCCGGGTAGTCTAGCCAGCTGTAGGAACGAAGTATGTCTACCAGAGGGGGGTGAATGGGAGTTTTAAATTTTCTTCGGAAAAATCAAAACTCTCGGAACCCAGCAGCGGAGCAAATGAAAACAGCATACAGTGAGTGAATACAATCTACCGAATGGAAACTAAGGGCATGCATCGAGATAATTCACATGATTGAAATATGTCATATGGTACAGTTCGAATGTAAACGAGAGTAGCAGAGGTAACCAGTGATGCTCGATGGCGACAAGATATTTGATAGACCAGTTCGCCCTTCTGCAAAAGGACTGCGTCTGGTTGGAGGGGTTGTGATTTAACATAGAAGATAAACTCTCTTCGCCCTATTCTCCTCGACAATTGGTCCGTCAACCAATGTCGATTACTCGTGGTAGATGCTTGAGGTGATCTCCGAACCTTTACAGACTTCTTCTTCGAGAACCACAATTACTCTTGGTCTCTGAAGAAATTGACACCTAACCGTCTAGAGAGTTCGCAGCTCTCAAGAGTAATAGGCGGAGCGTACTGGACTTAGATTCGAGTGATGCTGAACCACTATATAATTTTTTGGCTCTAGGGTTTTCTCTCGGTGGATTTTAAACTCAAATCTATCGGAGAGGGGTTTGCTCAACAATCTTCTCAGAATCAAACGGAGCAGCCACCGGACAACGCCGGTGCGGGGTGGCTATTTATAGCCGCAGCCTTCCCTGATGGGAAATGACCATTTTGGACACGCGGTCCAGCCAATGGCCAACCGACACGTTCACAACGGTCGGATTTTTAAGGGCAACGGTAACATTACTTGAGGAGCAAGTAATGCAAACTCCTCGGTCAGAGACAAATCTCTCGCAGCGAAGAAGATCACTATCTCTTGCTGGCAAGTATATGCTCGGAACACAAAGAGATTTCTCTCGTAACTTTCATAGGATTTGGGTTTAGCATCAGCGAATCAAATCTTCGAACGCTACACCCCTCTTAATAGTACGGTGGTCCTATGACTCAATGAAGAGAAAAGAAACAACGAAATGAATGCTACGTCTTCGCTTCGTCTTCAATCTTCTCGGCAGCAGTCATATTCTTCGGACGAGCACCAAATCAATTGCTTCGCATCAGCAAAATTTTGAGGGGTCACTCTTGTCGTCATAATCTTCGGTGATAACCTTCACTACTACGCAGGGAATATTCTTCAGAGTTTGAATCCAAACTCCTCTTGACTCCAGGGACCTGTTACTCGGTGTGCACTAGCAAACACATTAGTCCCTCACTGTTTGTCAACAATCTCCAAAACATAAGGAGGCAAATTATTGCACCAACAATCTGCCCCTTTTTGAACGATTGATGACAAAACAGATAATCATCGAAGTGAAGATAGATAAGTGAAAAGCAATTTCAACAAGAGTGAGTGAGTGTTACTTTGCTCGAAGATGAAATAGACTCCCCCTAAATGTATGCAGGGAAGAAAGATATGAGATAAATTCTCTTGCAAGTACTGAATAATATGGAGGAAATTTCAATCATTCGAGACATTTGATTCGCACTGATGAGATATAATCCATCGAGAACGTAGTGCAATCATTTATAACTTCTGATAATAATTCCACCTGCAAGACAAATGCTTCGAGAGAAGTGGTGCAGCAGCAGGGATTATAAACAATACAGCACAGAAGTTATCGAGTTTTACAACATAGTACAGATAAACTTAAACCAGAAGTTGCAAACTCACATGAAACAAAAACCAATCGAAACACAGAAAGCAAATCTATCGAGACTCAATGTAATTCTCCCCCTTTTTGTCAACAAGTGTCAAAAAGGTGACGAATAACATGAGTGCAAAAACGCAGAACACGGTTCAATCAGTGGCATCTCCGGAAGAACTGTCCGAGGTGAATTCTTCTTCGGAAGTGACAGGATGGTCTTCATCTTCAGTAGCATGAGATTTTCCTTCAGAAATAATACCTTGGGGCTGAGCAGACGAGGGTATAGTTGGAGGAGCCACAGGAGGAACACGGGATTGCACATTGCCTTCGGTAGGTTTTGCTGTCGGTGAGGTGGCTTCAGACTCGTCAAGCAGTTTGCGAAGCTTGAGATGAAGAAGATCAGTTGTTGGCTCACGAACTGGCAGAGGAGGGGTACTCCGATCTTGAAAATCTTCCACAGTGAAGCCTTTGTCAATGTAGTCATGGAGCTCTTAGAGATTGACATTCAGTAGTTGTTTCTCGGTGAAGAACTTGAGTAGCAATTTCCAGAGCCTCTTCTTGTTTTCATCAGCTATCAGATGCATTATCCTCGTGCGATTGTTGAGAGCATTTAGCTGGGAGGCGAGATGTTCTTTCTCGCGTCGATCCTCAGCGATATGCTGCAGCAGCAGTTGTTGTGTACGCAAACTGACTTCGAGTTGCGATGGAGGTTGAGGCGAAATCTTTCGGTCACGCTGAGGCAGACGTGGCCCATCAAATTGCTTGTGATTGTCTTGGGGGCTTGATGCAGGCGATTTGCGCGAAGTAATATCTTCCATGACTTGCAAGGTATCGCGAACAGGAGGAATGAAGCTTTTATGGTTTTCCTTCACAAGATACACTGTGCGCATTGCATGATCAACCACTTTCTGGATCCAGGGCGCGAACACTTTGATGCAGAAGGGATATTGAGCAGAATCCTTTAGAATGCGCAGGAACATGTCTTCCACGTCGAAGATGTATCGCTCAGAGATTGCATAGATTGCATTTCTAAGAACATCCGAGATGGATTTGTCCGGATTCATACCCGCCAGAGGGCAAATGGTGTAAGAGAGCATGTGGAATAGCGTCTGATTCTTTTCTTGATCCATAGTGCACCGAAACATTTCATCCGATATGACATTAATGTTGTGGACCCGAATTTCAGTGTTACCATGCTCAAAGCGAGGGAAATGGAAGTGCGAGACAAAATCCATTGAAGTGCATTTAATGCGTTTTCCTTTGGTCATCCCCTCCATAATCCATTTTGAACTATCAGATTCATTGCCAGAGATACAGTGTAGCATAGAACTGAAGAATAATCTCTCTGTTCCAAGGATGCTCGAATTCAAAGACCTTGGTGAGGCAGAAATCATCCAGATCCTGAAGCAATTGATTGAAACAGCCAATATTGCGCATAGCAGGAATATCGAGATATTCATGAGGAAATATCTTTCGGCTTTCATAGAGGACCCGAGAGTAATAGATGGCATGTTCCTTAGTCCAGAAGCGAGGCGATTCCGAAGTGCGCGACCCATCATACGGACTAGCTTGAAAGAATTTGGGATGCGCATTCCGATTGAAAAGAGGTCCTTTGGCGCCTGCTCCTGACGAGAACAAGGGCCGTTCTTCACGAGGGTACGGGTATTTGAGTTCTTCTTCAGGAGAAAGATATTCATCACCATATACAACCGAGTTAGTACGGCGAGCAGAGACAGATTTTCGTTCGGAAGGACCAACATCTGGTATTCGAGTCGCTGTGTCGATGGATAACTTGAGTGGAGACGGAGCATGAGGCACAACAGAGGGTGCTGCAGAGACAGCGGGCAGTAGGACAGGTTCATCCACTTTGGGCACAGAGGCCGAATCATGCACTGGAGGTGGTTGCGGTTGTGCCACTGGAATCTATTGTTGCTCGACAACAGGAGGTGCCGAGACTTTTGGAGCTTCGTGAGCCGGAGAAGCTTGGGGCTCGGATCGAGGGATTTCACCTTCCTCAGGAACAGATTGTTGCGAGGGAATATCAGCCCGAGCAGGGGATGCCACAGGCACTGATTCAGTTGGCCCTGGCGAGGGAGGAGCATCCGAGTCTTTGACTGGTGGGTTCGAAGGAATAGCTAGCTCAGGAGATTTTTCTTGCGGAGCAGGAGGAGACTGAGCAACTTGGGGAACAGGTGACGGTTCCTTCGGAGAAGGAGGTACATTTTTCTTTGCCATTCGCTTTCGTTGCTTTTTCTTTTGCTGAGCAACTTGATCAATGTGACCCTTGACCAAATCATTGTACCCAGTGACTTTGGCTTGATGTTCATCACAGATCTTGCGAACAATTTCATCTAGATCCGTGTGAAAGCATAACCTTTGGTGATGAAGGAGAGTCATGGCGCGATTGATGTCCTTGTAGGAATCTTCGAGTGCTTTAATGACAAATTTTGAAGAGGCAGTTTTCATTCAATCATCAAGGTCCATTAGCTCGGCAGAGAGAGAGTTGATCTCAATTGCGTCTTCCCTCAGTTCTTGAACTACGGAAGTAGCTTGTGTAATAACTTCAGCAGGGATTGGTAGAGAGGCCACTTCACCATCGAATGGATTGTCCACAAATTTATCGAGCTATTCCATGATAAATATGTGATCATAGTAATGAGGGGCATCAGACTGGACAGTAGGAGCAGTCTGGACAGGAACTTGCTCGGAAGGAGGCTTAGAAGCCAATGGCTGAGTCAAGGTAGGCGCAAACTTAGCAGCCTTCTCCTTCGGAGCAGTAGCTTGTGGAGCATCTTTCTCGGTAGGCGCCTTGATTTTCTTCAAGTCAGGTTTGGGAATTCTTTCGCCTGGCTTTGCAAAACTCACAGGAGTGTCAACTACCAAATCCTTTAAATTGATTGCATCTAGATGAGGAGTTGTGTTCACATGCTGTTTCAAAGTGACGGTGGTAGCAGGGGTTTTTCTAGTAGAGATCTTCTTCGTTGGTGCTACAGGAACCAAATTAACCCGAAGATCAGGCAGCACAGTTGATGTGGTAATATTCACTTCCTCGCTGAGAGTGGCAGCAACTTCTTCCTTGGTGAGCGGAGGGTCATCATCATCAGCTGAAGAATCATTAATTTGAAACTCATCTGCTGGTTCAGCCTTTTTCTTCTTTGGTGCAGACTTTCTCTTCGCAACAGCGTTGGGATCATGCTTGCTTTCAGAACAACCTTCTGATTTTCCTTCGGCCTTTTTCTTCTCCACATCATCTTTGAGAAGGCGAAGGTTTTCCTCTTCATGAGCCTTTTGCTTTTCAGCCCTCTGAGCTCGCTTGATGGCATTGCGCTGACGCTTAGCAAGCTCATCAGGATAAGATTCGGGTGTTCGAAGGGAGGAATCATGAGCATTTGGTGGTGGAGGTGGTCTCTCTTGAGGACCATTTGGCTTTATGAGAAAAATTTCCCGGCAGTCACCCCATGGAGGATGAAACGCAAAGTTTTGAGCAAACCGAGGATGAAAAATTCATAGTTCAACCACTTTCACACCCAGTGATGGCGAATCCATTGTTGACGCGTATCTCGCTGGTGTTTGGTTTCTCCTGGAACAGTATCATACCGGTCATGAGAGATGTACTCAGCTGTGTTTGTGTATGCCTGTCTGCCACCCCTCTTCTTCTTCGGAGCATTCTCTTCTTGCTCATCGGCAATTTGCTTGGTTCTTTTTCGTTTGCTGGTGGATGGGCCTACCGTTGGGCCCTTAGCATTCGGAGCTTTGGATTCATCAGCATTACCCAGAACAGCATCATCTCTGTCAGCCAAGCTCACTGGTTGAGCTGAATCCTCAACTGACTGCATTTTCCTGTGAACAAAGATAGATGCGAGGGAAAATGGGGACAGGGTTACGAATGCACACAGCGAAGATTTGGAAAAAGAAGTCGTTTTTGATGAAGAAGTAGATGCGGACTTTGAGAAATGTTTCGGTCGAAGGAAATGTATGGAACGAACTAGTAGGTTCGAAGAATATACTAGTAAACGTGCTAAGCATTCCGTTCGTACGAGACATAACACAAACCCTAGATCTGAGATTTTTCGGATGCGAGGGATAGCTACAAACCACATCCGCACAAGTTACCTTGCAGTAAAGATCTGGGAAATGCAGTAAAATTAGGCAATTTTTTTACCGTGGACGAACTCGAACAGGATGAATGGAAGAACGAGTTCGTACTACACATACCCCAACTCGATGATGTGCAGCGACTACGGCGGCGCGGGGATGAAGATGATCCGCGGCGGCGAGGAATGACTCCGGCGACCTCTTTCCGGCAGCAAAGTGGTGAAGATGATCGACGGCGTCGAGCTCGAGGTGGAGCAGTGCGGTAGGGCTTCGGAGGGTGACGGTGGTGGAGAGAGATGCGAAGTGAAACGAGGGAGGGTGGCGGCACAGCATATATATGCGAGGAGGAGGACTTTTGCGATTCAATGGACCAGATGCACTGGCAGTTGATGAAGAGGATGTGGCAACCGTCACCAAAGAACGTGGTCCAGACTTGGGCGGGAAACCCGAAATTTTGGACGGCTTTTGCCAAAACAAATTAAGTTCGGACCGAAACTTTAACATGGTCAAGGATACCAGATAAAGTTTTGTTTCCAGATAAACTTTGTGCATTCATAACGGCGCAGCATAGACTGGAAGAGATAGAATAGAGGGAAAAACAGGGTCCTAGATATTTCACTCAGACGAATAAACACAAACACCCGAGAGAGAAGCTATGATTGAAATACATTCGGACTAACACAAAAACTTCAAACGCGACTCAACAAAGAGAAATTGTGGTGGCGTTACCCACCGCATAAGAACTGTATGACCCCGAGCATCGCACAATTATCGTGGCACCCGGTTAGTCTAGTTCTTCGTTAATGTATTCACTCTTAGAAAGAAAATTTCACTTTGTCGAAATTTTCAAACTCTTCGAGTGGTGTGCACCCATTCCTTCTAAGATGTGGAAGTGATGGTACGGGTGCCGAGTCCATCTTACTGCACGTTTGCGGAATCTAGGATATTTAGCTCACACCGTAACGCACAGAATCTTTTCTCATCGAGAGGCTTGGTGAAGATATCAGCTAGATTCTCTTCGGTATTGACGTGACTGATAACAATATCCTCTCGAGCAACATGATTGCGTAGGAAATGATGTTTGATCTCAATATGCTTGATGCGAGAGTGCTGCACTGGATTGTGTGCAATTTTGATCGCAGTCTCATTGTCGCACAATAGAGGAATATTCTTGACCTTGATGCCATAATCCTTCAGAGTCTGCTTCATCCATAATAACTGAGTGCAACAAGCGCCGGCAGCAATATATTCGGCCTCAGCCGTAGAGAGCGAAACACAATTCTGCTTCCTTGACGACCAACATACCAATGATCTACCGAGAAAATGACATGTCCCCGACGTAGATTTCCTGTCAACCCGGTCACCTGCATAATCTGAGTCTGAATATCCAACGAGGTCAAACTGTGCTCCCTTAGGATACCATAAACCTAAGGTGGGGGTGTGAGCCAAATATCTCAGAATACGCTTGACCGCTTGGTGATGCGATTCTTTCGGTGCAGCTTGAAAACGAGCACACATAGAAACACTCAACATGATGTCAGGTCTGGATGCACATAAGTAGAGCAAAGAACCAATCATCGAACGACACGCTTTCTGATCGTAATCTTTACCGTACACATATGCGTCCAGCTGGCCATTCGTGGGCACGGGAGTTTTGTAGCCCTTCTATTTGCAGTCTTGCATTTTGAACTTTTTCAGACAATCTCTCAGATATTTCTCCTGAGATATGAAAATTCCCACTACTAGGAAAATAGTTTTTAACGACGGTATATCTGGTCATTAAAAGTCGGATTGTGGTCGTTAAAGGCCATTAACGACCACAATATGTTGGTCGTGATAGGCTCCGTCGTTAAAAGTATAACGACCACATATTGTGGTCGTTATTTTGTAACGACGGGATGATCTGTCGTCGTCAATGCCGATGCAATAACGACCACAATTGTAGTATTGATGACCACTTTTGTCATCGCTAATAATGTTCTTATGGTGATTTAGGTATCATTAACAACCACTTTTGAAGATTATTGGCCACACTCATCAAGGAACAAAATAATTTGAACAGTCAAAGTATATAACCTGTTTTCATTAATCAAAATCATACATATTGAAGAGGATCCTCACATACAGCGGAGTTAATAAATACCATTTAGAAAATATGAACCAAAAACACCTTGTAGACAACTATTTTAGTTCATATCTAACCAGAAATACATCAACTAGAAGAGTGATTTATTTTTCATAATCTTCGGTCATGGGACACCATCATAAGTCCTTGTGTTTCACTACATATCATTCTTCACCAATGACTACAATGTCTTGTGATGCTCCTATTACGGTGAACCATCTGTTCTGCAAAAACATAAATGATTTATTAGTAGTACATATAAATGAATTAGCTCAAAAGGATAGTAGCACATATGAAAAAAAAATTGCACGTGAATCATTTTAGACTAAATAACATTGTATACTATTTCCTGTAGCTTAGACATGTCTTAATCCAAATTCTTCTACAGTCCTTATGGAACAAAGAGAAACTATTTTTGCGAACAATTAACTGGTCTGTTTCATATCTAGTTCTAGCAAGACTTGAGTTATTCTATATATGGGCAAAACGTTTTGAGCTTTTTTGATTGATGGTCTGTACCCAACTAAATTAACACTGAAAATTATTCTCCTCTGCTAAAAAAAAGAATACTATACTGCTATGTGATAAGTGATATACATACATATGAAATTCTTAGTTGTAACCTGGACATCAAAGCATAGTGAAGGAACTAATAAATGCACTGATCTCTCAACCTGAAAAAGATAAGAACGAGCTATAGGTCCATTATAGAAACCATATGACTAACCTGCAAAGCACATAACAAACTAGTCACTATATCCGCTTTAAACATGACTGGCCAATCTGATATAACTAAGCAGAAATGGTTTTAAACATGAACCTCCTCCGGAAGAAAGTCATGCAAAACCAAAAATAACATAAACAAGCAACATCACCAACAAGCATACCTTGAGAAGTTATGCTGATGAACCACCACATGTATTATTTCGCATCCAATTCCGATTGGGTAAGAAAGTCAGTCACATCCGAAAACGCAGTATCTAGGTAGATGTTCATCTCTAGTGACGAGACCCTGGTTTGTGACCCAGCGGTGTACAAAAGAACCCATCAAGTAAACCAGCAATGCAGTCGCGCCCCTTGCAGGAAGTTGCCCGAGTTCTATGATTTCTCAGTAACACGACCATCACAAAAATGCATCATCTCAGCAACACTCAACAGAATGCGGTAAACAAACTGGCTGTTCCATGCATGACGGTACAAGTTGTTTTTCCAGCGAACAATTAGATGAGGGAATGGAACTATGCAGTTATTATGAAAATTAAATTCCTCAGGTATATAGTGGAAAGATAATATTTTTTGAAGAAATATCAATGGATGTAGAATAATAGTAGATGCAAAATTATGCTTGGGGTTCAGTACTAGTGCCATAATTAGCAAAATCCAGTAGGAATTCAACATTCAACAACACAACCATCAGCAAAATGCAGTAGTACACAAGCTGCTACATGGATGATGGCACAACTTGTTTTTCAGCTATAGTACACAGGGAAGGTAATTCTGAGGAGAAGTGCCAGTGAAAGTAGTACAGTAGTAGATGTGGGGAAACTAAATCATGCTTGGTTTTGGGTACTACGTGCAATAATTAGCATGCATCTAGGAGGATTGAGCAGGGGAGGGGACGGGGAAGGGAAGAGGAGTAGATCTGGCTGCAGCGGGAGAGGGGCTCATGAGGAGGCGGGAGGTGACGGGGAAGTGGCTGAGTATACCCTTGAGCGACAAGACGCGCTTTGTTTCTCACAACAATGCCACGGAGGAGGCGGCTGGGCCGGACGGCGTGGACGCGGATGTCGTGGAGCACGAAGGCGTCATAGAACCCGGAGGGCAGCACGCCCACCTTCTCTACCAGAAGGGCCTCGACCTCCACCTCCTCCGGCATCCAGCAATCCTTCTCCAAAGCCGCCGTCGACGCCATCGGATGGCCGATCTGAATCGAGGCGAGCGTCCATGTTTCAGTCAAAGGGGCCGCCTCAGTTATTAGATAAGAAACCTAGACTCAATACGTTGATATTTATCCTTTTCATCGATTAATATTAAATAAATTGTTAACTACTCCACAAAGATAAGATAATTAACTAAGGAGATCGCAACAACGACTACCAGCTAATACTATGGGTTCTCGCGTGCGCAAGTTGGACTTGGGTTGGCCCGGCCTAAAAGTAACGACCAACTATTGTTTGTGGCTCATCGTTATTGACCTAATTTCCAGTAGTGTCCATTGTCTTGTTGACGAATTTGCAGTCCGAGAAAGAACTTGAGTTTACCCATCATAGACATTTGATATTTCTCGGACATCATTCGCCCGAATTCCATACTGCAAGCATTGTTGACATATGAATAGATCACCATCAATAGCACGAGTGAAAAGAGTGGAATCAGTGGATCCTGACTTGAACCCTTTGTCGAGCAAAAACCTCTTCAGAGTGTCATACCAAGCTCGAGGGGCTTGGTTCAGCCCATACAAAGCCTTTTTCAACCTGAAAACTTTGTTAGGAAACTGAGGGTTTTCAAAGCCAGGTGGCTGCCTAACATATACTTCCTCATCAATTTCACCATTAAGGAAAGCAATTTTCACATCCATTTGATAAAGCAGAATATCATTGTAATTTGCATAAGCGAGAAGAATACGAATTGCCTTAAGGCGAGCAACAGGAGCATATGTTTCATCGAAATCAATACCTTCTACCTGAGTATACCCTTGAGCGACAAGACGCGCTTTGTTTCTCACAACAATGCCATTTTCATCTTGCTTGTTCCGGAAAATCCATTTTGTGCCGATGATATTGTGCTTCTTAGGATTTGGTTTGTCAACCAATTCCCACACATCATTCAATTCGAATTGCACCAACTCTTCTTGCATAGCATTCATCCAATCGGGATCATTCATGGCTTCTTCATAATTGGTAGGTTCTGTCAATGAGACAAAGGAGAAACTGCCACAGTAGTTAGCCAAGCGAGTGCGAGAGCGAGTTGTGGGTCCGTAACCTGGATTTTCGAGATCTTCGAGGATTACTGCCGGGTCAACTTGATTTGCCACTCATGGTAAAGGATTTCCTTCTTGATGGTTGTTTTCATTTTCCTCAGTATCAGCATCAGGATTGGCATTAGTATCGCCATTATCATCGGGATTGCCATTTTGATTAGCACTTGCATTTGGATTGCCATTTGTGTTCGGTGCGGCATTTTCTTCGGCAGTAGATTGGCGTGTTCTTCGAGCTATGGGGGCATCATCATCGGAAGAGTCAGGTGTATTTCCTTCGACTGGCCTGACGTCCCCAATGGCCATTTGCCGAATAGCATCCGAGATCGGAGGTTCATCTATCACATTAGGCAGGTGCTCCTTTTGAGAGCCGTTAGATTCATCAAACCGCACATTTACCGTTTCCATAACTTTCCCGTGGTGAGAGTTATAGACACGATAAGTATGCGAGTTCGAGCCATAACCAAGAAGAAAACCTTCATGTGCCTTTGGTGCAAACTTGGAATTATGATTCATGTCACGAATATAGCAAGGTGCACCGAAAACATGTAAATAAGAAACATTCGGTTTCTTGCCAGTGATAAGCTCATATGAGGTTTTCTGAAGGAATTTGTGAAGATAAACACGATTCACAACATGGCAAGCAGTGTTAATAGCATCAGCCCAGAAACGAATGGGAGTTTTATACTCACTGAGCATTGTTCTCGCCATTTCAATGAGAGTTCTATTCTTTCGCTCAACAACTCCATTCTGTTGGGGAGTGTATGCAGCAGAGAATTCATGAGTGATACCATTTTCATCGAGAAAGTCTTCGATATGAGTATTTTTGAACTCAGTACCATTCTTGCTTCTGACATGCTTAATTCGCACATCATATTCATTTTGAGCCTTCTTGGCGAATCTTTTGAAGTTCTCTTGGGTGCAGGTTTTGTCTTCGAGAAAGAATACCCAAGTGTATCGAGAGAAATCATCAACAATAACCATACCATAATGACTGCCTCCGAAACTTGCATAGTTTTGAGGCCCGAATAAATCCATATGAAGAATTTCCAGTGGTCTTGTTGTGGTCATGACAGTTTTTGACGAATGTTGCTTCTTGGCCAATTTGCCAGCTTCACACGCAGCACAAAGACGATCCTTGTCAAATTTTACATCAGGAATACCACGGAGATGATTTTTCTTCACGAGAGTCTGCAAATTTCTCATACCTGCATGACCAAGTCTTCGGTGCCACAGCCATCCTTCGGTTGCTTTTGCAAGCAAACAAGTTTGGACTGAGGGACCCTTAGAGAAATCCACAATATATAAATCACCTTTTCTATTTCCCTCGAAAACGAAGGAATTGTCAGGGGCCATAAAGACGATGCATTTGGATTTAGAAAATAGAACTAGCATGCCTAGATCACAAAGTTTGCCAACCGACATGAGCTTGAATCCAAGAGACTGAACAAGTAAAACGTCATCACTGTTCTTGTCCTTGGATATAGCAATTTTGCCTAACCCAATTACCTTTCCTTTGTTGTTGTCGCCGAAAGTAATATACTTCTGAGATGAAGCAGTTAAGTTGGGGTCGACAAACAACGACTTGTCTCCGGTCATATGACTAGTGCATCCACTATCCATTATCCATTTGGTATATCCGGAGACATAGTCCTGCAAAGAAATCAGGCGTTCTTAACCACCCACATCTTTGTAGGTGGCTTCGAAACATATGAGCGAGCAGGATATGATTTCTTTCGATAGTCATGTGAATTGTAACTTGAGTGAGTACGATCATAATCGAAAGAATAAGCATTGAAATTCTTCCCAGACGAATGAGTATAGTGGTTGGATGAGGTATGCATATACTCATTCTGTCGAACTTTTTCCAGGAAGTATCGAGCATTTTCAGCTTGCATGGTTAGTAACGTAGTAATAGGCAATGCTTCGATAGTTTTCCTATGCGCCCAGATAGCTTTCTTTGGGGGGCCATTCCTGTTGTTTGGTCCAACATAGCAAGCAACAGCCTCACCACGTTGGTTTTTGAAAAACTTATAGTTGTCCAGAGAATCATCATATGAGTATTCAGGGATAAGAGAGTCATATCCCGAAAGTTGTTGGAAATATGCCCTAGAGGCAATAATAAATTGGTTATTATTATATTTCCTTGTTAATGATAATCGTTTATTATCCATGCTATAATTGTATTGATTGGAAACTCAAATACATGTGTGGGTACATAGACAACACTGTGTCCCTAGTAAGCCTCTAGTTGACTAGCTCGTTGATCAAAGATGGTTAAGGTTTCCTAGCCATTGACATGAGATGTCATTTGATAACGGGATCACATCATTAGGAGAATGATGTGATGGACAAGACCCAAACTGTAAACGTAGCATTTGATCGTGTCAGTTTATTGCTATTGTTTTCTGCATGTCAAGTATCTGTTCCTTTGACCATGAGATCATGCAACTCACTGACACCGGAGGAATACCTTGTGTGTATCAAACGTCGCAACGTAACTGGGTGACTATAAAGGTGCTCTACAGGTATCTCCGAGGGTGTCTGTTGGGTTGGCATGGATCAAGACTGGGATTTGTTACTCCGTATGACGGAGAGGTATCTCAGGGCCCACTCGGTAATACAACATCACATTGAGCCTTGCAAGCAAAGTGACTAAAGAGTTAGCCACAGGATCTTGTATTACGGAACGAGTAAAGAGACTTGCCGGTAACGAGATTGAACTAGGTATAGTGATACCGACGATCGAATCTCGGGCAAGTAACATACCGAAGAACAAAGGGAACAGCATACGGGATTAACTGAATCCTTGACATAGAGGTTCGACCGATAAAGATCTTCGTAGAATATGTAGGAGCCAATATGGGCATCCAGGTCCCGCTATTGGTTATTGGCCGTAGAGGTGTCTCGGTCATGTCTACATAGTTCTCGAACCCGCAGGGTCTACACACTTAACGTTTGGTGACGATTAGTATAATTGAGTTATTATGTTGGTGACCGAAAGTTGTTCGGAGTCCCGGATAAGATCCCGGACATGACGAGGATCTCCGGAATAGTCCGGAGGTAAAGATTGATATATGTGATAATAGTGTTTTGATCTCTGGAAGGGTTCCGGAGTTCACCGGAATGGGTTCCGGATGTTTACCGAAGTGTTCGGGTGCAGCAACACTTTATATGAGCCAAAGGGATAAAGCCCACAAGGTATTGGAAAGTGCAAAAGTAGTTTTGCTGCCGCGAAAGCGGTACTACCGCTTGGTGAAGCGGTACTACCGCCCGAGCGGTACTACCGCTTGTGTGAAGCGGTACTACCGCCCAAGCGGTACTACCGCTTGTGTGAAGCGGTACTACCGCTTGTGCGCGGCTGTGCACGGTTCGGCAGGGATCCGAGTTGGACTCTTTCCCTGCGGGCCAAACCGACCTTGTGCGGACAAAACCGACCCGGAGGAGGCTTTTACTCCAAGTTTAGACCCCAAGGCTCAACATATAAATAGAGGGGCAGGGCTAGCACACGGGACACATCAAGATTTCCCCAAGCCGTGTGCGGCAACCCTAGCCCTCTAGTTCCTCCGTCATAATCTCCGTAGTGCTTGGCGAAGCCCTGCAGAGATTGTTCCTCACCACCATCACCACGCCGTCGTGCTGCTAGAACTCAACCACTACTTCATCATCGCTCGCTGGATCGAGGAGGTGAAGGCGTCATCAAGCCGTACGTGTGTTGAACGCGGAGGTGCCGTCCGTTCGGCACTAGATCAGAAGGATCGTGATTGGATCGCGGGACGCTCGGCGATTTGGATCGCGAAGACGTTCGACTACATCAACCGCGTTTATTAACGCTTCCGCTTAGCGATCTACAAGGGTATGTAGATTCACTCTCCCTCTCGTAGATGCTCATCACCATGGATAGATCTTATGTGTGCGTAGGAAAATTTTTGTTTCCCATGCAACGTTCCCCAACAGTGGCATCATGAGCTAGGTCTATGCGTAGATGAGATCTCGAGTAGAACACAAACGAGTTGTGGGCGTGGGTGTATACATATTGCTTGCCGTTACTAGTTGATATTTGATTCAGCGGTACTGTGAGATGAAGCGGCCCGGACCGACATTACGCGTACACTTACGCGAGACAGGTTCCTTCAACTAACATGTAACTTCGTTGCATAAAGATGGCTAGCGGGTGTCTGTCTCTCTCACTTTAGTTGAATCGATTTCAATGAAGAGGGTTCTTTTAGAAGATCAAAAAGCAATCACTACACCACGTTGTGGTTTTGCGTAGGTAAGAACGGTTCTTGCAAACCCATAGCAGCCACGTAAAATTTGCAACAACAATTAGAGGACGTCTAACTTGTTTTTGCAGGGTATGATGTGATATGATATGGCCAATTACATGATGAGATATATGTGATGTATGAGATGATCATGTTTTGTATAGAATATCACGACTTGCATGTCGATGAGTACGGCAACTGGCAGGAGCCATAGAGTTGTCTTTAATTATTGTATGACCTGCGTGTCAATCATTAAGCGCTATGTAATGCTTTACTTTATCGCTAAACGTTAGCTATAGTCGTGGAAGCAACAGTCGGCGCGACAACCTTATGGCAACACGTTGATGGAGATCAAGATGATGGAGATCATGGTGTCATGCCGGTGACGATGGAGATCATGCCGGTGCTTTGGAGATGGAGATCAAAAGCACAAGTTCATGGCCATATCATGTCACTTATGATTTGCATGTGATGTTAATCCTTTTATGCATCTTATTTTGCTTAGGACGACGGTAGCATTATAAGGTGATCCCTCACTTAAATTTCAAGATAAAATTGTGTTCTCCCCAAGTGTGCACCGTTGCGAAAGTTCGTCGTTTCGAGACACGCCGTGACGATCGGGTGTGATAGACTCTACGTTCGCATACAACGGGTGTAAGCCATGTTACACGTGCGGAACACTCGGGTTAAACTTGACGAGCCTAGCATGTACAGACATGGCCTCGGAACACAAGAGACCGAAAGGTCGAACATGAGTCATATAGTAGATATGATCAACATGAAGATGTTCACCATTGAAACCACCTCAACTCACGTGATGATCGGACTTGAGTTGGTGGATTTGGATCATGTTACACTCGAATGATCGGAGGGATGTCAATTTGAGTGGGAGTTTTTTAAATATGATTAACTAAACTCATTATCTAAGAACAATAGTCTAAGTTGTCTTTGCTATATTTATGTTGTAGATCATGGCTCGCGCAGTAGCACCCCTGAATTTTAATGCGTTCCTAGAGAAAGCTAAGTTGAAAGATGATGGAAGTAACTTTGTGGACTGGGCCCGTAATCTAAGGATTATCCTTACGGCTTCCCAGAAGGCTTATGTCCTTGATGCACCGCTTGGTGATCCACCCGCTCCAGTTGAGTCTCTAGACGTTGTGAACGCCTGGCAGACTCGTTCTGATGATTACTCAATAGTTCAATGTGCAATGTTGTATGGCTTAGAACCGGGACTTCAAAGACGTTTTGAACGTCATGGAGCATATGAGATGTTCCAGGAGTTGAAGTTTATCTTTCTGAAGAATGCCCGGATCGAGAGATATGAGATCTCCGATAAGTTCTATGCTTGCAAGATGGAGGAGAACGGGTCTATCAGTGATCACGTGCTCAGAATGTCTGGGTACTCCACCCGTCTGGCTGAGTTAGGGATGCCCCTTCCGCCAGAGGCTATCACTGACAGAGTTCTTCAATCATTGCCACCTAGCTACAAGAGCTTCGTGTTGAACTATAACATGCACGGGATGAACAAGTCAGTCGCCGAGCTGTTTGCGATGCTGAAAGCCGCTGAGTCTGAAATTCAGAAGGAGCATCAAGTGTTGATGGTCAATAAAACCACTAGTTTCAAGAAAAATGGCAAGGGTAAGAAGGGTAACTCCAAGCAGAGTGGCAAAGCAGTTGCTCCTCTCGTGAAGAAACCCAAGGCTGGACCCAAACCAGAAACTGTGTGTTTTCATTGCAAGGGAACTGGACACTGGAAGCGGAATTGCCCCAAGTATTTGGCTGACAAGAAGGCGGCCAACAACAAACAAGGTATATATGATATACATGTTATTGATGTGTACCTTACCAACTCTCGTTGTAGTGCCTGGGTATTTGATACCGGTGCGGTTGCTCATATTTGCAACTCAAAACAGGAACTGCGGAATAGACGGAGGCTGGCAAAGGACGAAGTGACGATGCGCGTGGGAAATGGTTCCAAGGTTGATGTGATCGCCGTTGGCACGCTCGCTCTTCGATTACCGTCGGGATTAGTGATGAACCTAAATAAGTGTTATTTGGTGCCTGCGTTAAGCATGAACATTATATCTGGATCTTGTTTATTGCGAGACGGTTACTCATTTAAATCAGAGAATAATGGTTGTTCTATTTATATGAGTAATATCTTTTATGGTCATGCACCCAATGTGAGGGGTTTATTCTTGTTGAATCTCGATAATAATGATACACATGTTCATAACATTGATGCCAAAAGATATAGAATTGATAATGATAATACCACTTTCTTGTGGCACTGCCGTTTAGGTCATATTGGCGTAAAACGCATGAATAAGCTCCATGCTGATGGACTTTTGGAGTCACTTGATTTTGAATCACTTGACACATGTGAGCCATGCCTCATGGGCAAGATGACTAAAACGCCGTTCTCTGGAACAATGGAACGGGCAAGTGACTTATTGGAAATCATACATACTGATGTGTGCGGTCCGATGAGTATTGAAGCGCGCAGTGGTTATCGTTACTTTCTCACCTTCACTGATGACTTAAGTAGATATGGGTATATTTACTTAATGAAACACAAGTCTGAAACATTTGAAAAGTTCAAACAATTTCAGAGTGAAGTTGAGAATCATCGTAACAAGAAGATTAAATTCCTACGATCTGATCGAGGAGGAGAATATCTGAGTTATGAGTTTGGCAGTCACTTAAGACAGTGTGGAATTGTTTCACAATTAACACCGCCTGGAACACCACAGCGTAATGGTGTGTCCGAACGTCGTAATCGAACCTTATTGGATATGGTGCGATCTATGATGTCTCTTGCCGATTTGCCACTATCGTTTTGGGGTTATGCATTAGAGACAGCTGCATTCACTTTAAATAGGGCACCATCGAAATCCGTTGAGACGACGCCATATGAACTTTGGTTTGGCAAGAAGCCAAAACTGTCGTTTCTTAAAGTTTGGGGATGTGATGCTTATGTCAAAAAGCTTCAGCCTGAAAAGCTGGAACCCAAAGCGGAGAAATGCGTCTTCATAGGATACCCAAAAGAGACAATTGGGTATACCTTCTACCTCAGATCCGAGGGCAAAGTGTTTGTCGCTAAAAACGGAACATTTCTTGAGAAAGAGTTTCTCTCGAAAGAATTGAGTGGGAGGAAGATAGAACTTGATGAGGTTGTTGAACCTTTACTTCAACCTAAGAGTAGCGCAACGCAGAAAGTTGTTTCTGTCGAGCCTACATTAGCTGAAGAGGAAGTTAATGATGATGATCATGAAGCTTTGGATCAAGTTGCTATCGAACCTCGTAGGTCGACAAGGACGCGTACTGCTCCTGAGTGGTACGGCAACCCTGTCTTAGAGGTCATGTTGTTAAACAACGATGAACCTACGAGCTATGGAGAAGCGATGATGGGCCCGGATTCCGAGAAGTGGTTAGAGGCCATGAAATCCGAGATGGGATCCATGTATGAAAACAAAGTATGGACTTTGGAAGTATTACCTGAAGGGCGTAAGGCCATTCAGAACAAATGGATCTTTAAGAGGAAGACGGACGCGGACGGTAATGTCACCGTCTATAAAGCTCGACTTGTGGCAAAGGGTTTTTCACAAGTTCAAGGAGTTGACTACGATGAGACCTTCTCACCCGTAGCGATGCTTAAGTCCGTCAGAATCATGTTAGCAATAGCTGCCTTTTTCGATTATGAAATTTGGCAGATGGATGTCAAAACAGCGTTCCTTAACGGTTTCCTTAAGGAAGAGTTGTATATGATGCAACCAGAAGGTTTTGTCGATCCAGAGAATGCTGACAAAGTTTGCAAACTCCAGTGATCCATTTATGGACTGGTGCAAGCATCTCGGAGTTGGAATCTTCGTTTTGATGATGTGATCAAAGCGTTCGAGTTTATACAAGTTTACGAAGAAGCTTGTATTTACAAGAAAGTGAGTGGGAGCTCTATAGCGTTTCTAATATTATATGTGGATGACATATTGCTGATTGGAAACAATATAGAAATGCTGGAAAGCGTAAAGGAATATTTGAACAAGAGTTTTTCAATGAAGGACCTAGGAGAAGCTGCTTTCATATTAGGCATCAAGATCTATAGAGATAGATCAAGACGCTTAATAGGACTTTCACAAAGCACATACCTTGATAAGATTTTGAAGAAGTTCAAAATGGATCAGTCCAAGAAGGGGTTCTTGCCTGTTTTGCAAGGTGTGAAGTTGAGTAAGACTCAATGCCCAGTGACTGCAGAAGATAGAGAAAAGATGAGTGTCATCCCCTATGCTTCGGCCATAGGCTCTATCATGTATGCAATGCTGTGCACAAGACCCGATGTCAGCCTTGCCATAAGTATGGTCGGAAGGTTTCAAAGTGATCCAGGAATGGAACACTGGACGGCGGTCAAGAATATCCTGAAGTACCTGAAAAGGACTAAGGACATGTTTCTCGTTTATGGAGGTGATCAAGAGCTCGTCGTAAAGGGTTACGTCGATGCAAGCTTTGACACTGATCCGGATGACTCTAAGTCGCAAACCGGATACGTATTTATTCTTAATGGGGGTGCGGTTAGCTGGTGCAGTTCCAAGCAAAGCGTGGTAGCAGATTCTACATGCGAAGCGGAGTACATCGCTGCCTCGGAGGCGGCGAAGGAAGGTGTCTGGATGAAGGAGTTCATGACAGATCTTGGAGTAGTGCCTAGTGCACTTAACCCAATGACTCTGTTTTGTGATAATACTGGTGCCATTGCTCTAGCCAAAGAACCAAGATTTCACAAGAGGACCAGACACATAAAGCGACGTTTCAATTCCATCCGCGATTACATCAAGGAGGACGACATAAATATTTGCAAAGTACACACGAATCTAAATGTTGCAGATCCGATGACTAAACCTCTTCCAAGGGCTAAACATGAACAACACCAGAACTGCATGGGTGTTCGATTCATTACAATGTAAATCACATAGTGATGTGAACTAGATTATTGACTCTAGTGCAAGTGGGAGACTGTTGGAAATATGCCCTAGAGGCAATAATAAATTGGTTATTATTATATTTCCTTGTTAATGATAATCGTTTATTATCCATGCTATAATTGTATTGATTGGAAACTCAAATACATGTGTGGGTACATAGACAACACTGTGTCCCTAGTAAGCCTCTAGTTGACTAGCTCGTTGATCAAAGATGGTTAAGGTTTCCTAGCCATTGACATGAGATGTCATTTGATAACGGGATCACATCATTAGGAGAATGATGTGATGGACAAGACCCAAACTGTAAACGTAGCATTTGATCGTGTCAGTTTATTGCTATTGTTTTCTGCATGTCAAGTATCTGTTCCTTTGACCATGAGATCATGCAACTCACTGACACCGGAGGAATACCTTGTGTGTATCAAACGTCGCAACGTAACTGGGTGACTATAAAGGTGCTCTACAGGTATCTCCGAGGGTGTCTGTTGGGTTGGCATGGATCAAGACTGGGATTTGTTACTCCGTATGACGGAGAGGTATCTCAGGGCCCACTCGGTAATACAACATCACATTGAGCCTTGCAAGCAAAGTGACTAAAGAGTTAGCCACAGGATCTTGTATTACGGAACGAGTAAAGAGACTTGCCGGTAACGAGATTGAACTAGGTATAGTGATACCGACGATCGAATCTCGGGCAAGTAACATACCGAAGAACAAAGGGAACAGCATACGGGATTAACTGAATCCTTGACATAGAGGTTCGACCGATAAAGATCTTCGTAGAATATGTAGGAGCCAATATGGGCATCCAGGTCCCGCTATTGGTTATTGGCCGTAGAGGTGTCTCGGTCATGTCTACATAGTTCTCGAACCCGCAGGGTCTACACACTTAACGTTTGGTGACGATTAGTATAATTGAGTTATTATGTTGGTGACCGAAAGTTGTTCGGAGTCCCGGATAAGATCCCGGACATGACGAGGATCTCCGGAATAGTCCGGAGGTAAAGATTGATATATGTGATAATAGTGTTTTGATCTCTGGAAGGGTTCCGGAGTTCACCGGAATGGGTTCCGGATGTTTACCGAAGTGTTCGGGTGCAGCAACACTTTATATGAGCCAAAGGGATAAAGCCCACAAGGTATTGGAAAGTGCAAAAGTAGTTTTGCTGCCGCGAAAGCGGTACTACCGCTTGGTGAAGCGGTACTACCGCCCGAGCGGTACTACCGCTTGTGTGAAGCGGTACTACCGCCCAAGCGGTACTACCGCTTGTGTGAAGCGGTACTACCGCTTGTGCGCGGCTGTGCACGGTTCGGCAGGGATCCGAGTTGGACTCTTTCCCTGCGGGCCAAACCGACCTTGTGCGGACAAAACCGACCCGGAGGAGGCTTTTACTCCAAGTTTAGACCCCAAGGCTCAACATATAAATAGAGGGGCAGGGCTAGCACACGGGACACATCAAGATTTCCCCAAGCCGTGTGCGGCAACCCTAGCCCTCTAGTTCCTCCGTCATAATCTCCGTAGTGCTTGGCGAAGCCCTGCAGAGATTGTTCCTCACCACCATCACCACGCCGTCGTGCTGCTGGAACTCAACCACTACTTCATCATCGCTCGCTGGATCGAGGAGGTGAAGGCGTCATCAAGCCGTACGTGTGTTGAACGCGGAGGTGCCGTCCGTTCGGCACTAGATCGGAAGGATCGTGATTGGATCGCGGGACGCTCGGCGATTTGGATCGCGAAGACGTTCGACTACATCAACCGCGTTTATTAACGCTTCCGCTTAGCGATCTACAAGGGTATGTAGATTCACTCTCCCTCTCGTAGATGCTCATCACCATGGATAGATCTTATGTGTGCGTAGGAAATTTTTTGTTTCCCATGCAACGTTCCCCAACAAAAGTAAAGCTGGATCAAGCGTTTTGCTCTTGGCCGGTTCCCACACAGTGCAAGGATATTGATCAGGTTCCCAATAGGAGCCATTTTCATTCATTTTCCTTTCGAAACCGATACCTTCTTTCCTGGGATTTTTGTGAAGAATGGATTTCTTCATAACATCACACAGGGTTTGACGCCCTTTGAGAGACTTGAACATTCCTGTTTGAAGAAGATCCTTCAACCTAGCATTTTCATCAGAAACAGAACCATTTTCCTCGACAGAGGGGTTAGCATTCATAGAAGATTCAGCAATTTATTCAGCGTTACTGCGTCCAAGGCATTTTAAGTAGGGTGGTACAAACACCTCAGGTTTTTCTTTGAGTTCTTGGGTGAGAAGAGAATTTTCTCTGATCAAGTCATCATGAGCCTCTCTCAGTGACTCGAGTTCTTGTTTCCGTTTCAGGTAATCATAAGTCAATCTTTCATGGTCAACTGAGAGAAAATCATGACGATCTGATAGTTCTTTCATTCGAGACTCGAGAGCGGAATGCTCTTCTGTCAACGACTGATTTTTCTGCATCTCCTCAACCAACAACCCTTCAGACTTCCTGAGGGTTTTCTCAATTTTCTCTAGAGAGTTTTGTTGCATATTAGCAATTTTGATCAGTTTAGCATGGTCATCCTCATCAGAAGAATATTGATCACTGGAGTGAACCTTGTGATGTTTGGAGGATACCTTTTCTTTCGAAGCTTTGGTCATGAAGCAGTACGCAGGAGACTCGTTGTCGCTCGAAAGATTCTCGAAGAAGTTCGATGCAGGAGTAGAGGCACATGCTATGCCAGCCATGCCGGAATCAGAATCCTCATCGGATTTATCAACTTCTTCGGAGTCAGATGATGCTTCTTCATCGGAATCCATCTCCTTGCCGATGTACGCCTTGGCCTTGTGAGAAGTGTTTTTGCGGTTGGATGAGGACTTGGAGGGATTCCTTGAGGACGATCTTGATGAAGACTTGGAGGAGCTATCCTTCTTCTTGAAGAACTTCTTCGTTTTCTTCTCATAATCAGAGTCGTAGCTTTTGTTCTTGCCTTTGCCATGGTTGTGTCCTGAATCAAATCTTCCACTGGCACGGATTTCAGCTTCCCAAAGAGGGCAGTCCGAGATGAAATGTCCTGGCTTTTTGCACTTGAAGCAGGTGTATTCTCCAGTAGGTTTTGATGAAGATTTGGAGCCGCCAGAGTTGCTGGATCCTTTCTTCTAAAACTAATTTTTCCTTTGAAGGCGCTGGAATCTTTTCGTGATCAATGCGAGATCCTTGCTGATCCTTTCGGGGTCATGTGAATCTTCATCGGCGTTTCCTTCTGAGGAAGAATCAGCCGTAGCCTTGAGAGCATGAATTTTTCGGTGACTTGAGCCATAGAGATCTCTCTTTTCTTCTTCTTGTTCTTCGTGGGTGTTTAGACTTTCCATGATATCAGCAGAGTCGAGAACTTTGAAATCAGCTCGTTCCCGAATCATCAGAACTAGAGTGTCGAACGAACTGTCAAGGGATCGGAGCAGTTTCTTCACAACTTTGTGATCAGTGATGTCTTTGGTGCCGAGACCTTGTAGCTCATTTGCAATGTCACTCAGACGATCGAAGGTTTGCTGGCAGCTTTCATTTCCAATTCGCTTGAACCGATTGAACTTGGCCCGAAGAGTATCAATGCGAGCTTCTTTCTAAGTTGAAACACCCTCGTTTATCTTTTCGAGAATGTCACATAGTTCCTTTGCAGTTTCACACTGACGATAGCGAAGAAATTGAGCATGAGAGAGATGGCCACCAATTTCATCTTTGGCTTGAGCATCCATCTGAATGAGTTTCTTCTCGTGGTCAGTGGGGACCTGGGGCACTTCAACCACGAATCCATTCTGCACCACGTTCCACATATCATCATCAATAGCTCGGAGACGGATCTTCATATTCTCCTTCCAAGAGGGATAGTCCGTCCCATCGAAGATGGGAATCTTGAGGTGCGACTTGTAGCTCACTAAAGACATACTTAAACTCCAAGGTGGTTAGACCAAAATGAGCAGAGTCAAGGAGTACCTTGCTCTGATGCCAATTGTAGGAACGAAGTACATCTACCAGAGGGGGGGTGAATGGGAGTTTTATATTTTCGTCGGAAAAATCAAAACTCTCAGAACCCAGCAGCGGAGCGAATGAAAACAGCATACAGTGAGCGAATACAATCTACCGAATGGAAACTAAGGGCATGCATCGAAATAATTCACATGATTGAAATATGTCATATGGTATAGTTCGAATGTAAATGAGAGTAGCAGAGGTAACCAGTGATGCTCGATGGCGACAAGATATTTGATAGACCAGTTCGCCCTTCTGCAAAAGGACTACGTCTGGTTGGAGGGGTTGTGATTTAACACAGAAGATAAACTCTCTTCGCCATATTCTCCTCGACAATTGGTTCGTCAACCAATGCCGATTACTCATGGTAGATGCTTGAGGCGATCTCCGAACCTTTACAGACTTCTTCTTCGAGAACCACAATTACTCTTGGTCTCTGAAGAAATTGACACCTAACCGTCTAGAGAGTTCGCAGCTCTCAAGAGTAATAGGCGGAGCGTACTGGACTTAGATTCGAGTGATGCTGAACCACTATATAATTTTTTGGGTCTAGGATTTTCTCTCGGTGGATTTTAAACTCAAATCTATCGAAGAGGGGTTTGCTCAACAATCTTCTCAGAATCAAACGGAGCAGCCACCGGACAACGCCGGTGCGGGGTGGCTATTTATAGCCGCAGCCTTCCCTGATGGGAAATGACCATTTTGGACACGCGGTCCAGCCAATGGCCAACCGACACGTTCACAACGGTCGGATTTTTAAGAGCAACAGTAACATTACTTGAGGAGCAAGTAATGCAAACTCCTCGGTCAGAGACAAATCTCTCGCAGCGAAGAAGATCACTATCTCTTGCTGGCAAGTATATGCTCGGAACACAAAGAGATTTCTCTCGTAACTTTCATAGGATTTGGGTTTAGCATCAGCGAATCAAATCTTCGAATGCTACACCCCTCTTAATAGTACGGTGGTCCTATGACTTAATGAAGAGAAAAGAAACAATGAAATGAATGCTACGTCTTCGCTTCGTCTTCAATCTTCTCGGCAGCAGTCATATTCTTCAGACGAGCACCGAATCAATTGCTTCGCATCAGCAAATTTTGAGGGGTCACTCTTGTCGTCATAATCTTCGGTGATAACCTTCACTACTACGCAGGGAATATTCTTCAGAGTTTGAATCCAAACTCCTCTTGACTCCAGGGACCTGTTACTCTGTGTGCACTAGCAAACACATTAGTCCCTCACTGTTTGTCAACAATCTCCAAAACATAAGGACGTAAATTATTGCACCAACACCAGCCCATGAGACACTCAGAAAAGAAAATAAAAACTGAGTGCCCGGGTTGTCTAGCCAGCCCATGAGACACTCAGAAAAGAAAATAAAAACTGAGTGCCCGGGTAGTCTAACCAGCCCAAGAGACACTCAGAAAATTCATATAAGAGAAACGGGTTAGTCCACAATAATATTTATGATCACAATAATATTCATGATGACATCAGTAGTGACAATAATTATCCTGCAAAATTGAATCATGATCAATTTAATTATTTCCTCCGAAGACCGACACTTTACCAACCCAAACTATAGTCCTTAACCGCGGACACGGCTATTCGAATAGGTATAACTCTATAGAGGGTGTACTCTTTACCCACAAGTAAAGGATTTCTTTAGCCAGCACCGAGACGCTGACTAATTCCCATTACGGCCTTTAGGTTGAAAACACACCTGACCAGCACACACCAGATTAACTTTCCAGATGCCAGGAATCACCAAAAGCATCGTTCAAAAAAAACTCTAAGTCGGGGAGACCATTGTCTCGACTAGCATGGGATCACTATTCATACGCGCGGATTACAAGGGGTGCCCCCCTCTCGGCCCAGCCGGATACAACCATGCCCCCTGACCAGGTGACATGCCTACCAGAGGCCTCTGGTATCTTTCACCATGGCCTCTCTGTAAGGTGTGTGCACGGAAATGGGTTATCAACTTACTAAACCATACCCTACCTGTGGCAGGGACAAGTGGTAGCACGGATCAAGTTTGGGGTTACTGGAACAAGACTCGATCTATGGTCGACTCAGGAGGTTTAAGTTTTCCTGTAGTGGTTAGCACAATATATTTACTTGGTAATACCCAACAGGGTCACCATCTGGCATGTCCCAACATGCCCTCACTGATCATTCTCGTCACAACGAGATTTCAGTCTCACGGTCACTTTTCTCGTGACTGATTCTTTCCTGCAAATTAGTCCGGACCAACATAGGCATATATGCCATGTGAGAATAACCATACTCACTAATACTTCATGTTTAAATGAAGAAAAAAATATTATCAAGGGATCATGTATGTATAACTAGCAATATGCAAATTTTATTTGATTTCAACATATTCATGATTCAATTATTCTTGCAAATAATTAACCATGCCTTCACCATATCAAGTGTTCAAGATGCTTGCCTTGATCACGCAGAAATATTGGGTGCACTCCAAAAGTTTTGAAAATTATATCTTCCCTCCATTTCCTATTTTCAAAAATATTGCAATTACCACATAAAGCCAAAACAGTGCTAAAAAGTTGTTTGGAATTTTTTTTTAAATAAATACTAAAATAAACTAGAGAAGAAATGAGGAATTTTAGAAAAAGAATCAAGTTATTTGGAGTTCATATGATTTTCCTAGGAATTTCCTAAGCTGAAATAAATGACTAAATGGACTATTTAATTGATCCAACAAAAACTAAGCTTAGGAAAAATGTTCACCCTAGCTGGATTAATAGAGCAAGATTTTCGGAGTATTTAGAAATTTGAATCATCAGATTTGGTTTAGAAATGAATTCTATAGAATTAATTGAAACCTACTGGAAAAGAAAAAGAAAAGGGCAGAAGCGCGCTCTGGGCGGAACTTAGCCGTCTGGCGCTACTGGGCCAAGCCCAGTCGCTCGGCTGTGCGGGAGGGCTGAGACGTCGATGGCGTATTTCTGGCTTTACGCTTTCCTCGTGCGAAGACGGTTTCTTGAGAAACCCGTCTCCACTTATCCACGCGGCGTGGGTTACGGGTCACTGACACTGGGCCCCACCTGGCCCACTGGTCAGGTTTGACCGCGGTCCACCCCGCCTCTTTCCTCTGGTCGAACGGAGCGAGGCTCCGGCGATGCTCGTCGGCGAACGGCGGCACCCCACGGTGAACTGAGGCCACCATATTGCTCAGGAGGCCGTGGTGGTTCGTCCGGTGGGTGGCATGATCAGTGGAGGGCACGGGGTCGCCGGCGGCGAGCTTCGCAGCGGACGGCGGCCATCGGGTGAAAGGGGGATTTCGCCTACGGCGGCTCCCGAGACGAATTGAAGGTGGAGATGGAGTCGTGGGGCTAAGAGGGGTGGATGGTGAGGAGAGTAGAGGAGGGGGAGCTCCAGTGGCGTCGAATCATCCGGAAGATGGCGGCGGCCGTAGCTGCCAGAGACGGTGAAGATCACCGTTCCCGGTCGTGTGGCTGCTCGGGGAGGTGCCTAGGGGAGGAGGAAGTGGTGTTGAGGAGCTGGACAAGCCCGGGGTGGGTTTATATAGCGCGGGGGAGGTCGGTTTGCGGTTTCCAGAAGGTGGCCGAGGTGGCGGCAGCCATTAATGGCGGAGGAGGACGGTGGCGAGGCCGTTGGGTAGGTGCAGTGGTCGGCGGGGTCGGTACGATGTGGATGAGCTCGGGAAGCACCAGGTGGCCCGGTCGGTGCCGTCCCCGAGTGGGTTACGGCGGCGGCCTTTACAACGGCGGTTGGTGGCGGCGCTAGGGGACGAGGGGGAAGTGTCGGCCAGGACCAGGGGTGACTAGGTGATCCAGAAGAGGATCAGGACGGGAAGGGAAAGCAGCAGAGGGGCGGCAGGGCTCGGGCGTCGGCACGGCCATTGGCGTGCTCTGGCCATGCCCAGAGCACGCACGCTAGGTGCTTGACAAAATACCAGGGTGAGCTAGGGTGATCTATTCGAGCTGATTTTTGATAGAGTGACACTCACAGGGATGGTAAGGGTACTGGACATGCTGATTTGGCCAGAAGGGCAAGTGCCCAATGTAGTTCAAAGGGGTTGTAGAATTCTGCCATGCACACAATGTGCTTGATGAAATGCTATGGTTATCTAGGAATCTTTGTTGGCGGTGAAAATTATCAGGATGGTGTCTCCTTAGATGATAAAGATGATGGTGTAGTTGGATGGACAAAGTGAAAAATTTGTTAGTGCAAGTTTTGGAGAAATTCAATTCTGGAACCAAACTTGGAGGATTTATTTGGTAAACTAAAAAGAGGTAATTGGATCTAATCTCCTGGAATTAAGGGTTTGGTAGGAAGAACTATAATGTGGAATAATTTCAAAATTATTTAAGCAAGGAAAATTAGGGTTGCAGTTATAACCTAGGAATGGGACAGAATTGAAAAGAGGATGTTGTGCTCAAAATTTTCAAATGACCAAGATGTGTTTTTGCATAAAAGTGACCTATAGGCATCACATGACCCCTCATAATTTTTGTCGAATTTTAGGAGAATTATTTAAAATAGTTATAGTGCAACAGAAGAATTTAAAGTATTGAAAATGCCTTTAAAACAATTATCTTGGGCAAAATTTTATTATGAAAATATTTCCTACAGTTAATTAAATTATAAATTAAATAATTTAAGAAAACTACCAAAGCCCACAATATTATACAAAAATTCTATATGAAGGGAAGAATTTTGAAAAACAGAAAATGCTCAAAAATTAATAAAAGACCTAATATATTTCAAAATTTTATTTCTGGCCAAATTTTACTTAATAAAAATATGGTTAAATTCTTGGGGTGTTACAGGAACGTCACGTTATATTGGCCCTTGTGATAGCAACCTTTATTATGCAGTCTGTCGCTTTTATTTCTTTACCATCACAAGTTCGTACATCGCTTATTTTCCCTTGCAATAAAAGATCATACATATTTTAGGAGCAATTTTTATTGCTTTTTGCACCGATGACAACTTACTTGAAGGATCTTATTCAATCCATAGGTAGATATGGTGGACACTCATGGGAAGAAACTGGGTTTAAGGGTTTTTGGATGCACAAGTAGTATCTCAACTTAGTACGAATTTTTGGCTAGCAAAAGATCCTAAGCAAGCACCACATGTTAGAGGATCCATGACAATATAACTTCTATGTGAATATAAAGAAACATAACTCATTACGTTGTCTTCCTTGTCCAACATCAACTACTTGATCAAGCTTGAAAATAATTAATGGGGGCTCACAATCATAGAAGATGTCCAAGATAGTATATTTATATGTGGAATTTCTGTTCCTTCAAAAAAAAATCATGAATTGTTCAAGTGACCAATGCTATGTTTGTTAACTTTCAATAAATTTTACCACTTATACTTCTTGTATGTGAAGTCACTACTCCCCATGGGACAAGCATATGAATCATATAAATTTCAACTTTATGATATTCAATTTATTTCAACAATGTACTCATAGGATATAAGTGAAGCAGAAGAGTAAATGACAAACTACTCCAAAAAGATATAAGTGAAGATCAAATGGGTAGTTAAGTAATTAGGTAGCTATATGAGGACTCTCTCTCATTTAAAAATTTCAGATCTTAAGTATTTTATTCAAACAGCAAAGAAAACAAAATAAGATGGAATTCCAAGAATAGCACATATCATGTGAAGAAGCAAAAAACTTAGGCTCAACCAAAACTGACCGATAATTGTTGATGAAGAAAGGTGTGATGCCTACCGGGGCATCCCCAAGCTTAGATGCTTGAGACTTCTTGAAATATTAATTTGGGATGACCAAGCTTGATCTCTTGTGTCTCCTTAATTCCTCACATATCATGGCTTCTCCTAAATCTTTAAAAACTTCATCCACACAAAACTCAACAAGAACTCGTGAGATAAGTTAGTATAAATCAACTCAAAACCTTAACATTATCTACTGGATCAAATCACTAAAATTATAATTTAACATTGCATACTAAATGTCTCTGCATATTTAATACTCCTATCCTCAAATAGAATCATTAAACAAGCAAACATATACAAACAATGCAACCATAACAGCAATCTGCCAAAACAGAACAGTCTGTAAAGGGGGATTTAAAATTCATACTTCCCTAACTCCAAAAATTCTGAAAAATTAACACGTGACAGAGAACTCATGCATGCTCACTGTGTAAAAATATCAGATTTTTATCATGTTCTAACTATTCAGGAATATTCTGAACATAACAGAAAACTTTTTGTTTTCAAACAGCAACACATGAACTTGCAAACTGAGCATGGTAAAGGCTATAATTGGAATTTTATTGAACTAAAAGATTCAAAACATGATTATTGATAACATCAAGCAAATATCAACAGAATAAAATGACGCTCCAAGGAAAACTCATATTATGTGACGAATAAAAATATAGCTCCGAGTGAGGTTACCGATAGTGTTGAAGACGAAAGAGGGGATACCTTCCGGGGCATCCCCAAGCTTAGACGCTTGAGTATTCCTTGAATTTTACCTTGGGGTGCCTTGGGCATCCCCGAGCTTAGGGTCTTGTCACTTCTTATTCTCCTCATATCGATATCTCACCCAAAACTTGAAAACTTCAATCACAGAAAACATAACGGAACTTCGTGAGATAGGTTAGTATGATAAAAATAAATCGTCCACTTAGGTACTGTCAAGACAAGATTCATAATTGTTCTCACATAATGCTTACTGTATTCTATCATTTCCACAATTTATATTACTCAATATAAGCTATGGAAACACTAAAATAAGCAAACTATGAATTAGAAAACAGAATCTGACAAAAACAGAACAGCGTGTAGTAAGCGATTTCAAAACCATATTTCTGTACCTCCAAAAATTCTTCAAAAATAGGAAACCTTATAAAATTTGTAACCCAATACTGTGTAAAAATTTCAGAATTTTTTCACGCTCCAGTAGAGAATAGAAATTCCAGCACTGGACGCAAAAGTTTCTGTTTTTGCACAGAATCAAATCAACATGCATCCACACTATCCCAAAGACTTTACTTGGCACATTATTGAAAGAAATCATATAAAACATGATTACTACAGTATATTAATCATGTGGACACACAAAAATAGTAGGTATAAGTATTGGGTTGTCTCCCAACAAGCGTTTTTCTTTAATGCCTTTTTAGCTAGGCATGATGATTTCAATGATGCTCACATAAAAGTAAAGAATTGAAACACAAAGAGAGCATCATGAAGCATATGACTAGCACATTTAAACCTAACCCACTTCCTATGCTTAGGGATTTTGTGAGCAAACAATTTATGGGAGCAAGAATCAACTAGCATAGGAAGGCAAAACAAACATAACTTCAAAACTTTCAACACATAGAGAGGGAACTTGATATTATTGCAATATGTAAAAGCATATGTTCGTCTGTCATAATAATTTTTAGTAGCATCATGAATGAATTCAACAATATAACTATCACATAAAGCATTCTTTTAATGACCTACAAGCATAGAATTTTTATTACTATCCACACAAGCACTTTTCTTCTTATTCGTAATAGTGGGAGCAAACTCAACAAAATAATTATCATGAGATACCTGATTGGCATAATCCAATTGAAAATTAAAATCATGATGACAAGTTTCATATTTATCATTATTCTTTATAGCATACATGTCATCACAATATTCATCATAGATAGCAACTTTGTTTCATAATCAATTGAAACCTCTTCCAAAATAGTGGAATCATCATTAAATAAAGTTGTGACCTCTTCAAATCCACTTTTATCAATATACTCATCATAAATAGGAGGCATACTTTCATCATAACAAATTTGCACATCAACACTTGGGGGACTAAAAATATCATCTTCATCAAACATAGCATCCCCAAGCTTGTAGTTTTGCATATCATTAGCATCATGGATATTCAAAGAATTCATACTAGCAACATTGCAACCATGCTCATCACTCAAATATTTTATGACAAACATTTTATTGAATTCTTCTTCTATCAATTGAGCACAATTTTCTGATCCATCATTTTCAAGAAAGACATGATAAAGACGAATAATATGAGGCAACCTCAATTCCATTTTTTTTGTAGTTTTCTTTTATAAACCAAACTAGTGATAAAACAAGAAACTAAAAGGTTCGATTGCAAGATCTAAAGATATACCTTCAAGTACTCACCTCCCCGACAACGGCGCCAGAAAAGAGCTTGATGTCTACTACACAACTTATTCTTGTAGACTCGTGTTGGGCCTCCAAGCGCAGAGTTTTGTAGGACAGTAGCAATTTTCCCTCAAGTGGATGACCTAGGGTTTATCAATCCGTGGGAGGCGTAGGTTGAAGATGGTATCTCTCAAACAACCCTGCAACCAAATACAAGAAATCTCTTGTGTCCCCAACACACCCAATACAATGGTAAATTGTATAGGTGCACTAGTTCGGCGAAGAGATGGTGATAAAAGTGTAGTACGGATAGTAGAAATATATTTTTATAATCTGAATAAATAAAAACAGCAAGATAGCAAACGATAAAAGTGAGCACAAACGGTATTGCAATGCTTAAAAACAAGGCCTAGGGTTCATACTTTCGCTAGTGCAATCTCTCAACAATGCTAATATAATTGGATCATATAACCATCCCTCAACATGTGATAAAGAATCACTCCCAAGTTCCTATTAGCGGAGAACATAAGATAGAAATTGTTTGTAGGGTACAAAACCACCTCAAAGTTATCCTTTCCGATCGATCTATTGAGCTCCTATAAGTGTCACAAACAGCCCTAGAGTTCGTACTAAAATAACCCCATATGATACACATCAACCAACTCTAATGTCACCTAGATACTCCAATGTCACCTCAAGTATCCGTGAGTTGATTATACGATATGCATCAAACAACTTCATAATCATAATATTCAATGCACACAAAGAACTCCAAGGAGCACCCCAAAGTTTCTATCGAAGAAAAGATAATGAAAATGTGCATCAACCCATATGCATAGATTACCCCAATATCACCGCAGGAATCCGCGAGTTGAGTGCCAAAACATATACCAAGTGAATCAATATAATACCCCATTGTTACCACGGGTATTCATACGCAAGACATACATCAAGTGTTCTCAAATCTGAAATATTCAATCCGACAATAACGAAACCTCAAAGGGAAAAGATTCGATTCATCACAACAAGGATAGAGAGGGAAGAAACACCATATGATCCAACTATATTAACAAAGCTCGCGATACATCAAGATCGTGCCATATCAAGAATACGAGAGAGATAGAGAGATCAAACACATAGCTACTAGTACATACCCTCAGCCTCGAGGGTGAACTACTCCCTCCTCGTCATGGAGACCGCCGGGATGATGAAAATGGCCTCCGGTGATGCTTTCCCCCCTCCGGCAGGATGCCAGGAAAGGGCTGTAGATGAGATCCTGGAGATACAGAGGCTTGCGGCGGCGTAAAAACTCATCTAGGGTTATTTCTGGGGGTTTCTCTATTTATAGGATTTTTCAGCGTTGGAATCAGGTCAGACGGAGCCACGTGGGCCCCACGAGGTACCAGGGCGCGCCTAGCGAGGGTGGCGTGCCATGGTGTCTCGTGGGCACTGGGTGGCCCCCCTCCAATGGGTCTTGGTTCCAGTATTTCTTATTTATTCCATAAAAAATCTCCAAAAAGTTTCATCCAATTTCAAGAACTTTTATTTCTGCACAAAAAACAACACCATGGCAATTCTGCTGAAAATAGCGTCAGTCCGGATTAGTTCTAATCAAATCATACCAAAACCATATAGAATTGTTATAAACATGGCATGAATACTTCATAAATTATAGATACGTTGGAGACGTATCACCACCCACGTTCCCGGCCGCGCCGCCTGCTATCGAGGCCGTCCGAACCACGACCACGCAATGGCATAGCCGGCCCACGGCCGCGTTTTGGAGTAGCTTTTTGCCGTGTTCGTGGTTCCTTGTTGCCGGTGGGAGAGAAGCTACGGCTGCCGGCACCGCCCGTCTACTCCAACAACTTCCAGCACGAGCAGCCTTCGCGCAGGGCTCCCGCCATCGTCCACCTTGCTTTGCGGCCTGCGAGGGGGCTCGACGTGCCCTTTCCGGTCGCGTATCCAGCACGACCGCAAGGTGTTCGACGCTTTGCTCACAAGGTACCATGGATAGCGGGGATGAATATTTCTTTCACAACTTCATTTGTCCGTCGGATGATTCGTCCTCGGACGATGAGGACATAGTGGTGGCTGCATTGGTCGTCCATGACCACATTAGTAGGATGCGGCCTCGGTTTAGGGGATCAATCCCCGGCCATGCTACGGCCTTGAACCGCAATAGGGAGAAAGGCCACGCCCTCCTCTATTCCAATTACTTTGAGAATACCGCACTCTTCAAACCACATCAATTTCGTCGCCGATTCCAAATGAGGAGGCATATGTTCAATCGTATTCGGGAGGGAGTGGTAGCATATGTCCCATACTTTGAGTGCAAAGAGGATGCCCTTGGCAAGCTTGGCTTCTCTTCTTACCAGAAATGCACTGCGGCTATTCGCATGCTTGCATATGGAATTCCTGGTGATCTTGTGGATGAGTACGTGCGTATGAGTGAGTCCACATGTCTCCTCTCAATGTATAGTTTCTGCAAGGCCGTGGTGGCAGTGTTCGGCCCTGAGTACCTGATGTAGGGTAACGCAGCGGAAAACAAAATTTTCCGACCTACGCACCAGCCCAGGACCACTATGGAGACTGCATACAAGGTTTGATCTTTTTCGTTACCGACTCGTAGCGCAGCGGAAGTAGAGTCAATGACGATCGGCGGTGCAGATTCCCGCAGCTAGGATTTACAACCTCCCAACCGCGAGGATGTACTCCCTCATCTGCCCCTCGGACAGCCCTCTGGGAGGCGGTCGGACAATCCCCCGGACGGTGTCGCGGACAGCCCTTCGGGAGGACCTTCGAAAACCGGACGGTCTCTCGGACAGCCCTTCGGGAGGACCCTCGAAACTCTGACAGTCACTCGGACAGCCCTTCAGGAGGCACTCTCGAACTAAGACCAAAACTACGATCTCTCTACAGAGTTGCACACATACGGTGTCATCTATCCGGTAGGGCTTCGCCGTCCAGAACTAGTTCCCACCGGAACCCAGACAGCCTTTCGGCTCTACAAAACTATTTTGCGTGGGAGGGAGAGAGAGAGAGCCAGACGAGCATGGCTTTGTATGTGAGCAAGGAGTGAGTGTGGAGATCAGCCCCTCCACCTCTATTTATAGGAAAGCCAAGGGGTAGGGTGGTTTTACAATAAAACCCAAAGTGCACATAAAAGAAGTCCTTCACAAGGGCATAAAGGTGAAGCCATGAGACAAGTGGGGCTCCATGATGGAGCACCACATGTGGCCGGCCACCCCTTGATGGGTCACCCCATGAGGAGCTTCCTTGGCTCCCAAGTCCTCTAGAAGCCTTTTGGGAAATATCCCAAAAGGTGCTTTCCAAAAAATATCCAAAAAGCACTTTCACTATTCACGAAGACATTTTTCTGCGCCCGTTAAAACCCAAATTATTTCTATGTGCCTAGAACAATTCTAGTACCCACCAAAATAATTTTGAACGCATTCCGAAACAATTTCGGAACAATGTTTCTTCAGCGAAAAGCAACCAAAGCGGTTCCGGCTGCTCCGGAACATTTCCGGTTTTTATCCCGGAAAATTCCAGAACACTTCTGGCATCCTCCAAGAATTTCCAGGCGTGTGCCGGAACCAATTTGACTTAATGGAATACCCTGAAACAAATTTTTAGTTTCACCGGAACTATTCCGGTGTCCTCTCCGGAACGTTTCCGTTTCGTCCGAAACTTTTTCGGTGATTTTCTCTCAGACTCCTTGTCTAGTATTCAGCAGATAGATGACACTTAAGCGTGTGACCCTATAGGTTCGGTGAAGTATAGACATGACCGGAACTCTTTCCGATCAATGATCAACATCGGAGCCGTGGACACCCATATTGACCCCTATACCCACACGAATGAATATTCGAGTGAACCTCTAGTTGCCGTGTGCTATTCCTGTTGCTTCGCGATATGTTACAAATACCCGAGGTGAGATTTTTTGCATCCCCGTGGATCAACAACTTTTCCACTATGCAAGTTACCTCGTTACCGGTTTTGTTCTCTTTTCTCGTTTCCGTGTTCCGGCATCCCAGTGATCAAATCACAATGTGTCTGGTCAGACGATGATGGATACCGTAACACCGAGAGGGCCCAGAGATATCTCTCCATCATCATAGGAGCAAATCCCAATCTTGAGCTATCAAGTTACTTGACATACTTTTCCATGAACCCGTAAGCCGCCGTAATAGCCACCCATTTACGGATGACGTTTAACAAACCCCAAAGTTCATGAAGCAAGCATGAAGAAACTCGACACTCTCATGGTCTAAGGAATTATGCAAACATTAACTTCTCTGTGTTATTAACCATTGACTTGTGACGAATGAATCTCATAGCATAACATCAATTGGGTCGATTCAACACAAGTGTTCTCCTAACATTGTGCCCTCAAAGTTGTCGGCATAGTCATGCCCATGATCAGGAAAACAGGACCATCATGTAACACTTGAGCTAGGCTTAGAGGCCAGAATTTTACCGTTCATTATTCCACATGTGCATATGAGTCTTCCTCCGAGCCTTGTGGTTATTGCAGACTCGAGAACCATAGCAGTTATAGCATGGAACATAAACATAATTATGAACATGGAGATAAATAATAACATTTGTTATTGCCTCTAGGGCATATCTCCTGCAGACTCCCACTTGCACTAGAGTCAATAATCTAGTCAATGCTAATGCACATTACACCTGTGGCATACCGGTGTAAAAATGCTTCGCATGTGGTATAGCCTGATGTCCAACAGATCTGACAACTTCAGTTCCGTGTGAATCTTTGCATGTCCTCGCATTTTCACGCTTTCACAAAATTCATATTTTGTGTGGACTTGGCATCGTATATATGTGAATCACTGGTCAACCTTGATTCCTCAGACTGGGCTATGGAGCAACTGTTTTCAATAGTGTTCCATTGACCAAAGCCATCTTGGAATCATACTAAGTTCATGAGCGAACTGTACGATTCAACATCTTCTATGTCGCTTTGAAAGCGGCAACATACTTAGCCTTTGTTATAGAATTCGCCACAGTAACATGTTTGGAACGATTTCCAAAACACCGTGCCACCATATTGTGTATTACACAGAACCCTTAACTTAAATCGAAAATCGCATGGAGTATTGATGAAGACTGTATCGATGCAATTACTTACAACGAGCACTTCATAATCTCTGCTTGCGAGAAAACATGTCATCAGTGCTACTCCACTACTCAATGACATTTTTCACTGTTGTCCCATGATCAGTACTTTGATCACTTTGGTATCTATACTCGCAACTCCTTGGGAGTACTGGACATATCTGGTTGTTTTACATACCATGGAATACCTGATTAATCCAAACACGAAAGTGTGTGGAATCTCCATCATGTATTTCGCTCATCAGTGTTTTGGGACACCGATTCTTGCAAAAACCCTTTCCATGTGACTTCGGCAAGAATCACTCCTTGGCGTTTTAATGCTAAAATGTTTTAGCATCTTGTCAATATGTATTTTTGGCTTTAGCCTATTAGGCAATTCTATCTCGTAGATAAATATGCCTAATGTCAAGGCTATTTAGCCCAAGCACTTCATCAAAAAACTATTTTCAATGAAGTCCTAATTCGTGTCAAGAAATTTCCAATCAACAATGTGTCAAGCACACAAAGTTTTTAGAAATATTATTATGCTCCCACTTACTTTCTTGAAACCACAAGCATCCTCGTTATCCATTGATGAAATCAAACTCCTTTGACTATTTCATCAAAAACAAAGATTCCAACTCCTTTTTGCTCTCTTCTGTCCATTGCTGAAACTCTGAAGTTTGCATACTTACTAGAATCCTCTGGATCGACAAAATACTTTGTACTGTATCACATACAAGTCCTAGGTTGCATTTCCATCACATGGAAATCCTTTTGGCATCCATGTATCATATCTCAAGATTGAAATATGTATTAATTGCTAGTTTAACCCGATCTGACTTTAAGCATCGCTACGGTGAGACAATCTCATCTTAGTCAACTCCTTGAACTTGTTATTACAACAAGTCGAGCTTTATGGATAAAACATTTTATCCACGTCAGTTTTATAGTTCCATTAATGTTCGTTAGACTCTAAATCTTCCGAAGGGTTTATCAAGATATAATCTTGAATCATTTATATGGACACTATCTCGGATTGTATTGTCATTTAGCCAATTCCGGAGTCAGGGCCCATCAACGCTTCCTTGTGTATTGTAGGTATACTATTGTCTAACAACAATATCTCGCTGCGCACCTGAGAGGTTTGCACGAGTTTTGCCTACCTGGTTCAGTTGCAAGTCCGACCGAAGTCCATACATCTCATGTAGAGGCTTCCGTATCAGTCGCAGTAGGAAACTCTGGAATTACTTCCAAGGTTTCTTTCCTTTGATCAGATGACGAAGATACTGTTATCTCGTCGAGTTGCACTGTTCTCCCACTCACCTTTTTGCAAGAACCATTCTCTTTTAAAAGCATACCGTTTTTGGTGGCAAACCTTTTGCCTCGATATAGTGGTGGAGGAATTCCCAATTACTTGGGATAACCTACAAAGTAGTACTTTTCTGATTTGGAATAGGTCTGTAAATATTTTACACAAGCCCCATATTCCAAATGTTAAGAAAAGACAAAACATGGTTGGGCGTACCATACCATGACGTCATTTCAACAGACCTGATGGTGCTCTTTTCAGTGTAAAAGCCGCAGTCTCTAAAGCATTACTTTAAAAGGGATAATGGCAAATTGATTTATGTCATCTTTGATCTTACCATGTCATAAATGGTTTGATTACATCTTCACGGACATTCCACTCACAGTGGTGTTCCGGGAGGTGTAAGTTATGAAACTCTTTTCACAACTCATCAGACATTCGCTAAACTTGTAACTCAAATATTCCTTTCCGCAATCAAATTGCAGAAACATAATTTTCTTGTTATAATAATTTCTACTTCATATTGAAAACCTTTCGAATGATTTCAAAAGATCCAGACTTATGTCTCATCAAGCAAATATCCATATATCTACTTGAGTCATTTTTGAAGATAGACAAATCCACTGCTAGCAACAACATTTATCGGACTACATACATCAAAATGTATGATCACCAATAAGTTCGTCGCTCGTTCCTTATGGCCTGTGAACGGTATTTCAGTCACTTCACTTTTTGGAGGAAAGTTGCAAGTGTCAGATGATTCATAATCAAATGACTTCAAAATCCATCATTATGGAATTTCTCCATGCGGGTTTCTCCAATGTGACCAAATGCAGTGACACACATGTGTGGTATTTTCTTAGTCTTGCGACATTTAGCGTCAGTGTTATGGATGTATCATATTACCATCAATATTCATAACATACATCCCATCCACGATGGAAGCATGGCCCTTATGTTATTCATAACACTGAACAACAATTGTTCTTTTATGAACAAAGCTTTTGCAACAAACATTATGCAATGGGCTAGAGTGTGTAAAACTCTAAAATGAATTATGAAAGTAAATACAGAGGTAATGTATTATTATCAATATTCATAACATACACTCATTCATAATGAAAATATGGCCCTTAAGTTATTCATAACATCGAACATCAAAAGTTCTCTTATGAACAACCTTCTTGCAAAATACCTTATGCAATGGGCTAGAGTGTGTAAAACTCTAAAATGAATTATGAAAATAAATACATAGGTAATACACCAATGGAATGTATAGTAACATTTACTATGTTCCCAGCGCGTATCTGAACCTCACTCCGGCCAGTCATTTAGACCGTAGTAGTTCTTGCATCGGATTGCAGCAGAATGCAATCGAGCGGGTATCTTTGTGATCAACTCACAATACCCAAGAATTAGTGAATAACACATTTAATCATAATTACCAAGAACTATTTCCTTGACCAGCCTTCTATACATCAATAGCTTGTATGACTTTCATACATGAGCTGGATATTCCAGTCTTCTCTCCTTTTGCCTTTATACTTCTAATAGTTTAACTTTCAGTATTTCTTCTACTCTCAGAAGAAGCATCCAACTTAAGAGTGGCGTTAGCCCCGGAATTCCTAGGCGTGTAAGTCACACTAACACCCTTTGGACATTTCCTTTAAGTTGTTGTTTTATTCACCTTCATCATATGACAGGCGTTCTACTGGATCCCTCTGTTATTAGTCAAATGCATAGTAAACACCTTTTACTAATAGTTTGCAAAACAAACATTGCTTTGGATATCACATATCTTTTAGCCTTTGTTTGTGTCTGAAAATGACTTTCAGTTCCATGAATATCACATAGCTATCCCAAACTTTTGAAGTCCGGGTCTCATGGAAGCAAACATATTGCACTTGACCGTAACGGAATTTTAGCTTTTGGATCAAAGGACGAGAGTCTCATTATCCATAGCATTAGCGGGAGAATACTGAAAGCATGCGATAGGACAAAGTCCTTCTCGGCACTCTTGAGGACAAACCTCACATTACGTTACCAACCGTAAAGTTTTAACCAGATATTTAACAGTTTATTCAATTTTAACAGGGAAGGTGGAAATGCGAGCCATTATTCTACAACTATTATGCAAATTTTACTTTAGACAAAGTTCATAATTAATTGCACTAAGAATTAAACAAGTTAATTCAATAGTGCGCTCCCACTCAAATCAATATCTCTCATAATTGATTTTGAGTGATTCAAGATCCGCACTTCAATTCAACGCCATTGACGGGTTCATCACTGATGACGTGAATTTCAATCGGTAGGCCAACTTGCCAATCACATCTCTATGTGATTCTTGTTCATCTTTCGATGGGCGTGTTCCGAGCTCAGGACGATCAAGCCAGAACGTCAAGACAACCAAGTGATCTCGCTGCGAGGTCTGACCTCACCCGCCTCACACTTCCCTAATCGTTTGTACTCATGTGTACATGACGCACTCCGAGAAGTTAGGTGTCGTGACGGTGCTACACTTGGGAGAACACTAACTACTTGATATTTTTGTGAGAGATCACCCTAATAAAAAGCGACTACCGCGCAATCAAAAAGGGTGCATCATAAGGGATAAACATCTCACGTAATTCATAATAGCATGATATGGTATAGCCCTTTCTGATGGAGAAGTCTTGTATTTCTTCGTGTTCGGCATTCGCGTCGGTGTTCACCTTCTACGAAGTTTGCCACCACCTTGTTGATGCACCAGATAATATTGCTATCTCTATAGCTAATAAAATAAGTGCATTACTAAAGGTTGACACGCAGGTCATTAAAGTGACAATCATATGGCTCCAGCCATCATGCCGAATCATGACACGCAGGTCATGTTAATTTACATCATATAGTCATCTCATACATAATCAAATTAATATGAGCACTGCTATACCACATCACATGCACATGCAAACCATCCTGCAAAACCAAGTTAGACGCCTCTAATCAGTTTATGCAAATTTTCATTTTACGTGGCTTCTAAGGTTTCGAACAAACCGCAGCTACCAACGTTTTATCATCAAGTATGATTATTCAAGTCGCTAGATTAACATCGCGGGGTGTATGAAACACGAGATAATAAAATCTCGAGCCCCATACTAAACTTCGTCATACGCATGACCCCCGTGCAGATCATATCTGCATTGCACTTTCATCTGCAAAATTTCATCTTTCTTTTTAACTATGGTGGAATTCAAAGAACTATTAGCACTTCATTGATCAATCAGGATCGCGGATTGCCAGAACTTTGAAACTCCACCATGCTGTTATCAAGATCAGAAATATGCAAATTCCAAGGAAGCAACAAGAACATCGGGTAATAGATTTCATCTGCTACCCGCACAAATAATTATCAGCAGTAGAACCCATCTACTACAAATTATATTGTGCAACACCCATACATCTCTATGTATTCTAGATCGCAACCTGCATCTATGCATAGCACGGCTCATGATGCCACTGTAGGGTAACGCAGCAGAAAACAAAAAAATTCTGACCTACGCACCAGCCCAGGACCACTATGGATACTGCATACAAGGTTTGATCTTTTTCGTTACCGACTCGTAGCGTAGCGGAAGTAGAGTCGATGACGATCGGCGGTGCAGATCCCCGCAGCTAGGATTTACAACCTCCCAACCGCGAGGATGTACTCCCTCATCTGCCCCTCGGACAGCCCTCCGGGAGGCGGTCGGACAGTCCCCCGGACGGTGTCGCGGACAGCCCTTCGGGAGGACCTTCGAAAACCGGACGGTCTCTCGGACAGCCCTTCGGGAGGACCCTCAAAACTCTGACAGTCACTCGGACAACCCTTCAGGAGGCACTCTCGAACTAAGACCGAAACTACGATCTCTCTACAGAGTTGCACACATACGGTGTCATCTATTCGGCAGGGCTTCGCCGTCCAGAACTAGTTCCCACCGGAACCCAGACAGCCTTTCGGCTATTCAAAACTATTTTGCGTGGGAGGGAGAGAGAGAGCCAGACGAGCATGGCATTTGTATGTGAGCAAGGAGTGAGTGTGGAGAGCAGCCCCTCCACCTCTATTTATAGGAAAGCCAAGGGGTAGGGTGGTTTTACAATAAAACCCAAAGTGCACATAAAAGAAGTCCTTCACAAGGGCATAAAGGTGAAGCCATGAGACAAGTGGGGCTCCACGATGGAGCACCACATGTGGCCGGCCACCCCTTAATGGGTCCCCCCATGAGGAGCTTCCTTGGCTCCCAAGTCCTCAAGAAGCCTTTTGGGAAATATCCCAAAAGGTGCTTTCCAAAAAATATCCGAAAAGCACTTTCACTATTCACGAAGACATTTTTCTGCGCCTGTTAAAACCCAAATTATTTCTGTGTGCCTAGAACAATTCTAGTACCCACCAAAATAATTTTGAACGCATTCCGAAACAATTTCGGAACAATGTTTCTTCAGCGAAAAGCAACCAAAGCGGTTCCGGCTGCTCCGGAACATTTCCGGTTTTTATCCCGGAAAATTCCCAGAAGTTTCCAGAACACTTCTGGCATCCTCCAAGAATTTCCAGGCGTGTGCCGGAACCAATTTGACTTAATGGAATACCCTGAAACAACTTTTCAGTTTCACCGGAACTATTCCGGTGTCCTCTCCGGAACGTTTCCGTTTCGTCCGAAACTTTTTCGGTGATTTTCTCTCAAACTCCTTGTCTTGTATTCAGCAGATAGATGACCCTTAAGCGTGTGACCCTATAGGTTCGGTGAAGTATAGACATGACCGGAACTCTTTCCGATCAATGATCAACATCGGAGCCGTGGACACCCATATTGACCCCTATACCCACACGAATGAATATTCGAGTGAACCTCCAGTTGCGGTGTGCTATTCCTGTTGCTTCGCGATATGTTACAAATACCCGAGGTGAGATTTTCTACATCCCCGTGGATCAACAACTTTTCCACTATGCAAGTTACCTCGTTACCGGTTTTGTTCTCTTTTCTCGTTTCCGTGTTCCGGCATCCCAGTGATCAAATCACAATGTGTCTGGCCAGACGATGATGGATACCGTAACACCGAGAGGGCCCAGAGATATCTCTCCATCGTCGGAGGAGCAAATCCCAATCTTGAGCTATCAAGTTACTTGGCATACTTTTCCATGAACCCGTAAGCCGCCGTAATAGCCACCCATTTACGGATGACGTTTAACAAACCCCAAAGTTCATGAAGCAAGCATGAAGAAACTCGACACTCCCATGGTCTAAGGAATTATGCAAACATTAACTTCTCTGTGTTATTAACCATTAACTTGTGACGAATGAATCTCATAGCATAACATCAATCGGGTCGATTCAACACAAGTGTTCTCCTAACATTGTGCCCTCAAAGTTGCCGGCATAGTCATGCCCATGATCAGGAAAACAGAACCATCATGCAACACTTGAGCTAGTCTTAGAGGCCAGACTAGGAATACATTTTACCGTTTATTATTCCACACGTGCATATGAGTCTTCCTCCGAGCCTCGTGGTTATTGCAGACTCGAGAACCATAGTAGTTATAGCATGGAACATAAACATAATTATGAACATGGAGATAAATAATAACATTTGTTATTGCCTCTAGGGCATATCTCCTACACCTGAGAGAGCCAACTGCCGCTGATACAGAGAGGTTGTTGGCGATCAATGCTGATAGGGGCTTTCCGGCCATGCTTGGTAGTATAGATTGTATGCACTGGAAGTGGAAGAACTGTCCATTTGCTTGGTAGGGGCAGTACAAGGGGCATGTGAAAGGTGCCACTGTCATACTTGAAGCGGTGGCTTCACAAGATCTGTGGATATGGCATTCTTTCTTTGGTATGGCTGGTTCTCACAATGATATCAGTGTTCTTCAGCGTTCTCCATTGTTTGCAAGGCTTGCAGAAGGCCACTCCCCGGAGGTCAACTTTGAGATCAATGGCCACCTCTACAACAAGGGATATTACCTAGCTGATGGTATCTATCCTCAGTGGTCCACTCTTGTGAAGACCATACCCAATCTGCAAGGAGAGAAGAGACAGAGGTTTGCCCAAATGCCAGAGAGTGCTAGGAAAGATGTGGAGCATGCTTTTGGTGTGCTTCAGTCTCGATGGGGTATCGTTCGAAACCCTGCATTGACATGGAGCACTCAGAAGCTTTGGGAGGTGATGACTGCTTGTGTGATCATGCACAACATGATCGTTGAGGATGAGCGTGGTGACAACATCTATGACCAAGGGTTTGATTTCCAAGGTGAGAATGTTGTGCCTGAGCACCCACCTCCTACAACCTTTCAATAGTTCGTCCAATTCCAACGTGAGATGCGTGATTAGCAGACTCATACGCAGCTGCAGGATGAATTGGTTGAGCACATGTGGACTCACATTGGCAACCTGTAGAACTATTGGTTTAATCTCTTTTCATGCGCAGAAACTTTGAGTGGTTTTGTAAGACTATTTGATATTTTTAAAATTTCGATTGGGTTGTAATAAAAGACTATTTTGGACATGGAACTATTTGCTATGTTTGATTTGAACTATTTGCTATGCTTGATTTTATTGTACTTGGCCTCCGGCGGACGAGATGCGGCCAAAGATGCGGCCGCGCGTTGGGCGCACGGCCGGCGCAAACACAAATCCGGGCGGACACGGCCCCATTGCCACCCCCAAACAGACGAAATCCGGACAAAAACGACGTCCATTTGGGGTCGTGCGTTGGAGTTGCCCTGACATCGCTTCACCACATACCCGTTCTGATGTGAGGTAATAGCACCAGAAGTCCTACAACTTGTCCTGGATGTGATGCTTTAGTCCTAAAACTTGCAAAGGCTGATTATTTGGTCCTACAACTTGCACCAGATGTGCACATTTGGTCCTCAGCCAATCAGCAGCCGCCAACTGGAGCCAGCTCAGCCGAGCCGATCAGCACCGCACTTTTTACACTTACCCCCCTGCCTTTTGTCGAATTGAACGCGCAGGACACCTAGTGGCCATCGAAGGATATTCCACCTGCATTTATTTTGTCACCCTCCCCTCCCCAATCATTCGTGCTCTCGCTGTCTGGGACTGGCCGACCGCGGTCATGCTGGTTGCTCTCTTGCTTGAGCAGCCATGGCGTCGTCGCTGGACTTCACCGGCGATCTGCAGCCGCCGCCTACCACGCACCAAGTTTGCCCGCTCGGTGTCAACCCTCCCGATTATGGTGCGTCATCCTCTCTGCTCTTTTCCTCCTCCTCTCTGCTTTGATCGTCCATTGGTGTCGTCCGCATCCCCGTTGGATCGCTCAGTTTGGAGAGCGTTTCAGGTCCGTTCGGTGGTAGCTTGTGGCTGTAATGCTTCCCGCGACGTAAAGCTGGTTTTTTGGGCGGTGATTCAGTCTAGGGTTTTGGGCTGTGAAGTTGGGGATTTCGGCAAGAAGCTAGGGTTCTTGTGTTGCAGGTGATTTCGGCCAGAAGGTAGGGTTTTGGGCTGTATGTGCAAATTGATTTGCAATGCGTACGCAATTTGGCCTAGGCTTTTGTTGTAGGGTTCAGATTGACCTGTAGGGGACAGCTTTGTAGTTTAAAAAAATCTTAACTTTGTAGTTCTACCAGGAAATGTAGGGCGCAGCTTCACATCTGTGGTGCAATACTACTGAATAAGTAGATTAGTAATGCCACTACATCAGTAGTTTATTGAATTTGTTCAGTTAATTTGCAAGATACAGTTAACTGAATTTATTCAGTTAACTGAATTCAGTTTGCAAGATGCAGTTACTGTATATCTTCAGTTAACTCTGTTTGTGCAGTTCATTGTTAAAAATTTATTTATCTACTGTTGTTGTTTGTGTTGTGTTGATGTTTGTGCTTATAGTAGGAAATCAACTTGATTGATTTAGTTAACTGAATTTATTCAGTGTACAAGATGCAGTTAACTGTATTTATTCAGTTAACTTGAAGATGCAGTTAACTTAATTTATTCAGTTAACTGAATTTATTCACTGTACATCAGAAGTTCACTTAATTTATCCAGTTAACTTGCAAGATGCAGTTAACTGGATTTATTTAGTTAACTGAATTCAGTTTGCAAGATTCAGTTTACAGTATTTTTTTAGTTAACTCTATTGATGCTTGTGCTTACATTCTGCACTCTGTGGCTGCAGTTTGTGATTCGGCAATGGGACAAATTGTGGACACCCCATTCTTTACACTAGAACTAGAGCATGGTGGACTTTTCTGTGGAGTAATAAATAACATGGAGTACTTTAATCCTTCTGTGGAGGTGCTTGACTATGTTGATGCTGGCACATTCTCATATGCAGCCATTGAAGAGCACCTGCTATGGTTGGGATATCCTGTCAATGAGCACATCATTTATTGGTGCGGACCTAAGAAAACAATTTCAGATGGTATGGTTAGAATCAGAGGTGATGAGGATGTGCAGCAAATGATCAGAGCCAGTGTTCAGCATAAGGTGCTTGCAATCATGGTTGACCATTCAGATTTCATCAGTAATTTCAGGGAAGATTTGATATGTACAGTGCCAACAGTACAGAGTCCTGTCAGAATGGTAAACTCAAATGTTGATGCAGCCAGTGCAACATGTTCTCACAGCATCATCTTAGTTAATGTAAAAGATCTAATTTCAGAGGTTGCAGCAGATGAGACAGAAGCAGACAACTTGCTTGCTAATGGAACAGAAGAAGAGAACTTGCTGACTGATGGTGCAAAAGCAGTGAACTTGCTGACTGATGGTGCAGAAGCAAAGCACTTGCTGACTGATGGTGCAGAGGATGTAGTGCTTTCAGATTCAGATTTCAGTGACAGTGATTATGACATAGATGATGGAGATGATGATCTTTATGAAGACAACATTGACTTTGATGTTGATGAAGAAGCTGAGCAAGAGGAGGAAGAGGTGGAACCTGACTATGTACTTGAAGATGAAGATCTGAATCTGTCCATTGAAGAACAAGAGCAACTTAAGTACAAGTTCAAAGCTTTCAATTCCAAGGTGAACATGAAATCCCCTGTATTTAAAGTAGGGATGGTATTTGCTGATGTGGTTGAGCTGAGGAAAGCTCTTACTGCATATTCAATAAGGAACAGAGTGCAGATCAAGAAGTTGAAGAATGACAAGATAAGATTAGAGGCAGTTTGTCAGAGAGGTTGCCCAAGGCTGCTTAAGGCTGGCAATGACAACAGGACATGAGGATTTGTCATCAAGGCCTACTATGGAGAGCATATGTGCCAGAAGAAATGGAAGTTAAAGGATTTGACATCTAAATTCCTGTGCAAGTATTTCATAGATGAGTTCAGAGATGACCAAAAGATGCCACTTGGAACATTCTCAAGGAAAATAACTAAGGAATTCAATATCACTCCTAACAGATAGAAGCTAGGTAGGGCTAGAAAGCAAGCACTTAATGAGATCCATGGTGATGAGGAAGAGCAGTTCAGTAGGCTATGGGATTATGGACATGAATTAAGGAGCAAGAACCCTGGGTCAACATTTTTGCTGACAACTGCACTGGTGAAAGATAAAAAAAATTCCATTGGGCAGGAAATGTTTGAAAACATTGTATTGGTCATATGATGCATGTAAGAGAGGGTGGCTTAAGGGCTGCAGGCCTATTATCTTCATAGATGGTTGTCACATGAAAACAAGGTTCAAAGGTGTGTTTCTTAGTGCTGTTGGTATTGATCCTAATGACTGCATTTTCCCCATTGCAATGGGCTGGGTGGAAGTAGAATGCACAAGTTCATGGGAGTGGTTTCTGACCACTTTGAGAGATGATCTGAACATCACTAACACTGCTCCTTTCACACTTATGAGTGCCAAGCAGAAAGGTTTGATAAATGCAGTGCACAAAGTTTGGCCAGATGCAGAGCACAGGTTTTGTGTTAGGCATATTTACCAAAATTTTAATGAGAAGCACAAAGGAGAGGTACTGAAGCAAGACCTGTGGGCCATTGCAAGATCACCAAACAAGGTGAAGTGGAGAGAAAACTGTCAAAAAATGGATGATCACTGCTCAGCTGCCTTCCACTGGACTGAAAGACTGGAGGCAAAGATTTGGTGCAAAGCATTTTTCAGTGTATTTCCCAAATGTGATATCCTGCTGAACAATAACTCTGAAGTTTTTAACAGCTACATCCTTGAGGGCAGAGAGATGGCAGTGCTCAGCATGCTTGAGTATATTTTTTACAAGATCATGCACAGGATGGTGAGTAAACAAAGAGAAGCTATAGAAAAGTGGACATGGCAGAGAATATGCCCAAAGATCATAAACAAATTGGACAAGAACAATGAGTTTGCTGCAAATTGTCATGTAACAGAAGCTGGCCAACAAATGTTCAGAGTTCAGTCTGGTAACAATTGCTACACGGTGGATCTTTGCTTGCACACATGTGATTGCAGGAGATGGCAGTTGTCTGGAGTACCATGTGGCCATTCTATAACTTGTTGCAGGGAGGAGAGGATTGACCCGGAGACAATGGTTCATGACTGCTATACTGTTAAGACATATCTCAAAGCATATGGATACACTCTTGTCCCTCTTGGAGACCCAAAGGTGTGGGAGGTACAGAATGGTTATAAGGTGCATCCACCAGTCTTTACTAAACAGTTGGGAAGGCCCAAGAAAAACAGGAAGAAGACCCCAGAGGAGAAGATCAATAATGGTGTTAGGGTTTTGAACAAAAAAGGTGTTACAATGCACTGCTCAATTTGTGGGAGAGCTGATCACAACAGGAAGGGGCACTACAGATAGCAGGAAGCTCTCATTGAGGAAGGGGTAGAGGTGGTTGATGAAAACTATGATGACCCAACATTTCTTCGGGTTACTGAACTTTTCTGAATTTTACTGTACTTCACTCTGTTTAACTGAACCTAACTGCATTTGACTGTACTTTTCAGAAATGCACTGATCAATTTACTTTACTCAACTGAATTTAACAGAACTTAACTGCATTTTACTTTACTTAATTGCAATGCTCAATTTACTTCACTTAACTGAATTTAACACAAGTTAACTGCATTTTACTGTACTTAACTGAATTTAACAGAAGTTAACTCCACTTAACTGAATTTTACTTATTGATTGAACATTTTTTGTGCAGAACATCTTCCCTAATCAGGCAGATCCTTTGTTGGATCCAATTGAGTCACCAACCAGTATGGTCTACAGCATGGCTCAAAGAGAGATATCAAGAAGAGCTCCTCAAAGGGTTCATGGCCCACTACCAGAGCAGTCTTCATTTGTTGCTACTGCTGGTGCTGCAATACCTCAGCCAAGGGTGACTACAGAAATGAACATAGGTAGGCAAACAAGGGCAACCACAATAGCTGACAGAGGAGAAGGATCTCAAGCTGCTGGTAGGGGAAGAGGAAGAAAAAGACAGAGAAATCATGTTGCAAGGAGAGGAAGAGGGACAAATGTAGCTGCAGGGAGAGGAAGAGGAGCAACTGAACATGCAGGGGGAGGAAGAGGAGCAACTGAACATGCAGGTGGAGGAAGAGGAGCAACTGAACATGCTTGGACAGGAAGAGGAGCAACTCAAGATGCTTGGAGAGGAAGAGGGGCAAGAAATGTACATGCTTGGAGAGGAAGAGGAGCAAGAAACCTAAATGCAGTCCCAGGAACAGCAGGAAGAAATCCAGATGCAGGGAGATGATTTATGCCAGGTGATAGGGCATACTGGCTGCTGTTTGGAGAGGACAGGAGGATGCAAATTCCTGATCTCAATGGTCCTCCTGAAGATTTTGTGGCACCTGATCCCTGATATGGTGGCAGCTTACAGTGCCATTTTTTTGTTAAGGCCTACAGTGATGTAACCTGTTGACTGGCCTTTTTTGGGATGCCTTACAGTGGCATAAGTTCCCTATTTTTCGATGGCAAACAGTGGCATCAATTGCCTATTTTTTTTATGGCAAACAGTGGCATCAATTGCCTTTTTTGTAACTAAATAGTATGAGGGAAATTACTAAATGGGGGATAGCAGTAGTAGTTTCATTCAACTGAAATTTGGCACTGATTACTGAAGTTCAAGTTAACTGAACTTTTATGAATATTGCCTTGCTGTTTTAGTTAACTGAATTTTATGATGTTAAGTGAATGTACTAAAATGAGCTAGTTTCTAGTTAATTGCATTTCTGAAAATGAGCTAGTATTATAGTCAAATGAATATGCAGATTACAGTGAATTTATGTGACTTTTGGAGACCTTTGTTGTTGCAAAAATTTGAACTGAATTTATGTTGTTGTACTAACCTGAATTTGGCCACTGATCTGAAGATGAGACAGTTGTTAAAAATTGCCAAAAAAAATTGTTTGCCTGGGGCTCGAACCCAGGACCTTTTCTTTGTCCTGCTGAGTACAATGCCAGTGGGATAATAATAGTGATTTGATAGATAACTAGTAAGATGGTATAACTAAAGTTAACTGATGCTTCACTAGCTCACTAGTTTAGTTAAATGAAAATGCAACAATTAAAAAAACAAATTTAAGTGAGGGTCTCTTTGGTGGTGCAAATACCAAAATTTTGGTAAATAAAAATATTCAAATGGGGTAAACAGAAAAAAATGTTGGCCTGGGGCTCGAACCCAGGACCTGTGGTTTGTAAGGCTGCATGCATTGCCAGTGGGATGGTAGTAGTACTTTGTTCTAGTACTACTACACAAAGTAGTTATTATGGCTTTATTGTCCCTATAGTCTACCGTGCGCTGCAGAGGCTGTGCGGCGAGCGTGCGTTGCAAACGCGGTGGCCGTTTGGGCTTCCGAGGCATTAAGACGTGTCCACCCACCACTCCCACTCCCACTCACGTCTCCTCGCACTCCCATCGTTCCCCACTCCCACTCCCCACTCACCGCAGAAACCCTCGCCGACCACCACCCCACCGCCGACGCCATGGACAAGAGCCTCGGCTGGCAAAAGGCCATCGAGGATCTGGCCGGCGACAACGAAGAGATCCGCGCGCAGTATAGGGAGATCGCGCGGTGGTTCCCAAGTGTCCAGATGATGAGAAACCACGCCCGCGGCCTAGTGAAGGTGATGACGGATGCTGAAAAGCTCCGTGCCTTCCTAGGCGGCCGCACCGTCCTTGTGGCGACCATCCTCCTGTGGGCAATGCGGGAGGTGCAGCGCTCCACCGACCCCAGGCAGCGGGCACGGTGGTGGATGTACCGCTCCGCCAACACGCCGCAGGCACAGCCGGACACTGCCAGCGTTGCGTCCAGGACGGAGCACGTCACCGACGGCGTGGTAGCTCTCCCCGCGCCTGTCAACACCAACTACTGGGACCGCCGGAATACGGCTGTCCTGGGGCCAGACGACGACTCCGACGACGAGTCATCCGATGATGAGTACGACTTTGGCTACGAGCCATCTAGAGACGACGAGCCGGAGGTCGTTGTCCTCTCAGACGATGAGCCGGAGGTGCAGATGGATGCGCCGGCCGTCGACGGCAACGAGGGGGACAAGGACCTCCCCATCGACGTCGAGGAGCTGCCTGATGTTCTAGATCTGCCTCATGGCATCGTCGTCAAAGCAGAGGGCCAGGAAGAGGTGCTAGCGCAGGCAGAAGAGGTTGCCAAGAAGATGAAGAAGCCGGCGAAGAGGCCAGCTGCAGGGGAGGTGCGCCGCTCGGAGCGCCTGAAGATGTTGAAGAAGGAGTAAATCTCTAGATGATGCTCACGCAGCAAGTACTTAGGTATGCTGGTTAGGTGTGCTGTTATATTATAGCATATAAGTTAGATATAATGTCTGAACTAGTTCTTAGGTATGTTGTTTATATTTCAGCATATAAGTTACATGTATTTTGGGCATGTTGGTTAGGTGTGCTGCTATACTTAAGCACATAAGTTATCTGTAATGAAGTTGGTTGCTGCAAAAACAGTTTATGATCATCTATGCTACAGCTCTATGCTATGTTATTTGTGAACATGTCTTTGTTGCATTACCTGGTTACAATTGTTGCTCTGAAATGCTTTTCCTGTTGCTCATGTTGGTCATCAATGTTTCTGTGTGCATGTGGTCTGTTGGCTACAACATGCACCAATGTGTAGTACTGTCTAAAAATAGCATGCAACAGTGAGTAGGTACATATGCAATGTGTAGTACTGTCTAAAAATAGAATGTTTACAGTAGGAAAGCATGCAAAAATAGCAGCTCAGTCACTGAATAATTCAGTCAGCTGATGTTCAGTCAGCTGAATAATTCAGTCAACTGATATTCAGTTAACTCTAAATACAGTTAACTGCAAATTCAGTTAACTGTAAATAAAGTTAACTGAAAATTCAGTCAACTTATGTTCAGTCAGCTGAATAATACAGCTAACTGAAAATTCAGTTAACTGTAAATACAACTAATTGAAAAATATGTTAACTGTAAATACTGTTAACTGAAAACTCAGTTAACTGTAAATACAGTTAACTGAAAATTCAGACATGCCCCAAATCCAGCTCAATGAGAACACTCATAATTGCAGTTATCTGTCAACATTCAGTCAACTGCAACATTCAGTTAACTAAAAACACTCTGCAACATTCAGTTAACTGAAAACAATCTTATAAATTCAGTGCACTAACACAGACAACTTAATTAAATAAGTACACCTAAATAATAGCTCCAATTTAAGGCAGCATTACAACAACAATTGATCACTCAAATTCATCTAGGATCTCCTTCACCCTCCTTATCTTGCCCTTGGTGTCCTCCTTATGCCTGAATAAATCACCAATCATGTACTCTAGTTTTTTTTTCTCTTTCTTCAACTCATCCCTCTCTTCCATCAATTTGCCCCTCTCTTCCATAAAATTGTCCCTCTCTTCAATCAATTTGGCCCTCTCTTGCATCATCTGATCCCTCTCTTTCTCTGCCTTAGCCCTCATCACCTGATGAATGCTAGTGGTAGATTTATCAGACATCTTCTTCTTCTCAAGCTCTTGCTTTAGATCAGAAAGAGCAATCTGTGTATTGCCCAATTGGGCAATTGCCTGTTCCTTGTCAGCTACCATCTTTGCAAAATCTCCTTTAAAAAACCTAAGCTCATTTTCCATCTTTTTCTTCTCTGCCACAATCTGAAAGTTTTCTTCAGCATTAACTACATTTTGTCTGAGCCTAAGCTTGTTCTCATCTTCATGCATGCCCCAAATCCTAGCTAGACTCATCTTCAGAGTGGCAGGCCATTCAGGGTCAACCCACTCCACATAGCTACATTTAGGTCCTTCCTAGCAAATAAGAACAAAAAGCTAATTTCAGTTAAATGCACAAAATTAAGTTAACTGAACAAAATTCAGTTATCTCTTGAAAGTAACTTGGGGCATTACTGAACTACAATAACATCACTGCCAGTTATTCAAAGTACTGATCATATATTTACAACACTATAGCACAAAAGAACAATATCAATTATTCTGCCAATTTATTCAAACACTCAGATAACTGAATTTGGAGTTGTAGCAAATTATTCAAACATTCAGATAACTGAATGTTTCTACCTATTATTCAAAGTACTGATAATATACAGCACTGGGCCAATCATCATTCTTCTGCAAAAAAAGATAAGACCAGATGGCACTAGCATCCACAAATACATGTCATATCCCAGTTTATACACACCACAGACCACAGATCATACACACCTCAGATCCACTTAAATGGCACTGGCATAAACACTAAACTAATGTGATAACTGAATTTGGAGTTAACTAAGATCTGAAAATGTACTCACCTTTTGTGCACAACCAAGAAATCTCCTTCCACTGTCAACTGAATCAAAGGCCACAAACTTCTCACACACAGCTTGGTGTTCACATCTAGCAGCAAGATCAGCAGCAAGGCCTCTCCATTCGGAGCAGAAAATGGTGGCAGGAGGCTACAAAAGGCTCTGGTCGACAAAATCCCCCATTTTGCCTAACCCTAGATGCCAAAGGTACAGAGAGAAACTAACCGGACTTTCACTCCACGAAACCATGGCGGCGAGCTGGACGGCGGCAACGAGCTGGACGGCGGGGGCGACGAGCAGCTGTGTAGCAGAGGAGCAGAGAGGTGAGTGGAGGGGGTGGGGTGGAGTATACTCATTCACTTATTTTCCAAATGCTGTCTTGCGGGTTGATTTTCATATACGACAGGGGAGTAAGTGCAAAAGGTGCGGCACTGACCGGCTCGGCTGAGCTGGCTCCAGTTGACGGCTCTTGATTGGCTGAGGACTAAATGTGCACATCTGATGCAAGTTGTAGGACCAAATAATCCAGTTTTACAAGTTTTATGACTAAAGCATCACATTCACGACAAGTTGCAGGACTTGTGCTGCTATTGCCTCTTCTGATGTCCATCTCCTCGATCGACCTCCACCTCCGTGCGTGCCTCGGTGGTCGTGCCTTTCTTGGGATGAGGAAGGAGACAAGCAGGATATAATGCGTGGGGCCCGCCGGCGGAAGGACGGAAGGAAAGGTTGCATCGGTCCATCTTATCCCTTCCGTTCACGGCGGACTTGGTCGCCGCCGTGTGCCATGCATGCATGTTGCACAGGGCCGGCAAGTACGCATGTCCATCGATCGCCGTCTTCTTTACGCTGTAGCACTCGCATGCACGGATGTACGTCCGGCGTCGGCATGTCGACCCGGACACCTTGTCGATCGGTTGCTCGCTCGTCGCACGAGGGATTCGACTGTTGGCCAACTTTGCGTTGTCTACGAATGTGTGTGATGCGTCACTTCATCACCTGCCCTCACCTTGTGTTAATGCACTGCACCCATGCCATGCCATGCCATGCCATGCACGCGAGTTAAACCTACCATAGCCTACACACGCACAGAGTACGCAGCACCAATGAAAACTCTTACGGTCGGTAGAGTAGAGTAGCTAAGCAGCTTGGTAGGCGATCGATTGACGTCGTATAGTTGGTACTCCCTCTGTAAACAAATAAATAGTGATCTAAATTAACATGTGCACTCAAGTGCGAATTTACGAGACGTACGCCTACCAAGGTATACTCTGCGTCTGCTGGTACTACTAGAAAACGAGAGCGGTCAATGTGAAACCAGATGTGTGCTACTCTACTCACTAGCTAATCTTTTTTTAGCACACAGTCATTAGCTAATCCATGTGTCAAAGACGAGAGATTCAACAACTCACCGATCAAGCCAGCTTTGGGTCCTGGATTAATCAAATACACATGGATAATTAACTAGCATCATCAGACAGTATGGATTACATATGCATGACCGAGTGTTGATTGATCCTTGCTCACGACAAGGGAAGACCACGGTGCGTGCGTGCATGGAACTAGGAAGCACATGCATTGGTGCATGCTTGGACGCGCACTTGTCAAATCAAAAGTGGTGATCTCCATGCGCTTGTCGTCTTCGCTTGGGCTCGCACACAGTTAAACAACTGCCTCTGTGTTTGGGATTACTGTTGCATTCGTGATTCGTGAGAATAGTTAAAGTTGTGTGTACTCTGGTCAAAGGAGCAAACATCTTGGGATGCTTTCAATCAAGAGATCCCAATGCACTCGACACCTATATAGTGCCTAGCTCTCTAGATCAAGTAAATTATTGACCTATGCCTATGCCTTGACAAAACTATTAGGATTTCACAAGGTACCTTGACTTGGTCAGGAAGTAGTAGACCAGGACACTTGAACTGGGAAGAATCGTGTGGAAGAAGGAAAGAAGCTAGATTGTACAGGAAGATTGATCATACACAAGCATAAAAAAAGGCATGTTTTTTCACCAGGGATCACTTTTGAATTTGTAATGTACTCCCTTCGTTTTTATTTACTCCGCATATTAGCTTTGAATGAAGTCAAACTTTATAAAGTTTGACCAAGTTTGTAGAAAACAATATGAACATTTACAACAACAATTTTATATGATGTGAAAATATATGCAATGATGAATCCAATGACATATTTTGGTGGTGTATATGTTAATATATATTTTTCTACCAACTTGTTGAAAGTATATAAAGTTTGACTTTAGACAAACCTAATATGCGGAGTAAATAAAAACGGAGGGAGTACGAGTACTCAGATAGCAACTCACAAAATTGCACCTGATTGAAATTTGGTGCTACCAGTAAGTATAATTCAAACCGGTCACACGCATTTGTCAAGTGACCCCATCAATACTCTGATTAGTAATTACTCCTACTAGGCATAGAAAGTGCATGCATTGCAGCGTCACAGGCAATGCTATCTCCTTGCTAGGCCGGCATGCATTGCAGCGTCACAACCTTTCTCTAGCTAGTTGGTCACTGTTCAAAATGGTGTTCTGATGCTTTGCATCCAGGGACGGATACAGGGGGGATGAGACCCCCCCCCCCCCCCACCCCAAACGATCGCCTCGTCCCTTGACAGCGATCACTTATTCGCTATTTTTTTTGCATTTGCAATTGATCGTAGCCTGCTTCGCCCCCCTAATCCTTGGGCCTCTGTTATTAACGTATAGCCTGAGTCCATGTACAGCCCATTTTGTAGGCTACAAGCACAAAATCCACGTAAGAATGCTAAGCAGCCCATCGCGGTCCACTAAAAAACCAGTCTATTTGTGGAAGACAAAAAGGCCTGCTAATCTCTTCGTTTCCAAGCCGCCAGGACTGCTGGCCTGCTGCGATCGAAACCGCCGCTGCTGGCTGCTGCGATCTTTCCATCGCGCGGTCGCCGCCATCGAGAAGTGGAGAAAGGAAGGGGACACCGGCACAGGCAGGCGCCGATCTACGGACCACGGACACGTTGCCGGCAGGCGGGACGCACGGATGAGCGGCAACAATACGAGGGGAAAAGGTAATTTATTTTCAGATCAGATTCGTTTGTTCCTTTACAAATTATTATAGAAGTATAATCATACAAACTATAGGCATTAAGAATCAATTAACATTTCCAGTTATGTATTTGTGCTTTTGTAGACATGGAGAGGAAGAGAGCCGAATCGATTCATAAATTTTTCAAACGAGTTGGTTCAAGCTCTCAACTATCAAAGCATGATGCTACCATGCAATCTCGTGAAGGGAACCAGCCTAATCCTAACTAAGGTAAGCAAAACTATTTAGATTCCAAACATTTAGAATTTCTTAACACTTGATATTGAATAATTATTCCCCGCCGATTGCATCAGGTGGTTAACGTTCCAAGCATGTCCCTTTAGAGAAAATGGTGAATATGAGGATTCCAAAAACCAAGGTAATAGCCAGAGCATAATTTAATTGATATGCAAGTTGTTAATTAAAAAAATGCCACTAATAATATTTCATGAATCTACATCTCTTGTGTAGTTGTTTTTCTATTAGTGCTCAGATTTTCTATCACTTTTAACTCCAATAAGAATTAGTGGAAAACGGGTTAACCTAAGAGAAAAAAAAAATCTCTTGTGCCATTGTCTTCGCGCCCCCCCTATGATCAAATCCTGGCTCCGTCCCTGTTTGCATCCGATTGATCCCTGCTAAATCACCGTGACAATTATTGCTGACTGAATTGTTCCAATGGCCAGATGAAGTAAAGAGTGACCATTTCAGTCATATATTATAACTGCAGATCAGATTTGCAAGAACTGAACATTAGATTGCCAAGAATCTAGCTGGCTTGCCGTGATTTTTAGTGATCGAGCATCACTGTAGAATTCTACACATGAAGTTGGAGTGGATGAAAATTTCGATTGCAATCCTACGAATCAAACTGGAATAAAAAATTCGTAAGTACTACAATCCTCCCAAAAAAAAAATCAGGGATCCTTTGACTCAGAGAAGCACTAAATGAATATAACATTATCCGCGGTTTCAACGGTTGATATGTCTAAAAGCCCTTTGTGTTTTGAGTACAAAGATACAGATAGACAGGTGAGAGAATCAGGGAAACTGTCTACATAATGTTCGATTATTTAACTTTTACTTTGGTTCTATAGCCTTTGTCTTCATGTCAATATGTCAAACTAAGATGCCCAACCATGCACAGCTACTACTAGTATTCATTTGCTTAATTCGATCCGTCATCTGTTGCATGTATCCGGTGCGTTCTTTATTCCAACAACTGACAAGAAACTCATCTAATTGCCTCATCAGGTTGATTCCCTACACCCAGGGCCGGCCCTGAGGGGGGGGGGGGGGGGGGGGGGGGGGGGGGGCCGCCCCGGGCCCCTGATGTCCAGGGGGGCCCCCTCCGTCGTGTGCAGCTAGCCCATGGCCCAGGCCCCAAGGAAACCACCCCATCGAGTTCGCTTGTTGACTGGTTCGCGGCGGTTTCGGCAGATTCGTTTTTGCCCTGGACGTGAGCCGCATGCCGGCGACTCCGGCGGTCCGGCCTCGTGCAGGTCGTCCTCACCATCAACCCCAAGTCCCCGTCTCCAGTGGACCATTGAACTCCACAACCAATTTCTTCGACGCTGTCATGCAGGTTGGAGTCCAGACAGTGAGGAGATTCATCCATGCATGCTTGTTTTTTCAGTCCAGATGTTGATAATTTGTTGAGTTTTTATTTATCTGGTATTTTTTCTTCATTCATGGCAGAGGCAACTCCCAATACTATAGGAGGATTCTGGGAGTCAAGGGCCTCACGGTCTACCTTCTCAAGAGTCATCTTCAGGTGCGTGGGTACAATTAGGTTTTTTTTAGTACTCTCTCTCTCTCTCTCAGACACACACGTGTGGTCTGATTTGTGTTTCCATTTAACTCAGAAATTCATGGTAGGGAAACGGCAACAAAAGTTTGGTGATTACTTGGTCACGGATGCTAAAATTATAAGATCTATTACCTATTAAATTGGCATGCATATTCATGCTTTTGTTTCTGTATCAACTTATTTCAAATTTTCGGATGAGACTATCATAATTTTATCTTTTTGAGAATCATATCATATTTATTTAAATAATAGACTTTGGGATACAGAGGCCATTAGGTGAAGCTGTCAGGCACACACGGCGGCCAACCTCGTCTCTCAGCGATGAGTGCGCGAGCATCTGCACCTCTTTATTAGAAGATCTTCTCTTGCAAAGAAAAGGGATATTTTCCTACGCCTTGCTTGTCGCCGTAATCTCCTCTGCGCACGGTCTGCCCATAATGGCACAATGAACCACCATGGAGGGTATTGGTGACCGGGAGCCAATGCTTCAATTTTTTGAGGGTTATAGATGACACTTGTGCCCCCATGAAATCACCCCCATGGCTCCTTGAGACCTCCACCGTAGCTTTGCTGTCGTGCTTGCCCAACGCGGCGTCTATGTTCACTTTCGCACAACCAGCATGTGACTCTTCATCAATCAAAGCTAGAAGAAAATTTCAAAAGGCCCCGAGTTTTAGTTTCGCCCCGGGCCCCCAAAAACTCAGGACCGGCCCTGCCTACACCAACTCTAAATTTCGGCCACACTCAACCTTACAAAAAGAAATCATCTTTGTGTTCTCACCACCAACTGTTTGACTACTGCTTGATAGGTACTGGATTTTTTTTTTTAGGAAAACTTGTTCACCTGTTAGTTGGCATCGATCATTATTCACATCAAGGATTCATTTGGTAGTCACTACATCTAGAAAATCTTGGCTATATACTTGTGTTACAAGTTGTCAAGTAGGGAGTAGCACACATGTTGGTTGTGCCTGCATCAATAAGTTGACATGAAAAATCCCAGCTAACCTGCAAGTGCTTGATGTACTCAAATAAATCACAAATGTTAATCAGTTTTCTCATGCTGCCATTTGGAAAGTGCTATGCTTTTTTTTTGCGGTGAAGAAGTGCTATACTTGTGATTACCATATACAGCTCTCTTTTTTCCGCCAGTCTAGGAACGGTGTATGACTCATCGGGCTTCGTGCTTGTCTTCCGAGAGTTCGCCGTGCAGAAGATATGCCAAGATTGCCTCTGTCCAAGCCGGGATCACTGCTATGACCTCAACGATGTAGGGCATTTCAGGGGCATCAGAACCCCCTAGTCCGGCCTCTATTTCCGAGCCCCCCGAGCCCGAGTTCTGGATTTATGCGTTACCAACTTGACGGAAGTTTTATATATGACCTCAAGGAAGACACCAGGTGGCACTGGATCCCGGAGCACGCCATCCTGGCGATCGTGTCAGCCGCCGCGTTGTCAGCACGTTTGATGTAGTGGAACTCGAGGCCGTCAAAGTTATTCCCGAGTCGGCCGACGGTGTCGTGGTATCTATCATCCTTGGGTCCTTGGCTTCAAAATCTCTCATCACCTGGGAGACGACCAGGTCAGAATCACCGCAGACCTCCAGCTTGCGGGTGTCCATGGAGACAGTCAGATATAGGTCGTTCAAGAGGGCCTCACATTCGGTCACGTTGTTGGTGTCAATGAAGAGTATCTGCAACACATAGAATGGTGCCGGCCCCGAGGTCAAGAGCATCTTTGCGCCATCAAAATAGATGACCCAGTTCTGGTACTCGATCTCCCTTGGGTCCTACTGGGCCTCCGTCCACTCGGACGAGGAAATCGGCTAGTGCATGCGACTTGATGGCCCGACGTGGCTGCTAATTGATCTTGAAAGGTAGTAGTTCAATTTCCCACTTCGCTACCCGGCCAGTCGCGTCCCTATTATTGATGATGTCATATAGCGGCGTGTGGCTCATGATGGTTATATGTTTCGCCTGGTAGTAGTGGCGCAACTTCTGGGCCAACATGAAAACGTCGCACATGACCTTCTCGTAGTGCGAGTAGCGAGACTTGCCAGGCGATAACACCTCGCTCACGTAATAATACGGGGGTTGAACTTTATAGGTGTGGCCCTCCTCGCATTCCACCACGAGAACTGCACTAACAACCTGGATAGTAGCAGACATATATAAAAGCATAGGCTCGTGGTTGCCTGGTGCAGCTTGGATGGGGTTGGTGCCGAGCATATGCTTGGCATCGGCTAGAGCCGACCTCACCTTAGAGGTCCACTCAAATTTGTCGCTCTTCTTCAGGAGCCGGTATAGCGGTAGGGCCTTCTCAGCAAGCCGAGAAATAAATCGACTCGGAGAGGCCACACACACAGCCAACTTTTGCACATCCATGAGCTTGGTTGGCACCTCTAGCTTGTCCAGTGCCTTGATCTTTTCAAGACCTTCCTCGACCTCGCTCGGAGATAATGAAGTCGAGCAGCTTCACGAAAGGAACCCTGAGTACACACTTGTTTGGGTTCAGCTTCATGTCAAACTTGTGCGTATTGGCAAAGGTTTGCGCCAGGCAGGGGCGGTGCAAAGATTTAGGAATGAGGGGACGAAGAATAATATCCTATTTAATGTTGGTATTTTCCCTTCAGTTTTTGTGTGCCATAAAAAATTTTGTTAAGATGTGTCTATCTATAAGTTACAAATTTTAGTTTTTGTTTTCCTAAATTGTTTCCGTGTGACATGGCAATGCATGGGAAGAGGGTTAAACATCGTTGTTACATGATCTATGTTACTTTGTGCTCACTACTAAGATCCAAATCTTTGTTAATTAAAATTGTCTTTGATATACCTTGGGATCCTGATGGAATAATGAAATGAGGACTTTAAGCCTAGCTATATTGCTATAAAGAAAGCGTTGTCTGGGAGACAAACCGGAAGTTTTAGAGTCTTTTTCTTCTGTTGTGTGCCAAATAAACTTTTCGAAACAAGGATTTTTCTTGGCTTCTACTATTTTAGAGGCTTAATACAAAGGATATGTTAGTCAGGAGACATTGGAGAATAATTGTTGTGTTATGTGCCCCCACTCAGTCGCTTGGAGATAGGAATCATCTATTCTTCACATGTAAATTCAGTCTGAGAGTCTGGAACTATCTGCAAATATAGTGAGGAGATAGACATAATGCCACCCAATGCATTGCTGCTGCTGGAAAAAGGTTTGGGCATCCTTTTTTCTTTGAGGTGGTTTCTTCTGCTGCTTCTAATATCTAGATCCTACCCAATGGGAGAACTTTCAGAGTGGTCAGCTGAACCTTTGCCTCTTGGCACTGTAATTTTGTCCATGATATTTCCCTTCTTTCTCATAGGGTTAAGGAGCACATTAGGCCAAAGCTCTTGGCCCGGATCCAAAGACTCCCTTAGGTTTTGGATGTGCTCTCTTACGTAGGTCTTCCTTTTCTTTTTCTTTACTATTGGAACTTCTTTATTCTCTGTTTGTAAATATTTGCTTTGATTGAAATAAAGGATTGTGGGGCTTCTGCTCCACAGTAGATAGTAAAAAAACTTTTCAAAACTAAAATAAATAAAGAGCAAACCTAGAAAAAAAAGTGATTGAAAGGTATGCATTGCAGAAGTGGGAGTGCACCTTGAAAATATGTGTTCATGCCTATGAAAACAATCTAAATCTTTTCATGTAAGCTTGTCAAATAAAAATAATTATCCCCTTGTATAAAATCATCGTACCATAAAAATAAAGTGCCAAGATTTACCTTTAGCATGTTTTAGATTGCAAGTTTATGTGTGTTGTACTGGAACAAAAGTTGTGTTGTCACTAAAAAATTCATATCAATTCAACAGAAGATGATAAATTCACGAAATTTTAACACGGTAGACATATGTGAGTTCTTTGTTAGGTGCTAAGTTTTCAGAATTGTTGGAGTTACAGAAGTATAAGTGTCATCCGCATCTTTACAGACTCTCTGTTTTGACAGATTGTTGTCATGATTGTCATAAACTGGTTACGTTTCCAATTTTATTGTTCCCATTTTGTGTCGGGGTGCTAGAATTATTTAGTACACAATACCTAATGATGGATTATAATATATTTTTTCTAATAATGTTACAGAAAGGCATGATTACGATTTCATGTTATTTATGTTAACCCCTATGACGAAGTTCTGTTAAAATTTTTGTGAATGAAGTTCCAAGAGATTATTACTTAATTCTTTGTCGGTAATAATGGCTACTCGCTTAAAACAGTAAAATTTAAATATAAATAGTAATCCTCAACGTACATACATCAGATATTAGAGATCCAACATTGGTCTATGAAAAAAAATGAAAAATTATACCTCGGTCCAATTTGTTATCGTTGTAGTTCTATGGATAAATATTTTTAAAAAATATATATTTTAGCTCCTCTTACACAGATGATTTTTAGTTCCCTATTGTTTATCTGTGTGATGTTGTTCAAGTATATTGTACTATTCAGCTTTGTGATGTTGTGAAATTCAGTTGTTAACCTTCTTGTGATCACACAGCACCAACATTTGAACTAATGATGGCATCCCCGAATAAATGGGAATATCAATGTGACACGATCCCTCACTTTTTTTTTGAACACGGTACAATCGAAGTCGCTCACATACACTCACCCCCTATGAACGCACGCACGCACACCCTACCCCTATGAGCACCTCCGAGAAACTGAGCCGACAGAGCATCTTGAGATTTTATGAACTCACCAGAGGCGCCTTGCAGTCGACGGGAATGTCTCCTCCCACTGAACGAACATCGTCAGAAGCCTGAAATACATTAAGGAATAATGCAAGCACCAATATCAAGTCTGAAACTTGAACCCTGGTGTTGGGGATAGCACTGTCCTCCTAACCATCCAACCACAGATTGGTTCGCGACACGATCCCTCACTATAGAAGAGGAACAACGCCTATTTTTAGCCCCATAGAGAACTGCGTTACCCATTTACGGTCAAATGATATGATCCATCGCATCATTAGAAAGAAATGAAAAACCTTGTTCCCGGTCACCGTTCCTTCACCGGCAATCACCTAGAGACAGGAAAGCAGCCATCTCTCATAGATGAAAACATCTTCCCTGCCGCCTCCTCTCCCAAGCTTAGGTTTCTCCGCCTCCCGCCGGCACCGCCGCTAGTCCGCCTCGTCTCCGGTGGCCTTAAGGCCATGGAGGCGCGGTGGATGTCGGCCCTTGCCGGTGGGAGGGCTCTATTTTTACATGTTACTTTTAAGTTTTGTTAGGGTTTGTGTCCTACTCAGAAAAGTGAGACAACGGCGGCTCACTGAAGATGGAATAAGGTTCTCCCCGCCTAGCCCCCGTTCTGGTGGTGTGTCTAGCACCATCGGTGGGTGCGTGGAGATGTGTCTCCGACGGATCTATCTTTGGTGGATCTGTTCGGATTTGTTCGTCGTTTGTCTACGTTCGTGTGTCTTCAGGTTAGATCTTTCCGATCTACGCTACTCTACATCGGTGACGATTGCTGTGCTGGTGCGTTGGTCGTATGGGGCCTTAGCATGACGACTTCCCGACTGTCTACTACAACAAGTTTTGCCCGGCTCCGACGAGGGCGCGCCTTCGGCTCACTTCAGTTCTCCTAGTCGTCGCTAGGTATTCTATGAATCTAGATGTAATTTTTATTATTTCTGATGTTCGTTGTACTGCAATGATTGAAGATGAATAAATAGAAAGTTTTTCCAAAAAAAAAAAAAGGAAGGAAGGGACCCTCCAAGCCAGCCCTGTTCAAGGAAACGTTCAACTCCCAAGGGGAAACGGCCAAGGACGCCCCTTCCTCTTGCAACGCCCCCACGGCGACGTACAACGGCCGGCCACGGGCGCAATCATTCGGACGTAGATGATGCGTCGCGTGGCTTTCGACAAGCATCGGGCGCATATGGAATGGCCGGTCGATGAGTCCAATCAAACGAGACAATACAGCGGTTCTGTTCTGTTGTCCCATGCACGCTCGCACTTACGTGCCATCACCACCTTGTAGTACTTGCGTGAGACACTGTGGCATGCCTCACTTCTCTGACATGAAGAGAGCATATGTGCATAGTGGAATCTCACCGACACATTACAGGAGTCCGCCCAGGATAATACTAATTGAATAGTGTATACCTGTATTACTTACATGTCACCGACCCACAAGTCAATAATCCTCTAGTCTACTGTATTTATATACAATAAGATAGGAGTAGTACTGCATATAATACACATGGATCTCATCTCACAGTCCCAGCTCTTCCTTGCAGATGCTCATCACTCTGTGACACCATCACTAATTGGCTACTACTTATACTACAACTAAAATATGTATATATGCATGTTACGTTCCTGGCATGAAGCAGAACAAACCAAGCGAGGAATATGTAATGTTTACACGGTTGATGGACACGAAGTAGAGTAGTCGGATACTCAGATGTCCCTGTCCGGTTGACTGTTTGAGGCACAGATCATGGCCTCCGACGCCTGCCAGAGCCGCGCGGCCTCGCGGCCGTTTGCGGCGACCGGCGACGGCAGCGCCTCGTTGCAGTCCGCCAAGTAGCGGCCGGACACGCCGGCCAGCCTCGGGTGCACCGCCGCGTAGCACGTCGTCGCCGCAGCCTGCACGCGAGAAGAGAGGGCACTACGTACGTCAGCAAGGAGGGGGCGAGCGGCGCATTAATTGCGGAAAGCAGAGCCTTCACCTCCGGCGCGGCGCCGGCAGGCGGGGCAAGGCGCAGAACAGAGTGCAGCGATGACAGTCTGCATATGATAACACAGATTAGAGCAGTTGATTAATCGTCACCTGTGGGATGGTCTTGAGCAGCTTGGACAGCAGCACGAAGACGAGATCTGTGATGAGGCCCTCTCGGTCGCGGTTCAGGCGCGTCCTCACGATGCCGGGGTGCACGCAGTTCACCGTCACGTCCGCGCCCATCTCCTGGAGGCGGGCGGCGAGCTCCTTGGTGTGCAGCACATTGGCGAGCTTGGACACAGCGTACGCCTGCGTCGCGTCGTAGGGTCTGTACGTGCACATGGACATGCCAATGGTGATTAGCGCGGACTAAACAATGGCGAGGGATAAAACCAACTAACTAATGGCGCGTGCATACTGTCAGTCCACAGAGTTAGGTGAAGGATCGATCAAGGAAGATGCTTACATCTTGCGGCGGGTGACGAGCTGGAGGTAGTCGGCCCAGTCGCCGGAGAACCAGCCGTGCACGCTGGACGACACGTTCACGATGCGGCCCTGCACGCCGGTCTCCACAGCCGTCTCCGCCATCCTCCCCACGAGCAGCTTCGTCAGCAGGAAATGGCCGAGGTAGTTGGTGGCGAAGGTCATCTCGACGCCGTCCTCGGACAGCGCGAGCTGGCCGTGCGAGAACTTGCCGGCGTTGTTGATAAGGAGGTGGAGGGGCAGGCCGAGGGAGAGGAAGCGGCGGGCGAAGTCCCGGACGGAGGCGAGCGAGCTGATGTCCAGGTGCAGCACGAGGACGTCGGCGCCGGGGCACTCGCCCAGGATGCGCGCGCGCATGTCCTCGGCCGCCTTGACGCTGCGCGCCGGGATGACCACCCTCGCCCCGCGCTTGGCCAGCACGCGCGCCGTCTCCGCCCCGATCCCAGACGTCGCGCCGGTGATGATCGCGGTGAGCGAGCCAAGGTCGGGGCAGGCCGCCGTGACCTCCTCGGCGGTGGACTTGGAGCCGAAGCCGCTGGCGCCCGGGGAGCCCAGCAGGTACCTGGCCGCCTGCAGCATCTTCGGCCTCCACTCTCGGCTACCCGAACCGGCCGGCCACCGCGTCCGCGCCGCACGTCTATCTTCTTGATCGACGCACTGCGCGGCCGCGGAGCTAGCTCGCTGCTAGCTTGCCAGAGAAGAGAGCTAGGGAGCGTGGCTGTGGACGGAGGTGAGGAAGTTATGGCGCCGGCCCGAGTTATATAAGAGCATCTCCAACAGGCGCACAACGCGCGGCGCGCTAAAAACCAGTTTACAGCGCGGCTACACCCGTTTTTTGCACGTCGCGGAGCGCTGGCTCCAGCGGCCGCTGCAAAAAACAGCGCGCGCACGCCGCTCCAGCAGGCGCGCAAAACTGCAGCGTGCGCGAGCAGACGGCAATGGCAACATGCTCATATTTTGGAGATAATTTCAAACATCAACAAGACATAGCATAGTTTAGAATCATCCAACCAAGTTCAAAATCACCCAACCAAGTTCATGACATAATAAAAAAGTTCACACAAACAAATGGCACATCAACAATCATGCTCAATCTTCGTCCTCCTCTTCCTCCGATTCTTCATCATCATCCGAAGACGTATCTTCCTCCCCCTCTTCATTGTTTCGCGCCGCATCATCATGGGGAGCTCGGAAGGGGTTGGCATCATCATGCGAAGGTATGTGAGGAGGCACACCGGAAGACATGCGTCCACCCAAGTCACCCGGAGGTGCTCCCATGTCTCCCAGGAGAGACGCAAAACCCATCCCTCCCATGGTAGCTCCGAAGCCACCCATGCCTCCCATGGTAGCTCCGAAGCCACCCGTGCCGCCCATGGTAGCTCCGAAGCCACCCATCCCTCCCATGGTAGCCATGCCGCCCATGCCACCCATGCCGCCCATGCCACTCATGCCTCCCATGGCCATGGCTCTTTTTTGGACCAAGACTTCTTCACGGGCAAGATTGACGTACTCCTTTTGCTTGTCATCGAGGGTAGATGTGTCCGTGAAGAACAAATACTTCTCCCATTCCAACAATCTAGATCGCTCCTCCATGGATAATTTCTTTTCCTTCAATGCCACCTTCCTCTCCTCCGCCGCCACCCTCCTCTCATCCGCCGCCAACCTCCTCTCCTCGGCCGCCGTATTTTGGGTCCTTGCCATCATCCTCACCTCGTTCGCTTCTTTTCTTGCCTTGACAATCGCTTCCATAGCATTCTTCAAATCATCATCTCCTCTCTTCTTCTTCTTTTCTTCGCGGACGCCTTGCCCGCCTTCGCCACCCCCGCATTTGGGAGCTTCGAGAGAGGGGCACATGGCTTCACGGCGGGCGCCGGCGCGCCGCCGAGGTCGTCCGTGGCGCCATGAAAAGGCTGCGCGCGAGACCGGCGGTTGGAGGAGCACCGACGGAGGCGACGCCAAAGCTCACCGCGCTAGGGTTTGCGCCGGCGGCGGCGGAGGGGTCGCGAGTGTAGCATGGGGTGAGGAGGACGTCGGCGCGGCCGTCCATCGGTCAAAGTCGCCTGCGGCGGTGCGGGTGGGGCGCAAAGCGGCGCGGCGGGAGAGGGCGCGGCGCAGGCGCTCGAGTGTGCAGCGCGCGGGAGCGGGCGCTCGAAATAAGCGGCGCGCGATGCCGTTTCGCCCTGCGCGCTGAACCACTAATGCCGCGCGCGCGGTTTTTGCGCCTCCGCTGGAGCGCGCGGGGCGGGTGCGCGCGCGCAAAAAACGCGCTTTTTTCAGCGCGGCGCTTATTTGGCGCGGCTGTTGGAGATGCTCTAAAGCTCGGGGACCTCGCTCGCGCCCAAGCCCAAGTACGCTGCGACGGAGCTAATTTACTTCTTCTCCCCGATGATTTGATGGCGTTGACTGCGCGGCGACCGTGCGAATTACCTCGGTCGGAAGGATGTGCGGGGTGTGTCCGTGGCCGATCGGTGCCGCTACTTTCCGTCAATGCGCCGCCCACTGGTGACATTGATCGCATCGTTTTTCCGTCCGGGTAAATCAGGCCCGCTTCATTTTAGACTGAAGTTTGATCATATATTATAAAGCAACTTCCACCGATCACAATGTAACATGCTGCATCAACGCATCATACCAAAAGAGAAAGAAAAAGAAAAAGGAGTAAATGCCAACAACGGCAGCTCGACAAAGCACGGATGATTCGCCACCGTTGCACCCTCCGGATTTGTCCCACCACACTCCAAGGCTCCGAACCGCCGCGTACCAAGCAGCACCTCCAAAAAGGGATGTGACGTCGACGACACTGCTGTCCGGACATGTCCTAGGGTTTCCCCCGACACGCGGAGGGGAGTGGGGGATGGGTGACACCGACGCCCTTCAGGAAGGAATGGCGGCACCCGCAGGCTACACCACGTCGAATCCAGATGAACCGGCAGGGATTTCTCCCGCAACCCAAACACCATTACCCGCCCGAACCGAAGCCAACCAGCCAGCTTGCCACCCGCCAGCATACGCCACCATGGTCTTGAGGTCATCCAGGCCGCCTCACTGAGATCGCCAACACGAGGTCAGGAGGACAAAGAGAGGGAGCGCCAGGAATCGGGAGCGGCAGCACCGAAGCCGCGCGGGAGGGAACCACCTCCACCGCCGTCGTGCGGGAGGCCTGTGCCTCCAGCACCGTCGTGGTTGCCGTCCGGACGCGACAACAGGGGCATACCAGGCCACTCGGGCCCGGCTAGGCCAAAATCGGGCCCGCAAAGCCCTGGCCGCCACGCTGCAGCAGGCCGGCTCCAGCGCCGCCGCCACCCACCATCCCAACGTCGCTCCTCCGTCTCCCGGAAGCCAGTCCGACGACCCGCCCCGCCGCCGGCCTGCCCAGACCTAGATGAGGCCCAAAGGGCCCAGATCTGGGCCGAGCGGGCGCCGCCAGATCACGCCTCCGCACTACCCCGAAGCCAACAGCAGCGCTGCCGCCTAGCAGACCACCCGCCACCGCGACAGGCCACCTCGCCGCCGCGCCGGACCGCCGCCTAGGTGGACCCCACGGCGCGTTCCGCCCCGCGTCGGTGCGACACCGCAAGGGGAAAGGCCAGGGACCGCCGCCGGACGCCAGCGACGGCGGCTGGAAGGGAGGAACGGGGGAGGGCTCTAGGAGGGAGGCGCCGGGGCGACGCGGCCGCGAGAGGGTTTCTCAAGTGGTCCATATTGATCGGTCCTCGAGACCAATACAAATTCATAAATTTAATTCAGAAAATGTTAACTATATGTCATTAAAATTGTACTATGCGAAACCTTTTCAAATGCAAATCCAACGATATAATTTTTGTATCATATGACTTACTCCGTATATTTGATTAGTTCTACTGATGATCAAAGTTTGATCTAAAATACGAGAGACCGAGAGGGCCCAATACACTCTGTTGGTTGCAGGCATGGATTCACTAGTCGAAATAAGCACAGGCTTGCCGCGTCTTTACCGTGTACTACTACCATTTTTTTTCGTGTGTACTATTACTAGTACCATTATCATCACTACACTTGTCGTTTAGATGTCGATCAATGGGTATGGGTTTATCTGGATGTGTATGATGGAAGGGTGTGTTGTGGTTCCCATGCTCTCGATCAACAGTATTGTCGTTGCATATCTAGGTGGATGTGCATGTGGAAGATGGTTATGTTAGGTCCACCTGACCAATGCCTCACCTATAAACCACATGATTGGTTCCCGCCAGTGGCCAGTCTGCTTAATTAAAGAACCCTAGTATCCAGACGTCAGATTTTTAGGTATGACAAATCAAACGTTTTTTTATGGTAAACTATGTTCATCGAAGATGGCAAGTTTAGTTGACGAGCATGGCAAATTCGTCTCAGTTTATTTATTGGGCGGAAAATTAGCGTGCTTGTAAACTAAATTTGCCGACATCACGCCGATATATATAATTTAAATAGAAGATGTCGTGAAAAATTTCAAGCTCCATGGAGCCCGGTCACCAAGCCCACTCGTGTACATACAAAAATTCCTTTTGGAGGCCGAGCTCCATGGAGGTCTCCATTTGCAAAATTCGAAATTCAACAAATTATTGTTTTATATTTCAAAAAATTCTAAAAAAATACAGATATACATGGAGGCTTAATGTACATGTATGTAAATTTTCAGGACGAAATACGTTGAAATAAGGGTCGTGCAAAAAGATAAATCTGGGGCTTTTAAGCACATGATACTATTCATCCTCAAAGTCCATAAATTTGATTTTTTACAGGTCGCATTTCAAGGCATTTCATCCTGAGATTTTACGCACATATATATTTCATCTTTGGATACTTGCATTTTTTTCAGATTTTTTTTTAATCAAAAATTGTATTTTGATTTTTTTTTTTTAAAAATTCGGGCTCCATGGACCGGTCACCAAAATGTCCCACTCGTATATATATATACAAGTAATCTATATATACATTTGTTCTTCTAAAAATTTGTATATACATTTGAATTATTATTGTTCGGCGTAACATATATACGTTTGAATTTACGAGAGGCAAATGAGTACTTCAACCCCGGTTGAATTTAATTTAAATGCCAGAGCCAGCGACGCATGCAACGAACAAAAAAGCCGTAGAGCAGCCAGCCCAGTGCAGTGCAGAGTCTTTACTCCAAATCTAGGCTTTCGCATGTCCTGCGCTGCAGTGGCGCATGCATACGCCCGATCGATGGACCGATCGCCATTAAAACCGATGGAGCTAGCTCCTGCTCTGCGGTCGTCCATCGACGGAGGTCAACCTGCTCCGTAACTGCGCAGTAAAGGCTAGATCGATGTTAGCGGCCGGGCGATCCATGGATCGATATATCGATACGCATGCTCCTCCACAGTGAAAACCCTTTACTCCTCGCAACGTACTGTACTCCTACGTTAATACGCCTGCGACTTACTATTACAGCAGATCCTATTAGTAGCTGCATGGAGTAGGATCCATCGAGACATGGTGTGCACAGTATATAGGCTTTGCATGGCGCACTGCATGCATGCATGCACGCCTAGGATAGGATATGCGCTGCAGCCCTCGAGATTCGTGGAGGCCTAGCCGTCCGTCTACTCGTACTCGTGACACCCTGCCTTTCCGACACACTTGGTCGGCCGGCCACTGCCGTGCTCGCCTCGCCTAGTAGACGAAGGTACGTGTACTTGACATGATCGCCGCGAAGCTCGTGTGATGCATGGATGGGACGAGACGCCGGCACGCATGTAGGCACAAAGGGTTTTCCGTTGCATTGCATGTCAGGAGTGGTCAGTGTATGGATGCAGATCGCGCACGTACGCCTTGACATGATCTCCATCCCGCGAGCATGCATCGGTCTTCTCTGGGTTCCAGCAAATCCTCGTGCGCCGCGACCACGCGCCTGCCTCTGCAAACAAGGCGCGCTAGTACAGTACTATGCTAGCTTCAGACTATACACTGGCTTGGATCGGTAAGCCAGCTAAAGTGGTACCCGCAAACGAAAAAAAAAATACTGTACTAGTGGCAGTTGTAACTTAAACATTCAGTTCTCGACAGGAAGTGGTGCAGAAAGGAAACAGCACTGCGCGTGTGAAATGATCAAAGGCCCAAGGTGCAGAGCGGCAAGGCCTGCCAAATCACTCGTCGATCTGCACTGCTATACCAACCTGTGAATGATCAGAGGAGGAGAATAACTATGGCCTGTTCCCACCACTAAGGTCAATAGAGCTGGTGGTGGAAAATGGGGCCCTGTTATACCTACTAGGATGAGTAACAGGATTAAAAGGGATGGGAAACCATCTCTGATCAAAGCCCAGGAGATCAAGCAGGTACAAAATTTGGAAATCCCCAAAGGTAATAAATCCAAGGCCTTCCATAATTCTTTTGCCGGTCTTGATAATGACATTCTTGTTTCTAATGCTGACAAAGCTGGTATTTCTCTGGGTAAGAACTATACCCAGGTTGCTCATAACATTGATGTTATTAAGAATTTAGAAATAAAAAGGCTTGAAAAATTTAAACAGGATAACCCTGATATTTTTATGCCTGCTAACATTGATGTCACCAAGAAGGACTACTCTATTATGTATCCTTCTTTTATTACTAGTTCTGCTACTGACACTCGTATGGACCAAAAATCTGATCCAAATATGGATGAAGATGCTGGTGGTGACACCTCTTGGATTGAGGTGACCAGCCAGAGGTCTAGAAAGTGCCAAGCTAAATTATCGTCCAGATTCAAATGATTGGTCTTTTTTGGAATGTTAGGGGCCTTAATGGGTCCCACAAAATTACTAGAGTGCAAGAGCTCATTAGAGCTCACTGCCCTGATTTCCTCTGTCTTTCTGAAACCAAAAAATCTGATTTCACTATTACTCAATTAGAGGCCATTGATTCTAGAAATGGCTACATTTGGCACTGGCTTCCTGCCAATAACACTGCTGGTGGTATTTTGTGTGGTGCCAAAGAAGACTTATTTGAAATTATTACTTGTGATTTACATACTTTCTGTATTTCCTGCTTGCTAAAAAACAAGAGTAATAACTCTGTTTGGAGGCTGATATCTGTTTATGGCTCTTCTTATGATAATTTGAAGCTTGATTTTATAAATGAGCTTCATAATCTTTTAGCTGGCTGGGCTGGTCCCACTATTATAGGTGGTGACTTTAATCTCATTAGAACTGCTGAGGAGAAAAACACAGCTTTAATTAATCAACATTGGGCAGATCTTTTCAATGACTGGGTTAATAAATTTGGTCTTATTGAGATCCACAATGCTAGTAGAAAATTTACTTGGGTCAATAATCAAGATAGCCTAGTCATGGCTGCTCTTGATAGGGTCTTTGTTTCTGCTGACTGGGAAAGACTTTATCCTACTTGTCAGGTTAAATCTCTACCCAGGATTGGGAGTGATCACACCCCTCTCATTTTTAATACTGAGGTTTTTCCCATCCCTAAAAATAAAGCCTTTAGATTTGAAAAATGGTGGTTGGAGGTCCTTGGCTTTGATGAAGTAGTTCACAAAGCTTGGAATGCTGACTGCCATTTCACCTCTGCTATTGATATTTGGCAGTTTAAGATTAGAAATACTAGAAAAGCTACTAAGGGGTGGAGTGCCAACTATGAAGCCTCCCAAAACAAGATGAAACAATCCTTGGTTGCTGAGTACAATTGTTTAGATATTCTTGCTGAATCTCAACCTCTTTCTCCTGTTTCTAAAGCTAGAGTGAAAGAAATTTCAGGTGAGCTTAATGACATATGGAAGAAGGAGGAAATCAAGTCCAGGGAGAGGTCCAGAGAGAGAGAGATCATGGAAGGTGATCTCAACTCTGGCTATTTCCAAGCTTTGGCAAATCAAAAGAGGAGGAAGAAGCACATTGCTGTGCTAGAAACTGCTGATGGCTCAGTGGATGACACTGAAGGTATCATTCATAATGCTGTCAATTATTATAAGTGCTTGTTTGGATATTCCCCTGCTATTGATATCAATCTACTAGATGATTTTTGGGATCAGTCCAGTCTGGCTACTGCAGATCATATTGATTTTTTGGAAAAACCTTTCTCAGAGGAGGAAATTAAAAATGCAGTGTTTGGCTCTTATGCCGAGGGTGCCCCTGGACCTGATGGTTTTCCTTTTCTGTTTTACCAGCATTACTGGGATCTCATTAAAAGTGATCTTTTTGCCCTTTTTAGAGATTGGGAGAAGGGTGAACTGGACCTTTATAGGCTCAATTTCTCTTTTCTGACTTTAGTCCCTAAAGAACCTAATGCTGTTTCCTTGGATAGATTTAGACCTTTGGCCATGATTAACTGTAGTTTCAAGATCTTTGCCAAATGTGCTGCTAATAAATTTGGTCCTGTGTGTAATGACTTAATTTCCCCTAATCAGACTGCTTTCATTAAAGGGCGATTTATTTTAGAAAGTATTGTAGCTGCCCATGAAGTGATTCATGCTGTGGCTAGTAATCATCTCTCTGGGTTTTGCTTTAAATTAGATTATGAGAAAGCCTATGACATGGTTAATAGAGAGTTCCTCTTGGACATGCTTAGAAAGAGAGGGTTTGGTCCCAAGTGAATGCATAAATTGGAAACTCTTCTTCATAATGGATCTGTTGGTGTCAGAATAAATGACACCAATAGTGAGTTTTTTATAGCTGGTAAAGGTGTTAGACAGGGTAACCCTGCTTCCCCTTTACTCTTTAACCTTGCTGCAGATGTATTCACTAGAATACTAGTTAGGGCTGCAAAACAGCAATTGATTGCTGGTGTGTTTCCCCCTTCTAACCCTGCTGGTGTCATCAGCATGCAATATGCTGATGACACCCTGCTGTTCCTTGATAATAATCTTGAGCACACTAGAAACCTTAAATGGTTACTCTCCTGCTTTGAACAACTCTCTGGTATGAGAATCAATTTTCATAAGTGTGATTTGGTCCCTATCAATATAGATAGAGACAATGCTATTAATTTTCCGCAAATTCTGGGCTGCAAGTTGGGTAATTTCCCTATTAAGTACCTTGGAGCCCCGCTTCACTACAATAAGCTTAGAAGAGAGGACCTTCAACCTATGGTTGACAAAGTCATTAAGAGAGCTGCTGGGTGGAGAGGTAGACTGCTGTCTTTTGGTAAGAGGCTGATTTTAGTGCAAGCTTGCCTGGCCAGCATTCCTTCTTATCTTATGAGCTACATTAAACTCCCTAAATGGGCTATTAAGCTCATCAACTCCCAGTTAGCGCATTGTTTTTGGGATGACTATGATGGTTATCACAAATACCACTTGGCTAACTGGGGTGCCCTTACTTTGAGAAAAGAGTATGGAGGTTTGGGCATAACTGACCTTTCTGACATGAACCTGTGCCTGCTGGCTTCTTGGGTCAGCAGATATCATAGGGATGAGGGGAAAATTTGGAAAAGCATCATTGATGCTAAGTACAACACCCAGTCCCCCAACATTTTTACTTGCTCCTCGTTGGGTGTCTCCCCCTTTTGGAAAGGAGTTCTTTGGGCTACTCAAGCTGCTAAATTTGGATATTCTTGGAATATTGGTAATGGTAAGAGAGTGAGATTTTGGGAGGACCATTGGTTTGGCTCTGCCCCCTTGGCCACTCTTTACTGGGACCTGTACAATCTTGCCAATGAGCATGATGTCACTATAGATAGAGTGTGGGATGGCTCTGACCTCAAAATTACTTTTAGGAGATGCTTCTCAGATGAGCTACTCTCTCTCTGGTTTGAGCTACTGGAAATTGTTAATTCCATCAGCTACACTGATGAAGAAGACTCTCTAGTCTGGAATCTTAATTCCAGTGGGGTCTATACTGTTAAATCCTTCTACAAAGTTGTTAATTTTAGGGGGGTACTACCCAGAAATACCCCTGCTGTGTGGTCCATCAAAATACCTGCTAGAATTCATATTTTCCTTTGGTTGATGGCCAACAACAAAATTCTGACTAGAGATAACTTGAGTACGAGACAAAATGTTCCTGACATCACCTGCCCTTTTTGCTCAGAAACTGAATCTTGTCATCATTTATTTTTTGGTTGTGACATTGCTTTTGAGTTTTGGAAAGTCATCTCCAGTATATCTGGCTATGGGGGGAGAGCTAATATGATGTCCTTCTCAGATTGCTGGACTGGAGGGAATAAAATGGCTGCAATTAACATTATTCATCCAGCCGGCCTCTGGGCTATCTGGAATACCAGAAATGATTTAATTTTCAACCGCGCTAAGTGGTCTAGCATGCAGGTTCTCTGGCGCAAAACTGCCTCGTACGCTGCTCTGTGGGAACCACTATCCTCAGATCGTGCAAAAGAACAACTTCAAGTGATGGTGCGGAAGCTGGAGATCCTGATGAAAGCCCCACTGCCATTGATGTGGCCAGATCCAGGCTGAGGAGTGATGGCCGTCTGTGTCGCTAGTCCAGTATGCTTTTAGCGAGAAAGCATGTATGCTGGAGATTTCTAGTTTTTAATGTTGAGCACCTCCTCCCTCCTGGGTAGATTTCATGATAAATTCTGTGCTGTAATAGCTAAGGCCTTTCGCCTGCTTGTGGCTTTCTAGCCATGTATTGATTTTGCTTTTTCTAGCTGTTTAGGTCCTGGAGTCTGTAGTCTGGAGTCTGTTCTAAGAACCTTTGGTTTCTTTGCAATGCAATGGAGCCGGGGCTATGCCATTTTCCTCTAAAAAAAATAACTATGGCCTACTGGCTGCTGCGGCCCTGCGTACCCCTAATCGATGCTATGCTGACATAATCAAAGCAGCGGCCAGCGATCCATCGGTTTGTGCCTGCGGATTATCAATGCTTGTTACGTAAAGACAGACAGGTTTCGACACGGGCATTGAATTGAAAGCCAGACAACGACGATCGAGGGAGAGGGGATGAAGAGAATGCAGGCCGGTGAAAGCAAAGTCATCTCTAGGGTAGTCCCTACTACTAGTGGTGAACTGCTCCACGTCACTAGCTAACCACAAAGAAGAGAAATTAACCTAGGGCATGTAAGACTAACCCTTCATTCCGGTGCTCGATCGCGAACCGACTGTGGTGATTTGAAAACGGGTTGGAGTGATGCCATCATGAGCAAACGCGAGCATCATACCTCTCGCCAAAAAAAAAAAAAAAAAAAAAAGTCATACGGTAACTTCGTGCTGTACTAGAATACGAGGGCAACTTTAATTTCCTAGGTCTTGGAGTGGATAGCTCGTTTTTTTTTTTTAGCAAAGGAGCCTCCAGGCCCCTATTTTCAATTAAGAAAAGAACGATGAAGAAATGAAGAGGCGCTTCTGGTCAAGGAGCGACGTGCAAGTGGGAGTGTAGGTGTCAAGTTTGGCGCATGGATTGGGACTCATCCATGCCCGTTTCGGGCGCAACAAAAACGTCCATCCACCACACACCGCGCAAACGCCATGTTCCTTTGTTCCCGCCTTAATTAGTGACTGATCGATGATGACCCCGCACGGCATGTGCTGGGTGTACTAACTAGCTTAGCTATATGAGATAATTTTGTTGCTTCATATGCATAACTAGATAGGATTCCCGTTCAGTTTTACGACGTGGTAATATGAATCCCATCAGCACCAGAGCTTATGCTTAGTGCTGAACGTGTCTGCGTGTACGCTAGCTCTTGATGCATGTGTGGCAGCAGTGTCATACGGCTGGACATGTTGTCCTCCGTGGTTCGGACATGGCACGGCGAACCAGAGTCTAGTGACGTCGCCTCACCAGTCACCACGTACCCTGTCTGTCTATGTCCAACTCCTCGCTCGACCTCCTCCGTGCGTGCCTCGGTGGTCGTACCTTTCTTGGGATGCGGGGCAAGGGATGACGAAGGAGACTAGCAGGATAAAATACGTGGGGTTCCCCGGTGCACCTGGTCGGTCCATCTTATCCCTTCCCTTCACGGCGGATCTGGTCGCCGACGCCGTGTGGCGTGTGCCATGCATGCATGCTGCATGGCATGGGTGGTGCCGCGCATGCACAGGGCCGGCAACTTTGCATGCATGCATGTCCATCGAATCGCCGTCTTCTTTACGCTGTTGAACTCGCATCGCATATTCGCGTGCACGTCCGTCCGTCCGCCGACACGGACACCTTGTCGATCGTTTGCTTGCTCGTGGAACGATGGGTCTCACTGTTGGCCAACTTTGCGCTGTCTACGGATCTGTGTGATGCGATGCGTCACTTCACCACCTGGCCTTGGCCCTCTGCTCATCACCTCGTGCACGGATGCACTGCACGTACCCATGCCATGCATGCGCTTCCATAGCCAAGGCACGCACACAGTACGCACTACGCAGCACCCATGCAAACTCGTACGGTGGAGTAGAGTAGCACCCATGCACCCACTCGATTGACGTCGTTGATAGTTGTTGCTTCTTCCTTTTTGACCATATATGCTTTTCTTGGAGACTAATTGACCTGCTGTGCACTTTTTAGGGAAAACTTTTGCACTTAATGATACGAGATGTACGCGTGCAGAGCTATACTCCGCTAGAAAACAAAAGCGGCCAATGTGAAACCAGGTGTGTGCAAGAAGAACTAGCTACTACACTCACTAGCTAATCCAATTGTCAAAGATGACTGATTAAGCAACTCACCGGTCGAGCCAGCTTTCGGGGCTAAGGTTAATCAAATGCATGGATAATTAACTAGCATTAGTAGGGATTACGTATGCATGACCGAGTGTTGATCGATCCTTGCCCACGACAGAGAAAGAACAGGGTGCGTGCGTGCATGGAACTAGGTAGCATATGCATTGGTTCATGCTCGGACGCGCACTTGTCAAATCAAAGGCGGTGGTCTCCATGCGCTTGTCGTCTTCGCTTGGACTCGCACACAGGTAAACAACTGCGCCTGTACATGTTTGGGATTACTGAACAATCCAAGCTAGTGACTAGAGTATCATGTCACATTCGTCATTCGAGTATGAATAGTTAAAGTCGCCTCTACTCTGGTCAAAGGTGCAAAGATCTTGGGATTCTTTCAATCATGAGATCCCCATGCACTTGGAACCTATATAATGCCTAGCGTTTTAGATCAAGTAAATTATTAACCTATACCCATGCCTTGACAAAATGGGTAGGGTTTCACGTACCTAGACTTTTTCGATAAATAAGTACTCTCTCCGTTCCAAAATATAGTGCGTCCTCGGTTTCCGCGCTTCAATTTTGATCGTAAATTTGACCAACGAGACCGACTGCGGCGGGGGCAAAAATTATATCAGTGAATTCGTATTCGAAAGAAGTTTTCAATTATATAATTTTTGCTCCCGCCGCAGTCGGTCTCGTTGGTTAAATTTATGGTCAAAGTTGAACCTCGGGAAGCGCGGGCGCACTATATTTTGGAACGGAGGGAGTAGTAGACCAAGAATCTTGAACTTGGAAGAATCGTGTAGAAGAAGCAACAAGCTGAAGTACTAGTGCACATCTTTCTGAGGAGCGAGAAAACAAGATCCACGAGAGGGCCCATCCCCTTCCCCTCGCCTCCTCACCACCTTCCCCCACCCTCGCCGCCGGCCCCTCGCGGTGGCCGGCAGCGGGGCCCTGTTCTTCGCGCCTCGGGAGTGCCGGTGCGAGGCGGTCTCGCCAAGCGGCGGCGTCCAGTGGCGGAGACAGGGGGGACCAGCAGGAGCCCTGGCCCCCCCCCCTAACAACACTGAGTTAGGCCTAATATGCATCTGAAAATATGATTATTTGCTGCTAAAATAGTGTAATTTAGTGGACTGGCCCTTCCCAATAAGGATTAAGAACACTCGGCCCCCCTCACTCATTTTCCTGGCTCCGCCACTGACTGGCGTCGGGCGGGCGTGGCTCACGGCGGCGCAGCGGCGGCGGCGTCCTCATCGGGACGGTGACGCCGTGGGGGCAGCCCGTTGTACGTTGGCTGCGTGCTCGCGGCGGCGGCGGGTCAGATCAGATATGACCTCGGAACTGCGGCGGCGGCATGGTGGGCCTGGTCTCCGGTCAGATCTGATCCGGCCGGTGTGGTCCGTTCCATGCGCGGTAGCGGTCATCGGTGGCGGTCCCGTGCACACTTTGTTGGATGGAGGGTCCTCGAGCGGATCCGGGTGAAACCCTACTCTTGGCACGTTGCCAAGGTCGGCGGCGTTTTTCTGCGTCATCCCCTTCTTGAAGGCATCATCGTGGAGAAGCTCTAGACCCCTATCCGCTACCTCCGGGGAAAACCCTAGATCAGTCGATCGGATGACGGCGGCGCTCATGTGTCGTACCCCTCTTGAGGGCGTCATTCTTGAGGTGTGCATAGGCTCGAGGGACCAATGGACGACATCTGCGGTGGAGCGGCGTTCCCTGTGACACATCGATGTCGTGGAGTCTCGGCGGCGAGGCGCAGCAAAGTCTCGACGACAGATGCGTGATGATGAACGCGCATAGGGAGGAGGCGCTGTCTGGCGCCGTGGGGGCGTCGACAGCAGGCCTGGCAAGGTCGATGCGTCAGTACCTGCTCTGAAGATGGATTGCTGGAAGACGGCGGCGACGACCTATGAGAGTGCGTCGGACCGGTTTGTGCCCCAGACCTGGTATGTGACTTGGTCGGGTCCTCCGGCTTTAGATGTTAGGCTAGTTGAGAGGTCTGGGTATTCGGCTCACACTTTCTGCACCCCTTCATCAATAGATAGGAGTAGCGACAGATGTTGCCAAGATGGTGGCTTCAGACATATTGATGTATTATTTTGTAAGATCTTTGTGAATAATTAATAAAGTGGCTGCATGCATCTCCCACATGTAGAGGCCGGGGGTCATCCTCCTTTTCAAAAAAAAAAACATCATTATGAGGAGCTAGGCTGCTAAAGATTGTAGTTTGCAGCGATTGAATATATACACGCATAAATATGACGTGAGTTTGTTTTCAGGGAGTACTTAGGGCATCACTGAACGGACCTTATCAAATGTTTGTGGACACGTTTAGACGTCTATACGCCGGGCGGAGACCATCCAACCGTGTCAAAACACAATTTAAGAAAATAGGTCATATTACATGCAAACACATGAAATTTAAAGAGCTTAACGTAAAATATATTTAAACTAAACTAAAACAATCTAAACTAGGCCAAGTACCGGACGATGACCTCGTAAATATGGCCTCCCAGGCCACCGGCACAACCGTCGTCGGTCGTGCCATTGTCGTCACGCCAGTTGAGGAAGTCGTACCAGGCGTCACGACATCCCTCCCTCATGGTGCTGATGCTCAGCTGCCTCCTCCACCTTGCGCCGCCTCTTGTTGTTATCGAAGCGGACCGTGCTCTAGAACTTGGCCAGCCCGACGCGGAGGAGCTGCTCGTTGCGACGACGCCGACGGCGGGCGTTCGTCTCCTTGGTGGTCTTGGGCCGATCGAGTGCCCAAGCCTTCGCGACCAAGGGGTCCGCGACACCTTGGACTTGGCGAATGCCGCCTATGGGCCACCACACCCGGGTCTTCTCGGCGTCGTTCTTCTTGCCCATCGCGGTGGATGGTCGAGGTCTGTTGTGCGGCAGCGGCTTTGGGAGAGGAGTAGGAATTGGAGCATATGTTTTTTTTGGGGGAGGGGGGTTTGCTTTAAAGTGGGAGTAGGCTTCTCGGGGCGGCTCCCCAGCATGAATGCATGTGCGGGTGGGCGGGAGGCCGACGAGCCTTTGTGAATGCGAGATTTCTCAACACCGATAGGGTTTTTTACTGTGTTCGTGGTGTCAACGTCCTACGTGATGGACGTCCAGACTGCCTCAGAGCTCCCCCTAGTTTGGGGCTAGGCCGTGCGATCTCAGACGTCCGGACTGGCTCGGTCGGCCGATTTGATAATCTGCATTGAATGGCTAAAAGTGTCCGGACGGTGCCATCAGAATTTTGTGGACCTTTTGGTTATCCGCGTTGGAGATGCCAGTTTGTTATGTATCCGGTGGCAGTTCATAAAATTGCTACCGTATATTAAATCCATCACATGCATATGTCAAGTGCCCAGTCATCAATACTCAGATTAGTAATTAGTGGGCAAAGCAAAGTGCATGCATTGCAGCGTCACATGCAGTGGTATCTCCTAGCTTGGCCGGCAATGCATGGCTCATCAGAAGCCACAACCTTCTCTAGCTAGCTAGTCACTGTTCAAAATAATGTTCTGCTGTGTTGCATCTGATCCCAAATAAATTGTCATGACAATTGTTGCTGCCTGAATTGTTCCAAAGGCCACATGAAACCTGGATACTATTCTAACAAAATTTAACTCTTTCGTTAGTAGAGTGCGACCGTTTCAGTTATCTGTTATAACTGAAGATTAGATTGGCATGAACTGAAGATTAGATTGGCAAGAGCCTAGTGACATGCCGTGTTGTTTTTGTGATCAAGCATGACTGTAGAGATTAAATGAATATAACATTATCTGCAGCTTCAAAGGCCGATATATCTAAAAGCAACTGAGACATTTTGCTCCGTATGTAGTCCATAGTGAAGTCTCTACAAAGACTTATATTTAAGAACGGATGGAGTATTAGTTTAATTTGATCACCCAGTATATTGCATGTATCCAGTGTCTTCTTTATTCCAAGTTTCCAACAACTAACAAGAAACTCATCTAGTTGCCTCATCAGGTTGATTCCCTACACCAACTCTAAATTTCGGCCACACTCAACCAACTTTGTTGGTCACCAACAATTGTTTGACCACTGTTTGATCGGTTTCTGTATTTTTCCATGAGAACTCGATCACTTGTTTGATCGGTCACCAACTCTAAGGATTCAATCGGTAGTCACTGCATCTAGAAAATCTTGGTTGTATACCTGTGTTACAAGTTGTCAACTAGCACATGTTGGTTGTGCCTGTATCTATAAGTTGGGCATGGCAAATCCTAGCTAACCTGCGAGTTCTTGCTGTACCCAAACCATTCACACAAGTTAATCAATTGTCTCACGCTGCCACTTGGGAAGTGTCAAGCTTATGATCACAAGATATAGTTCTTGTTTCTATCAGTTTGGGTTATCGGTTACTTGGTATTTAGTACTACTAATGCCGGAAATTGCCTTTGGTGACCGAGCTCCAATGAGGCCTCCAAGTTCAAAATTCAAATTTCATCAAAATTCATATTTTTACATTTTTAAAAATTCTGAAAAAAAAATACAGATATACATGAAGGCATAACACACATGTGTGTAAATTTTCAGTTCAAAATACATTGAAATGAGGGCTGTGCAAAAAAGACAAATCTGTGGCTTTATAACACATGATACTATTCATCCTCCCAGGGCATGAATTTGTCTTTTTTGTACAGGTCGCATTTCAACGTATTTCATCCTAAAATTTTATACACATAACATCGTTGTTTACTTGCACAAATTTTTTCAGATTTTTTTGAAACCGAAAGGTTTGAATTTCGATTTTTTCAAAAATACCGAGCTCCAGTGAGCCCGGTCACCAAACGTCCGTTCTCTACTAATGCCGCATATATTCTTTTTCTTGCAAGAGAAATTTCCAATCTATTCATCAATCATGGCAGTACAGAGAACACTAGAGGTAATAAAAATTACAATCAGGTCCATGAACCACCTAGTGACGACTACACGCACTGGAGCGAGCCGAAGGCGCGCCGCCGTCATCGCCCCTCCCTCACCGGAGTCGGGCAAACCTTGTTGTAGTAGATAGTCGGGAAGTCGTCGTGCTAAGGCCCCAAAGGACCAGTGCACCAAAGCAGCAACCATCGCCGATGAAGAGAGTTGTATATCAGAAAGATCAAACCTGTAACCACACGAACGAAGATGAACTGGATCCAAATAGATCCCAGAAGACCAGCACCGACCGAATCCCGCGAGATCCGACGGAGACACACCTCCACACATCCTCCGACGACGCTATTCACACCATCGGGACGGGGATAGGACGTGGGAGACATTATTCCTAATGAGGGACATCGCCACCGCCACAAAGCCCCAACCAAGACGTTGAACCTAACAAAAACGAGAACGGGGTCCCTCCCGCCGGCGGGGGGCCGTGATCCTCCGCACCTCCACGGCCCAAAAGCCATCGGAATTGAGGCGGATCGGCGGCGGCGCCGGCGGGAGAAGGAAGAGGACTTTTCCTAATGTCGCATATATTCAACTACATATTCATCACCAAACCCATATCATGCTCTTGCAAGTCTGCAACCGCCATGTGGCCTGACTATTTGTTTATATCTGCTATTGACTGATCACTGATTGCTTAATTAGTGGCCTGATACATCTAACCTGAAAAATATTGCTGCTGCCAGTTGGAATCATGGTCTCTCTCTCGTGCGCCTGTCCTGATTATGATCTGATCAATTGTGCGACGCCTTCTGCCCAGTGAGATGCCAAAAAGCAAATACGAATCCGAAATCATACTTGGCAAAATGGCGTGACGTTTTTTTGTGTGGCTCGGTTATAGTTGGTGCATTTTGAGTATGCAATATGTTCAGTTAGAGCATCTACAGCTGGACGCCCCAAACCCGCCCTATACGCCCGGGCGGCCCGCCCGGTCACGAAATTTCGACCTAGACGGACACCTCAAACGGGCCTCAAACGTCCGGACTGACCGGCACCCCTCATATCCAGCCCAAATATGGGGCGGATATGGGGGCGCCCGGGCGCGTCCGCCACGTATGACTGGCGATGGGGTCCCACGCGAAAACAGCCCACGACTTGGCGGTCCGAACCTCGTCTCCTCCATCGGACCGATATCGCCGCGTGGCGGCGCTCCGGCGGGCCGCGTAGTGCCTAGCCCGGCTATTTAAGGCGCACACCGGCCCCGAAACCCTACCCCTCCACATTTTCCTCCGCCCGCCCGCCGCCGCCGTCACTTTCCACTCCCCATCCGCCATCACTAGTAGCCATGCCCCCACGCCGCCGGGTACGGAGCTACCCATTTCTAACGCCGGAGCGCCGGATGCAGCTCCTTGAGCTTATCCGGGCAAGGCGCGAAGCCCGGATCGCTGTTGGGCTACCTCCGGATGCAGTCGATCCGGAGGAGGAGTAGGTTGAGGAGGAGGAGGAGTCGGAGGAGTCGGAAGAGGATGTGGGGGACGCTGGGGACGCGGATCTGCAGGCGGATTAGCAGGCCATCCTCGATTCCCTTCGGTCTGAGTCAGATGCGGAGACCAGACGCCGTCGACAGCAGGAAATGGAGGCGCAGCACGCCGCGGAGGAGGATGAGATGCTCGAGGTCGAGTAGGAGGAGGATGAATCGGAGCCCTCCTACGCGCCCATCCAGCCGGCGCCCGGCACCGACGTTGTGGACATCTCCGACGACGAAGATTGACGAAAAAAGGTTTCCCCCCGCTTTATATTATAAAGCAACCGCACCAACAACATCCGACAACAACAACGAGTTCAAGGTTCAAGCACAACCAATAGCAAAAGGAAAGACGAAGAGTGCAAATAGGTTCAGCTGGGGGCACAGCACAACAAACCCCTAAATAAGAAGAAGCCAACTAGCTAATCTGGCTCAGGCGGTGGAGGGGGAGGCGGTGGCGCAATGGATGCGGCGGCGGAGCGAAGACCCGCGATGATCACGTCGATGTTGTCCCGGTCACTCCGCTTGCTAAGCGGTCTCCAGAGCTGTAAGAAGCCACACAGTTTGTATACCGCGTCAGTCGCACGAGAAGGGATCACATGCTCAATCGCTATAGTTTATTGCGCACGTTCCATAAGGTCCATGCGAGAGAGCCCATCACCACCCAAAGGGAAGGGCGCAACCCGGATGGCAGGCTCAGGATTTCCTGGAACATGTCCGGGAGATTGTCGTTGCACCAATTGCCGCCAACAACATCCCAGAGGCAACTCCAAAGGAAGATCGCTGCCGGGCACCGGAAGAATATGTGGTTGGAGTCCTCCGGCACCACTGTAGGAGATATGCCCTAGAGGCAATAATATATGTTATTGATTATCTCCCTGTTCATTATTAGGTTTATGTTCCATGCTATAACTGCTATGGTTCTCGAGTCTACAATAACCACGAGGCTCGGAGGAAGACTCATATGCACGTATGGAATAATAAACGGTAAAATGTATTCCTAGTCTGGCCTCTAAGACTGACTCAAGTATTGCATGATGATCCTGTTTTCCTGATCATAGGCATGGCTATGCCGGCAATTTTGAGGGCACAATGTTAGAAGAACATTTGTGTTGAATCGACCCGAATTGATGTTATGCTATGAGATTCATTCGTCATAAGTTAATGGTTAATAACACAGAGATGGTTAACGTTTGCATAATTCCTTAGACCATGAGAGTATCGAGTTACTTCATGCTTGCTTCATGAACTTTGGGGTTTGTTAAACGTCATCCGTAAATGGGTGGCTATTACGGCGGCTTACGGGTTCATGGAAAAGTATGTCAAGTAACTTGATAGCTCAAGATTGGGATTTGCTCCTCCGACGATGGAGAGATATCTCTGGGCCCTCTCGGTGTTACGGTATCCATCATCGTCTGGCCAGACACTTTGTGATTTGATCACGGGGATCCCGGAACACGGGAACGAGAAAAGAGAACAATACCGGTAACGAGGTAACTGGCATAGTGGACAAGTTGTTGATCCGCGGGGATGCCAACATGTCTCACCTCGGGTATTTGTAACATATCGCGAAGCAACAGGAATAGCACACGGCAACTAGAGGTTCACTCGAATATTCATTCGTGTGGGTATAGGGATCAATATGGGTGTCCACGGCTCCGATGTTGATCATTGATCGGAAGGGGTTCCGGGTCATGTCTATGCTTCACCGAACCTATAGGGTCACACGCTTAAGGGTCATCTATCTGCTGAATACTAGACAGGGAGTCTGAGAGAAAATCACCGAAAAAGTTTTCGGACACCGGAAAAGTTTCGGACACCGGAAAAGTTCCGCAGAGAGAACACCGGAATAGTTTCGGTAAAACCGAAAAGTTATTTCAGGGGATACCATAAAGTCAAATTGGTTTTGGCACATGCCTGATAATTCTTGGAGGGTGCCAGAATCATTCTGGAAACTTTCTGGAATTTCCCGGGATGAAAACCGGAAATGTTCCGGAGCTGCCGAAACCGCTTCAGATGCTTTTCGCAGATGAAAATCACTAAACCGGAATTGTTCCGGATCGCATTGAAAATTATTTTAGTGGGTACTAGAAATGTTCTAAGCCCACATAAATATTTTCAGTTCGACCGGACGCTGAAAAATATCGTCGTGAATAGTGAAAGTGCTTTTTGGGCTGATTTGCAAATGGGGTTTTTCTTCTAGAAGAAAACCACTTTTGGTGTGTGAAAGGGAGGTGGAGCTCCCCAAGGGGGCTGCAAATTTCGGCCATGGCATGGGGGGCCCCTCCTTGAGGTGTCCTTCCACCTCATGGTGGATATCTTCTACACACCCTTATGTGGCATGTGGTGGAAAGATCCTAGGAAGGTCCTTTTGGTCTTTCCTCTACCCCTTGCTCCTCCTATAAATAGAGGTGGAGAGAGCTCTCCAAAATGAGCTCATGCTTGCTCTCATACACATGCCATTGACTTGTCTGGCTTCTCTCTCCCTCCCAGCGAAATAGTTTCGTAGAGCCGAAAGGCTGTCTGGGTTCCGGTGGGAACTAGTTCTGGACGGCGAAGCCCTGCCGGATAGATGACACCGTATGTGTGCAACTCTGTAGAGAGATCGTAGTTTCGGTCTTAGTTCGAGAGTGCCTCCCGAAGGGCTGTCCAAGTGATCGTCTTAGTTTCGAGGGTCCTCCCGAAGGGCTGTCCGAGTGACCGTTCGAGTTTCGAAGGTCCTCCCGAAGGGCTGTCCGCGACACCGTCCGAGGGACTGTCCGACCGCCTCCCGGAGGGCTGTCCAAGGGGCAGATGTGGAAGTACATCCTCGCGGTTGGGAGGTTGTAAATCCTAGCTGCGGGGATCTGCACCGCCGATCGTCATCGACTCTACTTCCGCTGCGCTACGAGTCGGTAACGAAACAGATCAAACCTTGTATGCAGTCTCCATAGTGATCCTGGGCTGGTACGTAGGTCGGAAAATTTTTGTTTTCTGCTGCGTTACCCTACAGTGGCATCAAGAGCCGTGCTATGCGTAGATGCAGTTTGCGATCTAGAATACATAGAGATGGATGGGTGTTGCACAATATAATTAGGTAGTAGATGAGATCTATTACTGAAAATTATTTGTGCGGGTAGCAGATGAAATCTGTTACCCGATGTTCTTGTTGCTTCCCTGGAATTTGCGTAGTCCTGATCTTGACGGCATGGTGGAATCTCACAAAGTTCTGGCAATCCGCGATCCTTTCATGCTACTCCTGAGTATGTTGATTGACAGATCAACGAAGTGCTAACAGTTCTTTGGGTTCCACCATAGTTGAGAAAGATGGATGTTTCGCAGACGAAAGGGCAATGCAGATATGATCTGCACGGGGGTCACGCGTATGACGAAGTTCAGTATGGGGCTCGAGATTTTATTATCTCGTGTTTCATACACCCCGCAATGTTAATCTAGCGACTTGGATTATCATGCTTGATGATGGACGTTGGTAGCTTCGGTTTGTTTCGAAACCTTAGAAGCCACGTAAAATAAAATTTTGCATGAACCGATTAGAGGCGTCTAACTTGGTTTTGCAGGATGGTTTGCATGTGCATATGATGTGGTATAGCAGTGTTCATAACAATTTGATTATGTATGAGATGACTATATGATGTAAATTGATTAACATGACCTGCGTGTCATGATTCGGCATGATGGCTGGAGCCATATGATTGCACTTTAATGACCTGCGTGTCAACCTTATGTAATGCACTTATTTTATTAGCTATAGAGATAGCAATATTATCTGGTGCATCGACAAGGTGGTGGCAATCTTCGCGAAGGTGAACACCGACGCGAATGCCGAAGACGTAGAAATGAAAGACTTCTCCGGTAGAAAGGGCTATACCATATCATGCTATTATGAATTGCCTGAGATGTTTATCCCTTATGATGCACCCTTCTTGATTGCGCGGTAGTCGCTTTTATTAGGGTGATCTCTCACAAAAATATCAAGTAGTTAGTGTTCTCCCAAGTGTAGCACCGTCACGGCACCTAACTTTTCGGGGTATGACATGTACACATGAGTACGAACGATTAGGGATGTGTGAGGCGGGTGAGGTCAGACCTCGCAGCGAGATCACTTGGTTGTCTTGACGTTCAGGCAGGACAGTCCTGAGCTCGGAACACACGCATCGAAAGATGAACAAGAGTCACATAGAGATGTGATTGGCAAGTTGGCCTACCGATTGAAATTCACGTCATCAGTGATGAACCCGTCAATGGCGTCGAATTGAAATGCGGATCTTGTATCACTCACAATCAATTATGAGAGATATTGATTTGAGTAGGAGCGCACTGTTGAATTAACTTCTTTTAATTCTCAGTGCAATTAATTTTGAACACTGTCTAAGTGTGATTTGCAAAATAGTTGTAGAATAATGGCTCGCGTTTCCACCTTCCCTATTAAAATTGAATAGCTGTTAAATATCTGGTTAAAACTTTACGGTTGGTAACGTAATGTGAGGATTGTCCTCAAGAGTGCCGAGAAGGACTTTGTCCTATCGCATGCTTTCGGTATTCTCCCGCTAATGCTATGGATCATGTGACTCTCGTCCTTCGATCCAAAAGCTAGAATTCCTTTTCAGTCAAAATGAAATATGTTTGCTTCCATGAGACCCGAACTTCGAAAGTTTGGATAGTTATGTGATATTCATGGAATCTGAAAATCATTTTCAGAGACAGACAAAGGCTAAAAGATATGAGATATCCAAAGCAATGTTTGTTTGCGAACTGTTAGTAAAGGAGTTTACTATGCATTAGACTGATAAGAGAGGGATCCAGGAGAACGCCTGTCATATGATGAAAGGTGAATAAAACAACAACTTAAAGAGAAAGGAAGTGTCCGAAGGGTGTTAGTAAGACTTTCACGCCTAGGAAGTCCAAGGCTAACGCCACTCTCAAGTTGGATGCTTCTTCTGAGAGTAGGAGAAATACTAAAAGTTAAACTGTTAGAAGTATAAAGGCAAAAGGAAAGAAGACTGGAATATCCAGCTCATGTATGAATGTCATACAAGTTTTTGATATATAGAAGGCTGGTCAAAGATATAGTTCTTGGGAATTATGGTTAAACATGTTAATCACTAATTCTTGGGTATTGTGAGTTGATCACAAAGATACCCGCTCGATTGCATTCTGTTGCAACTCGATGTAAGAACTACTATGGCCTGAAAGACTAGCCAGGAATGAGGTTTAGATACACGCAGGGAACATAGTAAATGTTACTATGCCTTCCATCGGTGTATTCCCTATGTATTTACTTTCATAATTCATTTTAGAGTTTCACACTCTAGCCCTTTTGCATAAGGTATCTTGCAAGAAGGTTGTTCATAAGAGAACTTTTGATGTTCGGTGTTGTGAATAACATAAGGGCCATACTTTCATTATGAATGAGACGTATGTTATGAATATTGATAATAATACATTACCTCTGGGTTTACTTTCATAATTCATTTTAGAGTTTCATATACTCTAGCCCTTTGCATAAGGTATCTTGCAAGAAGGTTATTCATAAGAGAACTTTTGATGTTCGGTGTTATGAATAACATGAAGGGCCATGCTTCCATCCAGGATGGGATGTATGTTGTGAATATTGATGGTAATATGATACATCCATAACACTGACACTAAATGTCGCAAGACTAAAAGAATACCACATATGTGTGGCACTGCATTTGGTCACATTGGAAAACCCCGCATGGAAAATTCCATTATGATGGATTTTGATGTCGTTTGATTTTGAATCATCTGACACTTGCAACTTTCCTCTGAAAAGTGAAGTGACTGAAATACCGTTCACAGGCCATAAGGAACGAGCAAAGGACATATTGGTGATCATGCATTATGATGTGTGTAGTCCAATAAATGTTGTTGCAAGTAGTGGATTTATCTATCTTCAGAAATGACTCAAGTAGATATATGGATATTTACTTGATGAGACGTAAGTCTGGATCTTTTGAATTCATTCATAAGGTTTTCAAAAATGAAGTAGAAGTTATTGTAACAAGAAAATTATGTTTCTACAATTCGATTGCAGAAAGGAATATTTGAGTTACAAGTTTAGCGAATGTCTGATGAGTTATGAAAGGGGTTTCATAACTTGCACCTCTCGGAACACCACTGCAAGTGGAAAGTCCGTGAAGATGTAATCGAACCATTTATGACATGGAAAGATCAAAGATGACATAAATAAATTTGCCATTACCCCTTTTAAAGAGTGATGCTTCAGAGACTGCGGCTTTTACACTGACAAGAGATCCATCAGGTCTGTTGAAATGACGCCATGGTATGGTACGCCCAACCATGTGATATCTTTTCTTAACATTTGGAATATGGGGCTTGTGTAAAAGATTACAAACCTATTCCAAATCAGACAAGTGCTACTTTGTAGGTTATCCCAAGTCATTGGGTATTCCCCCACCACTATACCGAGGCAAAGGATTTTGCCACACAACGGTATGCTTTTAAAGAGAATAGTTCTTACAAAAAGCGAGTGGGAGGACAGTGCAACTCGACGAGATAACCAGTATCTTCGTCATCAGATCAAAGGAAAGAAACCTTGGAAGTGATTCCGGAGTTTCCTACTGCGACTGATACGAAAGTCTCTACAATAAAATGTATGGACTTCGGTCGAACTTGCAGCTGAACCACGTAGGCAAAGCTCGTGCAAACCTATCAGGTGCGCAAACGAGATATTGTTGTTAGACAACAGTATACCTACGATACACAAGGAAGCGTTGATGGGCCCTGACTCCGGAATTGGCTAAATGCCAATACAATCCGAGATAGTTTCCATATATGTGATTCAAGATTAAAACCTTGATACACCTTTCGGAAGACTTAGAGTCTAACGAATATTTATGAAACTATAAACTGATGTGGATAAAATGTTTTATCCATAAAGCTCGACTTGTTGCAATAACAAGTTCAAGGAGTTGACTACGATGAGGTTGTTTCACCGTAGCGATGCTTAAAGTCGGTTCTGGTTGAACTAGCAATTAATACATATTTCAATCATGAGATATGAAACATGGATGACAAAAGGATTTCCATCTGATGTAAATGAAACCTAGGACTTGTATGTGATACAGTCCAAAGTAATTTGTCGATCCAGAGGATGCTGGTAAGTATGCAAACTTCAGAGTTCCAGCGATGGACAGAAGAGAGCAAAGTGGAGTTGGAATCTTCGTTTTTGATGGAATGGTCAAAGGGGTTTGACTTCATCAAATGGGTATCGAAGATGCTTGTGATTCAAGAAAGTAAGTGGGAGCATAATAATATTTCTAAAAACCGTGTGTACATGACACATTGTTAATTAGAAATAAATTTCTTGACACGAATTAGGACTTCATTTGAAAATAGTTTTTCGATGAAGTGCTTAGGCTAAATAAGCCTCAATATTAGGCATGATGATCTATGGAGATAGATTTACCTAATGGGGCTAAGCTATGAATACATATTGACAAGATGCTAAAACCTTTTAGCATTTAAAACGCCAAGGAGTGATTCTTGCCGAAGTCACATGGAAAGAGTTTTTGCAAGACTTGGTGTCCCAAAACACTGATGAGCAAAATACATGATGATGATTCCACACACTCTTGTGTTTGGATTAATCATGTATTCCATGGTATGTAAAAACAACCAGATATGTCCAATACTCCAAAGTCGTTGGGAGTATAGATACCATTATGATCAAAGTACTGATCATGGGACAACAGTGAAAGATGTCATTAAGTACTAGAGCAGTACTGATGACATGTTTTCTCGCAAGCGGAGATCATGAAGAGTTCGTTGTAAAAGGTTACATCGATACAGTCTTCATCAATGCTCCATGCGATTTTCGATTTAAATTGAGGGTTTTGTGATACACAACATGGTGGCACGGTAGTTGGAAATTGTTCCAAACAAAATACTGTGGCGAATTCTATAACAAAGGCTAAGTATGTTGAGTCTTAAGAAGCGACAAAGAAGTTGTTGAATCATATAGTTCATTCATGAACTTAGTATGGTTCCAAGATGGCTTTGGTCTATGGGACACTATTGCAGATAGTTGCTCCATAGCTCAGTCTGAGGAATCAGGTTTCGACCAATGATTCACACATATGCAAAGCCAAGTCCACACAAAATATGAATTTTGTGAAAGCATGAAAACGCGAGGATATGCAAAGTTACACACGGAGCTGAAGTCGTCAGATCCGTTGGACATCAGGCTATACCACATGCGAAGCATATTTTACACCAGTATGCCATAGGTGTAAAGTGCATTAGCATTGACTAGATTATTGACTCTAGTGCAAGTGGGAGTCTGTAGGAGATATGCCCTAGAGGCAATAATATATGTTATTGATTATCTCCCTGTTCATTATTAGGTTTATGTTCCATGCTATAACTGCTATGGTTCTCGAGTCTACAATAACCACGAGGCTCGGAGGAAGACTCATATGCACGTGTGGAATAATAAACGGTAAAATGTATTCCTAGTCTGGCCTCTAAGACTGGCTCAAGTATTGCATGATGATCCTGTTTTCCTGATCATAGGCATGGCTATGCCGGCAATTTTGAGGGCACAATGTTAGAATAACATTTGTGTTGAATCGACCCGAATTGATGTTATGCTATGAGATTCATTCGTCATAAGTTAATGGTTAATAACACAGAGATGGTTAACGTTTGCATAATTCCTTAGACCATGACAGTATCGAGTTACTTCATGCTTGCTTCATGAACTTTGGGGTTTGTTAAACGTCATCCGTAAATGGGTGGCTATTACGGCGGCTTACGGGTTCATGGAAAAGTATGTCAAGTAATTTGATAGCTCAAGATTGGGATTTGCTCCTCCGACGATGGAGAGATATCTCTGGGCCCTCTCAGTGTTACGGTATCCATCATCGTCTGGCCAGACACTTTGTGATTTGATCACGGGGATGCCGGAACACGGGAACAAGAAAAGAGAACAATACCGGTAACGAGGTAACTGGCATAGTGGACAAGTTGTTGATCCGCGGGGATGCCAACATGTCTCACCTCGGGTATTTGTAACATATCGCGAAGCAACAGGAATAGCACACGGCAACTGGAGGTTCACTCGAATATTCATTCGTGTGGGTATAGGGATCAATATGGGTGTCCACGGCTCCGATGTTGATCATTGATCAGAAGGGGTTCCGGGTCATGTCTATGCTTCACCGAACCTATAGGGTCACACGCTTAAGGGTCATCTATCTGCTGAATACTAGACAGGGAGTCTGAGAGAAAATCACCGAAAAAGTTTCGGACACCGGAAAAGTTCCGCAGAGAGAACACCGGAACAGTTTCGGTAAAACTGAAAAGTTGTTTCAGGGGATACCATAAAGTCAAATTGGTTTTGGCACATGCCTGATAATTCTTGGAGGGTGCCAGAATCATTCTGGAAACTTTCTGGAATTTTCCGGGATGAAAACCGGAAATGTTCCGGAGCTGCCGAAACCGCTTCAGATGCTTTTCGCAGATGAAAATCACTAAACCGGAATTGTTCCGGATCGCATTGAAAATTATTTTAGTGGGTACTAGAAATGTTCTAAGCCCACATAAATATTTTCAGTTCGACCGGACGCTGAAAAATGTCGTCGTGAATAGTGAAAGTGCTTTTTGGGCTGATTTGCAAATGGGGTTTTTCTTCTAGAAGAAAACCACTTTTGGTGTGTGAAAGGGAGGTGGAGCTCCCCAAGGGGGCTGCAAATTTAGGCCATGGCATGGGGGGGCCCTCCTTGAGGTGTCCTTCCACCTCATGGTGGATATCTTCTACACACCCTTATGTGGCATGTGGTGGAAAGATCCTAGGAAGGTCCTTTTGGTCTTTCCTCTACCCCTTGCTCCTCCTATAAATAGAGGTGGAGAGAGCTCTCCAAAATGAGCTCATGCTTGCTCTCATACACATGCCATTGACTTGTCTGGCTTCTCTCTCCCTCCCAGCGAAATAGTTTCGTAGAGCCGAAAGGCGGTCTGGGTTCCGGTGGGAACTAGTTCTGGACGGCGAAGCCCTGCCGGATAGATGACACCGTATGTGTGCAACTCTGTAGAGAGATCGTAGTTTCGGTCTTAGTTCGAGAGTGCCTCCCGAAGGGCTGTCCAAGTGATCGTCTTAGTTTCGAGGGTCCTCCCGAAGGACTGTCCGAGTGACCGTTCGAGTTTCGAAGGTCCTCCCGAAGGGCTGTCCGCGACACCGTCCGAGGGACTGTCCGACCGCCTCCCGGAGGGCTGTCCAAGGGGCAGATGTGGGAGTACATCCTCGCGGTTGGGAGGTTGTAAATCCTAGCTGCGGGGATCTGCACCGCCGATCGTCATCGACTCTACTTCCGCTGCGCTATGAGTCGGTAACGAAACAGATCAAACCTTGTATGCAGTCTCCATAGTGATCCTGGGCTGGTACGTAGGTCGGAAAATTTTTGTTTTCTGCTGCGTTACCCTACACCCACGCATAAGGGGCAGAGCCCATCCCCAGGGCCGTTTCGTTTTAGAACCTCAGTACCCGAAGGAAGGCGGCCACGCACCCATTGCCAAAGGAAGATGCAGATCTTCAATGGCAGCTTAATCTCCCAAAGTAGAGTTAGCTCGTTCGGGCCTGGCGTGGCCAGTAGAGCCTGGTATAGGGACTTGGTTGAGAATCTCCCACCTGGTTCAAGTGTCCATGAAATGGCGTCCTCCTCAAGGGAGGGAGAGTGGAGGGCTATGCATTCAAGCAACTCCTCCCATTGGTCCCGCTCAGGCGGGCCAAAGGTGCGTCGAAAGGTGATGCTCCCTAGGTCCACTAAGGCCGCACTCACCGTGAGCTGCGGGCGAGTGCAAGTACTAAATAGCGCATAGAACCGTTCTGCGAACAGTCTATCGCCCGACCACCGATCTAGCCAAAATAGGGTGTTGGTACCCGTCCCCACTGAGATCGAAGATCCTATCCGAAGGACCGGCAATAACTGAATGATTGATTGCCAATATTGGGACCCACCCGATCTAGGTGCAAAAGCGAGAGGCTGCCCACGCAAATATTTTGCGCGGATAATCTGGAGCCACAACCCGCCCTCACCCGCCTCAATGCGCCATAGCCATTTGGATAACAAGGCGATGTTCATCCGCTTGGATGAAATGACCCCTAGGCCACCTTGGTCTTTCGGTTTGCATATCTCGGACCATTTCACCATGTGATATTTCTGCCTATCACCCTGACCTGCCCAGAAGAATCTGGACAAATATTTGGCAATTTCCTGGTGAAGGGATTCATGTAGGCTGTAGAATCCCATCATGTACATCAACAGGCTAATCAGTGAGGAATTCATCAAGACTACCCGCGCCGCTTTGGAAAGCCAACGCCCCTGCCATGGTTCGACACGATATTGAACCTTAGCCACCGTAGGGCGGAGATCTTTCTCCTGGAGCCGGGAGTCACTAATCGGCAAGCCGAGGTAGGTAGTCGGGAATGATCCTAATCGACAATTAAGTCGGTTGGCTATGCGGAGGGAATCCTCCGCGGAATAACCTAGTACCATCACCCGACGACGAAGATTAGCTAGGTAGTACGTAGGATTTTTTTTGCATGCTTTGTATGGATCTAGCACTAGTAGAAAACAGGGCTTTGGTCCAAGCTCGATCTACACATTAGTCCCGGTTGCATTACGAACCGGGACTAATGTGAGCATTAGTCCCGGTTCGAGCGGCTAGGGCGCCGGTCGGGGCTCGGCAGGCATCAGTCCCGGTTCAAATGGGACCTTTAGTCCCGGTTGGAGACACCAACCGGGACTAAAGGGGTTGAGGCTTTAGTCCTGGTTGGAGACACCAACCGGGACTAAAGGGGTTCATAAAGTTTCTTTTTTGTTTTTCCATTTGTTTTCTGTTTTTAGTTTCTGTTTTAAATTGCTTATATCTTTTAGGATATTTGATGTTTTTGAGTGATTCTTTTTGCATTAGATTCAAAATTTTGTCTAGTTTCTGTTTGTGCCATTAGTTTTCAAATTTGAATGGTTTAAATTTGAATTTGCTTCAAACCCTAGATTGTGAATAACTTGAGTTTAAAAATAGTTTTTAATTTAATTCTTTTTGCTCCTAGTCACATGTTAGATTGTTGTCACAGTAAGATTTATTTGGTTATTTTTAGAATAATTTAAATTAGGATTTTAATTAAAACAGTACTGTTTTGCTTATATAGTTGTTTTAGTCATTTAATTGTTGTTTTTTATTTTTTTAGTTAGTTCTTTCTGTAGATTTTAACATGTTGTAGTATGGTGCATATTGAATGCACAAAAACTCTGGAGTTGAAATAAGTTTAAAAAAATGAAATGCCTTTGTAACAGATGAGTTTTCGTCCGAAACCTTGATACTTCGAAGGAGATGGTCCAGTTTGTACACAAAGTGCATCCAGTTTTTGCCGTAACCCTCTCAACTTTTTAGCACAAGCTATGTGGGTGAAATGATGATACCATGCCAAGTTTCAACCTTTTCAGAGTTCATTTGTAGTGCTTTTCAATTTCAGGGTCATTTAGCTCAAAAAAATCATTAAATGCATGAAAAATAGCAAATGATGTTAGAAAGGGTTGACTCTGGCTTGGTTAACCTTAGTTGTGACTCTGGCTAGGACGGTGCTAGCAGATGTAGTCAACGGTAGGATTGGATGGACACCAACCCGGACTAAAGGGGTTCTGAAATTTTCAAACTCTACCCCCCCCCCCCCCCCGTGTATCGCCATTTCAGTTTTGAAAAAAACAAAAGAAAATGATAAAAAATTCAAAAATTAAAATCCTTCGAGATGTAGTTATGTTACTACATCTACTAGTTAGGAAAATTAAAAAACATAAATTTCAACATGTTTGGCAAAAAAGTGTTATGAAAAAGTAAAACGGCTATAACTTTTGCATACGATGTCGAAAAATAACGTATAATATATCAAAATGTCAGCACGAGAAGCCGGTTTCGATTTCAACCGCTGTAGGCCATTTTGCAAATTTTTAGAATCCTCAAATTCCAAAAGGAAAAAAAGTTATCCTCAAATTTAAGTTTTTTCGAATTTTTGGTCAAACTCTGGTCAAACAGTGGTCAAACTACCTATTCAATAAATATTAGTGTTACTAAATAATTATTATTTTTTGGAATAATAGTTTTAAACTCAAACGGTGAAACGTGTGACATCATGCTCAAGGGCTTAATAGGATTGATATGATACATATAACAATAAGGTATAACTTCTGATAATAATAAGATTGTCATATTTGGATTCCTCACATTTTTCTGATAATAATGGATATATTATTTGTCGAATTTCGATTTACAGATTTAAAGATATTAATTATGTCATATTAAATGAATAAATGGCAAAACATGAATAAAATAATATTATTACTTATTTTATTTTCATTGAAATTCAATATTATTATTACTTATTTTGTTTATTTTAATAATTGTTTGGAATTTAAAAAATTAAATCATGTGACATCAAGACCTAAGGGTTAATAGGATTGATAGCTTACTATTGTCAGGAAAACAACAAGTGCAGACTTGGAAACTAGGGGCGATAGAACCAAAAAGTTAAGCATGCTGGGGCTGGAGCAGTGAGAGGATGGGTGATCGGCCGGCAAGTTAGACGATTTGGAATGAGTGCTCCACGCTGGAGCAGTAAGGAGGGGTGATTAGAGATTAAATTGTCAAATAATTCAAAGATTTGAAAATCGAAATAAAACTTAAAAACAAATAAAAAAATTCAAAAAAAAATTCAAAAAAAAAAATTCAAAAAAATTCCTTTAGTCCCGGTTGGTGTTACCAACCGGGACTAAAGGCTCAGTCCCGGTTGGTAACACCAACCGGCACTAAAGGTCCTCCATCCCCCGCCCCAGACAGCGGCCACGTGGAGGGCCTTTAGTCCCGGTTCGTAATGCAACCGGGACTAAAGGGGGGGGGGCTTTAGTCCCGATTGCGCAGTCCCGTTTGGGCAACCGGGACTAAAGGCCCTCTCGAACCGGGACTGAAGGCCCGTTTTCTACTAGTGTAGGGGTTGAAATATGAGACACTCGGATGCAGAGTAGCTAATTTGAGGTGTGCCCGGTCACTATCCGCGGACGCGTCCGCGGGCGTTTGAGGGATCGGATTTGCCATGTCCGGCTGTTGATGCTCTTAGGAAGTGGTTTTGCTAATGATTCTCCAAAGGTTATCATTTGGCCATGTAAGACAAATTATGCAGCAAGATTCGCGTGTCGCTTTACCATAAAAACGCCCGTTTAGTCAGCATATATATAGTTAAACGGCTATTTAGCCCGGAAAATGCCAACGAAGGCCGAGCTCCAGTGAGCTCGTTTTCAAAATTTATTTTTTCGGAGCTCGAAAAATTCCAAATTTATTTGTGAACACAAGTGCACATGTATACTACATATGTGCAAAATTTCACGGCATTATACTTTTACATGTGGCGTGCAGAAAAAAGACAAATACGCATTTTTAAACGGGCCTTTTATTTTTGTTATTGGGCCGGAATTTTGTTTTTTTTATAGCCTACAAATCACAACATTTTTCGACGAAATTCAACACGTTCCTGCGGAATACATATATGTTTCCATGGATTTTTTTTCAGAATTTTTTGAAACTTTTAAATATGCTTTTTGATATTTTCAAAATAAAGAGCTCACTGGAGCTCGGCCTCCAAAAATCCGCATCCCATTTAGCCCGCCTATGTGTTTGGGAGACGATCGATGCTCTAGCTAGAGTGTAACTGAAACTGAAGAACGGTCAAGATTTTTGACTATACGTGCTCCTACCCTGGTACATGTATTAATCTATCTAAGTAGCGGCTTACATATACTCCCTTCGTCCCAAAATAAATGTCTCAACTTTGTACTAACTTTCGTATAAAGTTGTATTAAAATTAAGACACTTATTTCAGGACGGGAGGGAGTATTTATCAGTTTGGATTCAGATCAGTGCATGGAAGAAGATGGAGCACCCTATGCAGCTTGCTTGGTTGTCCGTGGCGTTAGGTTGGGAAGGCGCGTGGGAGGCCATTGTATATCACAAGCTATCTGAATAATTAGTATATGGTTAACCCTTGGCACACAAACCTAATATTCCATGCATGAAGCAATGTGCCTTCACGAGTCCAACCTCGCAGATCAAAAGTCCACGAGCCTATCCCATTGACTACTGATTACCACATAAGGATTGCTGGTTTGACCACTAATTAAAGGTGCATGTCCCAATGAGAGCATGTACAGTAGTAGGTGTACATTCTTTGAGGCAAATGAGTAGTGCACCGTCAAAGAACTTTTTTTTGTCAGCGGTACAGTAGTAGGAGTAGTTCTGTATGAGTGTAATCAGACAAGATTGAACCGGAAAAGGTGCTGCTCTTCAGTTCTCCATCGATGGCCATGTACAGTATGAACTGTAGAGTGATGAGCGAGGTTAAGACAGGACAAGAGGGTGGTTCCTTTTAGTTCTTCTTGGTTTCTGTTGATCACAAGTGACTTTGCAGCAGCAGGAGTGTAGAACTGTAGTCTGTAGAGGGCCCAAGCTGCTTATGTCTGAAGTGTGATACTGCAACTGTAAGTGAAAGTCTGCAATGTACATGAGATGGGCAAGTCGAGATGTTTCATCGGAGAAGGGAGAATCTGGCTGTCTGCTGAAAGTTAGTTTATTTTCCTGAGGAGGTCTACTGGCAGTTATACTGACTATTATTTTAGGTTATACTGACTATTCGTGATGAGTGTTGAGTTTGTGTCGAATATTATGTATGAGTCGGGTACGTTTGGACTTGTGTTGTATTGTGGGTAGGATACCTGTTGTGTCGGAGTCGGACACGTTGTACCATTGGTCTCTTATCTTATATAATGAGTGGCACCCCACATTGTAAACCATGACGACTAGATAGCGATAAGAACACATGGGGAGCCGGCGGCGTGTGCCGGCGCCCAGGGCATCCGGTGTTGCAGTATCTCGGGGAGAGGCGCCCGTAGTCATTGCCCCGCTTTGCGTCGCCAGAATTTCGGTCGCTGCCATCAACGTCGCCTGGACAGGAACGGTGGCCTCCGCTACTGCAGTGCACCATCCGGAGTTCCTCTTCGTCGCCATGGTTCTGGTGGTGGCCTCCGCCGCCATCATGCCCATCGCCAGCACCACCATCGTGACTAGTGCTTGGTGCAGCGCCGCCCCTCCCCTGGAACACCAGGACCGAATACTAAGGCAGTTGAGCCCAGGGAAAGTTGCCCCGGTCATACCCCAGGAGTTTGTTATTGGACCAACTGTCGTCAACGAATAGGTCACTGCCATGCCGATTGCCGATGTTGGCGTCGAATGTGAGGATGATGCCTCTACCTCCAACATCACCACGGGTGCCGCCGGACTGCCGCCCCTCTGTCTGTGTACGCGCCCATGGAGTGGATGCTGGCCGGGCCAAGCGCCGGATGCCTCGTCGATGACCCAGATCGCCACTTCTCCGACGAGGAACTCGCGGCACCACCTTCGCCACATTTTGGAAGCAAACCTTCCGGGTGTCCGGACATCCACATGTCCAACCATAAACAACCACGTGGTCTCTCTCCGTTCTCTCTCTCCTCCCAGCCGTACAACACACAACAAATGAGAAATTTCTGGGATAGCTTTGAATAACTCCTTCCCATGTCCTGTTCACGGATATGTTCCGGGCGTGTCCGCGGACATTTGCGGTGTCTGTTTTGACGGCTTGCGTTGGAGATGCCCCTGTCCCTTCCCTTCACGCCGGACTTGGTCGCTGCCATACATGGTGGTGCACAGGGCCGGCAAGTATGCATGCATACATGCATGATGCATGTAGTCCATGTCACCACAGTGCACAGGGCCTGCAAGTGTCCATCGACCGCCGTCTACTTTATGCTGTTGCACTCGCTTGCACAGACGTCCGGCCTCGACCTGTCGACACGGACACCTTGTCGATCGGTTGCTCGCTCCTCGCACGAGGGGGTTTCACTGTTGTCTGTTCAACTCTGTTGGCCAACTTTGCGCTGTCTACGGATGTGTGTCACGCGTCCTTCATCACCTGGCCCTCACCTTCGATAGCACAGACACGCATACAGACATACAGTACGCAGCACCCATGCAATGCAAACTCCAAACGCAGACTGCTAGAGTACAGTAGCATGTTAAAAAAATACACTAGCTAAGCACGTCGTTGATACTTGATAGTTGGTGCCGTGGCTCCTTTTAGTTTTGACCTTGACCATATGCTTTTCTTGGAGACGAATTAACCTCTGCACTTTTTAGGCGAAAACTTTTGGACTTAAGTAGTACTGTACGTACGAGATGTACGCGTGCATAGCTATACTCTGCTAGGAAATAAAGGCGGTCAATGTGGAGCCAGGTGTGTGCTAATCACTCAGCAGCTAATCTTTTCTAGTAGTACACTCAGTAGCTAATCCGTTTGTCAAAGATGAGAGATTAAACAACTCGCCGATGGAGCCAGCTTTTGGGTTCTGGACTAATGCATAATTAACTACACTAGCATCATCGGTAGGGATTACATATGCATGACCGAGTGTTCATCGATCCCACGGTGCGCGCGACGTGCATGGAACTAGGTAGCCACATGCATTGGTGCATGCGATTAGCTCGGACGCGCGCTAGTCAAATCGAAAGCGGTGGTCTCCATGCGCTTGTCGTCTTCGCTTGGACTCGCACCCCACACAGTTAAACAACTGCGCCTCGCCTGTGTTTGGGATTGCTGGACGAATCCAAGCTAGCGGCTAGAGTATCATGTCACATTCGTCATTCGAGAATGGATAGTTAAAGTTGTGTGTACTCTGGTCAAAGGAGCAAAGATCTTGGGATTCTTTCAATCAAGAGATCCCCATGCACTTGACGCCTATATAGTGCCTAGCTCTCTAGATCAAGTAAATTATTGACCTGGCCATGCATTGACAAAACTGATACTGTACTAGGTTTTCACAATGTATCTGGAGTCCTAGACTTGCTCAGTAAGTTGTAGACCAGGACACTTGAACTTAAAAATATCGTGTGGAAGAAGGCAGGAAGCTGAAGTACGTGCACACCTTTGTGAGGGACTAGCCTTCTGAAGATTGTACTGGGGGTTTGAACACACAACAGCATACAAAAAATGTTTTGTTGAACATTTTTTTTCGGGGAGTACTTTTGAATATGTAATTTTCTCTGGTACAAGCTCGTAAATTATATTTCATATAATTCAACCGACCACATGCGTCTGTCAAGTGACACCCATCAATACACAGATTAGTAATTAATGGATGGAGCGTCACATGCAATGCTATAGAGTATAGAGCCCTTTGGTTTGTAGGAATAGACTCCTATTCGTATGTAGAATTGGTTCCCATCCTTCACATTTCCAAGATTTTTTTTTTGCTCAGACCTAATGAATTTTTTTTCTATCCTATGAACCAAATTACATCTCTTTTTCTATAGAAACCGAGATACATGTCATTTCATTTTCTATGACTTTCCTATTCCTATGATTTTCCTACCCTATGAACCAAAGAAGGCCTTGTTAGTATAGTGTGACCGGTTCAGTCATCTGTTGTAACTGAAGATTAGATTGGAAGAACTGCATATTAAATTTGGTAATACTCTAGTGACATGCTGTGATTTTTTACGATTCGAGCATGACTCCAAAAACTAAATGAATATATCATTATCTGCAGCTACAACGGCCAATATATCCAGGAAATAAGGCACTGGTGGCGTAGTGCATGTACGAAGATATATACAGACAGGATGAGAGAATCAGGGGAACTGTCTGAATAATGCTCAATTTTCTAACTTTTACTTTGGTTTCATAGCCCTTGTCTTCGTGTCAATATGTCAAACTAAGATGCGCAACCATGCACAGCTAGTACTAGTAGTATTCATTTGCTTAATTCGATCCCTCGTCTGTTGCATGTATCCGGTGCGTTCTTTATTCCAACAACTGACAAGAAACTCATCTAGTTGCCTCATCTGGTTGATTCCCTACACCAACTCTAAATTTCACTCAACCTCACAAAAAGAAACCAACCTTGTTTCTCACCACCAACTGTGTGATCACTCCTTGATCATTTACTGGAATTTATTCAACGGAAACTTGATCACTTGTTAGTTGACATCGATCATTGTTCACGTCAAGGATTCATTTGGTAGTCACTGAATCTAGAAAATCTCGGTTGTATACCTGTGTTACAAGTTGTCAGTAGCACATGTTGGTTGTGCCTGTATCAATAAGTTGGACATGGCAAATCCTAGCTAACCTGCGAGTTCTTGCTGTACCCAAACCAATCACACAAGTTAATCAGTTGTCTCCCGCTGCCACTTGGGAAGTGTCAAGCTTATAATCACAAGATATAGTTCTTGTTTCTATCAGTTTGGATTATCGGTTACTTAGTATATATAGTACTATTAATGATGCAAATATATTCAACTACATATTCATCACCAAACCCCATATCATGCTCTTGCAAGTCTGCAACGGCCATGTGGCCTGACTATTCGTTTATCTCTGCTGTTGACTGATCACTGATTGCTTAATTAGTGGCATGTGTATCTAACCTGAAAAATATTGCTGCTGCCAGTTGGAATCATCGTCTCTCTCTCTCGTGCGTCTGTCCGATTATGATCTGATCAGTTTCGCGTCGCCTTCTGCCCTGTGAGACGCCAGAAAACAAACACGAATTATGCTTGTGCTAACAAGTACGAATCCGAAATCATACTTGGCAAAATGGCGAGGCGTTTTTTTTGGGGCTGTTATAGTTGGTGCATTTTGAATATAAAATATGTTCAGTAGGAAGTTGTGGTTTACTAATGATTCTCCAAAGGCTATTTTTTTTTCGAGGAACCAGCAGGAGCTCTGCCTTTTCATATAGAAGAAGAAGAATTGGCCAGTTAATAAGGAAAACTGGCCGAAAACCTATACAACAACGACACACACACCGACCCCGAGGCCGCGCATCCGACGAGCCGCCTACTCCGCTGCCCGAGCAACCGAAGTCGACACCCTACAACCCTTTTTCGGAGCCGCCGCTCCGACTTACAACCAAAACGAACACACGCCGACCCCGAGGCCACGCTCCAGGCGAGCCGCCCGCTCCGTCACCCGAGCAACCGAAGCCGACACCCTACAACCATCTCCGGAGCCGCTGCTCCGACATCCACACTGGCCCCGAGGCCACGATCCAATCGAGTCGATGGCTTTGCCGCCCAAGCGACCAAAGGCAACACCAAACGCAAAGGAGATCTCCGGAGCCGCCGCTCCGACGTCCACACCGGCCACGAGGCCGCGCAGACACCTGGCCGACGACAAAACTCCAAAGCCACCAGAGCTGACGAAGGACCCGACCTCCAAAGGCATCGCCCCCAAGGAGGAAGCGACCGAACGCGTCGATGCCCGTTGTGGCCAAGGCCGGAGCTAAAGTTTTCACTTGGAATTCGACTGAGGCGACAAGGGAGGTGAAGGGGCTCCACACGACGACGCCTCCAAGGAGGGAAACGACGTCCAAAGACGCCGTCGCCGCCGGCATCAACCATGGTCAAGCTAGGCTTTCGCCCGGAGCTCACCAAACCCATTGCCACCGCAGCCTGCCGACGTCCCTCGCAAGAATCCATGATGCACCAGAGAGCCTGCCGCCACCAACCACCAGTCACACACGGCCAGCAGAACCACCACAGCACCTCACGCCGTCGTAGCCGCCCCGCTCCAGCCACCACTTGCAGCGCCGCCGCGCTGCCATCCTCCACACCTCCGCACGAGACCACACCGGCCAGATCCGTGCAGCCACCCACCTCCGCTCAGCCGACGCCCGCCGCAGGCAGAGCCCAAAACCAGACGGAAGGGAAGGCCCCCTGGAGCCGCAGCCTCCGCCTGAAACTCCGCCGGCGACGCTCCACGCCCGAGTCGCCCCGAGCCCGGAGCCGCGCCCCACAAGAAACCGCGGCCGCCGCGCCCCACCAGCACACCAGCGCGCCCCCAGCTGCCCGCGGCCGCCGCCGCGCAGCACCACCATCCCGCGCACGGATCCAGGCGCCAGAGCCCAGATCCGGCGAGGCCGCGCCACCCTAGTGGCCGAAGCCGTCGCTGCCGACGAGCACGGACCACCCGGGCCGCCGCGCGTCGGCCAACTCGTCCCGGGGCCGCCTCCCCGGCTTCCTCGCGCTGGTCTGCCAGCCGCCGCCGTCCCAGTCAACGGGGCCGGCCACCAACGCCGTCCTGGGAGAGGGAGAGAGCGCCCCCGCCACCTTCGGCAGCGGGGCCCGCCGCCACCGCGGCGAAGGCCGGCGGCAGCGGCGGCGAACGGGAGCAGGAAGGGGTGCTGGAGGAGCGGCGGCGCTAGGGTTCCCCTGGCGTCGCCTCAACGATTTTCCTTTTGTCAAACTCAGAGATTCCACTCAATTCTCCAAAGGCTATCATTTGGCCATGTAAGACGAAATTATGCAGCAAGATTCGCGTGTCGCTTTACCATAAAAACGCCCGTTCAGTACCCGGCCTATGTATTTGGGAGACGATCGATGTTCTAGCTAGAGTGGTTTAATTTCCACAGTGTGTAACTGAAACTGAAGAACGGTCAAGGTTTTTGACTATGCGTACTCCTACCCTACCTTGGTGCATGTGCTGATCTATCTAAGTAGGGGTACATGTATATTTATCAGCTTGGATTCAGATCAGTGCACGGAAGGAGATGAAGCACCCTAGGCAGCTTGCCTGGTTGTCCGTGGCGTTAGGTTGGGAAAGCGCGTGAGAGGCCATTGTTTATCACACATGCCATCTGATTAATTATATGGTTAACCACTGTCACACAAACCTAATATTCCATGCATGAATCATTGTGCCTTCAAAGGTCCAACCTCGCAGGTCACCCTATCTCATTGACTACTGATTATCACACAAGAATTGCTTGTTGTTTGACTACTGATTCAAGGTGCATGACCCAAGGGAGTCCATCGTCAAAGAGCCTTTCTTTGTTGGTAGAAATAGTACTTCTGTATCGAGAGACAGCATACAGTTAACTGGAAGTGCTGCCCTGCGTCGATGGCAAGTTTCAGTATGAACTGTAGTGGAAAGGGAGCAAGGAAAGATCAGGCCAAGAGTTTAGCTGCTTTTTACTCACAGATGACTGTGCAACTGCAGGAGAGTAAAACTGTAGCATATGAAGTGCGATACTGCAACTGCAACAGCGAGTCTGTAATGTACATGAGATGCAGTGGGCCTGACAAAAGGTGAAAAGGCTCCAAACAGTAGAGAAGGTCCACGCAAGAAAGGCTAGAAAGAAATTGCATCTCCGAGGATACACGGACCAGTGCGCTGGGCCGTGACGCCATACGGCCTGTGTAAGTGTCTGAAGCCTAAACTGCTCTAGTGGTGCTCCTATTCAGCGACCTATGCCCTGAATAGGGAAGAAACGCGCACCCCTTTCCCCCATCGCCTATTCGGCGCCTTAAGTTTCTTTCTGCGTTTTCCACCTGAGTTTGCTACATTTTCTTCATTTCCTGCTTATTTTTTCTTGTTCTTATTTCGTTCTTAGATGTGTGAATTTTTTACCAAATCGATGAACTTTTTTACAGAATTGATGAACTTTATAAAATTAGGTGATGTTATTTTCATATTCAATTGATTTTTTTCAAATCCGATAAATTTTTTCAAATTTCTGAATTGTTTTCAAAATTGATGAACTTTTTTAAAATTCAGGATTTTTTTTCAAATTCGTGAACTTTATTCAGAGTTTGATGAACTTTTTTCAAATTCATGATTAAAAAATCAGTGAATATTTTTTATCAAAATCGTATTTTTTTTAATTCAATTTTGGATTTTAAAAAGTACCAAAATTAAAAAAACATGTTCACGAGTTTTCAAAAATAATAATGAATTTAAAAAACATGTTCGTCAGTTCAAAAAATGTGTGCGCGTTTGAAAAATGTTCAAGAATTTCAAAAAAAATCTTCGTAAATTCAGAAAATGCATGAAGTGAAAATGTTCTCGAGTTTGTACTTTTTTTTACTAATTTCAAAAAATAATCTCAAGTTCAAAACAAATGGTCATGAATTAAAAATTATTCATAAATTTCAAAAAAAAGGTTTGAGAATTGAAAATAATGTTCAAAATGTTTGCGAATACACAAAGTGTTCAATAATTTCAAAAATGTTCCCGAATTTAACAAATGCTCGTGAATTTTAAAATATGTCCATGAATTTTAAAAAGCTTATGCAAATTCAAAAACTGTTTACAAATTTGGAAGATAAATTCGTGAGTTCAAAATTTGTTCATGAATTGCAAAAATATGATCACGAAATTAAAAAGAAAAGAAGAAAACAAAAAATAAATTAAAAAACTAGGCGAGAAAAGAAAAGAAAAAGAAAAAAAGGGTTCGTCGAAGGTTCTACAACCTTCCCAAAATTGATGTGAAAAACCCCATAATGGGCCGGCCCATACAGTGGATTTGGCGCATAGGAGGGTACGCGCTAGGCCGCTATACAACGACCTACGCACCAATTAGGAGCCGCGATTTGTGATGTGTTGATTTGTTTTCCTTTGAGAAAACACTTAGATCTATTAACTAAAACAGTGATACAACCAACGCTGAAAGATAAAAATATTACATTGAAGTACACAGGCCTGATTGTCTTCATCTTTTTGAAAGGGTAAATGGCGCACCACGACATGTCGATCCAACGTCAAGGCCAACATGTCGTTATTATTGTCCGAAAGGGAAGTTATTAGGCCACGGTCCTGTTGAACCAGCGCCCTCGAGAAGAAGTCGTCACCGTCGAAAAAGCAACATATCTAAGAGATAACCCTCAATTCGGGCATCATACGCCGCATCGACGTGACATAGACGATGAAGGGGACCAAACTGCAAAGGGAAGTCACCGCTGCCGCTGCGATAATAACCCCCCTGCAAACCATAACCTCATCATCCAGAACGGCGGACAGAAAAGTACGCCATTGATATTGATCTAGATGACACCATCGAGATGGGAAGGCTCGAGGTCGCGACATCTATATGATTTGTTGATCCGCATCATGACAAAATATTCCGACAGTTGCTACTTTGCTATTTTTCTCTATTTTTATTAAAGAGTTAAAACACCACGAGTGTCTTAACTTGCCCGCCGCGGTCAGTTTGTTACCCAAATTTGAAAAATATACGAAACAAGTGTTGCAACTTCTCTGAGCGTTCAAATACACTGCCTCCATCCGTGTGCGTTCGTATGGACTGCCTTCGTGCCGTGCCAACTGGCCATTGGCCCACATGTCAGTGGATGTTAGGCTATCCGGGGTGAGACGCTCGCATGGTTTTTTCCTTCAAAAAACCCACCGGGCTATAACTAAATACCGCTGCCCAGTGGGGCCCATTCGTTAGTGAACAGTATAAATGAAATTGGGCTGGGATTTTTTCCAGAAAATCCCCTGATTTTTAATTAAATACGGCCAATCGGTGGGCCCCACTGTTAGTACGATAGAGAGAAATTAGTAAAGTAAATTCCACCGGGGGTTTCAAACGTGAATCTCCTGCTTGATGCCCACACGAGCTGGCCACCCTGCCGAACTATGTTTTGCGTCAAACTATTATCTACATAGATAGCTATATAGACAAATTCCACGTATTGCTCTGCAATTCTCTATCATGTTATTTATTTATTTATTTTCCAAGTTCATGTTTCATTTTCATGATACGTAAATTTTATCATATAAAAAATATAATAATTATTAGTAGGCAATTATTGTGTATTTTAAATCATTATACAATTTTCATTATTCTGTACTTTGAAGAGGTAAACATGAAATGTTTCTAAAACTTATGTAGATTTAAACAGTTCAATGTATGTTAAAAACTACACTGTTAATTTGTATATCTTCATTCAGGACCACAAGCACGGAGAATTATTGTGTATCATCATTGTATTTTTAAAATACATGACTACAATAAGAATTGACAATGTTATATTCTGAAAATTGTTCAACGTGTACAAAAAATTATTCCGTCATCCTAGAAATGTATTTTTCTTAACACGGTATAGACGCAAGCGCTCATATATACGCGCATACACTCACCCCTATGAACGCACACACGCACACCCTATCCCTATGAGCACCTCCGAGAGACTGAGCCGGCATATCATCTTGAGATTTTACGAAGTCACTGTAGGCGCCTCGTAGTCGACGGGAATGTCTCCTCCCGCTGAACGCGCATCGCCGGAAATCCTAAAATAAATCCAGGATAAATACAAGCACTAGGACTTGAACCCTGGTGGACTGGGGATCAGTGGCGGACCCACCATTGGGGCGAGCTGGGGCGGCGCCCCGGGTTGCCGGCGGCGGAGGGTCGACCCCCACCTACGCATCTTTCCTCCGGCGCCCAGAATTGAGAAAGTCAGCGGCGGCGGCGCTGTTCTGTTTCTGCGTGTGCGACAGAGATCGAAGGGGTACGCTGCGTGAGGGAGAAAGAGTATTGGGCTGGTGGACTCGGACTCACTGGGCTACGTTGTAAACAGGCCCAAACAACGACATGTCGCTCCTTTCATCGTCAAACAAAAAAAGAAATCCCCAAATCCAATCGATCCAGAAATCGCATCGAGCCGCCAGAGTCCTCACGCACTGCTGCGCTGCCCCGCCACCAGAGGTGTTGCGCCGCCCCGCCGCCAGAGCTGCTGCGCCGCCGCGAGAGGCCTCACGCGCCCACGCTGCGGTGCTGCGCCGTCGCCAACGGCCTCACGCGCCCACTGCTGCGGTGCTGTGCCGCCGCTGCCAGAGGCCACTCGCCGGAGCCTTAGTGCCAGTGATGGATTCCGGTGAAGAGGTTGACTGGATAGGGATAGCTGCTGCTGTCGAACTCGAAGAAGCTGAGGCTGAGGCTGCTGCTGCCGAAGAAGCTGCGGCTGTGGCAGGGGCAGTAGCTTCGGCGCCCAGATCGGCAGTGGCAACGGATGGTGCAGCAGGCAGATCAACCAATCGGAAGAGACCACATGATTCCGACAACAACGACTACCAGCAGCAGCAGGTATCCTCTTCTTGTATCCTTCCTTTCATATGTTAGTTCGAATGTTGAATAGGAACATTATTTCAGCAGCAACAGGACACGCACTTTTGCTAATTGGTACCATTTGATGTTGTAGGGCATTCCTCCGGCATTTAATTTAGCTGATGTAGATCCTGATCCTGGCACACGTAAGCAAATTGAAGAGTCTGCAACTCCAGAAATTAGAGATGAAATGAGAAGGGCATATTTGTCGAAAGGTGTGGGGCGTTTGTATGGTCATGATTTTCCTCGTACTCGTTTTGGGAAAGATTGGCGGAACTTCATAGAAACATGGTATAAAGATTATGACTGGCTGGAGTATAGTAAAGAGACAAAATCTGCCTATTGTTTCAATTGTTTTCTTTTCAAGACTCCAAGCATTGGTGACAAGTTTGGCCATGATGTCTTCACTAAGAAAGGGTTCAAAAATTGGAAGAAGGCAGTGGAAATATTCAATGCTCATGTAGGTTGACCAAACAACGCTCACAATAATGCTAGAAGACGGTGTGAAGATTTCAAAAACCAAAAGCAAAGTGTGTCATATGCAATGACTTGTCATGTTGAGAAATCACATATTGAATATGAAGAGCGTTTGAGGGCTGTTGTAGGTGTGGTAAGGTTTCTTGTCTCTCAAGGTCTAGCTTTTCGTGGGCACGATGAGACTACCACTTCCATGAACAAGGGTAATTTCCTTGAGATGTTGGATTGGTATGCAGAAAGATGCAAAGATGTAGCAGATGTGGTCCATAAAAATGCTCCTGGCAATCATCAATTGACTTGCCATAAAATCCAAAAACAAATAGTACAAGCATGTGCCGAAGTGACTACAAAAGTGATAATGAATGAGCTTGGTGATAGTAATTTCTCTCTACTTGTTGATGAGTCTCGTGATGTATCGGTTAGAGAGCAAATGGCTGTGATTGTGAGGTTAGTTATTTGTAATGATTGTTCTAATTCTGAATGTAACTACTCTACCCTCGCATGCTTGTTCTAATTTTATATTTTGTTGCTTGCAGGTTCACGAACCAAAAAGGGGAGTCTTTGGAAAGATTGCTTGGTGTTGAACATGTTCTTGATACTACATCCGCTTCTTTGAAAAGATCTTTGGATGCAATGTTTGTTAAACATAATTTATCCATGTCTAGATTGAGAGGACAAGGATATGATGGTGCCTCAAATATGCGTGGAGAACTTAATGGTTTGAAGAAATTGGTGCTAGATGTCAACCCGTATGCTTTTTATGTGCATTGTTTTGCCCACCAACTTCAATTGGTGGTTGTTGCTGTTGTCAAGGGAGTTCTAGCTGTTAGTGATTTCTTTGGCCATACAAATAAGATTGTCAACATGGTTAGTGCTTCTTAGTTCTTATAGCTTATGGCTATTTGCAAATCCAAATAATATGTATCTCGCCATTATAAAATACTAACCACACTTACTCTTTTCTTGTAGGTAAGTGCCTCGTGTAAAAGGAAAGATGCATTGTTGCAGAAGCATCATGACAACCTAGTTGTACAGTTAGAGCATGGGGAGATTTTGTCAGGAAAAGGCCAGCATCAAGAGACAAGTTTAGCAAGACCCGGTGATACACGATGGGGGTCACACCACAAGACTCTAATCCAGATCTATCAAATGTGGGATTCCGTGGTTGAAGTGCTACATGGTATTTCTCTTGATGGAGTAGATGCAGATGATAGAGGTTTGGCTTCTGGCTTTATGATAAACATGGAAACTTTTGAATTTGTTCTTATCTTGCATTTGATGCTTCGAGTGCTTGGTTTAACCAATGATTTGTCACAAGCATTGCAACAAAAAGATCAGAATATAGTCTGTGCTATGAATATGATTGTTTCAGTGAAAAGTCTATTACAAAAGTTGAGAGATGATGGATGGGAGCCTCTCTTGATATCTACTACTAACTTTTGTGCTGCAAGAAATATAATAGTGCCCAATATGGATGATAACATTTCAGCAAGGGGTTACCCAAGAAGATCACGCAAAATGGTTACTTGTCTCCATCATTACAAGGTAACTATATTCAATGAGGTGTTGGATAGAAACATAGTTGAGATGAATAATCGATTTAGTGAAACTTCTACACGCTTGTTGAAGTGCATTGCTTGCCTTGATCCTAGAGACTCATTTAGCAACTTTGATCATGATAAGCTAGTTGAGCTTGCAAATATTTACTCTATTGATTTCTCTTCACAAGAGCGCTATCTGTTGACTGATTAACTCAACATATATATTGATGTGATGAAAAGAAGTACTGAATTCTTGGCTTGCGATAGTTTGAGTTCTCTTGCTCGCAAGTTGGTTCAAAGTAGACAACATCTGGTATTTCCATTGGTTTATCGGCTCATCGGACTTGCATTGACATTACCGGTGGCAACTGCATCAGTTGAAAGGGTTTTCTCAGCCATGAATATTATAAAGACAGATCTTCGAAACAAGATGGGTGATGATTGGCTTAATGATTTGATGGTTTGCTTTGTTGAGCGTGAGATATTTGCTAAAATTTGTGATAAACAGATCATGATTCATTTTCATGCCTTGAAGAGTCGTCGAGGTCATCTACCTTCACACCCCCGTGTTCATTATGCAATTACATCTTAAAGGTATACTAGTACTACCACCCAGTTACCATCAGATGACCATATCAAAATATACAACTCTCATCACACTTGTGCTAATGCATCATAATTTTGTAGGTCTCATTTGGAACTTGGAATTATGGGATCATATTGTGGCAGAAGTGAGCATTTCAAGCGACAAGAGTCCATGTTAGCAGTGTACTAGTTTTTAAGAGCCTTTTTGTTCTTTTGTTGTTGAATGCTATGAGATTTGGTTGAATAGAGTTGCATTTGTAGCGAAAATAATTTAGACATTAAATGTTCGCCCCAGCTAACTTCAATTCCTGGGTCCGCCACTGCTGGGGATACCAGTGTCCACCTAACCATCCAACCACAGGTTGGTTCGCATCCTAGAAATGTATTAAAACATGTTAAAGGTGTTTGTAGAAATTTAAGATTAATTTCAAGCAATGACTTTTTTAGTACACGTTGTCAAATTTTTGAATGCATACAAACATCTTTCAAAAACGCGTTTACAATTTTATAATACACGTGAAACATTTTTCCAAAAACTTGTAGTTTTTTTTTTTGAAATGCGCTAATATATTGCCTAAATCTCCCTCAATACTAAATCGTTTGAAAAAGTAAATTACCTCATTAGAGCATGGTTAATATATAGCCATCTGTTGCCTATAGCATGTTGTCATATCGTTTATAGTCAATGTAATAGCCAAAATGTATAATAGTTAGGTATGAGGAAGTACTCCCTCTGTAAAGGAATATAAGACCGTTTAGACTACTTTAGTGATCTAAACGGTCTTATATTTCTTAACAGAGGGAGTACAACAATTTATTAACATATGACCCACCTTACATTCCCACAGAGCTTCTCGAAACCTATGCTACAGCCAACTGTAAATCTAGAAGCTGCTTCTCTTTTCTCTCTTCCAACTCAGCAAAAATATAATATTAATCCTTGCTCTTAAGGCATCAAGTGGCATCTTGTCTGCAGGTTAACACACAGACGCGTTAATTGTCATAAAAAAGCACACACACACGTTGGTAGCTCGCGAGAGGTCACTACTTTGAACATCTGCCTCCTATCATTTTTTATATCAAATTCCACCTTTAGTGTGTACTGTAGTCCTAGAATATAAAGTCTGGTAATCCATTTTAGACTAAACGTGCCATGAGGTGGGATGGGGCCCATAGGGTTCGAAACCTGACTGGTCCAAATTTTCCATTCCAAGTTAATTTGTACTGCTCACTGACAGGTGGAGCCCATCGGGCGAGCGTATTTAATTAAAATTCAGAGGATTGTCTAAAAAAATACAGTCCAATTTCATTCATACTGTTCACTGACAGGCAGTGGCATTTAATTAAAGCTCAGGGGTTTTCTACATTAAAAAAATTCACACGTGTCTCTCCCAGCGCGGCCTCCGCTAACACCCACTGACATGTGGGCCAACGGCTAGCTGGCACGCCACACGAACAGTTCATACGCTATACGAATGGAGGCATCGTATTTGAATGCTTGGACGTGTATTTTTCAATGGGTATCACACTGACCGCGACGTACAAGTTAAGGCACCCATGGATTATTTAACTCTTTATAAAACAAGAACTACACATACATTAATGCTATGAAATATATCCTCTACGAGAACACAATGTCTAGTCTGTGGAGACCTTAAAAGATACATGCTCATCAAATTTAGCACGCCCGTTCACATCCCATAAGTTACTTGATGGTCGAGCCGGTAACATTGGCATCCTGAGAATAACTTTAGCAGAGTCCCTAAAAGTCTCTGAACCGCATATTAACCACCAATATGGAGGCAAGAAGCTAAAAACCCACTCTAGCCGAGTCGTCATACCTGTCAGAATCGTCATGTTTTTCTGGATGATGGACGTCCAAATCTGGCCTCCATTTCTGGGGCACGTGAGGGATACTATGGAGTGCACTCCATATTTTTCTAAGCATGATAGGAACATGGTGGGAGGGAAATTTTATGGTATGTGGAGAATTGGGGATAAGTAGGTAGCCAATGAAAAATTGATCTCACGTGAAAAAGGGAAATATGAAGGTTGTGTTTTAACGATTCTAACCCCTTCATATTTTTTTGAGATGGCCTCCATAGTACTTTTGGTGACTCTGCCCTTAGATAAAAGTCTGGTCTGCCCATGGTAATGTGCTCGGGGCCACTGGCGGCAATGGACGGCAGGGGCGGAGCTGAAACAAAAACATGATGCACACTTTTAGCTTGCACGCGAGAGTATGCAACAGAAAATGTACTAACTAGCAACGTGTTCCAATCTTTTTAGAATTTAGATATATCATTAAAAATAAGCAATTGATATGTGATTCCAGTTGAATTCAAATCATCAAATGAAAAATAAATAAATTAGAAATAATTTATATTAAGCAAGTCATTTGCACTCAACGTTGACTAGAGCTTGTTTGACACCAAGGAGGATTATGATAATTGTGTTGAGCTAACCATTATTTATTTATTTTTGCCTATTTTACCTTTTGTATAATAACTATTTTTCTCTGGTTCTCTATTTATAAGATCCAATCGCTACCAGGTGCCGGACGACCGGCCTAGCGCTCGGCCGGGCGCCACCAGGCACTCGCGCCACGTCTTTGCTACCTTGCCAGGTCCACCTTATCCCGCGTGTCCACCACACACAACCTTATCCGTTCGCATCATCTTCTACCTCGATTTCTTTTCCCCAAATTGTTCGTCGTTGCCGCAGCTCCTCCCATCCTGGCTCCTTTTGTGTGTGTGCACCTGCCTATCTCTCCCAAGCCAGCCACCGGCGCCGATTGCTGTCGTGCTCACCCCCCCACCCCCCTGGTCACATGCTGCCGTGAAGCTCTTTCCCACAGCTGCTGCTACGAGCCGCCATGGCTGGTGGTGGGAGCTTCCTCTGTCGCGGTCGTCGTGTGCTCCGACGGGGGCCGTGCTACGAGACGCGGCCGGTCCAGAGGTGAGATGCGACCGCGGCGGGAGGCGTGCTGCATCCGACCACTCAGGAAGCTGGAACCGTCGGCGAGCGTGCTGCAACCAGCGGCGAAGAAGAGCTGCAAGGAGGGGGCAGCTGCTGGTGGTGGAGATGACGCCCTCAGGTGCTGCAACCGATGGCTTTTTTTGCTGGAACCGGGGCAGCAAAAAGCTACATCCAGCACTGCCGGCGATGGAGACGACGGCTTGCGGTGCTGCATCCAGCGAGTTGTTTGCTGGAACCGGCCGGCGAAAAAGTTGCATCCACACCGACCAGTGCTGGAATCGGACGACCAGGCAAGTCGTTTTGCTGGAACCGGCCTTTTGTTTTGCTACAACCGGCAAAGTTTTTGCTGCTTCGGCGAGGTGTTTCATTGCAACAGTCAGCGGCGACGGCAGTATTTCGGCTGGAACCGGTGATGTGTTTTGCTGGAACTGTATTTGTTTTTTGCTACTACCGGTGACAGTGGCTTTTTTGTTGCTGAATTTTGTTTGTTTTTTGCTGGAATATGGTGGTGGGAGCCGACGACGCGCCGAGCCAGAGTTGGACGATGCCGGTGATGCTACAACCTTCATCGGCGGAAGCTACAACCGTCAACGGCGAGAGCTACAAGCTGCGATGGCGAGATGGAAAGCTGTGACCATGGAGTCGATTTGCTGGGACGGTGGACGGCGGTGGTGGTGGAGCTGCAATGGCGGCTGGTGGTGGAGATGGGACGGTGTGCCCCCGTTGATGCGGAGCATCCTACGGACATCACCATGTCAAGAGTCCGTTTGGCAAGTGACACGTGCCACATCTACTTCCCATACATAAAGATGAATCATCTTCTTTACACGTGTTCACTTGACCCCTTCGAGGATGGTATACTACTTGACAATCCTTCCATGTGCATGCTTTGGTTCTATCGGAGCTTCACACATAGCGAGGACAAGTGCAAGCGCAAGGGAACAACTACACCATCCAAGAGGGAAGCTTGGAAGCGGAGACGGAACCGTCAAGAAGACGGCGAGGTTCCACATGCGTCGACGGGTGTCCACGAGAAGGCTGACGGCGAGGCCTCTGGATACCCCGTGCGCACGGGCCCTGGACCCCGTGCACACGGGACCCGTGCCCACGGTACAAGCCCGTGCACACGAGATAATGCGTCAGGTCACTGGATACCCCGTGCACACGGGCTCCACTTACCCCGTGCGCACGGGGCCTCCTGCGTGTTGCTGTTGGGCTTTGCCCATGTAATCCCTATTACGCCCCTGCTTACCCCTTCATTGCCTAGGACTATATATACTCCTCCTCCTCCTCTATTTAGGGTTAGCTAAGATTAGATCTAGACATTGGAGCTTAGCTCATGTATCTTCCCTTGTGGGAATCCTCTTGAGAGAGGCACACTCCATTAGAGTTCAAGACCTCCATTGGAGAAGATCCTTAGGGATATCAAGACCCATCTCTCCTAGAGATTTGGATGAACTATCTTTGTATCTTTATTTCCCTTGTTGTTCTTGGATCTTGATGCACCTCTTGTATTGCTTGTGATTTGAGGAGTACTTGGTGTGGATCTTGTCCATTAGAGTGTTGTTCTTGTGTTTTCCCCTTGTGTTCTTGGTGTTCTTTCTCAAATCCACCTTCAATTCGTGAACATCGAGCCACATAGGGTCTTGCCCTACATCACCCGTGCTGCAACCACGGGGCGGTCGGGAGCTGCAATGGCAACCTCGGGCACGACGGCGACCTCGCGCGCGATGACGGCGACTTGTTGCGGCACGCCGGCACGAGCAAACCGACAGCAAGCACGGGTCACGGGGCGGCCGACGAGCGCATGTTGCGCAGCCGTGCGGGAGGCCGGCGAGCGCGGATGAGGACGAGCGGTTGCGCTAGGCCCTATCCTCTTTTCTTTTTTGCCCTTTTTTTAGATGGACGAAGCATCGTATGGTCTAAAAGCGGTGTATCGTGTGGTAGCGCAGCGCCGGCGCCTTTCACTCGCCTTTTTGTTTTGATCCTGATGCCTTTGTACGACTACGCGGCTCCGCTCCTGCATATGGGAAGGCAGGAAGCAAAGCTCACAAAGAAAGAAGATGTGAAGAGGACATAGTCGTGAGAGAAGACTGTTTCAGTTTTAGTTTTTTAGGAAAACGTAAGACTAGTATTCTTTCCAAAATATATGAGAAACAAGCCGTTGCAGGCCAGGGTATGCACATTGAAGCCCCAGCACAGCCCACTAAGTTTGCAGGCCCAATAATTTTAGTACAACCCAAATGATAAATCCAAGGCTCGTTGCTTAAAACAAGAGTTATTTCCATTTTTTACTCTTAAGTTTCGGGTCAGTGGCATGTTTTTACCCCATGTAAACAAAAAATCCCTTATTTTACTCAATTTAAGCAAACTACTGCCACTTTGCACCCCTTCTAATATTTTGTTGCGTTCTGACTAGCCAGTCCCAAGAGAGAATAAAGATATGCGAGGAAGGAGATGAGGTCGATTTGGTAGTCCATCGAAGCCCGCGGGCAGCAGTGAGAGAGGAGAGGCGAGGTGCGCCCCTTTGTGGAACGCCTTGAAAAGAGGGCAAAGCCGTCGGCCGTTTCCTTAGTGTTGGCGATGGTAATGAAGAGAGATAGATGGTAGCAGTCGACGCAAAAAAACTGAAAGAACCGAACCAAGAGAAAAATTGACCGACCAAATAAGCCCGTCTATGTTGCATGCCAAGTCAACGCTGAAACACGGGACCAACTAGTCAAAACGCAAAAAGAAACCCAAATGATAAGTGCCACACGTGTGGCACGAAGTAACACCGCCCTGACGTTTTTATAACTAAAATTGCCATAAAAAACGAAAACAAAAAAAAACTGAAACTTGCCATCCAAACAAAAAGTTGCCATGCTTCACAACTAAAGTTGCCATCCCCGGGTAACTAAAGTTGCTATAAAAAAACGTCAGGGCGGAATTACTTCGTGCCACACGTGTGGCACTTATCAGGGTCCAAAAGAAATTAGAAGGGGTAAAAAGTGACAATGGTTTGCTTAAATTGAGTAGAACGAGGAAATTTCTGTTAGATGTGGTAAAGTTGTCACTAACCCAAAAAGTAGGGGTAAAATACAGAATTTACTCAAAAAATGATAAGGTGAAGGAAAAGGAAAAAAATTACTCTTTAGTAAAAAAACATGGTAATATTGTAAGAGGTGCAAATTAGTACCAAATTTTATAGACGCCATAGTAAATATATGTATGAACTACGAAGTACTCTCTCCAACTTTCCTATGTAGAGCGTATTTGGTTTCGTTAAGATTTTCTTAACCAATTATTTTGTTACGGAATCAATAAGTCCCGAACGTGCCACGTTTTCTCTTCTCACCCCGAACGCATTGATTGTCGTTGGTTTGTGCGCACGAATCTCTGCGTATTTTTTGTTCCACGTCAGCGTGTGAAACCGTTCGGGATTTTCTTCGTTCCTCGCGAACGAAGAGTCAGCCTTATCCTTCCCTTTCCCTTCCCTCTTCCTCCGCCCCGCACCCCACTCTTCTTCTATCTCATTCCCTCCAGCACTCTCTCCTGTTGGCGAGTTTTCCGGCGAGCAGCGGCGGAAGCGCGAAGAACGCGAGCAGATCTGCAACGTGGGACGAGCGTGCGGCATGATGGGCTCCGGGGAGGCGCGATACCTGGGGCGACGAGCAGGGCTCGATGTGTGGGGGCGGGGGGCGGGGAGGAGGGCAGCGGCTACCGATGGGCGTGGCGGTGCCACTCCAGGATTCGAGGTGTGGCGGCCGTGGAGGAGGGCAGCAGCTGCCGACGGTCGCGACGGCGCCGCTCCAGGGAATGATGTGCGGCGGCCATGGAGGGGGGGTATCGGCTGCCGACGCTCGCGTCGTTCCGCTCCAGGGCTCGATGTGCGGTGGCCGGGGAGAGGGGCAGCGGCCGCTGACCGTCGCGGCGGCGCCGCTCGCGCGCCAGTCCCGGACGGGACAACAAGTGCTCGGAGGACAAGCGGACGCGGCCGCATCACCTTCGTTGTGGCGCTGCTACGAAGGCCGCGGCGAGGGCGAGCAGGAGCGGTGCTGCTGGCCAAGACACCCAACATGGGCGCCGTCACGGAGGCTGCTGTCGCGGCCGTGCACACGAGCTCAAGTGTCGTTTTCTACAGGCATCTCTTTTTGTGCATTTTTCAGTATGCATTTGGACATGGCAATTTTGTGTGGAAGATGGTAATTTAGATAGTTGAAATTTTGGTATGCAATCACATTTAGATAGTTCATTTCCACATGGCAATTTTTGTTGTTCATTTGTGTGCAATCTGTGGAAGACGAGCCCCCTAGGGATTTTTTGTGTCATGGAAGCATGAAAATGTGTAGTAGTATAAACAACAGTGATGAATCCACTTTTTCATATGGCAATTTTTTGATGTGTTCAATGTGTGTGCAAGCTGTGGAAGATGAATCTCTTAGGATTTTCATCTATCATGGCAATTTAAGTTCACGAAAGCATGGCAGTTGTACTTTATGGATAATGCCATGACGCAGTAGAGGCACAGCAGATTTTTGTGATTACAGTCTCACTATACTTGTAGAGGAGCAGCATTTTCAGTTTTAGAGTAGAGAGCAGATATACATAAGATCATCTCCATATGCATTAGCTAGACAAGCACGCAAAACACCATGGTAGTTACACCATGGCAACTTTCTTAATAAGATGGCAATTTTTTCTACGGACATGGGTGGCAATTTATGGAGGGATGAGGTGGTAGTTTTAGTACGGGAAACACGACAATATTTCAGTACATAATCATGACATGGCAAACATAGTTATCATATTAACACTTAGTTTACGGAATTGTAGCTTCACAGAACTTTAGCATTGCAGTAATTTTTGTCGTTTGGTTATTAATACATGCTCCATACAAATTGTATCCACACAGCCAAGTTTTTTTTCCCATGCTAACATTTTTTTCTGAATCTGATTCGTACTATTCCATGGCAAATTGTATCCACATAGCCAAGTTGTTGCCATGATTTTCAAGTAGTTTTTAATGAACATAGGCATGTTCTGCATAGTTTTTTCTCAAATTTTATGCCATGGCAATTTTAGCTCTCCGATTTCCCAATACCATGACTTTTTCCTCAAATTTAGCCTTGCAAAAACAAAATTTGCCATTGTAGTAGGCAGTCATCTTAATTGACATGTCAAATTTTACTTTCTATTATGCCATGACAATTTTTTAACTATTATTGCCATGGCAATTTTTACTATTTATTTGCCATGGCAAATTTACATTTATTTCCATGGCAAAATTACCTATATCGACATGGCAAATTTGTAACTTTTATTGCCATGGCAATTTTTACTTTTATATTTGCCATGAAAATGTTACATTCATTTTGTCATGGAAAATTACCTTTATGGCCATGGCAAATTTTACTATTTTATTTTTGCATGGCAATTTTTACCTTAATTGATATAGCAAATTTACCTAAATTGCCATGCAATTTTTTAACGATTATTGCCATGTCAATTTTACTATTTATTTGCCATGGCAAAATTTACCTATATCGGCATGGCAAATTTGTAACTTTTATTGCCATGGCAATTTTTACTTTATATTTGTCATGAAAAGGTTACATTCTTTTTGTTATGGAAAAAATTACCTTTATTGCATGGCTAATTTACCATGGCAATAAAATTAACTTTTCATTTTTGCCATCACAATTTTACCTTAATTGGCATGGCAAATTTACCTAAATCACCATGGCAATTTTCAACTTTTATTGCCATGGCAATTATTACTTTTTATTTGTCATGGCAAATTTACCTAAATTGACATGGCAAATTTACCTAAATAGCCATGGCAAATATTTAACTTTTATTGCCATGGCAATTTTTTCTTGTTATTTGCCATGGAAAGTTTACATTTATTTGCCATGGAAAATTATCAACATTTCCATGGCAAATTTACTTTTACATACATGTCGATTGTACTTTAATTTTTTCATGGCAATTTTTCCTTCTTTTTTCATGGCAATTTAACTTTCCATGGTCCATGTACATTTTTTTACTTTCAATGCTATGGCAAATTTCACTTTCATCCTTTTTCATGGATTTTTTACTATATTCATGGGACCATATTACAATTCCTTTATGAAACATGGCAATTACTACCAAACAATGGTACACCCTTTTTGTGTTCTACATGATGGCAATTTTTCAATCCACATTTTTTGTGCCTTCATGTATATAGTAAAATACCTCATAATGTTTAATGCATATAATTTTTGCCACTATTTACAGACGTGAATTGCCATGAATTTTTCCTTTTTGTGCCATTGGAAAGAAAAAAAAAATTGAACTACAGCAAATTTTGCTTCTAAAGATGATGGCAACCCTTCTTCTTCATGGTCCTTTTGTAAAAAAATTTTGTTTTTGAACCATGGATTTCTTTTACTAAAAAAATCCATGGTATTTTTTTATTCATTATCCACACGTCATTTTTTATGTTCCCTTTTTTTGGCCCATGGCATTTTTGTTCATAGTATGGCAAAACATTGGGCTTTATTAGTCACAGCCAAAAAAGGGCTTTTATTAGCCAAAGCAGAAAACTGGGCTTTATTTTTGTTTTTTTCATCATAGCAAATAGGATTGTACGTTCTCTGGGGGTGTTCGGGCTTGGAGATTCTCTGGCCGAACAAATTTGTTCGATCGATCTCCCCTCCAGTACCGAACGAGTCGTTCGGTCTGGGAGTCTCCCAGACCGAACGGTCGGGAGTTATCGGCGTCCTTTTGTTAATATGTGCTTGTTGATCTTGTATCGGTAAATTAATTTTCGGTAACCCCGTGAAAAAAAATTAAATTTCAGTAAACTGCTTTAGCAGAGAATTGAGAAAGACAAAAACGATTACACAAAACTGTATGAAAATCCTTAAACTACTCCGGTGGGCGAGAATACATCCAGAAGAGTCCACTTAACAACAACACATTAACGTCACACATTACACGAAATTATTCGAATCCAACCACAATATAACAGGACGATATAGTACTAAAACTTAACTATATATATATGTTCTCAATAACTATCCGATAAATAAAATATGAGACGGAAGTAAAAGTGCAAGATAATAACTGAATCGAAGGTCGAAGACTGAGTAGCGAAACTTGGATCCACCGGCCGCCCGATTTAGTTGCCGCCGTAGCTTCCGCTCTTCCTCTTCAACGTCGCCGGCTGCTGCTGCTGCTCACGTACTTGCCTCGACGCGCCCACCATCATCTGCATCGCCGGCGTCGCGTACGTCCCGGCCGCACCGAAACCAAAAACCGACGCCGCCCCGCCCATGCCCCCAGCCCCCCCGGGCGGCGGGGGACAACCGTATGCCCCGGCACCGGCAACGAAGGCCGACGCGGCGCGCTGCTGCGCGTGGGAGCTGTAGCCGGTCAGGATGCACGCGCGCCCCGACTTCTCGTACTCCCGCCGGCTCGCCACGCGGGTGCTCAGCTCGCGCAGCTCCTCCACCAGCGCCTTGCACCTCGCGTCGTCGGCCAGCGCCGGCAGCAGCGCCTCCTGCCTGCGGTCCAGTATCCTCGCGGCCTCCGTGTACTCGCCGCGCTCCGCGGCGGCCCGGGCCGCGGCGATGTCCTCCGTCGCCTCCACGCGGAATTTCTCCCGCGCGACCTCCATGGACGGCTGCTGGTCCTTGGCTAACTCCACCGGCCTCTGCACCGCCACGTCCTCGCCGGCCACGTCCACCACCTGCCCTGTCTCCGTGTCGCGGTAGGTGCAGGTGACCTTCATGAGCTGCGTTACTTCGTCAGCGTCGCCGGCCTTCGGGACGTCCACTAGCAGCAGGAAGCGCCTCTCCTCGTCCGCGTAGAGCTCGCCGACGTCCACCGAGGCGGAGCGCGCGTACGCGTCGATGCTGCTGTCGTAGCGGCCGGACTTGACTGCACGGACGCGCACCGGGTGCACGCACTTGACGGTGATCAGCGCCTCCTGCACGACGACTGAGAGGAGCCCGCCGATGCACTGCGCGAACGAGTCCTGCACCACCGTCTCATCCTCGATGAAGGAGAACGTGCCGCCGGTCTCCTCGGCGATCGTGTGCATAGCTGACGAGTCGTGGTCGCCGCCGAAGCCAAACGTGTGTATCGGCGTGGATCGGTGGCCGGCGCCGCTCAGCAAGGAGCCTGGCACGAGAGCACGGTAGTTCTTCGAGACCGAGCCGTAACCTCCTCCCATGTTGTAACCTCCTCCCAGGTTGTACGTGTCCTGACCGTCCGAGAGAAGGATGACACTGGCGACGGCGTTCTTGTGCCGGCGGCCGTCGAGCACCTTGGCAGCTTCGGTGAGGCCCTTGAGGATGTTTGTTCCACCGTCAGCCATGAGCAACTGCACGGCGTCCTTGGCCTTGACCTTCCCGGCGTCCGACATGCGCGTCAGCGGGATGACCCGACGCGCGTCCGTTGAGAAGGCCACGACGCTGAGACGGTCAGCAGGGCCGAGCTGGTCGACGACGAAGTCCATGGCCTTCTTCAGCAGCGCGATCTTGCGGCCCGTCATGCTGCCGCTGACGTCGAGCACGGTGACGAGGTCAAGCGGCGTGCGTGACTGCGCCGCCGCCGCGGTGACTGCGCCGGGGGCCTTGGCGTGGACCAGCACCACGAAGTTGTCGTGCGGCTCCCCCCTCGCGACGGCCGGGTGCTCGCAGTGCGCGTCGAGGACGAGCTTGCCTCCACCCTTGGCCGCGTCCTGGACGAGATCCCAGTCGTCCAGCGGCGCCGCCTGCGGAAGAGGCTCCAACGGCTCGTCGTCGTCGTACACGGCGCCGTGACCGTAAGGAGGATACATCGGGGATGGCTGGCCCAGGAAGGGAGGCAAGAACATCGGCCTCGGCACCGGCGGCGGCGGCGGCGGCGGGTACTGGTACGGGTGCAAATAAGGGTGCGAGGACACCCGGTATGCCCAGCGGGCGTTGCAGACCGGGCAGACGCACCCGGTGACGCAGGCGAGATGGAACCTGTGCTGACACTCAGATGTGAAGGTGGGAACGCCGTATCCAAAGGCGCACTTGCAGACGCCGCATGCTGACCGCGACGTAGGGTCGTGCGGCACGGTCGGCATCCGGGCGGGCGGCGGCTGCAAGGGAGACGGCTGGAAGGTCGGCGTGAACAGCCAGAACAAGGAACAGGACGGACACGAGTGGGCGCCGGAGACGCAGTGTGGGTGGAAACTGTGGGCGCACTCCGACATGAACGCGGCCTCCAAGCGTCCAATGCCGCCGTAGCAGGCGGCGCACCGCTGGCCTGCGCTCGCCATGATATCGAGCTAGTCGCCGCAACGATGGAAGTACGATCGCGAAAGATGAGATCGGTTTCGTTAGGGGTAGTAGTCGATGGGGTGTAGCCCTAGATACCGAGCGCCGCGTACTTATAGGCGTTCGCGTGATACCGGCGCTACAAAATCGCCACCGACTCTCGCTTATACGTCGGTGTTTTATTGGATCTCCACGTCACGTAATTTGGGATTATTATATTGTCAAATTTTAACATTTTTTTGAGGCAAGGCAAATTTAAAAACAAGACCATACTAACCCTTGGAGGCATATCTCTACTCCTAATGGAGCAGTTGGTAGCGTAGCATCCACGGTTTTTTTTCGTCTCCCACTTTCGTCTGGTTTTTTTTCGTCTCTCTTCCCACAAACGCATGCACCAGAAAAAAACCCCACGCATGCACGAAACAAAAAAAAACCACGAGACCAAAGGCGCTCCTCTCGATCCCCACTCTCGATCCCGTACGTATGGTCTTCCTGCCGCCGACGCAGGAGATCACCGACGCAGGAGATCGCCGCCAGCGACATACGGGATCGACGTCTCTCGCTGCCACGATCTCCTGCGATCTCGCCGCCGCTGTAGTACGGGATCACCGCCGCCGATCTATTAGAGGAGATCTCTTGCCGACACCGTCCGAGATCGACGCCACGGACGTAAGGGTTCGACGCCGCCAACCTCCCAGAGGAGACGCTGACGCCGCCGACCTCCGAGGGGAGACGCTGACGCCGCCGATCTCCGAGGGGAGACACCGCCGATCCCCCAGGGCAAGGCGGTTTCGACCCCTGTGCAAGCTGCGACGAATCTCATCAGGTATGCAGAACAAATCTCATCAAAATGCTGGACAGATCTCATCACGCCTAGCGATGTTGGTTCCGTTGATTGTTGAACACAGGTCATCATGCAGACTATAAATCTGTAGTAATGGCTATGAATGCCTAATAAATCTGAAACAAACTATAGGATGCCTACTAAATCTGTAGCTAGCTTAATCATGCTAAAGGAAAGGGGCAGAATCTGTCCCACAACTGCTCTGTCCCATGACTGATGAATTGACTGAAGAAAAAAGCTATGGAACTGATCAAATCAAATCCTGGATCAGTCTTCATTTTAATTGTTCAAAGGATTATATCCTGGATCAGTCTTCCCTGAAGTCTGAATTCCAAGTAATTTCTCTCTGTTCATGTGCAACCTGCAAATATTGTGATCTTCAACAGCCTTTAGTACTGATCTGTCTGCAATCAGACGAACAATCCTCTTGAATCTTTTAGATGTAAGCAGCAAAGTCAGTTTACAAATATTTGGGCACCAGCAAGGTACACCAGCTTACACTGTCAGGAACATTAGCACTAGCCTAACAATAAAAAAATCTGGGTTATATGCTTCATACAACACACGTACAAATTGCGTCATAATCATTTGAAGAAAAAAAAAGAATTTAGAGGAACAATTTTGTTTGACATGATCGGATTAGTCGTGTCTTTCATCTCCATATATTCTGTCAGCTTATAGTTAGAAAACTCTCTGTGCCCCAACCCCCAAATACTCCTACTTGCTTTCATCTCCATCCACATCAGAGGAACAATTTACTGTTACATGATGACCTGTTATTTTTAAACTACCTTTGCTGCTTACATCTAAAAGATTCAAGAGGAACATCAGAGGAACAATTTTGTTTGACATGATCAGATTAATCATGTCTTTCTTTTTTGATAGTTACAGATGGGGAATCCACAAAGCAAGGCAACGGAAAAAATGACAGCGTCAGACGTACCTCCAGGTATATTCAGCTATAAAATTTGCTATACATGTCAAACACCATCCCCTACTCATAATGAGATTGTGAGTACTGAATGTGTTGCAGGCCCGATGGAGGGGACAAATGTTGACGACTATAAGCCAGATATTTACCCAAGTGGTCAGCATAAATTTATGCTTTTTGTATTATCAATCATACCTAACATACTTGGGCACACACAATATATCTAATGGATCAAGCGTGCGACTTGTAGGATTGCATAGTACTCCCTCGGAACGGATGATACTTGAACAGACCGAACAACCAATTCTTCCCCAACACACTGATGGTGATAGCACATATGTTCATCAACCTTCCCATCAGATTTCGGGTAAGTATTAAACGTAAGAAGATTTGCCTTAGTTCTGTTAGCAGTAAACTGCCTTTGTTATTTTTACATTATGCAGACAACCCAGCAATCTCATTCCTATATGATGAAGCTTCGTTGCCAGGTCCCAGTAATCTGACACAAGTTTATGCGACAGATGTAGCACCAAGTTCAAATGGTATTACCTGATACGTCTTGGATGTGAACTATTTTGTGCTTATAGGGTTTTATTTTCATATATTAACCTAGCTTATCGCTTTTATGTTGTTCCAGTACCTATAGATGCTTCAAATAGAGATGTAGGAAGCCAGATAGGGATGAATGCTCCTGCTCGTGATGCCTTAGAAGTTTTACCTGTGTCGGATGCAACATCCGAGCACTTGACGACAGGAGCTGTCATGAATGTCACCAAACAAACTATGAAAAAAAACTTGACAGACGAAAAGAGGGAGCAGATAAACGCCCGGAGGCGAGCTGCTTATCGGAAGAAAAAAGAGGATGGTACGGTCAAGCTCCAAGATGAAAATCAACCTTCCCTTACAATGTCTGGTATGATTATTTAATGTTTAATCAATACGATGAACAATGAATACCTCGTACTTTTTCTGCTTCGACTTCTCTCACATCTGGTTTCGTTAAATGACAAAGAACTGGCTAGCATAGAACGTAATAAGGAGGAAAAGATGGAGCAGATAAAACCTCGGAGGCGGGCAGCTTATCGAAAGAAAAAAGAGGAGGCTACCGTCAAGCAACAAGATGAAAATCTGTCTGCCCTTACGATATCAGGTAAGAATGATTTATGTTTCAGCACTACGATGATAGTATATGCTCCCTCCGTTCCAGAATATAAGGTTAATATCGGAAGAAAAATGATGAGGGTACAATCAATCTACAAGCAGATGTGCAAAATGTTTCCCGGTCCCCTCTCGGTGATATCACTAATGGGTATCAACCAACCTCGGTGGACCTTGATGAAAAAAAAGAGCAGATAAAGGCTCGGAGGCGAGCTGTTTATCGAAAGAAAAAAGAGGAGGCTACCCTCAAGCAACAAGATGAAAATCTGCCTGCCCTTACGATATCAGGTGAGAATGTTTTATGTTTCAGCACTACGATGATAGTATATACTCCCTTCGTTAAACAATATAAGGTTAATATATTTCCATGCAAGTCAACCTTCATTCTTGTTGAACAATGAAGTTCTGATTATGTTTTCACACTGTTGTTTAACTAGCCAACCCAACTAGGTCCAGCTATACATCATTGTCACATGATGATGCATTATTGCCTCCTTCAACTACACTCACATCTGGTGTCATTCATGATAAAGAACGCAAGTATAACTTAACAGACGGGCAAAGGGAGCAGACAAACGCGCGGAGGCGAGCAAATTATCGGAAGAAAATGGATGACGGAACGATCAATGTTCAAGAAAAAATTCAAAATGATCGAGAGCGGCGCATGCAACAGCGAGAAAGCATGACTTCGAATGAGAAGGGAGAGTCAAGTGCAAAGAGAAAGGCAAAGTATGCTGCAAAGAAAAACACACCGTGTGCTGAATCGATTGCAATGCCACGTCCAGATCTAACTAGCACAATGTCCGACTCTCACGCTTTCAACCCTCACGCACCACCCGTCTTTCGGGCCGAAGCTGTGTGTCTAGATGGCGGCCCTTCGATGACCATGCCGACGTCCACTGTCGGTACCGATGGTAAGAATTGGCTACTGTCACAGTCTTCTACACAAAATTCAGTTGTACCCTCTTTTGCTTACCATCTCAACGATGTCGCAGATGACATGGAGGCATTCCTGAGCGGCATCATGGGCGAGGATCCGATGCCACCCGACTTCATGGATGATGATATCGTCATGTTGGATCCTGGGCAACAATCCGACAGTGAACAAATAGATTGTGCTCCTACCGTCACGTCGGCCCCCACATACATTCGCAACATCGAAACCGATGGTAGTTATCCCATCAATGACCAGCTTTCATTTTGTATTCATTCATCTGTTATTTATGATAATTCGAAAATGTTGCAGGTGCCTACCTAAGCAGAACCATAGGTGATGGTGCTGTAGAGGGCAACCTCATCAAAATCAATGAGCACCTAAAAAGTGCCGACCAGCAAACCAGTGATCCGCTAACAATAGCGGATAATGGAGCTGACGAGCAGAGGCATGAGTCCAGAGCTCAGCGTAGGACGAGAGAGCGAGCTTGCAAGGGAAGTATGGCGGCGAAGAAGCGTCAGGAGAAAATTGGAAAGCGAAAATCATTTCCGCATGTACCACGTGGTGAGAGGAAGGCTCTGCTAGATCTTCGTAATGAAAGCTTTGCAGGTAGGGTGAAGACCCCAACCGTGAGGTCCATCGCCATACCGGGAACGAGCTCAATGGGACAACCTACCGGAGTTGGAGCACACGGTGCCTCAACCTCATCTAGCACGCCGGAGTACACAATCAGAACTGAAGGTAACACTCCCATCCTTACTCTCCTTGCGTCCCTTGAGACCGAACCCTCATTTATTGGTTTGGCACCTAGGCAGACGACATGGACGCTTACCTTAGTGGTCTCATGAATGATAATGCCAACCCTGACAACCTCTTTGACGATGAGTATTACATGTTTGCTGGTGAAGGTATGTACACCCGCTTGAGCAAGATCCACACTGTTACCATTTAACATTCACGTTGGGAGTATCACACTAATTAGAAACATTGCCTGCAGGCTCATATGCTGATGACATGGAGCACGACGAAGTGGAAGACTCAAGTGACAATACCTATAACGACCATGATCCTTTCGACTATGTCTACTCAAACCTCCCGACGTGCACACACATCGTCAAGCTCGCCGCGAACTGCGAGCACTGCAAGGCCAAGAGGTTTGAGTCTGAGGCCCCGGGATTCTGCTGTCGCAATGGGTAGATCAAGCTGAAGGAACCGGAGCCCATCCCGGAGCTAATGAGGCTTTGGTCCAGCACAGATGCGGACTCTAGGCATTTTCGGGAGAACATACGGTTCTTCAACGGCCACTTCTCCTTCACAACCCTCGGCGTCAGCCTCGATGAAAACTACACAAACATGAAGTCTGGGGTGTACACGTTCCGTGCGCACGGCACCATCTACCACAACGTTCATTCCTTCGGGCCAACATCCGTCTAGAGCATCTACAGTTGTACTTCTACGACGACGACCCAGGCCTAACCCATCGCAAGGTTGCCACCAAGCAATTGGACCAGAATGTCGTCAGAAAGTTAGTGGACATACTCAGGGAAAACCCGTACTCCCAGCAGTTTAGGAGTTTGGGTGCGCACAGGGACAACCTCGACGATTACAGGATAGACCTCAACACGGACCAGAGGCTAGACCAACAGAAGTATAATAGACCGGTGTCATCTGAGGTCGCTGCAATCTGGGTGGAGGGCACTGACCTAGCGAAGAGGTTCGATCGTAGAATTACACTTTGCGGGAACGACAACCAGAGGCACAGTATACATGTGACGGATGGCTCATATGACCCGCTCTCTTACCCACTCTTCTACCCAAGGGGGGAGCTCGGTTGGCATCCGAAACTACCTAAACGTGATGTCCCTTGGCCGGTTGTGCAACAACCAAGAGGTAGCCGTGATGATGATGATGAAGATGCAGGTATGCCTTATGTGTATTCTGTCGTTTCGATGAATAGTATAATTCTCATATGAATCCTAATTTCCGTGATACTCATCCATGTGCAGAAGGGAATAGCAGGTTGTGCGTCTCCGTGAGAGACTACTACTGTTACAGGCTGCAGACATGGCCTGCGATATTCAATCCCATACTCTGTGGAGCACGATTGCTCCAGCAATGGGGGGTGGACATGTACATCAAGATTGATAGTTGTAGGTTGAAATGGTACAGGAAGAACCAGACGAAGATCCGTGCCGACCTATATAAAGGAGTTGTTGATGCAATCACATTCGGGGAGACCCGAGCAAGCGCTGTTGGAGTAAGGATAGTGCTCCCCGGAACGTATCCAGGTGGCGACCGCGACATGAAGCGGAGGCATATGGATGCCATGGCAATTGTCCATACCTACGGGAAGCCTGACATCTTCTTGACCATGACCTGCAACCCTAACTGGGAAGAGATATCGAATGAGTTGTTTCCTGGTCAGACAGCGCAAGACCGACCTGATCTTGTGGCCCGTGTGTTCCATGGCAAGCTAGAGGCTATGAAAGAGATGTTGTTCAAGAAGAATATCCTGGGTGTTGTTGTTGCGTATGTATACGTAGTCGAGTTCCAGAAGAGGGGCCTCCCCCACGCACACTTTCTGTTGATCATGGATTCTGCATATAAGCTTGTCGTTCCGGAGCAGTACGACCGACTCATTTCCGCCGAGCTCCCAGACAAGCAGAAGTATCCTGAACTCCACGCCTTGGTGGTCAAACATATGATGCACGGACCATGCGGTGCTCTCAACCCCAAAAATGTGTGCATGCAACAGAACGAGTGCAAGTGCAGATACCCGCGCCCGTTCAATGAAAACACGGCACAGGGCAAGGACTCATACCCAGTTTATCGTCGTTGAGACGATGGTCGGCATGCTAAGGTCCGGGGTAAAATGTTGGACAACAGATGGGTTGTGCCTTATAACCCTTACCTTCTGCGGATGTTCAATTGCCACATCAACGTTGAGGTCTGCTCCAGCATAAAGGCCGTCAAATACCTTTACAAGTACGTATACAAGGGCCATGATAGGGCTTCTTTCAGCATCGACCAGCCCTACGCCGATGGTAACATTGATGAGATCAAAAGATACGTAGACGCGAGGTGGGTTACTCCTCCGGAGGCGATGTGGAGGATATTTGGCTTCCCCTTGTGTGCCAACTCCCCGTCTGTCCTACAGTTGCCTCTTCATCTCCCGAATATGCACAGGGTGGCATTCAATGAGCAAGCTGACTTGGCCGACGTCGTCGCCTCTGAGAATGCTTCCAAATCCATGTTGACAGAGTATTTCAAGGCTAACCAGGACCATCCGTGGGCTAGGCATATATTGTACAAGGATTTTCCTGGAAGCTTCACATGGCAGAAGGGTAAGAAGTATTGGAAGCCGCGGGTGGAGCGTTATCAAATAGGTCGAATCGTGTCTGCCAATCCCGTCGAGGGTGAGCGATACTATCTGCGTGTGTTGCTAAACCATGTTCCGGGCAAGACATCCTTCGAGGACCTGCTCACCGTGGACGGCAGGCTATGTGGGAGCTTTCGAGAGGCTGCTGAGAGGTTGGGACTCATCGAGGCAGACAACACGCTCGACGATTGTCTTACTGAGGCAGAGCAGTGGGCGATGCCATGTTCGCTTAGGAGGCTCTTCGCAACAATCTTGGGGCATTGCGAGCCAGGCGACGTGCGCGGTTTATGGGATAGGCACCTTGAGCCTATGTCTGATGACTACCGTCGATCACACACATGCCCTAATGAGGTGGAGCAGATGGTGTTACTTGACATTAGGGGTATGTTGCAGTCCATGGGCAAAGACATAGTTGATTTCGCTCTTCCAAGCATCGACGATGCGTTCGACCCAACCGGGGGCGAGGCCAGAGAGGTGATCGAGGAATCCACCGTCGAGTTTGATGTGAACGACACTAAATTGGCATCATCGCTAAACTTCGAGCAGAGGGTTGCATACGACGAGATACTAGCGGCAGTTGACCGCGGTGATGGGGGTGTATTCTTTGTTGATGGCCCGGGAGGTACAGGGAAGACCTTCCTGTACAGGGCGCTACTCGCCAAGGTTCGAAGCGAGGGCAACATCGCTATTGCTACCGCGACGTCGGGCGTCGCCACTTCTATCATGCCTGGAGGCAGGACTGCCCACTCGAGGTTCAAGATCCCATTGAGCTGCGACGATGGTGCCTCATGCAGCTTCACCAAGCAGAGTGGGACCGCCAAGCTGCTAAGGATGGCCTCATTGATACTATGGGACGAGGCCACCATGACTAAGCGACAGGCGGTCGAGGCACTGGACAACAGCTTGCGCGACATCATGGGAAGACGGGACCGACCCTTTGGAGGAAAGACTGTTGTTTTTGGCGGAGACTTCAGGCAGGTGCTCCCGGTCGTCAGGAGGGGGTCCCGGGGTCAGATAATCGATGCAACCCTTCGAAGTTCTCATCTCTGGAAGGGTATGCGCCAGCTAAGGCTCGTCACCAACATGAGGGCTCATAATGACACGTGGTTTGCGGATTACTTGCTAAGGGTTGGCAATGGCACCGAGGAAGCTGACGATCAAGGCAACATACTACTCCTTGAAGATATTTGTGTGCCGTCTACAGGCGAGGTTGACGACCTGGAGAAGCTGATTGACCATGTATTTCCGAGTCTAGATGACAACATGACTGATCCGAATTACATGACTTCTCGTGCAATCCTCTCCACGACAAACGACAACGTCGACAAGATAAACATACGCATGATAGAGCGTTTTCAGGGAGAAGAAGTAATCTACCATAGCTTTGACAGTGCGGAGGACGACCCATATGGCTACTACGCTCCCGAGTTACTGAACGGATTGACTCCCAACGGTCTGCCCCCGCATGCACTCAAACTGAAGCTGAACTGCCCTGTCATACTTCTAAGGAACATTGATCCGGCTAATGTACTGTGTAACAGAACGAGGCCTGTGGTCCGAGGTTTCGAGAGGAATGCCATTGACGCAGAAATCGTGATTGGACAACACGCGGGTAGGAGGGTCTTCCTTCCTCGAATACCCCTATGCCCGTCTGACAATGACATGTTTCCATTCAAGTTCAAGAGGAAGCAATTTCCTGTAAGGCTTAGCTTTGCTATGACAATTAACAAGGCTCAAGGGCAGACCATCCCAATTGTTGGCGTGTACCTACCTAATCCGGTGTTCTCTCATGGTCAACTCTATGTCGCGTTGTCTCGAGCCACCACGAAGAGAAACATAAAGATCCCCATTGAGAAGGAGAAGGAGAAGGAGAAGGGCAAGAAGCAAAACAGTAATCCAAAGAAGCGAAAAAGACCGACCGTGTCCTTACAGACCTTGATGAAGAACATCGTCTATAAGGAAGTCCTTACAGGCTGAAGTCCGCACTTAATAAATTGGCGGGATTTGAATATGACAGAGCATTTACTCTTATGCTACAGAAAATTTGCTGCTCTTCGGGGTTTTTGTATAGATCTTTTTATTTGGTTTGTTTTTTTGACTGAAACCTTTATCTTTGGTTGTTAGCAACTGAGCTTTATTATGTTTATACAAAAAGTCAAATATTAATAATATTGCATCGGAGTATTACTTGTAGTTTATATTATTTTTCCTTTTGGTAGATTGCTTATGTATATTATTCTTTTGCTGTTTTGTAATTAATCATCTACTACATCTAAGTAAAACGTTGTTGCGTGCATGTAACACTCTACAGCATTCATTCTTTGCTTAACATTAGCAGATGATATAAAATAACCAAGCTCATAGCATTCTGAAGCGATCTATTAGCTACTTCAGCAGACAACAGACAGAGAGAAGTAAGCAATATTTGATTTGCTCATACCAGTGGAGCAGCGAATTCTGCCCAAGGTTTCTCGCAACACTTGTGGTCAGCGGCGAGGATGTGCACCCACGCCCGCTCTTTGATGCTGGCCTCTGCGTCCTCCTCCCTCGACGCGGGTCTACGCGGGGAGTTGATCTAGAAAATCCTATTGTTAGATATAACAAATAGGTGACAAGAAATAAACAAGAACTATGTAGTGCAATATATGTGTCACACAGTATACTTTGAAATGTGTAATATGAGATTCTGATATAATTGTTGGCCTGTAACACACCTTGAACACACCTGTAACACATCTCTTACATTCCCTGCAAACAAATCTAGGTAGAAGACTTGCCATCTTACTTTGTTTTCAACTTTTCATTTTTCGTACTAATTTCTATCTTCAGACAATGGAACATGTGGGTAGATCAAAACTATAGGTGCAAAGCATTCATGATATATGCCAATGTCCGAATACATGTCATACAGTGAAGTACAAGAACAAATGTAGGCTCTAAAGGCTCAAAGTATACATGCTTCTGAGAAGGAGAAGTACTTTATTATCTTGCATGTACTTTCACCAGAACTATATCAAGTTCTGTTATTGCCTTTCCAGCCAGATACTTTGTTTTCCACTAGGATCCAGAGTTTGCCACGAGCAGTGCGAGTGTCTAATATTTGGTTTCCTCCATTCAGTTTGATACACTGTTAGTATATATACGCATGTGTGTGTTCTACTGAAGAATGATACAATAAAACAGCATAAATGAATTCAGGCCTTTCTTGCTATATTCACCAGCGAGCCCGTGTTCCGGATATACACATGTAAATCAGGTCTGCACCACCCTTTCTCTGAGCAGAAATGCTTGTAGCGTCTCTCCTTGTTTTATTAGTAGTAGAAAAATTAGAATAAGAAGGTTTGAAACGTTCTTGGGCTTGTGTGGTCGAAGAACTGAATATTTTTTTTCTTATATAAGGGCAGTGAATTCTCTACATTAGGCTGGATGGTTCGACATTTGCAATTCCATGAGCAAGCACGGGCGCTAAGGCAGACTTGGTTATCCCAAGAAGAGCGCACCAAGGCGCTGATTGACAATGTCGTGCTCGAGCCTTTTCCCAAATACGACGTGTTCCACACCCCTACAATTGTAAGTATTCTCATTCTTATGAATTAGTTTGTTTACTATGTTTGCCATTTACCTTTGTCTACCAAATGCAGTATCTTCTGCCGCTGGCACTCGTGGACTCCTCCTACGGGCTACTTGCAGTGAAAATGGAAATGAATAGGACTCTCGTGATTGATTATTCGAACGAGGCATTATTTCATTTAGAGGAGGACTTTCATGACACAGAACTTCAGAGGGAAGCCCTATTAGTGAAGCAAGAATTCAGCATTATATTGCAACAGGAGGTCCCCGGTAGGAACACCCAACTTGTGGAATGGCCTGAACAAGAGAACATTCATGTTGCACCTCGGCGGTAATATTTTAAATTGGTCATGCACATTAGATGCACACCGATATAGCTATTAAAATATGGAGGTTTTTTTGTGACAGCATGGACTCAGGATTCAAAGTCTTACAGGAGATGGCCCACCTGTACGAAACTCTCGGGCATAACAATGGGCATAACATGCCCAGAACCGAGGTAAGTGCATATGTAATTAGGGACCACGTGCCATATATTTTCTAAATATATGTTGTGACTTTGTTTTTTGCATATTTTCAAGGATCCAGAACAACTCAGGAGGCGCCTCATGGTCCAGATGCTGATGGTCAGGGAGAATGAAGCAAATCATAACATTCCAGAGGAAGTTAGAGCAGCGTTGAGAGTCATTAGCGGCTAAAGAGGACTGCTGCATGAATAAATGCCAAAAAATAATTACTTATTAAGCTGCTCGCTAGGGAATAACCTGTTTGATGGCATCAGATAATTAGATAACATTTTGTCTTCTATGTATGAAGTTTAAAGAGTTATTGGTCTTGGCACCCACTAGCTTCGTATTCACTATAACATTGTCTGCTTGTTTTGGTTCTATCTATTTATTTTGTCTTGTATGTATATTTTGTTGGTGTAGACCAGACCGGTTTGGTGGTCCAAGTGAACCAGACGCATTTTTGAGTGGACCATGCCAGGTTCACATGGTACTCAAAGACCGGCAAGTGAGGTTTTCAGTCATGCCGTGCCTCGCATCCTATACTAACTCATATCGTATACTCCATCCATACACGCACTGCTATACGATATGAGGTTTACTTCGTCGGAAATCATCACATACCAGCTAGCGAATATTCAACTTAAAAATATGATGGTGATAAGGCACGTACCTCACATTGCCTTTAATCTTCAAATTCTCGATCTTCCTCTCTCCCCATGTTCGCACATGATCCAAATTTCTCTTTCATGCTCATGATGTTTCTGATAACGCGCTGATTTACTTTTATGTGTTCCTGAATAGAGTAACCAAATTAAGTGAAAGTGGGTCTTCTTCTTGACTACATAAAGTAGAAGACGGTACCAGCATTTTCCCAAAAACAGAAGACATTACCAACATTTTCCGACAAAGAGGGAGGGGGAGGAAGGAATTTATTATTAAGCTACTCTAAGGGAGTCACATCTTTTTCGAATATAAGATAATTGACAATATTTTGTGTTCTATGTATGAAGTTTCTTTTTGACTATATCTACTACTATAAGAAGAGAGAACTTTCTCTAAATAGAGTAGCCAGAATTAGTGAAAATGTGCCGTCTTGACTACATATTACATAACTACAAGACGGTGCCAATATTTTGACAATGTAGCATTTTCTTCTTGACTACATAAAGTTATACATACATCTTATGTAAACTAGGTATGCGCCCGTGTGGTCACAAATGCAGTAAAGCATGCCTCTACTTATGAGAGAACAACCAAAATTACAATAAACTCCACACTGGATACCGAATATGATGAGCAATAACAAGAGCATACCTAGAGCTCTCGTTCTTTTTCAGTTATACACAGTGCCCAAACTTGTGTGATCTCCCAGATATTACACCTGCAAAAAGTATATTGAGACTGCACATAACTACCAATATATGGAATTTAGTATTTGTACAAACTGTTAAAGCATACAAGAAGAGCTAATCTTGGCATGCAATCAATGATAAGTTCTTTATTTAATTCTTTAGTAAGTTCTGATTTTTTTACATCTTTTCTAATTTATAAACAGGTGTGCATTTGATGGAAAAGGAAAGAGATCTGCACCATACAGCAATATATGGTAGAACTGGAATAAGCCATGATCTGCTACCCAATTGTCCTCCGCATGGCCTACCTATATATGTTAACTTCCTCTGCCATCCCTCCTCCCCCTCCTTGCTCTCCCTTCGCCCATCACAGATAGCAAAGGATCAAAATAGCCAGACCTGGAGGAAAGTTCCCGAGGAGTACCTTGTGTAAGCAAGGAGCATCAAGAAGGCAAGTTCCTCTAGGTATGAACATTTCTGGATCTTTCTCTTCTCTAAAAGTGTAATAGTTATTAGATTAGGATCATGTTTGGGTCAGGTATACTATCAAATTGCAAATGAAGAACATCAGTGGAGATAGTGCTAGCATATAAAAATCTCATAGCCACTACAATTGATTGTAGATCTAATCAAGCAGTCCTATTAGGTGGGCTGCAACTGAAGAAAAAGAGATCCTTCAGATATTTTAGGCTAACAGTCTATTCTGGACATTGCAAGTGTGACATACCCCTAACTTTTTAAGTGATGAACATAGTTCACTGCCTAAATTATCATAGCCAAGCAAACTTTTTTTTAATTAAATCTCAGCATTAGATTTGGTAATTTATAGCATGCTTTGTCTTGCATTTTCTGTATGTTCACCTACAAAATTATGCATGCAATTGTGAACACTTAATTTTCTGAAGCACATTTTATAGCAATAAAAGCATGCATGCAATTCTGAACATGCCAAAAACATACAAATAGACAAACACTTCTGAAGAAATATATCATCACAGTCATAGTATTAAGTCATTTCATGTAATAAAAATTGCATAAGGAGAAAATGCTTTGATGGAATAGTCTAAAATTATTCATAATGGATATGTAATACTCCAACTTGTATATCTAATACCAACAATATCCCAATTGAATGAATCTACATTCTCAAAATAGATAAAGTAATACGAAGCACATGCTTGTTTTGAGCTGAAGTATACACAGATGTTACAAACACTCTTAGGTATAAATCATTTAATCCTGTTTAATCATATCAATTTACTCACCTACTGTCAAACATCTTATCATGTTTATACTCAATCTATACTGTACTCACTGGACGATTTATACTCCCTGTTCAGTTATAAAAATAATTTACTCACCTACTGTCAAACATCTTATCATGTTCAAAAGAATTTACAATAATATACCACCGAAAATATCACAAATATATTAACTTTGATCTCTGTTACTAATTAGGAAGAAGGTCACTTCTACTGAAACCACAATGACAATGTCAATACACTGGAAAAAAAGCACATTTTATAGCAATAAAAGCATGCATGCAATTCTGAACATGCCAAAAACATACAAAGAGACAAACACTTCTGAAGAAATATATCATCACAGTCATAGTATTAAGTCATTTCATGTAATAAAAATTGCATAAGGAGAAAATGCTTCGATGGAATAGTCTAAAATTATTCATAATGGATATGTAATACTCCAACTTGTATATCTAATACCAACAATATCCCAACTGAATGAATCTACATTCTCAAAATAGATAAAGTAATACGAAGCACATGCTTGTTTTGAGCTGAAGTATACACAGATGTTACAAACACTCTTAGGTATAAATCATTTAATCCTGTTTAATCATATCAATTTACTCACCTACTGTCAAACATCTTATCATGTTTATACTCAATCTATACTGTACTCACTGGACGATTTATACTCCCTGTTCAGTTATAAAAATAATTTACTCACCTACTGTCAAACATCTTATCATGTTCAAAAGAATTTACAATAATATTACACCGAAAATATCACAAATATATTAACTTTGATCTCTGTTACTAATTAGGAAAAAGGCCACTTCTAGTGAAACCACAATGACAATGTCAATACACTGGAAAAAAAATTGAACCTTTAATCCCAGTGCAGTAGTGAAACAATGAACCTTTAGGCATATTTGCATGCTTTCAGTACTATCACAATTCAGGCCATAATCGTTTGACATAATTTTTCTGGTTTGGTGCTGAAAATTTGCAGTGTATTGTGAAATAACAGTACTCACAGATTCCTCCGTTGTTATTTATCTAGAGATGGGAGTATAGCTGAATTAGAGCTGAATTGAGCATATGGATACACACAGAAATCGAGCTGAATTGCTTTTTTAAACATATGGATGCTACTCCTTGCTGTACTTTTTAAAATTACTCCTTGCTGTGCATTCACACTCGTAATTCAGAGGGGCTAGAATTTAGTTGCAATGAATCAGATAGATCTATAGTTGCCACTGCAAGGGATTACAACATCCTGATCTCAAATTCTTGATTGGGTTTACTTTTATTCACTCATTTAGGAAGGCCAAATAAGTTAAACAAAGAGCTGTTTCCAGCCACATCTCTGACACTCCCATGTGAAGTCTGCTCTGAACCTTTTTTAACTGTTGGTATATATAGCATCTGTAGTAGTTGTAGGAGTAATAATTAAATTAAGTTGTGCACTGGTCCTTTAACCATATGCATGATACTCCAAAATTCAGTAAACAAAATCCAGTTACTCCTGTCATTTAAAATTAAGTAGGCCTAGCAAAAGAGTAGCATCAGGCCATTCAAGAATCAGGAAAACAAACAACTTCACTGTCTTCTTTTTCAAGAGTTGATTTTTTCCATCAAGAGTGTAACCACTACGTTCCTACATGGTGGTTATCAACCAATCAAAATTATCTAATGTAGCAAATCATTCACAATGGAGGACTGAGCACATAGTGGGAGATTGATTCTTGCTCACCAAAAAGGTTGGCAGTGTTCCCGGTCCAGCCACTTGGTGTTGAGAGATGAACGGCTGGTGATGACCATGGCGAAATTGGCTTCTGCAATCAGCGTGTCTAGGCCCCACGTCACATGATCCATACCCGTGGTGGATGGTAGTCGGTGGGACTTGTTCTTCCCTTTTGAGGATCGTCAGCAATGGAGAGGAGAAGGGAACATCAGCACACACAAAAAAAGAATAGGAAAGTTGAAACGGCCATGGGGGTGCTGCTGCTTACTCGAGGAGATGTTCATGTGGAGCTGACGCGGCCGAGAAGAAGCACATGCAGGTCTCGATCTGAGAGGAAAGGGAGGGAGAGAAGGTGAGGGTTAGCGAGGCAACAAGCCAGAGGAGGAGAGAGGTGAAGAGATGACCTTGAGGAGGGGAGCGAGCTCGGTCCATGGCGTGGGTGGGAGCAGAGGGAGGTCCATCCATGGCGTGGCGACAGGGGGGCTGAGCGAGGAAGAAGCACAGGACCCCGACTCTTCTCCTGGCGCGCGAGCTCGTCCGTCGAGGTGCAAGAAGACCGCCCTTCAACGACGACGGTGGCGACCTTTGCGTGATGTTGGTCGCTGGTTGTGTGCGCATCTGGCCGCCGCCTGGTCGCTCGATCTGAGGTCACCGCCGTCGGATGAGTAGAGGGGAGGGGATGAGAGGGGGCGGCGGTGGGAGACGAGCTCGCCGGTTGTGGCGGCTGTGGGGGCGAGAGCGGAGGGAGGGGAGTGGGTGACGCCGCCTGAGATGGGATTGGGTGTGCTTATGTGGAGAGAGTGGAGAGAGTCAGGGGAGGGAGATTGGGGGCGCTGGTTGGGCCGTTCGGGCAGTGGATATTGGGCCGTACGGGATAGAGTGAGGGGGGGGGGGAGAGAGTGGGCTATGCTGATTTGGGCCTTGGATTGGCAACGTTTGATATACGAAAAAAACATATATATTAAAGTGTGTGTATGTATATATATATAAATTAAACATGGATCACACAAATAAATATTTTTTATACTTATTAGATATATTCAGAGTATCACAAAAAAAAATCAAAATTTTGAGAGAAGAAACCGAATATACTTGGTTTATGTTGGATTGCTTGCATGTTTTTATCTTTTGTCGAACAATTTTCCTTAGCCTATATAAATAAATTAAAAATTCTCAAAAAAATATAAATAAATTAAAATGATTTAATAAATTCCAGATGACATATTATATATATATATGAACATTATAGTTGGTTGTTTGCTCCGAAAGAAATGCAACATCTTTTTTTTTAATAATATGAAAAACAGTTTTTCTTTTTTACAAAATAAAACAGCTGTGTTAGTTTCATTTTTATTTTTATTTATATATTATATATGTTTATATGATGCAGTAGGAAATATCATTTATATTTCATCAGAGATAAAAAGTGATGGGTTCCGACATACACACTGATGTAACGATGACAGACCGGACTGAAACACCACGAGAAGAGGTAGCTGATCCTTCTTTGTCTGTATCTTATACATGATAACACAAAATGTTTATTTTTTACATATTATTATTTTTTAGAATATAGGAGACATAGATATGGATTTTGGAGATGCACAAAAAGAATCCATCGACAAGGGTTCCGAAGCGGCGTCACTGAAAGGGGCTGAAAATTCACCGAGTTTTTTACAACATAATGATGTGGAGGCGGTGATATCTCATAACAAACCAAAAAAGGATGCCAATTCAAATGTTATCGCACAAGGTATTTTTTTCAATGTTATTATCGATCTTCCCTTCATCATATTGCCTTTTGTATTCAACTAATTTGTCTAATTTTTTATACTAATTTGGTTCGTTTTTGTATCATGCCGACAGACTATGTTTGTACCCCTAGAGATATTAGGGTCATCGAATCAATCATGTCTGCCCCCAAGAAAACCAAGTTCGTGGACATTGAAGATGCCTTGTTATCAAACGACGATTTGGAATGCCTTATGAAGGATGATATGTTCTTACACGATGGTGTAAGACCAATTGCATAACTTTGTAATTAATAATATAAACAATATATAATATCGTAAAACATAAATATAATCTAAACGTGGAATTACAGGTGATAAATGCTTACATATATTGCATGCTGGCTCACGACCATCTACGAGAAAGGGCGGGTGAAAAGGTACATATTATTAGCACGTTCGTATCTGGCCAGATGAAAGAAGATGGGGAAAAAGACATAGACCCATCAAAATATCGTCACATCGTACAACATGTTAATACTTATCTACAGCAAGATATGGTTAGTCCTGCCTCATTTATCCATGCATATAATGATGTATTGTTTTTAATTAATCCATGTGTATAATTATTTATTATTATTTTTATCATATTGTGACTATGACTTATATGATATTTACACCAGCTATTCAGTCCGATTAACATTCCGACATACCATTGGTATCTAGCAGTCGTCAATGCCAAAAAACATGAGATTCATGTATTAGACTCACTTGGTTCTCGGGTCAAACGGAGTGACCTTACTACTACGGTAACTATCTATTGTTTTTGGTCCTCTTGACATATGTCTTGTTTGCTTTAATTCCTACTATTTTCCATATATAAAATAGTTACTAGGACTCGAGAAGCGTCCGAAACTTGGAGAACAGAGTCCGGAGTTTAACAGAGATCATAAGTGGCTCGATCTCAATGTTACAAAATGGAGGGTCGTAGAAAAGTTCGATGAGGCAATACAAATGGATGGGTAAGCACTTGTCACAAACTGAAAATTATTGTGTTTGCTACTCATGAACACAAAGATATCATGTAATAGAAAATATTGATAGTAAAATGTCGTAGTGTATCTATTAGCTGATGCAAGCAGGTGGGTATAATGAACACTATTGTTTGTTCAAATGGTTTGTTTATTTGATTCATCTGGGTGATATTCTAAAGCATTATTTTATAATATTATAGGGTATCATGTGGACTCTTTATGCTAAATTATATGGAATATTGGACAGCAGATGCACTATCAGATGAGTTCACCCAAGTATTTCATTTATATACATTATCTCATTATTTTATTTCAAAATATTATATCAAATTTGTTTTTTTTAATATTTTGCAGGAGGATATGAAACACTTTCGACGAAAATTAGCTGTCATTTTGCTCGATTCAGAACTGAAGAAGCTAAAAGGATGTCCGATATACCATCAATCTGACAATGAAGAAAGTTTATCTAATTCTGATCTCGAGCTCCTGGAGAATCCACCTGATGGAGTCAAAGATAAACGTCCTACCCCGATCCCCATCATGCCCACGGATCAATGTCAATTACTTGCCGGCCTCTGCAACTACATCATGTCGATCGATGATGCTGAGTGTTTGGAGTAAGTATCATTTATCAATATGTAATGTGCCATTATACATTGTTATTATTCTTACCGTCCAATTTTCAGGAAGGAATGGGTCCGAAGCTCGACACCCCATCCAATGGGCGTAAGTCTCAAAAAACTTCAGGGCATACTTAACATGGAGCAGTCTATGGATAATGATTGTTTCAACATCGCCGTGCGTATACTGGCATGTGACGAGGGAGTATTGTTCACAGACCCTCCTATACACTACATGGATCTACAATTTTGTGTAAGTTATCATAATTCTTCATTCATCATCATTATTATCAACATGTTTCTAAATAAACTTTCTTTTACTCAGTCCATGATGCGGGATTCAACACGAGATCAAAAGTTCTGCGATAAGGAAACTATTCAGATGTTGGCAACTTTGTTTGATAGCTGGCCTGGGATAGACAACAACATCTCATCGTGCAACATGGTAAGTAAGGTCTTTTGTCCATCGTTTGTCATGGTTTATTGTTGTTTCTAATAGCTCCCACTTGTAGATTTATCTTCCATATGAATCCATCGGTCGATACATCTTGTACGTCATCGACAAAGAGGCACGTCGTGTATCTATTCTGGACCCTATTCATACAACACAACCGTTGGAGATGAAAATTCTGAGGTACTTAGTGAAATTAAAAAGTTTTGCGAGGGAATTCAAAGAAGCACTCGAAATAAAGCAACCGGGATGGCATTCCGATATATCAAAATGGCAACGTTTATTTCCTAATGGTATTCCAACGAGCGTAGATGGGTAATAAATTCAGAATACAAACATTTATTTTTGTTATCACCATAGTTAATATAATAACAATTTAGGAATTTGCAGGGATTCGTCTGGCTATTTTGTTTTTCATTTTATGCTCTTGTGGAATGGTAAAGACTTGGCGAAGCCGGTTTGCTCGGTGAGTATTGTCCGTTACATATGTTTTTAGACCTTCCACGTGAAGTATTCATGCTAACTACATATATTGCTTTTCCAGGATGGGTATGAGTTGAGGAACCAGTTTTTATTATACTTGCTCAAACATCGTGCGAATGAAGCTAGCTTTCCTGATATTGTGCAAGAATTTCTTAAGCGCATTAAGTAGATCTCAATAATTTGTAATAGATTTTTAGTTGAATTATCACTTTATATATGTACATTGTCAATTTGCCATTTTGTTATCAGTTTACATTACAAGTGAAGTGGACTTTAATTATTATGCAATTGTGACCGTGTTATATTCTCTCTACCTGTGAAATTTAGCATGCATTATTAGTTGGATCATTGCTCTCTATGTATACATCATCAAATTATTATTTTTATGAAATTACACTGCAAGTGAATTGTATTTCAATTATTATCCAATTGTTACAACTATCTTTTCTATATATGCAAAATTTAACATACATTATGTTCATATATAACTCCAGCAAAATATTTCAGAAACCCGTGGCAACGCACGGGCATTCTACTAGTCTTTATATAAGAAATTCTAGGCACCACGGGCAACTCCGTGACTCGAGCCCGGGTGGGCTAGCTACCAAAAAAAAAGCTAGCTCCGTGTTATCCTAGCCAACAGGACGCAAGGCAAATTTTAACATGGTCATTCTTACCTACGTCGGTGTTAAGACTAATTTTGGACTTCTTACGGTACGGACCGACACCTTTATGATTTGGGCTCTCAAAATTTTTTTTGCTTATGAAAACATTTATAAGAAATAATATTAAAAGGTACACATTTTGTTCCCTAAAAAAGGGTACAAATTTTGACTTTTTTTTTAACACAGTACATACGCAAGCGCCCATATATATATACGCGCATACATTCACTTATATGAACACATACACGTACACCCTACCCCTATGAGCACCTTCGAGAGATTGAGCCGACATATCATCTTGAGATTATACGAAGTCGCCGTAGGCGCCTCGTAGTCGACGGAAACGTCTCCCCCGACTGAACACGCATCGCAGGAAATTCTGAAATAAATCCAGGATAAATGCGAGCACCAGGACTTGAACCCTGGTGAGCTGGGGATACCACTGTTCACCTAACCATCCAACTACAGGTTGGTTCGCATTTTGACTTCTTTTCTGAAGAGGGAAGGGGGGAGGCGTAGTGCATGTTTGTCATATTTTGCACCTACTTTGGTTGCAAGTGTACGTGTTAGTCACATTGTATTTTCTAAGGGAATGCCACCATGGCTCACTTTATTACTCAAATCACAGGTACATTGTCAATTAACCACCGCATTTGCGCCGTGACTAAACTTAACAACTTTAACCTCTGTTTCCCTAGGTAGCTCACGAAGGCACGTGCTATGCGTCAACCGGCTGATCTTTTGTAAAGATCAATCTAGTCGCGAGCCGTTGGATCGGCACGATTAAGCGGCCCAACGTTGCGGCTCCCCTTGCAGCATGGCGCATCTTGTGAAGCTCCCTTGCAGCATGGCGCCTGTTTCAATGGTCACAACGTCGCCGTTGTTGTAATCATCGCCATGCATCGTCATCGTCGTCGAGATTGCAACAACATTGATTCTGCAACCGATCCACCGCAGTAGTGTGTTCCTACATGTCGATGGTGAGCGCCGCGACCCCGAGTCAGAGAGGTTGCAATAGCCGGTGATGATGCAACCCACCCCCGTAGCAACGGTGGTCGGTGCCTTCCCCTTCGGCTTTGCAACAACGGTGGTGCTCCAGCCGTGGTTTTGCAACAGTGGTTGTGATGACGGCAAAGCCTTGCAGTCTAGCGGCCGGGGATGGGTGCGGAAGTGGGTGGTGGGTTTGGCATTGTAGGTCACGGCCCGCCGCTTGGCTGTCGAAGTCGCTGGTAGAGTGCAAATGACGCAGAGCTGCCAACGTTGGCAGCGTCCCTGTTCGCGGTGAAAGTTTATCCACCACCCACTGCGGGTCCTGGCCTGCTCGCAGAGGTCGAAGAAGGAGGTGGTGTATCTGCGGCTTGGACGAAGGGAGATGGGGCTCGGAGGTGGTGCGATTTGTACTGTGGTCGGCGTTCTTTAAATAGTAGCGGCCGCCGAGCAGGCGGAGCGATGGCTTGAATGTGTTCGGCCGGAGTTGGCTTCTCGTTCGCCTCGCCTGCGTGATTGTCGGACAGGCGGACGGACGGTTAGCCCACTTAAATGAGGTAGGAAGCCGTCATGTCGTCCCGCCCGACCACGTACGCTATGAAGCGACATTAATACGGTGCGAGCGGCAGGCCGAAACAACTTTCTCGGCCGCCACACCGGTGTGAATGTCGCGATTTTCAAACGACATGCAGCAGTGCGCGGTCACGTCCGCTCTGGACCGACATTAATGTGGTGCGGAGAGCGGAGTGTTGGTTGGAGCGGAACAAGAGAGAAGGGGTTTTGTGTGGGTTCTAGGTGTCGGAGGTCCCGGCGATCGCGGACCTTCCCAGCTTTGCTTTCGGTTTGTGAGATTTCGGACATCCAGACCGCGCCCGCGAACATTTGATGCATCGCGTCGGATGGCTTTCATGGGGTGGCATTTTGTGGGCGATTTGGTGCATGGATTTAGAGTTGCTCTTACCCCAAGCATGTTGAAAGTCCAGAAAAATTTGTGTTGATCCTGTTTGCATAAACATTTTGGAGGTGAAATTTTCATATACGCTGGGGCCCATATGTCTGTGGCGTACAGGTGAGAGTAAATGTTGCTCCCGCCGTTAACCCCTCTTGTCCCCTCGATCCCCGCACCATCCCGCCGCCGCCCCCGCCGCCGCCATGGCTTTCTCCGCGTGGAGGAGCCTCGCCACCAGCCTCTCCCGCTACCTCACCCACCGTCCCCACCCCTTCCTCTCCCACCTCGTCCCCTCCCACTTGGATAGTAGGGAGCGACAGGGCAGGCGGAGCGATAGCTTGAATGTGTTTAGCGGAAGTTGGCTTCTCGTTCGCCGTGTTGGTGTGATTGTCAGGCAGGCGGACAAACGGTCAACCCACTTGAATGCGGTAGGAAGCCGTCACGTCGTCCCGCCCGTGCCCGTCCGCTATGAAGCGGCATTAACGCGGTGCGAGTGGCAGGTCAAAACAACTTTCTTGACCACCACACTGGTGTGAGTGTTGTGCCGTTCGAACGACATGCGACAGCCCGGTCACGTCCGCTTTGGACCGACATTAATACGGCGTGGAGAGCGGTGTGTTGGTTGGAGGATAACGAGATTTGCGGGGGGGGTGTAGGGGAACACAACAGAAAACAAAAAATTTCCGACCTACGCACCAGCCCAGGACCACTATGGAGACTGCATACAAGGTTTGATCTTTTCGTTACCGACTCGTAGTGCAACGGAAGTAGAGTTGATGAAGATCGGCGGTGCAGATCCCCGCAGCTAGGATTTTACAACCTCCCAACCGCGAGGATGTACTCCCTCGTCTGCCCCTCGGACAGCCCTCCGGGAGGCAGTCGGACAGTCCCTCGGATGGTGTCGCGGACAACCCTTCGGGAGGACGCTCGAAACTCGGACGGTCACTCGGACAGCCCTTCGGGAGGACCCTCGAAACTCGGACAGTCACCCAGACAGCCCTTCGGGACGCACTCTCGAACTAAGACCGAAACTACGATCTCACTACATAGTTGCACACATACGGTGTCATCTATCCGGCAGGGCTTCGCCGTCCAGAACTAGTTCCCACCGGAACCCAGACAGCCTTTCGGCTCTACGAAACTATTTCGCTGGGAGGGAGAGAGAAGCCAGACAAGTCTATGGCATGTGTATGAGAGCAAGGATGAGTCTTTAGGCAGCCCCCTCCACCCCTATTTATAGGCCATGCCCAAGGGTGGCTTCTCCAAGAAGCCAAGGGGAAAAAATACCAAAAGGCCCTCAAGGTGGCTTCTCCAAGAAGCCACCCAAAAAGCACTTTCACTATTCACGGAACCAATTTTCCGCGACCGTTAAATCCGAAAATATTTCTATGGGTCTTAGAATAATTCCAGGACCCACACAAATGATTTTGGATGCGTTCCGAAACAATTCCAAATTAGTGATTTTCATCTGCGAAAAGCAACCAAACCGGTTCCGGCAGCTCCGGAACATTTCCGGTTTTTATCCCGGAAAAATCCCAGAAGTTTCCAGAACAATTCTGGCACCCTCCAAGAATTTCCAGGCATGTGCTGAAACCAATTTGACTTAATGGCATACCCCGAAACAACTTTTTAGTTTTACCGGAACTATTCCGGTGTCCTCTCCGGAACGTTTCCGTTGCGTCCGAAACTTTTCCGGTGATTTTCTCTCAGACTCCCTGTCTAGTATTCAGCAGATAGATGACCCTTAAGCGTGTGACCCTATAGGTTCGGTGAAGTATAGACATGACCCGGAACACTTTCCGATCAATGATCAACATCGGCGCCGTGGACACCCATATTGACCCCTATACCCACACGAATGAATATTCGAGTGAACCTCCAGTTGCCGTGTGCTATTCCTATTGCTTCACGATATATTACAAACACCCGAGGTGAGATTTATTGCATCCCCATGGATCAACAACTTGTCCACCATGCAAGTTACCTCGTTACCGGTTTTGTTCTCTTTTCTCGTTTCCGTGTTCCGGCATCCCAGTGATCAAATCACAATGTGTCTGGCCAGACGATGATGGATACCGTAACACCGAGAGGACCCGAGAATATCTCTCCATCGTCGGAGGAGCAAATCCCAATCTTGAGCTATCTTGTTACTTGCCATACTTTTTCGTGAACCCGTAAGTCGCCGTAATAGCCACCCAGTTACGGATGACGTTTAACAAACCCCAAAGTTCACGAAGCAAGTACAAAGGAACTCGATACTCTCATGGTCTAAGGAATTATGCAAACATTAACTATCTCTGTGTTATTAACAATTAACTTGTGACGAATGTATCTCATAGCATAACATCAATCGGGTCGATTCAACACAATTGTTCTCCTAACACTGTGCCCTCAAAGTTGCCGGCATAGTCATGCCCATGATCAGGACAACAGAACCATCATGCAACATTTGAGCTAGTCTTAGAGGCCAGACTAGAAATACATTGTACCGTTTATTATTCCACACGTGCATATGAGTTTCCCTCCGAGCCTCGTGGTTATTGTAGACTCGAAAACCATAGCAGTTATAGCATGGAACATAAACATAATTATGAACATGGAGATAAATAATAGCATTTATTATTGCGTCTAGGGCATATCTCCTACAGACTCCCACTTGCACTAGAGTCAATATCTAGTCAATGCTAATGCACTTTACACCTATGGCATACTGGTGTAAAATATGCTTCGCTTGTGGTATAGCCTGATGTCCAACGGATCTGACAACTTCAGCTCCGTGTGTATCTTTGCATCTCCTCGCGTTTTCATGCTTTCACAAAATTCATATTTTGCGTGGACTTGGCTTTGTATATATGTGAATCACAGGTCAAACCTTGATTCCTCAGACTGAGCTATGGAGCAACTATCTGTAATAGTGTCCCATTGACCAAAGCCTTTTTGGAACCATACTAAGTTCATGAATGAACTATATGATTCAACATCTTCTTTGTCGCTTCTAAAGCATCAAGATACTTAGCCTTTGTTATAGAAATCGCCACAGTAACTTGTTTGGAACAATTTCCAACTACCGTGAAACCATATCGTGTATTACACAAAACCCTTAACTTAAATCGAAAATCGCACGGAGCATTGATGAAGACTGTATCGATGTAACCTTTTACAATGAACTCCTCATAATCTCTGCTTGCGAGAAAACATGTCATCGGTGCTACTTTAGTACTCAATGACATTTTTCACTGTTGTCCCATGATCAGTACTTTGATCAATTTGGTATCTATACTCGCAATAGCTTGGGAGTATCGGACATATCTGGTTGTTTTACATACCATGGAATACATGATTAATCCAAACACAAGAGTGTGTGGAATCTTCATCATGTATTTTGCTCATCAGTGTTTTGGGACACCGAGTCTTGCAAAAACCCTTTCCATGTGACTTCGGCAAGATTCACTCCTTGGCGGTTTTATGCTAAACTATTTTAGCATCTTGTCAATATGTATTTTTGGCTTAGCCTATTAGGCAATTCTATCTTGTAGATAAATATGCCTAATATCAAGGCTATTTAGCCCAAGCACTTCATCGAAAAACTATTTTCAATGAAGTCCTAATTCGTGTCAAGAAAATTATCTTATTTCTAATCAACAATGTGTCAAGCACACAAGGTTTTTAGAAATATTATTATGCTCCCACTTACTTTCTTGTAACCACAAGCATCTTTGTTATCCATTGATGAAATCAAACTCTTTTGACTATTTCATCAAAAACGAAGATTCCAACTCCATTTTGCTCTCCTCTGTCCATTGCTGGAACTCTAAAGATTGCACACTTACTAGCATCCTCTGGATCGACAAAATACTTTGGACTGTATCACATACAAGTCCTAGTTTGTATTCCCATTTCATGGAAATTCTTTCATCATCCATGTTTCATATCTCAAGATTGAAATATGTATTAATTGCTAGTTTAACCCGATCTGACTTTAGCATCGCTACAGTGAGACAATCTCATCGTAGTCAACTCCTTGAATTTTTTATTGCAACAAGTCGAGCTTTATGGATAAAACATTTTATCCACATCAGTTTATAGTTCTATAAATGTTCGTTAGACTCTAAGTCTTCCGAAGGGTTCATCAAGATATGATCTTGAATCATTTATATGGAAACTATCTCGGATTGTATTGGCATTTAGGCAATTCCGGAGTCAGGGCCCATCAACACTTCCTTGTGTATCGTAGGTATACTGTTGTCTAACAACAATATCTCACTTGCGCACCTGAGAGGTTTGCACGATTTTTGCCTACGTGGTTCAGCTGCAAGTTCGACCGAAGTCCATACATCTCATGTAGAGGCTTCCGTATCAGTCGTAGTAGGAAACTCTGGAATCACTTCCAAGGTTTATTTCCTTTGAACTGATGATGAAGATACTGTTATCTCGTCGACTTGCACTGTTCTCCCACTCACCTTTTTGCAAGAACCATTTTCTTCAAAAGCATACCGTTATTTGTGGCAAAACCTTTTGCCTCGGTACAGTGGTGGGGGAATACCCAATAACTTGGGATAACCTACAAAGTAGCACTTGTCTGATTTGGAATAGGTTTGTAAATATTTTACACAAGCCCCATATTCCAAATGTTAAGAAAAGATATAACATGGTTGGGTGTACCATACCATGGAGTCATTTCAACAGATCTGATGGTGCTCTTTTCAGTGTAAAAGCCGCATTTTCTAAAGCATTACTTTTAAAAGGGATAATGGCAAATTGATTTATGTCATCTTTGATCTTACCATGTCATAAATGGTTTGATTACATCTTCACGGACATTCCACTCACAGTGGTGTTCCGGGAGGTGTAAGTTATGAAACCCTTTTCACAACTCATCAGACATTCGCTAAACTTGTAACTCAAATATTCCTTTCGGCAATCTAGTTTGCAGAAACATAATTTTCTTGTTACAATAATTTCTACTTCATTTTTGAAAACCTTATGAATGATTTCAAAAGATCCAGACTTGCGTCTTATCAAGTAAATATCCATATATCTACTTGAGTCATTTCTGAAGATAGATAAATCCACTGCTAGCAACAACATTTATCGGACTACATACATCAAAATGTATGATCACCAATAAGTTCGTTGCTCGTTCCTTATGGCCTGTGAATGGTATTTTAGTCACTTCACTTTTCGGAGGAAAGTTGCAAGTGTCAGATGATTCATAATCAAACGACTTCAAAATCCATCATTATGGAATTTCTCCATGCGGGTTTCTCCAATGTGACCAAATGCAGTGCCACACATGTGTGGTATTCTCTTAGTCTTGCGACATTTAGCATCAGTGTTATGGATGTATCATATTACCATCAATATTCATAACATACATCCCATCCTAGACGGAAGCATGGCCCTTATGTTATTCATGATTCCGAACAACAATTGTTCTTTCATGAACAACACTCTTGCAACAAACATTATGCAAATGGGCTAGAGTGTATAAAACTCTAAAATGAATTATGAAAGTAAATACAGAAGTAATGTATTATTATCAATATTCATAACATACATCTCATTCATAATGAAAGTATGGCCCTTTAGTTATTCATAACATCGAACATCAAAAGTTCTCTTATGAACAACCTTGTTGCAAGATACCTTATGCAATGGGCTAGAGTGTGTAAAACTCTAAAATGAATTATGAAAGTAAATACAGAGGTAATGTATTATTATCAATATTCATAACATACATCTCATTCATAATGAAAGTATGGCCCTTTAGTTATTCATACCATCGAACATCAAAAGTTCTCTTATGAACAACCTTCTTGCAAGATACCTTATGCAATGGGCTAGAGTGTGTAAAACTCTAAAATGAATTATGCAACTAAATACATACGGTAATACATCAATGGAAGGTATAGTAACATTTACTATATTCCCAGCGCATATCTGAACCTCACTCCGGCAAGTCTTTTAGGCCGTAGTAGTTCTTGCACCGAGTCGCAACAGAATGCAATCGAGCGGGTATCTCTGTGATCAACTCACAATACCCAAGAATCAGTGATTAACATGTTTAATCATGATTCCTAAGAACTATTTCTTTTGACCAGCCTTCCATACATCAATAACTTGTATGACTTTCATACAATGAGCTGGACATTCCAGTCTTCTTTCCTTTTTGCCTTTATACTTCTAATAGTTTAACTTTTAGTATTTCTCCTACTCTCAGAAGAAGCACTCTTCTGGATCCCTCTCTTAACAGTCAAATGCCCAGTAAACACTTTACTAATACTTTGCAAAACAAACATTGCTTTGGATATCACATATCTTTTAGCCTTTGTTTGTGTCTGAAAATGATTTTCAGTTCCATGAATATCACATAGCTATCCCAAACTTTTGAAGTTCGGGTCTCATGGAAGCAAACATATTGCACTTGACTGTAACGGAATTCTAGCTTTTGGATCGAAGGACGAGAGTCACATTATCCATAGCATTAGCGGGAGAATACCAAAAGCATGCGATAGGACAAAGTCCTTCTCGGCACTTTTGAGGACAATCCTCACATTACGTTACCAACCGTAAAGTTTTAACCAGATATTTAACAGCTATTCAATTTTAATAGGGAAGGTGGAAACGCGAGCCATTCTTCTATAACTATTATGCATATAACACTTAGACAGTGTCCATAATTAATTGCACTGAGAATTAAACAAGTTAATTCTACAGTGCGCTCCCACTCAAATCAATATCTCTCATAATTGACTGTGAGTGATTCAAGACCCGCATTTCCATTCAACACCACGGTTCGAGATGAACTCAAATGGCGCGAACTTCAATCGGTAGGCAAACTTGCCGATCACATCTCTATGTGATTCTTGTTCATCTTTCGATGCGTGTGTTCCGAGCTCAGGACTGTCCTGCCTGAACGTCAAGACAACCAAGTGATCTCGCTGCGAGGTCTCAACTCACCCGCCTCACACTTCTCTAATCGTTCGCACCCATGGAGATCATGTGATGCCCCGAAGAGATAGTTGTCGTGACGGTGCTACACTTGGGAGAACACTAACTACTTGATATTTTTGTGAGAGATCACCCTAATAAAAAGCGACTACCGCGCAATCAAGAAGGGTGCATCATAAGGGATAAACATCTCAGGCAATTCATAATAGCATGATATGGTATATCCCTTTCTGACGGAGAAGTCTTTCATTTCTTCGTCTTCGGCATTCGCGTCGGTGTCCACCTTTGCGAAGATTGCCACCACCTTGTTGATACACCAGATAATATTGCTATCTCTATAGCTAATAAAATAAGTGCATTACTTAAGGTTGACACGCAGGTCATTAAAGTGACAATCATATGGCTCCAGCCATCATGCCGAATCATGACACGTAGGTCATGTTAATTTACATTGTATAGTCATCTCATACATAATCAAATTAATATGAGAACCGCTATACCACATCACATGCACAACTTATGTCATCCTGCAAAACTAAGTTAGACGCCTCTAATCGGTTCATGCAAAATTTCATATTACGTGGCTTCTAAGGTTTCGAAACAAACCGAAGCTACCAACGTTCATCATCAAGTATGATTATCCAAGTCGCTAGATTAACTTTATGGGGTGTATGAAACACGAGATAATAAAATCTCGAGCCCCATACTGAACTTCGTCATACGCATGACCCCCATGCAGATCATATCTGCATTGCCCTTTAGTCTGCGAAATTTCATCTTTCTCTCTAACTATGGTGGAATTCAACGAACTGTTAGCACTTCGTTGATCAATCAGGATCGCGGATTGCCAGAACTTTGAAACTCCACCATACTGTTATCAAGATCAGAAATATGCAAATTCCAGGGAAGCAACAAGAACATCGGGTAACAGATTTCATCTGCTACCCGCATAAATAATTTTAGCAATAGAACTCATCTACTATAAAATTATATTGTGCAACACCCATACATCTCATGTATTCTAGATCGCAACCTGCATCTACGCATAGCACGGCTCATGATGCCACTGTAGGGGACGCAGCAGAAAACAAAATTTTTCCGACCTACGCACCAGCCCAAGACCACTATCGAGACTGCATACAAGGTTAGATCTTTTCGTTACCGACTCGTAGCGTAGCGGAAGTAGAGTCGATGACGATCGGCGGTGTAGATCCCCGCAGCTAGGATTTTATAACCTCCCAACCGCGAGGATGTACTCCCTCGTATGCCCCTCGGACAGCCCTCCGGGAGGCAGTCGGACAGTCCCTCGGACGGTGTCGCGGACAGCCCTTCGGGAGGACGCTCGAAACTCGGACGGTCACTCGGACAGCCCTTCGGGAGGACCCTCGAAACTCGGACAGTCACCCAGACAGCCCTTCGGGACGCACTCTCGAACTAAGACCGAAACTACGATCTCTCTACAGAGTTGCACACATACGGTGTCATCTATCCGGCAGGGCTTCGCCGTTCAGAACTAGTTCCCACCGGAACCCAGACAGCCTTTCGGCTCTACGAAACTATTTCGCTGGGAGGGAGAGAGAAGCCAGACAAGTCTATGGCATGTGTATGAGAGCAAGGATGAGTCTTTAGGCAGCCCCCTCCACCCCTATTTATAGGCCAAACCCAAGGGTGGCTTCTCCAAGAAGCCAAGGGGGAAAATACCAAAAGGCCCTCAAGGTGGCTTCTCCAAGAAGCCACCCAAAAAGCACTTTCACTGTTCACAGAACCAATTTTTTGCGACCGTTAAATTTGAAAATATTTCTGTGGGTCTTAGAATAATTCCAGTACCCACACAAATGATTTTGGATGCATTCCGAAACAATTCGGAATTAGTGATTTTCATCTGCGAAAAGCAACCAAACCGGTTCCGGCAGCTCCGGAACATTTCCGGTTTTTATCCCGGAAAAATCCCAGAAGTTTCCAGAACAATTCTGGCACCCTCCAAGAATTTCCAGGCATGTGCCAAAACCAATTTGACTTAATGGCATACCCCGAAACAACTTTTCAGTTTTACCGAAACTATTCCGGTGTCCTCTCCGGAACGTTTCCGTTGCGTCCGAAACTTTTCCGGTGATTTTCTCTCAGACTCCCTGTCTAGCATTCAGCAGATAGATGACCCTTAAGCGTGTGACCCTATAGGTTCGGTGAAGTATAGACATGACCCGGAACACTTTCCGCTCAATGATCAACATCGGAGCCGTGGACACCCATATTGACCCCTACACCCACACGAATGAATATTCGAGTGAACCTCCAGTTGCCGTGTGCTATTCCTGTTGCTTCACGATATATTACAAACACCCGAGGTGAGATTTATTGCATCCCCGTGGATCAACAACTTGTCCACCATGCAAGTTACATCGTTACCGGTTTTGTTCTCTTTTCTCGTTTTCGTGTTCCGGCATCCCAGTGATCAAATCACAATGTGTCTGGCCAGACGATGATGGATACCGTAACACCGAGAGGGCCCGAGAATATCTCTCCATCGTCGGAGGAGCAAATCCCAATCTTGAGCTATCTTGTTACTTGGCATACTTTTTCATGAACCCGTAAGTCGCCGTAATAGCCACCCAGTTACGGATGACGTTTAACAAACCCCAAAGTTCACGAAGCAAGTATGAAGGAACTCGATACTCTCATGGTCTAAGGAATTATGCAAACATTAACTATCTTTGTGTTATTAACCATTAACTTGTGACGAATGTATCTCATAGCATAACATCAATCGGGTCGATTCAACACAAGTGTTCTCCTAACACTGTGCCCTCAAAGTTGCCGGCATAGTCATGCCCATGATCAGGACAACAGAACCATCATGCAACATTTGAGCTAGTCTTAGAGGCCAGACTAGGAATACATTTTACCGTTTATTAATCCACACGTGCATATGAGTTTCCCTCCGAGCCTCGTGGTTATTGTAGACTCGAGAACCATAGCAGTTATAGCATGGAACATAAACATAATTATGAACATGGAGATAAATAATAGCATTTATTATTACCTCTAGGGCATATCTCCTACAGGGGGTTGTGTGGGTCCTAGGTAGCGGAGGCCTACGTGACGGAGGTACCGACACCCGCGAACCTTCTCACCTTTGCTTTTGGTTTTGTGGGATTTCAAACATCTTGATCGTACCCGTGGACGTTTGATGCATTGCGTTGGATGGCCTGTATGGACAGCATGGTCCGAGTATTTGCAGGCGGTTTAGTGCATGGATTTGGTGCCAAGCATTTTGGAAGTCCAGAAAAAATTGTGTTAATCCTGTTTCCATAACTGCCATGGAAGTTAGATTTTCATGTATGCCTCACTAAAAAAAAGATTTTCATGTAAGCTGCAGAGGCCCATATGTCTATGGCGTACAGGGGAGAGGAAATGTCGCTCCCGCCGTTAACCCCCTCTTGTCCCCAATGTTTGGCCCTCCCCAATCTGTTTTTACATCACCTGGCCCCCCTAATCAAGATTTTCTGGCTCCGCCACTGCCAGGTTGGTCTCCACAAAGCTCCGGCATTGCCAACGTCCGTGAACCTTCTCCGCTTTGCTTTCGGTTTGTGGGATTTCAGACATTCCGATTTGCACCGTGTTGGATGACCTAAACAGTCTGTTGGTAAACACTTGGGCAGGGGAATGAGAGTTTGCACAAGGGTGTTTATGATGGGATTAGTCATGGGAGTAGATTTTTACTCCCATTCCCTTGTTTGGTATATAGTGGGAATTAGCGTGGGATAAAACTCTGCTCACGAATTAACAGGATGGGAAGAAATAGGTGGGAATTGGATTCCTCAACTCCCATTCCCCTTCTCCCTTAAACTCCCATTCCCTCTAATCAAACAGTGGACTTTTAATCTCCTCACCCCTCAACTCCCATTCCCCATCTCTAATTCCCTTGAACCAAACACGCTGAAAGTGTATGGGCAGCATAATCCAAATATTTGCGCGCGGTTTAGTGCACAGATTTGGTGCCAAACATTTTGAAAGTCCGGAGAAAAGATCGTGTTGATCCTTTTTTTTAGGGGAAATCGTGTTGATCCTGTTTCCATAAGGGGAAATGATTAGTTTCACCCGGCTGATTTTAGCGCGCGCGTCCGCCGCCCGCTGTGCCGTTGGATCCCTGATCCGTTTCTCCCGCGATACAGTGTCTCTACGCTGATCACTTTTTTTTATGTTGGGCGTGTGTTCACACGGGAGTACTACCTTTTCATTCGTCGACCTTCTTGTGCACAGTGTCTTCGGTATTTTTTCTGAAACATCACATGTGTTTCAAAAGTGATTTCTGCAACAATACCTGTGTTGCAAAAAAGTGAAGACTGCAAGAAGAAATTCTGTAGCATCACTTCTGTTGCAAAAAAAAAAAATTACGACAAAACTTTGTTGAAAAAAATCTGCAACAAGACCTCTGTTGCAAAAAAAAAATCTGCAACAAGACCCGTGTTGCAAAAAACCCGCAACACAACCGATGTTGCAAATGTTTCTGCAACAAGGTCTCTGTTGCGAAGTAGAGAAATACGTTCACCGTTAGATTGCGGTAGAGTCGACGGCTCGTGAGGCGGCGAATCTTTTTAAAAGATCCGCCAGCGGACGCCTAGCAGCCCCCTTCCATAAGCCCCATGGAAATTAAATTTTGTTGTAAGCCACAGGGGCCCATATGTCCGTGGGCGTACAGGGGAGAGGAAATGTCGCTCCCGCCGTTAACCCCCTCTTGTCCCCTCGATCCCCGCACCATCTCGCCGCCGTCGCCGCCGCCGCCGCCGCCATGGCATTCTCCGCCGCGCGGAGGAGCCTCGCCACCAGCCTCTCCCACCACCTCCTCACACGCCGTCCCCACCCCTCCCTCTCCCACCTAGTCCCCTCCCACCACGACCGCAGCCAAGACCCACCCTCCTCCTCGTCCTCTGCTCCGCCAAACCCTACCCAGCGACCCGCGCCATTTCCCTCCGGCGACCTCCGCCGGCCCTCGAGGTCCCAAAACCTCCCCTTCCCCCACCCCATTCCCTTCCCCTTCTGCGCCCGCCGTAGCTTCTCCACCTCCTCCCCGCCCCCGGATGGCGTGATCGACGCCGTCGCGCGTCTCATCTCCGACGCCGCGTCCTCGGTCGTGGCCGAGTTCCCGTCGCCGTTCTCGGAGGAGGTGTCCGCCGCCGCGGCCGACTCGTTCCTCCCGGTCGCCGCCGTGCAGCACCTCATCGACGCCGTACACTCCATCACAGGGCTCAACTGGTAAGCTCATTACCGTGGACCCTGGGGGTTCCAGTTTTGATCAAGTGAGCTGTAAATAAGTTTTGCTGTGTCGTGGGTCATGCGCAGGTGGGCTTCTATTGCGCTGACGATGTTGTTGGTTCGGACGGCGACCATCCCGCTGCTGGTGCGCCAGATCAAGGCGGAGAACAGGCTTTCTGTAATCAACTCATTTCAGTAACTTCGATTGTTTCTTCCTATATATCATGTAAAAATGTTTCAAAAATATATATATATTCAGGTGGGGAGTCTTTCCCCCCGGTGACAGTTTCAAAAAAAAATAAAAAATCATGTCTTGTGTGGCCCTTGTGCTTTTTGGTTATGCATTTTATGAGGAGCCACAAAGTTTTTAAAACCTGACTGGATGGATGGATAGAGGGACAACACACTATTGACTGGGTATGTGGTGTTTTGACTTGTGAGATAGTTCGGTTGGTCATCACTGCTGAAGTGATAAGTGTCAGCTCTTCAATTTTCAAGCATGCTGATGGAGATTATGCAAAGTGGGTTGAGGGGATTTGATGGCTACATTGCCGTTATATGCCTCTTTGAGCTAACATGTATATTGCTTTTGAGTTGTCATGTGCGTATCAAGTTGGTCCAGTAGCCTCCAATTCTTTAGCATCGAATCATCTTTCTTTCTTTTTCTGCGAGGGAGGAATTAAGTCATCTTATGGCATAACTGGATTCATGAACAGTATAGATAGCCACATGAGATTTTTACAAAAGTGCAGTGTCACCTTTCTTGTTATGTCAATGGTTAGAGTGATAATCCAAGCGCCTCGTCCATACCTTTTTTTTTGCTAGGAAAAGGAAATTCATTCATCAAGCGGCGGCCAAGTCTGCATTACAAAGGTCGGGTACCTCATCCGGTCCTGAACGAAGCCACACCGCAGTGCGCTTCTTTATTCTACCATAGTTTGCTAAAAAGTGACTAACAATGTTTTGTTCTCTCCTAACTTGCTTGACTATGAATTCCCTCTGATCCTGAAGAAGCAACATTTTAATCTCCTGCACCATCATCATGTATGCAGATCTGTCCTCTCCCTGTTCGGTGGTCATCTTGACCAATTCTGAACAATCTGAATGAATTACAATAGGCAAAGATGACCATTGGATAGCTAATGAGACGCCTTCCAAGCATGCAGCGATTTCAGATTCCAAGGGCGACGCAATAATTGGCTTTACATTTTTTAGTTATCCTGTTCAACTACTTTCATCTCAATCATCACATCTAGATTATCATAACTGTGACTTTAGGTTTGTATTTAAAGTAATTGAAACAAGTAAAAAGCCGCTCAGATAAATTTTGGTGATGCCCCAGTAAGTTCTTTGAAACTATCCTATGCGACTCGAATTTCTGGGAGGCCTAGAATAAGATATATGGTATTACTTTTGTTATGCTCATTGCTCGTTTAAATCTATCCACATTATATGTCTTCTTAGAATGACTACAAGATTTAGTTGAATTTACTTCTTCCAAACTCTTACTCTATCCAGGCTTTGAAGCCAGAAATCATGGCATTCATTAAGGAAGGAGATGTAAGTAGATCTTGCTCTTTGGTTCGGGCTGCATTTTATATTATAACTTCTTGAGAGCATGTTAACTGTAGATTCCATAATTGTATAACCTGTATTCACAGCCAAATCTCTGCAAGCATACATTTACTATAGTTTCTTCTGTCCAAAGCTACACATATAGCCTTTTTTGAAGATGTCATTGTGATTTGCATTTGTTGGCCCCCTTTTACCAAATCATATGCCATTGCTACTTTGATCAGTTATCTTCAACCATATTTAGTAACTACTAACTAGACATATTAGGAAAACTGCAATCACTTCCACATCTGCTTAGTCCAGTTAATCAAACTTAACTGTTTTATGGACCAATGTATGTACTGGAGAATATTAATGCCACATGAATGTCTTTGTGGGAACCTAAGTTCTAGTTTTGTCCAAGGCAATTTATATTGTACACCACTAGGGAATCTAAATTCTAGTTTCCTTCAAGAAAAATACTACTCTGCAACTTATTATAAGACGTTGTTTGACACTATGACAGTGTCAAAAAACATCTTATATTAAGTTACGGAGGGAGTACATTATAGTATTCTACACTCCTAATGATATAACCTTTCATAGTTATTTCCTGCAGACAGGGGACCCACAATCGAGGCAAGAGAGCAGAAAAAAATTCTTTGAGCTACTAAAAAGGTATGCAACTACCAATGGTTCACTTCTTTTTCCCGTGTTGAAATCTGGAAGACGTTATTTCTGACTGCTGTGTTTAGAAATGTTAGATGTTTTTTGGTGCATTTTTAGCAACGGGTCATTTTATGTTTAACTCTCTGGTTCTTCAAACACAACACTGCTCCTTTAAATCATTAAATGCCTTGGGTTCTATATTTTTTTTTAGGATTTTAATTACTTCATTGGCTAGCTGATCATTCTTATTGTCACCCGTGTTCTCGAAGTGCTTTTTTCCCTGCTCAAATCATGGTTTTTCAGTATTTAGTCGTCTTACAGGTTTTGACTTTGCCCCATGCAGCCATTTTACATTTTTTTAGTTTTGTAAGCAATAAAGAATAAATTCCTTGTTTTAATTCTTGATATTCTTTCTTCAGGCATGATGTTAGTCCATTGACACCGTTTAAACTTTTATTTATCCAAGGGCCTATAATCCTAAGTTTTTCCTGTGCTGTAAGTTCACACCACTGTCCTCATAATTCAAAATTTCTATCTATCAATCACATCTTTGTTATAAGAAAATCCTCTAGTAGTAATTTTCTCCCTTAATGTTTTGCGCCTTATGTTCACTGTCTAAATCGTAGATACGGAATATGATAGAGAAAGTCCCTTCTTTGAAAGGAGGTGGAGCACATTGGTTTACTGATTTGACAACTCCAGACGAGCTTTACATCCTCCCAGTGTTGACATCAATGACAATGGCTGCGCAGGAGGTGTGTATCTTGTCCGATGAACTAAAGATGTCTTATCTGTTATTGTATAATTGAGAAATTAGATCTTTTTTCCCAGCTCAATTTGAAAGCACGCATCGAGGGAGATCCTACTCCTTTGCAGAAAGTGGCGAAGAATACCAACAGAGCACTGGCCGTTCTGATTATACCACTGTCAATGAGCTTATGCAAGGTAAAAATTCTAACTAACATGTACAAGGAATTTGGATATACTTGGAATGCAGGTTAAGTATGGATGACTAGGTGCTCTCTCCTAATGACTAAAACTGAGGGTTGTTGAAAAGGAATGTTTAGCGCACGGAATTTATTTGCATAACCAGCTGGAGCTACCATTTAGGTAGTGTTAGTGCTTCAGATACAGTCAGCTGTTTACCCAAGTAATACTGCTTTTCTACCTGACAATTTAACATCTCGCGGTGCACTGGTTGATGGAAATGTATGTAAATTATGATTTTAAAGAAAATAAGTTAGAGCTGTTGTCAACACTTGAAGATGTTAGCTAGTGGTTCCGCTCTTAATCTTCTCTGAAGACGTATTTGATCCACCTTTTATATATCGAATAAACGTAGCTATGATTCTCTGCTTTCAGCGATTTATTAAGGCATGCTAGAACATTTGCAGAAGAACGCATCTGCTTTCACACCGCCATAAACAGTTTCTTTTCTTGTGCAGGCGCATTTCTTTTGGTGGGTGCCATGGAGCATGTTTACTCTTGCCTATAGATTTGGTAACTCATTTGCGCGCCTTGTGCTCGTCTCCTTTCTCATTTCCTAATGTGACTTTACCTTCCAATTTCTTGTCTCAGCTATTCGGAGGCCAGCCGTGAGGCATTACTTTGGTCTTCCTCACCTAGTACCACGGCCTGCACCTGCACCCGCACCCGCGCAAGTGCCAGCGCTTACCTCTCCTGACCTTTCCGAGGGACCTGAGTCGATGCCAGCAGTTGATTCTCCGCCTGCAGCCAAGGGATCTGAGCAATCTAGCTGTGAGCCAAACGACGGGACGTACAGTGATCCCTAGGAGGACCATGAAGGTATGGCTTGGCGAAAGCGGAGTTCAGTGTGAGTAACTGCAGTGATATGTTCGGAAGTTCAATTGGGCTTGGGATGCAGTTCCTTCCTTGTCCATCTCAGACCGACCGGGCTTGACATCCGCTTAATTATTGCGTGTTAGTAATACGGTAGTATATTGTTAATATTATGCTGATCATTACTAGCCATGTACTGTACTACTCCCTCCGTAGTGATCTAAACGCTCTTATATTTCTTTACCGAGGGAGTAGTTTATTAGGACATTTTGGATTGCGCACTCTAGGAGATCTCTCGCGCACCCAATCTCGCATTTGGGCGGTTCTCGGTCGAGATACAAGTAAAACAGCAAGTAACTACACACAGATGTTATGGACCTGCAGAGTAGCTTGCTGCTAGTTACTTGTACCCAGCTCCAACATTGCCCTCCACATTCTGTAATTCTGAACGTCGTGATAGCAAGTAACAGCCACAACATTGGCTGCAGTCAAGCGTCTCTCTGTGCTCATCTAAACCTCATCCGGTGTTGTGCTTGTCATTGCCGGTAGCCGCAGGGATTCTCATGGACTCGTCAAGTCCAACCGTGTTTTGCTCTGCATTGCCGGTAGCCGCAGGGATTCTCATCATGAACAAAAAATGTCGGTAGCCACAGGGGGCCATATGTCAGTAACGTACAGGGGAGAGGAAATGGCGCTCCTGCCGTTAAACCCTTGATCCCTCCCTGCACGACCTTGCTGCCGCCGCCATGGCGCGGAGGAGCCTTGCCACCACCTCACCCACCGTCTCCACCCCTGCCTGTCCCACCTCGTCCCGTCCCACCATGATCGCCGCTAGACCCCTCCTCTGCTCCGCCAAACCCTACCCAGCAACGCCCGCCGTTTTCCTCAGCTGACCTACGCCGACGCTTGAGGTCCCAAAACCCAGCCCTCCCCTTCGGCGCCCACCGTAACTTCTCCACGTCCTCCCCCGGACCGGAGATCGATCTCCTCTCCGACGCGGCGTACTCGGCCGTGCCTGCCTTTCCGGCGTCGTTCCCGGGGGAGGTGGCCACCGCCGCGGCCAACTCGTTTCTCCCGGTCGCGGCCGTGCAGCACCTCATCAACGCCGTCCACTCCTTCACTGGGCTCAACTGGTAAGCCTCGCCATGTCTAGGCACCGTACGTTGTGCACCTTATATTAGTTATAGTAGAAGTGCCCGTGCGTTGCACCGGGTTAGATTGTCGATTTTCGGATCATGAATTTTGTATTTGAAAAGCCCCTCACCCCCCCCCCCCCCCCTCTTTCATGTCCTCCGTGAACATCTACTTGAGCTCCGTACCGGATTTTTGTAAGAGAAATATCAATTCCAATGGTCTTTATTTTAGGAATATCTTATTTAATTTTTTATAAGATTTAACATCCACATACTGCAAGATGACCTGCATGATTACGGAATTTAAATATATTCATTACAGACAATTTTGTTTAAAAAAAACATGACTGAATATTTTTCTAAACCCTTATGGCCGTATAAAAAGATCGCACCCACCGATCCAAACAGACACATCCGATATATATACACGAATTGACCGAAAGATTTTTTCATAAAAATAATGATTTAGATAATGTCTATATTTTCTTTTTGAGCAGAACGCCTATTACTTGACCAAATGGGCTTTTCGATTAAAAATTATGCAATTTGCATGCGTTCCTAGCAATTTCATGTAAATGCAGCGTGTCTCGCATCAATATATCGGGACTAAGAGGGGAAACTTACAATCTGCGCGTTAGTGTCATCGAGAGTGATTGCTGGCATGCCTGAGAGCCGAACCTCCTTGGACTCCACCTGAGTTCGATTGGACGCTTCTGGCAACTGCACGCACACACACGGCAGAGACATCAAAAGCGGGCCGAATCAAACCAAGCTCACACCAACCTAATTCTACCAGGTTGAGGACCTTCTGTCAGCAATCGGACATCAAATACATGTTGTTCCAGTAGCCTGACTAAATAGGAGGTGCGTATCATTTCATTGATAGAAGGGGCTGCTACATAGCATAGCAACATGAAAAACACCGCATAGCTGAAAAAAGAACTGACTTCAGGCAAATAAATTGAGCCCTTGACTATGTTTGATTTTAACCATTTATCTTGATTTAGGAGAAAGTATGGTTCTAAAAAAATGTAAGAAATCTGTGAAACCCCTGTACTTCAAAAATAAGGTCTTCTATATTTAGTTAACTCTGCCGCAACCATGTTCCAACATAATGAAAGATGACACACATTTTCACTGAACTTACACCCCCAAAGATGACACGTAGATTGAAGAGGTCACTTAGGTAGTCCAGTCACTACCCACTAAAAAAAGTAATGGCATATCCTACAGGAAAACAACAATCAGAAAATGATTATAAAAAAACAAAGATGTTCCGCAGAGTCCGTTGCCTATCACTTAGAGCATACACGCACACTGACATGTCTGATGAACATCACTGGACATAACCTAAAACTGGAGTAACATGGAGCAACTTCAGAAAAATGAGCTAATGACGATGTATATGCCTACTTTCTGATTCTAAAATTTCATGGTTCAGTTTACTGTTATTCTGCCCTACTTCAATCAAATAATCATGCAAACAAAGCATTCATATACATGCCAAGAATAATGCTAATTTTGGTGCTAACAGTAGGGGTGCTCAGGTGTATAACGTCAAGGAACACACTAACAGGTTGTTTTTCCAGGAACTTTGTTCCTTCTGTCAAATCTGAATATAAATGCAACTGGAGCATAACTATCACTCAAACTTTTGACTATGTGTATGCCCAAACCTGGTCGAATTAGCACGGTTCAGTTTAGCACTTACCTATACACCTAAATCAAATAAACATGCAAACATGGCGTTTAGAACAGAGGAACACCACAACAGATGTAAACTCCAAGGTGTAAGTCAATATTGAATCTTCAGATATGTGTCTTGTTCAGACAACAAACAATCCTGAACAAATCTCCGAAATTTTTCAGAGATGCAAACATGCTAGCCTCAGGTGTAGTAACTTTCAAGGGGAGAAATACCTCTGGTGTAGCCGCCTCACGCGATGGACGGCTCGACGGGTGTTCTTCTTCCGCCGGCGAACTCGGCATAGTACGGCTCGACGGATGATTTCCCTCCGCCGGCGACATTGGATGTTCCTTTGAAAGTTGCAATGCGATGGGATTTGATGGAGATTCTGGTCGAGGGACGCGGCCTGATGGACGTTCCGGTCGAGGATCCTTCCTTCTTATGGCAGCCAAGTCCAATCCGGGTCGGGCACTACATGCTTTTGTGTTGGAGAAGAACAAAGACTCCAACTCGATTACACTGGACATTGATTTGTGTTCGAGAAGGACACGGTCTCCAATTCCATCCAAATCACGACACGGAACTGAAGATTCAGAGAACTGAAGCTGGCCTCGTTGTTGTGTAGCTATGTGCGATTCAGAGAACTGATGAAGCACGTCGTGGAACTGAAGATTCAGAGAACCAGCTCAGCAGCTGCCACACACGCCTCGCGCGGCTGCGACGGCACGCTCCAACTCCGGGGCGCGGTAGCCGCCGGCGCACGCAGCACGTCCTCAACCCACGGCGGCCGCCCCTGCCATCCGAGGCGCGTGCTGCTGCTCTGCTCGAGCAGCGCCCCGAAGAGCGGGACCTTGAGGTCGACAAGCAGAACGGCGACCAACCTCTGGTTCTTCCCCTCCGTGCTCCGCCTCGTCCAACAGCGCCACATTGGCTCTAGATGTCCGCCGCTGACGCCGAGGGTAGGGGAGGGGAGGGAGACACTAGTAGAAAACAGGGCTTTGGTCCAGACCAGATAAGAGCATTAGTCCCGGTTCTGCTACGAACCGGGATCAATGGGTGCATCAGTCCCGGTTCGTGAGGCCAGGACGCCGGCCGGGCCTCGGCAGGACCCCTTTGGTCCCGGTTCCAGACACGAACCGGGACTAAAGGGCCTCGCTCCTGGCGCAGCCCCTTTAGTCCCGGTTGGTGGCTGGAACCGGGACTAAAGGTTGGCCTTTAGTCCCGGTTTTAGACACAAACCGGGGCTAAAGTTTTGCCTGTATATATCCAACCCCCCCCATCTCCTTTGTTTTTTGGCCGTGGAAGGGTGGGAGGTTTGTGCTACTCTGTTCTCACCTCCTATGCACATGAGGTGTTTGATGAAATGCCCGAGCCACACTTAAGCTTTCTCCTCTGCAAGCTCGACCTCCAAGCTACATTTTCCCCAAGATCTGTCTAGGTTTGGCGGTGCACCAACTACACAAGTGTTCTAAAAGGTTAGCAACTTCATCGTTTCATCTCTCACTGCTAGTTTAGCTCATTTCAAATGCTGTAGAAGTAGAGTGGTTTGTGGGTTTTAGTGGAGAAGTGTATGTGGTAGTTCTTTTGATTTAGATGCACAATTTGAGCTGAAATTAACTTCTTAGAGTCTGCACATGTGTAGGGTGCCGTCCCCGTCCCCGTCCTCACCGCCGTCGATCGCCCGCGCCGATCTCGTCGCCGGCACCATTGTGGTGAGCCTCTTGTTCTTATGTTCTTTCTAAAAGAAAAAATTCTTACTTGTATGATTTAGATAGATACTTGTATAATTTTCTTACTTTTAGTATTGTTTGTTATTATATAGTGCCATGACTTTGGTATCCGCCCCCGTTGGCCCTCGTCCTGTCTATGATTCGGATATGGTATATTATCTTTTATTACTATTTGTTTCATTTAGTGTTTATGACAATTATGCCGACCAACGTGACATAGATGTTTTTATTTAGGAGGTATGTGAACCGGAAATTCCAACCGACCCTCTTGTCGAGAGGTTAAATTTAGTTGAAAAAGAAAACAATTACTTGAAGAAAAAATTGAAAAGAATTGAGGAGGAGAAGATGGAATTGGAGTTGCATGTTGCCGATGTCGTCGATGATCACAAGATCCAGATGGATGCAATGCGCTTGAAGATTAGAAAGATTAGAAAATATGCCATTGATAATGAGGCTTGGTATCATTATGCCGTTGGATCAATTGTTACCTTAGTTGCGATTATGATCGCATTTATTGTTGCATTTAAATGTTTTACATAGTTTCAATGTATGTTTTAATTAGATGCTCTAGAGAGCTATATGTTGTTCTATATATGAGAACTATGTATGAACTTTATGTATTTTTTTTTAGTAATAACATTTGAGCACTACAGTACTTTGGTTTTAATGTGATGATGAACTTGTATTAATTTGGTCACTTCTCTATTCATGATGTTCTGTAATGGTTTTTGATACACTTAATTATATAATGCACGCAGATGAACCGGCAATGGATGTACGGTGACCGACGCACCTCCGAGTACACTGATGGCATATTTTCTAATCTTCTACCGCGGTGAGTACGAGGATTTGAACACATGCCCGGTATGCGGTGCATTGCGGTATAAGATCAGACGAGATGACCCTGGTGATGTTGAGGGCGAGCGCCCCAGGAAGAGGGTTCCTGCCAAGGTGATGTGGTATGCTCCTATAATACCACGGCTGAAACGTCTGTTCAGAAACAAAGAGCATGTCAAGTTGATGCGATGGCACAAGGAAGACCGTAAGAAAGACGGGAAGTTGAGAGCACCCGCTGACGGATCGCAGTGGAGAAAAATCGAGAGAAGGTGGGGGGACTTTGCAGGTGACGCAAGGAACGTATGGTTTGGTTTAAGTGCAGATGGCATTAATCCTTTTGGGGAGCAGAGCAGCAATCATAGCACCTGGCGCGTGACTCTATGTATCTATAACCTTCCTCCTTGGTTGTGCATGAAGCGGAAGTTCATTATGATGCCAGTGCTCATCCTAGACCCTAAGCAACCCGGCAACGACATTGATGTGTACCTAAGGCCATTAGTTGAAGAACTTTTACAGCTGTGGAATGGAAAAGGTGTACGTGTGTGGGATGGGCACAAACAGGAGGAATTTGACCTACATGCGTTGCTGTTTGTAACCATCAATGATTGGCCTGCTCTTAGTAACCTTTCAGGACAGACAAACAAGGGATACCACGCATGCACGCACTGTTTAGATGATACCGAAAGTATATATATTTGGAGAAATGCAGGAAGAATGTGTACCTGGGACATCGTCGATTTCTTTCGACCAACCATCTCTTAAGAAAGAAAGGCAAGCATTTCAAAGGTGAGGCAGATCACCGGAAGAAGCCCACCCTCCGTACTGGTGATGCCATACTTGATATGGTCAAGGATTTACAAGTAATCTATGGAAAGGGTCCTGGCGGACAATCTGTTCCGAAGGACGCTGAGGGACGCGCACCCATGTGGAAGAAGAAATCTATATTTTGGGACCTACCCTATTGGAAAGACCTAGAGATCCGCTCTGCAATCGACGTGATGCACGTGACGAAGAATCTTTGCGTGAACCTGCTAGGCTTCTTGGGCGTGTATGGGAAGACAAAAGATACACTGGAGGCACGGGAGGACCGGCAACGTGTGCACGAAAAAGACGGCATGCATCCAAAGCAGTATGAAGGTCCTGCCAGCTACACTCTTACCAAAGAAGAGAAGGAAATCTTCTTTGAATGCCTGCTCAGTATGAAGGTCCCGTCTGGCTTCTCGTCGAATATAAAGGGAATAATAAATATGGCAGAGAAAAAGTTCCAGAACCTAAAGTCTCATGACTGCCACGTGATTATGACGCAACTGCTTCCGGTTGCATTGAGGGGGCTTCTACCGGAAAACGTTCGATTAGCCATTGTGAAGCTATGTGCATTCCTTAATGCAATCTCTCAGAAGGTAATCGATCCAGAAATCCTACCAAGGTTAAAGAATGATTTGGTGCAATGTCTTGTCAGTTTCGAGCTGGTGTTCCCACCATCCTTCTTCAATATCATGACGCACGTCCTAGTTCATCTAGTCGACGAGATTGCCATTCTGGGTCCTGTATTTCTACACAATATGTTCCCCTTTGAGAGGTTCATGGGAGTCTTAAAGAAATATGTTCGTAACCGTGCTAGGCCAGAAGGAAGCATCTCCATGGGCCATCAAACAGAGGAGGTCATTGGGTTTTGTGTTGACTTTATTCCTGACCTTAAGCCGATTGGTCTCCCTCAATCGCGGTATGAGGGGAGACTGACTGGAAAAGGCACGCTAGGAGCGGATTCAATAATATGTAGGGACGGGCATTTTTGGGCTCAAGCACACTACACAGTTCTACAGAATTCTACCTTGGTGACCCCGTATGTCAATGAACACAAGAATTTTCTGCGCTCCAAACACCCGGAGCAGTCTGACGACTGGATTACATGTGAACACATCAGGACTTTCGGCAGTTGGTTGCAAACACATCTCATGGGTAACAACATTGTTGGAGATGAGCTGTACTCGTTGGCCAGGGGACCATCTTCGACTGTATTGACTTACCAATGGTACGATATAAATGGGAATACATTTTACACGATCGCCCAAGATCAAAAGAGCACCAACCAAAACAGTGGTGTCCGCTTTGATGCAGCAACCAACAGGGGAAAGGACACATATTATGGTTACATAGTGGACATATGGGAACTTGACTATGGACATGATTTTAAGGTCCCTTTGTTTCGGTGCAAATGGGTCAATCTGTCAGGAGGCGGGGTACAGGTAGACCCGCAGTACGGAATGACAACAGTGGATCTCAACAATCTTGGGTACACAGACGAACCATTCGTCCTAGCCAATGATGTGGCGCAGGTTTTCTATGTGAAGGACATGTCTACCAAACCGAGAAAAAGAAAAGATAAGAAAGCGAATACATCATACGATGAGCCAAAGCGCCACATAGTTCTTTCAGGGAAAAGAGACATCGTGGGAGTGGAGGGCAAGACAGACATGTCTGAAGATTATGAAAAGTTTCATGAAATTCCTCCCTTCAAAGTGAAGGCTGACCCAAGCACCCTGTTAAACAATGAAGATTATCCATGGTTACGTCGCAATAAGCAAGGGACACACGCGAAGAAAAAGTGAAGACTTTCTCTCCACAACTATTCTGATGATGGCTTTGATCTAGAATATCACTGCAGTTACATGTCAAGAAATGAAATGCCTTTGTAACATATGAGTTTTCGTCCGAAACCGTGATACTTCGAAAGAGATTGTCCATTTTGTACACGAAGTGCATCCAGTTTTTGCCGTAACCCTCTCAACTAAAAAGAATCAATAAAAAATAAAACTTATGCAACTAAAATTATATAAAATTTATGCAACTAAAATTATATAACTAAAAATAACATATGCAAAAAATAACATTAAAAATTTAAAAACATAACATATGCAAAAAAAAAGGCCAACCTACTTGCCACCACGGCCTGCATACGACTAGAAACCCTAGAGATGGGCCAGGATGCAGGCCCGCAGTGCAAGCAGGCCCAACAGGGCGTCAGATAGGCATTTACTGCCTGCAGTAGAGAGGAGCTCGAGAGGGAAGCGGCAGCAACGCTTATAAACAACTCCGAGCCCCTCTCAACTAGCGAGGTGGGACTAAAGTTTTGGATGCGGCAGCACAGACCATTGGTCCCGGTTGGTGGCTCGAACCGGGACGAAAGGCCCCCCTTTCGTCCCGGTTCGAGCCACCAACCGGGACCAATGGTCTGGGCTTCCCGCCCTTTCGCCTGGCGAAATACACCTTTGGTCCCGGTTGGTGGCACGAACCGGGACGAAAAAATACACCTTTGGTCCCGGTTGGTGGCACGAACCGGGATGAAAGGGGGGCCTTTGGTCCCGGTTTGTGCCACCAACCGGGACCAATGCTCTGGGTATATAAGCAGCACTTACAAGTTTTCCATTCAGTTTTCTTCGATCTCCTCCTCTCCCCCGACGGCGCCGACGACCACCTCGACGCCGCCAGGCTGCCGGACCGCGCCGTCGCCTCCCCGAGCCCTGCCCCGACGCCCTCGCCGACCCCCTGCCCCGACGCCCTCGCCGACTTGCCGGACCTCCTCGCGCGCCCTCCTCCCCGTCGCCGCGTGCCCCCTCGAGCCCGCCGGCCTCCAGCCATCGCCGCGCCCCCCCAGTGAGCCCCCCCTTTCCCATGGTCCTCTGCTCCCCGTCGCCGCGTGCCCCCGAGCCCCTTGCTCTGCCACTGCTCCATGGTCGCCGCCGGCCCCGTTGCTAAAAATGTGTTTTTTTAGATGAATAGATAGATAGATAATGTTCATGTGGAGATGAGATGAGATGTATGGTGCTCTGTTTTTTTAGATAATGTTCATGTGGAGATGAGATGAGATGAGATGTTTTGTGGAGATGAGATGAGATGTTGTCATGTGGATTTTTTTTTGTTCATAGAAATTAGTGTGAATTTTTTGTTCATGATGATCTTGCTAAAACTCATATTAAGTTTGTTCAATGAATGTTTTCTGTTAAAACTCATATTAAGTTTGTTCGATGAATGTTTTCTGTTAAAACTCATATTCAAAATGAGTTAAAAGACTCATATATTCAAAATTTACTCCCGGTCCGCTCGCCCGACCAACTCTCGAGGCCACCCAAACCCTAGAAGAAGGAGCGTTGTCGATCTACCCCCTCCCGCCCCTACCCGTAATTGTTATGTATAATACTATATATTGGCGTCTAATTCACCGGTCTTACCTCAGTGAACCGAAGGGACTTTATTTATTCGGTAGGCGGCCGACATAGGTCAATGTGGTAGAATGGATAGTTCGATCTCCTGCATAGCGATTATTTTTTGTAAAGTGTCCTCTCCTGAAAGTATAACCCCGATAACTTCGACATGAGGGGGGACGTCGGACATGCATGTGAGAGGCCGTCCGCAAAGTATCCTCTCTCGAAAGTATAACCCCCGATAACTTTGCATGATGTTTGCGACTAATCCATTGCTCATATATGCATATGATTCCTTGTTGTGATTAGCTAGGTCTATGTTTGCCACTAATCCATCTCTCATGGTTGTATATTGCCATGTTGTAATATTTGCAGAAACTATGGACAGAGATTTAGAAAAAGAAGAGTTGTTGGGGGATATAATCCGCGACGGAGGTGATATCACCTTGTCGTTTCTCAACGACACCGATGGTCAGGAAAGAGAGGATGACGGCTCCGGTGATCCAATGGAGGAGGAAGGAGATCATGACGGCTCCGGTGACCGAACGGAGGAGGGAGCCTTAACTATTGCAAAGTCCGACGAGGTATATATACATATATTAATTAAGCCTCTGCTGACTTGATGCATTAATTGTTTTGTATGTACATATATTAACGCTTCTTTCTTCTTTTAATTAGCCCTCCGGATAGAGCCAAACTTCCATAAGGAGACGAGGCCCGAAGAAAAGGTTGCGCCAGGATGAAAGGTTCACGATCGAAGAAGTCGGTCGAGATGGCCAACCGATTGCTCCCAAGCGGAGCAGGGACACATTTATACATCAGTGCGGAGTTATTGTTAGGGACAGCGTCCCTATCAGCATCCAAGAATGGAATAAGAAGAAGGACCTTGAAGTTTCTTATGTCCAGGATAGACAGAAAGATGATCTTTGGACCTCGCTGATGACAAATTTCAGCCTACCGCCAGAGGCGGATCCGAATAAGGTCAAGGCGTTTGCTCTTAAGAAGATGGCAGAACTATTCAAGAACTGGAAGAAAGATTTGAACAAAAAGTTTGTCGAGAAAGACAAGACTCCAGAATTCACCGGTCCATATGAGAAGATAAAAGATCACTGGCCCGCATTTGTGGCCTACAAGAAATCGGACAAGGGCAAGCAAAGGTCAGCGACAAATAAGCTAAATGTTGCAAAGAAGCAGTATCACCATGTTACGGGGTCAGGTGGCTACAGCAAAGCCCGGCCTACGTGGGACAAAGCTGAGCAAGACCTGCTTGCTAAAGGGGTCCAACTAGCGACATTGCACTGGCCAGATCGGTCAAGGACTTGGTTCTTCGGGGTTGGGGGAACTTTGGACCCAGAAACAGGGAAGTGTGTTTGGACGAAAGCTCAACTTGCAATACCCGTCAAGAAGCTTGAGGAAGCAATCAAGGCAGCGCAGGAAGGGAGGTTACATCCCGACAAAGAGAATGACGAGCTAACACAGGCCCTTGGGAATCCTGAACACCCTGGACGAACACGAGGCACATCAGGCTCCATTCCGTGGGTGCATGGGTTTCCCGACAGCGGTGGTTATAGAAGCCGAGAGAGAAAGAAGAAAGAGGAAGCAAGCGAAATGCAAAAGCTCGGTGCAAGATTAGCGAAACTAGAGGAACTTGAGAACCAGCGAGCTACCGGCCAACCATCTCAGCGGCACGAAGATCCTTCCTTCGACACTGCCCCAGAAGCTACCCCACCATCTCAGCGGAGAAGCAGCGTGGCTTCCACGGAGCTCGTTCAGCCTGATATCACGGCTCCTCGCTACCCCGTGGATAGTATCACAGAGGCTGAACATTGTGTGCTAATGGCGAAATGCCAGAACCTGACCTTGAAGGCGGCGGTCGGCTCTGTTTAACCTCCTCGAGCTGAGGGAACTTTCCATTGCCGTCCGATTCCACATGGCTATGCTATTGTCACGGTGGATGAAATAATGGAGGGATTTGAGGGGCTGGAGCTTGGCTACCCTACAGGTGAAGGGGATAATCTTCTGGAAAATGCCTTAAGGAGTACCTGTCTATGGAGAAAGGAGAACATCAAGCTTCCAAACTAGACGCCACCTCAGCAGACGCAGCCGGATGAGGCCCCTCAGCAGACTCCTCACAGTCCAGCTCAGCCAGATGAGGCCCCTCAGCAGACTCAGCCGGATGAGGCCCCTCAGCAGAGTCCTCTTCCGCCTCAGTTGTCTCCGGCGTGTCAGCGGACTCCGCCTCCTCCTCCGCCTCCTCCAGCGCGTCAACGGACTCCGCCTCCTTCGGCGCGTCAGCAGACTCCGCCGCCTCAGCAACAGCGGAAGAGAGCCGCCGCCGCTCCGGCGGCTAGCAGTACAAAAGGCGGGAAGAAATTCAAATTTGGTCCAAGCCTTAGGGTTCCTCCAAAGTTACCATATGAGAGGACTGACAAGGAAACCGATGACATCGTGAAAGCTGAACTGCAGGCCCATTTTGAACGGAAATGTCCACCTCCGAAGGAAACAATAGATCCGGTGAAAGCGAAGCGCACTCTGGATGCCCTTAAGCGACCACCACCGCCTCCGCCGCAATCCAACTATGACCGCTGTATTGAAAAGACATATGATGAAGCGCGGCGGTCGGGAAGTACTGCCAGTGCTTCAAGAAGAAGAAGTGGGAAAACAATTCCCCAGCTCGGCGAACAGGAGAAGCAATCGTGCCCCCCGCTCAAGGTGTCTAGCGATATCGCTAATCATCCAGGGCTACTGCCCGGTACCACTCTTGGTGATTACGTGGGCGATGATGTACAGTTTGAAACGGCTGAGGTAGTAGAGATCTTTAGATACGAGCACGGGAAGCCTCTCGTCAAACCTGATCATCCTCATCTAACAACGATGATGCGAAGATTGAATGAGTGGTACTTGGAAAGCTGCAGGAAGATTGGGTCCGATAGTTTGATGGTGAGAATTAAAGATGAGCACGACCTCATTGGAGTCGACCTGATGCCTGTTGAATTTGTGGAGTTATTTCAGTTATTCAATCAAGAGGCCCTCGACAAACAACTCATGACTTGCTACTGTCTGTAAGTATTACTTCTGTAATTAAGTCTCTAGCTCAGCTCGTTCATTGCATGTATATATAATTATCCTCACTATATTATGCAGATTGAAGATCGTCGAATGCCCAAAAAGACAAATCTATGACATTGGGTTCATTAGCCCAAATACCGTAAATGAATGGGTGGTACAAAACAGAGTTAAAGATACCGAGGAAAACTTGCTAAAAGCGTTCCTTCGACATCAAAACAAAAGGGAAATACTCTTTCCTTACAACTTCAAGTGAGTGTTACTGTCTTGTGCATATTCGGTTTCGCTTACTCGAGGTTAAGTACTGTAATTGATGAGTTATGTGTGCGCAGGTTCCACTTTATTCTGCTATCCATTAAGCTTGACGGGGGAGTAGTAATTGTCTTAGACTCGAGACGTAAAGATCCCAAGGATTATGCGGACATGACTACAATGCTCCAGAAGTAAGTTCAATCAATACCGGGACCATATCGGCAACTTTCGTTCATTTCCTGATATCAAGTAATCATTTTCTTTGCCTGGCAGGGTTTGGAAACAGTTCACCGGAATGGTTCCGGGTCTGAAGAACGAGCTGCGATTTACACACCCCAAAGTAAGTAGGACTAGCTAGTTCCGCGCATCTCTCATTGATTCTAGTTTCATCAATACCATTATCATGCTTGATTATCAGTTTGATTGAACTCTATTCTCGTAAAGTGCTTGTGGCAGGCAGGCGGGAATAATTTATGTGGATACTACGTTTGCGAGTTCATTCGCCACAAGACCTCTGAGCGGGGCTTCTTGTCTGACAAACAATTTGAAGTACGTAAACAATATTCACAATTTTATTTTATTACCATCAATTGTGTTGAGTTTCATTCATATATATGTATTGACCCCCTTCTTTAAATTAGATGTGGCAGATGCGGGATGAACTCCTACCACATGATCGCATACGAGCAATTCAAGAGGAATTGGCGGGATCCTTTCTTGACCATGTCATACATGAAAAGGGAGAATACCATACGGAAATTCAATGTGAGTTTGGCGCTTGATGATGTCAGGGATGTTATATTGTATATATGTAGTAGCGTCGGATAGATATACAAAAACTTGTTGTTCGACCAAGCACGGAGAAAGAGAGGTCACTTCTCTCTATATATGTTCATGACGATCTTGTGTAATTAATGGTTTCCTTCATTTGCTTACTAGCTAGCGTCGAGTTCTCTCTATATGTAGTAGCTAGCGTCGACCAAGCATTGAGAAAGAGAGGTCACTTCTCTCTATATGTAGTAGCTAGCTAACACAATATGAAACCCCTAAACCCTCCAAAACCCCTAACCCCCCCCTTTAAAAAAAACCCAGCGCCTGGGAGCTGCTGACACGTGACTGCCTTTTGGTCCCGGTTGGTGTTACCAACCGAGACTAAAGGTCCTCCTGCCTGGGCGCCCCACAGCGTCCACGTGGAGCACCTTTAGTCCCGGTTCGTAAGCCAACCGGGACTAAAAGTGATGGGCATTAGTCCCGATCATTTTGTCCCGGTTCCAGAATCGGGACTAAAGGCCCTCTGGAACCGGGACAGATGCCCTGTTTTCTACTAGTGAGAGCACGCTCGAATTTTCCATCCAAATCTCGCGGAGGAGTCCTCGTGGCCGGCGGCGCAAGGCGAGCAAGCGGCGCTAGTGCAAGGCAAGGAGGAGGCCCACAGCGACGGAGCTGCTCATTGTTGGGGTGGCCGACGGTGCTGCAGCAGAGGACGGGCGCAGCAGCACGCTTCCTATGCGGGAGGAGGGGAGGCGCGAAAGGGCGAGGCAGGCCGACGAGGGAAGAAGGAGGCACAGGCGCCATGGAAGGTGCGAGCTCCGGAGCTCGCGTCGCGTGCAAGCAGGGACAGGACGGCGCGAAGCGGCTGCGGAGGAGAAGGAGGGCAACGCGAGGGACATGGATAGGGGAAGAGCTGGCTGCGGCTGGAGTAGCGGCGCTCCGCGCGATGGCCAGTTTTTTTTTAAAACGAAACGTTCCGGATCGACTATAATAGGGACTGCGGGTTCAATAAAGAAAAAACATAAGGACTTTTTCGCAAAAAGTCTGCGACGGTGAACCCGACAGAAGCAATGCGTGCTTTATTAGTAGGTAAAGATAGGATTTCAGTTTTTTTTTTGAAATTGGAAATCTCATTCCATTTTTTTTGTGAGATGGAAATCTCATTCCATTAACCAACTTGCCGAGCACGATCGTTGGCAACGAAACATTGAGCGAAGGTAGGGACATCGCCCGGCCATACGGCTTGGGGCTCATGTTCCATCTTCGACCCAAACAACGCTAGAGCGTCTGCGACACTATTACAAGCCCTTGGGCAATGTGAGATAGTAAAGCGACTAAACTGCAGCATAGCAATAGATTTAATCTCCCTAAAAAGCACACCATTAGGATTTCAGTTTTGGTCAAGTAATAAACTGTAAATAAGCTCCCGCGTAGGTGCGCTTCCATTGCGCTGACGATTCTGTTGGTCCGGGAGGAAGGGAGAATTAAGGGCATTTCAAACCGATCTCCAATAACCGGTTAGTGGAGTAAAAACTGGGACCTAACCGATCCCCAATAGTCTATAGTGGAGTAAAAAATTTACTCGGCCGCCTCAAATCTTCCTATTTTTACTCCATCGTCCTACTGGAGAAAAAAATCCTCCCCCCTTCCCTCGCGACCGCGTCGCCCCCCGCGGGCGACCGGCCGCGCCTCCGTCCCCTGGCCCAGAGGCCCTCTCCCGCCACCTCTCCCCGCCGTCATCGGCGTGCGGTGCCGGGCTTGCCCCGGGCGGCGCCGCCGGCGTCGGCCCTTGCTTTTCCCTCCCGGAGGCGCTCCTGCGCGGGGCGGCGCGTCTCCTGGTGGTGCACTCAGGCGGCGGCGGGGCAACCTGGCGCGGGCGTGGGAAGTTGGCTGCGCAGCGGAGCTTCGGGGTGGTGCGGGGTGGCGGCGCCTGCTCGGCCCAGATCTGGGCCGGGGCGGGTCAGCGGCTTCTCTTCGGCGGCGGAGACCCCTGGAGGTGGAGTTGGGGCGTAGGGAGGCTGGGTGGGGGCGGCACCGTCGCCGGTTTGCTGCTGCGGGGCGGCATCGACTTTGCGGGCCCGAGATGGGCCCGGCCAGGCCCGGGTGGCCTGGTGTGCCGCTGCTTCTGCGTCCGGTCGGCTACCACGACGGTGCTAGAGGCATAGGCCTCCGCCACGATGGCGGTGGAGGTGGTTCCCTCCGGCGCGGCTCAGGTGCTACTCCTCCCGATTCCTGGCGTTCCTCTCTTCGTCCTCTAGGCCTCATGATGGCGATCTCAGTGAGGCGGTATGTATGACTTCAAGACCGTGGTGGCGTATGCTGGCGGGTGGCAAGCTGGCTGGTTGGCTCCGGATCGTGCGGGGAGTGGTGGTTGGGATGCGGGAGAAATCCCTGCCGGTTCATCCGAGGCCGACGCGGTGTCGCCTGCATGTGCTGCCTGCGGGTGCCGCCTTTCCTTCCTGAAGGGCGTCGGTGTTACCCATCCCCCACTCCTTTCCGCGTGCCGGGGGAAACCCTAAGACATGTCCGGGCAGCAGCGTCATCGACGTCGCATCCCTTCTTGGAGGTGCTGCTTGGTACGCGGTGGTTCGGAGCCTTGGTGTGCGGTGGGACGAATCCGGAGGGCGCAACGGTGGTGGATCATCCGTGCTTTGTCGAGCTGCCGTTGATGGCATTTAGTTCTTCTTTCTTTCTCTTTTGTGCTTGATGTGCTGTTCGCCCCAGCAGTTATCTTGTGATCAGTGGAAGTTGCTTTATAATATAAAGCGGGGGGAAACCCTTTTTTGGATTTTTACTCCATCGTTCGGCGGCCGAGTAAAAATCCTCTCGCTCTCTTCGCCTCCTCTTCTCCCTCTCGCCCCGCCGCTGGCGTCCCCCGCCCTTCCCTGCCGCCCCCTCTCCTCCCAATGGCCGGACACGGTGGCCGGAGGTCCCCGCCGCCGATCCGCAGCGCGGATCCGCGCCGGCACGCCCGCGGGTCGTCGTCCGTCAGCGCATCCTCGAGCAGCCGCCGCTCACCCGATCCGCCCGCCCCCACCCGATTCGCCGATTTCCCGGAGCTCCCTCCGCCACGACCGCCGTAGAGGACCTACCTCGCCGTCCGGCAGCGCTCGTGGGGGACATGGGTGGCGGAGATGACCGACTGGGAGACCCACCCGAGGAAGTGCATAGGTTCGCTCCACACGGCGGAGCTCGCCGCGCTCGAATACGACCGGTGGCAGGTCCGGTTCCACGGCCAGGAGGTGCGCCGCAACTTCCCATTTGGGACGGCGCCGACCCACCTCGTCCCGCCGGAGCCGGGTGTGGTGAGTGCAGCGATGGCACGGGAGGACCGAGAGGCGGGGGAGCGCCTCGCGGCGGATGCCGCCGACGAGGCGTACATGGAGGACCTCCGCCGCCAGTACCCCGAGCTCGTGGAGGCGGAGCGGGCCATCTTCGTCGACAATGGCGGGGAGGTCATCATCTTCTCCGACGACGAGGTGGAAGGCAGCGAGGAGGATGGCAAGAAGGGCATCAAGGAGGAGGAGTTCAACGTCGTGGAGTGGCGGAGCATCTTCCCCGACTACGACGACGACGACACCGGCCTGGACCCGGCTCTCACCGAGGGCGGCCTGACGAAGAAGGATTGGCTCGACCTCCACTACGGCTGATTGAAGTTGAGTAGTTTAGTGTAGTTTTAAGTTTAGTGCAGTTTAACTTTAAATTTATGTTTAATGTTCGGTTGTCAAGACTATCTATGTTGAACTTATGTTTAAATGGATGCAAATTTTGGTTGGAATTAGGTTGAATTTATGCAAATTTATGCTTTACTCCGCTAAGTTTAGGGGATTGGCTAGAACCGACCAAAACTTAGTAGAGTATAAATACTCCACTAAGGTTTACTTGGCCGGATACTCCGCTATTTTTTAGGGGATCGATTAGAAATGCCCTAACTCGGAGCCGCACCTTTGTCGTGTGGCGGGCGACCGCTCTCGTTCTATTCTGTAGCGGAAGAGGGAGGTGGTCGGGAGAGACAACAGCAGCAGAGGGTGGCGGTGGCGGGGCAACCTGGCGTGGGCGTGGGAAGTTGGCTGCGCGGCGGTGCAACCGTTGGCGGCGGAGCTTCGGGATGGTGCGGGGTGGCGGCGCCTGCTCGGGCCAGATCTGGGCCCCTTCGGGGCCCATCTGGGCCGGGGCGGGCCGGCGGCTTCTCTTCGGCGACGGAACCCCCTGGAGGTGGAGTTGGGGCATAGGGAGGCAGGGTGGGGGCGGCACCGTCACCGGCTTGCTGCTGCGGGGCGACAGCGGCTTGGCCCGGGTGTCCTGGTGTGGCGCCGCTGCTGCGTCCGGTCGGCTACCGCGACGGTGCTAGAGGCACAGGGCTCCGGCACGATGGCATGGAGGTGGTTCCCTCCGGCGCGGCTCAGGTGCTGCTCCTCCCGATTCCTGGCGTTCCTCTCTCCGTCCTCCAGGCCTCGTGATGGCGATCTCAGTGAGGCGGTATGTATGACTTCAAGACCGTGGTGGCGTATGCTGGCGGGTGGCAAGCTGGCTGCTTGGCTCCGGATCGTGCGGGGAGTGGTGGTTGGGATGCGGGAGAAATCCCTGCCGGTTCATCTGGCGCCGACGCGGTGTCGCCTGCGGGTGCCGCCTTTCCTTCCTGAAGGGCGTCGGTGTTACCCATCCCCCACTCCTTTCCGCGTGATGGGGGAAACCCTAGGACATGTCCGGGCAGCAGCATCGTCGACGTCGCATCCCTTCTTGGAGGTGCTGCTTGGTACGCGGCGGTTCGGAGCCTTGGTGTGCGGTGGGACGAATCCAGAGGGCGCAGCGGTGGTGGATCATCCGTGCTTTATCGAGCTGCCGTTGTTGGCATTTAGTTCTTCTTTCTTTCTCTTTTGTGCTTGATGTGCTGTTCGCCCCAGCAGTTATCTTGTGATCGGTGGAAGTTGCTTTATAATATAAAGCGAGGATAAACCCTTTTTCGGATTTTTACTCCATCGTTCGGCGGCCGAGTAAAAATCCTCTCCCTCTCTCCGCCTCCTCTGCCTCCTCTTCTCCCTCTCGCCCCGCCGCCGACGCGTCCCCCGCCCTTCCCTGCCGCCCCCTCTCCTCCCAATGGCCGGACGTGGTGGCCGGAGGTCCCCGCGGCCGATCCGCAGCGCGGATCCGCGCCACCACGCCCGCGGATCGTCGTCCGTCAGCGCATCATCGAGCCGCCGCCGCTCCCCCGATCCGCCCGCCCCCACCCGATTCACCGATTTCCCGGAGCTCCCTCCGCCACGACCGCGGTAGAGGACCTACCTCGGCGTCCGGCAGCACTCGTGGGGGACATGGGTGGCGGAGATGACCGACCGGGAGACCCACCCGAGGAAGTGCATAGGTTCGTTCCACACGGCGGAGCTCGCCGCGCTCGAATACGGCCGGTGGCAGGTCCGGTTCCACGGCCAGGAGGTGCGCCTCAACTTCCCATTTGGGACGGCGCCGACCCACCTCGTCCCGCCGGAGCTGGGTGTGGTGAGCGCAGCGATGGCACGGGAGGACCGAGAGGCGAGGGAGCGCCTCGCGGCGGATGCTGCCGACGAGGCGTACATGGAGGACCTCCGCCGCCAGTACCCCGAGCTCGTGGAGGCGGAGCGGGCCATCTTCGTCGACAATGGCGGGGAGGTCATCGTCATCTCCGACGACGAGGTGGAAGGCGGCGAGGAGGGTGGCAAGAAGGACGTCGAGGAGGAGGAGTTCGACGTCGTGGAGTGGCGGAGAATCTTCCCCGACTGCGACGACGACGGCACCGGCCTGGACCCGGCTCTCACCGAGGGCGGCCTGACGAGGAAGGATTGGCTCGACCTCCACTACGGCTGATTGAAGTTGAGTAGTTTAGTGTAGTTTTAAGTTTAGTGCAGTTTAAGTTTAAATTTATGTTTAATGTTCGGTTGTCAAGACTATCTATGTTGAACTTATGTTTAAATGGATGCAAATTTTGGTTGGAATTAGGTTCAATTTATGCAAATTTACGCTTTACTCCGCTAAGTTTAGGGGATTGGCTAGAACCGACCAAAACTTAGTAGAGTATAAATACTCCACTAAGGTTTACTCGGCCGGATACTCCGCTATTTTTTAGGGGATCGATTAGAAATGCCCTAACTCGGAGCCACACCTTTGTCGTGTGGCGGGCGACTACTCTCGTTCTATTCTGTAGCGGAAGAGGGAGGTGGTCGTGAGAGACAACAACAGCAAAGGGTGGCGATGGAAGACGGAGACGACTGCAGCGGCGGCGGAGCACGCCTAAGGTCCTGAGCCGACTCTGTTGCGTCGGCCGGTATCGTCTCGTCCATATTTGGAGCCGAGATCACACGTTGGTTGGAGTCGAACGGAGGCGCCCGAGCATCGGGAGAGGACGCCTGGAACAGAGGTGTAGATGTCGTGCGATGTTGAGGACGAACACGTGTCGGCTGATGCAATTAGGCACGCACGGGTGTTTTTTTTTTTCTGAGAGCTACTCAGATGTCCAAACGAGCTGAAATTTGGCACCAACCTCACGCATTGAAACATCTTCCATGCAAAATAAAAAATTGGTATTTTTAAAATTCTTACTTTTTTATTTTACTGTTCATAGGGTGCAGATGAGCTCGGGTTCAGAAATGAATATTCGATTATAAGGTAGCTATATTGGAGAGGGAGGGTTTTTGATTTAAAAAAAAAAACTCGCGAAGGGCCTATCACGCGGCCTGTGCGGAAACTGGAGCCATGGGCCCACATGCCAGTAGGGTACTGAGGGAGGAATATCCGTCTCGTCGCGGGTTAACCCCCTCTTCTCCCCCGATCCCCACGCGATCTCGCCGTGCCTGTCCGCCGCCGCCGCCGCCGCCATGGCTTTCTCCGCGCGGAGGAGCCTCACCACCAGCCTCTCCAGCCACCTCACCCGCCGCCTGCACCCCTCCCTCTCCCACCTCGTCCCCTCCTCCCACCACGACAACAACCACGAGAACGCCTCCTCCTCCTCCTCCTCCGCCCCCCCGTTCCCTACCCAGCAAGGCCCGAACTTCCCCTCCGGCGACCTCCGTCGGCGCTCGAGATCCCAGGGCCTGACCCTCCCCCTCCCCTTCGGCGCCCACCTCGCGGCCCACCGCAGCTTCTCCACCTCCTCCCCCGGACCGCAGATCGATGGGATCCTCACCGACCCCGCGGCCGGCCAGATGGATGTCGCGGCTGGCGTCCTCTCCGACGCCGCGGCCTCGGTCGCGCCCGTGCCCGCCTTTCCGTTGCCGTTCCCGGGGGAAGTGGCCGCCGCCGCCGCAGACTCGTTTCCCCCGGTCGCGGCACTGCAGTACGTCATCGACGCCGTCCATTCCTTCACCGGGCTAAACTGGTAAGCCTCGTTGACTGCCGTTCCACTTTGGATCAAGTAAACTGCGATAAAGTTCTAAACTTTGGTCATTTTTTAGGTGGGCGTCTATTGCGGTGACGACCATCTTGATCCGAACGGTGACGATCCCGCTGCTTGTGAACCAGCTGAAGTCCACGATGAAGTTGAATGTAATGAGCTCATTTGTTTATATGTATGCTTTATTGTATGACCGTTCTCCTTTTTGCCGATGCGTTCTATGCCAAACTTTTGTGGAAACTTACCAAGTTCAATCTTTGATAACGGTGAACACTGAAAATTCTGTGCAATTTGTAGCGAAGGCATTCTCGTGTATTTAACATGTAGTACTATGTTTTAGATGTCTCGAATTTCAAGCTTGGTGAAGTCTCCATTTGGTCCAGTGGCCTGCAATTCGTTAGCCTTAAATAGCAACATGGAGATGATTCTTTGGGTCAAAATCATTTATGTCATCATTTGATTCATAAATTGAAATTGTATAGCCATACGCATTGGACAAAAGTGTACTGTCCCCTTTTTTTGTTATGCCAAGGAGTAGAATGAGAATCCAAACGCTTCATGTACTTAATTAAAGGGGATCCAGTTCTTGGCGTTATATTTTCGGTTAACCTGTCCAACTACTTTGATCTTGATCTTCACTTCTGATTGCCATACTGTGGCTGAAGGCTGCTTGTAGTTGAGGACATAGAAAGAAACATCATATCATGCAGATGAAATTCGATATGCCTCCACTAAGTTATATGAGACTATCCTACGTCACTCAATGTTTCTGGGAGGCCTGAAATAGTTATATGATGTTCCTTTTGTTATGTTCTTTTCTTATTTAAATTGTCCACATTGTATGTCTTGCGTGCTTCTTCGAGTGACTGCAAGGTACCCACTTGAATTTCCTCTTACAAACTCTTACTCTATGCAGGCAATGAGGCCAGAAATTGAGGCAATCAACATGGATATGCGTAATGTAAGTAGATTTATTTCTTCAGTTCAAGTTGCATTTTATATGGTAACTTGCTTTAAGCATGTTTGTTATATACACCATAATGGTATTAACAGCAACATCCTGTGATCATATTTTTACTAGTTTTTTTTCTGCAATTGTACACACGTTAGCCTTTTTCCATGTCACTTTGATTTGTTGCCTCCCCTTTACCAAACCATACTTTTCTGTTATTTGGAGTGTTTGGGAGATATGTAAGGTGAAATTTATATTCCAGCATATTTACGATCTACATATAATCAACGATATTATCATCCTTAACTCTTTTTCTTAGTAACTCTTTTTCTTAGTCATATTTGTCAAAGTTGACTGTTATAAATTGACCAAGGTATGATGTTTACAAATAATGCAACACCCATTTTTCTTTTAACTGGATAATACTGATGCTGCATGAATTTATTTGCAGGAACCTAAGTTCAATTTTGTCCAAGACAATTTACACTCCTAGGGAACATATAATCTATTTTAGTTCAAAACAAGTTATACTGTACACTCCTAATGATATAACCTTTCATGTTTATTTCCCGCAGTCAATGGATCCACAATCGATGCTAGAGGGGAAAAAGAAATTGGGCGAGCTATTCACAAAGTATGCAACTTCCAATGGTTTACTTATTTAGTTATTTCCCTGGGAATATTTCGTATTCTGGAAGTTATTTATTTTGCCTGCTGTGTTAAAAAAAATCCTATTCTTTGGTGCAATTTTGCCAACTAATCACATTACGTTCATCTCTGTGGTTAATCAAAATTGACCGTGTTCCTTTAAATGCCTTGGGCTCTGTAGAATCTTTTAGGTTTTGAAATTGCTTTGTTGGCCATTAAATTGTTCTTGCTACCATCCGTGCTCAGGAAGCGCCTCTTTTTTATTTATTTTGCTCAAATCAGTAATCATGCTTTTCATGTTCTATAGAATTTGATTTGACTTTGCCGCATTAACCTCTATTATTGTTTATGTGGTCTTTTACTTCTTTTAGCCATACAAAAATATTTCTATTGTTTTAATTTTTGAATGTCTACCGTCAGGCGTGGTGTTAATCCATTAACACCGTTAAAGGGTTTATTCATCCAAGGGCCTATATTCATGAGCTTTTTCTTCGCTGTAAGTTCATACCACTTCCTTGTAATGTCAAAAATTCTAACTACAACCACACGAAGTTATAATACTGCTTACAGTAACGTTTATCTTCCTTCTTTTAATGTTCTTCCACCTTGTTCCTCCTGTCTCAACTGTAGATACAAAACATGGTGGAGAAAGTTCCTTCTTTGAAAGGAGGTGGAGCATATTGGTTTACTGATTTGACAACTCCTGATGAGCTTTACATCCTCCCAGTGTTGACATCAGTGACATTCTTGGCTACGGTGGAGGTGTGCACCCTGGCCGATGCAATAATTATGTCCTATATGTTATTATATAGATAAGAAAATATTTGTTTTCCAGCTCAATATGCAAGAAGGTATGGAGGGAAATCCTATGCTGCAAACGATGAAGAAGTTCTCTAGAATATTGGCTCTTATGACTATACCATTTACAATGCATTTTCCCAAGGTATGAAATACTCAAGACTATTAATTTCATGAATCATACCCATAAAATTCTAACTAGAAGTTATCTGCAAGGAATTTGAACATACTGGGAGTGCAGGTAAATTTGCATGATTAAGTGCCCTCTCCTAATGAATTACTAAATCTGGGCTTGTTGGAAAACAATGCTATATAATGACCATTTTTTGGGTACTGCCTCAGATTAGCTTCTGAAACTGGGCAAAATTTGCCCCATAACTTGGAAAGTCCATTCAGTAACTATTTCTCTGTGATCATGACCACAATCCGTCTTCCCTACTTGCCTTATTCGTCCATACATGTGCTTGATATTACCTGAAATGTAAGGCAATTTGGTGTGTATTAAAGCCCTGTTTGCACCATTGTCAAAGCTTTCATGGTGTGGTCTGGAGTTGGGAATAACACGGGTATGGGCTACTCCCTTGATTTCTTGGGGGCGGGCTAGAGCAGAAATTTGTTTTGCATGGTTCAGCTGGAGCTGCCATTTAGGTGTTCATAGTGCTTCAGTTAGACAGATACAGTTAAGTTTGTACCCTAAAGGAGGACCTGTTTTTGTCCACCTAACTGCTGAAGATCATTGTACACCGAATGATTGAAATATATGGAAATCCTTTTTTAAGAAAATAAGCTAGAGCTGTTATCCACACTCAAATATGTTACAAATCGTTGCTTGCACACTTCGGCAAGAAATATGTGGCGTCCATCCCCAAAAAATAAATATACATGGTGCCAGTGGTTTCATGCTTAACCTAATAACTATCTTCTTTTGTTGATGCCATATTTTATCCACCTTAACATAGCTAAGTTTCTCTGTTTGCAGCATTAACATCACTTTTCACTGTCTATATCTTCTCTTTTCTTCTGCACTGCCATTAATACTCTTTTTTGCTTCTGCAGGCAATTTTCTGTTACTGGGTAACGGCAAACTTGTTCTCTCTTGGGTATGGTTTTGGTAAGTCCTCCAGACTTGAAACCTTGCACATGTCCATGTCTTTTGTTTGTCTCCTTTCCTAGTTTCTAATGCGCATACCTTCCTTCCAAAATTTTCTCTCAGCTCTCCGGAAGACAGCTGTAAGGTATTTCTTGAATCTTCCGGAGGTTGTACCACAGCCCGCACCTGCGCAAGTGTCGACCTTCAACCTTTTCGAGGCACCAAAGCCAGTGTCAGCAGTTGATACACCCACTGGAGACAACGGTGATTCACCCACCGCAGCCAACGGGTCAGAGCAGTCTAATGCTGAGCTAAGCGATCGGGTTGTGTTTCTTGAGAAGAAGATTGCAGAACTTGAGAGGCGGGCTAAAGCTAGAGGCGAATCTCAAGAATAATAAACTAACAGGCAAGTTTTGATCGAGCACGTGAATCCTATCCTAAAGAAGCACTGTTTGTAACCTGTGTCTGGTGGCGAAGGGATATCTGGCACCGACTTACCAATATATCACCAAGATTTGACTTGGACTATCCAATTTTGTGAGCATGCGTGTGTGGCAACTGTTGTTTCGAGCGAATAAACCGGAGGGATCCTGGCAGATAAAATCGCCAGTGTTTGTTGGATTAACCGCAGTGATGCTGGCCGTGCAGAAACCAGAGGGTACTTATTATCCCTGTATCAGTTGCTTGACATTTGAGAATCGAACGATGTAATAGTATTAGCTTTTAGTTTGCGATCAAGATAAAACGCGGCTGTTGAAAACATATGGTGGGACCGTCGATTCCTGTTACATTATTGGATGATAAAGTGATGAAGTAATACCCTGTTATTCTGAGACTGTCTTAAATCACTGCGTACTTTCTACTTGTATATCCTTACATAGACGATGCTGTGACTTGCGCTTTAATTGGCTAATATGCTGCTTTCATCATGTGATCCCAAAGATCGATATAAACATAGCCAAAGTTTGGTGGGACAACAACAAAAAACAATCCCTGAAAAAGAAGCAAAATCTATATAGTTCTTCCCACCGGACATGAGATTCGCCAGATGCTTCTCTAGCTCGTGCTGATAAACGTCTATCTATGGCTCCATGGTCTTTTGCTAGCTTTTGCCATTAGATTCTACAACTCTTAACCTTGCGGCTGCAGAGTCTACGGCTACGCAAAGCATCAGCAGATGCATCCTTGAAGGAGAACCAACCTGTAGTTGAATGGTTAGGAGGTCAGTGGTACCGCAAGCCCATCAGAGATCACATCTCAAGTTTGACGCTTTGGTGTCTCGTAAAGGCAGAATATTCTATCAATGAGAGGCGACGTTTCTGTCGATAGTGAGCTGGTTGTGAGGACTTTGTGTCTTCATAGGGGGAGTGTTTGTATATGTTTGTGAGCATCCGCGTTTGTACTGTGTTTCTCGGAAAAAAAGACCATCAGAAAACAAGAATTGACAGTTCAGACAATAGTACTCCAGAGCCAGGAGTACCATATCACAGGTGTTTTCTGAAATATTACTCCATCCCAGTCTAAAAAGAGTGGGTTACGCAGTATTACCGCACTCAGCCTCACAACATGTTTGATTCAGAGCAGTTAATGGGAAATGGGAGTTTCAAGGATATGTGACTCTGTTTCATTGGGGGACAAAAGTGTTCAGGAGGAAAGCGCAAATAGAATTAAGGAGGCTAGTTTCAAATCTCTTCCCTGCTCCCTCATATTAATTCGCATGAGATATAATTTTCTCTTAAATCCTCACCACACTCCAAACACGGGGTTGAAACTAATTATCAACTGCCCAAGGTTAATCTCTCAATAAACTCCTACATGTAAACTCTCATTCTCTTTCCCGAACCCTTGGGGCTGGAGTCCGTCCACCTTCCATGTAAAAACTAAAAAAGGTTCCGTTGGTAGGGGGATTCCTCGCAAAAAAAGAACCCACCTTTTTCATGAGGAGAAGGAATGGATGTGCTTAGGACAAGCTGCTGATGAGAGAGTGCACGGTCACCACCAGAGGCCATGGGTAGGATGATGGGCATTCACTGCTACAATGAACTGGGCTCAACGGCTATATTGTCTTTCTTTATGCTAGTTAAAATTAATGGAGATTGCGATCATCTTAGAGCATGGCTAACATTATAGCCACCTGATTTGTCGGGGGATGACACCCGGTAGGCACCGGAGCCCCAAGGATTTTTCAAAACATCGGGGCGGCCAGCGCCCCTCCATCCGGCTCCCCGGCGCGGGCCGGCTGGGCACGGCGCCAAGGCCGGGCCGGCTGGCTGCGGGTCAGCGGCCGTCCCATCTAGCCGTACGATGAGACCGCTCGCCCACGACGGGAGAGCGTGGCTACAGTGCCGCCAACCCCGCTGACCCGGGCGACCGACGTCAGCCCGACGTGGCACTGTAGCCCCACGACGCCAACCACTCCGTGACGCGGGAGGCGACGGGCAACAGTGCCGTGCAGCCGGCGGGCCCCACTGCCGGCTCCAGACGATGACCGCAGGGCCCCGCCCCCACATAGATTTACCGTTGTACCCCGGGGGGCCAGCCTATAAGACCCCCCGGGAGCCCTCCATGCAGAGGGGCTGGACTCTTAGCACACACCCGCACACACACACTCACATGAGAGGTAGAATGGGGAGCTAGCTCCTTCTTCCTCCTCCGCCCAAACAGCTCCAGGAGCACCATTGTAGCCCTTGTGCCTATCATACCATATCCGGCAGGACTAGGGGTGTTACCTCCCACGGAGGGCCCTGAATCTGGGTACGTCTTGTGTCTCGCACTCGCGCGTACCGACCTCGCTTCCGGAACCCACCGGCCTCCTCACGCAGCCCCCCACTTTTAGCCATCTCATGGCATCTGCTGTGATTTCACCACGACTATTGGCGCCCACCGCGGGGCTGCTCGCGGCGTCGGTCGGAGTCAAGTTCCGGACGAGACCCTTCACCAGCTCCGGCGAGCGCATTGCGCACGGCTTGGTCCGCGCACCTGGCGCGGCCAACCAGGTCGGCTGTGACGCAGCGCCCGGCGCGGACTCCGCCGGCCCCGTAGGCCGCTCCGTCGTCCCCTTCGGCGCGCTGCACATCTTCGTCGTGTTCGTCCCCGACGAGTACCCTAGCGAGGTACACAGCTTCACCGACTCGCCCGTCCCTGTCGGCTGCGCCGTCTCCAGCGATGTTGCGATCCTCTGCACTCACGTGGAGGTGCTGACCACCGGCTCCAGCCTCAGCTCCTCGCGCGGCAAGGAGAAAGCCGCCGCGGCTGCCGCCGCTGCGGCCCAAAGCAGCCGGGCCGACCCGCTGCTTGCGGCGCTACAGAGCCTGCGCGCCCCCATCACGCCCGACGCCGACCAGGCGGCCGCCGCGACTCAGCTCAACGAAGATCATCAGCACCTGCTGGACGAGGCCACGGCGTTCGCTGCGGCGCGGCGCCGGTTGGAGTCCGCCCAGCGGGAGTATGACACCGCCCACGGCCTCACGCCGGCTGCCGCCGAGCCCAGCCGGGTCGCCGAGGTGTGGCTTCATGGTGGCGCCATCGGCCGTGCGCTAGGCGCAGGCCGGCCCACTTACGACACCCCCGTCAAGAACATGCGCGCCGCGCAGGAGGCCATGGCGGACCTCGAGTTTCTGGAGGGCGAAGAGCTGCTGCAGCAGCAACAACGCGTTCGCGACCTCATCACCACTGCGAACCTGCAGCAGAAGCGGTTCGAGCCGGCCCAGCCCGCTGCCTCCGCCTCGGAGAACACCGGGGTCCCGGACAGAGTTCTTCGGGACATGCAGCAGGCCTCTTCCCTGCACGCCAGCGCAAGCCGCTCGGGCCGTCACCACGCAGGCCGGAGCCGGCGCAACCGCACCACGACGGTCGGTGACGGTGTCGCTGATGAGTCGGCTGGAGACGGCCGGCTCCAGCAGCCGGAACGCCCCTTGCCGCTTGCTCGGCGGCCCCAGTCGGCCTCTGCCGGCGCAGTGCCACGCGGTCCCGTCGCCGACCGTCTGGGGCCTCGCGAGCCCTACGACGACAACGATGCCCGCCATCACATCGACCGGTTGGCACGGTCCACGGCCCTCGAGGAGGAGAGCTCCATTGGCTCCGCCTGTTTCGGGCCACGCATCCGCGAGGAGCCCTTTCCCAAAGGCTTCTCGCTGGCCCGCGACACCCCCAAGTATAGTGCCATCTCCAAGCCGGAGGACTGGCTGGTCGACTACACCACGGCCGTCGGCATAGCCGGCGGCAACAAGCGCGTGGCGGTGCGCTACGTGCCCCTCATGCTGCTCGGCTCGGCCCGGACATGGCTGAATAGCCTGCAAGTCGGCAATGTGAACTCCTGGCTGGACTTCGAGGACGCGTTTGTGCGCAACTTCACCACCACGTACAAGCGCTCGGGCCGGCCCCGCCAGCTCTCCATGTGCGTCCAGGGCCTGGACGAATCCCTCCGCGATTACCTCACGCGGTGGACGGAGCTGCGCAACTCCTGCGAGGGGGTCCACGAGGTGCAGACCATCTAGTATTTCATCGACGGGTGCCGAGACGGCACCCTCCTCAAGCACAAGCTGATGTGCTCCGAGCCGGCCACCTTGGCGGCGCTCATGGCCACGGCGGACAAGTACGCCACGGCCGATGATATCTACTACACAACTTATTCTTGTAGACTCGTGTTGGGCCTCCAAGCGCAGAGTTTTGTAGGACAGTAGCAATTTTCCCTCAAGTGGATGACCTAAGGTTTATCAATCCGTGGGAGGCGTAGGATGAAGATGGTCTCTCTCAAACAACCCTGCAGCCAAATACAAGAAATCTCTTGTGTCCCCAACACACCCAATACAATGGCAAATTGTATAGGTGCACTAGTTTGGCGAAGAGATGGTGATACAAGTGTAGTATGGATAGTAGATATAGGTTTTTGTAATCTAAAAATAAAAAAAACAGCAAGGTAGCAAGTGATAAAATGGAGCACAAACGGTATTGCGATGCTTAGAAACAAGGCCTAGGGTTCATACTTTCACTAGTGCAATCTCTCAACAGTGCTAACATAATTGAATCATATAACAATCCTTCAACGTGTGACAAAGAATCACTCCAAAGTTCTTATCAAGCGGAGAACATAAGATGAAATTGTTTGTAGGGTACGAAACCACCTCAAAGTTATCCTTTCCGATCAATCTATTAAGCTATTCCTATAAGTGTCACAAACAACCCTAGAGTTCGTACTAAAATAACACCATATGATACACATCAACCAACTCTAATGTCACCTAGATACTCCAATGTCACCACAAGTATCCGTGAGTTGATTATATGATATGCATCAAACAACTTCAGATTCATAATATTCAATCCAACACAAAGAACTTCAAAGAGTACCCCAAGATTTCTACCGGAGAAAGTAGGACGAAAACGTGCATCAACCCCTATGCATAGATTAACCCAATGTCACCTCGGGAATCCGCGAGTTGAGTGCCAAAACATACATCAAGTGAATCAACATAATACCCCATTGTCACCACGGGTATTCATATGCAAGACATACATCAAGTGTTCTCAAATCCATCAAAGTATTCAATCCGATAATAGTGAAACCTCAAAGGTAAAAACTCAATTCATCACAACAAGATAGAGAGGGAGAAACACCATGTGATCCAACTATATTAACAAAGATCGCGGTACATCAAGATCGTGCCAAATCAAGAACACGAGAGAGAGATCAAACACATAGCTACTAATACATACCCTCAGCCCCGAGGGTGAACTACTCCCTCCTCGTTATGGAGACCGCCGGGATGATGAAGATGGCCTCCGGTGATGATTTCCCCCTCCGACAGGGTGCCGGAAAAGGGCTTTAGTTGAGATCATGGAGGTACAGAGGCTTGCGGCGGCGGAGTCGAAGTTCTAGGGTTATTTCTGGGGGTTTTGGTATTTATAAGAATTTTTGGCATTGGAATCACGCGAAGAGGGGCCACAGGGGGCCCATGAGGCACCAGGGCGCGCCCAGGTGGCTTTTGGGGCCCCTGTGGTGTAGGGGAACGCGACAGAAAACAAAAAATTTTGGTACAGCGAGCATGCCCAGGATCACTATGGAGATGCATACAAGGTTTGATCTGATCATTACCTACTCGTAGCGCAGCGGAAGTAGAGTCGATGAAGATCGTTGGTGCAGATCCCCGCAGCTAGGATTTACAACCTCCCAACCGTGGGGATGTACTCCCTCATCAGCCCCTCGGACAGCCCTTCGGGAGGCGGTCGGACAGTCCCCCGGACGGTGTCACGGACAGCCCTTCGGGAGGCACTCACAGAAACTCAGACGGTCACTCGGACAGCCCTTCGGGAGGCACTCTCGAACAGCCCCTCGGGCAAAAATATCGAACCTATGACCTCTCTACGGGTTGCACACATACGGTGTCATCTATCCGGCAGGGCTTCGCCATCCAGAACTAGTTCCCACCGGAACCCAGACAGCCTTTCGGCTCTACGAAACTATTTCGCGAGGAGGGAGAGAGAAGGCCAGATCATGCATGGCATTTGTATGTGAGAAAGAGTGAGTGTGGAGAGTGCATCTCCACCTCTATTTATAGGAAAACCCCAAGGAGTAGGGTGGCACTTGAAATACCCAAAAAACCCATCACATGGATCTTCCAAGGGGGCATATTGGGAAGGCTAGAGAAGCTCCATGGAGGAGCTCCCCTCGTGACCGGCCACACCTAGTGGGCCCCCCCATGAGGGGCTCCCATCCATCAATGTCATCCCCAAGATATTTTGGGACAAAGCCCAAAAAGGTGGCTTTCCGTAAAGTAACCATAAAGTGATTTTTACTATTCGTGAAACCATTTTTCCGCGACCGTTAAATCCAAAAATATTTCTGTGGGTCTTAGAATAATTCCAGTACCCACTAAAACAATTCTGGACGTGTTCCGAAACATTTTCAGATCAATGATTTTCATCAGCGAAAAGCAACCAAAGCGGTTCCGGCAGCTCCGGAACATTTTCGGTTTTTTTCTCTGAAAAAATCCCAGAAGTTCCCAGAACAATTCTGGCACCCTCCAAGAATTTCCAGGCGTGTGCCAAAACCATTTTGACTTAATGGTATATTCCGAAACAACTTTTCGGTTTTACCTAAACTATTCCGGTGTTCTCTCTTCGGAACTCTTCCGTTGTCTCCGAAACTTTTTTGGTGACTTTCTCTCAGACTCCCTGTCTAGTATTCAGCAGATAGATGACCCTTAAGCGTGTGACCCTATAGGTTCGGTGAAGTATAGACATGACCGGAACACTTTCCGATCAATGATCAATATCGGAGCCGTGGACACCCATATTGACCCCTATACCCACACGAATAAATATTCGAGTGAACCTCCAGTTGCCGTGTGCTATTCCTGTTGCTTCGCAATATGTTACAATCACCCAAGGTGAGATTTATCGGCATCCCCATGGATCAACACTTGTCCACAATGCCAGTTACCTCGTTACCGGTTTTTGTTCTCTTTTCTCGTTTCCGTGTTCTGGCATCCCTGTGATCAAATCACAATGTGTCTGGCCAGACGATGTTGGATACCGTAACACCAAGAGGGCCCAAAGAATATCTCTCCATCGTTGGAGGAGCAAATGCCAATCTTGAGCTATCAAGTCCCTTGTCATACTTTCCCATGAACCCAGAAGCCGCCGTAATAGCCACCCAGTTATGGATGACGTTTAACAAACCCCAAAGTTCATGAAGCAAGCATGAAGAAACTCAATACTCTCATGGTCTAAGGAATTATGCAAATGTTAACTTTCTCTGTGTTATAAACCATTAACTTGTGACGAATGTATCTCATAGCATAACATCAATTCGGGTCGATTCAACACAAGTGTTCTCCTAACAATGTGCCCTCAGAATTGCCGGCATAGACATGCCTATGATCAGAAAAACAGGACCATCATGCAACACTTGAGCTAGTCTTAGAGGCATGACTAGGAATACATTTTACCGTTTATTATTCCACACGTGACATGAGTTTCCCTCCGAGCCTCGTGGATATTGCAGACTCGAGAATCATTGCAGTTATAGCATGGAACATAAACTTAATTAGGAACAAGGGGATAAATAATAACATTTATTATTGCCTCTAGGGCATATCTCCTACAGACTCCCACTTGCACTAGAGTCAATAATCTAGTCAATGCAAATGCACTTTACACCTATGGCATATCGGTGTAAAATATGCTTCGATTGTGGTATAGCCTGATGTCCAACGGATCTGACAACTTCAGCTCCGTGTGTATCTTTGCATATCCTCACGTTTTCACGCTTTCACAAAATTCATATTTTGTGTGGACTTGGCTTTGTATATATGTGAATCACAGGTCGAACCTTGATTCCTCAGACTGAGCTATGGAGCAACTATCTACAATAGTGTCCCATTGACCAAAGCCTTCTTGGAACCATACTAAGTTCATGAATGAACTATATGATTCAAAATCTTCTTTGTCGCTTCTAAAGCGTCAACATACTTAGCCTTTGTTATAGAATTCGCCACAGTAACCTGTTTAGAACAGTTCCAACTTACCGTGTTACCATATCGTGTATTACACAAAACCCTTAACTTAAATCAAAAATCGCATGGAGCATTGATGAAGACTATATCGATATAATTACTTACAATGAGCACTTCATAATCTCTGCTTGCGAGAAAACATGTCATCAGTGCTACTTTAGTACTCAATGACATTTTTCACTGTTGTCCCATGATCAGTACTTTGATCACTTTGGTATCTATACTCGCAACAACTTGGGAGTATTGGACATATCTGGTTGTTTTACATACCATGGAATACATGATTAATCCAAACACAAAGGTGTGTGGAATATCCATCATGTATTTTGCTCATCAGTGTTTTGGGACACCGAGTCTTGCAAAAACTCTTTCCATGTGACTTCGGCAAGAATCACTCCTTGGCGTTTTAATGCTAAACTGTTTTAGCATCTTGTCAATATGTATTTTGGCTTAGCCCTATTAGGCAATTCTATCTCCATAGATAACTATGCCTAATATCAAGGCTACCTAGCCCAAGCACTTCATCAAAAAACTATTTTTCAATGAAGTCCTAATTCGTGTCAAGAAATTTATATTATTTCCAATTAACAATGTGTCAAGCACACAAGGTTTTTAGAAATATTATTATGCTCCCACTTACTTTCTTGTAAACACAAGCATCTTCGTTATCCATTGATGAAATCATACTCTTTTGACTATTTCATCAAAAACGAAGATTCCAACTCCTTTTTGCTCTCTTCTGTCCATCGCTGGGACTTTGAAGTTTGCATACTCACTAGCATCCTCTGGATAGACAAAATACCTTGGAATGTATCACATGCAAGTCCTAGGTAGCATTTCCATCTCATGGAAATCCTTTTGGCATCCATGTATCATATCTCATGATTGAAATATGTATTAATTGCTAGTTTAACCCGAACCGACTTTAAGCATCGCTACGGAGAGACAATCTCGTCGTAGTTAATTCCTTGAATTTTTTATAAGCAACAAGTCGAGCTTTATGGATAAGACATTTTTATCCGTATCAGTTTATAGTTCCATTAATATTCGTTAGACTCTAAGTCTTCCGAAAGGTGTATCTAGATTTTAATCTTGAATCATTTATATGGAAACTATCTCGGATTATATTGGCATTTAGCCAATTCCGAAGTCAGGGCCCATGAACGCTTCCTTGTGTATCGTAGGTATACTGTTGTCAAACAACAATATCTTGTTTGCGCACCTGAGAGGTTTGCATGAGTTTTGCCTACGTGGTTCAGCTGCAAGTTTGACCGAAGTCCATACATCTCATGTAGAGGCTTTCGTATCAGTCGTAGTAGGAAACTCTGGAATCACTTCCAAGGTTTCTTTCCTTTGACCTGATGACAAAGATACTATTATCTCGTTGAGTTGCACTGTCCTCCCACTCACCTTTTTGCAAGAACCATTTTCTTCAAAATCATACCGCTCTTTGTGGCAAACCTTTTGCCTCGGTATAGTAATGGAGGAATACCCAATAAATTAGGATAACCTACAAAGTAGCACTTGTCTGATTTGGAATCGGTTTGTAAATATTTTACACAAGCCCCATATTCCAAATGTTAAGAAAAGACATAACATGGTTGGGTGTACGATACCATGGCGTCAATTCAACAAATTTGATGTCACTCTTTTCAGTGTAAAAGCCGCAGTCTCTAAAGCATTACCTTAGAAGGGATAATGGCAAATTGATTTATGTCATCTTTGATCTTACCATGTCACAAATGGTTTGATTACATCTTCACGGACTTTCCACTCACAGTGGTGTTCCGGGAGGTGTAAGTTATGAAACTCTTTTCACAACTCATCAGACATTCGCTAAACTTGTAACTCAAATATTCCTTTCCGCAATCTAATTGCAGAAACATAATTTTCTTGTTATAATAATTTCTACTTCATATTGAAAATCTTTTGAATGATTTCAAAAGATCCAGACTTACGTCTCATCAAGTAAATATCCATATATCTACTTGAGTCATTTCAGAAGATAGACAAATCCACTGCTAGCAACAACATTTATCGGACTACATACATCAAAATGTATGATCACCAATAAGTTCGTTGCTCGTTCCTTATGGCCTGTGAACGGTATTTCAGTCACTTCACTTCTGGATGAAAGTTGCAAGTGTCAGATGATTCATAATCAAATGACTTCAAAATCCATCATAATGGAATTTCTCCATGCGGGTTTCTCCAATGTGACCAAATGCAGTGCCACTCAAATGTGGCATTCTTTTAGTCTTGCGACATTTAGCGTCATTGTTGTGGATGTATCATATTACCATCAATATTCATAACATACATCCCATCCTTGATGGAAGCATGGCCCTTTATGTTATTCATAATACTGAACAACAATTGTTCTTTTATGAACAACCCTTTTGCAACAAACATTATGCAATGGGCTAGAGTGTATAAAACTCTAAAATGAATTATGAAAGTAAATACGGAGGTAATATATTATTATCAATATTCATAACATACGTCTCATTCATAATGAAAGTATGGCCCTTATGTTATTCATAACACCGAACATCAAAAGTTCTCTTATGAACAACCTTCTTGCAAGATACTTTACGCAATGGGCTAGAGTGTGTAAAAACTCTATAATGAATTATGAAAGTAAATACATAGTTAATGTACTGAGTATAGCAACTTTTACTATGTTCCCAGCGCATATCTAAACCTCATTTCTGGCAAGTCTTTTAGGCCATAGTAGTTCTTGCATCGAGTCGCAACAGAATGCAATCGAGCGGGTATCTCTGTGATCAACTCACAATACCCAAGAATCAGTGATTAACATGTTTAATCATAATTCCCAAGAATTATATCTTTAACCAGCCTTTCATACATCTATAACTCGTATGACATTCATACATAAGCTGGATATTCCAGTCTTCTCTCCTTTTGCCTTTATACTTCTAACAGTTTAACTTTCAGTATTTCTCCTACTCTCAGAAGAAGCACCCAACTTTAAGAGTGGCGTTAGCCTCGGACTTTCTAGGCGTGTAAGTCACACTAACACCCTTTGGATATTTCCTTTCTCTTTAAGTTGTTGTTTTATTCACCTTCATTTACATGACATGCGTTCTTCTGGATCCCTCTCTTATCAGTCAAATGCCTAGTAAACACTTTACTAACACTTTGCAAACAAACATTGCTTCGGATATCTCATATCTTTTAGCCTTTGTCTGCATCTGAAAACAATTTTTAGTTCCATGAATATCATATAACTATCCCAAACTTTTGAAGTTTGGGTCTCATGGAAACAAACACATTGCACTTGACCGTAACGGAATTCTAGCTTTTGGATTGAAGGACGAGAGTCACATCATCCATAGCATCAGCGGGACAATACCGAAAGCATGCGATAGGACAAAGTCCTTCTCGGCATTCTTGAGGACAATCCTCACATTACGTTACCAACCGTAAAGTTTAACCAGATAAATAACAGCTTATTCAATTTTAATAGGGACGGTGGAAACGCGAGCCATTATTCTATAACTAATATACAAAACACACTTTAGACTATGTTCATAATTAATTGCACATAGAATTAAACAAGTTAATTCTACAGTGCGCTCCCACTCAAACCAATATCTCTCATAATTGATTGTGAGTGATTCAAGATCCGAATATCAATTCAACGTCATAGAATCATCATCTTATGACGAGGATTTCAATCGGTAGGCCAACTTGCCGATCACATCTCTATGTGACTCTTGTTCCTCTTTCGATGCGTGTGTTCCGAGCTCAGGACGATCCTGCCATGAACGTCAAGACAACCAAGTGATCTCGCTGCGAGGCCTGACCTCACCCGCCTTACACCCGTACAATCGTTCGTACCCATGCATCCATGGCGCACCCCGAAAGGAAAGATGTTGTGGCGGTGCTACACTTGGGAGAACACTAACTACTTGATATTTTAAGTGAGAGATCACCCTAATAAAAGCGACTACCGCGCAATAAAAAAGGGTGCATCATAAGGGATAAACATCTCAGGCAATTCATAATAGCATGATATGGTATAGCCCTTTCTGACGGAGAAGTCTTTTATTTCTTCGTCTTCGGCATTCGCGTCGGTGTTCACCTTCGCGAAGTTTGCCACCACCTTGTCGATGCAATAAATAATACTGCTATCTCTATAGCTAATAAAATAATGCATTATAACAAGGTTGACTCGTAGGTCATTTAAAGTGACAATCATATGGCTCCAGCCATCATGCCGAATCATGACATGCAGGTCATGTTAATTTACATTATATAGTCATCTCATACATAATCAAATTAATATGATAACTGCTATACCACATCACATGCTCATCTCATGTCATCCTGCAAAACCAAGTTAGACGCCTCTAATCGGTTTATGCAAAATTTTATTTTACGTGGCTTCTAAGGCTTCGAAACAAACCGAAGCTACCAACGTTCATCATCAAGTATGATTATTCAAGTCGCTAGATTAACTTTGCGGGGCGTATGAAACACGAGATAATAAAATCTTGAGCCCCATACTGAACTTCGTCATACGCATGACCCCCGTGCAGATCATATCTGCATTGCCCTTTTGTCTGCGAAATTTCATCTTTCTTTTAACTATGGTGGAATTCAACGAACTGCTAGCACTTCGTTGATCAATCAGGATCACGGATTGCCAGAACTTTGAAACTCCACCATACCGTTATCAAGATCAAAAATACGCAAATTCCAGGGAAGCAACAAGAACATCGGGTAATAGATTTCATCTGCTACCCGCACAAATAATTTTCAGTAATAGAACTCATCTACTACAAAATATATTTGTGCAACACCCATACATCTCTGTGTATTCTAGATCGTAACCTGCATCTACGCATAGCACGGCTCATGATGCCACTGTAGGGGAACGCGACAAAAAACAAAAAAATTCGGTACAGCGAGCATGCCCAGGATCACTATGGAGATGCATACAAGGTTTGATCTGATCATTACCGACTCGTAGCGCAGCGGAAGTAGAGTCGATGAAGATCGTTGGTGCAGATCCCCGTAGCTAGGATTTACAACCTCCCAACTGCGAGGATGCACTCCCTCGTAAGCCCCTCGGATAGCCCTTTGGGAGGCGGTCGGACAGTCCCCCGGACGGTGTCACGGACAGCCCTTCGGGAGGCAGTCACAGAAACTCGGATGGTCACTCGGACAGCCCTTCGGGAGGCACTCTCAAACAGCCCCTCGGGGAAAAATATCGAACCTACGACCTCTCTACGGGGTTGCACACATACGGTGTCATCTATCCGGCAGGGCTTCGCCGTCCAGAACTAGTTCCCACCGGAACCCAGACAGCCTTTCGTTTCGCGGGGAGGGAGAGAGAAGGCCAGATCATGCATGGCATTTGTATGTGAGAAAGAGTGAGTGTGGAGAGTGCATCTCCACCTCTATTTATAGGAAAAACCCAAGGGGTAGGGTGGCACTTGAAATACCCAAAAAACCCATCACATGGATCTTCCAAGGGGGCATATTGGGAAGGCTAGAGAAGCTCCATGGAGGAGCTCCCCTTGTGGCCGGCCACACCTAGTGGCCCCCCATGAGGGGCTCCCATCCATCCATCCATGTCATCCCCAAGATATTTTGGGACACAACCCAAAAAGGTGGCTTTCCATAAAGTAACCATAAAGTGATTTTTACTATTCATGAAACCATTTTTCCGCGACCGTTAAATCCAAAAATATTTCTGTGGGTCTTAAAATAATTCCAGTACCCACTAAAACAATTCTGGACGCGTTCCGAAACATTTTCAGATCAATGATTTTCATCAGGGAAAAGCAACCAAAGCGGTTCCGGCAGCTCCGGAACATCTCCGAAAAAATCTCAGAAGTTCCCAGAACAATTCTGGCACCCTCTAAGAATTTCCAGGCTTGTGCCAAAACCATTTTGACTTAATGGTATATTCTGAAACAACTTTTCGGTTTTACCGAAACTATTCCGGTGTTCTCTCCGAAACTCTTCCGTTGTCTCCGAAACTTTTTCGGTGACTTTCTCTCAGACTCCCTGTCTAGTATTCAGCAGATAGATGACCCTTAAGCATGTGACCCTATAGGTTCGGTGAAGTATAGACATGACTGGAACACTTTTCGATCAATGATCAATATCGAAGCTGTGGACACCCATATTGACCCCTATACCCACACGAATAAATATTCGAGTGAACCTCCAGTTGCCGTGTGCTATTCCTGTTGCTTCGTGATATGTTACAATCACCCGAGGTGAGATTTATCGGCATCCCCATGAATCAACACTTGTCCACAATGCCAGTTACCTCGTTACCGGTTTTTGTCCTCTTTTCTCGTTTCTGTGTTCCGGCATCCCTGTGATCAAATCACAATGTGTCTGGCCAGACGATGTTGTATACCGTAACATCGAGAGGGCCCAAAGAATATCTCTCCATCGTCGGAGGAGCAAATCCCAATCTTGAGCTATCAAGTCCCTTGTCATACTTTCCCATGAACCCGCAAGCCGTCGTAATAGCCACCTAGTTACGGATGACGTTTATCAAACCCCAAAGTTCATGAAGCAAGCATGAAGAAACTCAATACTCTCATGGTCTAAGGAATTATGCAAATGTTAACTTTCTCTGTGTTATAAACCATTAACTTGTGATGAATGTATCTCATAGCATAACATCAATTCGGGTCGATTCAACACAAGTGTTCTCCTAACAACGTGTCCTCAAAATTGCCAGCATAGACATGCCTATGATCAGGAAAATAGGACCATCATGCAACACAAGATCTAGTCTTAGAGGCATGACTAGGAATACATTTTACCGTTTATTATTCCACACGTGCACATGAGTTTCCCACCGAGCCTCGTGGATAATGCAGACTTGAGAATCATTGCAGTTATAGCATGGAACATAAACTTAATTAGGAACAAGGGGATAAATAATAACATTTATTATTGCCTCATGGGCATATCTCCTACATGTGGGTCTTCTGCTGCTCCCCCGAAGCTTCCTGGGTCTGTTTCCTTCCAGAAAAATTGTCAAAATGTTTCGCTGCATTTGGACTTCATTTGATATGGATTTTCTGGAAAACCAAAAATAAGCAGAAAACAACAACTGGCACTGGGCACTAGGTCAATATGTTAGTCCATAAAAATCATATAAAAGCCATATAAAAGTGCACCAAAATCATACAAAACTATAATAAACATGGCATGAATACTTCATAAATTATAGATACGTTGGAGACGTATCAACATCCCCAAGCTTAATTCCTGCTCGTCCTCGAGTAGGTAAATGATAAAAGAAATAATTTATGAAGTGTGAATGCTAGCATAGTGCGTAAGTTTGATCTATGATAATTTCAATCACTTTTCCTAGCATCATGACAACAACTTTTTCTCATAAAACTCATCAAGATAAAGTAGCAATCAATTCACATGTTATGGTTCAAACAATGCATTCTCTTGAAACTTAACAACCTATGTTCTTAGTCACCAAACAATTGCAATTCAACTTATCTTCAACAAAGTCTAAGTAAGGGCTCCACATACTCAATTATCATTTAGTCTTCTATGATTGCTAGTACTCAAAGCATATTTTTAGAACAAATAGCATCCATCAAACACAGAGAAAGATAGGGCTTAATGTTTCGCCTCCCAACTTATTTATCATAGAGATAATTGTCTACAATAATAATTCATGATCAAATATATTTGACTGGCCATATGTGCCTGGATCTTTCCCCACCAGATGATGCTTGCCAACTAGAGAATAATTAAGGTTGAAATGAGAAGTAATACTATTGACTCTTGCATAAAAGTAAATACATAAAGTAAAAGATAGGCCCTTCACAGAGGGAAGCAGAGGTTGTCATGCGCTTTTTATTTTTGGATGTGCAAGCCCTTAATGCAAATGAACGTCACGTTATATTGCCCCTTGTGATAGCAACCTTTATTATGCAGTCCGTCGCTTTTATTTCTTTACCATCACAAGTTCGTACAACGCTTATTTTCCCTTGCAATAAAATATCATACATATTTTAGGAGCAATTTTTATTGCTTTTTGCACCGATGACAACTTACTTGAAGGATCTTATTCAATCCATAAGTAGATATGATGGACACTCATGAGAAGAAGCTGGGTTTAAGGGTTTTTGGATGCACAAGTAGTATCTCTACTTAGTATGAATTTTTGGCTAGCAAAAGATCCTAAGCAAACACCACATGTTGGAGGATCCATAACAATATAACTTCTATGCAAATATACCCAAACATAACTCATTACGTTGTCTTCCTTGTCCAATTTCAACTAATTTGCTCAAGTTTGAAAATAATTAATGGGTATTCACAATCATAAAAGATGTCCAAGATAATATATTTATATGTGAAAGTTCTCTTCCTTATACTACTTATTCATGAATTGCTTGTATGACCAATATTGTGATTGTCAAGCTTCAATAGATTTTGCTTTCTAAACCCAATGTGAAACTACTACTAGGCATGATACAAGCATATGAAGCACATATAATTTCAGCTTTTATGATATTCGATTCATTCAACAATTTACTCATAGGATATAAGTGAAGCACAAGAGTAAATGACAAACTACTCAAAAAAGATATAAGTGAAGGTCAAATGAGTAGTTAAATAATTAAGTAGCTATGTGAGGACTATGTCTCATTTAAAAACTTTAGATCTTAAGTATTTTATTCAAACAGCAAAGAAAACAAAATAAAAATATATTCCAAGAATAACTCATCTCATGTGAAGAAGCAAAAACTTAGGCTCAACCGAGACTAACCGATAATTGTTGATGAAGAAAGGTGGGATGCCTACTGGGGCATCCCCAAGCTTAGATGCTTGAGACTTCTTAAAATATTAACTTGGTATGCCTTGGGCATCCCCAAGCTTTAGCTCTTGTGTCTCCTTAATTCCTCTCATATCATGGTTTCTCTAAATCTTAAAAACTTCATCCACACAAAACTCAACAAGAACTCGTGAGATAAGTTAGTATAAATCAATGCAAAACCTTATCATTCTCTACTGTAACAAATTAATAAAATTATAATTTAACATTGCATACTAAATGCCTCTGCATATTTAATACTCCTATCCTCAAATAGAATCATTAAACAAGCAAACATATGCAAACAATGCAAACATAACAGCAATCTGTCTAAACAGAACAGTCTGTAAAGGATGAAGAAGGATCCATACTTATTGAACTCCAAAAATTCTAAAAATTTACCACACTGTATAAAATTTATCATATATTACTGTGTCAAAATTTCAAGATTTTATCACATTCTTAATTTTCTGAAGAATTCAAACAATAACAGCAAACTTTCTATTTTGAAACAGCAACTCATATACTTGCAAACTAAGCATGGTGAAGGCTATCATTGACACTTTTTACTGAAGTAAAAGTTAAAAAACCATATTATAAATAAAATCAAGCAACTCCAATTAAAATAAAATGATGCTCCAAGCAAAACACATATCATGTGACGAATAAAAATATAGCTCCAAGTGAGGTTACCGATAATGTTGAAGACGAAAGAGGGGATGCCTTCCGGGGCATCCCAAGCTTAGTTGCTTGGGTCTTCCTTGAATATTACCTTGGGGTGCTTTGGGAATTCCCAAGCTTAGGGTATTGCCACTCCTTATTCTCCTCATATCGCTATCTCACCCAAAACTTGAAAACTTCAATCACACAAAACTTAACGGAACTTCGTGAGATGAGTTAGTATAGTAAAACAAATCATTCAGTTGGGTACTATCAAGACAAGATTCATAATTTTTCTCACACAATGACTACTGTACCCTATCATTTCTACAATTTATATTGACCAATACAAGCCATAGAAACTATAAAACAAGGAAACTATGCATTGAAAACAGAATCTGTCAAAAACAGAACAGTCTGTAAAGATCTGAATAATGACTAAACTTCTGTAACTCCAAAAATTCTGAAAACTTAGGACAATGTAGGAAATTTTTATATCAATCATGTGTAAAAAATTCAGAATGTTTTCCATGCTCCAGTGAATTTAGAGAATTCCAGTACTGGGCGCAAAAGTTTCTGCTTTTGCACAGAATTAAGTTAACTAACATCCACACTATCCCAAAGGCTTTACTTGGCACATTATTGAAACAAAAGCTATAAAACATGATTACTACAGTAGCTTAATCATGTGAACACACAAAAACAGTAGGTATAAGTATTGGGTTGTCTCCCAACAAGCGCTTTTCTTTAATGCCTTTTATCTAGGCATGATGATTTCAGTGATGCTCACATAGAAGTAAAGAATTGAAACATAACGTGAGCATCATGAATCATATGTTCCTCTCTCACAATAATTTTCAGTAGCATCATGAATGGATTCATCAATATAGCTATCACATAAAGCATTTTTTTCATGATCCACAAGCATAGATTTTTTATTACTCTCCACATAAGCAAATTTCTTCTCATCAATAGGAGTGGGAGTATCATATGAAACTCGAATACTATAAATTGTTTCCACATTAAAAGAGTAATGTTCAGTAAAAGGGTAATCATAATTATGACAAGTTTTATAAATATAATCATCACTACTTTTTATGACATAAGTATCATCACAATAATCATCATAAGTAGCAACTTTGTTCTCATCATAGTCAAGTGAAACCTCTTCGGGGATAGTGGAATCATTACTAAATAAAGTCATGACCTCTCTAAATCCACTTTTATCATTATAATAGGATTCAACACCCTCCAAAATAGTGGGATAATTATTATCTAAAGTTGACACTCTTTCGAACCCACTTTCATAAATATTGCAATCATCATAAATAGGAGGCATGCAATCATCATAACAAATTTGATCATTCAAAGTAGGGGGACTAAAAAGATCATCTTCATTAAGCATAGCATCCCCAAGCTTGGGACAAACATTAATTGCAGCAAATAAATTCTCAAACATGTCATTCTCATCAAACATAGCATTCCCAAGCTTGTGGCTTGGCATATCATAAGCATAATCACTCTCATCATTAATAGTATGAATAGCACCAATAGTATAACAATTATTATCATCATAATTTTCCAAGTCGGTGCCAAAAATATTCTCAAGATTATAAGAAGTATCACTATCTTCCCAATCATAATTATCACAACTAGTAATAGGCATAACAAAATCATCCTCAATAGTTCCTTCGGACATTGTGCCATAGGACAAAGAAGCAATATTATCATCAAGTGTATCATCTTCCACAATTATTTTTGATTCATTCTCATGAGGCACAACAATAATAGGAGCAACACCATTTGGTAGGGATACCATTTTACCTCTACTCTTTCTTCTTTTCTTCTTCTTCACCACATCATGTGTGGGTTTAATCAATTTTTCTGAACTTCTTATTGATGAGATTGGTTGGATAGGGAGCTCCTTCTCGTCACCTATTTCATCATCAGAGATAATAGGAGGGAAAGTGGAAATCTTTACCCTTTCATTAGTATTCCTTTTATATTCTATTGGTTTTCCTGTCTTTCAATAGTTGGCAATATAAGCATTCTCATTGCAATTTACCATACAAAACATATAAATTTCTTTCAAATTAGTTTTAGCATGGTCTGTGAATATGAATGCTTCAAACCAACTATTTTTATGTGAAAATTCTTCACACCCCAAAAATAAACAAAGTTCATTATAAAGTTCAAGGGTGATCAAGTTATTGCAATATTTGGACACGATTCGATCATGAAAAAGCATGCATTGGGAATTAAGGTGACCAACTTTATTGCAAAGTTCACAAGCAATGGGATAAAGAGAACATAATTTTGTAGCAAATTCATCCATCACTTTGAGCAACAAGTTGATTCTATCATGTTTATGCTTCTTACAAAATCTATCATCCCTATAAGGCATGTCTTCACAAAGTTTATGCACTCCACAAAAATTGACATGCTTATAAGAAACATTTTTGTCATGACTAGTGCAATCATCATTAGTATTTTGGATATTCATAGAATTCATACTAACAACATTGCAATTATGCTCATCATTCAAAGATTTTATGCCAAACATTCTATTGAATTCTTCTTCTATCAATTGAGCACAATTTTCCGATCCATCATTTTCAAGAAAGACATTATAAAGACGAATAATATGAGGCAACCTCAATTCCATTTTTTTAGTTTTCTTTTATAAACCAAGCTAGTGATAAAACAAGAAACTAAAAGATTCAATTGCAAGATCTAAAGATATACCTTCAAGCACTCACCTCCCCGGCAACGGCGCCAGAAAAGAGCTTGATGTCTACTGTCGGGGGGATGATCCCCGGGTAGGCAACGGAGCTCGAACCCCTTCTTAAAATTTACCGGAGCAAGCCAGGCCCTTCAATCCGGCTAGCCCGCTCGCCGGCTCCCCAGCGCGAGCCGGCTCGGTAGGGCGACCCGGCTCGGCCGGCTGGCCCGTGCCGGCTGGCCATGAAGGGACAAGCTCTAACGACGAGGCAGGCGTGGCTACAGCATCCCCTCCTTTACGCCGGTCCGAGTAGGCGTGGCTACAGCACTCCCCGCGCCCCCGCCCGAGGCGGGTTGTGTCAGAGTGACACGATCCAGTAGCAGGGTGGCGCCGGCCAACCTCTGACGACGGACAAGACATGCCATAGTGCTGCGCAGCCGACCAGACCCTCACCCGGCGGACCCGGCGATCCGGCGGCCCCCACCACCGGCTCCCGGTCGATGACACCCGGGCCCTGCGCCCATTTAACCTTACCATTGTATCCCGGGGAGCCGGCCTATAAGACCCCCCGGGAGGCCTCCATCCAGGGGGGTTGGTTCTTCCTTCAGTTCTGTCTTCGACACCCGATAGCAACACACACACACACACACGCAAGGGAGGTAGAACGGCGGCCCAGCCCCGTCTCCTTCCTCCGCTCGCACAGCTCCAGGAGCAGCCTTGTAACCTTTGTGCATTCATACTCCATTCGGCAGGATTAGGGGTGTTACCTCTCCGGAGGGCCCCAAACCTGGGTACGTCTCGTGTCTCACACTTGCGCGTGCCAACCTCGCCTCCGGAACCCACCGGTGTCCTCACGTAGCCCCACCTTTTCAGCCATCTCATGGCATCTGTCGCGAGAATACCACGACAGTTGGCGCCCACCGTGGGGCTGCTCGCGGCGCCGGCCGGAGTCAAGTTTCGGACGAGGCCCTTCACTAGCTCCGGCGAGCGCATCGTGCACAGTCTGGTCCGCGCGCCTTGCATGGCCAGCCCGGCCGGCTGCGACGCTGCACCGGGCGCGGACGCCGCCTGTCCCGTAGGCTGCCTCGTCGTCCCCTTCAGCGCGCTGCGCGTCTTTGTCGCGCTCGTCCTCGACGAGTACCCCCGTGAGGTTCACAGCTTCGCGGACTCCCCCGTCCCCATTGGCTGCGCCGTCTCCGATGACGTCGCGGCTCTCTGTGCCCGCGCGGAGGTGCTGACCATCGGCACTAGCGCCGGCTCCCCACACGACAAGGAGAAGGCCGCCGCGGCCGCCGTTGCCGCGGCTGCGGCCCCGCCGCACCGGGTCGACCCGCTTCGCGAGATGATTCGGAGCCTGCAGGCTCCCATCACGCCCGACGCCGACACGGTAGCTGCAGCGGCTCAGCTCAATGAGGACCGTCAGCACCTGTTGGTCGAGGCCACGACGCTCGCGGCGACGCTGCGCCGGCTAGAGTCCGCCCAGCGGGAGTACGACAGCGTCCACGGTTTCACGCCGGCCGCCGCCGAGCCCAGCAGGGTCGCGGAAGTGCAGATCCGTGGAGGCGCAATCGGCCATGCGCTAGGCGCAGGCCGGCCCGTCTACGACACCCCCGTCAAGAACATGCGCGCGGTGCAGGCGGCCATGGCGGATCTCGAGTTCTTGGAGGGCGAGGAGCTGCTGCAGCAGCAGCAGCGCATCCGTGACCTCATCACTGCGGCAAACGAGCAGCAGCAGCGGTTCGAACGAGCAGCAGCAGCGGTTCGACCCGGCCCGGCCATCCGCCTCCGCTACAGGAAATACCGCGAACCCGGAGAGGGCCCTCCGGGATGCGCAACGGACATCCTCCCACGCCACTAGCGCGAGCCGCTCTGGCCGGCATCGGTCTGGTCGGAGCCGGCACAATCGCGCCACAACCGCTGGAGGCGGCATTGCCGACGAGACGGCTGGCGACGGCCGGGTTCAGCCGCCGGAGCCCCCCGTGAAGCCGGCCCGGCGGCTCGAGCCGGCCCGAGAAGCCCCCACGTCCCGCGGTCCCGTAGCCGATCGGCTCGGTCCCCGCGTGCCCTACGACGAAAACGACGCCCGCCACCACCTCGACCGGCTGGCGCGCTCCACGACCCTGGAGGAAGAGAGCTCTGTCGGCCCGGCGTGCTTTGGCCCCCGCATTCGCGAGGAGCCCTTCCCCAAAGGTTTCTCGCTGCCCCGCGACTCCCCCAAGAACAACGGCGCCAAGCCGGAGGACTGGTTAACTGACTACACCATGGCCGTCGGCGTAGCCGGTGGCAACCGGCGCGTGGCCGTGCGATACGTCCCCCTCATGCTGCTCGGCTCGGCCCGAACGTGGCTTAACAACCTGTGAGCCGGCAGCGTGAACTCCTGGCTGGATTTCGAAGACGCGTTCATCCGCAACTTCACCAGCACCTACAAGTGACCCGGCAAACCTCGCCAACTCTCCATGTCCGTCCAGAAGCCGGGCGAGCCCCTTCGCGACTTCCTCACGCGGTGGATGGAGCTGTGCAACTCCTGCGAGGGGGTCCACGAGGTCCTGGCCATCCAGTACTTCGTCGACGGGTGCCAAGACGACACTTTGGTCAAGCACCGGCTGGTGTGCGACGAGCCAGAAACCGTGGCGGATCTCATGGCCGTGGCGGACAAGTACGCCACGGCCGACTCCGCGATGAATGTGAAGGTCACGATCGACGCAAACGGCAAGCTCCGCCTGGCCCAGCCGGCTCCCCCCAAGCCGGCTGGCGACAACAACCAGCGCTGGCAAGACAACAACAACAACAGCAACAACGGCAAGCGCAGGAACGACCAGCAGGCGCCCCGCTACGACAACCGGCAAGTCGCCGCGGTGGAGGGGGAACAGTCGGCCGAACCGGGCTCCAGCCAGCGCCCGCGCACCGGCAAGGCCGCCTGGAAGCCCAAGCTGTCCTTCGAGCAGATGCTCGACGCCCCCTGCAAGAACCACAGCGGCGCGAAGCTGTCGACCCACACGCTCCGGCAGTGCAGCTTCACCCAACGCCTGCTGAAAGGCAACCTTCCACCCCCGCCACCCTGAGCCGGCTCGCAGCAGCCGCCGCTCCCGCCGCCTCCACCGCCACCTGGCGCCCTCGCCGGCAACCCTTTCCCGCGCCCGGACGCGTCCTATGTCGTCTTCACCAGCGAGGGCGATGACAAGCACGCCAAGCGCAAGAACGCGGCCGAGGTGAACGCTATCGTCCCTCCGGTAACCCAGTACATGCATTGGTCCGACCGGCCGGTCAGCTGGACCCGAGAGGACCACCCGGCCGTCATGCCCACGCTGGGTGGCTACGCCCTGGTGCTCGAGCCCACGTTCGTCTCCGAGAAGCGCACCTGCCGTTTTTCATGGGTGCTGATCGACGGCGGCATCAGCATCAACATCCTGTACCGCGACACCATGACCAAGCTCGGCATCGAGGCGCGACAGCTGGAGCCGACCCGGACGGTGTTCCACGGCATCGTGCCGGGTCTCTCCTGCTCTCCGATCGGCCGGATCCAGCTTGACGTCCTGTTCGGCTCCAGCAGCCATTTCCGTCGCGAGCCGATCTGGTTTGAGGTGGTCGACCTAGCCAGCCCCTACCACGCGCTGCTGGGCCGGCCCGCGATGGCCAAATTCATGGCGGTCCCCCACTACGCCTACCTGAAGTTGAAGATGCCGGGTCCCAAGGGCCTCATCACCATCGTTGGCGACTACAAGAAATCCCTCGAGTGCGCCAAAGCCGGCTCCCAGCTGGCCGAGTCGCTGGTCATCGCCGAGGAGAGGCGCCAGCTCGACCGGATCGTGGCACTGGCTAACGCGCAGCCGGCCGTGCCGACTCCGCCTAAGCCGGCCGCCGACGAGGCCTCCTTCAAGCCGTCCAAAGACACGAAGAGGGTCCCGCTCAACCCGGCCGACCCCAGTTCCAGCAAGTACGTCGTCGTGGGCATCGTCCTCGACAGTAAATAGGAAGGCGAGCTCGTCGATTTCCTCCGTGAGAATCAGGACTATCTTTGCATGGTCCCCCAAAGACATGCCGGGAGTCCCGAGGGAATTCGCCGAGCACAAACTTCACGTCCGCAAGGACGCCAAGCCTGTCTGGCAGCCACTGCGCCGCTTCTCCGAGGAGAAGCGGAGACATCGGTGAAGAGATCGCTCGGCTGCTCGCAGCCGGCTTCATCATGGAAGTTTTCCACCCGGAATGGCTGGCCAATCCAGTCCTCGTCCTGAAGAAAAATGGCACCTGGCGCATGTGCATCGACTACACCAGACTAAACAAGGCCTGCCCCAAAGACCCGTTCGCTCTGCCCCGGATCGACCAAGTCATCGACTCCACAGCCGGCTGCGAGCTCCTGTCCTTTCTGGACGCCTACTCCGGCTACCACTAGATCAAGCTGGACCCGGCCGACGCCCTCAAGACGTCCTTCATCACGCCCTTTGGGGCGTATTGCTACATCACCATGTCGTTCGGCTTGAAGAATGCCAGCGCCACCTTCCAGCGCTGCATGCAGAAATGCTTGCTGCCCTAGCTCGGCAGAAATGTGCACGTCTACGTCGACGACATCGTGGTGAAGACCAAGCAGCACCTCACGCTCCTAGCCGACCTCAAGGAGACCTTCGCCAACCTGCGCCGGTTCCAGATCAAGCTCAACCCGGAGAAATGCGTCTTCGGCGTGCCGGCTGGCCAGCTCCTCGGTTTCCTCGTCTCGGAGCGCGGCATTGAGGCCAACCCGGAAAAGATAAAGGTGATCGAGCGCATGCGCAAGCCGGCCCGGTTGCGCGACGTCCAGAAGTTCACCGGCTGCTTGGCCTCTCTCAGCTGGTTTGTCAGCCGGCTGGGAGAGAGGGCCCTACCCCTGTATCAGCCGATGAAGAAGACGACGACGTTCGAGTGGAGCGACCAGGCGGACAAAGCTTTCCGCGATGTCAAGCGCATGCTATCCACCGCGCCCGTCCTAGCCGCGCCGGCTGAGAAGGAGCCACTTTTGCTGTACATCGCCGCCACCTCCCGCGCGGTCAGCACGGTGCTGGTGGTCGAGCGCCCTAAGTAGGGCAAGGTGCAGCCGGTCCAGCGTCCAGTGTACTTTCTGAGCGAGGTGCTCTCCGCCTCCAAGCAGAACTACCCCACTACCAGAAGATGTGTTACGGCGTGTACCTCGCCGCCAAGAAGCTGAGGCAGTACTTCTAGGAGCATACCATTACCGTGGTGAGCACGGCCCCCATCGGCGAGATCATGGGCTGCCGGGATGCCACTGGCCGGGTGGCCAAGTGGGCTATTGAGCTAGCCGGACACACAATCCTCTACGAGCCCCGCACCACCATCAAGTCCCAGGCCCTGGCTGACTTCCTCGTCAACTGGACCGAGACCCAGTACCTGCCGCCGGCTCCCGAGTCGACTCACTGGCGCATGCACTTCGACGGCTCCAAGATGCACAACGGCTTGGGAGCCGGCATCGTGCTGTCCTCCCCCAAGAACGACCGACTGCGGTACGTGCTCCAGATCCATTTCGCCGCCTCCAACAACGTTGCCGAGTACGAAGCCCTCGTGCACGGTATCCGGCTGGCCAGGGAGCTCGGCATCCGGCGCATCCTCTGCTACGGTGACTCGAACCTGGTGGTGCAGCAAGTTTCTGGTGACTGGGACGCCAAAGACGCCAACATGGCCAGCTACCGCTTCCTGGTCCAGCAGCTCTCCGACGGGTTCGACGGCTGCGAGTTCCTCCACGTCCCTCGCGCGGACAACGAAGCGGCCGACGCACTGGCCAAAGTGGGCTTCACCCGGCAAGCCATACCATCCGGCGCCTCCCTCGAGCACCTCCGGAGGGCGTCCACCAAGCCGTCTCCCGAGTCGGAATCCATCTTCGTCCCGGACGTCCCCGACGCACCCCCACCCGACCTTGGAGTTCCCGGCCCAAGCTCGGGGACTGCCGGCTCTGGCTCGGGGACAGCCGGCTCCGGCTCGGGGACTGCCGGCTCCAGCTCGGGGACTGCCGGCTCCGGCCCGGGGACTGCCGTCTCTGGCTCGGGGGCTGCCGTCCCGGACCCCATCCCGGTGGCCGTCTTCACAGTGGTGACGGCTCCGTCCTGGGCTCGGCCGATCCTCGCCTTCTTGGAAGACGGCGACCTCCCCAGCGACGAGACCGAAGCCCAGCAAGTGCAGCGGCGAGCGTCCGCCTACAGCATCATCAACCACGAACTCGTCAAGCCTAGCACGACAGGCATGTTCCAACGCTGCGTCGAGCAGGACAAAGGGATCGAGATCCTCCTCGACATCCACCAGGGCGAGTGCGGCCACCACGCCGCCTCGAGGTCCCTGGTGGCCAAGGCTTTCCGCCATGGCTTCTACTGGCCCACAGCCTTGCAAGACGCCGAACAGCTGGTCCTCAAGTGCGAGGGCCACCAACGCTTCAGCAAGCGCAGCCACCAGCCGGCCTCAGCCCTCCAAACCATTCCCATCACGTGGCCCTTTGTCGTCTGGGGACTCGACATGGTGGGGCCCTTCAAGACCGCCCGAGGCGGCATGACGCATCTGCTGGTCGCCGTCGACAAGTTCACCAAGTGGATCGAGGCTAGGCCGATCAAGAAGCTCGACGGGCCCAGGGCCGTTCGGTTCATCAAAGATATCGCGGTTCGCTACGGCGTGCCGCACAGCATCATCACGGACAACGGCACCAACTTCGCCAAAGGCGCGCTGGCCCAATACTGCTCCGCATCCGGCGTCCGGCTCGACTTGGCCTCCGTCGCACACCCCCAGTCGAACGGCCAGGTCGAGCGGGCAAACGGCCTCATCCTAGCCGGCGTCAAGCCGCGACTCGTCGAGCCACTCGTGCGCTCACCCGGCAGCTGGCTCGATGAGCTGCCGGCCATCCTCTGGAGTCTCCGGACGACACCCAACCGCTCAACCGGGTTCACCCCGTTCTTCCTCGTCTACGGAGCCAAAGCAATCATTCCAACCGACGTCGAGTTCGACTCGCCCCGGGTGACCATGTACACAGAAGCCGAAGCAAAGGAGGCACGCGAAGACGGCGTCGACCTGCTCGAGGATGCGCGCCTTCTGGCCCTCAGCCGGTCAGCCATCTACCAACAAGGCCTACGCCACTACCATAGCAAGAAAATCAAGCCCCTCGCGTTCCGCGAGGGCGACCTCGTGCTCCGGCTCGTCCAACGAACAGCCGGCCAGCACAAGCTGGCCTCCCCTTGGGAGGGCCCCTTCATCGTCAGCAAAGCTCTCTGCGACCGGAACGCGTACTACCTCATCGACGCCCAGAAGCCGAACAAGCGCGAGAGAGATACAGCCGGCGAGGAGTCCAGCCGGCCCTGGAACGCGGAGCTCCTCCGTCCGTTTTATAGTTGAATGCATGCACGTATGTATCACCACCTTTTGAGTTTAACGAAAGCAGCAAGCCTCCCCGCTTTCGATTCTCCCGCCGAGTCGGCCCAGCCGGCTTGGGGGCTCGGGGGCTTCCTTTGCCGTTTTTACTAAGCTCTGTGTCTATACACTTATCCGCTTTCGATTCTCCCGCCGAGTCGGCGCAGCCGGCTCGGGGGCTAGCCGGCTAGACCGCACCTCGCCATATTTTCCTTTGTCCGTTTCGAAGCGTACGAACCGCCAAAGCCCTCTCTTCACCAGCCACAGCCAGCTCCCGGCTGTCCGGCCTGCAATAGCCAAAGGCCCGCAGCATCGTCACGCAAGAACAGCTAAGGAGGAGAACCCGGCGCGGCCAACCCGGCCCAACCCGTCCTTTCTTACTTACTCACCGCACGACCGGCTGCGCGCCAGCCGGCTTTGCCGCCTGCCGCCAGCCGGCCCAGTGGGTGATTCGCTCGCGCTCAACGTCCGAAAAAGCCTAAGTATTGTGCGTCCCCTCTCAAGGTCGAATCCCCGTCCTAGCCACAGTCCGCCACCCGGCTGTCCAGCTAGCGGGAAGGAAGCCCGAAGAAAAGACAAACAAGAAAAGGCCCAAGGCCGAATAGCAAACAGTCAAACGACATGCAAAATTTATAAACAACAAGGTCCCGCGACCTCAAGTTCATTACATGGAACTACACCCCAAGTGGGTGGACCTGCTACCTAACTAAGTTTGAGTACAGGAAAGATAAAAAGGAAAAGAAGCCTAAGCGGCGCCCGCGTTGGCTCCGGTCGGTGCCGGCTCGGGTAAGGTGGATGCGGCCGCCGGGTCGGGCCCAGAGCACTCCGCCCTCTCGGTCGTGGCGTCGTCGTCCGGGTCGGCCTCGTCGTCGGCGTAGGCCCCCGTCTCGGCCAAGCTGCCGTCCGGGTCGTTGAGCAGCAGGCCGAACTCGTCGGCAGGGAGCTCCTCGCCGTCTTCCTTCCGCTCCAGGACGAACTCGTCGTGCAGGGCGAACGAGGCCAGGTAGCTGGCCCGCCCGGAGATCCGCTGCGCCCGCGCTACCAAGTCATCCTCAGCGCCGGCCCGCTGCGCCGCCAGCCGGTCGAGGTCCAGGCCCGGATACCAAGACACGACGAAGCGCAGCGCCGTCTCCGCGCCGGCCCGGGCCGCGGAGGCCCTCCACGCGCCGAGTCGCTCCACGCCGGCTTCCAGTCACCGCGCCAGCCGGGTGACGCTGTTCGGCACCACCGCGCTCGGCCAGAGGCTCCGCGCCATGCCCAGCCCGGCGTCGAACAGCCGGCGCATGTGCCCCTCGACGGCTCCAAGACGGGCCTCGCAGGTGAGGACGAGCTCCGAGAAGGTCCAGGCGGCGTAGACATCGATGTCCGCCCCTAGCGCGCGCTGGTCCGCCCGGTGGGCACACACGGCCGCATCAGCCGCCTCCTGCGTCTCGGGGAAGACTCCTGCCTAGGAAAGAAACACATCAGCCAAAAGAAAATAACTGGCCGGCTAGGCCAGCCAGACCAAAGGGAAGATGGCACGCACGGGTGAAGGCCTCGTCGAGGTGCTGCGCCTCGCCCAGCATCCCGTTCTCCCGCAAGGCCGACGCGTGAGCCTGGGCCTCGAGATCCTTCTCGAGCTGGGTGATCCTCCTGCCGGTGTCCACCAGCTCCTCGGACGCCTTGCCGCGCTCCTCCGCCAGCCGGCTCAGCTCCGCCTGATGGGCCTCCTCCGCCTTGGCCTTCTCGGCCACCAGCCGGTCCACCTCGGCCCGTAGTCGGTCGCGGTCGGCGACGGCGAGGTCACGCTGCAGGCCGGCTTCAGCAAGCCGGCTTTGGAGACCCGACACCTCGGCCGCGTCGGCTGCGTGACAGTGTTCCCGGTCAGATGCCGGAAGCAAGGACAAGAAGAAAAAGACAAAGCTCTAAGATTCGACCTGGCTGCTCAGCAGTCCGGCCCGAATCTCGGGGGCTACACCCAGTGGGTGCGCTGACGCGCCCCCACTGAAGGCATGCAAGACGTACCTTGGACCCGGCGCAGCTCCTCTTCTTTGGCGGCAAGCTGGGCCTTGGCCTCGCGGAACCGCTCCCGAAGCCGGTTGTACGCGCTGGCCCGCAGGTCGTACAGATGCTGCACGCAGACAAAGGATTAGAAGAATGCAAAAGACAAGCTATAAGATTCGACCCGGCTGCTCCGCAGCCCGGCCCGAACCTCGGGGGCTACACCCAGTGGGTGCGCTGGCGCGCCCCCACTGACTCAACATCCAAGGCAAGCAGAGAAGAAAAAACTCACCGCAATCGCCTGCTCCAGCCTCCGTGCCGCCTCCTGCTCTTCCCGGACGAAGGCCTGCAGGCGCTCGCTCCGACCGCGAAGCTGCAAGAGCAAGGCATCCGCTGCGTCGTCCTCCCGGGTTCGCGGCCTGACCACAACCTCGCCAGAGCTTGCCCACGGCTGCTGCATCCAGGTCCCGGGGCCGGATCCGCTCCCACCCGGCCGCTCGGAGTTCGTGGCGGCTTGGTGCGGCACGACCACCAGGGTACCGGCGTCCCCGGTCGCGACCTCCAGGGCTGGCGTCGGCTGTGCTTGGCCGGACGGCGCGGAGCCCGCCTCGCGCCCCCTTCCGTCACCCTCGCCTCGTCCCGCCGGGTCGGCCCGGGGCGGCGTGTCCACGACGATGTTTTCATCGACGTCCGACTGGCCGTCGGCCGGCTCCATCCGCCCGGCCGGCTCGCCCGCTCCCTGCAGCCGTGGCTCGACGATTGTCACCGCCGGTGTCAACCCCCTCTCCATCTCCGGCCAGGCCGGGTCCTCGGCGGTCCCGGCCCGCTTGGCGGAGGCCCTCTCCCACGCCCGGGCCGAGGCCTCCGCCATCTCCTTATCCGCCTCCGCCCGATCCCGCTAGGCGGCGCGCACCGCCGCGTCGGGATCCTGGCCGAACTGGCGGGCCGCGAGGTCCTCCTCTGCGGACCGGTCCGGCTCGCGGTCGATGGCGCTGCTCCGGGTCTTCCTCCAGACGGCCTCGCCCGCCGCCGCCTCCGCTGCCGCCATCGCCAAGTCAACGGCGGACCTGTGCACAGCAAGTTCATCACCACAAAGGCTTAAGCAAGAAACAAGCAAGAGATCAGAAAAGGACAAGTGACACTTACCCGATAACCTTCGGGACCTCCCGCCTCGGGCTCTCGGACGGGGCAATCCGGCGTTTCTTCTTGACGATGGCCCTCTCGCGCGCCGGCCGCGCCGCCGCCGGGCGCTTCGCAGCCGACCTCGTCTCCACCACCTCCTTCCCATGCAGCCGGCTTCCGGACGCCGCCGCGCGGGCCGGCCTGGTGCCGGCCATCTTCCGCAGCCGTCTCAGGGGGTCGACGCTGCCGTTCTCCCCAGCCGAGGGCGCCGCACCGTCGGCATCGGTCAGGCCCTCGTCGTCGTCGTCCGGCCAGTCGCACAGAAGATCAGGTGGCGGAGACTTACCTGCATGCCGAGACCCGCCAGCCGCGGCGTCGGCCAGGCGAGCCTCGACCGCCCCCTCCTCCATCTCGGCGCCGGCCTCCTCCACGTCCAACTCGGGCAAGTCGGCCAGCAGAATCTGGGGATTCGGTCCGTCGTGGTTCTGCTGGCTGGCGAATAGCTGCGGCCCTCCCACAGCGTCAGGACACAAGAATAACGTCGAAGCGGCAAAGAATAAAGACCAGGGACTCACCGCCGGCGCCGGGTTCTCCCTGTGATAGGGCTCCTTCCCGAAGCTCCACCCGTCCTCCTTCAACCCGGCCTTGGAGATGTAGTTCACCCATTTGGCGATCCCAGCCGGCGTCAGCTCCTTGGTCGACATCCGGGTTGGGTCGCGCCGGCCGCTCATGTCGCAGATCCGGTGCGCCCGGCACTGCAGCGGCAGCACCCGGCGGGCGATGAAGGCCGCGATGAGGTCGGCCGGCTTCAGCCCCTCGCGATCCGTCATCTCCATGACCCGGCGGCAAATGTTCAGGATCTCCTGCAGCGGCTTCTTGGGGCAGTAGCCCTAGTTCAGCTTCTCGAGCGGCGGCGCGTCGACGAAAGGCGGAAGATTGACGACGTCCACCGCCGGGTCGCCGTTCCGGACGTAGAAGAACGTCGTGTGCCACTTCTTGGCCGAGTCCTCAAGCGGCAGCTTGGGAAATGGCCCGTTCACCCGGCCGGTGACCATGGCTGCCCCGCAGTCCGACATGGCGCCGGCTGACGCCCCTTGCTGCTTGAGGAAGAACATCTTCACCCACAACTCCATGGTCGGCAGCACGCCAAGATAGCCCTCACAGAGTGTGGTGAAGCCGGCGACCTGCAGCACGGCGTTGGCACCGAGGTGATGCGGCTGCAGCCCGAAGAGGTCGAGGAAGGCGCGGAAGAAGAGGCTCGCGGGGAGGCCGAGTCCGCGCTCGAAGTGCGAGTAGAATACGACGAACTCGCCCTCCCGCGGCTGCGGCACCCTCTCCGGGCCGGGCATGCGCGCGACCAGCGCCTCCGCCGGTGGCAGTCGTTTCGTGCGGCAGAGGTACCGAATGTTTTCCTCGGTCACTATCGAGCCCTCCCAAGAGCCTTTCGGCAGCGCCATTGGTGGGCTCTACGTGCGTGAAGCTGTGGCGGCGAAGAGAGGAGAAAGGAGGGAGAGCCGCGGGCTTTTGGTGACGGCGTGCGACGGCTGGCGCAAGAGCACACGGCGGCAGCACCTCGCTCGAGCACGACGGAGAAGAAGAGAAGAGGAGCGCGGGGCGGGGGTGCGGGCGTGAAACGTTTCCGTCGCACTCCCCCCTCTTTCTCATTTATAACCACGAGAGATCGTGGGGGAGTGGGATCGTTTGCGCCCACGATCCCCACTCCCCCGCACTGTGCGCGCTCGTTCCCCACGCGCATTTACTGCACGGGGAAGAGCAACCGCCAAGGGTCGCCGCAGTAAATCCCTCGCGCGTGGGCCGAGGGCGCGTCATGGCGGGCCCGGTCCGCAGTCGCGTCCCGTCGCGTGCGTGGGCTGGCAGGCCTCGCCCGCCGCGAAGCGACACGTGGCGGTCCGTCAAGCTGCGGCGGGAGCGAATCGCCGTGCAAAGCAAGACTTGTCCGGCGGACGTTTTCGTTTCCCGCCCCGGCCGGGGTGCCGCGTCCCGGCCTCCGGAAGCTGGCCCCCAGCGGGTGTGCCCGGCGTCTGCTGCCGCGTCGCCGGCATGCGGACAGGCGGGGCCGCACGGCCGGGTTCCCGCGCTTCACCAACAAACCGATTCCTGGGGGGTAAGCTGCGAAGGCCCCCCTGCTTGGAGCTGGCGAGCCTTCACAGCTTCGGGGACTACTGTCCGGGGGATGATCCCCGGGTAGGCAACGGAGCACGAACCCCTTCTTAAAATTTACCGGAGCAAGCCAGGCCCTTCAATCCGGCCATGAAGGGACAAGCTCTGACGACGAGGTAGGCGTGGCTACAACATCCCCTCCTTTACGCCGGTCCGAGTAGGCGTGGCTACAGTACTCCCCGCGTCCCCGCCCAAGGCGGGCGGTGTCAGAGCGGCACGGTCCTGTAGCAGGGCGGCGCCGGCCGACCTCTGACGACGGACAAGACCCGCCACAGTGCGGCGCAGCCGACCAGACCCGCACCCAACGGACCCGGCAGCCCCCACCACCGGCTCCCGGTCGATGACACCCGGGCCCCGCACCCATGTAACCTTACCATTGTATACCGGGGAGCCATCCAATAAGACCCCCCGGGAGGCCTCCATGCAGGGGGGTTGGTTCTTCCTTCAGTTCTGTCTTCGACACCCGATAGCAACACACACACACACACACACACACACACACACACACACGCAAGGGAGGCAGAACGGCGGCCCAGCCCCTTCTCCTTCCTCCGCTCGCACAGCTCCAGGAGCAGCCTTGTAACCTTTGTGCATTCATAATCCATTCGGCAGGATTAGGGGTGTTACCTCTCCGGAGGGCCCCGAACCTGGGTACGTCTCGTGTCTCACACTTGCGCGTGCCAACCTCGCCTCCAGAACCCACCGGTGTCCTCACGTAGCCCCACCTTTTCAGCCATCTAATGGCATCTGTCGCGAGAATACCATGACATCTACTACACAACTTATTCTTGTAGACTCGTGTTGGGCCTCCAAGCGCAGAGTTTTGTAGGACAGTAGCAATTTTCCCTCAAGTGGATGACCTAAGGTTTATCAATCCGTGGGAGGTGTAGGATGAAGATGGTCTCTCTCAAACAACCCTGCAACCAAATATAAGAAATCTCTTGTGTCCCCAACACACCCAATACAATGGTAAATTGTATAGGTGCACTAGTTCGGCGAAGAGATGGTAATACAAGTGTTGTATGGATAGTAGATATTGGTTTTTGTAATCTGAAAATAAAAAAAACAGCAAGGTAGCAAGTGATAAAACGAAGCACAAACGGTATTGCAATGCTTAGAAACAAGGCCTAGGGTTCATACTTTCACTAGTGCAATCTCTCAACAGTGCTAACATAATTGAATCATATAACAATCCCTCAACGTGTGACAAAGAATCACTCCAAAGTTCTTATCAAGCGGAGAACATAAGATGAAATTGTTTGTAGGGTACGAAACCACCTCAAAGTTATCCTTTCCGATCAATCTATTGAGCTATTCCTATAAGTGTCACAAACAGCCCTAGAGTTCGTACTAAAATAACACCATATGATACGCATCAACCAACTCTAATGTCACCTAGATACTCCAATGTCACCACAAGTATCCATGAGTTGATTATACGATATGCATCAAACAACTTCAGATTCATAATATTCAATCCAACACAAAGAACTTCAAAGAGTGCCCCAAGATTTCTACCGGAGAAAGTAGGACGAAAACGTGCATCAACCCCTATGCATAGATTACCCCAATGTCACCTCGGGAATCCGAGAGTTGAGTGCCAAAACATACATCAAGTGAATCAACATAATACCCCATTGTCACCACAGGTATTCATATGCAAGACATACATCAAGTGTTCTCAAATCCATAAAAGTATTCAATCCGATAATAGTGAAACCTCAAAGGTAAAAACTCAATTCATCACAACAAGATAGAGAGAGAGAAACACCATATGATCCAACTATATTAACAAAGCTCGCGGTACATCAAGATCATGCCAAATCAAGAACATGAAAGAGAGATCAAACACATAGCTACTAATTGATGTCTACTACACAACTTATTCATGTAGACTCGTGTTGGGCCTCCAAGCGCAGAGTTTTGTAGGACAGTAGCAATTTTCCCTCAAGTGGATGACCTAAGGTTTATCAATCCGTGGGAGGCGTAGGTTGAAGATGGTATCTCTCAAACAATCCTGCAACCAAATACACGAAATCTGTTGTGTCCCCAACACACCCAATACAACTGTAAATTGTATAGGTGCACTAGATCGGTGAAGAGATGGTGATAAAAGTGTAGTATGGATAGTAGATATAGGTTTTGTAATCTGAAAATATAAAAAACAGCAAGGCAGCAAGTAAGAAAAGTGAGCACAAACGGTATTGCAATGCTTAGAAACAAGGCCTAGGGTTCATACTTTCGCTAGTGCAATCTCTCAACAATGCTAATATAATTGGATCATATAACCATCCCTCAACGTGCAATAAAGAATCACTCCCAAGTTCCTATTAGCGGAGAACATAAGATAGAAATTGTTTGTAGGGTACGAAACCACCTCAAAGTTATCCTTTCCGATCGATCTATTGAGCTATTCCTATAAGTGTCACAAACAGCCCTAGAGTTCGTACTAAAATAACACCATATGGTACACATCAACCAACTCTAATGTCACCTAGATACTCCAATGTCACCACAAGTATCCGTGAGTTGATTATACGATATGCATCAAACAACTTCAAAATCATAATATTCAATCCACACAAAGAACTGCAAGGAGCACCCCCAAAGTTTCTATCGGAGAAAAGATAATGAAAACGTGCATCAACCCATATGCATAGATTACCCCAATGTCACCGCGGGAATCCGCGAGTTGAGTGCCAAAACATATATCAAGTGAATCAATATAATACCCCAATGTCACACTAGTAGAAAACATGGCTTTGGTCCAGGCCAGATAAGAGCATCAATCCCGGTTCTGTTACGAACCGGGACCAATGGGTGCATCAGTCCCGGTTCATGAGGCCAAGGCGCCGGCCAGGTCACGGCAGGCACCAGTCCCGGTTCGTCTGACCCCTTTGGTCCCGGTTCCAGACACGAACCGGGACAAAAGGGCCTCGCTCCTGGCGCAACCCCTTTAGTCCCGGTTGGTGGCTAGAACCGGGACTAAATTTGTGTCTTCTGTCCCGGTTCTAGCCACGAACCGGGACTAAAGAGATGCCTATATATATGCTCTCCCCTGCCCGCTCACTCCTCTGTTTTTTGGCCGGCCGGTGTGGGAGGTGTGTGCTGCTCTGCTCTCACCTCCTATGCACATGAGGTGTTCGATGAAATGCGTGAGTCACACTTAAGCTTTCTCCTCTCCAAGCTCGACCTCCAAGCTCCATTTTCCCCAAGATTTGTCTAGGTTTGGCGGTGCACCATTGTCCCCATCCTCACCGCCGTCGATCGCCCGTGCCGATCTCGTTGCCGGCACCACTGTGGTGAGCCTCTTTTTCTTATCTTCTTTTTAAAAGAAAAAAAAATTCTTACTTGTTGTATGAGTTATATAGCTACTTGTATAATTTTCTTACTTTTATTATTGTTTGTTATTATATAGTGCCATGACTTTGGTATCCGCCCCCGTCGGCCCTCGTCCTGTCTATGATTCAGATGTGGTATATTATCTTTTATTATGATTTGTTTCATTTAGTGTTTATGACAATTATGCCGACCAACGTGACATAGATGTTTTTATTTCGGAGGTATGTGAACCGGAAATTCCAACCGACCCTCTTGTCGAGAGGTTAAATTTAGTTGAAAAAGAAAACAATTACTTGAAGAAAAAATTGAAAAGAATTGAGGAGGAGAAGATGGAATTGGAGTTGCATGTTGCCGATGTCGTCGATGATCACAAGATCAAGATGGATGCAATGCGCTTGAAGATTAGAAAGATTAGAAAATATGCTATTCATAATGAGGCTTGGTATCATTATGCCGTTGGATCAATTGTTACCTTAGTTGCGATTATGATTGCATTTGTTGTTTCATTTAAATGTTTTTCATAGTTTCAATGTATGTTTTAATTAGATGATCTAGAGAGCTACATGTTGTTCTATGAGAACTATATATGTATGAACTTTATGTATTTATTTTTTCAGTAATAACATTTGATCACTACTGTACTTTGGTTTTAATGTGATGATGAACTTGTATTAATTTGGTCACTTCTCTATTCATGATGTTCTGTAATGGTTTTTGATACACTTAATTATATAATGCACGCAGATGAACCGACAATGGATGTACGGTGACCGACGCACCTCCGAGTATCTTGAGAACCTGCATAAATTTCTCGAAGTGGCTGAGGCAAACAAGCAGAATGGTTTTATGTATTGTCCATGCCCTGTCTGTGAGAATATGAAGGATTACTCTAACTTGAAAACCCTTCACGTCCACCTGCTTCAGAAGGGTTTCATGCCACACTATAATGTTTGGACCAAGCACGGAGAAAGAGGGGTTATGATGGAAGACAACGAAGAAGAAGAGGATGATGACAACTATCCCCCTGAATACGGTGATACTGCAACGGGGGAAGTTGAAGATCAAGAGGAACCAGACGATGTGCCCGATGATGATCTTCGCCGGGTCATTGTTGATGCAAAGAGACAATGCCAAAGTGAAAGGGAGAAGTTGAAGTTCGATCGCATGTTAGAGGATCACAAAAAAGGGTTGTACCCAAATTGCGAAGATGACAATACAAAGCTCGGTACCACACTGGAATTGCTGCAATGGAAGGCAGACAATGGTGTATCTGCCAATGGATTTGGGAAGCTACTGAAAATAATGAAGAAGAAGCTTCCAAAGGATAACGAATTGCCCGACAGTACGTACGAAGCAAAGAAGGTTCTATGCCCTCTAGGATTGGAGGTGCAGAAGATACATGCATGCCCTAATGACTGCATCCTCTACCGCGGTGAGTATGAGGATTTGAACGCATGCCCGGTATGCAGTGCATTGCGGTATAAGATCAGACGAGATGACCGTGGTGATGTTGAGGGCGAGCGCCCCACGAAGAGGGTTCCTGCCAAGGTGATGTGGTATGCTCCTATAATACCACGGTTGAAACGTCTGTTCAGAAACAAAGAGCATGCCAAGTTGATGCGATGGCACAAAGAAGACCGTAAGTTGAGAGCACCCGCTGACGGGTCGCAGTGGAGAAAAATTGAGAGAATGTGGGGGGACTTTGCAGGTGATGCAAGGAATGTATGGTTTGGGTTAAGCACAGATGGCATTAATCCTTTTGGGGAGCAGAGCAGCAATCATAGCACCTGGCCCGTGACTCTATGTATCTATAACCTTCCTCCTTGGTTGTGCATGAAGCGGAAGTTCATTATGATGCCAGTGCTCATCCAAGGCCCTAAGCAACCCGGCAACGACATTGATGTGTACCTAAGGCCATTAGTTGAAGAACTTTACAGCTGTGGAATGGAAAAGGTGTACGTGTGTGGGATGAGCACAAACAGCAGGAATTTGACCTAGATGCGTTGCTGTTTGTAACCATCAATGATTGGCCTGCTCTCAGTAACCTTTCAGGACAGACAAACAAGGGATACCACGCATGCACGCACTGTTTATATGACACCGAAAGTATATATTTGGAGAAATGCAGGAAGAATGTGTACCTGGGACATCGTCGATTTCTTCCGACCAACCATCAATGTCGAAAGAAAGGCAAGCATTTCAAAGGTGAGGCAGATCACCGGAAGAAGCCCGCCCTCCGTACTGGTGATCACATACTTGATATGGCCAAGGATTTACAAGTAATCTTTGGAAAGGGTCCTGGCGGACAATCTGTTCCGAATGATGCTGAGGGACGCGCACCCATGTGGAAGAAGAAATCTATATTTTGGGACCTACCCTATTGGAAAGACCTAGAGGTCCGCTCTGCAATCAACGTGATGCACGTGATGAAGAATCTTTGCGTGAACCTGCTAGGCTTCTTGGGCGTGTATGGGAAGACAAAAGATACACCGGAGGCACAGGAGGACCAGCAACGTGTGCACGAAAAAGACGACATGCATCCAAAGCAGTATGAAGGTCCTGCCAGCTACGCTCTTACCAAAGAAGAGAAGTAAATCTTCTTTGAATGCCTGCTCAGTATGAAGGCCCCGTCTGACTTCTCGTCCAATATAAAGGGAATAATAAATATCCCAGAGAAAAAGTTCCAGAACCTAAAGTCTCATGACTGCCACGTGATTATGACGCAACTGCTTCCGGTTGCATTGAGGGGGCTTCTACCGGAAAACGTTCGATTAGCCATTGTGAAGTTATGTGCATTCCTCAATGCAATCTCTCAGAAGGTAATCGATCCAGAAATCCTACCAAGGTTAAAGAATGATTTGGTGCAATGTGTTGTCAGTTTCGAGCTGGTGTTCCCACCATCCTTCTTCAATATCATGACGCACGTCCTAGTTCATCTAGTCGACGAGATTGCCATTCTGGGCCCTGTATTTCTACACAATATGTTCCCCTTTGAGAGGTTCCTGGGAGTCTTAAACAAATATGTTCGTAACCGTGCTAGGACAGAAGGAAGCATCTCCACGGGCCATCAAACAGAGGAGGTCATTGGGTTTTGTGTTGACTTCATTCCTGACCTTAAGAAGATTGGTCTCCCTCAATCGCGGTATGAGGGGAGACTGACTGGAAAAGGCACGCTAGGAGCGGACTCAATAATATGTAGGGACGGGCTTTCTTGGGCTCAAGCACACTACACAGTTCTACAGAATTCTACCTTGGTGACGCCGTATGTCAATGAACACAAGAATATTCTGCGCTCCAAACACCCAGAGCAGTGTGACGACTGGATTACATGTGAACACATCAGGACTTTCGGCAGTTGGTTGCAAACACATCTCATGGGTAACACCACAGTTGGAGATGAGCTGTACTCATTGGCCAGGACACCATCTTCGACTGTATTGACTTACAAAGGGTACGAGATAAATGGGAATACATTTTACACGATCGCCCAAGATCAAAAGAGCACCAACCAAAATAGTGGTGTTCGCTTTGATGCAGCAACCAACAGGGGAAAGGACACATATTATGGTTACATAGTGGACATATGGGAACTTGACTATGGACATGATTTTAAGGTCCCTTTGTTTCGGTGCAAATGGGTCAATCTGTCAGGAGGCGGGGTACAGGTAGACCCGCAGTACGGAATGACAACAGTGGATCTCAACAATCTTGGGTACACAGACGAACCATTCGTCCTAGCCAATGAAGTGGCGCAGGTTTTCTATGTGAAGGATATGTCTACCAAACCGAGAAAAAGAAAAGATAAGGAAGCGAATACATCATACGATGAGCCAAAGCGCCACATAGTTCTTTCAGGGAAAAGAGACATCGTGGGAGTGGAGGGCAAGACAGACATGTTTGAAGATTATGAAAAGTTTCATGAAATTCCTCCCTTCAAAGTGAAGGCTGAGCCAAGCACCCTGTTAAACGATGAAGATTATCCATGGTTACGTCGCAATAAGCAAGGGACACACGCGAAGAAAAAGTGAAGACTTTCTCTCCACAACTATTCTGATGATGGCTTTGATCTAGAATATCAGTGCAGTTACATGTCAAGAAATGAAATGCCTTTGTAACATATGAGTTTACGTCCGAAACCGTGATACTTCGAAAGAGATTGTCCATTTTGTACACGAAGTGCATCCAGTTTTTGCCGTAACCCTCTCAACTTTTTAGCACATGCTATGTGGGTGAAATGATGATACCATGCCAACTTTCAACCTTTTCAGAGTTCATTTGTACTGCTTTTTAATTTCAGGTTCATTTAGCTCAAAGAATGAATTAATAGCAAAAAGAATGAATCAAAAAGCTTTTATAAAACTCTAATAGCAAAAAGAATGAACTAAAAAGCTTTCATAAAATTCTAATGGCAAAAAGAATGAACTAAAAAGAATCAATTAAATATAATATTTTTCAATAGCAAAAAGAATCAACTAAAAATAATCAAAATAATATTAACTAAAATTATCAAAGTATTTATTTGTTAAAAACTTTAATAGTAAAAAGAATTTTCATAAAGTATTTTTTGTTACAAACTTTAATAGAAAACTAAAAAGCTTTTTAAAACTCTAATAGCAAAAGGAATCAATAAAAAATAAAACTTATGCAACTAAAATTATATAAAATTTATGCAACTAAAATTATATAAAATTTATGCAACTGAAATTATATAACTAAAAATAACATATGCAAAAAATAACATTAAAAATTTAAAAACATAACATATGCAAAAAATAAAAAAAAGGCCCACCTACTAGCCACCACGGCCTGCATACGACTAGAAACCCTAGAGATGGGCCAGGATGCAGGCCCGCAGTGCAAGCAGGCCCAATAGGGCGTCAGATAGGCATTTACTGCCTGTAGTAGAGAGGAGCTCGAGAGGGAAGCCGCAGCAGTGCTTATAAACAACTCCGAGCCCGTCTCAACTAGCGAGGTGGGACTAAAGTTTTGGATGCGGCAGCACAGACCATTGGTCCCGGTTGGTGGCTCGAACCGGGATGAAAGGCCCCCCGCCTTTTCGCCTGGCGAAATACACCTTTGGTCCCGGTTGGTGGCACGAACCGGGACGAAAGGGGGGCCTTTCGTCCCGGTTCGTGCCAGCAACCGGGACCAAAGGTGTGACTCTATAAGCAGCACTTTGAGAATTTCTCCCCATTCTCTCCCCCGACGCCGAAACGCACGCCGCCGCCAGGCTGCTCCGCCGCTCCCCGTCGCCGTCCCTGCCCTGACGCCGCCAGGCTGCTCCGCCGCCCCCGACGCCGGCCGCCGCTCCTTGCCCCGACGCCCGCGGCCGCTCCCTGCCCCGACGCCAACCCCCAGTGAGCTCCCCGGCCCCTTCCCCTGCGCTCTGCTAGCCGCCGCCGCCCCTGCTCTGCTTAGGCGCCGCCGCCGCCGCTGCTCTGCTAGCCGCCGCTGCCCCTGCTCTGCTCTGCTTAGCCGCCGCCGCCGCCTTGTTCATACAATTTTTTTTGTTCATATAGCATTTTTTTGTCCATGTATGTATGTATGTATGGATGGATGAATGTATGTATGTATGGATGGATGGATGTATGGATGTATATATGTATGTATGTGTATGTATGGATGGATGGATGTATATATATAGAAAATGTACATATGATGATTTTTTTTGTTCATAGAATATATTTTTTGTTCATAGAAATTAGTTAAAATTTACCAAGTTACTAAGTTAAAATGTTCATATATTCAAAATGAGTTAAAAGACTCATATATTCAAAATTTACTCCCGGTCCGCTCGCCCAACCAACTCTCGAGGCCACCCAAATCCTAGGGACATGAGGGGGGACGTCGGACATGCATGAGAGAGGCGGTCCGCAAAGTATCCTCTCTCGAAAGTATAACCCCCGATAACTTTGCATGATGTTTGTGACTAATCCATTGCTCATATATGCATATGATTCCTTGTTGTGATTAGCTAGGTCTATGTTTGCCACTAATCCATCTCTCATGGTTGTAATATTTGCAGAAACTATGGACAGAGACTTAGAAAAAGAAGAGTTGTTGGGGGATATAATCCGCGACGGAGGTGATATAACCTTGTCGTTTCTCAACGACACCGATGGTCAGGAAAGAGAGGATGACGGCTCCGGTGATCCAATGGAGGAGGAAGGAGATCATGACGGCTCCGGTGACCGAACGGAGGAGGAAGGAGATCATGACGGCTCCGGTGACCGAACGGAGGAGGGAGCCTTAACTGTTGCAAAGTCCGGCGAGGTATATATACATATATTAATTAAGCCTCTACTGACTTGATGCATTAATTGTTTTGTATGTACATATATTAACGCTTCTTTCTTCTTTTAATTAGCCCTCCGGATCGAGCCAAACTTCCGTAAGGAGACGAGGCCCGAAGAAAAGGTTGCGCCAGGATGAAAGGTTCACGATCGAAGAAGTCGGTCGAGATGGCCAACCGATTGCTCCCAAGCGGAGCAGGGACACATTTATACATCAGTGCGGAGTGGTTGTTAGGGACAGTGTCCCGATCAGCATCCAAGAATGGAATAAGAAGAAGGACCCTGAAGTTTCTTATGTCCAGGATAGACAGAAAGATGATCTTTGGATCTCGCTGATGACAAATTTCAGCCTACCACCAGAGGCGGATCCGAATAAGGTCAAGGCGTTTTCTCTTAAGAAGATGGCAGAACTATTCGAGAACTGGAAGAAAGATTTGAACAAAAAGTTTGTCGAGAAAGACAAGACTCCAGAATTCACCGGTCCATATGAGAAGATAAAAGATCACTGGCCCGCATTTGTGGCCTACAAGAAATCGGACAAGGGCAAGCAAAGGTCAGCGACAAATAAGCAAAATGCTGCAAAGAAGAAGTATCACCATGTTACGGGGTCAGGAGGCTACAGCAAAGCCCGGCCTACGTGGGACAAAGCTGAGCAAGACCTGCTTGCTAAAGGGGTCCAACCAGCGACATTGCACTGGCCAGATCGGTCAAGGACTTGGTTCTTCGGGGTTGGGGGAACTTTGGACCCAGACACAGGGAAGTGTGTTTGGACGAAAGCTCAACTTGCAATACCCATCAAGAAGCTTGAGGAAGCAATCCAGGGAGCGTAGGAAGGGAGGTTACATCCCGACAGAGAGAATGACGAGCTGACACAGGCCCTTGGGAAACCTGAACACCCTGGACGAACACGAGGCACATCAGGCTCCGTTCCGTGGGTGCATGGGTTTCCCGACAGCGGTGGTTATAGAAGCCGAGAGAGAAAGAAGAAAGAGGAAGCAAGCGAAATGCAGAAGCTCAGTGCAAGATTAGCGAAACTAGAGGAACTTGAGAGCCAGCGAGCTACCGGCCAACCATCTCAGCGGCACGAAGATCCTTCCTTCGACACTGCCCCAAAAGCTACCCCACCATCTTAGCGGAGAAGCAGCGTGGCTTCCACGGAGCTCGTTCAGCCTGATTTCACGGCTCCTCGCTACCCCGTGGATAGTATCACGGAGGCTGAACATTGTGTGCTAATGGCGAAATGCCAAAACCTGACCTTGAAGGCGGCGGTCGGCTCTGTTTTACCTCCTCAAGCTGAGGAAACTTTCCATTGCCGTCCGATTCCACATGGCTATGCTATTGTCACGGTGGATGAAATAATGGAGGGATTTGAGTAGCTGGAGCTTGACTACCCTACAGGTGAAGGGGATAATCTTCTGGAAAATGCCTTAAGGAGTACCTGTCTATGGAGAAAAAAGAACATCAAGCTTCCAAACTGGACGCCGCCTCAGCAGACGCAGCCGGATGAGGCCCCTCAGCAGACTCCTCACAGTCCAGCTCAACCGGATGAGGCCCCTCAGCAGACTCAGCCGGATGAGGCCCCTCAGCAGAGTCCTCTTCCGCCTCAGCTGTCTCCGGCGCGTCAGCGGACTCCGCCTCCGCCCCCTCCAGCGCGTCAGCGGACTCCGCCTCCTCGTCCGCCTCCTCCGGCGCGTCAGCGGACTCCGCCGCCTCAGCAACAGTGGAAGAGAGCCACCGCCGCTCCGGCGGCTAGCAGTACAAAAGGCGGGAAGAAATTCAAATTTGGTCCAAGCCTAACGGTTCCTCCAAAGTTACCATATGAGAGGACTGACAAGGAAACCGATGACATCGTGAAAGCCGAACTGCAGGCCCATTTTGAACGGAAACGTCCACCTCCGAAGGAAACAATAGATCCGGTGAAAGCGAAGCGCACTCTGGATGCCCTTAAGCGACCACCACCGCCTTCGCCGCAATCCAACTATGACCGCTGTATTGAAAAGACATATGATGAAGCACGGCGGTCGGGAAGTACTGCCAGTGCTTCAAGACGAAGAAGTGGGAAAACAATTCCCCAGCTCGGCGAACCGGAGAAGCAATCGTGCCCCCCGCTCAAGGTGTCTAGCGATATCGCTAATCATCCGGGGCTACTGCCCGTACCACTCTTGGTGATTACGTGGGCGATGATGTACAGTTTGAAACGGCTGAGGTAGTAGAGATCTTTAGATACGAGCACGGGAAGCCTCTCGTCAAACCTGATCATCCTCATCTAACAATGATGATGCGAAGATTGCATGAGTGGTTCTTGGAAACCTGCAGGAAGAATGGGTCTGATAGTTTGATGGTGAGGATTAAAGATGAGCACGACCTCATTAGAGTCGACCTGATGCCTGTTGAATTTGTGGAGTTATTTCAGTTATTCAATCAAGAGGCCCTCGACAAACAACTCATGACTTGCTACTGTCTGTAAGTATTACTTCTGTAATTAAGTCTCTAGCTCAGCTCGTTCATTGCATGTATATATAATTATCCTCACTATATTATGCAGATTGAAGATCGTCGAATGCCCAAAAAGACAAATCTATGACATTGGGTTCATTATTCCAAATACCGTAAATGAATGGGCGGTACAAAACAGAGTTAAAGATACCGAGGAAAACTTGCTAAAAGCGTTCCTTCGACATCAAAACAAAAGGGAAATACTCTTTCCTTACAACTTCAAGTGAGTGTTACTGTCTTGTGCATATTCGGTTTCGCCTACTCGAGGTTAAGTACTGTAATTGATGAGTTATGCGTGCGCAGGTTCCACTTTATTCTGCTATCCATTAAGCTTGACGGGGGAGTAGTAACTGTCTTAGACTCGAGACGTAAAGATCCCAAGGATTATGCAGACATGACTGCAATGCTCCAGAAGTAAGTTCAATCAATACCGGGACCATATCGGCAACTTTCGTTCATTTCCTGATATCAAGTAATCATTTTCTTTGCCTGGCAGGGTTTGGAAACAGTTCACCGGAATGGTTCCTGGTCTGAAGAATGAGCTGCGATTTACACAACCCAGAGTAAGTAGTACTAGCTAGTTCCGTGCATCTCTCATTGATTCTAGTTTCATCGATACCATTATCATGCTTGATTATCAGTTTGATTGAACTCTATTCTCGTAAAGTGCTTGTGACAGGCAGGCGGGAATAATTTATGTGGATACTACGTTTGCGAGTTCATTCGCCGCTCGACCACTGAGCGGGGCTGCTTGTCTGACAAACAATTTGAAGTACGTAAACAATATTCACAATTTTATTTTATTACCATCAATTGTGTTGAGTTTCATTCATATATATGTATTGACCCCCTTCTTTAAATTAGATCTAGCAGATGCGGGATGAAATCCTACCACATGATCGCATACGAGCAATTCAAGAGGAATTGGCGGGATTCTTTCTTGACCACGTCATACATGAAAAGGGAGAATACCATACGGAAATTCAATGGGAGTTTGGCGCTTGATGATGTCAGGGATGTTATATTGTATATATGTAGTAGCGCCGGATAGATATACGAAAACTTGTTGTTCGACCAAGCACGGAGAAAGAGAGGTCACTTCTCTCTATATATGTTCATGACGATCTTGTGTAATTAATGGTTTCCTTCATTTGCTTACTAGCTAGCGTCGAGTTCTCTCTATATGTAGTAGCTAGCGTCGACCAAGCACGGAGAAAGAGAGGTCACTTCTCTCTATTAGCTAGCTAAGACAATATGAAACCCCTAAACCCTCCAAAACCCCTAAACCCCCCCTTTAAAAAAAAACAAAAACCCCAGCGCCTGCGAGCTGCTGACGCGTGGCTGCCTTTTGGTCCCGGTTGGTGTTACCAACCGGGACTAAAGGTCCTCCTGCCTGAGCGCTGCGCAGCGGCCACGTGGATACCCTTTAGTCTCGGTCGGTGTTACCAACCGGGACTAAAGGTCCACCTGCCTGGGCGCCCCACAGCGGCCACATGGAGCACCTTTAGTCCCGGTTCGTAAGCCAACCGGGACTAAAAGTGATGGGCATTAGTCCCGATCGTTTTGTCCCGGTTCCAGAACCGGGACTAAAGGCCCTCTGGAACCGGGACAGATGCCCTGTTTTCTACTAGTGTCACCACGGGTATTCATATGCAAGACATACATCAAGTGTTCTCAAATCTGAAATATTTGATCCGACAATAACGAAACCTCAAAGGGAAAAGATTCGATTCATCACAACAAGGATATGGAAGAAACACCATATGATCCAACTATATTAACAAAGCTCGCGATACATCAAGATTGTGCCAAATCAAGAGCACGAGAGAGAGAGAGAGAGAGAGAGAGAGAGAGAGAGAGAGAGAGAGAGATCAAACACATAGCTACTGGTACAAACCCTCAACCCCAAGGGTGAACTACTCCCTCCTCGTCATGGAGACCGTCGGGATGATGAAGATGGCCTCCGGTGATGATTCCCCCCCTCCGGCAGGGTGCCGAAAAAGGGCTCTAGATGAGATCGTGGAGGTACAGAGGCTTGCAGCGGCGTAAAAACTCATCTATGGTTATTTCCGGGGGTTTCTTTATTAATAGGATTTTTCAGCGTCGGAATCAGGTCAGACGAAGCCACGTGGGCCCCACGAGGTACCAGGGCGCGCCTGGGGGGGGGGGGGGCTGGCGCGCCCTGGTGCCTCGTGGGCACTGGGTGGCCCCCCTCCAGTGGGTCTTGGTTCTAGTATGTTTTATTTATTCCATCAAAAATCTCCAAAATGTTTCATCCAATTCCAAGAACTTTTATTTCTGCACAAAAAACAACACCATGGCAATTCTGCTGAAAACAGCGTCAGTCCGGGTTTGTTCTAATGAAATCATACCAAAACCATATAGAATTGTTATAAACATGGCATGAATACTTCATAAATTATAGATACGTTGGAGACGTATCACTAATACATACCCTCAGCCCCGAGGGTGAACTACTCCCTCCTTGTCATGGAGACCGCTGGGATGGTGAAGATGGCCTCCAGTGATGATTTCCCCCTCCGGCAGGGTGCCAAAAAGGGCTTTAGATGAGATCGTGGAGGTACAGAGGCTTGCGGCAGCGGAGTCGAAGTTCTAGGGTTATTTCTGGGGGTTTTGGTATTTATAAAAAATTTTGGCGTTGGAATCACGCGAAGAGGGGTGCACAGGGGGCCCACGATGCACCAGGGCGCACCCAGGGGGGTGGGCGCGCCCAGGTGGCTTGTGGGGCCCCTGTGGGTCTTCTGCTACTCCCCCGAAGCTTTCTGGGTCTGTTTCCTTTTAGAAAAAATCGTCAAAAAGTTTCGCTGCATTTGGACTTCATTTGATATGGATTTTCTGGAAAACCAAAAACAAGCAGAAAACAACAACTGGCTCTGGGCACTAGGTCAATATGTTAGTCCATAAAAATCATATAAAAGCCATATAAAAGTGCACCAAAATCATACAAAACTATAATAAACATGGCATGAATACTTCATAAATTATAGATACGTTGGAAACGTATCAGCCGACTCCGCGATGCGCGTGAAGGTCTCGCTTGATGCAGCCGGCAAGCCTATCCAGGTCCAACCGGCCAACCCTCGGCCGGGTGGTGACAACAACCAGCGCCGGTAAGACAACAACAACAAGCGGAAGGGCGAGCAACCGGCCTCCCGCTACGACAACCGGCAAGTCGCCGCTGTGGAGGAAGAGCAGCCGGCCGAGCAGGACAGCAGCCGGGGCCAGCGCACCGGCAAGGCAGCCTGGCAGCCCAAGCTCACCTTCGAGCAGATGCTCGACGCCCCTGCAAGCACCACAGCGGCACAAAGCCGTCGACGCACACGCTCCGGAACTGCAGCATCACCCAGCGCCTGATGCGGGGCGACCTCCCACCCCCGCCCCTGCCACCGCCTCCTCCCCTGCCGGCTCCGGCAGCCAATGCCCTCGCCAACGATGCTTTCCCTCACCAGGACGTGGCCTACATCGTCTTCACCAGTGAGGGCGATGACAGGCACAGCAAGCGCAAGTACCAGCATGAGGTGAACGTCGTCGTCCCCCCGGTCCCCCAGTTCATGCACTGGTCCGACCGCCCCATCAGTTGGACCCGAGAGGACCACCCGGCCGTGATGCCCATGCCGGGCGGCTACGCCCTCGTCCTCGACCCCACCTTCATTGCTGAGAAGTGCACCTACCGCTTTTCACGGGTGCTGATCGATGGCGGCAGCAGCATCAACATCCTCTACCGCGACACGATGGTCAAGCTCCACATCGACGAGAAGCAGTTGCAGCCCAGCCGGACAGTGTTCCACGACATTCTGTCGGGTACCTCCTGCTCCCCAATCGTCAAGGTCCGGCTGGACGTGCTGTTCGGCTCCAGCACTCACTTCCGCCGCGAGCCGATCTGGTTCGAGGTCCGCTACGGCGTCCCCAACAGCATCATCACCGACAACAGCACCAACTTTACCAAAGGCGCGCTGGCTCATTACTGCTCCGTCTCCGGCATCCGGCTCGACCTGGCCTTCATTGCGCACCCCCAGTCGAACGGCCAGGCGTTGCGGGAAAACTGCCTCATCCTAGCCGGCATCAAACCCTGGCTCATCGAGCCACTCGTGCGTTCATCCGGCAGCTGGATCGACGAGCTACCGGCTATGCTCTGGAGCATCAGGACCACGCCCAACCAGTCAACCGACTTCACCCCTTTCTTCCTTGTCTACGGGGCCGAGGCGGTCATCCCCACGGACCTTGAGTTCGACTCGCCTTGGGTCACCCTGTACACGGAGGCGGAAGCAAAGGCGGCGCGCGAAGACGGCGTCGACCTGCTCGAGGAAGCACGCTTGTTGGCCCTCAGCCGGTCGCCCATATACCAGCAGAACCTGCGCCACTACCACATCAAGAAGATCAAGCCCCTTGCATTCTGCGAGGGCGACCTCATACTCCGGCTCGTCCAGCGGACTGCCGGCCAGCACAAGTTGTCCTCCCCATGGGAGGGCCCCTTCATCATCAGCAAGGCCTTGCGTAACAACGCATACTAACTCATCGACGCGCAGAAGGCGAACAAATGCAAGAGAGACGCCTCCGACGAGGAGACGGAGCGCCCATGGATCGCAGAGCTCCTCCGACCGTTTTACAGTTGAACCATTGTATGTATGTATCACTATCTTTTGGACTTAATGAAAGTAGCAGGTCCCCCGAACGACACTCGGGGGCTACCTTTTCATCTCTATTGAGCTTCCTATCTTTTGCACACTTTACCGCATTCGCCTCCCTCCCGCCGGGTTGGCACGTCCGGCTTGGGGGCTCGCCGGCTAGCCCGCGCCTTGCTCTTCCGCAGCCGGCCCAGTAGCATGTGCACTGCCTAAGCCCTCTCTTCGCCGCAAGCCACAGACCGGCTCCCGGCTGTCCGGCTGGCAAGAGCCAAAGGTTGAAAGCGCCCTCACGCGAAAAGTGGCTAAGGAGGAATGTCCGGCTCGGTCCATCCAGCTGTCACACTCATTCGTCGTCGCACAGACCGGCTGCGCTCCAGCCGACTTCGCCGCCTGCAGCCAGCCGGCCCAGTGGGTGTTTCGCTCGCGCTCAAGTCCTAAAAACCAAAGTATTGTACGCTTTCTTTTGAATTCGACTCCCCAACCCAGCTACAGACCGGCTCCCGGCTGTCCGGCTGGCGGGGAGAAAGTTGAGAAGGGAAGTGAACAAGAAAAATGTCTAAGGCAAAAGGCAAAAGCGAGTCGCCAGCCGGCAGAAGACACACATAAACGGAAATAGTATGCATTTATACACATCAAAAGGCCCACGGCCAGAAGTTCATTACATGAAACTACTACACCCCCAGTGGGTGGACTTGCAAGCTAACAAAGTTCAAAGCATGAAAGAGAAAAAGGAAAAGTAAAGGCCCTAGGCTACGGGCGCGTCGACCTCGGGCTGAGCCGGCTCTCCCGTAGCGCCGGTGTCCTCCTCGGCGGCGGCGGCATACACTCCAGTGCTGGATGATACGTCTCCAATGTATCTATAATTTTTGATTGTTCCATGCTATCATAGTATTAATCTTGGATGTTTTATATACACTTACAAGCAATTATATATCATTTTTTGGAACTAACCTATTAACTTAGTGCCCAGTGCCAGTTGCTGTTTTTTGTCTGTTTTTGGTTTTCCAGAATATCAGTACCAAACAAAGTCCAAATGTCACGAAACTTTTTGGAGATTTTTTTCTGGACATAAGAGACACTAGAAGCTTCGGGAGAGGGCCAGAAGCCAGAGGAGGTAGCCGCGAGCCACCAGGGTGCGCCCCAGGGGGGTGGCGTGCCCTGGTACCTCGTGGGCCCACCTCCGCTCCGTTTGACCTAATTCCACCTCTATAAATTCTCTAAAATCGGGAAACCAACAGAGGAGTCCTCTCATAATAATTTTATCTCTCTCATTTAAACCTTGAGCTCTGGCACCTCTGCAAATCTATGCTTCCCTCTGCGAAGGGCCTATCTATTTACTTTTATGCAATTTTATTTTTATTTTGAATCTCCATCTTCTCTTACAAAGCACCAACTAGAGAGCACTATTGTCATACTTGTGCATTGGGTGTAGCTAATATTGAGTGTGTTTCATGAATGGATCAATGATTGAGCATAATGGGCTAAGGATAACTTTCTTTAGCGTTGATATTTTGAAAGACATGGTTGCTTGTTAGTATGCTTGAGTATTTATGTCTTCATGTCAAACTATAGACTATTGCTTTGAATCATAAATTCCAAATGTTCATGCTGCAAAGAAAAGAATATATGATGAATATGATAGGTAGCATTCCACATCAAAAATTCTGTTTTTATTATTTACCTACTCGAGGACGAGCAGGAATTAAGCTTGGGGATGCTGATACGTCTCCAACGTATCTATAATTTTTGATTGTTCCATGCTATTATAGTATCAATCTTGGATGTTTTATATACACTTACAAGCAATTTTATATCATTTTTTTGGAACTAACCTATTAACTTAGTGCCCAGTGCCAGTTGCTGTTTTTTTGCCTGTTTTTGGTTTTCCAGAATATCAGTACCAAACGAAGTCCAAATGCCACGAAACTTTTTGGAGATTTTTTTCTGGACATAAGAGACACTAGAAGCTTCGGGAGATGGCCAGAAGCCAGAGGAGGTGGCCACGAGCCACCAGGGCGCGCCCTGGTACCTCGTGGGCCCACCTCTGCTCCGTTTGACCTAATTCCACCTCTATAAATTCTCTAAAATCAGGAAACCAACAAAGGAGTCCACGAAATACTTTTTCCACCGCCGCAAGTCTCTGTTCTCGCGAGATCCCATCTGGAGGCCCTTTTCGGTACTCTGCAGGAGGGGCAATCGATCACGGAGGGGCTCTACATCAACCTTGCTGCCCTTCCGATGATGCGTGAGTAGTTTACCACAGACCTTCGGGTCCATAGTTAGTAGCTAGCTGGCTTCTTCTCTCTATTTGATCTTCAATACAATGTTCTCCTTGATGTTCTTGGAGTTCTATCCGATGTAATCACTTTTTGCGGTGTGTTTGTTGGGATCCGATGAATTCTGAGTTTATGATCAGATTATCCATGAATATTATTTGAGTTTTCTCTGAACTCTTTTATGCATGATTGTTATAGGTTCGTATTTCTCTCCGATCTATTGATTTGATTTGGCCAACTAGATTGATTTATCTTGCAATGGGGAGGTGCTTTGTAATGGGTTCGATCTTGCGGTGCTCAATCCCAGTGATAGAAAGGGACATGACACGTATTGTATCGTTGCTATTAAGGATAAAAAGATGGGGTTTATTCATGCGTAAGTTTACTTTGTCTACATCATGTCATCTTGCTTAAGGCGTTACTCCGTTCTTTATGAACTTAATACTCTAGATGCATGCTGGATAGCGGTCGATGAGTGGAGTAATAGTAGTAGATGCAGGCAGGAGTCGGTCTAGTTGTCTCGGACATGATGCCTATATACATGATCATTGCCTTGGATATCGTCATGATTATTTGCTTTTCTATCAATTGCCCAACAGTAATTTGTTTACCCACCGTATGCTATTTTCAAGAGAGAAGCCTCTAGTGAAAACTATGGCCCCCGGGTCTACCTTTATCATATACTAAAACCCTAAAAAATACCTTGCTGCAATTTTACTTTATTTATTTTATTTTATATTTTTGTTCGATCTATTTATCTATCACCATACAATTTAATCATGCAATTAACCGCCAAGGGATTGACAACCCCTTGTTCGCGTTGGGTGCGAGGATTTGTTGTTTTGTGTGCAGGTGCTGCTAACGAGTTGTTGCGTGATTCTCCTACTGGATTCATAACCTTGGTTTCATAACTGAGGGAAATACTTATCTCTACTGTATTGCATCATCCCCTCCTCTTCGGGGAAAAACCAACGCAGATCACAAGTAGCACTGGAGCCGGTCCCCTCGTCTCCGGTCTCGTCCTCGCCGCCCTTCGGGTCCTCGAAGGCCGGGCCAAACTCATCCGCAGGGAGCGCCATGCCCTCTGCCGCCCTCTCCAGGATGAACTCGTCGTGAGGGGTGAACGACATGATGTCGCTGGCCCGCACGGCGATCGGAGTTGCCCGCTGCGCCAGGTTGGCACTCGGGTACCAGGACAACACGAATGACAGTGCCATCTCCGCGCCGGCTCGGGCCGCAGAAGCCCAGCCAGCTGACGGTTTGGGGTTGCACCGCGTTCGGCCACAAAGCGCCCACCACCGCCAAGCCGGCGTCGTGGAGCCGCCCCATGACGCGCCCCACCTCTTTCAGTCGGGCCTCGGCCGCGATGCCAATCTCCGTCGTCGTCCAGGCGGCAAGCATCCCAATATGGACGCCCGTCGCCCTCTGGTCCTCCCGGTAGTTGTTCACCGTGTCCTCGGCCGCCGGCTGCGTCTCCGGGAAGGCCTCTAGAAGAAGGAAGAAAGGAAATCAGATTAGAACCAAAGACCCGGCCGGCTGCCTGCCAGGTACGAAAAAGCAAGAAAGCAACCAGAAGATTTACGCATAAGGAGCTCGTCGACGTGCTGCGCCTTCACCAGCATCCCCTGCTCCTTCACCGACCACTCGCTGGTGTGGCAGTCGTAGTTCTCCTTGAGCTGGGTGACCTCCTCGCGAGCCTTCTTCACCTGTTCATCCTTCTCAGCCGCCGCCTGGCGGTGCTCCTCCGCCAGCCGGTCCAGCTCGGCCCGGTGGGCAGCCGCCGCCTCATCCTTCTCCTGGGCCAGCCGGTCCGCCTGCTCGCGCAGCTGGTCGCACTCAGCGATCGCTACGTCGCGCTGCCGGCCGGCCTCGTCCAGCCGGCTCCGGAGCCCTTGTAGTTCGGCTGGGTCGACGGCCGCCACTGCGCAGTTGGATGGGAGTCCTGGTCAGCAGCCGGACAAGAAGCAAGAACCAAAAAGCAAAGTAAAGCAAGAAGATTCGACACGGCTGTTGCGTAGCCGGCCCGAATCTCGGGGGCTACACCCAGTAGGTGCGCTGGCGCGCCCCCACTGGAAAAGACGCAAGCCATGTACCTTTGGCCTGGCGCAGCTCTCCTCCTTGGTGGCGAGTTGGGTCTTGGTGCCGCGGTACGCGTTCAGGAGGCGGTTGTACGCCGTGACCCGCTGATCGTAGATGGTCTACGAAGAAGAAGTTAGAAAAAGATGCCTAAGTAGGCCCGACCCGCCTGCTGCACAGCCGGCCTGGGCCTCAGGGGCTACACCCAGTGGGTGCGCTGACGCGCCCCCACCGGAGGGCGACCAAGCCGGTCAAAGAAGAAAAAGAAGAGGCAAAAAACGTAAAGTGTAAAGTCACGAGGAGCTCACCGCGATGGTTTGCTCCAGGTGCTGCAGGCGGTTCTGCTCCGCCTGGGCGAAGCCCTGCAGCTGGCCGCGGTGGTCGGCGAACTGCAGGCACAGCGCGTTCACCGCCGCGGACAGGTCGCCGGGGTGCATCCCACTGGTGGCCTCGCCGACGTTCGCCCAGTCCAGCTGCATCTGGGCTACGGACCCGGCACTGGTCCCGCTACCCACCGATCTTGGCTCGGGGCCGCGCTCCGCAGCCCGCGGCTCCACAACCACCATGGCGCCGGAGCCCCCCGGCGTGGCCTCCGCGCTTGGGGGTGGCACTCCTTCCCCATCTGGCGCGGTCTCTGGCTCGCGACCTCCTTCATCTCCATGTCCGGCCTCGTTGGTCGGGTTGGCAGTCTGGTCGGCGGCCAGCTCGTGGTCGTCCGTCTCACCGCAGCCGGTTGCTTCGGCGGTGGCACGGGCGTCGGCCTCCGCCCGACGGGCCGGATCGTGCACCAGTTTGGAGCGGTGCTCCGCAACCGGCGACGACGGTGGCGAGTTCGCCTCCCAGGCCGGCCACACGGGTTCCTCAGTGGCGCTCCCCCGCGTCCCCACAGCGTCGGCCCACGCCTTGGATGAGGCCTCCTGCACCTCCCTCTCGGCCTCCACCCGCGCCTTCCACGCGTCCTTCTCAGCCTCCTCCAGCGCGGCGCCGGATTGCCGGGCTGCGAGCACTTCCTCCGGGGTCTCGGTCGGCTCGTGCTCGCCCGCGCCGCTCCGATCCCCTCACTGGCCGGCCATGCCTTTGGCTGCGGCCGCCGCAGCTATTTCCGCCAGCTCGAGCGTGGCCTGTTCGGTGCGCGCAGAATATAAGGGGGGGGGAGGAAGACGACGCGACAAGGCCAAAGACAGAAGCAATATGAAATAGGAGAAGAGAACTTACCCGATGGCAGTAGGAATAGCCCGCTTGGGGCCTACCAACGGGGGCAGCCGGCACAGCTTCTTCACGGCCTTCTTCGCGCCGGCCGGTTGCGCGCCAGCCCGCCGCGCCTCGACCGGCTGCTTCCCATGCGACCGCCCCGCCGCCGCCTGCTCTCCGGACGAGGAGGCTTCGCCCCTCCTCCGCAGCCGCTTCCTGGGGGCGACGCTGGCCTCCGCCTCCGCGGACGGTCACGCTGCACCATGCGCGTCACTCAAGTCATCCATGTCGTCGTCAATCCACTCGCGCAACGGATTCAAGTTCAAGGACTCACCGGCTTCGGCGTCCTCAGGGCGCTCGTCGTCTCCGTCGCCCGCCTCCTCCTTGCCTTCCTCCTCTCCATCTGATCTGACATGGTCCGGCTCCAGGTTCTGTGGGTTCGGCCCGTCATGAGTCTGCTGGCCGGGGAAGCGCTGTAGCCGGCCCGGCGCGTCAGGTGGCAAGAAAAAGGAGGAGGCCGCAAAGAACAAGGACCAGGGACTCACCGCCGGCGCGGGAGCCAGTCGGCTGTAGGGCTCTTTCCCAAAGCTCCACCTCTTCCCGTTGAGCCCGGCGCTGGAGATGTCGTTGACACGGTTGGCGACCTCAGCCGGCATGAACTCCCTCGTCGCCATCTGGCTGGGGTCGTGCCGGCTGCTCATGTCGCATATCCGGTGCGGACGGCGCTGCCGCGGCAGCACCCGGCGGGCGATGAAGTCCGCGATGAGATCTGAGGGGACGAGCCCCTTGTGGTCGGTCAGCTCCTTCAGCCGGACGCAGATGTTCAAGATCCCCCCTGACGGCTGCCTAGGCTTGCGGCCCCAGTTCAGCTTCTCCAACGGCGGCGTGTTGTTGAAGGGAGGCAAGTTGATGTGGTCGACTGATGGGGAACGTTGCATGAAAATCAAAAAATTTCCTACGAAACACCCAAGATCTAATCTAGGAGATGTATATCAACAAGAGGGGAGTGTGTCTATGTACCCTTGTAGACCAAAAGCGTTAGCGTCGTAACGCGGTTGATATAGTCGTACTCTTCACGATCCAATCGCGATCCAATCCGATCTAGTGCTGAACGGACGGCACTGCTACTTTTGAACTGCGTTGGGATTTCCCCGAAGAGGAGAGGATGATGCAGTACAGTAGAGATAAGTATTTCCCTCAGTTAAGAACCAAGGTTATCAATCTAGTAGGAGAACCACACAGAATCTCGTTAGCAGCACCTACACACACAAAAGCAAACACTTGCACCCAACGCAAATAAGAGGGTTGTCAATCCCCTTAGCGGTCACTTGCAAGGATTAATTCAGATAGTGATAGATAGAGAAGTAAATTGCAAAAGAAAATAAAAGTAAATAAATTGCAGCAAGGTATTTTTGGATTTTAATATATGATAAAAGTAGACCCGGGGGCCATAGTTTTCACTAGAGGCTTCTCTCTCGAACACATAGCATACAGTGGGTAAACAAATTACTGTTGGGCAATTGATAGAAAAGCTCATAGTTATGACGATATTCAAGGTAATGATCATGTATATAGGCATCACGTCCGAGACAAGTAGACCGACTCCTGCTCTGCATCTACTATTACTCCACCATCGACCGCTATCCAGCATGCATCTAGGGTATTAAGTGTAAAACAGAGTAACGCCTTAAGCAAGATGACATGATGTAGACAAGGTAAGCTCAAGCAATATGATTAAACCCCATCTTTTTATCCTTAATGGCAACAATACAAATACGTGTCTTGTCCCTTTCTGTCACTGGGATATAGAACACCGCAAGATTGAACCCATCACAAAGCACCTCTCCCATTGCAAGATAAATCAATCTAGTTGGCCAAATCAAACGGATAGATCGGAGAGAAATACAAAGCTATAACAATCATGCATAAAAGAGTTTAGAGAAGGCTCAAATATTTCTCATGAATAATCTAATCATAAACCCACAATTCATCGGATCCCAACAAACACACCACAAAAGAAGATTACATCGAATAGAACTCCAAGAACATCGAGGAGAACATGGTATTGAAGATCAAAGAGAGAGAAGAAGCCATCTAGCTACTAGCTATGGACCCGTAGGTCTGTGGCAAACTACTCACACATCATCAGAAGGGCAGCAAGGTTGATGTAGAAGCCATCCGTGATCGATTCCCCCTCCGGCAGAGTACCGGAAAAGGCCTCCAGATGGGATCGCGGAAGAACAGAGGCTTGCGGTGGCGGAAAGGTTTTCTCTTCCGTCTTTCTAGTATATTGGGAATATTTGGGAATTTATAGCGCTGGAATTAGGTCAAGAGGTGCCACGAGGGGCCCACAAGCCTGGGGGACGCACCTACCCCCTGGGCGCGCCCTCCGAGCTTGTCGCTCCCTCGTGACTCGTCTGGTCTTCTCCCGAAGCTTCTAGGGTCCCTTCTGGTCCAGAAAAAATTAATCCAAAGTTTTTTCTTTGTTTGGACTCCGTTTGATAATGATTTTCTGAAAAGGCAAAAATAGCCAAAAAAACAGCAACTGGCACTGGGCACTAGGTTAATTGGTTAGTCCCAAAAACTGATATATAATTGCATATAAAACATCTAAGATTGATACTATAATAGCATGGAACAATAAAAAATTATAGATACGTTGGAGACGTATCAGGCACCTCCGAGATTAGCACACGTTCAGTTCGATGGCGTCCTCTCCTTCTTGATCCAGCAAGCAAGGGGGAGGAGATAGATGAGATCAGAACAAGCACGGCGGTATGGTGGTGGAGGAGTATACGGGAGAGAGGGAGGCGCCAGGAGGAAGGGTACAGCCCCATGCGCCCCTCCCCACTATATATAGGGGTGAGGGGGAGGGGGCGCCGGCCCTAGCCCCTCCTCCAAGGGAGGGGGCGACGGCCCTAGGGGGAGACTTGGCCCCCAAGTCAGGTGGGGGCGCCTCCCACCTAGGGTTTCCCCTTAGCCCTAGCCGCATGGGCCTCCTAGGGGCTGGTGCGCCTGGCCCAACTAGGCCAGGGCGCCCCCCTATAGCCCATGTGGGTCCCCGGGGCAGGTGGACCCCCGGAACCCCTTTGGTGATTCCGGTACACTGCCGACATACTCCCGAACTCTTCCGGTAGACAAAATAGGACTTCCCATATATAAATCTTTACCTCCGGACTATTCCGGAGCTCCTCCTAATATCCCGGATCCCATCTGGGACTCCGAACAACTTCGAACTTTCCGCTATTAATATCTCAATACTACCCTAGCGCTACCGAACGTTAAGCGTGCGGCCCTACAGGTTCGGAACATGCAGACATGACCGAGACTCCTCTCCGGTCAATAACCAATAGCGGGACCTGGATGCCCATATTGATTCCTACATATTCAACGATGATCTTTATAGGTTAAACCACGATGTCGAGGATTCAATTAATCCCGTATGCATATCCCTTTGTCCGGCGATATGTTACTTGCCTGAGATTCTATCATCGGTATCTCCATACCTAGTTCAATCTCGTTACCGGCAAGTCTCTTTACTCGTTACGTAATACAAGATCCCGTGACTAACTCATTAGCCACATTGCTTGCAAGCTCTTTATGATGTTGTATTACCGAGAGGGCCCAGAGATATCTCTCCGTCATACGGAGTGACAAATCCCAGTCTCGATCCATGCAACCCAACAAACACCTTCGGAGATACCTGTAGAGCACCTTTATGATCACCCAGTTATGAAGTGACGTTTGATAGCACACAAAGTATTCCTTTGGTATCCGGGAGTGACATGATCTCATGGTCTAAGGAACAGATACTTGACATGAAGAAAGCTGTAGCAAATAACTAAATGATCTGATGCTAAGCTTACGGTTGGGTCTTGTCCATCACATCATTCTCCTAATGATGTGATCCCGTTATCAAATGAAAACTCATGTTTATGGTTAGGAAACCTTAACCATCTTTGATCAACGAGCTAATCTAGTAGAGGCTCACTAGGGACACGGTGTTGTTTATGTATTCACACATGTATTTAAGTTTCCGGTCAATACAATTCTAGCATGAATAATAAACATTTATCATGAACAAGGAAATATGATAATAACCAATTTATTATTGCCTCTAGGGCATATTTCCAACATCGACCTCCGGGTTGACGTTCTTCACGTAGAAGAAGGACTTCTGCCACTTCTTGGCTGACTCCTCGAGGGGGACCTTGGGGTAGTCTCCAGCCAGCCTATCGTAGACCACCGCCGCCCCACAGGCAGACATGGCGCCGGCTGCCGCCCCTTGCTGCTTGAGGTAGAAGAAGCGGCACCAGAGGTCAATGTACGACAGGAGGCCGAGGTAGCCCTCGTAGAAGGCCACGAAGGCCGAAAACTGCACGACTTAGTTGGCTCCGAGGTGGTGCGGCTGCAGCCAGAAAAAGTCTAGAAATTGGCGGTCACTCGCGGGAAGGCCGAATCCCCGGACAAAGTGCGAGTAGAAGACGATTGCCTCGCTATCCCGCGGCGCTGGAACGCGCTCCCCGCCCGGCGCGCCCGCCTCCACCTCGCTCACCGGCGGCAGCCTCCGCGTGCGGCGGAGGTACTCGATATCCTCCTCGGTCACCTCCGAGCCCTCCCAGGAGCCCTTCGGCCACGCCATCGTGAGGGCGCGGGTGCGGCGGCGGTGCAGCTGACGAGGACAGAGACTCCGCCTCGCGGGTGGTGTGGCGGTGGCTCGAGCAAATATTGCTGCGGCGGCGCGCGGTGTGGGCGTGCGCGAGGAAGAAGAGAAGCAAGAGGCGGAGAGGCGGAGCGGCAGAGGCAAGTGCGTGAATGCCTCGGCCGTTCCCCCTCCCCTACCATTTAAACCCGCGGGAGAGCGTGGGGGAGTGGGATCGTTTGCGCCCACTATCCCCACTCCCCCGCAATACGCGTGCGCGTTACACGCGCGCTTTAACCACCTCGAGAAACCCAATCGTCGGGTGTGGCTGCAACGGATACTGCGCACGGGCCGAGGCCGCGAACTGGTGGGTCCCGGCCCACTGCGATGTCCCATCGCGCGCGTGGCCTGGCAGGGCCTCGCCCGCCGGTGGGCTGCACGTGGCGGGTCCGTGTCAGGCGGCGGGCGCGATCCCCTGCGCCGGCTGAGCTCTGACCGGCTGGTCCGTCCAGATTCCACTCCGGCTGGGCGTTGCGGCCCGGCTCCCGGCAGCCGGTGCCCGCGGTGCCGAGCCGGTGCCTCAACATCGACAACCACCTTCTCCAGGGGGGAAAGCTTCAAAGGCCCTCCTTCTCGGAGCCGGCGGGCCTTCACAGCTTCGGGGACTACTGTCGGGGGGGTGACCCCCGGGTAGGCACCGGAGCCCGAAGGATTTTTCAAAACATCATGGCGGCCAGCGCCCCTCCATCCGGCTAGCCCTCCAGCCGGCTCCCCGGTGCGGGCCGGCTGGGCACAGCGCCAAGGCCGGGCCGGCTGCCCGCAAGCCGGCTAGCTGCTAGTCAGCGACCGTCCCGTCCAGCCATACGATGAGACCACTCGCCCACGACGGGAGAGCGTGGCTACAGTGCCGCCAACCCCGCTAACCCGGGCGACCGACGTCAGCCCGGCGTGGCACTGTAGCCCCACGACGCCAACCACTCCGTGACGCGGGAGGCGTCGGGCAACAGTGCCGTGCAGCCGGTGGGTCCCAGCAGTTGGCGGGCCCCACTGCCGGCTCTAGACGATGACAGCAGGGCCCCGCCCCCACATAGATTTACCGTTGTACCCCGAGGGGGCAGCCTATAAGACCCCCCGGGAGCCCTCCATGCAGAGGGGCTGGACTCTTAGCACACACCCACACACACACACTCACAGGAGAGGTAGAATGGGGAGCTAGCTCCTTCTTCCTCCTCCGCCCAAACAACTCCAGGAGCACCATTGTAGCCCTTGTGCCTATCATACCATATTCGGCAGGACTAGGGGTGTTACCTCCCACGGAGGGTCCCGAACCTGGGTACGTCTTGTGTCTTGCACTCTCGCGTACCGACCTCGCTTCCGAAACCCACCGGCATCCTCACGCAGCCCCCACTTTTAGCCATCTCATGGCATCTGCCGTGATTTCACCACGACATGATTGCTACATGTTGCCATATTATTTAGAGTTATCATTTATCATCACTTGTACAATGTTATTTAGAGTTATCATTTATCATCACTTGTAGAAATGAGGTTGGCTATAATATTCACTTTTCTCAATATTTATTATGTTTGCTTTGGAACACGTGTAGAGACGGGCTCTTGCATGAGTCCACTCCTCTTATTTTTCCATATCTTTTTTCACATAGACAAAAGTGACACATAAAACCCTAAAAGAAGTGACACATAAAAGGACTATAAGCCCCTTCTTATAAATTGCTCTTATCCAGGTGGCTCATCTCTGCAAGGGAAAGTAGTTCTGTAGGGTGTGAGGTTGATGTGTAACTGTTATACCATACTATTTTCTTTCTAGTATATGTGTCTACTGTCTTGGTCCATGAGGCCACTCACAACGCATTATCATGTGCTAGTATCATGGTGCATGATACTATTTTAATCACTACAATTGCATAGTATCATACATTAGTATCATTATGTTATTTCATTTCATTTCATTTGTAGAATCACAACACAAAGTTGCGGATATGATCTATCTCTTATCAACTTTTCTATTTGATGCACTATTATACTCCATCATAATATGGTACTACAATATTCTCTGCAATGCCACATCATATTTTGTTTAAGGTGACACTGCATTATACTCTTATCATACTTGCACTAGGAGAAGTCGTAGTACCACATGTTTTCATAGTTATTGTGAAATTGGGCATGTTGTTTTGGTTGATGAATAGAACATGGTGGGACAGGAATGCCACCCATATTTTCTACAAGAAATTGCAAGTTTTTTGGGGTTGCATGTAACAACTAAATAACTAAGAACACCATGGGGATCGACCGATGATCAATTAGACAATATAATACAACTTGCATATGCATGGAGCAGTCACGGAACTATATGCATGTCAAGGTTTTTTTTGGGGGGGGGGGGGGGGGGCTTCTGCCCCACAGCCTTGGAAGAATCACCGAGGTTGTCTTTGAAGTCCTAAGAAAATAGAGTTATTTACTCCCCCAACCTTTATATTTTGTGTTTTGCCTTGTGTTGTTGAACTCGAGGGCACCCATCCTTGGGCATCGACAATGTTGTCGAGGAAACTCTTCATGAACATTACGTGTGAGTAGTTCCTCCACGGGCGACCTAGGTATGTCTCGACACCAGTGAGGTCCTCGTGTGTGCAAACCTTGCAGTTTTGGAAGGAAATGTAGCCATCTCATTATAGTGCTCGATTCTCTTGTGAAGAAAAAGCTCATCATATTTGTGTGACTTCTAGAAATAAAGATACAATTTCAAAGACTGCTATAAATAAAATAAACAATTTAATCAAATATTTGCATATAAATAAACTCATTTCAGCAAGTATCTGGCATAAAGAAACTCATTCAACATGAAGGCATAAAGAAACTCATTCCAACAAGTATTTGACATAAAGAAACTCAACTTGTAGGCATAAAGAAACTTAGTAAGTATTTGACATAAATGAACTCATTTCAACAACATGTATGCATATATGAACTCATTTCAACAACATTTAGGCATCAATAAACTCATTCCAATCGCATTAATGATCAACACAGTAGCAAAATATATATATATATATTCACCATTATGCTAACTAGCAGTTAGAGTAGCACGTAAGTACTCACCAAGGGTTGTCATTTCCTTGTTAGAACTGACTCCAAGGGTTCAATTTGTGCTGTCGCCACAAATGACTGTGGGCCCCATTATCCCGCCTGTGAGGGTCGCATCTAAGAATATTTTGAATATTCAGTAGTATGCCCCATGTAATTCACAAAAATAATTCTAATTTTAAGTGGTTTAGGGTGATGGTTACTACACGTAAGTGACTTACAATTAAGGGTTCAATTGCCCCCCTATCTCTCTTCAAAATAAACAAATTAATTAATACTCCTTTCTGTGTCAAAATATAAGGTGTATTAGTTTTCTAAAAGTCAAACGTGTGCATGTTTGATGAAGTTTATATATAAAAAAAAATGTATCAATATCTACAATACCAAATTTGTATCATTTGATCCATCATGAAAAATATTTTCATATTTTATCTAGTATTAGGTATTGTGGATGTTGATATTTTATTTTATAATCTTGGTCAAACATACAAATGTTTGACTTGTACGAAAATTGATACACCTTATATTCTGAAACAGATGGAGTATGTTATATATGTTGTTTATGTATAAGAGTATACAAGTTGCTAATGCATAGAATGCAACATGTATATCTGCATGCAAAGTCTTGCGTGAAGAAATTGCAAGTCAGTTGCTTAATTAATTACTTGTGATGTATACTGGAGTAGTGAACTAAACGATAGGTTAATTCGCACATGCTAATTAGCCGGCGGGTTGTGTGGCGGGGCTAGGTGGCTGCGTGCATTCAATCAAAGAGGATAATAGTAGAGCCAACTATTGGCTATATCTTCTTGTCATATCATCTATAGCCAATATATATAGAAGTTAATTATAAATATGCACTACTTCATTAATACATGGCCATCCACAATCTCACAAACCCGTGCTGCAGCTGCTGACTCTTATTATACAGACCACTTCATTCCCTTCTCTCTCGTCTTCTCTTTCCTCCAACTCAACAAAAATAGAATATTTAAATCTTTATAGCCTCGTACATCATCTTATTATACTTGCTCTCAATGCATGCATCGCTTGAAAGGAACATATATAACTTTTGGAACAGCGGTGATCCGGGGATCACGTAAGTGCTAATTAGCCGACCGACCGAAGGCATGCACAATGGTTGATCAATGTATGACTGCTGGTTCGATTGATGCACACAAACAGTTGGTTTGGCAATGGATCACTTCTGTTAAGGGTAAGGATAATAGTAGAGTCAACTATGTATTATATCTCCCTTCAAAAAAAAAAAACTATGTATTATATCTTATCATCATGTCATCTATATCTAATCTAATAGTCAACATGTTTAGTAGTTTGCTATAAATATATACTACATTATTAACAGCCCGACCCACCTCACAATCCACAAAGTTTCTTGGAGCCCATATTGCAACTGGCTCTTAACGCTAATCCATAAACCCAAATCTACAACCCACTTCCAACTCAGCAAAAATGCAATATTAAAACTCTCATAGCCTGCTTACATCCGAAAGCACCCTTCTGCTCACAAGCTCATATGCACCCTTGTGAACAGTAAAATCAAAAAAAATCTGAAACTTTTTGGGAACGAACATTGACGAATTCTTAACATATGTGCAAATTTTCATGAAGAAATAACATTCCAAAATGCTTCCGTAAAAAAAAATTGAAGCTTCAAAAACAACTTTTTTGGAGCATCAATTTTTTTTACAGAAGCATTTTGGAATGTTGTTTCTTCATGAAAATTTGCGCGTATGTTAAGAATTCGTCAATGTACGTTCCCAAAAAGTTTCAGATTTTTAAATTTTTTGGTTCAATTTTACTGTTCACGAGGGTGAGGGTGTATATGAGCCCATGAGCAGAAACTTCACGTCCGCTTACATCCGAAAGTGCTCTTCTCAGCCCGAGCTCATGTGAGCTCGGGTGAACAGTAAATTGTAAAAAAATAGTAAAAAAATTCAAAAAATTCTGAATTTTTTTCATGACAAACATTGATGTTTTTTCTATATGCGTGCAAAATTTCGCTACGAAATCACATTCGTGTAGGTGTGGGTAAAAAAAACAAAATCGCTGCTTCCAAAAACTTTTACTGTTCAACGGAGCTCACATGAGCTCGGGAGCAGGAGCACCGCGTCCCGCTTACATCACCTTATTATACTTGCTCTTAGGAATTAAACGACGCTTGTACAAGGCATCTATTCCAAGTGAGATGGTGGTTTATGGGACATGCCCGTATTATGGTGGCATCCCTCTAGTACCTGTATATGTAGGAGGTGAACACTTGATCTTTTTTTTCAGTGGGCCAGACACTTGATATTGTGATATACCTAGAAGAGATTTACGCTACTCGATGGCTAGGGGTTGTAGGGGCTCGCTCACAAAATGGAAGCGAGAGCAGAAGACATGAACATATGCATGATGGTGCGTACATGGAACACCTAACAATATCGTTCTCTGATTATTGAGGGAGCACTAAGAGAAGAAGGGAGAGAGAAGAGAAAACCCCCTTTATTACGAATGCTCTATGTCGAAGAATCTGGTGGTTTCACATGATAGAGGCAAAGGTGTCCCGTCTTTCGATGAGATGGTAGCTATCGTTTTAGGTGGAAGTCGACTTTGACGATCCGACTACGAACGTGCGAAGACGTCGCGCCTTAGCAATCGCTAAACCAACTCCGAGAGGTTATTGACCACGCCGGAGCACGATCAACCTGACCACGAGGGTCTATTTCCTGCAAGCAAACGAAGAACAAGCAAGAAACTGAGACAGCAATCTGGATATTGCGAATATAAGAGGAAAGCTTTATTATTCAAGTGGGGTTTTGTTTAGATTAAAGTTCGCCATAGCTGACGTAAAGGTATGTAATCGAAGAGATCAAAGGTTTCAAATTAAATTAGTGCATAAAAATTGTGGATAAAAGTTTCCTCGTCACAATTTTTCTTACAATTGGTATCCGAACATGGTTATTTGCACGATTGATTCACCATTGAAGTTTGGTTTTTTATCCCTTTGAAATTACTAAATTTCTGTTATTGTCATTATTTTGATTGAGATGAAGGTTCTTATCATTTGTTTTTATTGGAGAAGCATCACAATAATTTCAGACCGGCTAGTTCAAAAAATCACATTATATACAGAGTCATGTGTAACATTTTCAAGAGAGGAACCTACTTTACCTATGAAGTAAAATTATGATCGTGCTATTTGCATGCATATGGTTTTTACAACCATACCAGGGGTATTTGTTTCATGAACATTAACGACGGTGTTTTGGAACTTATTGAGTTGTACATGTTTGCACTATTACACATCCCATCCGCTCTTGGTATTTTTCATTGTGCTAGGGCGTGCTAGTAAACATATTGAATGATTTAGATATACTTGTTATTCTCGATAAGTAAGCATGGCAAGTAGTATGATATATTCCTAGTGATTATTTTGGATGAACTGTTGTTGAATTCCAGTAATTATGACTTTTTTGTTTACTTGAGACTCAGTGCAAGTACAACGCTACAAAATCAAACATAAAAGTTGGTGTATTAAGCCAATGCAAGAAATGATTTTTATTGGTTATTGTGTCTTGGGACATTGAGTTCTACAAAGTAGTCCCATTTGTCATGAAATTTTGATCTTATGTATAGATGAAACTCAGTCACATCCGAGAGCACGGTTAATTGCACTTCTGGTTTGCATATAATGCTTTCAGGTTCTTGCACTAGTAGAAAATAGGGCTTTGGTCCAAGCTCGATCTACACATTAGTCCCGGTTGCATTACGAACCGGGACTAATGTGAGCATTAGTCCGGTTCAAGCGGCTAGGGCGCCGGTCGGGGCTCGGCAGGCATCAGTCCCGGTTCAAATGGGACCTTTAGTCCCGGTTGGAGACACCAACCGGGACTAAAGGGGTTCTGAAAGTTTCTTTTCTGTTTTTCCATTTGTTTTCTGTTTTTAGTTTCTGTTTTAAATTGCTTATATCTTTTAGGATATTTGATGTTTTTGAGTGATTCTTTTTGCATTAGATTCAAAATTTTGTCTAGTTTCTGTTTGTGTCATTAGTTTTAAAATTTGAATGGTTTAAATTTGAATTTGTTCAAATTTGCTTCAAACCCTAGATTGTGAATAACTTGAGTTTAAAAATAGTTTTTAATTTAATTCTTTTTGCTCCTAGTCACATGTTAGATTGTTGTCACAGTAAGATTTATTTGGTTATTTTTAGAATAATTTAAATTAGGATTTTCATTAAAACAGTACTATTTTGCTTATATAGTTGTTTTAGTCATTTAATTGTTGTTTTTTTACTATTTTTAGTTAGTTCTTTCTGTAGATTTTAACATGTTGTAGTATGGTGCATATTGAATGCACAAAAAGTCTGGAGTTGAAATAAGTTTAAAAAAATGAAATGTCTTTGCAACAGATGAGTTTTCGTCCGAAACCTTGATACTTCGAAGGAGATGGTCCCGTTTGTACACGAAGTGCATCCAGTTTTTGCCGTAACCCTCTCATCTTTTTAGCACATGCTATGTGGGTGAAATGATGATACCATGCCAAGTTTGAACCTTTTCAGAATTCATTTGTAGTGCTTTTCAATTTCAGGATCTTTTATCTTAAAAAAATCATTAAATGCATGAAAAATAGCAAATGAAGTTAGAAAGGGTTGACTCTGGCTGGGACGGTGCTAGCAGATGTAGTCGACGGTAGGATTGGATGGACACCAACCCGGACTAAAGGGGTTCTGAAATTTTCAAACTCTACCCTCCCCCCCCCCCCCCCCCCCCCCGCGTATCGCCATTTCAGTTTTGAAAAAAACAAAAGAAAATGATAAAAACTTCAAAAATTAAAATCCTTCGAGATGTAGTTATGTTACTACATCTACTAGTTAGGAAAATTAAAAAACATAAATTTCGACATGTTTTGCAAAAAAGTGTTATGAAAAAGTAAAACGGCTATAACTTTTGCATACGATGTCGAAAAAAAAACGTCTAATATATCAAAATGTTCAGCACGAAAAGCCGGTTTCGATTTCAACGGCCGTAGGCCGTTTTTGCAAATTTTTAGAATCCTCAAATTCCGAAAGGAAAAAAAGTTATCCTCAAATTTAAGTTTTTTTGAATTTTTGGTCAAACTCTGGTCAAACTGTGATCAAACAGTGGTCAAACTACTTATTCAATAAATATTAGTGTTACTAAATAATTATTATTTTTTAGAATAATAGTTTCAAACTCAAACGGTGAAACGTGTGACATCATGCTCAAGGGCTTTATAGGATTGATATGATACATATAACAATAAGGTATAACTTCTGATAATAATAAGATTGTCATATTTGGATTCCTCACATTTTTCTGATAATAATGGATATATTATTTGTCGAATTTCGATTTACAGATTTAAAGATATTAATTATGCCATATTAAATGAATAAATGGCAAAAAAAATGAATAAAATAATATTATTACTTATTTTATTTTCATTGAAATTCAATATTATTATTACTTATTTTGTTTATTTTAATAATTGTTTGGAATTCAAAAAATTAAATCATGTGACATCAAGACCTAAGGGTTAATAGGATTGATAGCTTACTATTGTCAGGAAAACAACAAGTGCAGACTTGGAAACTAGGAACGATAGAACCAGGAAGTTAAGCGTTTGGAATGAGTGCTCCACGCTGGAGCAGTGAGGAGGGGTGATTAGAGATTAAATTGTCAAATAATTCAAAGATTTGAAAATCGGAATAAAACTTAAAAACAAATTCAAAAAAAATTCAAAAAAAAAATTAAAAAAAAATCAAAAAAAAAATTTTCAAAAATAAAATTTAAAAAAATTCCTTTAGTCCCGGTTGGTGTTACCAACCGGGACTAAAGGTCCTCCATCCCCCGCCCCAGACAGCGGCCACGTGGAGGGCCTTTAGTACCGGTTCGCAATGCAACCGGGACTAAAGGGGGGGGGGGGGGGGGGGGGGGCTTTAGTCCCGGTTGGGCAACCGGGACTAAAGGCCCTCCCGAACCGGGACTGAAGGCCTGTTTTCTACTAGTGTTGCATGAAGATTCTCTTAGTTGATGCCTGTGCACACTGTTTGGCATGCATCATGCAACAAAACAACATGCATCAATAATTTGTAGAAAAGACGAGAATTATGTTAGATCGAATTAGTTTGTCCATCTCTTATTTAACATGAATGGTATAACTAGAGTTCTGAAATGGACAATCCTTTTCCATGGATTTGTTTTGGTGTTTGGTTGTTCGTTGAATGGTAAAGCATATCGAATGCATTTCACTTTATAAAGAAATTATTTCTCTTAAATGAATATGCATGTACATGGTACTAACTATATGTACATCTGGCAATGATGCAACAAAAATGTTGCGACCGTAAATAGCATGCTTCTGTGCACTAGAGAGAGAATGCATGCAAGGTCATCACAAAATTAAATTACTCGCCATATGTGAAATGTTTTACTACTGGAAAAGCTGGAGAGATCATGGCAACGAAAATAGCTAGAGTGACCAATGTCGATGTTAGTACTTGATTCACCCGTTGTGGTCAACGGTGATTCACCCACTGTAGCCAATGGGCCGAGCATCATGGTGTTGAGCTAAGCAACCGGGTTACATATATTTAAAGTAAGGTTACATAACTTGAAAGGTGGCCTAAAGCTAGAGGTGAATCTCAAGAGTAATAAACTAAGCACATGGACCCTTAACCAACACTCCTTTTCTCTATTGTACACGATTTTGAATTGGGCTAGACGGCTATCTAATTTTGTGAGCGTGTGGCCACTGTCATTCCGAGCAAATAAATTGCATAAATCCTGGCAGTTAAAATCGCTAGTGTTTTGTTGGATTAAACGCATTGGTGCTCGCTGACCAGAAACCAATGGATGGTTATTCTCTTGCTACTTGCTTGATATTCAAAAATCGAAAGATGTCCTTATTTCAAAACCGCGACACTTATTATGATTCGGAGATTTCGGAGGGAGTAACTATTATTAGCTTTGAGTTACAATCAAGCACCTCCGAGAGGCTGAGCCGGCACATCATCTTGAGATTGATGAAACGTCTCCTTCCATTAAACTAATATCGCCGAAAAACCTGAAATAAATCCAGAAAAATGCGAGCACCTAACTAGGACTTACCCTGGTGGGCCAGTTCCACCACAAATAACCTAATCATCTGGGCTAGGCTCAGTTCTCATCTTTTACGTACATTGATTACGTACAAGTGCATATAGCTAGAAAATGCTGCTAGAAAATATTTTTAGTGCCTTTATATAGTTCTTCATTTTATTTCACCCATGTACTCATTTTTTGAATCAATATTACACCCAGGTACATAATTAGGAGTAGCTAGTCGTGTGGGACATGGATGGACTGAAAGCTTAGGTGCATGACTGACAGAGGTATATATGTGACGTGGCCGTCTGCCTTCTTTGACTACTAGTTGGCTGATGACTTGTGCACTTTGTATGGCACACGCGTACACACAAATACATATACGTATATAAGTAGCGTTGGGATGAATGGGCACCGGCCGTGCATGGATCATCTAGCGTGGACAGCGGAGCACCATGGCCTCGATCGTGATTCCCGGTCCGAAGGCCAGCAGTGCACCCCACTCCGGCAGCAGGCTCCGGCCCCGGCGCAGCTCGTCAAGCACGAAGACGATCGTCGCGCCACTCATGTTGCCGTACTCGCGAAGCACATGCCGGCTGACCGCCAGCTTCTCCGGCTCCAGCATGAGCACCCTGTCTATGTTGTCCAGGATCGTACGGCCTCCTGGGTGCACCGCCCAGAAGAGGTCGTTCCACCTCCCATTCCCAGAGCATGGGGATGGCGGACGAACAGCACCACCGTCGTCGTCGTCGACAATGATGCCACGGAACGCGTCGAGGAGGCACCGCTCGACGTTCTGCCCGACGAGCGTGGGCACCTGGATGGCCAGGTGGAAGTCGATGCCGCCCCCGGAGACCCGCATGCCCAGCGCGTGCTCGGTCCTGGGCACCGTGCTCTGCGTGGCGGAGACCATCTCGAAGATCGGGCGCCGCTCGCCGTCGAGGAAGGGGCCGGCCCCGACGACGACGGCGCCGGCTCCGTCCCCGAAGAGCGCGTGGCCGACGATGTTGCCGCCGTCGGGCGCTCCGAAGCAGACGAGCGTCATCTCGGAGCACGCGACGAGGACGCGAGCGCCGCGGTTGTTCTCGGCGAGATCCTTGGCGAGGCTCAGCGCCCTGCCGCCGCCGTAGCAGCCGTGGAGGCTGAGCATGGTGCGGCTCACCGTGGGGCGGAGGCCTAGCAGCGTGGCCAGCCGGAGGTCGGCGCTCGGGGCCTGGCAGGCGGAGTAGGTGCTGAAGACGAGGTGGGTGATGTCGGCGGCCGGGCGGCCCCACTCGGCGATGGCCTTGGCCGCGGCGCACTGCGCCAGCTTCGGCACGGCGTCGGCGGTCATGTCTACGCGGGTGTCCAGCGACGGCCGCTCCCTGTCGAACAGCTCCGGGTGCGCGGCCACCGTCTCCTCCGTCAGGTGGAAGTGCCGCTTCTCGATGCCGGATTTGTCGCCTGCAAGGATAAAAAAGAATCCAATTCTTTGTTGAAGAACACATGCATGCATGCAGATTATAGTCGTTGACGTCCAAACAGAAACATAGTAGTAGTACAGATTCTCTTGAGCTTCTCCTTGAGTTCAGGCAGGTGGTCGCTGTTGGTGACGCGGAAGAGGTTGTCGGCGAAGACGTCCTGGGGCACCAGGAGGCCGGCCGGGTTCGCCGTGCTGATGCCGAGCATGGCCGCGTGCCGCCGCGCCGCCACACCACCGCTGGTTCCACAGCTTCCCATGGCCATGGCCGATCTTTTGGAAGTTCTATACTTTTTGCTATACTTACGTACGTGTCAAATTATACTTGCTTGTGAATCTTCCGATGTTTGTGTCTAAAGGGATCCGCCAAGCTCGGGCTTTATAGTAGTGGCTGGCTGCACTAGCAACCACCTGGTCTGCATGGCATTAATTAATCTCCACCTCAGGTGCAGCTTCCGGCGCAGCATCGTGACGGTAGGGAGGGAAAGTTTCGGCCAAAAATTGACAAAGCTCAACTGCATTTGGCTTCACCAATTCCATGGAAGTGGAAGTGAGTAGGTGAAAATTCCTTTAAAGTTCTGTTGTAGACATTTGAAACAGTTGAGTTGAGGACATGGAGACAAACTTTGTGAAAGCTTGGGCACACCGCAAACTTAAGTATATATCTATAAATGTGGTTTATCAAGAGCCACAATATTTTTGTTTTGACTGTTGAGTATTTAGGGATTCACCTTATAATTAAGTACAAAATTGCTTCCCTAATATAAGCGCTAATACTGAAATCCACAAATCTTGTATAGTTCCATAGATCATACATGAACATAAACATGAGATAAGATAAGAGATAATTCGCTAGACACTGGCCACAAGTGAACAACGTAAGTACAGAATCCAATGTCTAAACATATGGACAAAAGACAATATGTAAGATAAGAAACAAACTTACAAGTAAACCAGATATAGAGATGGCAACTATTTCCATTTTTACAGAATTTCAAGATTATAATGAATCTGCGAAAAGATCGTGTATATTTACAACTACAACGGAATAGTATACAAAGTACTCCATCCGTTCCAAAATATTTGAAGTTTTAGGTTTGTCCTATAAGTTAAACTTGCTTAAGTTTGACCAAGTTTAGAGAAAAATATATTAACATCTAAAAAACCAAATTAGTTTCATCACAAATTATATTTGCATTCTACATATTTGTTTGAGCAAGCATTCTACCTATATTTGATACTCTAGATAGTAACATATTTCTCTATATACTTGGTCAAACTTTAAAAAGTTTGACTTAAGACAAACCTAAAACTTCAAATATTTTGGAACATAGAGAGTAGTAAATACAATAATTTTGTACTTAAAATATCAGACTTTCCAAAAACCAAAGAAGCTATCTATTAGGGCAATAAACAAGCTAATTAGACTTAGGCTAACAGCGAGAATTGTGAGGCACCACATCAACCTGCTATAGTCCAAGCCGAGGGATGCGCCGCATCAGACAATCTTAATTAAACCAATTTGATAATATCGACCTGGGTCCCTTTTCATCGTGTGCTTATTGGCCGTGCCGTGTAAGAATTACATGCCTTTGTGTATTATTGGCTTGCCTAGCTCTGTGTTTTTTTTAGGAGAGCCTAGCTCTATGTACTATCAGGCCGGTCTTGGTTTGTCGAGATGTTCAGCTCGTCGGTGGTATGCATTACTAGATGGAGCCACAATGCGAAATACTGCCAGAGGTTCTTTTAGTACAGTTTGCAGGGATGAAATGGAGTATTTTTTAGGTGTTTCTGCTATCAAGTGCGAAGGTGTTACAGACCCGACAGCACTGGAGGCACTCGTTTGCCGAGAAGCTCTCTCTCTGGCCTTGGATGTCTCTCTATCACATGTGATAATAGCGTCGGATTGTCAAGAGGTCATCATGAACATCAAGAACAACGCAGGAGGTTTGTATGGCAGTATCATCAAGGAGATTATAGCTACTTCATCTCAGTTTACGGCATGTCCTTTCATCTTTGAAGGACGTGAGACAAACATTGAGGCTCATAGCCTCGCTAAGCATGCTTTAGGCCTTTCTTTGGGACGCCATTTGTGGCTCCTCGACCCTCCAGATCTAAATTGTATTCCAATGTATTTGGCCTACGATGATTAATAAAGTGTGTTTAGACTAAAAAAAACTAGAATCAGTGATAAGCATTACTACCAATGGCCGTCTGGTGGGGAGTGGGGTTGTCGTAGAAATACATGCTTTGGAAGTAGTCCGCATGTGGGCATGTTGTAACGGTTTTCGTCTGGTTTTCCGTCAATCAATTCACTAGTAGAAAACAGGGCTTTCATCACAGCTCGATCTACACATTAGTCCCGATTGTATTACGAACCGGGACTAATGTGAGCATTAGTCCCGGTTCGAGCGGCTAGGGCATCAGTCCCGGTTCAAGTGGGACCTTTAGTCCCGGTTGGAGACACCAACCGGGACTAAAGCCTCAACCCCTTTAGTCCCGGTTGGAGACACCAACCGGGACTAAAGGGGTTGAGGCTTTAGTCCCGGTTGTACTGTAGCTAGCCCTTTTTTTTTTCTGTTTTTACATTTGTTTTCTGTTTTTAGTTTCTGTTTTAAATTGCTTATATCTTTTAGGATATTTGATGTTTTTGAGTGATTCTTTTTTACATTGGATTCAAAATTTTGTCTAGTTTCTGTTTGTGCCATTAGTTTTCAAATAAATCCTAGATTGTGAATAACATGAGTTTACAAATAGTTTTTAATTTAATTCTTTTTGCTCCTAGTCACGTGTTAGATTGTTGTCACAGTAAGATTTATTTGGTTATTTTTAGAATAATTTAAATTAGGATTTTAATTAAAACAATACTGTTTTGCTTATATAGTTGTTTTAGTCATTTAATTGTTGTTTTTTATTATTTTTAGTTAGTTCTTTCTGTAGATTTTAACATGTTGTAGTATGGTGCATATTGAATGCACAAAAAGTCTGGAGTTGAAATAAGTTTAAAAAAATGAAATGCCTTTGTAACAGACGATTTTCGTCCGAAACCTTGATACTTCGAAGGAGATGGTCCAGTTTGTACACGAAGTGCATCCAGTTTTTGCCGTAACCCTCTCAACTTTGCAGCACATGCTATGTGGGTGAAATGATGATACCATGCCAAGTTTCAACCTTTTCAGAGTTCATTTGTAGGGCTTTTCAATTTCAGGGTCATTTAGCTCAAAAAAAATCATGAAATGCATGAAAAATAGCAAATGAAGTTAGAAAGGGTTGAAATTTGAGGATGTGGCTTTGAATGGTGCATATTGAATGCACAAAAAGTCTGGAGTTGAAATAAGTTAAAAAAAATGAAATGCCTTTGTAACAGATGGGTTTTCGTCCGAAACCTTGATACTTCGAAGGAGATGGTCCAGTTTGTACACGAAGTGCATCAAGTTTTTGCCGTAACACTCTCAACTTTTTAGCACAAGCTATGTGGGTGAAATTATGATACCATGCCAAGTTTCAACCTTTTCAAAGTTCATTTGTAGTGCTTTTCAATTTCAGGGTCATTTAGCTTAAAAAAATCATTAAATGCATGAAAAATAGCAAATGAAGTTAGAAAGGGTTGACTCTGGCTTGGTTAACCTTAGTTGTGACTCTGGCTGGAACGGTGCTAGCAGATGTGTAGTCGACGGTATGATTGGATGGACACCAACCCGGACTAAAGGGGTTCTGAAATTTTCAAACTCTACCCCCCCCCACCCCCCCGTGGACCGCCTTTTTTAGTTTTGTAAAAAATAAACAAAAATGATTAAATCTTCAAAAAATAAAATCCTTTGAGATGTAGTTAGGTTTTAGTGTCTAGTTGGTATAGAAATTTTGAAATATGAATTTTGACCTTTTTTGCAAAAAAAACAAAAAAAATGTAAAACGGCCATAACTTTTGCATACGACGTCGAAAAAAAAAGTTTAATATATCAAAAAAAATTAGAGAAAAATTGGGACTCGATTTCACCTGGGTTTACCCGATGAAGTTTTCTCAGATTCTCAAAATTCCAAAAGTAAAAAAAGTTATTTCAAATCAAAAATAATAATTGTAATAATTTTAAAAATTAATTTTATTTAAAAATAAATAAATGATGTCATATTTGGATTCCTCACATTTTTCTGATAATAATGGATATATTATTTGTCGAATTTCGATTTACAGATTTAAAGATATTAATTATGTCATATTAAATGAATAAATGGCAAAAAAATGAATAAAATAATATTATTACTTATTTTATTTTCATTGAAATTCAATATTATTAGTACTTATTTTGTTTATTTTAATAATTTTTTAGAATTCAAAAAATTAAATCATGTGACATCAAGACCTAAGGGTTAATAGGATTGATAGCTTACTATTGTCAGGAAAATAACAAGTGCAGACTTGGAAACTAGGGTCGATAGAACCAGGAAGTTAAGCGTGCTGGGGCTGGAGCAGTGAGAGGATGGGTGACCGGCCGGGAAGTTAGACGATTTGAAATGACTGCTCCACGCTGGAGCAGTGAGGACGGGTGATTAGAGATTAAATTGTCAAATAATTCAAAGATTTGAAAATCGGAATAAAACTTAAAAACAAATCAAAAAAAAATCAATTTTTTTCTTCTAAAAATGCCTTTAGTCCCGGTTGGTAACACCAACCGGGACTAAAGGTCCTCCCTCCCCCGCCCCAGGCAGCGCCACGTGGAGGGCCTTTGGTCCCGGTTCGTAAGCAAACCGGGACTAAGGGTTTTGGGTATTAGTCCCGACCCTTTAGTCCCGGTTCCAGAACCGGGACAAATGGCCCTCTGAAACCGGGACAAATGGCCCTTTTTCTACTAGTGATTGGGTAATTCTCTTCTGGTTAATTAATTTATGAGGCAAATCTTTTGCCTCCGTTCCAAGGGGAAAAACTACCAACGGCCGACTTACGGCCCTTCATAGGTGACTGGTACGGATGAGAGTTTTTATAGTAGCGAGCACGATATTTTTAGAACACGTGTTTCACTATCCGGCTTGAGTTTGGAAACACACCATACTGAGGGGTGGGCACAGTGGGAACACCTTCACCACCTAGCTTGTCCTTGTGTTCAAGGCGAGTGAATGTGCGGTTCACGACTTGACCTCTTCATTGATTCTCTATGACATACATGACTTGTTGAGGGATGCCCTCCCCATGATGATGTGGCGACATACATGGTATCGTCGGTGATCTAGCATTGTACTACATTAGCAAAGCGTGAATATCTCTTCTACCGTTGTGTAATATCCCTTCTACTACCTCCGTCCGGGTTTACAGAGCCCCCGAGCCACCACACAGCGTCCGTATTTATAAGGCCGCATGCGAGCAATTCACGGGAGTTGTTAATTCGACTTTGCACGCGAAACGCTAGGAACTAGCTCAGCCTAATTAATTGACGCCCTCGTTTCTCTCTGCCAGCCAATGCATGCAGCAACCGCACGAAAGGATTGGGCATGCATGTGGGCCTGAGACACAAATCCAGGGGACGCAAGCGGCCGTCACGATTTTCTAGCGATTAATGTGATGCTCTCTTTCCTTAAGTGCTCCACACAGGTTGGTTATTGCCATGACCGATACTCTACCTTGGTCCTGCTGCTTTGGCTCTTGGGACCTATAAACCCGGACGGAGGTAGTAGCATTGTATCGACCATCGTTGAGCAAATATCTACACGTGGAATCTTCTAATTGGTTCACTAGATGAACATGTAACAAACCCTAAAGTTGAAGGTCACAGATTGGACTCGCCGGTTAGGATGGCGGCAAATGACACCGCTATCTTCAAGCAGGGAGCATCCACATAGTGCAAGCATAACTCCTACCTATGTACTAACTCTCTATTCGTATTGAAAGTTGATAGGTCCCATGTGCAAGGGTTTGTAGGACACTTATAATGTCCTCTCCTCAGAACCTTGCCAAGGTTAGAATCAGAACACGGATACAATATACATTTACAAATTTATGAAACAATTAAGATGCCAAATATAGACTAGAGATTCAAACCATAAATAACGAGAACATGCCAAGAACATATATTGATCATAATCATGTTGGGCAGGTCATGTTGAACACACACACACACACGCACGCACGCATGCACGCGCGCACACGTGGTTTCATCTTTGTTTTAAAGAAATATAGAAATGAATTATGAATAGAAAGTAAATGATTCAACTTTTTAAATTTTGATAAATATCTTTATTTAGGTAATAAAATAACTAGGTAACGAAGTTATTTGACTAACTTTTTGAATTTAACCAACTAAACCCATTCTTAATTTTTGATGATTTCAATGAGATAAATTTTGGAAAAATTAAGAATTTCAGTATTTTTTCTTATTCTTTTTATTTATTCTTTCAAAAAGAGATAAAAATCACACAAAGAGGAATGGAAGATGAAAGGAGAGAGAAAAGTGGGAACTAGAAAAACCGCGGAAGTGAGAGAGAGGAAGATTTTGAGGAGAGTGTGGGATGATAGTACTATCATGCGATTCAATGTCTAGATCGTATGAGCTACCAAACATACCACTACAGATTGACCCTCTATTGACTCCACTGACGGGTATCCTGCCTATCAGTAAGCAAATATCAGAGGAGGGTTTGTCTCCACTGACGGCTAGGATACTCATCAGTGGAGGTGTCTGACCGCTGATGGATGTGGTCACTTGGACCGCCAGTGATTATGAATAACCATTGACGGGCTATTTCAAATATAACGGTTAATAGCTTATGTTCCAAAATTTAGCAGCTACGGCTGCAACTCCTAGAAGTGACTGCAAATGCACACCCTGCTAGTAATGCAACCCCCACGGCACCGCCTCTCAGCAGCCACAGATACCGAGATAGTACATTACACACATATACGTACATATGCATCCCATTCACAACAAAGTCATAAGATTTAACATTCTCATCTAAATATAATAAGACATGAAACTCATAAATTCATAGTTAACATCTATAAGTTCAACATTCCCAGCTTACACATAATAAGAGCATAACCAACATCTACAAGTTCAAATAAGAAAAAATTATTTTTTGGTTACGTCCATGCTCTCGTGTATAGTAGATTCGATGTATCAATCTCGCCTCTTCATGTGGGACCGGACACGACGGTGCCACAAGAAGTCAATCTCATGCTAGCCAGCCAGACTACCCCAAATGTATTCATGTTGAAAAGATTATACCTTAGAGAGGGAGGATGGGAATAAACCATTCAAGTCTGATGTTACACCCTCCATGATATATGTTCAACTTTCCATGTTAATCGCCAAGGAAAGTAGCAGTGACGAACATCATTGGTCCTTACTCCAACTGCAATTGAAATGCCACTTACTTCTATTTTGTGCAATGATACTAAAATGTAAACCCTCGTGGAACACATAGATTAAGACAATCAATATGACATACATATTTACAAAATACGAGTAACCAAAAGGCATGAGCATAGATCTATTAGACTATTACAAACTGGAGGCGTGGTATCCGATCTATTTGTTAAGTGCCACTATAGTCTAAGAGCATCACCGCCACTACATTTTAGTTGCACCACACAGAAGTCTCTTTCAAAAGAAGTGTTTTCTGTAGTACACTAAAAGTGATAGTTGCAATGAGGTGAAATATATCCATGTTTGCATAAAATAAAATACATATTTGATTTACTTCCAGTAGCACAAAAGCATAGCATTGAAGGTCTTTCCGAGGGAGAAGAGATAGAAGAATCATAAGCGAGGCACCTCAGATTCATAATGATCCTTATATACTACATAATGCATGATGAATCTACACTTACAACCAAGTCAAGACACACTGGTCTATAACACTCACAACCAAATAAATCAACTGCATCAATATGCAAGTGCATCCATATGATCACCACTATCAACCGCTTGTTCATATGACCACCATAAGTAGATTTACTTGCTAGCACAAATATCTATAGCACAAGTACTACCACAAATCCATATGGACACTACTATCACAAAGTATAGCTATGCATAGAGTATAACATAGCACAAAACTTCATCATCTGAACATGACACATAGCATGTACAAAAGGCAGAAGGAGGGCCATGGAGCCCATCCATCGGAGTTGTATATGGAGAAAGACCCGTCATTGACACAATGGTAACTTATCGCCCTCGAAAGGTCAGGCCTACGAAAGTTGCCATACCGTTATTATGAAGTTGACATTGTATTGGTACAAAAGTTACCACATAACTTTTGATACCAATACGGTGGCAACTTCATAAAACACCGGGTGAAAAGCTTAGAGTGATTCTTTCCCGATAATCCATACTCACTATCGAAGCCGTCGTTTCATGAAGTCAGTAGTTAAAATTGATTCTATAAAACTTTTTTTTCACTCTCTAAATCAAGTTTTAATAAGTTGATGACATCAGTTTCATTTACCTGGCCTTGCAATTTCACCTTACCTCATATGTGTTCATTTGTTTTTTGCATATAATTGATTGGATTGTTGTAGTGCAAATTCGTACACATTGACAGCCTGGGAACACGTCCTGCTCTAGCCCCCTTGCGCGGACGTTTACACATTTTATTTTCCAGTTAAAAAATGGTTTGTGTTTGACTTGCCTGAGACAGGTTTTTCTGACTTGTCATGAATGTTGTGTCTTATATAGTTCTTTTTAGTGTCGATTGCCACTTTAATTAGTACTTGTATTGATTGCTCTTAGCAATAAACGGTCAAATTCAGGATAGCCATTGCCTTGACAGCTTGTTTTTGGGGCGGGTTGATCTCTGTCGGTGATTAATTAGGTTGCGTTTGAATGCGTAGCTTATCTTGCTCGTTTGGGCATTTCCTATAAAAGCAAGACATGTTGCTCGGTTAGTACTAGCCATGAGCACGCGATGTGTAGGCGGTTGGAGGACGCTTTCATTCTCTTTCCCATGCTGGAGAGCCAATCCGACTCTTCTCCTTCGGCAAGGTTCTAGAGTCGGGTATTGACTATGTCGCCTAACAAAGCAAGATTTTCAGGAGGTACTAAACGTCCTGCTTTGTCTAATGTGGTTAGTATCGTTCTAGCCCAAGATCCAAACACGCACTTAGGGCTCTATTGATTCAAAGGAAATCTATAGGATATTTGGAGGATTCAAATCCTTAGAATTTTTTTTCTCTGGTGGCCGTTTGATTCGCAGGATGGGAATCCTTAGGAATTTTTCCATAGGATTCACTTGTGCTTCATTTTGGAGGAAAATTTCCATCCACTCAAACCTTTTGGTAGAATTTCTTTGTTTTTCCTGTTCTATTAAACACTCTTCCACCCAAATTTATGCAGTTTTGTAATCATATAGGATACAATAGGACATGCCACTCTATTGTTGCGTTTTTCCTACTCTCGCGTTTTGAGAATCCTACGAATCAATGGCCCTTAGTGTGTCGATGCATAACACTCAACCACTGCTTGTACAAGTTGCTCCTTGTGTATTTACGTGTGTGAGTTCCTCTTCTTGCCCAACAATCACTATTGTCCCCTCACCACATCATGGTGAATTGGTCATAGGTCACACACTTTCAGTCGAAGATCATGGCCTCACTTCTATGAATAAATCAGTGGAGTACATGGGAGCAGTAGTATTTTGATGGATTGATGGCTTGGTCGTCTTCTTTAGTAGACAGGTGGGAGGTAATGGTCAGATCAAGGAAGAGGAATGGATCAATGATGCTCCCAATATGTCGCGGCAATATGCGTGCGTCGCATCTTGTATATTTCCAAACATGGCCATTTGCTGTTGAAGTATAAATCTATAAATGGAACAACAGATGATCATAAGACTCGCTCCCCATGCACATCATCCTTGCCATCACGCTCACACCATGAACAGCTGGTGATAGCTCTAGTTAGTTATGCTTATCAACCATACGCAAATTTATTGTGGCCACCGTACTCATGCGACTGAGCTCAACAATTTGTTTGACCTAATAAAACACTGGAGTACAGCTCCAGCTTTTGATTATCTGTAGTTATTTATATTGGATAATCAAAATATGCTGTTAGAGAGAGAAGGCCGGCTGGGCAGGCAATATATTTCAATAATAATCGGTTGTTTGTGTATAAAAGGCGCTGGTAGGAAGGGCTAGCTTTCATTTTACTTGCAGTAGTAGCTTAAGCTCTAGCAAGCTAGGCACGATGGCGGTCAAGCTCTTGGCGGAAGTGAGCCCACAGGAGTTGCTCGTAGCCCTTGCAGAGCTCCAGAACCACGTCCTCGGCTACGTCAAGTCCATGTCGCTCAAGTGCGCCGTGGATCTCGGCATCCCCGACGCCATCCACCGCCGCGGCAGCACCGCCACCCTGGCCAACATCGCGGCCGACACCAAGGTGCACCCGGCCAGGCTCGCCGACCTCCGGCGCGTCATGGAGCTGCTCAGCGCCTCGGGTATCCTCAGCGCCACCGCCGACGCTACGGATGGCACGGCTGCCGACATGCAGTACGGGCTGACCACGGCGTGTCGCTTCCTCGTTGGCTGGCGCAACCTGTCCCCCGTGGTGCCCTTCTGCGTGAACCCTCTGGTCGTCTCCTCCTTCTTCGGCATGACCGACTGGCTCAGGAGCGAGCCGTCGCCGGGGGCGGCCGGGTCTCTCTTCGAGCTGGCGAATGGCTGCTCCCAGCAGGAGATGGCGAGCAAGGACGCCGGGTTCAACGCCGTCCTGAACGACGCCATGACCGCGGACAGCGAGCTCTTCCTCGAGGTCATCCTTCTGGACAAGGGCCGCATCTTCCGCGGCGTGAGCTCGCTCGTGGACGTCGGCGGCGGCAACGGCGCGGGCACGCGGGTGATCGCCAAGGCGTTCCCGCGCATCGAGTGCACCGTGCTGGACCTCCCTCACATTGTCGGCCAGGCCGCCGGCGACCATGACAACCTGCGTTTCGTCGCAGGTGACATGTTTGAATCCATTCCACCCGCGGATGTTGTCTTGCTCAAGGTATGTCTATGCAACCCATCGACATCACCTAGTATTGCTATGTGGTTTCATCCTGTCGTACCATTAATTGGCTGGTCACACACCCTTCGGTTTTTTTTTTGCGAATACACCCTTCGTTTCATGATGTAGAGTGCATATAGATTTTCTGAAAAGTCAAACTAATAAATTTTGACCGAGTTTATAGAGAAAGCTATTTATATATACAATTCAAACATATAAAACATGAAAATATAACTGATGATGTATCCAATGATATGCATTTGATATTTTAAATGTTCATATTTTTGTCTATAAACATGTTGAAAGTTTGTAATGTTTGACTTTTGAAAAGAATTATACGCACTACATTATGGAACAGATGGAGTAGTACTCTAAGACCTTTTTTTTTCTTCCTTGATTGTTTCCTTTATCTTATTTCATTCACTGAACCGTCCATCTTTTTTCGTTAAAGTTTTTTCCTCTCTCGGTTCTTATAGTGCAATCAATGTTTTTGTTTTCCTATTTCACTAAACTGCTCGTTGTCTTCTTTTCTTCTAATTTGTTCTAGAACGTCATACATGACTGGGGTCATGAGGATTGCGCCAAAATACTTCAACGTTGCAAGGAGGCCATCCCCGCGAAGAACGCCGGAGGGAAGGTGATAATCATAGATATGGTAAGGGGGTCTGGAGATGGCGATAGGAAGATCAGTGAGATGGAAGTCTTACAGAACATGTTCGCAATGTGCATCAACGGGGCGGAACGGGACGAGAGTGATTGGAAGAGGATCTTTTCTGATGCTGGATTCGGTGACGACTACAAGATCATGCCGGTGTTGGGTCCCTACTCAGTCATAGAGATCTACCCATGAAAGCTTTGCATGGCAAACTATACCTTATACTAATGGACACAATATGTTGCACGCATATACCTAAACCTCAACGCGTTCGTCGGTATGCTTGCGCATGAGTCTTGTGTGTTGTTAATAAGCGTGTTACCTTGTGAACATGTGTCTGCATTGTTGTCATTTTATATTTTCTATTAGTTTTAATCGTAGATCATTTTTCTTCTTCTTAATTATGTTATCTTGAAGATACATATGCAAATGTTGAGCCCATGTGTCTATCTGAAAGAAATGCACAAAAACAAAAGGCATGATACTTTTTTTTTTGCGGGCAACAACAAACATCATTATGGTGTTATTTGCAAGTCTTACAAGTCCTATTGTTACATATATGTAAACATCAATCACCTGAAATTTGGAGCGTTTTTTACAGTAGCTTCCGCACATAAAGTTGTATTCAGAGTGCAGATTTCTGTCCTGTACCTACGATGTACTTAGCATCGTTATTTTTAAGCTCCCGAAAAGAATCACAAAAGGGTAGCAATACCTCTAGCGGATGGATTAGCTAAATGAAGGGCGTACAGGGGAGAGAGATGGTTCATCAGGGTTAGAAGGGGGAATATCACATGGAAAGCAATATTTAGTGTAACCGGTGAAAACCACATGAAAACGATTGTTGAAAGTTTCAAAAAATCTCAACAGAAATAGGGGCGTTAAGAGGATGATGCGAAATTCCAAGTTCAAAAACATTACGGGATGTGAGCTATGGAAAACCAAAATCAGCATTGAATTGTGCCGAATAGTATTGACACTATTCATTGATGATTTTATTTTTCATAGCTCGCATCTCATAATGTGTTTTAACTTGGAATTTCGCATGGCAATAGAACATCACCCTTTTAACATCTAGTATTTTTCTAAAGATTTTTTTAAAACTTTTAAACATGGTTTTCACGAAGTTTTCTTTGAATATTGGTTTTCATGTGTTCACCTGGGGTTAGAAACCGTTCAGTCTGGAAGGATGATTCGCCCAATCAGTTACGCTATGAGGTTTGTTCTGCAAATGTTCCATCGGCCGACATCATGACGGTATCCTGCTTCTTTTTTCACATCCAACGGCTAATAAGGAGTAGGTGCATCTGGTGCACCAGTTCTTCCGTTTCACAAGACAGGATACGCTCCCCTACTACAGGTCTACAGCTACACCGGTCAGCACTTGGCGGCTGTCACTCGCTCCGGGAACCAGGATGTTCGTCGTCTTCGCAGCACAGCTGCCTCTTCTCGCCTCCCAGTCTCCTCGGCGAGATCCACCGCGGCCACCGAAAGCGCTCGCCGCCATACTGCGCTCACGCGTCATCGCCTGCATCCGCGCGAAAGAGTAAGCAAAAGGCCAGTTCACGCTGCCCGCCACCTGTTCGGCGCATGGCCTCACTGGACTGAACCTTCTGTTTTTTCCTCTATTTGTGTGGCCCCCTTGCAGTGGCGAGACGGCGATGCAGGCGGCCCACGCGGCCGTTCGCGGCGGCGTCTCCGTGGTGAGTCCGTTGCTCCGATGCATTCTCTGGTTTGTTGGGGGCGTGCAGTGGTAGGGTGCTCTGCGCGCGTTCTGGATATGTTGTTTGCTTGTACTTGATTCTATCTTTGGTGGATGGATCTTTGGAGGAACCATCCATGCTACTGTACATGCTAGTATTGTTCAGGTGTTCCATTTCTTGTCCCTCGTGCTAACAAACATGTGCAATGTTGTTCAGCTAGAAATTGTCATGTCCACTCCGGGAGTGCTAGAGGTGGGTGGGGCCTTTCTCATCATTCTTCTGAAATTTTGCCCTTTTACCATTATCTTTGTTCCTTGTTGGCTTTTGATTGATTGATTGATTGATCTTTTAGCTGGTTGTTGAGGATCTTTGCAAGAGTTACCCTTCATTGACATTTGGGGTGAGTCTCTGGCATTACTTGGTAGGTTTTGCTGTTGGAAATATGCCCTAGAGGCAATAATAAATTGGTTATTATTATATTTCCTTGTTCATGATAATCGTTTATTATCCATGCTATAATTGTATTGATTGGAAACTCAAATACATGTGTGGGTACATAGACAACACTGTGTCCCTAGTAAGCCTCTAGTTGACTAGCTCGTTGATCAAAGATGGTTAAGGTTTCCTAGCCATTGACATGAGATGTCATTTGATAACGGGATCACATCATTAGGAGAATGATGTGATGGACAAGACCCAAACTAAGAACGTAGCACTTGATCGTGTCAGTTTATTGCTATTGTTTTCTGCATGTCAAGTATCTGTTCCTTTGACCATGAGATCATGCAACTCACTGACACCGGAGGAATACCTTGTGTGTATCAAACGTCGCAACGTAACTGGGTGACTATAAAGGTGCTCTACAGGTATCTCCGAGGGTGTCTGTTGGGTTGGCATGGATCAAGACTGGGATTTGTTACTCCGTATGACGGAGAGGTATCTCAGGGCCCACTCGGTAATACAACATCACATTGAGCCTTGCAAGCAAAGTGACTAAAGAGTTAGCCACAGGATCTTGTATTACGGAACGAGTAAAGAGACTTGCCGGTAACGAGATTGAACTAGGTATAGTGATACCGACGATCGAATCTCGGGCAAGTAACATACCGAAGAACAAAGGGAACAGCATACGGGATTAACTGAATCCTTGACATAGAGGTTCGACCGATAAAGATCTTCGTAGAATATGTAGGAGCCAATATGGGCATCCAGGTCCCGCTATTGGTTATTGGCCGTAGAGGTGTCTCGGTCATGTCTACATAGTTCTCGAACCCGCAGGGTCTACACACTTAACGTTTGGTGACGATTAGTATAATTGAGTTATTATGTTGGTGACCGAAAGTTGTTCGGAAGTCTCGGATAAGATCCCGGACATGACGAGGATCTCCGGAAGAGTCCGGAGGTAAAGATTGATATATGTGATAATAGTGTTTCGATCTCCGGAAGAGTTCCAGAGTTCACCGGAAGGGGTTCCGGATGTTTGCCGAAGTGTTCGGGTACAGCAACACTTTATATGGGCCAAGGGATAAAAGCCCACAAGGTATTGGAAAGTGCAAAAAGTAGTTTTGCTGCCGCGTAAGCGGTACTACCGCTTGTATGAAGCGGTACTACCGCCCAAGCGGTACTACCGCTTGTGTGAAGCGGTACTACCGCCCGAGCGGTACTACCGCTTGTGTGAAGCGGTACTACCGCTTGTGTGCGGCTGTGCACGGTTCGGCAGGGATCCGAGTTGGACTCTTTCCCTGCGGGCCAAACCGACCTTGTGCGGGCAAAACCGACCTGGAGGAGGCTTTTACTCCAAGTTTAGACCCCAAGGCTCAACATATAAATAGAGGGGCAGGGCTAGCACACGGGACACATCAAGATTTCCCCAAGCCGTGTGCGGCAACCCTAACCCTCTAGTTCCTCCGTCATAATCTCCGTAGTGCTTGGCGAAGCCCTGCAGAGATTGTTCTTCACCACCATCACCACGCCGTCGTGCTGCTGGAACTCAACCACTACTTCATCATCGCTCGCTGGATCGAGGAGGTGAAGGCGTCATCAAGCCGTACGTGTGTTGAACGTGGAGGTGCCGTCCGTTCGGCGCTAGTTCGTGATCGGATCGAGGGACGACTTGCGATTTGGATCGCGGAGACGTTCGACTACATCAACCGCGTTTCTTAAACGCTTCCGCTTAGCGATCTACAAGGGTATGTAGATTCACTCTCCCTCTCGTAGATGCTCATCACCATGGATAGATCTTGTGTATGCGTAGGAAAATTTTTGTTTCCCATGCAACGTTCCCCAACAGTGGCATCATGAGCCAGGTCTATGCGTAGATGAGATCTCGAGTAGAACACAAACGAGTTGTGGGCGTGGGTGTATACATATTGCTTGCCGTTACTAGTTGATATTTGATTCGGCGGTACTGTGAGATGAAGCGGCCCGGACCGACATTACGCGTACACTTACGCGAGACAGGTTCCTTCAACTAACATGTAACTTCGTTGCATAAAGATGGCTAGCGGGTGTCTGTCTCTCTCACTTTAGTTGAATCGATTTCAATGAAGAGGGTTCTTTTAGAAGATCAAAAAGCAATCACTACACCACGTTGTGGTTTTGCGTAGGTAAGAACGGTTCTTGCAAACCCGTAGCAGCCACGTAAAATTTGCAACAACAATTAGAGGACGTCTAACTTGTTTTTGCAGGGTATGATGTGATATGATATGGCCAATTACATGATGAGATATATGTGATGTATGAGATGATCATGTGTTGTATAGAATATCACGACTTGCATGTCGATGAGTACGGCAACTGGCAGGAGCCATAGAGTTGTCTTTAATTATTGTATGACCTGCGTGTCAATCATTAAGCGCTATGTAATGCTTTACTTTATCGCTAAACGTTAGCAATAGTCGTGGAAGCAACAGTCGGCGCGACAACCTTATGGCGACACGTTGATGGAGATCAAGATGATGGAGATCATGGTGTCATGCCGGTGACGATGGAGATCATGCCGGTGCTTTGGAGATGGAGATCAAAAGCACAAGTTCATGGCCATATCATGTCACTTATGATTTGCATGTGATGTTAATCCTTTTATGCATCTTATTTTGCTTAGGACGACGGTAGCATTATAAGGTGATCCCTCACTTAAATTTCAAGATAAATTGTGTTCTCCCCAAGTGTGCACCGTTGCGAAAGTTCGTCGTTTCGAGACACGCCGTGATGATCGGGTGTGATAGACTCTACGTTCGCATACAACGGGTGCAAGCCATGTTGCACGTGCGGAACACTCGGGTTAAACTTGACGAGCCTAGCATGTACAGACATGGCCTCGGAACACAAGAGACCGAAAGGTCGAACATGAGTCATATAGTAGATATGATCAACATGAAGATGTTCACCATTGAAACCACCTCAACTCACGTGATGATCGGACTTGAGTTGGTGGATTTGGATCATGTGACACTCGAATGACCGGAGGGATGTCAATTTGAGTGGGAGTTTTTAAGTAATATGATTAACTAAACTCATTATCTAGAACAATAGTCTAAGTTGTCTTTGCTATATTTATGTTGTAGATCATGGCTCGCGCAGTAGCACCCCTGAATTTTAATGCGTTCCTAGAGAAAGCTAAGTTGAAAGATGATGGAAGTAACTTTGTGGACTGGGCCCGTAATCTAAGGATTATCCTTACGGCTTCCCAGAAGGCTTATGTCCTTGATGCACCGCTTGGTGATCCACCTGCTCCAGTTGAGTCTCTAGACGTTGTGAACGCCTGGCAGGCTCGTTCTGATGATTACTCAATAGTTCAATGTGCAATGTTGTATGGCTTAGAACCGGGACTTCAAAGACGTTTTGAACGTCATGGAGCATATGAGATGTTCCAGGAATTGAAGTTTATCTTTCAGAAGAATGCCCGGATCGAGAGATATGAGATCTCCGATAAGTTCTATGCTTGCAAGATGGAGGAGAACGGGTCTATCAGTGATCACGTGCTCAGAATGTCTGGGTACTCCACCCGTCTGGCTGAGTTAGGGATGCCCCTTCCGCCAGAGGCTATCACTGACAGAGTTCTTCAATCATTGCCACCTAGCTACAAGAGCTTCGTGTTGAACTATAACATGCACGGGATGAACAAGTCAGTTGCCGAGCTGTTTGCGATGCTGAAAGCCGCTGAGTCTGAAATTCAGAAGGAGCATCAAGTGTTGATGGTCAATAAAACCACTAGTTTCAAGAAAAATGGCAAGGGTAAGAAGGGTAACTCCAAGCAGAGTGGCAAAGCAGTTGCTCCTCTCGTGAAGAAACCCAAGGCTGGACCCAAACCAGAAACTGTGTGTTTTCATTGCAAGGGAACTGGACACTGGAAGCGGAATTGCCCCAAGTATTTGGCTGACAAGAAGGCGGCCAACAACAAACAAGGTATATATGATATACATGTTATTGATGTGTACCTTACCAACTCTCGTTGTAGTGCCTGGGTATTTGATACCGGTGCGGTTGCTCATATTTGCAACTCAAAACAGGAACTGCGGAATAGACGGAGGCTGGCAAAGGACGAAGTAACGATGCGCGTGGGAAATGGTTCCAAGGTTGATGTGATCGCCGTCGGCACGCTCGCTCTTTGATTACCGTCGGGATTAGTGATGAACCTAAATAAGTGTTATTTGGTGCCTGCGTTAAGCATGAACATTATATCTGGATCTTGTTTATTGCGAGACGGTTACTCATTTAAATCAGAGAATAATGGTTGTTCTATTTATATGAGTAATATCTTTTATGGTCATGCACCCGATGTGAGGGGTTTATTCTTATTGAATCTCGATAGTAATGATACACATGTTCATAACATTGATGCCAAAAGATGTAGAATTGATAATGATAATACCACTTTCTTGTGGCACTGCCGTTTAAGTCATATTGGCGTAAAACGCATGAAGAAGCTCCATGCTGATGGACTTTTGGAGTCACTTGATTTTGAATCACTTGACACATGTGAGCCATGCCTCATGGGCAAGATGACTAAAACGCCGTTCTCTGGAACAATGGAACGGGCAAGTGACTTATTGGAAATCATACATACTGATGTGTGCGGTCCGATGAGTATTGAGGCGCGCGGTGGTTATCGTTACTTTCTCACCTTCACTGATGACTTAAGTAGATATGGGTATATTTACTTAATGAAACACAAGTCTGAAACATTTGAAAAGTTCAAACAATTTCAGAGTGAAGTTGAGAATCATCGTAACAAGAAGATTAAATTCCTACGATCTGATCGAGGAGGAGAATATCTGAGTTATGAGTTTGGCAGTCACTTAAGACAGTGTGGAATTGTTTCACAATTGACACCGCCTGGAACACCACAGCGTAATGGTGTGTCCGAACGTCGTAATCGAACCTTATTGGATATGGTGCGATCTATGATGTCTCTTGCCGATTTGCCACTATCGTTTTGGGGTTATGCATTAGAGACAGCTGCATTCACTTTAAATAGGGCACCATCGAAATCCGTTGAGACGACGCCATATGAACTTTGGTTTGGCAAGAAACCAAAACTGTCGTTTCTTAAAGTTTGGGGATGTGATGCTTATGTCAAAAAGCTTCAGCCTGAAAAGCTGGAACCCAAAGCGGAGAAATGCGTCTTCATAGGATACCCAAAAGAGACAGTTGGGTATACCTTCTACCTCAGATCCGAAGGCAAAGTGTTTGTCGCTAAAAACGGAACATTTCTTGAGAAAGAGTTTCTCTCGAAAGAATTGAGTGGGAGGAAGATAGAACTTGATGAGGTTGTTGAACCTTTACTTCAACCTGAGACTAGCGCAGCGCAGAAAGTTGTTTCTGTGGAGCCTACATTAGCTGAAGAGGAAGTTAATGATGATGATCATGAAGCTTTGGATCAAGTTGCTATTGAACCTCGTAGGTCGACAAGGACGCGTACTGCTCCCGAGTGGTACGGCAACCCTGTCTTAGAGGTCATGTTGTTAGACAACGATGAACCTACGAGCTATGGAGAAGCGATGATGGGCCCGGATTCCGAGAAATGGTTAGAGGCCATGAAATCCGAGATGGGATCCATGTATGAAAACAAAGTATGGACTTTGGAAGTATTACCTGAAGGGCGTAAGGCCATTCAGAACAAATGGATCTTTAAGAGGAAGACGGACGCGGACGGTAATGTCACCGTCTATAAAGCTCGACTTGTGGCAAAGGGTTTTTCACAAGTTCAAGGAGTTGACTACGATGAGACCTTCTCACCCGTAGCGATGCTTAAGTCCGTCAGAATCATGTTAGCAATAGCTGCCTTTTTCGATTATGAAATTTGGCAGATGGATGTCAAAACAGCGTTCCTTAACGGTTACCTTAAGGAAGAGTTGTATATGATGCAACCAGAAGGTTTTGTCGATCCAGAGAATGCTGACAAAGTTTGCAAACTCTAGCGATCCATTTATGGACTGGTGCAAGCATCTCGGAGTTGGAATCTTCGTTTTGATGAGGTGATCAAAGCGTTCGAGTTTATACAAGTTTACGGAGAAGCTTGTATTTACAAGAAAGTGAGTGGGAGCTCTATAGCGTTTCTAATATTATATGTGGATGACATATTACTGATTGGAAACAATATAGAAATGCTGGAAAGCGTAAAGGAATATTTGAACAAGAGTTTTTCAATGAAGGACCTAGGAGAAGCTGCTTTCATATTAGGCATCAAGATCTATAGAGATAGATCGAGACGCTTAATAGGACTTTCACAAAGCACATACCTTGATAAGATTTTGAAGAAGTTCAAAATGGATCAGTCCAAGAAGGGGTTCTTGCCTGTTTTGCAAGGTGTGAAGTTGAGTAAGACTCAATGCCCAGTGACTGCAGAAGATAGAGAAAAGATGAGTGTCATCCCCTATGCTTCGGCCATAGGCTCTATCATGTATGCAATGCTGTGCACAAGACCCGATGTCAGCCTTGCCATAAGTATGGTCGGAAGGTTTCAAGGTGATCCAGGAATGGAACACTGGACGGCGGTCAAGAATATCCTGAAGTACCTGAAAAGGACTAAGGACATGTTTCTCGTTTATGGAGGTGATCAAGAGCTCGTCGTAAAGGGTTACGTCGATGCAAGCTTTGACACTGATCCGGATGACTCAAAGTCGCAAACCGGATACGTATTTATTCTTAATGGGGGTGCGGTTAGCTGGTGCAGTTCCAAGCAAAGCGTGGTAGCTGATTCTACATGCGAAGCGGAGTACATCGCTGCCTCGGAGGCGGCGAAGGAAGGTGTCTGGATGAAGGAGTTCATGACAGATCTTGGAGTAGTGCCTAGTGCGCTTAACCCAATGACTCTGTTTTGTGATAACACTGGTGCCATTGCTCTAGCCAAGGAACCAAGATTTCACAAGAGGACCAGACACATAAAACGACGTTTCAATTCCATCCGCGATTACATCAAGGAGGACGACATAAATATTTGCAAAGTACACACGGATCTAAATGTTGCAGATCCGATGACTAAACCTCTTCCAAGGGCTAAACATGAACAACACCAGAACTGCATGGGTGTTCGATTCATTACAATGTAAATCACATAGTGATGTGAACTAGATTATTGACTCTAGTGCAAGTGGGAGACTGTTGGAAATATGCCCTAGAGGCAATAATAAATTGGTTATTATTATATTTCCTTGTTCATGATAATCGTTTATTATCCATGCTATAATTGTATTGATTGGAAACTCAAATACATGTGTGGGTACATAGACAACACTGTGTCCCTAGTAAGCCTCTAGTTGACTAGCTCGTTGATCAAAGATGGTTAAGGTTTCCTAGCCATTGACATGAGATGTCATTTGATAACGGGATCACATCATTAGGAGAATGATGTGATGGACAAGACCCAAACTAAGAACGTAGCACTTGATCGTGTCAGTTTATTGCTATTGTTTTCTGCATGTCAAGTATCTGTTCCTTTGACCATGAGATCATGCAACTCACTGACACCGGAGGAATACCTTGTGTGTATCAAACGTCGCAACGTAACTGGGTGACTATAAAGGTGCTCTACAGGTATCTCCGAGGGTGTCTGTTGGGTTGGCATGGATCAAGACTGGGATTTGTTACTCCGTATGACGGAGAGGTATCTCAGGGCCCACTCGGTAATACAACATCACATTGAGCCTTGCAAGCAAAGTGACTAAAGAGTTAGCCACAGGATCTTGTATTACGGAACGAGTAAAGAGACTTGCCGGTAACGAGATTGAACTAGGTATAGTGATACCGACGATCGAATCTCGGGCAAGTAACATACCGAAGAACAAAGGGAACAGCATACGGGATTAACTGAATCCTTGACATAGAGGTTCGACCGATAAAGATCTTCGTAGAATATGTAGGAGCCAATATGGGCATCCAGGTCCCGCTATTGGTTATTGGCCGTAGAGGTGTCTCGGTCATGTCTACATAGTTCTCGAACCCGCAGGGTCTACACACTTAACGTTTGGTGACGATTAGTATAATTGAGTTATTATGTTGGTGACCGAAAGTTGTTCGGAAGTCTCGGATAAGATCCCGGACATGACGAGGATCTCCGGAAGAGTCCGGAGGTAAAGATTGATATATGTGATAATAGTGTTTCGATCTCCGGAAGAGTTCCAGAGTTCACCGGAAGGGGTTCCGGATGTTTGCCGAAGTGTTCGGGTACAGCAACACTTTATATGGGCCAAGGGATAAAAGCCCACAAGGTATTGGAAAGTGCAAAAAGTAGTTTTGCTGCCGCGTAAGCGGTACTACCGCTTGTATGAAGCGGTACTACCGCCCAAGCGGTACTACCGCTTGTGTGAAGCGGTACTACCGCCCGAGCGGTACTACCGCTTGTGTGAAGCGGTACTACCGCTTGTGTGCGGCTGTGCACGGTTCGGCAGGGATCCGAGTTGGACTCTTTCCCTGCGGGCCAAACCGACCTTGTGCGGGCAAAACCGACCTGGAGGAGGCTTTTACTCCAAGTTTAGACCCCAAGGCTCAACATATAAATAGAGGGGCAGGGCTAGCACACGGGACACATCAAGATTTCCCCAAGCCGTGTGCGGCAACCCTAACCCTCTAGTTCCTCCGTCATAATCTCCGTAGTGCTTGGCGAAGCCCTGCAGAGATTGTTCTTCACCACCATCACCACGCCGTCGTGCTGCTGGAACTCAACCACTACTTCATCATCGCTCGCTGGATCGAGGAGGTGAAGGCGTCATCAAGCCGTACGTGTGTTGAACGCGGAGGTGCCGTCCGTTCGGCGCTAGTTCGTGATCGGATCGAGGGACGACTTGCGATTTGGATCGCGGAGACGTTCGACTACATCAACCGCGTTTCTTAAACGCTTCCGCTTAGCGATCTACAAGGGTATGTAGATTCACTCTCCCTCTCGTAGATGCTCATCACCATGGATAGATCTTGTGTATGCGTAGGAAAATTTTTGTTTCCCATGCAACGTTCCCCAACATTTGCCTCATTGCCTGAACATATATGGCTTGTCAGCTAAGAGCTAACTGCTTTTTAGCATCAAGCCTGGTCACTTTTTGTATAATCTTGAAAACGTGATACTCTTATTACCAAGTACATGTCCATAGTTTTTACAGCCTTTACATCTGAACATTCAAACTTATCGTGTGAGTGTGGCAATGCCCCACTGTGTTTTTTTTTCTGTCAGTAATACTCACAATTTACTACTCCATCAAAGCTGTCCCTCACAACAATGTTTTTTTTACGGGCAAAAATAAGGGGGCATTCCGAGAATTGATCTCAGGACCTCTCGCACCCTTAGCGAGAATCATACCACTAGACCAAATGCCTTTCTGTCTCACAACAGTGTTAAGTTGCTAATGATACGTTCTGATCTTTCTGCATTCTGTACTTAGGTTGGTACGGTTCTAAATGCTGATGATGCAAGGAAAGCCATTAGAGCTGGTGCTCAGTTTCTCATGAGCCCTGGTACAGTCATGGTAAGAGTCGTTACTATTGCATTTGTAATCATGTTTATTTTGTTAGAAATGCACATGTTTCCCATAGTCTGTGATTACTGGTTATACACATCATTAGGGACATTCCGTGTACAGTTCAGCAATGTAAGATATTTGATATTAGAGATCCTTAGAGGCTTGTAGTTTAGGTTAGGGTACCAATAATTTAATTTTGCAAATTCGATCCGTTCGCTTCCAATTACTTCAACATATCTAATAGAAATCTATCATGTGCTATTTAGTGATTGTACTGTCAGTATCCTATACAGTATATAAATGTTAACTAATTCTTTCAATCTGATTGTTTAAGGAAATACTTTATGATCTTGATGGAAGTGAAGTTCTTTATATTCCAGGAGTGCTGACACCAACTGAGGTATGTACCACATGCCACATACAAACTTGAATGGAAATTAATTGGTGCGGGTTTGAGTAACATGAGCTAAATTTAGTCTCATGTGTTTGCTATAACTGGTTTTTGCAGGTTATATCTGCTTGCAATGCTGGTGCTGAAGTCGTTAAGGTTTCAGGACTTATACCCTCCTCTTGTAGTTATAGTAGAGGCAGATCAGAGCATTTACAATATATTTAAATGATAACTTTTGTCAGACATTGTTAAACAGTGTATTTTTCTATGACCATTTTGGTTGTATGCTAACTAGCAAAATGTGTCGCTTTATTTTGTGATGAATAAATCTGTTAGTTTTCCATTCTGACTAGGTTGTTTGTGTGGTCTACTTTGATTAGGTGTACCCAGTTTCAGTGATGGGTGGAGAGATGTACATGTGTGCTCTAAAGAAACCATTTCCTCTTATACCAATGGTTGCTTCGCAAGGAATTACCATAGGTAAGTGGCCTTGTCTAGCATCCATCGTCCCTATTTCCCTTTCCATTTTTTTTTCCGAATATCGTCCCTATTTTCTGTTGGTGTCTAAGTAGCAACTTCCAAGTGTTTGTTTCATAACACTGAGACTCTTTAAAAGAAACAGAGTAATCACGCAACTTATTCACTCTGATGCTATGGGCACTGTCATATATAGGTTCAATCAAGTCGTACATGGAGGCAGGGGCATCTGCAGTGGTGTTGTCCGATGCTATCTTCGACAAAGAGTTGATGAGAGAAAGGAATTTCAATGGAATTTCAGCGCTCGCAAATCGCGCCACTTTGCAGGCATCACAGTGTGGAAGATGAGGCAAAACCAAAAACTGAGTACTCTGCAAGCATTGCAGTTCAGAAAATGGGACAAAGTACTTGTCTAATATTGCTTGACTTGGGATTAAACTTTCTATTCTCTGCATGAGAAGAGGTAAAACAACTGAAATTTTATCAACGGGTAGAACAGAAATGGTTTAATCTGTTCCAAAGAAAGCTAATCCAGAATGATATCTCTTTTCAGGAAGAAGTCAGTTCTGTTTCCCTGGTATTTTTCTTAGGAATCAACCAGAAACAAAAACTTGAATATAGGTTTCATTACATGTTTGCAGCTCCAGGTACACAACGTGAGATTGGCAAATGAGCAGGCCCAATGTACGTGTATTGCTGGCTTCATTTTGGAAAAAAAATGGGGCTCTGTTTGCATTGATCCACAGATATCTATGTTTGTCGAGTGGGTCACTGGAGTGAGCACCACAAGGGCAAGGCCCAGGCGGAGTGAGGATGATGATCATGTGCCCTGTCTTCTTCATCCCCCTCTTCACAACAGAACATTATGTCATAATATCCGCAAAGAAGGAACATCAAAAGACCGAGGGAAGAATCGTTAATCATAAAACTGAAACAAAAGCATGAATATATGTTTAGCATAATGGGGCAGCAGAAGCGATCAAATCGAAGCTAATTCTTCGCACCAAATCAGTAAACATTTTTAATGAACACCTTGTCTGCATGTAATGTAACCATACCATGAAACCCCAACCACCAAGCTGTCCAACATTTGTCTCAACAATAAAACTTGTAAGACTAGCTTACTGTAACATGAATACTCCAAGTAATCATCAAAATATCAAAGAACCACATGCATGTCCTGCCTCAAATGTCACACAACCAAACATTGTCAAACTTTCGATAGCAAGCAAGAAATTGAGCAACAACAAATATGACAAGAGAAGCGTCAAATCAGGGGAGACATAAGGATTCACGTAGAAATCACTTGCGGGGAAAATCCACGGATGGCGACGAGAAAACTTCCAATATAGAGATGAATCAAGTACAAAGGTAGAAGCCAACAAAAGAAATTCGAAATCTTCAATTTGAAAATCCAAATTTAAGTGGACTTGTAGATCAAACAACCTCAATTCTCTCCTTACTCTAGAACTCTCTAATGAACAGTTCTCGAGTTTTAGAAGAGAGATATATTGACAGATTTGCAGAAAACCATTTCAGCTTGCTAACCAACACAAACCACTTCTGTTTTAGCGTGTGAGATGCATATGCAACGTTTTGCATGATAAAAGGGCACAAATATCTTTCAAATGGTGAAATAGAAAATGCACTATGTCACAATATAGGTAGGATGTTTCCATGTCACGACCTGCATGCTACAGTTCCAGTTACAAACACGTACATGGTTGTGCATGGTTCTAGTCGGCGAGATCCGCCGCGGCCACCAAAAGCGCTCGCCGCCATACTGCGCTCACGCGTCATCGCCTGCCTCCGCGCGAAAGAGTAAGCAAAAGGCCAGTTCACGCTGCCCGCCACCTGTTCGGCGCTTGGCCTCACTGGACTGAACCTTCTGTTTTTTCCTCTGTTTGCGTGGCTCCCTTGAAGTGGCGAGACGGCGATGCAGGCGGCCCATGCGGCCGTTTGCGGCGGGGTCTCCGTGGTGAGTCGGTTGCTCCGATGCATTCTCTGGTTTGTTGGGTGCTGCGTTCTGGATATGTTGTTTGCGTGTAAAGGAGGATTCTTGCCTATCGCTCTTAAATTGTATCTTTGGTGGATCCTTGGAGGAGCCTCCCATGCTACTGTACATGCTAGTATTGTTTTGGTGTTTCATTTCTTGTCCCTCGTGCAAACAAACATGTGCAATGTTGTTCAGTTAGAAATTATGATGTCCACCCCTGGAGTGCTAGAGGTGGGTGGGGCCTTTCTCACCATTCTTCTCAAATTTTGTCCTTTTACCATTATTTTTCCTTGCTAGTTTTTGATTGATTGATAGATCTTCTAGCAGGCTGTTGAGGATCTTCGCAAGAGTTACCCTTGTTTGACATTTGGAGTGAGTCTCTTTGACATTTGGAGTGAGTTACCCTTCTTTGACATTTGGAGTGAGTCTCTTTTTTTTTGAAATGAGGCAAAAGACTTGCCATTTTCATTGATTAAGAAGGAGTGAGGATTGCCCGGTTAATTGATGGAAAACCGGGCTAAAACCGATACAACCCAATCCATAAAATGGGCGCCACCAGCCAACCTGGCCAACATGCCAACAGATGGCCACACACGCGAACCACCGACAGCTCCGACTCGACAACGAGCTTCGCAAGGGAAATATGCCGGACTTGCGCCGACCGTGCAGTCTGCAAACGACTGCTGAGAGCCTGTCATCGTCACCACCTGGACTCGTTCCACGCAGCTCCGACTTCAAAGCAACCAAGCAACCCACAGAAAAGCACCTCGAACACGCCGGGAAGATCCGACTACCGAAGCCCGAGCCGTGACCCGAGCTCCACTCGACACCAAGTATTTTTGCACAGCCATATATGTGTACTGAAGCCTTGTCTTTTTTATATAATCTTAAAATGTGATACTCTTATTACCAAGTACCATGTCCATGGCTTTTACAGTCTTTACACCTGAACTTTTAAACTTGTCGTGTGAGTGTGGCAATGCCCCACTGTTTTTTTAAAGTAGTACTCACAATTTACTACTCCATTAAAGCTATCCCTCGCAACCCCAGTTATGCTAACTGTAAGCAACAGTGTTAAGTTGCTAATGATATGTTCTGATCTTTCTGCACCCTGAACTTAGGTTGGTACGGTCCTAAATGCTGTTGATGCAAGCAAAGCTATTAGAGCTGGTGCTCAGTTTCTCATGAGCCCTGGTACAGTCATGGTAAGAGTCGGTACTATTGCATTGGCAACAATGTTTATTTGCTAGAAATGCACATGTTCCCCATAGTCTGTGATTACTAGAAATTCACATCACTAGGGACATGCCCTGTACACTTCGTCAATGTACATATTTTGATATCGGAGATCCTTATAGGCTTGTAGTTTAGGGTGTTGATAATTTGATTTTGCAAATTTGATTCCTTCGCTTCCAGTTGCTTTGACATATCTAATAGAAATCTCTTATCTGCTATTTAGTGATAGTGCTATTGCTTGGCTTGGGAGTTGGGATTAACAATGCCATCCACTCTGTTCCATTTGGAACTTCGCAGGTATTACAGGCGCGGAGGATGACGCAAAGCCAAAAACTACTTTGCAAGCATTGCAGTTCAGAAAATGGGACAATGTACTTGTCTAATATTGCTTGGCTTGGGATTAACAATGCATCCACTCATATGCTCTGCATGAGAACAGGTAACAACTGAAATTTTATCAAGATATAGAATAGAACTGGCTTAATCTGTTCTGAAGAAAATTAAGAATGCTAGTATCTCTTTTTAGGGAAAAGTCATTTAATTTCCCTGGTATCCAAGCACTCACCGCTCCGGCAAGCTTTCTTCAATGGGCTCGCCATTGTCGCCGACCCAAGCGTTGCACACAGATGGCTCCACCTCGCTTCCCTAACCAATCCGTCCTGTGTGGTCTTCTCTCTTGTCTCTCGTTGCCGGAAGCTCCGCCTCGCTGTTCACCTGTGGGGGGTGTTCAACTGCTACTACTCCACAATTCCACATTTAATGACACTTGACTTCTTTTTTGAAGAGGTGCAGAAAATTTGCCACATTCATTAAATAAGAGAGTTTACAAGCGACACACAAGCCCGGAGGCTAGAAACAAAAGCCTACTCTTCCACCATAAGATTGTATAAGTGGTTGGCACCCGTCAAGACCCAATTCCTAAGACTCAGTGCGAATGCATGAAAAGACGAAGGTCGGCGGCGAATATTTGTAGATGAAGACTCTTGTATTGCGCTCCTTCCAGAGATTCCAAAAAACAAGCATGAGAAAGAGTTGTCGTTGCCTTACACGTATCACCACTGCCATCCACCACATGAGAGCACCAAGATTTAATGGTGTTGAAGCCATGCCAAGAGCTAGGATCGATGGAGGGTTGGCCCTGAACTTTGGCCACTGACTTTCACGGTTCAACCGTTTTGGGGTCCCCAAACCTAAACGGAATATTCTGAGAAAAACCGTTCTAGGCGGGGAACATCGTGGTGATGATCCATGCCTTTCAATCTCATGAAGTTCGGTGTAGGTTTGTTCTTAGCAGTAAAGACCGTTGATGTAGTGTAGTCGATCGTCTCGGTGCGAGGGGATCGCCAACGGGTAGGGTGGCGCCGAGCTCATCTGTCTCCTCGTCGGACGCTTTAATGGCGGGCTTACGCTGGCCTGAAGCATATATTGACGAAACGAGGCAGCTACAATGGAGGGGGGAGGGGGGGAGGTACATGTTGAGACGAATATATAGACGAGATGCAAGATATTGGGTACGACTCTCCTCTTTAAGTCTTTATTATTCATTCAATTTCTCCGGAGAGAATAGATGCGTACAATTATGAAGCCCTAATACTCAGTATATAGGTGGCCTGTCGTGCTTACGTCGATCATCATAAGGGAAGCAAAAACAGCTATATCAACACTGAGCGATTCATTGCCTCCTGCTGCTGCTGAAAGCCCCGTTTCCAGCTTATTCTGGCATGGACTCTCAGGAGCGACCTGAGCCAGGCAATCCAAGAAATAGCTCGGTCTCCACATCGATGACGTCGTCTTCTTTGCTGTCCGCCACGGTCGCCGCAGCAGAGGCCGCCCCGGCCACGGCCACCTCAAGATGATTCATCTTCTTGAACTGCACAGATTAATGAGGGCATCAAATCAGAGGACGCATCATTATATATGTTACGGTCAGGTGAGCTGCTTGCCAGATGCAGAGATGGGTGGTGATCTGAACTGGGATCATGCACATGCGGGATGAGGTAATTAAGGTGCTCACCTTGCAATATAGTTCTTCATTGTCCTGGCGCAGGGTCATCACATTCTGCCTCAGCTTAGCGGGCTGCTCTTCAAGCCGCCGAGCCCGGCATGTATAAGATAATTAAGTAGCGTTAAGCTTCATTCCACTGCCTGGAAGCTAAGATAATTAAGTAGTACTTCCTCCGTAAACTAATATATATATAAGAGCGTTTAGATCACTACTTTAGTGATCTAAACGCTCTTATATTAGTTTACAGAGGGAGTACCTCCGTCCGGAATGTTAACTGTCGCTGAAATGAGTGTATCTAGACATTTCAGCGACAGTTAATTCCAGACAGAGGAAGTAGCATTAAGCTTTGATTGCCCGGATGCTAACATAATTAAAGCGTCCATTGCCCAGAGTATCATGTACTAACCGAGGTAAAATGTTGGGGTGTTGCGCTAGGCAGTCAACTTCCCCTGTTGCTACGTTTACGTTTATGTCCTGAACCTTTTGTTTTTCGGTTTTGCTATTTTTCATGTACCTGAATTTTTTTGTTGCACCAGTCACTCTTTTTGGGGAGGCCGGACCTCGCCGGAGAAGATGCAACCTCGCCGGAGAAGAAGCAACCCCACTATCTATCTTAGGATGTGGGGGCGCAGGTTCGTCGGGAAGCAGCAACCTCACTATCTATCTTATGGGTGTGGGGGTGCAGGGGGGTCGCTGGAGTTGTTCATCGGGGGTGGGGCTTAGAGGGATGGCTGGGGCAGCGGCTAGCATGGCGATGGGGGATGGTCGAGGGGAGGGCGGGGCGGCGATAGCTGCCGGCCGGGGGGGTGGGGGGGAGGCAGGTGGTTAGGGCTGGGTTGGCCGGTGGCTACGCGAGGTAGAAGCTGGAGGTTGAAGATGAACAGTGCCCCGACTTTTCAGCCAGTGGATGATCTAATGCCCTTGATGAAAGTGACTGATGCAACTTATTTTTTTTCAGGCACCAGACACATAGGCGGTCCCTTTGTTTTTGATAAATGGAAGCCGGTGGGTATTGCCTTTTTTTCTCCAGGAGTAGCTTGTAAGATAATTAAGTAGCATTAACTGGTTGTGTAAGCTTCCATTGCCCAGCTTGTGTATCATCAAATGTACACATGGATTTTGCATCTGTAGTGTGTTTCTAACAAAAAATGGCATGTACATTGAATAGGCATTTGCTAACCTTCATTGCCCGGATGCTAAGGAGGCTTTTTTTCAGTTTGGACCTCTAAGCTTTGCAGTTCTTCAACAGAGCATCCTTCCAAGTTACAACCCAAGACTTTCCTGCATCTCAACAGTAACAAACGGTGACAACTGATATTTTGGCTGGTAGCACAGAAATAGCAGTCTCCTCTCTTCTAATGGTTACCTTTTGGAAGCTTCAAGAGCATCAAGCTTCCTTGACAAGTCATCTGCCTCAGCTTTTATTTTCTGCAGTTGAGATCATGTAGCGTTTTGAAATTGGTGTCACGTTAAAATAAATAGTCACAAGGGTAATTTAGTACTATGTACATGTAACTTGAAATATCCACTAGAAGGTCTTATCATATCATCTTTTTTAGTGGCAGCTATACTAACTGAACATTGGTGCTACACGTCCATGGTGGTTTCCGCATTTCCATAGTTGCATCATCCACTTGGAAATGACTGCAAACCTAAGCGAGCGTGGAAAACATAGGCTTCTCAATGCTGAGTGAGAGAAGTACATATTTCAACCTTGAACTTGTGTCCGAGTTTAATTTCCGGTAAATTAGCCCCCTCAAACGATTGGCAAGTGATTTTGTGTGACGTGGCATCAACGTTGATGTGGCATCTGAATCAGCAAAAAATGTAAAACAAAATTGGTGGTCCCACATGTCAATAAATATTTTTTTCCTCCTCTCCTTATCCATTCCCTCTCTTTTGTGTCCATTTCAACTAGCCATGGCCAAGATGAGCGCCGCCATAACCCCTCCCCCCTAGCTTCTTCTTCCTCCTTTTGCCATCCACCCCTCTTTTTCCTCTTCTGATGGCAAGGGAGAGATGCCGACCTGAGGACCAAATGCAGCGGAAGGTGGAGGAGTTCCACCGGCAGCAGCCCGGACTCCAGGGCTGGGAGGCTGCGCCGGAGGCGGAGCTCCATAGAGTAACAACGGCCGATAGGAGGCCATCGAGTGGCGGACGGCGGGGAGCAGCTAGTGATGGAGGATGCGGAAGGAGCGGAAAGCGGCAGGTCACGCGTGTGTGCGAGCTAGATGCACACGGGGCGTCTGAGTAGATGGCTCATGCCGCGGCGGCCGGCACCCCTTCCAGCGGTGCATCGGCTCATCCTCCCTCTCTTTATCCTCTCTACCACGGTGCACCCCTGCATCGTCACACTCAACTTCGGTCGGTTGGGTGGTCCTCTATCCCAATTGCGTCATGGGAGACACTCCTCCGTCGGCTGCAGGAGACGGGCTAGGCCCTTACCTGAGATGCACAGTGGAGAGAGAGAGAGAGAGAGAGAGAGAGAGAGAGAGGGAGGGAGGGAGGGAGAGAGAGGGGGGGAGGGAGGGAGGGAGAGAGAGATGACGCATTGCAGAGCAGGCTCGGGTGTGGTGTCCCTCCAAGAGCAACGACACAGTAGTGTCACTCCAAGCAGCAGTGGTGGCTGAAAGAACCCCAGATCGCAGGGAGAAGAAAGGGGAATCCCTATCGTATTGGGACTTTTTGCAATTTAGTCTTTTTGCAGTGACGTCTTATACTAGTTTACAGAGGGAGTATGTATTAGTCACCGATGTCTGTACGTGTTAACATGACATGGGGGATTGGGTGCCATGTGACAGCAAAACCATCAACCGATCGCGGCAAGGGGGTAAATTAAACGGTATTGCAAGTTCCGGGTTGTGTCCTAACCGGTTCTGGAGTTGGGGGCTGTAAATTAAACTAGAGCATGAGTTCGAGGTTGTAATATGCACTTCTCTCGTGCTAAGTTGCTGATTACATTAAACATTTCAGTAATAGATAGGGATCTCACCATTGTAAGAACAAAAGTATCTCCAAGTTGAAATTATGTAACCAAATATGACACAAATATGATAAGCTCATCAAGAAGAGAGGATGCGCCTCTATATCTTGAAGCACCGTTTGTATGCCGATATTGTCCTTTGTGATTGTCCTATAACGGGCAATTGTGCCCTGCATGCTGAATTGGAATTCAAAATATAAGTTACGATAATAATAGCAGTTAATTAACTCACATGCTACCAACCGCACCAAAACACGTAGTATTACGAGACAAACAATCTCAGGGTGTTGGAGAGAGATAAGAAGAAGAAAAATAGGCGAGTGAGCTATGCAAGAGCTTGCCTCTGTACGTGCTGCAAAACAATAAATATGAAGAAAGAGAAATGAGGTGAAGAAAAAGACTAATCTATAGTACACCTGCTATATTATTATTAATGGTCTAAACAGTATTTAGACAAGCATTTAATACACTAGAGTTAATTTCAGCCAAACATGGCCAATACTCCTTATCTAACACCAAGCATGTGTACTAGAGACACAAATACGACTCTTAACTCGTTTTTCTGTGCGGGGAAATTAATGCTCTGATTCAGTGTCTTCTCTCCATAACTAAGCCACAAGGTTGAGATGCAAATATGGTTCCTATATCAATTAAATGCAATATCACTTATATATACAACACATACGAACAATCCATTGGGATGGTTATCTCTAGAAGTTTTTCATCATCTATGATGACATGCTAAGAGTCGGTGCATTGAGACTTGAGAGTGTCCTAAGAGGGGTGGCATGGAGTCCTTGGTCATAAATGCTCCTACATAATTCGCCCACCATGTCTTTATCTTCTAATACATGGGGAAAATGAGAAAAACTAATATGCGATTATATTTGGGACGAAGAGAGTCGTATTACTTGAATTTTTCCCTTCCTTTCATCTCAGATTCTCCTTCTAGTTAGAAAATTCAGTCCATAGGTTAATGAGTCCAGTAGTACTAAGAGAAAATATAATAATATGATGTAAATATGCTATACGAGTTTAAATATTGATTTTTTATGTTGAGTTGATGAGAGAGAAGAGAAGCGGGTTGTAGATTAAAAGTAAACTACAACACGGACTCCAATAGCTTTGTGAGTTTATAAGGTGGGCTAGGTATTACTAAGAGCATGGTTAATAATATAGCCAACTATCGGCTATATAGAGTTGTCATGTCACATATAGTCAACCTAATAGCCAACACGTATAGTAGCTAATTGCTAAGTAGTACTACTATTTTATTAATACATGACCCACTGTACACTCTCACAATGTTTCTTGGAGTGTTATTAATTTACAGCCCGCTTCACTTCTCTCTCCTCCTCTCTCTCGTTCAACTCAGCAAAAATATAATAGTTTAATCTTTACAGCATGCTCACTGTACCTACTATATACTTGCTTGTATTAGATTGATCATAAACAACATGATAATAAGATATAGCTAAACAGTTACTAGCTCTACTATCATGTCACTTTCATCCCGAGGCCACCTTTTAAGGTTTAGCCGACCTTTTCTTCTAAAAAAAAGTCTAGCCGTGGCAAGCAATAACGACGTACGGTGGAGAAATTTACAAGTGCTCACTCGAACGGTGGCAAGCGGGAGGGGGTGGTTAATTAATTACCCGGCGTTGGCGAATTCGTAGAGCCTGCCGGTGGGGGAGAAGACAACGAGGCGACCTCGGCGTCGCAGAGGACGGAGAGCTCAAGGCCTTCTTGCGCAAGTCGCTGCGGCGCTTGGAGAAGGTCACCTGCCGCCTCGCCGGGTCCTCTATCCGCTTCACCTGCTTCTTCCCCCGCACCATCCTCTAATTCCTCTTCCACCACCACCAACGGCGGAGCTATGTGTAGTCCTGGGGTGGCTGTGGCCCCCCCAGCTTTCAACCAACTTGTGAAGAAAATTTTACTGCAAGGGCTTATATGAGAACTTTTTTAGCATTTGGCCCCCTCAAACACTCGTATTTTCTTATTCGCCCCCCCTGCACTTTACGTCTAGCTCCGCCACTGACCACCACCACCACCGATCCAATCGTTGCACAACCAAATTACTACCCAGAAAAATCTCCTCCTCCGGTCGGCTGCGCGCGCTAGCTACCCACCCATGCGAGGAGGCAGGAGATCTACTGTACTGTAGGAGGCGAAGTGAGTGGGACGACTCACCAAAAATGGCATGTGCCTGGTGGTGTGGCGTTGCCGTTTTCATGGTGATGTGCAAGAGACGACAAAACCTCCTTTCCATGCCCTGTCATCATAAGGAAAAAGAAGAAGATTATATTAGTATATGCCCCCAAAGCGATGAGCATCGATTCAAGCTAGCGTCGATTGGCTGCCATTTTCCTTTCTTGTTTTTCTGTTTTGAGACGGCTGTCCCCTGTCTGGAAGAGGCATGTTAGAGCATCTACAGCTGGACTTAGCAAATATGACCCCTAAACGCACGCGGACGTGCCTGGTTCGTGACGGGTGTGTCCGTTTTGGGTCCCTATTTGTTCGTCCGCGCAGCCACACTAATCATTTTTTTTCTCATATGTTCGGTCACTTGCACGTGATTGGTGAAGATGAAGAGAGAGAAAGAATGAATGAATAAAGAAAGAGAAAAGGTGGTCCGGGGTGGGGCCGCGTCCTACGTGGCGGACTGACCGGGAGAGTCCGGGCGCGTCCGCGAGCCCTCATATCCTCCCTACATTTGTCCTCAATATCAGGGTTCACGGACAGCCCGGACGTATAGGGATGATATGAGGGGTCCGGTTGGGCCACTTTTTTCCTTCTCTTTCCTGTCTCGTCACTGACCGGGCGCGTCCGCGGGCGTATGAGAAAGGGTTTGAGACGTCCGGCTGTAGATGCTCTTAATTGTTGTGGAGGCCAGGCAGAAGCTTTTGCGCTGGTACTATAGTAGTATTTCGCGCTTGAATCAATTCCCTTCACCTGCCGCCGCACCGTCCTTCCATCGTGCACGATTTAGATATCCAACGATTCCACACATATGTAGGGTTGTGGGGATTTGCGCTTTTTCTTCAAGTGTTGAGGGTGCACATCACACGATCTGCTAGTATATATAACAACAACGATGTTTGTCGCATCTCCCTTAAAAAGGACATGTGTAATGAATGAATAGCCCTCTTGAGGTAGGTTTTCGCCCCGTTTTATAAATAAAGCAACCATCATGTTCGTACAACGAGTGCCAGCTCACCGAGAAAACAAAGTCTGTTGGGGCAACAGCACAAGCATGCCTAAAGAAAGCATAAGAGAAATATAGAAAAAAAGACCACCAAGTGGCCACATCATCGAGGGGTCTGCAACAAAGAGAGGCTCAGAGCAGTGACATGCCATGGGTATGCTGAAAGATCGTGGATGTTGCCTAGAGAGGGGGGGGGGGTGAATAGACGCTTTAAAATAATTACGGTTTAGGCTTGAACAAATGCGGAATAAAACTAGCGGTTAATTTGTCAAGCACAAAACCTACAACAACTAGGCTCACCTATGTGCACCAACAACTTATGCTAAGCAAGATAAACAACTAGGTGATAGCAAGATATATAACATGAAACACTATGGCTATCACAAAGTAAAGTGCATAAGTAAACGGATCGGGTAAGAGATAACCGAGGCACGCGGAGACGACGATGTATCCCGAAGTTCACACCCTTGCGGATGCTAATCTCCGTTTGGAGCGGTGTGGAGGCACAATACTCCCCAAGAAGCCACTAGGGCCACCGTAATCTCCTCACGCCCTCGCACAATGCAAGATGCCGTGATTCCACTAAGGGACCCTTGAGGGCGGTCCCCGAACCCGTACAAATGGCAACCCTTGGGGCGGTCACCGAACCCGTACACTTTGGCAACCCTTGGGGGCGGTCACCGGTACCCGTCAAATTGCTCGGGGCAATCTCCACAACCTAATTGGAGACCCCGACGCTTGCCCGGAGCTTTACACCACAATGATTGAGCTCCGACAACACCAACCGTCTAGGGCACCAAAGCACCCAAGAGGAACAAGCTCTAGGGTGCCCAAACACCCAAGAGTAACAAGCTTCTCAACTTCACTTCCACGTATCACCATAGAGAACTCAAACCGATGCACCAAATGCAATGGCAAGGGCACACGGAGTGCCCAAGTCCTTCTCTCCCAAATCCCACCAAAGCAACTAATGCTAGGGAGGAAAATGAGAGGAAGAACGAAGAAGAGAACACGAAGAACTCCAAGATCTAGATCCAAGGGGTTCCCCTCACATAGAGGAGAAAGTGATTGGTGGAAACGTAGATCTAGATCTCCTCTCTCTTTTTCCTCAAGAACTAACAAGAATCATTGGAGGGATTGAGAGATAGCAAGCTCGAAGAAGGTCAACAATGGGGAAAGAACACGAGCTCAAGTGATAAAAATCATTGGGGAAGAAGACCCCCTTTTATAGGCCTCCCCAAATCCAACCGTTATGCCCTTCAGCCCGTGCACAAGCGGTAGTACCGCTCGGGTGAGCGGTACTTCCGCTGGCACGGAAGTTCCGGCTAACTTTGTTCAACTGAACAAGTCAGGGAGGCGGTAGAGCCGCCGGAGCGGTACTACTGCTCCCACCAGCGGTACTACTGCGTAGAGTTGAGCAAACCGCTAGAACAGCGGTAGTAGGAAAGGGCAGCGCGGTAGTGCCGCACGGGGCGGTACTACCGCTGGGAACTACCGCCCAACTACCGCCCAAAAACAGAGCACTAAAAATAAGCGGAAGAGTCAGTAGCACTGAACTGCGGCAGTACCGCTGGAGCGGTACTACGGCAAGGCAGAGCGGTACTACCGCTTATGTGCCTCAGGAAAGCTCATGCAAACAGATGGAAGCAATAAAGCCAAAACTGCCACAACTTCCGCATACGAACTCCGAATCTAGCAACCTCAAGCTCGTTGGATAGATGACTACGAGTAGTATCCAACGGCTAATAAGGAGTAGGTGCATCTGGTGCACCAGTTCTTCCGTTTCACAGGACCAGATACGCTCCCCTACTACAGGTTTACAGCTACACCGGTCAGCACTTGGCGGCTGTCACTCGCTCCGGGAACCAGGATGCTCGTCGTCTCCGTAGCACAGCTGCCTCTTCTCGCCTCCCAGTCTCCTCGGCAAGATCCGCCGCGGCCACCGAAAGCGCTCGCCGCCATACTGCGCTCGCGCGTCATCGCCTGCCTCCGCGCGAAAGAGTAAGCAAAAGGCCAGTTCACGCTACCCGCCACCTGTTCGGCGCATGGCCTCACTGGACTGAACCTTCTGTTTTTTCCTCTGTTTGTGTGGCTCCCTTGCAGTGGCGAGACGGCGATGCAGGCGGCCCACGCGGTCGTTCGCGGCGGCGTCTCCGTGGTGAGTCCGTTGCTTCGATGCATTCTCTGGTTTGTTGGGGGCTTGGAGTGGTAGGGTGCTCTGCGCGCGTTCTGGATATGTTGTTTGCTTGTACTTGATTCTATCTTTGATGGATGGATCCTTGGAGGAACCATCCATGCTAGTATTGTTCAGGTGTTCCATTTCTTGTCCCTCGTGCTAACAAACATGTGCAATGTTGTTCAGCTAGAAATTGTCATGTCCACTCCTGGAGTGCTAGAGGTGGGTGGGGCCTTTCTCATCATTCTTCTGAAAATTTGCCCTTTTACCATTATCTTTGTTCCTTGTTGGCTTTTGATTGATTGATTGATTGATTGATCTTTTAGCAAGTTGTTGAGGATCTTTGCAAGAGTTACCCTTCATTGACATTTGGGGTGAGTCTCTGGCATTACTTGGTAAGTTTTGCCTCGTTGCTTGAACATATATGGCTTGTCAGTTAAGAGCTAACTACTTTTTAGCATCAAGCCTGGTCACTTTTTGTATAATCTTGAAAATGTGATACTCTTATTACCAAGTACATGTCCATAGTTTTTACAGCCTTTACATCTGAACATTCAAACTTATCGTGTGAGTGTGGCAATGCCCACTGTGTTTTTTTTTCTGTCAGTAATACTCACAATTTACTACTCCATCAAAGTTGTCCCTCAAAACAAAGTTTTTTTACGGGCAAAAATAAGGGGACATTCCGAGAATTGATCTCAGGAACTCTCGCACCCTTAGCGAGAATCATACCACTAGACCAAATGCCTTTCTGTCTCACAACAGCGTTAAGTTGCTAATGATACGTTCTGATCTTTCCGCATTCTGTACTTAGGTTGGTACGGTTCTAAATGCGGATGATGCAAGGAAAGCAATTAGAGCTGGTGCTCAGTTTCTCATGAGCCCTGGTACAGTCATGGTAAGAGTCGTTACTATTGCATTTGTAATCATGTTTATTTTGCTAGAAATGAACATGTTTCCCATAGCCTGTGATTACTGGTTATACACATCACTAGGGACATTCCGTGTACAGTTCAGCAATGTAACATATTTGATATTAGAGATCCTTAGAGGCTTGTAGTTTAGGTTAGGGTACCAATAATTTAATTTTGCAAATTCGATCCGTTCGCTTCCAATTACTTCAACATATCTAATAGAAATCTATCATGTGCTATTTAGTGATTGTACTGTCAGTATCCTAGACAGTATATAAATGTTAACTAATTCTTTCAATCTGATTGTTTAAGGAAATACTTTATGATCTTGACGGAAGTGAAGTTCTTTATATTCCAGGAGTGCTGACACCAACTGAGGAATGTACCACATGCCACATACAAACTTGAATGGAAATTAATTGGTGCGGTTTTGAGTAACATGAGCTAAATTTAGTCTCATGTGTTTGCTATAACTGGTTTTTGCAGGTTATATCTGCTTGCAATGCTGGTGCTGAAGTCGTTATGGTTTCAGGACTTATACCCTCCTCTTGTAGTTATAGTAGAGGCAGATCAGAGCATTTACAATATATTTAAATGATAACTTTTGTCAGACATTGTTAAAAAGTGTACTTTTCTATGACCATTTTGGTTGTATGCTAACTAGCAAAATGTGTCGCTTTATTTTGTGATGAATAAATCTGTTAGTTTTCCATTCTGAGTAGGTTGTTTGTGTGGTCTACTTTGATTAGGTGTACCCAGTTTCAGTTTGCGCTGGTGCTATAGTAGTATTTCGCGCTTGAATCAATTCCCTTCAACTGCCGCCGCACCTCCTACCATCGTGCACGATTTAGATATCCAACAATTCCACACATATGTAGGGTTGTGGGGATTTGCGCTTTTTCTTCAAGTGTTGAGGGTGCACATCACACGATCTGCTAGTATATATAACAACAACGATGTTTGTCGCATCTCCCTTAAAAAGGACATGTGTAATGAATGAATAGCCCTCTTGAGGTAGGTTTTCGCCCCGTTTTATAAATAAAGCAACCATCATGTTCGTACAACGAGTGCCAGCTCACCGAGAAAACAAAGTCTGTTGGGGCAACAGCACAGGCATGCCTAAAGAAAGCATAAGAGATATATAGAAAAAAAGACCACCAAGTGGCCACATCATTGGGGGGTCTGCAACAAAGAGAGGCTCAGAGCAGTGACATGTAGCGCGTCCAACATCTGCCCCAGCCGGTCGCGGTCCCGCTGCCTGCAAGAGAAATTTGAAGAATGAGTCAGAGGCCTGCCAAAGGAAGACCCGCTCGATCACCATGTTATTACGCGTCGTCCAAAGCGTACAAGCTAACGCCGCAAAAACTAGTCAGAATAGGCGTCTCTTCCTACTGGTCTGGATGGCTCTGGCCTGGAGGAATCCGACTAGGTCCGAAGCCTCCCAATTAGGCCCAAGTGCCTCCCGGACAAACCTCCAAGGCGCGCGAGCCGCTGTGCAGGAGAAGAGGATGTGGGTCCCCATCACAGGTACACCACAAAGGGGTCATAACCCATTACCTGGGTCATTCCTCTTGAGCACCTCCATCCCCGATGGGAGTCGATCCCTCAACGATTGCCACACAAATTTTTTGGTCATGTGATTTGGACCTAACATTTTTGATTGAGATCCAGTAACATGCCATGGGCATGTTGAAAGATCGTGGATGTCGCCTAGAGGGGTGGTGAATAGGCGCTTTAAAATAATTACGGTTTAGGCTTGAACAAATGCGGAATAAAAGTAGCGGTTAATTTGTCAAGCACAAAACCTACAACAACTAGGCTCACCTATGTGCACCAACAACTTATGCTAAGCAAGATAAACAACTAGGTGATAGCAAGATATATAACATGAAACACTATGGCTATCACAAAGTAAAGTGCATAAGTAAAGGGCTCGGGTAAGAGATAACCGAGGCACGCGGAGACGACGATGTATCCCAAAGTTCACACCATTTGGAGCGATGTGGAGGCACAATGCTCCCCAAGAAGCCACTAGGGCCACCGTAATCTCCTCACGCCCTCGCACAATGCAAGATGCCACGATTCAACTAAGGGACCCTTGAGGGCGGTCACCGAACCCGTACAAATGGCAACCCTTGGGGGGGTCACCGAACCCGTACACTTTGGCAACCCTTGGGGGCGGTCACCGGTACCCCTCAAATTGCTCGGGGCAATCTTCACAACCTAATTGGAGACCCCGACTCTTGCCCGGAGCTTTACACCACAATGATTGAGCTCCGACAACACCAACCGTCTAGGGCACCAAAGCACCCAAGAGGAACAAGCTCTAGGGTGCCCAAACACCCAAGAGTAACAAGCTTCTCAACTTCACTTCCACGTATCATCGTGGAGAACTCAAACCAATGCACCAAATGCAATGGCAAGGGCACACGGAGTGCCCAAGTCCTTCTCTCCCAAATCCCACCAAAACAACTAATGCTACGGAGGAAAATGAGAGGAAGAACAAAGAAGAGAACACGAACAACTACAAGATCTAGATCCAAGGGGTTCCCCTCACATAGAGGACAAAGTGATTGGTGGAAACGTAGATCTAGATCTTCTCTCTCTTTTTCCTCAAGAACTAACAAGAATCATTGGAGGGATTGAGAGATAGCAAGCTCGAAGAAGGTCAACAATGGGGAAAGAACACGAGCTCAAGTGATAAAAAGCATTGGGGAAGAAGACCCCCTTTTATAGGCCTCCCCAAATCCAACCGTTATGCCCTTCAGCCCGTGCACAAGCGGTAGTACCGCTCGGGCGAGCGGTATTTCCGCTGGCATGGAAGTTCCGGCTAACTGCATTCAACTGAACAAGTCAGGGAGGCGGTAGAGCCGCCGGAGCGGTACTACCGCTCCCACCAGCGGTACTACCGCGTAGAGTTGAGCAAACGGCTAGAACAGCGGTAGTAGGAAAGGGCAGCACTGTAGTGCCGCACGGGGCGGTAGTACCGCTGGGAACTACCGCCCAAAAACAGAGCACTAAAAATAAGCGGAAGAGCCAGTAGCACTGAACTGCGGCAGTACCGCTGGAGTGGTACTACCGCGGGGCAGAGCGGTACTACCGCTTATGTGCCTCAGGAAAGCCCATGCAAACAGATGGAACCAATAAAGCCATGACTGCCACAACTTCCGCATACGAACTCCGAATCAAGCTCATTGGATAGATGAAGACGAGTAGCATCCAACGGCTAATAAGGAGTAGGTGCATCTGGTGCACCAGTTCTTCCATTTCCCAGGACAGGATACGCTCCCCTACTACAGGTCTACAGCTACACCGGTCAGCACTTGGCGGCTGTCACTCGCTCCGGGAACCAGGATGCTCGTCGTCTCTGTAGCACACCTGCCTCTTCTCGCCTCCCAGTCTCCTCGGCGAGATCCGCCGCGGCCACCGAAAGCGCTCGCCGCCATACTGTGCTCGCGCATCATCGCCTGCCTCCGCGCGAAAGAGTAAGCAAAAGGCCAGTTCACGCTGCCCGCCACCTGTTCGGCGCATGGCCTCACTGGACTGAACCTTCTGTTTTTTCTTCTGTTTGTGTGGCTCCCTTGCAGTGGCGAGACGGCGATGCAGGCGGCCCACGCGGCCGTTCGCGGCGGCGTCTCCGTGGTGAGTCCGTTGCTCCGATGCATTCTCTGGTTTGTTGGGGGCTTGGAGTGGTAGGGTGCTCTGCGCGCATTCTGGATATGTTGTTTGCTTGTACTTGATTCTATCTTTGGTGGATGGATCCTTGGAGGAACCATCCATGCTACTGTACATGCTAGCATTGTTCAGGTGTTCCATTTCTTGTCCCTCGTGCTAACAAACATGTGCAATGTTGTTCAGCTAGAAATTGTCATGTCCACTCCTGGAGTGCTAGAGGTGGGTGGGGCCTTTCTCATCATTCTTCTGAAATTTTGCCCTTTTACCATTATCTTTGTTCCTTGTTGGCTTTTGATTGATTGATTGATTGATTGATCTTTTAGCAGGTTGTTGAGGATCTTTGCAAGAGTTACCCTTCATTGACATTTGGGGTGAGTCTCTGGCATTACTTGGTAGGTTTTGCCTCATTGCCTGAACATATATGGCTTGTCAGCAAAGAGCTAACTGCTTTTTAGCATCAAGCCTGGTCACTTTTTGTATAATCTTGAAAACATGATACTCTTATTACCAAGTACATGTCCATAGTTTTTACAGCCTTTACATCTGAACATTCAAACTTATCGTGTGAGTGTGGCAATGCCCCACTGTGTTTTTTTTTTCTGTCAGTAATACTCACAATTTACTACTCCATCAAAGCTGTCCCTCACAACAATTTTTTTTTACGGGCAAAAATAAGGGGGCATTCCGAGAATTGATCTCAGGACCTCTCGCACCCTTAGCGAGAATCATACCACTAGACCAAATGCCCTTCTGTCTCACAACAGTATTAAGTTGCTAATGATACGTTCTGATATTTCTGCATTTTGTACTTAGGTTGGTACGGTTCTAAACGCTGATGATGCAAGGAAAGCCATTAGAGCTGGTGCTCAGTTTCTCATGAGCCCTGGTACAGTCATGGTAAGAGTCGTTACTATTGCATTTGTAATCATGTTTATTTTGCTAGAAATGCACATGTTTCCCATAGTCTGTGATTACTGGTTATACAGATCACTAGGGACATTCCGTGTACAGTTCAGCATTGTAACATATTTGATATTAGAGATCCTTAGAGGCTTGTAGTTTAGGTTAGGGTGCCAATAATTTAATTTGGCAAATTCGATCCGTTCGCTTCCAATTACTTCAACATATCTAATAGAAATCTGTCATGTGCTATTTAGTGATTGTACTGTCAGTATCCTATACAGTATATAAATGTTAACTAATTCTTTCAATTTGATTGTTTAAGGAAATACTTTATCATTTTTTTTTGAGGATCAACGGACAGTGGGAGAAAGGCCTCCCACTGACTTTTTATAAATCAGCAGACAACAACTTACAGTTACATGTCAAGAAGGAGGTATGGGGGGAGGGGTGGGGAGGGGGGGGGTTAGTAGTGGCAGAGTACAAATAGTACAACAATAAAGAGTATGTGTAGGGATGTGGCTCAGCTACAGAGAACCTACTAATCTGGTGATGAAGGGAATCAGCCTACTGTTCGACCTGTGCACCAGCAGCCGGAAATCCTCCTTGAACCTAGCACGCCAGGAGGCGGTAGACGGTTGGATCCCCCTGAAGCATTTGTTGTTTCTCTCCTTCCAAATCCCCCAAGCAGCAACAATGAACACCTCCATGAACATGGGTCTCCCCCAGGCACGTTTTCCTTCATGTAAAAGTGCAAACCTGTCATCCACAGCAGGCCAGGTGATTCCAACGGTTGCCCAACACTCGGTGGCAAAAGTGCATCTGAAGAACAAATGTGTCAAGGTTTCCTCTGGACGTGCAGAGCATAGCATGCATGTGTAATCATCATCAGCCACAGCAAAATGACGCCTCCTGAGCATGTTCCTCGTATTGAGCCTATCAACCAGGAGAAGCCACGAAAACACCCTCCACTTCATGTTGCAACTTGTTTTCCATATCCAAGTGAACGCCACATCCGCTTGGCACTCTCGGAAGCAGAAGGAGTAGAACTTGACTGCTGTGAATTTCGGGCCCCAAACACATCTCCAAGAATCGATGGCCGCACCCACCGGGTCGATATGTTGAGTCATCACCTGAAGGCCTCTGACCTCCTGCCTGGCCTGGGTCGACAGAGGCAAGCTAAATAATTCAGAGATGGAGTTCGCTGTCAGAAGATCACGAACTGAAACATCCTCATCGACTGCAAAGGAGAATGCTCGCGGGTGGGATTCAGACAGAATTTGTTGCTGCCACAAGTCTTTCCAAAACAGTATCGTGTCTCCTCTCCCGACCTGCACCGTGGTAATCCCCCTGTAAACATCGACAGATTGAATAATGTCCTTCAACCAGAACGACCCGCACGCATCCATCGCATGTGGAACTCCATTGGTATAGTAAGTGGACCAGACGAGCTCAACCCACGGCACATCAGACTTGTTGTAGAAGTTGTGTAGGTGCTTCAGAAGTAGTCCCTGGTTTTGTGTTTTAAGATCCAACACCCCAAGGCCACCCTTGTCCTTCGAGCGACAGACGAGGTCCCACGCAGCAAGAGAATTGCACTTGACACTGTCGTTAGTCTTTTTCCTCCATAGGCATGTTCTTCTTAGCTTGTCGAGGTATTCCACTATCCTGGGCGGCAGTCTAAGCGTACACATTGCATAGATCGCAAGTGAAGTTAACACCGAGTTGACAAGGGTTAGCTTTGCCCTATATGGAAGCAGGCAAGTCATGGCCGAGAGGCGTCGTTCCATCGAGACCACCATCGGCATAAGATCTGCAACAGTTGGACGGGTCGTGCCCACCGGCAGACCAAGATATGTGAAGGGCATCGCCCCCACCGTGCACCCAAAGATCTCGGCAATATGGTTGGCATCCTGCTGGTTCATGTTAATGGGAATCAACGTTGATTTATGAAAGTTGATCCGGAGTCCAATTGATTCAGCATACCTCAATAGAATGCATTTCATGCGCTGAACCTGTGTCGGGCAGGCAGGCATGACGAGCAGCGTGTCGTCCGCATACTGAACCACGGGGTATTCCTGGCATCTCGTGGGTATTGGCAATGAGATCAACCCTTTGGCAAATGCGTCGTTTATCGCCGCCTGCAGGAGATCAGCCGCGAGAACGAAAATCAATGGGGACAGGGGTCCCCTTGACGTACACCACGCTTGCACAGGAACTGCCTGCCAGGGGTGCCGTTCAAAAGCACCGAGGACTTGCCCGAAGAGAAGATGGTTTTGATCCAACCTAACCATTTTTCATCAAAGCCCATACACCTCATAATCTCGATCATTGGCGCATGCTCGATGGTGTCGAAGGCTTTAGCGAAATCAAGTTTGAGAAGACAGATCTCCTTGCGAGACACCTAGCATTGGTGCAAAAACTCGAATGACCACGCGAGACAGTCCTGTATAGTCCTCCCCTTCAAGAATCCGTATTGGTTTCTATGCACGATTTTCAAGATTACTCTCTGAAGACGGTTAGCCAGGAGCTTTGTAATCACCTTAAGACAGCAGTTTAGTAATGTAATTGGGCGGTAATCGTTGGGCGACTCGGGGGAATGAACTTTAGGGATGAGTGTTATGAAACCCACATTTATACTTTCCAGATCCAATCTGCCACTGTGGAACTCCTCGCAAAGCTTGTAGAAATCGTACTTAATAATGTGCCAGCACGACTTCAGAAAGCAAACATTGAATCCGTCGGGGCCCGGAGCTCGGTCAGTCGGCATCTCCTGAACCACCCTGTCTATTTCATCATGTGAGAATGGCAATGAAAGATCCTCCAGACCCTCCACCTTGCGAATTATCTGGTCAAGATCAAACTGAATGTTGGTGTCATTGGATTGGCCCAGCCGCTCCCGGAATGCGTGGTACAGAACAGCCTCTTTACCAACGTGGTCTGACACAATTGTGTCATCTGGCATTTTAAGAGAGGCAATGGAGTTCGAGCGGAATCTCTCCGTGGCAATCGCATGAAAGAACTTCGTATTACCATCACCGAATTTAAAATATCTCACTGTACACCTTTTTTTCCAATATTGTTGTTTGTAGTCCAGCAGCTTAAGCAGGTGTTCCTTGAGGATAATTCTGAAGTTCGTTTCTGGGGTGGTGAGGGCCCTTCTATTCTCTAGGCCATCAATCTGCAGAATTGCCCATTTTGTGTTTTCAATGAGGAGACTGAGCCGTTTTCTCGACTCGAGATGTTAGAAGGTGCTAAATCAATAGGTGCCGGAGCTGCTACAATTGCTTTAGCCGGAGCTGCTGTCGGTATTGGAAACGTCCTCAGTTCTTTGATTCATTCCGTGGCGCGAAATCCATCATTGGCTAAACAATCATTTGGTTATGCCATTTTGGGCTTTTTTAGCTTTTTGCACAGCAAGGCTGCCGAGTTGTGTGCAAAACAATGTCTATTCCATGAGTTCTGGACCACATCAAAGAATCCGTGGTGGTTTACCCAGAAATTCTTGAACCTAAAGATTTTGCTTTTAGGTATGGAGGATTCAATGACCACAACACACGGGGTGTGATCCGATACAGGTTTGCACTGCGGCATAACTTGCGTGTTAGGGAACGCGGATTTCCAATTGACCGACGTGAAAAAATAATCGAGTTGCTCGAGGAGCGGCTCATCCTGCATGTTACTCCACGTGTATCTCCTGCCTTTGATTGGCAATTCAACGAGGGACTGTTCACGAATGAATTCGTTGAACAGCATCATGTCATTTGTGTTGCCTCCCGGTCTGTTGCGGTTATCGGGAGATCGAATAAAGTTGAAGTCACCCATTAAGATCCAATCCTCATCATCAGGAATATTTCAGTTGAAAAGCCAGTCAGTGAACAATTGCCTCGCAGGGTCGGCACATGGGCCATAAATATTAACAAGATTCCAGGAGTTTGCAGCTTGAGTGGCTTTAAAGTGAATACCAAGAGCAAAGGTTTCAGAAAACAAGATAGTGCCAGCAAATATAGAACTGTTCCAGGCCACAAACAGACCACCAGACGCACCACAAGATGGGACAAAGAGGTACTTATCAATTCTTTTAGGACAGAAAAGTTTAATAAACGAGCTGTCAAAAGAGGTACGCTTAGTTTCTTGCAGGCATACCACCGCACATCCACTGTTGTTAATTGCATTCCTGATGGCAAAGTGTTTGGCTTCCGAGTTCATACCCCTGACGTTCCAGCATAAAATATTCCATTGTTTATTACTAGCCATGACACTTAGTGGGAGGTATCGATGCTTTCAGAGAGGCCATCCAGCAGCTTCTCCGGAGAGAGTTCAGAGGGAGCAATGCCACACATCCTGGTGCCAATGTCCTGCATTTCTTCAATCTTGGTGGGTGGAGGGATTTCAGGAGTTGTGAGTGTCACCTCCAATGGTTTGGGCTTAAGCAGAGCAGTGTTGACTTTGGCAGCCGGTGGCATGGACGGAGCAGTCCTCGGCTTGACCTTTGAAGCTGCTTTCTTGCGATCAGTTGGCTGATTCACCTTGAAACCATCATACTTATTAGCTCGCGTGCTACGACGCAGGTTGGTATCATCCACATGCATGCCCCCCATGATCTCATCAACAGTCAGTTTAGTCCATTTTTTCTCTGCCGCCAATTCAGATGCCTGAGGTACTGTTGGGGAGCCATTAGGGACATAACTGGAGCCAGCCTCGCCCGGCGGGAGAAGCAAATTCGAACTTAGGGGCATCAGCTGGGCCCGGCCCATTTCAGGTGGTGTGGATGTGTGTTGTCCCGTAGCATCACCTTCAATGCCCAGAGGCCCAGGGACTGAATATTCAGACAAAAAGTTTAGGGCCAGCGCCACTGGACGCCACACATTAGCGTCTATGAAAATACCTGAACTGATTCCGTGTCCAGCAGGCATAGCTGTCGTGCCGATCACCGGGATGCATGCGGCCATATAGACAGCAGCGGCATGGATCACCTGAGAAAGGATATGCATTGGATTCAGAGGAAAGCAGCAAGTGCCAATTCTCAGGTGGTTCAGATCAGAGACGCAACCAATCTTTGGTGTGTAATTTAGTTTGGCCATCCGTCCCAGGAAGAGCATAAATCCAGTGTTAGCCACAATCCAAACTGACCGGTGTACTCCACCTGCCCAATAAAATTGGTATTCAGCATTGGGGCTTCCAATGATAAAATCATCAGTTGCTGCTTCTATGTCTGAGTACATTGACCATCCATGTGTGTGATCCTCAGCTATATTGTTTGCCATCGAAGGGAGCGGAGGGTCCTCAGTCACTGGGGGAGGGGTTGTAGTGGTGGAAGCTACGTTGCAGTTCGGGGGTGGTGGAGATGCGGTGATGGTGGATTGCGGAGCTGGCGTTGTGGTCATCGATGGAGGATTAGGATGCGGCGGGGCAGAGCAATACTGAGGAGGCCCAGAACTTGAGGCAGACTCGGAACAGTAGGATGGAGGAGGCAAAGTATGGTTAGTGACATATTCAGGATTAGGTGTCGATACGCTCAATTTTGACACCCAAATCTGTTTGTATCTGATTTTCTTAGCAACCACCTTAGAGCATCTCCACTCGTTTGCCCCCCTAGGAGGCATTTTTTTCGCCGCTTGGGGGGCTGCCGGCGAAAATTTTGGCCTGGGGGCGAAATTTTTTCCACTCGTTGCGCCCCCAGGAGTAGTGTTGGGGCTCACGGAGGCAGCGGCATTTCGTCGAGCAGGTCGCAGACGGCGTCGTGGCGGCCCTCGCGGCCGAGCACACGAACGAGCATCTTGAGCGCGGCGGGTGGGCGTCGACGAGGACCAGCGGGGTGGGTCACCGGAGAGCTCGAGCGCCTTGAGCAAGGACGGCAGGTCGGAGGCGCGCTCGCGGGCTGGGCGGACGGGCTCTCCACGGAGGACCTCCGGCGACGGAGACGAGAGCCGGGCGAGCAGACGGCGGCGCGCGGCGGACCGGCGGGGGCCAGCGCGGGAGGCGCGGAGCGGACGAGCGGGGGCGCGGGCTTCGTCCCGGGCACGCGAGCGCGCAGGCGGCGAGCTCCGCCCCGGCGCCCTCTGCCCCGGCGACGTTTCCTCGACAAGTGCCTCGAGGTCTTCCACGACCTCCCCGCCGAGCGGCGGCGGCGGCGCGTGCGTGCTGGGCGTGGGCTGCCATGGCCGTGTCCGTGTGTGCGTGGAGGGAGAGAGCGAGGATGGGTGTGTGTGGAGGGGAGCACGTGGGTGGGCCAGGGAGGGAAAGGGAGGAGAGAGAGACGCTGGCAGGTGGGCCAGCGCCTGCAAAACGGCGAAATTAGCCCCCCCCAGATGCCCCCCAGCTCCCTGGGTTTGCCTTGGGGACGCCGGCTCGTTTTTTGGCCAAATCCAGCGAAAATTGAGGCGCTGGGGGGCGAGTGGGAGGTTTTTTATTTGCCGGCGGTGAAAAAGTGCTCTGGGGGGGCTCCTTGGGGGGACGAGTGGAGATGCTCTTAGGCCTCAGCCGAGATTTTTTCCATACAAAACGCGGCGCCTGTGAGAACAGCAATCACGGCCTAGATGGCCCAAATAACCACATCGGGCACACAACCAACGGGCTGGACAGAGCCATGCATCATGGGTCGCGCTATTGCAGGAAGAGCATGCAGTTGGGGCCACCTGACTGAGCGTGCAAGAATTACAAGTTTTTTCCAGCTGATGGCATCGTAGGCAAGAAAATCCTGGGCAGTCAGTAGCCGTATGTCCAATTACCCAACATTTTTGACATCGCCCAAGTCGGGAATATATGAAATCTGTTGTAGGTATCGAACAGAGATTAAACATACCCGCAATTTCCGAGTCATTATATTTGGCCTGCCTGGCATCCAGGATATGGTATAGAATATTCTCATCAATGAAATTCCAACTATGGTTCGGCTCCAAGATTTTAGGATCAGAGATACCTTTAGTTAAATCAGAACTCCGTGAATCCAGGGATTGAACCGGACAGACAAAACTGCCAAAGGAAATTGGTGGGGCCGTCACCGGTGGGGTGCTCGCCGCCGGTGGATAGGCCGGCATATCTTCTGGTATTGCACAATCAAAGGCACCACTGAGATTCCGGCCAGCAAAACCTTCTCTCGACAAGCCAAACTTAACTAGCTCTTTAGATGCAGATGAATCATTTTGAGCACTAAGTCGCAGAGCATGTAAGTTGGGTTTAATTGCCATAGAACGAACCACAGAATTTGCCTGTATAGCTTCATCATCCTCCGAGGAAGAAGGAATATAGTTCACCACAGAGGGTTTAAAAAGATGAAAACGACAGACAAAATCCGGCCAGATCCGATCATAAAGTTTATAGATGAAGTGTCCAACCTTGTTTGATGCCACAGAAAACCTGAATTTGTGATCAGAAATCCAAGAAACCCGAAAACCATGACTTGATCCGCCTATGCAACACTGAAGGGCCACTGCGACTGATTCCTCGGAGAGATCGAATGATGCAGACGAGAAAGAAACCGCCAAGAAGAACTCCTTGGCATTGGGGCCGGGGGAGAAGTGAACTGTGGATCGATAGCGACGACGCACCTGATCGGCCACGGCTAGGCCAGCCGAGAAATCCCAGTGGAGGAGACCATCCATTGTGCGCTAATCTAGGAGATCCCATGGGAGGCAGTGGAGAGGGTGGAGTCGCCATGAGAGGAGGGTGGAGAGGGTGGAGTCGCCATGAGAGGAGGGTGCGCAAATACTTTATGATCTTGACGGAAGTGAAGTTCTTTATATTCCAGGAGTGCTGACACCAACTGAGGTATGTACCACATGCCACATACAAACTTGAATGGAAATTAATTGGTGCAGTTTTGAGTAACATGAGCTAAATTTAGTCTCATGTGTTTGCTATAACTGGTTTTTGCAGGTTATATCTGCTTGCAATGCTGGTGCTGAAGTCGTTAAGGTTTCAGGACTTATACCCTCCTCATGTAGTTATAGTAGAGGCAGATCAGAGCATTTACAATATATTTAAATGATAACTTTTGTCAGACATTGTTAAACAGTGTACTTTTCTATGACCATTTTGGTTGTATGCTAACTAGCAAAATGTGTCGCTTTATTTTGTGATGAATAAATCTGTTAGTTTTCCATTCTGAGTAGGTTGTTTGTGTGGTCTACTTTGATTAGGTGTACCCAGTTTCAGTTTGCGCTGGTACTATAGTAGTATTTCGCGCTTGCAATTCCCTTCACCTGCCGCCGCACCATCCTACCATCGTGCACGATTTAGATATCCAACGATTCCACACATATGTAGGGTTGTGGGGATTTGCGCTTTTTCTTCAAGTGTTGAGGGTGCACATCACACGATCTGCTAGTATATATAACAACAACGATGTTTGTCGCATCTCCCTTAAAAAGGACATGTGTAATGAATGAATAGCCCTCTTGAGGTAGGTTTTCGCCCCGTTTTATAAATAAAGCAACCATCATGTTCGTACAACGAGTGCCAGCTCACCGAGAAAACAAAGTCTGTTGGGGCAACAGCACAAGCATGCCTAAAGAAATCATAAGAGAAATATAGAAAAAAAGACCACCAAGTGGCCACATCATCGGGGGGTCTGCAACAAAGAGAGGCTCAGAGCAGAGACATGTAGCGCATCCAACATCTGCCCCAGCCGGTCGCGGTCCCGCTGCCTGCAAGAGAAATTTGAAGAATGAGTCAGAGGCCTGCCGAAGGAAGACCCGCTCGATCACCATGTTATTACGCGTCGTCCAAAGCGTACAAGCCAACGCCGCAAAAACTAGTCAGAATAGGCGTCTCTTCCTACCGGTCTGGATAGCTCTGGCCTGGAGGAATCCGACTAGGTCCGAAGCCTCCCAATTAGGCCCAAGTGCCTCCCGGACAAACCTCCAAGGCACGCGAGCCGCTGTGCAGGAGAAGAGGATGTGGGTCCCCGTCACAGGTACACCACAAAGGGGTCATTACCCATTACCTGGGTCATTCCTCTTGAGCACCTCCATCCCCGATGGGAGTCGATCCCTCAACAATTGCCACACAAAGTTTTTGGTCATGTGATCGGGACCTAACATTTTTGATTGAGATCCAGTAACATGCCATGGGCATGTTGAAAGATCGTGGATGTCGCCTAGAGAGGGGGGTGAATAGGCGCTTTAAAATAATTACGGTTTAGGCTTGAACAAATGCGGAATAAAACTAGCGGTTAATTTGTCAAGCACAAAACCTACAACAAGTAGGCTCACCTATGTGCACCAACAACTTATGCTAAGCAAGATAAACAACTAGGTGATAGCAAGATATATAACATGAAACACTATGGCTATCACAAAGTAAAGTGCATAAGTAAAGGGCTCGGGTAAGAGATAACCGAGGCACGCGGAGACGACGATGTATCCCGAAGTTCACACCCTTGCGGATGATAATCTCCGTTTGGAGCGGTGTGGAGGCACAATGCTCCCCAAGAAGCCACTAGGGCCACCGTAATCTCCTCACGCCCTCGCACAATGCAAGATGGCGTGATTCCACTAAGGGACCCTTGAGGGTGGTCACCGAACCCGTACAAATGGCAACCCTTGGGGGCGGTCACCGGTACCCGTCAAATTGCTCGGGGCAATCTCCACAACCAAATTGCAGACCCCGACGCTTGCCCGGAGCTTTACACCACAATGATTGAGCTCCGACAACACCAACCGTCTAGGGCACCAAAGCACCCAAGAGGAACAAGCTCTAGGGTGTCCAAACACCCAAGAGTAACAAGCTTCTCAACTTCACTTCCACGTATCACCGTAGAGAACTCAAACCGATGCACCAAATGCAATGGAAAGGGCACACGGAGTGCCAAAGTCCTTCTCTCCCAAATCCCACCAAAGCAACTAATGCTAGGGAGGAAAATGAGAGGAAGAACGAAGAAGAGAACACGAAGAACTCCAAGATCTAGATCCAAGGGGTTCCCCTCACATAGAGGAGAAAGTGATTGGTGGAAACGTAGATCTAGATCTCCTCTCTCTTTTTCCTCAAGAACTAATAAGAATCATTGGAGGGATTGAGAGATAGCAAGCTCGAAGAAAGTCAACAATGGGGAAAGAACACGAGCTCAAGTGATAAAAAGCATTGGGGAAGAAGACCCCCTTTTATAGGCCTCCCCAAATCCAACCGTTATGCCCTTCAGCCCGTGCACAAGCGGTAGTACCGCTCGGGTGAGCGGTACTTCCGCTGGCACGGAAGTTCCGGCTAACTGCGTTCAACTGAACAAGTCAGGGAGGCGGTAGAGCCACCGGAGCGGTACTACCGCTCCCACCAGTGGTACTACCGCGTAGAGTTGAGCGGCTAGAACAGCGGAAGTAGGAAAGGGCAGCGCGGTAGTGCCGCAAGGGGCGGTACTACCGCTGGGAACTACCGCCCAACTACCGCCCAAAAACAGAGCACTAAAAATAAGCGGAAGAGCCATTAGCACTGAACTGCGGCAGTACCGCCGGAGCGGTACTACGGCGGGGCAGAGCAGTATTACCGCTTATGTGCCTCAGGAAAGCCCATGCAAACAGATGGAAGCTATGAAGCCAAAACTGCCACAACTTCCGCATACGAACTCCGAATCCAGCAAACTCAAACTCGTTGGATAGATGACGACGAGTAGTATCCAACGGCTAATAAGGAGTAGGTGCATCTGCTGCACCAGTTCTTCCGTTTCACAGGACAGGACACGCTCCCCTACTACAGGTCTACAACTACACCGGTCAGCACTTGGCGGCTGTCACTTGCTCCGGGAACCAGGATGCTCGTCGTCTCCGCAGCACAGCTGCCTCTTCTCGCCTCCCAGTCTCTTCGTCGAGATCCGCCGCGGCCACCGAAAGCGCTCGCCGCCATACTGCGCTCGCGCGTCATTGCCTGCCTCCGCGCGAAAGAGTAAGCAAAAGGCCAGTTCACGCTACCCGCCACCTGTTCGGCGCATGGCCTCACTGGACTGATCCTTCTGTTTTTTTGTCTGTTTGTGTGGCTCCCTTGTAGTGGCGAGACGGCGATGCAGGCAGCCCACGCGGCCGTTTGCGGCGACGTCTCCGTGGTGAGTCCGTTGCTCCGATGCATTCTCTGGGTTGTTGGGGGCGTGGAGTGGTAGGGTGCTCTGCGCGCGTTCTGGATATGTTGTTTGCTTGTACTTGATTCTATCTTTGGTGGATGGATCCTTGGAGGAAGCATCGATGCTACTGTACATGCTAGTATTGTTCAGGTGTTCCATTTCTTGTCCCTCGTGCTAACAAACATGTGCAATGTTGTTCAGCTAGAAATTGTCATGTCCACTCCTGGAGTGCTAGAGGTGGGTGGGGCCTTTCTCATCATTCTTCTGAAATTTTGCCTTTTACCATTATCTTTGTTCCTTGTTGTCTTTTGATTGATTGATTGATTGATCTTTTAGCAGGTTGTTGAGGATCTTTGCAAGAGTTACCCTTCATTGACATTTGGGGTGACTCTCTGGCATTACTTGGTAGGTTTTGCCTCATTGCCTGAACATATATGGCTTGTCAGCAAAGAGCTAACTGCTTTTTAGCATCAAGCCTGGTCACTTTTTGTATAATCTTGAAAACGTGATACTCTTATTACCAAGTACATGTCCATAGTTTTTACAGCCTTTACATCTGAACATTCAAACTGAACAAGTCAGGGAGGCGGTAGAGCCGCCGGAGCGGTACTACCGCTCCCACCAGCGGTACTACCGCGTAGAGTTGAGCAAACGGCTAGAACAGCGGTAGTAGGAAAGGGCAGTGCGGTAGTGCCGCACGGGGCGGTACTACCGCTGGGAACTACCGCCCAAAAACAGAGCACTAAAAATAAGCGGAAGAGCCAGTAGCACTGAACTGCGCCAGTACCGCTGTAGCGGTACTACCGCGGGGCAGAGCGGTACTACCGCTTATGTGCCTTAGGAAAGCCCATGCAAACAGATGGAAGCAATAAAGCCAAAACTGCCACAACTTCCCCATACGAACTCCGAATCCAGCAAACTCAAGCTCGTTGGATAGATGACGACGAGTAGTATCCATCGGCTAATAAGGATTAGGTGCATCTGGTGCACCAGTTCTTCCGTTTCACAGGACAGGATCCGCTCCCCTACTACAGGTCTACAGCTACACCGGTCAGCACTTGGCGGCTGTCACTCGCTCCGGGAACCAGGATGCTCGTCGTCTCCGCAGCACAGCTGCCTCTTCTCGCCTCCCAGTCTCCTCGGCGAGATCCGCCGCCGCCACCGAAAGCGCTCGCCGCCATACTGCACTCGCGCGTCATCACCTGCCTTCGCGTGAAAGAGTAAGCAAAAGGCCAGTTCACGCTGCCCGCCACCTGTTCGGCGCATGGCCTCACTGGACTGAACCTTCTGTTTTTTCCTCTGTTTGTGTGGCTCCCTTGCAGTGGCGAGACGGCGATGCAGGCGGCCCACGCGGCCGTTCGCGGCGGCGTCTCCGTGGTGAGTCCGTTGCTCCGATGCATTCTCTGGTTTGTTGGGGGCGTGGAGTGGTAGGGTGCTCTGCGCGCGTTCTGGATATGTTGTTTGCTTGTACTTGATTCTATCTTTGGTGGATGGATCCTTGGAGGAACCATCCATGCTACTGTACATGCTAGTATTGTTCAGTTGTTCCATTTCTTGTCCCTCGTGCTAACAAACATGTGCAATGTTGTTCAGCTAGAAATTGTCATGTCCATTCTTGGAGTGCTAGAGGTGGGTGGGGCCTTTCTCATCATTCTTCTGAAAATTTGCCCTTTTACCATTATCTTTGTTCCTTGTTGGCTTTTGATTGATTGATCTTTTAGCAGGTTATTGAGGATCTTCGCAAGAGTTACCCTTCATTGACATTTGGGGTAAGTCTCTGGCATTAGTTGGTAGGTTTTGCCTCATTGCCTGAACATATATGGCTTGTCAGCTAAGAGCTAACTTCTTTTTAGCATCAAGCCTGGTCACTTTTTGTATAAACTTGAAAACGTGATACTCTTATTACCAAGTACATGTCCATAGTTTTTACAGCCTTTATATCTGAACATTCAAACTGAACAAGCCAGGGAGGCGGTAGAGCCGCCGGAGCGGTACTACCGCTCCCACCAGCGGTACTACCACGTAGAGTTGAGCAAACGGCTAGAACAGCGGTAGTAGGATAGGGCAGCGCGGTAGTGCCGCACGGGGCGGTACTACCGCTGAGAACTACCGCACAACTACCGCCCAAAAACAGAGCACTAAAAATAAGCGGAAGAGTGAGTAGCACTGAACTGCGGCAGTACTGCTGGAGCGGTACTACCGCTTATGTGCCTCAGGAAAGCCCATGCAAACAGAGGGAAGCAATAAAGCCAAAACTGCCACAACTTCCGCATACGAACTCCGAATCCAGCAAACTCAAGCTCGTTGGATAGATGACGACAAGTTGTATCCATCGGCTAATAAGGAGTAGGTGCATCTGGTGCACCAGTTCTTCCGTTTCACTTGGCGGCTGTCAATCGCTCCAGGAACCAGGACGCTCGTCGTCTACGCGGCACAGCTGCCTCTTCTCGCCTCCCAGTCTCCTCGGCGAGATCCGCCACCGCCATACTGCGCTCGCGCATCATCGCCTGCCTCCTCACGAAAGAGTAAGCAAAAGGCCAGTTCACGCTGCCCGCCACCTGTTCGGCGCATGGCCTCACTGGACTGAACCTTCTGTTTTTTCCTCTGTTTGTGTGGCTCCCTTGCAGTGGCGAGACGGCGATGCAGGCGGCCCACGCGTCCGTTCGCGGCGGCGTCTCCGTGGTGAGTCCGTTGCTCCGATGGATTCTCTGGTTTGTTGGGGGCGTGGTGTGGTAGGGTGCTTTGCACGCGTTCTGGATATGTTGTTTGCTTGTACTTGATTCTATCTTTGATGGATGGATCCTTGGAGGAATCATCCATGCTAGTATTGTTCAGCTGTTCCATTTCTTGTCCCTCGTGCTAACAAACATGTGCAATGTTGTTCAGCTAGAAATTGGCATGTCCACTCCTGGAGTGCTAGAGGTGGGTGGGGCCTTTCTCATCATTCTTCTGAAAATTTGCCCTTTTACCATTATATTTGTTCCTTGTTGGCTTTTGATTGATTGATTGATCTTTTAGCAGGTTGTTGAGGATCTTTGCAAGAGTTACCCTTCATTGACATTTGGGGTGAGTCTCTGGCATTACTTGGTAGGTTTTGCCTCATTGCCTGAACATATATGGCTTGTCAGCTAAGAGCTAACTGCTTTTTAGCATCAAGCCTGGTCACTTTTTGTGTAGTCTTGAAAACGTGATACTCTTGTTACCAAGTACATGTCCATAGTTTTTATAGCCTTTACATCTGAACATTCAAACTGAACAAGTCAGGGAGGCGGTAGAGCCGCCGGAGCGGTACTACCGCTCCCACCAGCGCTACTACCGCGTAGAGTTGAGCAAACGGCTAGAATAGCGATAGTAGGAAAGGGCAGCGCGGTAGTGCCGCCCGGGGCGGTACTACCGCTGGAAACTATCGCCCAAAAACAGAGCACTAAAAATAAGCGGAAGAGCCAGTAGCACTGAACTGCGGCAGTACCGCTGGAGCGGTACTACCGCGGGGCAGAGCGGTACTACCGCTTATGTGCCTCAGGAAAGCCCATGCAAACAGATGGAAGCAATAAAGCCAAAATTGCCACAACTTCCGCATACGAACTCCGAATCCAGCAAACTCAAGCTCGTTGGATAGATGACGACGTGTAGTATCCAACGGCTAATAAGGAGTATGTGCATCTGGTGCACCAGTTCTTCCGTTTCACAGTACGGGATACGCTCCCCTACTACAGGTCTACAGCTACACCGGTCAGCCCTTGGCGGCTGTCACTCGCTCCGGGAACCAGGATGCTCGTCATCTCCGCAGCACAGCTGCCTCTTCTCGCCTCCCAGTCTCCTCGTCGAGATCCGCCGCGGCCACCGAAAGCGCTCGCCGCCATACTGCGCTCGCGCGTCATCGCTTGCCTCCACGCGAAAGAGTAAGCAAATGGCCAGTTCACGCTACCTGCCACCTGTTCGGCGCATGGCCTCACTGGACTGATCCTTCTGTTATTTCCTCTGTTTGTGTGGCTCCCTTGCAGTGGCGAGACGGCGATGTAGGCAGCCCATGCGGCCGTTTGCGGCGGCGTCTCCGTGGTGAGTCCGTTGCTGCGATGCATTCTCTGGGTTGTTGGGGGCGTGGAGTGGTAGGGTGCTCTGCGCGCGTTCTGGATATGTTGTTTGCTTGTACTTGATTCTATCTTTGGTGGATGGATCCTTGGAGGAAGCATCGATGCTACTGTACATGCTAGTATTGTTCAGGTGTTCCATTTCTTGTCCCTCGTGCTAACAAACATTTGCAATGTTGTTCAGCTAGAAATTGTCATGTCCACTCCTGGAGTGCTAGAGAAGGGTGGGGTCTTTCTCATCATTCTTCTGAAATTTTGCCTTTTACCATTATCTTTGTTCCTTATTGGCTTTTGATTGATTGATTGATTGATCTTTTAGCAGATTGTTGAGGATCTTTGCAAGAGTTACCCTTCATTGACATTTGGGGTGACTCTCTGGCATTACTTGGTAGGTTTTGCCTCATTGCCTGAACATATATGGCTTGTCAGCTAAGAGCTAACTGCTTTTTAGCATCAAGCCTGGTCACATTTTGTATAATCTTGAAAACGTGATACTCTTATTACCAAGTACATGTCCATAGTTTTTACAGCCTTTACATCTGAACATTCAAACTGAACAAGTCAGGGAGGTGGTAGAGCCGCCGGAGCGGTACTACCGCTCCCACCAGTGGTACTACTGCGTAGATTTGAGCAAACGGCTAGAATAGCGGTAGTAGGAAAGGGCAGCGCGCTAGTGCCGCACGGGGTGGTACTACCGCTGGGAACTACCGCCCAAAAACAGGGCACTAAAAATAAGTGGAAGAGCCAGTAGCACTGAACTACGGCAGTACCGCGCGAGCGGTACTACCGCGGGGCAGAGCGGTACTACCGCTTATGTGCCTCAGGAAAGCCCATGCAAACAGATGGAAGCAATAAAGCCAAAAGTGCCACAACTTCCGCATACGAACTCCGAATCCAGCAAACTCAAGCTCGTTGGATAGATGACGACTAGTAGTATCCAACGGCTAATAAGGAGTAGGTGCATCTGGTGCACCAGTTCTTCCATTTGACAGGACAGGATACGCTCCCCTACTACAGGTCTACAGCTACACCGGTCAGCACTTGACGGCTGTCACTCGCTCCGGGAACCAGGATGCTCGTCGTCTCCGCAGCACAGCTGCCTCTTCTCGCCTCCCAGTCTCCTCGGTGAGATCCGCCGCGGCCACCGAAAGCACTCGCCGCCATACTGCGCTCGCGCGTCATCGCCTGCCTCCGCGCGAAAGAGTAAGCAAAAGGCCAGTTCACGCTGCCCGCCACATGTTTGGCGCATGGCCTCACTGGACTGAACCTTCTCTTTTTTCCTCTGTTTGTCTGGCTCCCTTGCAGTGGCGAGACGGCGATGCAGGCGGCCCACATGGCCGTTCGCGGCGGTGTCTCCGTGGTGAGTCCGTTGCTCCGATGCATTCTCTGGTTTGTTGGGGGCGTGGAGTGGTAGGGTGCTCTGCGCGCGTTCTGGATATATTGTTTGCTTGTACTTGATTCTATCTTTGGTGGATGGATCCTTGGAGGAACCATCCATGCTACTGTACATGCTAGTATTGTTCAGGTGTTCCATTTCTTGTCCCTCGTGCTAACAAACATGTGCAACGTTGTTCAGCTAGAAATTGTCGTCTCCACTCCTGGAGTGCTAGAGGTGGGTGGGACCTTTCTCATCATTCTTCTGAAATTTTGCCCTTTTACCATTATCTTTGTTCCTTGTTGGCTTTTGATAGATTGATTGATTGATCTTTTAGCAGGTTGTTGAGGATCTTTGCAAGTGTTATCCTTCATTGACATTTGGGGTGAGTCTCTGGCATTACTTGGTAGGTTTTGCCTCATTGCCTGAACATATATGGCTTGTCAGCTAAGAGCTAACTGCTTTTTAGCATCATGCCTGGTCACTTTTTGTATAATCTTGAAAACATGATACTCTTATTACCAAGTACATGTCCATAGTTTTTACAGCCTTTACATCTGAACATTCAGACTGAACATGTCAGGGAGGCGGTAGAGCCGCCGGAGCGGTACTACCGCTCCCACCAGCGGTACTACCGCGTAGAGTTGAGCAAATGGCTAGAACAGCGGTAGTAGGAAAGGGCAGCGCGGTAGTGCCGCACGAGGCGGTACTACCGCTGGCAACTACCGCCCAACTACCGCCCAAAAACAGAGCACTAAAAATAAGCGGATGAGTTAGTAGCACAGAACTGCGGCAGTACCGCTGGAGCGGTACTACCGCAGGGCAGAGCGGCATTACCGCTTATGTGCCTCAGGAAAGCCCATGCAAACAGATGGAAGCAATAAAGCCAAAACTGCCACAACTTCCGCATACGAACTCTGAATCCAGCAAATTCAAGCTCGTTGGATAGATGACGACGAGTAGTATCCAACGGCTAATAAGGAGTAGGTGCATCTGGTGCACCAGTTCTTCCGTTTCACAGGACAGGATACGCTCCCCTACTACAGGTCTACAGCTACACCGGTCAACACTTGGCGGCTGTCACTCGCTCTGGGAACCAGGATGCACGTCGTCTCCGCAGCACAGCTGCCTCTTCTCGCCTCCTAGTCTCCTCGGCGAGATGCGCCGTAGCCACCGAAAGCGCTCGCCGCCATACTGCGCTCGCGCGTCATCACCTGCCTCTGCACGAAAGAGTAAGAAAAAGGCCAGTTCACGCTGCCCGCCACCTGTTCGGCGCATGGCCTCACTGGACTGAACCTTCTGTTTTTTCCTCTGTTTGTGTGGCTCCCTTGCAATGGCGAGACGGCGATGCAGGCGGCCCACGCGGCCGTTCGCGGCGGCGTCTCCGTGGTGACTCCATTGCTCCGATGCATTCTCTGGTTTGTTGGGAGAATGGAGTGGTCGGGTGCTCTGCGCGCGTTCTGGATATGTTGTTTGCTTGTACTTGATTCTATCTTTGGTGGATGGATCCTTGGAGGAACCATCCATGCTACTGTACATGCTAGTATTGTTCAGGTGTTCCATTTCTTGTCCCTCGTGCTAACAAACATGTGCAATGTTGTTTTGCTAGAAATTGTCATGTCCACTCCTGGAGTGCTAGAGGTGGGTGGGGCCTTTCTCATCATTCTTCTGAAATTTTGCCCTTTTACCATTATCTTTGTTCCTTGTTGGCTTCCGATTGATTGATTGATTGATCTTTTAGCAGGTTGTCGAGGATCTTTGCAAGAGTTACCCTTCATTGACATTTGGGGTGAGTCTCTGGCATTACTTGGTATGTTTTGCCTCATTGCCTGAACATATATGGCTTGTCGGCTAAGAGCTAACAGCTTTTTAGCATCAAACCTGGTCACTTTTTTTATAATCTTGAAAACGTGATACTCTTATTAGCAAGTACATGTCCATAGTTTTTACAGCCTTTACATCTGAACATTCAAACTGAAAAAGTCAGGGAGGCGGTAGAGCCGCCGGAGCGGTACTACCACTCCCACCAGCGGTACTACCGCGTAGAGTTGAGCAAACGGCTAGAACAGCGGTAGTAGGAAAGGGCAGCGCGGTAGTGCCGCACGGGGCGGTACTACCGGTGGGAACTACCGCCCAACTACCGCCCAAAAACAGAGCACTAAAAATAAGCGGAAGAGCCAGTAGCACTGAACTGCGGCAGTACCGCTGGAGCGGTACTACCGCGGGGCAGAGCGGTACGACCGCTTATGTGCCTCAGGAAAGCCCATGCAAATAGATGGAAGCAATAAAGCCAAAATTGCCACAACTTCCCCATACGAACTCCGAATCCAGCAAACTCAAGCTCGTTGGATAGATGACGACGAGTAGTATCCAACGGCTAATAAGGAGTAGGTGCATCTGCTGCACCAGTTCTTCCGTTTCACAGGACAGGATATGCTCCCCTACTACAGGTCTACAGCTACACCGGTCAGCACTTGGCGGCTGTCACTCGCTCCGGGAACCAGGATGCTCGTCGTCTCCGCAGCACAGCTGCCTCTTCTCGCCTCCCAGTCTCCTCGGCGAGATCCGCCGCGGCCACCGAAAACGCTCGCCACCATACTGCGCTCGGGCGTCATCGCCTGCCTCCGCGCAAAAGAGTAAGCAAAAGGCCAGTTCACGCTGCCCGCCACCTGTTCGGCGCATGGCCTCACTGGACTGAACCTTCTGTTTTTTCCTCTGTTTGTGTGGCTCCCTTGCAGTTGCGAGACGGCGATGCAGGCGGCCCACGCGGCCGTTCGCGGCGGCGTCTCCGTGGTGAGTCCGTTGCTCCGATGCATTCTCTGGTTTGTTGGGGGCGTGGAGTGTTAGGGTGCTCTGCGTGCGTTCTGGATATGTTGTTTGCTTGTACTTGATTCTATCTTTGGTGGATGGATCCTTGGAGGAACCATCCATGCTACTGTACATGCTAGTATTGTTCAGGTGTTCCATTTCTTATCCCTCGTGCTAACAAACATGTGCAATGTTGTTCAGCTAGAAATTGTCATGTCCACTCCTGGAGTGCTAGAGGTGGGTGGGGCCTTTCTCATCATTCTTCTGAAATTTTGCCCTTTTACCATTATCTTTGTTCCTTGTTGGCTTTTGATTGATTGATTGATTGATCTTTTAGCAGGTTGTTGAGGATCTTTGCAAAAGTTACCCTTCATTAACATTTGGGGTGAGTCTCTGGCATTACTTTGTAGGTTTTGCCTCATTGCCTGAACATATATGGCTTGTCAGCTAAGAGCTAACTGCTTTTTAGCGTCAAGCCTGGTCACTTTTTGTATAATCTTGAAAACGTGATACTCTTATTACCAAGTACATGTCCATAGTTTTTACAGCCTTTAAATCTGAACATTCAAACTGAACAATTCAAGGAGGCGGTAGAGCCGCCGGAGCGGTACTACCGCGTAGAGTTGAGCAAACAGCTAGAACAGTGGTAGTAGGAAAGGGCAGCGCGGTAGTGCCGCACGGGGCGGTACTACCGCTGGGAACTACCGCCCAACTACCGCCCAAAAACAGGGCACTAAAAATAAGCGGAAGAGCCAGTAGCACTAAACTGCGGCAGTACCGCTGGAGCGGTACTACCGCGGGGCAGAGCGGTACTACCGCTTATGTGCCTCAGGAAAGCCCATGCAAACAGATGGAAGCAATAAAGCCAAAACTGCCACAACTTCCCCATACGAACTCCAAATCCAGCAAACTCAAGCTCGTTGGATAGATGACGACGAGTAGTATCCAACGGCTAATAAGGAGTAGGTGCATCTGGTGCACCAGTTCTTCCGTTTCACAGGACAGGATACACTCCCCTACTACAGGTCTATGGCTACACCGGTCAGCACTTGGCGGCTGTCACTCGCTCCGGGAACCAGGATGCTCGTCGTCTCCGCAGCACAGCTGCCTCTTCTCGCCTCCCAGTCTCCTCGGCGAGATCCGCCGCGGCCACCGAAAGCGCTCGCCGCCATACTGCGCTCGCGCGTCATCGCCTGCCTCCGCGCGAAAGAGTAAGCAAAAGGCCAGTTCACGCTGCCCACCACCTGTTCGGCGCATGCCCTCACTGGACTGAACCTTCTGTTTTTTCCTCTGTTTGTGTGGCTCCCTTGCAATGGCGAGACGGCGATGCAGGCGGCCCACGCGGCCGTTCGGGGCGTCGTCTCCGTGGTGAGTCCTTGCTCCGATGCATTCTCTGGTTTGTTGGGGGCGTGGAGTGGTAGGGTGCTCTGCGCGCGTTCTGGATATGTTGTTTGCTTGTACTTAATTCTATGTTTGGTGGATGGATCCTTGGAGGAACCATCCATGCTACTGTACATGCTAGTATTGTTCAGGTGTTCCATTTCTTGTCCCTCGTGCTAACAAACATGTGCAATGTTGTTCAGCTAGAAATTGTCATGTCCACTCCTGGAGTGCTAGAGGTGGGAGGGGCCTTTCTCATCATTCTTTTGAAATTTTGCCTTTTACCATTATCTTTGTTCCTTGTTGTCTTTTGATTGATTGATTGATTGATCTTTTAGCAGGTTGTTGAGGATCTTTGCAAGAGTTACCCTTCATTGACATTTGGGGTGACTCTCTGGCATTACTTGGTAGGTTTTGCCTCATTGCCTGAACATATATGGCTTGTCAGCAAAGAGCTAACTGCTTTTTAGCATCAAGCCTGGTCACTTTTTGTATAATCTTGAAAACGTGATACTCTTATTACCAAGTACATGTCCATAGTTTTTACAGCCTTTACATCTGAACATTCAAACTGAACAAGTCAGGGAGGCGGTAGAGCCGCCGGAGCGGTACTACCGCTCCCACCAGCGGTACTACCGCGTAGAGTTGAGCAAACGGCTAGAACAGCGGTAGTAGGAAAGGGCAGTGTGGTAGTGCCGCACGGGGCGGTACTACCGCTGGGAACTACCGCCCAAAAACAGAGCACTAAAAATAAGCGGAAGAGCCAGTAGCACTGAACTGCGCCAGTACCGCTGGAGCGGTACTACCGCGGGGCAGAGCGGTACTACCGCTTATGTGCCTTAGGAAAGCCCATGCAAATAGATGGAAGCAATAAAGCCAAAACTGCCACAACTTCCCCATACGAACTCCGAATCCAGCAAACTCAAGCTCGTTGGATAGATGACGACGAGTAGTATCCATCGGCTAATAAGGAGTAGGTGCATCTGGTGCACCAGTTCTTCCGTTTCACAGGACAGGATCCGCTCCCCTACTACAGGTCTACAGCTACACCGGTCAGCACTTGGCGGCTGTCACTCGCTCCGGGAACCAGGATGCTCGTCGTCTCCGCAGCACAGCTGCCTCTTCTCGCCTCCCAGTCTCCTCGGCGAGATCCGCCGCCGCCACCGAAAGCGCTCGCCGCCATACTGCACTCGCGCGTCATCACCTGCCTTCGCGTGAAAGGTTAAGCAAAAGGCCAGTTCACGCTGCCCGCCACCTGTTCGGCGCATGGCCTCACTGGACTGAACCTTCTGTTTTTTCCTCTGTTTGTGTGGCTCCCTTGCAGTGGCGAGACGGCGATGCAGGCGGCCCACGCGTCTCCGTGGTGAGTCCGTTGCTCCGATGCATTCTCTGGTTTGTTGGGGGCGTGGAGTGGTAGGGTGCTCTGCGCGCGTTCTGGATATGTTGTTTGCTTGTACTTGATTCTATCTTTGGTGGATGGATCCTTGGAGTAACCATCCATGCTACTGTACATGCTAGTATTGTTCAGTTGTTCCATTTCTTGTCCCTCGTGCTAACAAACATGTGCAATGTTGTTCAGCTAGAAATTGTCATGTCCACTCTTGGAGTGCTAGAGGTGGGTGGGGCCTTTCTCATCATTCTTCTGAAAATTTGCCCTTTTACCATTATCTTTGTTCCTTGTTGGCTTTTGATTGATTGATCTTTTAGCAGGTTGTTGAGGATCTTCGCAAGAGTTACCCTTCATTGACATTTGGGGTAAGTCTCTGGCATTAGTTGGTAGGTTTTGCCTCATTGCCTGAACATATATGGCTTGTCAGCTAAGAGCTAACTTCTTTTTAGCATCAAGCCTGGTCACTTTTTGTATAAACTTGAAAACGTGATACTCTTATTACCAAGTACATGTCCATAGTTTTTACAGCCTTTATATCTGAACATTCAAACTGAACAAGCCAGGAAGGCGGTAGAGCCGCCGGAGCGGTACTACCGCTCCCACCAGCGGTACTACCACGTAGAGTTGAGCAAACGGCTAGAACAGCGGTAGTAGGATAGGGCAGCGCGGTAGTGCCGCACGGGGCGGTACTACCGCTGAGAACTACCGCACAACTACCGCCCAAAAACAGAGCACTAAAAATAAGCGGAAGAGTGAGTAGCACTGAACTGCGGCAGTACCGCTGGAGCGGTACTACCGCTTATGTGCCTCAGGAAAGCCCATGCAAACAAAGGGAAGCAATAAAGCCAAAACTGCCACAACTTCCGCATACGAACTCCGAATCCAGCAAACTCAAGCTCGTTGGATAGATGATGACAAGTTGTATCCATCGGCTAATAAGGAGTAGGTGCATCTGGTGCACCAGTTCTTCCGTTTCACTGGACATGATACGCTCCCCTACTACAGGTCTACTGCTACACCGGTCAGCACTTGGCGGCTGTCACTCGCTCCAGGAACCAGGACGCTCGTCGTCTCCGCGGCACAGCTGCCTCTTCTCGCCTCCCAGTCTCCTCGGCGAGATCCGCCACCGCCATACTGCGCTCGCGCATCATCGCCTGCCTCCTCACGAAAGAGTAAGCAAAAGGCCAGTTCACGCTGCCCGCCACCTGTTCGGCGCATGGCATCACTGGACTGAACCTTCTGTTTTTTCCTCTGTTTGTGTGGCTCCCTTGCAGTGGCGAGACGGCGATGCAGGCGGCCCACGCGGCCGTTCGCGGCGGCGTCTCCGTGGTGAGTCCGTTGCTCCGATGGATTCTCTGGTTTGTTGGGGGCGTGGTGTGGTAGGGTGCTTTGCACGCGTTCTGGATATGTTGTTTGCTTGTACTTGATTCTATCTTTGATGGATGGATCCTTGGAGGAATCATCCATGCTAGTATTGTTCAGCTGTTCCATTTCTTGTCCCTCGTGCTAACAAACATGTGCAATGTTGTTCAGCTAGAAATTGGCATGTCCACTCCTGGAGTGCTAGAGGTGGGTGGGGCCTTTCTCATCATTCTTCTGAAAATTTGCCCTTTTACCATTATATTTGTTCCTTGTTGGCTTTTTATTGATTGATTGATCTTTTAGCAGGTTGTTGAGGATCTTTGCAAGAGTTACCCTTCATTGACATTTGGGGTGAGTCTCTGGCATTACTTGGTAGGTTTTTGTTGGGGAACGTTGCATGGGAAACAAAAATTTTCCTACGCACACATAAGATCTATCCATGGTGATGAGCATCTACGAGAGGGAGAGTGAATCTACATACCCTTGTAGATCGCTAAGCGGAAGCGTTAATAAACGCGGTTGATGTAGTCGAAGGTCTTCGCGATCCAAATCGCCGAGCGTCCCGCGATCCAATCACGATCCTTCCGATCTAGTGCCGAACGGACGGCACCTCCGCGTTCAACACACGTACGGCTTGATGACGCCTTCACCTCCTCGATCCAGCGAGCGATGATGAAGTAGTGGTTGAGTTCCAGCAGCACGACGGCGTGGTGATGGTGGTGAGGAACAATCTCTGCAGGGCTTCGCCAAGCACTACGGAGATTATGACGGAGGAACTAGAGGGTTAGGGTTGCCGCACACGGCTTGGGGAAATCTTGATGTGTCCCGTGTGCTAGCCCTGCCCCTCTATTTATATGTTGAGCCTTGGGGTCTAAACTTGGAGTAAAAGCCTCCTCCGGGTCGGTTTTGCCCGCACAAGGTCGGTTTGGCCCGCAGGAAAAGAGTCCAACTCGGATCCCTGCCGAACCGTGCACAGCCGCGCACAAGCGGTAGTACCGCTTCACACAAGCGGTAGTACCGCTCGGGCGGTAGTACCGCTTCACACAAGCGGTAGTACCGCTCGGGCGGTAGTACCGCTTCACCAAGCGGTAGTACCGCTTACGCGGCAGCAAAACTACTTTTGCACTTTCCAATACCTTGTGGGCTTTATCCCTTTGGCTCATATAAAGTGTTGCTGCACCCGAACACTTCGGTAAACATCCGGAACCCCTTCCGGTGAACTTCGGAACTCTTCCGGAGATCAAAACACTATTATCACATATATCAATCTTTACCTCCGGACTATTCCGGAGATCCTCGTCATGTCCGGGATCTTATCCGGGACTCCGAACAACTTTCGGTCACCAACATAATAACTCAATTATACTAATCGTCACCAAACGTTAAGTGTGTAGACCCTGCGGGTTCGAGAACTATGTAGACATGACCGAGACACCTCTACGGCCAATAACCAATAGCGGGACCTGGATGCCCATATTGGCTCCTACATATTCTACGAAGATCTTTATCGGTCGAACCTCTATGTCAAGGATTCAGTTAATCCCGTATGCTGTTCCCTTTGTTCTTCGGTATGTTACTTGCCCGAGATTCGATCGTCGGTATCACTATACCTAGTTCAATCTCGTTACCGGCAAGTCTCTTTACTCGTTCCGTAATACAAGATCTCGTGGCTAACACTTTAGTCACATTGCTTGCAAGGCTCATTGTGATGTTGTATTACCGAGTGGGCCCTGAGATACCTCTCCGTCACACGGAGTAACAAATCCCAGTCTTGATCCATGCCAACCCAACAGACACCCTCGGAGATACCTGTAGAGCACCTTTATAGTCACCCAGTTACGTTGCGACGTTTGATACACACAAGGTATTCCTCCGGTGTCAGTGAGTTGCATGATCTCATGGTCAAAGGAACAGATACTTGACATGCAGAAAACAATAGCAATAAACTGACACGATCAAATGCTACGTTTACAGTTTGGGTCTTGTCCATCACATCATTCTCCTAATGATGTGATCCCGTTATCAAATGACATCTCATGTCAATGGCTAGGAAACCTTAACCATCTTTGATCAACGAGCTAGTCAACTAGAGGCTTACTAGGGACACAGTGTTGTCTATGTACCCACACATGTATTTGAGTTTCCAATCAATACAATTATAGCATGGATAATAAACGATTATCATTAACAAGGAAATATAATAATAACCAATTTATTATTGCCTCTAGGGCATATTTCCAACAGTCTCCCACTTGCACTAGAGTCAATAATCTAGTTCACATCACTATGTGATTTACATTGTAATGAATCGAACACCCATGCAGTTCTGGTGTTGTTCATGTTTAGCCCTTGGAAGAGGTTTAGTCATCGGATCTGCAACATTTAGATCTGTGTGTACTTTGCAAATATTTATGTCGTCCTCCTTGATGTAATCGCGGATGGAATTGAAACGTCGCTTTATGTGTCTGGTCCTCTTGTGAAATCTTGGTTCCTTGGCTAGAGCAATGGCACCAGTATTATCACAAAACAGAGTCATTGGGTTAAGCGCACTAGGCACTACTCCAAGATCTGTCATGAACTCCTTCATCCAGACACCTTCCTTCGCCGCCTCCGAGGCTGCGATGTACTCCGCTTCGCATGTAGAATCAGCTACCACGCTTTGCTTGGAACTGCACCAGCTAACCGCACCCCCATTAAGAATAAATACGTATCCGGTTTGCGACTTAGAGTCATCCGGATCAGTGTCAAAGCTTGCATCGACGTAACCCTTTACGACGAGCTCTTGATCACCTCCATAAACGAGAAACATGTCCTTAGTCCTTTTCAGGTACTTCAGGATATTCTTGACCGCCGTCCAGTGTTCCATTCCTGGATCACCTTGAAACCTTCCGACCATACTTATGGCAAGGCTGACATCGGGTCTTGTGCACAGCATTGCATACATGATAGAGCCTATGGCCGAAGCATAGGGGATGACACTCATCTTTTCTCTATCTTCTGCAGTCACTGGGCATTGAGTCTTACTCAACTTCACACCTTGCAAAACAGGCAAGAACCCCTTCTTGGACTGATCCATTTTGAACTTCTTCAAAATCTTATCAAGGTATGTGCTTTGTGAAAGTCCTATTAAGCGTCTTGATCTATCTCTATAGATCTTGATGCCTAATATGAAAGCAGCTTCTCCTAGGTCCTTCATTGAAAAACTCTTGTTCAAATATTCCTTTACGCTTTCCAGCATTTCTATATTGTTTCCAATCAGTAATATGTCATCCACATATAATATTAGAAACGCTATAGAGCTCCCACTCACTTTCTTGTAAATACAAGCTTCTCCGTAAACTTGTATAAACTCGAACGCTTTGATCACTTCATCAAAGCGAAGATTCCAACTCCGAGATGCTTGCACCAGTCCATAAATGGATCGCTGGAGTTTGCAAACTTTGTCAGCATTCTCTGGATCGACAAAACCTTCTGGTTGCATCATATACAACTCTTCCTTAAGGTAACCGTTAAGGAACGCTGTTTTGACATCCATCTGCCAAATTTCATAATCGAAAAAGGCAGCTATTGCTAACATGATTCTGACGGATTTAAGCATCGCTACGGGTGAGAAGGTCTCATCGTAGTCAACTCCTTGAACTTGTGAAAAACCCTTTGCCACAAGTCGAGCTTTATAGACGGTGACATTACCGTCCGCGTCCGTCTTCCTCTTAAAGATCCATTTGTTCTGAATGGCCTTACGCCCTTCAGGTAATACTTCCAAAGTCCATACTTTGTTTTCATACATGGATCCCATCTCGGATTTCATGGCCTCTAACCACTTCTCGGAATCCGGGCCCATCATCGCTTCTCCATAGCTCGTAGGTTCATCGTTGTCTAACAACACGATTTTTAAGACAGGGTTGCCGTACCACTCAGGAGTAGTACGCGTCCTTGTCGACCTACGAGGTTCGATAGCAACTTGATCCAAAGCTTCATGATCATCATCATTAACTTCCTCTTCAGCTAATGTAGGCTCCACAGAAACAACTTTCTGCGCTGCGCTACTCTCAGGTTGAAGTAAAGGTTCAACAACCTCATCAAGTTCTATCTTCCTCCCACTCAATTCTTTCGAGAGAAACTCTTTCTCAAGAAATGTTCCGTTTTTAGCGACAAACACTTTGCCTTCGGATCTGAGGTAGAAGGTATACCCAACTGTCTCTTTTGGGTATCCTATGAAGACGCATTTCTCCGCTTTGGGTTCCAGCTTTTCAGGCTGAAGCTTTTTTGACATAAGCATCACATCCCCAAACTTTAAGAAACGACAGCTTTGGCTTCTTGCCAAACCAAAGTTCATATGGCGTCGTCTCAACGGATTTTGATGGTGCCCTATTTAAAGTGAATGCAGCTGTCTCTAATGCATAACCCCAAAACGATAGTGGCAAATCGGCAAGAGACATCATAGATCGCACCATATCCAATAAAGTTCGATTACGACGTTCGGACACACCATTACGCTGTGGTGTTCCAGGCGGTGTCAATTGTGAAACAATTCCACACTGTCTTAAGTGACTGCCAAACTCATAACTCAGATATTCTCCTCCTCGATCAGATCGTAGGAATTTAATCTTCTTGTTACGATGATTCTCAACTTCACTCTGAAATTGTTTGAACTTTTCAAATGTTTCAGACTTGTGTTTCATTAAGTAAATATACCCATATCTACTTAAGTCATCAGTGAAGGTGAGAAAGTAACGATAACCACTGCGCGCTTCAATACTCATCGGACCGCACACATCAGTATGTATGATTTCCAATAAGTCACTTGCCCGTTCCATTGTTCCAGAGAACGGCGTTTTAGTCATCTTGCCCATGAGGCATGGCTCACATGTGTCAAGTGATTCAAAATCAAGTGACTCCAAAAGTCCATCAGCATGGAGCTTCTTCATGCGTTTTACGCCAATATGACCTAAACGGCAGTGCCACAAGAAAGTGGTATTATCATTATCAATTCTACATCTTTTGGCATCAATGTTATGAACATGTGTATCATTACTATCGAGATTCAACAAGAATAAACCCTTCACATTGGGTGCATGACCATAAAAGATATTACTCATATAAATAGAACAACCATTATTCTCTGATTTAAATGAGTAACCGTCTCGCAATAAACAAGATCCAGATATAATGTTCATGCTTAACGCAGGCACCAAATAACACTTATTTAGGTTCATCACTAATCCCGACGGTAATCGAAGAGCGAGCGTGCCGACGGCGATCACATCAACCTTGGAACCATTTCCCACGCGCATCGTCACTTCGTCCTTTGCCAGCCTCCGTCTATTCCGCAGTTCCTGTTTTGAGTTGCAAATATGAGCAACCGCACCGGTATCAAATACCCAGGCACTACAACGAGAGTTGGTAAGGTACACATCAATAACATGTATATCATATATACCTTGTTTGTTGTTGGCCGCCTTCTTGTCAGCCAAATACTTGGGGTAATTCCGCTTCCAGTGTCCAGTTCCCTTGCAATGAAAACACACAGTTTCTGGTTTGGGTCCAGCCTTGGGTTTCTTCACGAGAGGAGCAACTGCTTTGCCACTCTTCTTGGGGTTACCCTTCTTACCCTTGCCATTTTTCTTGAAACTAGTGGTTTTATTGACCATCAACACTTGATGCTCCTTCTGAATTTCAGACTCAGCGACTTTCAGCATCGCAAACAGCTCGGCGACTGACTTGTTCATCCCGTGCATGTTATAGTTCAACACGAAGCTCTTGTAGCTAGGCGGCAATGATTGAAGAACTCTGTCAGTGATAGCCTCTGGCGGAAGGGGCATCCCTAACTCAGCCAGACGGGTGGAGTACCCAGACATTCTGAGCACGTGATCACTGATAGACCCGTTCTCCTCCATCTTGCAAGCATAGAACTTATCGGAGATCTCATATCTCTCGATCCGGGCATTCTTCTGAAAGATAAACTTCAACTCCTGGAACATCTCATATGCTCCATGACGTTCAAAACGTCTTTGAAGTCCCGGTTCTAAGCCATACAACATTGCACATTGAACTATTGAGTAATCATCAGAACGAGCCTGCCAGGCGTTCACAACGTCTAGAGACTCAACTGGAGCGGGTGGATCACCAAGCGGTGCATCAAGGACATAAGCCTTCTGGGAAGCCGTAAGGATAATCCTTAGATTACGGGCCCAGTCCACAAAGTTACTTCCATCATCTTTCAACTTAGCTTTCTCTAGGAACGCATTAAAATTCAGGGGTGCTACTGCGCGAGCCATGATCTACAACATGAATATTGCAAAGACAACTTTAGACTATTGTTCTTTAGATAATGAGTTTAGTTAATCATATTACTTAAAAACTCCCACTCAAATTGACATCCCTCCGGTCATTCGAGTGTAACATGATCCAAATCCACCAACTCAAGTCCGATCATCACGTGAGTTGAGGTGGTTTCAATGGTGAACATCTTCATGTTGATCATATCTACTATATGACTCATGTTCGACCTTTCGGTCTCTTGTGTTCCGAGGCCATGTCTGTACATGCTAGGCTCGTCAAGTTTAACCCGAGTGTTCCGCACGTGCAACATGGCTTGCACCCGTTGTATGCGAACGTAGAGTCTATCACACCCGATCATCACGGCGTGTCTCGAAACGACGAACTTTCGCAACGGTGCACACTTGGGGAGAACACAATTTATCTTGAAATTTAAGTGAGGGATCACCTTATAATGCTACCGTCGTCCTAAGCAAAATAAGATGCATAAAAGGATTAACATCACATGCAAATCATAAGTGACATGATATGGCCATGAACTTGTGCTTTTGATCTCCATCTCCAAAGCACCGGCATGATCTCCATCGTCACCGGCATGACACCATGATCTCCATCATCTTGATCTCCATCAACGTGTCGCCATAAGGTTGTCGCGCCGACTGTTGCTTCCACGACTATAGCTAACGTTTAGCGATAAAGTAAAGCATTACATAGCGCTTAATGATTGACACGCAGGTCATACAATAATTAAAGACAACTCTATGGCTCCTGCCAGTTGCCGTACTCATCGACATGCAAGTCGTGATATTCTATACAAAACATGATCATCTCATACATCACATATATCTCATCATGTAATTGGCCATATCACATCACAACATACCCTGCAAAAACAAGTTAGACGTCCTCTAATTGTTGTTGCAAATTTTACGTGGCTGCTATGGGTTTGCAAGAACCGTTCTTACCTACGCAAAACCACAACGTGGTGTAGTGATTGCTTTTTGATCTTCTAAAAGAACCCTCTTCATTGAAATCGATTCAACTAAAGTGAGAGAGACAGACACCCGCTAGCCATCTTTATGCAACGAAGTTACATGTTAGTTGAAGGAACCTGTCTCGCGTAAGTGTACGCGTAATGTCGGTCCGGGCCGCTTCATCTCACAGTACCGCCGAATCAAATATCAACTAGTAACGGCAAGCAATATGTATACACCCACGCCCACAACTCGTTTGTGTTCTACTCGAGATCTCATCTACGCATAAACCTAGCTCAGATGCCACTGTTGGGGAACGTTGCATGGGAAACAAAAATTTTCCTACGCACACATAAGATCTATCCATGGTGATGAGCATCTACGAGAGGGAGAGTGAATCTACATACCCTTGTAGATCGCTAAGCGGAAGCGTTAATAAACGCGGTTGATGTAGTCGAACGTCTTCGCGATCCAAATCGCCGAGCGTCCCGCGATCCAATCACGATCCTTCCGATCTAGTGCCGAACGGACGGCACCTCCGCGTTCAACACACGTACGGCTTGATGACGCCTTCACCTCCTCGATCCAGCGAGCGATGATGAAGTAGTGGTTGAGTTCCAGCAGCACGACGGCGTGGTGATGGTGGTGAGGAACAATCTCTGCAGGGCTTCGCCAAGCACTACGGAGATTATGACGGAGGAACTAGAGGGTTAGGGTTGCCGCACACGGCTTGGGGAAATCTTGATGTGTCCCGTGTGCTAGCCCTGCCCCTCTATTTATATGTTGAGCCTTGGGGTCTAAACTTGGAGTAAAAGCCTCCTCCGGGTCGGTTTTGCCCGCACAAGGTCGGTTTGGCCCGCAGGAAAAGAGTCCAACTCGGATCCCTGCCGAACCGTGCACAGCCGCGCACAAGCGGTAGTACCGCTTCACACAAGCGGTAGTACCGCTCGGGCGGTAGTACCGCTTCACACAAGCGGTAGTACCGCTTGGGCGGTAGTACCGCTTCACCAAGCGGTAGTACCGCTTACGCGGCAGCAAAACTACTTTTGCACTTTCCAATACCTTGTGGGCTTTATCCCTTTGGCTCATATAAAGTGTTGCTGCACCCGAACACTTCGGTAAACATCCGGAACCCCTTCCGGTGAACTTCGGAACTCTTCCGGAGATCAAAACACTATTATCACATATATCAATCTTTACCTCCGGACTATTCCGGAGATCCTCGTCATGTCCGGGATCTTATCCGGGACTCCGAACAACTTTCGGTCACCAACATAATAACTCAATTATACTAATCGTCACCAAACGTTAAGTGTGTAGACCCTGCGGGTTCGAGAACTATGTAGACATGACCGAGACACCTCTACGGCCAATAACCAATAGCGGGACCTGGATGCCCATATTGGCTCCTACATATTCTACGAAGATCTTTATCGGTCGAACCTCTATGTCAAGGATTCAGTTAATCCCGTATGCTGTTCCCTTTGTTCTTCGGTATGTTACTTGCCCGAGATTCGATCGTCGGTATCACTATACCTAGTTCAATCTCGTTACCGGCAAGTCTCTTTACTCGTTCCGTAATACAAGATCTCGTGGCTAACACTTTAGTCACATTGCTTGCAAGGCTCATTGTGATGTTGTATTACCGAGTGGGCCCTGAGATACCTCTCCGTCACACGGAGTAACAAATCCCAGTCTTGATCCATGCCAACCCAACAGACACCCTCGGAGATACCTGTAGAGCACCTTTATAGTCACCCAGTTACGTTGCGACGTTTGATACACACAAGGTATTCCTCCGGTGTCAGTGAGTTGCATGATCTCATGGTCAAAGGAACAGATACTTGACATGCAGAAAACAATAGCAATAAACTGACACGATCAAATGCTACGTTTACAGTTTGGGTCTTGTCCATCACATCATTCTCCTAATGATGTGATCCCGTTATCAAATGACATCTCATGTCAATGGCTAGGAAACCTTAACCATCTTTGATCAACGAGCTAGTCAACTAGAGGCTTACTAGGGACACAGTGTTGTCTATGTACCCACACATGTATTTGAGTTTCCAATCAATACAATTATAGCATGGATAATAAACGATTATCATTAACAAGGAAATATAATAATAACCAATTTATTATTGCCTCTAGGGCATATTTCCAACAGTTTTGCCTCATTGCCTGAACATATATGGCTTGTCAGCTAAGAGCTAACTGCTTTTTAGCATCAAGCCTGGTCACTTTTTGTGTAGTCTTGAAAACGTGATACTCTTGTTACCAAGTACATGTCCATAGTTTTTACAGCCTTTACATCTGAACATTCAAACTGAACAAGTCAGGGAGGCGGTAGAGCCACCGGAGCGGTACTACCGCTCCCACCAGCGCTACTACCGCGTAGAGTTGAGCAAACGGCTAGAATAGCGATGGTAGGAAAGGGCAGCGCGGTAGTGCCGCCCGGGGCGGTACTACCGCTGGAAACTATCGCCCAAAAACAGAGCACTAAAAATAAGCAGAAGAGCCAGTAGCACTGAACTGCGGCAGTACCGCTGGAGCGGTACTACCGCGGGGCAGAGCGGTACTACCGCTTATGTGCCTCAGGAAAGCCCATGCAAACAGATGGAAGCAATAAAGCCAAAATTGCCACAACTTCCGCATACGAACTCCGAATCCAGCAAACTCAAGCTCGTTGGATAGATGACGACGTGTAGTATCCAACGGCTAATAAGGAGTATGTGCATCTGGTGCACCAGTTCTTCCGTTTCACAGTACGGGATACGCTCCCCTACTACAGGTCTACAGCTACACCGGTCAGCCCTTGGCGGCTGTCACTCGCTCCGGGAACCAGGATGCTCGTCATCTCCGCAGCACAGCTGCCTCTTCTCGCCTCCCAGTCTCCTCGTCGAGATCCGCCGCGGCCACCGAAAGCGCTCGCCGCCATACTGCGCTCGCGCGTCATCGCTTGCCTCCGCGCAAAAGAGTAAGCAAATGGCCAGTTCACGCTACCTGCCACCTGTTCGGCGCATGGCCTCACTGGACTGATCCTTCTGTTATTTCCTCTGTTTGTGTGGCTCCCTTGCAGTGGCGAGACGGCGATGCAGGCAGCCCATGCGGCCGTTTGCGGCGGCGTCTCCGTGGTGAGTCCGTTGCTGCGATGCATTCTCTGGGTTGTTGGGGGCGTGGAGTGGTAGGGTGCTCTGCGCGCGTTCTGGATATGTTGTTTGCTTGTACTTGATTCTATCTTTGGTGGATGGATCCTTGGAGTAAGCATCGATGCTACTGTACATGCTAGTATTGTTCAGGTGTTCCATTTCTTGTCCCTCGTGCTAACAAACATATGCAATGTTGTTCAGCTAGAAATTGTCATGTCCACTCCTGGAGTGCTAGAGAAGGGTGGGGCCTTTCTCATCATTCTTCTGAAATTTTGCCTTTTACCATTATCTTTGTTCCTTATTGGCTTTTGATTGATTGATTGATTGATCTTTTAGCAGGTTGTTGAGGATCTTTGCAAGAGTTACCCTTCATTGACATTTGGGGTGACTCTCTGGCATTACTTGGTAGGTTTTGCCTCATTGCCTGAACATATATGGCTTGTCAGCTAAGAGCTAACTGCTTTTTAGCATCAAGCCTGGTCACATTTTGTATAATCTTGAAAACGTGATACTCTTATTACCAAGTACATGTCCATAGTTTTTACAGCCTTTACATCTGAACATTCAAACTGAACAAGTCAGGGAGGTGGTAGAGCCGCCGGAGCGGTACTACCGCTCCCACCAGTGGTACTACCGCGTAGATTTGAGCAAACGGCTAGAATAGCGGTAGTAGGAAAGGGCAGCGCGCTAGTGCCGCACGGGGTGGTACTACCGCTGGGAACTACCGCCCAAAAACAGGGCACTAAAAATAACTGGAAGAGCCAGTAGCACTGAACTACGGCAGTACCGCGCGAGCGGTACTACCGCGGGGCAGAGCGGTACTACCGCTTATGTGCCTCAGGAAAGCCCATGCAAACAGATGGAAGCAATAAAGCCAAAAGTGCCACAACTTCCGCATACGAACTCCGAATCCAGCAAACTCAAGCTCGTTGGATAGATGACGACTAGTAGTATCCAACGGCTAATAAGGAGTAGGTGCATCTGGTGCACCAGTTCTTCCATTCGACAGGACAGGATACGCTCCCCTACTACAAGTCTACAGCTACACCGGTCAGCACTTGACGGCTGTCACTCGCTCCGGGAACCAGGATGCTCGTCGTCTCCGCAGCACAGCTGCCTCTTCTCGCCTCCCAGTCTCCTCGGCGAGATCCGCCGCGGCCACCGAAAGCACTCGCCGCCATACTGCGCTCGCGCGTCATCGCCTGCCTCCGCGCGAAAGAGTAAGCAAAAGGCCAGTTCACGCTGCCCGCCACATGTTTGGCGCATGGCCTCACTGGACTGAACCTTCTATTTTTTCCTCTGTTTGTCTGGCTCCCTTGCAGTGGCGAGACGGCGATGCAGGCGGCCCACATGGCCGTTCGCGGCGGTGTCTCCGTGGTGAGTCCGTTGCTCCGATGCATTCTCTGGTTTGTTGGGGGCGTGGAGTGGTAGGGTGCTCTGCACGCGTTCTGGATATGTTGTTTGCTTGTACTTGATTCTATCTTTGGTGGATGGATCCTTGGAGGAACCATCCATGCTACTGTACATGCTAGTATTGTTCAGGTGTTCCATTTCTTGTCCCTCGTGCTAACAAACATGTGCAACGTTGTTCTGCTAGAAATTGTCGTCTCCACTCCTGGAGTGCTAGAGGTGGGTGGGGCCTTTCTCATCATTCTTCTGAAATTTTGCCCTTTTACCATTATCTTTGTTCCTTGTTGGCTTTTGATAGATTGATTGATTGATCTTTTAGCAGGTTATTGAGGATCTTTGCAAGTGTTATCCTTCATTGACATTTGGGGTGAGTCTCTGGCATTACTTGGTAGGTTTTGCCTCATTGCCTGAACATATATGGCTTGTCAGCTAAGAGCTAACTGCTTTTTAGCATCAAGCCTGGTCACTTTTTGTATAATCTTGAAAACATGATACTCTTATTACCAAGTACATGTCCATAGTTTTTACAGCCTTTACATCTGAACATTCAAACTGAACATGTCAGGGAGGCGGTAGAGCCACCGGAGCGGTACTACCGCTCCCACCAGCGGTACTACCGCGTAGAGTTGAGCAAATGGCTAGAACAGCGGTAGTAGGAAAGGGCAGCGCGGTAGTGCCGCACGAGGCGGTACTACCGCTGGCAACTACCGCCCAACTACCGCCCAAAAACAGAGCACTAAAAATAAGCGGATGAGTTAGTAGCACAGAACTGCGGCAGTACCGCTGGAGCGGTACTACCGCAGGGCAGAGCGGCATTACCGCTTATGTGCCTCAGGAAAGCCCATGCAAACAGATGGAAGCAATAAAGCCAAAACTGCCACAACTTCCGCATACGAACTCTGAATCCAGCAAACTCAAGCTCGTTGGATAGATGACGACGAGTAGTATCCAACGGCTAATAAGGAGTAGGTGCATCTGCTGCACCAGTTCTTCCGTTTCACAGGACAGGATACGCTCCCCTACTACAGGTCTACAGCTACATCGGTCAGCACTTGGCAGTTGTCACTCGCTCTGGGAACCAGGATGCTCGTCGTCTCCTCAGCACAGCTGCCTCTTCTCGCCTCCCAGTCTCCTCGGCGAGATCTGCCGCGGCCACCGAAAGCGCTCGCCGCCATACTGCGCTCGCGCGTCATCGCCTGCCTCCGCGTGAAAGAGTAAGCAAAAGGCCAGTTCACGCTGACCGCCACATGTTTGGCGCATGGCCTCACTGGACTGAACCTTCTATTTTTTCCTCTGTTTGTCTGGCTCCCTTGCAGTGGCGAGACGGCGATGCAGGCGGCCCACATGGCCGTTCGCGGCGGTGTCTCCGTGGTGAGTTCGTTGCTCCGATGCATTCTCTGGTTTGTTGGGGGCGTGGAGTGGTAGGGTGCTCTGCGCGCGTTCTGGATATGTTGTTTGCTTGTACTTGATTCTATCTTTGGTGGATGGATCCTTGGAGGAACCATCCATGCTACTGTACATGCTAGTATTGTTCAGGTGTTCCATTTCTTGTCCCTCGTGCTAACAAACATGTGCAACGTTGTTCAGCTAGAAATTGTCGTCTCCACTCCTGGAGTGCTAGAGGTGGGTGGGGCCTTTCTCATCATTCTTCTGAAATTTTGCCCTTTTACCATTATCTTTGTTCCTTGTTGGCTTTTGATAGATTGATTGATTGATCTTTTAGCAGGTTGTTGAGGATCTTTGCAAGTGTTATCCTTCATTGACATTTGTGGTGAGTCTCTGGCATTACTTGGTAGGTTTTGCCTCATTGCCTGAACATATATGGCTTGTCAGCTAAGAGCTAACTGCTTTTTAGCATCAAGCCTGGTCACTTTTTGTATAATCTTGAAAACATGATACTCTTATTACCAAGTACATGTCCATAGTTTTTACAGCCTTTACATCTGAACATTCAAACTGAACATGTCAGGGAGGCGGTAGAGCCGCCGGAGCGGTACTACCGCTCCCACCAGCGGTACTACCGCGTAGAGTTGAGCAAATGGCTAGAACAGCGGTAGTAGGAAAGGGCAGCGCGGTAGTGCCGCACGAGGCGGTACTACCGCTGGCAACTACCGCCCAACTACCGCCCAAAAACAGAGCACTAAAAATAAGCGGATGAGTTAGTAGCACAGAACTGCGGCAGTACCGCTGGAGCGGTACTACCGCAGGGCAGAGCGGCATTACCGCTTATGTGCCTCAGGAAAGCCCATGCAAACAGATGGAAGCAATAAAGCCAAAACTGCCACAACTTCCGCATACGAACTCTGAATCCAGCAAACTCAAGCTCGTTGGATAGATGATGACGAGTAGTATCCAACGGCTAATAAGGAGTAGGTGCATCTGGTGCACCAGTTCTTCCGTTTCACAGGACAGGATACGCTCCCCTACTACAGGTCTACAGCTACATCGGTCAGCACTTGGCGGTTGTCACTCGCTCTGGGAACCAGGATGCTCGTCGTCTCCTCAGCACAGCTGCCTCTTCTCGCCTCCCAGTCTCCTCGGCGAGATCTGCCGCGGCCACCGAAAGTGCTCGCCGCCATACTGCGCTCGCGCGTCATCGCCTGCCTCCGCGTGAAAGAGTAAGCAAAAGGCCAGTTCACGCTGCCCGCCACCTGTTCGGCGCATGGCCTCACTGGACTTGACCTTTTGTTTTTTCCTCTGTTTGTGAGGCTCCCAGGCAGTGGCGAGACGGCGATGCAGGCGGCCCACGCGGCCATTCGCGGCGGCGTCTCCGTGGTGAGTCCGTTGCTCTGATGCATTCTCTGGTTTGTTGGGGGCGTGGAGTGGTAGGGTGCTCTGCGCGCGTTCTGGATATGTTGTTTGCTTGTACTTGATTCTATCTTTGTTGGATGGATCCTTGGAGGAACCATCCATGCTACTGTACATGCTAGTATTTTTCAGGTGTTCCATTTCTTGTCCCTCGTGCTAACAAACATGTGCAATGTTGTTCAGCTAGAAATTGTCATGTCCACTTCTGGAGTGCTCGATGTGGGTGGGGCCTTTCTCAACATTCTTCTAAAATTTTGCCCTTTTACCATTATCTTTGTTCCTTGTTGGTTTTTTATTGATTGATTGATCTTTTAGCAGGTTATTGAGGATCTTTGCAAGAGTTACCCTTCATTGACATTTAGGGTGAGTCTCTGGCATTACTTGGTATGTTTGGCCTCATTGCCTGAACATATATGGCTTGTCAGCTAAGAGCTAACTGCTTTTTAGCATCAAGCCTGGTCACTTTTTGTATAATCTTGAAAACGTGATACTCTTATTACCAAGTACATGTCCATAGTTTTTACAGCCTTTACATCTGAACATTCAAACTAAACAAGTCGGGGGAGGTGGTAGAGCCGCCGGAGCGGTAGTACCGCTCCCACCAGCGGTACTACCGCCTAGAGTTGAGCAAATGACTAGAACAGCGGTAGTAGGAAAGGGCAGCGCGGTAGTGCCGCACGGGGCGGTACTACCGCTGGGAACTACCGCCCAAAAATAGAGCACTAAACATAAGCGGAAGAGCCAGTAGCACTGAACTGCGGTAGTACCGCTGGAGCGGTACTACCGCGGGGCAGAGCGGTACTACCGCTTATGTGCCTCAGGAAAGCCCATGCAAACAGATGGAAGCAATAAAGCCAAAACTGCCACAACTTCCCCATACGAACTCCGAATCCAACAAACTCAAGCTCGTTGGATAGATGACGACGAGTAGTATCCAACGCCTAATAAGGAGTAGGTGCATCTGCTGCACCAGTTCTTCCGTTTCACAGGACAGGATATGCTCCCCTACTACAGGTCTACAGCTACACCGGTCAGCACTTGGCGGCTGTCACTCGCTCCGGGAACCAGGATGCTCGTCGTCTACGCAGCACAGCTGCCTCTTCTCGCCTCCCAGTCTCCTCGATGAGATCCGCCGCGGCCACCGAAAGCGCTCGCCACCATACTGCGCTCGCGCGTCATCGCCTGCCTCCGCGCAAAAGAGTAAGCAAAAGGCCAGTTCACGCTGCCCGCCACCTGTTCGGCGCATGGCCTCACTGGACTGAACCTTCTGTTTTTTCCTCTGTTTGTGTGGCTCCCTTGCAGTGGCGAGACGGCGATGCAGGCGGCCCACGCGGCCGTTCGCGGCGGCGTCTCCGTGGTGAGTCCGTTGCTCCGATGCATTCTCTGGTTTGTTGGGGGCGTGGAGTGTTAGGGTGCTCTGCGTGCGTTCTGGATATGTTGCTTGCTTGTACTTGATTCTATCTTTGGTGGATGGATCCTTGGAGGAACCATCCATGCTACTGTACATGCTAGTATTGTTCAGGTGTTCCATTTCTTATCCCACGTGCTAACAAACATGTGCAATGTTGTTCAGCTAGAAATTGTCATGTCCACTCCTGGAGTGCTAGAGGTGGGTGGGGCCTTTCTCATCATTCTTCTGAAATTTTGCCCTTTTACCATTATCTTTGTTCCTTGTTGGCTTTTGATTGATTGATTGATTGATCTTTTAGCAGGTTGTTGAGGATCTTTGCAAAAGTTACCCTTCATTGACATTTGGGGTGAGTCTCTGGCATTACTTGGTAGGTTTTGCCTCATTGCCTGAACATATATGGCTTGTCAGCTAAGAGCTAACTGCTTTTTAGCGTCAAGCCTGGTCACTTTTTGTATAATCTTGAAAACGTGAAAGTCTTATTACCAAGTACATGTCCATAGTTTTTACAGCCTTTAAATCTGAACATTCAAACTGAACAATTCGAGGAGGCGGTAGAGCCGCCGGAGCGGTACTACCGCGTAGAGTTGAGCAAACAGCTAGAACAGTGGTAGTAGGAAAGGGCAGCGCGGTAGTGCCGCACGGGGCGGTACTACCGCTGGGAACTACCGCCCAACTACCGCCCAAAAACAGGGCACTAAAAATAAGCGGAAGAGCCAGTAGCACTAAACTGCGGCAGTACCGCTGGAGCGGTACTACCGCGGGGCAGAGCGGTACTACCGCTTATGTGCCTCAGGAAAGCCCATGCAAACAGATGGAAGCAATAAAGCCAAAACTGCCACAACTTCCCCATACGAACTCCAAATCCAGCAAACTCAAGCTCGTTGGATAGATGACGACGAGTAGTATCCAACGGCTAATAAGGAGTAGGTGCATCTGGTGCACCAGTTCTTCCGTTTCACAGGACAGGATACACTCCCCTACTACAGGTCTATGGCTACACCGGTCAGCACTTGGTGGCTGTCACTCGCTCCGGGAACCAGGATGCTCGTCGTCTCCGCAGCACAGCTGCCTCTTCTCGCCTCCCAGTCTCCTCGGCGAGATCCGCCGCGGCCACCGAAAGCGCTCGCCGCCATACTGCGCTCGCGCGTCATCGCCTGCCTCCGCGCGAAAGAGTAAGCAAAAGGCCAGTTCACGCTGCCCACCACCTGTTCGGCGCATGCCCTCACTGGACTGAACCTTCTGTTTTTTCCTCTGTTTGTGTGGCTCCCTTGCAATGGCGAGACGGCGATGCAGGCGGCCCACGTGGCCGTCCGGGGCGGCGTCTCCGTGGTGAGTCCTTGCTCCGATGCATTCTCTGGTTTGTTGGGGGCGTGGAGTGGTAGGGTGCTCTGCGCGCGTTCTGGATATGTTGTTTGCTTGTACTTGATTCTATCTTTGGTGGATGGATCCTTGGAGGAACCATCCATGCTACTGTACATGCTAGTATTGTTCAGGTGTTCCATTTCTTGTCCCGCGTGCTAACAAACATGTGCAATGTTGTTCAGCTAGAAATTGTCATGTCCACTCCTGGAGTGCTAGAGGTGGGTTTGGCCTTTCTCATCATTCTTCTGAAATTTTGCCCTTTTACCATTATCTTTGTTCCTTGTTGGATTTTGATTGATTGATTTAACTTTTAGCAGGTTGTTGAGGATCTTTGCAAGAGTTACCCTTCATTGACATTTGGGGTGAGTCTCTGGCATTACTTTGTAGGTTTTGCCTCATTGCCTGAACATATATGGCTTGTCAGCTAAGAGCTAACTGCTTTTTAGCATCAAGCCTGGCCACTTTTAATATAATCTTGAAAACGTGACACTCTTATAACCAAGTACATGTCCATAGTTTTTACAGCCTTTGCATCTGAACATTCAAACTGAACAAGTCAGGGAGGCGGTAGAGCCGCCGGAGCGGTACTACCGCGTAGAGTTGAGCAAACGGCTAGAACAGTGGTAGTAGGAAAGGGCAGCGCGGTAGTGCCGAACGGGGCGGTACTACCGCTGGGAACTACCGCCCAAAAACAAAGCACTAAAGATAAGCGGAAGAGCCAGTAGCACTGAACTGCGGCAGTACCGCTGGAGCGGTACTACCGCGGGGCAGAGCGGTACTACCGCTTATGTGCCTCAGGAAAGCCCATGCAAACAGATGGAAGCAATAAAGCCAAAACTGCCACAACTTCCCCATACGAACTCCGAATCCAGCAAACTCAAGCTCATTGGATAGATGACGACGAGTAGTATCCAACGGCTAATAAGGAGTAGGTGCATGTGGTGCACCAGTTCTTCCGTTTCACAGGACAGGATACGCTCCCCTACTACAGGTCTACAGCTACACCGGTCAGCACTTGGCGGCTTTCACTCACTCCGGGAACCAGGATGCTCGTCGTCTCCGCAACACAGCTGTCTCTTCTTGCCTCCCAGTCTCCTCGGCGAGATCCGTCGAGGCCACCGAAAGCGCTCGCCGCCACACTGCGCTCGCGCGTCATCGCCTGCCTCCGCGCGAAAGAGTAAGCAAAAGGCCAGTTCACGCTGCCCGCCACCTGTTCGGCGGATGGCCTCACTGGACTGAACCTTCTGTTTTTTCCTCTGTTTGTGTGGCTCCTTTGCAGTGGCGACACGGCGATGCAGGCGGCCCACGCGGCCGTTCGCGGCGGCGTCTCCGTGGTGAGTCCGTTGCTCTGATGCATTCTCTGGTTTGCTGGGGGCGTGGAGTGGTAGGGTGCTCTGCGCGCGTTCTGGATATGTTGCTTGCTTGTACTTGATTCTATCTTTGGTGGACGGATCCTTGGAGGAACCATCCATGCTACTGTACATGCTAGTATTGTTCAGGTGTTCCATTTCTTGTCCCTCGTGCTAACAAACATGTGCAATGTTTATCAGCTAGAAATTGTCATGTCCACTCCTGGAGTGCTAGAGGTGGGTGGGGCCTTTCTCATTATTCTTCTGAAATTTTGCCCTTTTACCATTATCTTTTTTCCTTGTTGGCTTTTGATTGATTGATTGATTGATCTTTTAGCAGGTTGTTGAGGATCTTTGCAAGAGTTACCCTTCATTGACATTTGGGGTGAGTCTCTGGCATTACTTGGTAGGTTTTGCCTCATTGCCTGAACATATATGGCTTGTCAGCTAAGAGCTAACTGCTTTTTAGCGTCAAGCCTGGTCACTTTTTGTATAATCTTGAAAACGTGATACTCTTAATTCCAAGTACATGTCCATAGTTTTTACAGCCTTTACATCTAAACATTCAAACTGAACAAGTCAGGGAGGCGGTAGAGCCGCCGGAGCGGTACTACCTCTCCCACCAGCGGTACTACCGCGTAGAGTTGAGCAAACGGCTAGAACAACGGTAGTAGGAAAGGCCAGCGCGGTAGTGCCGCACGGGGCGGTACTACCGGTGGGAACTACTGCCCAACTACCGACCAAAAACAGAGAACTAAAAATAAGCGGAAGAGCCAGTAGCACTGAACTGCGGCAGTACCGCTGGAGCGGTACTACCGCTTATGTGCCTCAGGAAAGCCCATGCAAACAGATGGAAGCAATAAAGCCAAAACTGCCACAACTTCCCCAAACGAACTCCGAATCCAGCAAACTCAAGCTTGTTGGATAGATGACGACGAGTAGTATCCAATGGCTAATAAGGAGTAGGTTCATCTGGTGCACCAGTTCTTCCGTTTCACAGGACAGGATACGCTCCCCTACTACAGGTCTACAGCTACACCGGTCAGCACTTGGCGGCTGTCACTCGCTCCGGGAACCAGGATGCTCGTCGTCTCCGCAGCACAGCTGCCTCTTCTCGCCTACCAGTCTCCTCGGATAGATCGGCCGCGGCCACCAAAAGCGCTCGCCGCCATACTGCGCTCGCGCATCATCGTCTGCCTCCGCGCAAAAGAGTAAGCAAAAGGCCAGTTGACGATGCCCGCCACCTGTTCGGCGCATGGCCTCACTGGACTGTACCTTCTGTTTTTTCCTCTATTTGTGTGGCTCCCTTGCAGTGGCGAGACGGCGATGCAGGTGGCCCACGCGGCCGTTCGCGGCGGCGTCTCCGTGGTGAGTCCGTTGCTCCGATGCATTCTCTGGTTTGTTGGGGGCGTGGAGTGGTAGGGTGCTCTGCGCGCATTCTGGATATGTTGTTTGCTTGTACTTGATTCTATCTTTGGTGGATGGATCCTTGGAGGAACCATCCATGCTACTGTACATGCTAGTATTGTTCAGGTGTTCCATTTCTTGTCCCTCGTGCTAACAAACATGTGCAATGTTGTTCAGCTAGAAATTGTCATGTCCACTCCTGGAGTGCTAGAGGTGGGTGGGGCCTTTCTCATCATTCTTCTGAAATTTTGCCCTTTTACCATTATATTTGTTCCTTGTTGGCTTTTGATTGATTGATTGATCTTTTAGCAGGTTGTTGAGGATCTTTGCAAGAGTTACCCTTCATTGACATTTGGGGTGAGTCTCTGGCATTACTTGGTAGGTTTTGCCTCATTGCCTGAACATATATGGCTTGTCAGCTAAGAGCTAACTGCTTTTTAGCATCAAGCCTGGTCACTTTTTGTATAATCTTGAAAACGTGATACTCTTATTACCAAGTACATGTCCATAGTTTTTACAGCCTTTACATCTGAACATTCAAACTGAACAAGTCAGGGAGGCGGTAGAGCCGCCGGAGCGGTACTACCTCTCCCACCAGCGGTACTACCGCGTAGACTTGAGCAAACGGCTAGAACAGCGGTAGTAGGAAAGGGCAGCGCGGTAGTGCCGCACGGAGCGGTACTACCGCTGGGAACTACCGCCCAAAAATAGAGCACTAAAAATAAGCGGAAGAGCCAGTAGTACTGAACTGTGGCAGTACCGCTGGAGCGGTACTACCGCGGGGCCGAGCGGTACTACCGCTTATGTGCCTCAGGAAAGCCCATGCAAACAGATGGAAGCAATAAAGCCAAAACTGCCACAACTTCCCCATACGAACTCCGAATCCAGCAAACTCAAGCTCGTTGGATAGATGACGACGAGTAGTATCCAACGGCTAATAAGGAGTAGGTGCATCTGGTGCACCAGTTCTTCCGTTTCACAGGACAGGATACGCTCCCCTACTACAGGTCTACAGCTACACCGGTCAGCACTTGGCGGCTGTCACTCGCTCCGGGAACCAGGATGCTCGTCGTCTCCGCAGCACAGCTGCCTCTTCACGCCTACCAGTCTCCTCGGATAGATCCGCCGCGGCCACCAAAAGCGCTCGCCGCCATACTGCGCTCGCGCATCATTGTCTGCCTCCGCGCAAAAGAGTAAGCAAAAGGCCAGTTCACGATGCCCGCCACCTGTTCGGTGCATGGCCTCACTGGACTGAACCTTCTGTTTTTTCCTCTGTTTGTGTGGCTCCCTTGCAGTGGCGAGACGGCGATGCGGGTGGCCCATGCGGCCGTTCGCGGCGGCGTCTCCGTGGTGAGTCCGTTGCTCCGATGCATTCTCTGGTTTGTTGGGGGCGTGGAGTGGTAGGGTGCTCTGCGCGCATTCTGGATATGTTGTTTGCTTGTACTTGATTCTATCTTTGGTGGATGGATCCTTGGAGGAACCATCCATGCTACTGTACATGCTAGTATTGTTCAGGTGTTCCTTTTCTTGTCCCTCGTGCTAACAAACAAGTGCAATGTTGTTCAGGTAGAAATTGTCATGTCCACTCCTGGAGTGCTCGATGTGGGTGGGGCCTTTCTCAACATTCTTCTAAAATTTTGCCCTTTTACCATTATCTTTGTTCCTTGTTGGTTTTTTATTGATTGATTGATCTTTTAGCAGGTTATTGAGGATCTTTGCAAGAGTTACCCTTCATTGACATTTGGGGTGAGTCTCTGGCATTACTTGGTATATTTGGCCTCATTGCCTGAACATATATGGCTTGTCAGCTAAGAGCTAACTGCTTTTTAGCATCAAGCCTAGTCACTTTTTGTATAATCTTGAAAACGTGATACTCTTATTACCAAGTACATGTCCATAGTTTTTACAGCCTTTACATCTGAACATTCAAACTAAACAAGTCGGGGGAGGTGGTAGAGCCGCCGGAGCGGTAGTACCGCTCCCACCAGCGGTACTACCGCCTAGAGTTGAGCAAACGACTAGAACAGCGGTAGTAGGAAAGGGCAGCGCGGTAGTGCCACACGGGGCGGTACTACCGCTGGGAACTACCGCCCAAAAATAGAGCACTAAAAATAAGAGGAAGAGCCAGTAGCACTGAACTGCGGTAGTACCGCTGGAGCGGTACTACCGCGGGGCAGAGCGGTACTACCGCTTATGTGCCTCAGGAAAGCCCATGCAAACAGATGGAAGCAATAAAGCCAAAACTGCCACAACTTCCCCATACGAACTCCGAATCCAACAAACTCAAGCTCGTTGGATAGATGACGACGAGTAGTATCCAACGGCTAATAAGGAGTAGGTGCATCTGATGCACCAGTTCTTCCGTTTCACAGTACAGGATATGCTCCCCTACTACAGGTCTACAGCTACACCGGTCAGCACTTGGCGGCTGTCACTCGCTCCGGGAACCAGGATGCTCGTCGTCTCCGCAGCACAGCTGCCTCTTCTCGCCTCCTAGTCTCCTCGGCGAGATGCGCCGTAGCCACCGAAAGCGCTCGCCGCCATACTGCGCTCGCGCGTCATCACCTGCCTCTGCACGAAAGAGTAAGCAAAAGGCCAGTTCACGCTGCCCGCCACCTGTTCGGCGCATGGCCTCACTGGACTGAACCTTCTGTTTTTTCCTCTGTTTGTGTGGCTCCCTTGCAATGGCGAGACGGCGATGCAGGCGGCCCACGCGGCCGTTCGCGGCGGCGTCTCCGTGGTGACTCCATTGCTCCGATGCATTCTCTGGTTTGTAGGGAGAATGGAGTGGTCGGGTGCTCTGCGCGCGTTCTGGATATGTTGTTTGCTTGTACTTTATTCTATCTTTGGTGGATGGATCCTTGGAGGAACCATCCATGCTACTGTACATGCTAGTATTGTTCAGGTGTTCCATTTCTTGTCCCTCGTGCTAACAAACATGTGCAATGTTGTTTTGCTAGAAATTGTCATGTCCACTCCTGGAGTGCTAGAGGTGGGTGGGGCCTTTCTCATCATTCTTCTGAAATTTTGCCCTTTTACCATTATCTTTGTTCCTTGTTGGCTTCTGATTGATTGATTGATTGATCTTTTAGCAGGTTGTCGAGGATCTTTGCAAGAGTTACCCTTCATTGACATTTGGGGTGAGTCTCTGGCATTACTTGGTATGTTTTGCCTCATTGCCTGAACATATATGGCTTGTCGGCTAAGAGCTAACAGCTTTTTAGCATCAAACCTGGTCACTTTTTGTATAATCTTGAAAACGTGATACTCTTATTAGCAAGTACATGTCCAAAGTTTTTATAGCCTTTACATCTGAACATTCAAACTGAAAAAGTCAGGGAGGCGGTAGAGCCGCCGGAGCGGTACTACCACTCCCACCAGCGGTACTACCGCGTAGAGTTGAGCAAACGGCTAGAACAGCGGTAGTAGGAAAGGGCAGCGCGGTAGTGCCGCACGGGGCGGTACTACCGGTGGGAACTACCGCCCAACTACCGCCCAAAAACAGAGCACTAAAAATAAGCGGAAGAGCCAGTAGCACTGAACTGCGGCAGTACCGCTGGAGCGGTACTACCGCGGGGCACAGCGGTACGACCGCTTATGTGCCTCAGGAAAGCCCTTGCAAACAGATGGAAGCAATAAAGCCAAAACTGCCACAACTTCCCCATACGAACTCCGAATCCAGCAAACTCAAGCTCGTTGGATAGATGACGACTAGTAGTATCCAACGGCTAATAAGGAGTAGGTGCATCTGCTGCACCAGTTCTTCCGTTTCACAGGACAGGATATGCTCCCCTACTACTGGTCTACAGCTACACCGGTCAGCACTTGGCGGCTGTCACTCGCTCCGGGAACCAGGATGCTCGTCGTCTCCGCAGCACAGCTGCCTCTTCTCGCCTCCCAGTCTCCTCGGCGAGATCCGCCGCGGCCACCGAAAGCGCTCGCCACCATACTGCGCTCGCGCGTCATCGCCTGCCTCCGCGCAAAAGAGTAAGCAAAAGGCCAGTTCACGCTGCCCGCCACCTGTTCGGCGCATGGCCTCACTGGACTGAACCTTCTGTTTTTTCCTCTGTTTGTGTGGCTCCCTTGCAGTGGCGAGACGGCGATGCAGGCGGCCCACGCGGCCGTTCGCGGCGGCGTCTCCGTGGTGAGTCCTTGCTCCGATGCATTCTCTGGTTTGTTGGGGGCGTGGAGTGGTAGGGTGCTCTGCGCGCGTTCTGGATATGTTGTTTGCTTGTACTTGATTCTATCTTTGGTGGATGGATCCTTGGAGGAACCATCCATGCTACTGTACATGCTAGTATTGTTCAGGTGTTCCATTTCTTGTCCCTCGTGCTAACAAACTGTTGGGAACGTTGCATGGGAAACAAAAATTTTCCTACGCACACACAAGATCTATCCATGGTGATGAGCATCTACGAGAGGGAGAGTGAATCTACATACCCTTGTAGATCGCTAAGCGGAAGCGTTTAAGAAACGCGGTTGATGTAGTCGAACGTCTCCGCGATCCAAATCGCAAGTCGTCCCTCGATCCGATCACGAACTAGCGCCGAACGGACGGCACCTCCGCGTTCAACACACGTACGGCTTGATGACGCCTTCACCTCCTCGATCCAGCGAGCGATGATGAAGTAGTGGTTGAGTTCCAGCAGCACGACGGCGTGGTGATGGTGGTGAGGAACAATCTCTGCAGGGCTTCGCCAAGCGCTACGGAGATTATGACGGAGGAACTAGAGGGTTAGGGTTGCCGCACACGGCTTGGGGAAATCTTGATCTGTCCCGTGTGCTAGCCCTGCCCCTCTATTTATATGTTGAGCCTTGGGGTCTAAACTTGGAGTAAAAGCCTCCTCCAGGTCGGTTTTGCCCGCACAAGGTCAGTTTGGCCCGCAGGGAAAGAGTCCAACTCGGATCCCTGCCGAACCGTGCACAGCCGCACACAAGCGGTAGTACCGCTTCACACAAGCGGTAGTACCGCTCGGGCGGTAGTACCGCTTCACACAAGCGGTAGTACCGCTTGGGCGGTAGTACCGCTTCACACAAGCGGTAGTACTGCTTACGCGGCAGCAAAACTACTTTTTGCACTTTCCAATACCTTGTGGGCTTTTATCCCTTGGCCCATATAAAGTGTTGCTGTACCCGAACACTTCGGCAAACATCCGGAACCCCTTCCGGTGAACTCTGGAACTCTTCCGGAGATCGAAACACTATTATCACATATATCAATCTTTACCTCCGGACTCTTCCGGAGATCCTCGTCATGTCCGGGATTTTATCCGAGACTTCCGAACAACTTTCGGTCACCAACATAATAACTCAATTATACTAATCGTCACCAAACGTTAAGTGTGTAGACCCTGCGGGTTCGAGAACTATGTAGACATGACCGAGACACCTCTACGATCAATAACCAATAGCGGGACCTGGATGCCCATATTGGCTCCTACATATTCTACGAAGATCTTTATCGGTCGAACCTCTATGTCAAGGATTCAGTTAATCCCGTATGCTGTTCCCTTTGTTCTTCGGTATGTTACTTGCCCGAGATTCGATCGTCGGTATCACTATACCTAGTTCAATCTCGTTACCGGCAAGTCTCTTTACTCGTTCCGTAATACAAGATCTCGTGGCTAACACTTTAGTCACATTGCTTGCAAGGCTCATTGTGATGTTGTATTACCGAGTGGGCCCTGAGATACCTCTCCGTCATACGGAGTAACAAATCCCAGTCTTGATCCATGCCAACCCAACAGACACCCTCGGAGATACCTGTAGAGCACCTTTATAGTCACCCAGTTACGTTGCGACGTTTGATACACACAAGGTATTCCTCCGGTGTCAGTGAGTTGCATGATCTCATGGTCAAAGGAACAGATACTTGACATGCAGAAAACAATAGCAATAAACTGACACGATCAAATGCTACGTTTACAGTTTGGGTCTTGTCCATCACATCATTCTCCTAATGATGTGATCCCGTTATCAAATGACATCTCATGTCCATGGCTAGGAAACCTTAACCATCTTTGATCAACAAGCTAGTCAACTAGAGGCTTACTAGGGACACAGTGTTGTCTATGTACCCACACATGTATTTGAGTTTCCAATCAATACAATTATAGCATGGATAATAAACGATTATCATGAACAAGGAAATATAATAATAACCAATTTATTATTGCCTCTAGGGCATATTTCCAACAGTCTCCCACTTGCACTAGAGTCAATAATCTAGTTCACATCACTATGTGATTTACATTGTAATGAATCGAACACCCATGCAGTTCTGGTGTTGTTCATGTTTAGCCCTTGGAAGAGGTTTAGTCATCGGATCTGCAACATTTAGATCCGTGTGTACTTTGCAAATATTTATGTCGTCCTCCTTGATGTAATCGCGGATGGAATTGAAACGTCGCTTTATGTGTCTTGTCCTCTTGTGAAATCTTGGTTCCTTGGCTAGAGCAATGGCACCAGTATTATCACAAAACAGAGTCATTGGGTCAAGTGCACTAGGCACTACTCCAAGATCTGTCATGAACTCCTTCATCCAGACACCTTCCTTCGCCGCCTCCGAGGCAGCGATGTACTCCGCTTCGCATGTAGAATCTGCTACCACGCTTTGCTTGGAACTGCACCAGCTAACCGCACCCCCATTAAGAATAAATACGTATCCGGTTTGCGACTTAGAGTCATCCGGATCAGTGTCAAAGCTTGCATCGACGTAACCCTTTACGACGAGCTCTTGATCACCTCCATAAACGAGAAACATGTCCTTAGTCCTTTTCAGGTACTTCAGGATATTCTTGACCGCCGTCCAGTGTTCCATTCCTGGATCACCTTGAAACCTTCCGACCATACTTATGGCAAGGCTGACATCGGGTCTTGTGCACAGCATTGCATACATGATAGAGCCTATGGTTGAAGCATAGGGGATGACACTCATCTTTTCTCTATCTTCTGCAGTCACTGGGCATTGAGTCTTACTCAACTTCACACCTTGCAAAACAGGCAAGAACCCCTTCTTGGACTGATCCATTTTGAACTTCTTCAAAATCTTATCAAGGTATGTGCTTTGTGAAAGTCCTATTAAGCGTCTCGATCTATCTCTATAGATCTTGATGCCTAATATGAAAGCAGCTTCTCCTAGGTCCTTCATTGAAAAACTCTTGTTCAAATATTCCTTTACGCTTTCCAGCATTTCTATATTGTTTCCAATCAGTAATATGTCATCCACATATAATATTAGAAACGCTATATAGCTCCCACTCACTTTCTTGTAAATACAAGCTTCTCCGTAAACTTGTATAAACTCGAACGCTTTGATCACCTCATCAAAACGAAGATTCCAACTCCGAGATGCTTGCACCAGTCCATAAATGGATCGCTGGAGTTTGCAAACTTTGTCAGCATTCTCTGGATCGACAAAACCTTCTGGTTGCATCATATACAACTCTTCCTTAAGGTAACCGTTAAGGAACGCTGTTTTGACATCCATCTGCCAAATTTCATAATCGAAAAAGGCAGCTATTGCTAACATGATTCTGACGGACTTAAGCATCGCTACGGGTGAGAAGGTCTCATCGTAGTCAACTCCTTGAACTTGTGAAAAACCCTTTGCCACAAGTCGAGCTTTATAGACGGTGACATTACCGTCCGCGTCCGTCTTCCTCTTAAAGATCCATTTGTTCTGAATGGCCTTACGCCCTTCAGGTAATACTTCCAAAGTCCATACTTTGTTTTCATACATGGATCCCATCTCGGATTTCATGGCCTCTAACCACTTCTCGGAATCCGGGCCCATCATCGCTTCTCCATAGCTCGTAGGTTCATCGTTGTCTAACAACATGACCTCTAAGACAGGGTTGCCGTACCACTCGGGAGCAGTACGCGTCCTTGTCGACCTACGAGGTTCGATAGCAACTTGATCCAAAGCTTCATGATCATCATCATTAACTTCCTCTTCAGCTAATGTAGGCTCCACAGAAACAACTTTCTGCGCTGCGCTACTCTCAGGTTGAAGTAAAGGTTCAACAACCTCATCAAGTTCTATCTTCCTCCCACTCAATTCTTTCGAGAGAAACTCTTTCTCAAGAAATGTTCCGTTTTTAGCGACAAACACTTTGCCTTCGGATCTGAGGTAGAAGGTATACCCAACTGTCTCTTTTGGGTATCCTATGAAGACGCATTTCTCCGCTTTGGGTTCCAGCTTTTCAGGCTGAAGCTTTTTGACATAAGCATCACATCCCCAAACTTTAAGAAACGACAGCTTTGGCTTCTTGCCAAACCAAAGTTCATATGGCGTCGTCTCAACGGATTTCGATGGTGCCCTATTTAAAGTGAATGCAGCTGTCTCTAATGCATAACCCCAAAACGATAGTGGCAAATCGGCAAGAGACATCATAGATCGCACCATATCCAATAAGGTTCGATTACGACGTTCGGACACACCATTACGCTGTGGTGTTCCAGGCGGTGTTAGTTGTGAAACAATTCCACACTGTCTTAAGTGACTGCCAAACTCATAACTCAGATATTCTCCTCCTCGATCAGATCGTAGGAATTTAATCTTCTTGTTACGATGATTCTCAACTTCACTCTGAAATTGTTTGAACTTTTCAAATGTTTCAGACTTGTGTTTCATTAAGTAAATATACCCATATCTACTTAAGTCATCAGTGAAGGTGAGAAAGTAACGATAACCACCGCGCGCCTCAATGCTCATCGGACCGCACACATCAGTATGTATGATTTCCAATAAGTCACTTGCCCGTTCCATTGTTCCAGAGAACGGAGTTTTAGTCATCTTGCCCATGAGGCATGGCTCACATGTGTCAAGTGATTCAAAATCAAGTGACTCCAAAAGTCCATCAGCATGGAGCTTCTTCATGCGTTTTACGCCAATATGACCTAAACGGCAGTGCCACAAGAAAGTGGTATTATCATTATCAATTCTATATCTTTTGGCATCAATGTTATGAACATGTGTATCATTACTATCGAGATTCAACAAGAATAAACCCCTCACATTGGGTGCATGACCATAAAAGATATTACTCATATAAATAGAACAACCATTATTCTCTGATTTAAATGAGTAACCGTCTCGCAATAAACAAGATCCAGATATAATGTTCATGCTTAACGCAGGCACCAAATAACACTTATTTAGGTTCATCACTAATCCCGACGGTAATTGAAGAGCGAGCGTGCCGACGGCGATCACATCAACCTTGGAACCATTTCCCACGCGCATCGTCACTTCGTCCTTTGCCAGCCTCCGTTTATTCCGCAGTTCCTGTTTTGAGTTGCAAATATGAGCAACCGCACCGGTATCAAATACCCAGGCACTACAACGAGAGTTGGTAAGGTACACATCAATAACATGTATATCATATATACCTTGTTTGTTGTTGGCCGCCTTCTTGTCAGCCAAATACTTGGGGCAATTCCGCTTCCAGTGTCCAGTTCCCTTGCAATGAAAACACACAGTTTCTGGTTTGGGTCCAGCCTTGGGTTTCTTCACGAGAGGAGCAACTGCTTTGCCACTCTGCTTGGAGTTACCCTTCTTACCCTTGCCATTTTTCTTGAAACTAGTGGTTTTATTGACCATCAACACTTGATGCTCCTTCTGAATTTCAGACTCAGCGGCTTTCAGCATCGCAAACAGCTCGGCGACTGACTTGTTCATCCCGTGCATGTTATAGTTCAACACGAAGCTCTTGTAGCTAGGTGGCAATGATTGAAGAACTCTGTCAGCGATAGCCTCTGGCGGAAGGGGCATCCCTAACTCAGCCAGACGGGTGGAGTACCCAGACATTCTGAGCACGTGATCACTGATAGACCCGTTCTCCTCCATCTTGCAAGCATAGAACTTATCGGAGATCTCATATCTCTCGATCCGGGCATTCTTCTGAAAGATAAACTTCAACTCCTGGAACATCTCATATGCTCCATGACGTTCAAAACGTCTTTGAAGTCCCGGTTCTAAGCCATACAACATTGCACATTGAACTATTGAGTAATCATCAGAACGAGCCTGCCAGGCGTTCACAACGTCTAGAGACTCAACTGGAGCGGGTGGATCACCAAGCGGTGCATCAAGGACATAAGCCTTCTGGGAAGCCGTAAGGATAATCCTTAGATTACGGGCCCAGTCCACAAAGTTACTTCCATCATCTTTCAACTTAGCTTTCTCTAGGAACGCATTAAAATTCAGGGGTGCTACTGCGCGAGCCATGATCTACAACATAAATATAGCAAAGACAACTTAGACTATTGTTCTTAGATAATGAGTTTAGTTAATCATATTTAAAAAACTCCCACTCAAATTGACATCCCTCCGATCATTTGAGTGTAACATGATCCAAATCCACCAACTCAAGTCCGATCATCACGTGAGTTGAGGTGGTTTCAATGGTGAACATCTTCATGTTGATCATATCTACTATATGACTCATGTTCGACCTTTCGGTCTCTTGTGTTCCGAGGCCATGTCTGTACATGCTAGGCTCGTCAAGTTTAACCCGAGTGTTCCGCACGTGCAACATGGCTTGCACCCGTTGTATGCGAACGTAGAGTCTATCACACCCGATCATCACGGCGTGTCTCGAAACGACGAACTTTCGCAACGGTGCACACTTGGGGAGAACACAATTTATCTTGAAATTTAAGTGAGGGATCACCTTATAATGCTACCGTCGTCCTAAGCAAAATAAGATGCATAAAAGGATTAACATCACATGCAAATCATAAGTGACATGATATGGCCATGAACTTGTGCTTTTGATCTCCATCTCCAAAGCACCGGCATGATCTCCATCGTCACCGGCATGACACCATGATCTCCATCATCTTGATCTCCATCAACGTGTCGCCATAAGGTTGTCGCGCCGACTGTTGCTTCCACGACTATTGCTAACGTTTAGCGATAAAGTAAAGCATTACATAGCGCTTAATGATTGACACGCAGGTCATACAATAATTAAAGACAACTCTATGGCTCCTGCCAGTTGCCGTACTCATCGACATGCAAGTCGTGATATTCTATACAAAACATGATCATCTCATACATCACATATATCTCATCATGTAATTGGCCATATCACATCACAACATACCCTGCAAAAACAAGTTAGACGTCCTCTAATTGTTGTTGCAAATTTTACGTGGCTGCTATGGGTTTGCAAGAACCGTTCTTACCTACGCAAAACCACAACGTGGTGTAGTGATTGCTTTTTGATCTTCTAAAAGAACCCTCTTCATTGAAATCGATTCAACTAAAGTGAGAGAGACAGACACCCGCTAGCCATCTTTATGCAACGAAGTTACATGTTAGTTGAAGGAACCTGTCTCGCGTAAGTGTACGCGTAATGTCGGTCCGGGCCGCTTCATCTCACAGTACCGCCGAATCAAATATCAACTAGTAACGGCAAGCAATATGTATACACCCACGCCCACAACTCGTTTGTGTTCTACTCGAGATCTCATCTACGCATAGACCTGGCTCATGATGCCACTGTTGGGAACGTTGCATGGGAAACAAAAATTTTCCTACGCACACACAAGATCTATCCATGGTGATGAGCATCTACGAGAGGGAGAGTGAATCTACATACCCTTGTAGATCGCTAAGCGGAAGCGTTTAAGAAACGCGGTTGATGTAGTCGAACGTCTCCGCGATCCAAATCGCAAGTCGTCCCTCGATCCGATCACGAACTAGCGCCGAACGGACGGCACCTCCGCGTTCAACACACGTACGGCTTGATGACGCCTTCACCTCCTCGATCCAGCGAGCGATGATGAAGTAGTGGTTGAGTTCCAGCAGCACGACGGCGTGGTGATGGTGGTGAGGAACAATCTCTGCAGGGCTTCGCCAAGCGCTACGGAGATTATGACGGAGGAACTAGAGGGTTAGGGTTGCCGCACACGGCTTGGGGAAATCTTGATCTGTCCCGTGTGCTAGCCCTGCCCCTCTATTTATATGTTGAGCCTTGGGGTCTAAACTTGGAGTAAAAGCCTCCTCCAGGTCGGTTTTGCCCGCACAAGGTCGGTTTGGCCCGCAGGGAAAGAGTCCAACTCGGATCCCTGCCGAACCGTGCACAGCCGCACACAAGCGGTAGTACCGCTTCACACAAGCGGTAGTACCGCTCGGGCGGTAGTACCGCTTCACACAAGCGGTAGTACCGCTTGGGCGGTAGTACCGCTTCACACAAGCGGTAGTACTGCTTACGCGGCAGCAAAACTACTTTTTGCACTTTCCAATACCTTGTGGGCTTTTATCCCTTGGCCCATATAAAGTGTTGCTGTACCCGAACACTTCGGCAAACATCCGGAACCCCTTCCGGTGAACTCTGGAACTCTTCCGGAGATCGAAACACTATTATCACATATATCAATCTTTACCTCCGGACTCTTCCGGAGATCCTCGTCATGTCCGGGATTTTATCCGAGACTTCCGAACAACTTTCGGTCACCAACATAATAACTCAATTATACTAATCGTCACCAAACGTTAAGTGTGTAGACCCTGCGGGTTCGAGAACTATGTAGACATGACCGAGACACCTCTACGATCAATAACCAATAGCGGGACCTGGATGCCCATATTGGCTCCTACATATTCTACGAAGATCTTTATCGGTCGAACCTCTATGTCAAGGATTCAGTTAATCCCGTATGCTGTTCCCTTTGTTCTTCGGTATGTTACTTGCCCGAGATTCGATCGTCGGTATCACTATACCTAGTTCAATCTCGTTACCGGCAAGTCTCTTTACTCGTTCCGTAATACAAGATCTCGTGGCTAACACTTTAGTCACATTGCTTGCAAGGCTCATTGTGATGTTGTATTACCGAGTGGGCCCTGAGATACCTCTCCGTCATACGGAGTAACAAATCCCAGTCTTGATCCATGCCAACCCAACAGACACCCTCGGAGATACCTGTAGAGCACCTTTATAGTCACCCAGTTACGTTGCGACGTTTGATACACACAAGGTATTCCTCCGGTGTCAGTGAGTTGCATGATCTCATGGTCAAAGGAACAGATACTTGACATGCAGAAAACAATAGCAATAAACTGACACGATCAAATGCTACGTTTACAGTTTGGGTCTTGTCCATCACATCATTCTCCTAATGATGTGATCCCGTTATCAAATGACATCTCATGTCCATGGCTAGGAAACCTTAACCATCTTTGATCAACAAGCTAGTCAACTAGAGGCTTACTAGGGACACAGTGTTGTCTATGTACCCACACATGTATTTGAGTTTCCAATCAATACAATTATAGCATGGATAATAAACGATTATCATGAACAAGGAAATATAATAATAACCAATTTATTATTGCCTCTAGGGCATATTTCCAACACAAACATGTGCAATGTTGTTCAGCTAGAAATTGTCATGTCCACTCCTGGAGTGCTAGAGGTGGGTTTGGCCTTTCTCATCATTCTTCTGAAATTTTGCCCTTTTACCATTATCTTTGTTCCTTGTTGGATTTTGATTGATTGATTGAACTTTTAGCAGGTTGTTGAGGATCTTTGCAAGAGTTACCCTTCATTGACATTTGGGGTGAGTCTCTGGCATTACTTTGTAGGTTTTGCCTCATTGCCTGAACATATATGGCTTGTCAGCTAAGAGCTAACAGCTTTTTAGCATCAAGCCTGGCCACTTTTAATATAATCTTGAAAACGTGATACTCTTATAACCAAGTACATGTCCATAGTTTTTACAGCCTTTGCATCTGAACATTCAAACTGAACAAGTCAGGGAGGCGGTAGAGCCGCCGGAGCGGTACTACCGCGTAGAGTTGAGCAAACGGCTAGAACAGTGGTAGTAGGAAAGGGCAGCGCGGTAGTGCCGAACGGGGCGGTACTATCGCTGGGAACTACCGCCCAAAAACAAAGCACTAAAAATAAGCGGAAGAGCCAGTAGCACTGAACTGCGGCAGTACCGCTGGAGCGGTACTACCGCGGGGCAGAGCGGTACTACCGCTTATGTGCCTCAGGAAAGCCCATGCAAACAGATGGAAGCAATAAAGCCAAAACTGCCACAACTTCCCCATACGAACTCCGAATCCAGCAAACTCAAGCTCATTGGATAGATGACGACGAGTAGTATCCAACGGCTAATAAGGAGTAGGTGCATCTGGTGCACCAGTTCTTCCGTTTCACAGGACAGGATACGCTCCCCTACTACAGGTCTACAGCTACACCGGTCAGCACTTGGCGGCTGTCACTCGCTCCGGGAACCAGGATGCTCGTCGTCTCCGCAACACAGCTGCCTCTTCTTGCCTCCCAGTCTCCTCGGCGAGATCCGTCGAGGCCACCGAAAGCGCTCGCCGCCACACTGCGCTCACGCGTCATCGCCTGCCTCCGCGCGAAAGAGTAAGCAAAAGGCCAGTTCACGCTGCCCGCCACCTGTTCGGCGGATGGCCTCACTGGACTGAACCTTCTGTTTTTTCCTCTGTTTGTGTGGCTCCTTTGCAGTGGCGACACGGCGATGCAGGCGGCCCACGCGGCCGTTCGCGGCGGCGTCTCTGTGGTGAGTCCGTTGCTCCGATGCATTCTCTGGTTTGCTGGGGGCATGGAGTGGTAGGGTGCTCTGCGCGCGTTCTGGATATGTTGCTTGCTTGTACTTGATTCTATCTTTGGTGGATGGATCCTTGGAGGAACCATCCATGCTACTGTACATGCTAGTATTGTTCAGGTGTTCCATTTCTTGTCCCTCGTGCTAACAAACATGTGCAATGTTGTTCAGCTAGAAATTGTCATGTCCACTCCTGGAGTGCTAGAGGTGGGTGGGGCCTTTCTCATTATTCTTCTGAAATTTTGCCCTTTTACCATTATCTTTTTTCCTTGTTGGCTTTTGATAGATTGATTGATTGATCTTTTAGCAGGTTATTGAGGTTCTTTGCAAGAGTTACCCTTCATTGACATTTGGGGTGAGTCTCTGGCATTACTTGGTAGGTTTTGCCTCATTGCCTGAACATATATGGCTTGTCAGCTAAGAGCTAACTGCTTTTTAGCGTCAAGCCTGGTCACTTTTTGTATAATCTTGAAAACGTGATACTCTTATTACCAAGTACATGTCCATAGTTTTTACAGCCTTTACATCTAAACATTCAAACTGAACAAGTCAGGGAGGCGGTAGAGCCGCCGGAGCGGTACTACCTCTCCCACCAGTGGTACTACCGCGTAGAGTTGAGCAAACGGCTAGAACAACGGTAGTAGGAAAGGCCAGCGCGGTAGTGCCGCACGGGGCGGTACTACCGGTGGGAACTACTGCCCAACTACCGACCAAAAACAGAGAACTAAAAATAAGCGGAAGAGCCAGTAGCACTGAACTGCGGCAGTACCGCTGGAGCGGTACTACCGCTTATGTGCCTCAGGAAAGCCCATGCAAACAGATGGAAGCAATAAAGCCAAAACTGCCACAACTTCCCCAAACGAACTCCGAATCCAGCAAACTCAAGCTCGTTGGATAGATGACGACGAGTAGTATCCAATGGCTAATTAGGAGTAGGTTCATCTGGTGCACCAGTTCTTCCGTTTCACAGGACAGCATACGCTCCCCTACTACAGGTCTACAGCTACACCGGTCAGCACTTGGCGGCTGTCACTCGCTCCGGGAACCAGGATGCTCGTCGTCTCCGCAGCACAGCTGCCTCTTCTCGCCTACCAGTCTCCTCGGATAGATCGGCCGCGGCCACCAAAAGCGCTCGCCGCCATACTGCGCTCGCGCGTCATCGTCTGCCTCCGCGCAAAAGAGTAAGCAAAAGGCCAGTTGACGATGCCCGCCACCTGTTCGGCGCATGGCCTCACTGGACTGAACCTTCTGTTTTTTCCTCTGTTTGTGTGGCTCCCTTGCAGTGGCGAGACGGCGATGCAGGTGGCCCACGCGGCCGTTCGCGGCGGCGTCTCCATGGTGAGTCCGTTGCTCCGATGCATTCTCTGGTTTGTTGGGGGCGTGGAGTGGTAGGGTGCTCTGCGCGCATTCTGGATATGTTGTTTGCTTGTACTTGATTCTATCTTTGGTGGATGGATCCTTGGAGGAACCATCCATGCTACTGTACATGCTAGTATTGTTCAGGTGTTCCATTTCTTGTCCCTCGTGCTAACAAACATGTGCAATGTTGTTCAGCTAGAAATTGTCATGTCCACTCCTGGAGTGCTAGAGGTGGGTGGGGCCTTTCTCATCATTCTTCTGAAATTTTGCCCCTTTACCATTATATTTGTTCCTTGTTGGCTTTTGATTGATTGATTGATCTTTTAGCAGGTTGTTGAAGATCTTTGCAAGAGTTACCCTTCATTGACATTTGGGGTGAGTCTCTGGCATTACTTGGTAGGTTTTGCCTCATTGCCTGAACATATATGGCTTGTCAGCTAAGAGCTAACTGCTTTTTAGCATCAAGCCTGGTCACTTTTTGTATAATCTTGAAAACGTGATACTCTTATTACCAAGTACATGTCCATAGTTTTTACAGCCTTTACATCTGAACATTCAAACTGAACAAGTCAGGGAGGCGGTAGAGCCGCCGGAGCGGTACTACCTCTCCCACCAGCGGTACTACCGCGTAGACTTGAGCAAACGGCTAGAACAGCGGTAGTAGGAAAGGGCAGCGCGGTAGTGCCGCACGGGGCGGTACTACCGCTGGGAACTACCGCCCAAAAATCGAGCACTAAAAATAAGCGGAAGAGCCAGTAGTACTGAACTGTGGCAGTACCGCTGGAGCGGTACTACCGCGGGGCCGAGCGGTACTACCGCTTATGTGCCTCAGGAAAGCCCATGCAAACAGATGGAAGCAATAAAGCCAAAACTGCCACAACTTCCCCATACGAACTCCGAATCCAGCAAACTCAAGCTCGATGGATAGATGACGACGAGTAGTATCCAACGGCTAATAAGGAGTAGGTGCATCTGGTGCACCAGTTCTTCCGTTTCACAGGACAGGATACGCTCCCCTACTACAGGTCTACAGCTACACCGGTCAGCACTTGGCGGCTGTCACTCGCTCCGGGAACCAGGATGCTCGTCGTCTCCGCAGCACAGCTGCCTCTTCACGCCTACCAGTCTCCTCGGATAGATCCGCCGCGGCCACCAAAAGCGCTCGCCGCCATACTGCGCTCGCGCATCATCGTCTGCCTCCGCGCAAAAGAGTAAGCAAAAGGCCAGTTCACGATGCCCGCCACCTGTTCGGCGCATGGCCTCACTGGGCTGAACCTTCTGTTTTTTCCTCTGTTTGTGTGGCTCCCTTGCAGTGGCGAGACGGCGATGCGGGTGGCCCACGCGGCCGTTCGCGGCGGCGTCTCCGTGGTGAGTCCGTTGCTCCGATGCATTCTCTGGTTTGTTGGGGGCGTGGAGTGGTAGGGTGCTCTGCGCGCATTCTGGATATGTTGTTTGCTTGTACTTGATTCTATCTTTGGTGGATGGATCCTTGGAGGAACCATCCATGCTACTGTACATGCTAGTATTGTTCAGGTGTTCCATTTCTTGTCCCTCGTGCTAACAAACATGTGCAATGTTGTTCAGCTAGAAATTGTCATGTCCACTCCTGGAGTGCTAGAGGTGGGTGGGGTCTTTCTCATCATTCTTCTGAAATTTTGCCCTTTTACCATTATCTTTGTTCCTTGTTGGCTTTTGATTGATTAATTGATCTTTTAGCAGGTTGTTGAGGATCTTTGCAAGAGTTACCCTTCATTGACATTTGGGGTGAGTCTCTGGCATTACTTGGTAGGTTTTGCCTCATTGCCTGAACATATATAGCTTGTCAGCTAAGAGCTAACTGCTTTTTAGCATCAAGCCTGGTCACTTTTTGTATAATCTTGAAAACGTGATATTCTTATTACCAAGTACATGTCCATAGTTTTTACAGCCTTTACATCTGAACATTCAAACTGAACAAGTCAGGGAGGCGGTAGAGCCGCCAGAGCGGTACTACCTCTCCCACCAGGGTACTACCGCGTAGACTTGAGCAAACGGCTAGAACAGCGGTAGTAGGAAAGGGCAGCGCGGTAGTGCCGCACGGGGCGGTACTACCGCTGCCAACTACCGCCCAAAAACAGAGCACTAAAAATAAGCGGAAGAGCCAGTAGTACTGAACTGTGGCAGTACCGCTGGAGCGGTACTACCGCGGGGCCGAGCGGTACTACCGCTTATGTGCCTCAGGAAAGCCCATGCAAACAGATGGAAACAATAAAGCCAAAACTGCCACAACTTCCCCATACGAACTCCGAATCCAGCGAACTCAAGCTCGATGGATAGATGACGACGAGTAGTATCCAACGGCTAATAAGGAGTAGGTGCATCTGGTGCACCAGTTCTTCCGTTTCACAGGACAGGATACGCTCCCCTACTACAGGTCTACAGCTACACCGGTCAGCACTTGGCGGCTGTCACTCGCTCCGGGAACCAGGATGCTCGTCGTCTCCGCAGCACAACTGCCTCTTCACGCCTACCAGTCTCCTCGGATAGATCCGCCGCGGCCACCAAAAGCGCTCGCCGCCATACTGCGCTCGCGCATCATCGTCTGCCTCCGCGCAAAAGAGTAAGCAAAAGGCCAGTTCACGATGCCCGCCACCTGTTCGGCGCATGGCCTCACTGGACTGAACCTTCTGTTTTTTCCTCTGTTTGTGTGGCTCCCTTGCAGTGGCGAGACGGCGATGCAGGCGGGCCACGCGGCCGTTCGCGGCGGCGTCTCCGTGGTGAGTCCGTTGCTCCGATGCATTCTCTGGTTTGTTGGGGGCGTGGAGTGGTAGGGTGCTCTGCGCGCATTCTGGATATGTTGTTTGCTTGTACTTGATTCTATGTTTGGTGGATGGATCCTTGGAGGAACCATCCATGCTACTGTACATGCTAGTATTGTTCAGGTGTTCCATTTCTTGTCCCTCGTGCTAACAAACATGTGCAATGTTGTTCAGCTAGAAATTGTCATGTCCACTCCTGGAGTGCTAGAGGTGGGTGGGGTCTTTCTCATCATTCTTCTGAAATTTTGCCCTTTTACCATTATCTTTGTTCCTTGTTGGCTTTTGATTGATTAATTGATCTTTTAGCAGGTTGTTGAGGATCTTTGCAAGAGTTACCCTTCATTGACATTTGGGGTGAGTCTCTGGCATTACTTGGTAGGTTTTGCCTCATTGCCTGAACATATATAGCTTGTCAGCTAAGAGCTAACTGCTTTTTAGCATCAAGCCTGGTCACTTTTTGTATAATCTTGAAAACGTGATATTCTTATTACCAAGTACATGTCCATAGTTTTTACAGCCTTTACATCTGAACATTCAAACTGAACAAGTCAGGGAGGCGGTAGAGCCGCCATAGCGGTACTACCTCTCCCACCAGCGGTACTACCGCGTAGACTTGAGCAAACGGCTAGAACAGCGGTAGTAGGAAAGGGCAGCGCGGTAGTGCCGCACGGGGCGGTACTACCGCTGCCAACTACCGCCCAAAAACAGAGCACTAAAAATAAGCGGAAGAGCCAGTAGTACTGAACTGTGGCAGTACCGCTGGAGCGGTACTACCGCGGGGCCGAGCGGTACTACCGCTTATGTGCCTTAGGAAAGCCCATGCAAACAGATGGAAGCAATAAAGCCAAAACTGCCACAACTTCCCCATACGAACTCCGAATCCAGCAAACTCAAGCTCGTTGGATAGATGACGACGAGTAGTATCCAACGGCTAATAAGGAGTAGGTGCATCTGGTGCACCAGTTCTTCCGTTTCACAGGACAGGATACGCTCCCCTACTACAGGTCTACAGCTACACCGGTCAGCACTTGGCGGCTGTCACTCGCTCCGGGAACCAGGATGCTCGTCGTCTCCGCAGCACAGCTGCCTCTTCACGCCTACCAGTCTCCTCGGATAGATCCGCCGTCGCCACCAAAAGCGCTCGCCGCCATACTGCGCTCGCGCATCATCGTCTGCCTCCGCGCAAAAGAGTAAGCAAAAGGCCAGTTCACGATGCCCGCCACCTGTTCGGCGCATGGCCTCACTGGACTGAACCTTCTGTTTTTTCCTCTGTTTGTGTGGCTCCCTTGCAGTGGCGAGACGGCGATGCGGGTGGCCCACGCGGCCGTTCGCGGCGGCGTCTCCGTGGTGAGTCCGTTGCTCCGATGCATTCTCTGGTTTGTTGGGGGCGTGGAGTGGTAGGGTGCTCTGCGCGCATTCTGGATATGTTGTTTGCTTGTACTTGATTCTATCTTTGGTGGATGGATCCTTGGAGGAACCATCCATGCTACTGTACATGCTAGTATTGTTCAGGTGTTCCATTTCTTGTCCCTCGTGCTAACAAACATGTGCAATGTTGTTCAGCTAGAAATTGTCATGTCCACTCCTGGAGTGCTAGAGGTGGGTGGGGTCTTTCTCATCATTCTTCTGAAATTTTGCCCTTTTACCATTATCTTTGTTCCTTGTTGGCTTTTGATTGATTAATTGATCTTTTAGCAGGTTGTTGAGGATCTTTGCAAGAGTTACCCTTCATTGACATTTGGGGTGAGTCTCTGGCATTACTTGGTAGGTTTTGCCTCATTGCCTGAACATATATAGCTTGTCAGCTAAGAGCTAACTGCTTTTTAGCATCAAGCCTGGTCACTTTTTGTATAATCTTGAAAACGTGATATTCTTATTACCAAGTACATGTCCATAGTTTTTACAGCCTTTACATCTGAACATTCAAACTGAACAAGTCAGGGAGGCGGTAGAGCCGCCAGAGCGGTACTACCTCTCCCACCAGGGTACTACCGCGTAGACTTGAGCAAACGGCTAGAACAGCGGTAGTAGGAAAGGGCAGCGCGGTAGTGCCGCACGGGGCGGTACTACCGCTGCCAACTACCGCCCAAAAACAGAGCACTAAAAATAAGCGGAAGAGCCAGTAGTACTGAACTGTGGCAGTACCGCTGGAGCGGTACTACCGCGGGGCCGAGCGGTACTACCGCTTATGTGCCTCAGGAAAGCCCATGCAAACAGATGGAAACAATAAAGCCAAAACTGCCACAACTTCCCCATACGAACTCCGAATCCAGTGAACTCAAGCTCGATGGATAGATGACGACGAGTAGTATCCAACGGCTAATAAGGAGTAGGTGCATCTGGTGCACCAGTTCTTCCGTTTCACAGGACAGGATACGCTCCCCTACTACAGGTCTACAGCTACACCGGTCAGCACTTGGCGGCTGTCACTCGCTCCGGGAACCAGGATGCTCGTCGTCTCCGCAGCACAACTGCCTCTTCACGCCTACCAGTCTCCTCGGATAGATCCGCCGCGGCCACCAAAAGCGCTCGCCGCCATACTGCGCTCGCGCATCATCGTCTGCCTCCGCGCAAAAGAGTAAGCAAAAGGCCAGTTCACGATGCCCGCCACCTGTTCGGCGCATGGCCTCACTGGACTGAACCTTCTGTTTTTTCCTCTGTTTGTGTGGCTCCCTTGCAGTGGCGAGACGGCGATGCAGGCGGGCCACGCGGCCGTTCGCGGCGGCGTCTCCGTGGTGAGTCCGTTGCTCCGATGCATTCTCTGGTTTGTTGGGGGCGTGGAGTGGTAGGGTGCTCTGCGCGCATTCTGGATATGTTGTTTGCTTGTACTTGATTCTATGTTTGGTGGATGGATCCTTGGAGGAACCATCCATGCTACTGTACATGCTAGTATTGTTCAGGTGTTCCATTTCTTGTCCCTCGTGCTAACAAACATGTGCAATGTTGTTCAGCTAGAAATTGTCATGTCCACTCCTGGAGTGCTAGAGGTGGGTGGGGTCTTTCTCATCATTCTTCTGAAATTTTGCCCTTTTACCATTATCTTTGTTCCTTGTTGGCTTTTGATTGATTAATTGATCTTTTAGCAGGTTGTTGAGGATCTTTGCAAGAGTTACCCTTCATTGACATTTGGGGTGAGTCTCTGGCATTACTTGGTAGGTTTTGCCTCATTGCCTGAACATATATAGCTTGTCAGCTAAGAGCTAACTGCTTTTTAGCATCAAGCCTGGTCACTTTTTGTATAATCTTGAAAACGTGATATTCTTATTACCAAGTACATGTCCATAGTTTTTACAGCCTTTACATCTGAACATTCAAACTGAACAAGTCAGGGAGGCGGTAGAGCCGCCATAGCGGTACTACCTCTCCCACCAGCGGTACTACCGCGTAGACTTGAGCAAACGGCTAGAACAGCGGTAGTAGGAAAGGGCAGCGCGGTAGTGCCGCACGGGGCGGTACTACTGCTGCCAACTACCGCCCAAAAACAGAGCACTAAAAATAAGCGGAAGAGCCAGTAGTACTGAACTGTGGCAGTACCGCTGGAGCGGTACTACCGCGGGGCCGAGCGGTACTACCGCTTATGTGCCTTAGGAAAGCCCATGCAAACAGATGGAAGCAATAAAGCCAAAACTGCCACAACTTCCCCATACGAACTCCGAATCCAGGAAACTCAAGCTCGTTGGATAGATGACGACGAGTAGTATCCAACGGCTAATAAGGAGTAGGTGCATCTGGTGCACCAGTTCTTCCGTTTCACAGGACAGGATACGCTCCCCTACTACAGGTCTACAGCTACACCGGTCAGCACTTGGCGGCTGTCACTCGCTCCGGGAACCAGGATGCTCGTCGTCTCCGCAGCACAGCTGCCTCTTCACGCCTACCAGTCTCCTCGGATAGATCCGCCGTCGCCACCAAAAGCGCTCGCCGCCATACTGCGCTCGCGCATCATCGTCTGCCTCCGCGCAAAAGAGTAAGCAAAAGGCCACTTCACGATGCCCGCCACCTGTTCGGCGCATGGCCTCACTGGACTGAACCTTCTGTTTTTTTCCTCTGTTTGTGTGGCTCCCTTGCAGTGGCGAGACGGCGATGCAGGCGGGCCACGCGGCCGTTCGCGGCGGCGTCTCCGTGGTGAGTCTGTTGCTCCGATGCATTCTCTGGTTTGTTGGGGGCGTGGAGTGGTAGGGTGCTCTGCGCGCATTCTGGATATGTTGTTTGCTTGTACTTGATTCTATCTTTGGTGGATGGATCCTTGGAGGAACCATCCATGCTACTGTACATGCTAGTATTGTTCAGGTGTTCCATTTCTTGTCCCTCGTGCTAACAAACTTGTGCAATGTTGTTCAGCTAGAAATTGTCATGTCCACTCCTGGAGTGCTAGAGGTGGGTGGGACCTTTCTCATCATTCTTCTGAAATTTTGCCCTTTTACCATTATCTTTGTTCCTTGTTGGCTTTTGATTGATTGATTGATCTTTTAGCAGGTTGTTGAGGATCTTTGCAAGAGTTACCGTTCATTGACATTTGGGGTGAGTCTCTGGCATTACTTGGTAGGTTTTGCCTCATTGCCTGAACATATATGGCTTGTCAGCTAAGAGCTAACTGCTTTTTAGCATCAAGCCTGGTCACTTTTTGTATAATCTTGAAAACGTGATATTCTTATTACCAAGTACATGTCCATAGTTTTTACAGCCTTTACATCTGAACATTCAAACTGAACAAGTCAGGGAGGCGGTAGAGCCGCCGGAGCGGTACTACCTCTCCCACCAGCGGTACTACCGCGTAGAGTTGAGCAAACGGCTAGAACAACGGTAGTAGGAAAGGGCAGCGCGGTAGTGCCGCACGGGGCGGTACTACCGCTCGGAACTACCGCCCAACTACCGCCCAAAAATAGATCACTAAAAATAAGCGGAAGAGCCAGTAGTACTGAACTGTGGCAGTACCGCTGGAGCGGTACTACCGCGGGGCCGAGCGGTACTACTGCTTATGTGCCTCAGGAAAGCCCATGCAAACAGATGGAAGCAATGAAGCCAAAACTGCCACAACTTCCCCATACGAACTCCGAATCCAGCAAACTCAAGCTCGTTGGATAGATGACGATGAGTAGTATCCAACAATGACTGGTTATGTTAAGAAGTGGCAGTAGAGAAATGCCTATGATATAGAGATGTGAAACCTCTAAGAATGAAGAACCGGCATAAACTCCAACATCGAAAACATCATAGAAGATGCATATATGAACTCCGTTTTCGATGAACTCGAGCTTGTCATGAAGATGACCATCAGCTCTAAAACTCACAAAGAGAAACACCAAACAAGAACCAAGAAAGATGATGCAAGGATGCAATGGTTTGAGCTCTCTACGAACGATACGATCAAGCTACTCATACGAGAGACTCCCTTGATAGTACGGCAATCGATCCTATAACCCGGTCTCCAAACTACCACCATGAGACCGGTAAAATAGAAAACCTATCAAGGGCAAACCTTTGCCTTGCACATAGTCCACTTGAGCTAGATGATGACGATCTTGACCTCCTCAAGTTGGACCACCTTTCTTGATTGCGTTGGCTCGATGAAGACTAGTTGATTGCTCCCCCATACTCCACTATGGGTGAGCCACTCTTCGGCACATCTTCAGAAGTCCATTGACACCACAATGGACGGCAAGCATCAAGCATGATCTCTTCGTGATGCACCACTTGAACTTGCACACCGCAAACTTGATGACGATCACCACTTGATGTCATCCTCCATGCGTTGAATGAGATCTTCCTCTTGACGCAAGCCCATGGAAACATACCTAATCCCACAAACAACTCTCACATAGACCACGGGTTAGTACACAAAGCGTAATGGACAATGCTTACCATACCATGAGATCACTTGATCTCGCTTGGTACATCTTCTACGCTTTGTGTGTTGATCAACTCGAATCACTCGTTGTACTTATTCTTGATCAACCTTGTATCTTTTCAACTCTCTTCATTAGGATGATGTCTTGAAGGTAAACATGAGTGTTCACACAATCTTCTTCTTCAAGACATGTTTGTAATAGGCTCAACTCTCACATGACCAATCTTTGGATAACTCCATGAATAACCCCTTGGTCAACACATATTCTTCTTCAAATCACCTTGAGACCAACAAATGGTCTACAAGCAAAGCCTATGGACAAACCCTTCAAATATAACTCAAGGCAACCATTAGTCCATAGGGATTGTCATCAATTACCAAAACCAAACATGGGGGCAGCACATGTTCTTTCACATGTCACTGGCTACATCCTAACTAGTAGAACGCCCGTGCGTTGCCACGGGCTAACAAAATATGTGTACAAAGAAAAATGCCATGTGACATGAGAGTCATAGACTATTCACATGGGATGATATCTCATGGTCCTGAAGTGGTAGATAAATGCATCTCATCGTCATCCTCTCCCCTCCCTCTTCTTGACGCGACACTCTACTTCCTTCCACAATCCTTTATCCCCCGTGTTCTCTTCCCCAGCCTCCACCTTGCCCAATAGTATTAAGTGTCTTGTCCAAATCCGGTTGGCCATCCCTAATAAAGATAATGAAAAGGGCAACCAAATGTCTGTCAAGAGATGAAAATTGACGGCGGTATCTGATACTAAGCAATCAATTTTCAAGATAAACTTTTTGTAGCTTCTATCATGATTGTCACATGGGCACATTCCACACACTAAAATGTGATGGTACTTCAATTATACAGTACAATATTCAAAATGCAGCTCTAGTCATCAACCCGTGCGACTGGCATGGGCTTTCTCTGAAAATACATTTGTATTGAAACATAATTCTCTACGTAGTAGTTTTAAAAAATTGGAAATATATGTTGTGTAAAAAATGCTAGAAATACTGGATACCATCTCAATAGGACACATTTTCCTTCATGAGTTAGATTATCAATAAGAGAGCAAACTGGCATACATATTCTGCCCAACTTGCTGATCCATTTCTACTTACAATAATGGGAAAACCAAAGAAGCATATTTGACAATGAAATATGTGATATGCATGGCGGTCTGATCATATGTATCATACCATAAAGTATTGGTCACAACTTCATTTGTACTAAACTTTAATAGAACAGATTCCTCAAACAAAGAATAGTATGTCTTTTCTCGATGTGATCAGCCCTTCTAAAGGTAATATTGCAAGGTGCACATCATCTTGTAGACATAAAAGTATGTCTTAGGGTGGAGTATTAACTGTAGATGCAGTTGGATTAACGGTCTATGGATGTCCGGACTTGATGACTATATGCAATTTTGCCATGTATAATCATACTCATAAAAATTGTAATTTAATCGACACACAACTATGGTTTGTTTACCACACCTTGTTATTTCTTTTGGAGAAAAGCCACTAATGAATCTATGGATCATAGCCCATCTTTTCCCATTGCATACAACCTCAATCTCCTCGCTTTACTTTCTTGGCAATCTGAACTGTACTTTTGTTTTCCTTGCAATCATAATCTTCCAAACACAATTTGCATTTATCCTTGTAACTAGCATGGATAGTAAGACTGACAATCTTGCTAGTTTCATTGGGGCCCAAGGCAAGTCTTGTATTTGTTTGTGTAGGTATTTATCATTGGCTGCAATTCAAAGCTCCTACTAGTTCGATAAACTTTAATGTCATCCACTTTGAGGAAAAATTGCTACTTGCAACAAACCCTTGCACTTTGGGGACCAACACCTTCCTAATTGAGAGGAAGCATCAGCACAGTAAACTGTCTCTTCTCGGCTCCTAGCCTCATCAGCCAGATCTGTTGCGGCCACCATTTTGCGCTTGCGCATCATCACCTGCCTACGCGCACAAGAGTAAGCAAAAGGACGGATTCACCTGGTTCATGCTACCCGCCACCTGTTTGCGCTTGGCCTCACTAGAGCTAGCCGGGACCAAGGATTGACTGACCCTTCTGTTTTTGGCTCTTCCTTGCAGAGGCAAGACGGCGATGCAGGCAGCCAATGCGGCCGTTTGTGGTGGCGTATCTGTGATGAGTCGGTTGCTCCAATGCATTCTTTGGTTTTGTTGGGAGCATCGACTAGTAGGGTGCTCTCTGTTATGAATATGCTGTTTGCTTGCAAAGGAGGATTCTTGACGAAAGTCCTCTTCTGCTCCGGAGCTCAGGATGAACATCAAAATTGAAACAAATAAAAAAACTAAAAACAATTGTGACAAACTTTGACAAATGTTTTGTATGCTTGACAAATTTCATCACGACATGACATTCGAGGAAATTATGGCAAAAAAATCAACACTCCAAAATGCTTTCAAAAATAGCATTTTTGGAGCATTGATTTTGTTTTTTTTTCACGAATGTCCTTTCATGATAAAATTTTGTAAGCACACAAAACATTTGTCAAAGTTTATCACAAAAAATCATTTTTTTTACCTTGTTTACTGTTCATCAAGGAGCATTTGAGCTCGGGAGCAGATACTTCACTTCCGATTCTTGCGTATTGTGCTTGTATCTCCTTGCCTATTGCTTACAAAGGAGGAACCATCCATACTAAACTTTTTATTTACATGCTAGTATTTGTTTGGTGTTTCACTTCTTGTCCCCGGTGCTAACAAACATGTGCAATGTTGTTCAGCCAAAAATTGTGATGGGCTCCTTTAATGCTAGAGGTGGGTCTTTCCCACCATACTTCTGCAAATTTGGCCTTTTATGACTTTTCGGTCGAGGGGCTTCCGCCGCGGTCTCTGGCGTTTCCGGCCTTGTCATGTCAGACGGTCAATGTTGAAAAAAATAAAAGCAATTTTCTCTTATCGTTGTATGTTCATTCCTTCAGATAAGTACTTAAAAGTCTCAATCCCGATCGCTACTTATACAAGTTTCTGGGTTTAAAAAAAATCTGCTCCATCAAGACAAAGGCTCAGAAGCAGCATCGAGCTATGCTCACGGCACGCCGCTGATGGATGCAGGAGGAAGATGACTTCGGCACCCCAAGATTTTGAATGTAATTTTATCTTTCTGTTTATGTGTGTTTGTAAGGACCCGTGATACTGCCTTGCCTTTGGCCTTTTTGGCAAAAAAAAATGGTGGATACCGTTTTAGAAAAGGATTAAGTGGTGAAATACTTTAGGAGTAGGATGAATTTGTGCTAATCTTCGTTAATAAGATCAAAACAGGTGAGTGAACCGATTCCCAGCTCGCACCCTGGCGCGGTTTTTAGCCGGAATCGCCCGCCGGGCCGGCCGCCCTGCGTACCTCTCCCCTTCTTAGTCCAGCACGCCAGGGCGACCAGCAGAGCAGGAGCGGGACGACGGCGCAGGTGGGCCCCCTTCTATCCATTCCATTGTTTTTCTCAGTAGCCTATCTTCTCCCCATTTGCAGTGCGCCTCTCTTCCCCTCCCATGGCGCCGCCACCCTCCCTATCTTCTCCCCATTCACGGTACTCCTCTCATCCAGCATCCCATCTCCCCTCCCATGGATGGCGCCCCCCTCCCCCCACCTTCCAAATGGCGCCCCCTTCCCCTGCCGGGGTGGCTCTCTCAGTGTCTCTCTCTTCATCTTGAACCCTACAGCACCAGCAAGGCCCGTCTGAAATCCTAATCCTTTCTCTTACTTTGCAGATTAATTTAACTCTGCAGTCAATAGGTAACACCATTTGGTTGTCTAGACCAGGATGGAACCCAAGTGCTAGCATGTGTTCTGATTTTTCCACTCCGAATTTTATGCTATCTGAAAAGATATTATACTATGTATGTATAATAGGCACTGGATATTATTTTGTTTGTTTCATAGTATCCCTGAATGATACAGGCAGATTGTAGTGTAACATTCAGTGTTTATGAAAATCTGCGGGTATCTCGTACCAGCAGGCAGCAGTGCCCCTGTATAACTCGGGCTCAAGTGTTACCAGCATCAACTTCGTATCATTTTTCGTTTTATGTTTTGACATTGGAACATACCTTATTTTCCTATTTATATCACGCATTGACTTTTTTCATACGTTCTGTTTTTATATGCCGAAACGATTGCTAGATTTTCTCATATAACTGAAGAAAATAAAACCTCATTCAAAGATGCTTTCAGGTGTGGTTTCTGGAGCGTGAGGCAATCACCAACCAATGTAGTTGCAGTAGAGTTGCCCTACAAACATGTGCTACATTCTCTTTGTTTTTCTTTTCTTATGTATAGATTGAGTTGTTGTAGTTTGCTCGTCGGTTGAATTTCCTGTACCGATAATGGCATAGAGGCTGACACCAGATCATAGTCTGGAACAAATATACGTTGCCCATTCTTGTTTTCATAAAGTCCACTTGTCAACAAGAAAAAACTTTATATTTGAACCTTAAGCTCTACTACCGTTCGAGGTGCAGCCACCGATTATTTTGACAACCAACATTTCATCATCTGTTGTTTTCTCGAATGCTTTCGGGTGACACCAATGCGATCACCTCAATGCCATGTCATTAAAATTGTGTTTTCTTATCTATGTATAATGGACTTCTTATCCATTTATAATACTTAGTGTGTGAAGGCTTTTGATCTGCAAGGTATAGTTGTATTAGATTGTGATTCTTGTTATCTTCCTTAGTTCATGGCAATCATGTCACCCAAAATTTCGAGATCGCGATTCTGACAATTTTAGAATTTGGAATTGAAATGGAGCTTTTACCAAAATTTATATCCGGAAAGTGATTCTTTTTTAGTTGTAGGCTGTCAATATTTGGTAGCTAACGAAGTTAAGTACTTAAATAATCTATATAAGGATTTGGAAAAATGTATCCTCCATGAAAAAACAGGTTTACAAGCTCGAGAGGAACAGAGTAGAGACGAGCTTACCTTTTTTTATCTGACAACAACTCTACTGTAACCACACTGGTTGGCGGTTGTCACTCGCTCCAGAAACCAGGATGCTCGTCGCTGCAGCACAACTGCCTCTTCTCGGCTCCCAGCCTCGTCGGCGAGATCCGTCGCGGCCACCGAAAGCGCTCGCCGCCATACTGCGCTCGCGCGTCATCGCCTGCCTCCGCGCGCAAGAGTAAGGAAAAGGATGGCTTCACCTGGTTCATGCTGCCCGCCACCTGTTCGGCGCTTGGCCTCACCGGAGCAGAGGCCAAGGATTAGCTGACCCTTTTGTTCTTCACTCTCCCTTGCAGCGGTGGGACGGCGATGCAGGCAGCTCACGCGGCCGTTCGCGGGGGCGTCTCCGTGGTGAGTCAGTTGCTCTGATGCATTCTTTGGTTTTGTTGGGCACATGGACTGGTAGCCTGCTCTCTGTTCTGAATATGTTGTTTGCTTGTAAAGGAGGATTCTTGCATATTGGGCTTGTATTTCCTTGCCTATTGCTTGAAAAGGAGAAACCATCCATGCTAAACTTTTTATTTACATGCTAGCATTGTTTCGGTGTTTCATTTCATGTCCCTGGTGCTAACAAACATGTGCAATGTTCTTCAGCTAGAAATTGTGATGTCCACTCCTGGAGTGCTAGAGGTGGGCCTTTCTCAGCACACTTCTGTAATTTTGCCCTTTTACCATTCTCATTGCTGCTTGCTAACTTTTGGTTGATTGATAAACTTTCTAGCAGGTTGTTGAGGATCTTCGCAAGAGTTACCCTTCTTTGACATTTGGGGTGAGTCTCTGATTTTTTTTATTTTTTGAGGGGGAGTCTCTGCCATTACTTCATAGGTTTTTGCACCATTTCCTGCATGTGTGGCTTGTCAGTTAACTTCTTCTTAGCACCACTATATATGTATACTGAAGCCTGGTCATTTTTGACAGTCTTAAAAACTTGATACTCTTATTAACAAGTACCATGTCCATAGTTTCTACAGTCTTGACATCTCAACTATCAAACTTGTCGTGTGAGTGCGGCAATCCCCCAGTGGTTTTTTGTGGAAAGTAATATTCACCATGTACTACTCCATCAGAGCTGATTCGCACAACCTCAGTTATGCTAATTATAGGCAACAATGTTAAGTTGCTCATGATACGTTCTGGTCTTTCTGCACCTTGTACTTAGGTTGGCACGGTGCTAAATGCTGATGATGCAAGGAAAGCCATTAAAGCTGGCGCACAGTTTCTCATGAGCCCTGGCACAGTCATGGTAAGAGTCAGTACTATTGCATTTGTAATAATGCTTTTTTACTAGAAATTCACATGTTTCTCATAATACTCCCTCCGTTCCAAAATAAGTGTCGTGGTTTTTGGAACGGAGGAACTAAAACCACGACACTTATTTTGGAAAGGAGGGAGTATGTGATTACTAGTTATACACATCACTAGGGACATTCCCTGTAAAGTTCGTCAATGTAACATATTTGATATCAGAGATCCTTATAGACTTGTAATTTAGGCTTTAGGGTGTCAGTAATTTAATTTTCTCAAATTCGATCCCTTCGCTTCCAATTACATCGACACATCTAATAGAAATCTACCATCTGCTATTTGGTGATTGTACTGTTTGTATCCTATACAGCATATAAATGTTAATTAATTCTTTCAATCTTATTGTTTAAGGAAATAGTTCATGATCTTGACGGAAGTGAAGTTCTATATATTCCAGGAGTGCTGACACCAACTGAGGCATGTACCACATGCCACATACAAACTTGCATGAAATTTATTGGTGCAATTCAGAGTAGCGTGAGCTAATTTTTATTCTCACATGTTTCTTATATTTGGTTTTTGCAGGTTATATCTGCTTGTGATGCTGGTGCTAAAGTCCTTAAGGTTTCATGACTTGTAACCCCCTCTTGTAGTTATAGTAGAGATAGATCAGAGCATTACCAATATATTTAGACGATATTTTTTATCAGACATTGTTAAACAATGTACATTCCTACAATCATTTTGATTGTGTACTTATTATCAAAATGTGTCACTTTATTTTGTGATGAATAAATGTGTTAGTTTTCTGTTCTGCTTATAGGCATCTGACACTTAGGTTGTTTGTGTGGTCTACTTTAATTAGGTGTACCCAGTTTCAGTGATGGGTGGAGAGATGTACATGTCTGCTCTAAAGAAACCATTTCCACTTGTACCACTGGTTGCTTCTCAAGGAATTACCATAGGTAAGTGGCCTTGTCTAGTATCCATCGTCCCTATTTTCTTTTCCCTTTCCGCAAATATTTTCCCTATTTTCTGTTGGTGTCCAAGTAGCAACCTCCAAGTGTTTGTTTCATAACACCGAGACTCTTTCAAAGAAACAGAGTAATTATACAAGTTATTCAAAGTGTAAATATCGGTTAGCTCTATGATACTATTCACTCTGATGCTATGGCCACTGTCATATATAGGTTCGATCAAGTCGTACATGGAGGCAGGGGCATCTGCAGTGGTGCTATCTGACGCTGTCTTCGACAAAGAGTTGATGAGAGAAAGGAATTTCATTGGAATTTCAGCGCTCGCAAAACAGGCCACTTTGCAGGCATCACATTGTGGAAATGAGGCAAAACCAAAAACTGAGTAGTGTGCAAGCATTGCAGTTCAGAAAACGGGACAAAGTGCTTGCTTAATACTGCTTGGCTTGGGATTAACAATACCATCCACTTGCATTCCCTGCTCTGCATGAGAAGAGGTAAAACAACTGAAATTTTATCAACGGGTAGAACAGAAATGGTTTAATCTGTTCCGAAGAAAACTAAGAATGCTGTATCTCTTTTCAGGAAGAAGTCGGTTATGTTTCCCTGGTACTGAAGCCCTCACCGCCCCGGCACGGTCTCTTCAGTCGGCTCGCCACCGTTGCCGACAGATGGCTAGTTAACATAGGAAATTAATCCAAGCTCATTCGACTACTACTGCTGCTCCACAAGTCCACATTCATTGACTCTTATCAACTTTTATTATGGCTAATCGGCTAGTGCCCAGCTCCAACTCTGACCAACATTACATGCATCCTGAAGAAACTCTGAACCTCACGCACGCACAGTGCACGGCTACTAAGGGGGGTAACTCTGAACTAGACCAGCATCACCACCAGCACAAGGAGGCTGGACAGCGCGATCGGCCACACAGCAGTAGCACGCATGCCATGTCCGGCGCTTCCCACAGTGTAGACGGAGACGCAGAAGGAGCAGCGGCAGCCCATGTTGCAGCAGTCTGTAATCATCGCCGAGCCGCACTTGCAGGCCGCCGCTGATCGTCGAGTTGTTGGACAGCCTGCACATCCAATCGCAGGTGGCTTTGTCGATTGGCCCCGGGCGGGCGTACACCGTGCAGACCCACATTCCGATCCCGTCGGTGTAGTGCTGAACACCGTCCTCTGCCGCCGGCGGTGTAGCCATGCCTGAAATTCAGATCGTTTTGTGTGTGAGCTAGTATGTGGGTTGGCAATTGGCCGTGGGTTGGAGATCAAGTGGGTGGGGTTACATTGCACTGCATACCGGAAGGCAGCAGCAGCAAAAGGGCTGCTAGGCTGAAGATGGTGATGGCGCGTCCTGTCTTCATCTATGTTTGTCACAAGTTCATAGTAGAAGAACACCATGTCATATTATCAGTAAAAAGGAATAGAAAAGGTGGGAAAAAGAAGAAATAATCCTTAAAAATCAACCAGAAACAAAACAAAGTACAGTAGTAAAATGATTCTTGGAGATGTGATGTTGATGCGGCGAAACCACGCAGGAACTGCTACTAACCTGCACGAGAAGGCAACGCACTGGCCGGCAACTCTGCACCACAAGCCGGCACCGAATCGCCCGCAGAATGGAGGGGGTGGACGATGATGAACAGCAAGCAGAGCTCGACACTAATTTATATAGAGCCCAACTCCATGGACGGAACCAAAGCTCCCCCTCCTCCTCCTCCTGTGGAGGTGTACTGTACATGCCGTGCGCCGGCCCATCGCAACTCGACACGTACGCACACTGACTGCAGAGATGAGAACGAGGCCGGCCGGTAGCTAGTGCCGATTTGGGAACCTCATCTCATCTTGTAGCTGCATGCCAAGATGGGATTGGTAAATTCATCTCAGAAAAAGGAGAAGGCGATGAGATTGGCAAATGACACAGGCCCAATGTAGGTGCATTGCTTGCTTCATTTCGGAAAAAATGGGGCTCTGTTTGCACTGATTCAGCACTGTACTAAGTAGCATAGATATCTATGTTTGTCGAGCGGGTCACTGGAGTGCAGCACTACAAGGGCAAGGCGCGGTGAGGAGTCTTCTTCATCTCTCTTCTCTTCACAAGTTTGTTACAACCCACCTCCTAATAACACAACATTATTACGTCATAGTATCGGCAAAGAAGGAACATCAAAAGACACAAGGAAGAATCATTGATGATAAAAGTGCAACAAAAGCATGAATATATGTTTATCGTAATGGGGCAGCAAAAGCGGTCAAATCGAAGCACACCAAATCAGCAAACATTTCAATGAACACCTTGTCTGCATGTAAGAAAACATAACCATGCCATGAAATCCCAACCACCAAGCTGTCCAATATTTACCTCAACAATAAAACTACTATTACATGCATACTCCAAGTATATATTCATCAAGATATCAAAGAACCACATGTATGTCATTCCTCAAATGTCACACAATCAAACATTGTCAGACTTTGAGCAATAGGTATCAATAGCTAGCAAGAAATTGAGCGAAAACAAATATGACAAGAGAAGCGTCAAATCAGGGGAGACAACAGGATTTACGTAGAAATCCCTTGCGGGGAAAATCCACGAATGGCGACAAACAAACTTCCACTATAGAGATGAATCGAGTACAAAGGTAGAAGCCAACAAGAGAGATTCCAAATCTTCAATTTTAACATCCAAATTTAGGTGAATTTGTAGATTGAACAACCGCAATTTTCTCCTTACTCTAGAACTCTCTAAAGAACAGAAAAGGAACTCAACTCTCTATGTATTTCGAGTTTGGAGAGAGATATATATTGACAGCCTTGCAGAAAACCATTTCAGCTTGCTTACTAACTCAAACCACTTCTGTTTTAGCGTGTGGCATGCATATGCAATGTTTTGGATGATAAAGGAGCAAAAATATCTTTCAAATGGTGAAACAGAAGATGCACTATGTCACAATATAGGTAGGATGTTTCCATGTCACGACCTGCATGCTACAACCGGATCCCATCCCAAACTGAGCCAACGCCGCGGTCTTTGACCCCATTTGCCTCCCGCGTTGAAGCTTGGCCACTCCACTGGCTGCATTCATGGCCGGGCAGATGGCGATTCGCCCGAGGAGCCTAGTCTGGCTTTTAAAGGGAGTCCGGCGAACCCAACCCTAGCCCGCATCACATTTCTCTCATTTCCACTTGTCCACGTTGTCGACCGTAATAGAGCACCGCCCCCCCTTCCACATCCACCTTCCCATCAGTCGTCGTCACCATGGTTCGCTCCAAGTTCACGTGGTATAAGATGCTGAAGCTGCAGTGCCGCGCCGAAAACACGGCGGAGCCCCCGCGCCAGGCCCGCATTGAGGCAGGCCAACCTCCGAGCTCTCCGAAGCCGAATTCAGGAGGATGGGGAGGAGGAGGAGGAGGGCGAGGATGATGGTAATCCCATGGTGCTGGCGGAAGAGGAGGAGGGCGAGGATGAGGGTGATGTTGGGTAACGCAGCAGAAAACAAAAAATTTCTGACCTACGCACCAGCCCAGGACCACTATGAAGATCGCATACAAGGTTTTTGATCTGATCGTTACCGACTCGTAGCGCAGCGGAAGTAGAGTCGATGAAGATCGTCGGTGCAGATCCCTGCAGCTAGGATTTACAACCTCCCAACCGCGAGGATGTACTCCCTCGTCCGCTCCTCAGACAGCCCTCCGGGAGGCGGTCGGACAGTCCCTCGGACGGTGTCACGGACAGCCCTTCGGGAGGACCCACAAAACTCAGACGGTCACTCGGACAGCCCTTCGGGAGGACACTCGAACAGCCCCTCGGGCAAAAGATCGAACCTACGACCTCTCTACGGGGTTGCACACATACGGTGTCACCTATCCGGCAGGGCTTCGCCGTCCAGAACTAGTTCCCACCGGAACCCAGACAGCCTTTCGGCTCTACGAAACTATTTCGTGGGAGGGAGAGAAGAAAGTCAGATCATGCATGGCATTTGTGAGAGAGTTGGAGTGTGTGTGTGGTGAGCACATCTCCACCTCTATTTATAGGAAATCCCAAGGGGTAGGGTGGCATTCCAAAAACCCAAAATGCCCATGAATGGAGTCCTTCACAAGGGCATAAAGGGGAAGCCAAGGGGCAAGTGGGGCCCCATGGAGGAGCCCCTCATGTGGCCGACAACCCCTCTTGTGGGCCCCCCAAAGGGGTTCCCATCCATCCATGTCATCCCCTAGATCTTTTGAGCAAAGCCCAAAAAGGTGGCTTTCCAAAAAGTAACCATAAAGTGATATTCACTATTCACAAAAACATTTTTCCGCGACCGTTAAATCCGAAAATATTTCTGTAGGTCTTAGAACATTTCCAGTACCCACTAAAATAATTTTGGACGCGTTCCGAAACAATTCCGGATTAGAGATTTTCATCTGCGAAAAGCAACCAAAACGGTTCCGGCAGCTCCGGAACATTTCCGGGTTTTTTCTCCGGAAAAATCCCAGAAGTTCCAAGAACAATTCTGGCACCCTCCAAGAATTTCCAGGCATGTGCCGAAACCAATTTGACTTAATGGTATACCCCAAAACAACTTTTCAGTTTTACCGAAACTCTTCCGGTGTTCTCTCTCCGGAACTCTTCCGTTGTCTCCGAAACTTTTCCGGTGACTTTCTCTCAGACTCCCTATCTAGTATTCAGCAGATAGATGACCCTTAAGCGTGTGACCCTATAGGTTCGGTGAAGTATAGACATGACCGGAACACTTTCCGATCAATGATCAACATCGGAGCTGTGGACACCCATATTGACCCCTATACCCACACGAATAAATATTCGAGTGAACCTCCAGTTGCCGTGTGCTATTCCTGTTGCTTCGCGATATGTTACAAATACCCGAGGTGAGATTCATCGGCATCCCCGTGGATCAACACTTGTCCACAATGCCAGTTACCTCGTTACCGGTTTTGTTCTCTTTTCTCGTTTCCGTGTTCCGACATCCCTGTGATCAAATCACAATGTGTCTAGCCAGACGATGATGGATATCGTAACACCAAGAGGGCCCAGAGATATCTCTCCATCGTCGGAGGAGCAAATCTCAATCTTGAGCTATCAAGTCTCTTGACATACTTTGACATGAACCCGTAAGCCGCCGTAATAGCCATCCAGTTACGGATGACGTTTAACAAATCCCAAAGTTCATGAAGCAAGCATGAAGAAACTCGATACTCTCATGGTCTAAGGAATTATGCAAACATTAACTTTCTCTGTGTTATAAACCATTAACTTGTGACGAATGTATCTCATAGCATAACATCAATCGGGTCGATTCAACACAAGTGTTCTCCTAACATTGTGCCCTCAAAGTTGCCGGCATAGTCATGCCCATGATTAGGAAAACAGAACCATCATGCAACACTTGAGCTAGTCTTAGAGACCAGACTAGAAATACATTTTACCGTTTATTATTCCACACGTGCATATGAGTCTTCCTTCGAGCCTCGTGGTTACTGTAGACTCGAGAACGATAGCAATTATGGCATGGAACATAAACTTAATTATGAACAGGGAGATAAACAATAACATTTATTATTGCCTCTAGGGCATATCTCCTACAGACTCCCACTTGCACTAGAGTCAATAATCTAGTCAATGCTAATGCACTTTACACCTATGGCATACCGGTGTAAAATTATGCTTCGCTTGTGGTATAGCCTGATGCCCAACGGATCTGACAACTTCAGTTCCGTGTGTATCTTTGCATCTCTTCGCGTTTTCACGCTTTCACAAAATTCATATTTTGTGTGTACTTGGCTTTGTATATATGTGAATCACAGGTCAAACCTTGATTCCTCAGACTGAGCTATGGAGCAACTATCTGTAATAGTGTCCCATTGACCAAAGCCTTTTTGGAACCATACTAAGTTCATGAATGAACTATATGATTCAACATCTTCTTTGTCACTTCCAAAGTGTCAACATACTTAGCCTTTGTTATAGAAATCGCCACAGTAACCTGTTTGGAACAATTTCCAACTACCGTGCCACCATATTGTGTATTACATAAAGACCCTTAAGTTAAATCGAAAATCGCATGGAGCATTGATGAAGACTGTATTGATGTAATTACTTACAACGAGCACTTTATAATTTCTGCTTGCGAGAAAACATGTCATCAGTGCTACTCTAGTACACAATGACATTTTTCACTGTTGTCCCATGATCAGCACTTTGATCACTTTGGTATCTATACTCGCAACAACTTGGGAGTATTAGACATATCCGGTTGTCTTACATACCATGGAATACATGATTAATCCAAACACAAAAGTGTGTGGAATCTCCATCATGTATTTGACTCATCGGTGTTTTAGGACACCGAGTCTTGCAAAACTCTTTCCATGTGACTTCAGCAAGAATCACTCCTTGGCGTTTTAATGCTAAAATGTTTTAGCATCTTGTCAATATGTATTTTTGGCTTAGCCTATTAGGCAATTCTATCTCTATAGATAAATATGCCTAATATCAAGGCCACTTAGTCCAAGCACTTCATCGAAAAACTATTATCAATGAAGTCCTAATTCGTGTTAAGAAATTTATATTATTTCCAATCAACAATGTGTCAAGCACACAAAGTTTTTAGAAATATTATTATGCTCCCACTTACTTTCTTGTAACCACAAGCATCTTCATTATCCATTGATGAAATCAAACTCTTTTGACCATTTCATCAAAAACGAAGATTCCAACTCCATTTTGCTCTCTTCTGTCCATTGCTGGAACTCTGAAGTTTGCATACTCACTAGCATCCTCTGGATTGACAAAACACCTTGGACTGTATCACATGCAAGTCTTAGGTAGTATTTCCATTTCATGGAAATCCTTTTGGCATCCATGTTTCATATCACATGATTGAAATATGTATTAATTGCTAGTTTAACCCGATCTGACTTTAAGCATCGCTACGATGAGACAATCTCATCGTAGTCAACTCCTTGAATTTGTTGTTGCAACAAGTCGAGCTTTATGGATAAAAAAAATTATCAACATCAGTTTATAGTTCTATTAATGTTTGTTAGACTCTAAGTCTTCCGAAGGGTTTATCAAGATCTAGTCTTGAATCATTTATGGAAACTATCTCCGATTGTCTTGGCATTTAGCCAATTCTGGAGTCAGGGCCCATCAACGCTTCCTTGTGTATCATAGGTAAACTGTTGGCTAGCAACAATATCTCATCTGCGCACCTGAGAGGTTTGCACGAGTTTTGCCTACGTGGTACAGCTGCAAGTTCGACCGAAGTACATACATCTCATGTAGAGGCTTCCGTATCAGTCGCAGTAGGAAACTCTGGAATCACTTCCAAGGTTTCTTTCCTTTGACCTTATGACGAAGATTGTTATCTCGTCGAGTTGCACTGTCCTCCCACTCACCTTTTTGCAAGAAACATTTTCTTTCAAAATCATACCGTTCTTTGTGGCAAAACCTTTTGCCTCGATATAGTGATGGAGGAATTCCCAATAAATTAGGATAACCTACAAAGTAGCACTTGTCTGATTTGAAATAGGTTTGTAAATATTTTATACAAGCCCCATATTCCAAATGTTAAGAAAAGATATAACATGGTTGGGTGTACCATACCATGGTGTCATTTCAACAGATTTGATGACGCTCTTTTCAGTGTAAAAGCCGTAGTCTCTAAAGCATTACTTTAAAAGGGATAATGGCAAATTGATTTATGTCATCTTTGATCTTACCATGTCATAAATGGTTTGATTACATCTTCACAGATATTCCACTCACAGTGGTGCTCCGGGAGGTGTAAGTTATGAAACTCTTTTCACAACTCATCAGACATTCGCTAAACTTGTAACTCAAAATATTCCTTTCCGCAAGCTAATTGTAGAAACATAATTTTCTTGTTACAATAGTTTCTACTTCATTTTTGAAAACCTTTCGAATGATTTCAAAAGATCCAGACTTACGTCTCATCAAGCAAATATCCATATAACTACTTGAGTCATTTTTTAAGATAGACAAATCCACTGTTTGCAACAATGTTTATTGGACTACACACATCATAATGTATGATCACTAATAAGTTCGTTGCTCGTTCCTTATGGCATGTGAACGGTATTTCAGTCACTTCACTTTTCAGACGAAAGTTGCAAGTGTCAGATGATTCATAATCAAATGACTTCAAAATCCATCACTATGGAATTTCTCCATGCGGGTTTCTCCAATGTGACCAAATGCAGTGCCACACATATGTGGTATTCTTTTAGTCTTGCGACATTTAGCGTCAGTGTCATGGATGTATTATATTCTTATCAATATTCATAACATGCATCCCATCCATGATGGAAGCATGGCCCTTATGTTATTCATGATACTGAACAACAATTGTTCTTTTATGAACAAACCTCTTGCAACAAACATTATGCAATGGGCTAGAGTGTATAAAACTCTAAAATGAATTATGAAAGTAAACACAGAGGTAATATATTATTATCAATATTCATAACATACATCTCATTCATAATGAAAGTATGGCCCTTATGTTATTCATAACACCGAACATCAAAAGTTCTCTTATGAACAACCTTCTTGCAACATACTTTATGCAATGGGCTAGAGTGTATAAAACTCTAAATGAATTATGAAAATAAATACAGATGGTAATACACCAATGGAAGGTATAGTAACATTTACTATGTTCCTGGCGCGTATCTAAACCTCATTCCCGGCAAGTCTTTTAGGCCGTAGTAATTCTTGCATCGAATTGCAACGGAAAGCAATCGAGCGGGTATTCCGGTGATCAGTTTTCAATCACAATACCCAAGAATCAATGACTAACAGTTTAACCACAATTCCCAAGAACTATTTCTTTGACCAGCCTTCCAAACATCAATAACTTGTATGACATTCATACATGAGCTGGATATTCCAGTCTTCTTTCTTTCTGCCTTTATACTTCTAACAGTTTAACTTTCAGCATTTCTCCTACTCTCAGAAGAAGCACCCAACTTTAAGAGTGGCGTTAGCCCCGGACTTCCTAGGCGTGTAAGTCACACTAACACCCTTTGGACATTTCCTTTCTCTTTAAGTTGTTGTTTTATTCACCTTCATCATATGACAGGCGTTCTCCTGGATCCCTCTCTCATCAGTCAAATGCCCAGTAAACACTTTACTAATACTTTGCAAATAAAACATTGCTTTGGATATCTCATATCTTTTAGCCTTTGTCTGTATCTGAAAACAATTTTCAGTTCCATGAATATCACATAACTATCCCAAACTTTTGAAGTTCGGGTCTCATGGAAGCAAACATATTGCACTTGACAATAATGGAATTCTAGCTTTTGGATCGAAGGATGAGAGTCACATCATCCATAGCATTAGCGGGAGAATACCGAAAGCATGCGATAGGACAAAGTCCTTCTCGGCGCTCTTGAGGACAATCCTCACATTACGTTACCAATCGTAAAGTTTTAACCAGATAAATAACAACTTATTCAATTTTATTAGGGAGGGTGGAAACGCGAGCCATTATTCTACAACTATTATGCAAATCACACTTAGACAGTGTTCATAATTAATTGCACTGAGAATTAAACAAGTTAATTCTAAAGTGCGCTCCCACTCAAACCAATATCTCTCATAATTGATTGTGAGTGATACAAGACCCACATTTCAATTCAATGCCATTGATGTGGACATCACTGATGACGAGAATTTCAATCGGTAGGCAAACTTGCCAATCACATCTCTATGTGACTCTTGTTCATCTTTCGATGCGTGTGTTCCGAGCTCAGGACGATCCTGCCATGAACGTCAAGACAACCAAGTGATCTCGCTGCGAGGTCTGACCTCACCCGCCTTACACCCGTACAATCGTTCGTACCCATGTAGACATGGCGCACCCCGAAAGGAAAGATGCTGTGACGGTGCTACACTTGGGAGAACACTAACTACTTGATATTTTAAGTGAAAGATCACTCTAATAAAAAGCGACTACCGCGCAATCAAAAGGGTGCATCATAAGGGATAAATATCTCAGGCAATTCATAATAGCATGATATGGTATAGCCCTTTCTGACGGAGAAGTCTTTAATTTCTTCGTCTTCGGCATTCGCGTCGGTGTTCACCTTCGCGAAGATTGCCACCACCTTGTCGATGCACCAGATAATATTGCTATCTCTATAACTAATAAAATAAGTGCATTACATAAGGTTGACACGCAGGTCATTAAAGTGACAATCATATGGCTCCAGCCATCATGCCGAATCATGACACGCAGGTCATGTTAATTTAAATTATATAGTCATCTCATACATAATCAAATTATTATGAGCACTGCTATATCACATCACATGCACATCCTGCAAAACCAAGTTAGACGCCTCTAATCGGTTTATGCAAAAATTTGTTTTTCGTGGCTTCTAAGGTTTCGAAACAAACCGAAGCTACCAACGTCCATCATCAAGTATGATTATTCAAGTCGCTAGATTAACAATACGGGGTGTATGAAACACGAGATAATAAAATCTCGAGCCCCATACTGAACTTCGTGATACGCATGACCCCCGTGCAGATCATATCTGTATTGTCCTTTCGTCTGCGAAATTTCATCTTTTTTTAACTATGGTGGAATTCAATGAACTGTTAGCACTTCGTTGATCAATCAGGATTGCGGATTGCCAGAACTTTGAAACTCCACCATGCCGTTATCAAGATCAGAAATACGCAAATTTCAGGGAAGCAACAAGAACATCGGGTAACAGATTTCATCTGCTACCCGCACAAATAATTTTTAGTAATAGAACTCATCTACTACAAATTATATTGTGCAACACCCATACATCTCTATGTATTCTAGATCGTAACATGCATCTACGCATAGCACGGCTCATGATGCCACTGTTGGGTAACGCAGCAGAAAACAAAAAATTTCCGACCTACGCACCAGCCCAGGACCACTATGAAGATCGCATACAAGGTTTTTGATCTGATCGTTACCGACTCGTAGCGCAGCGGAAGTAGAGTCGATGAAGATCGTCGGTGCAGATCCCCGCAGCTAGGATTTACAACCTCCCAACCGCGAGGATGTACTCCCTCGTCCGCACCTCGGATAGCCCTCCGGGAGGCGGTCGGACAGTCCTTCGGACGGTGTCACGGACAGCCCTTCGGGAGGACCCACAAAACTCAGACGGTCACTCGGACAGCCCTTCGGGAGGACACTCGAACAGCCCCCCGGGCAAAAGATCAAACCTACGACCTCTCTACGGGGTTGCACACATACGGTGTCACCTATCCGGTAGGGCTTCGCCGTCCAGAACTAGTTCCCACCGGAACCCAGACAGCCTTTCGGCTCTACGAAACTATTTCGTGGGAGGGAGAGAAGAAAGCCAGATCATGCATGGCATTTGTGAGAGAGTTGGAGTGTGTGTGGAGAGCATCTCTCCGCCTCTATTTATAGGAAATCCCAAGGGGTAGGGTGGCATTCCAAAAACCCAAAATGCCCATGAATGGAGTCCTTCACAAGGGCATAAAGCGGAAGCCAAGGGGCAAGTGGGGCCCCATGGAGGAGCCCCTCATGTGACCGGCCACCCCTCTTGTGGGCCCCCCCCCCAAAGGGGTTCCCATCCATCCATGTCATCTCCTAGATCTTTTGAGCAAAGCCCAAAAAGGTGGCTTTCCAAAAAGTAACCATAAAGTGATTTTCACTATTCACGGAAACATTTTTCAGCGACCGTTAAATCTGAAAATATTTCTGTAGGTCTTAGAACATTTCCAGTACCCACTATAATAATTTTGGACGCGTTCCGAAATAATTCCGGATTAGTGATTTTCATCTGCGAAAAGCAACCAAAGCGGTTCCGGCAGCTCCGAAACATTTTCGGATTTTTTCTCCGGAAAAATCCCAGAACAATTCTGGCACCCTCCAAGAATTTCCAGGCGTCTGCCGAAACCAATTTGACTTAATGGTATACCCCGAAACAACTTTTCAGTTTTACCGAAACTCTTCCGGTGTTCTCTCTCCGGAACTCTTCCGTTGTCTCCGAAACTTTTCCGGTGACTTTCTCTCAGACTCCCTATCTAGTATTCAGCAGATAGATGACCCTTAAGCGTGTGACCCTATAGGTTCGGTGAAGTATAGACATGACCGGAACACTTTCCGATCAATGATCAACATCGGAGCCGTGGACACCCATATTTACCCCTATACCCACACGAATAAATATTCGAGTGAACCTCCAGTTGCCGTGTGCTATTCCTGTTGCTTCGCGATATGTTACAAATACCCAAGGTGAGATTCATCGGCATCCCCGTGGATCAACACTTGTCCACAAAGACAGTTACCTCGTTACCGGTTTTGTTCTCTTTTCTCGTTTCCGTGTTCCGGTATCCCTGTGATCAAATCACAATGTTTCTGGCCAGACGATGATGGATATCGTAACACCGAGAGGGCCCAGAGATATCTCTCCATCGTCGGAGGAGCAAATCCCAATCTTGAGCTATCAAGTCCCTTGACATACTTTCCCATGAACCCGTAAGCCGCCGTAATAGCCACCCAGTTACGAATGACGTTTAACAAACCCCAAAGTTCATGAAGCAAGCATGAAGAAATTCGATACTCTCATGGTCTAAGGAATTATGCAAACATTAACTTTCTCTGTGTTATAAACCATTAACTTGTGACGAATGTATCTCATAGCATAACATCAATCGGGTCGATTCAACACAAGTGTTCTCCTAACATTGTGCCCTCAAAGTTGCCGGCATAGTCATGCCCATGATCAGGAAAACAGAACCATCATGCAACACTTGAGCTAGTCTTAGAGGCCAGACTAGGAATACATTTTACCGTTTATTATTCCACACGTGCATATGAGTCTTCCTTCGAGCCTCGTGGTTATTGTAGACTCGAGAACCATAGCAGTTATAGCATGGAACATAAATATAATTATGAACAGGGAGATAAACAATAACATTTATTATTGTCTCTAGGGCATATCTCCTACAGGTGATCCCATGGTGCTGGCGAAGAAGGAGGATGAGGATGAGGGTGATCCCATGGCACTGACGGAGAAGCAGGTGCCGGGGAGGACGAGGAGGCGATGGCAGGTGACGCCACGATCGCAAGGGCAGACAACCTCTTCTCCATGACGGAGGGGGAGGAACAAGTCTGTCTCACGCTACTAGAGGAGCACCATGCAACGGAGGCCCAACTGGAGGCGGAGCGTGCGGATGACGCAGGCGTGGCGGAGCTTCTTGTGGACCCGGACCCCATCGACGAGAACCGAGCGGTTTACTCATCCGTGCAGAGCACACACATGGTCGACCTCGAGTGATGCTAGCTCCACATCAACGACATGCGACACGATGTCCTATCGCGGTGCTAGAGGGCGAGGACAACGAGGTGCCGGAGCAACATGATGAGGATGGCAAAGAGGCACACATCGGCGGCTCCCGCGGGTTCGCTCCAGCCGCCAACGACGATGAGGCCAACGGCTCCGTCACGGTAGTCATTAACCTCACATCAGACATGAACGACTAGATTTAGGCATTTTATGAACTTTTTTGGCCGGACCGATGTTTGTGGACATTTGAGGGTGTCTGTTTGATGAACGCCGCTGGAGATGCCCTAAGGCTTGTAAAAACAACTTGAAATATCGATAAAAAAACTCGAACATATGGTTTTGTGAGTGGTTGTATTTTTTCTTATCTCGCTATTTTTTGGAACAAGTAAAAATAGGGGTGATATGGCATACACATAGCTGCCACATCATATGATATGGTGTACACGTAGGTGCCACATAATCATATTCCCGTTTTGACGTCCAGCGTTGGCTCCGTGGCCGGCCAGCGTGGGACACCGACCAGTTCAATCAGCTGCAGGTAGTATGAAAATGCACCCCCCCCCCCCCCCCCCTCAATCGGCCGGCCGCGCCGGAATCTGCCGTTTCGTTCTCGCTCGCCGCCGCAGCCGCCGACCCATACGGTCCAGCTGGCCTTGTCCTCTCCACCAACCATGGGGGTCCGCTCCAAGCCATCCCGACGCGGCGCTCGCCCGTACGGCTGCCTGCCAGCAGCGTCCACATCCACACCGCGGCGCGCGGCAGCTGTTCGACGGAATGCCAGCCGCGCCTTGAGACGCCATCTCTTCTCCTGGACCACGCGCGCGCGCACGCTGCTAACCACGACTATGCCGCGTGCGCCTCTTCTTCCACGGCATTGCCCTAGCGGCTGCGACGCAATGGCGTTCCCAAGGTGCGCGGATATCCTCCTCTCCTCTGCTCTGCCTCGTCGCTGCCATTGGCATACAACCCTCCTTTATCGGTCCTGAAAAAACTTGTGTTTGAATGAAATATGCCAATGCAAGTGCGAAGATGCTGATCGACCTTTTCTCATGTGTTCGTCGCAAAAATATAAAAAAAATAAAAAGGGCAGCCCGGTGCATGTAGCTCCCGCTTGCGCAGGGTCCGGGGAAGGGTCCGACCATTTTGAGTCTATTGTACGCAGCCTTTCCCTACATTTTTGTAAGAGGCTGTTTCCAGGACTTGAACCCGTGACCTCATGGTCACAAGGCAGCAGCTTTACCACTGCGCCAAGGCTCCCCTTCAAAAATATAAAAAAATAAAAATAAAAAAATCTCTTGTCTGGAAAAAGATGCCGAGCGAACAAAGTGGGCCTTACTCTAGTTCGGATCACGATCCTCCTTCCTGATGGGCCGTATTTGTTTAGTGGAGGTGAGCTCCCAGGGACTTGTTGATGTTTGTGGATCGGTGTATAGGTGTTCACAAGCTAGCTTTTGCTGCTGATAGGATAGAGCCAGAACGCAGCTTCCTGGTTCATCGTTGTCGTCACGTCATTTGTACGTCATTACATTATATATCAAAAATTGAAATGTTGTGAAGATATATAATCGAACAGTTAGACGCTGGATAAATTAATCAAGTTGCTCGTTAGTTTAGAGCCATATTTTTATCTGTGCTGGTACAGTGGGTAGGACATAGATGCTTGCAGCTCGCATTTGTTTTAGGCATCCTAAACAAGTTGCTTTTGTTTTGTATATATAGTCATAGTGGAGTAATGGTAGAGTTGGCTGGATATAACAGAAGGACTTGGCATAGGATAGCAAATCTTGGTACCTGACCCCTTGTTTAATTTGTGTTTTGAGACGTATGCCCTGATGTCATATGTTAGAGTTGACCTGTATGTTAAGAAAGATTACCGTTAGGCAAAGGAGTTCATACACTACCAGAATCTTTTTTTTCCATGATGGTGTGAAGCTGCCAGGGGTAGAGGTACTGAAAACCGTCATAAAAACTTTTCCTGTTGGGTTTAGTCAGGCATTACTTGACACATATGCGGTTATCGGTGATGGTTAACCTGCCAGTATTGTACCGTTCCTGGGAGATACATGCCCTGCCAGTATGACACATTGACCAGCAATTCAAGCTAGCCCAAACAATATATCCGTCACTAATTTTATGTCTCATGTGTGCAAGTCCGCACCTTGATCTCAGGGATAATCAGCATTCTGGTATTGGTCAACTCATCATATTAGTATTAGCTGATGAGATCTTTTCTACAAAGCGCTACAGGACTTGCACATATTATACTGATATAGTGCTTGTGTATACTTTCACAGGGAGGTGTGTATACAAATGGAAGGAAGAAAGCCCACTGTCAGGCCCGAGTGGATCTACAGCCTAACGATCGGATGAATTGAGAGATCAGACGGGAATTTCAGGCTAGGATCTGGATTTATTGCTATAAAAGAGGAACTATAGCGTATACAGTGTATATGTTTGTAGCCGCTAGGCAAACTTGGAGAATAAGATAGATGTGCTGTCAGCCACAGCCCGGCTGTTAAGTAGGCAACAAATGGACGGTTCGCGATGAGCCTGGGGCGAAGGAGCGATCCCGGGCGTCCATCTCATGTGAAACAGTAAGACTGAACTTGGGACAGATAACTGAAGAATATGACACTTCAGTCTCAGGCCTGACATTGCCCTCCTCTTGAGCAACGACGGGTCCTCACGGCGTTTGGTTAGCTGAACTCACGGCGTTTGGTTAGCTGATCTCCATGCTTGAGTGGTCTCCTTGAAGAACTTGGGGAAAGTATATTTGATGAAATCAGCGTCTTCCCATGTGGGGTCGTCGGGTGGCAAATTTTCCCACTGTATGAGCCACTGTACCACTGGCAAGTCCCTGCGAGCGACCTGTCTGACTTCCAAAACTCCTGCTGGACCTGTTTTGAGTGAACCGTCTGTATTGACCATTGGGAGATTAGGACTGGGTATGGCTTTGCTGCCAATGTGTTTCTTAAGCTGGCTCACATGAAAAACAGGATGCATCTTCACATGAGGAGGAAATTGCAGTTTATATGCTGAGTTCCCCACTTTGTGAGTAATGATGAATGGGCCATAGAACTTGTTCTGCAGTTTCAAAGCTCCTCTGAACCCAAATGCTGCCAACCTGTAAGGGGCCATCTTCAAATATACCAACTCTCCCACCTGAAATGTTCTCTCCTTTCTCTTCAGATCTGCATATTTTTTCATCCTGTTCTGAGCCAGTAGCAGATTTTCTTTCAACTGTTCCAACATCTGTTGCTTGGCAGAAAGGAAATCGTGTGCCTCCTCATCATCAGGCCCAGGTATGGCCAGTTCTGATATGAGTGGTGGAGGAAAACCATAAAGCGCTTGAAAGGGTGACATCTTGAGAGCAGTGTGATAAGTTGAGTTGTACCAATACTCTGCCAAAGATAGCCATGACAACCATTTCTTGGGCTCAGCAGTAGTCATGCATCTGAGGTAAGTTTCTAAGCATTGGTTGACCCTTTCTGTTTGGCCATCCGTCTGGGGATGGTAAGCTGAACTGTACCTCAATTCTACCTTGAGTGTTGAGAAAATGTCCCTCCACAATTGACTTGTAAATATTCTGTCCCTATCAGATATAATTAGTTTGGGAGGGCCATGCAATCTGATGATGTGATCCACAAATGCTTGGGCTACACTCTGGACAGTGTAGGGGTGGGACATAGGGATGAAGTGTGAGTATTTGGTGAATCTATCGACCACTACCATAATAACCTCTTTCCCTTGAGAGTTTGGTAGTCCCTCAATAAAATCCATTGTGATATGCTGCCAGGCCATGTCCACTACGGGCAAGGGATCTAACAGACCTGGCTGTAAGCAATTTTCATGCTTTGCCCTTTGGCAAATAGGACAAGCTGCAATGAATGCTTCTACAGCCAGTTTTAATCCAGGCCAGTAGAAAATGCTCTTAATTCTTTGATATGTAGCTCTCATCCCTGAATGTCCCCCAATTGGTTAATTATGTAATGCCATCAGCAACTGGTTTCTTAGTGTAGGCACATTGCCCACTAGTATTTTTCCTTTATACCTGATGATACCCGCAGTAAGTGTGTACTCTGATGGAGTATTGGGTTTTTGCAACAACAATTGCTCCAATAGTTTCTTTGCAGTTGGGTCTTGCTGGTAGCTTGCAAACAAATCTTCAGCCCACACTGGAGTAGGACTAGAAATAGCCATACACCTGGGTAAAACTCTAGATAAGGCATCTGCCACCTTATTGTGTGTGCCCTTCTTGTATTGGATTGTGAAGTTGAACTCCAACAATTTCATCATTAGTTTATGTTGAACTCCTTCTGTCAACTTCTGATCTGTTATAAATTTCAATGATTGTTGATCAGTTTTGATGATTAGCTCCTTTCCAATTAGATAATGTCTCCATCTTTTGAGAGCCTCTAAAATTGCCAAAGCTTCTTTTTCATATGTGCTCATAGCTGCATTTCTTGGGCACAGAGCAGAACTATAATATGAAATGGGTCTGCCCTGCTGCATCAATACAGCTCCTATCCCTTTCCCAGATGCATCAGTTTCCAACACAAAGGGTTTTGTAAAATCTGGCAGTGCCAACACTGGTGCAGTGATTAAGGCCTGCTGTAGCTGGGAAAAAGCCCTGTCATGGTCCTGTGCCCACTGGAATTGACCTTTCCTGAGCAAATCATGCAGAGGTCTGCAAATGATACCATACCCCTGTATGAATCGTCTATAATACCCAGCTAGACCTAAAAAGCTTCTTAGTTGTGTCACATTTGTAGGAATTGGCCACTCAGCAATAGCAGAAATTTTCTGTGGGTCTGTAGATACTCCTTGAGCAGATATGACATGCCCTAGATACTCCACTTGCTGTACGGCAAATACACATTTGGACTGCTTAGCATACAGTCGGTGTTCTCTTAGCAACTCCATCACCAATTTGATATGCTCCGCATGTTCCTGGAGACTTTTGCTGTAGATGAGGATATCATCAAAGAAGACCAGAACAAATTTTCTCAAGTATGGCCCAAAGATTGTGTTCATTAATTCTTGAAATGTCCCTGGTGCATTAGAAAGACCAAATGGCATAACAAGATATTCAAAGTGGCCCAGAAGTGTTCTAAAGGCTGTCTTATGTATATCATCTGGGTGCATTCTGATCTGGTGGTACCCTGATCTGAGGTCTATTTTTGAGAAGAATTTGGCTCCATGCAACTCATCTAGTAAGTCTTCTATGACAGGTATAGGAAACTTGTTTTTGATTGTCAGTGAGTTCAATTTCCTGAAATCAGTGCAGAGTCTCATAGAACTGTCCTTCTTTTTAACTAAAATTACAGGAGCTGCATAAGGACTCTGACTGTGTCTTATGAGGTGTGCTGCTAAGAGTTTCTTGATCTGTTCCTCCATCTCTTTCTTTTGATGTTGAGGTACTCTATAAGGTCTCACTTGAGGTGGTGTTGCCCCAGGGATCAGAGGTATAGTGTGATCTAATGCTCTTTGGGGAGGGAGAGTAGTTGGCTCTTCAAACAGATCTGCATATTCTAACAGCAACTTCTGGACTTGAGGAGGTGTTTTAAACCCCTCAGGGGCATCCATTAAAATGTTATGCACTTGTAGAAGAAATACTTCCACTCCTTTGTCCACCAGTTTATTCATTTCTTTTGCAGGCACTTCTTTGATGTTCTCAGGATTGTTGAAGATTGCAGTAGTAACAGTTTGTTTTCCTTCTGTAGTGAAACTGAAAGTTTGACCAGGAATATCAAATGCTATTGGGCTGACAGCAGAGAACCAGTCATATCCTAATATTGCATCATGACTTGGGAGTGGCAAGGTTCTAAAATCATGGGTAAGTTTGAGCTTTGCTATTTGGAACTCACAGTTTGGTACTACTGCAGTAGATAGTAGTTGTCCTCCTCCAGCTACAGAAATTTTTCTAGGTGGAACAGGAAGCATATGACAATTTGCCTTGACTGCAAAATCTTGATTTATGAAAGATGTAGTACTGCCTGAGTCTAGTAATGCTACAGCCCTTTTTCCATTTATGTGGATGACCACTGTTGGTGTAGACACTGCTAGCTGGTGCCCCATAGCATGCACCGACAGGAACATAACTTGTTCTTGTTGTTCAGGAACTTCTCCTTGGTCTAATTGTGCTCCTTCTTCCATCTCACTCTGTTGCATTTCCTCTGTTTCCTGTTGCATGAGGTGCACATTAGGGATCAATTTGCATTTGTGCCCATGGAACCATTTGTCTCCACACCTCCAGCATTCTCCTACTTTTCTAACTTTTTGATTTGCAGAACTGTTTGTGTCTGGTTGTCTGATAGGGAATTGCTGTGGAAAAGGAACTGTTGCTGTTTTGCCCGTCTGAATGCCCACAGTATTTTTCTGATAGTAGTTGCTATAAGATGTTCCATATTTCTTTGGTACAGTAGACAAAGGTGGGTGACATGGCTCTACATCCTTGGCCAAACAGTAGGCATCAGTAAGTGTTTGAGGCCTGTGTGGTCTGATTTGGAATTTAATTCCTTCCCTGAGACCATTGACAAAGCATCTAACAAACCAAAGCTCTCCCAGTTCTGGGTTTTCTTCTTGAACTTCAGCCATGAGATCTTCAAAGTTCTTAGTATATTCAGAGACTGTTGCATTGTTTTGTTTGAGCCCATTGAATTTCTCTGTCAGGTCATAAGATCCTTGCTCCGAAAATCTTTTAATGACTTCTTTGCCAAATTGCAACCAATTCAACTGTTTCTTGATGAGGCCTGATCTTCTCAACCATGTGTCAGCATCACCTATCATGTACATTTGTGCCAATGATACTTTGTATTCCTCAGGAGCTGCTGACATCTGGAAGTACTTGTTACACTGTCTTATCCACCCAACAGGGTCAGTACCATCAAACTTGGGAAATTCTAGTTTAGGTCCTTTTGTCATTGTTTTCATAAATTGTGCCTGCATATCCTGCTCATAGGTTCTGTAGTAACCTTGCCACAATTGTTTCTCTCTGTTTGCTTGAAACTGTTGAAATGCAGGTGTGTGGGGCTTTGCTTGATGTGCTACAGGAGTATTCCTTTCAGCAGTTAGATCTTGCACTGGAATTCTTTCTGTAGCACTGGTTCTCTGCACTCTGACAGGAGGTAAATTTTGCAGGTGAGCTTCTTCTAATTGTTTGTTCAGCTCTCTTTCTGCCTCTAATTGTTTCCTGAGATATTCATTTCTTTGCTCCAGATTTTGCAAATCGGCCTGAGCTAGAGTTGGTGACTTTACTACTTGATTTGTACTAGTTTCAGCCTCATTCTCACTCCTGTTCGCTGTTTTGGGAACCAGAGATTTCAGAACTAAGTTCATAGCTGCCATCTGTTTACCCAATTGCAGAACTGCTTGCTCAACACCTCCTACTTGCTCACATATTTCAGTTTGCTTGCAGCTGATGGAGGATACCTCTTGTTGAAGTTTGGAAACATCAGTATGCAGAAATGTTGATTCCTGCTGCAGATTGCCAAATTCCTCTTTCATGGACAGAACGTCCTGCCAATCAGCATCATCTATGCTCTTCGATGTCCTCCCCATCTCCCTGAGCTAAGCAGAGGTAAGGAATTTTACAACCGGAGGCCCGGCAGCCCGTCCTCTCACTCAGATCCTGCCGCCGCCGTGCACCACGCCGCCCTGCTACACAAACCAGCGATGGACGTGGGATTTTACTGCCTGAGAAGTGTTCTCCGGCAACCACTCCGCTCTACTAGCCTGTATCCGAACAATTCGCCGCCGCCAGCGCCACCAAACACCAGATCAACGCCGCCCACGCCGCCTACCGTCAGATCGCCGCCACCGACGCCTCCAACAAGTAGATCACCGCCGCCATCGCCGATCCACACACTAGGGAGGGAATTGGGTGGGATTACTTCTCTCGCCGAGGAAAAACCTGGCTCTGAGTACCAATTTGTCAGGCCCGAGTGGATCTACAGCCTAACGATCGGATGAATTGAGAGATCAGACGGGAATTTCAGGCTAGGATCTGGATTTATTGCTATAAAAGAGGAACTATAGCGTATACAGTGTATATGTTTGTAGCCGCTAGGCAAACTTGGAGAATAAGATAGATGTGCTGTCAGCCACAGCCCGGCTGTTAAGTAGGCAACAAATGGACGGTTCGCGATGAGCCTGGGGCGAAGGAGCGATCCCGGGCGTCCATCTCATGTGAAACAGTAAGACTGAATTTGGGACAGATAACTGAAGAATATGACACTTCAGTCTCAGGCCTAACACCCACCAAGTTTCAGAGCTAGCTGCACCGTACGCCCAGCCTCATCAGTTTCTTGCTACCAATCCTAACAAACCCAGAATTTTGTGGTCGAAGCTAATGAAGAGCCGCTAGGGTGTCATTTCCTGAGTGAAGAAAAGCTAGCCGCCGGTCTACATATGCATTCTCTCTGATGAGATTTCGAAGCTCTTTTGGAAATTTTGAAACGGCGAAACCTCTGATTAATCTATGATCTATGGAAATGTGCATGACCAAGTGTCCAAGTCTTCACTGGCTTGCACATGGAAATGTGCATGGCTATTTTCTGTGGTAGGGTTTGGCATGGATCTAGATGATTAATCTAAGTTAACTAACTATGAACTGCATGCATGCAGCCTCGTTAACATTAGGTGGGGTGAATCTAGAGGACAATATAGTTAATAATGGCCTGCCAGTTGTTGGCCTTAGCGTGAATGTAGAGGTGATCCAGTCTCGATTAGTAGCTCGCGAGGGAAAAAGAAAGTATAAACTGGAAAGCAACTGGGAACCAACTCTGTAGTGTAAGTTCAGTGCAGGCCCATCCTGTGAGAGAGACCTGTTCGAATGTGTGTCTCGTGTTGGGTTAAGTATTGCACATGCTTAATTTTTTAGACTCCATTATTGCAGAGAGCCGGTATCTTGTTAAGTTATTCACTTCTTTCTTTCGTCTACCTCACTTGCAGCTGCAATTCAATGCCATCTTCTCCATCAACAGTAGGTGCGAGCTATTCCATTTTTCTCACAGACCAGATCTTGATCGACTGGTGAGCCAGCCGGCATTTGGTGCTGCTCGCTTTGGCCATGGAATAGTCCAAGCACACGCAGCGAATTTCAGGTAACTAAATCTCGCCAAACTCAAGCTCATTTCAGGTATCTTCATTCGCTCCGGTTATCATGCTAGCCATCTATCGGCATCTTGGAAGTTCTCTGGAGTACCAATGAGGGTCATCTAGGAAGAAAACTATTCTGAAGTTCTGACCTATGTAATTCCCATTCCGCAGGAGTACAGTTAACCAGGGGCCAAGATAAGATGTCCATCAAGAGATAGCTGGAATAATGGTGAGTGTTTCTACTGGCGTGATGAACTCTTTGTTGGGTAAGTTGACAACCCTCATGGGAAAGGAGTTTGCAAGGCTGAAGAACCTGCGAAAACAAGTGACGTCCATTAGCGATGAGCTTGCCTACATGAAGGATGCTCTTGATGGGCTTTCAGATCTGGAAGAGCTAGATTCACAAACTAAGAGGTGGAGAGACTCGGTGAGGGAGATGTCCTATGACATCGAGGATATCATCGATGACTTCATGCAAAGCATTGGTGAGAATGATAAAACTACTGGGCTTGTTAGCAATACTGTTCGACGCCTCAAAACTTTGAGGGCTCGTCATCGGATTGCTGGACAAATTGAAGAGGTCAAAAAACTTGTGGTGGAGACAAGTGAACGTCACAGAAGGTATACGCTTCGTATACCCCCATCGAGTGATGTTAGCATTGATCTACGATCCACTGCACTCTATACAGAAGCGGCTGACCTTGTGGGTATATAAGGACCAGCGAATGAGCTTGTCAGTTGGTTAATGGATGAGGAGAAGAAGTTGAAGGCGGTATCAATTGTGGGATTTGGAGGTCTGGGCAAAACGACACTTGCCAATGAGGTATACCGTAGGGTCAAGGGGGAATTTGACACTCATGCACTTGTGACAGTGTCTCAAAAGCCTAACATTCCAAGACTTCTCCATGATTTACTATCCAAACTTGGCACAGAGACATCTATTCACACTTGCGAGTCACTTCTTATCGACATGCTCAGAGAACATCTCGAAACTAAGAGGTACAAGTTCTTGTGTTTGATAATAGGATTTCTCAAAGATACATTTATATTGTATATGCATAATTCAGTCTACAGAAGAAACAGAAATATGCTGCGCAAGTACAACATGGGAGATAATCATTAGATGACCTAAGAAACGCAAAAAAAAAAAAATGAAAAATGCATTAGTTAGTCTGATTTAATAAACTTGTACCAGATTATCAACTTAGTTTTATACTTTTAGTCGGTTCCTACATTTCTTACGGGTGAAAAACATTTCTTAAACAAAACGTGTTAAATAATTACCATCTCCAGATATTATGATGTTCCCATAAATTTAGTTCACTAACAATCATGCTCTAAGTAAAGAAAATATTTTGTTGTTCAAACACAACTAATTTTGAGTGAACAAAGTTAATTTTTTCTAGTTCAACCTTTATACATTATTTGATAAATTTCTGCTAATTGACCTAACATTATGTTGAATGTTTGGCAGATACCTGATTATAATTGATGATCTATGGGGTACGGCAGCATGGGATATTATTAAATGCGTTTTTGTGAAAAATGATCTTGCTAGCAGAGTAGTACTAACTACAAGAAATAAAGAAGTGGCTATGAGATGTTGCTCCCATCATCATGATTGCATTTTACAAATGAAGCCCCTCACCAACGAAGACTCAGCAAGGCTGTTTTTCAGTAGGATATTTGGCTCGAAAGAAGCTTGCCCTCCCCAGCTTAGAGATGTTTCGGTTGAAATCATCAAAAAATGTGGCGGTTTACCTCTTGCAGTTATTAGTATATCTAGCATGCTAGCCAGTAAAGGTTGCAACCAAAAGGAATGGTGGGAATGTGTACAAAATTCTTTGGGTCCAGGAAGCAATTACATGCTTGAAGTTGAAGGGATGATGCAAATCTTAAACCTCAGCTACATAGATCTTCCTCCTTATCTGAAGACATGCTTTTTGTATCTTGGTATGTATCCGGAGGACTACCAAATAGAGAGGTCTAATCTGGAACGCCAATGGATGTCTGAAGGCTTTATCGGTACAGAAAATGGACAAGATGTGGAGAAGGTTGCAAGAAATTATTTCAATGAGCTTGTGAATAGAAGTCTTATTCAACCTATAGAATTCGACAAGCAAGGGTCGGTGACAAAATGCAAGGTGCATGATATGTTGCTTGATCTTATCTTGAATAAAGCAGCACAAGAGAATTTTCTCACTATAGTGGATGACTCACATGCCTTTACAGAACTGAAATACAAGGTCCGTCGGCTGTCTATCCGCTTGGATGGTGCAAGTAATGGCCGAGAAATACTATCGAGAAACAGTGGCATGTCACAGGTTCGGTCAGTTATGTTCTTTGGGAGCTCTCAGAATACACCTCCTTTGTCAGAGTTCAAGTTTCTCCGAGTTGTTCATATTGACCTGGACTATGCTACAGTTGACCTCACTGGATTGTGTAAACTTTATCAGCTGAGGTATTTATGCATTAGTGACAGTTGTTTATATCAGCTACCAACAAAGATTAGAGTGCTTCAACACTTGCAGACACTTGAGCTGTTTAGTTGTGACAGAGTTCCGTCAGATATAATTCATCTCCCCCGCTTGATGTTTCTGAAAGCTTGGACGAGGCTACCTGATGGGATTGGCAATATGAAATCCCTACGGCATCTATTTGGATTTGATTTTGCGTTGTACAAGCTAGATAATATCAGGGGCCTTGGAGAGCTTACCAATCTGAAATTTCTATTTCTCACGTGCGGAATTCGTAAGGATGACTGGGAGAGACGCATGGATGCTCTATGCTCTTCTCTGGGAAACCTATGTCACCTAGAGAACCTGTTTGTCGATCTCATCGGCTGCATAGATGGCTTCATGCCATTGTTTCCTCCCCCAGCTCATTACCGCCTTGAGAGACTTATCATGCAATGGAGGTGCTGGTTTTCCAGGGTCCCTAGCTGGATGGGGGAACTCCATAACCTCTGCCAGTTAAAATTCAAAGTTGGTCAGCTGCTAACTGATGGTGTTGGTATCCTTGCGGAGCTGCCCGCCCTCACTCACCTCGATGTAGAGACCGGAAAAGCCACAAACAAAGGGATTTCCATCGAGAGAGGAGCATTCCCTGCTCTAAAGAGTTTTAAGCTTCTATTAAGTAGCGCTTCGTATTTAACCTTCCAGGCCGGCGCAATGCCCAGGCTTCAAAGGCTGAAGCTAAAATTCAATGTCCATGGATCGGAACAGATTGGGGCTGCACCTGCTGGCCTTGAGCAATTGTTAGCGCTTGAAGAACTGACTGCAAAAATCTGTTGCCACCGTGCTTCAGAGTCCGACAAGAGGAGTGCGGAGTCTGACTTGAAGGGTGCTATCGACATGCTTCCAAGCCATCTCCTAGTCAAAGTCAGCTATGAAGAGGTTTGGAATTTTGGTTTTTCTGATGACTAGTATGGTGGCTACGACTCGGCGGCAAGCAAGCTGGTATGTATGTGCAAATTTACGCTTCCAGTTTCTGACGGAATTTAAAGTTTGCTTTTCATTTGCGTTCCTTACTTTGAACGAATTTTTAATTCCATATGACTCCACGCGTGCGCGGAGAGATGCTCTCGCGCCCGCGCCCTTCCTCGCCCGCGACGGCGGCCATTCCGGCTCCGCCGCCCACCGCCCCCGCTTCCTCCGCCCCCGCTCCCGCCGCCTCGCTGGCCGCGGCGGCCCTCACCCTCCGCAGGGCAGGCCCGGCCGTTGGGGGTCAGTTGGGCCGCGTCCGCCGCCCACCCCTGCCCGCGGCGGCGGCTCTGTCGCCCGCCACCCCTGCTGCCCCGGGCGGTGTCTCCTCCGGCGAGCCGGCTCTCCCTGCGTCGACCTCGGCTCCTGTGGCGGTCCATCACTAGTAGAAAACAGGGCTTTGGTCCCAGCCCGATCTACACATTAGTCCCGGTTGCATTACGAACCGGGACTAATGTGAGCATTAGTCCCGGTTCGAGCGGCCAGGGCGCCGGTCGGGGCTCGGCAGGCATCAGTCCCGGTTGGAGACACCAACCGGGACTAAAGGGTCCGATACCCTTTAGTCCCGGTTGGTGTCTCCAACCGGGACTAAAGGTTAAAGGGGTTGAGGCTTTAGTCCCGGTTGGTATCTCCAACCGGGACTAAAGGTTAGACCTTTAGTCCCGGTTGGAGACACCAACCGGGAGTAAAGGGGTTCTGAAAGTTTTTTTTTTCTGTTTTTCCATTTGTTTTCTGTTTTTAGTTTCTGTTTTAAATTGCTTATATCTTTTAGGTTTTAGTGTCTAGTTGGTATAGAAATTTTGAAATATGAATTTTGACCGTTTTTACCACATTAATCCTAGAAAAATTATAACTAAATCATTCTAATTCACAAAAATACAAATAATATATCAAAATTTGCAGAAAAATAAGATCTATCCGAAGAAACTTCCTGTTTTCCGTTTCGAGAATTTTTAAAATCACAAAATTCCAGAGGGAAAATAGAGTTTTTGGACGTTTTAGACGTTTTAGGGTTTAGGGCTAGGGTTTAGATTTCCAAGTTTAGGGTTAGGTTTTAGGGTTTGAACATTTAGTTTTACTGTTTAGAATAGAGTTTCGGACGTTTTAAGTCCCGGGTTTAGGGGTTTCGAGAATTTTTAAAATCACAAAATTCCAAAGGAAAAATAGAGTTTTTGGACGTTTTAGGGTTTACGGCTAGGGTTTAGATTTCCAAGTTTAGGGTTAGGTTTTAGGGTTTGAACCTTTAGTGTTTACTGTTTAGAATAGAGTTTCGGACGTTTTAAGTCCCGGGTTTAGGGTTTTGAAAAAAAAAATTGAATTTTTTTTTGAATTTTTTCATTTTTTTGACATTTTTTGGAATTTTTGATTATTTTGAACTTCTTATATTGTTTTGGAATTTTTGATTTTTTTTTAGTTTTTGGTGTTTTTTTTGATTTTTTTGAAAATTTTGAGTTTTAAAATTAATAATTGAATTCCGCATAAAGATTCTTATTTTATTACTTATTTTATTTTCATTGAAATTCAATATTATTATTACTTATTTTATTTTGAACTTTTTGGATTTTTTTGGATTTTTTGTTTTTTTTTTTTTTTGAGAATTGTTTAGTTTTTTTGAAATTTTTGCCTTTTTTTGAAGTTCTTTTGAGTTTTTAAATTAATCATTGTTGTTTGTTAATCATTGTTGTTTATTTTAATAATTGTTTGGAATTCAAAAAATTAAATCATGTGACATCAAGACCTAAGGGTTAATAGGATTGATAGCTTACTATTGTCAGGAAAACAACAAGTGCAGACTTGGAAACTAGGGGCGATAGAACCAGGAAGTTAAGCGTGCTGGGGCTGGAACAGTGAGAGGATGGGTGACCGGCCGGGAAGTTAGACGATTTGGAATGAGTACTCCACGCTGGACGCTGGAGCAGTGAGGAGGGGTGATTAGAGATTAAATTGTCAAATAATTCAAAGATTTGAAAATCGGAATAAAACTTAAAAACAAATCAAAAAAATATTTAAAAAAATTTCAAAAAAATTCCTTTAGTCCCGGTTGGTGTTACCAACCGGGACTAAAGGTCCTCCATCCCCCGCCCCACATGGAGCACCTTTAGTCCCGGTTCGTAAGCCAACCGGGACTAAAGGGTATCGGCATTAGTCCCGATCGTTTTGTCCCGGTTCCAGAACCGGGACTAAAGGCCCTCTGGAACCGGGACTAAAGCCCTGTTTTCTACTAGTGTATTCCCCTCCACCTCCCATGCTGGCATCAGTTCGGGATGGGCTGGATCTGGCCGCCCCGCTGCCGTCGGCGGGCCGCGTGGCTCTGTTCCCTGTTGGGCTCCTCCCCCCGTTCGATCCGGATCGGGCGGATCCGGGTCCTGTCTCGCCGCTGCCTCCGCCGGCCACGGCTGGCCTCCCCCCCGACGTCGTTGTGCGCCCCCCGCAGCCGCCACTGGCTGCATCGTGGGCCTCCCTCGCCGACGACGACGGCGGCAGCGACGATGACGACGAGCTCGCCCCAATGACGCCGTTGTCTGCCAGATCCAGCGTGGTGAGCGGTCAGGCTGCTACTACTGTTGTCGCTGCTGCTCCTGAGGCGGCTTCGGAGCTGGGATGGGAGAAGGTGGGGGCCGGCGTCGTCCGCGGCAGGAGTTGGTACCCGCGCCGCCGCACAGGATGGAGACTGCTAGCTCCCTTGCCTTCAAGCGGAGAGCCTACGGCCTCTGCTACCGCTGCTTGGCGCCAGATCATTTCGTCGCTGCTTGCCGCGGTCCTGTCAGATGCCTAGCATGTGGCCTCCCGGGCCGTCGTGAGCGTGGTTGTCCCTCGCGCCAACCATTGGAGGAAGATCCTCACCTCCGTCCCCGCTCGCCTCCGGCTTCCCCGCGTCGTCCGAGGGACCTGCCGGACTGTCGAGCTCCTCGCCACTGCAGCCATCCGGCTCCTGGATCTCCGCATCCGCAACGACGCTCTTGGGCCTCGATTGTTGCCCCTCCGGCTGCAGCGGATCCCAGCATGTGTGCTGCTGCTGATTTCGGATTGCTCGAGCCTCTCCTTCCTTCTCAGATGGAAGTGTTGCGCTCTGAGATGCAGGCCTTGACCGTGTCTCGTTTGGAGGAGGTGGTCCAGCCCCTTCGCGGCATGATGGCTGCTTTGAAGGGGTGGACGACTCTGTTCGGGGGATTCTTGGAGCGGATGGAGGTTGTTGCTGGCCGGCTGGGCCACTTGCCAGAGCTCCCTCTTGCGTCGGCTCCTATGGTTGTGCCTGCTGTTGGCTTCGTGGATGAGGCGGTCGTGGAGCTCTTTGGTAGCTTCTCGCCTCGTGCTGGGTCCAGTTCGACGCCCCCTGTGTTGCCGGACTTCGAGGGTGAGGCCTCCACCGAGGTTGTGTCCCCAGTGCTGAAGATCATGCCCGAGCTGCAGGTGTTGTGTGAGGAACCTGTGTCGCCTCAGTCGATGGAGCAGCTCAAGCTGGGCTCTCTCCAGGTGTTGTCGGACTTTGAGGGTGAGGCCTCTGCCGAGGTTGTGTCTCCGGTGTTGCAAATCATGCCCGAGCTACAGATGTTGTGTGGGGAACCTGTTTCGCCTCTGATGACGGAGCAGCTCAAGTTGGGATCTCTCCAGGCTTCGGAGGTGGCCCTGGTGCCCTCACCACCCCCTGTGGAGCCTTGTCAGGCGTCAGACAGCCTATCTCTCGGCGTCATGGAGCGCGGAGTTTTAGATGTTGCTGCCCTTCCCTCACCTGTGACCATCGAGCAGGTGGTGCCTGTGGGTGGCATGACCACCGAGCCAGGTTTGTTGGCTCCTGCTTCAAATCCTAATGCGCTCTTCGCAAAGGAGCTTTGTGACTTGCTTGCCAGCGTGGAGGTTGCTAGACCTGGTTTGGGCAGGTCGATTGCTTGCCTCCTGACGGGGACGCCAACAAGGGGCAAACCAAAGAAGGTCGGCAAAGGCAAGAGTGGCGCCTTAGGCAAGGCGTATGTGGCTGCTTGATGGATGATCTCCGGTCTCTTGGCTCGTCCTCTTGGACTGGGTTGTCGTTATGGTTTGGGAGGTGCCCGATGTCTTGTGTCGAGGTGTTCTTGTCGGGGGTCACTTGGCGTGGTAGCAGTGTCGGGGTTCGTGGTTTTTTTTTTTTTGAGATAGTCGGGGTTCGTGGTTGTTGTGTGCTCGGAGAGTTTGGCGGGCCGCTTGTGCGATTGTGGGGTTTCATGCCATGTGAGTAGTTCGTCTGTGGTCTGTTTGTAATGGTTTTCGCCCGGTTATCCATAATTAACTGGGCAATTCTCTTCTTCTTAATTAATCGATGAGGCAAAGCTTTTGCCTCCGTTTCGAAAAAAAACTTTGAACGAATTTTTATCAGCCGGCAGATATTTAATTTTCTGTTTGTGTACATTGTTTTGGTAGAAACACCTAGATTCTTTGCAGTAGCACATATTTTCTTAGCAAAACTCACACTTGTACAAACATTTACATTTTACATGAACATTTGTGAAGACTTCTCTCATGTGGCAATAATAATAATTTTATTGTTTTCATGATCATCAGGCATACTGAATTTCCCGTTCCGCAAATGAACACGTTCTCAATTTGATTGTGCTTTCGCTAATGTAATATGTGGACCCTGCATGCTGATATTTGTGCCCCTGTTGTTACATTAATGCTGAGGCGAAGATGGATGTGCTGACTGCTGAACTCCATAGCCTGCATAAGTTGGAGAATTTACACCATTCTCTCAATGGCACATGAGTTGGAAAATAATATTTGCAGTATAATTTTTCAGGAGATGTGGTGGACGACAATTCCTGAGTTTTGGAATAACACGGACGGATCACTGCAGGCGTATGGATCTCTCACATATATGCGGCGGCATATTGACACGGACCGATGTTTTTCCCGGCTGGAAGATCGAGCTACCGATTTGCTTCTTGCCACCTCATTTGGATCAAGCTGTATCTTCTCCCTTTTCAGTCTGAATTTGTGAACGATTGTTTCGTTGAGATGCTTGTTACAAGGTCGGGTTGGTGATCGAGAGGAGATTGTACTGATCGATGCTGTCTCTGAATCAGTCGGTGCCTGCTGCTCTCTTATTAAACTGAGTCCCTGTTTCGAGATTCATGGTAATAATAAAACTCGCCAAAAGGCAAAAGGACAACTATGATGCTGAATTTGTCCGTGGCTGCGCTTCTATTCTACTATCAATCATCGGTTCATTTTTCATGTGTCGTGCTATCATTCACCTACACTCGTGATGTGACCCAAATTAATGGTTCCCATCCCACCCTGACAAGATGATTAGAGCTGACTTGTATACACTAGTAGTACTACTATTTTTGCTGATGCGACCTTGTGTGTTTCTCCATGGCTGCGCGGCGCTTCTTTCTTTTTCTCTTTGGTCATCATCTCTCATGACTCATGAGCCATCACAGGGCACATGAATATGACACTCACCTACCGGAGATGTGGTAGAAAGTCTCTCTAAGAAAAGAAGATGTGTTCCGAGTTCCGACGAGTTGTTCGGTTGGCCATCACCCTTCGGCAATGTACTCCCTCTGTAAACTAATACAAGACGTTTTAGATCACTAATATTGGTTTACAGAGTGAGTAACTCAATGCAAGCAGTTTTTTTTTTTTGAAAAATTAAAGTTCTTTATTATTTTTTTGACAAAAGCCAAAGGATCATGTATATTAAGTACATAGGCCCGTACAAAAACACCTTCACGAATACTGAAAAACACATCTAAATTTTTAGGATGGCGAAGTCTTCTTCCTTGTACATGCAACTGAGTTGCCCACACCACACACACATCTTTTATCTCCCGGCAAAAAAAAAAGAGTTCTGTTTTTTCATTTGCCTTTATAAGATGATGAAAGAGTGTCATCGATTATTCTTTAGTTAGCTGGTTGGTTCCTGTCATTCTTGCAAGGACCATTCGGTTTTCCACGGTAGTCAGGAAGGAACAAAGTGGTATCCTCTTTCCTAACAATTTTTTTTGTTTTCTTTCTCTGGAAAAAGAAGAAGTGGTCTATTCTCACAGGATTGACCGAACACGTTTCCACACCGTTGTAAGTATCTCCGTCACGTCAGCAGAGCAGCTTGCTAGGCAGGCACAGAAGGACGTGCACCCCCACACACACTCTTGACCGTTGCCCTGTCCACGGAAGGCCAGCAGCAACAGCTCCTTAATTCTAGCGTGCATGTTTAAGATGACACCAATCATCGGCTGGCGTCTTGGACTTTGGCTAACCGTCTGATTTTACGCGGAAGTGCTTGTATGATCACATCCAACATGTTATCTTTGTCTTTGTCTCTTATGCTTGCCCCTCCTAGATCTACTACGGAGACGTTTTTATTTTGACTGTCCCGCTCAATTAGAGAGACGAATTTATCACGATTTTGACCCCCTCCCTTTTTGTCCACTCTTTCGGTTCGTCTCTGTCTGTGGTTTGCTTTGGATTTACAACTTTGAAAGGTCCGAAACGTTGTAAGCCTCACGATTTTACTTTCCAAGAAAATCACCCCGCGGGGGGTTGAAATGAAAAAAATAAACTCAACTAAGTGAGACTACCACGTGACACATGTGGTAAGCAATCCAAACTATTTATGAAAAAACGCCGCACCGTGCGTGGCCGCCGTCCGCCGGGCAATGCGCATGGTCACCGCCGCACCGGCGAATATACTAGTACTCCTAATCATGGCGCGGCGAGAAACGAGGAACTCGATTTTTTTGTTTCCCTTGGGGCCGCCGCGGCCCCCACGAGCGTGGCGTTGGCGCGCCGCCCGCGTGCTGCATGCACGGCGTGCATGGAAACCTTGGCAACATTCTTTTTCTGCCGTCGATCGCCGTAGTGCGCATGCACCGGCCGGCCGCGCAACCATGGCGAGATTATATTGATTCGATCGATCATCCCACGTAGGCGGCAACTGGCGAGTGGCCACCCAATCACACACGCTTGTTCCCTGCAGTAACTTTTTTTTTTTTGCTCACATCACGCGCACGTACGTACTCCTACCAGCGGCGATGGAATGGCGCCACGGGTGAACGAATCCCGGCCGTCCAAAACACCACTGCCACTCCATCCACCGGAGCGCACGAGTGGCTACCTAGCTAGCTAGCTAGTGGAGTCTTTCCGCATACCATTCCACTCGAGAAATTGGTTGCGTCCAGGCCGGCCGGAGTCCAGTCCGCGTTCGTGCGATGCGTCCACGCCACGGGAGTCGGTAGGTGAAGAACGCGCCGGCCGGCCGGTCACTCACCCACCAACTCCCTCTCCAATTTTTCAGTCCACCACCACCACCACCTTGCCCCCGTGCTTATAAGTAGCGTGACGCCCGCGCCGAGTTAGCCAGCGACCGAGCACCACCACCTCGCCTCGCGCACAAGCAATCCCACCCACCAGTCCACCGTTTCATTTTTCACTTTCGCCGCCCGCGCACGCAACAAGGACAAACCCAAGCCGAGCTCGCGACCTCCAACGGCGGCAAGCATGTGGGTGACGTCGATGCCGCAGGTGTGGGACGAGGAGGCGAGGAGCCGCAAGGAAGACATGATGTCGCCGGCGCCGGCGGCCGCCATGCTGGGGTCGCTGGCGGGCTGGCTGTCCCGCGCCGCCGACCCGCCGGCGCCCAAGGTGTGCGGCTCGCCGGGCGGGCCACCGGTGACCGCGCCCCGGGTCGCGCTGCGCGACGGGCGGCACCTGGCCTACTGCGAGAGCGGCGTGGCCAAGGAACAGGCCCGCTTCAAGGTCGTCTTCTCCCACGGCTTCACCGGGTCCCGCGAGGACAGCGTCCGCGCCACCCAGGTACATACATACAGACACACATGCATGCATGCCTACACCCATTCTGTGCCTCTAGCTCCGGCTAGCCGGCCGGCGTCGCATGTTTAGTTTAGTTTAATCTCTCTCCGGCGCCGGCCGATTACTATATAATGATGCATTAGTCTCCGTTTGATCGGGCCAGGAATCGAACTGTGCTGTCATTCACAGCTAGAGTAGCTAGCATCCAGCTAATTCATGGCCGCCGAACACAAATGATTGGTAGCCTGGCCGCGATGATATGATTTAGCGCGTACGCTAGCTAATGCTTAGCTGACGGGAAAGGAAACCGTGTGGCGGTACGTGGAGACGGCGACGGTCGCCGTCGGTGCCCGCCCAAAGCTAGCTGAAGAATCAAAGCTGGGCGTAGCCGGGTGTGTGTGTGTGAGCTGTTGTGCACGCACGTTGGGTGGGAGATGGATTCGATTCTCTTGTTGGTTTGGTGAGCTAGCGTTGTCGTCGATCGTAACGGGCAGCCACGTTACGTTACGTCCCTTTTGCTTTGCTTCGTGCCCAACTCATGGGAAAAGTCGTTCATGGTTGGTAGCCAAGGCCAAGTCAAAGTCATTTTTCAATTTGATTCAAAGCGAGGCCAAAACAAAGAACACTAGGGTTTAGTGACCTTAATCACCTCGTCATCTGCAGCACAGCACAGTGATGATGATAAACTAAATTAATCTTCTGTTCAACCAACACAAGAAAAGGACGTGCCCGGTGACCGACTAATACGTCCTTGTTGAGCCACATAGGCGGGAGTAGCATATATTCCTCTTGCGTCCCGTTCCAGCACATACATGGTGATGGAGGTGCATCATGCATATGCGTGATTGCGCACGTTAGCTGTTCATATATGTACTCCCTCCGTTCATAAATATAAGACCTTTTAGAGATTTCACTATGGACTACATACGGAGCAAAATGAGTGAATCTACACTCTAAAATAGGACTATATACATCCATATGTAGTTCATAGTAAAATCTCTAAAATGTCTTATATTTAGGAACCGAGGGAGTACTCCGTACGTAGTCTATAGTGAAATCTTTAAAAGGTCTTATGTTTAGGAACCGAGGGAGTATGTGCCAGGAATTAAGCTTGTCTGTCCGTATCCGCACACGTTGCCGTCTGCATAAACGGACAGACAAGGGCAAGGGGAGCTGTCGAGCCTCAGCTTTCGGAGCTGGGCAGAGCCTCACGTAATTCACCTTCTTCCGTGTCTTGTCCCCATTGTTCAAAGACGGACAAGTGGCGAGTTCCATTCTGGACGGACGAAATCTCAACGATTCCAACCGGCCGAGCTGGCTCAACTTTGTTCGGCGTGGTAGGAGCAGAGATTTGTTTGTCGGCGTGTGGTTGGACGAGGAGCAAACGGCGACGACCAGGGAAAGAAAAGAAAGATGCCAGCTTTGCTCCCCACCTCACCTCTCAGCTTGATCTCCTAGACGAGACGGCGATGAGCTGTGAAATCCCGTGGAACGCGTGGAGGAGGAGGAATTAATGGCGGCCGCTTCACCGCGACCGAGGGTGGATCTCACCTCACATGTGACCGTTTTGAGGAGAGCGAATACGTCCTAGTCCTTCCAGTAGTGCCCAATTAGGAGGGGAGACGGCCGGCAGCAGGAAGAACTCCACCCAGTCTATCGCGCCTCTACTCTCCTGGAGATTTGCCTGGGGTCGGCGCCGGGCCGGCAATGGAGCTGCTGTGCAAGGCGCCGGTGCTGAGCTGCGGCGCCAGGAGGGTCCGGGGGGGCGCGGGGTCGCCCATGGGCGCGCTGGGGCGCTGGATCTACGGGGCCGTCAAGCCGCCGCCGCCGCCGCCGCGGATCTGCGGGACGCCCGGCGGGCCGCCCGTCACGGCGTCCAGGGTCCGGCTCAGCGACGGCCGCCACCTCGCCTACGCCGAGTCCGGGGTGCGCAAGGAGGACGCGCGCTACAAGGTCGTATTCTCCCATGGCTTCACCGGCTCCCGCCACGACTCCATCCGCCCCTCGCCGGTTAGTAGTCAGTCCACCGCTTCTCCGGCTCTCCGTTAGCCCCTGCAACCTAGCAGGAAAGGGATTTCAGTTTTAGCCGTTGCGGCAATGGCGAGCATCAGAGCACGTGTAGGCTTACAGAGCGGGAGATTTTGTTCTCAGTGGATTGGATTGCCGAATTGGGGATCATCCACTGGAGAAGATCGCACTAGCTTTCTTTTGGATGTTTTGTCCTGTTGCTACTCAAGGAAGCCTGAATGTGCAGTTTGCTTGGTCATGGAAGCAGAGGATTCAGAGCAAACATTTATGCTTCGTGGACTGTCATTGCAATGCTGCAATTTCATAGTTGATCACTACTTTTCTTCTGGAGAACTCAATGCAACTAGTATTTCAACAGCATCAGCATCATTTTAAACTCGGATTAGTTGGTGTGATGACTAGCTAGCCCTTGCAATCCCTAGTATAGGTTCCTCAACTGTTTTATAGCTTGACAAATACAACTGCCATTTTTCTCTACTTGACCTTGACCATGTCATATATATGCTGAACGTTTCCTCTGAAGATCTTTTCTTTCTGACGAAACAACACGCGTCGTTATTTATTTATTGCCGACAAATTCTTTGTATGTAAAGTTCCAATTAGATATTGAGCATACCTACACTGTGTTGCTTACTTTCCAGACGTCATATGCTGCTTATTTACTTCGCATTTTGTCTCGGATACTAACGTGTGAACCTAATGTGGGTTTTCAGGAAGTGGCTGAAGAGCTTGGCGTGTACATGGTGGGTTTCGACCGTGCCGGTTATGGCGAGAGCGACCCTAACCCAAACCGATCTGTGAAAAGCGCGGCGCTTGACGTCGAGGAGCTTGCTGACGCACTTGGATTGGGTCCTAAATTCTATGTGATCGGCATCTCCCTCGGCTGCCATGCTGTCTGGGGCGCCCTCAAGTACATCCCTGAAAGGTAAACAGCGAGTGCCAGTCATGCCAAAGAACCCTGCTGCAGACCAAGCAGATAATAACTTGTTTGTGGCAACAACAGTGTTTGATAAACGGTGATCACTCTGTGCAGGATTGCTGGAGCAGCAATGATGGCGCCGGTGGTGAACCACTGGTGGCCGGGCTTCCCTGCGGATCTCGCTGCGGAGGTGTACAACAAGCAGGAGGTGGGCGACCAGTGGGCACTGCGCGTGTCACATTACGCCCCTGGCATCCTCCACTGGTGGATGCACCAGAGCTGGCTGCCCACCTCCACCGTCGTGGCCGGCACCACCCCGCTCCCCAACAAGCGCGATGCCGAGATCCGCACCAAGCTCAAGGCTGACGGCACATTCCAGCAGGTCAACCTCGGCTCCACCATTGTCATCACTACCGAACCGCAGCTAGTGCTTCCGATCTTTTGCCTAACGAGATTTTTCTGATCTTCCAGAAGATGGAATTGGCAACGCAGCAGGGCATCCACGAGTCGTACTACCGTGACATGATGGTGATGTTCGGCAAGTGGGAGTTCGACCCGATGAGCCTGCCGAAGCCGCCTTGCCCCGTCCACATCTGGCAGGGCGACGAGGACGGCCTGGTGCCCGTGGTGCTGCAGAGGCACATCGCCAGCCGGCTCAGCTGGGTGAACTACCACGAGCTCCCCGAGACCGGGCACTTCCTGTCGCCGGTCCCCGGGCTAGGTGACACCGTTCTTCGGACACTTTTCGGCAATGCTAAGCAATGATCAGCAACAGCAACAGCAGCTCTGAACATACTGCTACGTTGCTGAAGTATAGCGTTCTTCCGGTGTATTGTTTTATTCTAAGGTGGTCAGATTATCGCTGATTAGCGACGATGTTATAGGTGAAATGGTGGTGTAACATCAAGTGTTTTTTGTGGTGGAAATCGCGCGGCCAGGATGTGCGCGCAAAGTATGTTAAATTGAACCTTGGAAACGAGAAAGTAGTCCAACTATTATACCATGATCATGATCTTCCCTTTTACTAGTACTTTTTTTTTTTTGAGGGATCCCTTTTACTAGTACTTATTTCTACTTGGATATATACATATATAGATCTTGCCTTTCTGTTTCCGATCTACGTACGTACCAAGTGTCCGGAGGTGAAACGGTTTTCTAAACCGTTACCATTGTTCCATGATGATCTACCAAGTGTCCTTATAAATTCGGAAGTTGCAGTTGGTTTTGGATCCCAAGATCCAAATTGTGCCGTTGCGGCGGCCGGCGATCAACCAGACCTGCAAAATCTGCAGACTCGTGCGGCCGGGATGGAGAGAAAGCGCAAAGACCCATCCAACCCCGCTCTCGCCGACGGCAAACGCCCGCGTGACGCCGCCGCTCCCGCGGAGGCGTTCGCCGCCTGGGCAACCCTCCCGGAGGACATGCTCCTGGAGGTCGCGGCGCGCGTCCTGATAAACGACGTGGTGGACTACATCGCCTTCCGTGGCGCCTGCTCCGGCTGGCGCGCCTGCACGCCCTCGCCGTGCGACCCCACCCTCCGCGTCCCGCCCGCCCGCCCGGTCGACTGGGTCCCGCTCTGCGACGGCGACGGCGTCCGCCCCGACGCGGCCTGCGAGATGGCCTTGTTCAACACGCGGACGCCGAGGAGCCTCCGCGTGCGCCTGCCGGAGCTCAAGGGCCACCGGATCATCGGCTTCACCGACGGCCTCGTCATCCTCCTCAACAAGCGGACCGCGGCCGTCCGCGTGCTCCACCCGTTCACGCGCGTCGCCGTCGACTTCCCGTCCCTCGTGCCCGTCTACCACCGGCTGATCAAGCGCCGCGGCCGCGTGCTCCGCATGGGCGCCGCGGTCTGCAGCAGCGCGTCGTCGGCCGCCTCCATCGCCGTGGTGGCGTGGTTCCCCGGGACGCCCGTGGTGCTCAGCGCCGAGGCCGGGCACGCGAGCTGGGAGGTCGTCCACGAGGACATGGAGCTCTCGACCGCCCTGCCCTTCAACGGCCAGCTCTACGGCGTCGTGCAATCCGCATGGCAGATCGTGCAGGTCTACCCTCCAAAACCAGAACCGCTCCCTCCCGTCGTCGTTGCTGACATTCCACACCAGTTTAACAGCCCAGGCCTGTACCATTACTACCTCGTGGAGTCCGACGGGTTCATGCTACTTGTCGTCCAGAGCCGTGATGTGGAGCAGTGGCAGCGTTACAAGATTGACATCTTCCACGTGGATGTGAGCCTCCGCCACCCGGAGCTTCAACTGGTTAGAGTGACTGGTTTCGACGACCAGGCGTTCTTCGTCTCCGGCGACAGATCCCTGTGCGTGTCGACCAAGAACCTTCCTTCCATCAGCGGCAACTCGGTTTACCTCGCGCTGAGGGTACGGGATCCGGCCGCCGTGTATTCCCTGAGCAGCCGGTCGTTCGAGCGGCCGACCATCTTCTCACCTACTGCAATCACTATGAGTGATAAGGGTTTTGAATTTTGATCCGTCTTACTTTCCTAGCTACCGATCAATCACCTCCTGGCAAAACTAACCATGCAATCTTTCTATCTATCTTGATTGATACAATGATTTCATTTTGCATTATTTCCATCCGATTGTAGGGCAAACGGGCTCATGTTCCACGAGTACTACTCTATACCCAAGTCTTTTGAGGAACTGTGGAAGAAGATAAGAGCCGGCGAATCCCAAGTGAGGATTCCGCGCCTCGAAGATTAAACCACGGAAAGACAAGCACCCAATGTTGCTGGCATTGACTAAAAGAAATTTTACAGTGCATCATATTCATACCACTCACCAGGGGGTGTAGTATTAGTCTAATCAGACGGTTGATCAATATATGGTGTAATTATTTAATTTTTTTTTTGGGTTATTAGTCTAAAAGAAATTCATGCATCGCCCCCCGCTTTTGCCTCCCAGTCACCCTCCAAAAAAATGTTCATTTTTGTAAATGTACGTGTTTCAAAAAAATGTAGGAAAATTAAACACTGTTCTTGAATTTTAGAATGTGTTCTCAAAATTATAAATTGTTCACGAATTTTAAAAAATGTTTTTATATTTAAGTTTGGTCTCGAATTTTAAAAAGTTGGTGAATTAAAACATGATCGTATATTCCTAAAATTATTCTCCAAATTAGAAAAATGTTGGTGAATTAAAAATGATCGCATATTTTCTAAATTATTGTCTTATTTGAAAAAATTCTCATGTATTCCAAAAAATGTTCGATTTTTTTTTAAATCTTTTTACAGAAAATGTTCTCAAAATTTTAAACTTTTCATGATTTTTTTTAAAAAATTGTGTTTCCAAATAATGTTCTCAAATCTAAAAAAATTCATATAATGTTTTAAACCAAAAAGAAAATGTAAAGTCCAAACGAAGGAAAAACCCGAAAAACCGTTGAAAGAAATGAACGGAGAAGAAAAACCGGTGGACCAACGAAAGAAAACCCCTACTATCTAAAACCGGTACCGATACCTACTCGCGCTGCCCAAAAAGCGGCACCGAAGAAAATCGTCTGTGCCGCGCTTAGACTGGCCTTGCTCGTATCACATCGCACCCTTCGCTGCATGCATGTGTGTATGTGATTGGTCGAGAAAATGCCGCAAAGTGCGGCAAATAGGGAAAGTACCTTTCTCAGCTCGATCTCAAATGCTCTTGCTGTGTACAGTCAAATTGAAAAAAAAATAGAAAAAAAACTCTGAGTTTTTTTGGTAAACTTTAAGAAATGTTTAAAGTGCTTTTTTTTGCGAGAAGAAATATTTAAAGTTCTTGCAAAGTTTCATCATCAAATCACATTGGTGGAGGTCGTGGCAAAAAAAAAATCAGAGCTCCAAAATGCATTCGAAAGTACCATTTTCAGAGCATCGATTTTGTTTTTTACCACGACTTCCACGAACAAAAAAAAAACACTCCAAACATTCCTTAAAGTTTTTCACAAAAATAATTCAGATTTGTTTACTATTTCTTTCGAATTTACTGTTCATTCAGGAGCATATGAGCTCGCGGGTAGATACTCCGCGTCCAGCAAATAGGAAACACCTGTCACATAGATTTTGCTAAGGTCGCTATGATCTCTTGTGTCAGTATGGGTATGGCCACCCGTAAATTGAAGTAGACGCATCTTAGGGCCTGTTCTGAAACTCTTCAACTCTCAACTTCACAAACTTCTGAATAAAATACAGCCGAACACATTTGCTCCGGGAAGCTGAATTCACGAAGCTGTCGAACCCTCACCACCGCCGCCACGCTGCTCCCGCCTCTCGCCGGCCAGATCCTCTCCTCCGCCTACGGATCCGGCCATCCCAGCCTATTCCCGCCGGATCCCTTGCTCAGCGGCACTAGTCCCGCCACCAGCCAGGAGCTTCAACCCGGACGCCATTGACGCCGGAGCCAGGAGCAGCCCAGCCATCCCCACGTTGAGCAGCCCAGACTTGCTTTTTTTTCCAGCCTCTTTTACTTCCAGCTGCCAAACTTGGCTCCTCCAGCCAGCCCAAAGGAGCACCCAGCAGGCTTGTTGCCTTCCAGCTGGGCTGCGCCGCTGCAAGAAGCCACCTGAGCTGCCGAACGCTTTCCCATCGCTAGGTGAAGTGAGAAGCTATGTAATGAAGCTGGATATGAGAAGTTTTCAGAAGCTATAGGACATCAGAACAGGCCCTTAATCTTATGTTTCCTCGTCACAGAGATTTTTCCATTATCAGCTCACTCTTGCGCATGCTCATCATAGTGGTTGTCCATTTTGCAGCCGGCAACTCTTGAAAGTCTTCCTCGTTGGAAGTCTTCTAGCTTGTGATCTTCTCGATTCAAGTATACTGCACAGTGGAACTCATGTTCCACTTGCGCATGCAAAAAGTTCATGGAACACTCTCACACATGCACATGCACGCATTGCTATTGCCTCCTATGTAGGGTAATCTGTAGTGCATGCATGTCATGCCCCTTTCCACCATGATTGGGTGCATCGGCATGTATGGCCTCCAGAGTACCCACATCATCATCGAATATATCGTAATCTAGTTCCAGGATTCCCAAGTCTTTTCAGGAACTGTTCCTGTGGTCTGTGGAAGAAGATAAGCGCCGAGGATTCCCAAGTGAGGATTTCACGCCTCAAAGATGGAATCACACAAAGACAAGCCAGTGTTGCTGGCAGTATCTTAAAGTAATTTTACGGTACTGATTGAAACCGGTCCTGATGCCTACTCGCGAGGCCCAAATGGAAAAACGGTATCAAATTTAAAAATTATTCATGACTTTTAAAAAATGTTCCTATAGCTGAAAGATTCTTCTAGAATATTAATAAGTCCGGTGTATTAAGAAATGATCATATAGTTTAAAAACTATTCTCAAATTAGGAAAAATTGAGCATGTATTAAAAAAAAGCTCATTTTTTTGCAAATATTCTTATTTCAAAAACATGTTCTCAAAATTTAAACTGTTTACAAATTTTAAAAAATGTTCATATTTCCGAAAAAAATGTTCTAGAATTTTAAGCATATTGTAAAAAAAATTGAAAAAATGAAATAACCATATGAAAAAAGAGAAGAATACCCATTAAAATAAATGTATGAAATAAAACAGGTGGCTGGCAAAACAAATTTGTTACTTATAAACCCGTCCTGATTCTTACCCGCGCGGCCCAAAAAGCGATACCGATGAAAATCATGTGTGATTGGTTGACAATATGGGTGGATCCTACAAGCCACTAGCGTGCAGCAATTGGATGCGGCGACGCCCACGGGCAAGTCGAGCTTGGCCGGCCCAGTTTGGGCTTTCTTGTTGTTTTCCCATTCGTTGTGTTGCTGGAACTTTTACTTCAGGTTTTTTTGTTATGGTTTTTTATTTTGGATTTTTCTTTTTCTATTTTTTTATTTTTCTTTTCTAATACATGGCAAAAAATTCTTTAACATAAATGAACATTTTCTAGTACACACTAAACATCTTTTATATACATTGAGCTTTTATTTAAATATATGATTAAATTTTTTCAATACAAACTAAAACTTTTTACAGGTTAGGATGATCTACTTTTGAATACTGGTAGAACATTTTTTCTATATATACAGTGAACATTTTTAATGTATGGTGAATCTTTTTTTACAGACGGCGAATATTATTTTATACAAATTGAGCTTATTGTAATATATGTTGAATTTTGCGAATTTATTTATAATTTTTTAATACATACGGAACTTTATTGAAGCGCATACCGAATATTTTTTGAAACAAAATCGAAAGAAAAATAAATTGGAAAGATCGAAAAGAAAACACCCAGTAGCCAGTTTTCCAAAAAAAACCGAAGGAAAAAACCAAAGAAACCAAAACACCCAGTAGCAAGAAGAACCGGAAAGAAAAAGCCAAGAACAATAAATAAAAGAAATCAACACGAGCGAATGAAAGAAAAACGAACCAACCCAGCGCGCGCTGTCGGAGCGTTGCCGAACTGGGTCTGCTCATTTGCCCTCACTTACCAACGTAGCCTCCCGGCCCAGTGCGGGGCGTCCCCTTTTTTTCATTTCTTTTCGATTATGTTTTTCCTCATTTTCCTTTTTTATTTTAGGAGAATTTCAAGAATTATTCGCAAATATGAAGAAAAAAATCGTGAACTTGAAAAAATATGTGTGAATTCAATGTTTTACATGAATTAAAAAAATGTTCTTGATTTTTTTAAAAAGTCCATGATAATGAAAATGTTCATGAACATGAAAAACACTTATGTGAATTAAAAAAATGTTAAAAACATATCTATGAATTGAAAAAAAAATCATGATTTAAAACACATTCACGATTAGAAAAAATGTTAGTGAGTCAGAAAAATGTTCGCTATCAAAAAATTGCTCATGAATTTGTAAAATGTTCGTGAGTACAAAACTTGTTCATCAATTCAAAAAGTGTTCGTGAATTCAAAATGTGTTAGCGATTTCAAAAAATGTTTGTGAATTCAAAAATACTTCATGAATTCAAAAAATGTTCAAGAATGCTCGCGAATTCAAAAACATTTGCAATTTCGAAAAACTTCACGGATTTAATAAATGGCTGTGATTTGAAAAAATGTTCACAAATAAAAACATGTCCATGGTTTTTAAAAACATTCAATAATTCAAAAAGTGATCGTGAATTAAAAAAAATTCATGATTCAATTCCAAAAATGTTCACTATTTTGGGAAATATTTGTGAATACAAAAAAGGTTTGAGAACTTAGTTCGTAGACTGAAAAATTGTTCACGAAATGAAAAAGAAAAACAAAAAACAAAAATAAACGCAAACGAATATGAAAAAAAGTAAAAGAAAATAGAAAGAAAAAAAAACACAGGAAAAAAAGAAGAAGAAAACTGTCTGGGAAGTTTCTTGAACCTGTGCAAAACCGGAATAGGGAGTCTGCCAGAAATGTCTACAAGTTACACTGAGGTCTTCCTGCGAAAAAAAGAGAGTAAAACTAACGTCTGAACTGAACTAACTCAAACTAATTCAAATTAATTGTGATTAACTCCAACAGGCCGCCGCTGGTGCATATGTATTTGCATTCGCGTACGTCATGGAGCTAGCTAGCTAGCTAGGAGTGTAGCACCACCTCGTGCACTCACGAGAGGCTGACAGTACGTGCGTACGTAGTATATGCAGTGAACGGTACGGTGGTGCTGCTAAAGTTCCCTATGCATGCATACCGTGTTTATATTTGCTGGACTAGCACCAGGGGTAGAATGGACTTTTCATGTTGCACCTAACACCGTTAGTGGTCAAAATAGACGGAAGTGTCATATAGGGAACAAATTTTACATCGAGTGTCAAATAAGGAAGAATTTTTTTTAGGCCAAATAGGTAACCAAATTTTAAGAAAGGGCGAAATAAGGAATTCTCTCAAATATCTGTGCGTAGCATATCACAGGGATATGCGTTTGCTCTCTGTCCGACGACCCGTTTGCTCGCTATCCAACGACCCGCGCGATAGATAGGATTGGTCGAAGCCAACGGTCTCGACAATATGCCGCTCGTCGTCACAGAGATTTTGCCAAGGTGGGTCTGATCTCTTGTGTCAGTAGTATGGCCACCCCTAAATTGCACTAGACGCCGCGCATGCTCTTGGTGGCTGTCCATTTCGCCGCCGGCGAAGTACTCTTCAAAGTCGTCTCGCCGGTGATCTTCTCGATTCTAGTATAGAGTGGAATGCATGTTGACAGGCTTGCATGCATGCGCTCCATTGCCGTGTGTGGGGCATGCCTTGCCACCACTTGTGCATGCGGAAGTGCATGGCACACTCACGCATGCATATGCATGCACGTCATTGCATCCTATGTCCTATCCTATGTAAACTGTAGTGCATGTCTGTCATGTCCCTTTCCACCACGATTGTGTCCATCGGCATGTATGGCCTCCGGAGTACCCACATCATCGGATACATTGTAACACAGTCGGTACTCTATCTTGTATGCCCAAATGAGTCAAATCCAACGACACGTTTCGCGCCGAATGATAGGTGCGTGCATCACAATTTTTTTCGATTGAAAGATGATGGCATGCACGATCACGATCGGTTTTGTTGGGCTACAGGTCAAGCCAAACTGGATCGAGGGCACACGGCATTCCGAACTAGGGGTATATGTAGGAGTAGAACCCAAATTGACCCCGGCGGCGCTAGATGCACCCGCCGGTATAATCATTGGCGGCAGGAGAGCAAGGTGGCACGTTACGTTACGTGCATGATCGATCAAACCTGGAGCTGCATGCATATGCTGCGTCCACTTCCCGTACCTAGTGGAGCCGTACCATCGATCTACCGTCGCCTCAAATCGGCGAGCACTACAGCTAAGATCCTCGACGTGTATTTGTGCGCTACTCCTCCATCAATCGGCTCTCACAAAGGACAGACGAGTGCTCGATCGTGTACTTTCTCGGCCCATCCATATCATTGTAGCTGCGTACGTAGTTACTCCCTCCGTCCCATAATATAAGAACGTTTTTTAGTGTCAAAAACGTTCTTATATTATGGGATGGAGGGGTGTCAAAAACGTTCTTATATATTATGGGACGGAGGGAGTACCAGTTTGGGACCTCACGCACTCAACAGCTAGCACTGTTCATCAGAGACGGCCGTCTCATTTACAGAGCACACACATTACCTAGAGACGGGCTTCACCGGTTCTCTGGGGGTTGGTTGCGGGGTGGTGGTGGAATCCAGGTTGACGGGCAACAATGTACGTGCCCAATGTATGCACCACTCGCCCAAAGGGCTGTTTTCCAAAACACGATTTGTGTAGATCAACCGGGAGAAGGGAAGCAAAAAAAAAACGTCCCAAAGTCACTCACAAAAGGTGCAATGACGAGCAGGAATATGCTCTCGTCTGTCTCATGACACGATTGGTTACGGAGCCTTCGTGACAATGTTTACCCAATTTATTTTCTTCTGCCAAGATTTATCCATAAGTTTTGCAACGTGTGTCATGACTGTGCCATCAAGCCGGACCCACTAATAAGTGAACAAAGAGCCGGAAGAACGACTAGTGAGGTGACAACGCAGCTCACTATTAGCGACCATTGGATTCACCACCGGGGCGGGGTTGCGGGTTAGACGGTGATGGATGTGGAGTTGGAACACCGGCGATCAGCCACGTGGGCGGACAAGTGTCCCCAGCTGGTAAGAATTGGGACAAATTGTTAAATTGGGTTAAACTTGACAAGATGTAAAAATATGGGTTGGAATTTTTTTTAATGGGCTAGATACCATCACAAATGTACAAATATGGGGTAAAAAGTGAAATTATTCACTATATAATTTGACTATATTGTACATGTTTAGACCTAAAGTTGCACATATATTTCATCTCTAATTTTGTACTACCTCTATATCTAAATGTAAGACATTTTTACAGTTCAAATTTGAACTGCAAAAACATCTTACATTTAGATACAGAGGTAGTACTTGATAATGTTCCACCTTTTTTTGCTTTAGAATAAATAATTATCTCAAATGAATGATAAGTAGCCAGATCGCAACTTGTGTTACTACTAAATTACACGTGATGTATGCGCTACCAAAACATAAATAAATCAACACAGTTTTGTGCAGTGTAGTGCAGTTCGACGTGGGTGCGATTCGGTCGTCGCATTTATTTTATTTAATACACGTACCTTTTTGGATGAGATATTGTATGTGCCTTTACATTACATTTTATTTTACATTACATTTGTTGTTAGTCGTGTAGGCTAGATCCACCACCTGGAGATAGCTACATATAGTACTTCTTTTCAGGACTACATAAGCATTTTGTAATGACAAGGGCGCCATCCTCCGTACCCTTCTTTTTTTTTTGAACAACTCCTCCGTACCCTTGTGCTTTTCTTTTCGAACTTAATCACGATTATGTGGTTATCCCACTACCAGTATGACATAAACCTACCATGAACCTTTTTCCAAGATTCCAACTGATGATACTTTTGCGGCATGTTAGCAAGGGATAATCTGCACCACTGCTTGAGCTAGCATAGAAGCTTGCCATGCAGCCGTGCCCTATGCATGTTTTTTTTTACTATTTACAATCATATGTATGTATGAATAAATGCAAAACATGCACCAAGTACTTGTTTGACCAAATGGCCAAACAAAAGTTGGTGATGGCATCCCATTAGGAAACCAAGTTTTGTGACTTCAACGAAAAGAGAGATTGGAAATGACAACATATTTATATAATGCTTATCTTGTCACAGTTCAGTCAGGTTTCATCGATCTCGTCAAGTGACACGATACAAACTAGTACAAAGAAACATCAGTGGAAATAAGAAATCCAGGAAGCTCTTTATTATCTTTAACAACAGCCTGTATCATCATGTTTATTCGTACAACACGTGGCAGGAACCATCAATCGTACAACAAATTTCTCTGACCACTTCTACTCAAAAAGGTCTTCGGATGAGCAATCAGTTATGTGGTGTAAATTGACGTCGGCCGACATTAAACCCAAACTGACACTCCCAAAAAAGCATATATGCTTAGGCACCATTCTGTAGGGGAACGCGACAGAAAACAAAAAAATTCGGTACAACGAGCACGCTCAGGATCACTATGAAGACTGCATACAGGGTTTGATCTGATCCGTACCGACTCGTAGCGCAGCGGAAGAAGAGTCGGTGTAGATCGTCGGTGCAGATCCCTGCAGCTAGGATTTACAACCTCCCAACCGCAAGGATGTACACCCTCGTCGGACAGCCCTTCGGGAGGCGGTCGGACAGTCCCTCGGACGATGTCACGGACAGCCCTTCGGGAGAACCTTCGAAACTCGAACGGAAACTCGGACAGCCCTTCGGGAGGACACTCGAACAGCCCCTCGGGCAAAAGATCGAAACTACGACCTCTCTACGGGGTTGCACACATACGGTGTCAGCTATCCGGCAGGGCTTCGCCGTCCAGAACTAGTTCCTGCCGGAACCCAGACAGCCTTTCAGCTCTACGAAACTATTTCGCTGGGAGGGAGAGAGAAGCCAGAAATGTCTATGGCATGTGTATGAGAGTAAGGATGAGGTTTGGAGAGCACCCCTCCACCTCTATTTATAGGAAAGCCAAGGAGTAAAGTTGGCATTCAAAAATACCAAAAGTACCCCCACTTTATGTCTTACATAAAAAGAATAAAGCAAAAAGGGATGGCATGTGGAGCTCCAAGGAGCTCCACCTCCCTTGGCCGGCCACCCCTTGGGGCCCCCCCATGAGGGGCTTCCTTGGCCCCCAAGCCCTTCTAGAAGCCTTTTGAAAAATATCTCAAAAGGTGCTTTCCAAAAAATATCCATAAATCACTTTCACTATTCACGAAGACATTTTTCTGCGTCCGTTAAATCCCAAATTATTTATGTGTGCCTAGAACAATTCCAGTACCCACTAAAAACATTTTGAACGCATTCCGAAACAATTCCGGAACAATGTTTTTCTTCAGCGAAAAGCTACCATTGCGGTTCCGGCTGCTCCGGAACATTTCCGGTTTTTCTCTCCGGAAAAATTCCAGAAGTTACCAGAACAATTCTGGCACCCTCCAAGAATTTCCAGGCATGTGCCGGAACCAATATGACTTAATGGAATACCCTGAAACAACTTTTCAGTTTCACCGAAACTATTCCGGTGTTCTCTCCGGAACGTTTCCGTTGTCTCTGAAACTTTTCCGGTGATTTTCTCTCAGACTCCCCGTCTAGTATTCAGCAGATAGATGACCCTTAAGCGTGTGACCCTATAGGTTTGGTGAAGTATAGACATGACCCGGAACACTTTCGGATCAATGATCAACATCGGAGCCGTGGACACCCATATTGACCCCTATACTCACACGAATGAATATTCGAGTGAACCTCCAGTTGCCGTGTCCTATTCCTATTGCTTCAAGATATAATACAAACACCCGAGGTGAGATTTATTGCATCCCCGTGGATCAACAACTTGTCCACCATGCAAGTTACCTCGTTACCGGTTTTGTTCTCTTTTCTCGTTTCTGTGTTCCGGCATACCAGTGATCAAATCACAATGTGTCTGGCCAGACGATGATGGATACCGTAACACCGAGAGGGCCCGAGAATATCTCTCCATTGTCGGAGGAGCAAATCCCAATCTTGAGCTATCTTGTTTCTTGTCATACTTTTCCGTGAACCCGTAAGCCGCCGTAATAGTCACCCAGTTACGAATGACGTTTAACAAACCCCAAAGTTCACGAAGCAAGTACGAAGGAACTCGATACTCTCATGGTCTAAGGAATTATGCAAACATTAACTATCTCTGTGTTATTAACCATTAACTTGTGACGAATGTATCTCATAGCATAACATCGATTCGGGTCGATTCAACACAAGTGTTCTACTAACATTGTGCCCTCAAAATTGCCAGCATAGACATGCCCATGATCAGGAAAATAAGATCATCATGCAATACTTGAGCCAGTCTTAGAGGCAAGACTAGGAATACATTTTACCGTTTATTATACCACACGTGCACATGAGTTTCCCTCCGAGCCTCGTGGATATTGCAGACTCGAGAATCATTGCAGTTATAGCATGGAACATAAACATTCATTACAAACTCGGAGATACAAAATAACTGTTATTACTGCCTCTAGGGCATATCTCCTACAGACTCCCACTTGCACTAGAGTCATAATCCAGTTACATGGCTTCCCTAACACCAATGGATGTCCGGTGCTGCTCATGCTTTGCTCGTGGTAGAGGCTTTGTCATCGGGTCTGACACGTTCAGATCCGTGTGAACTTTGCGTACTTTCACTAAACCCGCTTCGACATGATGTCGAATGAGTTTATATTTGCGTTCAATATGTCTTGTCTTATGGTGCGAACTTGGCTCCCTTGCCTGAGCCACGGCGCCACTGTTATCACAATAGATCTCCACCGGGTCCAGAGCACTTGGAACCACACCAAGGTCTTCAAGAAATTGCTTGATCCATACCACCTCCTTGGAGGCTTCTGAAGCAGCAACATATTCCGCCTCCGTCGTAGAATCCGCCACAGTCTTTTGTTTGGAACTTTTCCAATCAACTGCACCGCCGTTCAAAATGAAAACATAGCCTGATTGAGATTTGAAGTCATCTGGGTCAGTCATGAAGCCTGCATCAGTGTAACCACTTACAATGAGCTCTTCATCACCTATGTACACAAGGAGTAAATCCTTGGTCCTTCTGAGATACTTAAGAATACCCTTGACTGCGACCCAGTGTTCCAATCCTGGATCACTTTGGTACCGGCTGCTAACACTTAGCGCATAGGAAACGTCCGGTCTTGTACATAGCATGGCATACATAATAGAACCAACTGCCGAAGCATATGGAACATCATTCATCTGTACTCGCTCATCGAGAGTCCGAGGACACTGATTCTTGCAAAGCACTGTGCCAGGTGACATGGGGAGTAGGCCTTTCTTGGAGTTCTCCATGTTGAACCTTTTCAACACCTTGTCAATGTACGTGCTTTGGCTAAGCGCTATCAGGCGTCTTGATCTATCTCTATAGATTCTGATGCCCAATACATATGCCGCTTCGCCCAAGTCTTTCATTGAAAAACTCTTTTTCAATGAGTCTTTTATTTCGCTAAGAAAATTCACATCATTTCCAATCAACAGTATGTCATCCACATACAAGATTAGAAATGCTTTTCCGCTCCCACTAAACTTCTTGTAAACACAAGATTCTTCGTCATTCCTGATGAAGCCAAACTGTTTGACCACTTCACCAAAACGAATGTTCCAGCTTCTTGACGCTTGCTTCAGACCATAAATGGCTTTCTGAAGTTTGCATACCTTTCTAGCATCCTTATGAACGACAAAACCTTCTGGCTGTATCGTGTATACATGCTCTTTGAGGTTTCCATTTAGGAAAGCCGTTTTGACGTCCATCTGCCATATTTCATAATCGAAATAAGCATCAATTGCTAGTAATATCCGAACAGACCTAAGCATAGCTACGAGCGAGAAAGTCTCGTCGTAGTCCACTCTTGGAACTTGCGTGAACCCTTTCGCGACAAGTCTAGATTTGTGGATAGTAATGTTACCATCCGCGTCCATCTTTTCTTTTGAAAATCCATTTACAACCAATGGGCTTTACGCCTTCTAGAAGTTCTTCCAAGTTCCAAACTTGGTTTTCGTACATGGATTCCATCTCGGATTTCATGGCCTTGTGCCATTCCCTTGAGCTGGCCCCGCCATCGCTTCCTTGTAATGCGCAGGTTCATCGTCTTCAAGAATGAAGATTTCGTTATGAAACCACTCAGGTGGCTGGATAGCCCTACCTAATTTGCGCGGTTCAGTTACAACATTGTCTGAAGTTTTCGCATCACATGTGACAACTTCCGGCTCGGTTGTAGGGATAATTAGCGGAATTTCTTCCGGTTCCTTAGCCATATCAACGGTTGCCGAAGATTCACTAATCTCATTAAGTTGTACTGTCCTCCCACTTACTTCTTTAGCGAGAAACTCTTTCTCGAGAAAGACTCTGTTTCTAGCGACAAACACTTTGTGCTCGGAGGGAAGATAGAAGGAATACCCAATGGTCTCATTGGGATGACCTACAAAGTAGCATTTATCTGCTTTGGGATCAAGTTTGCTAGGCTGTAAACGTTTTACGTATGCCTCACAACCCCAAATTTTGAGATGCGACACAATGGGTTTCTTCCCATACCATAATTCAAATGGCGTCGTCTCAACATATTTAGACGGTGCTCTGTTTAATGTATAAGCGGCAGTTTCTAGTGCGTGACCCCAAAAAGATATCGGCAGATCTGTAAGAGACATCATCAACCTTACCATGTCTAACAGGGTTCGGTTACGTCTTTCCGATACTCCGTTTCTTTGTGGAGTGCCGGGAGGCGTAAGCTGTGAAACGATTCCACGGTCTCTCAGATGTTGGCTAAACTCATGACTAAGGTATTCGCCCCCGCGATCAGACCACAGAAACTTAATCCTTTTGTTACGATGATTTTCTACCTCATTCTGAAATTCTTTGAACTTTTCAAAGGTTTCCGACTTATGCTTCATTAAATAGATATATCCATACATACTTAAATCATCAGTAAAAGTCACGAAGTAGAAATAACCACTCCGTGCGGCCGTGCTCATTGGACCACATACATCACTATGTATTATTTCCAACAATTCACCCGCCCGTTCAGAATGACCCGTGAACGGCGTCTTGGTCATTTTCCCCATCAAGCAAGCTTCACATGTGTCAAATGATTCAAAATCAAAAGACGGTAAAACTCCATCTTTATGGAGTATTTGCATGCGTTTCTTTCCGATGTGGCCAAGCCGACAGTGCCACAAGTAAGTGGTGGTGGTATCAGCCTTCTTAAGGCGTTTAGCATTCACGTTAAAGACATCATTTCCACATTCAAGATTTAGTATGAAAAGGCCCCCAACAATGGGTGCAAATCCATAAAACATATCCTTACAATAAAGTGAACAACCATTGTTCTCAGACTTGTACGAATACCCATCGTGTACTAAACATGATCCGGAGATAATGTTTCTACACAATGCCGGAACAAAATAACAGTTATTTAGTTCTAAGGTAAATCCAGAAGGGAGACGTAGAGGCATAATGCCGACGGCTTGAGCGGCGATCCCAGCGCCGTTCCCGACGCGCATCACGACTTCATTCTTTACTAGTTTGCGCACCTTCTGAAGCCCCTGTATCGAGTTGCAAATGTGAGCAACCGATCCGGTATCAAATACCCAAGACTTAGAATTTTTGCTAGCAAGCAAAACATCAATGACATTAACTTGTATAACAATTATACCTTTTCCGGTTTTCCCGGACTTCTTATCTTCCAGATACTTCTTGCAGTTTCTCTTCCAGTGTCATGTGCCCTTGCAGTAGAAGCACCCAGTTTCATTCTTGGCTCCGCCCTTAGAGTTGCTTTGGGAGCCGGTCTTACCGGCGCCCTTGCCCTTCTTTGGCTTGCCTTTCTTTTTGAAACTGACGGTTTTATTCACAAGCAACACTTGCTTGCGATTTTTCCGCAGTCCTCTTTCCGCAGTTTTCAGCATGGCGAGCACCTCTTCCGGTGTCTTCTCCATCCCACTCATGTTGTAGTTCATGATAAAACCGTCGTAAGACGGGGGGAGTGAAGAAAGCATCATGTCCATCATATGGTCAGGTGGAAGTGGAAATTCCAGGGTTTTAAGCCTTTCAGCATAGCCAATCATTTTGACTACGTGTTCGCCAACTGAACTGCCCTCAGCCATCTTGCATTCCATCAAGGTCTTCATGATATCAAATCGTTCAAACCTTGCGGTTTCCTTGTACAGGGCATCCAATTCCCGGATCATATCACAGGGTTTATGGAATTCAAAACGTTTTTGAAGCCCTGGACTCATGCAAGCTAGTATGAGGCACTGCACTAAGTTATGATCATCATCCTTAGTGGCCTAGACATTTTGTTCATCTTCCGGGGCATCTGCCGCCGGTTTAGCTGGAAGAGCAGTTTCAAGCACATACATTTTCCTAGCGCTCCTGAGGACAATCCTCAGGTTACGGACCCAGACCGCATAGTTGCTTCCAGTCGCAGCTAACTTTTCTTTCTCTAATATCGGGCCTAAGTTGAACGTGGCGTTGCGAGCCATTTGATCTACAACGGTAAACACAAGTTTCACTTAGACTTTGTTCATAATGATTTTTTGCACTAGTGAATAAACAATTTTATTCTAAAGTGCGCTCCCACTCAAATCAATATCTCTCATAATTGATCGTGAGTGATTCAAGATCCAAATTGCAATTCAACGTCATTGTTCGAGATGAACACTGATGGCGCGAACTATAATTGGTAGGCAAACTTGCCGATCACATCTCTATGTGACTCTTGTTCATCTTTCGATGCGTGTGTTCCGAGCTCAGGACGATCCTGCCATGAACGTCAAGACAACCAAGTGATCTTGCTGCGAGGTCTGACCTCACCCGCCTTACACCCGTACAATCGTTCGTACCCATGTAGATCATGGCGCACCCCGAAAGGAAAGATGATGTGACAGCGCTACACTTGGGAGAACACTAACTACTTGATATTTTTAGTGAGAGATCACCCTAATAAAAAGCGACTACCGCGCAATCAAAAGGGTGCATCATAAGGGATAAATATCTCAGGCAATTCATAATAGCATGATATGGTATAGCCTTTCTGACGGAGAAGTCTTTAATTTCTTCGTCTTCGGCATTTGCGTCGGTGTTCACCTTCGCGAAGATTGCCACCACCTTGTCGATGCACCAGATAATATTGCTATCTCTATAGCTAATAAACTAAGTGCATTACTTAAGGTTGACACGCAGGTCATTAAAGTGACAATCATATGGCTCCAGCCATCATGCCGAATCATGACACGCAGGTCATGTTAATAAATTTACATCATATAGTCATCTCATACATAATCGAATTAATATGAGCATTGCTATACCACATCACATGCACATCCTGCAAAACCAAGTTAGACGCCTCTAATCGGTTTATGCAAAATTTTATTTTACGTGACTTCTAAGGTTTTGACTTAAACCGCAGCTACCAATGTTTATCATCAAGTATGATTATTCAAGTCGCTAGATTAACATTCCAGGGTGTATGAAACACGAGATAATAAAATCTCGAGCCCCACACTAAACTTCGTCAAACGCATGACCCCCGTGCAGATCATATCTGCATTGCCCTTTCGTCTGCGAATTTCATCTTTCTTTTGACTATGGCGGAACCCAAAGAACTGATAGCACTTCGTTGATCAATCAGGATCGCGAATTGCCAGATGTTTGTCAAATTCCACGATGCTGTCTCGAGATCAGAAATACGCAAATTCTAGGGAAGCAACAAGAACGTCGGGTAACAAATTTCATCTGCCACCCGCATAAATAATTTTCAGCAATAGATCTCATCTACTCCAAAATTATATTATGCAATACCCATACATCTCCATGTATTCTAGATCGTAACCTGCATCTACGCATAACCTGGCTCTGATACCACTGTAGGGGAACGCGACAGAAAACAAAAAAATTCGGTATAGCGAGCACGCCCAGGATCACTATGGAGACTGCATACAGGGTTTGATCTGATCCGTACCGACTCGTAGCGCAACGGAAGAAGAGTCGGTGTAGATCGTCGGTGCAGATCCGTGCAGCTAGGATTTACAACCTCCCAACCGCAAGGATATACTCCCTCGTCGGACAGCCCTTCGGGAGGCGGTCGGACAGTCCCTCGGACGATGTCACGAACAGCCCGTCTGGAGGACCTTCGAAACTCGAACGGAAACTCGGACAGCCCTTCGAGAGGACACTCGAAAAGCCCCTCGGGCAAAAGATCGAAACTACCACCTCTCTTTGGGGTTGCACACATACGGTGTCAGCTATCCGGCAGGGCTTCGCCGTCCAGAACTAGTTCCTGCCGAAACCCAGACAGCCTTTCGGCTCTACGAAACTATTTCGCTGGGAGGGAGAGAGAAGCCAGAAATGTCTATGGCATGTGTATGAGAGCAAGGATGAGGTTTGGAGAGCACCCCTCCACCTCTATTTATAGGAAAACCAAGGGGAAAAGTTGGCATTCAAAAATACCAAAAGTACCCCCACTTTATGTCTTACATAAAAAGAATAAAGCAAAAAGGGATGGCATGTGGAGCTCCAAGGAGCTCCACCTCCCTTGGCCGGCCACCCCTTGGGGGCCCCCCATGAGGGGCTTTCTTGGCCCCCCAAGCCCTTCTAGAAGCCTTTTGGAAAATATCCCAAAAGGTGCTTTCCAAAAAATATCCATAAAGCACTTTCACTATTCACGAAGACATTTTTCTGCGTCCGTTAAATCCCAAATTATTTATGTGTGCCTAGAACAATTCCAGTACCCACTAAAACAATTTTGAACGCATTCCGAAACAATTCCGGAACAATATTTTCTTCAGCGAAAAGCTACCATTGCAGTTCCGGCTGCTCCGGAACATTTCCGGTTTTTCTCTCCGGAAAAATTCCAGAAGTTACCAGAACAATTCTGGCACCCTCCAAGAATTTCCAGGCATGTGCCGGAACCAATATGACTTAATGGAATACCCTGAAACAACTTTTTAGTTTCACCGAAACTATTCCGGTGTTCTCTCCGGAACGTTTCCGTTGTCTCCGAAACTTTTCCGGTGATTTTCTCTCAGACTCCCCGTCTAGTATTCAGCAGATAGATGACCCTTAAGCGTGTGACCCTATAGGTTCGGTGAAGTATAGACATGACCCGGAACACTTTCGGATCAATGATCAACATCAGAGCCGTGGACACCCATATTGACCCCTATACTCACACGAATGAATATTCGAGTGAACCTCCAGTTGCCGTGTGCTATTCCTGTTGCTTCACGATATATTACAAACACCCGAGGTGAGATTTATTGCATCCCCGTGGATCAACAACTTGTCCACCATGCAAGTTACCTCGTTACCGGTTTTGTTCTCTTTTCTCGTTTCTGTGTTCCGGCATCCCAGTGATCAAATCACAATGTGTCTGGCCAGACGATGATGGATACCGTAACACCAAGAGGGCCCGAGAATATCTCTCCATCGTCGGAGGAGAAAATCCCAATCTTGAGCTATCTTGTTTCTTGTCATACTTTTCCGTGAACCCGTAAGCCGCCATAATAGCTACCCAGTTACGGATGACGTTTAACAAACCCCAAAGTTCACGAAGCAAGTACGAAGGAACTCGATACTCTCATGGTCTAAGGAATTATGCAAACATTAACTATCTTTGTGTTATTAACCATTAACTTATAACGAATGTATCTCATAGCATAACATCAATTCGGGTCGATTCAACACAAGTGTTCTATTAACATTGTGCCCTCAAAATTGCCCGCATAGACATGCCCATGATCAGGAAAACAGGATCATCATGCAATACTTGAGCCAGTCTTAGAGGCAAGACTAGGAATACATTTTACCGTTTATTATACCACACGTGCACATGAGTTTCCCTCCGAGCCTCGTGGATATTGCAGACTCGAGAATCATTGCAGTTATAGCATGGAATATAAACATTCATTACATACTCGGAGATACAAAATAACTGTTATTACTGCCTCTAGGGCATATCTCCTACACATTCATCATCGGCTTCATCTCACACGCCGTCAGGTGGGATACCTTGATACCTTGTGACTTCGGTGTGCCTCGTCGACATCTCGGTGAACGGACTCATGTTCCACGATGCAATCTGTCTATTTTATCTAATGATTTAATTTCGCATTCCATCCGATTGTAGGGTAAACGGATTCATGTTCCACAAGTACTACTCTATAGCCAAGTCTTTTGAGGAACTGTGGAAGGAGATAAGAGCTGGCTATTCCGAAGTGCGGATTTCGTGCCTCGAAGATGGCATCACTCAAAGACGAGCCAATGTTGTTGGCACTAACTAAAAATGAATTTTTCGGTACATCATACTACTCAGTAGGGGGTGTAGTCTTAGTCTAATCTGACGGTTGATCAACGATGTAATTATTTAATTTCTATCTCATAAGTCAAGAGTACTTTTGTCCATAGTTTTAGGGGTTAATTTAATCGATCGAGCTCGAGTCATCCTTGATTTCTCTTTCGCAACTTGCACCAATGGATCGATCATGCGTCGTGCTTGCTTTTCCCTCCCAGCCGCCCTCAAAAAAATGTCCGCGAATTTATAAAATGTCCATGGAAAACCTTGAATGTGAATTTTTTTTCTCAAATTTAATAACTGTTGAAGAAATTTATTATTTTACTTGAATTTGAAAAGATGATCATGTATTTCAAAAATGTTCACAAAAATTAAAATGTTCCTGTATCAAAAATTGTTCCCAAAATTTAAAATTGTTCACGTATTTTAAAAATGGTCATGTTTCCAAAAAATATTGTCGATCTTAAAAAAATATTCGTATAACTAAAACATGAAAAAAAGAAGAAAGAAAGAGCAAATGGAAAACCCCTCAAAGAGAAACCATTGGAAGAAATGAACAGAGAAGAAACATTGAGTTGATCAACAAAATAAAATTGTTATTGTTGAAAACTGGCCCAATTCCTACTCGCGCGGCCTAAAAAGAGATAGCGAAGAACATCATCTGTCCATGTCGCGCTTAGACTGGGAGCGGCTATGTATCGCCTATTTAGAGATCAAAAGAGGTCTCGCCTCAAGGCACCCTCCCCGTCGCTACTATTGGGCCGATCCAAGTAGCTCCTTGAAGGTTAGTTTGGTTTTGTTTTTGTGTTTTCTTGCCTTTTCTTCATATTTTTGAAAGAAATATTCTAAATACATATATTACAAAAACTTAATATTACCTAAAAAATATTAAAAATCGTGAATTTGAAAAATGTTAATGCAGTGTAAAATATTTGTTAGCATAGTTATAAAATGTCGATAGCATTAATAAAATGTTCGTAGCATTTAAAAAATGTAAGTGACATTTAAAAAATGTTTATACTGTGTAAAAACAAGTTCATGAAATTTATGAAAATGTTTCATACCGTCCAAAAAAATGTATATTACGTTCAAAAATGTTCATGTGTTTCAAAAAAATATTCATGAAATTAATTTTTTTTATAAAATGTAAGAAAATGTTTGTATTAGTCAAAAAAGTACTTCAACGTGTATTTGAATTTTTTAACACACATTTGAATAAATGTTGAAAAATATGTGTTTAAAAAATGTAATCATGTATTAAAAAAATATTAACCATTATAGAAAATGTTTTAGGTCTATAGAAAAAATGTACAATGTGTATGAAAAAAGTAGACAACAGGAAAAAAAAATCGTGTATTTGAAAAATGTAAAACGTGTAATAAAAAAATGTTCCCGGTGTATACGAAGAATGTACATCATACATGAAAAAATTTAGACATGTGCTGATAAAATAGAAAAAAAAGGAAAGGAATAAGAAACCAAATAGCAAAGGAAACCAAAAAAATCCCAAACAAAAAAATACAATGAAGAAAACCGATGCAAATCAATAAGAAAAAACGCAGAGAGAAACCGATACAAACCGATGCAGGTAGGTTTGGCCACCACTAAATTGAACTAGTAGACGTTGCGCATGCTCGTAGTCTTAGGCTGTGTTTTGTTGGACTTTTGCAACCAACTTCTGGCTTTCCAAAGCTACAAGCTAACCAAAGGGCTAAAATGAGAAGCAGAAGTTGCAAAAGCTACAGCTTCCTCGTATTGTAATTTTCGCAGCAGGTGAACCCCCAACTTCAGCGCTGCATTTTTAGCTGTCCCCTGCAAGTTTCGTAGTATTTACCCACGTTTGCCACTAGCAAGTGAAAAACGATTGGGTCCTATTCCTCCCGAGCGAGGCATCCACCATCAGAGATAAAAAAACCTGCTCGTTCCCCCATTGACCCGAGCGACAGCTAGAGTTCCTAGCCGCTGCGGCCGCCGCCCCTTCGCCGCCGCGCGCCCAACCGCCGCCGCCGCCTCCCGCGTCCGCCGTCCGCCTCACCGCGGCGACCTCCTCCCTTCTCCACCGCCCGGCGTGGCTTCCTCCTTCCTTAACTACCGGCCTGCACCACCGGAGCAGCAAGGGCCGCCACCCCTCCACCGGCGCCGCCTCCCACAGCCCCGCCGCGACCTCCTCCATCCATTCTGCCATGTAGCTGCACCCCTTTCCTCCCACTGCCCTTGTCCCCCCTCCCATGTCCTGTACGAAGTAGGTTTTTTTTTTGGGTCTGTTGGTAGTGACTGAATTCATGTGAAGTGATGAACAATGGATGTTTTTTGACATATTGATGCATATAGCTTGTCATATTGTTGTATATTCATGTAAAGTGGATGACATTTTGATATGTTGTTGCATATTGCTTGTCATATTGTTGTATATTGATGTAAAGTGGAAGAAATTTTGATAGTATTGTTGCATATTCTCGATGTTGGTGTACAGTGGCTGGTTTGGATGATTGGTTGTCATATTGTTGTATGTTGATGTAAAGTGGAAGAAATTTGGATGTAAAGTGGAAGAAATTGCTATGCAAGTTTAGCTATATCGATGGAGGTCATAGTAGGATAGCTGATGATTGTCTAGCGGTGACAACATAAGTTTAGCTATCTCGATGCAGGTCATCATCATGTGAACCATATGTGTTTTCTATGGTGCATGTGTTTTGTAATATACTATGGAATTACTATCTATTTAAATGTATGCAACATCAAAGTACAGTTGTTGTATTGCGTATGTATTAGCTATGAATCGCCTACATTGTCATAATTTTCCTTTGGAAAATGATCATTCAATTACTTACAAATGTACATATCACTGCCTTACGGTCAATAAGTATATAAAAATATTCACCCAGGCCTCATGGGCAATATAGACAATTCACAGCCAAACCTATAGTTTCACAGCTGTTTTACCAAACAGCCTTCAGCTTTTCCACAGCAACATTTTCACATCAGCTTTTCTACAACAGCTTTTCCAAAGCAGCTTTTTCAGAATCTGCAGCTCAACCAAACACAGGCTAAGGCCATTTTGCCGCCGGCGAGTAACTCTCGAAAGTCCTCGATGGAAGTCGGATCTTCTCGCTGGTGATCCTCTCGATTCTTGTACAGATAGAATGCATGCATGTTGACATGTTTTCATGCATGCGCCACCACTTGTGCAAAAGTGCATGACACACTCACGCATGCATGCCATGCCTCCTGTGTAAACTACAGTGCATGCGTGTCATGTTGCTTTCCACCACGATCGACTGCATCGGCATGTATGGCCGCCGGAGTACCCACATCATCGGATACATTGTAATCCTCTATCTTGTATGCTCAAATGAGTCAAATCCAACGACACGTTTCGCGCACAATCATATGTGCGTGCATGTGCATCACAATCATTTTTTATTGAAAGATCGCGGCCTGCACGATTGATTTTATTGGGTTACAAGTCAATCCAAAGGATAAAAAACAAGCTTCTGGCACAGACTGGCTGTCTCTAGCCACTTGTATGAACCCACATCGGCCTAAACGGTCAAAGAGTTTTCTCGTCAAAATTAGTGGGCCCACATCAGCGTTGCCAAATGGAAATTATGGCCTCAATGGTGGGCCCACATCAACCGGAAGAGTCAACCAAGTCTCCTCCTCGCTGTGGCTGACGTGGAGAAGTGGTGAGTCCCAGACATAAGGAAACGATGAAAGTTGACGGCAAACTAACGACAACTGTCGAAGACGGCGCTGAGTGGTATAGACCTAATTTCTAGGGAAGCGTTAATGGCACAGACAAAAAATACGCAAGTTTGAATGGCATGATTCGAATATGCAACTTCGATAGTGACTCATACCGACTTTCCCTGTTTTTTCTAAGGTAGGTCCGTGTGTCAATAATGCCATCCCTGCTAATGTAACTAGATGCCGTGTTTGGAGTTATTTTGTTGACGGTAAATGTTCAACTTCGTGTTCATATTTGGATTTATTTTAGATGAATTTTATCAAACTCGTCGTACATGGTCCACCGTTTGAAATTTCTTTGATCAGTAACTTCATCTTCCTGTTTCAAACGACTTTCATGTTGTACGTTTTCTGTTTCGACGGCCGTAGACTAATATATGTGTATCTCCCTCTTGTACTGTAATAAGATGTTTACGTGATGGTTTAGACAAAATTTGGTAAATCCACCATACACGCTCGACCATTTGAAATATTCTTTGACCACTAGCTTCATCTCATTGTTTCACAGAACTTTCATGTTGTACATTTTTCATTTCGACTGTCTAATAGAGCTATACTTATCTAGTCTAATTTAACTATGTGTGTCATGTGTAGATGTTAATTCTTAATTGGGTCCAATATATGCAACCAAATGTCGCGTAGTGCATCAGCCCAGCCCAGCCAACGCGGATCACCAAATGCGGGAAAATTACTTTCCTAGTGCAGCCAGCCTATACACAGACTGCCAAACTATGTACAAAATATGGTTTTGGCCCTATATTTATTAAGGCAGGCCAAATGAGTCACACATGCAAATACCATGAAAATGATGCAACCTACCAAACACATCCTTAGAGCATCTCCACTCGTTCGCCCCCCCCCCCCCCCCAGCGCATCCGGCGAATGCGTTTTGGCGTTTGCGCCGGCGGGTTTTTCGCCCTGGGGGCGATCGAGTTCCCAGCTGCGCCCCCAGGTTTTGGCCCCCAAACGCCCAAAAAAATCAAACTTGTCTTTCCCGCTACCAAAAACGCCACACGTTCGGCGATCACCATGCCACAAGTCGGCGATCATCATGCCACAGTTCGGCGATCAAACATACCCGAAAGTTCGGCGATCAAAAGGAAGGAAGCATAGACAAGGAACACATCAAATGGCGGGGTCCTCTGGCGTGGGACTGGCCGGGGTCGGCGTGGGCGCAGACGTGCTCGGCGTCGGCGTGGCTTCATCGCTCGGGCTGGGCGTCGGCGTTGGTGTCGGCGTGCACGTAGGGGCGGTGGTCGACGCCGGCCAGGGCATCTGGTTCAAGATGAGGCCGCGCTCCGCCAGGTACCACGCCTTGACCTGCTCGTCCATCGTCGACATGTCTGCCACCATCAAGAACGCCAGGTCGGTGTTCCTCTTCTTCGCGGCGACGCGGCTTGTGCGTAGTGGCCGGGCGGAAGGTTCATCATCCCTCCCGCGCGGGACGCCTCTTCCTGCTCTGCCGCCGCGTCCCTGGCCCTCTTGGTGATGAGCCTGTTCCGCCGGTCGGTGGTGACCGCCTCCCGGCGCTGAACATCCGCCCTCCACTCGGCGTTCGACAAACCCGCTGGCCTTGCCATCGGCGCCCTCGCCTTCCTCTGCTTCGGCTGGGTGGAATCGGCGGCGGCGCGAGGAGCCACATATTTCTTCGGCGGCATGGCGCCCGGAGAATGGAGGGAACGACGGGGGAGAAGGGGAAGCAATGGGGAATTGGAGGGAAAAGGCGGGTAAAAACGGCGGGATTATGCCTGTTGTCGCCGACAGTGCGGCCCCACGCGTCTTTTCGCTTCAGCCGGTGCCCCCAGGCGCCCCCCGGTGCGCTGGGTTCGGCTCGGGTTCGCCGGTTGTTATTTCGGCCCAAACCGGCGATAAACAACGACCTGGGGGCGCGACTGGGCCGATTTTTCGCCGCCGGCGCTAAAAAAGGCGCCCTGGGGGGCCTGTTGGGGGGGGGGGCGAGTGGAGATGCTCTTAGTGGCTGTCCATTTCGCCGCCGGCGAAGTGCTCTTCAAAGTCTTACTCGATAGAAAGCCAGTGATCTTCTCGATTCTTGTACGGTGGAATGCGTGTTGACATGCTTTCATGCATGCGCCTAGTCCGTTGCAGCTTGTGCCACCACTTGTGCAAAAGTGGATTTTTTTTCAAAAGTATGACTAAATTTATAACAAATTTGAAAATTATACGGCGAAATGAAAAAATACCGAAAATATGACCCCGTCGGCCTGCGGTGGGCCGAAAGGGGCCCTGTCGGCCAGCAGTAGGCCGAGCGCAGCCTGTCGGCCACCAGTAAGCCGACTGGTGGGCTGTCGGCCACCAGTAGGCCGACTGGTGGGCTGTCGGCCACCAGCAGGCCGAAAGGTGGCTGTCGGCCACCAGCAGGCCGAAAGGGGGCTGTCGGCCGCCCGACCGTTTTCTTCTTCCTCTCGCTCTCTCTCTCTCTCTTGTTCCTGGTCGCTGGCAGCTCTCTCTCTCTCTCATTTCCTAATGTTTGTTGTCAAATACAGAGACAGTTTGCGCATAGCCAGGTGTGGGGCTGCTACCCCTCCTTCACGGCGCAGTTTGACAGTTTGCACGAGGATCAAGTTATCTGGGAGCCATACTCCGATCGTGCTATTTCCTCCAGATGTGCAGATGGGATTTCTGGAATGTGCACTAGAGATCGGCATTATTGGATGACCAAGGTCAGGTTGGTGTTCGACGTGACGGTTGAGGAGATGGCTATTCATAGGGTGATGAGACAGTTCGGTCGATGCCAAGAGCCTGACATTCCTGTTATTCCACACTTACCAGATCACGTGCACAAGTAAGTAATACTACTTTAGTTATCATGTCTGCATTCAGAATATAACTAATCATGTAACGTGCATTTCAATCTCAGGTACACTCGCTCAGGAGGAAACAAGTCCCAGGATTCTTGGCTTCGTGACATTAGCCCTTACGTGGACGAATGGACTACTGCGCCGACAAATATCTGGGATGAAATTCGGCCCTTTGACTGGGACAAGTTCGGGTTGTATCTGCAGCGTTACCGGCATAGCACGAGGATCTACTTGGTTCCATCATCAGCTCCTGATCAGATCGAAGCCCCTCTCACCAGCGATCTGTTCCCAACTGCCTCTGTTGTCGGAACCAGACACCACGCGATACGTGCTATGTTTCTCACATGTTAAGTTTTTTCTTAACCTGAACATATACAATTGGTTAACTATTCGTGTTGTCTGCCATACAACGATGATCTAATTGGTTAACTCTCCGTGTACAGGGTGACTTGGCATGCGAGGTGCTAGATGAGGTTTCCTCTTTAATGCAACGCTTTGAGAGAGGAGATAATATCCCACCGCGAGAGCACGTCTCATGGTTGAGGGGTCTTCATGAGAAGGTACGCGGGATTTACGCAGCTGTTACATGTAGACGATCTTCGGATGTTGCTATTCCTCGTCCAGCACATCGTCCGCCACGCCCCTCTCTGCAGCGTTCAGAACCTCGAACCTCTGTGCACCGTTCGGAACCACGACCTTCACAACCAGGGAGCTCTTCCTGGCAGCAGACACCTCCTTCACAACCAGGGAGCTCTTCCTGGCAGCAGACACCTCCTTCACAACCAGGGAGCTCTTCCTGGCAACAGACACCTCCTTCACAACCAATGAGCTCTTCATGGCAGCAGATACCTCCTTCACAACCAGGGAGCTCTTTCTGGCATAATCAGATGGACCTAGGTAACACTACTTTGTACATTCTTTTAAACATTCTAGGTTCGCAAATCAATTTTACATGTTTTACTTTACCGCAGTCGGCAGCCAGTCGCAACCGTTCATGCAGTCTAATGTCCAGTCACCGATGTTTACTGGTGCTGGTTCGTTCTTTGCCGGCGACGGCGACGACGATGACCGAGCTGCAAACACCTATGATTTCTCGGAGACAGTTCTTGCCACTCCACCACCACCATACACGCATGAGACACAGACACAGACAGACGACGCGGCCTATGGTCGTGGTCATTGTGAGACTCGTCCACCGCGTGAGCGCTTATCGCCTTCCGGTCCTCGTCCGAGGAAGCCGAAGATTCGTCGCCGTCCGCAGCAGTGATATGGTTATCTATGTATGAGACATGACTATCTAATTATGTATGAGACGTATGTCTATTTTATGTATGGGACAAATTACTATCTACTTATGTATGAGACGTATTCATGTTTTATTTCAGTGGTCAATTGGTCTAGAGAGATAACACTTCTACTGCGAACTAAATGCATCCAACGCCGCGCTTTACATAAAACATAATGCCCACAAAACAAGACAATACACAACGATAATATATGTCTAAACGGTACGAGATACATTTCCAACCAGACTACAACAGATAATTAAGATGCATCGAAAATAACATGCATAAAATAAGATACATAAAAATTAAGATACAACTTGCTGCGAATTTTAAGATACGACTTGCTGCAATGCAAACGTTACGATACAATAACATAAATCTACTGAGTCCAACGGGGATATTTTCCTTTTCCATCACCAGCTTCTTCTGCTGCCTTGGCTGCACGAGCCCTTTCTTTCTTCATCTGCCTCTCAGCCTCACGGGCCTCCTGTCGCTGTCGTTAAACCTCCGCCAGTCGAAGTCCCTCTTCTCAGTTTTTCTTCTTCATCTCATCAAGAAAAGCCCACTGCTTCACACAGTACTGTTGCCACTCTCTCTCCTACTCTGCTTTCTCATCTGCTGCCGCCTTCGCGCGACGCTCTTCCGCGTCCAAGCTTGCCCATGCACGACGACCTCTTTCACGAATCTCGGTCACCGCCCAGTCCGGTTTTTTCGTGTCAATCCAACGATAGTACATGCACAAAGGCGGAGGAGACTACAACAAAAATAGAAATAGAAATATCAAATCAACAATAATATCCACAACGTGTTTATTCTTGCTGACTGAAACATACCGGAGGCCTGATGTACGGTGAAATAGCAACGGGTGGATCTTCCTCATAATTGGCGCACATGAAAAACTTCATGCCCAACCAATCTGAAAAATCCGTCACCTCCTTCACCTTGCAGAGATCGCCACACCAACAACGAAGTACTTCCACCCCCCGAGGCAAAGTCGCACTCTTCATTTTCGTAGGCCTAATGCTTTGATCCGAGCAAGGCAAACTCATAATGACTAGCGCGTTGGTGTTTTGAAGTGCGGCTGGACGATGGAGAAGAGAGTGAGAAAGAGCAAGCAGTGTGGGCAGAAGCAAAGAGAAGAGCGTGAGAGAGCAGGCAACGGCATCTCGTATATAAAGATGAGGAGCACTGTGTTGTCGATAGAAGAAAATAAAACACACGCGTCCGCCGCAGCAACAGCACCGCACCGCACCGCAGACAGCAGGAATCAGACAAAGCAGACAACAGGAATCAGACAAAGCAAACAAAGCAGAAACCCGCTCGGCCGAATCTTTGCCTAAAAATCAGCGCCGTTTGCATAAAAATCAGCGCCGTCACTACAGTCTGCCAATCACTACAGTGTGTGCATCGGAATCAGCGTCTGCGCATGGGAAAAGCAAAGGAAAAGCGAGCTGGCTGAGGGAGAAGCCGTCGGTGGCAATTGGTTTAGAGAGATAACACTTGTACTGCGAACTAAATGCATCCAACTGAAATTAAACATTACCACTGAATTAAACAGTACAACTGAAATAAACAGTACAACTGAAATAAACACTACAACTGAAAATAAACAGTACTACATAAAACAATACTACATTAATGCATCATCCTCCTCTTCCGTCGATGCAGATCTCTTGCCCTTTGTCGAAGTAGAACTCTTGGCCTTCGACGATGCGGTAGTCTTGACCTTGGTGCTCGGCATGAAGACGTCCTCTTCGTCCTCCGTCGATGCAGATCTCTTGCCCTTCGTCGATGTAGAGCTCTTGCCCTTCGACGATGCGGTAGTCTTGACCTTGGTGCTCGGCATGAAGAGGTCGTCTTCGTCCTCACTGTCTGCTGACCATAAATCTGAATTATTCCTCGCAAGCCTGATGTAAGATTCACTCTTATGCAGTTTGACCTTCTGCCATCTGCCATGCAACCTGAGAAGTTCTTTCCGTATCTCCTCAAATGTCCTGGGAGGCCACCCACTCCTAGCTAATGAGTGAGCCAACTCATTCATTATGGTGTCACTACTGATGAGTTCCTCCCATGGAACTACTCTATCATCCATCTTGAAATTGGCGGCTAGTTTGAGAAGACGATCGGACATACTAGAGTGAAAACTACGATCAAAAGGATAATGAGGATGAGACATCTCCACGAAAGGATGGCAGGAGCGAAAGGCGTGAGAGAAAGGGGGACAGAAGGGCCTGCTCACCCACCTTACTGCGGATGTGGTTATATAGGTTGTTCACAAGAGAAGATGGTGGGAGAGAAAGGCGGGAAAGATAGGCGGGAAAGAAAATGGCGGGAGAGAATGGCGGGAGAAAAAGTGGCGGGAGAGTATGGCGGGAAAGAAAATGGCGGGATAGTAGGGCGGGAAAAGAAAATGGGGGGATAGTAGAGCGAGATAGTACGATCACTGTGGCAGATGACTTCGGCGAAGGAAATACCAAAAAAATGTACTATTTCTGAAAAAAATTAAAGAAAACTTTTGGGCAGGCTATCTACGGGCCTATCGGCCTCTGGTAGGCCGACAGCCACCTTTCGGCCTGCTGGTGGCCGACAGCCCACCAGTCGGCCTACTGGTAGCCGACAGGCTGCGCTCGGCCCACTGCTGGCCGACAGGGCCCCTTTCGGCCCACCGCAGGCCGACGGGGTCATATTTTCGGTATTTTTTCATTTCGCCGTATAATTTTCAAATTTGTTATAAATTTAGTCATACTTTTGAAAAAAAATCGCAAAAGTGCACGACACCCACACAGATGCAGTGGCGGACCTAGAAATAAAATAGAAGGTGTGCACACTTTAAAAAAATTGAGACTATTTCAATTAGCTTGCATGGGCCTTAAAAATCATCTAATTTTTACATGGTGAAAAATGTTTTCCAAAAATCTGGGTGTGCCATGGCACACCTGGCACACCCCTTGGTACGCCACTGCACAGATGCATATGCACGCATGTCATTGCCTAAACTGTAGTGCATGCAAGTCATGTCCCTTTCCACCACGATTGAGTGCATCAGCATGTATGGCCTCCGAAGTACCCAGATCGGCACTGGCGGAGCTTCGTGAGGGCAAAAGCGTGCCATGGCGTAAACATGCATGTAGTAGTAAATACGCCCCTAAAAAAGTAGTAGTACATACTCCAAGACCACGACCACGACTGCCTTGCTTGCCTGTAACCTCATCACGAACTCACGATTCTGTTGCTCGATGCCTCCCTCAATTAGAGGTGGCGCGGAGCCGCGGAGGTTGAGCTGCCGGCGGCACCGACGCATTGAGCAGCACCGCCGAGCGATGCAGAGGCCTGAGGGCGACCCATGCAGCGGCGGCGGCCAGCCAGGCCAGTAGCGACCTAGACGACGAGCGCTGCTGCACAGGCACATGCACCCCCCCCCCCCCCCCCCCCCCCGCCCCAAACTCTCATCTCTCAGTCAGTACTAATTTTCCTATAAAATGTAGGCTATAGCACTATGAAATTCAATCAATTGATAATACACATCTTAATTTGATACTAGATAATTGTCATGGGCAGCAAGGCTAATCAATGCATAATCGATTTGGTTTTCAAGTGAAAAAGAGATGATACAATTACAAATGAAGTTGGGGAAGATTTTTCCGCAGCAGTTCTCCGTCCATTGCTTGAGTTGAAGTTTTTTTGTGTTTTCTTTTAGTTTGGCCCGCCCAGGTTTTCCTTCGTAGCTCCGCCACTGCAGATCGGTACTCTATCTTGTATGCTCAAAGGTGTCAAATCCAACGACACGTTTCGCGCGGAATCATTTGTGTGCACCACTGTCGTTCTGGACTGAAAGATCGCGGCCTGCAACGATCGATTTTGTTGGCCTACAAACTAGTCAAGCCGAAAAAGTATTCAGGAAAACAAGTTTCTGGCACTGGTTGGCTGCGCGTGCTACTCGTATGCATTGGATCGATAATTCGCTAATGGTTATACTGTACTCTCTCCGTCACATAATGTAAGACTTTTTTGGCACTACGTTTTTTGACACTACACTAGTGCCAAAAAAATCTTACATTATGAGATGAATGCAGTAGTACATAAAATCCATGGAAGGAATAGAATAGTACTACCAGTTGGGCCAACCGAGATCTAGATATCTCGCTGGACCACATGTTTGCTGTTGAACCGTGAGCATCAGCCATTCTCGGAAGGAGATGACCATCAACATCACGTGAGTCTTGTCGCGCGCTGATTTTATTTACTTATTTAGTATTGATCAGCATACCACTTGCCAACTTGGCGCTAGACATTGTCTGACTCGAGATAAGATTTCTGGCATCCACTACACTGTGGTGATCCTTTTTTTTCCATTATAATTTTTTCATAAATAAATAGTAAAACTCTACAACAAATGCTTGACGTACGTAGAAACCAGTTGACACCCGTTCAAGAGCGGGTCAGCATTAAACACAACGCCGGGCAAGCTTCTCCCGTTAGCCCGCTATTTAAACGAGACCAAACGCCAGGCAAGAATCGCACCACAACTCCGCTCCACATCTCCTAGTTGCACCATTTTCTTTACGCTGTCCATGGCATCCAGCGAGCAGGAAGAGCAGTTTTTCAGTATAAAAGTCGGCTGGGTGGCCCGCCGAGCCCGCCAGATACGAGCCAGGCAACTTGCTGCTCCACCTCCCTCGCCTAGCCCGACGGAGCAAGTTGCCGCTCCAAGCCGGCGGGTGGTTCATCAACTCGCCGCTCCAAGCCAGCTTGTGGAGGAGTGGCGAGTTGCTCCAGGCAGGGACGCGGGGGAGCACGGCGGAACGAGCATCGTGGCTGCCATGGACGAGGCCAGACGTCGTGCCATCCGCCGTCAACGTTGAAGGAACCGCGCCCGGTCGGTGGAGAAAGTAGCCGGCTACACGGAGATCGACAAGTTGGTGGCCAGCGTGTCCGTGTCCGCCGCCAACATCAAGTAAAAGTAGAACATGGGAGGCCGCTGCTGCTTGGGTCCCAGGAAGGCCACCGCCGGCGTGCACAGCCGGTGACTTGCCCGGTTCAGCACAAACCATCGTTAGGCACCCTTCCCCCTCGGCTGAAGCACCCCCTTTGCCACTCCGATGAGCGGCACAGCCGGACTTAGGGAAGATACAGAGAAAGAATATACCTCCGGGGCTCCGGGAAGTCCGATGAGCGGGCTGCTGGACACGGGGAAGACAAAGGGATCCGCCCGGCCGGCCGTAGACTAGTGTAGTGTATCCGTGTCGTAGAAATGGAGCTCCGCTCGGCCGGACGTGCACATAGTTTTACCTTCTTAGTTAAAATATGTTCAAAATGTAAATCTTTTCATCCGATTTATATGAAATCCGTCATGTTTGTACGAATTTCGTCCGGTTAGTTTAAATAGTTGTTGAAATGTATGTGGGCAGCATTGGATGGCCGGCTCTGGCATCCATGTCCATGAACTGGTCTCCCTATCCTTAGACGAATGCCGAAGCAAATTTACGAGTCATCGTTGGAAATGCCCTTACGTGCATGATCAAATCTGGAGCTGCGTCCACTTCCCGCAGTGGAGCCGTGCCATGGATCGGAAGGATCATGGACCACCATCGCCTCAAATCGGCGAGCACTATAGTTACTTCCCGAAACACGCCAACAGATAAGATCCTCAACGTGTATGTATTTGTGCGGTACTGTACGTGTACTCCTCCATCGATCGGCTCTAACAAAGGACGGACGAGTGCTCGATCGTGTATTTTTCTCGGCCCATGGATCGCATTCTAGCTGCTGCATATAGGTAGTTGACAGTTTGGGACCTCACGCACTCAACAGCCAGCACTGTTCATGAGAGCCGGCCGTCGAGTACATGGAGACGGGCTTCATCCTTTCTCTAGAGGCAGGCTGGGTGCGGGGCGGTGGTGGAATCCAGGGTGACGTGCAACAGTTTACGTGCGATCCTCTCGTGTAGATCAACAGCTGGCAGAAACGAAGAAGGAAAAACGCCTCATACTCACTCGCAAAAGGTGCAATGACGAGCAGCGGAGCTGGACGCTCTTGTCTTAGGCATCTCCAACGCCGACGCAGACCCGCAAACCTTCCGTAACCATCCGGACTGCGTTGTCCGGACCGCAGAAGCCATCCAACACGGTCATGTATTGGTCCGCGGAACGGTCCGGACGCGATTTCTTCCGTAAACCGAAGACAAACGTGGGGAAGCTTTATGGAGTCCGGACCGCTATCACGCCCGATTCTAACCGCCATGGCCCACCCAAACCCACCCCTCCCTCCCGCGCATGCTTCCCGCCCGAAACGGTTAGCACCGCTCCAGAGCATCAATGCCCGCATTCATGCCCGGCCAGAGCGGACGCGACCGCTCACTGGCGCCGGCATTGAAGCGGCGCGCCGGCCAAGAGAGCGCTGCCCGCGCCGCTTCCCGGTGCAGGCGTCAGCTGCGCGTTCAAACGACACGACGGCCGCCCGTCCGTCCGTCTGCCGCCACATTGATGGCACGTGGTTGCCGAGGCGTCTCCTCTGGCGCCACCCGTCCGTCCCTCTGCCGCCCGCCATTGCTATATAAACCGCTGCCCCGGCCATAGCCGCAGTCATCAGCCACCGATCCCTCTCCACACAAATCCCACCATGGATTCCTCCCCCGTCAAAGCTCTCTGGGACGGGCTGATGCCGGGCCAGAAGAAGGAGATGGCCGCCATTGCTGCCGGCTGGCTGGCTGGCCGGTAGGCAACCGGAAGACGACAACGTCCGAATGGAGGACGTGGCCGACGATGACCCGATGCTACCCTCCTCTTCATCCTCCGCAGCGCCACCCTCCTCCGCCGCCGCGCCTCCCTCGCCGGTGCACTGCACCATGACCATCGGCGAGGCCCGTGCCCATTACTTGGGCATGGTGCGGGAGGAGCAGTTTCGGGAGGCGCAGGCCGACGCTGCCTAAAACCACCACCTCCTCCAGGAGCACCTGCATGCGGAGAGTAGCTTGGCGCCGGCAGAGCGATCGCGCCGGACGCGGACCTGGCGGAGCAGGAGGCGCTGCTCCAGTCCTACCGCTCCACCCGCGAGATCCGCCTCGCCCGCTGGCGGTACCGGCAGCAGGTGACGGAGGTGGACGCCACGTGCAAGGAGTGTGACGAGGCGCTGTTCGGTGAGACAGACGACGAGGAGGAGAACAACGCCGAGGCTATGCCTCGCCGCCACGACCAAGAAGCCGGCATGTCTGCGGGCGCCGCCGGCAGCGAGGAAGAGTAGTGCACGGTAGGTCGCCGCCGCTCGGTCCCAAGAAGGCCACCTCTCCTTCCCTCCTGTCGACGCCAAGCTTGCTGGGCTGAGCATCGTCGGCCGATTAGCTGCTTGGGGCGACGTGGAGGCGGACAGCTTCGCTTCTCGGGGCTCCGGAGGCGGAGGTTACAGAGGCAGAGCTGGAGAGCGCCGAGGCGGAGTTGGAAAAGGTGGTTTCTCTGGGTTCATGGCCGGACAAGGGGAACGGGCGTCGGCGACCATTTAGATTAGGTATTAATTATACCTCCAGAGCCGGACTTGATGTAAATGTAATGAAATCCATCTTGTTTATATGAAATCCGGTCGTGTTTGAACGAATTTCGTCCGGTTAGTTCGAATTGTTGGCCGGATGTATCCGGCTAGCGTTGGATGGCGTCCTCCCGCATCCGTGTCCGCGGACTGGTCCCCCCTTTTCGCCGACGGATGCGGGAGAAAATTTGCGGGTTGCCGTTGGAGATGCCCTTAATAGCCAAGTTTATGACATGCACGATGGTTACGATTTACGAAGCCTTCATGACAATGTTTACCCTATTTAATTTCTTCTGCCAAGATTTATCCAGAAGTTTTTATAATGTGTCACGGTTGCAAGGTTTTTTTATTTCGAAAGCAAAACAATTTCGGACCTCACCGAAATATGCGAAATTTCAGACCTCGCCGAAATATGCGAAATTTCGGAAATTTCGCATATTACAGGAATGAGTTCGGACATTGAGATTTCAAATTTCACTTAATTTTAATGAAGTTTACCTAATTTAAACTTAATTTCAAATTAGTTTGAATCTGACTCAAAATTTCAGGGTTAAAAATATTTCGGACCCTGTCAAAAAATACAAATTTTTGAAAATTTCATTGAATTTTTTGTCCCTGCACAGTTGTATCATCAAGCCAGACCAACTATGTGAACAGAGAGCAGAAAGAATGACTAGTGAGGTCACCACATAGCTCACCATTAGTGCTCATTGGATCCGTCGCCCAGGCGAGGTTGCAGGTTAAACGGGCATGGATGTGGCCAGCCACGTCGGCTTGACAAGTGTACCCAGCCGGTCAGAATTGGGACAAATTGTTAAATTGGGTAAAACTTGACAAGATGTAACCACTTCTAGATAAAATGTGGTTGAAAATTTTAAAATGGGCTTAACACTATCACAAATGTACAAATATGGGGTAAAAAGTGAAATTATTCGTTCTATAATTTGACTATATTACACATGTTTAGACCTAAAGTTGCACATATATTTCATCTCTAAATTTGTACTCCCTCCATTCCATAATGTAGCGCTGCCGCGTTTTTCGAGATTTAAGTTTGACCATAAATTTAACCAACGTGCGCGACTGCGGGGGGGGGGGGGGCAAAAATTATACCATTGAATTCGTATTCGAAATAAGTTTTCAAAGGTATAATTTTTACTCCCGCCGCAGTCGCCCACGTTGATTAAATTTATGGTCAAATTTAAATCTCAAAAAGCGCAGGCGCACTACATTATGAAATGGAGGGAGTACCAGATAATGTGCAACATTTTTTATTTAGAACAAATAATTATCTCAGATTAATGACAAGTAACCAGATTTGCAACCCGTAATTTCGACTACTAAATTACACGTGATGTATGCGCTACCAAAATAAAAATAAAAATAAAAATAAACACAGTTCTGTGCAGTGCTGTTCGACGTTGGGTGCGATTCGGTCCTCACACGTTTATTTTATTTAATATATGCACCTTTTTGGATGAGATATTGTATGTGCCTTTACATTACATTTGTTGTTAGTCATAGGCCTGATCCAACACCTGGAGATAACTACATATAATACTTCTTTTCGGGACAACATAAGCATACTGATAAGGGCACCGTCCTCTGTACCCTCGTGCTTTTCTTTTCGAACTAAATCACGATCATGTGGTTATCCCACTACCAGTACTACATAAACCTACCACAAACTTTTTCCAAGATTCCAACTGATGATACTTTTGTGGCATGTTAGTAAGGGTTAATCTGCACCACTTATTCGCAAAAAACAAAAGAATAAAGAATAATTTGCACCACTGGTTGAGCTAGCATAGAAGCTTGTCGTGCATCCATGCCGGTCAGAATTGGGACAAATTATTAAATTGGTTAAAACTTGACAAGATGTAACCACTTCTAGATAAAAATGTGGTTGGATTTTTTTTTTTAAATGGGCTAAACACTATCACAAATGTACAAATATGGGATAAAAAGTGAAATTATTCATTCTATAATTTGACTATATTGCGCATTTTAGATTTGAAGATGCACATATATTTCTTCTCTAAATTTGTACCTGATAATATACAACCTTTTCGATTTAGAACAAATAATTATCTCAGATTAATGACAAGTAGCCAGATTTGCAACCCGTAATTTTAACTACTAAATTACACGTGATGTATGCGCTACCAAAATAAAAATAAACACAGTTCTGTGCAGTGCAGTTCGACGTGGGTGCGATTCGGTCCTCGCACGTTTATTTTATTTAATATATGCACCTTTTTCGATGAGATATTGTATGTACCTTTACATTACACTAGCGCTGAAGGAGCGCGGCGCACGCCGCGCCCGTGACCGATTTTGTCTATATTTTATCGAAATAAGCAAGAAAATAACATATATTTTTATTTTGTGGTTATTTCTTTTTGGATTACTGTTCACGTGGATGCGTAGTGCTGGTTTACTGTTTTTATTGTTTCGGTTTATTCGGGTGTATTGTTCTGAATTGCAATTCAGTTACTGTTTCGGTTTATGATTTGGGTGGGTTAATGATTTCGGTTTATTCCGGTATTGGTCCGTTTCACCGGTTTTACTGCTCCGGGTCGAGGGAGGAGGAGTCTCAGTTTTTTTGATTTTTTTTTATATTTCTTCTGGATTACTGCTCGCGTGAATGTATAGTGCTGTTTTTTTTGTTCCGGTTTATTCAGGTGTATTGTTCTGGTTCGAAATTCGGTTAATGTTTTCGGTTTATTCCGGTGTTGTTCCATTTGACTGGTTTTGTTGCTCCGAACTATTCGGGGTTGTTGTTTCGGTTTATTTAGACTATTGTTTTTTGTTAGTAGTGCTGAGTTTATTCGGATAATGTTCGGTTTTTGTTTGGGTAATTGTTATTAGGTACTGTTTCGGTTTATGGTTCAGGTGGGTTAATGTCTTCGGTTTATTCCGGTGTTGTTCTGTTTCACTGGTTTTACTGTTCCGGGTCGAGGGAGGAGGTGTTCCAGTTTTTTTGGGTTTTTTTTATATTTCTTCTGGATTACTATTCACGTGAATCGTAGTACTGTTTTACTTTTTTTAGTTGTTCCGGTTTATTCGGCTGTATTGTTTTGGTTTAAAATTCGGTTACTGTTTCAGTTTTATGGTTCGTGTGGGTTAATGCTTTTGGTTTATTCAGGTGTTGTTCCGTTTCACTGGTTTTGTTGCTCGGGGCTATTCGGGGTTGTTGTTTCGCTTTATTTGGGCTATTATTTCGGTTAGTAGTCTTGAGTTTAATCGGTAATGTTTCGGTTTTTGTTTGGGTATTTGTTAGTGCACTTTTAACTGTTATTATGTTATAAAAATGGACAGTAATGGGTCGAGAACTTATATTTCCCACGGGGTTACTGTTCATGCGAATAAACAGTTCCAGACTACTGTTTCTGTGCTCTGGCAGCACAATCATCGAAAAGGATCAGGAGACGATTGAGGCGGCTGCGCATCGGTACGCCGGTGTTGAGAAATGATGTGTAGAAAATTATAAATCCTAACTCTTTATATAAGGACGTGAGGGTGGAGAAAGGGGAGAGAAATGACGTGTAAAAAATATCCCTGTTTTTTTTTTAAAAACGCGCGTATTTTTCATTCGGAGAAAGCAGAAAAAAGAGTAAGAAGGTACTGTTCATCCGAGGGTACTGTTCATTCTCCCCGTGGCACTGTTCATCCGTTGACTACTGTTTCTGTGCTCTAGCAGCACAATCATCGAAAAGGATCAGGAGACGATTGAGGCGGCTGCGCATCGGTACGCCGTTGTTGAGAAATGATGTGTAGAAAATTATAAATCCTAACTCTTTATATAAGAACGTGAGGGTGGAGGAAGGGGAGAGAAATGACGTGTAAAAAATATCCCTGTTTTTTTTAAAAATGCGCGTATTTTTCATTCGGAGAAAGCCAAAAAAAAGAGTAAGAAGGTACTGTTTATCCGAGGGTACTGTTCATTTCCCCGTGACACTGTTCATCCGTTGGCACTGTTCACTGGGTTACTGTTTTACCCTTGTTACTGTTTATCACACTGTTCACTGATGTTGACGGAAGAAACAGTGATCTTTCGAAAAAAAAATCAAAAAAACCAGAAAAAGGGGATCCTTCCCCCTTTAGTAATAGTACTTATTTGTTGTTAGTCATTGGCCAGATCCAACACCTGGAGATAGCTACATATAGTACTTCTTTTCAGGGCAACATAAGCTTTTCATAATGATACGGGCGCCGTCCTGCGTACCCTTGTGCTTTTCTTTTCCAACTTTTTTTTTTCGAGAAACTTCCAATCTATTCATCTTCAATCATGGCAGTACAAAGAACAACAGAGGTAATAAAAATTACAACCATGTCCCTGAACCACCTAGCGACGACTACAAGCACTGGAGCGAGTCGAAGGCGCGCCGCCATCATCGCCCCTTCCTCACCGAAGTCGGGCAAACCTTGTTGTAGTAGACAGTCGGGAAGTCGTCGTGCTAAGGCCCCATAGGACCAGCGCACCAGAGTAGCAACCATCCCCGATGAAGAAAGTCGAAGATCAGAAGGATCAAACCTGTAAACCCCCAAACGAAGACGAACAAACACCAGATCCAAACAGATCCACCGAAGACCAGCACCGACCGAATCCCGCGAGATCCGACGGGGACAAACCTCCACACGCCCTTTGATGATGCTAGACGCACCATCGGAACGGGAATAGAACGTGGGAGACATTATTCCTACTAAGGGACATCGCCGCCGCTACACAGCCCCAACCAAGACGCTGAAACTAACAAGAACGAGAACGGGGTTGTAACACCCCTATGTAATGAGCTACAGTGATCCACCATATTAATGCCAAGTCATCTGAGATTTGCAATGATAATCATGTTGGATTAATATCTCATTTCAAATTCTGCCACTGAATTCAAATTTAAATGCAATTGAAATTTGGAGTTGCACAAAAGTTGCTGGAAAAATGTTCATCATTTAGCAAATATTCCAAAACAATTTATTGTTAAGAAAAACAATATCACCATGTTGCTAAGATGAGCATTAACATTTAAAACAATGCTGTCCCAGCATTTTAAAATGCAAATTCCTTTATGAAAAATGCAAATGAATTCATCTGGCCTCTAAACTTTTTGTGGCAGTGTCATAAATTGCAAAGTATTTATTGGGCCAAGCTCCACATTTTTCTTAAGTCATTTGGATGCCCAGATATTTTCTTTTCCCTCGATGTTTAATAAATAAATGGAAAAACATAAAAGGAAAAGAGGGCAGAAGAACTTACCACGCACTGGACCGAGCCGGCCCAGCCCAACTCACCTGCTCCCGCCACGCTGTCGTCTTCCCCGCGCTCGGCGCGCGCTCCATCGTTCCTGGCTCGCCACCGCGTCGCAGTAGGTGGGGCGAGGGGATAAGCTCACCCTCGTTCGTCTCCCCTGGACGCCGCCCTCACTCTCCCCTCTCCCCTTCTCCCCAGCGCGCTCGCTCGCCTCTCTTCCCCTTCTGCCCGAGCGCGCCGCCGCCGCATTCCCGTCGAATCCACGGCCACCGTGCCTCCCTCGTCTCCTCGACCGGCTCAACCGCACCGCCGACGTCCTCCACTTCCTCCCCGACCTCTGGTTGGAGCCGAGGAGCCCTGCCGCTGCCGTATCGTCATCGTCCCCATCTCCGGCCACCGCACGCCGCCGTCGCCGAATTGAGCTCCTCTGCGCTCCTAAGCTCCCACGGGCTTTTCTTAGCCGCACGGTGAGCCTCTCCCTCTCTCCGCTCTTCTCCTCGCGCCGCGTGCCTCACCCGAGCTAGCTCGCCGCCTCGTCGTGTTCTGTTCGCCGCCCGACCATCGTAGCTCGCGCCAGTAGGTTAGATCGACGCGGCGTGCTGCTCTCGCTCGAACGCGACCGAAAGCGCGCGCGAAAACACGCCGTAGCCGCGTGCCCGTTCTCCACCCGAAAACTACCGCCGCCGCGGCTCAACGCCGGCGACCTTGCCGACCTCCCCTGCCCGTTTTGCCGCCGCCATCCGACGCGCGATGGAGTGGCCGATCCAAAGAGCCAAACGGCGCTCGATTTGGTGCCCCCTAGCGAAAATTCCGGCGCCGGCGACGACGTGGCACCGACGTGTCCGTGCCCGGGTCACTGGCAGCAGGGTCCCGCGAGCCGAGTTGACCAGTTGACCGGGTGAACTCGGATGACGTAGCAGTTACTGCCACTGACCAGTGGGCCCGCATGGTTAATTAGCTAAATAGGTTTTTAAAATAAATCTAATAGTTAATCAGTGGGGTCCCCCCCTAATTAACTCTGTTAGTTTAAATTAATCACTGTTAAAACCTCTGAGGCCGACAGGTTGGTCCCACCTGCCCGTTTGACCAGTCAACTGGTCAGCCGACTGCTGACGCAGTGATGACATCAGCATGACGTCATATGCCTTTTCTGGAATTCTGTTAATTTAAATAATTTCAGAAATAGCTTAAAACTTCGGAAAATCGTAGAAATTCAACCGTAGCTCGGATCGAAAAACTTTCTACATGAAAGTTGCTCAGAAAAATCCCACGAATCCGATTGTGCCGTCTGTTTTCTTGTCGGGACCCTCTACGTAGGTGAACCCGCAACTTTTTGCCTGTTTCCGGTAGATGAATAGTGCATGCAAACCTGCTAATAATTCCAACTTAAATCCTAAAATAACTAAAATAGTTTAGAGATACATTTAGGCAACCCTGCACTGCATTTTAGCACGTCATGCTCTGTGTTGCATTTGTCTGCCTTTATTTATTGTTTCTTCCCCATCTTCTTCTCCGATAGCCCTCGAGACCGACGCGGCTCAGGAGACCGGCGACACCACTGACGACCCCTCCTTTGCCGCAGAGCTTCCAGGAAAGCAACCCCCTTTGACGCATGCCTATATCACCTATTCTCTCCCCCTCCTGCTTGCATTAGAAATTGCTACTGCTACTGTTTTATCCTATTCTGATGCATAGCCTGTCCTTGTAACTGTTGTTGATACCTGCCTGTTATCCAAACTGCTTAGAATAGGTTAGATGGTAAACCATCTGTGGCCCCTCTTCCTTGCTGTAGTTGCCCCGCTTTAGTACCTGTGCCCGATCGATGTGATCGAACGGGCGGGATGAGACCAACACTACACCTCACACCCCTAAGTTGCTCGACTCTGCAGAGCTGCCATCGAGTGCCAAGGGTGATACCTCTTATCTCACTCCCGATGTGGACTCTGTAGTACGGCTAGTCGGATGTGTGATACCGAGGGTGAATCCTCTTTCACCACCTCCTATGGAGCTTCTGTCGTGTAACCCCGCTTGTGTGAATACCAGCGAGGGTGATTCCTCCGGGTTCACCTTGTCGGTTACATCTAGTGGGAATCCAACGAGGGTGATTCCTCAGATTCCCGCTTGATGTTATGGACACACGGTTACCTGCACTTTATTACTGTTTCTGGATAAAGACGGGTCGGCCCCGAGGGGTACCCGCGAGTGATGTGGATTCGGGTTGACCATGAGGGTACCCGAGAGATGAATACGTGGCTCAGCCGGGCATTCTTAGCCCTTGCCGTAAGTCCACGAGACGGGGCGACGGGGTCACAGGATCGTGAGTCTCTGCTCGTTTCCGCGCGCTCCAAACGCACCAAGGGTTAGGATATGTGATCTGAGTAGGCCTCAGGCCTTTTCGCGCTAACCAGCACGTGGGAATAATATGGGTACTCGGCGTCGTGGTATCAGCCGAAGTTCTTCAGATGTTGTTGGGGAACGTTGCATGGGAAACAAAAATTTTCCTACGCACACATAAGATCTATCCATGGTGATGAGCATCTACGAGAGGGAGAGTGAATCTACATACCCTTGTAGATCGCTAAGCGGAAGCGTTAATAAACGCGGTTGATGTAGTCGAACGTCTTCGCGATCCAAATCGCCGAGCGTCCCGCGATCCAATCACGATCCTTCCGATCTAGTGCCGAACGGACGGCACCTCCGCGTTCAACACACGTACGGCTTGATGACGCCTTCACCTCCTCGATCCAGCGAGCGATGATGAAGTAGTGGTTGAGTTCCAGCAGCACGACGGCGTGGTGATGGTGGTGAGGAACAATCTCTGCAGGGCTTCGCCAAGCACTACGGAGATTATGACGGAGGAACTAGAGGGTTAGGGTTGCCGCACACGGCTTGGGGAAATCTTGATGTGTATCGTGTGCTAGCCCTGCCCCTCTATTTATATGTTGAGCCTTGGGGTCTAAACTTGGAGTAAAAGCCTCCTCTAGGTCGGTTTTGCCCGCACAAGGTCGGTTTGGCCCGCAGGAAAAGAGTCCAACTCGGATCCCTGCCGAACCGTGCACAGCCGCGCACAAGCGGTAGTACCGCTTCACACAAGAGGTAGTACCGCTTGGGCGGTAGTACCGCTTCACACAAGCGGTAGTACCGCTCCGGCGGTAGTACCGCTTCACCAAGCGGTAGTACCGCTTACGCGGCAGCAAAACTACTTTTGCACTTTCCAATACCTTGTGGGCTTTATCCCTTTGGCTCATATAAAGTGTTGCTGCACCCGAACACTTCGGTAAACATCCGGAATCCCTTCCGGTGAACTCCGGAACCCTTCCAGAGATCAAAACACTATTATCACATATATCAATCTTTACCTCCGGACTATTCCGGAGATCCTCGTTATGTCCGGGATCTTATCCGGGACTCCGAACAACTTTCGGTCACCAACATAATAACTCAATTATACTAATCGTCACCAAACGTTAAGTGTGTAGACCCTGCGGGTTCGAGAACTATGTAGACATGACCGAGACACCTCTACGGCCAATAACCAATAGCGGGACCTGGATGCCCATATTGGCTCCTACATATTCTACGAAGATCTTTATCGGTCGAACCTCTATGTCAAGGATTCAGTTAATCCCGTATGCTGTTCCCTTTGTTCTTCGGTATGTTACTTGCCCGAGATTCGATCGTCGGTATCACTATACCTAGTTCAATCTCGTTACCGGCAAGTCTCTTTACTCGTTCCGTAATACAAGATCTCGTGGCTAACACTTTAGTCACATTGCTTGCAAGGCTCATTGTGATGTTGTATTACCGAGTGGGCCCTGAGATACCTCTCCGTCATACGGAGTAACAAATCCCAGTCTTGATCCATGCCAACCCAACAGACACCCTCGGAGATACCTGTAGAGCACCTTTATAGTCACCCAGTTACGTTGCGACGTTTGATACACACAAGGTATTCCTCCGGTGTCAGTGAGTTGCATGATCTCATGGTCAAAGGAACAGATACTTGACATGCAGAAAACAATAGCAATAAACTGACACGATCAAATGCTACGTTTACAGTTTGGGTCTTGTCCATCACATCATTCTCCTAATGATGTGATCCCGTTATCAAATGACATCTCATGTCAATGGCTAGGAAACCTTAACCATCTTTGATCAACGAGCTAGTCAACTAGAGGCTTACTAGGGACACAGTGTTGTCTATGTACCCACACATGTATTTGAGTTTCCAATCAATACAATTATAGCATGGATAATAAACGATTATCATTAACAAGGAAATATAATAATAACCAATTTATTATTGCCTCTAGGGCATATTTCCAACAGTCTCCCACTTGCACTAGAGTCAATAATCTAGTTCACATCACTATGTGATTTACATTGTAATGAATCGAACACCCATGCAGTTCTGGTGTTGTTCATGTTTAGCCCTTGGAAGAGGTTTAGTCATCGGATCTGCAACATTTAGATCCGTGTGTACTTTGCAAATATTTATGTCGTCCTCCTTGATGTAATCGCGGATGGAATTGAAACGTCGCTTTATGTGTCTGGTCCTCTTGTGAAATCTTGGTTCCTTGGCTAGAGCAATGGCACCAGTATTATCACAAAACAGAGTCATTGGGTTAAGTGCACTAGGCACTACTCCAAGATTTGTCATGAACTCCTTCATCCAGACACCTTCCTTCGCCGCCTCCGAGGCAGCGATGTACTCCGCTTCGCATGTAGAATCTGCTACCACGCTTTGCTTGGAACTGCACCAGCTAACCGCACCCCCATTAAGAATAAATACGTATCCGGTTTGCGACTTAGAGTCATCCGGATCAGTGTTAAAGCTTGCATCGACGTAACCCTTTACGACGAGCTCTTGATCACCTCCATAAACGAGAAACATGTCCTTAGTCCTTTTCAGGTACTTCAGGATATTCTTGACCGCCGTCCAGTGTTCCATTCCTGGATCACTTTGAAACCTTCCGACCATACTTATGGCAAGGCTGACATCGGGTCTTGTGCACAGCATTGCATACATGATAGAGCCTATGGCCGAAGCATAGGGGATGACACTCATCTTTTCTCTATCTTCTGCAGTCACTGGGCATTGAGTCTTACTCAACTTCACACCTTGCAAAACAGGCAAGAACCCCTTCTTGGACTGATCCATTTTGAACTTCTTCAAAATCTTATCAAGGTATGTGCTTTGTGAAAGTCCTATTAAGCGTCTTGATCTATCTCTATAGATCTTGATGCCTAATATGAAAGCAGCTTCTCCTAGGTCCTTCATTGAAAAACTCTTGTTCAAATATTCCTTTACGCTTTCCAGCATTTCTATATTGTTTCCAATCAGCAATATGTCATCCACATATAATATTAGAAACGCTATAGAGCTCCCACTCACTTTCTTGTAAATACAAGCTTCTCCGTAAACTTGTATAAACTCGAACGCTTTGATCACATCATCAAAACGAAGATTCCAACTCCGAGATGCTTGCACCAGTCCATAAATGGATCGCTGGAGTTTGCAAACTTTGTCAGCATTCTCTGGATCGACAAAACCTTCTGGTTGCATCATATACAACTCTTCCTTAAGGAAACCGTTAAGGAACGCTGTTTTGACATCCATCTGCCAAATTTCATAATCGAAAAAGGCAGCTATTGCTAACATGATTCTGACGGACTTAAGCATCGCTACAGGTGAGAAGGTCTCATCGTAGTCAACTCCTTGAACTTGTGAAAAACCCTTTGCCACAAGTCGAGCTTTATAGACGGTGACATTACCGTCCGCGTCCGTCTTCCTCTTAAAGATCCATTTGTTCTGAATGGCCTTACGCCCTTCAGGTAATACTTCCAAAGTCCATACTTTGTTTTCATACATGGATCCCATCTCGGATTTCATGGCCTCTAACCACTTCTCGGAATCCGGGCCCATCATCGCTTCTCCATAGCTCGTAGGTTCATCGTTGTTTAACAACATGACCTCTAAGACAGGGTTGTCGTACCACTCAGGAGTAGTACGCGTCCTTGTCGACCTACGAGGTTCGATAGCAACTTGATCCAAAGCTTCATGATCATCATCATTAACTTCCTCTTCAGCTAATGTAGGCTCCACAGAAACAACTTTCTGCGCTGCGCTACTCTCAGGTTGAAGTAAAGGTTCAATAACCTCATCAAGTTCTATCTTCCTCCCACTCAATTCTTTCGAGAGAAACTCTTTCTCAAGAAATGTTCCGTTTTTAGCGACAAACATTTTGCCTTCGGATCTGAGATAGAAGGTATACCCAACTGTCTCTTTTGGGTATCCTATGAAGACGCATTTCTCCGCTTTGGGTTCCAGCTTTTCAGGCTGAAGCTTTTTGACATAAGCATCACATCCCCAAACTTTAAGAAACGACAGCTTTGGCTTCTTGCCAAACCAAAGTTCATATGGCGTCGTCTCAACGGATTTCGATGGTGCCCTATTTAAAGTGAATGCAGCTGTCTCTAATGCATAACCCCAAAACGATAGTGGCAAATCGGCAAGAGACATCATAGATCGCACCATATCTAATAAGGTTCGATTACGACGTTCGGACACACCATTACGCTGTGGTGTTCCAGGCGGTGTCAATTGTGAAACAATTCCACACTGTCTTAAGTGACTGCCAAACTCATAACTCAGATATTCTCCTCCTCGATCAGATCGTAGGAATTTAATCTTCTTGTTACGATGATTCTCAACTTCACTCTGAAATTGTTTGAACTTTTCAAATGTTTCAGACTTGTGTTTCATTAAGTAAATATACCCATATCTACTTAAGTCATCAGTGAAGGTGAGAAAGTAACGATAACCACTGCGCGCTTCAATACTCATCGGACCGCACACATCAGTATGTATGATTTCCAATAAGTCACTTGCCCGTTCCATTGTTCCAGAGAACGGCGTTTTAGTCATCTTGCCCATGAGGCATGGCTCACATGTGTCAAGTGATTCAAAATCAAGTGACTCCAAAAGTCCATCAGCATGGAGCTTCTTCATGCGTTTTACGCCAATATGACCTAAACGGCAGTGCCACAAGAAAGTGGTATTATCATTATCAATTCTACATCTTTTGGCATCAATGTTATGAACATGTGTATTATTACTATCGAGATTCAATAAGAATAAACCCCTCACATTGGGTGCATGACCATAAAAGATATTACTCATATAAATAGAACAACCATTATTCTCTGATTTAAATGAGTAACCGTCTCGCAATAAACAAGATCCAGATATAATGTTCATGCTTAACGCAGGCACCAAATAACACTTATTTAGGTTCATCACTAATCCCGACGGTAATCGAAGAGCGAGCGTGCCAACGGCGATCACATCAACCTTGGAACCATTTCCCACGCGCATCGTCACTTCGTCCTTTGCCAGCCTCCGTCTATTCCGCAGTTCCTGTTTTGAGTTGCAAATATGAGCAACCGCACCGGTATCAAATACCCAGGCACTACAACGAGAGTTGGTAAGGTACACATCAATAACATGTATATCATATATACCTTGTTTGTTGTTGGCCGCCTTCTTGTCAGCCAAATACTTGGGGCAGTACCGCTTCCAGTGTCCAGTTCCCTTGCAATGAAAACACACAGTTTCTGGTTTGGGTCCAGCCTTGGGTTTCTTCACGAGAGGAGCAACTGCTTTGCCACTCTGCTTGGAGTTACCCTTCTTACCCTTGCCATTTTTCTTGAAACTAGTGGTTTTATTGACCATCAACACTTGATGCTCATTCTGAATTTCAGACTCAGCGGCTTTCAGCATCGCAAACAGCTCGGCGACTGACTTGTTCATCCCGTGCATGTTATAGTTCAACACGAAGCTCTTGTAGCTAGGTGGCAATGATTGAAGAACTCTGTCAGTGATAGCCTCTGGCGGAAGGGGCATCCCTAACTCAGCCAGACGGGTGGAGTACCCAGACATTCTGAGCACGTGATCACTGATAGACCCGTTCTCCTCCATCTTGCAAGCATAGAACTTATCGGAGATCTCATATCTCTCGATCCGGGCATTCTTCTGAAAGATAAACTTCAACTCCTGGAACATCTCATATGCTCCATGACGTTCAAAACGTCTTTGAAGTCCCGGTTCTAAGCCATACAACATTGCACATTGAACTATTGAGTAATCATCAGAACGAGCCTGCCAGGCGTTCACAACGTCTAGAGACTCAACTGGAGCGGGTGGATCACCAAGCGGTGCATCAAGGACATAAGCCTTCTGGGAAGCCGTAAGGATAATCCTTAGATTACGGGCCCAGTCCACAAAGTTACTTCCATCATCTTTCAACTTAGCTTTCTCTAGGAACGCATTAAAATTCAGGGGTGCTACTGCGCGAGCCATGATCTACAACATAAATATAGCAAAGACAACTTAGACTATTGTTCTTAGATAATGAGTTTAGTTAATCATATTTTTAAAAAACTCCCACTCAAATTGACATCCCTCCGATCATTCGAGTGTAACATGATCCAAATCCACCAACTCAAGTCCGATCATCACGTGAGTTGAGGTGGTTTCAATGGTGAACATCTTCATGTTGATCATATCTACTATATGACTCATGTTCGACCTTTCGGTCTCTTGTGTTCCGAGGCCATGTCTGTACATGCTAGGCTCGTCAAGTTTAACCCGAGTGTTCCGCACGTGTAACATGGCTTACACCCGTTGTATGCGAACGTAGAGTCTATCACACCCGATCGTCACGGCGTGTCTCGAAACGACGAACTTTCGCAACGGTGCACACTTGGGGAGAACACAATTTTATCTTGAAATTTAAGTGAGGGATCACCTTATAATGCTACCGTCGTCCTAAGCAAAATAAGATGCATAAAAGGATTAACATCACATGCAAATCATAAGTGACATGATATGGCCATGAACTTGTGCTTTTGATCTCCATCTCCAAAGCACCGGCATGATCTCCATCGTCACCGGCATGACACCATGATCTCCATCATCTTGATCTCCATCAACGTGTCGCCATAAGGTTGTCGCGCCGACTGTTGCTTCCACGACTATTGCTAACGTTTAGCGATAAAGTAAAGCATTACATAGCGCTTAATGATTGACACGCAGGTCATACAATAATTAAAGACAACTCTATGGCTCCTGCCAGTTGCCGTACTCATCGACATGCAAGTCGTGATATTCTATACAAAACATGATCATCTCATACATCACATATATCTCATCATGTAATTGGCCATATCATATCACATCATACCCTGCAAAAACAAGTTAGACGTCCTCTAATTGTTGTTGCAAATTTTACGTGGCTGCTACGGGTTTGCAAGAACCGTTCTTACCTACGCAAAACCACAACGTGGTGTAGTGATTGCTTTTTGATCTTCTAAAAGAACCCTCTTCATTGAAATCGATTCAACTAAAGTGAGAGAGACAGACACCCGCTAGCCATCTTTATGCAACGAAGTTACATGTCAGTTGAAGGAACCTGTCTCGCGTAAGTGTACGCGTAATGTCGGTCCGGGCCGCTTCATCTCACAGTACCGCCGAATCAAATATCAACTAGTAACGGCAAGCAATATGTATACACCCACGCCCACAACTCGTTTGTGTTCTACTCGAGATCTCATCTACGCATAGACCTGGCTCATGATGCCACTGTTGGGGAACGTTGCATGGGAAACAAAAATTTTCCTACGCACACATAAGATCTATCCATGGTGATGAGCATCTACGAGAGGGAGAGTGAATCTACATACCCTTGTAGATCGCTAAGCGGAAGCGTTAATAAACGCGGTTGATGTAGTCGAACGTCTTCGCGATCCAAATCGCCGAGCGTCCCGCGATCCAATCACGATCCTTCCGATCTAGTGCCGAACGGACGGCACCTCCGCGTTCAACACACGTACGGCTTGATGACGCCTTCACCTCCTCGATCCAGCGAGCGATGATGAAGTAGTGGTTGAGTTCCAGCAGCACGACGGCGTGGTGATGGTGGTGAGGAACAATCTCTGCAGGGCTTCGCCAAGCACTACGGAGATTATGACGGAGGAACTAGAGGGTTAGGGTTGCCGCACACGGCTTGGGGAAATCTTGATGTGTATCGTGTGCTAGCCCTGCCCCTCTATTTATATGTTGAGCCTTGGGGTCTAAACTTGGAGTAAAAGCCTCCTCTAGGTCGGTTTTGCCCGCACAAGGTCGGTTTGGCCCGCAGGAAAAGAGTCCAACTCGGATCCCTGCCGAACCGTGCACAGCCGCGCACAAGCGGTAGTACCGCTTCACACAAGCGGTAGTACCGCTTGGGCGGTAGTACCGCTTCACACAAGCGGTAGTACCGCTCCGGCGGTAGTACCGCTTCACCAAGCGGTAGTACCGCTTACGCGGCAGCAAAACTACTTTTGCACTTTCCAATACCTTGTGGGCTTTATCCCTTTGGCTCATATAAAGTGTTGCTGCACCCGAACACTTCGGTAAACATCCGGAATCCCTTCCGGTGAACTCCGGAACCCTTCCAGAGATCAAAACACTATTATCACATATATCAATCTTTACCTCCGGACTATTCCGGAGATCCTCGTTATGTCCGGGATCTTATCCGGGACTCCGAACAACTTTCGGTCACCAACATAATAACTCAATTATACTAATCGTCACCAAACGTTAAGTGTGTAGACCCTACGGGTTCGAGAACTATGTAGACATGACCGAGACACCTCTACGGCCAATAACCAATAGCGGGACCTGGATGCCCATATTGGCTCCTACATATTCTACGAAGATCTTTATCGGTCGAACCTCTATGTCAAGGATTCAGTTAATCCCGTATGCTGTTCCCTTTGTTCTTCGGTATGTTACTTGCCCGAGATTCGATCGTCGGTATCACTATACCTAGTTCAATCTCGTTACCGGCAAGTCTCTTTACTCGTTCCGTAATACAAGATCTCGTGGCTAACACTTTAGTCACATTGCTTGCAAGGCTCATTGTGATGTTGTATTACCGAGTGGGCCCTGAGATACCTCTCCGTCATACGGAGTAACAAATCCCAGTCTTGATCCATGCCAACCCAACAGACACCCTCGGAGATACCTGTAGAGCACCTTTATAGTCACCCAGTTACGTTGCGACGTTTGATACACACAAGGTATTCCTCCGGTGTCAGTGAGTTGCATGATCTCATGGTCAAAGGAACAGATACTTGACATGCAGAAAACAATAGCAATAAACTGACACGATCAAATGCTACGTTTACAGTTTGGGTCTTGTCCATCACATCATTCTCCTAATGATGTGATCCCGTTATCAAATGACATCTCATGTCAATGGCTAGGAAACCTTAACCATCTTTGATCAACGAGCTAGTCAACTAGAGGCTTACTAGGGACACAGTGTTGTCTATGTACCCACACATGTATTTGAGTTTCCAATCAATACAATTATAGCATGGATAATAAACGATTATCATTAACAAGGAAATATAATAATAACCAATTTATTATTGCCTCTAGGGCATATTTCCAACAGATGTCAGCGATTGAGCGGCGCGCGCCGGGTTGGACTGGTAACGCCTGCGCTTGTATTAAGGGGGCTAGGTCTGCTCCCGGCCGCCCACGCAACGCGCAGGAGTGCAAAGGGCGACGGCCCAGGACCCCTTCGCACTTAGGATGTAGACCGGCGTGCTGGCCTCTCTGTTGAACCTAGGTAGGGCTGCGACGTGTCGATCAGCCGAGGCCGGGCATGGACCGAGCAAGTGTGTCCGGCCAGAGTTAATCGAGCGTGTTGGGTAAGTTGGTGCACCCCTGCAGGGAAGTATATCTATTCGAATAGCCGTGTCCATGGTAACAGGACGCTCGGAGAATATCCCGATCTTCTACAACTAGAAATGGGTTGAATATGTTAGCTCCGGGATCGCTTTCTCGCAGGGAGTCGAGGAAGGATCTCTGGGCGTGGTTGCTACTTATTGCTGCTATTATATTAATGTACTAATCTGCACTCTTCTAATGCTGCAAGACCGCTGAAGATGCTAGTCTTCGATAGGCTAGGCCTTTCTCTCTATTCTGGCATTCTGCAGACAAGTCCACATATACAGCCTTCCATTGATAATGTTGCATAAATAGAATAGCTCTGATGTAAGTCTTGCTGAGTACTTTGGATGAGTACTCACTTTGCTTCCCTTTTTCCCCATACCCGTTTGATGAGACCAGATGACGGAGTCCAGGAGCCGGCTGCCCCAGCCGACGACTATGACTACTACTACCCCCCCTGGCGGATACTACTACTACGAGGAGCCCTCCGACGACCAGGAGTAGATAGGAGGCACTCAGGCAGGAGGCCTGCGCCTTTCGATCAGTGTTTTATTTTGCCCCGCCTTCTTAAAGGCCTATCTGTCTAACTTTGTGTCTGTACTCAGATACCTGATGCTTCCGCTGATGTTTGTATGACATCGATCTTATGTATTCGAGACCTCGAGGCCCCTGGCTTGTAATATAAAGCTTGTATTATTTTATTTGTGTTTAGAGTTGTGTTGTGATATCTTCAAGTGAGTCCTTAGTCTTGATCGTGTGCATTTGCGTGTATGATTAGTGCACGGTTAAGTCGGGGGCGTCACAGGGGTCCCTCCCGCCGGCGGGGGGCCGAGATCCTCCGCACCTCCATGGCCTAGAGGCCATCGAAGATGAGGCGGACCGGCGGCGGCGCCGACGGGAGGAGAAGAGCTTTTGTTTTCGAACTAAATCACGATCATGTGGTTATCCCACTACCAGTACTACATAAACCTACCACAAACTTTTTCCAAGATTCCAACTGATGATACTTTTGTGGCATGTTAGCAATGGTTAATCTGCACCACTTATTCGCCAAAAAAAAAAGAATAAAGAATAATCTGCACCACTGGTTGAGCTAGCATAGAAGCTTGTTGTGCATCCATGCCCAGTGCATTTTTCTTTCACTATTTATAATATACGTATACACGTAGTACAAAAAAACAAAAGCGTGCACCATGTGTTCGGTTTGACCAAATGGCCAAAAGAAGGTTGGTGAAAACATCCATTGCCCCCATGAGCCTGTGATTTATACAAGGAAACTAAGTGCTTCTGACTTCACTGAGAAAAGAGATTGTAAATAATAATAGTGCTTATCTCGTCACAGTTGAGTCACGTTGGCATCATCGATCTCATCCGTTGACACAGGTACAAAGAGACACCAGTGGAAATAAGAAAACTCATTAAGGTCTTTATTATCTTTAATAACAGGGTGGAATCATCATGTTTATTCGGATAACACGTGACTGAAACCATCAATTGTACAACAAATTTCTCTAACCACTTCTACTCAAAGATGTCTTCAGACGAGCAATCAGTTATGCGGTGAAAATGACGTCCAGAGTGGCATTAAACAGAAAAAAAAAATGAAACTCCCGAGAAAGCATATATATACTCCACTACTTAAGCACCATTCATCATGGGTTTCTTCATCTCCCACGCCGTCAGTTTGGACACCTTGATATCGGTGTCCCCGTTGTTGAACACGTAAAGATGCGCGTCTTTCCCGATCGCCATGGATGGGTACACTCTCGATAGGATGCAGGTCTTCCCTCCAGCACCGAAGCTCTCAACCACTGATCGATCGATCTGAAAACAGAAATTAACGTTGGTCAACACAATTCAAATTCTCGTGTGAAAGAAAATGCACTAGTCAAAACGATGTTACCGAATGAACTTTGTACATACCAGGCTTCTCAAAGAGATCTTCCCAGATGAAATGTCAGTGTCGACGAACCCGGCAAAGGTAGGCTTGTATAGACCCGCGGTGAGAGATGACCTGTCGGCATAGAAAAGAAAATGGCCCATTGAGTTAAAATGTACTAGCAATATTCTTTCCCATTTACACTTGAAATCTATGGACAGATTGGTTTTCATCAAGTGAGAAGTTGACAGGAGTTGAAAGAGAGATGTGGTGAAATCATACTTGGTACCTCTCAAAAAAAAAAAAAAAAGAAATCATACTTGGTGGGGTCACTGCACATGAGGACGAGAGGCTTGCCATGTCCATCCTTGAATACTCTGAAGAACACGGCGGTCTTCTCGGCCAGGTTGGATGAGGCCAAGACCCAGAGGCCAAAGGGCCCCACCCCGCCCTTGACGTCGGCGTTCTTCATCCCGCAGAGCTTCTGCGCGTCGTTGGCGTAGGCCGGATCGAACGGCTCCGCCTTGTCCAGGCTCGGCACCTCGAAGCTCACCTCCACGTCAGACTGTCAAAAACACCTCATCGATTAGTATTAGCCATTGTCGAAGCTTGTTTGGAAATGAAACGAGGAGTGCACGAATGGACGAATCTGGACCAACAACATGCATCCACGGCATTGACGGATTGATGGACGATTTGTAGGTGACAAAAGACCATTCAAATCGTGAGGGTGAGGATGATGCAGATGGATGTGTGAATGGAAGAGGGAGCTTGAAAACGAGAGTTGCAAGCAAGCAAGAGCGAAACCCGGGCGTGGACTTGCGACTTTGCGAGTCCATGCTGATGCTGGCAAGGACAAGCCGGAATTGGGCACGCAAGAAGAATCGTCGCCGGTCAGACATGGACCAGAAGCTACCTAGAGAGCGACACTGACTGCACTCGGGGGGGCCATGATGGCAGCTGCTTGCTTGTGTTACGTATACTTAGCGAGGATTTAGCAGTAAGTACTTGTGGTACTGACCTGGTAGGACTGTAGGCCAGTGACCTCAAAATGCTGGCCGGGCTTGACGACCTTGTCACCCACGCTGACAGCCTTGCCCCTCAGCTGATCCAGCTCCTCCACCGGCCACTGCAGCAGCTGCTTCCCGCTGGGGTCCAGCCATATCTTCCTCGGGATCGCCTGCACATGCACAACCAATCAGTCCAAAAAGATCTACTACATATATACTCTGCTGTATGATGAGCTGAGTAGATTGATGATGCAGGGGAGCACGTCGTAGTATGGGCGTACATGGATGCCGGCCCATCCCTTGGCGTTGTCGTGCGCGACGCTGTCGGACTCGTTGGCCCAGCCGAGCAGCACGCGGCGGTTCTTGGCGGGGTCGTAGAAGGTCTTGGACGCGTAGAAGTTGCCGTAGTCGTACTGGAGGCGCTGGTAGACGTCGCCGATGGGGTTGTCGGGCACGTACCGCTCCGTCCGGTTGTTGTAGGTGCCCACGGTGTAGTAGTCGTAGCGGGTGAGGTCGAGGCTGTTCTTGAGCACGTACTTGTAGCGCGGGCCGAACTCCGACGTGTCCAAGCCGTCGGGATTCCCGGGCTCGCGCACGGGGAAGAAGTCGGGGCACTCCCACATGCCGGTGAGCGCGGAGTGGAGCGGGTGCTTGGCGCGGACCCAGTGCTTGAAGTCGCGGCTGCGGTACAGGATGGCCATCCCGCGGAGCGTGCCGGGCTTGAGCCCGCCCACCAGCATCCGCCAGAGCCCGTCGCCGGCGTGCCAGGCGGTGGTCGGGTCGCGGAACTGGGTGGCGTTCATGCCGGCCTCGGGGACGGCGATGGGGTTGTACCCGGGCTTGACCCACTCCCGGAGCAGCGGGTCTTCCGGGTCCTTGGGGAAGGCGATGTTCTGGATCTGGTAGTTGGTGCCCGGGCGGTCGATGCCGGTGTAGAGCATCGCCACGGTGCCGTTCGGCAGGATCGTCGCCGAGCCGGACCAGACGCCGTACTGGTCGGTCGGAATGCTGGGCTTGATGGCCGGCTCCAGCGCCATCCAGTTGATGAGGTCGCGTGACACCGAGTGCGCCCAGATGATGTTGCCCCACACCGCGCCCTTGGGGTTGTACTGGTAGAAGAGGTGGTACCATCCCTTGTAGTAGAGTGGCCCTGTTCCAAAACCACGTCTCAAACATGTCAGCTAGCTGCTAAGTGCTAACACAAGTTGCATCATGTCGATACCATCACAAGGCCATCCATCCTATACACTGCATGCATGCGCATTTTGAATAGTACTAAATTTCTTTTCCTTATATTTTTGTTCTGGTTTTTGATTCTCTGATAATCTAAAAAAGTGCTGCGCACATGCACAACTGTTCAAGATCTGGTTGGGTAATAGTAGAAGACAGAGGCAAGTAGAAGAAATGGGTCGCAGAAGTCGTACCATTCGGATCTGGAGTCGATGAGTTTTGCCGTCCCAGCAATCGCAATCAGACACCCAAAGAGACAAGGAAAAGACGAGTTAATTAGAACCAAGCATCACAATAATCTAATTTTCAAAAAAAAAAACATCACAATAATCTCTAGTAAACAACAACTATATATTATTAACATAGATACAGATCAGCTGTAATATTATATCCGGAACAATGATGCGTGTCATGGTGAGCTGGAGGACTCCATCGTCGTCGGCTACAGCGAAAACTTTGAACTTGCATCTCGACTTTTCTCAAGGAACTAGCAGAAGAAAACAGCCGCAGGACTCCCTAACTAACACGGCGAGAGAGAAAGAAAGCCATCAATTTTGACGCGCCCTCGCAGGGCTGCAATCTTTTGCTGGCCAAACTAACACTTGGCTACAAACTAACCAGAAACCAAACAACTACTAGTATCATCTTTCTTGAACTCTCAGACCTATGTGTTGTCTGTGATGTTGTATCCGCCCTCATGACGAACAAAACACACGTCTAAAAATCAGCATCGGCATTACGGACATATCCCTCTATCTATGGCCTGACATGTTCTGGCTATACATGTGTGTATTTAAGAACGAGAGCTATATCTAGCTTGAAGACAGAGCGGAGCATAAACGAGAGAAGGTTCAGACAAGTCCATCAGAGGAGTGGTATCTTACCGTTGATCCAGTTCATGGGGGGTTGGAAGTGGTAGCCCGTCCTGAGCAGGGGGCTGAGAATGGAGGCCGGCACGGACGGCGACGCCGCCTCGGCCTCGAGGCTCCGGCGGACGTCATGAGACGCGTCGGCGAGCTGCAGGAGGAGCAGCAACGCCAATGGCGCGACCGCCCATTTCCGAGTCCCCATTGCCTGCTTGCTTGCAGTTAAGAGGGAGGGGGGAGACAGGGATGGATGGATGGATGGCGAGAAGGCCAATGGGGGAGTATATATAATACTTGGGTTAGCGCGTATGACTAATTGGATGAATTTTCTATGCGGCATGTGATTGGCGTACGCTGCTTAGAATTTTGCAACCGACCAATCGGCAGTTTCGTTTTCAAATACTATTACAAAAGTGGTATACTTCTCCATCCATCCGGTCAAGTATACAAGGCATAGTTTGTTTGTTACTCCATGTTGCACATTTCTAAGTTTTATATCGAGAAAATTATCGACATCGACGGTACTCAATAATATCACCAGATTTTTCATAAACTTGATTTTCATATTGTATTTATTTGAAGTTGCAATGTTAATATTTTCTCGACAAACTAGTCTAAGAAGCCAGAGAATTCAACATCGCACGCACTGTTTTCTTCATTCATGCAGTTAAGTTAATTCCTTTTTTTTTTTGCGGGTGAGTTAATTCGACATTGCACCAACATGAATTGCAACTTTTGCGCAAAAACAAAACATGAATTGCAACTAGTCGAAAAGGCAGAACATTCAACTTGGTTAGTAGGCGCCAAGCCCTGTCGTGTCATTGTCATGTCAGCACGGAGAAATATCCAAGAGGATGAAGGGGAATTCTACCACAAGGCCAAGAGAAAAGTCTCTGACTGGTACTAGATGGTTTCAGTCCTATTTAACTGTGGGGGGAAATGCAGTAATGCTCAGGAGAATCCCTATCTACAAGAAAGTCCCGCGTTGATTTCATCTGAACAAGCATGCTCAGGAGAATCCCTATCTACAAGAAAGTCCCGCGTTGATTTCATCTGAACAAGCATGCTCAGGAGAAGAAACAAAAACGTGTAAATCAGTCCGACCAAGCGTACGTTCAGACCTCGTTTGGCCGGTCAAATTAAATCCAAGCACTTGATGATTTCGTTGACATTTGCTTATTGGACAGTGGAGGGAAACGTGGCAAGAATAATTTACGTGAAAACTAAAACGGATTTGTAGGGCCGCCAATATAATCCAAGCACCACGATCAAGGAAGCTTTGCTTGCTGCACGCGCACGTTCGAAAGTGGGTACTATGAAACCGACGAATGGGCTTTCAAGTCCTTGTGGACGATGACTGACTGACTCGTAATTAAGTAGCCGGCTTGATCTTGCTGTAAAAACCAAAAAAGTAGCCGGCCGGATTTTAAATGGATAGGGCCGTCGTCTATGGCTGCAACCGGCGGAGGAGTAGGTTAAATTCTCCGTATTGTACTGCGCCCCGCAAAAAAAAAAGTACTCCCTCCGTTCCATAATATAGTGCATATAGATTTGGTAAATGTTTACAGCCGGAGCGCCGGCCGAAACTTGCGCCGGACACGCGCGGGCCGTGCGATTCGTTTTGAATCGTGCGCCTCGCACCCCTCCGAGCTGGACACAAGTAGGCCCATGCAAACCTTATCTCTTCACCGTTCGTCCTCACAGTTCCTTCTTCCTCGCAGCACGCGAAGTCGAGCTCGCGCTGACCCAGTGTACGCGCACCAACGGAGAGCGGCCACAGTGAGCGTGGTCGACGAAGGCGACCACCGGTGATCTACAAGCGCCGGTAGACGACCACCGCCCGTTTTTGCTGCAACCCCGACCATGTGAGACGCTCCCCTGGCATGGCGCATGCTGCAACGGCGATGGACGGCGCCGGAGGCATTGTAGAACCGCCGCAAACCCCCGTGCTGCAACTGCTAACAAAAAAGCTTCAAACCCTAGGTGGAAAGCTTCAACCGGATATAGAGAAAGCTGCAAGCGTTCAGTGCCATTGAGGAAAGCTACAACCGTCGACAAAAAACGCTACAACCTTCGATGAAAAAAGCTTCAACCGAAACGATGGAGAAAGCTTTTAACCAGGCGCTGCTCAAAATGAAAAAAGTTTCAATCGTTTACAGAAAAGCTTCTACCGTAGAGGGAAAAAGCTTCTACCATTGAGAGAGAAAGCTACGAGCAGACTCTGCACAATCAGAAAAGTTGCAACCGTTGACAGAGAAAGCTTCAATCGTATGTGCGAAAAGCTTCAACCGGCGACCGGCGAGTGGGGAAAGCTACAACCGGTGACCGGGGGTGGGCAAGAAGAAGATGCTACATTTTGTTTTTTGCTGGAGCAGCTACTTTTTTTTGCTACGATCGGTGGACATTTTTGCTGCTACCGGCAACCCGAGGAGAGATGCATCTTTTTTATGAGCTCGCCGTCGGGGCGCTGTATCTGGCGAACTGTCGCCACCGGAGCGTGGCCGTCGTGCACTGGAGTTGCGAGCGGTGCCACCGGAGCTGCAAGCCTGCAACCATGGGCGCACGCTGCTAGATCCACGGAGGTGAGAAACGCACGAGGCGACACAGGCGAGGGCGGCGACCGGCGGTGAGGGAAGGCGAGGAGGCGAGGCGAGGCGGTCGGCGCGTGCGAGGCGGTCCTCTCCCTTTCCCCGTGCGGGAGGTTGACGATGGGAGGAAGATGGGGTCAGATCTGACGGTTATGCGCGTTTAGATTGTACGGCTCCGGGCCGACCGGCCGAAAAATTGGGCCAACGCGCCGGCACCTAGCACTGCCCTATAGATTTTCTGGAAAGTCAAACTTTACAAACTTTGACCAAGTTTATAGAGAAAACTATTTATATCTACAATACCAAATATATACAATATGAAAATATGTCTTGTGATGTATCTAAGGATATGTATTTAGTATTCTAAATGTATATGTTTTACTCTACAAACTTGGTCAAAGTCTATAAAGTTTGACTTCTCAAAAAATCTATACGCACTACATTGTGGAACGGAGGGAGTACTGCACTGCAGTTCATCAGAGCCGTACATGCGAAGCTCCAGTAAAGGTCAACGGTGTGGGTTCAAAATAAACGGAAGGCGTTTGGTAAGTTGCATCACCCTCAAAAAAAGAAGCCCAATTAAGTTGGTATTAAGAAAGAAAACCGTGTTTGGTGAGGATCTGTCTTACATGCGCACGAATCTTAAAGCGGGTCAGATCTGTCTTACATGCGCACGAATCTTAAAGCGGCTCAGATCTCTCTTACATGCGCACGAATCTTAAAGCGGCTCAGAACCTCTAGAAACGCTTGAATCTTTCATATTCTCCCATTGCTCAGCTGTAGTAGTACCATGGGTCATGGATGCATATATTTCCGCTCCAATTCGTACTGCAATTAATACAATTTGCTCGTGCTGCGCGTGCGTGCGTGCATGCGTGGCACTGTCCGGTGAGACGTCCCTGGTCGCGATCGACTTGCTCTAGCCTGTTGCCGCGGAAATCCCGATTATATTGTACTACTACGTACTCTGGATTACACTAATCTCTGTTTTATGCTACTAGCATAACATCATTATTATCCGCTCCGGATTGGCAGCTGAAGGCAGTACCGCAGTAGCGTGTCGGGCAGTATCTTGTTGCCTCCATGCATGTCGTCGGCCGGCCGCGCGTTGATCCGACGGCCAGGATCGACCACGAGATCCAGACGCCGCGAGCGACAACTTGCGTTATTTATTGGAGTAGTATAATACTCTTGAGCTGGCCGTTGACCCGGCAACTTGTGTTGGACGTCCCTCGTCGCGATCGGCTAGCTATAGTCTAGCCTGTTGCATCTCTGCCGCGGGCAGAAACCCCGCTTGCAGACTTGTGTTGTACACTGTATAGTAGAAAGATCCCTGCTTTGTAGTACTACTATTATCCGCTCCGTATCTCCAGCTCATGGCAGTAGCGTGCTGGCCATCTTGTTGCTCGGCCTCCATCGGCCGGCCGTGCATCCGTTGACCCGGCGGCTAAGATCGCCTACGAGATCCAGATGCCGCGAGCGACAACCTGCGTTAACTATTATCACATGAACCTTGGTAGTTAGACCCCCTTTTCAAATGGATGGAAATCAAGGGACGGTGTACTGTCAATGTCGGCGCCGAAAACCCAGAAAAAATGCCATTGTCCACGCGCTGTTTTCTTCACGGAAACACTTAGCCTCATCGGACCGATAACACATGCGCATCAGCCGCCTCGAGCTGGTGACACGTATCCCTGGGCCTACGTGTCTGTCTCCACCTCCCTGAAACACTCCCAGCGACCTAGCCACGGTCGTCTTCCCTGTGTGGCTCTCTTTTCTCTCTCTCGCCTCTCCCTTCCCTGCTCCAAATCGGGTGCGCCGCTGGCAGTCGGCCGTCGCCATTGCACAGAATGTTACTGCAAACTTGCTCTCTCTCATCTATCTCTATACTGGGGACATGGCGCTGGCAGCTGATCATCGCACATCCACTCGATGCAAGCTTTGTTGCGGCAAACCCGTCCGCGTGCTCCGGCATGCTCGCATACATCCTTCACATGCCCACCATGCCCATGCACGATGCTCCTGCATTCATCCCATAGGCTCTCCATGGCTCATCAATTTTGATCGTGTTGCAAATGGCTCTGCAACATTGATCATGTTAAACAACTCTGCAACCGGTGATGCCAACGGGAGACACGATGATGACGGCAACAACTGCGGGGCATGTTGCTTCGCGACGGTGCTGCAACGGTTGTGCTGCTTCTGCAGCATCCATTTGCAACATAGGCAATGTTGCGTAGCATTGATTTGCAACACATGCGATGTTGGGAAGCGGATGCAGCTGCGTTGACTTTGCTCCAAACCCTTTTGCAACACAATGTTGCTGCGATGGTTCGATGATCGCACGATGGCCATCACACGTATCAGACGACTCGTAACCTGATCGATCTTTGGCAAAGAGCAGCAGGCCGACACGTAGTGCTGGCCTTTCTTCATTCATCTTGCAAATAATTAAAAAACTAGGAATTATAACTTAGGTAAAACACCACGAGAAACTACACAACAAACCCTGTCAGCACATCTAGTAACTAATCTGAAGCCTTTTCGCAAAATAATAATAATATAAAACCAGAAAATTCCACTTGGTTAGACGCCAAGCCCTGACTGTCATGTCAGCACGGAGAAATATCCACTAGGATGAAGAGAAAAATTCTTGTACAAGACCAAGAGAAAAGTCTGGCTACATGATTTCAGTATTAGTTAACCGAGAAAATGCGTGCTCGATGAGGAGAATCTCCCATTCATTCCAGAGAAGCCGAGGAGAAGAAACAAAAACGTGTCAATCCAAACATTCAGGTCTCCTTTGGCCCCTTTGCCGGTCAAATTAAATCCAAGCACTCCATTTTGTTGAGTTGCTCATTGGACAGTGGAGGGAACAGTGGCGAGAGGATAATACCTAGGTGCACACATCCCCTGCAGCTGGTGTTGAAAATTAAAACGGATTTGTAGGGTCACGTACTGGTCTGCCCGGCCCGTTGCTCGCAATAAGGCCACGTTGTGCACGATGGAAGAGTGGACTCGATCGAGCTTTCCAAGTACAGTACAGTGCGTACCATGAAACCGACGAATCGGCCTCAAGTCTTTCTTGGACTACAACGGGCGGAGCAGGTTGAATTTTCTGGCTGTTACGTGCTGCCATTCCCTGGCCGGAGCCGTACGTGCTGCGAAGCACGAGTCAAAGTCGATGGTGTGGGTTTATTCAGAATAAACGGCAAAGCGTGGAAACACACAGCAGCTGCGGCTGTGCTTTTCAGAACAAGTGACTGAAAATTTCGTTCGGATAAGTCGATTTTGGATGAAGGGTGCAGCACAACTCTAGAGGCGGGGATTACGCGGCGGTGGCGTCATCGTCGCCGGAGGGCGGAGGCGTCGAAGAGCCTTGACCGTTCGGGCTGGGGGCTCGCGGAAATCGTCGACCAACTTGCTCTGGCAATGTTGGGCCGATCCGGGCCGCGGAAATCCCGCTTGTAACCTGTGTTTTGTATCATCCGTTGCGGATTTCCAGCTGAAGGCAGTATCTTATTGCTGGATCTGTCTCCATGCATGTCGTCGGCCGGCCGTGCATCCGTTGACCCGGCGGCTAAGATCGACTAGGAGATCCAGATGCCGCGGGCGACAACTTGCGTTATTTATATTATTATTATATACTACAATACATGAACTTTATTGTGACACGTACAAGTAGTTAGAGCTCGTTTTCAAACGGGGGAGGGCGTGCTGTCCTGTCCATGTCGGCGCCGACGAAATTTCGTGCAAGTGTATCCTAGTCGTACTGAGCAGTGGAAGGGGCCCGTGCGTGCTGTGCTGGCCTTGGCCGGCCGCCACGTAATCACTCTTACTAGTACTCCTACGAGTTTACCACTTTCTTCCATAAATATTGCTGTCACGAGTCAGAACAGTAACGATAAGTCAGCAGGGATCCAAGCACGCGTACGTGCTTCAGCTGAGACGTCCCACATCACCACGATTTGGTGCATCCTTGTGCGACTACTTGCCCTTCATATCCGATCCGATAATAATTATATTTCATAGTCTCCCTCTCCCCACAGCAAGGGCAGGCCGTGGCAGCTAAGCCGTGACACGAATATTTTCGGGACCGTTGACTGGCGGCCAGCACCAGCAGCGCATGTGACAGGAGTAGTACTATTTTTTCGGACTGTTGACTGGCGGCTAAGCTGGCGCGGTCTGGCCGACTTGTATCGGCACGTTGCACGTCTCTCGAGCAGCTGCAGTAATCGTGCTCCCATACGCTAAAATCTATATATGGTTTCGCTTAAAAAATGTTGAGTCTTCTATTCAGCGTGCATGAAGCAAACAGGTTAGTGTACGTCGCGGGGTGTTAGGTACCTCACGAATTACTCCATTACATGGGATTCGAGTTCAGATACAAGGATTTGAGAGAGGTGGGAGGAGGGAGAAGGAAGAACAGGAGGTAGGGGAAGGAAAGAACCGTCGTTGCCTTTTGCCTGATCCAAGCCCGGATGCCTCTTCGATGTTCTCTACGTGAATACTTGTAGTCAGGCCTCCCTTGGTGTGGCACTCAGCCAGGCCCGACCCATGTGCTGCTGTGGCCGTAATTGGGTCGCTGACATCCCCTACCCCTTGAGATTCGGCTTGACCCCAAGCCGCTGTCGCACAGAGCTCACCAGGGTCCCAGGGTGCTTGAAGGTCCTTGATCATGTCAGATTCTCCATGGTATTTGCCGCGGCAGTAGCCATTGTCGAGGTGGACTTGAAGGAGGTTGAGGTGGACACCAATGTCATTTTCATCTTGTTCCATATCAGTGCCAATCCCCTTTGGTGGTAACCGTTTTGAGTGCGTGCATGCCATGCTTCCTTCTGGAGATGGAGCGTGCTGACTAGCTGAAATTGGGGATGGAACAACCAAGAGATGTCCTCCTGGATCCCATAACATTCCCAGCTTAGAGTTGCTCATGCTACACTCCCCCACGTCCATAATGACGGCGAACATATAGCCAAACGCAGGCCCATAACTCAAGCAGGAGCTGGTATAATCAAACGCTGGAAGCATATCAAGACAACAATTTCTTCTCATGGCAAAAATTGAGAAATGGTATTGAGTGGAACTGGCCATCAGAGTTTAGCCACTGCTGCTGCTATTTGGGGATAAAAAGTTCAGATCCTTACTCATAGCTTTTGTATGCCCAAATAAGAGAACCGCACTAGCAAACGAACCATACTTTGAATCACAAGACTGTACTGCAATTTGTACAGTGTGAATAGTCAGCAATTTGAGGAATGCCAAATCCCAACCAGAACGACCAGCTTCCCATGATATTGGTTCAGAAGAGAAACAAGACAACATGTCAATAGTGGCTGAATATTTATAACCCTGTGCTAGCTCGGTCTTAATAGTTTTTGTTGAATTTTTTTGATTGGACAGAATCCTCTGAAGCAAGTCCCAACAAATATCACCTGTGCCGAGTATGGTAATGCAGCAGAATCTCCAGCCTGGATCCCAAATTTGTCAATAAATGCAGACCTTCTGGTACTCCATTAATCGAATGGTGCTGAAAGCCAAATTAGTCCAACACCCTGCATGTGTAGCACGAGATGTTACCTGAACAAGTGAACACCAAGGCAGCAGTTGTGTACCCGGCAAACAGATGAAAGGTACATCCATGGAAATCAGCTCCCAACAGTAAATAGGCTGAACCATCAAGCATGGCGGAAAGGTCCAGAGATGATCACATTTTTCATAATTGCATCCTCTATCAAAACGGCCACTCACTCGAAACTTTTCTTGATTTAAAAATCCCCACTGCACTGGTATGTCCATGATATGGGGTTCGCTCTGTTTCTCAAGACTAAGACTACCAGTCCACTCACTGACTTTTTCAGAAACAGCTAGAAATTGGTGCTCAATAGAAGGAGTACACAGACTGACCATGAGTCCAAAATACACCCCAGGTGGTTTCTGATTGGAAGAGAGTAGCAACCCCCAGTCCTGAGAAGTTCTCTGCTCACACCTGTGAACAACAGTAGCATAAGCTGCATCTAATTTCAGATATGCTGGAACACAATTGGTTGGATTTACACACTGAATACCCAAGGATTGCAATATTCGCGAACTGATTTCTCCATGAATTATATGCCAGTTGAGATATCCTTTGCCCAGCAAGAGATTACAGGCCTTGGTTGATATAAGATGCTGACGATCACCTTTTTCCAAAGCTTCAGTGCTGGTCATCTTGTGCAAAAAGTACAAATGAACTAGAATCATGTGTTGAATTCCCACCAAAAGAAGAAGACACGTGTATTTCCGCCAGAGTACAAATAGTATGCAATTTGGTACACACTTGAAGGAATAGTACTCCAGGCTGATTAGCTCGGCAAGCTGAATTCTTGTTTTTGAAACATCAGCTACTTGTTCAGGTCTGAATTCACTATCAAAACGACCACTCCCCTTAAATTCCTCTTGGCTCAAAAAGTGCCATTGTACTGACATGCTCATAATCTGTAGTTTATCCTGCTCAGGAACAGACTTGGGTAGTTCCCATTGTATTGACATGCTCATAATCTGCAGTGTATCCTGCTTACGAACAGACTTGGATAGTTCAGACCACACCTGTACCGCTCTGCAACTGCTTGAAAATGATGGACACGGTAGCGGACGCAGCTCGACCTTGCTACATTTGTCTTGCAAAATGAGAGATCCTTGTCCATTTACCCTCTGCAGTTGTAATTCACTCTTCACCCTTGGCTGGTGATCCGGTGGCCACCACACATATCCAGAATCACCATAGATACAGTCGTGAGCTATGCCATGGAACAGAGCAGTGTTGTCCACAGCAATCTGCACTGGAACAGGGGGCGGCCATTGTTATTGCTCGGTGTAAGCTGGACGCACGCGCTCGTTGCACAAGTGGTCAAGCACTCCCGTCGGGACAGCAATGTTGATGGGGTCAATGACGTCGTCGTGGTATGCCTCGCTCGTCACCAGGGAAACCAACTGGGGAATGGCATCCGTGGCAGTGATCAGAGGCTTTACCCAGTCGCTCTCATGGGCGGAGAATTCTGCCGAATAGTTGGTTGGTGCCAGTATAGGGAGGTTGCTGGAGACGCTGTGATCCAACTCGCCTGTTGCTAGGAGAAAGGTGTTGAAGGAAGGTAGTGGCCAGTCATCGAGCTCCTGCACGCTGGTCTTGGTGTTGACGTCGGTGGTGGTTGCCACCGGGGTGACGATCTCGGAGGCGACCTCGTGGTGGATGAGGTCGACCACGGGATCGGGGTGGGCGGTTGTGGCAGCGTCATGGACCTCGTCGACGCTGGCGATGGAGGCGACCTGGGTCAGGCACTCCGTCGAACAGGTGACGGGCACCATCTAGATGCAGACCGTGGGTGCATCATGGGCGACCGCGGGGGGCTCCTGGGCCTGGGTGGTGGCGGAAAAGACGTTGGGGACGACCTCCGGGACACTGGCGTCGTCGGTGAGGCCATCATCGGCTGTCGTGCCCATGGGACACGCCGGCTGCGGGGTCGAGACACCCGTGAGGATCTTCAACATCAGCGCGAACTGCTTGTCCACGGCGTCGTAGCGCGCCATGGTCCGCGCGTGGTAATCGTCCAGGTAGGCCTTCAGCTCCGGATGCATGGTGGTGGAAGAAAATGACGAACTGAAAAAAAATTGGGCAGAAAATTGGGCGAAATTGGGAGGAATTGGAGACGAATCGGAAGGGTGGAGGGAGGCTCTGATGCCACGATGTTAGGTACCAACTCACGAATTACTCCATTACAGGGGATTCGAGTTCAGATACAAAGATTTGAGAGAGGAGGGAGGAGGGAGAAGGAAGAACTGGAGGTAGGGGAAGGAAAGAACCGCCGTTGCCTTTTGCCTGATCCAAGCCCGGATGCCTCTTCGATGTTCTCTACGTGAATACTTGTAGTCAGGCCTCCCTTGGTGTGGCACTCAGCCAGGCCCGGCCCATGTGTTGCTGTGGCCGTAATTGGGTCGCTAACACGGGGTTCAGTGGTTGTGGGCTCCAACTTTTAGAAAACCAGAAAATGGTCCATTTTTCACGGAGATACTTTCCCGAGCGCCGATGGAAAGAGATAGTTTTTTTAAGGGAATGGAAAGAGATAGCTTAACATCGAGCTCCCCTCAAAAAAAAAAAATCCTCAACATCGTGCTCTTATTGCGTCAAATTTTCGGTGTATTGCAAGGCGTCGCTCATGTGGGCCGGCTCATGTATCGCCAACCGATTTTCCTTCGCTCACAAAAAAAAACCTCTCGGTTCGATTGATCGTAAAAAAAAAAAACCTCTCGGTTCGATTATCCTCAAATCAAAAACCTCTCCGATCGATTCTAGTCTGGTTCTTCTGTTGGTCTTTTCAGTTTTTCTTTCTTTGTTATTATTATTGTTATAGTTTTTCCTCCATATTTCTCAAAAATTTCAGAATAAATGTTCAATTGTTTTTCAAAAGATCTCACGTATTTTTAAAAATCAAGATATTTTAAAATGTTTCACACCATTAAAAAATCTTCACAAACTAAAAGAATATACATGGAATTTTTAAAACAAACACATTAAAAAAATATAGTTTTGGTTACAAAATGTTCATAAAAATTTAAAACATTCTAATTTTTTTGGAACATGTCCAAAAAATGTGAAAGAATATAAATATTTAAGAATTATTTATTTTACAAAAATTTCATAATTTTCTAAATGCTCGTGAAACTTAAAAACATGTTTAAGTTTTTTTTTGAAAGACCAATTTTAGATAATAATATTAGTTTTTACAGAAAACTAACTAAAAAACCATTCGAAAAAATGCAGTAGTTTTGATAAATCATGAATTTTAAAAACAATGCTGTTTTTTAAGAAAATATTAATTTATTTTCTGTGATTTTTTAGGAAAATCATGAGTTTATAAATGATTGTGTTTTTCCTATATAGAATTTAATCTTTGTAAATTTTAAAAATAATCTACGAATTTTAGAAATAATGTCAAATTTAAATATTTATTAATTTTAAAAAGGTTCAACAATTAAAAATTGGTTCCCAACACATAAAAAAAATTCATTGATTTTAAAAGAATGTGTTTTAGTGGTCATCAATTTTAAATATGTTGACAAACTTGAAAAGGACCATGAATTTATAAAATATTCGTGAAACAAATTTCCATTAATTTTAGAAAGCATAAGGAAAAAACAAAACCAAGAATAAAAGAATTTTTTTTCTGGAAATCACGGAAAAAAAACCCATAAAGAAAACATGACCACATGAAGAAAATCTGTTGGTCCAAGGTGAAGCAGTCGGCAAACGTCAGCGTGTCACCGCTCCAGCGTAGGCAGCCACCGACTTGTTGATCCTCCTCGATGGCATCCTCCACCAAGTCGAGGGCATTCTAAGCGAAATTTTTAACGCACGACATTTTTTTTTTGCATTAGCATATCCGTACAGCGCCAACACATGGTTCGTGCATGTTAGTCATAAGTTGATTTTTTTTTTTTGCTTTAGGTGTGTTGTGATGGAGAATATGCGTATTGGGCACTCATAGCATACCTAGTTTATCGTTCGCATTTTGTTAAAAATGACATTTTTTAACAACAATCTAGAAGTTATCTCTTTTTTAAATGATTTTGTTATACGCTTCATGTTTCTTTTAACGTAAATCGAGAACGCTCTTAGCGCTCGACATCTTGGTCAACTTAATCAAGGATTGTGCTTTTGAATGGCTTGAGGCCATGGCTTAGTGTTTTGAACCCTTGTTTGACTACTTTTGGTGTTGTACCCTTGGTTGTCACCTTTGTTTAGTTGTGGTCGTTTTGATGCAATTTTTAAAAGACTTTGTACGTGCTGTATTCCCTTTTTCTTCTATGATGATCTCATGGAATTCTCTTCCATGGTTAAAAAAAACATTACTAGTGTTTGGAGCATACCTATGTAGTTTATCCTTCACATTTTGCTAAAAATGTCATTCTTTTGACTGCAATCCACAAGTTTTCTCTTTATATAAATTTATTTGTTATATATTTATTTTATTTATGTAAATCAAAAATAGTTTTACATTTTCTTTTCATTTTTTACCTACTATTTATGTATTTCATTTAGCCGCCGCGTCTCGTAGGCGATCTTAGCCGCTGGGTGAAAGTATGTTACGCGATCTAGCTTGCGTTAACTATTTGTGTTATTTTTATCAATTGATTGAACTTTATTAATCCGCAACTTGCGTTAATTATTATTACATGAACTTTATTGCGACACGTACCTTAGTAGTTAGAGCTCCCAGACAGTGATGATATAGTTGTGACACATACCCACGCGTGCAGTAATAGGCCAACCCACTCGGTTGTTCTTTGTTTATTTTTCACTGATTTTGGGAAGGTCACAGAACCCTCCTTGGACTTGTTTTTTCTATGTTTTGTTCATGAACATTTTATGAAATTTGGAACACCTTCTAAAATTTTCCAATTTTTTGTTCTTGGACATTTTTAATTCATGCACAATTTCTAAAATTGCAAAAAAAATTCAAAATTCATGATCATTTTAAAATTCCTAAACATTTTTAAAATTTAGGAAGTATTCTTAAGAGAAAACTTTCAAAATAAAAACCATCCAAAATAATGACAAAAAAATCGTTAGCCCCATATGTACTTGGTGGTGCTGGCTAATCGCAGGGGAACCGACTCACGGATACAACGTATGGGTTTGACCGGCTCCTAGCGCCCCACAGACTAGGGGGAATATCACATCAAAACCAACATTCAGTGAAAATCGATGAAAACCACACAAAAATAGGTTTTGAAGTTTCAAAAAAATCTCAAAAAATACGGGATGTAAAGTGTTTTATTGCCACGTGAAATTTCAAGTTCAAACACATTTCGGTATGTGAGCTATAACAAAATCAACAATGAATAGTTCCTCACAGTAACGTCATTATTCTTGTTGAATTTTCTTTCTCATAACTCACATCTCGTAATGTGTTTCAACTTGGAATTTCGCATGACAATAAAACATCACCTCTTAGCATCTCTTTTTTTTTTCAGATTTTTCTGAATCTTTTGTACGTCGTTTCCACGAAGTTTTTTTAAATGTTGATTTGCATGTGATATTCTTCCGGCGCACTATAGGAGCACTCTCTTCCTCTTAAGAACTCCTGTTCAGCATTTTAAGCGCTGAATTGTCCCTGTATCGCACGCATGGATGCGGCCCAATTAATGCTCACTTATGCCTTCCGCTGTCCCTTTTTTTCACTTGTAGCCAACTACCAGTTAAAAAATAACCAAAATTTGTCACAAAAATAAAACATACTACCAATTTTTGAAGAATTTGAAAAGTATATGAATTCAATAAATCATGATATAAAAAGTATTCCTGTATTTCAAAACATACTCACGTTTTTAAAAGCAATCATATTATAAAAAATAATCACAAATTTTAGAAAATTTTCATGAATTTATCAAATGTTTATGAAATAAAAAATGTTTCTCTATTTCGTAAAAAATAACTATTTAAAATATGTTCAAGAATATCATAAAAAAATTCATGGATTTAAATGTTATTGCCTCATTTAAAACTCAGTTTTTTGTTAAAAAACCTTTTAAGTCCAAAAATCATTTTTAAATCCAAGAAGACAATTAAATCCTAAAAATTCATTCAAGGAAGCATTTTTTTAGAAAATTCATTTGAGGTTTCAAAGTAACACACATAGTAGCCATAAAATTCATAATGAGTATCTTGGTTCCACGAAATTTCTTGTACAGCTTGCTCGCCAAAAAACATTAGTAGTTAATTGACATTATACACAACGGCTACAAAAACGTGTGATCTGACGCTAGGAGTGTGAGAGGGCTGGGACTCAGTTTTACTGTCATAAGAGCATCTCTAGTAGACCCCTTATATCACAAACCTTAAAAGTGCGTTTACAGTTCACGGCAGGGCTCGGATACGGGCTGAAAACAGCCGCCGCAGAACAGAAACTTTAAAATGAACCTGTAAATTTTGAAATCAAAACTTCGCGCGAGAAATCGAACTACTCCAGTAGAACTACTAGTGTTCATAGTTACTTGATCATCATACAAAAGTCATACATAGTCGATTTTTTACAAACTAGATCGGAGGAGCCATGGCCACCCTAACCCTAATGCCAAAATTTGGCTCGCCGGAGCCATCCGGGTGCGGCGGCGATGCTGCGGCGGCGGAGGAGCTCAGTCCTCGTCGTCGGAGCCGAGGTCGATGTAGATGTCGTCCTGCGCCTTGGCTTCGCGGCGCCATGCCTCCAAGTTATCGTCGAAATCCTGTGCCTTCGCGAGCCCCTGCTCGAGGAGGACTGTGTCGAGGTCGGCTTCCCGTCGACGACGCTGCTCCGCCTCCTCCTCCTCCCGCGCACTGTGCGCGAGGATGGCGGCCTCGAAGACGTCCGCCTCCGCCGGGGGGAGGAAATCCTCCGGCCCGATGACGCCACCGCCACGCCGCTCCGGCTCCAGCTCCTTCTTCATCGCGCGGAGCGGCGGGAGCTCCTCCGGCTCCCTCTTGACCGGCATGAGCGGCGCACGTGAGTCTCGAGTCACCGCCGGAGGAGCTGCCCACGGCGGAGGAGCCGGAGGACAGCCCGTGGTGGAGGAGCGCCTGCCTGCGGTCGTACTGCTCCGTCTCGCGGCGGAGGAGCGACGGCGGCGGCGGTGACGCACCGCCTCCGCTCGGTGTCGTCGCCACCGCCGGCGCCGCGGCCCGCCGACCACATTCCGCGCCACATCGAGAGGGGGAGAGGGAGAATAGAAGTCGCCGGCGGCGAGAAATCGAGAGGGGGATTGGGAATTGCCGCGGTGCACGGATAGGGTTTCGACCCATATTCCAGCCGCAAACCCTTAGATATACTGCGTGGGGGGGGGGGCGTTTTACGGGCCACTGTAAAAACATTTACGGGCCGGGCGACTATACGGGCTCTGGTCTGGCCCAAAAAAGGGGCCAAACCCGTATAGTCGCCGGATTTTTACGGGCCGCCCCGTTTTAAGGGGTCTGCTAGAGATGCTCTAAGGGCATTTCCAACGCCGACCTCCAAACCAGACACCGCATCCGACGTGGACCCGAGGGGGGGGGGGGGACCAGTCCGCGAACACTGATGCGAAAGCCGGCCATCCAACTGTAGCCACATACATTTCAAGCTGGATTTCAACAAATCGAATGAATTACGTGCAAACCAGATGATTTTGATACAAACCTGACGAAAACACATTTCGGACATATTTTAACTAAACTATATCGGACTAGGCTAAACTAGTCTATAGCCGGCCACGGCGGATCTCCATTCCCACGAGGCCACTTCCCTATGTCCGGCAACCCGCTCATCGGACTGTCGTGAGCCTAGAGGGATATGCTTCCGCAGGAGGGGAAGAGTAGCCTCCCTCCACTGCCGCGATGCACGGATCAGAGTTGGTTTTTTGGGCGGGGGAAGACGATTGTCTGACCTACGTCCCCGCGAAGCGGGTAAGTCACCGGCTATGTAACCCAGTGAGGCGGTGGCCTTCGTGGGACCCAACCGGCGACGGCCTCGGACGTGCCAACTTCGTCGTCGTTGGTGCCCCAGTCAAATTCCTCCGCCGCCGCGTCAACCTCCGCGAAAATGGCTTATTTCTCCGCCTGCCGGACGCGTTGCCTCCATCGCTCGCGGCGGATTTTCCGGGAGACGACGTTGGCCAGCCTGGACAGGCGATGACGGCCTGGCGATGGTGATGGTGCCGGCTCCGGAGAGCTTGCCAGCAAGCAAGCCTGATTCCGGCTGGCTCGCCGGGCAACCCAGGCCACTGTAATGCCAGAGAGCTCCTTCTGCTACTCGTCGGAGAGGTCGTCCCACAAGACTTTGGAGCCGAAGGCCATTACGGGTGTGGTAGAAGGAGGAGATGGAGATCGAATGTTTTCGAACCATTCTTTCATTCTGATCCAATGGTCTAGAGTAAACACCGTGAGCTATTACCTCAGCATGGCCACAACATATGAATTAGTGCATTTGGATACTTACATAAGAGGAGATAACATATTTGGATATCATAGTTATAATTTCGGAAATGGCAAATCGAATGTTTTTTATGACAATATATATTGGCATGAGGATGACAAATTTAGTTTGCAAGCACGACAATTTCCTGGCAAAAAATGAACTGAGGTGGATTTGGCATGCTCGTCAACTAAATTTGCCAACTTCGGCAAACATAATTTGCCGTGAAAAATGTTCGATTTGCATGCCTAAAAATCTGACGTTCGCTGGATATTCGGGTCCTTTCAAAAATAATATTAAAGGTAGCTGACGAGTGTGCTATTTTTCGGGCACTCTGCAAAGGACTTTTACATATTTTTAAAAGAGATACACAATGTTTGCCGAGTGTCCATTAGGAGACACTCCGCAAAGGACCTTTACATATTTTTAAAAGAGATACACAATGTTTGCCGAGTGTCCATTAGGAGACACTCCGCAAACAGTAACCCGTTGTCACGGAATCGTCAACAACGAAGGAGAGGGACATGTGACCCTTGCTTTGTCGAGCACGTCCTCTTTACCGAGTGCCTGGTGCTGGCGTTGCCGAGTTGCTGTGCTTTGTCAAGTGTTTTTAAGAGGTACTTTTGCAAAGGTCCCATATTACCGAGTTTCGGTTGTTTGCCAAGTGTTTTTTATAGGACACTCTGACAAGATGTTGTTTACCTTTAACGAGTGCCCGCGAAAATACATTCAACAAGGAGGAAAATAGTCAGCATACACCATTTTTTCTTTGGTGGGATCACCTACTTAGATATAATATAGGGTTGAAGCGATAATATTTAATCTCCACCATTCATCGGAAGTCTTATTTCTTAAAGGGGTTGTATTGTCACCTCTCAACAACAAATTGTCAAATAAAATTTAGTTTGATAAAAATTTATCAACTTTGACACAGTTGTGGTACACAAATATCATGTTGACAAATACATTTTCTTTTGGAAAACATGCATGCATATGCAGATATGATATGTCGCAACTTTTTTCAGAAAAACAATTGCGTTGTACTCTAATTTAAGCTGTAAAGAAAACTGACTCTATAAAAAAAAAGATTACAGCATTACATCAGCTTCTGCCATTCTCTCTTGTTGACCCATCCCGTCCCCCGCGTCGCCACCAAGGTGGCACGGGCGGATCCAGATCGAGCGCTGCCTCCAACCCCCTCCGCCTCCCTACCTCCCCTCGCCGCCGCCGGAGGAGGCCGCCGGGCTAAGCCCGGGCGGCGGACGGCGGCGGCGGGACCTCTCTGTAGCGATTGGATCTCGCGGTGGGGGAGGCTCGCCTTCTTGCGGCACGGCGCTTCGGCTACGGTGTGTGGCGACCACGAGGTTGCGTCTCCGGCGGGTGGCGGCCGCGGCAAGCTCCTGGGCTGCAGTCCGGCGGATCCTGCCTGTCGAGTCGTGGCGGGGGTGACGCCTCACCTTTCCTGCCTTCTGGTCATTCTTCTCCGAGCGGGTCGGCTGCTTTGCCGGCTCTTTCTGGTTGTGGCGGTGCTACGTCAAGGGGGCGCCAGATCCGGCTGCTTACACCCTGGTGGCCTCGGTTGAGGCAGCTGGGCGGATGTGTACGGTGGTGGCCCCTGTGTGGAGACGGCGTGGTGGCTGTGCAGGGGTTTGCGGGCCAGCGGAGGTGCGGGTCTGCTTCGGCTGGCTGCGGCCTGCGTGTGGGTGTTCATCGGGTTTGCTCCAAGTGCAAGCTTTGCCCGGCTATGGCCGGCCGGCGGTGGCGGCGCCTATGGGCGTCGTTCCTCTTGTTGAAGACACCGTCGTGGAGTTCTTCGACCCGCTCCACCCTCGGATCTCGTTCTTCAGGTGAAAGCCTAGACCCATCTGGGTCGGGCAACGCCGTTGTCTCAGCAGCGTTTCCTTCTTTGGGGGCGTTGCTTTGAAGACCGGTGATTCTTCCCCGCCCTTCACTTGGGCTGGACGTGCACGGCTCACGGTTGGCAGGTGCCCAACCGGTGATGCGAGTGGTGGGCGTTGCGACTCGTGTGGCGACAACGACGATGGCGTGCGGAGCTGGGTCGCGGCTTGTCCTTCTGATGTCGACGATCCGGTTCGCCAACGAGTGTGCCTATGCTTGTTTCTCACTGTGACAAGTCGGAGCTGCATGCGGCGGGGACCCTGTGGCAACGATGACTCCATGAGGGTGATTTGAGCGGACGGTGCTCTCCTAAGGTTGCGCCGGGTTAGGTCGGTGCGAGGCGTGCAACTTTCTCCTGTGACGGTCGATTGTTTGGCTATGGCTGACGAGGTCGTCGTGTGTCATTCGTTCGAAGGGGTCTTGACAGGTCGTCTGCGACGAAGTTGGAGTCGCCTGCTCGGGGAGAGGTGATGACGATGACAATGCTAGCAGCCTCGACGGTCCTCTTCTCGGCGGTGTGTGTGGTCTTGTTGGTGCCAGGTCGGCCGGGGTGCCCTTTCTTGTGGGCGTGTTATAATGATTTTCCCCAGGTTATTAACCGGACAACTCTATTCTACCTTTCTTTTTTAATGAATCGGGTCTAAGGGATCGCGTTTCAGAAAAAGAAAGAACCGACTCTATTACAGACCAGGCAGGCAGGTACGCTGACCGCGAATTTGCATTAATTGTCACACACACAGGATCTTCAACGACTCAGCAGACAACCTGTTCCCTCTATTTCTGAACCTAACGGGAAAGCTTGCGAGCAAAGTTTTTGCAAATCCGGTAGAAGGTTTTGCAAAGAAGCTGTGTCAACACCCCACGGGGCACGCTACTTTCACCGTTGTGTGGGTACAAGCCGTCATCGTCGTCGTCCAGATAGCATCCATGGTCGTGGTTCTGATTGCGGTGATCCTATATCTGTTTGGGCCTGTCGCCTGCATCGTGCTGTCGGTGTGGCGCCTACGGCAGCACGACTACGGCAGCACCGCAGGAGACAAGAGCAATGCAAACCTGGTGCCAGCGCTGGTCATATTTCTACTGCTTGGTCATCTGCCAAGGCGTGTTCTACTTGCTATGGCGTTTGATCAACGGCGCGGCGACGTGGGTCGTCGTTTCACTCCGCGAGGAATGCCGGCTGCCAGAAGAGTGGGGCAGCATAGCGGTTCTAGATTACCTCCACGACACTGGAGCGAAATGCTGGCGGGACCCCAGATCTGGTAGGAAGTTGATCACCTACGCTGCCGATCTGGTGGGCTCGGAATCGCAGGAGCACTACCTCTCCGGAGCAAGGATACTGGACACCTTCATCAAGCTGGAGGCAGACGTAAGGTCACTGCTGCTCCCCTCTAGACCGAAGATTCAGAAGCTGATCGATACGCTAGGGTGGAGGAGCAACAACCGAGAGCTCAGGGAGTTGGCCGCCAGGATCGTCGCGTACCTTGCTGATGACATCCATTTGTCCCAGTTCCCTGGGGCGATGCGCTGCATATCATCCCTGCTCGATGCCAACCAGCCGTACTGGAACAATCATCATCATTCACCTTCTAGCATATCAGAAAAGGACACTGACACCCCTAAGGAAATAGTAATTTCTATTATCAAACGTATAGAGAAACACAGATCTAGAGCAAATAATGTTAGCAACCAAGGTGGTGACATCAGAGGAGACGAGATGGCTGGAATTTTTTTTCGATCAGAGGGGCCACACGGCCCCCATTTTCATTACGAAAATGGAGTCAAAGCATACAGACCAAGTCCCTTACAAACTTATCATCGATGCCTAACATATGCATCAGGAAGAAAAACACTCCTACATCCTAAGGCACTTCAAATTGCACCTACAGGATGCTACATCAAAAGAACGAACCCAAAGCTCCACCACTACAATTTTTCTACATCCATCAGGATGCCAATGCTACACCACTTCAAATGATCAGGATCATCTCAACTTTTCTACATCCATCACTTGCCAACTTGTCTCAGGACACAACAGGTAAAATCAACAGAGCCTCCGTACAGCAGGGCCCCAGCCGTGAGCACGCTTGAAGACGTCCCTCGCTACCTGGGCCAACCTCTTGGTCACTTCCTTAAGAATTTTTTGCACTCCTCTTTTCTGTAGCACATCCCACGAATCCAACAAAGAACATAAGGAAAAGATTATGTCAGTAGGATCTCTAGGCAAAGAACTTTGAAAGCAAGATTTATTTCTTGCTTTCCAAATCGACCACAACAAAGCAGCCGCACCAATAGATACAACCACTCTATCTTTCCTAGTATACTTAGGGAGCCAGTTCTGGCAAAAATCAAAGAATGACAGGGGCGTTTTGGGAGTTCCCAGAGCACTCCCAACTACATTCCAAAGAAAACGAGCAAAAGAGCAAGTGAAAAACAGATGATCAATACATTCATTGGCACCACAAAACTCACATTTGTTGGTGCCTTTCCAGTCTTTTTTACACAAATTGTCCTTGGTCAGGATCCTCCCTTTGATCACTAACCATATAAAAGCCTTAATTTTCAAAGGTACTTTCAGTTTCCACAGCAACTTAAAAGGGAACACTACTCTCCTAGCAATAATATATTGATAAAGAGATTTAACAGAAAATTTACCAGAGCTGGTCAAAAGCCCTTTGTCAGGTTCTCACTCAGAACAACCTGACTGCACATATCTAAAAGTTTATTCCACATATCCAGCGTCTCCCCATATAAACATCTCCTAAATCTAATGCAGTTAAAATCTTGTTCAAATACCTTGGCAACCATAATGTTTTGACAGAAAGTAAGGTTATATAAGCGAGGAAATAGTTGACAGAGAGGCTTGTTGTGGATCCAAGCATCTTCCCAAAATCTAGTTTTACACCCATCCCCAACAATTCTCTGACAACAGCTGTAAAAGATATCTTTCACGCTCATGATACCATTCCAGAAATGAGAATTGGCAGGAGATGACTCACATTGAGACAAAGTTTTCCTCTTCAAATACTTTGCTCTAATCATCTCCTGCCAGTCCCCATCTTCATTCTCAAGTCTCCAGAGCCATTTGCACAAAAGACTAATATTCTTGATATCCAAATTAGTAACCCCCAACCCCCCTTGGTCTCTAGGTTGGCAAACATCAAGCCAGTTAACTAGATGAAACTTCCTAACACCCTCTTTTTCTTGCCAAAGCACCCGAGCTCGAAAGAAATCGATTCTTTTGCCAACACACTTTGGTAGACGGAAAAAGTTAAGTAAATGACTAATGACGTTACTGAAACAAGTTTCAGTGCGGATAAGCCTACCACCCATAGATAATAGACCCCCTTGCCACGCTGCAGCTCCTTTCTCTACTTTTTCTTCCGCTGGCTTCCAGTCAGCATTACAAAGTTTTTTATAATGCAGGGGAAGGCCTAAATACCTAAAAGGGAAATCCCCAGTTGCACAAGTAAAAATGCCAGCATAATCATCTTGTATCTCCAAAGCTTTACCGAAACAAAAAATTTCACTTTAAAAAAAATTAATCTTCAGACCAGTCAAATGCTCAAATACACAAAGAATAATTTTGAGGTTCCTAGCCCCCTCAAGGTCATCTTCGAAACAAAAAATAGTACCGTCCGCATATTGCAAAAATATTTAGACCTCCTGCATACAACCTAGGCAACACTCCCTTAATAAATCCTTGTTCCAGCGCCCTTTGCACCAGGGTAGCAAGAACATCAACCGCCAAATTGAAAAGCAAGGGGGAAAACGGGTCCCCTTGCCTCAAACCCTTCCTAGTAACAAAGTATGGGCCAATTACGTCATTAATAGTGATGGCTACCTTACCATTACTAACGACATCCTTTGTCCACTGAACAAAACGTTCAGGGAAGCCTTTCATCTTTAGGACATCAAACATGAAACTCCAATTAATTTTATCATAAGCTTTTTCGAAATCAACCTTAAAAAGCACAACAGAACATTTTTTTTCTATGTATAGAGTGGATAGCTTCGTGAAGCATGATACGTCTCCAACGTATCTATAATTTTTGATTGTTCCATGCTATTATAGTATCAATCTTGGATGTTTTTATATGCAATTATATATCATCTTTTGGGACTAACCTATTAACCTAGTGCCCAGTGCCAGTTGCTATTTTTCGCTTGTTTTTGGTTTTCAGGAAATCAGTACCAAACAAAGTCCAAATGCCACGAAACTTTTTGGAGATTTTTTTCTGGACAAAAGAGACCCTGGAGACTTGGAGAGGAGGCCAGAAGGTTCACGAAGCCTCCACAAGGCAACAAGGCGCGGCCCCAGGGGGGGGGGGGGGGGCGCCCTGATGCCTTGTGGGGCCCTCGTGGCTCCACTTGACCTAATTCCACTTCTATAAATTCTCAAATATTGAGAAACCAATAGAGAGCCACCCCGAATAACTTTACGCCGCCGCAAGCCTCTGTTCTTCCGCGATCCCATCTGGAGGCCTTTTTCGGTACTCTGCCGGAGGGGGAATCGATCACGGAGGGCTTCTTCATCAACCTTGCTGCCCTTCCGATGATGTGTGAGTAGTTTACCACAGACCTACGGATCCATAGCTAGTAGCTAGATGGCTTCTTCTCTCTCTTTGATCTTCAATACCATGTTCTCCTCGATGTTCTTGGAGTTCTATCCGATGTAATCTTCTTTTGCGGTGTGTTTGTTGGGATCCGATGAATTGTGAGTTTATGATCAGATTATTCATGAGAAATATTTGAGTCTTCTCTGAACTCTTTTATGCATGATTGTTATAGCTTTGTATTTCTCTCCGATCTATCGATTTGGTTTGGCCAACTAGATTGGTTTATCTTGCAATGGGAGAGGTGCTTTGTGATGGGTTCAATCTTGCAGTGCTCAATCCCAGTGACAGAAAGGGACATGACACGTATTTGTATTGTTGCCATTAAGGATAAAAAGATGGGGTTTAATCATATTGCTTGAGTTTACTTTGTCTACATCATGTCATCTTGCTTAAGGTGTTACTCTGTTTTATACTTAATACCCTAGATGCATGCTGGATAGCGGTCGATGGGTGGAGTAATAGTAGTAGATGCAGGCAGGAGTCGGTTTACTTGTCTCGGACATGATGCCTATATACATGATCATTGCCATGAATCCGTCATAATTATTTGCTTTTCTATCAATTGCCCAACAGTAATTTGTTTACCCACCGTATGTTCTGCGCTCGAGAGAGAAGCCTCTAGTGAAAACAATGGCCCCCGGGTCTACTTTTGTCATATATTAAAATAAAAAATACCTTGCTGTAATTTATTTACTTTTATTTTATTTAGTATTTTATTTTATCTATCTATCACTATCAGAATTAATCCTTGCAAATAACCGCTAAGAGGATTGACAACCCTCTTATTTACGTTGGGTGCAAGTGTTTGCTTTGGTGTGTGCAGGTGCTGCTAACGGGATTTTGCGTGGTTCTCCTACTGGATTGATAACCTTGGTTCTTAACTGAGGGAAATACTTATCTCTACTATACTGCATCATTCTCTCCTCTTCGGGGAAATACCAACGCAGTCTACAAGAAGCAGGAAGAATTTCTGGCGCCGTTGCCGGGGAGAAATCACCAAAATTTATCAAGTACCTTCGCACAAACTATCATCCACTTGCATTTATTTTATTTTATTTGCCTTTTTATTTGCATTTGCCTCTCGTTTTCATCTCCCCCACTTCTAATGTTTTTTATAAAAACACAAAAATATTTGTATTTGCTTGTTTGCTTCACCACTATGGCTAGCTCTTCGCTTGTTACTATTACCCTTGAAAATGAAGTGCTTAATTTTAAACAAAGGGGAGGAGAATATTTAAAAGATGCTGGTGTCGGTGTCAAAACCGGCAGACCTCGGGGTAGGGGGTCCCGAGCTGTGGATCATGGGTCAATGGTAACAGAGACAAGGGAGACGATGTTTACCCAGGTTCGGGCCCTCTTGATGGAGGTAAAACCCTACGTCCTACTCTTGTTTATATTGATGGAGATGTATCGAGTACAGAGTTGACCTACCTCGAGATCGTAATGTATGTCTAACTCTAGGGCTAGGTGAATGATGTTGCGTTGATGTCCCCTCTACGGGCTCAACCCTTTGGCTTATATACACGCCAGGGAGGGGATCTAGGGTTACAAGGTCGGTGCTACTTGTGAGCTGCGTTGGGATTTCCCCGAAGAGGAGGGGATGATGCAGTACAGTAGAGATAAGTATTTCCCTCAGTTATGAAACCAAGGTTATCAATCCAGTAGGAGAATCACGCAACAACTTGTTAACAGTACCTGCACACAAAACAACAAATCCTCGCACCCAACGCGAACAAGGGGTTGTCAATCCCTTGACGGTTAATTGCAAGATTAAATTGTATGGTGATAGATAGATAGATCGAACAAAAATACAAAATAAAATAAATAAAGTAAAATTGCAGCAAGGTATTTTTAGGATTTTCAATGTATGATAAAGGTAGACCCGGGGGCCATAGTTTTCACTAGAGGCTTCTCTCTTGAAAATAGCATACAGTGGGTGAACAAATTACTGTTGGGCAATTGATAGAAAAGCAAATAATCATGACGATATCCAAGGCAATGATCATGTATATAGGCATCACGTCCGAGACAAGTAGACCGAAACGATTCTGCATCTACTACTATTACTCCACACATCGACCGCTATCCAGCATGCATCTAGAGTATTAAGTTCATAAAGGACGGAGTAACGCCTTAAGCAAGATGACATGATGTAGACAAAGTAAACTCACGCATGAATAAACCCCATCTTTTTACCCTTAATAGCAACGATACATACGTGTCATGTCCCTTTCTATCACTGGGATTGAGCACCACAAGATCGAACCCATTACAAAGCACCTCTCCCATTGCAAGATAAATCAATCTAGTTGGCCAAATCAAATCAATAGACCGGAGAGAAATATGAAGCTATAACAATCATGCATAAAAGAGTTCAGAGAAAACTCAAATAATATTCATGGATAATCTGATCATAAACTCACAATTCATCGGATCCCAACAAACACACCACAAAAAGTGATTACATCGGATAGAACTCCAAGAACATCGAGGAGAACATTGTATTGAAGATCAAAAAGAGAGAAGAAGCCATCTAGCTACTAACTATGGACCCGAAGGTCTGTGGTAAACTACTCCCGCATCATTGGAAGGGCAGCAAGGATGATGGAGAGCCCCTCCGTGATCGAATCCCCCTCCGGCAGAGTGCCGGAAAAGGCCTCCAGATGGGATCTCTTGAGAACAGGAACTTACGGCAGCGGAAAAAGTATTTCGTGGACTCCTCTGTTGGTTTCCCGATTTTAGAGAATTTATAGAGGTGGAATTAGGTCAAACGGAGCAGAGGTGGACCCACGAGGCACCAGGGCGCGCCACCCCCCCGGGGCGCGCCCTGGTGGCTCGTGGCCACCTCCTTTGTCTTCTGGCCCTCTCACGAAGCTTCTAGTGTCTCTTATGTCCAGAAAAAATCTCCAAAAAGTTACGTGGTATTTGGACTTCGTTTGGTACTGATATTCTGGAAAACCAAAAACAGGCAAAAAACAGCAACTGGTACTGGGCACTAAGTTAATAGGTTAGTCCCAAAAAATGATATATAATTGCTTGTAAATGTATATAAAACATCCAAGATTGATACTATAATAGCATGGAACAATAAAAAATTATAGATACATTGGAGATGTATCAGTCGGTATCTAGGAGCAAGGCGGTAGGAGAGATCTTGGAGTATACGTCAAGTCTTCGGTGGAGACAGTCTTGATCACGCCTCCTGTACACGGCCTCCGGAGTCCACCTTGATCACGCACGAGGGCCCATCGGCCCAACCGAAGAGACGGGCGGGCTAGGTTAACACCCCCTAATCCAGGACACCGTCAGTAGCCCCCGATCTGGTCTTCTACACCGAGGACGATTTTCTTAACAGACGCCACCTCGGATCCGGAGTCCTTGGCTTGACAGACGAGTTCCCCTATATGATTTACTCTTTTTAGTGGAGCGATGTCATCCGAGGCCCAACCGAGCTTGTACCCTGCCCGAAGAGGATTGATATCTTAGCCTCGAAGGCCCGCCGTCCAGGTATGAACGGTTCAATCCGGTCTGACAGCTTTATCGAAGCGGCAGGCCCCTCGTCAGGTCGGGCAGTTACTGCTTCCCTTAAACACTACTAGAAAAACGGCTATAGCTAATATGGACATTAATGGCGCACCATGTATGTGGTGCGCCACTGCTATATAGCAGTGGCGCACCAGATATGAGTGCGCCATTAATGTCCATATTACTAATGGCGCACCTGGTGTGTGGTGCGCCACTGCTAAGTTTCTCCTGGGCACACCCCCTCCCCAGACTTACCAGTGGCGCACCGGGGTGTGGTGCGCCATTACTAGTTAAAACTAGTAATGGCGCACCACACCCCGGTGCGCCACTACTAACAATTTTTTTTTCAAAACTAGTAATGGCGCACCGGGGTGTGGTGCGCCATTACTAGTTTTAACTAGTAATGGCGCACCACACCCCGGTGCGCCATTACTAACAATTTTTTTTTCAATTTTTTTTTTCAAAACTAGTAATGGCGCACCCGCACCAGGTGCGCCATTAGTAACCCTGGTTACCAATGGCGCATTCTTAGGAGGTGCGCCATTACTAGCCTGAGAGCAGCTAGATATTTTTGACAGCCACCTACCATACTCACTTTCCCCACTTCATTCTCTCCACCTCTACCAAGCTTGGTCTCGGCTGCCTCCTCCTCCTCACCTCATTTGCACCATAGATTCACCCAAATTAAGTGGTTAAATTTCCTTTTTTTGATAGGTAAGTAAGGGGAAAGCTTTCTTTATGTTCTAGATCTACTTTTTTCTCCCTCCAACGTACACACTTTTTATGGCCTAGATCTACACTTTTCTCATTGAGCTAGATCTACGTATGTTTATGGTGTTGCATATGTTTGTGTTTGCAGGTACCGGTATTTGAAATGCGATAGTTGCCAATATTTTGCCGGAATGTTGATTCATTTCCGTTTCGGCGAGAATTTGGCACTATGCATTCTTTTTGGTCCTATTTTTAGGCAAAGTCATGCCAAATTTTTTTTTGGTTCTAAAATATCGTTTTGCTCTACCCCGCAGGCGACCATGGTCCGCACGATGACCGAAGGCATCGTGAATAGGTTTTTGAGCTCCGCGAAGGCCGAGATGCTTCAAAAGAACGAGACGGAGATAAGATGTCCGTGTCGAAGATGCAAGCTGAAGAGCCTTGTGGACCCGGATTCCAGACAGGTGCGGGACCACCTGCTCGTGCGTGGTTTCATGGATGGCTATCGGTGGCAAGGTGATGAAGATGATTATGAAGTCGTCCATGGGGGCCGGGCAAGCTATAAGGAAGGGCAGCAAGACAATAGCGGCGAGGGCGGCCGGCGAGAAGACGAAGAATCTCCAGGACATGATCACGAAGTAGATGCAGGACACAGTCATCATGTAGAAGATGCCGGACATGATGATGAGGAAGATCAAGACGAAGGGCATGATCATGAAGATGAAGATGCAGGAGCAGACGACGATGGACCATCGATGGGCTGGGTGCAGGACCCTCATATTCAAGAGCTGCTTCTCAAGCAGACGGGCAACGCAAGAGCTGCCGCCCGAGAGAAAGCCAAGCTGGATCAACTGGAGATAGACGCGGTTACTCCATTGTATGAAGGATGCAGGCCCGAGGATACCCGCCTGAAAGTAACGCTCATGGCTCTGGAGATGAAGGTAAAACACAAAATGACCGACGCATGCTTCGACGAGAACATGTCATTCTGGCACGAACGTCTTCCCAAGGGGAACAAGTGCCCGACCAGTTTCGAGGAGGCGAAGAAAATCGTGTGTCCTCTGGATTTACCGCACGTGAAATACCATGTGTGCATGAACGATTGCATCATTTATCGGGACGAGCACGCGGAGTCTACCATATGTCCGGTGTGCGGCGTCACTCGATACAAGAAGAGGAAGAAAGCTCCTCGAAAAGTGGTGTGGTACTTTCCGATCACTCCTCGTCTGCAGCGGTATTTCGCGGACCCTAAGCTAGCAGAGCTCCTGCGTTGGCACGCGGATAGGAAGGAGAAGAAGCGAGAAGATGACCAAAATGATCCGGAGATAAATAAAAAAGGCAAGATGCCGAGTCACCCTAAGGATGCGAGGCAGTGGCAAGCGTTGAACTTCGAACACCCAGAATTTGGGGACGATCCAAGGAACATCATGCTGGGCGCGAGCACCGATGGAGTCAATCCGTTTGGCAGCCAGAGAAGCACACATAGCACCTGGCCTGTGTTTGTGTGGATGTACAACCTTCCCCCCTGGATGTGCATGAAGAGGAAGTACATTCACATGAGTATGCTAATTGAAGGGCCGAAACAACCAGGGAACGACATCAATCTGTATCTGGGGCTGCTGAAAGAGGAGCTAGACACGCTGTGGAAAACGCCAGCCAATACGTGGGACGCCGCAGTGAAAGAATATTTCCCTATGAGAGCCACACTGCTCACGACGGTGCACGACTATCTCGGTTACGGATATGTCGCGGGGCAGGTGGTCCACGGATTTTGTGCATGCGTCAGGTGCATGGATGACACAATGTATCGCCAGCTAGATAGAGATCCCGGGTCTTCGAAAACCGTGTTCATGGGACATCGAAGGTGGCTTCGCGACGATGACGCATGGAGAAAACGCAAGGATCTGTTCGATGGTGAAACCGAACCCCGAAGACCCCCACGTACGAGGAGCGGCGAGGAAATAGACGAGCTATTGAAAAATTGGAAAGAGTGCCCACCGCCGGGAAAGAAGCGAAAGGCGCCAGAGCCGCTGCTGAAGGTATGGAAAACGAGGTCTGTTTTCTGGGACTTGCCGTACTGGAAGATCCTCCGTGTGCCTCACAGCCTTGATGTCATGCATATCACGAAGAACGTGTGCGAGAGTCTGCTTGGTACCCTGCTCAACATGCCAGAGAGGACCAAAGATGGGCCGAAAGCAAGGGCAGACTTGCAATCAATGGGCATCAGGGAGGAGCTTCACGCAAAATGCCCTAATGATGATGATGATGATGATGAGGCGAAGGACACGGAAAGTCGTCGCAAAGGCAAAAAGGCCAAGAAGATCGAATATGACTGCCCTCCCGCGTGCTTCACTCTAAGTCAGAAGGAGATCAAGCAGTTTTTCACCTGCCTCGTAGGAGTAAAACTTCCTTACGGTTACGCGGGGAAGATAAGCAGATACCTAGACTCAGCGAAGCAGAAGTTCAGCGGGATGAAGTCTCACGACTGTCACGTGCTGATGACGCAGATACTTCCAGTTGCAATCCGTGGGATCATGGACGCGCACGTCCGTGAAACGCTATTTGGCCTATGCAACTTTTTCGACGTCATCTCTCGGAAGTCGGTTGGCATGAGGCAACTCAGAAGGCTACAGGAAGAGATCGTGGTGATACTATGCGAGCTTGAGATGTACTTCCCGCCCGCATTCTTCGACGTTATGGTGCATCTGCTGGTCCATATCGTGGAGGATATCATCCAACTCGGGCCGATGTTCCTGCACAGCATGATGCCGTTCGAAAGGATGAATGGTGTCATCAAAGGATACGTTCGCAACAGGGCACGTCCAGATGGAAGCATAGCCAAGGGCTTTCTGACCGAAGAGTGCATCTCCTTCTGCACGAATTATCTAGGCATCGAGAACCCCGTTGGTCTGCCCGTCAACAGGCACCTCGGCAGGCTCGCTGGATGGGGTCACCGCGAGGGTCGCCGCGAAATGCATGTCGACTTCAATTGTCGACTCGCCGACTTTGAAAGAGCAAACCTAGTCGCGCTACAACACATAGACGTGGTCGATCCTTGGGTGGTAGAGCACAAAACCTTTATTGAGAAGACGTACAATGACCGAGGCCAACAGAGTTCGGACGGAGATATAATCAAAGAGCACAACTCATGTTTCACGCGTTGGTTCAAGGACAAGCTTCTGTCGTACCCTTTACATGAGGATTCTTCCGTGGAAGAAAAACTCATATTCGCCTTGTCACAGGGCGCCGAGCACAACCTGATGACCTATCAGGCGTACGATATCAACGGCTACACATTCTACACCGAGGAAAAGGACATGAAGAGCGATTATCAGAACTCCGGGGTAACGATGGAATCCTACACTGGTAACGACAAGGACAGATACTACGGAAGGATCGAGGAGATCTGGGAGCTGAGCTACGCTGGAGAGAAGGTCCCGATGTTCCGTGACAGATGGGCCAAGAGCGTCCTAAAAGAAGACCGGTATTTCACCACCATGGTTATACCCCGAAGCCAAATCCAAGACCGCGGGCGCAAACGTCACCGCGAAAAATGAGCCATGGGTACTGGCTTGCCAAGTGGACCAATGCTTCTTCATTACCGACCCGTCAAAGCCCAGTCGTGTTGTCGTGAGGAGAGGCAAAAGGAACATCATCGGAATGGATGGAGTCGCCAATGAGCAAGACTTCGACAAGTACGGCGACCCGAAGATGGAAGATGACGACGACGATGAAGTACCATACACCACAAGAAGAAGCAGGACCACCCTACCTAAAGGACGTCCGTTCAAGAGAAGAATTCAAGGGGTTCCGAGGCTAAATTATTCAACCGCGAGAAAGAAGGGCAAGAAGATTGTGAAAAGATAGCTAAGATCGAATCATGACGTGTCGGCCGCGTGTGTGTGTCAGTGGCAAGCTCAATCTTTGATGACGGTTATTTCATGTCACTTGATTTCAACCATGTCATCTAATTCTAAATCTTTGCACAATGGTTTTATCACTCCATTTGCATTTTCCTTTTCTTTTATCTCAAATCTTAAATTATTACATGCAACTAAAAATTCAAAAAAATAAAAAAAAGTTAGTAATGGCGCACCAGGAGAAGGTGCGCCATTGCTATCCCTATGTTTATGGCGCACCAGGAGAAGGTGCGCCATTGCTATCCCTATGTTTATGGCGCACCCCTAAAAGGTGCGCCATTGCTATACAAATTTTTATGGCGCACCCCTAAAAGATGCGCCATTGCTATCATTCTACCCTAATTAAATTAGGGTATCCTCCCCGGCCCGCCTCCCACACACAGTACGCACCCCTCGACCCCGCGCCCCCGCGCCCCCGTGACCCCGTCTCCGGCGACCCCGTGCCCCCGCGCCCCCGCCTCCCCGTCTCCGGCGACCCCGCGCCCCCGCGCCCGTCTCCGGCGACCCCGCGCCCCCGTGCCCGTCTCCGGCGACCCCGCGCCCCCGCGCCCGTCTCCCCCGACTGCCGCCCTCCCCTCCACTAGTGAGCGGGGCCGACGACGTCTCCGACCTCCTGCCGCCGCCCACGCTAGGGTTCGGGGCCACCACCGTCTCCGGCCTCCAGCCGCTCGCGCCCTCCTCACCACCTCCTCGTCGGTCAGCCTCGACCTCCCCTGCACCTCCTCCTCTGCTTCGGCTACAGAAGGAAGGTAAGCAACTCCTCCACTTTTGATTTTTTGTTCTTGGAATGGAATGATTCTTGTTCTTGGAATTGAGCAGAGGAATATGTCAAAACTGACAGCAGGAAGTGCTAGTAATTCCCTAGGTCAAATTTTCTTGGTAGCTTACAACACTAGTAATTGCATATGGATAGGCATCAGTAGATAGGCCCTGTTCTACTTGAACGCTGAACACTGAAATTTCAGAGCAAAGCTACCACTATTGCCAATCATTTAAATCATGACCTTTGCTAATTTCAGTCAAAGTCTGCTTCTACTGCGAAAATCAAGCAAAATGATCCTGAAACTTGAAAACCTGCTTGATGCTTGATGCTGAACCAATAATGCATTAGTAGTTATCAATTGTACTCATGTCCTCTGTAAATTCAGACAAGGGTGATGTTTTTAGTGGTGAGGGAATTGATATGAAGTCCCTGATGGGAATAGATGCTGGATGGGTATAAGACCACCTGCTGCTGCTTTTTGGATACTGTTCTGATCCCTGAATGAATGGTACTCATGCTTTCTAGTCTCTGGGTTCTGATTATTTTTTGGATAGATTGTTTTTTCTTCTTTTTGAGAATCAGATTTTGGATAGATTGCTTGTGCTGTCGACTATATGCATTAATTTGTTACTGGGTATGTGAAATATCATCAGGGTCGATTTCTGCTGCTGCTGCTGCCTACTGCCCCCCTATGTTTGTTTGTACACATGGACAGTATATAATCAGTTTTTTTAGCTGCAGTATATAATCTGTTAACAAGCAGTATGTTGTACTACCTGAAGACAGGATATGCCAAGCCTGAACACAGAAACCAAGCACTGAGTGGATTCTATCTTTATGACGGCTGTAGGTTGTTCTGGTACATTGAGTTGGGGTTTATGTGCAGGTACATTGAGTTGCCAATGTTTTGCCGGAACGTAGATTAATTTCCGTCCGGCAAATTTCTGGCACTCCGGCATGACCTTTTTTAGCAAAGGTCATGCCGAATTTTTCCTAGAATTTATGTCAATGAAATTACCCCTGTCATGCTCTATTAATAGTTTTAGGACACTATTCTTTTTTTGTGAAGTCAAATTAAAATAAGAATGTTTTTTTAGAAAGAAAATACCCGAGCATTATCAGGTCCCAACAAAGCAGGAGCAATGTGCTTAAGATCACCATGGCACTAATTATTAGCCATTTTTTCCTATTTAGAGCGAACATGGCCAACAACGATGAGGCCGGCGGTTCGGGCAAGCCATTCTGGGAGCTGTCCCAGGAGATGGAGGAAGAACCTCACCGCTATGAGGACGCCGCGGAAGACACCGATCCTGACTACACAACCCCTAGTGGCGTCGGGGATGACACCACTGATGGTGCCGCCGGGGATGCCACCACTGATGATGGCAGCGAACGCATAGATGGCAGCCAACCGAAGAGGCAACGGAAGGACCGGAGCCCGAACGTGCTCGGCACCGTCAAGGAGGAATTTACTGAAGTGTCCTCCAGTGGGCATCCAACGGCGCCCAAAGAATTAGTCGGTGGGTACGCGGGACAACTCGGGTGCATTCTCCGGAGCACCGTCTCGATCAACACCGAGAACCTAAGGCATCGTGACCGAGGGAATTTGCGCAACCTCCTCTTCACGAAGCTGCACGAACGATACAAGTTCCCCGGTGACTTCGCAAACACACGCCTCTCAGGGAATAAAGTGAACAGTGCCGCCCTCACGAAGATGAGCACAGCCCTGGCTACTTGGAGAGCCGCGGTGAAGAGAATGATTCTAAGAGGTGATAGTTATGAGAAGATCAAGGAGAAAAATCCTTCGATCAGCGAAGCTGACTACCTGGAGTTCAAGATCAAGTGCGAGAGCAACGCATCCACGGAATCAAGTCAGTGGGGGAAAGATATGCGGGACTTGAACTTAGGGGTCCACAAACTCGGTCCCGGCGGTTACAGAGTGGCGGAACCTAAATGGGACAAGGAGGACGCGGAGCGTGCCGCGCAAGGCCTACCGCCCCTCTTCGATAAATACCATGAAAAGCAGACCATGAACTATGTCAGGGCCCGGTACAAGGTGGACCCGGTAACAAAGGAGCTTACCACGGATCCGAAGGTGAAGGATCTTGAGCGTGTTCTGGTAAGGAATACACCCCCACGTAATTAGCTCATATGGTTGCATTCTAATTAATGAAGCCAAATTTCTAAATGGTTCACGTTCCTTCCACAGGAAACTGAAAGCAGTAGCACGGGGTCTCAGAGCTCCCCGTCTGCCCCTTGGGACACCACTTTAAATAGGGCGTTGAACGTAATGAAACACAAGGATAAGTTCAGTAAGCCGTCGTCAGCTGGTCGTGTGGCCGGCGAAGGCTTGTCCACGAAATGGTCGGAATACTATAAGGCTGGGCGAAAGGAGAGAAAGACCAGCTCGGAAAGCCAGGAGCGCGAGGTTAAAGAACTCAAGGCACAAGTGGCGCGGATTCCGGAGATAGTCCAAGAGCAAGTGCGAGACCAACTGGGAGCGACGATCACCGCCATTATGCCTACCTTGCTTGAGGGGCTGCGGGGGTGGATTGCGGGCGGCCAACAGGGGCCGCCCCTGATTCCCAGCTTCACGGGCAGCAACTCGCACAACGCGCCGGCATTAGTGTCTCCGGCGGAGACGGCATTGGTGTCTCCGGCGACGGCGCCGGTATTGGAGCTTAATGCACCCGGGTGTGGGAAGAATACGCCGGCCGGCACCTCGGCAGCAAGCGGCCCCTCCGTCACTTGCACGCCCGCCGTTGGCGGTGCCTCGACATTAGCTGAGCTCGACGCCATCACGGTAACTAAGCCTCGGCCGATGACTTCATCTCCTTGCCTTTGACTGGGAATCCCTGACGCCCTACATGTTTTCGCAGGGCGCCGCCAACGTTCCATGCACTCTCCTGCACTTCGTGGACGGCGAGTTGATCGATGTCGCCAAGGCCAAAATCGTTGAACCGGACAACCGCGTGTTCCACGGTAATCCGATGCCACCCACCGTGTATAGGGTTCAACTGGTTCGGGTGCTGCGGGGCTGCGACGACTTGTTACCTCCGTATCGACCCCCTGGGGCCGACGAAGATGATGTGATGACCCTCAGCGCCTGCTTAAATTGGTCCATGCTTTGGCCGAAGAGCCAGATTCGTTTGGGGGCGGGGGACACCACCCCACAGACAACACCGCCAGTCGTGCCGGCGCCAAGCCATGGCAAGACCGCCGCAACGCTACCGCCGTCAGCTGATCCGGACATGCATATGGCACAGGATCCAAACGACGACGACGGTACATTTTCCAACGTCGATAAGTACATCAACGAACATGGGTACGGTGACGAATTCTTGGGGCCTCCTTCTCAAGAACCCAACCCTGCAAAAGACGATCGCGATCTAGCTGGTACCGCGGAGAAACCCAATTGCAACAGGCGTCGTCTGTTCAGTTCTCCGGAGACGCCTCCAGCTGCCGCCTTCACCGAGACTCAAACAGCCGAGGTGCGAAATATTATCAGCCCCAACACACTCAAGAAGGTGGTCTCTGAGCAGAACTCGATCCCATTACAGCAGAAGAAGCAGAAGGAACGGAAAAGAAAAAATAACAAGGGTGCGAGCCAGCCGGCACCGAGTACGATCCGTGCTCAGGACGGGCCACCAATACCTAAGGATATCTCGAGGAGGGTGCATGTGGCGGGTAGGCCGATGCTACCGACTAATCTGCTCAATGCTGCAACCGGTGCTATGCGGAGTCTGCATGACGGTGTTCTTTCTATGGAGAAGCGGCGTCTCTCCGAGAATGATGTGGCATACCCGGTTTTCGTGGCCAAGGTGCCAGAGGGCAAGGGCTTTGTTGATAGCCCCATCGGGCGTATGATCGTCCTGCGGTTTGATGACATCTTCGCTATGTTTAACCTTTATCCGCTGCACTACACCTTCATTCGGCTATTTTCGCTCAGTATGGAGATGCGGATCATTAGAGACAAGACCCCGGACATCGTGATAGTCGACCCCTTCTACATGCGTGCCAAGATCTTGGGCAGCGCTGGGGACCGGCAAGTCGCGAGTTCATACCTCGAAGGCGTCATTCTGGCGAACTCAGATAAGGATAACTTCCTCGTGCCTTACTTTTCCAAGTAAGTCATCCCCTCACCGCCCCGTAACATATGATTTCTTAGATTTCGATCGTTCTTTTTTTTTCTAACATTCCGTGTTTTGTGCTGTGACACACGGTGCACACTCATCCTCTTAAGCCCGAAATATTCCATGGCCACTTATTTCGACTCGGACCGTCAGTCGAAGAAAGACTACACAAATATCAAGAAAGTTCTTGATGATGCTCTCCTCGGCTACGCCAAATCTGGAGGCACCTTCAGGAGGCCAATTTGTAGGTACGGCAAGCACGTGTTCACCCACGTAACGACGTTCCCCTGTGTCAAGCAGCCGCCTGGCAGTCAGAAGGATGCCTACTACGCCCTCCATCACATGCGGGCGATCGTACGGAACCATCATCAACGTATGCTACCAAATAATCTCAAAGAATGGGCCGCACGCTTGTCGGCAATCTAGGACGAGCACATCAGACAAGAATTCTTTCGCATCCAGTCGGAGTTAGCGTACATCATCTATCAAGATGTCCTTCGTACCTCGGGGCAGTTCTACCTCAACTATCAACCGTCCAACAGTGAAATAGAAACAACGCTACAAATGCAGGCTGACAACGACCGCACATTCATGACCATCACGAAAGACGGTGGCTTCATCCATGCTCCGGTCCCTGAGTCGAGTCGAAAGTATTGATGCTATGTAGTTCTGAAATATCGATTAGCTCATGTTGTAATTAAACTTTAATGAACTTGTATGTCTCTTTAGTTTGGACAGTCGTTCAACTTATATGTAATCGATGCTATTTATTAGTAGGACCATGAACCGTGCTATTAATGTGTTGCTTTTCTCTTCCGATCCTTTTGTTGCATACTTATATATTGCTTATATACTAACATTTTGTTTGTCTAGTGCATAGAGATGCCGTCGTATGTCGTGTACAAGGGTGAGGTTCCCAGAGTCTATGACGACTGGGAGGAGTGTCGGAAACAGGTTCACCGTTTCAGTGGTAACAGTTACAAAGGGTACACCACTAGGGCGGAGGCGGAAGCTAGATACGCGCGCTATCTAGCGGGAGAGAGGAGGGAGCGGAGGAGGAACCGGATGAAGACCAGTTTCATCGCGATGATGGTCATCGTGACCGCAGCTCTCTTCTATGTGATGGTAGTTTAGATGATATCGACTTTGTAATGTGACGACAAACTTGCTACTCGGTCTCGAGACCTAAACTTGTCTAATATTTGAACTTTGTTCGCTATTTCGAATTCGGAGACTAATATGACGAATTGTATTATATATGTGCTGTTTATATTATGTGTTGTTTTTATTCTGTGCTGTGTATTGTATTCTGTAACCTGTGCAAATACCAGAAAAATAAAATAATTCCTAGAATTAATATTAGTGGCGCACCATAATTCATATTAGTGGCGCACCCAGTTAAATACCAGGGCCCCTAGGAGGCATATCAATGGCACACCAGGAGGCATAGCAATGGCGCACCCGGTTAAATACCAGGGCCCCTAGGAGTCATATCAATGGCGCACCAGGAGGCATAACAATGGCGCACCCAGTTAAATACCAGGGCCCCTAGGAGGCATATCAATGGCGCACCAGAAGGCATATCAATGGCGCACCATGTGGTGCGCCACTATTATCTGGGATACTAATGGCGCACCAGTGGTGCGCCATTAGTATTTGTTACTAGTGGCGTGATAATAGTGGCGCACCTATAGTGCGCCATTAATAGCCAAAATAGGTGCGCCACTAACAGCCTTTTTTCTAGTAGTGAAATCACGGTTCGAGGCAGCCTTTTTACTGGCACGTCCCTTCGAGCCAGAGATCGTGCCCGTTTTCTCAGGGATATCACCAAGATTTTGTTTCCCCTCATATGCTCAACGGCATGTTTGATGGGAATGGTGAGTTTATCGGCGCAGCGAGGGGGATTCTTAGCCTTTCACAGGCTTATAAGAGCGAAGGGGAGGAAAGCGCAATTGACCCCGTTCCCATTCTCCCCTTCTACTGCTTCGTCTAGCTCCAGCGCCCAGATCCCATCCTGCTCCCTTTTCCTTCTGCGAGTCCAACCTCCACCACGAGCCATGGCCGACACCCTCAAAGGGCACTGGGGTGGTTCCATCATGACGGATGGCACCATCCTAGAGCTGCGCAACGCGGGGTATCTGACCCCCGCCATCGCCGCCCGTGCTCCAGCTGCTGGTCAGCAGGTGCCTGCTCCCAACGCCGGGGAGCGGGTAGTCTTCGTCCCCCACCTCGTTCGAGGCCTGCGGTTCCCGCTGCACCCCTTTGTGCGCGGGGTGATGTACTACTACGGGCTCGATTTCCACCATATGGCCCTGATACGTCTCCAACGTATCTATAATTTTTGATTGTTCCATGCTATTATAGTATCAATCTTGGATGTTTTATATACATTTACAAGCAATTATATATCATTTTTGGGACTAACCTTTTAACTTAGTGTCCAGTGCCAATTGCTGTTTTTTGCCTGTTTTTGGTTTTCCAGATTATCAGTACCAAATGAAGTCCAAATGCCACGAAACATTTTGGAGATTTTTTCTGGACATAAGAGACACTAGAAGCTTCGGGAGAGGGCCAGAAGACAGAGGAGGTGGCCACGAGCCACCAGGGCGCGCCCTGGTGCCTCGTGGGCCCACCTCTACTCCGTTTGACCTAATTCCACCTCTATAAATTCTCTAAAATCGGGAAACCAACAGAGGAGTCCATGAAATACTTTTTCCGCCGCCGCAAGTTCCTGTTCTCGAGAGATCCCATCTGGAGGCCTTTTCCGGCACTCTGCCGGAGGGGGCATCGATCACGGAGGGGCTCTACACTATCCTTGCTGCCCTTCCGATGATGCGTGAGTAGTTTACCACAGACCTTCGGGTCCATAGTTAGTAGCTAGATGGCTTCTTCTCTCTTTTTGATCTTCAATACAATGTTCTCCTCGATGTTCTTGGAGTTCTATCCGATGTAATCATTTTTTGCGGTGTGTTTGTTGGGATCCGATGAATTGTGAGTTTATGATCAGATTATCCATGAATATTATTTGAGTTTTCTCTGAACTTTTTTATGCATGATTATTATAGCTTCGTATTTCTCTCCGATCTATTGATTTGGTTTGGCCAACTAGATTGATTTATCTTGCAAAGGGAGAGGTGCTTTGTAATGGGTTCGATCTTGCGGTGCTCAATACCAGTGACAGAAAGGGACATGACACGTATGTATCATTGCTATTAAGGGTAAAAAGATTGGGTTTATTCATGCGTGAGTTTACTTTGTCTACATCATGTCATCTTGCTTAAGGCGTTACTCCGTTCTTTATGAACTTAATACTCTAGATGCATGCTGGATAGCGGTCGATGTGTGGAGTAATAGTAGTAGATGCAGAATCGTTTCGGTCTACTTGTCTCGGACGTGATGCCTATATACATGATCATTGCCTTGGATATCGTCATGATTATTTGCTTTTCTATCAATTGCCCAACAGTAATTTTTTCACCCACCGTATGCTATTTTCAAGAGAGAAGCCTCTAGTGAAAACTATGGCCCCCGGGTCTACCTTTATCATACATTGAAAATCCTAAAAATACCTTGCTGCAATTTTACTTTATTTATTTTATTTTGTATTTTTGTTCAATCTATCTATCTATCACCATACAATTTAATCTTGCAATTAACCGCCAAGGGATTGACAACCCCTTGTTCGCGTTGTGTGCAAGGATTTGTTGTTTTGTGTGCAGGTACTGTTAACGAGTTGTTGCGTGATTCTCCTACTGTATTGATAACCTTGGTTTCATAACTAAGGGAAATACTTATCTCTACTGTACTGCATCATCCCCTCCTCTTCGGGGAAATCCCAACGCAGCTCACAAGTAGCAGGAAGAATTTCTGGCGCCGTTGCCGGGGAGACATCATCAACATCTATCAAGTACCTTCGCACAAATTATCAATCACTTGCATTTATTTTATTTGTCTTTTATTTGCATTTACCTCTCATTTTCATCTCCCCCACTTCTAAAACTTTTACAAAAACACAAAAATATCTTTTATTTTGCTTGCTTGCTTTTATTGCCATGTCAACACTCAAGAACAGAAAGTAAAAACAAAAATTTAAGATCACTATGGATCCTCATCCACTTGCTAATCTTTTTAAAAGATCCAATTATAATGAACCAATTGCTAGTGATTTGAGTGCTCTTGATTTTCTCTATGAAGTTTTGCTTGAAAATCATGAATCTGAAAATTGTGATGAAGTGTTAGAAGAAGAAATTTATAAAGTGATTCATGATAGCTCCTTGATTGAAAAGCATGATTGCAATGATGTTACTATAAATTCTATTAATGTGAATTGTGCTAATAATATGCAAAACTACAAGCTTGGGGATGATAATTTTTTATGTCCACTACTTATTGCAATGATCATGATTGGGGTGATAATGCTTCTTATGATCTTGAAAATTTATTTAAGCCTCCTGATGAATATGTTATTCATAATAAAATTTGCAATACTATTAAAATTGGGTTTGGAAGAGCGTCAACTTTAGGTAATAATGATCCCACTACTTTGGAGAGTGTTCAATCTTATGATTTTTTTGATGAAAGTGGGTTTGGAGAGGTCATGACTTTAGTTGATGATAATCCCACTATTTTGGAAGATTATAAAACTTTTATGCATATGGATCGTAGAGAGAATACTGTTTATGATAGCTATATTGTTGAGTTTGATTATGATCCTACATGTAATTATTACGAGAGAGGAAAATATGGTTATAGAAATCTTCATGTTACTAAATTGCCTCTCGTGATGTTGAAATTATTCATGCTTCATTCTTCCTATTTGCATATGCTAGAGATTGCTTGTCGTGATAATTTGTTCTCCTATAAAATGCCTATGCATAGGAAGTATGTTAGACTTAAGTGTGTTTTTCATATGCTTCATGATGCTCTCTTTGTGTTTCTATTATTATCTTTCATGAGAGCATCATTGAAATCTCAAGCCTATCTTAATGGCTATAAAGAAAGAGCTTGTTGGGAGACAACCCAATGGATAAAATAAGTTCTTGTGTGTTTGCACAATTATGCTACTGTTATGATTGTGTTTTTATGTTTTAATTAGTGTTTGTGCCAAGTAATGCCTTTGGGATGATTTGGAAGATAGTATAATTGATGCTGTTTGGAAAATAGAAAGTTTTGCGTCCAGTGCTGGAATTTTAATTCTGTACTGAAGCATCAGAAAAATCTGAAATTTTTACACAGTATTGGTATATGACTTTCCCACGTCTTCCTAATTTTTCAGAATTTGTGGAGTTACAGAAGTATGGGTTTTAAATAGATCTTTACAGACTGTTCTGTTTTAGACAGATTCTGTTTTTATTGCATAGTTTGCTTATTTTGATGAATCTATGGATCGTATCGGGGGGTATGAGTCATGGAGAAGTTGGAGTACAGTAGCATTATGCCAATATTAAATATGAAATGATTTACTACAGTACTTAGAGTTAAGGATTTATTTGTTATATTTACGGATCTCACGAAGTTTTTGTTTAGTTTTGTGTGATTGAAGTTTTCAAGTTTTGGGTGAGATCACGATAGATGAAGGAATAAGGAGTGGCAAGAGCCTAAGCTTGGGTATGGCCAAGGCACCCCAAGGTAATATTCAAGAAAGACTCAAGCGTCTAAGCTTGGGGATGCCCCGGAAGGCATCCCCTCTTTCTTCTACCAACTATCGGTAATTTTACTTGGAGCTATATTTTTATTCATCACATGATATGTGTTTTACTTGGAGCGTCATGTATTATATGAGTCTTTGCTTTGTTTGCTTTTTAGTTTGTCACAATCATCTTTGCTAGACACGCCTATTTGAGAGAGCCACACGTTTATCATTATTTGTTAGAATACTCTATGTGCTTCACTTAAATCTTTTGAGCTAGGCAGTTGCTCTAGTGCTTCACTTATATCTGTTAGAGCACGGCGGTGGTTATATTTTGAAGAAATATTTGAACTCTTGTGCTTCACTTATATTATTTTGAGAGTTGATAAGATTAAAATTTTGAAGAAATACTTGAACTCTCATGCTTCACTTATATCTTTTTGAGAGTTGATAATAGTAATGGTAATTTGCACAAGATATGAATTTGGTCCCAAAGTGATGAATATTCAAGAGGGATATAATAAAAACTTTCATGAAAGATCATTGGATATGATAAGTTTGATTCCTTGCAATAGTTTTGCGATATGGAGATGATAATATGTGAGTCATGTTAGTGAGTAATTGTGATTTAGTAAGAATATTGGTGTTAAGGTTTGTGATTCCCTATGCATGCACATAAAGCCAATAGTTATGCAATGAAAATATATCCTACTTATGGTGCATTATTTGGTGTTAGTTATGTTCAATGCATGTTTATGACCGTTTTTTGTTTTTGGTTGGTCGCTTCTCAATCTATTTGCTAGCCTTCATTTGTACTAAGCGGGAATACTGCTTGTGCATCCAACTCCTTAAACCCAAGTTGTGCCAAATGAGTCCACCATGCCTACCTATATGCGGTATTTCCATGCTGTTCCAAGTAAATTTGCATGTGCCAACTCTAATTTTTCAAAATAATTTTCCGTTTTGTGTGCCCGTACCGCTCATGAAGCGGCAGGGGGTGGCCAATATTTTCCATGCTAGGTGTGTTATTCTCACGATGAGTGTTTATTCACTTGCCATTGCATGGGAGAGTGGCAGGTAATAGGGATGCCCAGTCCCGAAATGAAAAATTTAATATGATGATAATAATAAATTCCTTGGAAAGTGTTGGTATGGAAGGCACCCGTGGATACGGCTAGCCATGGATTGTGAAAGAATGGTGGAAAGGAAATAAACTTTATTTTCTGTTTGGGAACCGCCTATAATGTGTCTAGCATGGAAGATATTGGGAATTCTCGGTCGTTTTCGTTGACAAGAAAAGCATGCCTCTCAAAATAATTTTATCTCTCTAATTTAAGCCTTGAGCTCTGGCACATCTGCAAATCACTGCTTCCCTCTGCGAAGGGCCTATCTATTTACTTTTATGCAATTTTTATTTTTACTTTGAGTCTCCATCTTCTCTTACAAAGCACCAACTAGAGAGCACTATTGTCATACTTGTGCATTGTGTGTAGCTAATATTGAGTGTGTTTCATGAATCGATCAATGATTGAGCCTAATGGGCTAGGGATAAATTTTTTTAGCATTGATATTTTGAAAGACATGGTTGCTTGTTAGTGTGCTTGAGTATTTATGTCTTCATGTCAAACTATAGACTATTGCTTTGAATCATTCAAGTCCAAATGTCCATGCTACAAAGAAAAGAGTATATGATGAATATGATAGGTAGCATTCCACATCAAAAATTCTGTTTTTTTATCATTTACCTACTCGAGGACGAGTTAGAATTAAGCTTGGGGATGCTTGATACGTCTCCAACGTATCTATAATTTTTGATTGTTCCATGCTATTATAGTATCAACCTTGGATGTTTTATATACATTTACAAGCAATTATATATCATTTTTTGGGACTAAGTTTGCCTGTTTTTGGTTTTCCAGATTATCAGTACCAAACGAAGTCCAAATGCCACGAAACTTTTTGGAGATTTTTTTCAGGACATAAGAGACACTAGAAGCTTCGAGAGAGGGCCAGAAGACAGAGGAGGTGGCCACGAGCCACCAGGGCGCGCCCCCGGGGGGATGGCGCTCCCTGGTGCCTCGTGGGCCCACCTCTGCTCCGTTTGACCTAATTCCACCTCTATAAATTCTCTAAAATCGGGAAACCAACAGAGGAGTCCACGAAATACTTTTTCCGCCGCCGCAAGTTCCTATTCTCGAGAGATCCTGTCTGGAGGCCTTTTTCGGCACTCTGCCGGAGGGGGAATCAATCACGGAGGGGCTCTACATCATCCTTGCCGCCCTTCCGATGATGCGTGAGTAGTTTACCATAGACCTTCGGGTGCATAGTTAGTAGCTAGATGGCTTCTTCTCTCTTTTTGATCTTCAATACAATGTTCTCCTCGATGTTCTTGGAGTTCTATCCGATGTAATCACTTTTTGTGGTGTGTTTGTTTGGATCCGATGAATTGTGAGTTTATGATCAGATTATCCATGAATATTATTTGAGTTTTCTCTGAACTCTTTTATGCATGATTATTATAGCCTCGTACTTCTCTCCGATCTATTGATTTGGTTTGGCCAACTAGATTGATTTATCTTGCAATGGGAGAGGTGCTTTGTAATGGGTTCGATCTTGCGGTGCTCAATCCCAGTGACAGAAAGGGACATGACACGTATGTATCGTTGCTATTAAGGGTAAAAAGATGGGGTTTATTCATGCGTGAGTTTACTTTGTCTACATCATGTCATCTTGCTTAAGGCGTTACTCCATTCTTTATGAACTTAATACTCTAGATGCATGCTGGATAGCAGTCGATGTGTGGAGTAATAGTAGTAGATGCAGAATTGTTTTGGTCTACTTGTCTCGGACGTGATGCCTATATACATGATCATTGCCTTGGATATCGTCATGATTATTTGCTTTTCTATCAATTGCCCAACAGTAATTTGTTCACCCACCGTATGCTATTTTCAAGAGAGAATCCTCTAGTGAAAACTATGGCCCCCGGGTCTACCTTTATCATACTTTGAAAATCCTAAAAATACCTTTCTGCAATTTTACTTTATTTATTTTATTTTTTATTTTTTGTTCGATCTATCTATCTATCACCATATAATTTAATCTTGCAATTAACCACCAAGGGATTGACAACCCCTTGTTCGCGTTGGGTGCGAAGATTTGTTGTTTTGTGTGCAGGTACTGTTAACGAGTTGTTACGTGATTCTCCTACTGGATTGATAACCTTGGTTTCATAACTGTGGGAAATACTTATCTCTACTGTACTGCATCATCCCCTCCTCTTCGGGGAAATCCCAACGCAGCTCACAAGTAGCAGGCCCCAAACTCCGTTCTTCACCTCGCCTCCTTCATCATGGTCTGCGAGGCCTTCCTCCGCTGCAAGCCACACTTCGGCCTATGGCTGAAGTTCTTTGGGATCAAGCCAAAGTCCAGTGGCTCCGACCTCGCGGAGTGCGGAGGGGCCATGATCAGCAAGAACCAGGGGGCCACATGGTTCAAGGGTACCTTCATCGAAATGGTGAAGGAGTGGCAGCGGGAGTGGTTTTATATCACCGAACCGCTTGCCCCTGGTCAGGCCGAGGTCCCAGCTTTCTCGGCCGGGCCTCCCAAGAAGCTCAAGTCCTGGAGGGAGAAGGGCGTCACCTGGGGGAACCCAAAAGAGGTGGAGACCCTGGTCGAGAGGATCAAATAGTGGTCCACCTCGGGAAAGGTCGAGCTTGCCGACGTCATCAACGTCATGCTCAACCGCCGCATACTCCCTCTCCAGCTTCGGGCTACCCCGATGTGGGCACAAAAGCCCGAGGACATGGACTCCATCACCACCTTCTTCCGCTCCACCTTGGCCGCCATGTGGACGAAGCTCATGAAGCTGGCCAAGGACAAGATCCCCAAGGAAGGGGAGGACCGCAGCCTCAAGGATGGCTATGAAGCCCCCCCGGTAAGTGATCCTGCCCACCAACTATCATTTCCGTCCTCCGTGTCGAGGAGTAGAGTTTTGATGAATCGTTATGCTTGACATTTTGCAGAAGTGGCTGGCCTGGGTACAAGGAGTGCGATGCCCGGCTCCACTGCCAGAGGAGCCCCTAACTCCCCTGCTCTCGGCGCTCCTGACCGAGGAGCCGCACGTGGTGGCCCCCAAAGGGACGAAGTCCCAGAGGGGTAGGTCAAGTGCTCGGACTCGGGAGACCTCGGTTACCCGGTCCGGAGAGACCCACACCTCCGCTGCCCATGACGGCGACGTAGAGGAGCGTGAGGTCGAGGAGATCCCTCTCCCAAAAGGGAAGATGTCAGCGTCAGAGGACACCGAAGCTGGTATGCCGCCCAAGGGCTCGAAGAGGCCGAGGAGAACCTCGTCCGGGGCCGCCAGCACGTTGTCGGAGAGAGTCGAGCTCTCTGGCGACTCAGGAGAAGACCTCCTCATGGCGGGGAGGAAGAAACCGGCGCCTCGAGGGTAAGCCGTCGTCTTTATATCCCGTCTTTCAATTTGACAAGTTCTTTTTAGCAAGGGAGAACTCATAGAGCGCTTCTTCTCACGCAGTCCACCGAGGGTAATCCCCAGCGGTTCCTCAAGCGGGTTGCCATTCGCCAGCGGGACTCCAGAGCCCGCTGTTCCTCCCCCGGCGCATGACGGGCTAGGAGAGGTGACATCCACCCTAGCCCCCGACGTCGACATGATGAGGGTCAGGAAGGTGGCCGTCATGGCCGAGATTGACACCTCGGCCCAACAAGACTCGGGGGAGAAGCACCCCGAGGTCATCGGAGAGGAGCTGGGCCAGTCATCGGTCCAGCCGATATCTGCTTTGGCTCCGCCACCACAGGTGGAGGCTACCCGGATCGGTACATCTGAGGTCGTCCCTCCACCACCGCCAACTGCCCAAGGACGGGCTGGCGCGAGGTGGACCGAGGAGATGGAGGACACCCTGAAGGGCTCCTCCATCAAGGAAGAGCACCGTGACTTGATAGGTGCGGTGCTGCAGGGCTTCCGGTCCGCGGAGGCCGGCCTGCATGAGGTTTTTAAGAACCTCGTAGCGAGTTTCGATGTATGCTTCTATCCTCGCACCAAGTTTAACTTGTTTATTTGAGCTTTTTGATTTATGTATTTGTCCGAGGACATAATAGCACAGCCTGCTAAACGGCTTAATGAGTGAGTAGCCCCCGAGCCCGAAGTCGGTTTCAAGAAACCGGCATTGGGGTCGTATAATTTAGGAGGAGCCTGTCAGGTAGCCCCCCAGGGCGTTGCTCAAGGCAACTGTCCTGGAACTCTAATAAGTTAGCAGTTGCCTTTGTAATAAGTATTTTTGCTGCCAGGTTTCGACTTCGGTTCCGGACTCCGTCTCCGAGGAGATTGCGGAGATAAACCGGAAGCTCGAGAGGTCCCAGGGGGACCTTACCCTGGTAATCCAAAAATTCAAGCAGTCTCAAGGTAAGCAAGTGAAACTTGTATTATACTTTGTACGAAAGAGTTATGAGAGGTTTTGCTCAATGAAAAACTAAGGCCGAACTGTTTCTATGACAACAGCGTTAGCGGAGCTTGAGACGCTCAAGGCCGAGCTCGAAAAGGCTCAGCAGGAGGTGAAGCAACATGAAGCTGCGATCGCGGAAGTGGAGAAGGCCCGAGCCGCCGAGAAGGTAGCCGGGGAGAAGGACCGGGCACGGGTTGCGGAGGTCGAGGAGACGCTGAAGGGCTTGTTTGAGGAGCGCGACAAGCTTCAGGCGGATGGAAAACAAACGAAGGAGGAGCTCGAGAAGCTCCAACTTGCCCACTCCGAGCTCAAGACCAAGGCCCGGGCTGACCACGAGGCGCTCCAGCAAGTGGAGCAAATCGCCTCGGGTAAGCTATTTCTGCTGCAGTGTACATTTGGCAGCAAAGGGTGTATCGAGCTCACCCAATTACGGCGTTCCGCAGAGGTCTTCGTGGATCTTCCGCAGAGTGCGGCGGATGCGGTGGCGTACTTCGGCCAGCTGGCAGGCCATGTGGCGGAGAAGGCCTTTTGGGGGCAGTTCCCGGGGTCGCCGTCAGCACGGCTGCTAAATCATCGAATGAAGCAGCTGGTGGAGTTGTTTCGCATGACGAGACCGGCGCTCCAGGACCTCTGCGTCGCGTTGTGGCCTGCCGAAGCCATGCCCAATAGCCTCTTCGGCCTAACGGCCCATCTCCGAGATGTCGTGCCCTGCGTGAACTCCTGGAGGAGGTCCGCGTGCTTTGAAGGAGCGTGGAGGGCATATGCCTGCGTGAAGACGCACTTCCGAAAGGTTGATGCGGTGACATGTGCCACGGGCCCTCCTGCCGACAAGCCGCGCACCGCCGAACAGTTCTTCACCGAGGTGGAGGAGGGAGCCCGTATCACCGAAGACATGTGTCCAAAGGACACTATGTATTTCTAAATAGTACTTCGGAATGCCGAAGTGTGTGGTGTACAAAACTTTATCTTTTGCTTGAATGAATATGGCTTTAAATTCCATGTGTGTTTTTCAATTAGTTTTACCTCCTGGATGACTATTTTAAACTGAAAGTGGCCAGTCATCGGCTTCAGCCCCAGTGTAGGTCATAGAAAGGGTGTTCCTTGAGGCACTTTTGACCCTTAGCCGACGTCTCAGTGCCCGGAGGTGGTTGGTGCTTATAGGTGTAGGGGAACGCAGCAGAAAACAAAAAAATTTGGTACTACGAGCACGCCCAGGAATACTATGGAGATGCATACAAGGTTTGGATCTGATCGTTACCGACTCGTAGCGCAGCGGAAGTAGAGTCGGTGTAGATCGTCGGTGCAGATCCCCGCAGCTAGGATTTACAACCTCCCAACCGCGAGGATGTACTCCCTCGTCAGCCCCTTGGACAGCCCTTCGGGAGGCGGTTGGACAGTCCCCCGGACGGTGTCACGGACAGCCCTTCGGGAGGCACTCACAGAAACTCGGACGGTCACTCGGACAGCCCTTCGGGAGGCACTCTCGAACAGCCCCTCGGGCAAAAAGATCGAACCTACGACCTCTCTACGGGGTTGCACACATACGGTGTCATCTATCTGGCAGGGCTTCGCCATCCAGAACTAGTTCCCACCGGAACCCAGACAGCCTTTCGGCTCTACGAAACTATTTCGCGGGGAGGGAGAGAGAAGGCCAGATCATGCATGGCATTTGTATGTGAGAAAGAGTGAGTGTGGAGAGTGCCTCTCCACCTCTATTTATAGGAAAACCCAAGGGGTAGGGTGGCTCTCATCCATCCATGTCATCCCTAAGATATTTTGGGACAAAGCCCAAAAAGGTGGCTTTCCATAAAGTAACCATAAAGTGATTTTCACTATTCCCGGAAACATTTTTCCACGACCGTTAAATCCGAAAATATTTCTGTAGGTCTTAAAACATTTCCATTACCCACTAAAATAATTTTGGACGCGTTCCGAAACAATTCCGGATTAATGATTTTCATCTGCGAAAAGCAACCAAAGCGGTTCCGGCAGCTCCGGAACATTTCCAGGTTTTTTCTCCGGAAAAACCCTAGAAGTTCCCAGAACAATTCTGTCACCCTCCAAGAATTTCCAGGCGTGTGCTGAAACCAATTTGACTTAATGGTATACCCCGAAACAACTTTTTAGTTTTACCGAAACTCTTCCGGTGTTCTCTTTCCGGAACTCTTCCGTTGTCTCCGAAACTTTTCCGGTGACTTTCTCTCGGACTCCCTGTCTAGCATTCAGCAGATAGATGACCCTTAAGCGTGTGACCCTATAGGTTCAGTGAAGTATAGACATGACCGGAACACTTTCCGATCAATGATCAACATCGGAGCCGTGGACACCCATATTGACCCCTATACCCATGATACGTCTCCAACGTATCTATAATTTTTGATTGTTCCATGCTGTTATATTATCAATCTTGGATGTTTTTATATGCATTTACAGCAATTATATATCATTTTTGGAGACAAACCTATTAACTTAGTGCCCAGTGCCAGTTGCTGTTTTCTGCCCTGTTTTTGTTTTACAGAATATCAATACCAAATGAAGTCCAAATGCCACGAAACTTTTTGGAGATTTTTTTCTGGATAATATAAACACTAGAAGCTTCGGGAGGAGGCCAGAAGACCCAGGGGGTGCCCACGAGGGACCAGGGCGCGCCTGGGGGGGGGGGCAGGCGCGTCCTGGTACCTCATGGGACCCACAGAGCTCCGTTTGACCTAATTCCACCACTATAAATTCCCAAAAAATCAGAAACCCTCAGGGGAGTCCACGAAATACTTTTTCCGCTGCCGCAAGTTTCTGTTCTCGAGAGATCCCATCTGGAGGCCTTCTCCGGTACTCCGCCGGAGGGGGAATCGATCACGGAGGGGCTCTACATCAACCTTGCTGCCCCTCCGATGATGTGTGAGTAGTTTACCACAGACCTTTGGGTCCATAGTTAGTAGCTAGATGGCTTCTTCTCTCTTTTTGATCTTCAACACAATGTTCTCCTCGATGTTCTAGGAGTTCTATCTGATGTAATCACTTCTGCGGTTTGTTTGTTGGGATCCGATGAATTGTGAGTTTATGATCAGATTATCCATCAATATTATTTGAGTCTTCTCTGATCTCTTTTATGCATGATTATTATAGCCTCGTATTTCTTCTCCGATCTATTGATTTGGTTTGGCCAACTAGATTGATTTATCTTGCCATGGGAAGAGGTGCTTTGTAATGGGTTCGATCTTGCGGTGCTCAATCCCAGTGACAGAAAGGGACATGACACGTATGTATCATTGCAATTAAGGGTAAAAAGATGGGGTTTATTCATACGTGAGTTTATCTTGTCTACATCTTGTCATCGTTCTTAAGGCCTTACTCCGTTCTTTATGGACTTAATACACTAGATGTATGCTGGATAGCGGTCGATGTGTGGAGTAATAGTAGTAGATGCAGGCAGGAGTCGGTCTACTTGTCTCGGACGTGATGCCTATATACATGATCATTGCCTTGGATATCGTCATGATTATTTGCTTTTATATCAATTGCCCAACAGTAATTTGTCTACCCACCGTATGCTATTTTCTTGAGAGAAGCCTCTAGTGAAAACTATGGCCCCCGGGTCTATCTAAATCATATACTAAAACCCTAAAAATATTTGCTGCACTTTTCTTTTATTTATTTTATTTTGTATTTTTGTTTCAATCTATCTATCTATCACATACAATTTAATCTTGCAACTTAACGCCGAGGGATTGACAACCCCTTGTTTGCGTTGGGTGCAAGGATTTGTTGTTTTGTGTGCAGGTGTTGCTAACGAGGTGTTGCGTGATTCTCCTACTGAACTGATAACCTTGGTTTCATAACTGAGGGAAATACTTATCTCTACTATACTGCATCTTCCTTCCTCTTTAGGGAATTACCAACGCAGCTCACAAGTAGCAGGAATAATTTCTGGCGCCGTTGCCGCGGAGACATCATCAACATCTATCAAGTACCTACGCATAAAACTCTCATATCCTTGCATTTACTTTATTTGCATTTTCCTCTCGTTTTCATCTCCCCCAGTTCTAAAAAGTTTTTACAAAAATATAAAAATATTTTCCGTTTGCCTTTTTCTTGTTTGCTTATTTGCTTGCTTGCTTTATCATTATGGCTAGTTCTTCGCTCATTACTATTACCCCTGAAAATGAAGTACTTAATTTTAAACAAAGGGGAGGAGAGAATTTAAAAGATGCTTCATATAGGATTTGTGATTCTCATAATAGATCAACTCGTAAGCAATCCTCTACTATCCTTCTTCGCAATTTTTATGTGGGCATTACTACTTGGTATAGATTTGTCCTTGACACTATTACCGGAGGGAATTTCTTGATGTGTCCCTCTACGGATGCTTTCAATGCTATGGGAAATTTAGTGGGATCACCACCTATCACTATTAATGAAACAACTTTGACCTTGGAACATGTTATGCAAAGGTTAGATGCTATCAAAAATAAAATGCCTACCGTTGAGCATATTGAAAATTTAGAGAAAAAGATTCATAACCATGTTACTCAATTTGGATCAAAGGTAGGGATTACTCTTAAGATGCTAAAAGAGAAAGAACCAATAATTAATGAAAGGATGGAACAAAGTCCCGCTAGGATCGATAACTTGGAAGAAATTATTAATAATTTGGGTTCCGCTTTTTCTTCCGCTAAAACTATTGACAAAAATACTCCTAGCAAGAATTGCAAGTTTATATATGTTCCTAAGACCAATGGTGCTACTTCTAGTAAGGGAAATGAGGATCTTAAGATGATTAGCGTGCACCCCAATTTTATTGATATAATTAAGGAACCTATTCACAAAAGTAAAATTCTTGATTTGGTGCCTAGAATTGTGATGATGAGAAACACCTATGTTAAATCTATTAGAAAAAAATGGATGTGTGATTGAGGAGTTGGAAACCAAATATGACAATACTTGATAATATGCATTATGCCTAGCTAGGGGCATAAAACAATAGCGCTTGTTGGGAGGCAACCCAATGAATAAAATAAATTTTTACTTTTGTTTCTGTTATTGTGATTTTTCACTTTCATGTTACTGTTATGATTGTGTTTTTATATTTTTAATTAGTGTTTGTGCCAAGTAAAACCTTTGGGATGATTTGGAAGATAGTATAATTGATCCTGTTTGGAAAACAGAAAGTTTTGCGTCCAGTGCTGGAATTTTGGTTATGTACTGGAGCGTCAGAAAAATCTGAAATTTTTACACAGTATTTGTATATGAACTTCCCACGTTGTCCTAATTTTTCAGAATTTTTGGAGTTACAGAAGTATGTCTTTCAAATAGATTGCTACAGACTGTTCTGTTTTTGACAGATTCTGTTTTTGATGTGTTGCTTGCTTGTTTTGATGAAACTATGGATTGTATCGGGGGGTATAAGCCATGGAGAAGTTAGAATAAAGTAGTTATAATGCAAAAATAAAATATGAATGGGTTTGCAACAGTACTTAAAATAGTGATTTGTTTTGTTATACTAACGGATCTCACGAAGGTTTTGTTGAGTTTTGTGTGATTGAAGTTTTCAAGTTTTGGGTGAGATCACGATGGATGAAGGAAAGGAGTGGCAAGAGCCTAAGCTTGGGGATGCCCAAGGCACCCCAAATTAATATTCAAGGAAGACTCAAGCGTCTAAGCTTGGGGATGCCCCGGAAGGCATCACCTCTTTCTTCTACCAACCATCGGTAATTTTACTTGGAGCTATATTTTTATTCGTCACATGATATGTGTTTTGCTTGGAGCGTCGTGTATTATATGAGTCTTTGCTTTGTTTGCTTTTTAGTTTGTCACAATCATCCTTGCTGAACACACCTATTTTGAGAGAGCCACACGATCATCATAATTTGTTAGAATACTCTATGTGCTTCACTTAAATTTTTTGAGCTAGGCAGTTGCTCTAGTGCTTCACCTAAATATTTTTGAGCTTGGCGGTGGCTATATTTTGAAGAAATAAACTCTCATGCTTCACTTATATTATTTTGAGAGTTGACAATATTAAAATTTTGAAGAAATAAACTCTCATGCTTCGCTTATATTATTTTGAGAGTTGATAAGATTAAAATTTTGAAGAAATATTTGCACTCTCATGCTTCACTTAAATCTTTTTGAGAGTTGATGAAAGTAATGGTAATTTGCACAAGATATGAATTTGGTCCCAAAGTGATGAATATTCAAGAGGGATATAATAAAAACTTTCATATAGATCATTGGATATGATAAGTATGATTCCTTGCAATAGTTTTGCGATATGGCAATGATAATATGTGAGTCATGTTAGTGAGTAATTGTGATTTAGTAAGAATATTAGTGTTAAGGTTTGTGATTCCCTATGCATGCACATTAAGTCAATAGTTATGCAAGGAAATTATATCCTACTTATGGTGCATTATTCGGTGTTTGTTAGGTTCAATGCATGTTTATGACCGTTTTTGTTTTTTGGTTGGTTGCTTCTCAATCTTTTGCTAGCCTTCATTTGTACTAAGCGAAAATACTGCTTGTGCATCCAAACACCTTTAACCCAAGTTGTGCCAAATGAGTCCACCATACCTACCTATATGCGGTATTTCAATGTCGTTCCAAGTAAATTTGCGTGTGCCAACTCTAATTTTCAAAATAATTTTTCTGTTTTGTGTGCCCGTACCGCTCATGAAGCGGCAGGGGGTGGCCAATATTTTCTATGCTAGGTGTGTTATTCTCACGATGAGTGTTTATTCACTTGTCATTGCATGAGAGAGTGGCTGGTAATAGGGATGCCCAGTCCCACAATGAAATCAAAATTAATAACAACAAAATTCCTTGGAAAGTGATGGTATGGAGGGCACCCGTGGATACGGCTAGCCATGGATTGTGAAAGAATGGTGGAAAGGAAATAAACTTTACTTTCTGTTTGGGAACCGCCTATGATGTGTCTAGCATGGAAGATATTGGGAAAATGGGAATTCTCGGTCGTTTTCGTTGACAGGAAAAGCATGCCTCTCAAAATATTTTTATCTCTCTAATTTAAGCTTTGAGCTCTGGCACATTTGACAAATCTCTGCTTCCCTCTGCGAAGGGCCTATCTATTTACTTTTATGCAATTTTTATTTTCTTGAGTCTCCATCTTCTCTTATAAAGCACCAACTAGAGAGCACTATTGTCATACTTGTGCATTGTGTGTAGGTAATATTTGAGTGTGTTTCATGAATGGATCAATGATTGAGCATAATGGGCTAGGGATAACTTTCTTTAGCGTTGATATTTTGAAAGACATTATTGCTTGTTAGCATGCTTGAGTATTTATATCTTCATGTCAAATTATAGACTATTGCTTTGAATCATTCAAGTCCAATGTCCATGCTACAAAAGAAAAGAATATATGATGAATATGATAGGCAGCATTCCACATCAAAAATTCTGTTTTTATCATTTACCTACTCGAGGACGAGCAGGAATTAAGCTTGGGGATGCTGATACGTCTCCAACGTATCTATAATTTTTTATTGTTCCATGCTGTTATATTATCAATCTTGGATGTTTTTATATGCATTTACAGCAATTATATATAATTTTTGGAGACTAACCTATTAACTTAGTGCCCAGTGCCAGTTGCTGTTTTCTGCCCTGTTTTTGTTTTACAGAATATCAATACCAAATGAAGTCCAAATGCCACGAAATTTTTGGAGATTTTTCTCTGGACAAGATAAACACTAGAAGCTTCGGGAGGAGGCCAGAAGACCCAGGGGGTGCCCACGAGGCACCAGGGCGCGCCTGGGGGGGCAGGCACGCCCTGGTACCTCGTGGGGCCCACAGAGCTCCGTTTGACCTAATTCCACCACTATAAATTCCCAAAAAACCAGAAACCCTCAGGGAGTCCACGAAATACTTTTTCCGCTGCCGCAAGTTCCTGTTCTCGAGAGATCCCATCTGGAGGCCTTCTCCGGTACTTCGCCGGAGGGGGAATCGATCACAGAGGGGCTCTACATCAACCTTGCTGCCCTTCCGATGATGCGTGAGTAGTTTACCACAGACCTTCGGGTCCATAGTTAGTAGCTAGATGGATTCTTCTCTCTTTTTGATCTTCAATACAATGTTCTCCTCGATGTTCTTGGAGTTCTATCTGATGTAATCACTTTTTGCGGTGTGTTTGTTGGGATCCGATGAATTGTGAGTTTATGATCAGATTATCCATGAATATTATTTGAGTCTTCTCTGATCTCTTTTATGCATGATTATTATAGCCTCGTATTTCTTCACTGGTCTATTGATTTGGTTTGGCCAACTAGATTGATTTATCTTGCCGTGGGAAGAGGTGCTTTGTAATGGGTTCGATCTTGCGGTGCTCAATCCCAGTGACAGAAAGGGACATGACATGTATGTATCATTGCTATTAAGGGTTAAAAGATGGGGTTTATTCGTACGTGAGTTTATCTTGTCTACATCATGTCATCGTTCTTAAGGCGTTACTCCGTTCTTTATGGACTTAATACACTAGATGCATGCTGGATAGCGGTCGATGTGTGGAGTAATAGTAGTAGATGCAGGCAGGAGTCGGTCTACTTGTCTCGGACGTGATGCCTATATACATGATCATTGCCTTGGATATCGTCATGATTATTTGCTTTTCTATCAATTGCCCAACAGTAATTTGTCTACCCACCGTATGCTATTTTCTTGAGAGAAGCCTCTAGTGAAAACTATGGCCCCCGGGTCTATCTAAATCATATACTAAAACCCTAAAATATTTTCTGCACTTTTCTTTTATTTATTTTATTTTGTATTTTTGTTTCAATCTATCTGTCTATCACATACAATTTAATCTTGCAACTTATCGCCGAGGGATTGACAACCCCTTGTTTGCGTTGGGTGCAAGGATTTGTTGTTTTGTGTGCAGGTGCTGCTAACGAGGTGATGCGTGATTCTCCTACTGGATTGATAACCTTGGTTTCATAACTGAGAGAAATACTTATCTCTACTGTACTGCATCTCCCTTCCTCTTCAGGGAATTACCAACGCAGCTCACAAGTAGCAATCCACACGAATAAATATTCGAGTGAACCTCCAGTTGCCGTGTGCTATTCCTTTTACTTCGCGATATGTTACAAACACCCGAGGTGAGATTTATCGGCATCCCCATGAATCAACAACTTGTCCAGTATGCCAGTTACCTCATTACCGGTTTTGTTCTCTTTTCTCGTTCCCGTGTTTTGGCATCCCTGTGATCAAATCACAATGTGTCTGGCCAGACGATGATGGATACCGTAACACCGAGAGGGCCCAAAGAATATCTCTCCATCGACGGAGGAGCAAATCCCAATCTTGAGCTATCAAGTCCCTTGTCATACTTTTCCATGAACCCGTAAGCCGCCGTAATTGCCACCCATTTACGGATGACGTTTAACAAACCCCAAAGTTCATGAAGCAAGCATGAAGAAACTCGAAACTCTCATGGTCTAAGGAATCATGCAAACGTTAACTTTCTCTATGTTATTAACCATTAACTTGTGACGATTATATCTCATAGCATAACATCAAATCAGGTTGATTCAACACAAATGTTCTTCTAGCATTGTGCCCTCAAAGTTGCTGGCATAGACATGCCCATGATCAGGAAAACATAATCATCATGCAATCTCTTGAGCCAGTCTTAGAGGCTTGACCAGGAATACTTTTTACCATTTATTATTCCACACGTGCATATGAGTTTTCCTCCGAGCCTCGTGGTTATTGCAGACTCGAGAACCATAGCAGTTATAGCATGGAATATAAACATAATTAGGAACATGGGGTTAAATAATAACATTTATTATTGCCTCTAGGGCATATCTCCTACAGACTCCCACTTGCACTAGAGTCAATAATCTAGTCAATGCTAATGCACTTTACACCTATGGCATACTGGTGTAAAATATGATTCGCTTGTGGTATAGTCTGATGTCCAACGGATCTGACAACTTCAGCTCCATGCGTATCTTTGCATATCCTCGCGTTTTCAGGCTTTCACAAAATTCATATTTTGTGTGGACTTGGCTTTGTATATATGTGAATCAGTGGTCGAACCCTGATTCCTCAGACTGAGCTATGGGGCAACTATCTACAATAGTGTCCCATTGACCAAAGCCTTCTTGGAACCATACTAAGTTCATGAATGAACTATATGATTCAACATCTTCTTTGTCGCTTCCGTGTTCTGGCATCCCTGTGATCAAATCACAATGTGTCTGGCCAGACGATGTTGGATACCGTAACACCAAGAGGGCCCAAAGAATATCTCTCCATCGTTGGAGGAGCAAATGCCAATCTTGAGCTATCAAGTCCCTTGTCATACTTTCCCATGAACCCACAAGCCGCCGTAATAGCCACCCAGTTATGGATGACGTTTAACAAACCCCAAAGTTCATGAAGCAAGCATGAAGAAACTCAATACTCTCATGGTCTAAGGAATTATGCAAATGTTAACTTTCTCTGTGTTATAAACCATTAACTTGTGACGAATGTATCTCATAGCATAACATCAATTCGGGTCGATTCAACACAAGTGTTCTCCTAACAATGTGCCCTCAGAATTGCCGGCATAGACATGCCTATGATCAGAAAAACAGGACCATCATGCAACACTTGAGCTAGTCTTAGAGGCATGACTAGGAATACATTTTACCGTTTATTATTCCACACGTGCACATGAGTTTCCCTCCGAGCCTCGTGGATATTGCAGACTCGAGAATCATTGCAGTTATAGCATGGAACATAAACTTAATTAGGAACAAGGGGATAAATAATAACATTTATTATTGCCTCTAGGGCATATCTCCTACAGACTCCCACTTGCACTAGAGTCAATAATCTAGTGAATGCAAATGCACTTTACACCTATGGCATATCGGTGTAAAATATGCTTCGATTGTGGTATAGCCTGATGTCCAACGGATCTGACAACTTCAGCTCCGTGTGTATCTTTGCATATCCTCACGTTTTCACGCTTTCCCAAAATTCATATTTTGTGTGGACTTGGCTTTGTATATATGTGAATCACAGGTCGAACCTTGATTCCTCAGACTGAGCTATGGAGCAACTATCTACAATAGTGTCCCATTGACCAAAGCCTTCTTGGAACCATACTAAGTTCATGAATGAACTATATGATTCAAAATCTTCTTTGTCGCTTCTAAAGCGTCAACATACTTAGCCTTTGTTATAGAATTCGCCACAGTAACTTGTTTGGAACAATTCCAACTTACTGTGTCACCATATCGTGTATTACACAAAAACCCTTAACTTAAATCGAAAATCGCATGGAGCATTGATGAAGACTGTATCGATGTAATTACTTACAATGAGCACTTCATAATCTCTGTTTACAAGAAAACATGTCATCAGTGCTACTTTAGTACTCAATGACATTTTTCGCTGTTGTCCCATGATCAGTACTTTGATCACTTTGGTATCTATACTCGCAACAGGTTGGGAGTATCGGACATATCTAGTTGTTTTACATACCATGGAATACATGATTAATCCAAACACAAGAGTGTGTGGAATCTCCATCATGTATTTTGCTCATCAGTGTTTTGGGACACCGAGTCTTGCAAAAACTCTTTCCATGTGACTTCGGCAAGAATCACTCCTTGGTGTTTTAATGCTAAACTATTTTAGCATCTTGTCAATATGTATTTTGGCTTAGCCCTATTAGGCAATTCTATCTCACAGATAATTATGCCTAATATGAAGGCTACCCAGCCCAAGCACTTCATCGTAAAACTAATTTTTCAATGAAGTCCTAATTCATGTCAATAAATTTATATTATTTCCAATTAACAATGTGTCAAGCACACAAGGTTTTTAGAAATATTATTATGCTCCCACTTACTTTCTTGTAACCACAAGCATCTTCGTTATCCATTGATGAAATCAAACTCTTTTGACTATTTCATCAAAAACGAAGATTCCAACTCCATTTTGCTCTCTTCTGTCCATTGCTGGAACTCTGAAGTTTGCACATTCACTAGCATCCTCTGGATGGACAAAATACCTTGGACTGTATCACATGCAAGTCCTAGGTAGCATTTCCATCTCATGGAAATCCTTTTGGCATCCATGTAACCTATCTCATGATTGAAATATGTATTAATTGCTAGTTTAACCCGAACCGACTTTAAGCATTGCTACGGAGAGACAATCTCGCTGTAGTTAATTCCTTGAATTTGTTATAAGCAACAAGTCCAGCTTTATGGATAAAACATTTTTATCCGTATCAGTTTATAGTTCCATAAATATTCGTTAGACTCTAAGTCTTTCGAAAGGGGTATCAAGATTTAATCTTGAATCATTTATATGGAAACTATCTCGGATCATTTTGGCATTTAGCCAATTCCAGAGTTAGGGCCCATCCATGCTTCCTTGTGTATCATAGGTATACTATTGTCTAACAACAATATCTCGCTTGCGCACCTGAGAGGTTTGCATGAGTTTTGCCTACGTCGTTCAGCTGCAAGTTCGACCGAAGTCCATACATCTCATGTAGAGGCTTCTGTATCAGTCGCAGTAGGAAACTCTGAAATCACTTTCAAGGTTTCTTTCCTTTGATCTGATGACGAAGATACTGTTATCTTGTCGAGTTGCACTGTCCTCCCACTCACCTTTTTTACAAGAACCATTTTCTTCAAAAGCATACCGTTCTTTGTGGTAAAACCTTTTGCCTCGGTATAGTGGTGGAGGAATTCCCAATAATTTGGGATAACCTACAAAGTAGCACTTGTCTGTTGGAATAGGTTTGTAAACATTTTACACAAGCCCCATATTCCAAATGTTAAGAAAAGATATAACATGGTTGGGTGCACCATACCATGGCGTCATTTCAACAGATCTGATGGCGCTCTTTTCAGTGTAAATGCCGCAGTCTCTAAAGCATTACTTTTAAAGGGATAATGGCAAATTGATTTATGTCATCTTTGATCTTACCATGTCATAAATGGTTTGATTACATCTTCACGGACATTCCACTCACAGTGGTGTTACGGGAGGTGTAAGTTATGAAACTCTTTTCACAACTCATCAGACATTCGCTAAACTTGTAACTCAAATATTCCTTTCCGCAATCTAATTGTAGAAACATAATTTTCTTGTTTACAATAATTTCTACTTCATTTTGAAAACCTTTTGAATGATTTCAAAAGATCCAGACTTATGTCTCATCAATTAAACATCCATATATCTACTTGAGTCATTTCTGAAGATAGATAAATCCACTACTAGCAACAACATTTATCGGACTACACACATCAAAATGTATGATCATAAATAAGTTTGTTGCTCGTTCCTTATGGCCTATGAACGGTATTTTAGTCACTTCACTTTTCGGACGAAAGTTGCAAGTGTCAGATGATTCATAATCAAATGACTTCAAAATCCATCATGATGGAATTTTTCCATTCGGGTTTCTCCAATGTGACCACATGCAGTGCCACACATATGTGGTATTCTTTTAGTCTTGCGACATTTAGCGTCAGTGTTATGTATGTATCATATTATCATCAATATTCATAACATACATCCCATCCACAATGGAAGCATGGCCCTTATGTTATTCATGATACTGAACAACAATTGTTCTTTTATGAGCAATCCTTTTGCAACAAACATTACGCAATGGGCTAGAGTGTATAAAACTCTAAAATGAATTATGAAAGTAAACACAGAGGTAATATATTATTATCAATATTCATAACATACATCTCATTCATAATGAAAGTATGGCCCTTATGGTATTCATAACACCGAACATCGAGAGTTCTCTTATGAATAACCTTCTTGCAACATACTTTATGCAATGGGCTAGAGTGTATAAAACTCTAAATGAATTATGAAAATAACTACATACGGTAATACACCGATGGAAGGTATAGTAACATTTACTATGTTCCCAGCGCGTATCTAAACCTCACTCCTGGCAAGTCTTTTAGGCCGTAGTAGTTCTTGCATCGAGTCACAACAGAATGCAATCGAGCGGGTATCTTTGTGATTAACTCACAATACCCAAGAATTACGGACTAATAGTTTAATCACAATTCCCAAGAACTATTTCTTTTGACCAACCTTCCAAACATCAATAACTTGTATGACTTTCATACATGAGCTGGATATTCCAGTCTTTTTTCTTTTTGCCATTATACTTCTAACAGTTTAACTTTCAGTATTTTTTCTACTCTCAGAAGAAGCACCCAACTTAAGAGTGGAGTTAGCCCCGGACTTCCTAGGCGTGTAAGTCACACTAACACCCTTTGGACAATTCCTTTCTCTTTAAGTTGTTGTTTTATTCACCTTCATCTACATGACAGGCGTTCTTCTGGATCCCTCTCTTATCAGTCAAATGCTTAGTAAACACTTTACTAATACTTTGCAAACAAACATTGCTTTGGATATCTCATATCTTTTAGCCTTTGTTTGTATCTGAAACTAATTTTTCAGTTCCATGAATATCACATAACTATCCCAAACTTTTGAAGTTCGGGTCCCATGGAAGCAAACATATTGCACTTGACCGTAACAGAATTCTAGCTTTTGGATCGAAGGACGAGAGTCACATCATCCATAGCATTAGTGGGAGAATACCGAAAGCATGCGATAGGACAAAGTCCTTCTTGACACTCATGAGGATAATCCTCACATTACGTTACCAATCGTAAAGATTAACTAGATAAATAATAGCTTATTCAATTTTAATAGGGAAGGTGGAAATGCGAGCCATTATTCTATAACTATTATGCAAATTCCACTTAGACAAACTTCATAATTAATTGCACTAAGAATTAAAAGAATTAATTCTAAAGTGCGCTACCACTCAAATCAATATCTCTCGAAATTGATTGTGAGTGATACAGGATCCAAATTTCAATTCAACGCCAAGGATGCATCCATCTCAAGTGACGAGAATTTCATTTGGTAGGCCAACTTGCCAATCACATCTCTATGTGACTCTTGTTCATCTTTCGATGGGCGTGTTCCGAGCTCAGGACGATCCTTCAAAACGTCAAGACAACCAAGTGATCTTGCTGCGAGGTCTCAACTCACCCGCCTCACACTTCTCTAATCGATCGTACCCATGCATCCATGTGATACCCCGAAGAGATAGGTGCCATGACGGTGTTACACTTGGGAGAACACTAACTACTTGATATTTTAAGTGAGAGATCACCCTAATAAAAAGCGACTACCGCACAAACAAAAGGGTGCATCATAAGGGATAAACATCTCAGGCAATTCATAATAGCGTGATATGGTATAGCCCTTTCCGACGGAGAAGTCTTTATTTCTTCGTCTTCGGCATTCGCGTCGGTGTTCACATTCGCGAAGTTTGCCACCACCTTGTCGATGCACCAGATAATATTGCTATCTCTATAGCTAATAAAATAAGTGCATTACATAAGGTTGACTCGCAGGTCATTAAAGTGACAATCATATGGCTCCAGCCATCATGCCGAATCATGACACGCAGGTCATGTTAATTTACATTTTATAGTCATCTCATACATAATCAAATTTATATGAGAACCGCTATACCACATCACATGCACATCTCATGTCATCCTGCAAAACCAAGTTAGACGCCTCTAATCAGTTTATGCAAAATTTTATTTTACGTGGCTTCTAATGTTTCGAAACAAACCGAAGCTACCAACGTTTATCATCAAGTATGATTATTCAAGTCGCTAGATTAACTTTGCGGGGTGTATGAAACACGAGATAATGAAATCTCGAGCCCCATACTGAACTTCGTCATATGCATGACCCCCGTGTAGATCATATCTACATTGCCCTTTTGTCTGCGAAATTTCATCTTTCTTTTAACTATGGTGGAATTCAACGAACTGTTAGCACTTCGTTGATCAATCAGGATCGCGGATTGCCAGAACTTTGAAACTCCACCATGCCGTTATCAAGATCAGAAATATGCAAATTTCAGGGAAGCAACAAGAACATCGGGTAACAGATTTCATCTGCTACCCGCACAAATAATTTTCAGCAATAGAACTCATCTACTACAAAATTATATTGTGCAACACCCATACATCTCTATGTATTCTAGATCGTAACCTGCATCTACGCATAGCACGACTCTTGTTGCCACTGTAGGGGAACGCAGCAGAAAACAAAAAATTTCGGTACTGCGAGCATGCCCAAGAACACTATGGAGCTGCATACAAGGTTTGGATCTGATCGTTACCGACTCGTAGCACAGCGGAAGTAGAGTCGGTGTAGATCGTCGGTGCAGATCCACGCAGCTAGGATTTACAACCTCCCAACTGCAAGGATGTACTCCCTTGTCAGCCCCTCGGACAGCCCTTCGGATGGCGGCCGGACAGTCCCCCGGACGGTGTCACGGACAGCCCTTCGGGAGGCACTCACAGAAACTTGGACGGTCACTCGGACAGCCCTTCGGGAGGCACTCTCGAACAGCCCCTCGGGCAAAAAGATCGAACCTACGACCTCTCTACGGGGTTAAACACATACGGTGTCATCTATCCGGCAGGGCTTCACCGTCCAGAACTAGTTCCCACCAGAACCCAGACAGCCTTTCGGCTCTACGAAACTATTTCGCGGGGAGGTAGAGAGAAGGCCAGATCATGCATGGCATTTGTATGTGAGAAAGAGTGAGTGTGGAGAGTGACTCTCCACCTCTATTTATAGGAGAACCCAAGGGGTAGGGTGGCTCTCATCCATCCATGTCATCCCTAAGATATTTTGGGACAAAGCCCAAAAAGGTGGCTTTCCATAAAGTAACCATAAAGTGATTTTCACTATTCAAGGAAACATTTTTCCGCAACCGTTAAATCCGAAAATATTTCTGTAGGTCTTAGAACATTTCCAGTAACCACTAAAATAATTTTGGACGCGTTCCAAAACAATTCCGGATTAATGATTTTCATATGCGAAAAGCAACCAAAGCGGTTCCGGCAGCTCCGGAACATTTCCGGGTTTTTTCTCCGGAAAAATCCCAGAAGTTCCCAGAACAATTCTGGCACCCTCCAAGAATTTCCAGGTGTGTGCCGAAACCAATTTGACTTAATGGTATACCCCGAAACAACTTTTCAGTTTTCGAAACTCTTCCGGTGTTCTCTCTCCGGAACTCTTCCGTTGTCTTTGAAACTTTTCCGGTGACTTTCTCTCAGACTCCCTGTCTAGCATTCAGCAGATAGATGACCCTTAAGCGTGTGACCCTATAGGTTCGGTGAAGTATAGATATGACCGGAACACTTTCCGATCAATGATCAACATCGGAGCCTTGGACACCCATATTGACCCCTATACCCACACGAATAAATATTCGAGTGAACCTCCAGTTGCCGTGTGCTATTCCTTTTACTTTGTGATATGTTACAAACACCCGAGATGAGATTTATCGGCATCCCCGTGAATCAACAACTTGTCCACTATGCCAGTTACCTCGTTACCAGTTTTGTTCTCTTTTCTCGTTCCCGTGTTCCGGCATCCCTGTGATCAAATCACAATGCGTCTGGCCAGACGATGATGGATACCGTAACACCGAGAGGGCCCAAATAATATGTCTCCATCGACGGAGGAGCAAATCCCAATCTTGAGCTATCAAGTCCCTTGTCATACTTTTCCATGAACCCGTAAGCCGCCATAATAGCCACCCATTTACGGATGACGTTTAACAAACCCCAAAGTTCATGAAGCAAGCATGAAGAAACTCGATACTCTCATGGTCTAAGGAATCATGCAATCGTTAACTTTCTCTGTGTTATTAACCATTAACTTGTGACGATTGTATCTCATAGCATAACATTAAATCGGGTTGATTCAACACAAATGTTCTTCTAACATTGTGCCCTCAAAGTTGCCGGCATAGACATGCCCATGATCAGGAAAACATAATCATCATGCAATCACTTGAGCCAGTCTTAGAGGCTTGACCAGGAATACTTTTTACCATTTATTATTCCACACGTGCTTATGAGTTTTCCTCCGAGCCTCATGGTTATTGCAGACTCGAGAACCATAGCAGTTATAGCATGGAATATAAACATAATTAGGAACATGGGGATAAATAATAACATTTATTATTGCCTCTAGGGCATATCTCCTACAATAGGAACTAGGCAATCAAACTATAGTGGCTTTATGACTTTCACTTAGTCATAGGAGTTTGACTGTGGGGGCTGGTGACGAGCCCCCGGTCTGGAAAGTGGTCGGCCTGGTCGGCCGAGGTCTAGGCCATAGCACACTTCGGCTAGAAATTAAAGCCCTTCATTTAACACGGGTGATCTCTATCGTCACATCGCTTAACGCGGTCTGCGGATGGTGGACCAGTTTGCGCCTACCTAGATAGTCAGTTTTCGGCTTTCTCCACGGAGGCGCCATGCCAATTGACCTGGCGGTGCAATCGCAGTGGTTCTCCCGTTACACCCTTAGCCGAATTCATCGGGAACGTAAGGGGTACACATAGGAGCCGGGCAACCCAACTATTGACCAAAATCAAGGTTCGAAACTGATGCATATAAAGCCAAAATCCGAGACGCCGAATACTTCGGACTTGTGGTACAATTGTATCTTTTTAGAGGACTTCGTCGTAGTGCAGGGGCCATGCTTATAAAGAAATACAATAAGGACCTTTAAGGGGCACGGTTTCTTTATTTCATAATTTCAAGCATTTACATGCCCCACTACAACGAGAGGAACTGAAAGAATACAACGTAAAAAGTAAAAAAGGAGGAAGAAACAGGACATATATTTGTCATTGGATTTTTAAGAATCCGGGCCGCTACCTGCCGCACGTCTGCGCTTCCGAGCTGTTGACCAGATGTTCACCATTGGTGGTGAGGACTTGCGGAGGTTGATGCCTTTCCGGCCCTTTATATGCTCCAAGCATTTGATTGACCGAGCTACTTAAAGGAGACATTGCCGAAGTCCGTTCTGTGGTTGAAACCACATTGACGTAGTCATGTTTGGCTGTTTCTTTGACAGAGACTTGCCTGTGCGGAGGCTCGAAGCCACGTCGTTGCTTGGTCGAACCGTGCCGACGTTTGAGTAAATTTTTTGGCTCCTCGACGACCCAGGGAATCTTGAGTGTGAAATTATGCACTCTGGGGACGTAGTGCCCACTCCAGAGAGGGCACGCGAGGAGCCCGTATCTTTATTTTGGGTGCGGGGGTATATGGCCGAGGTCGATTGGTGCGGCCCGGGCACGCTTCGAAGAGCGAGCGGCGCGTTTATCACTGCGGGCTGCCTCCTCGGACGCCTGTACCTCAGCTGCGAAAGCCGCGGTCTGTTCCTCCATCTGGAGTGAGCGTTCGGTGTTACCATTGACTGTGATAACGCCATTGGGTCCTGGCATTTTGAGCTTGAGGTAGGCATAATGCGGGACTGCGTTAAAGCGTGCGAAGGCCGTGCGCCCTAAGAGCGCATGGTATCCACTTTGGAAAGGCACGATATCGAAGATTAACTCCTCGCTTCTGAAGTTCTCGGGTGAGCCAAAGACTACCTAAAGGGTGATCGTTCCGGTACAGCGGGCTTCGACGCCAGGGATGACACCTTTAAAGGTGGTGGTGCTTGGCTTGATCCGGGATGAGTCAATGCCCATCTTTCGAACCGTGTCCTCGTAAATGAGGTTGAGGCTGCTTCCTCCGTCCATCAGGACACGTGTCAGGTGATAACCATCAACAATAGGGTCCAGGATGAGAGCCGCCGATCCGCCATGCCTGATGCTGGTCGGATGATCATGCTTGTCAAATGTGATCGGGTAAGCCGACCATGGGTTATACTTCGGGGCGACTGGCTCTAGCGCGTATACATCCCGAAGCACACGCTTCCTCTCCCTTTTGGGGATGTGGGTGACATAGATCATATTGATCTCTGTTACCTTGTCAGGAAACTTCTTTTGGCCTCCATTATAGATCCTCGTCTTCGCTGCGATTTTGGGTTTTATTTTGACCCTCTGTCGCTACCTTGCCGGCTTGTTTAAAGACCCAGCAATTCCTGTTAGTGTGGGTTGCTGGTTTGTCCTAAGTGTCATGGATTCCACATGGGTGGTCCAGGAGTCTATCAAGCTGGCTAGGTCCGTACTTGATCCCTTTAAAGGCTTTTCTTTTCTGTCCGGACTTAGGTCCGGTGAACCCCGCGTTGACTGCAGCGTCTTCTGTATCGCTTCTGCCATTTTTATACCTACGCTTATTTTTGTTGCGCTTGGGTTTTCCATTGGCGTCGCGTGTTTCCGAGGTGCCTGCCTCGCCGTTGTGACTACTACGGGCGAGCCAACTGTCCTCCCCCGCGCAAAAGCGAGTCATCAATGAGGTGAGGGCCGCCATAGTTCTCGGCTTATCTTGGCCGAGTTGACGGGCCAACCATTCATTTCGGATATTGTTCTTGAATGCGGCGATGGCCTCGGCTTCGGAGCAGTCTATGATCTGGTTCTTCTTGGTAAGGAACCTGTTCCAGAATTTCCGGGCTGATTCGCCTGGCTGCTGGGTGACACGGCTGAGGTCGCCAGCGTCCGGAGGTCGGACGTACGTGCCCTGGAAGTTTGCTCGAAAAGCGTCCTCTAGGGCCTCCCAGCTGCCAATAGAGTGAGGAGGGAGGCTGTTAAGCCAATGCCTCGCCGGCACCTTTGGCTTGAGCGGCAGGTATTTAATGGCGTGGAGATCATCTCCATTGGCCATGTGTATGTGGACAAGGAAATCCTCGATCCATACTGCTGGGTCTGTGGTGCCATCGTATGATTCTATATTGATGGGCTTAAATTTTTCCGGGAATTGATGTTCCATCACCCTGTCCGTAAAGCAGATCGGGTGAGCCGGACCTTGGAACCGAGGAGCATCTCGTCGGAGATCGGGGGAGAGTCGCGAGTAGGCCTGATCTCGGGTACGGCCGTTCCTGTCCATCCTGCGGGCACGCATCCTCTTGATCCGTAGATGGACCGAGGAGGTGCCTTGTTTGCCTCGATGCGACGTCTAGCATCATGAGGATCTAGGTAATCCACGGGGTCTTTGCCATAACGGCGTGGAGGTGGCCGGTCGTTGAGGTTTTCTCGTCTTGGCCTGTCCCGGCCTCTAGGGGGTCGGTCGTGGTCATCAGCGAGCTCCTCATCAAACTCCGGCAAGAGACGCCTGCGTGGGTATGATTTCGGTGCGCTATGGCGCCGGTCTTCCATGTCTTGCTCGGCGGAGAGCACTTCGACCCACTTTTCATTCAGTGCGTCGGTATTGGCCTGCAGCTGCTGCTGCTTGCGTTTTATGCTCCGGGCCATCGCAGTGAGGCGCCGCCGGAAGCGCTCTTGTTCAAAAAGGTCTTCGGGAATGATGTAGTCCTCGGTACCGAGGCTCTCGTCCTCCTCGGATTTCGGCATGTAGTTATCGTCGGCCCCTTCAAAGAGGTCGTCGGGATCTGAGTCCCTGAGAAGTCGGTCGGGTGTGCCGTTCCTTACTGGGGAGGCTTGAAGGTCCTCCTCAGGGTTATCGGCATCACCGTCCTCCGCGTCGCCGTTATTGGCTGTCGCGTTATTACCACTGGGTTCCCCATTATTGCCTCTTCGGCGTCTTCGCCAACGTCTTGGAGGGGATTTGGGGGTGTCCACCATGTAAACGTCATAGGTGGACGTGGCGGTCCACCAGCCCGCGTTTACCGGGGGCGAGGTGTTCTCGATGGGGCCATCAGCATCTTCATCCATGTCTGTGGCCTCACCATAGTCCAACACGTCAGTTAAATCGTCGATCGTGGCGACTAGGTGGGTGGTGGGTGGGATGTAAATTTCCCGATCGTCGGCTTTAAGTCCGATCTGATAGTAAACCGAAGTCTTGCTGTCCGAGATGGACATACTCTGGATGCGGTCAAGCATCTCATCGAGGTGAGATATCTCTACGGGATTTATTGTTGCGCTATAAGCAGGGCTGACTCGAAGTATGCCCGACATGTAACTTGACGCGTCTTCGGCGCGAAGGGAATCTGAATACAATTCCGGGTTCTGTGCCGAAGTCAGTTCTAATACTGACGTAATTTCAGAGGTGGGAGCCGGATTTATGTCCGGACCGAAGATCGGAAGGAGACCAGACGTAGTGGTTGCGTTGGGGGTCTCTAAAGGTGCCGCGACGGAGATCGGTTCCGGAGTCGAGTCTCCGGAGCCGGATAAGCTCTCAATTCGGCTGGGAGACCATCCTGATAGGACGAGTTCGCCACGGGAATCCGCGGTGTACTCGAGGCCCCCGAAGGTCATGATCCGACCTGGGGCGTAGTTCTCGACAGAGGTCAGATGACCTGCCGAATTGGCGCAGAAGACCATGCTGCCGAATACAAAAAGCTGGCCGGGGGCAAAAACGCTCCCGAGGCCGTTGGAGCAGTTGATCTGCAGGTGAGCCATCGATCCTTCTGGTGATCACACAGTGGAACTCTCAATGAAAGCACTAGTGTCGGTGTCAAAACCAGCAGACCTCGGGGTAGGGGGTCCCGAGCTGTGGATCGTGGGTCAATGGTAACAGAGACAAGGGAGACGATGTTTACCCAGGTTCGGGCCCTCTTGATGGAGGTAAAACCCTACGTCCTGCTCTTGTTTATATTGATGGAGATGTATCGAGTACAGAGTTGATCTACCTCGAGATTGTAATGTATGTCTAACTCTAGGGCTAGGTGAATGATGTTGCGTTGATGTCCCCTCTACGGGCTAAACCCTTTGGCTTATATACACGCCAGGGAGGGGATCTAGGGTTACAAGGTCGGTATCTAGGAGCAAGGCGGTGGGAGAGATCTTGGAGTATACGTCAAGTCTTCGGTGGAGACAGTCTTGATCACGCCTCCTGTACATGGCCTCCAGAGTCCACCTTGATTACGCACAAGGGCCCATCGGGCCAACCGAAGAGACGGGCGGGCTAGGTTAGCACCCCCTAATCCAGGACACCGTCAGCTGGGTATAGGATTTGCGATGCTCAAAATAGATCAACTCGTAAGCAATCCACTACCGTTCTTCTTCGAAATTTTTATGTGGGAATTACTACTTGGTATAGATTTGTGCTTGACACTATTACCAGAGGGAATTTCTTGATGTGTCCCACTTTGGATGCTTTCAATGCTATGGAAAATTTACTGGGTTCACCCCCTATCATTATTAATGAAACGGCATTGACTTTGGAGCATGTTATGCAAAGGTTAGAAGCTATTGAAAATAAGATGACTACTATTGAACATCTTGAGAATTTAGATAAAAAGGTCCATAATCATATTACTCAATTTGGTTCTAAGGTGGGAATTGCTTTGAAAACTTTAAAGGAAAAGGAACTGATAATTAACGAAAGGATAGAACAAAGTCCCGCTAGAATTGATAAGTTAGAGGAGATTATCAATAACTTAGGTTCCGCTTTTTCCTCCGCTAAAACCATTGATAGGACTCCTCCCAATAAAAATTGCAAGTTTATATATGTTCCTAAGAATAAGGGTGCTACTTCTAGCAAAGGGAATGAGGATCTTAAAATGATTAGTGTGCACCCCAATTTCATTGATGTAATAAAGGAACCTATCTATAAAAGCAAAAAAATTAATTTTGTGCCTAGGAGTGTTATGATAAGAAATTCTTATGTTTATTCTCCTAGAAAGAGTGGGTGTATAATTGAGGATTTGGAGACCAAGGATGACAACACTTGAAACTATGCATTATGCCTAGCTAGGGGCATAAAACAATAGCGCTTGTTGGGAGGCAACCCAATGAATAAAATAATTTTTTTGTTTTACCTTCTGTTTTTGTGTGTTTACACAATTATAGCCTCTGTTATGATTGTGTTTTTATCTTTTAATTAGTGTTTGTGCCAAGTAATGCCTTTGGGATGATTTGGATGATAGTATAATTGATGCTGTTTGAAAACAGAAACTTTTGCGTCCAGTGCTGGAATTTTAGTTTTTTGCTGGAACGTCAGAACCTTCTGAATGTTTTACAAAATATTTATATATGAATTTCCCACGTTGTTCTAATTTTTAAGAATTTTTGGAGTTACAGAAGTATGATGTTAATTCATATCTTTACAGACTGTTCTGTTTTAGACAGATTCTGTTTTTGTTGCATAGTTTGCTTATTTTGATGAATCTATGGATCGTATCGGGGGGTATGAGTCATGGAGAAGTTGGAGTACAGTAGCATTATGCCAATATTAAATATGAATCAATTTACAACAGTACCTAAAGTTTAAGATTTGTTTGTTATACTAACGGATCTCACGAGGTTTCTGTTGAGTTTTGTGTGCTGAAGTTTTCAAGTTTTGGGTGAGACTACGATGGATAAAGGAATAAGGAGCGGCAAGAGCCTAAGCTTGGGGATGCCCAAGGCACCCCAAGGTAATATTCAAGGAAGACTCAAGCGTCTAAGCTTTCCGGGGCATCCCCTCTTTCGTCTACAATCTATCGGTAACTCACTTGGAGCTATATTTTTTATTCATCACATGATATGTGTTTTACTTGGAGCGTCTTGTGATATGGTTTTTTTACTTTTGTTTGCCTTTTAGTTTGCCACAATTATCTTTACTGAACACACCTTTTTGAGAGGGACACACATTATTCGTGATTTGTTAGAATACTCTATGTGCTTCACTTATATCTTTTGAGCTAGGCAGTTGCTCTAGTGCTTCACTTATATCTTTTAGATCATGGCCGTGGTTATATTTTAAAGAAATAGTAGCACTCTCATGCTTCACTTATATCTTTTTGAGAGTCTAATGAATAGCAATGGTAATATGCACGGGTTATGAAATTGGTCCTAATATGATAGGTATTCAAGAGGGATATAATAAAAACTTTCATGTAGATCACTAAATATGATAAGTTTAATTCCTTGCAATAGTTTTGCGATATTAAGATGGTAATATGTGGGAGGTGCTAGTAGATAATTTTGGTTTAGTAATAATATTGGTGTTAAGGTTTGTGATTCCCGAAGCATGCACGTATGATCTGTCGTTATGCTAAGAAGTTGGAGCATGATTTATTCTTGATTGTCTACCTTATGAGTGGAGGTCGGGGACGAGCGATGGTTTTTTCCTACCAATCTATCCCCCTAGGGGCATGCGTAGTAGTACTTTGCTTCAAGGGCTAATAAACTTTCATAATAAGTAAGTGAGTTCTTTATGACTAATGTGAGTCCATGGATTATACATACTCTCACCTTTCCGCAATTTGCTAGCCTCTTCGGTACCGTGCATTGCCCTTTCTTACATCGAGAGTTGGTGCAAACTTCGCCGGTGCATCCAAACCCCATGATATGATACGCTCTATCACACATAAGCCTCCTTATATCTTCCTCAAAACAGCCACCATACCTACCTATCATGGTATTTCCATAGCCATTCCGAGATATATTGCCATGCAACTTCCACCGTTCCGTTTTTATGACACACATCGTCATTGTCTATTGCTTTGCATGATCATATAGCTGACATAGTATTTGTGGCTCAGCCACCGTTTATCATTTTTTATACATGTTACACTTGTATCATTGCACATCCTGGTACACCGCTAGAGGCATTCATGGAGTCATATTTTTGTTCTAGTTTCGAGTTGTAATTTTCTTTTGAGTTGTAAGTAAATAGAAGTATGATGATCATCATTATTAGAGCATTGTCCCAGTGAGGAAATAAAAAAAAGAGGCCAAAAAGAGCTCACGAAAAAAATAGGCCAAAAAGAGCCCACAAAAAAAATGAGAGAAAAAGAGAGAAGGGGCAGTGTTACTATCCTTTTCCATACTTGTGCTTCAAAGTAGCACCATGTTTTTCATATAGAGAGTCTCCTATTTTGTCACTTTCATATACTAGTGGGAATTTTTCATTATAGAACTTGGCTTGTATATTCCGATAGTGGGCTTCCTCAAATGCCCGAGGTCTTCATGAGCAAGCAAGTTGGATGCACACCCACTTAGTTTTCATGTTGAGCTTTCATACACTTATAGCTCTTAGTGCATCTGTTGCATGGCAATCCCTACTCCTCGCATTGACATCAATTGATGGGCATATCCATAGCCCGTTGATTAGCCTCGTTGATGTGAGACTATCTTCTTATTTTTGACTTCCCCTTATTGATCTCTACCACCACACTCTATTCCACCCATAGTGCTATATCCATGGCTTGCGCTCATGTATTGTGTGGGGGTTGAAAAAGCTGAAGTGCGTTCAAAAGTATGAACCAATTGCTCGGCTTGTCATCGGGGTAGTGCATGATAAATATTTTGTGTTAAGAAAATGGAGCAGGACAGGATTATATGATTTTGTAGGGATAACGTTCTTTAGCATTTTTATTTTGAAAGACATGATTGTTTATTAGTATGCCTGAGTATTGATGTCTTTATATCAAACTATAGACTATTGCTTTGAATCATTCGGATCTTATTATTCATACCGTAAGAGAGAGATTACATGATGAAACATGTTAGGTAGCATTCCACATCAAAAATTCTGTTTTTATCATTTACCTACTCGAGGACGAGCAGGAATTAAGCTTGGGGATGCTTGATACGTCTCCAACGTATCTATAATTTTTGATTGTTCCATGCTATTATAGTATCAATCTTGGATGTTTTTATATGCAATTATATATCATTTTTTGGGACTAACCTATTAACCTAGTGCCCAGTGCCAGTTGTTGTTTTCTGCTTGTTTTTGGTTTTTCAGGAAATCGGTACCAAACGAAGTCCAAATGCCACGAAACGTTTTGGAGATTTTTTTTCTGGACAAAAGAGACCCTGGAGACTTGGAGAGGATGCCAGAAGGTTCACGAAGCCTCCACAAGGCAACAGGGCGCGGCCCCAGGGGGGCGCGCCCTGATGCCTTGTGGGGCCCTCGTGGCTCCGTTTGACCTAATTCCACTTCTATAAATTCTCAAATATTGGGAAACCAACAGAGAGCCACCCCGAATAACTTTTACGCCGCCGCAAGCCTCTGTTCTTCCGCGATCCCATCTGGAGGCCTTTTCCGGTACTCTGCCGGAGGGGGAATCGATCACGGAGGGCTTCTACATCAACCTTGCTGCCCTTCCGATGATGTGTCAGTAGTTTACCACAGACCTACATGTCCATAGCTAGTAGCTAGATGGCTTCTTCTCTCTCTTTGATCTTCAATACCGTGTTCTCCTGAATGTTCTTGGAGTTCTATCCGATGTAATCTTCTTTTGTGGTGTGTTTGTTGGGATCCGATGAATTGTGAGTTTATGATCAGATTATTCATGAGAAATATTTGAGTCTTCTCTGAACTCTTTTATGCATGATTATTATAGCTTTGTATTTATCTCTGATCTATCGATTTGGTTTGGCCAACTAGAGTGGTTTATCTTGCAATGGGAGAGGTGCTTTGTGATGGGTTCAATCTTGCGGTGCTCAATCCCAGTGACAGAAAGGGACATGACATGTATTTGTATTGTTGCCATTAAGGATAAAAAGATGGGGTTTAATCATATTGCTTGAGTTTACTTTGTATACATCATGTCATCTTGCTTAAGGCGTTACTCTGTTTTATACTTAATACCCTAGATGCATGCTGGATAGCGGTCGATGGGTGGAGTAATAGTAGTAGATGCAGGCAGGAGTCGGTTTACTTGTCTCGGATATGATGCCTATATACATGATCATTGCCATGAATCCGTTATAATTATTTTCTTTTCTATCAATTGCCCAACAGTAATTTGTTTACCCACCGTATGTTCTGTGCTCGAGAGAGAAGCCTCTAGTGAAAACTATGGCCCCCGGGTCTACTTTTATCATATATTAAAATCAAAAATACCTTGCTGCAATTTATTTACTTTTATTTTATTTAGTATTTTAGTTTATCTATCTATCACTATCAGAATTAATCCTTGCAAATAACCTCTAAGAGGATTGACAACCCTCTTATTTGTGTTGGGTGCAACTGTTTGCTTTTGTGTGTGCAGGTGCTGCTAACGGGATTTTGCGTGGTTCTCCTACTGGATTGATAACCTTGGTTCTTAACTGAGGGAAATACTTATCTCTACTATACTGCATCATCCTCTCCTCTTCGAGGAAATACTAACGCAGTCTACAAGTAGCAAAGCATAACCACATTGTTTAGGATGTAACGACCCTTTATAAACACAGATTGAGCTTTAGAAATCGTTTTATCAGCAATTTTCATAGCTCTATTGTTAAGAACTTTTGTAAAAATCTTAAAAGCCACATTCAACATGCAAATGGGATGGTACATTTGAATCCTATCAGCGCCCTACCCTTTAGCAAGCAAAGTGACTATACCATAGTTAAGCCTTGCTATGTTAATTTTGCCCTCATAAAAGTCATGAAAAAAGCCTAAGGAGATCGTTAGAAATAAGGTTCCAGCAAAATTGAAAGAACTTAGCAGGAAAGCTGTCTGGCCTAGCTACTCTGTTGTGTTTCATAGAAAATAAAGCATTCTTAACTTCATCCATAGTAAATTTGCAACTAAGCTCAACCTTGTCCTCTTCTGACAAAACATCATCAAGAGGGATACTCAAAGATATAGGAGGTAAATCTACATGACCAAATAATTCTTTATAAAAATTAGTTGCATATTTGAGCAAGTTATCATCCCCCTGGATGATCCCTTCATCCTGGATAAAACAAAAAAATTTACTCTTGCGTTTCCGCCCACTAGCCTTAATCATAAAATACTTAGTGTTGCTATCCCCTTCTTTGATATCCCTCTCCTTCGAGCGCTGGTACCATTTTATTTCTTCCTCTCTAAGAATTTTATTCAATTCATTTTGCAAACTATTTCTTTGCTCATAGTCAGCTGCTGAGACACCAGCAAGCTCACACTTCTTATCAAGTATATCTAAAGCATTAATAATAGAACTCTTCTTTCTCCTGTAACTACCCTCAACATTTAGTTTCCAACCCTTGAGCCCGCTTCTTAATTTTCTCATAATAGCCTGCCACCAGTCCAGGCTGTTATTTTTAGGAGTGATAGAGTTCCAAATTCTAGAAACCACGGCCGGCAGCTCATCCCTGCCAAGCCAGCAAAGCTCAAATTTAAAAGGCCTGGTAGCTACAGCATTTACAACTCCAGTATGTACCAAAAGAGCAGCATGATCAGAGACACCTCTAACGAGTGTCCTGACCGTAACCAAAGGGAAATGTTGTTCCCAAGAAGGGCTAACAAGAATCCTATCTAGTTTTACATACAAGGGGTCGTCCTGGTTATTAGACCAAGTAAAGCTCCTCCCTGAGAGCTCTAACTCTTTTAGCCCCCAATGCTCAATAATGGAATTAAAGTAAAAAGACCAAATAGGGAGGTTTTTAGCTCTACTTCTCTCATTGATCCTCCTAATGATATTGAAGTCACCACCAATAACAAGGGGTAAATTATTATGACCTAACACATGGACAAAATCAATCAGAAAGTCCTTCTTGTCTTTGGTATGAGCAGCCCCATAAACATTGATCAAGGTCCACTTGAAACCCAATCTCTTATCCATAATGATCATTCTGGTAAAGAATCTACTCGCAGTGCACGTGTCGACCTCAAACAGGTCCTCTCTGACACCCATGAGGAGCCCACCCGAGGCTCCTACAGAGGGTTGCCAAAGCCAAATGAAAGTAAATCTGCCACTGATACTAGCTAACCAAGGATCAGAAAAATCAGTTCTCTTAGTCTCCTGAATACAAATAAACTCTAAAGCATGCTCAGAAATGGTTTCTTTAAGAAACCTTCTTTTTTTCAGGTTCACCTAACCCCCTAGAATTCCAGAAAACACCAGCCATAAAAACCAGATTACTTTTTTGTTGCACCACACTTGACCTTTGGCTTGACGCTGACACCTTCAACGCAAGTCTGCTTAAGTTTGGATTTATATAAGGCAAATTTTAACATGCTCCCTCTGACCCCTTCTTTTTACATGTGAGGTAAGAAGGTAAGAGTTAATCAGACCACTAATTAATGTGATCAACGGCTCAGATCTATTATATACTCTTACCTCTCATGTGAAAAGAGGGGGTAAGAGGGAGCATGTTAAAACTGCTCTTTATATATATAATGACGATAAAAGAATTAATTCATCTCTAAGCTCTTCATCGTCCTCAGACTCACATTCTGAGTCAGATACAAGGTTTCTAATGGCATCAGGGTCAAAACTTTCCAGTTTTGACTCTTCATCTCTATCTTCCACACTAGTCTTCTTTCTCATGTTTGCAAGAAATAAATCACTCCTAGTTTTTTCTAAGCTCTTGATCATAGAAATATTGTTATCTATTTCCTCAGGAGTATTGCTTAAGCTAACACCAATGCATTGCGTAATATGTGAAATAAAACTAGGTACTGTATTTAAAACAGTAGGGATATTAGGAGCAGTATTTAAATCTGTAGGAACCATACCTGGGGTCTCCAGATTCTTCCTCCTTGCCATGTCAGTAACTTTGTCCATAGTCTGCACCTCCTCTTTGTGTTTGTTCCTATCATTTCTTCTCCTCGCTGCCTCATCTAGAGCTGCCTTTTGTACCCTAGCTTCAGCTTCCTTCAACTTTTGCTGCTTGGTAATATCGGCCGCCCCAAGATCTTGCAAAGGATTCAACACCAACCCTTGTACCTTGTTAGAGAAAGAGGCCTGCTTCGTGCCAACAGCTCTTCCAGGAGGTGAGACAACACAAGTTGTTTTAACCATGGTAGGGCTTAGGTTCTCCTTGTCATGCCTTAGGTTGCAATTTTCCTCAGCCAACAACTCCTCTTCCACTTCAGCCTCAATCTCTTTAATTCTCTGAGTGCTAATCCCGGGCCTTCTAGCAAAATCATCAGGATCTTGAGTACAATCATACTCATCATCTTGCTGGCTACCAACCCTTTCTGTAAAGTTCTCCATCATGTCAGTGTCCTTAGCAAAGTCTGCATTAATCTGCTCTACACCAGATACACTACTGGAATTCAGTTATTTGCCATCTGCCACCTCTTTGCCGTCTGTCTTGCCAAAGCAGACGGCAAAGAACCAGCTGATGGCAAAGAGGGTCTTTGCCATCTGCACTTCTTTGCCGTCTGCTGGCAGACGGCAAAGACCAAAGTGGGCCCCACGGGGCAAGGCACTGGCTAGGTCAAGCTCTTTTCCATCTGCCACTTCTTTGCCGTCTGCTGGCAGATGGCAAAAATTTCTTTGCCGTCTGCCAGCAGACGGCAACGAGGTGAGGGTGGGCCCACAATGTCACGGTGGGGGCGGGCTAACGGTCACCGTCTTTGCCGTCTGCCAGCAGACGGCAAAGAGGGGGGCTTAATTTTCGCCCCCGCGCCCAAAGCCTCTCTCTCTCTCACACACATCTCTCTCTCCCTCTCTGTCTCAGCGCCGCCGCCCCGCCCTGCCCTGCCCTGCCCCCGCCGCCCCTGCCGCCGCCCCGCCCTGCCCTGCCCTACCCCCGCCGCCGCCCCGCCTTGCCCCGCGCCGCCGCCCCGCACCTCCGCTGCCCCGCGCCGCCTCCCCGCAGTCTGCCGCAGCGGCCACGCGCCGCCGCTCCGTCGAGCCCCCCCGGCGAGCCCTCCCCGGCGGCACCCCCCGGCCGAGCCCCCCCGACGGCACCCCCCCGACGAGCCCCCCGGCGGCACCCCCTCCGGTGAGCTCCCCCACCTCTGCCCTTTTTTTTTTCTGTTTTTCTGTTTTTTTCCTTTTTTTAATATCATGATTATAGATATATATAGATGCTACTGTTAGTAGATAGTAGATGCATCAATTAGGTTAATTAGTTAGATGTTGTTAATTAGGTTTTTTGAGTAGGTTAATTAGTTAGATGCTACTGGCGGTTTCGACATCAATTAGGTTAATTAGGTTAGGAGGAGGAGAAGAAGAAAAAAGAGGAGAGGAGGAGAAGAAGAAGAGGAAAAAGGAAAGGAGGAAGAAGAAGAAGAAGAAGGAAAAAAAAGGAAGAAAATGAAGAAAACGAAGAAGAGGAAGAAGAAGAAAAGAAAAAAAGAGGAAAAACCCCGACCCGACACCCCGACCCCGACCCCGACCCGACACCCCGACCCTGACCCCGACACCCCGACCCCGACCCGACACCCCGACCCCGACACGGCACCCCGACCCCGACCCCGACCCGACACCCCGACACCGACACGGCACCCCGACCCCGACACCCCTGACACCCCGACACCACGACACCCAGACACCACACCCCCGACACCCCGACACCCCGACCCCGACACGACACCCCGACCCCGACACGACACCCCGACACCCCGACCCCGACACGACACCCCGACACTTAAATTAGGTATATATTCAATTTTTTAGGTATTCAATTTTTTATTATGTTCATGATGATGATACACTTAAATTATATACATATTATTCATGTCAGGTATTCATTCTTTTTATGTTGTACTAATTTTGTTTACTCTTTGTCATTGCAGGTGTTGACAGATGGTGGGCGCGGGTACAGAGCGCTCCGAGGCTCCTACCTCGGCGCGTGGTGGGAGGGGTAGTTCCATTCCACCCCATAGCCTCCGGAGAGCGCTGGATCTCAGTATGCAGACACCACCGGTGGTCGCTTCTTCTTCGGCCGGGAGAGGTCGGGGGGGAAGAAGGCTGGTAGAGGTGGACGTGGCGGCGGGAGAAGTAGGAACGCTGCTACTACGCCTTCCTCGCCGCCACCCCCAGCTGATTCACCCGACCACAGGAGTACTCCGTCTGAGATGGAGCCGCCTGAGGTGGACCCGTCTCGGACTCCGGTCCACGAGCCTCGGGCCGACGAGCCTATGGTAGACGCGCCTACGGCCGACGAGCCTCGGGCCGACGAGCCTTCGTCCCACGAGACTCCGGAGCTCAGCAGGGATCACACTGAGTCGCAGCGGAACTCGACGGAGTCGAGTGGCCGTGCTGAGGGTGGCTATAGTTCTGATAGCTATAGCGAGGGTGAGTGGGTTGAGGGGCACAAAGTCTACCAGCGTGGTGGTACAAAGCTCCCGCCCACCCCGGCGACCCCCGACCAGAGGTGGTTGATTGCGCCTAACGGGGCCAAGTAAGTGCATTTACTCTTTTTTAACCTTTGGCCTTCACGTTTCTTCGAATATCTAATGCGTTGGCCTTGTCATACTGCAGGTCTTGGACACACAAGCCTCATGTCCGCAGGCCCAACAGTGTCCTTGGTGTGATTTGTCGCCAGAGCTTCCCGGGGTGGGTCACGTTGCCCGGTGAGGGCCGGGTTCCCGAGTTAGGAATGACCTGGGAGCACTACTTGGCTGCCCCGGCCCCACCGGGGCATAGGATCGGCGATGTCGAGTGCCACAAGGTGGCCGACATTGTGATCCAGACGTTTTGGGTAATTTCTCCTTTGCCGTCTACGTTGTGTTTCCTTCTTTGATTGGCAACCCTAGTGATTGTACTAATTCATGTTTTCTTGTTTTATTGCAGACCTTCTACAGGTGTGCTGAGGGACAGGAGGAGGCCGCGGCTCTGGTTATCGACAACGAGTGCAGGCGCCTACTTCAAAACTTTCGGCACGAGGCTCGGACGCAGGCTATTCGAGACTACTTCGCCTCGGCTGGTATTAGGAGGAAAAGAGAGAAGTGTTGCGAGAAATTTCTGAGTAAGGAGAAGTACATGAAGGTAATTACCTATTCTTAAGGCCTTGTACTTAGTTTCCTTGATTTGATTCGTAGGCGTAGCGCTCAAATTTCTCTTGCTTAACTTAGGTGCCCCCGAGATGGTGTGCGGATAGGATGGACTGTTGGGAGGCGTTGGTGGATGAGTGGTGCTCTCCCCAATGGCGCTCCACCCACGACACTGCAAAGGACAAGCGTGGCAAAATGAAAGGTGTCCCACACCATCTAGGCAGCGTCAACCTACATCAGTACGGGGAAAACTGGGTATGTGGTTTGCTTCATGATTCATGCAAATTTATTCTTCATGCTAGCTTGAGCCCTCAACTAATACTCTGTTCCTCTCTTTTAGGCGCGAGAGAACAAGGCTCCAGTGCCACAGCTGTTCGACCTCTATGCCATGTCCAATACTGCCTCGTACAAGAAGGCCAAGGCATTCTCTGAGTCTGACCTCGATGATCCAAAGAAATTCACCAACCGCGCCTCCCACCAAAAGCTTGTGAGGTACAGAGACGAGGGGAAGGCGAGGAAAGGGCCGGACTTTAACCCGAGCCAGCAACCTCTTGATCCAGAGCTGGTGATGATATCTGGTGGCGGGAGGCCCCATGGCTCGTTAGCCATTGGGGATGGACTGATACGTTGTAGTAGCACTCTCCCGCAGATCAAGAAGCGCCAGACCGGCTCCGATCCTGAGATATTGCCTCGTGCACGGCCAGTGGAGCTCGAATTCAGGGTTAGTTATACGGACTCAGATACCTTTCCTTCATTACATTGTGTGTGCGGCCGTCGATGATTACAATGCTAACGAGTGGTGTTGCAGGCTGCTATTGAGGCAGAGAGAGCAAAGACCCAGGCTGCTATTGAGGAAGAGAGAGCGAAGACCCAGGCGATTCTAGAGGAGAGGGACCGGCAGGCAGCGGAGAGGGAGAGGGAGCTTGAGGACAGGACGGCTAATGCGTTGGAGGAGGAGAGGAACCGGAACATGATGGCTAACCGGGCCCTATACGAGATGTTCGCGGTAAGTTTCTTCTGCATATTAGCCAAATCATGCACGTAATGTTCCTTACAGTAGTATCTAATATGACTGACTCGTCAAAACCAAATGTGCAGACCCTGTGCGAGAAGAGCGGCACGACCCCTCCGCCGATGCCAGTCATTGCTCCGGCGGGCACGGTGAGTTTCATTTGAATGGTCATTAGTTACTAGTCTTCACATTTGAGTTGCATCATGCTAACGATACATTGGAAATGATCTTTGGTGCAGCATAACTCCCGACAAGCATCGACCGATCCTCCTCCGCCAGCCACTGGCGCGACCGGTCCTACAACTACACCTACAACTACACCTCCGTGATGACGGTAAGTTTTCGCAAGTGTTTAGCATAACAAATGCGTACTTAGCTTAAGAAATGACCTATTTATCTCCAAAATGCCGTATACTTAGCTTAGTTTCCTCGAAAATGACATTATAACCTTACTTAGCTCCAAAATGACCAATTTTACCATGGATAGCTCTCAAATGACCTATACTTAGCTTAGCTTAAGAAATGACATATTTAGCTCTAAAATGACCTGTACTTAGCATTATTTCCTCCAAAATGACATAATAACCTTAATTAGCTCCAAAATGACCAATTTTACCACGGATAGCTCTCAAATGACCTATACTTAGCTTAGCTTAAGAAATCACCTATTTAGCTCCAAAATGACCTATTTAACCTAGGAAAGCTCTAAAATGACATATACTTAGCATTTATTCCTCCAAAAATGAATTTATATGGTTAGCTAGCTCAAAAATGACATAATAACCTTAATTAGCTCAAAAATGACCTATTTAACCTAGGATAGCTCTAAAGTTACCTATACTTAGCATTTATTCCTCCAAAATGACTCAATATGCTTAGCTAGCTCAAAAATGACATAATATGCTTAAGAAATGACCTATTTAGCTCCAAAATGACTTAATATGCTTAATTAGCTCAAAAATGGCATAATTACTTAGGTTAGCTCTGAAATGACCTATACTTAGCTTATTTAGTTCATTTATGACATACTTAGCATATTTAGGTCAAAAATGGCCTATTTAACTAGGTTAGCTCTAAAACGACACAAGTAAGCAATAAGAAGAAGAAAAAGAAAGAGAAGAAAAATTCTTCTTCTTCTTCTTCTTCTTCTTCTTCTAGTCTTCTTCTTCTTCTTTTTCTTCTTCTTCTTCTAGTCTTCTTCTTCTTCTAACTTCCTTCTTTCCCATTTTGCAGATTTGATTCACTTCACGGAAGCTTGCGTTCATGGAGTCCTTGTCCTTCCATTTTGTTTTGATTTTGTAGGATCAACAATTGACACTGGCATATGTATGTATAGATGAATGAAACTTGCATATGTATGGATGAGACTTGCATATGTTTTGATTTGGTATGTGTTGGATGATCATATCCATATGGCATGCATATTATTTGCATATGTGTTGTTTATTATGTGGTGGATGAGACATTTTATGTGATGGACTAGACATAATGTTTGCCTTATTATGTGATTCTGAATATATATATATATATATATATATGTGTGTGTGTGTGAATTTATGTGCAAATGAATTGATATAAGAGAAAACAGTAAAAACAGGGGCTATATAGCCACTTTGCCGTCGGCAAATAGGCCACGTGGCAGCAGCCTGTGCAAGCTGGGCTGGCCTATTTGGCCTGTTTGCCGTCTGCGAGCAGACGGCAAAGAGCTTTCTTCTTTGCCGTCTGCTGGCAGACGGCAAAGAGCGCCGTTAGCCCCCTAACGGGGCTGGCACCTTTTGTCTGCCGTCCAGGGGCTTTGCCGTCTGCCAGCAGACGGCAAAGTGGCCTTTACCGGCACCCGTTCGGCCGGACTGTTCGCCATCTACTGGCGGACGGCAATGGCTTTGCCGTCCGCCAGGCAGGCCCAGTAGTGACACCACCTTGTCAATCATTTGCTTCCTGTCCAACAGTTTTTGTCTCACTTCTTTTTCAGCTAGCAAGTTCTTGTCTAACTCGTATTGACTGGATATAACCTCATCAGAATTCCCAGCTATCGCATTACCTCCAAAACCAACAGTATCACTATCTTGCCTTGAAGATTTACTGCATATCAACTCATCCTTGTCATTTCTGTCCCTAGGTCTCTTATCAGTAGCTTGTTGTGTAGGAGCAGAAGGCTTGAGATAGTTGACCACAACACCCCCCTCCAACGGGCCTCCCTCCTCCACAATATCCTCTAGCTCAAAGAAAATATTATATACCAAGCCACCTTCATTCAGGGGAGCACTAGCTGGAATTTTTCTAGGATCCATAACTCCGATTTTTGCTCTCATAACCCCACACTGTCTATACAACTCCATGTCCAGTTCCAGAAGATTCCCTATCAGAGAACCAGCCTCACAGAAACCATGATAGTGTTCAAGAGGTTCAGGCACGCCGGCAATCCTAACCCAGCAGACATAGAGCTTATAAGATGCAATTGAGGAATTAGTCCACCTGTCAACTTTGATTGTTGCTTTAGTACCAATCAGTCCAAAGTAGTGGTATTCCTTCATTTCATCGATTTTTTGCATCGATGGAAATTTCACCAGGAAGTTGTCCTTAAGATAGGGCTTTGCTTGCCATTCCCAACCCCACTGGTACATCATGCTGAAAGAATTGACTAGTTGTAAGGCAGTAAGTGATTCACCTTTTACTGAAACAATAGCAATAGCATGTTTAGCTTTATCCTGGTCAGGTTTTTTCCCAGACCTGGCAGAGAACATTTGAAGTCCATCAGCAGCGCTACCAATCAGACAAGCCACAGGTTTGGGCTGATAAGAGCATCTACAGCCGGACCCCCTATATCCTCCTCAAACGCCCAAAACGTCCGCCTGGTAAAAAAAAAGTGATCCAATCGGACCCCACTTCCTCCCTAAACGTTCGGACTGACCGGCGTATCTCAAACCCGTCTCAAATCTAGGGGCAATATGAGACTGCCCGGTCACGCCCGGGCGTGCCCGGGCACCTCTACTCGACCCCACATGCAGCGACCTGAAGAGAAAACCGCAGGAAGGAACTTGCTCGCGCCGCACTGGAGCCGTCGACGGCGCCGCGCCGAAGCTCGCCCATGCTGCGCCGGACCCGTAGCTCGCGCCGCGCCGGACCCATCGCCTGCGCCGCGCCGGACCCGTAGCTCGCGCCGCGCTGGAGCCGTCGCCCGCGCCGTGCCGTGCCGTGCCCGCCGCGCCGCGCTGTGCCGTGCCTGCCGCAGCCACCCAAGCCATCTTCCTCTCTGATCTGTCTCTGCTCGGGCGTACTGACGGGCCGCCGCGGGCGCGGGCGTGCGTAGCCGCTGCTGCCACGGGCGGGCGCCGTGCGAGCAGCTGCCGAGGCGTGGGCCGGCGGGCGCGTGCGTGCGCGGGCGTCGCAGCCACGGGCGCGTAGCCGCCGGGCAGGCAGCCGCAGGCGCGTGCGTGCGCGGGTGTCGTAGACGACGGGTCGCGCAGGCCGCCGCGGGCGTGGGCGTGCGTAGCCGCCGCTGCAACGGGCGGGCGCCGTGCACGCAGCTGCCGAGGCGTGGGCCAGCGTGCGCAGCTGCCGGGGCGCGGGCGTGTGCATCCGTGGGCACTTGCGCACGTGCGTGCGTGCGTGCGTGGGCGCGGGCGGGCGTAGCCGCTGCTGCCACGGGCGGGCGCCGTGCGCGCAGCAGCCGAGGCGTGGGCCGGCGTGCGCAGCCGCCGGGGCGCGAGCGTGCGCAGCCGTGGGCGCGTGCGTGCGTGCGCGGGCGCCGCAGCCGCGGGCGCGCAGCCGCCGGGCAGGCAGCCGCAGGCGCGTGCGTGCGCGGGCGCCGCAGACGCCCGGTCGCGCAGGCTGCCGGGCATGCAGCCGCGGGCAGGCGCCTTCGGGCGCGCAGCCGCCGGGCAGGCAGCCGCAGGCGCGGGCGGGCGTGCCTGCTAGTCCAGCCGCGCTGCGTGTTGCTCGTCCCATGGCCTGGTGCTAGCCCTGCGTGCATGCAACGACTGCTCCGAGTCCCATGTGTGCTTGTGCGTGCGCTAGTTGCGTCGCACATAACTTGTTTGTTGAAATGACAGAAAGTAGAGAGGGCAATTTGAGAGGTGTGACTGTACATGTGAAGAAATGATGGGTCAAAACGGACGCGCCCGGTCAATGACGTTTAAGGGTCTAATTTAGCAAGTTGTGGCTGTAGATGCTCTAAAGGAGGGCACATTTGACAGATGAGCATCTTTTTTCGCGCATAGTAGAGAAGTAGTGCATCCTTTAACGGCATAGCCAGCGATTTCACATCTGTAACATACCATTTGGGCCCTATTAAACCCATTAAGGGGCGGTAGAATGGTTGCCAACAAGCTACGCCACGTGTCGCATGCTGGTTGGTCGCAGGTGAGAAAGTTTTTTATTATTTTGGAGTTTTTTTTAAATGGAAGTGAGACTTTTTTCTTTTTCTTCTCGAGAAAAGTTTTTCTAGGCTTTTTCTTTTTCTTTTTGAGATGGATGTGATGTCCACGTGACGCGAGAATTTTTTTTTAATTTCGAGATGAAGGTGAGGTGCGCACAGCTTCCTCTCAAGCGGCCCACAATGGCGGGCCCCAGTCACTAGTGTTCTGTATCAGCAGCAGCATCACTAGCACCAAGCTTAATTGAATTACCAGCACCAGAAATTTGAGATTTACTAGGACCAGCAAAGAATTGACCCTGATTTTGATTGTAGTCCTTTTTTTTCTCGAATACGCACGAGTGTGCATACTTTATATTAAAGAGAGGAGGAGGGGTAAAGAGCCCTCGTACAGCCGTTTGCATATTACAATGCGTGTGCAACGTCCACTCCACCCAAGCTAAACAAGAATGGCTAACTCCTCCCCAGGGGCGGAGCCAGGATTTGAGCATGGGGGGGGGGGCGAAGAAGGCTATGATCGCAACGACCCAAAAGGTGCTAGACTATGACCATAACCATAGTACTCCATTTGATTGGAGCATGCATATTAACTGAATTAATATCAGTATCTTAGTTGCTCCATCTTCATAGTAAGATTTGCATTTACACGGTAGAGCTGCACTTATTTCTATTCATTCTTCAACATAAAATAAAATCAAAACTTAATTAAATTTAACGATCATAGGATCTATTGATTTTTGCATTGTGCAATTTTGCATTTGTATAAGTGGATTATTTGTGTGAAAGTTTCTAACTACTACCAATCTGTATCCATCTAACAGAACAAGAACTGCTATATAATTTGTAGTCAATCTAACAAAATTACTGATTTCTAGTTCTTATAAATCTAAGAGTAATATACATCTATACGATACCTTAAATCTTGGCGTGGCTTGTATGAGGGGCGCCGCGTCGCGAGGTTGGAGATTGAGAGATGGAGGCGTCGTCACCCTATGGATGAAGGGTGCGTGGTTACTGCACTGTCGCCATGATCAATGGTCGACTAGGCACACGAGGACCGGTGGCCGCTGGCTGTCTAAACCTAGCGGCGGCAGGGTCATGGCGATTGTGCAATCTATCGGGTCGTATGTGCAGACTCGTACAGTATTGTACGTGGACATCTAGCTTGATTGGGCTTGGGCCATTCGTTCTTCCATCTAATATTTTAGCTAATGGCCCACTACTTGACATAAATAACTACCTTAGCCCCCGTCGCTAATTGTCAGAGGGGGCCGTACCACAGGGGGGGGGGGGGGGGGGTCTAGCCCCTGCTCGCCCCCCCCCCCCCCCCCCCCACTGCCTCCGCCCCTGCTCCTCCCGTTCGCCCACCTAGACAACGCTACAAAGAAATTTGTGGTATCACTGTTGAATAGGCCGGCCAACTTCCACGTCCGGCCTTCGTCTTGCACTCTCTGCAGCACCTGTGGGATTGAGGGCATGGCGCGGTCAAAGACAATTGCATTCTTGTGTTTCCATAGCTCCCACATCACCAGCAGGAATAGAGTCCTGAGATCTCTCTTGGCGGCCTTGTTTTCTGTTCTATCGATGCACCAGTTGTCCAGGGAGTTTACCGTAGTCGGTGCCCATTCCGGCCTACCCAAGGCACGGCACATCACCGTCCATACTTCCCTTGCGAACACGCATTCCACTAGGATGTGATTGATTGATTCTTCCGCTTGGTCACAGAATGGGCAAGCGTCTTGATGGTCCAGTCCACGTCTCGCCAATCTGTCCGATGTCCAGCATCTATTCTTGAGTGCTAGCCATGCAAAGAAATGACATCGTAATGGTGCGCCAGAGTTCCAAGTGAAGTCCGCTGTGGGAATGACCTCCTATCCCTAGAATTTCGTGTCATAGGCCGAGCGTGTGGAATGCCGTCCATTCTGCTCCCATGCCCAACTGATGACATCCGCGTGCTCCGGCTGCAGTTGTACCATCTGCACTCTCAACCACAGTGCTAGGTATTCCTGTAACATTTCTGCCGTGAGGTCAGGTCCTATATCCGTTACCCAAGTGCCCTCCTCTATGGCCTGCTGAACTGTGCGCGTGGAGCGTGCACACCTGGTCACTTCCCGGTGTAGGTTGGGTGCGACCTCCTGCACTCTCATGCCGTGTAGCCAACGATCTTCCCAAAACAGGGTCGTTCTTCCATCCCTCACTGTCGATCGGGCTGCCGCTCGGAATAGTTGCATGGCTTCTTCCGGGACCTTAATATGGAACTCCGCCCATGGTCTGGATGCATCGAATCTTTGTAGCCACGGCCATCTGGATTGCACCGCAATGTTGAGCCATCTCAGGTTCGGGATGCCTAACCCTCCTGCCCACTTGGGCGAGCACACCCGCTCCCAAGCCACCGCACACTGGCCACCATTCGCTTGGGCCTTAGCACACCAAAGGAACCCATGGCAGATTTTATTCATTACCGTTATTATCTTCTGCGGCAGGTGAAGCGCCATCATGGCATGGATCGGCATAGCGCACAACACTGACTGCACTAAGATCAGACGTCCACTCTTCGGCATGCACGCGGCCTTCCAGCTGGGTAGTTGATCTACAAGATTGTCCACCAAGCTCCACAGCTGGGCTGTGGAAGCTCCGCAGCTGGGCTGTGGACTGCTTTCGGATAGATAGTGGAAGGCCTAGATACTTCCACGGGTACGTCCCCAATGGGCAGCCGAGAATTTGCTCCACCCTTTCCATGATCTCCGCTGAGCATTGTATTGGCAACGCTGCACTCTTCGATAGATTGACACGTAGCCCCGAGGCTTCACCAAACATATCCAGAAGCGATGCACACACCTATAGGTCAGCGGTGTTTGGCTTGAGGAACACCATGACGTCGTCTGCGAACATCGAGACTCGCTGCTTCATTCCTGTTCTTGCCAGCGGTGCTAGCGCGCCACGGGCAGTGGCCAGCTCGAACATTCTGTGCAGGGGCTCCATGACTAGGATAAACAACAATGGGGACACCGGATCCCCTTGCCTGAGTCCCTTGTGATAATAAAACGGCTTCCCGGGAGTGCCATTCACCATAATGCGTGTGCTCGAATTGGCCAAGATGCCGCACACCCACGAGATCCACCGTGTGCCAAACCCCATTTGTTTGAGAACTTCCACTAGGAATGGCCATTGCACCGAATGAAAGGCCTTCAAGATGTCCAACTTGAGCATGATCGTAGTTTCCCGAAGGGCATGTAGACGGCGCGCCATGCATTGCACGAGCATGAAGTTATCATGAATTGATCTGCCCTTGACAAATGCGCTCTGGTGGCATCCCACTAATTTTGGCAGCTCTGGTGCGAGTCTGATTGAGAGCGCCTTCTCAAAGATCTTCAACGCCCCATGCACCAGACTGACAGGTCTAAAGTCCTTTATGTCAACAGCTCCATCCATCTTCGGTAGCAGCGTAACTATGGCTTTGTTTATCGCAGGTAAACCGCGCATGTTCCCATGGTAGAATGCATCCATGGCTCGCATTAGATCACCCTTTATGATGGGCCAGCATGTCGCGAAGAACCTCCCTGTGAATTCATCCGGGCTGGGTGCTTTGTCCATTGGCATACCTTTTACCACCTTTTCCACTTCCTCCTCCGTGAACTGTTCCTCCAGGTGGGATAGGTCGAGAGATGGTAACCGCAGCGTATCAAGCGCAATGGTGAAGGCTCTCAGTGACACCTCCTCAAATAGCTAAGAGTAGTAGGCATCCACCTCGTCGGCGATCTCTTCCTGGCCCATTACAATCACGTCTCCACTACGCAAGGTTGTGATGGCCTTTCTACGCTGCCTGTGGCACGCTTGCTGGTGGAAGAACGTGGTGTTTGCGTCCCCTTCTCGTAGCTGAAGTGTCCTTGATCGTTGCCGTGCAATCGTGCGTTCAAGCGAACATAGGCCAAGCAGCTTCTGTTTGAGTAGTTTTCGAAGCCCACATTCCTGCTGTGAAAGAGCCCTTGAGTCCATAGCCTTGTCCAACCTCGCTATTACCTCCAACGCAATTAGGATTTGGAGCTTGGTATTTCTGATCCATCTATCGCTCCACTTCTTGAGGCACTTCGCCGTTGCCCTTAGCTTCTTGTCGAGGACGACATACGGATTCCCTTCGCTCAGAATCGATCCCCAGGCGTCAGCCACGGTGCGCGAGAAGACGTCTACCTTTGGCCAGAAAGCCTCAAACTTGAATCGTCTCCCCATGGCGAGGTCGGCCCTCAAATCGAGTAATAGTGGGCAGTGATCAGACAGAGCTGAGCCGAGTGCATTGAGGTGGCACGTAGGGTGCAACTCCTCCCACGAGGTGGTGCAGAAGACATGATCGATCTTCTCTAGTGTTGGTTGCGCCCTCTCATTGGACCACGTGTACCTACGCCCATTTAGATAAACCTCCTTGAGCTCGAGTGCGTTCAACTTGGCCTTGAAACGTGCCATCATTCTCCGGTTGATCCTGTCATTATTTTTGTCCTCCGGGTCCACCAAGAGGTTGAAGTCTCCTGCAACAATCCACGGCCCTAGATGGAGATCACGGATATCACATAGTTCCTGCAAGAACTCCACCTTGTCCAAATCATCCTGTGGCCCGTAAACGCCCGTTAGCCACCAAGTGGCATCCGGCTCCTCTACCGGCCGAACCAATGTCGTGACTGTGTTATCCGTGTAGTGTGGGCTCGACAAGCTGACCACCGAGGCATCCCAAGCCAAAAGAATCCTGCCTCTCGTTCCACTTGCAGGCAAGAAGTAAAAAGTTTCAAATTTATTACCAAGGCAGTGCCTAACCACGTCGGATGCTACCACTTCCATCTTTGTCTCCTGAAAGCATATGATGCTAGGCCTAGCAACCGCTACTACTTGCGACATGACATTGCGGCGCGCCAGGTTGTTCAGTCCGCGCACATTCCACACAAGCACTTTGAATGGTGCCATACTCATTTTGATTGCCTACGCTGCATGATCCACCCGGACGGCATCAGTGCCCGTCTTCGGCCAAGCCCTCTTGCGTCATCAGTGGAAGGATGAAAGGCTCCCACCCGATCAAGGCCGGTATCGCACGGATGTGCGTGTCGGACAGTGGCTGATCGAAGAGCTATACATACGCTTGTAGCGCGGCGTCGCTGATGAGCTCCCCTTCATTTGCCAGGCATAGTTTCTGTATCAAGACGTTCTGTTGCTTTGTTGTACTCCCACCGCGCCCAGTTCCTCTGGCCAACCTGACACTTCTCCTTGGATTCGAGACTGGGCTCTCCTCTGACGTGGGCGGCGTTTGGTGCCATTGGCCTCTTGGCCTGGGAGCAGCGCCAGAACTGGGGTAAGGGCTTTCCTTATTTCATCGCACAGGGCCTCCACCGGGCTGTGTTCACGTGTGCATGGGGTGCATGGCGCCCCACCATCCGTCACTGGACAGGTGTCCTCCGCAGATCCGGCTGATAGACTCAGCAAAAACAATTCGCCAGACTGCCTGGCCGCAGGTGTGGTCTGTCCTGCGTCCATCCCCGTGCCTACCAAATCCTCTTCGGCGCTAGTGCTCTCGCCCAGATCCACCTGGGAATCCATGTCGTCTACCGTGCTCAGAATCGATGCCCGCTTGTCCTGACTTGGGGCCAGCATGTGCGCCCTTCCGCCCGCGCCTTGCGCATTTATGGATGGCCGGGCGTCCGATCCTGCAATCAAAGTGAACTGCACGGAACCCACTAGAATCCGCTCGCCCCCTCCATGACTGGGCCCACCTTCTGCAACCGTCCAATTCTGCTCCCCGCCAGCAGGGTCCCGCCTTCGCTGGGCCACAGAGGCAGGGGAAGCCTGCCCGACGTCACGTTCCTGCGCCATGGCAGGTGGCTCTCCAATCCCCAAACACGAGGCACATCTCTCCCTATCTTCCCGGCTGGCCAGGACCGAGCCAGTCGTCTGACCAGTCAAAAGGCCGACGCGCCCGTCCACTAATTGGGCGGCACCACTTTGCTCAACGGCAACTTCGCTTTTGTCAGCCTGGTCCCTGCCAAAGCGGCTGGACCCGGCCCCACGCACCCAGTGCCCTGTCTGCGGTCCCGCACTCTCCACTTGCCCCAGCGTCTGCCTCACCGGCGGTGCTGAGGCCACCGAGGATGCCGCCGAGCCCTCGTGACTAGCGGCCGCGCGCCCCGGAGCCAAGCCGATGCGACGACCATCCCGCGTTGAACCACTACCAGATCCATCCTCCGGCGGCGTAGGGGGCAAAGGCGGGGCGGCGGCGGCCCTCCATCCCCGGAGGAGTTGGCTCGCACCGGCGGCGCCAGCATCGAGATGGTAATGGGGTACCACAGGGCGTTGGGCGCCTCAGAGACCGTACCATGTCTGCCATGCTCCGGTTCCTCAATGAACAACCTTCGCCGGCCCGGAATCCTCGCCGGATCATCTGTACGCAGCCAGACGTGGAACCCGGACATGTCGAACCGCCACGCCATGCGCTCCGCAACTTGCTCCACGAAGCCAACGCCCCGGAGCACCACCTCCGCCGATCCTGCGAGTTCACGCATGAGCCGGGACACCCACCAGCCGGAGAGGCACGAGGAACGACATATTGGCCGCCGACGCTTGCGCCTGCTGTAGCCATGGACGAAGCGACAGGTCGAACCATCCCGAGGAGGCGTGCCCTCGGTCCACCATCAACTAACGAATGATCGGGTGCTTGCAGATGATCAAAAAATCCTCTGGGAAGAAAGGCCTAATAGACATGTCATTGGGGCCTATACCGAACTCAGCATGCAGCGCTACCACCGCGTCTTCCATGTCGACGGCCGGCCTGCAGCCGATGACAGTGGCGACCACCGCAAGGGACAGATCCTCCTCCATCTGCCGCAGCTCCTCCGACGCCTCCAAGAAACAGCAGTCGTCCTCTACCTCGGGCAGATCCGGCGAGTCCACGACCACACCGGCGAAAGGGACAGAGAAACCCGGCCCCTGCACACTTCCCACCGAGTCCATCGCCGCGACAGCGCTCCACGAGCGTCCAATCCAATCCGCACGGCGCCGGGGGAGGGGGGGAGGGCCCGGTGGTGGTGGCGGCAGCACCGTCAGCGAGTGCGGGGCGGGTGCAGGGGGCTGAGAGGCCTGCGCCGGCACAAGTGGTGGAAAGTTGCCCGCTTGAATCTCGGCCGCCGCCCTGGGCTGCGGTCTGCGGGGCGCACCGTCCCTAGGCGAGGCGCTCCGCCTCCACGTGCAGTCCCGGGCGATGTGCCCCTCACCGCCGCACCGGACGCAGACGGTCTCATTCATGCAGTCCCGCGAGATATGGCGATTGTCCCCGCAGTTGTAGCAGCAGCCGTGGAGACACGCCGGGATGCTGGTCCGCGGCGGCCTCGTGGTAGGGAGGGTGGGCGAGATGCGGCAGCGCGGAGCACGCTGCGGAGGCGGCGAAGCGGGGCTCCGAGGGCGCCGGGATGTCTTGGTCCGCCACTCTGTGCCGACAGGCCCAGCCACCGGGGGGCGCGCGGCGGCGCCGGAGCCGCCTTGGATGATGGGGCCGAAGGCCGTCCCCACCACCTCGGGGCCGACGACGACAGATCGAAGCGGTGGCCTGGGCGGAGGCGGCGAGGGCGACCCCGAGGAGGAGGACGACGCGGAGAGAGACACCTGCGAAGCCATCGGAGAGCGCGAGAGGTGGGCGCCGGCACCGGAGTGGCGGCCGGCGAGGGATGAGTGGCGGCCGGCGCTCAGGGGAGAGGGAGCTCAGTCTTGTTTCAGGACAACCGATGTCGCCATCAAACATTGACCGGACCGGAAGGGAATAGGGACTTCCCTCGATAATTGCCAGCATAAGTACCACGCAGCTCCCCAAATTGATCATAGCCATAGCTCAGATTGATAGGCACTTGGAGATTACCTGCAGTCCGCGTTGGAGGCGGAGCATAGTACTGCTGCCCGGCAACGTACCCTCCCAGCGTGTTTGGTTCGGGGAAATTAGAGATGGGGAACGGGAGTTGAGGGGTGAGGAGATTAAAAGTTTACTGTTTGATTAGAGAGAATGGGAGTTTAAGTGGGAAGAGGAATGGGAGTTGAGGAAGCCAATTCCCACCGATTTCTTTCCAGGGATACCCTATTAATTCATGAGCAGAGTTTTATCCCACGCCAATTCACATCATATACCAAACGTCCGTTCCCTTGCCTGTCCACACCCTGGCCGGCAATGCCCCCACCAAAACCTGCCTGACCAGCAAGGACTCCACCCTGACCTGATTGCCCGGCCGCACGCTCCATTGGCGGCACCAAACCAACCCCCCGCCCTGATAAGGGATAGGCTGTGGAGGTCGCGCCTGCGGGCGCTACGGTGGAGGGCCGCGCCACCCTCCGCCGCCGCCGCCGCCAACTGCGTCGCCGCGCCCGGTCCAGGCCCCTCGTCCCCCGCCTTCGTTGTTCAGCCGGCCGCGGCCCCCTCCAGTCGCCTCGGCCGGTCATGGACTGCGACAAATAGTCGTCGAAGGAGAGGTTGGAACTCCCCCCACCAACCACAGGCCACTCCGCCGCCGAGATTCGACCCCGATCCGAGAGCCGCGCCGGCAGTTGACGCCAACCCCCTCTGTATCAGGGAGATGGCTGGAATGAGCTGATTCTGCAAGGCCTGAAAATTCTCGAGAGGCTCGCCTTGGATCAACACAACTGCAGAGACATATGCAGCACCCCAGGTCTCCTCCCTAAGATCATGGCACCTCTCTACTCCAACACACTAATCCAAGATACAAGTGTAAGTGCATGGGCCGATGTAGCGAACGGATCGCTCAAAGTGGTGCATAGGCTCATGTGTGCTCCGGAGTGGATAGGCACAAGGCTGGCCCATGACGTCTCTTCCAGCAAGCAGGCAGTGAGCAACCTGGAGAGCCTTCTTGGACAGGGAAATAAAGAACTACAAATGCGAGCCATTGAAATCCTGACAGAACTGGCTTTTGATTCATCCACCGACCTCGGCACGGATACAAAAGAAAATCTAATCAAAAAGCAGTTGCAGATATTCCTCACAGATGATGAAGGAGCAGACGAAAAGCTTAGAGTCACGGCTGGGAAATCGCTGGCATTACTTTCCAAGATAAAAACAAGAGAATCTCCAAGTTTATAATGATGGAACAGAACAACATTGTTGATCGTCTCAATGAAATGCTTGATGCTAACAAGAGCATCACGACGTACAGCACAGTAGCATTGTTGATCTTGGAGAGTCTGTGCACTCACCGTGTATTGGACAAGGATTATGTGAAGGAAGCCTTGCTGCCAAAAGTCAGCTTACACATTCCTTCATCTACTTCTAGATATCTGAAGTACTAGCACAACTGCACAACACTAACTTGTTAGCAGGCATGACCATAGTTTTGGTTAGACTCTTCTGGGGAGTGACTTGTATTTAAAAAATTACATTTTTTTGGCAGGTCATCACGGAAGTAATGGATGGTAAACAAGACCTCTCTAAAGAACAGAAAAATAATTCTGCACGCGAAGAAAACCAGGCAATTTCTGGACCAGAAAACGATGAAGAAAAGCAACTGTTGTTCAAACGCAGCGGCCAAATCAAGTCACCTGATCAGGCAAATGAGGAGCAAAATGCTAAAGTGGAATTTACAGAAGCATTGTTATCGCTTACTTTGGAGATGTATGACCAACTGGGGAGTGCGGACGACTTCGAAGATGTGGCTCGAAAGGTTCTGCTCGGCGAAGGTGAATTTGTGTTGAAGCTCACGACTATAGTAAGCGACCTTGGACGCTCTCCTTCCCCGTCTACAGTAAAAGGAAGGCGATTTGTGAATCCCCCCGAGAACTCCACCTCGCCGGCGCTGATTCGACGGATCTCTCGGCCTCCGCCGGCCGCTTCGGCGGCGGGAGGCCGGGGGATCCCCGTCTCGTGTCGTGTACATAGTGTAGGAGCTCTTAGGTCTCAGGCTGCTGGCGTTTTGGAGGTGAAGGTGCGGCGGCTGTTGTTTGCTGATGGTGGATTTCCTCTCCGGCGTTGGCGTTCTGTGGAGCTCCGCCGTCGATCTACCGTCACCGTCGTCCTCGCATCTCCGCGGAGGTGCCATGGGCGACTTCCCCATGCTTGGCTCCGTGGACGGCGGAGCCAGCAGATCGAGATCTCGAAGAAGAAGATGCGGCGATTCGGATCGTCCACGGCGGCGCTCTCCGGTGTAGGTCCTCCGGGACCGGCGCTCGGCGACTTCCCGCTCGCCTGGGGACTGCCTCCGCTCCAAGGCTTCAAGGGAGGCAGCGGCGACGGCGCGCCACCGACGGCAACGGCGGGTCGACGACGTGGTCAACTTGCAGAAGGGCTATGCTGTAATTTTGTGTTTGTTGGGGACCTTTCTGTAATGTTTCCGAATTAATGCATTTTCTTTTACCCGCAAAAAAAAAAAAAGAAGCTCACGACTATAGTAGAAGAGAATTGTGAGCCCACAGCTGACCATCTAAGAATCGTCAAGCTTTGCGGCCAGATTGTGGCTAGTAGAGTCCCACTCTTGGGGTTGGGCTGCTTGTTTGGTGTGTGCACAATTTTTGGTTCCTATATCCGCTCTCAAACCGTGAGATAGTAGACGAAATGCGCGCATGTGCGCGTGCTCTACGTCGAACCATTCCAGATTTTCATTCTTTTCTTTTCTTCTTCTCTTTGTTTATTTTTTTTCCTTTTCCGCTTCTTTCTTCTTCCCATTTATTTTATGTTAGTTTTCCCCCTTTTTTTCTTAATTTCTTTTTCCAACCTTTTCAAAAAAAAAATGTCACCATTTTCTCTATTTGTGTTTTTTCATATTATACTTTGAGCATTTTCCCACATTATTTACACATATTTGAACATGTATAACTAACCAATCTTGTATGGACCTTTTTTATATACCTGAACTTTTAAATATATATATATATGAATATACTTTCGGTAATGTTAACTGGTGAACGTTCGCTGGAAAGGAACTCCCAGCGAATGCCTCCGCGACCGTTTGATCGAGATTAGATGATGCGAGTTTTTCTATAAAAAAATCTTTCTCTGCAAAGGAATTGCCATGCTAGTCTGAAGAAATTGCCAGAAAATCGTTCGCAAATGCCATCCTCCCCAGTGAACGCTCGCCAGCTATTGAAGTCCATATCCTTTTTGTTTACATGACCATTTTTTAGAATACGTGATCAGAATTTTGTTTCATATGTATGAACATTTGTTTATATATAAAAAAATCTATGTGTGGGGACATTTTTATGTTGCATGGCATTTTTCCCGTTTTTGACAACATGTCTTCTGAACCTGCTTAGCAAAAATAGTTTCTTCTAAATATAAAAAAACCGAGGAGGTAAATGAGCGCAGAATAAGAGGACTCACGACATCGACCGCTCGTCTGAACGGAGTCGACGAAGCTCCGATGTCGATTCTGTCGTCTCCTTGGGGCAGCGAGGTTAGGGTTTTTCATCGTGCGTGTGCGATAGTGAGATTTGGTGTCAGTTGCTTCAAATCGATTCAAGGGTTAAATGAACCAACCCTGCGATCTTCGTCGGCCGACACATGAAGGGAGCGACGTTGGTGACCGCACAATGAGGGATATACACGCGCAGCTATATCTCGTCTATTGCGAGATGTAGCTCTGGCTCGCCTACATCGCACATCCAATGGGTCGGCCTAGTAACGGATGTACTCCTTTGATTTTCTGTTCACTCTTTCGGTTCGTTCCTTCGGTTTTCTTTGTTTTGACCTGTTTCTTTTGTTACTTCACTTGGTTTCTTCGTTTTTCTTTATTTCTTTAGTTTTTTTATGTTTCTTCGGTATTTCTTTGTGTGCGTTTTTTCACCGGTTTTCTTCGTGTTATTTCTTTTTTGATTTTTTCCTTTTTTTTCATTTTTAACACATGTCTACTTCTTTCAAAACACATCGAACATTTCTCATACTAGTAAATGTGTACGTGCAATGCACGTTGATATTAGGTAATATATTAATTACACGTAAATATTAGGTAGGATATTATTTGCGTATTAATTACGTGATTAGCATTGGCATTAATATTTGGTATGATATTAACTGCACACTAAACGTGTTGAGCGCTCACCATTGGAGCAGCCTGAGTCGTTGGATTGACCTGATTTGACGGTTGGGATTTGTTGGATCTGCCCCTTTGGGTCTTTTTATATTGGTATAGATACACGTGTAGCATTTTTGATACATGTTAAACATTTTTCAAATGCATGATGTATATTTGTTTCTTCAAATACATGTTTCGAACATTTTCTTGATACATGTTAAATATTTTTTAAATACACGTTGAACATTTTTTATTGGCACGAAACAGTTTTGTTAAACCACGTGAACATTTTTTACATTGTATAAACATTTTTTCAAATGTCATGATTTTTTTTAAAAGGAGAGAATATTTCTTTAAAATGTCACATATATTTTGAAATGTCACGTTTATTTTTTGAATGGTACGATATTTTTACAATGTATACATATTAAAAAAAACATTCACTTACATTTTACGACATTTTCTTTGAATTATTTTGATATTTTTTAAAAGTTGCACAAACCTTTTTTGGACACTGTGTTAACATTTTTGGAACTTGCGGTGAGCATTTGTAAAATTTTAACAAAATTTGTTTCATTATAGAGATATAACTAAAAGTGATAGAAAAAAGAAAAATGAAAACTATGTGCTAGGGAGCCAGTGCTCCTCCCCCGTATTGTGTCAGTCCATTTATAGAGTACTGCAAGCGACATTGTACTCTCTATCACAACAAGTGATACATAGCCTGATAATGTTTTCGCGGCAAATATCTTAATTGATCCCATGATGTAGGTACACCAATTATGTTGTTTAGCATTGGGATCCCTTGTTTATGTTGAATTTTGATACATGTTAAACATTTTTCAAATGCATGATGTATATTTGTTTCTTCAAATACATGTTTCAAACATTTGCTTGATACATGTTAAATATTTTTTAAATACACATTGAACATTTTTTATTGGCACGAAACAGTTTTGTTAAACCACGTGAACATTTTTTACATTGTATAAACATTTTTTCAAATTTCATGATTTTTTTAAAAGGAGAGATTATTTCTTTAAAATGTCACATATATTTTGAAATGTCTGAATTGTTTTTGAAATGTCACGTTTATTTTTTGAATGGTACGATTTTTTTTACAATGTATACATATTAAAAAAAACATTCACTTACATTTTACGACATTTTCTTTGAATTATTTTGACATTTTTTAAAAGTTGCACAAACCTTTTTTGGACACTGTGTTAACATTTTTGGAACTTGCGGTGAGCATTTGTAAAATTTTAACAAAATTTGTTTCATTATAGAGATATAACTAAAAGTGATAGAAAAAAGAAAAATGAAAACTATGTGCTAGGGAGCCAGTGCTCCTCCCCCGCGTTGTGTTAGTCCATTTATAGAGTACTGCAAGCGACATTGTACTCTGTATCACAAAAAGTGATACATAGCCTGATAATGTTTTCGCGGCAAATATCTTAATTGATCCCATGATGTAGGTACACCAATTATGTTGTTTAGTATTGGGATCCCTTGTTTATGTTGAATTATAAATGCGCCATTTTTTTTCATTTTTAACACATGTCTACTTCTTTCAAAACACATCGAACATTTCTCATATACACGTGTAGCATTTTTGATACATGTTAAACATTTTTCGAATGCATGATGTATATTTGTTTCTTCAAATACATGTTTCGAACATTTTCTTGATACATGTTAAATATTTTTTAAATACACGTTGAACTTTTTTTATTGGCACGAAACAGTTTTGTTAAACCACGTGAACATTTTTTACATTGTATAAACATTTTTTCAAATGTCATGATTTTTTTTAAAAGGAGAGAATATTTCTTTAAAATGTCACATATATTTTGAAATGTCTGAATTGTTTTTGAAATGTCACGTTTATTTTTTGAATTGTATGATTTTTTACAATGTATACATATTTAAAAAAAACATTCACTTACATTTTACGACATTTTCTTTGAATTATTTTGACATTTTTTAAAAGTTGCACAAACCTTTTTTGGACACTGTGTTAACATTTTTGGAACTTGCGGTGAGCATTTGTAAAATTTTAACAAAATTTGTTTCATTATAGAGATATAACTAAAAGTGATAGAAAAAAGAAAAATGAAAACTATGTGCTAGGGAGCCAGTGCTCCTCCCCCGCGTTGTGTCAGTCCATTTATAGAGTACTGCAAGCGACATTGTACTCTGTATCACAACAAGTGATACATAGCCTGATAATGTTTTCGCGGCAAATATCTTAATTGATCCCATGATGTAGGTACACCAATTATGTTGTTTAGCATTGGGATCCCTTGTTTATGTTGAATTATAAATGCGCCTAACGCCCATACATGAAATAATTTCTGAAAAATCTCAAAGGCCCATATCAGTGTCATGACATGGTGGTGAGAAGTTTAATCCCACCTCACGAGTGGAGGAGAGTTGAGACCCATCTATAAGGGTTTCTCTTCCACATGCTATTGGACCTTGAGAAAAGGAGGGGTACATGCGCGCTCCTCCTCCCCCGCCTGCATTGTCACGCCTCGCCCGGGCTTCGTGTTTCATGAACGAGCTGAGCTCAGACCTATATCATGTGTGCACTTAATTTTTGCCGGTTAGGAACGGATACAGGCAATAATTACAAGTCACTAACGGACGCTTGAATCCGAGAAGTCGGATCGTGGGCTATTGCCGACTCGGGCATGGGCCCAACCCCACCTCTCCCTACCCCCACCGCCTATATATTCGAGGCGTCAGCAACCCTAGCCATCACCCAGATCAGATCACATTTGCTTCCTAACGCTCAACTCCGTCATCGTTCCACTCGTTGTTGCTACTTCTGGTGATCCCATCTTGTCCGCCGCGTGCATGGCTGTACGGTAGAGCGGGTCTCTGTAACCCCATCCTTTTCGGGTTTTTTGGAGAGCATCTCCGGCTCGATTTCTCGCTTCTGTTCATCGACTTTGACTACGTCCTCAACTCCTTCGACATCACGATGGCTGGTGACTCTGAAGCCGAGAAGAAGGCTACCGAGGACGCTGCTGTTGCCACCGTGGCTTTGACCTAGGCGACTGGATGGTATAGTTCGTTTATCCCTTTCCTTTTTATTTATGTGTTGGTTGTACTAGCTACTTACGTAGATGTTTCTTCTATATGCGTAGTACGTGCCTACATGATAAGATATCAATATGAGGTTAATATTGTCACTGCCATGTTCGTGATTCATTTATGGGTTAAATTAATCAAAAAATTGCTAATACTAGATAATACCCGCACGTTGTTGCGGGAATATTTTGCAACATATTTCAATGTGATTCGTTGTATGAAACATGAAGATTTGAAGTAATAATATAAAAAGCTAAAGCTGAAAATACATATAATTTATTTTTGTTTGATTACTATATAGTTGTAAAATGTTTATTAAATATAAATAACATAATAGAATGAAAATTCTCATATATGTTTGCATGTTGAGATGAGTCTTTTTTTCATGCATGTTTCATGATGAAGTGGCATGCTTGCATGTTGAGAGACATATGGTAGTGGAGGTGGGACTTTTCTCATGCATGTTGTGTGATGATGTGGCATGCTTGCATGTTGAGAGAAATAGTTAGTGGGGGCTAGCTATTTAGATATAGAAGATACCCAACAATTCAAAACACTAATGTTTGTAGGCAATTTTTGATTCAAGGCTTTGCTGCAACATTAAAACCGAAATTGTTTACGGGTACGCATTTTAAGCGTTGGCAAACCAAAACTACGTTGTGGCTCACATCAATGAACGTGTTCTAGGTCACTGGCGGTCCTCCTGAAGGAACGATTACTCCTGTATAGGATAAGGCGTTTAAGGAGGCCACCACCGGTCTTTGTTGGAGCCATTCTGAGTGTGATCGAAGACAAGTTAATTGACGCCTATCTACATATGCATGTTGCCAAGGATTTGTGAGATGCGCTCAAAGCTAAGTTCGGCGCCACTGATGCTGGAATCGAGATGTATGCCATGGAGCAGTTCCATGATTATAAGATGATTGAGAACCGTCATGTATTGGATCAGGCCCATGAGATACAGTGCATCATTAAGGAGCAATGTTGCCCTTCAAATCTTGCAAACAAGTGCAGCGCTGTCCTGCTCGCTTGAGCTGCTCAGCACCCTAGCACTCGGTCGCCCGAATTTTGTCATGTTCGTGGATCTTAGCAAATGCATTGGTTGTTGTATACTACAAATCTAGTACGTCCGAACTCATTTTTGTGTCATCGCAAAAAAAAAAACTCATTTTTGTGTTTTCGTAGCAACGCAAGGGCATTACGCTAGTTCTTACTGAAAAAGCACGCACTATTGATTTCTTTTTTTCTACTAGATGTCGATGCAAAGAAAAGAAAACTTATATGTTTTGTATCCGAAACTATGGCATGCAGGGCTCGTCTGACTTGGCCTCAGGGCATGCAATGGAAACACAAAAATGTTGTATCAGGCCCATGAGATACAGTGCATCATTAAGGAGCAATGTTGCCCTGCAAATCTTGCAAACAAGTGCAGCGCTGTCCCGATCGCTTGAGCTGCTCACCACCCTAGCACTCGGTCGCCCGAATTTTTTCATGTTCGTGGATCTTAGCAAATGCATTGGTTGTTGTATACTACAAATCTAGTACGTCTGAACTCATTTTTGTGTCATCGCAAAAAAAAACTCATTTTTGTGTTTTCGTAGCAACACAAGGGCATTACGCTAGTTCTTACTGAAAAAGCACGCACTATTGATTTCTTTTTTTCTACTAGATGTCGATGCAAAGAAAAGAAAGCTTATATGTTTTGTACCCGAAACTATGGCATGCGGGGCTCGTCTGGCTCGGCCTCAGGGCATGCAATGGAAACACAAAAATGCTACATCGACGGGCTTATACGGGGAATCAACGGACCCTCCCAACCAATTAAACTTGCCCCCCCCCCCCCCCCCGCGCGATTTTCAGGGTGGGGTGGGGCCCCTCCCTCCCCCTTGATCCAATCACAGATTGCCAACTAATCCTCACCCCGTAAAATGCCTGTAAATGTAAAAGTCCGTTGATGTAGCATTGCTCAATGGAAACATCCTAGCTACCTATATAATGGTGATAAAGTTCATCTTTTATTGCGTATTAGTATTTGAGAGCGTGTGGGTGTGGCTCGGCCGCGGCTACTTCACCATGGACGGATCCATCGAAATAACTCCACTCCAGTGGAAGAGGACAGAGGAGTGGCCATTGCCCACCACAGGCACCAAAACTAATGCAAAGAGTGCCGAAATTGGACCTGCACAGCACAGTTGCCAATCTCGTCTAGTCGTCTTGTTGCTTATTGGGAGTCATTTGGCACTGCCAGTCTCAGCTAGGCAGAGATGTCCACAGGCTCCCAGATCGGCACTGCAGTCTACTTACGTGTCGACTATCGAGTGGTGGATGGGCCGGCCATGTACATGTACAGGGGGAGGAACTTGCACTGCTTCCGCCCATGGAGATGGAGTTGGGCTCTATATGGATTGTTGAGCAGTCTCATCGCTTGCTGTTCATCATCGTCCACTCCACTCCACTCCAGTCTCCAGGCGAGCCCGTCCGTCCGCGCCGGCTTGTGCAGCGTCAGCGTTGCAGGCCAGTGGCTGCCTACTTGTGCAGGTTAGTAGCAGTGCGTGATTTCGCCGCATCAACATTACATTCAGCAGTTAATTAGTAGAGCACTAGTAGCTTTCATCTTGTTTTCTTCGTGGATTTTGCTTCCCATCCATACTTCTCGTGCCGGGAACAAGAACTTGCTCTGTTTCTGGATCTTCACTACTATACTGTGTAGGTCGGTTCCAAAGAAGAAGAAAAAGTACTATGTTGCTCCCACTAGCTGCTGTCTACTAAGGATTATTTCTTCTTCTGCCCCCCTTTTCTATTCCTTTTACTGATATGACTTCATATGACATGGTGTTCTTCTGCTATGAACTTGTGACGAACAGAGATGAAGACAGGCCGCGCCATCACCATCTTCAGCCTGTCAGCCCTTTTGCTGCTGCTGCTGCCCTCCGGTATGCAATGTAACCCCACCCACTTGATCTCCAACCCACGCCCAACTGCCAACCCACATACTAGCTCACACACGAAACGATCTGAATTTCAGGCATGGCTACGCCGGCGGCGGCACTACACCGACGGGATCGGAATGTGGGTCTGCACGGTGTACGCCCGTCCGGGACCAATCGACAAATCCACCTGCGAGTGGATGTGCAGGCTGTCCAACAACTCGACGACCAGCGGCGGCCTGCAAGTGCGGCTCGGCGACGACTACGACTGCTGCGACAGAGGCTGCCGCTGCTCCTTCTGCGTCTCTGTCTACACATTGGGAAGCGCCGGACATGGCATGCGTGCCGCCGGCGCCGCCGCTCTGTGGCCGATCGCGATTTGCAGCCTCCTTGTGCTGGTGGTGATGCTGGTCTAGTTCAGAGTTACCCACCGTAGCCGTGCACTTGCGTGAGGGTCAAGAGTTTCTTCAGGATGCATGTAGTAGTGTTGGGGCTGTGATGCTGGTCTGATCATCCTGCTCGTCTGCTGGGAAACTGCATGTCTGGTGTTAGATGAACCCGTAGCCGTAGGCTTTGGGGTACGTAGTTGTACCGTGCCGCCGTGTGCCCGGGCCGTACTCTAGCTTGTGTGTTCTTGCTGTTTGTGTACCGCGCCGTACTGGTGTCTGTGTTCCGTCGGCGACCTCGCCGGGCGCCCGTACCACTAAGGCCGGCCGGCCGTACCTTTTCCTGTTCTTCAAAATGCCGCTGCTCGCTGTTCGAGCGCGCTGTCAAATGGGAATGCAGCTGTTTCAATTACTTTTTTTTTCAGAGTACGCAAACAGCGTACCTTATCTTTATAGAAGGAGAGAAAACAAGTTTACAAGATCCACGATAGATGCGAACATCTTCGAGGGTACACCCACACCAACACTACAAAAAGTTATGCTACTCTCTCACAAAATGTACAAGGCCTCCTACACCAACACCAGCATCCCTTCATAGTTTGACCTCGTCGAGTATCTGTGATGTGAGGCTCCTCGGGTGCCTGATTTGATCGGTCCTGTTGAAAACATGCGCGTTTCTCTGCTTCCACAAGTGCCAGATGGTGGCAATGACCAAGGTGTCGAAACCTCTCTTGTCCTGCCTAGTGAAATTTGACCTGCACCCCATCCACCATTCCACTAGCATGCTTGTTTCCGTAGGCAGTGTGACGTTCAATTGTAGCAGCTCAAAACACCGGTGCCAGACCTCACGTGCGTAGACACACTGTACCAGTATGTGCTCCACATTATCTTCCTCCTGTAAACATATGTAGCATGCCGAGGGGGAGTCTTGCAGACCATGTCTTGCTCGGCGATCCGAGGTCCACAGCCTCTTCTAGATGGCCAGCCAAGTAAAGATTTTGCACTTAAGTGTTGCCCAACTTCGCCAGGTGCATGCCGCGGTAGGAGAGCGAACTAAACCCTGGCACAGCCACTCGTACGTCGATTTTGCTGAGTATGTGCCATCTGTGCAGCAAGGCCAGTGCAGCTCATCCCTCTCCAACACATTTCGTTGTACCGTCGTGTAACGCCCCGGACACCCCTGGCAGGATCTAGACTGGCCCCACAGATCAATACTAGTCTTTCCTGCGCACTTTGTCCTCACTCGTGCGCACCCGGGACCAACTTCCCGGTCGGTCACCCATCCTGAAATTACTCCAAGCTGAGCACGCTTAACTTTGGAGTTCTTTCCGAATGGGCTCCCGGAAAAGAAGGAATTCCTTATTGATATGAGTAGTCTATCATCCATATTAATCCAGGCTATCACATACACCCCCACTCAGAGGAACCGACGTCCTCGTCGGGCCATAGGAACGTTCCCTCTTGGCACATACGTCTGTGCATCCAGTCCGGCACATGTGCCAAGCCGTGTGCCACGACGGGTCACAAACGTCATGCGCAACATGACCGCGCACTTGTCCGCAAACATCCGTGTAACCGCGAGGTCGGCTTTGATACCAACTTGTAACGCCCCGGACACCCCCGCCGGCGGTCGTTACCCTTGGCAGGATCTAGACTGGCCCCACAGATCAATACTAGTCTTTCCTGCGCACTTTGTCCTCACTCGTGCGCACCCGGGACCAACTTCCCGGTCGGTCACCCATCCTGAAATTACTCCAAGCTGAGCACGCTTAACTTTGGAGTTCTTTCCGAATGGGCTCCCGGAAAAGAAGGAATTTCTTATTGATATGAGTAGTCTATCATCCCTATTAGTCCAGGCTATCACACGTCGCAATGGCATGTCGTAGATGTATCAGCTGCATGTGTGCTGTGAACGACAGATCCCCTCGGATGTCATGTACCCAGCTTTCTTCTGTCATCGCATCGTGCACCGTTCTGTTGTTCCGGATTCTGGCATCGATCGTGGCCACCAGAGTAGGTGCGATGTCCTCAGCGGCAAATCCGTGTATCCACCGGTCGTGCCAAAAGAGCACCCGGTCTCCCCGTCCGACCTGAATTCTGACAAAACTGTCAAACACGGCCCTCGCATCCTCCCCTGCCAGATAGCTCAGCCCTTGCCATGGTCGCTCCACCTCTGTTCTCCGAAGCCATTCCCATCTAACTCGGAGTGCAAGTGCCTGGAGCTTCAGATTTTTCACTCCTAAACCTCCAAAACCTGTGGGTCTGCAGATCGTGCTCCATGCGACAAGACATTGGCCTCCATTAACTTTATCCTTGCCCGCCCAAAAGAAAGCCCTCATCCACTTCTCCATCTCTTCAAATACCCAAGCCGGCGCCTCCAAGATAAGAAGCTGGTGCACCGGCCTAGCGGCGATCATCGATTTGATCAGGACAAGCCTGCCTTGTCTCTGAATCAAGCCTCTTTGCCAAGCTGGCAGAAAGTTTCTGACTTGGTCTAGCATCGGCTGCCAGCCTGCTCTCGAGAGTTGATTGATTGCAAGTTGTAGACCGAGATATTTGCAAGGGAAATCTTCGAACCTGCAGTGCAGGATGCTTTGTACTCTGTCGCGATCCGTCTGGTCTCCTCTAATAAGCACAGCCGATGTTTTGTTGTAGTTAACTCTTAGTCCCGTTGCCTCGCCAAAAATGCCAAGAACTGACCGCACACAATGTAAATCTCCGGCAGACGGTCGCAAGAAAAGAGCCACGTCGTCAGCGTAGATGGAGAGCCGCTGGGTATCTCTGATTCCAGAGAAAGAGGATAGCACGCCGTCACTCGAAGCTTTAGATATGACTGCCGTTAGTGCTTCCATGGCGATGACAAAGAGAAGAGGTGATATAGGGTCTCCTTGGCGAAGTCCTTTCGCATGGCCAAACCTCCTGCTAGGGCATCCATTGACGATCACCTTGGTAGTTGCCGATTGCAGCAGGATTTCTATCCACCGTCTGAAGCTCTGTCCGAAGCCTTTAGCGCGCAATACTTCAAATAGGAAAGGCCAAGACAAGGAGTCAAAAGCCTTAGAAATGTCTAGCTTCAGGAAAACACCTGGGGATCTCCGAGCATTGATCTTTCTCGCCACTTGCCTAACCAGAAGAAAATTGTCGTGTAGGCTACGACCTCGTATGAAAGCGGATTGGTTGAAACTCACTAACTCTGGCATCCTTCTTCTGGCTCTGTTTGCCAAAACCTTTGCAAAAAGCTTTGGGAAGCTATGCATGCGGCTGATTGGCCTGAAGTCTCCCACCTCCTCGGCCTCAGGTTTCTTTGGGATTAGGGTGATGAGTGCTCTGTTCAATTTGGCAAAACCTCGTCCATCTCCATAATATCGTTCTTGATGACAGGCCATGCCTTATGGTAAAAAGCTCCAATAAAGCCATCAGGCCCCGGTGCCCTATCCGGGTGTAGCTCTTTCACCACTTGCCACACTTCCTCCTCGGTGAAGATTTCCTCGAGCTCCTGTAGATTTACTTGTTCCATGCCCAAGTAGTCTAGATCAAGTGTGAGCTCCCTTGTGTGCTCCTGACCCAACATATTTTCAAATGCATGCGTGAACACCTCCTCTTTTTGGTCCTGTTCTGTGATGATGGCGTCGCCTACCTTAACATGGGGGATGAAGTTTTTGCTTCTTCGGCCATTAGCAAAAGCTTGAAACAGTTTAGTATTTGCATCCCCTTCTCGGACCCATCTCATCCTTGACCTTTGACGCTCGATTGTGCGTTCCAAGGATGCTAGCCCTAGCAGGGCTAGTTTGAGCATTCTCCTCAACCACACCTCTTGATCCGTGAGCATACGAGTCTCTTGAGCCTGATCAAGACGGTAGATCATCAGGGCTGTTTCAATTACGATGAGTAGCTTCTCCTTGCTCAACTGGAATGTGAGAGGATTAAACAACCCTGCTAGGCGCTGCGGCGTTCGCTCCCTGGTCCAACAATCTCGCTGCTTGATCCTTTGTCTTCATCAAGAGGCTAAAGAAGAGGCGTTCTCGGACGTGGAAGGAACTGCTGGAGACCACCGGCGGGCGTGCCATCTTGCCTGCGTCTGGCACGCGCGGCGGCATTCTCCTGGCTGGCTTGGAACACAGTTTTTTTTGAGGGCTTGCTTGGAACACAGATGTGTTCGAGGTCCCCGATGTTCTTCGCCATCCAAAATCCGGAGATTTGCCTCGGTCGCTGACAACCGTTTATGGCCCGTGTGATGATGTCGATCCGGCGATGAACGCCATGGGCCGGCCCTACAAGGAGCACTCTCTCGGTGCTTCCGCTACTCGCTCGCTATATTTCATGGGATCTCCTATTTGACGCATCGCCGGGAAACAGGGAAGCAAGCACCCCCCCCCAGCCACCACCACCGGCACCCCGCGCAGTGGCGATTTCATGTGTACCCCACAGGTTTTTTGATTGCACGTCTAGTTCTACTCATATTTGTGCAAAAAGATAGGAGATTTTAGAAAGATTGCATTTGAACGCATAGCTTTTTGGTGCGCCCTTTTGGGTGGCCAAGGCACAGGGCGGGACGCCCACTGTTTTTTTTTTCAAATTTTTTGCTTTTTGTTTTTTTTGTCTGTTTCGGTTTTTCTTCTTTAAAATAATTCGGGATTTGAGAAAATGCAAATATATCAGGAAATTTTGAAAATTTGTTAACGAAATCACCAAATGCATCGTGGATTACAAAAATATTTGTGAATTTGAAAAAATGTTCGCATATTCAGAAAATGTTCGGAAATAAAAAAACTTCATGATTTAGAAAATATGTTCGGGTATTCTAACAAAACATCACGAATTCAGAAAATGTTCATTAGTTATTAAAAAATGTTAGTGAATTACAAAAAAAGTTAATAGATTCAAAAAAAATCACTGATCATAAAAAAATGTTAATGAATTCGAAAAATGTTCATGCATTTCAATAATTTTTTGCTGATTCAAAAACTGTTCATATATTCAAAAAATGTTCATGCATTTCAAAAAATGTTCGCTGAATCAAAAAAAATTCATGCATTTCAAAATTTATTCATTGAAAAAAAACTTCGAGAATTTCCAAAAATTCTACCCAATTTTCAAAAAAAGTTCATCAATTTCAAAAATTGTTCATTATTTTCAAAAAATGTTCACAATTTCAAAAAATGCTCATGAATTTGTAAAATAATTTATGAATTTAAAACACATTCACTATTTAAAAAATGTTCATGATTTCAAAATAATTCATGAATTTGAAAAACATTCATGATTTCAAACAAAATGTTTATGAATTTGAAAAATGTTCATGATATTAAAAAATGTTCACAAATTTGAAAGATGTTCGCGAAAAAGAAACGGAAGAAAATTAAAGGAAAGAAAAAAATGAAAAAGAAATGAAAAGAAACAAAAAAGAAAAAAAAGTAAAAAGAAAAAGAAACATAAAAGAAAAAAGATAAAGAAATGAAAAAACCGGAACAGAAAACAAATAAAAAAGGAGAAAACCGGTTCCCAAAACCGTTGATGGATACACCTAAAATGGGCCGGCCAAAACGCTGAGCGAGTGCATTGGATCGCTCGAGGGTGACCTGCGCGCCAAATAGGAGACACCAGATTTCATGGTGGAAAGGTTGACTGTTGACCGCCGACAGGTTGACCTTTGAAAAAAAATCATGGACAGAAAAAATAGTAAAATTCATAAGAAGTATATAAATTCAAAACAAAGTTCATAAGTTTGAAAAAAATAGTAAATTTAGACAAAGTTCACAGGTTTTATATAAGACTTTGTAAATTTAATAAAGTACACAAATTTAAATAGAAAAACTCACGAATTAGAGAATATTCATGAATGTGAAAAAATATCACAAATTTAAATAAAAAAAGTTTGCAAACTTTAGACAGTTCCAACATATTTCAAAAAAAATCTTGAATTTGAAAAACCTTCACAAATTTAAACAAAAAAGTTAGTGAATTTGAGAAAACTTCAAAAAATATAAAAAAACTTCACGAATTTAAAAAAACACAAAATTGGAAAATAAGTTCCCAAATTAGAAAAGAAATATCGAATTATTTTTTTAATAATTTCTTTTAGAAAATTATAAAAAAAAACAAAAAGAAAGAAAAACAGAAGAAAATGGAATAAAGAAAAACCAAAGAACAAAACCCGTGTGAAAAAACCCACCAAAAATACCGTGTCCAGTAAACCGGTGGAAACCAGAAGGATCCAAAAACCAGTGGGTGGAAGGAAATGGGCCGACAACTAGGATTCTGGGCTATAAGCGCACTCTCTTCCACTCGAGAGCTTGAAGCGTTTAATAGGGCATTTCGCAACATGGCGCACGCCCCCCCATCCGCTCCTTGGCCGACCCATCTCTTCTTTCTTCTGCTGTTTTAAACCCCAAAAAGGTGGGCGCGAGGGTATGGATCGCACCCACGACATCCTAGTCTAGTTTAGCTACGATAGCCAACTAGGCAACCCACCCAAATGTGAATAGTTACATCCTTTTTTGTTGTTTTCACCTTTCTTGTTTTCTTTTTCTTCTTTTCTTGATGTTCCTTTTTATTTTTTTGAAATTGCGTGAACTTTTTTCAAATCCATGAACTTTTTTTCAAAATGTAGTGAACTATTTTTAAAAATTGATGAACTTTTTTCAATTCATGATATATTTTTAGAAAAAATGATGACCGCTTTTCAAGTTTGTGAACTTTTTTTTCAAAATTGATGATTTTTTTTTGAAACTCGATAAACTATGCAAATTTGAGAACATTTTTTTAAATCGATGAACTTTTTTAAAAATTTCACTTATTTCAAAATTTATAAACTTTTTTCTAAATTGATGAACTTTTCTTAAAAATCAATGAACTTTATGTCAAAATCGATGAACTTTTTTAAAAATTGACGAACTTCTGTTAAATTCATGAAAAAAATTCAAAATTGATGAACTTTTTTTCAAAATCTATGAACTTTTTTCGTATTCCATGAACTTTTTCAAAATTTTGAACTTTTTTCTATACTGGTGAACTTTTTTATTGCAAATCTATGATTTTTTTCTCAAATTTACGTTTTCTTTTTTTTCAAATGATTTATTTATGTGGGCACAGAATCATGTTAATGTTGTACTAAATGAAGTATTAAATAGAACAATTTTGGATTGTTGACGTTAGCATGCAGGTTGGAATCCCACGACTTCCATATTAATTCTGAAAATATTTTTATTCGCGTCTGTTTTTTCAGCAGGTTGCTGGGCCGACCCGCTAGGGGTCGCACGCGTGCGCCAGGAGTGCTATGGGGCGCTAAAAGCAACCCACCCGAATGTGAATAGTTACGTCTTTTTTTTGTTGTTTTCATCTTTCCTTGTTTCTTTTTTCCCTTTTCCCTTTTTCTTGTTCCTTTTTATTTTTATTTTTTTGAAAACACGTGGACTTTTTTTTATCAAAATTTATGAATTATTTCAAAATCCATGAAATGAACTTTTTTGAATTCATGAACTGTTTTCACAAAATTGATGAATTTTTATGAAAGCGTTTCATTTGCTTCTCTTCAATGGAAGTTTTATTTTCCCAGAATGTATCCTAATTTTTGGCCTTTTCTTTAATTCGTGATATATTTTTTCACAAAAATTGATGAACTTTTTTCATACTTGTGTTTATTTTTAAATTGAAGAACTTTTTTTTTCCAAATCGATGAACTTCTATGCAAATTTGTGAACTTTTTTTCAAAACGATAAACTTTTTTCAAAATTGATGAAATTTTCTGAAAACTTTATGAACTTTTTTCTAAATCGATGAACTTTTATAAAATTTATAGTTTTTTTAAAAAATGATAAACATTTTTACAAAAATTGTGAACTTTTTTCAAAAAACGTGAACTTTTTTTTTCAAAATAGGTGAACTTTTTCGTATTCGATGAACTTTTTTTCCATACTGGTGAACTTTTTTATTGCAAATCTATGATTTTTTTTTCTCAAGTTTACGTTTTCTTTTTTCGAATGATTTGTTTATATGGGTACATAATCTATGTTAATGTTGTACTAAATGAAGAATTAAATAGCGCTGTTTTCAAATTGTTGACAACTAAGTGATCTTGTACTAGTGGTTATTGCGAAGTCTTTGGTCGACACGTTAGCATGCAGGTTCGAACCCAACGTCTCCCATATTAATTCTGAAAATATTTTATTCACGTCTGTTTTTTGAGTAGATTGCTGGGCCCGCCTGCTATGCGTCGCGCGTGAGCGCCAGGAGCGGCGCTAAAAGAGCCGAACAGTTGCTCCAGCTTAATAGTCACTATATCGCATGCTAGGGTGAGACCCAAATAGTGGTCACTCGCACCTTCCGCTGTCGCTTTTTTTTTCTTTCACTTTGTAGCCAACAACTAGTTGAAACAATCGCCAAATTTTGGCACAAAAATGCAAACAATTACTACTAGTTTTTGAATAATTTGAATATAAGTACGTGAATTCAACAAATCAAGGATATAAAAATATTACTATCTGTTCAAACATATTCATGTATTTAAAAAATCACTGATTTAGAATTATTCACGAATTTAGAAAATGTTCATGAATTTATAGAACATTCAAAAAAAATGGTCTATTATTCTATAACTAATAACTACTTTAAAATCGTCAAAATTTTCAGAAAAATCATGGATTTAAAAATTATTGCCGTATTTAACAAATATTCCACGTTCGTATGAAACTATTGAGTTTAAAAATCAACATGGATTTGAAAAATGTTTAGGATTTTGTAAACAAAACATGAATATTGAAAAAGGGTCATGGATTTGGAAATTGTTTACGAATTTTGAAAAATGTTCATGGATTTTAAGAAAAATTAAGAATTCCTAAAAATAGCTCGTCATGTAGTTTGAAAAACTTTCATTGAAAATTAAAAAATTGTTCAAGAATTAGAAGACAAAATAGAGAAAAAGACTTGAAAACATGGGAAAAGGCAAGAAACTAAATTAAAAAGGAAAAAAAATTCCCAACTCCCTATAGAAAACAAAAACAATTGTGTGCCCTAGTTATTGCACATCTAAGTGGTTCAATCAAGTATAAAAAGAAAAATGGAAAGACAAAAAATACCCGCACGAATCTTCATGTAGATCAATAATATAGGACTTAGATGTGCAATACTTAGGGCTCATCTAAATGTGCTTTAGAAAAACCGATTCTTTTCTCCAAGAAAACCGTCTTATGGGTATCTTACGAGCCGAAGAAAGAATAACAGAGCCAAGTCCATCGGGCGAAGGGGTTACACGTTTTCTACCAAAAGACCACTATCCTACGCAACAGTCTTGAATTAGCATTTTAGCTCCCTGTTCCACAGTTCCTCAAAAAAAAAAAAGCTCCCGGTTCCACATGGCGGGTGGTTCAGGTCCCTCACGTCACGAGTTCCTTTGTGACCTACAAATGCAAAGGGCCACTGCAATTCGTGATAAGTAGAGTTTGTCGATCCCACACAGAGCGATGTGCAGGTAACTACTAACCGCACAACTACGTTGTCATTAACGCTGCTACGTTCACACCCAAGAACATTATCTGAAAATAGTCTATTTTGTCAGTTTTCCCAAAATTGAGTACCTACAAATTAGAGGAGATAAGAACCTCATTGTAGTTTGCACTCAGTGCACACGAAAATAACTGCTGGTATGCAGGAAGGATTGAAGGAGACTCAGCAAAGCAGTACTTACCTGCAGACCATCGATTTGGCTACGCCACGTGCAGGAACTGTTCCATGGGCGGTGTGGAGGAACGACACAACGTTGCTAAGGGTGGAGCTTCTTTGTGATCGCGGTGTGGTGGAGTCTTTGTTGCCCGTCGTGTGGAATACTTCACACCAGGCTGCCCCGTCTCCTCACAAGGATGAGTTAGAGGTGAAATTGATTGCAATTTGGGACCAATTGAAAACAAGTGACCCCGATTTCGACGAGCAAATTTGGGATCTGGCTATCGCACCTCCAGGTGAGATGACGTTGTCCACCACCACCATCGCAGTTTGGTGTCCACGCAAGGAGTGGGGCGATGGTGACTGCGGCGTTGGGGCAGCGCAGTCTGCACGAGGCATGGAGTAGTGGCGGCGACAGTGTCCAGGCCATCGCGCCCATGATAACCAGATCATAGCCTCCACCCAGTGGAGGGAAGAGAGGGAGGCGTGGAAAGGAGGGGATGCGGGATCCCGTCTCAAGGAACGGCGCGCTATAGCTGCGGCGGCTCCCGCATCAGTGTGTTGCGGGAAGAACCGAACAACGCCCGCGTCCTCGGTCGCGGCGGCGGCGGCTCCCACGTACTTGACAACAGCTCGTGTATGTCCCCACCATCCATTTTACCAGAACCACTGTGCCTGCTTGGTAGAACATTTGATATGAGACGTTGAGCCGGCAGTAGGAGCACACACCTGCCAACTCTGGACTTATGAGTTACTCCCTCCTTCCCATATTCTAAGGCGTATTAGTTTTCCGCACGGAAATTAACGCAGCTCAATCTTATGAGGGAGAGAGAGAGGGACGGCATGGGAACTGAGAGCCAGCTACACGACAGACCTATGGGGTAATCTTTTCTATTTCCAGAAAAATAGCGATCCTTAGCGTGGTTGTAACTGCACACGAGAGAAAGTCACCTGCGCCTAACATTATGGGATTGCATGCAAAAGCTAATACGCCCAAGATTTTGGGAAGAAGGGAGTATATAAAAAGGACCCTGGTAAGTGCCACACGTGTGGGCTGAAGGAGATCGGGCCACACGCCCTTCCAGCCACCCATTGTGACACGTCAGCCTTTTTTTTTTTTCACACATGCATGCAAACAGGAAATAAAACTGATGATGTTAGCGGGAATCTTTTGGGGTTTTCAAACTTTATAATGTCTTATCTCTTCAATGAAAAATCCGATTGAAAATCTGTTTTCACCATTAAATCCGTCATGACGAGAACTTCGAAACTAGATCCCCTATCGATATGTTTCGACGATATTTTTTGGCGGTCAAAAGTTGCCATGTCTATTCCACATAAATTGCCATGGTGTTTACACTGAAATTGCCATGATATGTTTCAACTATTTTTTCTTCTACGTTTAAAGTAAATTTTGACATGTTATAAAAAAAATAAGAAACTAAACTGGCCATGGTGAATTACTAAAATTTGCCATGATCCATGAAATAATTTTGACATGGTTCGTAATTAAAAAAAAAATCCGTCGTCAGTTACTTTAAAAATGCATGGTCAATGACTCAAATTTGCCATGAACCAGAAACTAAAATTGCCATGGTGAATTACTTAAATTTGCCATGATACATGCATAAATTTTTTGCCACGGTTCATACAAAAAATAATTTCCATGGTCAAAATACTAGAATTGCCATGGTCTAAATACTAAAATTGCCATGATCTATAAAATAAAATTGCCATCATGAATTACTAAAATTTACCATGATCCATGAATTAAATTTTCCGTGGTTAACTACTAAAAATTGCCATGGTCAATTAATAAAATTTGCCATCAAAAGTAGTTGAAATACAATGGTAGTTTTAAATCTAGAAGAAAAAAAATAGATGAAACATATCATGGCAACTTTAGTGTAAACACTATGACAACTTCAGTGTAACATCATGGCAACTTTTGCCCCCCAAAAAAAGTCGTCGAATATATCAATATGGGATCTAGTTTTGAAGATCTCGTCGAGACGGATTTAATGATGGCCCCCAAAAAAAGTCATCGAACATATCAATATGGGATCTAGTTTTGAAGATCTCATCGAGACGGATTTAATGATGAAAACGTATTTTTAATCGGATTTTTTATTTAAGAGATAAAACATTTTTAAGTCCGAAAAGCCAAAAAGATTTCGCTGATGTCATTTGTTTGATGTGGCAAAATAGATGGTAATAGGAGTGTTTGAACCATGTTGCTTTGTGCCACACATGTGACACTTATCATTTGGGTATAAATATATATTGCTTATTTGCCATCAACGGGCAACTCAATTGACAATACGCCATGGAACAAATGGTCTTGGCTTGTGTGCGGCATTTTCTTTTGCTGTTTGTTTGAAAGAACTGCCGGAGCGTTCAGTTATTAATTAAATTTGGTTTTCTTGAATGATGAGATTATTCGGACTTTTGTTACTTAGATTTAGTGGGCCGGTCCTCAACAACCTGTTACAAGATTTATCAATCGATCAAAAGCTTGCAAGCAGCAATGATAATGGTTAAAGACTTGCGACGCCTTGGGCCTTGGTCTGCGTGGTAGGTCGGCAGCAGACTGCAGACGCACCGGACCACAAAATCCTCTCTCCCCTCGCTCCAAGTCTTTATCCACGCAAGGAACGATCGCTTTGCGTCTGCTGACTGCTCCCAGCCTTAGTTCCACCTGGGACCATTTCAGCTGACAACGATACGCGGCTTGGATCGAGGGCGCCGTCGGCTGTCGCCAGAGATGCAGCCGTGCTGAAGATTGTTGGATTTAGCCCAGGGAGCGGCGTGGAGGAACGGAAGAGAGCGAGGAAGATTGATTGGCTCGTCTTTTTGCTTTGGAAATTTTCTTTTGCTTTTCCTCTCAGATTTTGATTTGGCATGGCGACTACAGTGATGACGGATCAGCTAGACGGTACGGTGGTGTGAATCGAATTCCAGGACACCATTGAGGTTGGGTGATGACAACCTATGCTTGCGTCTTGGGTGACGACCTATGCTTGCGTGTTGCCCGTTGGGTGTGAACACCATTGAAGTAGGAGCACTGCCGACAGTCTGCGGGCCACTGCGAGTGAGTAAGGACGAAGCAATGCCCTGTCGTACACAGGCAGGCTTGAACAAATGGCCAATGCTCTATCTAAGTCTTACTTAAATGAACCCAGCTGCCAGTTGGATCACTCCCCTGGCTCCGCCCCACTCTCCTCCTCTCAAAGCTTGAAGACGGCCGCCATGCCAAGGTTTCTAGTACGCCGTCTTCGTCCATGCATCTCCAGGGTCCGGTAAGAGAGCTGACATTCTTCTCCGCCTTGCTGCAGCTAGCGCACCCATCTTCTCGCACCGAGGAGGTGAGTCCATGGCCATCTCTTCCTTTATTTATGTCTTCAATTGTTTTTATGGGGGGCTAGTGAGTCTACCTTCTCATCCCATACCAAAAAAATTTAAGTGCTTCTGTCTATAAAATGAAGTGCGATTAGGCGCACATTGTAGAAAAAGGAAAAGCTTTACAACTGAGCATTTTGTTGTGGTGTTCAACATTGAACATCACAGTCCACACAGTACAAGATCTGTTTGTTGGACTGTTCGTGCTTCGCATTGCTATTCTCAGGGGCGGAGCTGGAGCTAATCTTACCCTGATGCACCACTTAACCATGGGGAAAAATTTCAAGCATGGATGCTGCGTTTCATAGCTTGTAATACGGATTACTAAACATAACAGAAGTCGATTTATAAAAACAAAATGCAGCAGTAAAACTGCTTAATATAATGCTAAACAAATGACAAAATTACTTAAATTTCATCACATATCAAGGTTCATTAACCTAAAATATAAAAACTAGAATCAAATTTTCAAGTAGAACATAATAAAAATGCCCAAATCAAAGTACTTAAATTTGCAAAAATTTTAAAAATTACCTTTAGTATAATCTATTTCTCCAAGCCATGAAATACCCAACCACATGATCATTGATGACATTTTCCGTTTCTTCTGTCTCCACATAACAAATAACATCATCACTTAATATTCTATCAATTTCCTTTTGACAGGATCATATTGAATCTCCTCCTCCCAATTCATGTCTTCTAGAGCATCTTGTAACAGTGCATTTCGTTTTAAAAGAAACTGCCCATTATCTGCATTTAACAAATAAAGTTTACAAATGAGATATCAAAAATTGTGAAGCCAATGAAGTACATGTAATTACAAGTTAAAACAATAGCTAATGCCCGACGTTTTGCCCAAACACATACATTTAAATATAGTTAAATAAGGTTTAATCCACTAGCCATAATTTCATACATACAATTGTTGCAACCTAAAAAATATTTAGGACAAACAACATAGAAAAGAGTTAAATTTGAACCAAGAGATGACTGTATTCTAGAAAAAAAATAAAAACACATTGCTATTTTGCCAAGAGAGAGGAAGAGAAAATTAAGACGCGGCGCGTGGTCAAGGGAGGCACGTGGTCGCTGCAGCATTAAGCGTCAGATGTCGTCGGCAAGGCGTTAGGATCGATACTCATCAGGAACAGATCTGTGCTGCCGGCTGCTTCAAATCGTTAGGAACGGATGCTGCAGCGCGTGCGTTCGGATCGATCAGGAACGGATCCGATTCGCAAAAAAAAAAAAAAAAAAAAGATCAGGAACGGATCCGTGCTGCTTCAAATCTTTCGGAACTGATCGATTTGAATCTGATTGATCGTATCGCCGCCGCGCTCGGGACAGAACAGGAGATGAGGAGATGGGATTGGTTTGTTCTTTCGAGTGGAAGACGGTTTTACGCTACAGGAGACGCGGGATGGATAGCTGGCTTCGTGCGTGCATTTTTTTATTTTCATTTTTGAGGGAAAGGCTTCGTGCGTGCATTTTTTTTTTATGAGGGAAAGGCTTCGTGCGTGCGTCAAGGCAAGTGCTGCGAGCGTGTATACGTGAGACGTGGGCTGCTGGTAGCGGAGCAAAGGGAGCCTCGTGTGGCTGGTTCAAAGGGCCCTGTAGCACTCTTCCTGGCCCACCCTGATGCACTGGGCCAAATACCTGATATTTAGCACTAATTTTTTTTCCGGACCCTGTAGCCTGTGCCACAGGCTCAGCCCAAAGGGCTCCGCCCCTGGCTATTCTGCCAGGAAAAAAAATATGTCGACTGTTCCTTCGTTCGAAAGGAGCCGACAAATCGGCTCGGCAAACTAATTAACGGAAGACGCTGCATGTTCTAATTAAATATTAATGCCTTTGATTGATTTTTTTTTTCAGTCCCGGCAAGACCTGATATAAGTTTTTAGCAAGCGGTTTGGATGGATCTGAAGGTAGATGACCTAGACTGGGAGGAAGTACGGTCCATCAACTGCTATGCCCTGTTCATGGGGTACCTGTCGATGGCCATAAGATTAAGGGGGATGGGATACTTTGTGCTTACATGGTCCACCGTTGTTCTCCTGGGTGGCTTCGTCTCCGTGCTGAAGAAGGACTTTTGGTGTCTCACAATTATCACCCTCGTCCAAACAGCCGGGTAATTCTCCTCACTATGTAACTTACTCCGGTCAGCTTTTTACTAGACAAATGGCTATGGCGTATCGCCTCGGGGGATGGCTTGATATTATCCGCCCTAAATACTTGCGTGGGCAGGGCTTAGCGTTTGCGCAGCGCTCGGGAGGCTCCCAGTTCTGGCAGACTATCATCCAGCTCTTGCCAGCCCTTCGCCTTGGCTCATCCATCGCGGTTGGAACCGGGACCACCACCCTATTTTGACTGGACCGGTGGTCGGGGGCGCACCCCTTTGCCATTCGGTTCCAACTGTTGTTTAATATATGCGCCGACCCGAACCTGTCCGTCACTTCGGCGCTTACTAACTTAGGCAATGTAGGGAACGCGACAGAAAACAAAAATTTTCGGTACAGCGAGCACGCCCAGGACCACTATGAAGATGTCATACAGGGTTTGATCTGATCCGTACCGACTCGAAGCGCAGCGGAAGAAGAGTCGGTGTAGATCGTCGGTGCAGATCCCCGCAGCTAGGATTTACAACCTCCCAACCGCGAGGATGTACTCCCTCGCCGGACAGCCCTTCAGGAGGCGGTCGGACAGTCTCTCGGACGATGTCGCGGACAGCCCTTCGGGAGGACCCTCGAAACTCGAACGGTCACTCGGACAGCCCTTCGGGAGTACCCTCGAAACTCTGACGGTCACTCGGATAGCTCTTCGGGAGGCACTCTCGAACTAAGACCGAAACTACGATCTCTCTACAGAGTTGCACACATACGGTGTCAGCTATCCGGCAGGGCCTCGCCGTCCAGAACTAGTTCCTGCCGGAACCCAGACAGCCTTTCGGCTCTACGAAACTATTTCGCTAGGAGGGAAAGAGAAGCCAGACAAGTCTATGGCATGTGTATGAGAGCAAGGATGAGGTTTGGAGAGCATCCCTCCACCTCTATTTATAGGAAAGCCAAGGGGTAAAGTTGGCATTCAAAAATACCAAAAGTAACCCCACTTTATGTCTTTACATAAAAGAATAAAGCAAAAAAGGATGGCAAGTGGAGCTCCAAGGAGCCCCACCTCCCTTGGCCGGCCACTCTTGCCCCCCCCCATGAGGGGGCTTCCTTGGCTCCCAAGTCCTTCTAGAAGCCTTTTGGAAAATATCCCAAAAGGTGCTTTCCAAAAAAATATCCATAAATCACTTTCACTATTCACGAAGACATTTTTCTGCGTCCGTTAAATCCCAAATTATTTCTGTGTGTCTAGAATAATTCCAGTACCCACTAAAACAATTTTGAACGCATTCCGAAACAATTCCGGAACAATGTTTTTCTTCAGCGAAAAGCTACCATTGCGGTTCCGGCTGCTCCGGAACATTTTCGGTTTTTCTCTCCGGAAAAATTCCAGAATTTACCAGAACAATTCTGGCACCCTCCAAGAATTTTTAGGCGTGTGCCGGAACCAATATGACTTAATGGAATACCCTGAAACAACTTTTCAGTTTCACCGAAACTATTCCGGTGTTCTCTCCGGAACGTTTCCGTTTCGTCCGAAACTTTTTCGGTGATTTTCTCTCAGACTCCCCGTCTAGTATTCAGCAGATAGATGACCCTTAAGCATGTGACCCTATAGGTTCGGTGAAGTATAGACATGACCCGGAACACTTTCCGATCAATGATCAACATCGGAGCCGTGAACACCCATATTGACCCCTATACCTACACGAATGAATATTCGAGTGAACCTCCAGTTGCCGTGTGCTATTCCTGTTGCTTCACGATATATTACAAACACCCGAGGTGAGATTTATTGCATCCCCGTGGATCAACAACTTGTCCACCATGCAAGTTACCTCGTTACCGGTTTTGTTCTCTTTTCTCGTTTCCGTGTTCCGGCATCCCAGTGATCAAATCACAATGTGTCTGGCCAAACGATGATGGATACCGTAACACCGAGAGGGCCCGAGAATATCTCTCCATCGTCGGAGGAGCAATTCCCAATCTTGATCTATCTCGTTTCTTGTCATACTTTTCCGTGAACCCGTAAGCCGCCGTAATAGCCACCCAGTTACGGATGACGTTTAACAAACCCCAAAGTTCACGAAGCAAGTACGAAGGAACTCGATACTCTCATGGTCTAAGGAATTATGCAAACATTAACTATCTCTGTGTTATTAACCATTAACTTGTGACGAATGTATCTCATAGCATAACATCAATTTGGGTCGATTCAACACAAGTGTTCTACTAACATTGTGCCCTCAAAATTGCCGGCATAGACATGCCCATGATCAGGAAAACAATATCATCATACAATACTTGAGCCAGTCTTAGAGGCATGACCAGGAATACATTTTACCGTTTATTATACCACACGTGCACATGAGTTTCCCTCCGAGCCTCGTGGATATTGCAGACTCGAGAATCATTGCAGTTATAGCATGGAACATAAACATTCATTACAAACTCGGAGATACAAAATAACTGTTATTACTGCCTCTAGGGCATATCTCCTACAGACTCCCACTTGCACTAGAGTCATAATCCAGTTACATGGCTTCCCTAACACCAATGGCTATCCGGTGCTGCTCATGCTTTGCTCGTGGTAGAGGCTTTGTCATCGGGTCTGACACGTTCAGATCCGTGTGAACTTTGCGTACTTTCACTAAACCCGCTTCGACATGATGTCGAATGAGTTTATATTTGCATTCAATATGTCTTGTCTTATGGTGCGAACTTGGGTCCCTTGCCTGAGCCACGGCGCCACTATTATCACAATAGATCTCCACCGGGTCCAGAGCACTTGGAACCACACCAAGGTCTTCAAGAAATTGCTTGATCCATACCGCCTCCTTGGAGGCTTCTGAAGCTGCAACATATTCCGCCTCCGTCGTAGAATCCGCCACAGTCTTTTGTTTGGAACTTTTCCAATCAACTACGCCACCGTTCAATATGAAAACATAGCCCGATTGAGATTTGAAGTCATCTGGGTCAGTCATGAAGCCTGCATCAGTGTATCCACTTACAATGAGCTCTTCATCACCTCCGTACACAAGGAGTAAATCCTTGGTCCTTCTGAGGTACTTAAGAATACCCTTGACTGCGGCCCAGTGTTTCAATCCTGGATCACTTTGGTACCGGCTGCTAACACTTAGCGCATAAGAAACGTCCGGTCTTGTACATAGCATGGCATACATAATAGAACCAACTGCCGAGCCATATGGAACATCATTCATTTGTACTCGCTCATCGAGAGTCCGAGGACACTGATTCTTGTAAAGCACTGTGCCAGATGACATGGGGAGTAGGCCTTTCTTGGAGTTCTCCATGTTGAAGCTTTTCAACACCTTGTCAATGTACGTGCTTTGGCTAAGCGCTATCAGGCGTTTTGATCTATCTCTATAGATTCTGATGCCCAATACATATGCCGCTTCGCCTAAGTCTTTCATTGCAAAACTTTTCTTCAATGAGTCTTTTATTTCGCTAAGAAAATTCACGTCATTTCCAATCAACAATATGTCATCCACATACAAGATTAGAAATGCTTTTGCGCTCCCACTAAACTTCTTGTAAACACAAGATTCTTCGTCATTCCTGATGAAGCCAAACTGTTTGACCACTTCATCAAAACGAATGTTCCAGCTCCTTGACGCTTGCTTCAGACCATAAATTGGCTTTCTGAAGCTTGCATACCTTTCCAGCATCCTTATGAACGACAAAACCTTTTGGCTGTATCATGTATACATCCTCTTTGAGGTTTCCATTTAGGAAAGCCGTTTTGACGTCCATCTGCCATATTTCATAATCGAAATAAGCAGCAATTGCTAGTAATATCCGAACAGACCTAAGCATAGCTACGGGCGAGAAAGTCTCGTCGTAGTCCACTCCTGGAACTTGCGTGAACCCTTTCGCGACAAGTCTAGCTTTGTGGATAGTAATGTTACCATCCGCGTCCGTCTTTCTTTTGAAAATCCATTTACAACCAATAGGCTTTACGCCTTCCGGAAGTTCTTCCAAGTTCCAAACTTGGTTTTCGTACATGGATTCCATTTCGGATTTCATGGCCTTGTGCCATTCCCTTGAGCTAGGCCCCGCCATCGCTTCCTTGTAGTGCGCAGGTTCATCGTCTTCAAGAATGAAGATTTCGTTATGAAACCACTCAGGTGGCTGGATAGCCCTACCTGATCTGCGCGGTTCAGTTACAACATTGTCTGAAGTTTCCGCATCACATGCGACAACTTCCGGCTCGGTTGTAGGGATGATTTGCGGAATTACTTCCGGTTCCTCAGCCATATGAACTGTCGCCAAAGATTCACTAATCTCATTAAGTTGTACTGTCCTCCCACTTGGTTCTTTAGTGAGAAATTCTTTCTCGAGAAAGTGTCCAACTTTTGCGACAAACACTTTGCCCTCGGACTAGTTGTAGAAAGAATACCCAATGGTGTTATTGGGATAACCTACAAAGTAACATTTGTCTGATCTGGGATCGAGTTTGCTTGGCTGTAAACGCTTTATGTATGCCTCACAACCCCAAATTTTAAGATGCGACACACTAGGAATCTTCCCATGCCACATCTCATGTGGTGTCGTCTTAACAGACTTAGACGGTGCTCTGTTTAATGTATAAGCGGCAGTTTCTAGTGCATGACCCCAAAAAGATATCGGCAGATCTGTAAGAGACATCATCAACTTTACCATGTCTAACAAGGTTCGGTTATGTCATTCCGACACTCCGTTTCGCTGCGGAGTTCCGGGAGGCGTAAGCTGTGAAACGATTCCACGGTCACTCAGATGTTGGCCAAACTCATGACTAAGGTATTCGCCCTCGCGATCAGACCGCAGAGACTTAATCTTTTTGTCACGATGATTTTCTACCTCATTCTGAAATTCCTTGAACTTTTCAAAGGTTTCCGACTTATGCTTCATTAAGTAGATATAGCCATACCGACTTAAATCATCAGTAAAAGTCACGAAGTAGAAATACCCACCCCGTGCGGCTGTGCTCATTGGACCACATACATCACTATGTATTACTTCCAATAATTCACCCGCCCGTTCAGGATGACCCGTGAACGGCGTCTTGGTCATTTTCCCCATCAGACAAGCTTCACATGTGTCAAATGATTCAAAATCAAAGGACGGTAAAACTCCATCTCTCTGGAGTCTTTGCATGCGTTTCTTTCCGATGTGGCCAAGCCGACAGTGCCACAAGTAAGTGGTGGTGGTATCAACCTTCTTAAGGCGTTTAGCATTCACGTTAAAGACATCATTTCCACATTCAAGATTTAGTATGAAAAAGGCCCCCAACAATGGGTGCAAATCCATAAAACATATCCTTACAATAAAGTGAACAACCATTGTTCTCAGACTTGTACGAATATCCATCGTGTACTAAACATGATCCGGAGATAATGTTTCTACACAATAGTGGAACAAAATAACAGTTATTAAGTTCTAAGATAAATCCTGAAGGGAGACGTAGAGGCATAATGCCGACGGCTTGAGCGGCGATTCCAGTGCCGTTCCCGACGCGCATTACGACTTCATTCTTTGCTAACTTGCGCACCTTCTGCAGTCCCTGTACCGAGTTGCAAATGTGAGCAACCGATCCGGTATCAAATACCCAAGACTTAGAATTTTCGCTAGCAAGCAAAACGTCAATGACATTAACTTGTATAACAATTATACCTTTTCCGGTTTTCCCGGACTTCTTATCTTCCAGATACTTCTTGCAGTTTCTCTTCCAATGTCCTGTGCCCTTGCAGTAGAAGCACTCAGTTTCATTCTTGGCTCCACCCTTACAGTTGCTTTGGGAGCCGGTCTTACCGGCGCCCTTGCCCTTCTTTGGCTTGCCTTTATTTTTGAAACTGGCGGTTTTATTCACAAGCAACACTTGCTTGCAATTTTTCCGCAGTCCTCCTTCCGCAGTTTTCAGCATGGCGAGCACCTCTTCCGGTGTCTTCTCCATCCCACTCATGTTGTAGTTCATGACAAAACCGTCGTAAGACGGGGGGAGTGAAGAAAGCATCATGTCCATCATATGGCCAGGCGGAATTGGAAATTCCAGGGTTTTAAGCCTTTCAGCATAGCCAATCATTTTGACTACGTGTTCGCCAACTGAACTGCCCTCAGCCATCTTGCATTCCATCAAGGTCTTCATGATATCAAATCGTTCAAACCTTGCTGTTTCCTTGTACAGAGCATCCAATTCCCGGATCATATCACGGGGTTTATGGAATTCAAAACGTTTTTGAAGCCCTGCACTCATGCAAGCTAGCATGAGGCACTGCACTAAGTTATGATCATCATCCTTAGTGGCCCAGACATTTTGTTCATCTTCCAGGGCATCGACCACCGGTTTAGCTGGAAGAGCATTTTCAAGCACATACATTTTCTTAGCACTCCTGAGGACAATCCTCAGGTTACGGACCCAGTCCGCATAGTTGTTTCCAGTCGTAGCTAACTTCTCTTTCTCTAACATTGGGCCTAAGTTGAACGCGGTGTTGCGAGCCATTTGATCTACAACGGTAAACACAAGTTTCACTTAGACTTTGTTCATAATGATTTTTGCACTAGTGCATAAACAATTTTATTCTAAAGTGCGCTCTCACTTAAATCAATATCTCTCAAAATTGATTATGAGTGATACAAGACCCAAATTGTAATTCAACACCAAGGATGTATCCATCTCAAGTGACGAGAATTTCAATTGGTAGGCCAACTTGCCAATCACATCTCTATGTGACTCTTGTTCATCTTTCGATGGGCGTGTTCCGAGCTCAGGACGATCCTCCGGAACGTCAAGACAACCAAGTGATCTCGCTGCGAGGTCTCAACTCACCCGCCTCACACTTCACTAATTGTTCGTTCCCATGTATCCATGTGGTACCCCGAAAAGATAGGTGCCGTGACGGTGCTACACTTGGGAGAACACTAACTACTTGATATTTTTAAGTGAGAGATCACCCTAATAAAAAGCGACTACCGCGCAATCAAAGGGTGCATCATAAGGGATAAACATCTCAGGCAATTCATAATAGCATGATATGGTATAGCCCTTTCTGACGGAGAAGTCAAGTATTTCTTCGTCTTCGACATTTGCGTCGGTGTTCACCTTCGCGAAGATTGCCACCACCTTGTCGATGCACCAGATAATACTGTTATCTCTATAGCTAATAAAATAAGTGCATTACTTAAGGTTGACACGCAGGTCATTAAAGTGACAATCATATGGCTCCAGCCATCATGCCGAATCATGACACGCAGGTCATGTTAATAAATTTACATCATATAGTCATCTCATATATAATCGAATTAATATGAGCATTGCTATACCACATCACATGAACATCCTGCAAAACCAAGTTAGACGCCTCTAATCGGTTTATGCAAAATTTTATTTTTACGTGGCTTCTAAGGTTTTGACTTAAACCGCAGCTACCAACGTTTTATCATCAAGTATGATTATTCAAGTCGCTAGATTAACATCGCGGGGTGTATGAAACACGAGATAATTAAATCTCGAGCCCCATACTAAACTTCGTCATACGCATGACCCCCGTGCAGATCATATCTGCATTGCCCTTTCGTCTGCGAATTTCATCTTTCTTTTGACTATGGCGGAACCCAGAGAACTGATAGCACTTCGTTGATTAATCAGGATCGCGGATTGCCAGAACTTTGTGAAATTCCACCATGCTGTCTCGATATCAGAAATACGCAAATTCTAGGGAAGCAACAAGAACATCGGGTAACAGATTTCATCTGCTACCCGCATAAATAATTTTCAGCAATAGATCTCATCTACTCCAAAATTATATTATGCAATACCCATACATCTCCATGTATTCTAGATCGTAACCTGCATCTATGCATAGCACGGCTCATGATGACACTGTAGGGGAACGCGACAGAAAACAAAAATTTTCGGTACATCGAGCACGCCCAGGACCACTATGAAGATGTCATACAGGGTTTGATCTGATCCGTACCAACTCGAAGCGCAGCGCAAGAAGAGTCGGTGTAGATCGTCGGTGCAGATCCCCGTAGCTAGGATTTACAACCTCCCAACCGCGAGGATGTACTCCCTCGCCGAACAGCCCTTCGGGAGGCGGTTGAACAGTCCCTCGGACGATGTCGCGGACAGCCCTTCGGGAGGACCCTCGAAACTCGGACGGTCACTCGGACAGCCCTTCGGGAGTACCCTCGAAACTCTGACGGTCACTCGGACAGCCCTTCGGGAGGCACTCTCGAACTAAGACCGAAACTACGATCTCTCTACAGAGTTGCACACATACGGTGTCAGCTATCCGGCAGGGCTTCGCCGTCCAGAACTAGTTCCTGCCGGAACCCAGACAGCCTTTCGGCTCTACGAAACTATTTCGCTGGGAGGGAGAGAGAAGCCAGACAAGTCTATGGCATGTGTATGAGAGCAAGGATGAGGTTTGGAGAGCACCCCTCCACCTCTATTTATAGGAAAGCCAAGGGGTAAAGTTGGCATTCAAAAATACCAAAAGTACCCCCACTTTATGTCTTTACATAAAAGAATAAAGCAAAAAAGGATGGCAAGTGGAGCTCCAAGGAGCCCCACCTCCCTTGGCCGGCCACTCTTGGGGGGCCCCCCATGAGGGGGCTTCCTTGGCTCTCAAGTCCTTCTAGAAGCCTTTTGGAAAATATCCCAAAAGGTGCTTTCCAAAAAAAATATCCATAAAGCACTTTCACTATTCACGAAGACATTTTTCTGCGTCCGTTAAATCCCAAATTATTTCTGTGTGCCTAGAATAATTACAGTACCCACTAAAACAATTTTGAATGCATTCCGAAATAATTCTGGAACAATGTTTTTCTTCAGCGAAAAGCTACCATTGCGGTTCCGGCTCCTCCGGAACATTTCCGGTTTTTCTCTCCGGAAAAATTCCAGAAGTTACCAGAACAATTCTGGCACCCTCCAAGAATTTCCAGGCGTGTGCTGGAACCAATATGACTTAATGGAATACCCTGAAACAACTTTTCAGTTTCACCAAAACTATTCCGGTGTTCTCCCCGGAACGTTTCCGTTTCGTCCGAAACTTTTTCGGTGATTTTCTCTCAGACTCCTCGTCTAGTATTCAGCAGATAGATGACCCTTAAGCGTGTGACCCTATAGGTTCGGTGAAGTATAGACATGACCCGGAACACTTTCCGATCAATGATCAACATCGGAGCCGTGGACACCCATATTGACCCCTATACCCACACGAATGAATATTCGAGTGAACCTCCAGTTGCCGTGTGCTATTCCTGTTGCTTCATGATATATTACAAACACCCGAGGTGAGATTTATTGCATCCCCGTGGATCAACAACTTGTCCACCATGCAAGTTACCTCGTTACCGGTTTTGTTCTCTTTTCTCGTTTCCGTGTTCCGGCATCCCAGTGATCAAATCACAATGTGTCTGGCCAGACGATGATGGATACCGTAACACCGAGAGGGCCCGAGAATATCTATCCATCATCGGAGGAGCAATTCCCAATCTTGAGCTATCTCGTTTCTTGTCATACTTTTCCGTGAACTCGTAAGCCGCCGTAATAGCCACCCAGTTACAGATGACGTTTAACAAACCCCAAAGTTCACGAAGCAAGTACGAAGGAACTCGATACTCTCATGGTCTAAGGAATTATGCAAACATTAACTATCTATGTGTTATTAACCATTAACTTGTGACGAATGTATCTCATAGCATAACATCAATTCGGGTCGATTCAACACAAGTGTTCTACTAACATTGTGCCCTCAAAATTGCCGGCATAGACATGCCCATGATCAGGAAAACAGGATCATCATGAAATACTTGAGCCAGTCTTAGAGGCATGACCAGGAATACATTTTACCATTTATTATACCACACGTGCACATGAGTTTCCCTCCGAGCCTCGTGGATATTGCAGACTCGAGAATCATTGCAGTTATAGCATGGAACATAAACATTCATTACAAACTCGGAGATACAAAATAACTGTTATTACTGCCTCTAGGGCATATCTCCTACAGGCAACATCGCCTCGGCGTACCTTCGGTCCCATAGAGCGGGACCTGTGGGAGGATCTCGTTGCTTGTGTAGCCCTGCATACGCCGGCCCTTGGCCCGGACTTGGTGCAGTGGGAACTAGAACCTTCGGGTCGGTTCTCCGCCAAATCTCTGTATCGGGCGATCTTACCCTCGCCGGGTCCGGACGAGCTTACCCTCCTTTGGGAGATTAAACTAGCCTTGAAGATTAGGATTTTCCTTTGGCAACTGCTTCGAGGTCACCTTCCCACCGGCACGGAGGGCGTAAGCGGGATGGACCATCCGACGGCATCTGCCCCTTATGTTCGGTCCCGGAGGACTCGAATCACATTTTCTTTGTTTGCCCGTCGGCGAGGTTTTTATGGAGTTGCCTCCGCGGGGTGGTTGGTGGCAGTTGGTGCCATGTCAACGCACTGGATATGTTCGCGGAGGTGAGTGCTTTTCCTAACGCTGGACGTCCCGCCCTATGGGTGGTGGTTGGGACGCTCCTGTGGACATTATGGAATGTCCGCAATAAGTTGGTGATTGAACATGTGATTCTGAACCGCGTGACTGACGCCATTTTCAAACTCTGTGGCTTTCTTCAGCTCTGGCGGCCGCTTAGCAAGCGACAAGACCGTCTCTCCATCGACAGGATGATTACCGAGCTCCACTCCACCGCCTCCAGGCTTGCTCCACCGCTTCTACCGCAGCTTCCTCCGCTGCCACCGGAGCCAGATTAGGTTTTGTTGCTTGCTACTAGACTTTGGGGATTGTTGTGTTGTTCCCCCAGCAAGACTATTGTGTGTGTGATTGTGTTCGGTCTGGCCTCCGGAACCTTGCTACCTTATGTGTGCTGTGGTCGGTGCTTTATAATATAAAGCGGGGGGAAACCCTTTTTCGTCATTATTGGACAAATGAAATAGTGAGACATCTGACGCAATTTGGGTTATTCAACACATTTCAGACATAAATTATGGTTACATGGAAGTAGTTTTAAAATGTTGATAAAGTATTACATGGACTAGAAAAAAATGTGATTCAGTGATTTTTTAAAAACTTGTGGTAGTGCTTCTTTCCCTCACGTTTTTGCCTTTCTGCTAAAAATATGTTGAATCACAAGTTCAAAACAACATACTATAGATATTAAAGGGCCTTTTAAAATGCCTCACAAGATCCAAGAGTATGTGTTAATATTTCCAATACAGCACCCGGATCTCGGGGGCTTTTAGCCAGGAGTCTCTAAATGTGTATTTCCTTCTGCAAAGGTCACTTTTAACTCACACCTATTTGTATTCTTCTTCTTCTTGGAGAGGGACACCTTCTCCAAGTCTAGGTGTTGATTGATGTTGATGGTTGATGTTGTGTGCCCTTGATCACAATTTTTTCGTCTTTTTAACAATGTTGTATACCTTGACTTCCTCTTGACATGTGTTGCTGCAAAGGGCGGGTGTACTTGGTATCATTTTAATATTAAAATATCATCCTTTATCAAAATATACATGAGCTATCTTTTGTCGATCCACCGTGGGAGGCTGGAGAGAGGAAGGGAGTTTAGAATTTCAAAGGAATACATTATAAGAACTTTGAGGTTTACTAAAACATTATAAGAACTTTGAACTCAAATACAATTATTTTCAAATTGGAAATTTCTTCTGTTTATACTGAAGTTGTATCAAGTTCTGAATTTTAAGGAAATAGTTTAAAAATTCATACGGATTTTAGAAAATTACGGTAAGTTAGAAAATTCAGATGAGTTATATAAATATATATTGGTTATTTGCCATCAACAACCAACTCAATTGACAATACACCATGGAACAAATGGTCTTGGCTTGTGTGCGGCATTTACTTATGAAAGAACTGCCGGAGCGTTCAGTTATGAATTAAAATTTGGTTTGCTTGAATGATGAGATTATTTGGGCTTTTATTACTTAGATTTAGTGGGTCGGTCCTCCTGCTGATACTGTGTAATTGTGTTTATGTATGGATGCACATGTCATGCTGAAATTATAGTTTTGAATTGTCATTGCTGAAATTGTATTCATGTGAATTGTCATGCTGAAATTACATGGGAAGTGTTGCTAGTTTTTCAGTAAATAAATATGCTTCATGCTGTCACATGTAGAAAGAGGCAGCTTGTTGTGACGTCACTTGCTTATATGCCATGAGGCTGACCTCTCTTTGTATACACAAATTTTTCACACTCTTTGGCTGTTAATTCAACGTCTGGCAAATTGGTATGAACTTGTGTTTATGTGGTCGCATATAAGCAAAGTGTGTTTGTTTTATGGCGATTCAGGAAACCGGGAGTTTGTTGAGGACAAATAAGAAATTTTTCTTTAATAGTAATACTTAACCCCATGCATGTACTAGTATTCTGTAGTTTAGTCCTTTTTATTTTTACTTGCTGGTAACATACACCAATCTATACCTAATAATATATAGGATATTGCTTCTTGCGGTACGTCATAAAAATTGCCTCCAAAATTGCAAAATATTACACACCAATGCCATCTATAAGTGATAAAAAACGTTTCACACAGGGGAATCCCCCGCCTGGGCCAGCCCATGCAGTAGGAACCTCCTATACTGTGCTGTGCGCGCTGGGAGAAGTCGCAGCTCGCCCGGTTGGACCGGCCTATGTCCGGGCAGCCTGTTTTTTAAATTTTATTTTTTATTTTTCCTTTTCTTTCCCATTTTAATTTTTTTCTACTTTAAATAATTTGGGACTTTAAAAAATTTCCAAAATTTAGAAAACTTAGAATTTTGAAATAAAATGTTCAATAAATCATAAAATGTTTGTGGTTCAAAAAATGTTCGCGATTTTACACAAAAATGTTTGCTTATTCCAAAAATGTTCGAAATTTTGAAAAAAAAAATGTTCGGGATATCAAAAAATGTTAATGATTTTTTTTAAAAGTTAGTGTATTAAAAAAGGTTAATGAAATTGAACAAAATTTCACCAATTCAAAAAATGTTCATGAATGAAAAAAATATCCTAATAATTCAAAAACTGTTTGTGACTTACAAAATAGTTTATTCATTCATAAAATGTTCGCTGATTCCAAAAATGATCATGCATTTCAAAACATGTTCGTTAAATAAAAAAATGTTCTTTAAATTAAAAAAATGTTCGTGAATTTCTAAAATTGTTCCACCAATTTCCAAAACAATGTTCGTCCATTCTAGAAATGTTCGCTGATTCAAGAAAATTGTTAAAAAAATGTTCACAATTTTAAAAAAAGGCCCATGCAGTAGGGGCCTCCTACCGCGCTCTGCGCTGTGGGAGAAGACGCAGCGCGCCTGTTTGGGCTGGCACACGTTCGGCGGGCTGTTTTTGAAATTTCGGTTTTCATTTTTTTCCTTTTCTTTTCCGTTTTCTTTTTTTTTACTTCAAATATTTTGGGACTTCAAAAAAGTTCCGAAAATTAAAAAAAATGAGAATTTTTAAGTAAAATGTTTAATAAGTCATAAAATGTTCATGATTTTATAAAAAAATATTTGCATATTCAAAAAATATTCGAAATTTTGAAAACAAATGTTCGGGAAATCAAGAAATCTTCTAGATTTTTAAAAAAGTTCGTGTATTAAAAATGTTAATGAAATTGAACTAAATTTGGCAATTTAAAAAATGTTCATCAATGGAAAATATGCTAAAAATTCAAAAACTGTTTGTAAATTACAAAATAGTTTATTCATTCATAAAATGTTCGCTGATTCAAAAAATGACCATGCATTTTAAAAAATGTTCGTTAAATAAAAAAAAATGTTCCACCAATTTCCAAAACAATGTTCGTCCATTCTAGAAATGTTCGCCAATTCAAGAAAATTGTTAAAAAAATGTTCACAATTTTAAAAAAAGTTTGCAAATAGTATAAAATGTTCTTGATTTTAGAAAATGTTCAATTTTTTTTAAAAGTGTTCATAAATTTGAAAAATGTTCACGATTTGAAATATGTTCGTGAGTTTAAAAAGTGTTCATGATTTCACGAAATTAAGAGTGATAGTGTATCTCGGTGATGCAGCAAAATGTGATCATGGCCATTGAAGATTATGATTTTTTCCTCCCGTTGCAACGCACGGGCCCTTTTGCTAGTCTTTACCTAATAATAAAGCATCGACTGCTTCCGGTCGTCCGTCCCCGCACTTTCGTGAAATCAACCCGCGGTCCCGATTTAAGTGAGAGTAGGAAAATGTTTCGTGTTTTGCAGAAAACCCCTTGATGTTTCGGTTAATCAACCCGCGGTCCTATTTTAAGTGATAATTAAAAATGTTTCACTTTTTGCAAAAAAAAACCCTGAGATTCTGGTTAATAAACCCGCTGTCCGTCTAGAAAATAAGGTTTTTTAAATAGATTCAAATGTTTTTTTAAAATATTTATATCTTTTAAATCGTAACTTCAATTTTAACATGTTATATATGGAAATTGATTAGAAAAATGTGTAGAATATGAATATGATATTATTTTTATCTGTCAATCATTTTTAAATACTGTTTAAGGACAAATTCTAATGCTTCAAAAATATATTCATATCTTTTAAACCCTAACTCCAATTTTAACATGTTATATATGAAAATCGATTAGAAAAATGCAAAGAATCTGAATATGATGTTGTTTCACAAGTTAATAATTTTTAAAATGCTATTTAGGATGCAACGTTAATCAGTAGTGCACGACCCGTCTTTCTTTTGTACCGGTGCCGAAACAAATTAAAAATGAACACCTTAACAAAAACAAATTGGAGACGAGAGTGGGAAGAAGGATAAATGGCAAGACTGATAAGATGCCATGGTGAAATAAAGGATGTGGACCTATTGAGGTATTGAGTCATGGTTATTGTGTTAGGGGTGTGTGGTATTTTTTTTCCCGTTACAACGCACAGGCTTTTTTGCTAGTTATTATCGTGCACTCACGGGTCTAACTGGAACGTGTATGTCTTTGATGTCTCTCTGAAAGAGAAATTAAGATACATTGGGACATCACACTATGGGCCTCCAGAGTGCTATATATGCCATGCTGATAAGGAAAAAACACTAAAAGTGTTCGGTACGGTTTGGGCGTCCGTGGTGGAGATGCCCTTTACTCGCAGCGATGCAGCATGTACATCGGAAATTCGCAGGAGCACGCATCTGCCAAGTCTTGCCGCCCGCTCGTTTTGCCTCGCAATTCACGCAATAGTTCAATCCCGCACGAGGGCAGAATAAGTTTTAAGTTTCAATGTTGAAACTTATGGTTTTTGCATCTAAAACAGTCATGTTTCAACCAGTTTCAGAGATATAATTTTAAGAAATTTTTTCTATCGGTCGTAGACACAAAATAATTGATTTTTATCGGTTGCTCGTACTAAGTTTCAAGATTGAAACTTAACGTATATTTTCAAAAGTTGTCAAAATATATTTGAAATGGATCTTATTTGAAAGCGCTATTCACGAGAAACACGAATATGAAAATAGGACTTAATTAAAATTTTTTGTTTAAAAGATATAAAAGTTTGAAAATCGAAAGCCAAAATAAAAAGCGGACACCAGGGACATGGGTGCCCTCACACTTGCGTGCCCCAAATACTCGTCCGCATGTACACTGCAGGGCCGGCCCTGAGCAGGTGCGTCCGGTGCGGCCTCACAGTGCCCTCACTTGCCAGGGCCCCCCACCTAGGTACGAACTCCTATATACGAAGGCCCAGTTGCGTAAAACGCCCAGTAGCTTGACCGAAGTAATCACCACAAAAAAAAGCCTGATTGAATTAACACCCTGCAATTTCGCTGGAAATAAAGGAATCGGCGACCACGCCTGCTCGTTCTCCTCGACGATTCCTCGTTCTCCTCTGCCTCCGCGACTCCTCGTTCTTCACTTCTCCTCCGCCCCAATCACGCCGATAATGGTGCGCTGCTCTGCCGTAGCAGATTCTAGCCGTTTGGGCGGAATAATTGGAGGAGGAGATTCCGATTTTCCTGATTTCCAACAATCTGAAAAGGTTAGTACTTCCTATTCCCCTTCTATAAATTTCTTAGATCTTCTGGTTAATTTTCAATCGATCTCCCCGGCCTTATTCAATTCGCTCCTGCCTGTCCACCGTAGAAGAAAGGGAGGAGGGGGATTGGCGGCCGGCGGCAAGGGGGGTCGAGGGGAGACCGGAGACGGTGCTGCTGCTGGATGGTACTGCTGATGCTGCAAGATTGTTGGTGGATTCGTTTGTGGCAAGCTGCAGCAAGCAAGGACAACTAGATCCAGGTGCCTTTTTTCCAACATTCAATCTCATGTCATAATTTTTCGAGTCTTTGTTTCTTGTATTATGAGATGTCATCTAGAAAGTGTAAGTCTGGTCATGAGAAGAAGCGAAAGAGAAAGAGAGACAATAACCATAATCTAGGCCCCGAAGGGATCGATTTCCCTGGATTTTTTGACTTTTTTTTACGCCTTATGATGTTTTGACGCGTGTCCACGGTACACAGAAAAAGGATACATAACATGGTGGCCTTCTCTTCTATCAGAAAAAAGCCAGCATGGCCTTCTCTAGACTGGTTAGAAAAAAGGGTAAGTAACATGGTAGCCTTCTCTTCTGCCAGAAAAGAAAAGCCAGCGTGTCCTTCTCTGGATTGGTCCACACTTAGCTAACGTGGCCTCCCTGCACTGTTCCTGGTCTACGTGCCCTTTCATGGGCATGCATGTGGCCACGTGTGGCGCCTCGCCTGAATACCACTGTAGTCAGACGGTCGCCGCACACACCAGGCCAGGAAATCACTCTAGCATGCGCTTTTACAACAAGTATCATGAACACAGGCATTTCTATTAATGGGTATATAATTCTTACATGATATTTTACAAGGGTGATGGCAGTGGAAAAGCTCTATCTAAGGCAGTATGGTCTTGGCGCGGCTCCAATCCACAGGGATCTGACTGGGTTACTCTTCTAGCCCGCGAACACTCCGGCTCCTCGACGGATCCTTAGGTGAACCTGGCCACATTGAAGGCCTCTGAGTACTTTTGAATGTACTCGCAAGCAAACCAAACCGACATATACACCAAGCAGAGCAATCCATGACATTCAAGCATGCATTTGTTATCTTAACGATATTAGTTATCATGTTATGGCAGACTTATCTAGCAATATTACTCATCAGGTTATAATAGGATTATCTAGCATGATAATTATTGAAGTAAATGCAGTAAAGTAAAGTATATCAAGTAAATAATCCAAACTCCGAATATGCTCACGATCCAAATCTGATCCAAACTTTGCGGTCATCCGACCGCTCATCTCATAGCCATCGCATGGCTAACATTCATACCCCAGACACCAACTGATGTCCATGCACCTTCGCTGCAAGTCTGTTCCAGCTTACCTTTCCCTGGTTTATTCTTAGCAAAACATTATATAGTTTATTCCTCCAGACTCGACACAGACCAAATAGTGTGACCTAGTACGAACTGTGTCCCATGACCGAGGACGCGGCTATTCGAATAAATTTACACTCTGCAGAGGTTGCGCACTTTACCCACACTATGGAGCTCCCGGCCTCGTATTTAGTACATGCTCCCATTCGGGTGGACCGCTGCTGCTCCAACAGAACTTGTCTATTGCCTGGCACTCTTACGGTCCCACCGACATTCATACCCCTCTCGGTCCTGTCCTGGGTGGCCCCTGTGTCACTCCTGACACCTGCCACCGTCGTGGCCAAACAAAACTGTCCCAAACGGGGACGCCGGTAAATAACTTAAGTGGGCTCACAAGGTTATCGCCGCCTACCGGGCCAGGGTAGCACGCACGCATAACCTTTCCTCTTTGGTGGTACTGGTAAAAGGCAAGACAATAGACCAAGTTAAGGCCTCCCCATCCAAGCAAGTGTGGTTGCACTGATGAGCTCGATTCGGTGGCACTATGACTCGATCCAGCCGACGGAGGAGGTTGTCATTATTATATCACATTCCTTAACATTGCGGTAACAATAATAATGCATGATGAAAACATAACAACCTATCTCCATACAGTATCACTTATGAGTCACTAGTGCGGTAATATGATGAGCATTAACAAGTATTGTAAACAGTGATTGCAATCTAGTAGAAGTTTAATTAATCATTAACTTCTAGACACAAACATTTTAATTTAAGCACGCAAGAATAACACAGAGCAATGCTTTAGGGCATATATCAGATGGTCGGCTTGCCTGGGGGTCGATGAGTTCGCCGGAGAGAAGTGTGATCGCCTCGCGGAAAAATTTGTGGGAAAGGGCCCACTCTCGGAGAGGCTGGATATAGGACAGGGGAAAAATGGGCATTTTCAGAAAGTGTAAATATTGTGAAAGTGATGTCATTGAAACGGGCTCGATGAACTGAGAACGTGGGCGTTGGATTTACCTCAATCGGAGTTGCGGTCGCGAAGTTAGGGCCGTTCGTTCCTTAGGCAGAAAAACAAACAGAACCTGTTCATTTTTGCCCTTAGCCAACGAACATCCGCTATTTAAGAAGATTTAGCCGTCGGCTGAGAAACAGAAGGCGTATTTCTGAAAATCCGCTTTCCGCACAGAGAAAACGCATTTTCGCCTAAAGCAGTGCGGAAGTGCGCTTTCCCCACGGGAAGACGTACTACTGGAAGTACGCTTCCACTTAAGTCAGTCAAAGGGTGGCCAGGTCAACGCGGGGAGGCTTACAGGTGGGGCCCACCCATCCCCTCTCTCCTCCCCCTGGTTATCTCCTTCCTCCTCGCGACGGCGGGAACAGAGGTGCCCGGCCGAGCTCGGGACCGTCGCGCGTGGGCCTCCTGGCGCTTGCCGAGGAGTGGGGCGGGCTCACAGGGCTTTGCCGCCCCCCAGGGTGGCCACGGGGTCGCCGGAGATGGCTCACAGCGCCGCTTCCGTTGGCCGGGACGCAGTGGCCGAAGAGCTGCGCCGATGAGGCTTCCCCGGCTCAACGACGAACGGCGGAGGCTTTGCGAGCTCCTGGAGGAGGGCTAGCACACCGAAGAAAGAGAGGGGGAGGGCTACTGGCTGGATTTGGCCGAGGAATCGACGGCGGCACTTCGGCCATGGGAGGGGGAATGGAGCTCCGCTCGAGAGGAAAGGGATGGGGCTTGCTGGTGCTCGGGAGAGGCTCGCGAGCGCCGTAAATAGGCGAGAGGAGGGACTACGCGACGGGAGGAAGCTGCTCGATGCTCGTCACCGTGGCGGAGCTCCGGCGGAGAATCCATGTCGGCACGGCTGTCGACGGGCTAGAGGACGAGGGGGAGAGGTTCTAGGCGGCGTATGTGTGCGGTGGGGAGCTCTCCGGCGCGCCCGGACAAGCCACGGCCTGCCGAAGACGGCTCCCGAAGGGACCAGAGCTCCGGTGTGCCAGTTTGGCGTGCTCCGCATGTGGTCACCGCGTGGCCACGACGTTGCCACGCCCTAATCGACGCCAAACAATGTCTACCGTGTTCTCCACTCTTCCCTGAGTTGACTTGTGCAGCTAGATGGCACGGGAGAGCTTTGGTGTGACTGTACCTAAGTCAAACAGTTTCTAGCAGCAAACTGTTGACAGGTGGTGTGGCCACCATAGTGCTTCTCTTGGTATGATCTTGGGCTGGGGTTAATAATCTACCAAGGTGGCCATGCTGACAAAATTTCAACACAAATGGACAACTCTAGATGGTACCTCCTTTGTAACCTTGCAATCTGACCAGAAATGAAAATGAGGATGTTGGGGAGAAATGGCTAAATGGATTTGGCTGATTTTTTGTGTAGGGTGATGATTTAGAAGTATGGAGGTACTGGCAAAATTTCAGCTCATTTGAAAATGCCAAAGTGATACTTCCTTCACAAAGCTTTCTGCTGGACAAGAGCTAGATGGAATTTTTCAGAGAAATTGGCTAGATAAATTGATGTGAATTTTTGCATGCTCACATCATATAGGGAATTTGAGGTCCTGGATTAATTTCAAGAGCTATGGAGCAATCTAAAATATAGTTGCTTCACAACCTCAAAATGAGTCCAAAAACAAGAACTGGATGATGCTGTCAAACTTTGAACTGTGGAACTTGGGTTCTTGATGGAAATGGTGAATATATGGGTAGGAGAAGCTCCACAAATTATTTGGGATTTTTTCTGGCTACCAAAATAGTAGCTCCTTTGGAAAGTGCCCAAGGTGCAATATTGGCTTAAAATAGGAAAATGCAATTTCCTTTATTTAATTATGTCCAATATTTTTATGGGAGCTCAATATGATCACAAAGAATAGCTCCACAAGTTTTCATGAACTTTGGAGATGGATAAGTATTTTCCTGGATTTAATTCCTTTAACCAGCAAAAAAATGAATTAATTTTAAATGAAAAATATTGCAAATGACTTGGCAATATTTTTGCATATCCAGGGTTAATAGATGTGGGATGATCACTGGAAAAATTTGGGAGGCAACAGATCAAAGGAAATTGGGGTTCCTTTGTAACGGCCAGAATTAGGGTTTCCCTTCCGGTAACTCGGAAGGTAGGGTTTCGGCGGCAAAATCCTGAGAATATATCTTGAGTGGCAAGGTTGGTCTGGAGAGAATCTCTGGTTGGATGGGAAAGGCAAGGCTAAATGACCATCTTCATATACCCAAGAGCGAGAGAAAATCCGATAACATCGAAAGAAAGACGGGAGTCCAACCCCGCGAAAGGAAAAAAAAAGGAGCGAAAACCAGGGTGTTACAAACCTACCCCCCTTAAGAAAATCTCGTCCTCAAGATTTCCGGGCTTACCTCCCAGCTAAGGGGGACATACCTGTGTGCGACTTGGATCCATCAGCTGTCTTGTCTTCGTCGATTTACTGGCCTTTTAACTGCCTCTTCTGATGGCTCAGGTATTGTCTTTTCCAACGACTATATTGAATCCTTCTCTTTCCTGTCAGGCAAACCCTTTGTCCTGGTGGGTTGTTGCCTAGGCCTGGTGGGTGGCGGGTAGTATCGACAAATAGCTTGGTTTCCATGGCCTGGAGCTAGCTGCTTCATCTAGAGGTCTGAGCTGACACGGGATGTATCATAACAAGTGATCCCCCATGTCCCATACCATATTTTTGCTTTTCTTTCGGGACTGAATGATTATTTCCATATCACCTTGTTTCCTTATAGACCGTCAAACTCCGTCGATTGCTGAGGTAGCTTGGCCATATATATCCCTTGCAGTCCTTGCCATGATCACTGAGCTGAACATAGTTTGGCTATCATTCGGTGTATCTTTCGGAGCATAGCCTCTTATCTTGGTTGATGGCCCATATTCATGATGTGTATGGTAGGTTCACTGCCTTGTGGTGGCCGTATATGCAAGAGTCTGACAAGGATTGGTAATATTACCTTGTTTGTGAGGTTTTGTTTAACTGTCGCGGATGTTGTTTATCCGAAGCTTCATTGTTCTTGGGAATTTCTTTTGTGGGCCTGTTATGACCTGCCAATACGGCTCCTTGGTCATGACATAGCTTGTTGGGCTTGTACCCCCAACTTACTCTTGCATATCTCGTAGGGGTTGCTGTATTCATATCCTTCTTTAAACTCTGGGGCCGATATTTCTTTGAACACAGTCATTCCCGTGTATGAGTGGCTCGCATGAACTGATGGACTGGACTGCATGCTCACAACATATGCAGGGGTAGGATAAATCCTTTCCTAATCAATTGAGCTCTGAGGCGGACGTGTGTCCGGACTAGTTCGTGCTTCTGACAAGATTGTGGTGGGCATGCTGGCGTGTTAAAGAAGGCTGAATTCCTTACGCTCGAAGCTTTTGCCAAGGTAGTGTGCCGAAGAAGGCTGGGTATCGTACCCCAGAAGATTTTCCCCCTAGTGGCGTAGCAAGGAAGATTGGGAGTCTTGCGTTGTAAGCTCCTTCCGATAGCTTGCGGAGGAAGGCTGGGTCGCTTATAGCAGAAGCCTTTCACTGTGATATGTAGTCGGTCCTGTGGCCGGTCCTGGCTTCCTTCCGAAGTATCCGGAATTTACCCGTAGCGGAGCCAAAACTTGGTGTAGGCCATACCTTGTCTGAAGATATTCCGTTGATCATGCACACCGCTTGTTCTTCTGTTGGTCTGATCATTGCAACGGTTGCTGACTTCGTGTTGACAATTAATCCAGGATACCAGATGTTGCCGGTAGTAAGCAGTTGACGGATAATTCCATACGATTTGGCTGAGCTTCCAGGTGTTTGGAATTCTCATCGATTCTAGACAGTCATGACCTTATCCATATTTCTTGCAAACCTTGTTCACCATGCCCAGAATTTTATATATGCACCGGTAAATTCCAGAATATGCTTCGAAATGTGTATCCCCATACCAGAGTGTTGTTGTTGCTCTCGGCACCTTCACATTCTCGAAATATGTCGTCTGTGGGTAATAAATGATTCTTGAGTCTATTGAGAAAAGACTCAAGGTTCCACCACATTGGCTGAAGTAATTATTGTGTCGAGGACCGAACAATTTGTCCCTTTTGTGTTCATTACTGATAGCTCATCTGACTATTCCCTAGGTGCGATTTGTTCCGAGGCAAACTCTCTCAGGTATATTCTGGCCTTGTCTGTTGCACACAGATTCTGCTTCTGATCCATTCTTCATTCTTGGCAGTGCTGGGGTTGCTCTTTTGAATATCAGGCAATTGGCTTGACTTGACTCTTACTGAATTTGGATTATTGGGTATTATCCGGGTTGTAGGCTGATCTTCTTAGCAGCACTTGCGGATGGATCCAGTCGGAGCGACAGAACGGAATCGAGAAAAGAAACAAGAACCGCGAAAAACCAAAAAGCCAATAAAGCTCAAATTTTGCGGACTTTACACATGTGGCCGAAGATTCACTAGTATAGCTAATATAGCGCACTCGATGCACCTCTAAGGACTTAGAAGCAAAACCACACAATGCTCCTGGTAGCAATTGGTGTCAAGCTTCTGCTACCTCCTTAGGGAACATCAAACTCGACGCACGACCATAGCCAAGGTGGCTTAGTCAACGATCCTAGGGTTGTCGGGAAAAGATGGAATTTGTAGGCGTTTCCCAAAGGAAACTGGATTTAAGAAGAGAAATGCCATGGTTAGCAAGCAGGGTAAGGATATCTGGTTTACCTAGGAGTTAAGGGCTCCCGGGTCAATGCCTGGTGCGACCGTTTCCCACCGGAGGCAAAGGCCATGAGAGTTGGGGTCTGATGGAGCCAAAAACCTATGGGGTTGCCTTATGATCAATAGTAGCCGTGTCGGTCTGGCAAAGATGGCCGAAATCCATCTGGGCTTTCTACTGATCAAGAGGCAATGAAATCTGGCTAGGGTAACCTACCGCCAGCCTGGCTCTGATACCATCCGTTGCGGCGCCCCGCCTGAATACCACTGTAGTCAGACGGTCGCCGCACACACCAGCCCAGGAAATCACTCTGGCATGCGCTTTTACAACAAGTATCATGAACACAGGCATTTCTATTAATGGGTATATAATTCTTACATGATATTTTACAAGGGTGATGGCAGCGGAAAAGCTCTATCTAAGGCAGCATGGTCTTGGCGTGGCTCCAATCCACAGGGATCTGACTGGGTTACTCTTCTAGCCCGCGAACACTCCGGCTCCTCGACGGATCCTTAGGTGAACCTGGCCACATTCAAGGCCACTGAGTACTTTTGAATGTACTCGCAAGCAAACCAAACCGACATATACACCAAGCAGAGCAATCCATGACATTCAAGCATGCACTTGTTATCTTAACGATATTAGTTATCATGTTATGGCAGACTTATCTAGCAATATTACTCATCAGGTTATAATAGGATTATCTAGCATGATAATTATTGAAGTAAATGCAGTAAAGTAAAGTATATCAAGTAAATAATCCAAACTCCGAATATGCTCACGATCCAAATCTGATCCAAACTTTGCGGTCATCCGACCGCTCATCTCATAGCCATCGCATGGCTAGCATTAATACCCCATACATCAACTGATGTCCATGCACCTTCGCTGCAAGTCAGTCCCAGCTTACCTTTCCCTGGTTTATTCTTAGCAAAACATTATATAGTTTATTCCTCCAAACTCGACACAGACCAAATAGTGTGACCTAGTACGAACTGTGTCCCATGACCGAGGACGCGGCTATTCGAATAGATTTACACTCTGCAGAGGTTGCGCACTTTACCCACACTATGGAGCTCCCGGCCTCGTATTTAGTACATGCTCCCATTCGGGTGGACCGGTGCTGCTCCAACAGAACTTGTCTATTGCCTGGCACTTTTACGGTCCCACCGACATTCATACCCCTCTGGGTCCTATCCTGGGTGGCCCCTGTGTCACTCCTGACACCTGCCACCGTCGTGGCCAAACAAAACTGTCCCAAACGGGGACACCGGCAAATAACTTAACTGGGCTCACAAGGTTATCGCCGCCTACCGGGCCAGGGTAGCACGCACGCATAACCTTCCCTCTTTGGTGGTACCGGTAAAAGGCAAGACAATAGACCAAGTTAAGGCCTCCCCATCCAGGCAAGTGTGGTTGCACTGATGAACTCGATTCGGTGGCACTATGACTTGATCCAGCCGACGGAGGAGGTTGTCATTATTATATCACATTCCTTAACATTGCGGTAACAATAATAATGCATGATGAAAACATAACAACCTATCTCCATACAGTATCACTTACGAGTCACTAGTGCGGTAATATGATGAGCATTAGCAAGTATTGTAAACAGTGATTGCAATCTAGTAGAAGTTCAATTAATCATTTACTTCTAGACACAAACATTTTAATTTAAACACGCAAGAATAACACAGAGCAATGCTTTAGGGCATATATCAGATGGTCGGCTTGCCTGGGGGTCGATGAGTTCACCGAAGAGAAGTGTGATCGCCTCGCGGAAAAATTTGCTGGAAAGGGTCCCCTCTCGGAGTGGCTGGATATAGGGCAGGGGCAAAATGGGCATTTTCAGAAATTGTAAATATTGTGAAAGTGATGTCATCGAAACGGGCTCGATGAACTGAGAACGTGGGCGTTGGATTTACCTCAATCGGAGTTACGGTCGCGAAGTTAGGTCCGTTCGTTCCTTAGGCAGAAAAACAAACAGAACCTGTTTATTTTTGCCCTTAGCCAACGAACGTCCGCTATTTAACAGATTTAGCTAGCGGCTGAGAAACAGAAGGCGTATTTCTGAAAATCCGCTTTCCGCATAGAGAAAACGCATTTTTGCCTAAAGCAGTGCGGAAGTGCGCTTTCCCCACGGGAAGACGTACTACTGGAAGTACGCTTCCACTTAAGTCAGTCAAAGGGTGGCCAGGCCAACGCGGGGAGGCTTACAGGTGGGGCCCACCCATCCCCTCTCTCCTTCCTCCTCGCGACGGCGGGAACAGAGGAGCCCGGCCGAGCTCGGGGCCATCGCGCGCGGGCCTCCTGGCGCTTGCCGAAGAGCGGGGCAAGCTAGCAGGGCTCTGCCGCCGTCGAGGGTGGCCACGGGGTCGCGGGAGATGGCTCACAGTGCCGCTTCCGTTGGCCGGGATGCAGTGGCCGAAGAGCTACACGGGAGCTGCGCCGGCGAGGCTTCCCCGGCTCAACGGCGAACGGCGGAGGCTTCGCGAGCTCCTGGAGGAGGCCTATCACACCGAAGAAAGCGTGGGGGAGGGCTACTGGCTGGATTTGGCCGAGGAATCGAAGGCGGCACTTCGGCCATGGGAGGGGGAATGGAGCTCCGCTCGAGAGGAAAGGGATGGGGCTTGCTGGTGCTCGGGAGAGGCTCGCGAGCGCCTTAAATAGGCGAGAGGAGGGACTACGCGACGGGAGGAAGCTGCTCGATGCTCGTCACCGTGGCGGAGCTCCGGCAGAGAATCCATGTCGGCACGGCCGTCCACGGGCTAGAGGACGAGGGGGAGAGGTTCTAGGCGGCGTACATGTGCGATGGGGAGCTCTCCGGCGCGCCCGGACAAGCCACGGCCTGCCGAAGACGGCTCCCGAAGGGACCAGAGCTCCGGTGCGCCAGTTTGGCGTGCTCCGCATGTGGTCACCGCATGGCCACGGCGTTGCCACGCCCTACTCGACGCCAAACAATTTCTATCGTGTTCTCCATTCTTCCCTGAGTTGACTTGTGCAGCTGGATGGCACGGGAGAGCTTTGGTGTGACTGCACCTAAGTCAAACAGTTTCTAGCAGCAAACTGTTGACAGGTGGTGTGGCCACCATAGTGCTCCTCTTGGTATGATCTTGGGCTGGAGTTAATAATCTACCAAGGTGGCCATGCTGACAAAATTTCAACACAAATGGACAACTCTAGATGGTACCTCCTTTGTAACCTTGCAATCTGACCAGAAATGAAAATGAGGATGTTGGGGAGAAATGGCTAAATGGATTTGGCTGATTTTTGGTGTAGGGTGATGATTTAGAAGTATGGAGGTACTGGCAAAATTTTAGCACATTTGAAAATGCCAAAGTGATACTTCCTTCACAAAGCTTTCTGCTGGACAGGAGCTAGATGTAATTTTTGGGAGAAATTGGCTAGATAAATGATGTGAATTTTTGCATGCTCACATCATATAGGGAATATGAGGTCGTGGATTAATTTCAAGAGCTATGGAGCAATCTAAAATATAGTTGCTTCACAACCTCAAAATGAGTCCAAAAACAAGAACTGGATGATGCTGCCAAACTTTGAACTGTGGAACTTGAGTTCTTGATGGAAATGGTGAATATATGGGTAGGAGAAGCTCCACAAATTATTTGAGATTTTTCCTGGCTACCAAAATAGTAGCGCTCCCACCCCAGCGACCCCAGCCGCCGCTCCAGAGCCGGCAGGGACCTCATCGTCTCGTTCGCCGGTAAGTACACCAGCGCCTTCTTGCTCGATGCCTCCTGCGCCAGCTCCATCACCGCGTCCTTCCGGAACACCCACACGCCGCCCGCCGCCATCGATGTGTTATCGGTCTTTCTGGCAAGCTATATAGCGCTCTAGTGTCACATGAAGGTGCGTGCGTGAAGCATGTCGCACATGTCTAAATATAAAATCGCCGTTGCCGCTGCCGTTGCACGGTGGAGTACGCACCAATAATGCAAGGCAATCGGTAACGTGGGCCAATGAATGCACAGGGGATAGCGGGCCTTCACGTGTCACTCGCGGGCTGCAACTTGCCCCCGGGGCCAATCCGGGCAACTGTGTTGTTTCCAATTCGAGCATGTACGACAAGTTTCCAAATCCAACATAAACCGACGAGCCGACAACAATATCAAAGCGGGGCCGCCGATGTCCGGACCGCGGAATAATTTTGACCAGTTAGGGCATCTCCAACGCAGACCCTCAGACCGCCCGCATCCGTCCGGACCGCGGAAACCATCCAACGCGGGCCTGTATCGGTCCGTCGAGCGGTTCGGACTTGTTTTCTCCCGCAAATCGGAATCAAACGTGGGGGATTTTGCGGGAGTCCGGACACGCGAAACATCGCTATCTGACCCTCCCTGGCCCACCCAAAAGGAAGGCAGAGCCCGCACTTTTGTAGCATCCCGCACTGTTTTCGCGCCAAAATCCCCCACTCTCTTCTTCCATCCCCTGCCACTCTCCGCCCAATTCCCGCTCTTTTCTCACACCCTCTCCTTCCATCCGCCGCCGACGCATGATACCGTCGGAGATGGAGGCGGCGGAGGTGCTGGAGGATCTGAGCATCGCGCTCGCCCGGAAGATTAGCTCGGCTATGAGGCAAACTCGTCGCGTCAAAGCGAGGGCCGGAAAGGAGGAGAAGCTCTAGAAGCGGTTGGTCGCCGATGGGCCTGGTGGTGGCGTTGGGCGTGGAGGTCGTGGCGGACGAGGCGTTTGTGGGGGCTGTGGCGGCCGCTGCCAGACGTCCACGCCCACAGTATAGACGGCGCCGTGGCCGGAGCATTACATGCCTCCGTACTACTGCGCCGCGAAGCAGCTCGGAACCCCCGCCGGTACGGTGCCTTACTGAAAGATCGTGGATGTCGCCTAGAGGGGGGGGGGGTGAATGGGCGCTTTAAAATAATTACGGTTTAGGCTTGAACAAATGCGGAATAAACCTAGCGGTTAATTTGTCGAGCACAAAACCTACAACAACTAGGCTCACCTATGTGCACCAACAACTTATGCTAAGCAAGATAAACAACTAAGTGATAGCAAGATATATAACATGAAACACTATGGCTATCACAAAGTAAAGGGCATAAGTAACGGGCTCGGGTAAGAGATAACCGAGGCACGCGGAGACGACGATGTATCCCGAAGTTCACACCCTTGCGGATGCTAATCTCCGTTTGGAGCGGTGTGGAGGCACAATGCTCCCCAAGAAGCCACTAGGGCCACCGTAATCTCCTCACACCCTCGCACAATGCAAGATGCCGTGATTCCACTAAGGGACCCTTGAGGGCGGTCACCGAACCCGTACAAATGGCAACCCTTGGGGTCGGTCACCGAACCCGTACACTTTGGCAACCCTTGGGGGCGGTCACCGGTACCCGTCAAATTGCTCGGGGCAATCTCCACAACCTAATTGGAGACCCCGACGCTTGCCCGGAGCTTTACACCACAATGATTGAGCTCCGACAACACCAACCGTCTAGGGCACCAAGGCACCCAAGAGGAACAAGCTCTAGGGTGCCCAAACACCCAAGAGTAACAAGCTTCTCAACTTTCACTTCCACGTATCACCGTGGAGAACTCAAACCGATGCACCAAATGCAATGGCAAGGGCACACGGAGTGCCCAAGTCCTTCTCTCCCAAATCCCACCAAAGCAACTAATGCTAGGGAGGAAAATGAGAGGAAGAACGAAGAAGAGAACACGAAGAACTCCAAGATCTAGATCCAAAGGGTTCCCCTCACATAGAGGAGAAAGTGATTGGTGGAAACGTAGATCTAGATCTCCTCTCTCTTTTCCCTCAAGAACTAGCAAGAATCATTGGAGGGATTGAGAGATAGCAAGCTCGAAGAAGGTCAACAATGGGGGAAGAACACGAGCTCAAAAAATGGATAGAACCATTGGGGAAGAAGACACCCTTTTATAGGCCTCCCCAAATCATGTAGAAGTTCCGGCTATCTGCGTACAACTGAACAAGTCAGGGAGGCGGTAGTGCCGCCGGAGCGGTACTACCGCTCCCACCAGCGGTACTACCGTGTAGTGTTGAGCAAACGGCTAGAACAGCGGTAGTAGGGGAGGGCAGCGCGGTAGTGCCGCCCGAAGCGGTACTACCGCCCGTTACTGCCGCTCTACTTCCGCTCGAAGGACAGGGCATAACAGAAGGCACAAATAAGCGGAAGTGCCCACGGCACTGGAACCGCGGAAGTACCGCGCAAGTGGTACTACCGCTTAGCAAAGCGGTACTACCGCTGGAGTGCAACAAAAGGCCTAAGAAAAACAGAAGGAAGCAAGAAAACCAGAACTGCCACAACTTCTACATGAGAACTCCGAATCCAGCAAACTCAAGCTCATTGGATAGATGAAGACGAGTAGTATCCAACAGTTATAATAAGAAGTGGCGGTAGAGATATGCCTATGATATAGAGATGTGAAACCTCTATCAGTGATGATCCGGCATAAACCCCAACATTGAGAACATACTAGAAGAAGCAAACAAAATCCGTTCTCGATGAACTTGAGCTTGACAAGAAGATGACCATAAGCTCTAAAACTCACAAAGAGAAACACCAAATAAGAACCAAGAAAGATGATGCAAGGATGCAATGGTTTGAGCTCTCTACGAACGATACAATCAAGCTACTAACTTGAGAGCCCCCCTTGATATGATAGTACGGCAATCGATCCTATAACCCGGTCTCCCAACTACCACCATGAGACCGGTAAAATAGAAAACCTATCAAGGGCAAACCTTTGCCTTGCACATAGTCCACTTGAGCCAGATGATGACGATCTTGACCTCCTCAAGTTGGACCACCTTTCTTGATTGCGTTGGCTCGATGAAGACTAGTTGATTGCTCCCCCATACTCCACTATGGGCGAGCCACTCTTCAGCACATCTTCACAAGTCCATTGTCACCACAATGGACGGCAAGCTTCAAGCATGTGATCTCTTCGTGATGCTCCACTTGAACTTGCACACCGCAATCTTGATGACGATCACCACTTGATGTCATCCTCCATGGGTTGAATGAGATCTTCCTCTTGAAGCAAGCCCATGGAAACATACCTAACCCCACATAGAACTCTCGCATAGAACATGGGTTAGTACACAAAGCGTAATGGACAATGCTTACCATACCGTGAGATCACTTGATCCTACTCGGTACATCTTCTACGCTTTGTGTGTTGATCAACTTGAATCACTCTTTGACTTAGTCTTGATCAACCTTGAATCAAATCTTCTCAGCATAAAGATGATTTCTTGAAGGTAAACATGAATGTTCACACAATCTTCTTCTTCAAGACATGCTTGCAATAAGCTCAACTCTCACATGACCAATCTTTGGATAAATCCTTGAATATCACCTTGGTCATCACATAATCTCCTTGAAACCAACAAATGGACTTCAAGAAATGCCTATGGACAAACCCTTCAATATAAGTCAAGGCAACCATTAGTCCATAGGGATTGTCATCAATTACCAAAACCAAACATGGGGGCAGCACATGTTCTTTCACTTACATCATCGACGTTAACACGGCGCCAACCTTTTCCGAGTATTCTTTGCCGCAGCTCATCTGGGCGCGGACTGTAGGGGAACGCAGCAGAAAACAAAAATTTCCGCACTACGAACACGCCCAGGATCACTATGGAGATGCATACAAGGTTTTGATCTGATCGTTACCGACTCGTAGCGCAGCGGAAGTAGAGTCGATGTAGATCGTCGGTGCAGATCCCCGCAGCTAGGTTTTACAACCTCCCAACCGCGAGGATGTACTCCCTCGTCTGCCCCCGGACAGTCCCTCGGACAACTCTTCGGGAGGCGGTCGGACAGTCCCCCGGACGGTGTCACGGACAGCCCTCCGGGAGGCACACACAGAATCTCGGACGGTCACTCGGACAGCCCTTCGGGAGGTACTCTCGAACAGCCCCTCAGGCAAAAAGATCGAACCTACGACCTCTCTACGGGGTTGCACACATACGGTGTCATCTATCTGGCAGCGCTTCGTCGTCCAGAACTAGTTCCCACCAGAACCCAGACAGACTTTCGGCTCTACGAAACTATTAAGCGGGGAGGGAGAGAGAAGGCCAGATCATGCATGGCATTTGTATGTGAGAAAGAGTGTGTCTTGGAGAGCACCTCTCCACCTGTATTTATAGGCCAAGCCCAAGGGCAAGGTGGCTTCTCCAAGAAGCCAATAGGGGAAAATACCAAAAAGCCCTCAAGGTGGCTTCTCCAAGAAGCCACCAAAAAGTGCTTTTCACTATTCATGAAAACATTTTTCCGCGACCGTTAAAACCGAAAATATTTCTGTAGGTCTTAGAACAGTTCCAGTACCCACTAAAATAATTTTGTACGTGTTCCGAAACAATTCCGGATTAGTGATTTTCATCTGCGAAAAGCAACCAAAGCGGTTCCGGCAGCTCCGAAACATTTCCAGGTTTTTTCTCCGGAAAAATCCCAGAAGTTCCCAGAACAATTCTGGCACACTCTAAGAATTTCCAGGCGTGTGCTGAAACCATTTTAACTTAATGGTATACTCCGAAACAACCTTTCGGCTTTACCGAAACTATTCCGGTGTTCTCTCTCCGGAACTCTTCCGTTGTCTCCGAAACTTTTCCGGTGACTTTCTCTCAGACTCCCTGTCTAGTATTCAGCAAATAGATGACCCTTAAGTGTGTGACCCTATAGGTTCGGTGAAGTATAGACATGACCGGAACACTTTCCGATCAATGATCAACATCGGAGCCGTGGACACCCATATTGACCACTATACCCACACGAATAAATATTCGAGTGAACCTCCAGTTTGCCGTGTGCTATTCCTAATGCGTATATGTTACAAATACCCGAGGTGAGAATCATCGGCATCCCCGTGGATCAACACTTGTCCACAATGCCAGTTACCTCGTTACCGGTTTTGTTCTCTTTTCTCGTTTCCGTGTTCCGGCATCCCTGTGATCAAATCACAATGTGTCTGGCCAGACGATGGTGGATACCGTAACACCGAGAGGGCCCAGAGATATCTCTCCATCGCCGGAGGAGCAAATCCCAATCTTGAGCTATCAAGTCCCTTGTCATACTTTCCCATGAACCCGTAAGCTGCCGTAATAGCCACCCAGTTACGGATGACGTTTAACAAACCCCAAAGTTCATGAATCAAGCATGAAGGAACTCAATACTCTCATGGTCTAAGGAATTATGCAAATGTTAAATTTCTCTGTGTTATTAACCATTAACTTGTGATGAATGTATCTCATAGCATAACATCAATTCGGGTCGATTCAACACAAGTGTTCTCCTAACATTGTGCCCTCAAAGTTGCCGGCATAGTCATGCCCATGATCAGAAAAACAGAACCATCATGCAACACTTGAGCTAGTCTTAGAGGCTAGACTAGGAATACATTTTACCGTTTATTATTCCACACGTGCATATGAGTCTTCCTCCAAGCCTCGTGGTTATTGTAGACTCGAGAACCATAGCAGTTATAGCATGGAACATAAACATAATTATGAACATGGAGATAAACAATAACATTTATTATTGCCTCTAGGGCATATCTCCTACAGACTCCCACTTGTACTAGAGTCAATAATCTAGTCAATGCTAATGCACTTTTACACCTATGGCATACCGGTGTAAAAAATGCTTCGCTTGTGGTATAGCCTGATGTCCAACGGATCTGACAACTTTAGTTCCGTGTGTATCTTTGCATCTCCTCGCGTTTTCACGCTTTCACAAAATTCATATTTTGTGTGGACTTGGCTTTGTATATATGTGAATCACAGGTCAAACCTTGATTCCTCAGACTGAGCTATGGAGCAACTATCTGCAATAGTGTCCCATTGACCAAAGCCATCTTGGAACCATACTGAGTTCATGAATGAACTATATGATTCAACATCTTCTTTGTCGCTTCCAAAGCGTCATCATACTTAGCCATTTGTCATAGAATTCGCCACAGTAACCTGTTTGGAACAATTTCCAACTTACCGTGCCACCATATCATGTATTACAAAACCCTTAACTTAAATCGAAAATCGCATGGCGCATTGATGAAGACTGTATCGATGTAATTACTTACAATGAGCACTTCATAATCTCTGCTTGCGAGAAAACATGTCATCAGTGCTACTTTAGTACTCAACGACATTTTTCACTGTTGTCCCATGATCAGTACTTTGATCACTTTGGTATCTATACTCGCAACAACTTGGGAGTATCGGACATATCTGGTTGTTTTACATACCATGGAATACATGATTAATCCAAACATGAAAGTGTGTGGAATCTCCATCATGTATTTTGCTCATCAGTGTTTTGGGACACCGAGTCTTGCAAAAACTCTTTCCATGTGACTTCGGCAAGAATCACTCCTTGGCGTTTTAATGCTAAATTGTTTTAGCATCTTGTCAATATGTATTTAGGCTTAGCCCTATCAGGCAATTCTATCTCGTAGATAATTATGCCTAATATCGAGGATACCTAGCCTAAGCACTTCATCGAAAAACTATTTTCAATGAAGTCCTAATTCGTGTCAAGAAATTTATATTATTTCCAATCAACAATGTGTCAAGCACACAAGGTTTTTAGAAATATTATTATGCTCCCACTTACTTTCTTGTAACCACAAGCATCTTCGTTATCCATTGATGAAATCAAACTCTTTTGACTATTTCATCAAAAACGAAGATTCCAACTCCATTTTGCTCTCTTCTGTCCATTGCTGGAACTCTGAAGTTTGCATACTCACTAGCATCCTCTGGATCGACAAAACACTTTGGACTGTATCACATACAAGTCCTAGTTTGTATTTCCATTTCATGGAAATCCTTTTGGCATCCATGTTTCATATCTCATGATTGAAATATGTATTAATTGCTAGTTTAACCCGATCTGACTTTAAGCATCGCTACGGTGAGACAATCTCATCGTAGTCAACTCCTTGAATTTTTTATTGCAACAAGTCGAGCTTTATGGATAAAACATTTTATCCACATCAGTTTATAGTTCCATTAATGTTCGTCAGACTTTAAGTCTTCCGAAGGGTTTATCAAGATCTAATCTTGAATCATTTATATGGAAACTATCTCAGATTATATTGGAATTTAGCCAATTCCGGAGTCAGGGCCCATCAACGCTTCCTTGTGTATCGTAGGTATACTGTTGTCTAACAACAATATCTCGTTTGCGCACCTGAGAGGTTTGCATGAGTTTTGCCTACGTGGTTCAGCTGCAAGTTCGACCGAAGTCCATACATCTCATGTAGAGGCTTCCGTATCAGTCGCAGTAGGAAACTCTGGAATCACTTCCAATGTCTCTTTCCCTTGACCTGATGACGAAGATACTGTTATCTCGTCGAGTTGCAACTGTCCTCCCACTCACCTTTTTGTAAGAACCATTTTCTACAAAATCATACTGTTCTTTGTGGCAAACCTTTTTGCCTCGGTATAGTGAGGGAGGAATACCCAATAATTTGGAACAACCTACAAAGTAGCACTTGTCTGATTTGGAATAGGTTTGTAAATATTTTACACAAGCCCCATATTCCAAATGTTAAGAAAAGATATAACATGGCTGGGCGTACCATACCATGACGTCATTTCAACAGATTTGATGGCGCTCTTTTCAGTGTAAAAGCCACATTCTCTAAAGCATTACTTTTAAAAGGGATAATGGAAAATTGATTTATGTCATCTTTGATCTTACCATGTCATAAATGGTTTGATTACATCTTCACAGACATTCCACTCACAGTGGTGTTCCGGGAGGTGTAAGTTATGAAACTCTTTTCACAACTCATCAGACATTCGCTAAACTTGTAACTCAAATATTCCTTTCCGCAATCTAATTGCAGAAACATAATTTTGTTGTTACAATAATTCCTACTTCATTTTGAAAACCTTTTGAATGATTTCAAAAGATCCAGACTTACGTCTCATCAAGTAAATATCCATATATCTACTTGAGTCATTTCTGAAGATAGATAAAACCACTACTAGTAACAACATTTATCGGACTACATACATGGAAATGTATGATCACTAATAAGTTCGTTGCTCGTTCCTTATGGCCTGTGAACGGTATTTCAGTCACTTCACTTTTCGGAGGAAATTTGCAAGTGTCATATGATTCATAATCAAACGACTTCAAAATCCACCATTATGGAATTTCTCCATGCGGGTTTCTCCAATGTGACCAAATGCAGTACCACACATGTGTGGTATTCTCTTAGTCTTGCGACATTTATCGTCAGTGTTATGGATGTATCATATTACCATCAATATTCATAACATACATCCCATTCATGATGCAAGTATGGCCCTTATGTTATTCATAATACTGAACAACAATTGTTCTTTTATGAACAACACTCTTGCAACAAACATTATGCAAATGGTCTAGAGTGTATAAAACTCTAAAATGAATTATGAAAGTAAATACAGAGGTAATGTATTATTATCAATATTCATAACATACATCTCATTCATAATGAAAGTATGGCCCTTATGTTATTCGTAACACTGAACATCAAAAGTTCTCTTATGAACAACCTTCTTGCAAGATACCTTATGCAATGGGCTAGATTGTATGAAACTCCAAAAATGAATTATGAAAATAAATACATAGGTAATACACCGATGGAAGGTATAGTAACATTTACTATGTTCCCAACGCGTATCTAAACCTTACTCCGGCAAGTCTTTTAGGCCGTAGTAGTTCTTGCATCGAGTCGCAACAGAATGCAATCGAGCGGGTATCTTTGTGATCAACTCACAATACCCAAGAATTAGTGATTAACATGTTTAATCATAATTCCCAAGAATTATATCTTTGACCAGCCTTCTATACATCAATAACTTGTATGACATTCATACATGAGCTGGATATTCCAGTCTTCTCTCTTTTTGCCTTTATACTTCTAACAGTTTAACTTTTAGTATTTCTCCTACTCTCAGAAGAAGCACCCAACTTAATAGTGGCGTTAGCCCCGGATTTCCTAGGCGTGAAAGTCATACTAAAACCCTTTGGACATTTCCTATAAGTTGTTGTTTTATTCACCTTCATCATATGACAGGCGTTCTTCTGGATCCCTCTCTTATCAGTCTAATGCATAGTAAACACTTTACTAATAATTTGCAAAACAAACATTGCTTTGGATATCCCATATCTTTTTGCCTTTGTTTGTATCTGAAACTAATTTTCAGTTCCATGATTATCACATAGCTATCCCAAACTTTTGAAGTTCGGGTCTCATGGAAGTAAACATATTTCATTTGACCGTAATGGAATTCTATCTTTTGCATCGAAGGACGAGAGTCATATCATCCATAGCTTTAGTGGGAGAATATCGAAAGCATGCAATAGGACAAAGTCCTTCTCGGCACTCTTGAGGACAATCCTCACATTACGTTACCAACCGTAAAGTTTTAACCAGATAAATAACAGCTTATTCAATTTTAATAGGGAAGGTGGAAACGCGAGCCATTATTCTACAACTATTACGCAAATTTCACTTAGACAAGGTTCATAATTAATTGCACTAAGAATTAAAAGAATAAATTCTAAAGTGCGCTCCCACTCAAATCAATATCTCTCATAATTGATTGTGAGTGATACAAGACCCACATTTCAATTGTTTGCCATTGGTGTAACACCACTGATGACGAAAATCTCAACCGGTAGGCCAACTTGCCAATCACATCTCTATGCGATTCTTGTTCATCTTTCGATGGGCGTGTTCCGAGCTCATGACGGTCATGCCTGAACGTCAAGACAATCAAGTGATCTCACTGCGAGGTCTCAACTCACCCGCCTCACACTTCTCTAATCGTTCATACCCGTGTGACACGGCGCACCCCGAAAAGATAGGTGCCGTGACGGTGCTACACTTGGGTGAACACTAACTACTTGATATTTTAAGTGAGAGATGTGACGCCCCTGCTCGACCGTGCACTAATCATACACGCAAACGTGCACGCTCGAGATCAGAGACTCACGGGAAGATATCACAACACCACTCTGAACACAAATAAAAGTCATACAAGTTTTATAATACAAGCCAGGGGCCTCGAGGGCTCGAATACATAAGCTCGCGATCAAGCGTTAGCGGAAGCAAACACAATATCTGAGTACAGACATAAAAGGGAAACAAGTTTGCCTTAAGAAGGCTAGCATAACAGTGACATCTGATCGAAAAGGCGCAGGCCTCCTGCCTGGGAGCCTCCGAACTACTCCTGGTCGGCTGGCTCAACCAAGTAGTACGTGCCTCTGGGACTCTCCTGGCAGTAGTCTCCTGCGGTGGCCTCTGGCTCCGGGGCTCCATCGTCTGAATACAGCAAGCGGGTATGGGGAAAAGAGGAAGCAAAGCAACCGTGAGTACTCATCCAAAGTACTCGCAAGACTGACATCAGAACTATACTAATTATGCATCGGTATCAAAGAAAGGGGGCTATATCTTTGGACTGAACTGCAGAATGCCAGAATAGAGGGGGAGAAGCCTAGCCTATCGAAGACTAGCATCTTGAACCAATCTTGCAGCATCAGAAGAGAGTAGAGCACAGTAGCATATAATAGTGGTTTTATAATAGCAACGCCCTGAGATCCTTTCTCGACTCCCTGCGAGAAAGCGATCCCGAGAGCAGTATTAACAGTTTAATATTAAATCCACATCAATTTGTAGTTGTAGTGGATCAGGATACAACTCCGAGCGTCTTGTTACCGTGGACACGGCTATTCGAATAGATAACTTCCCTGCAGGGGTGCACTACTGTTACCCAACACGCTCGATTACATCTGGCTGGACACACTTGCTGGGTAATGCCCGGCCTCGGGTAATCGACACGACGCAGTCCTACCTAGGCTCAGCAGAGAGGTCAACACGCCGGTCTAAATCCTAAGTGCGAAGGGGTCTTGGGCCATCGCCCTTTGCACTCTTGCACGTTGCGTGGGTGGTCGGGGCCCAGGCACGACACTGTATACACAAGTGACGTAACCAGCCCACCCCAACAATCAGCCCGCATCTCTGAGCTGTGACATCTGAAGAACTTTCGGCTGATACATACGACGTAGAGGGTCCCATAACCATTATCCCACATGGTGGTAGTGCGTATAAGGCCAACGACCCACTCAGATCAAATACCCAAATCCATTAGGCGTATTTAGTAGCTCGCAGAGGCGAACATGATTTCTGTCGCTCCGACTTGGTAATACACGGCTCGCGGGTGCTCTTGGAGCCGACCCGTCTTTATCAAATGACAGTAGTAAAGTCAAAGTACCCGTGTGTCCAAGGTATCGGGAAGGAATCCGAGGAATCACCCTCGATGGATTCCCACTTGAAGTATCGGTCAAGGTGAACCCGGAGGAATCACCCTTGATGGATGGACACAAGAGGAGTTGCATGACGGAAGCTTTATCGGAGGTGATGAAAGAGGAATCACCCTTGGTAACCCACAACCGGATAGCTATTCTACAGAGGCATCATCGGAAGTGAGATAAGAGGTATCACCCTCGGCACTCGGTGGTAGCTCTCCAGAGTCGAACAACTTAGGGGGAATCTGTGGTGAAGTGTTGGTCTCTGACCGTCGATCATACTGATCGAGTCACTGATGCTAAAGCATGGCAACAAGGACAAGGGTGTGGGGCCATTGATGTATCACTAACCAGCCTATAGTAAGCATATAGGATAATAGGTAAAGTATCAACAACAGGTTACAAAACCAGGCTATGCATCAGAATAGGAACTATTGGAACAGTAGCAGGGGCAATTCTAATGCAAGAATAAGAGGGAAAGAATAGGCGATATCTGGGTGATTAAGGGGGTTTGCTTGCCTGGAAGCTCTACTGAGAGGAGCTGGTCGTCTGAAGGCTGCTCGTCTGGAGCGTAGTCGTACTCAGCTGCTTCGGCGGCGGTCTCGGCGTCTATCGGGAGAGAAAGAGGGAGAAGAAAAAATAAATTCACGGCAACAATGCAGCAACGATGCATGACATGCCAAAATGATAAGTAGAGGTGATATATTGCCTCTCTAACTATTTTAGATAATTTAGGAATTTATTTGAAATTATTTTATTAAGGTCAAGCACTATTCATTTATTGGAAACAGGCAAAAAGTTCCATGTTCAGTATGTTAGAGGGGTGTGGCAGGTATGTGGGTAGGATATTCGGATTCGTCATATTTTTCTGATCAACTTTCATGTAGAAAACTTTTTCATCCGGGTTACGGTTTATTTTATATGATTTTTCAAAGTTTTAATCATTTTCTGGAATTTTCTGGAATTAATTATACTTCAAAAATATTAAATACTAAATTGCTATGGGTACACAGAAGTGTACCCAGAGATGCATATGTGTGGCTGACAGTGGGGCCCAGTCTACTGCCCAGTCAGCAGTTGACTGGGCAACATTGACTGGTCAAAGGTCCAGTCAGCAGAGGCTGACTGGTGGGCCCTCTGCTGAGTCAGCAGGGCACAGCTAGCAGACCTTATCCATTTGAACAGTAAATGTGGGCCCCACATGTCAGTTTATTAATTAACTAAATCATTTTCATTTGGCCTAATTAACTACGTGGGGCCCGGCCGTCAATCAGTGTCTAGGGTTAGACTAATTAGGGGTTAGGATTAATTAAACGGGCGGGCCCACACTACAGTGGGTCAACCCACTGGTTAAAGCGCGCGCGGGCGCGTGCCCGCCGGCGACGAACTACAGGGGCGGCGGCGGTCCACCGGAGCCGCACTCCGGCGACCAAACGGGCGGCGGCGCCTACCTAGCAGTCGAGCTCGATGCGCCGCATCCATCTAGCCTAACCGCGCAAGCAGGGAGTGGCCGGAGCGGCATATGCGGCGATGGCCGAGCGGTGGCAGCGGCGACGTTCGTCAACGGGGCGGCTACGGGACACAGGGAAGAGAGGGAAGAGGTCCGGGAGGCGCGGGAGCTCACAGTGAGCTCAATGCGGTGGTCGGAGGAGCCGGTGGAGGTAGAGGTGCGCGGATCGACGACGATGTCGTGCGGCGGCCGTAGCGGAGGAAGGAGATGCGGGCGATGACGGTGGGGGTCCCCGGCTTCGATTCAGTGGCGCGGAGGTCGTAGCGGAGGACGGCGGTCCTCCTGGGCACGCCAGCGTGGCGAGGGGATGGCCGTGGCCATGAGAAAGACGGCGGCGCGGCCATGGGCGCGCTCGAGCCCGCGCGGGAGGAAGAAGGGGCGAGCGAGAGGGGGTCTGAGGGGAGGCTAGGTTTCCAGGGGGGCGAGGGGGTCGGGGAGGTCCTTATCCGAGTCGGGGTTCCGGCGGTGAGCGACGCGTGCGGCGTCGGCGATCTGGCGAGCACGGCGCCGACACGGGGAGGAGGGAAGTGAGGTAGAAGGAGAGGGGGAGACAGGCTGGGCCGGCACTGTAGCAGGTGGGCCAACAGCACAGCGTAGATCTTTTCTTTCTTTCTTTATTTTATTTTATTTTCTGTTTTCCCTTTTAGCTACTGTTTTCTACTTCTTTAGGCCAGTAAATGATTTTAGTAAAATGTGGAGATGGCTACATAATTAGTAATGCAATATTATGTGCTGCCACAAAAAGTTTGGAAGCATAATAATTTCAATTGAATTTTGTAATAATGAAATTGGATTAAATAGAGTTGTTTTGGTCTCTGTTTTAATTAATTAAGGTCATTTAAATACTTCAATTAATGTTGCTTTCTATTTTACAATTACTTAATGATTATTTGCAAAATTGTGAACACTTTAGTTTTGCAGTTTGAAGAAATATTAATTTGACTTGCATTTTAAATTTGAATTTGAGTTGGATTATTTCCTAAATGCAATTTGTTTAGGATGATCATGATGACAAGGCAATTTAATTAGCTTGATGACAGGGTTAAGATCTGGGGATGTTACAAATCTCCTCCACTCGAAGAAATCTCGTCCCGAGATTTAAGAGGTAGAGTAAGGGAAAAAGGTTTGGTTGCGAAATTCTAACGAGTCTTCTCATCCTTGTTTGCACTTCTCGAAGAGGTCGATCCGTTTTGTTGATGTCTCCATTTCTCTGCATCAGTGCATCACGACGAGTTGTCATTCTTCCTTCGGGACTCCATCGTACTTACGAATAGGGTAGGAGGGGAAACTAAAGGGGGTTGGATCGGTATAAGGTTAATCAACCGGGGTTGTCTCAAGGAATGAAGTACATGGTATCTCTCGAGTTGAAACTTAAGAAAAACATCGAGAGCAAAATAAGGAGGTATAAGAAGTTTTGAACGGGTAGGCAAGCGTTCGATGCCTAAAAAAAACAGAGTGTGAATGGGGTTCAGAACAACGGGAATAAGTATTATATCTGATACCAGAATAGATCATCTCTAGGAAGGTGGCTCATGAATTACATACGAAGCCAAACGCAAGGAATAACGTTGGACACAGAGATGTACAGGAGAGTCAGGTTTCGGTCCTGTGGAACTGTGGTTATTGTGGACTATGAGCAATGAGAGTGGTGACATCTTGTAGGGTCACGATAGCTGGGTATGTCAGAGGATAGTTTGTCAGCTATGTTGGCAACAACGTTGGCACCAAGGGCGGGGAACGCAGAGAACCATTTTCCTGCTCGCAATGCGAGGCGGACCATTAGGCAAAGTTCTCGTCCACCGGCGGTTACCGGAAGGTCATCAACAATAGTAACAGGGTCTTTTGACATAGTTGTACACCAAGGTGTTTACATAAGTAGAGAATTACTACTGCTTAGATCATATAGATCATAAGAAAGGTTAAACAAACCAATGGAAAGGAAAATGTGTTTATCATATTTAAACAAACCAATGGAAAGGAAAATGTGTTTATACACAAGTATTAGGAATATATCCTTCGCATGAACAAACGGAGCATGATATCCAAGACAAGTCAGCAAGGGCATATCCTTTTAGGTAAAAGGGGCAAGAAGAATCATGATGTTACCCATACAACGGTGTTTGGATAAATGATCAAGAATCATTTAGCATTGCGCTCCAATGTTCTTGTTGATGTTCGAAATACCACAATCATGCTTCGGGGTAGCAATAATATGGTGCTCCAAGTAAGGGTTGGAGTTAAAGATCACAAGAAATACTCAAGGAACAATTCCAGGGATAACACGAAACTTAAGGTATAACCAAAAGATGTCCAAGTTTGGGTTGAAAAGAGGGCAAGGATGTTGTCGATGACAACACAAATTAAATAGGGGAAAGGGTGGCATTACTCATCATGGATTCAATCCACAACCTTAAAGAAATCAAAAGGTTGATGATGATTATGACACATTTTGTCGAGAGGTTTCATGAAGATGTAATCGATCAGCGACGGCATCAAGCAAAAGGGGTGGTGAAGCTAAAGGTCAACGAAACCACGGATATGACACAAACTCGGAATTAACCTTGCTGTTCAAGACGAAATGATATAACAAAGAAGCTCGACGTAAGCCTAGCTCATCGGCAAAAATTGTGCTCCGGGAAGAAGGACCAGGTAGCACAGTTAAAATTAGTATGATAATGATGTAGCCGATCAGGCTAGGAATGACATGATGGAGTATTAAGCTTCCCAGCAACAAAGTACTAGGAGTACTGAACCATAGGGTGGATTCGATTCACTTATCGGTGGTCTTGGCTGACAAACAACTCAGAAACCGTGGAATGACTAAGACGGTGAAAGGTATTACTCTACCAAGGATTTAAAAGAGGTAGTGCAATGGCATGATATCCTCGAGATACCAGAGGGTAATACTCGAAGGTATGTCAGAATAGAGGTTGGATAGGCATAATGATCTGCAGAAGACAAGTGCTTTAACTTGTTTGGGAAATGGAATCAAAGAAGAACAACATGGTCAGAACCATGATTGCAAGGGACCAATTCAAGGATACAAGATGAATTTATACCAAGGGGATAATTATTTTATGAGAAGCTTCTATGATAAGATCTACATCGTTTCCATGGGCATGAACACAAGGTCCAAGGTCGACTCCCACTTCTTTAATGCATAACCTTCCATTCACTTCTCACTTTCGATGAAGTTGTAGTGCTGAAAATTTATCTGGCGGAACACCAGTAGAGTATAACTCATAGAAGTTTCCGGGTTCACATAGATTAGGGAGAGCATAGGTTCAACCCATCGGGACATTTTAGGAACCTATACAACACAATTATAGGAGCAATGGATACACGCTCGAAAGCAGAGGGCTATCGACACGGAGTAGATCATACAATTCACTAGAGGCATTTTGTATCAGGGGAAATTCTTCAATGATTGAAAATACAAGGGAACTGTCGGTTAGAAATCCACCAAAAGATCAGGTGATCTGCAAAGGATCTGAAGCGAGTATCGGTACTCAACCAGAAGAAGAAAGAATATAAGGGCATCCGAGTATAGGAATATCTGAATAATTCGAAGCTTATTTATAAAGGAATTATGATTTCCAAATTGGGGGATCAGAGGCAGACGCTCTGATCAAAGATAAGTAAATTGAATAGAATTAGATGGACAATCAACCAAGGTTTGATTTACCGAGAAACAGCTCATGTCCGGAATGACGTCTGAGCCGGAAGGATGAATTCACATGAATCAACTGATGATTGCGAGTATTCGCACGCATGTGGAATCAATAGGATCAGAATGGCAATGATAAAGGATGTCAATAAAAATTACTAGGCATATGGAATTAACCATAATGTAAGCAGGTAAGAGGAATCTCAAAAGCAGTAGGCTGCAGATGATTTTCGGAAGACCGGATATCATTTCGAAGTATATTGTGAATCACATGAACAACTGGGGATGAACGAATCCCCGGTAAGTGTGAGGAATTATCCGCAGTGCGAAAAGAAGCTGCAAGACAGTAGGCACAAAGGATTCTCGGAACAACGGAGAATATTTCGGGGTATCTTGTAACAACAAGAGCAAATGGGAATGAATGTATGAACATCAAGTGTATGTAGTAATCCATAGGGATTTATCGATGGCAGGGGATTGCAATGGCGGTGGGTACAAAGGCCTTAGAAAAACAGCGAAGAGTATCTTCAGAATCTTCTGGTGAAGCAAGCGATCATCTGGCATGAGGGGCTCTCCAGGAGAAAATGGTCACGAGAACCTAGAGTTAGAGTTAATAAAATATTTAACCCGAATAGAAGAGAGAGTAGAATCCCAGAGTAAAGGAATAAAAGATCCTAATACCACCCATTGGCGACGTGGGCCCGTAAGCCACACAACCATGTTAGTAAAACAGTTTTTTTAAAGACTAGACTCAACTTCGACCAAAGAATTGGAAGGGGGCTTTCTACAGGCAGTCGGCTCTGATACCAACTTCTGACGCCCCTACTCGACCGTGCACTAATCATACACGCAAACGTGCACGCTCGAGATCAGAGACTCACGGGAAGATATCACAACACCACTCTGAACACAAATAAAAGTCATACAAGCTTTATAATACAAGACAGGGGCCTCGAGGGCTCGAATACATAAGCTCGCGATCAAGTGTTAGCGGAAGCAAACACAATATCTGAGTACAGACATACAAGGGAAACAAGTTTGCCTTAAGAAGGCTAGCATAACAGCGACATCTGATCGAAAAGGCGCAGGCCTCCTGCCTGGGAGCCTCCGAACTACTCCTGGTCGGCTTGCTCAACCCAGTAGTACGTGCCTCCGGGACTCTCCTCGTAGTAGTCTCCTGCGGTGGCGTCTGGCTCTGAATACAGCAAGCGAGTATGGGGAAAAGAGGAAGCAAAGCAACCGTGAGTACTCATCCAAAGTTATCGCAAGACTGACATCAGAACTATACTAATTATGCATTGGTATCAAAGAAAGGGGGCTATATCTTTGGACTGAACTGCAGAATGCCAGAATACTGGGGGAGAAGCCTAGCCTATCGAAGACTAGCATCTTGAAGCAATCTTGCAGCATCAGAAGAGAGTAGAGCATAGTAGCATATAATAGTGGTTTTATAATAGCAACGCCGTGAGATCCTTTCTCGACTCCCTGCGAGAAAGCGATCCCGAGAGCAGTATTAACAGTTTAATATTAAATCAGCATCAATTTGTAGTTGTAGTGGATCAGGATACAACTCCGAGCGTCCTGTTACCGTGGACACAGCTATTCGAATAGATAACTTCCCTGCAGGGGTGCACTACTGTTACCCAACACACTCGATTACATCTTGCCGGACACACTTTCTGGGTAATGCCCGGCCTCGGGTAATCGACACGACACAGTCCTACCTAGGCTCAGCAGAGAGGTCAACACGCCGGTCTAAATCCGAAGTGCGAAGGGGTCTTGGGCCATCGCCCTTTGCACTCCTGCACGTTGTGTGGGTGGTCGGGGCCCAGGCGCAACACTGTATACACAAGTGACGTAACCAGCCCACCCCAACAATCAGCCCGCATCTCTGAGCCGTGACATCTGAAGAACTTTCGGCTGATACATATGACGTAGAGGGTCCCATAACCATTATCCCACGTGGTGGTAGTGCGTATAAGGCCAACGACCCACTCAGATCAAATACCCAAATCCATTAGGCGTATTTAGTAGCTCGCAGAGACGAACAGGATTCCTGTCGCTCCGACTTGGTAACACACGGCTCGCGGGTGCTCTTGGAGCCGACCCATCTTTATCAAATGACAGTAGTAAAGTCAAAGTACCCGTGTGTCCAAGGTATCGAGAAGGAATCCGAGGAATCACCCTCGATGGATTCCCACTTGAAGTATCGGTCAAGGTGAACCCAGAGGAATCACCCTCGATGGATGCACACAAGAGGAGTTGCATGATGGAAGCTTTATCGGAGGTGATGAAAGAGGAATCACCCTCGGTAACCCACAACCGGATAGCTATTCTACAGAGGCATCATCGGAAGTGAGATAAGAGGTATCACCCTCGGCACTCGGTGGTAGCTCCGCAGAGTCGAACAACTTAGGGGGAATGTGCGGTGAAGTGTTGGTCTCTGACCGTCGATCATACTGATCGAGTCACTGCTGGAAAAGCATGGCAATAAGGACAAGGGTGTGGGGCCATTGATGTATCACTAACCAGCCTATACTAAGCATATAGGATAATAGGTAAAGTATCAACAACAGGTTACAAAACCAGGCTATGCATCAGAATAGGAACTATTGGAACAGTAGCAGGGGCAATTCTAATGCAAGAATAAGAGGGAAAGAATAGGCGATATCTGGATGATCAAGGGGTTTGCTTGCTTGGAAGCTCTACTGAGAGGGGTTGGTCATCTGAAGGCTGCTTGTCTGGAGCGTAGTCGTACTCAGCTGCGTCGGTGGCGGTCTCGGCGTCTATCGGGAGAGAAGGAGGAGGAAGAAACAATAAATTCACGGCAACAATGCAACAATGATGCATGACATGCCTAAATGATATGCAGAGGTGATATATTGCCTCTCTAACTATTTTAGATAATTTAGGAATTTATTTGAAATTATTTTATTAAGGTCAAGCACTATTCATTTATTGGAAACAGGCAAAAAGTTCCATGTTCAGTATGTTAGAGGGGTGTGGCAGGTATGTGGGTAGGATATTCGGATTCGTCATATTTTTCTGATCAACTTTCATGAAGAATTTTTTTTCATCCGAGTTACGGTTTATTTTATATGATTTTTCAAAGTTTTAATCATTTTCTGGAATTTTCTGGAATTAATTATATTTCGAAAATATTAAATACTAAATTGCTATGGGTACACAGAAGTGTACCCAGAGATGCATATGTGTGGCTGACAGTGGGGCCCAGTCAACTGCCCAGTCAGCAGTTGACTGGGTCAACGTTGACTGGTCAAAGGTCCAGTCAGCAGAGGCTGACTGGTGGGCCCTCTGCTGAGTCAGCAGGGCACAGTCAGCAGACCTTATCCATTTGAACAGTAAATGTGGGCCCCACATGTCAGTTTATTAATTAACTAAATCATTTTCATTTGGCCTAATTAACTACGTGGGGCCCGGCTGTCAGTCAGTGCCTAGGGTTAGACTAATTAGGGGTTAGGGTTAATTAAACGGGCGGGCCCACACTGCAGTGGGTCAACCCACTGGTTAACACGTGCGCGCGGGCGCGTGCTTGCCGACGACGAACTACAGGGGCGGCGGCGGTCCACCGGAGCCGCACTCCGGCGACCAAACGGGCGGCGGCGCCTACCTAGCGGTCGAGCTCGATGCGCCGCATCCATCTAGCCTAACCGCGCAAGCAGGGAGTGGCCGGAGCGGCATATGCGGCGATGGCCAAGCGGTGGCAGCGGCGGCATTCGTCAACGGGGCGGCTACGGGACGCGGGGAAGAGAGGGAAGAGGTCCGGGAGGCGCGGGAACTCACAGTGAGCTCAATGCGGTGGTCGGAGGAGCTGGTGGAGGTAGAGGTGCGTGGATTGGCCGTAGCGGAGGAAGGAGACGTGGGCGACGACGGTGGGGGTCCCCGGCTTCGATCCGGTGGCGCGGAGGTCGTAGCGGAGGACGGCGGTCCTCCTGGGCACGCCGGCGTGGCGAGGGGTTGGCCGTGGCCATGAGAACGACGGCGGTGCGGCCATGGGCGCGCTCGAGCCCGCGCGGGAGGAAGAAGGGGCGAGCGAGAGGGGGTCTGAGGGGGGCTAGGGTTCCAGGGGGGGCGAGGGGGTCGGGAGGTCCTTATCCGAGTCAGGGTTCCAGCGGATGAGCGACGCGTGCGGCGTCGGCGATCTGGGCCGGCACTGTAGCAGGTGGGCCAACAGCACAGCGTAGATCTTTTCTTTCTTTTTATTTTATTTTCTGTTTTCCCTTTTAGCTATTGTTTTCTACTTCTTTAGGCCAGTAAATGATTTTAGTAAAATGTGGAGATGGCAACATAATTAGTAATGCAATATTATGTGCTGCCACAAAAAGTTTGGAAGCATAATAATTTCAATTGAATTTTGTAATAATGAAATTGGATTAAATAAAGCTGTTTTGGTCTCTGTTTTTATTAATTAAGGTCATTTAAATACTTCAATTAATGTTGGTTTCTATTTTACAATTACTTAATGATTATTTGCAAAATTATGAACACTTTAGTTTTGCAGTTTGAAGAAATATTAATTTGACTTGCATTTTAAATTTGAATTTGAGTTGGATTATTTCCTAAATGCAATTTGTTTAGGATGATCATGATGACAAGGCAATTTAATTAGCTTGATGACAGGGTTAAGATCTGGGGATGTTACAAGAGATCACCCTAATAAAAAGTGACTACCGCGCAATCAAAAAGGGTGCATCATAAGGGATTAACATCTCAGGCAATTCATAATATCATGATATGGTATAGCCCTTTCTGACCGAGAAATCTTTTATTTCTTCATCTTCGGCATTCGCATCGGTGTTGACCTTCACGAAGATTGCCACCACCTTGTCGATGCACCAGATAATATTGCTATCTCTATAGCTAATAAATAATTCATTACAACAAGGTTGACACGCAGGTCATTTAAAGTGACAATCATATGGCTCCAGCCATCGTGCCGAATCATGACTCGCAGGTCATGTTAATTTGACATCATATAGTCATCTCATACATAATCAAATTAATATGAGAACTGCTATACCACATCACATGCACATCCTGCAAAACCAAGTTAGACGCCTCTAATCGGTTTATGCAAAATTTTATTTTTCGTGGCTTCTAAGGTTTTGAAACAAACCGAAGCTACCAACGTCCATCATCAAGTATGATTATTCAAGTCGCTAGATTAACTTTGCGGGGTGTATGAAACACGAGATAATAAAATCTCGAGCCCCATACTGAACTTCGTCATACGCATGACCCTTTCGTCTGCGAAATTTCATCTTTCTTTTAACTATGGTGGAATTCAATGAACTGTTAGCACTTCATCGATCAATTAGGATCGCGAATTGCCAGAACTTTGAAACTCCACCATGCCGTTATCAAGATCAGAAATACGCAAATTCAAGGAAGCAACAGGAACATCGGGTAACAGATTTCATCTGCTACCCGCACAAATATTTTTCAGTAATAGAACTCATCTACTACAAATTATATTGTGCAACTGTCGTGGTATTCTCACGGGGGGTGCGCGATTCATGGCAGATGCCATGGGATGGCTTGAGGTGGGGTTATGAGAGGACGCCGGTGGGTTCCGGAGGCGAGGTTGGCACGAGCAAGTGCGAGACACGAGACGTACCCAGGTTCGGGGCCCTCTGGAGAGGTAACACCCCTAATCCTGCCGAGTGTAGTATGGGAAGCACAAGGGCTACAAGGTCGCTCCTGGAGCTGTTTGGACGGAGGAGGGAGAAGGGGCTAGGCCACCGTTCTGCCTCTCCGACGGGAGTGTGTGTGAGCTCTGCGGAGTGAGGAGTCACTAAAGGGAAGTGAAGAGCAACTATGCAACGGGAGAGAGTGAACCGGAGGAAGCCAACTAGAATGTGAACCGACCTCTCTGCATGGAGGCCTCCCTGGGGGTCTTATAGGCCGACCCCCAGGGTTAGAATGGTAACGTTACAGAGGCGCGGGCCCCTGGTGTCATTGACCTGGAGCCGGCGGTGGGGGCCGCCGGGTCGCCGGGTCGCCAGGTACGCCGCACCTGCCTGGCGCGGGGCACTGTGGCGGGTCTTGTCTCTCGTCAGTCTGGGTACAAGGCACTGTGGCACGTCTTGTCCGTCGTCAGAGGGAGGTCGGCGCCGTTGTTTCTACAGGACCGCGCCTCCCTGACATCGCCCGCCTCGGGCGGGGGCGCAAGGAAAACTGCAGCCTCGCCTGTTCTGTCAGCGTAAAGGAAGGAGCGCTGTAGCCACGCTTGCTTCGTCGCGAAGGCTTCGTCCCCCCGTGGCCAGCCGGCCAGGCCGAGTCGTCGTGCCGAGCCGGCTCGCGACGGGGAGCCGGCATACTGGCAAGCCGGCCTGAGGGACTCGACCTGCTCCGATGATTTTCGGAAAGGGATCCGGGTTCCGTTGCCTACCCGGGGGTCATCCCCCCGACAGTAGTCCCCGAAGCTGTGAAGGTCCGCCGGCTACAGACAGGGGGGCCTTCGCAGCTTACCCCCCTGAGGAGCCGGTTTGTTGATGAAGTGCTGGAGTCCGGTCGGGTGGCTTCGTCTGGCCGCTCGTCGGCACCGCGGCAGCGGGCGCCGGGAACACCCATTGGGGGCCGGCTTCCGGAGACCGGGTCGAGGCACCCCGGCCTGGGCGGGAAACGGAAACGCCCGCCAAATGAGTCTTGCTTTGTACGCCGATTCGCGCCCGCCGCAGCCTGACGGGCTGCCACGTGCAGCCTCGCGGCGGCCGAGGCCTGCCAGCCCACGCGCGCGACGGGACGTGACTGTGGCCCGGGCCCGCCACGACGCGCCCTCGGCCCGCGCGCGATGGATTTACTGTGGCGGCCGTTGGCGATTGCGCTTCCCCGCGCAGCCAATGCGCGTGGGGAACGTGCGCGCATAGTGCGGGGGAGTGGGGATTGTAGGCGCAAACGATCCCACTCCCCCACGATTTCTTGCGGTTATAAATGAGACATAGGGAAAGGTGCGATGGAAACGTTTCCGCACACTCCCACCCCTTGCTCCTCTTCTGCTTTCTCTTCTTCTCCGTCGCGCCCGAGCGAAACGCTGCCGCCGTCACACGCCTCGCCCACGCCTGCTGCCGCGCACCGCGCCCGAGCCCCGCAGCGCGCTACTCTCCCTTACTCTTCTTCATCGCCGCACTTCGTCGCCCGTAGAACCCTCCAATGGTGCTGCCGAAGGGCTCTTGGGAGGGTTCCATCACGACCGAGCAGAACATCCGGTATCTTCGCCGTACGAAGCGGCTGCCGCCGGCGGAGGCGCTGCTCGCGCGCGCGCCGGGCTCGGAGAGGGTGCCGCAGCCGCGGGAGGGCGAGCACGTTGTTTTCTTCTCGCATTTCGAGCGCGGGTTCGGCCTTCCCGCAAGCCTCTTCTTCCGCGCTTGGCTCGACTTCTTCGGGCTGCAGCCGCATCACCTCGTCGCCAACACCGTGCTGCAGGTTGCCGGGTTCGCCACGCTCTGCGAGGGTTATCTCGGCATGTTGCCGACCATGGATCTGTGGGCGAAGATGTTCTTCCTCAAGCAACAGGGGGCGTCAGCCGGCGTGATGTCCGATTGCGGCACAGCGGTGGTTACCGGCCGGGTGAACGGGCCGTTTCCCAAGCTGCCGCTTGAGGACTCGGCCAAGAAGTGGCAGACGACGTTCTTCTACGTCCGGAACGCCGACCCGGCGGTGGACGTCATCAACCTTCCGCCGTTCGTTGACGTTCCGCCGCTCGAGAAGCCGAACTGGGGTTACTGCCCCAAGAAGCCGCAGCAGGAGATGGTGAACATCTGCGGCCGGGTCGGGGAGCTGACGGACCGCGAGGGGCTGAAGCCGGTCGACCTCATCGCGGCCTTCATCGCCCGCCGGGTGCTGCCGTTGCAGCGCCGGGCACACCAGATCTGCGACATGAGCGGCCGGCACGACCCGACCTGGATGTCGACCAAGGAGTTGTCGCCGGCCGGGATCACCCAGCGGGTGAACTACATCTCCAAGGCCGGGCTGAAGGCAGAGGGGTGGAGCTTCTGGAAGGAGCCCTATCACTGGGCGAACCCAGCGCCGGCGGTGAGTCCCTAGTCTCTATTTTTTGCTGCTTCAACGCTATTCTTGTGTCCTGACGCGACGGGAGGGCCGCAGCTGTTTGCCAGCCAGCGGAACCATGACGGGCCGAATCCCCAGTTCATGCTGGCCGACCTGCCCGACTCGGACGCGGAGGAGGCCGGCGCCGAGGCAGAGGAGGGGGCGGTCGAAGCGCGCCTGGCCGACGCCGCGGCCAGCGGGTCACGGAATGCGGGTGAGTCTCCGCCCTCGGATCCTTTTCGCGACTGGCCGAACTACGACGACGAGGGCCTGACCGGTGCCCACGGTGCAGCGCCCTCAGCTGGGGAGGACGCCAGCGTCGACCACCCAAGGCGGCTGCGGAAGGCGGCCGGCGCCGGGCCGGCTCGTGCGGCGGCGTCTGTCAGCCGGCCGCATGGGAAGGAGGCGGCCGAGGCGAGGCCGGCCGCGAAGCGCCCGACGGCGATGGGTCCGGCGCGCGAGACGGCCGTCGTCAAGAAGAAGCGCCGGCTCGCCCCGTCCGTGGGCCCGAGGCGGGAGGTCCCGACGGTCATTGGGTAAGTATCTCTTGTCTTATTTCTGAACCTTGCTTGTTTAATCAGTGGGGGCGCGCCATCTTGTGGTTTATCTTTTTCTTCCTTATGCCTTCGCCGTGACAAATCTGTCGTGTACAGGTCGGCTCTTGACATGGCGGTGGCGGCGACAGAGGCCGCGGCGGGCGAGGCCGTCTGGAGGAAGACCCGGAGCAGCGCCATCGACCGCGAGCCGGGCCGGACCGCGGAGGAGGACCTCGAGGCCCGCCAGTCCGGCCAAGATCTTGACGCGGTGACGCGCGCCACCTGGCGGGATCGGGGCGAGGCCGAGAAGGCGATTTAGGAGGCCTCGGCCTAGGCATGGGAGAGGGCCTCCGCGAAGCGGGCCAGGCCTACCGTGGATCCGGCCTGGCCGGAGATGGAGAGGGGCTCGGCACCGGTGATGACGATCATCGAGCCGCAGCCGGAGGGAGCGGGCGAGCCAGAGAGGTAGGCGGAGCCGGCCGGCGGCGAGTCGGACGTCGATGAGAACATCGTCGTGGACACGCCGCCCCGGACCAACCCTGCGGGGGGAGGCGTGGGCGGCGGAGAGAGACGCGAGGCGGACTCCGCGCCATCCGGCCAAGCGCTGCCGACACCGGCCTCGGAGGCCGCGACCAGGAACGCCGGTACTCTGGTGGTTGTGCCGCCCCAAGCCGCCACGAACTCCGAGCGGCCGGGTGGGAGCAGATCCGGCGCTGGGACCGCGATCCAGCAGCCGTGGGCGAGCTCTGGCGAGGCTGTGGTCGGGCCGAGAACCCGGGAGGACGACGCGGCGGACGCCCTGCGCTGGCAGCTTCGTGGTCGGAGCGAGCGCCTGCAGGCCTTCGTCCGGGAAGAGCAGGACCGGGCGCGGAGTCTGGAGCAGGCGATCGCGGTGACTTTTTCTTTTTTGCTTGTCTTGGTTGCTGAATCAGTGGGGGCGCGCCAGCGCACCCACTGGGTGTAGCCCCCGAGGTTCGGCCGGGCTGCGGAGCCGCCGGGTCGAATCTTATAGCTCATCTTTGCATTCTTCTAATCTTCTGTCTGCGCGCAGCATCTGTACGACCTGCGGGCCAGCGCGTACAACCGGCTCCGGGAGCGGTACCGCGAGGCCAAAGCCCAGCTTGCCGCCAAGGAGGAGGAGCTGCGTCGGGTCCAAGGTACGCCTTGCATGCCTTCAGTGGGTGCGCGCCAGCGCACCCACTGGGTGTAGCCCCCGAGATTCGGGCCGGACTGCGGAGCAGCCGGGTCGAATCTTATGGCTTTGTCTTTTTCTTCTAATCTTTGCTTCCGGCATCTAACCGAGAACCTTGTCGCGCAGCCGACGCGGCCGAGGTGCCAGGCCTCCGAGGCCGACTTGCCGAAGCCGGCGAGCAGCGCGATCGTGCCGTCGGCGACCGCGACCGGCTCCAGTCCGAGGTGGACCGGCTAGTGGCCGAGAAGGCCAAAGCGGAGGACGCCCACCAGGCGGAACTGGGCCAGCTGGCGGGGGAACGCGGCAAGGCGGCCGAGGAGCTAGCGGACGCCGACAGGAGGATCGCCCAGCTCGAGAAGGATCTCGAAGCCCAGGCTCGCGCGTCGGCGATCCGGGAGAACGGGATGCTGGGCGAGGCGCAACACCTCGACGAGACCTTCGCCCGTAAGTGCCATTTTTTCTTTGGGCCGGCTGGCGTAGCCGGCAAGTTGCTTGTCTTTGACTTTGTTTCTTTCCTTTGCCAGGAGTCTTCCCGGAGACGCAGGAGGCGGCCGATGCGGCCGTGTACACCCACCGGGCGGAGCAGCGCGAGCTAGGGACGGACATCGACGCCTACGCCGCCTGGTCCTTCTCGGAGCTCGTCCTCGCCGGCGAGGCCCGTCTTCGGGCCGTGGAGGGGCAGATGCACCGCCTTTTTGAGGCCGGCTTGGGCATGGCGAGCGGCCTCTGGCCGAGCGCAGCGGTGCCGAACAGCGTCACCCGGCTGGCGCAATGGCTGTAGGCCGGGGTAGAGCGACTCGGCGCGTGGAGAGCCTCCGGGGCCCGCGCCGGAGCGGAGACGGCGCTGCGCTTCGTCGTGTCCTGGTACCCGGGCGTGGACCTCAACCGCCTGGCGGCACAGCGGGCCGGCGCGGAGGAGGACTTGGCTGCGCGGGCGCAGTGAATTGCCGGGCGGGCCAGTTACCTGGCCTCGTTTGCCCCACACGACGAGTTCGTCCTGGAGCGGACGGAAGACGGCGAGGAGGTCCCCGCCGACGAGTTCGGCTTGCTGCTGAACGACCCGGACGGCAGCTCGGCCGAGACGGGTGCCTATGCCGATGACGAGGCCGACCCTGACGACGACGCCGCGGCCGAGAGGACGGCGGAGAGCGCTGGACCCGACCCGGCGGCTGCGTCCACCTCGGCTGTGCCGACCCCGGCGGGAGATGACGCGGGTGCTGCTTAGGGCTTTTGCTTTTCTCCGTTTTATCCTTCCTGTACTCAAACTCTGTTAGGTAGCAGGTCCACCCACTGGGGGTGTAGTTCCATGTAATGAACTTGTGGCCGAAGGCCCATGCTGTATATAAATTTTGCATGTGATTTTGCTTTTTGCTGTTCGGCCTTAGCCTTTTCTCGTTTGTCTTTTCTTCGAGCTTCGTTCCCGCTAGCCGGACAGCCGGGTTGCGGACTGTGGCTAGGACGGGGATTCGGCTTTGAGAGCGGACGCACAATACTTAGGCTTTTTCAAGCGTTGAGCGCGAGCGAAGCACCCACTGGGCCGCCTGGCGGCAGGTGGCGAAGCCGCCTGGCGCGCAGCCGGTCGTGCGGCGAATTAGTGAGGGCGGGTAGGGCCGGGTTGGCCGAGCCGGGCTCTCCTCCTTAGCCGTTCTTATGTGACGATGCTTCCGGCCTTTGGCTCTTGCCGGCCGGACAGCCGGGAGCCGGCTGTGGCTGGCGAAGAGAGGGCTGTGGCGGTTCGTACGCGTCGAGGTGGACTAAGGAGAATATGGCGAGGCGCGGTCTGGCCGGCTAGCCCCCGAGCCCCTGAGCCGGCTGGGCCGACTCGGCGGGTGAAACGAAAACGGGGAAGTGTGCGGACACAGAACTTAGTAAAAAAGGGAAAAGGAAGCCCCCGAGCCGGCTATGCCGACTCGGCGGGACAAATGAAAACGGGGGGGGGGGGGGGGCTTCCTGCTTTCATTACATTCAAAAGGCGGTGATACATACATGCACGAGTTCAACTGTAAAACGGTCGGAGGAGCTCCGCGTTCCAGGGCCGGCTGGACTCCTCGCCGGCTGCATCTCGCTTGCGCTTGTTCGGCTTCTGCGCGTCGATGAGGTAGTATGCGTTCCGGTCGCAGAGAGCCTTGCTGACGATGAAAGGGCCCTCCCAGGGGGAGGCCAGCTTGTGCTGTCCGGCTGTCCGCTGGACGAGCCGGAGTACGAGGTCGCCTTCGCGGAACGCGAGGGGCTTGATCTTCTTGCTGTGGTAGTGGCGCAGGCCTTGTTGGTAGATGGCGGACCGGCTGAGGGCCAGAAGGCGCGCCTCCTCGAGCAAGTCGACGCCGTCTTCGCGTGCCTCTTTTGCTTCGGCTTCTGTGTACATGGTCACCCGGGGCGAGTCGAACTCGATGTCGGTTGGAATGATCGCTTCGGCTCTGTAGACGAGGAAGAACTGGGTGAACCCGGTGGAGCGGTTGGGTGTCGTCCGGAGACTCCAGAGGACGGCCGGCAGCTCATCGAGCCAGCTGCCGGGTGAGCGCACGAGCGGCTCGACGAGTCGCGGCTTGATGCCGGCTAGGATGAGGCCGTTTGCCCGCTCGACCTGGCCGTTCGACTGGGGATGTGCGACGGAGGCCAAGTCAAGCCGGATGCCGGATGCAGAGCAGTAGTGGGTCAGTGCGCCCTTGGCGAAGTTGGTGCCGTTGTCCGTGATGATGCTGTGCGGCACGCTGTAGCGAACCGCGATGTCCTTGATGAACCGGACGGCTGTGGGCCCGTCGAGCTTCTTGATCGTCCCGGCCTTGATCCACTTGGTGAATTTGTCGACGGCGACCAGTAAGTGCGTCATGCCGCCTCGGGCGGTCTTGAAGGGCCCCACCATGTCGAGTCCCCAGATGGCAAAGGGCCATGTGATCGGGATGGTTTGGAGGGCTGAAGCCGGCTGGTGGCTGCGCTTGCCGAAGCGTTGGCAGCCCTCGCACTTGAGGACCAGTTCCTCGGCGTCTTGCAGGGCCGTGGGCCAGTAGAACCCGTGGCGGAAAGCTTTGGCCACCAGGGATCTTGAGGCGGCGTGGTGTCCGCACTCGCCCTGGTGGATGTCGAGGAGGATCTCGATCCCCTTGCTCTGCTCGACGCAGCACTGGAACACGCCCGTCGTGCTGCGTTTGACGAGCTCGTGGTTGATGATGCTGTAGGCGGACGCGCGCCGCTGCGCTTGCCGGGCTTCCGTCTCATCGCAGGGAAGGTCGCCGTCTTCCAGGAAGGCGAGGATTGGCTGAGCCCAGGACGGCGCCGTCACCACCGTGAGGACGGCCGTCGGGATGGGATCCGGGACGGCGGCTCCCGAGCCGGAACCGGCAGCCCCTGAGCTTGGGACGGCAGCCCCCGAGCCGGAGCCGGCAGTCCCCGCGCTGGAGCCAGCAACCCCCGGGCTGGAGACGGCAGTCCCCTGGCCGGAGCCAGCAGCCCCCGAGCTGGAGACGGCAGTCCCCGAGCCGGAGCCGGGAACTCCAGGGTTGGGTGGGGGCTCGTCGGGGTCGTCCGGGACGAAGATGGATTCCGCAGGTGCTCGAGGGAGACGGCTTGATGGACGGCTTCCGCAGGTGCTCGAGGGAGACGCCGGCCGGGATGGCTTGCCGGGTGGAACCCACTTTGGCCAGGGCGTCGGCTGCTTCGTTGTCCGCGCGTGGGACGTGGAGGAACTCGCAACCGTCGAAGCCGCCGGAGAGTTGCTGGGCCAAGAAGCGGTAGCTGGCCATGTTGGCGTCTTTCGCATCCCAGTCGCCGGAAACTTGTTGCATCACCAGGTCTGAGTCGCCGTAGCAGAGGATGCGCCGGATGCCGATCTCCCTGGCCAGCCGGAGACCGTGCACGAGAGCTTCGTACTCGGCCACATTGTTGGAGGCGGTGAAGTGGATCTGCAGCACGTACCGCAGCCGGTCGTTCTTGGGGGAGGACAGGACAATGCCGTTGCGCATCTTGGAGCCGTCGAAGTGCATGCGCCAGTGAGTCGACTCGGGCGCCGGCGGTAGGTACTGGGTCTCGGTCCAGTCGACGAGGAAGTCGGCCAGCGCTTGGGACTTGATGGTGGTGCGCGGCTCGTAGAGGATCGTGTGGCCGGCTAGCTCGATGGCCCATTTGGCCACCCGGCCAGAGGCATCCCGGCAGCCCATGATTTTGCCAATGGGGGCCGTGCTCACCATGGTAATGGTATACTCTTGGAAGTACTGCCTCAGTTTCTTGGCGGCGAAGTACACGCCGTAGCACATCTTCTGGTAGTGGGGGTAGTTCTGCTTGGAGGTGGAGAGGACCTCGCCGAGGAAGTACACTGGGCGCTGAACCGGCTGTACCTTGCCCTCCTCCGGGCACTCGACGACCAGCACCATGCTGACGGCTCGGGTGGTGGCGGCGACGTACAACAGGAGTGGCTCTTTCTCAGCCGGCGCGGCCAGGACGGGCGCGGTGGACAGCATGCGCTTGAGGTCGCGGAAAGCTTCGTCCGCCTGGTCGCTCCACTCGAACGCCGTCGTCTTCTTCATCAGCTGATATAGGGGCAGGGCCCTCTCCCCCAGCCGGCTGACGAACCGGCTGAGAGAGGCCAAGCAGCCGGTGAACTTCTGGACGTCGCGCAGCCGGGTCGGCTTGCGCATGCGCTCGATCGCCTTGATCTTCTCCGGGTTGGCTTCGATGCCGCGCGCCGAGACGAGGAAACCGAGGAGCAGACCAGCCGGCACGCTGAAGACGCATTTCTCCGGGTTGAGCTTGATCTGGAACCGGCGCAGGTTGGCGAAAGTCTCCTTGAGGTCGGCCATGAGCGTGAGGTGCTGCTTGGTCTTCACCACGATGTCGTCGACGTAGACGTGCACATTTCTGCCGAGCTGGGGCAGCATGCATTTCTGCATGCAGCGCTGGAAGGTGGCGCCGGCGTTCTTCAGGCCGAACGACATGGTGATGTAGCAATACACCCCAAAGGGCGTGATGAAGGACGTCTTGAGGGCGTCGGCCGGGTCCAGCTTAATCTGGTGGTAGCCGGAGTAGGCGTCCAGGAAGGACAGGAGCTCGCAGCCGGCTGTGGAGTCGATGACTTGGTCGATCCGGGGCAGAGCGAACGGGTCTTTGGGGCATGCCTTGTTCAGGCTGGTGTAGTCGATGCACATGCGCCAGGTGCCATTTTTCTTCAAGACGAGGACCGGGTTGGCCAGCCATTCCGGGTGGAACACTTCCATGATGAACCCGGCTTTGAGCAGCCGGGCGATCTCTTCACCGATGGTTCTTCGCTTCTCCTCGGAGAAGCGGCGTAGCGGCTGTCGAATAGGCTTGGCGTCCTTGCGGACGTGAAGTTTGTGCTCGGCGAATTCCCTCGGGACACCCGGCATGTCTTTGGGAGACCATGCAAAGATATCCTGATTCTCACGGAGGAAATCGACGAGCTCGCCTTCCTATTTGCTGTCGAGGCCGGTGCCCATGACAACGTGCTTGCTGGAGCTGGGGTCGTCCGGGTTGAGCGGGACCCGCTTCGTGTCCTTGGCCGGCTTGAAGGAGGCTTCGTTGGCCGGCTTGGGTGGAGCCGGCACGGCCGACTGTGCGTTAGCCAGCACCACGATCCTGTCGAGCTGGCGCCTCTCCTCGGCGATGACCAGCGACTCGGCCAGCTGGGAGCCGGCTTTGGCGCACTCGAGGGACTTCTTGTAGTCGCCGACGACGGTGATGAGACCCTTGGGACCTGGCATCTTCAACTTCAGGTAGGCATAGTGGGGGACCGCCATGAATTTGGCCATCGCGGGCCGGCCCAGCAGCGCGTGGTAGGGGCTGGCCAGGTCGACCACCTCGAACCAGATCGGTTCGCGGCGGAAATGGCTGCTGGAGCCGAACAGGACGTCAAGCCGGATCCGGCCGATCGGGGAGCAGGAGAGTCCCGACACGATGCCGTGGAACACCGTCCGGGTCGGCTCCAGCTGTCGCGCCTCGATGCCGAGCTTGGTCATGGTGTCGTGGTACAGGATGTTGATGCCGCTGCCGCCGTCGATCAGCACCCGCGAAAAGCGGCAGGTGCGTTTCTCGGAGATGAGGGTGGGGTCGAGCACGAGGGCGTAGCCACCCGGCGTGGGCATGACGGCCGGATGGTCCTCCCGGGTCCAGCTGACCGGCCGGTCAGACCAGTGCATGTACTGGGGAACCGGGGGGACGATGGCGTTCACCTCGGCCGCGTGCTTGTGCTTGGCGTGCTTGTCATACCCCTCGCTGGTGAAGACGACGTAGGATGCGTCAGGGCGCGGGAAAGGGTCGCCGGCGAGGGCGCCGGGTGGCGGTGGCGGCGACGGGAGCGGTGGCTGCCGCGAGCCGGCTCCCCCGGCTCCGGGTGGCGGTGGCGGAAGGCTGCCCTTCAACAGGCGCTGGGTGAAACTGCACTGCCGGAGCGTGTGCGTCGACGGCTTCGCGCCGCTGTGGTTCTTGCAGGGGGCGTCGAGCATCTGCTCGAAGGTCAGCTTGGGCTGCCAGGCGGCTTTGCCAGTGCGCGGGCGCTGGCTGGCGCCTTGCTCGGCCGGCTGCTCCCCTTCCACGGCGGCGACTTGCCGGTTGTCGTAGCGGGGCGCCGGCGGGTCGTTCCTACGCTTGCCGTTGTTGTTGTTGTCTTGGCGGCGCTGGCCGCCGTCGCCAGCAGGCTTGGGAGGAGCCGGCTAGACAGGGAGGAGCATGCCGTCTGCGTCGATCGTGATCTTCACATTCATCGCGGAGTCGGCTGTAGCGTACTTGTCCGCCACAGCCATGAGCTCCGCCAGGGTCTCCGGCTCGTCGCACACCAGCCGGTGCTTGACCAGAGAGCCGTCTAGGCATCCGTCGATGAAGTACTGGATGGCCTGGACCTCGTGGACCCCTTCGCAGGAGTTGCGAAGCTCCGTCCACCGCGTGAGGAAGTCGCGCAGGGGCTCGCCCGGCTTCTGGATGCACATGGAGAGCTGGCGAGGCTTGCCGGGTCACTTGTAGGTGCTGGTGAAGTTGCGGATGAACGCGTCTTCGAAATCCAGCCAGGAGTTCACGCTGCCGGCCCGGAGGCTGTTAAGCCACGTCCGGGCCGAGCCGAGCAGCATGAGGGGGACGTAACGGACAGCCACGCGCCGGTTGCCGCTGGCTATGCCGACAGCTGTGGTGTAGTCAGTTAGCCAGTCCTCCGGCTTGGTGGCGCCGGTGTACTTTGGGGAGTCGCGAGGTAGCGAGAAGCCTTTGGGGAAGGGTTCTTCGCGAATGCGGGGGCCGAAGCACGCCGGGCCGACAGAGCTTTCCTCCAGGGCCGTGAAGCGCGCCAGCCGGTCGATGCGCTGACGGGCATCGCTTTCGTCGTAGGGCTCGCGGGGGCTGAGTCGGTCAGCCATGGGACCGTGGGGACCGATTCGATCGGCCACGGGACCGCGGGGAGCAGGAGCTTCTGGGGCCGGCTCGTGCCGCCGAGCCGGCCGCACAGGGGGCTCCGGCTACTGAACCCGGCCGTCGCCGGCCGTCTCGCCGGCGTTGCCGTCTCCAGCGGTGGTGGCGCGGTTATGCCGGCTCCGACCGGACCGGTGCCGGCCAGAGCGGCTCGCGCTAGTGGCGTGCGAAGATGTCTGCCGCGCGTCCCGGAGAACCTCTCCGGGTTTCCGGTATTCCCTGCAGTGGAGCCGGATGGCTGGGCCATATCGAAACGCGCCTGCTGCTCGTTTGCCGCGGCGATGAGGTCGCGGATGCGCTGCTGCTGCTGCAGCAGCTCCTCGCCCTCCAGGAACTCGAGATCCGCCATAGCCGCCTGCGCCGCGCGCATGTTCTTGACGGGGGTGTCGTAGATGGGCCGGCTTGCGCCTAGTGCACGGCCGAGTGCGCCCCCACGAATCCGCACCTCCGCGACCCAGCTGGGCTCGGCGGCGGGCGGAGTGAAGCCGTGGGCGCTGTCGTACACACGCTGTGCGGACTCCAGCCGGCGCCGCGCGGCTGCGAGCTCCGTGGCCTCGACCAGCAGATGCTGGCGGTCCTCGTTGAGCCGAGCCGCTGCGGCCGCCGAGTCGGCGTCGGGCGTGATGGGGGCTTACAGACTCAGGATCGTCTCGCGGAGCGGGTCGGCCCGACGAGGAGGGGCCGCAGCCGCGGCAACCTTCTCCTTGGCGCGCGGGGAGCCGGAACTGGTGCCGATGGTTAGCACCTCCGCGCGGACGCAAAGAGCGGCGACGTCGTCGGAGACGGCGCAGCTAACGGGGACAGGCGAGTCGGAGCAATTGCGCACTTCGCTGGGAAACACGTCGGGGACGAGCGCGACGAAGACGCGCAGCGCGCCGAAGGGGACGACGAGGCAGCCTGCGGGGCAGGCAACGTCCGCGCCCGGCGCAGCGCTGCAGCCGGCCGGTTTGGCCGTGCGAGGCGCACAGACCAAACTGTGCACGATGCGCTCGCCGGAGCTGGTGAAGGGCCTCATCCGGAACTTGACTCCGGCCGGCGCCGCGAGCAGCCCCACGGTGGGCGCCAACTGTCGTGGTATTCTCGCGGGGGGGTGTGCGATTCACGGCAGATGCCATGGGATGGCTTGAGGTGGGGTTATGAGAGGACGCCGGTGGGTTCCGGAGGCGAGGTTGGCACGAGCAAGTGCGAGACACGAGACGTACCCAGGTTCGGGGCCCTCTGGAGAGGTAACACCCCTAATCCTGCCGAGTGTAGTATGGGAAGCACAAGGGCTACAAGGTCGCTCCTGGAGCTGTTTGGACGGAGGAGGGAGAAGGGGCTAGGCCACCGTTCTGCCTCTCCGGCGGGAGTGTGTGTGAGCTCTACGAAGCGAGGAGTCACTAAAGGGAAGTGAAGAGCAACTATGCAACGGGAGAGAGTGAACCGGAGGAAGCCAACTAGAATGTGAACCGACCTCTCTGCATGGAGGCCTCCCTGGGGGTCTTATAGGCCGACCCCCAGGGTTACAATGGTAACGTTACAGAGGCGCGGGCCCCTGGTGTCATTGACCTGGAGCCGGTGGTGGGGCCGCCGGGTCGCTGGGTTGCCGGGTCGCCAGGTACGCCGCACCTGCCTGGCGCGGGGCACTGTGGCGGGTCTTGTCTCTCGTCAGTCTGGGTACGAGGCACTGGGGCACGTCTTGTCCGTCGTCAGAGGGAGGTCGACGCCGTTGTTTCTACAGGACCGCGCCTCCCTGACACCGCCCGCCTCGGGCGGGGGCGCAAGGAAAACTGCAGCCTCGCCTGTTCTGTCAGCGTAAAGGAAGGAGCGTTGTAGCCACGCTTGCTTCGTCGCGAAGGCTTCGTCCCCCCGTGGCCAGCCAGCATGGGCCAGCCGGCCAGGCCGAGTCGTCGTGCCGAGCCGGCTCGCGACGGGTAGCCGGCGTACTGGCAAGCCGGCCTGAGGGACTCGACCTGCTCCGAAGATTTTCGGAAAGGGATCCGGGCTCCGTTGCCTACCCGGGGGTCATCCCCCCGACAGCAACACCCATACATCTCTATGTATTCTAGATCATAACCTGCATCTACGCATAGCAGGGCTCATGATGCCACTGTAGGGGAACGCAGCAGAAAACAAAAATTTCCGCACTAAGAACACGCCCAGGATCACTATGGAGATGCATACAAGGTTTTGATCTGATCATTACCGACTCGTAGCGCAGCGGAAGTAGAGTCGATGTAGATCGTCGGTGCAGATCCCCACAGCTAGGATTTACAACCTCCCAACCGCGAGGATGTACTCCCTCATCTGCCCCCGGACAGTTCCTCGGACAGCCCTTCGGGAGGCGGTCGGACAGTCCCCCAGACGGTGTCACGGACAGCCCTCCGGGAGGCACACACAGAATCTCGGACGGTCACTTGGACAGCCCTTCGGGAGGTACTCTCGAATAGCCCCTCGGGCAAAAAGATCGAACCTACGACCTCTCTACGGGGTTGCACACATACGGTGTCATCTATCCGACAGGGCTTCGCCGTCCAGAACTAGTTCCCACCGGAACCCAGACAGCCTTTCAGCTCTACGAAACTATTTCGCGGGGAGGGAGAGAGAAGGCCAGATCATGCATGGCATTTGTATGTGAGAAAGAGTGTGTCTTGGAGAGCACCTCTCCACCTCTATTTATAGGCCAAGCCCAAGGGTAAGGTGGCTTCTCCAAGAAGCCAATAGGGGAAAATACCAAAAGGCCCTCAAGGTGGCTTCTCCAAGAAGCCACCAAAAAGTGTTTTTCACTATTCATGAAAACATTTTTCCGCGACCGTTAAAACCAAAAATATTTCTATAGGTCTTAGAACATATGCAGTACCCACTAAAATAATTTAGGACGCATTCCGAAACAATTCCGGATTAGTGATTTTCATCTGCGAAAAGCAACCAAAGCGGTTCCGGCAGCTCCGGAACATTTCCGGGTTTTTTCTCCGGAAAAATCCCAGAAGTTCCCAGAACAATTCTGGCACCCTCTAAGAATTTCCAAGCGTGTGCCAAAACCATTTTAACTTAATGGTATACTCTGAAACAACCTTTCGGTTTTACCGAAACTATTTCGGTGTTCTCTCTCCGGAACTCTTCCGCTGTCTCCGAAACTTTTCCGGTGACTTTCTCTCAGACTCCCTGTCTAGTATTCAGCAGATAGATGACCCTTAAGCGTGTGACCCTATAGGTTCGGTGAAGTATAGACATGACCGGAACACTTTCCGATCAATGATCAACATCGGAGCCGTGGACACCCATATTGACCCCTATACCCACACGAATAAATATTCGAGTGAACCTCCAGTTTGCCGTGTGCTATTCCTGTTGCTTCATGATATGTTACAAATACCCGAGGTGAGAATCATCGGCATCCCCATGGATCAGAACTTGTCCACAATGCTAGTTACCTCATTACCAGTTTTGTTCTCTTTTCTCATTTCCGTGTTCCGGCATCCCTGTGATCAAATCACAATGTGTCTGGCCAGACGATGGTGGATACCGTAACACCGAGAGGGCCCATAGATATCTCTCCATCGTCGGAGGAGCAAATCCCAATCTTGAGCTATCAAGTCCCTTGTCATACTTTCCCATGAACCCGTAAGCTGCCGTAATAGCCACCCAGTTACGGATGACGTTTAACAAACCCCAAAGTTCATGAATCAAGCATGAAGGAACTCGATACTCTCATGGTCTAAGGAATTATGCAAACGATAACTTTCTCTGTGTTATTAACCATTAACTTGTGATGAATGTATCTCATAGCATAACATCAATTCAGGTCGATTCAACACAAGTGTTCTCCTAACATTGTGCCCTCAAAGTTGCCGGCATAGTCATGCCCATGATCAGGAAAACAGAACCATCATGCAACACTTGAGCTAGTCTTAGAGGCCAGACTAGGAATACATTTTTCCGTTTATTATTCCACACGTGCATATGAGTCTTCCTCCAAGCCTCGTGGTTATTGTAGACTCGAGAACCATAGCAGTTATAGCATGGAACATAAACATAATTATGAACATGGAGATAAACAATAACATTTATTATTGCCTCTAGGGCATATCTCCTACACGAACAGTGGGCGGGGAGCAGATGGGTGCTAGCACGCTATTCGCTGTAATGCCTAGGGCGGGCGAGTCGGTGTACGACGACCCGGACAGGGAGATGCTCAACATCATCCACGACAGAGGCAAAGGAGGAGGAGGGGTCTATGAGGACAGGTAGGTGGAAGACTCAGATCCCACCCAGGCCGGCAGCTACCACCAGCAGCAGTCCTACACACAGACGGCCACGCAGTAGTCCTGCACCCAGACCGATGATGGCACACAACAACAATAGCATTGGGCCGCCGGATAGCAGCCTCCAGAGGGGGTGGAGGAAGAGGAGGATGACGGCGAGGACGATGATCCAGATGATACAATCGGCGACCCGAAGAAGAAGGGTAGAGGAGAAAGCTTCAACATGCGGGAGGACGAGTTGTTGTGCGATGCATAGTTGGCCACTAGCCTCGATCATGTCCATGGCACGGAGCAAAAGGGCACAACCTTTTGGAGGAACATTCACATATGGTTCCATGAACACAAGCATTTCGCGCCCTACTCCGACGCGGTCATCCGCAACCGTGAATGGAAGTTCCTCAACCATCGATGGTACACCATCCAAGAGGCCGTGTTGAAGTATTCTGGGCAAATGAAGCATCTCGTCACACGGTGGCCTAGCGGTGCACAAATCACCGAGCAAGTAAGTTGATCACTAGACGGACATGCATTGTCTTGTTGCTCACTAGTCGGATATGCTTAGTTTAGTTGATCACTAGCCGAACATGCATTGTTTTATTGCTCACTAGCTGGATATGCTTGTTTTGTTAATCACTAGCCGGACATGCATTGTTTTGTTGCTCACTAGCCGGATATGCATAGTTGACAATGTTTCACTTTGTAGCCTACTCGTGCTTGTTTGGTGTACAAGAAGTTGGAGAATAAGTCCTTCACCGTCATGCATTGTTGGTTGAAGTTGAATGGGCAACCGAAGTGGAACCTTTTCATAGCCAAGACCGCCGCCCAAGCGAACGAGGAAGAAACCGATGACCCTACCGACCCAACCCAAGAACCACCGAAGAAGGTTAGAAGAAATTTATGGGGGAAGAAGTGGGAGGAGGAGAGGGCGAAGTGAGAAGGTGTGATGGCCAAACAGACGGAGAGGTTCGAGGACATCTTGGTGAAGAAGGAGGAGTCTGATATCCCACAAGTATAGGGGATTGCAACGGTTTTTGCGGGTAGTATTTCACCCAGATTTATTGATTCGACACAAGGGGAGCCAAAAAATATTTGCGAGTATTAGCAGTTGAGTTGTCAATTCAACCACACCTGGAGAAATAAATATCTACAGCAAAGTGTTTAGTAGCACAGTAGTATGATAATTTCAATAGCAGTAGTAACAGTAGTAACAGTGACAGTAGCAGTTTTGTAGTGATTGTAACAGCAGCAGTAACGAGAGTAACTTAACAAAGATCAATATGCGAAAAGCGTAGTCATTGGATCAGTGATGGATAATTATGTTGGATGACATTCATCATATAACAGTCACAACCTAGGGCAATACACAATAGCTCCAATTCATCAATGTAATGTAGGCATGTATTCCGTATATAGTCATATGTGCTTATAGTAAGAACTTGCATGACATCTTTTGTCCTACCCTCCCGTGGCAGTGGGGTCCATAAGGAAATCTAAGGGATATTAAGGCCACCTTTTAATAGAGAACCGGAACAAAGCATTAACACATAGTGAATACATGAACTCCTCAAACTACGGTAATCACCGGAAAGAATCCCAGTTATTGTCACCTTGGGGTATGCGGATCATAACATGTAATAGGTGCATACAACTTGCAAGACAGGATCAAGAACACAAATATATTCATGAAAACATAGAGGGTTCAGATCTGAAATCATGGCACTCAGGCCCTAGTGACAAGCATTAACCATAGCAAAGTCATAGCAACATCAATCTCAGAACATAGTGGATACTAGGGGTCAAAGCCCTAACAAATTGACTTGATTACATGATAAATCTCATCCAACCCATCACTGTCCAGCAAGCCTACGAAGAAATTACTCACACACGGTGGTGAGCATCATGAAATTGGTGATGGAGGATGGTTGATGATGACGACGGCGTCGAATCCCCCTCTCCGAAGCCCCGAACGGACTCCAGATCAGCCCTCCCGATGAAGAACAGGAGGTAGCGGCGACTTCGTATCATAAAACACGATGAAACTGCTTCTCCTATTTTTTCTCGACGAAAGTGAATTTATAGCATTGGAATTAGGTCAGACGGCCGCTTGTGGGCCCCACAAGGCATCAAGGCGCGCCCTAGGGGAGGGGGTCGCGCCCTGTTGCCTTGTGGGCAACAGGTGGCCCCTCTTCTATTGATTCTTGTGCCAATAATTTTTATTTATTCCATAAAAAATCTCCAAAAAGTATCGTCCAATTCCGAGAACTTTGATTTCTGCACAAAAACAACACCATGGTAGTTCTGCTGAAAACAGTGTCAGTCCGGGTTAGTTTCATTCAAATCATGCAAATTAGAGTCCAAAACAAGAGCAAAAGTGTTTGGAAAAGTAGATACGACGGAGACGTATCAACTCCCCCAAGCTTAACACATTGCTTGTCCTCAAGCAATTTAGTTCACAAACTGAAAGTGATAAAGAAAAACTTTTACGAACCCTTTTGTTCTTGTATCCGTATATAAGCTTAAATAGTACCCAAGTTTTCAGCAAAGATCATGAACTAACCATGCTCATAATAATACTTAGAAACTACATTTACTCATATCAATGGCATAAACAACTAGCGAGCAATAATAATATATCTCAAGTGCCAACAATTTATCAAAACAATCATGATATAATATGATAACATGGTATCTCGCTAGCCCTTTCTGAGACCGCAAAACGTAAATGCAGAGCACCTCCAAAGTTCAAGCAGGCGACTAAACATTGTAATTCAGGGTAGAAGAGATCCAGTCATGATGCACACACCATTAACTATACTCAATGCATAAGGATGACAATAGTGCTCTCAGGATTGGTGCTTATAATGAGAAGGTGAGACTCAACAATAAAAGTAAAATGACATAAAAGTAAATAGATAGGCCCTTCACAGAGGGAAACAAGGATTTGAAGAGGTGCCAGAGCTCGAAGCTTAAATCAGAGATGAAAAACAATTTTGGGAGGTGTACTTTTCCTGTCAATGTCACGACCGAGAATTTTCAATATCTTCCATGCTAAACACATTATAGGCGGTTCCCAAGCGAAAAGGTAAAGTTTACTCCCCTCCACCATACCAACACAAGCCATGGCTAGCCGAATCCTCGGGTGCCCTCCATACCAACAACTTTCCGGGGGAGTTTGTTTTCATTAAGTAATTTCGATTTTGAGCATAGGACTGGGCATCCCAATTACCAGCCTCTCTCGTGCAATGACAAATGAATAAACACTCATCTCGAGAATAACCCGCTTAGCATGGAATATACTGACCGCCCTGTAGGGGAACGCGACAGAAAACAAAAAAATTCGGTACTATGAGCCCGCCCAGGACCACTATGGAGATGCATACAGGGTTTGATCTGCTCATTACGGACTCGTAGCGTAGCGGAAGTAGAGTCGATGTAGATCGTCGGTGCAGATCCCCGCAGCTAGGATTTACAACCTCCCAACCGCGAGGATGTACTCCCTCGTCTACTCCTCGGACAGTCCCTCGGACAGCCCTTTGGGAGGCGGTCGGACAGTCCCCCGGACGGTGTCACGGACAGCCCTTCGGGAGGCACTCACAGAAACTCGGACGGTCAGTCGGACAGCCGTTCGGGAGGCACTCTCGAACAGACCCTCGGGAAAAAAGATCGAACCTACGACCTCTCTACAGGGTTGCACACATACGGTGTTAGCTATCCGGCAGGGCTTCGCCGTCCAGAACTAGTTCCCACCGGAACCTAGACAGCCTTTCGGCTCTACGAAACTATTTCGTGTGAGGGAGAGAAGAAGCCAGATCATTGCATGGCATAATGTATGAGAGAAAGAGTGTGTTTGAGCAGCCCCCTCCACGCCAATATATAGGCCAAGCCTAAGGGTGGCTTCTCCAAGAAGCCAATAGGGTAAAATACCAAAAGGCCCTCAAGGTGGCTTCTCCAAGAAGCGACGAAAAAGTGCTTTTCACTATTCACGGAAACAATTTTCAGCGACCGTTAAATCCGAAAATATTTTTGTAGGTCTTAGAATAATTCCAGTACCCACTAAAATAATTTTGGACGTGTTTCGAAACAATTTCGGATTAGTGATTTTCATCTGCGAAAAGCAACCAAATCGGTTCCGGCAGCTCCGGAACATTTCCGGGTTTTTTCTCCGGAAAAATCTCAGAAGTTCCCAGAACAATTCTGACACCCTCTAAGAATTTCCAGACGTGTGCCGAAACCATTTCGACTTAATGGTATACTCCGAAACAACCTTTTGGTTTTACCGAAACTATTCCGATGTTCTCTCTCCGGAACTCTTCCGTTGTCTCCGAAACTTTTCCGGTGACTCTCTCAGACTCCCTGTCTAGTATTCAGCAGATAGATGACCCTTAAGCGTGTGACCCTATAGGTTCGGTAAAGTATAGACATGACCGGAACTCTTTCCGATCAATGATCAACATCGGAGCCGTGGACACCCATATTGACCCCTATACCCACACGAATAAATATTCGAGTGAACCTCCAGTTGCCGTGTGCTATTCCTGTTGCTTCGCGATATGTTACAAATACCCGAGGTGAGATTTATCGGCATCCCCGTGGATCAACACTTGTCCACAATGCTAGTTACCTCATTACCGGTTTTGTTCTCTTTTCTCGTTCCCGTGTTCCGGCATCCCTGTGATCAAATCACATTGTGTCTGGCCAAATGATGGTGGATACCGTAACACCGAGAGGGCCCAGAGATATCTCTCCATCGTCGGAGGAGCAATTCCAAATCTTGAGCTATCAAGTCCCTTGACATACTTTCCCATGAACCCGTAAGCCGCCGTAATAGCCACCCAGTTACAGATGACGTTTAACAAACCCCAAAGTTCATGAAGCAAGCATGAAGAAACTCGACACTCTCATGGTCTAAGGAATTATGTAAACGTTAAATTTCTCTGTGTTATTAACCATTAACTTGTGACGAATGTATCTCATAGCATAACATCAATTCGGGTCGATTCAACACAAGTGTTCTTCTAACAATGTGCCCTCAAAGTTGCCGGCAAAGTCATTCCCATGATCAGGAAATAGAACCATCATGCAACACTTGAGCTAGTCTTAGAGGCCAGACTAGGAATACATTTTACCGTTTATTATTCCACACTTGCATATGAGTCTTCCTCCGAGCCTCGTGGTTATTGCAGACTCGAGAACCATAGCAGTTATAGCACGGAATATAAACTTAATTACGAACATGGAGATAAATAATAACATTTATTATTGCCTCTAGGGCATATCTCCTATAGACTCCCACTTGCACTAGAGTCAATAATGTAGTCAATGCTATTGCCTTTACACCTATGGCATACCGGTGTAAACTATGCTTCGCCATGTGGTATAGTCTACATCTAACGGACCTGACATCTTCAGTTCCGTGTGTATCTTTGCATATCCTCGCATTTTCACGCTTTCACAAAATACATATTTTGTGTGGACTTGGCTTTGTATATATGTGAATCATAGGTCAAACCTTGATTTCTCAGACTGAGCTATAGAGCAACTATCTGCAATAGTGTCCCATTGACCAAAGCCATCTTGTAACCATACTAAGTTCATGAATGAACTATATGATTCAATATCTTCTTTGTCGCTTCCAAAGCGTCAACATAGTTAGACATTTTTCATAGAATTCGCCACAGTAACCTGTTTGGAACAATTTCCAACTACCGTGCCACCATATCGTGTATTACACAAAACCCTTAACTTAAATCAAAAATGGCATGGAGCATTGATGAAGACTGTATCGATGTAACCTTTTACAATGAACTCTTCATAATCTCTGCTTGCGAGAAAACATGTCATCAGTGCTACTTCAGTACTTAATGACATTTGTCACTGTTGTCCCATGATCAGTACTTTGATCACTTTGGTATCTATACTCGCAACTGTTTGGGCGTACCAGACATATCTGGTTGTTTTACATACCATGGAATACATGATTAATCCAAACACAAAAGTGTGTGGAATCTCCATCATGTATTTTGCTCATCAGTGTTCTAGGACCCCGAGTCTTGCAAAACTCCTTCCATGTGACTTCGGCAAGAATCACTCCTTGGCGTTTTTATGCTAAACTGTTTTAGCATCTTGTCAATATGTATTTTTGGCTTAGCCTATTAGGCAATTCTATCTCTGAAGATAATTATGCCTAATATCAAGGCTACTTAGCCCAAGTACTTCATCGGAAAAACTATTTTTAATGAAGTCCTAATTCGTGTCAAGAAATTTATATTATTTCCAATCAACAGTGTGTCAAGCACACAAGGTTTTTAGAAATATTATTATGCTCCCACTTACTTTCTTGTAACCACAAGCATCTTCGTTATCCATTGATGAAATCAAACTCTTTTGACTATTTCATCAAAAACGAAGATTCCAACTCCATTTTGCTCTCTCCTGTCCATTGCTGGAACTCTGAAGTTTGCATACTCACTAGCATCCTCTGGATCGACAAAATACTTTGGACTGTATCACATACAAGTCCTAGTTTGTATTCCCATTTCATGGAAATCCTTTTGGCATCCATGTTTCATATCTCATGATTGAAATATGTATTAATTGCTAGTTTAACCCGATCTGACTTTATGCATCGCTACAGTGAGACAATCTCATCGTAGTCAACTCCTTGAATTTGTTATTGCAACAAGTCGAGCTTTATGGATAAAACATTTTATCCACATCAGTTTATAGTTCCACTAATATTCGTTAGACTCTAAGTCTTCCGAAAGGTTCATCAAGATATAATCTTGAATCATTTATATGGAAACTATCTCGGATTGTATTGGCATTTAGCCTATTTCGGAGTCAGGGCCCATCAACGCTTCCTTGTGTATCGTAGGTATACTATTGTCTAGCAACAATATCTCATCTGCGCACCTGAGAGGTTTGCACGAGTTTTGCCTACGTGGTTCAGCCGCAAGTTCGACCGAAGTCCATACATCACATGTAGAGGCTTCCGTATCAGTCGCAGTAGGAAACTCTGGAATCACTTCCAAGGTTTCTTTCCTTTGACTTGATGACGAAGATACTATTATCTCATCGAGTTGCACTGTCCTCCCACTCACCTTTTTGTAAGAACCATTTTCTTCAAAATCATACCGTTCTTTGTGGCAAAACATTTTGCCTCGGTATAGTGGTGGGGAAATACCCAATAACTTGGGATAACCTACAAAGTAGCACTTGTCTGATTTGGAATAGGTTTGTAAATATTTTACACAAGCCCCATGTTCCAAATGTTAAGAAAAGACATAACATGGTTGGGTGTACCATACCATGGAGTCATTTCAACAGATCTGATGGTAGTCTTTTCAGTGTAAAAGCCGTAGTCTCTAAAGCATTACTTTAAAAGGGATAATGGCAAATTGATTTATGTCATCTTTGATCTTACCATGTCATAAATGGTTTGATTACATCTTCACAGACATTCCACTCACAGTGGTGTTCCGGGAGGTGTAAGTTATGAAACTCTTTTCACAACTCATCAGACATTCGCTAAACTTGTAACTCAAATATTCCTTTCCGCAATCTAATTGTAGAAACATAATTTTCTTGTTACAATAATTCCTACTTCATTTTGAAAACCTTTTGAATGATTTCAAAAGATCCAGACTTACGTCTCATCAAGTAAATATCCATATATCTACTTGAGTCATTTCTGAAGATAGATAAAACCACTACTAGCAACAACATTTATCGGACTACATACATGAAAATGTATGATCACTAATAAGTTCGTTGCTCGTTCCTTATGGCCTGTGAACGGTATTTCAGTCACTTCACTTTTCGGAGGAAATTTGCAAGTGTCATATGATTCATAATCAAACGACTTCAAAATCCACCATTATGGAATTTCTCCATGCGGGTTTCTCCAATGTGACCAAATGCAGTACCACACATGTGTGGTATTCTCTTAGTCTTGCAACATTTAGCGTCAATGTTATGGATGTATCATATTACCATGAATATTCATAACATACATCCCATTCATGATGGAAGTATGGCCCTTATGTTATTCATAATACTGAACAACAATTGTTCTTTTATGAACAACACTCTTGCAACAAACATTATGCAAATGGGCTAGAGTGTATAAAACTCTAAACTGAATTATGAAAGTAAATACAGAGGTAATATATTATTATCAATATTCATAACATACATCTCATTCATAATGAAAGTATGGCCCTTATGTTATTCATAACATCGAACATTAAAAGTTCTCTTATGAACAACATTCTTGCAAGATACTTTATGCAATGGGCTAGAGTGTATAAAAACTCTAAAATGAATTATGAAAATAAATACATAGGTAATGTACCGAGTATAGCAACTTTTACTATGTTCCCAGCGCATATCTAAACCTCATTACTGGCAAGTCTTCTAGGCCATAGTAGTTCCTGCATCGAGTCACAACAGAATGCAATCGAGCGGGTATCTCTATGATCAACTCACAATACCCAAGAATCAGTGATTAACATGTTTAATCATAATTCCCAAGAACTATTTCTTTGACCAGCCTTCCATACATCTATAACTCGTATGACATTCATACATGAGCTGGATATTCCAGTCTTCTCTCTTTTTGCCTTTATACTTATAACAGTTTAACTTTCAGTATTTCTCCTACTCTCAGAAGAAGCACCCAACTTTAAGAGTGGCGTTAGCCCCGGACTTCCTAGGTGTGTAAGTCACACTAACACCCTTTGGACATTTCCTTTCTCTTTAAGTTGTTGTTTTATTCACCTTTCATCATATGACAGGCCGGCGTTCTTCTGGATCCCTCTCTTATCAGTCTAATGCATAGTAAACACTTTACTAATAATTTGCAAAATAAACATTGCTTTGGATATCCCATATCTTCTAGCCTTTGTTTGTATCTGAAACTAATTTTCAGTTCCATGAATATCATATAGCTATCCCAAACTTTTGAAGTTCGGGTCTCATGGAAGCAAACATATTGCACTTGACCGTAACGGAATTCTAGCTTTTGGATCGAAGGACGAGAGTCACATCATCCATAGCATTTAGCGGGAGAATACCAAAAGCATGCGATAGGACAAAGTCCTTCTCGGCACTCTCGAGGACAATCCTCACATTATGTTACCAACCGTAAAGTTTTAACCAGATAAATAACAGTTTATTCAAAATTAATAGGGAAGGTGGAAACGTGAGCCATTATTCTACAACTATTATGCAAATCACACTTAGACAGTGTTCATAATTAATTGCACTGAGAATTAAACAAGTTAATTCTACAATGTGCTCCCACTCAAATCAATATCTCTCATAATTGATTTTGAGTGATACAAGAGCGAGGCTTGAATTCATCGCCATAGAATCATCATCCCATGATGGGAATTTTAATCGGTAGGCCAACTTGCCGATCACATCTCTATGTGACTCTTGTTCATCTTTCTATGCGTGTGTTCCGAGCTCAGGACGATCCTGCCATGAACGTCAAGACAACCAAGTGATCTCGCTGCGAGGTCTGACCTCACCCGCCTTACACCCGTACAATCGTTCGTACCCATGCATCCATGGCGCACCCCGAAAGGAAAGATGCTGTGACGGTGCTACACTTGGGAGAACACTAACTACTTGATATTTTTGTGAGAGATCACCCTAATAAAAGCGACTACCGCGCAATCAAAAAGGGTGCATCATAAGGGATAAACATCTCAGGCAATTCATAATAGCATGATATGGTATAGCCCTTTCTGACACAGAAGTCTTTTATTTCTTCGTCTTCGGCATTCACGTCGGTGTTCACCTTCGCGAAGATTGCCACCACCTTGTCGACACACTAGATAATATTGCTATCTCTATAGCTAATAAAATAAGTGCATTACTTAAGGTTGACACACAGGTCATTAAAGTGACAATCATATGGCTCCAGCCATCATGCCGAATCATGACACGCATGTCATGTTAATTAATTTACATCATATAGTCATCTCATACATAATCAAATTAATATGAGAACCGCTATACCACATCACATGCACATCCTGCAAAACCAAGTTAGACGCCTCTAATCGGTTTATGCAAAATTTCATTTTAAGTGGCTTCTAAGGTTTCGAACAAACCGCAGCTACCAACGTTTATCATCAAGTATGATTATTCAAGTCGCTAGATTAACTTTGCGGGGTGTATGAAACACGAGATAATAAAATTTCGAGCCCCATACTGAACTTCGTCATACGCATGACCCCCATGCAGATCATATCTGCATTGCCCTTTTGTCTGCGAAATTTCATCTTTCTTTTTAACTATGGTGGAATTCAATGAACTGTTAATACTTCGTTGATCAATCAGGATTGTGGATTGCCAGAACTTTGAAACTCCACCATGCTGTTATCAAGATCGGAAATACGCAAATTTCAGGGAAGCAACAAGAACATCGGGTAACAGATTTCATCTGCTACCCGCACAAATAATTTTCAGTAATAGAACTCATCTACTACAAATTATATTGTGCAACACCCATACATCTCTATGTATTCTAGATCGTAACCTGCATCTACGCATAGCACGGCTCATGATGCCACTGTAGGGGAACGCAGCAGAAAACAAAAAAATTCGGTACTGCGAGCACGCCCAGGACCACTATGGAGATGCATACAGGGTTTGATCTGATCGTTACCGACTCGTAGCGCAGCGGAAGTAGAGTAAATGTAGATCGTCGGTTGATACGTCTCCAACGTATCTATAATTTTTGATTGTTCCATGCTGTTATATTATCAATCTTGGATATTTTTATATGCATTTACAGCAATTATATATCATTTTTGGAGACTAACCTATTTACTTAGTGCCCAGTGCCAGTTGTTGTTTTCTGCCCTGTTTTTGTTTTACAGAAAATCAATACCAAACGAAGTCCAAATGCCACGAAACTTTTTGGAGATTTTTTATTGGACAAGATAAACACTAGAAGCTTCGGGAGAGGACCAGACGCCAGAAGGGGTGGCCACGAGCCACCAGGGCGCGCCTGGGGGGGGGGGCAGGCACGCCCTGGTGCCTCGTGGGCCCACCCCAGCTCCGTTTGACCTAATTCTTCCACTATAAATCTATCTATCTATCTATCTTCTATCGATTATCTACTAAAAGCAAAATACGAATCAAAAATAGAGGAATTAGCTAGAAAATCCCACATTAATCAGAAAATATCGACCCTTCATCTGGTGGACCGTGATATATTAAGGTATTATGGCCGTTCGATCTTCGTAACATGTAAACATAAAAAAAGTTACCCACGTCTGCCATCTAACGTGAACACATGTTCCCTTCGAAAGAAAAAAAAAGCATATCCCCCTCCCATGAACTAACCAGCCGGCGGTCATTGGATGAGGTCAATTAAAAACATTTGATTCCTGTAGCGTTTGATTCCTGTAGCGCACCTCCTCCTCAGTAGCTCACCGGCAAACCAGTCCGGCCTCCGCCCACCATATTAATCCACATCAATAAAATTATTTGATAGTTGGATTTAGAAACCACAACCAAGATTAGAATTCATATATACGTACAAGTATGTGCAGTTTGTGTGTTTCAGCACGTCACGTGTATCACAAAACTAATCCCATAGCTGCCTGAAAAAACTAATACAAAAGCTAGCCTGCCATTGCTAGAGTTTGGCCTATACGGACGTGTTAAAATTAGTGGCTTGGATCTAATTACATGCCCAGTTCGCCTAGATCGTTTTTAAAGTGAACGATGCATAGCTGGGCGTACAGGTAGGACAATAAAAGATGGCCACACGGCCGCAGCGGGCACGCGGGTACAGATTGCAACAAATACTTCCTTCGATCTGAAACTACCATATTACATTGTATATGGATAGCAATAATGCCCATGCGTTGTAACGGGAGACATTTTTACCCGTCTGATGTGTTCGCGAGTTTCTTTTCTTTCATCAATGCAGTCTTCCGTGCACCTCCGTTTAATTGCTCGTCACTTAATTAGGCCATATAGGGCAGCATATTCCTTCCTTCTTTTAACGGGACTCATTCTCTTCTTCTTGCGTGATCATTCTCATCCTCCGCTTATTGATTTTCAAGCCGATTTATTGAGTCGATCGATAACAAGTAACTCCAAGACTTATATAAATTGATGGTTTTGGTTCTAAGGAGGTGAAGTGGTATTATTTAACGAAAACACGAAAAGCTGACTTATTGAGTTGGTGTTTTTACGGGACCAACAGAGGCCCGACGAAGCTTGCATTATGTAATTGCAGTCGGTCTATTCTGAGCGTAGGTTACAAATAAAAAATTTGTGCATTTATTTTTTCCTCAGGGCCCAATAAAAAAAAAGATGTGACGGGCCAAGGCCCAAAGCATGCCCAGCCGAGTTGGTTTCTGGGCGAGCCAGGACATACAAAAAGGAAACGTGATGTACGAAAAAGGGTTGATGGACAAAAAAAGAGGAGAAACAATCCTCCCTTTAATATTAGGGAAAGAAGAGATATTGTCATATACGGCATAATAAGAAATTCTATATGGTACAAAACTATGCACGTGGTAAAGGCATAGAAACCAAAAATACACATAAAAATATAATATATTTGATGATTTGCTTTTAAAGAAAACAATATTTGAATCTCGATTTGATGGAAAATAGGTCATAAGTTCACCGTCTAAGCCTTCTTTAATATTTGAAAATAAACCAAGGGTCCAATGCCATATATATTCCAACCAAACGTACATGTCACCAATGATTTATTATTAATTAAAAAATTGAATTATTTATAGGAAACATTTCTACTTTCGTCCATATATAATATAATTTTTTTACATTTTTATCTTCATATAAATTAACGACCGCCTACCACAACAACAGACAACCCAAAATTGTCTTCAGTGTGTCCGTGTACTGTATCTATAATTTTGTATTGTCTTTATCTATATTGTTTCCGTGTTCTGTCATTTCTAATGAATTTGAGATTAAATTATACAATGACATATATTCTTTCTAGCCAAAGAACTACTATATCGCCACATATAAATACTCATAATTTTATTCACCCTCCCAAAAAAAAGTGTACCCTCTTGTACTGGTAGTCACCAATGTATGGCAAATATATCTTACTTCATAATTGTATCTGAACATAATATAGCCCTTAGATCTTCATAATTATTTTCAAATTGACATCCGATCATTCATCTACAAAACCTGCATTAGGTAATCGCTACATATAAATACTCAGAAATTGTACCAGGTATCACCCCCCCAATGTAATACTTTTCTTGCATCTCACAATAGTCACTATAATGTGTCATGATCTACAGTTTCATGTACCATAGCAATGGCAGACAACTGTTTGTATAGATTGTAACAATTTTCTAATATTATCCATCTATTTACTATTGCTTTGGGAATCATCTTAATATATTATTTTGTATTGCTTTCATACTACATAAAATGACAACCAACTGTCAAGATAAGTTACAATAGAAATTAAATTGTTGGCAAGATTCCCAACACAAAATAAATAAATACTTTCCAATTTCAATGCTATAGAATGAAACCCTCACTGAATACACCTTAGACGTATCAACATCTAAAAAATATCATGTATAATGCAATAAAGTGGGTAAATAGGAGTAAAAAAATTCAACTCGAGATAAAAAGATTACTTAAGATATACAGACAATAAGAATGGTGCCCTCACAAAATACACATTTACAAATATATAAAAATCTAAAATATTATGTACCATACAATAAAGGGGAGAAATAAGAAGGAAAATGTTAACATGAGATAAAATTAAATACTTAACACTTACAATGCAACAAGGATGATGCCCTCGCATTTGCGAGGGCCACACTACTAGTTCAAAAAAAATTAGAAACCCTCAGGGGAGTCCATGAAATACTTTTTCCGCCGCAGCAAGTTTCTGTTCCAGAGAGATCTCATCTGGAGGCCTTCTCCGGTACTCCGCCGGAGGGGGAATCGATCATGGAGGGGCTCTACATCAACCTTGCTGCCCTTCCGATGATGCGTGAGTAGTTTACCACAGACCTTCGGGTCCATAGGCAGTAGCTAGATGGCTTCTTCTCTCTTTTTGATCTTCAATACAATGTTCTCCTCGATGTTCTTGGAGTTCTATCCGATGTAATCACTTTTTGCGGTGTGTTTGTTGGGATCCGATGAATTGTGAGTTTATGATCAGATTATCCATGAATATTATTTGAGTCTTTTCTGATCTCTTTTATGCATGATTATTATAGCTTCATATTTCTTCTTCGATCTATTGATTTGGTTTGGCCAACTAGATTGATTTATCTTGCCATGGGAAGAGGTGCTTTGTAATGGGTTCGATCCTGCGGTGCTCAATCCCAGTGACAGAAAGGGACATGACACGTATGTATCGTTGCTATTATGGGTAAAAAGATGGGGTTTATTCATGCGTGAGTTTATCTTGTCTACATCATGTCATCGTTCTTAAGGCGTTACTCCGTTCTTTGTGAACTTAATACAATAGATGCATGCTGGATAGCGGTCGATCTGTGGAGTAATAGTAGTAGATGCAGGCAGGAGTCGGTCTACTTGTATTGGACGTGATGCCTATATACATGATCATTGCCTTGGATATCGTCATGATTATTTGCTTTTCTATCAATTACCCAACAGTAATTTGTCTACCCACCGTATGCTATTTTCTCGAGAGAAGCCTCTAGTGAAAACTATGGCCCCCGGGTCTATCTAAATCATATTACTAAAACCCTAAAAATATTGCTGCCATTTTCTTTTATTTATTTTATTTTGTATTTTTGTTTCAATCTATCTATCTATCACATACAATTTAATCTTGCAATTGACCGCCGAGGGATTGGAAACCCCTCGTTTGCATTGGGTGCAAGGATTTGTTGGTTTCATAACCGAGGGAAATACTTATCTCTACTGTGCTGCATCAACCCTTCCTCTTCGGGGGAAATACCAACGCAAGTTACAAGTAGCATCGGTGCAGATCCCCGCAGCTAGGATTTACAACCTCCCAACCGCGAGGATGTACTCCCTCGTCTGCTCCTCGGACAGCCCCTCGGACAGCCCTTCGGGAGGCAGTCGGACAGTCCTCCGGACGGTGTCACGGATAGCCCTTCGAGAGGCACTCACAGAATCTCGGACAGTCACTCAGACAGCCCTTCGGGTGGCACTCTCGAACAGCCCCTCGGGCAAAAAGATCGAACCAATGACCTCTCTACAGGGTTGCACACATACGGTGTCAGCTATCCGGCAGGGCTTCGCCGTCCAGAACTAGTTCCCATCGGAACCCAGACAGCCTTTCGGCTCTACGAAACTATTTCGTGTGAGGGATAGAAGAAGCCAGATCATTGCATGGCATAATGTATGAGAGAAAGAGTGTGTTTGGGCAGCCCCCTCCACCCCTATATATAGTCCAAGCCCAAGGGTAGCTTCTCCAAGAAGCCAATAGGGTAAAATACCAAAAGGCCCTCAAGGTGGCTTCTCCAAGAAGCCACCAAAAAGTGCTTTTCACTATTCACGGAAACAATTTTCCGCGATCGTTAAATCCGAAAATATTTCTATAGGTCTTAGAATAATTCCAGTACCCACTAAAATAATTTTGGACGCGTTCCGAAACAATTTCAGATTTGTGATTTTCATCTGAGAAAAGCAACCAAAGCGGTTCCGGCAGCTCCGGAACATTTCCGGGTTTTTTCTCCGGAAAAATCTCAGAAGTTCCCAGAACAATTCTGGCACCCTCTAAGAATTTCCAGACGTGTGCCAAAACCATTTTGACTTAATGGTATACTACGAAACTATTCCGGTGTTCTCTCTCCGGAACTCTTTCGTCGTCTCCGAAACTTTACCGGTGACTCTCTCAGACTCCCTGTGTAGTATTCAGCAGATAGATGACCCTTAAGCGTGTGACCCTATAGGTTCGGTGAAGTATAGACATGACCGGAACTCTTTCCGATCAATGATCAACATCGGAGCCGTGGACACCCATATTGACCCCTATACCCACACGAATAAATATTTGAGTGAACCTCCAGTTGCCGTGTCTATTCCTGTTGCTTCACGATATGTTACAAATATCCGAGGTGAGATTTATCGGCATCCCCGTGGATCAACACTTGTCCACAATGCTAGTTACCTCGTTACCGGTTTTGTTCTCTTTTCTCGTTCCCATGTTCCGGCATCCCTGTGATCAAATCACATTGTGTCTGGCCAGACGATGGTGGATATCGTAACACCGAGAGGGCCCAGAGATATCTCTCCATCGTCGGAGGAGCAATTCCCAATCTTGAGCTATCAAGTCCCTTGACATACTTTCCCATGAACCCGTAAGACGCCGTAATAGCCACCCAGTTAAGGATGATGTTTAACAAACCCCAAAGTTCATGAAGCAAGCATGAAGAAACTCGACACTCTCATGGTCTAAGGAATTATGCAAACGTTAACTTTCTCGGTGTTATTAACCATTAACTTGTGACGAATGTATCTCATAGCATAACATCAATTCGGGTTGATTCAACACAAGTGTTCTTCTAACAATGTGCCCTCAAAGTTGTCGGCATAGTCATGCCCATGATCAGGAAAACAGAACCATCATGCAACACTTGAGCTAGTCTTAGAGGCCAGACTAGGAATACATTTTACCGTTTATTATTCCACACGTGCATATGAGTCTTCCTCCGAGCCTCGTGGTTATTGCAGACTCGAGAACCATAGCGGATATAGCACGGAATATAAACTTAATTACGAACATGGAGATAAATAATAACATTTATTATTGCCTCTAGGGCATATCTCCTACACGCCCCCTGTCGCTTCATGAGCGGTACGGGAATACAAAACGGATGTTTATTTGAATGATTGGAGGTGGCACATGCAAATTTACTTGGGACGGCAGAGTAATACCGCATATAGGTAGATATAGTGGACTGATCTGGAACAACTTTGGTTTAATGATTTTGGATGCACAAGCAGTATTCCCGCTTAGTACAGGCGAAGGCTAGCAAATAGATTGAGAAGCGACCAACTAGAGAGCGAAAACGGTCATGATCATGCATTGAGAATAATTAACATTGAATACTAGCATGAGTAGGATATAGACACCCTGAACATAAATATCATGGAGGCTATGTTGGTTTTGAATCAACAACATGTGCCAAGTCAAGCCACTTGAAACATTCAGAGGAGGATACCATATTAACATACTACATCATAACCATTTTAATGCATGTTGACATCCAAGATAAATCATTATCCACTCCTAGCTAATTAAGCATGGCATGAGCAATTATAATCTCTAATTTTCATCACAAACATGTTTACTCATAATATGCTAAATCATGGATACTGAGTTAAACATATTTACAAAAACAAAAACAAGAAGAGTTCATACCAGCTTTTCCTTGCCACAGTCACTTCGTCAAATATCATCATTATTGCCTTTCACTTGCACAACCGAATGATTTGAAAATAATAATAGTACAAGTGTGCCATGGACTAAGCTGGAATCTGCAAACATTTTATTCAAGGGAGAAGACAGGGTAAAATTGGCCCTTCGTTAGATCAACAATAAAGCATATGAGAGACACTCAACATTTTCATCGTGGTCTTCTCCCTACGACGACTCAACGAAAAGAAAAGAAATTCAGAGAAACACACTACAATATTTTTGGAGTTTTTAGTTTTTTTGAAGGAAAGCAAATTAACGAAGAGAAACAAAAAGCGAGAAAAAATATTTACACGGGAGAACTCCCAACAAGCAAAAGAAGAAACGATAAATCTTTTTGGGTTTTTTTAATACTACAAACTAACAAACAAGAAAGAAAAACCGAAAAGAAGCGAGATTTTTTTTAAAGTTTTTCAAACACAAGAAGAAAGCGAAAATAAAACTAACATGGATATACAATGAAAAAGGATGAACACCGACAACTGGAATAAATGTGTGAACATGAATGTAATGTCAGTGAGAGATACGTACTCCCCCAAGCTTAGGCTTTTGGCCTATCTTGGTAATCACCACCCGTAGTATCCATCAGGACCAGGCGGATAGTACTGGGGCGGAGGCACTTGAGGGTCCCACTGCTGGACCTCGTTCTCCGCTGCGGCCAGCTCGTTCCTGTAAGCTGTGATGTCCGCCGGCATGATGGTGTATCCGTTCCTGGCATGAGAGTCAAACAAAGAGGGTGCAGGCAACGGAATAATATCGCGAGTTCTCTCGCTAAAAATCAGGTTATAACGAATATATTGAGGAGGTTCAGGTTCATCAATAAAGTGGTGATCGATCATGCACTATTGGTCTAAATAAACCTTGGGCAGCAAGTAGTCATTTGGGCGGATAGCAACATTAAAGCGTTTTGCAAGACGTGAAGCATAAATACCGCCATGGACTTTACCCTTAGTCCTGTTGGTGTGCAGGCGGTGTGCAATGATAGCTCCCAAGCTAAAAGTGTTATCGCCGTGAATAGCACGACGCAAGATGGCGAGGTCAGGGGCACTGAGCGTACCACCTTCCTCCCTGGCAGTCAAGCATTTCCCTATGAATAAAGCAAAGTAGTGCACAACAGGAAAATGCAAGCTAGTAACACGGGCTTTCGACACGCCCCTAAATTCCCCCACAGTCAAAGTGCGAAGGAAGTCCTCGAACTCCTCAGTCCGAGGCTCCCTCAAATCCCCATCAGAAGGGATCAAACATATCTCACAAAACTCATCTAGCGTTAACTCATGATGTTCAACATATAAATCAAAACGCACCATGGGGATATCAAGCCTAGGCATGAAATAAATTTTTTGCACAAAGGAGTTTGTAAGGATGTGGTGCTGGTCACACTCATCTGCGAGGAAGTCGGTCAGCCCGGCGTTCGCAACAAATTGTGCGAACTCTTGATGGAACCCAGCTTCGTTCATGAATGTGTTGTGCGGCCACTCGCACGGTCGGACCTCCGTCCTGCGCGGAATGTTGAGGTCGTGGTCATAGGCATCCCCAAGGACACCCTTGGAGCTCCGGCTCCTCCGAAGAAAGTTCATTTTCCTAAGAACAAATTTCTCAAAAATTTTGGACCACAAAAAGATGTTAACAAAACTTCACAAAATTGATAGCAACTACTCATACAAGTGCCTAGAGGCTATATCAAGCATTCAAACTACTTAGAACTCAAAGAATTTAACATGCAAGCTCATTTTCAGTAGCACCAATAGCAGCAATTTATGCAAAATATAATCCACTAAAGCAAAAACTAACTGGAGCAACGGGAGAGTCACATACCAAGGAGCAATCCCTCAAAATAGTTTCGAAAACGGAGCTCCGAGCAAAGAGATCAAAAATCTTAGGTTTGGGAGCAAGAACACGAGAGAGAGAGCTACCACGATTTTTTTCTGGAGGTAGGAGATGAAGTGGGTTGAATAGATAAGTGAGTGGGTCCCTATGGGGCCCACAAGGCATCTTGGCGCGCCCTAGGGGGGGGTGGCCGCGCCTTGTTGCCTTGTGGGCAACAGGTGCACCCCCTGGGTTGTTTTCAGTGCCAAAAATTCTTATATATTCCAGAAAAAAATCATGTTAAAATTTTATTGCATTCTGAGCACTTTTATTTTTGGGCCATTTTTTATTGCACGGATAATTCAGAAAACAGGATAATCATGGCATTTTATTTTATTTAACTATAAATAACAAAGAGCAAACTAAGATTACAGAAAGTTGTGCTTACTAAATTCATCGACCACATGCCCTTCAAAAAGAATCCGTTAATAAGGTTGATCAAGTCTTATTAACAAACTATTTCCGAGTAACATGAAACCGGGCTTCGATGTTGATCCCGGACCAGCAGATCGTCTTGTGCGCAGCGGCATGGTGGTCGGCCCAATACCACCCCTCAACCACGACTACTTGGCAATCGCTGAGGCCAGCCACTACGTTCCGCTACATCGACGGGTGGCCATCCGCAACATGATCGAAGGTCTTCTTCATGAGGCTCAACTCTTTACCACTGAATCTAGTGATCATCCATTTGGCATTGGTATTTTTGGGTTTATGGATTCGTTCATGCGAGATACTGCTATTGCCACCCCTTTTGAGCTTGAGGAAGAAGATATTACCTTTGTTCCTCATAATGAAGCACTGAATAGACGCACCACCACCTTTGGCCCAGAGGTTTGGTTGATGTACTTTGGATTCCCGTATGATTATCAAACTGACTACTACATCAATAAATCTTTGGGCGGATTTGGGTCTTTGGTTTCCTGGTAAAATCCGAGGCAGGACAGGCATTTCACTCTCATTAAAGCCCGTGTCATTCATTTGCGTCTGATACCCAAGAGTTTTGTTGTTTGGCAACTTGGGGGAGCTCGGGATTGTTGGATGGTACAAGTCACAATTCTCCGTAGCAATGATTGGAATGCTCTGCTTCCTGAAGTCCCTCCCGCTGGCGAAGAACCTCCCCCTCCAGATGGTAATCCTCACCCATAGTTTGGACCCGAGCTTACAGCTGAGCAATTGTACCAGCAGCAAGTTCACAATTGGCTGGTTCAGAACGTAGCTCCACCTGCTGGGAATAATGGCAATGCTGCTCATGTTGATCAGGCTCACGCTAGCTGGGGTGCTTCGCCGGAGCCGACGGCACCTCCACTCCCTCCTCTACCACCGCACTTGGTTAACTACCAAGCCTGTTTGGCCTCCCAAGGTCTGACAGTGCAGGACGGTCTGGTCCCTGAGAATAACATAACTGACAGTGCAACCCAGGCCTGGAATGACTCCATCACTGTCTCTGACGACTCAAGCTCTAAACAATCTATTCTGCTTATGATCCCTGTTCAGGAGACTGGCTTAGCTGATCCGCCTCTGCACCCGGAAACTCTCACCATTACAGTGTCTCTGCACAGTCAGGGTGTGCAATTTGGCCTCTCAGCTCAAGGTGATGACATGATGACCCTCCTGCTTTCTGATCCCGTACCTCGACAACAACTCAACTGTTTCCTGTTCAATGCCCTGCATCCGCTCATAGCCATAGTGGGACCATGGAGCACTGGCTATGGTATGAGGAATGATAATTTGCAGGTTACTGTCCAGGTCACTTCTGACTCCGAGGGGCTGCATTTACTTCAGCAAGCTCCTTCTACCAATGCTCCTATTGTTACATCTTCAGTGGTAATTGAGGAAATCCCGGATGCCAACGACAGTATGATTCTTGAGGCCAACACTACATCTCAGCTCGAGGAGGACAGTTCTATTGTTGCACTTGATATCAATAATGCTCCGTTCACAGCCAATTCATCTCTTGGCCTTCTGGCTCAAGTTTCTGAAACTGCATTACCCTCTGACGAGGGCTCTGAAACTGCACTACCTTCTGACGGGAACTCTGTTTTGTCCCTGACACTGGTGAACAACACAATCTCTGAAGCCCAGACTGAAGAGCACATCATCAGGCCACCGCTGGAGATGGTGGGTTTAACTGCTGTAAACGCGGCCCATCCAACTGGGCCCTTGGTGACCCGAGGCCGACGCACCAAAGCTCCAGCCCCCATCTCTACGACCAAGGTCAGACGCAGCTCTCGCGCCAATAAGTACAATGGTTTTCGAGTGCCCCAGCTCATGGACACCCGTCCAGCGATCTCCAAGGTCAAGCCTAGAGTGATCCCTTCTGCTGGTTCGTCATCCACCTTCGCATCTGATCAAGGCGGAATTCCTGAAGAGATCCCAATCCCAATCCTTCAAGCAATTGGCACCAACAGATGTGCAATTCCCTCGGAGGAGCTGACGGATGAAGCCCTGCTCGCAGAACCCACCACCAATGCTGATCCTGCCACGATTGCACCATCTTCTGATGACCCGGATGGGGGATCCACCTCCTCGGCTGCTTAAAGTTCCTATCGTTGGATGCCACTTTTGCGTAGCTGGAATGTTCTCTGTTGGAACATTAGAGGCCTGAACGCTGAGGCTAAGCAACTAGCTCTTAATAATGCTATCTTATCTAGTGGATGTTCTATGGTTTGCTTGCAGGAGACTAAAAAGACCTCATTTGATCTTGCTTTTATTAAAACCTGCTGCCCTAAACAATTCGATCAGTTTGCTTTTGTTCCCTCCCGTGGCTCATCAGGAGGATTAATTACTATTTGGAAAAGCTCTGCTTTCTCTGGTACCACCATTCGCTCTAAAGATTTCGCATTGGTTATTAAGTTCACTAGTACTCAATCCTCCCACTCTTGGACGCTAGCAAACATTTATGGCCCCTGCTCTGGAGATGATCGTGTTATCTACACTAACTGGCTCTACGATTTAGATATTCCGGCCACTGAGGATTGGTTGTTGCTAGGGGATTTTAACTACATTCGAGCACCGGATAATCGTAATAAACCTGGTGGTAGCATTCATGAGATGTTCACGCTCAATGATATTATCCGTAAGCAACATCTTATTGAACTTCCCATTAAAGGAAGATCTTATACCTGGAGTAACATGCAACAGGATCCTCTCCTTGAATAGCTCGACTGGTTCCTCACATCTCTGCATTGGACGAATACCTACCCTAAAACCCTGGTCAAACCCCTTGGTAAGCCAGTTTCTGACCACGTACCTTGTGTTGTTAGCATTGAAACCTCTATCCCTCGAAGCAAGGTCTTTCATTTTGAACCCTACTGGATTTCACATCCTGGCTTCATGGAGCCGGTTCAGGAGATTTGGAACAGACCAGTTGATACGTCTCCAACGTATCTATAATTTATGAAGTATTCATGCCATGTTTATTATAGTTTTGTATGATTTTGGTGCACTTTTATATGACTTTTATATGATTTTTATGGACTAACATATTGACCTAGTGCCCAGTGCCAATTGTTGTTTTCTGCTTGTTTTTGGTTTTCCAGAAAATCCATATCAAATGAAGTCCAAATACAACGAAACTTTTTGAAGATTTTTTCTGGAAGGAAACAGACCCAGGAAGCTTCGGGGGAGCAGCAGAAGACCCACAGGGGCCCCTCAAGCCACCTGGACGCGCCCCCCCGGGGCGCGCCCTGGTGCCTCGTGGGCCCCCTGTGGCTCCTCTTCGCGTGAAAAATTCTTATAAATAGAGAAACCCCCAGAAATAACCCTAGATTTTGGACTACGCCGCTGCAAGCCTATGTACCTCCATGATCTCATCTACAACCCTTTTCCGACACCCTGCCAGAGGGGGAAATCATCACCGGAGGCCATCTTCATCATCCTGGCGGTCTCCATGACGAGGAGAGAGTAGTTCACCCTCGAGGCTGAGGGTATGTACTAGTAGCTATGTGTTTGATCTCTCTCTCTCTCTCGTGTTCTTGATTTGGCACGATCTTGATGTACCGCGAGCTTTATTAATATAGTTGGATCATATGGTGTTTCTCCCTCTCTATCTTGTTGTGATGAATTGAGTTTTTACCTTTGAGGTTTCACTATTATCGAATTGAATACTTTTATGGATTTGAGAACACTTGATGTATGTCTTTCATATGAATACCCGTGGTGACAATGGGGTATTATATTGATTCACTTGATGTATGTTTTGGCACTCAACTCGCGGATTCTTGAGGTGACATTGGGGTAATCTATGCATAGGGGTTGATGCACGTTTTCATCCTACTTTCTCCGGTAGAAATCTTGGGGCACTCTTTGAAGTTCTTTGTGTTGGATTGAATATTATGAATCTGAAGTTGTTTGATGCGTATCGTATAATTGACTCACGGATACTTGTGGTGATATTGGAGTATCTAGGTGACATTAGAGTTGGTTGATGCGTATCATATGGTGTTATTTTAGTACGAACTCTAGGGCTGTTCATGACACTTATACGGATGGCTCAATAGATTGATCGGAAAAGATAACTTTGAGGTGGTTTCATAACCTACAACAATTTCTATCTTATGTTCTCCGCAAATAGGAACTTTGGAGTGATTCTTTATCGCACGTTGAGGGATTGTTATATGATTCAATTATGTTAGCATTGTTGAGAGATTGCACTAGTGAAAGTATGAACCCTAGGCCTTGTTTCTAAGCATTGCAATAACGTTTGTGCTCCGTTTTATCACTTGCTACCTTGCTGTTTTTTTATTTTTCAGATTACAAAAACCTATATCTACTATCCATACTACACTTGTATCACCATCTCTTCGCCGAACTAGTGCACCTATACAATTTACCATTGTATTGGGTGTGTTGGGGACACAAGAGATTTCTTGTATTTGGCTGCAGGGTTGTTTGAGAGAGACCATCTTCATCCGACGCCTCCCACGGATTGATAAACTTTAGGTCATCCACTTGAGGGAAAATTGCTACTGTCCTACAAAACTCTGCGTTTGGAGGCCTAACACGAGTCTACAAGAATAAGTTGTGTAGTAGACATCAAGCTCTTTTCTGGTGCCGATGCCGGGGAGGTGAGTGCTTGAAGGTATATCTTTAGATCTTGCAATTGAATCTTTTAGTTTCTTGTTTTATCACTAGTTTGGTTTATAAAATAAAACTACATTTTTTTTGGAATTGAGGTTGCCTCATATTATTCGTCTTTATAATGTTTTTCTTGAAAATGATGGAGCGGAAAATTGTGCTCAATTGATAGAAGAAGAATTCAATAAAATGTTTGGCATAAAATCTTTGAATGATGAGCATGATTGCAATGTTGTTAGTATGCTTTCTATGAATATCCATGATGCTAATGATATGGAAAGCCATAAGCTTGGGGATGCTATGTGTGATGAAGATGATATTTTCAGTCCCCCAAGTTTTGATGAGAAAATTTATTATGATGATAGCATGCCTCCTATTTATGATGATTATATTGATGAAAGTGGGTTTGGAAGAGTGTCAACTCTAGGTACTAATGATCCCACTATTTTGGAGGGTGTTGAATCTTATTGCAATATTGATAAAAGTGGATTTGGAGAGGTCACAACTTTATTTAATGATGATTCCACTATTTTGGAAGAGGTTTCAATTGATTATGACAACAAAGTTGCTATATATGATGATTATTGTGATGACATGTATGCTATAAAGAATAATGATAACTATGAAACTTGTCATCATGATTTTAATTTTCAATTGGATTATGCCAATCAAGTATCTCATGATAGTTATTTTGTTGAATTTTCTCCCACTATTATTGATGAGAACAAATTTGCTTATGTGGAGAGTAATAAAATTTCTATGCTTATAGGTCATGAAAAGAATGCTTTATGTGATAGTTATATTGTTGAATTCATTCATGATGCTACTGAAAATTATTATGAGAGAGGATCATATGCTTATAGGTGTTGCAATAATATCAAGTTTCCTCTCTATATGTTGAAAGTTTTGAAGTTATGCTTGTTTTGCCTTCCTTTGCTAGTTGATTCTTGCTCCCATAAACTATTTTCTCACAAAATCCCTATGCATAGGAAGTGGGTTAGGCTTAAAGGTGCTTGTCATATCATTCATGATGCTCTCTTTGTGTTTCAATTCTTTACTTTTATGCGAGCATCATTGAAATCATCATGCCTAGCTAAAAAGGCATTAAAGAAAAGCGCTTGTTGGGAGACAACCCAACATTTACCCCTACTGTTTTTTTTGTGTTCACATGATTAAGATACTGTGTTAATCATGTTTTATATGTTTTCTTTCAATAATGTGCCAAGTAAAGCCTTTGGGATAGAGTGGAAGATAGTTGACTTGATTCTGTGCAAAAACAGAAACTTTTGCGTCCAGTGCTAAAATTTCTATTCTGTACTGGAGCGTGAGAAAATTCTGAAATATTTACAGAGCATTGGGTTACAAATTTTTTACGTTGTCCTAAGTTTTCAGAATTTTTGGAGGTACACAAGTATGGTTTTTAAATTGCTCACTACATGCTGTTCTGTTTTTGACAGATTCTGTTTTTAGTGCATAGTTTGCTTGTTTTAGTGTTTCCATAGCTTATATAGAGTAATATAAATTGTGGAAATGATGGAATACAGTAGGAATTATGTGAGAACAATTATGAATCTTGTCTTGACAGTACCTAAGTGGATGATTTATTTTTATCATACTAACCTATCTCACAAGTTCCGTTAAGTTTTGTGTGATTGAAGTTTTCAAGTTTTGGGTGAGATATCGATATGAGGAGAATAAGGAGCGGCAAGACCCTAAGCTTGGGGATGCCCAAGGCACCCCAAGGTAATACTCAAGGAAGACCCAAGCGTCTAAGCTTGGGGATGCCCCGGAAGGCATCCCCTCTTTCGTCTTCAACATTATCGGTAACCTTACTTGGAGCTATATTTTTATTCGTCACATGATATGTGTTTTGCTTAGAGCATCATTTTCTTTTAGTTGGATTTTCTTGCTGTTATTTATAATCATGTTTTGTATCTTTTAGTTCAATAAAATGCCAATTATAGCCTTTACCATGCTCAGTTTACAAGTTTATGTGTTGCTGTTTGAAAACAAAAAGTTTTCTGTTATGTCCTGAATTTTTGTGAATTGTCAGAACATGAAAAAAATCTGAAATTTTTAAACAGTAAGCATGCATGAGTTCTCAGTCACGTGGTAAGTTTTCAGAATTTTTGGAGTTAGGGAAGTATGAATTCTTATTCACCCTTTACAGACTGTTCTGTTTAGACAGATTTCGGTTATAGTTGCATTGTTTGCATATGTTGCTTATTTAATGTTTCTATTTGTGGATAGGAGTATTAAATATGCAGAGGCATTTAGTATGCAATGTTTAATTATAATTTTTGTGATTTGTTACAGTAGAGAATGTTAAGGTTTTGAGTAGATTTATACTAACTTATCTCACGAGTTCTTGTTGAGTTTTGTGTGGATGAAGTTTTTAAAAATTTAGGGGAAGCCATGATACGAGAGGAATTAAGGAGACACAAGAACTCAAGCTTGGGGATGCCCAAGGCACCCCAAGTTAACATTCCAAGAACTCTCAAGCAACTAAGCTTGGGGATGCCCCGGTAGGCATCCCACCTTTCTTCATCAAGAATTATCGGTTAGTCTTGGTTGAGCCTAAGTTTTTGCTTCGTCACATGAGATGTGCTATTCTTGGAATGTAATTTTATTTTGTTTTCTTTGCTGTTTGAATAAAATACTTAAGATCTGAAATTTTTAAATGAGAGAGAGTCCTCACATAGCTACCTATTTGCTTAACTACTCATTTGATCTTCACTTATATCTTTTTGGAGTAGTTTGTCATTTACTCTTGTTCTTCACTTATATCCTATGAGTAAATTGTTGAATGAATTGAATATCATAAAGTTGAAATTATATGTGCTTCATATGCTTGTATCATGTCTAGTAGTAGCTTCACATTGGGTTTAGAAGGTAAAATCTATTGAAGCTTGACAGTCACAATATTGGTCATACAAGCAATTCATGAATGATTAGTATAAGGAAGAGAACTTTCACATATAAATATATTATCTTGGACATCTTTTATGATTGTGAATACCCATTAATTATTTTCAAACTTGAGCAAATTAGTTGAAGTTGGACAAGGAAGACAACGTAATGAGTTATGTTTGGGTATATTTGCATAGAAGTTATATTGTTATGGATCCTCCAACATGTGGTGCTTGCTTAGGATCCTTGCTGTTTTTTTATTTTCAGATTACAAAAACCTATATCTACTATCCATACTACACTTGTATCACCATCTCTTCGCCGAACTAGTGCACCTATACAATTTACCATTGTATTGGGTGTGTTGGGGACACAAGAGATTTCTTGTATTTGGTTGCAGGGTTGTTTGAGAGAGACCATCTTCATCCTACGCCTCCCACGGATTGATAAACCTTAGGTCATCCACTTGAGGGAAAATTGCTACTGTCCTACAAAACTCTGCGCTTGGAGGCCCAACACGAGTCTACAAGAATAAGTTGTGTAGTAGACATCACAAGTCCACTCCTCCAACGCAGCCACAGTCCTCTGCCGTAAGTTCAAAGCCCTACGACATGCGCTGAAACACTGGAGCAGGAATATCTCACATCTCTCAATCACCATTGATAACTGCAACATGGTGCTGGCTGATCTGGATGAACATGAAAACAAACGTAATCTTTCAATCCCAGAGAGTAATTTCCGTAACATTCTCAAGAAACATCTTTTGCGCCTCCTTGACTACCAAAAGCAATACTGGAAAAAACGTTGCACAATCCGTTGGATCAAGTTTGGCGACGAAAATACCAAATTTTTTCACGCCGTGGCCACCGAACATTATCGCAAGAATAACATTGCTAGTCTCCACAATGATGAGGGTATTCCTGTTGATGACCACCCAGGCAAAGAGGCTCTCCTATTTCAAACCTATAAAGATCGTCTAGGTACCATCTGCCCTACTGATATGAAGTTCGATCTTCAGGCCATCATTGAACGTGCACCTAACTTGGATCACCTTACTGCTCCTTTCACTCATGCGGAGATTGACGCTGTCATTAAGGAAATGCCGGCTGATCGCGCACCCGGCCCAGATGGTTTCAGCGGGGCCTTCCTCAAAGCTTGCTGGCCCATTGTCAAGCAGGACTTTTATGCCCTCTGCACCCAGTTTCATGAGGGGAAACTTGACCTAACCAGCATCAACGATGGTCTAATCACTCTCATTCCTAAGAACAACTCGCCTGAGACTGTCAATGATTACCGGCCGATCACCCTCCTCAATTGCTGCCTCAAACTGATCACCAAACTCCTAGCTGACCGTCTACAATGTGCTATACTGCAATTGGTACACTGCAACCAATATGGGTTTATAAAAGGGAGAACCATACAAGATTGCCTTGCGTGGGCGTTCCAATACATTCATTAATGCCAGACGTCAAAAAGGGAGATCATCCTCCTTAAGCTTGACGTTGCCAAAGCCTTCGACACAATCCAGCATGCCCCCATGATCAGCATCATGAAACACATGGGATTCAACGACAAGTGGATTTTCGTGGATTGAATGCATCTTCTCGTCTGGATGCTCGTCCGTGCTGTTGAATGGCATCCCGGGGCGACAATTGCATTGCCATTGAGGCGTGCGTCAAGGTGACCCATTGTCGCCCCTCATCTTCGTCCTAGCCGTGGATCTCCTTCAAGCTGCAATCAATGATGCCTTCTGGCAGGGTTATTTACAGCTACCGTTCCCATGCATGGGTCAAATTGATTACCCAGTCATTCAATACGCGGACGATACGATCCTTGTCTTGCCCGCCTGCATGACTCAAGCTGCCCTTGTCAAAGGTATCCTCACGGACTACGCCTCCTCTATTGGCCTTAAAATCAACTTTCACAAATCCACGCTGATCCCGATCAACCTGAATGAGGCCTCTGCCATAAACCTGGCTCAAATCTTTGGATGTTCGATTGGCACAATGCCATTTACATATCTTGGGTTGCCCCTTGGCACTTCCAAACCTATTGTCCAAGACCTCATGCCTCTGGTTTGCAAAACTGAACGGCGCCTCACATCCACAATCGCCATGATGTCTTATGGTGGCAAGCTTTCTTGGCTCAATGTCACAGTCACCTCCCTCTTGATCTATGCCATGTGCACCCTGAAATTCCCCCCAAAACTAATTGATATGCTCGATAAAATAAGGAGGAGATGCCTATGGACCAAGAAAACCGAGCAAGGGAAAAAATGCAATTCTTTGGCAGCATGGGACATGGTTTGCATACCCAAAAAACACGGAGGGCTTGGTGTCATCAACCTGAAAATCCAGAATGAAACCCTGCTTATGAAGTTTCTACATAAATTCTATAACAAATTGGATTTTCCGTGGGTCCACCTACTCTGGGACAGCTACTACACTGACAAGATACCTCATGCTTCCGACCTCATTGGTTCTTTTTGGTGGCGGGACATCTTGAAGCTCACCCCAGCCTACAGAGGGATCTCGAGAGTCAAAGTGGTTAGTGGCACGACGGCCCTGTTCTGGAAGGACCTCTGGCTTGAAAATGTGTTTTCTCCTATGTTACACATGAAGATACCTCGGTTAAGGATTTCTTGGGGAGCACGGCACTTGACGAAACCTTTCACCTCCCTCTATCCCCTCAAGTGCTGGATGAGGTCCGTGATCTCCAGGTGCTCTCGACACGCCTGAGTCCCTCCTCCACGAATTCTGATGTCTCGCACTATGTCTGGGGGAAGACATATTTCAAAGCGATCGACTACTACAAATTTTACTACAAAGATGTTTAGGCCCATCAAGCTTTTCGCTGGCTCTGGCACTCAAAATGTGTCATGAAGATTAAGATCTTCGGCTGGCTGCTATTTCATGACAGACTCAACACACGCAACATGTTGAAGCGCTGACACTATAACATTGGAGATGACCACGATTGCCTCCTGTGTGGACAGCCCATTGAAGAAACAGTTGATCACATGATTTTCACGTGTACCTTCAACCGGGCCTGCTGGAGCAAGCTTGGCATCGATTGGCCCACATTCTCTTGTTGGTTACATCTCATTCAAACGGTCAAGCAAACTTGGAATGCCCCCCTCTTCACTGAGATCTTCCTAACTGCCACCTGGAGCCTATGGAAAGAACGTAACAACAAACACTTCAGAGGCATCCAGCCAAGCTTACCCTCCTGGCTCAATAGATTCAAAGTAGACTTTGGGTTGCTGCAACATAGAGTGAAAGAGGCCCATAGGGGCCTTATAGGCTCCTTTGTCAACCCCTTGCATTAAACTCTCCGTTCTCACTTCAGATCCTCTCAACAAAAAACCCCACGCCTGTGGGGACAGTTGAGACTTGTACTACAACATGTAACTTGTAACCTTTTTGCATATATGAAATCACAGTAGGAGCCTCTCCTACTGTTTGTTTGATCAAAAAACATGAAACCGAAGAATTTTTGTATAACACTAAGTTACCTCAACGGGGATATGCATCTCCCCAACAATAAGAATTTCATATTTCTTTTTGACAGTAGGAAGAGGAAATTTGAATCCCCCAATAGTGATTGTTGAAACCTTATACAATTGATACCATTCACTGAAGTTTGTTTCTTCGGAAAATAAACCGTATGCTCATTACCATTGGCATGAAAAGTGATCTTGCTTTTATTGCAATCAATAATAGCCCCTACAGTATTCAAAAAGGGTCTTCCAAGGATAATCGACATGTTGTCGTCCTCGGGCATATCAAGTATAACAAAGTCCGTTAAGATAGTAACATTTGCAACAACAACAGGCACATCCTCGCAAATTCCAATAGGTATAGCAGTTGATTTATCAGCCATTTGCAAAGATATTTCAGTGGGTGTGAGCTTATCAAATCAAGTCTTCTATATAAATAGAAAGGCATAACACTAACACTGGCTCCCAAATCACATAGAGCAGTTTTAACATAACTTCTTTTAATGGAGCATGGTATAGTAGGTATTCCTGGATCTCCTAACTTTTTAGGTACTCCACCCTTAAAAGAATAATTTGCAAGCATGGTGGAAATTTCAGCTTCAGGTATATTTGCTTTATTAGTGACAATATCTTTCATGTATTTAGCATAAGGAGACATTTTCAACATATCAATCAAGCGAGTACTCAAAAAGACAGGTCTAAGCATTTCAACAAAGCGCTCAAAATCTTCCTCATCCTTATTTTTAGATGGTTTAGTAGGAAAAGGCATAGGTTTTTGAACCCATGTTTCTCTTTCCTTCCCATGTTTTCTAGCTACGAAGTCTCTTTTGTCATATCTTTTATTCTTAGGAGGTGGGTTATCAAGATCAACAGCAGGTTCTATCTCTACATCATTATCTGGTTGAGCATCAACATGAACATCATCATTATCATTATCATTATCATTATCATTATCGCTAGGTGTATGTTCATTACCAGATTGTGTCTCAGCATCAGAAATCGAAGCATCATTATGATTCTCAGGAGGTTTTTCTATTTCAGGTTCACTAGAAGTATGCAGAGTCCTATCATTTTTCTTTTTCTTTTTCTTCTTAGATGGACTAGGTGCATCAATATTATTTCTTTAAGAATCTTGTTCAATTCTTTTAGGATGACCCTCAGGATATAGAGGATCCTGAGTCATTCTACCTCCTCTAGTAACAACTCTAACAGCATGATCATTCATTTTATTATTCATCTCATCAAGCAAATCATTTTGTGACTTAGCTATTTGTTCTAACTGATTCTGAACCATAGAAGCATGTTTAATTAAGCATTTAACATCATTAGCAGTTCTAAACATCAAATCACTCAAGCGATCAATCATGATGGCATTTCGTTTTAATTGATTGCTGACATACATATTGAAATTCTCTTGCTTAACAATGTAGTTACAAAATTCATCCAAACATTGACTAGCAGACTTATTATAGGGAATATCACTTTTATTGAATCTATGAAGAGAATTTACCTCTACTACCTGTGTTGGGATATCAAGTCCATGTATTTCTTCAATAGGTGGTAGATTCTTAACATCTTCAGCTTTAATACCTTTTTCCTTCATAGATTTCTTGGCTTCTTACATATCTTCTAGATTGAGGAATAGAATACCTCTTTTCTTCGGAGTTGGCTTAGGTGGAGGTTCGGGAAGTGTCCAATCATCGGCATTTCTCAATATATTATTCAATAATTCTTCAGCCTGTCCAACAGTTCGTTACCTGAAAACACAACCAGCACAACTATCTAGGTAGTCCCTAGAAGCATCGGTTAGTCCATTATAAAAGATATCAAGTATTTCATTCTTCTTAAGAGGATGATTAGGCAAAGCATTAAGTAGTTGGAGAAGCCTCCCCCAAGCTTGAGGGAGATTCTCTTCTTCAATTTGCACAAAGTTAAATATTTCCTGTAGGGCAGCTTGTTTCTTATGAGCAGGAAAATATTTTTCAGAGAAGTAATATATCATGTCCTGGGGACTACGCACACAACCAGGAGCAAGAGTATTAAACCATTTCTTAGCATCACCCTTTAATGAGAAAGGAAACAACTTAAGAATATAATAGTAGCGAATTTTTTCCTCATGAGCAAATAGGGTGGCAATATCATTTAATTTAGTAAGGTGAGCCACAACAGTTTCAGTTTCATAACCATGAAAAGGATCAGATTCAACCAAAGTAATTAACTCAGGATCGATAGAGAATTCATAATCCTTATCGGTAACAAATATGGGAGAGGTAGCAAACTTAGGATCATATTTCATTCTCTCCCTCATAGATTTTTCTTTCAACTCAGCAAGCAATTCTCTAACCTCATCTCTATCATTACAAGCAAGAATTGCCCTAGCTGTCTCTCTATCAAAAACATAACCATCAGGTATCTTAGGCATTTCAACTCTAGTAGGAGAACTAGGCATAATAGGTGAATCATAATTTTCAAGAGTTTCAACATTTTTAGTTTCTTTAGCTTTAGCAATTTGTTCATCAAGAAATTCACCAAGTGGCACAGTATCATCAAGCATAGTACTAGTATCATCAATAGTTTCATTCATAGCAGAAGTAATATCATCAATAACTTGCGACATATCAGAGTGAATAGCAGGTGGTTGTGTCGCAAGCCTACTCAAAACAGAAGGTGAATCAAGTGCGGAGCTAGATGGCAGTTCCTTACCTCCCCTTGTCTTAGAGGAAACGATCTTGGTCTTAGCGTCTTTCAGATTCTTCATAGTGATCAACAGATATAAATCCCAAGTGACTCAACAAATAGAGCTATGCTCCCCGGCAACGGCGCCAGAAAAAGGTCTTGATAACCCACAAGTATAGGGGATCACAACAGTTTTCGCGGGTAGTATTTCACCCAGATTTATTGATTCGACACAAGGGGAGCCATAGAATATTTGCGAGTATTAGTAGTTGAGTTGTCAATTCAAGCACACCTGGAGAACTAAATATCTGCAGCAAAGTGTTTAGTAGCACAGTAGTATGATAATTTCAATAGTAGTAATAACAGTAGTAACAGTGACAGTAGCAGTTTTGTAGTGATTGTAACAGCAGAAGTAACGAGAGTAACTTAATAAAGATCAATATGCGAAAAGCGTAGGCATTGGATCAGTGATGGATAATTATGTTGGATGACATTCGTCATATAACAGTCACAACCTAGGGCGATACACAATAGCTCCAATTCATCAATGTAATGTAGGCATGTATTCCGTATATAGTCATACGTGCTTATAGTAAGAACTTGCATGACATCTTTTGTCCTACCCTCCCGTGGCAGCGGGGTCCATAAGGAAATCTAAGGGATATTAAGGCCTTCTTTTAATAGAGAACCGGAACAAAGCATTAACACATAGTGAATACATGAACTCCTCAAACTACGGTAATCACCGGAAAGAATCCCAGTTATTGTCACCTTGGGGTATGCGGATCATAACACGTAATAGGTGCATACAACTTGCAAGACAGGATCAAGAACACAAATATATTCATGAAAACATAGAGGGTTCAGATCTGAAATCATGGCACTCAGGCCCTAGTGACAAGCATTAAGCATAGCAAAGTCATAGCAACATCAATCTCAGAACATAGAGGATACTAGGGATCAAAGCCCTAACAAATTGACTCAATTACATGATAAATCTCATCCAACCCATCACCGTCCAGCAAGCCTACGAAGACATTACTCACACACGGTGGTGAGCATCATGAAATTGGTGATGGAGGATGGTTGATGATGACGACGACATTGAACCCCCCTCTTCGGAGCCCCGAACGGACTCCAGATCAGCCCTCCCGATGAAGAATAGGAGGTGGCGGCGGCTCCGTATCATAAAATGCGATGAAACTTCTTCTCCTATTTTTTCTTGGGGAAAGTGAATTTATAGCGTTGGAATTAGGTCAGACGGCCGCCTGTGGGCCCCACAAGGCATCGGGGCGCGCCCTGGGGGGCCCTGTTGCCTTGTGGGCAACAGGTGGCCCCTCTTCTGTTGATTCTTGCGCCAGTAATTTTTATTTATTCCATAAAAAATCTCCAAAAAGTTTCGTCCAATTCTGAGAACTTTGATTTCTGCACAAAAACAACACCATGGCAGTTCTGCTGAAAACAGCGTCAGTCCGGGTTAGTTTCATTCAAATAATGCAAATTAGAGTCCAAAACAAGAGCAAAAGTGTTTGGAAAAGTACATACGACGGAGACGTATCAGAGGCATGCATGAAGCACTCGGACATCAAGGAGGAGAAGAAGGCGGAGAGGTTCAAATTGTTGATGGAGGCGACGGACAAGAAGCTCAAGCTCGGAGGACCATGATCGAAGAGAGGAAGGATGCGCTCGAGGAAAAGAAGGCGAAGATCACCGCTAATGCGGAGGACGCCAAGCTGTTGACCTTGAATGTGGACTCTTTGGATGCCTGATGTCTACTACGCAACTTTATTCTTGTAGACTCGGTTGGGCCTCGAAGCACAGAGTTTTGTAGGACAGCAGCAAATTTCCCTCAAGTGGATGGCCTAAGGTTTATCAATCTGTGGGACGTGTAGGATGAAGATGGTCTCTCTCAAACAACCCTGCAATCAAATACAAGAAATCTCTTGTGTCCCCAACACACCCAATACAATGGTAAATTGTATAGGTGCAGTAGTCCGGCGAAGAGATGGTGATACAAGTGTAGTATGGATAGTAGATATAGGTTTTTGTAACCTGAAATAATAAAAACAACAAGGTAACAAGTGATAAAAGTGAGCACAAATGGTATTGCAATGCTTGGTAACAAGGCCTAGGGTTCATACTTTTACCAGTGCAATCTCTCAACAGTGCTAACATAATTGAATCATATAACAATCCCTCAACGTGTGACAAAGTATCACTCCAAAGTTCCTATCGGAGAAAGTAGGAAGAAAACGTGTATCAACCTATGTGCCTATATTACCCCAATGTCACCATGGGAATCCGCAAGTTGATTACCAAAACATATATCAAGTGACTCAATAGAATACCCCATTGTCACCACGGGTATCCACATGCAAGACATGTAGGCTAACGCAGTAGAAAACAAAAAATTTCCGACCTACATACCAGCCCAGGATCACTATGGAGACTGCATACAAGGTTTGATCTGTTTCGTTACCGACTCGTAGCGCAGCGGAAGTAGAGTCGATGACGATCGGCGGTGCAGATCCCCGCAGCTAGGATTTTACAACCTCCCAACCGCGAGGATGTACTCCCTCATCAGCTCACCGGACGGATCTCCGGGCAGCCCTTCGAGAGGCCTCGGGACAGTCCCTCGGATAGTCCCACCGGACGGATCCTCGGACAGCCCTCCGGGAGGCCTCTGGACAGTCTTTCGGATAGTCCCACCGGACGGATCCTCGGACAGCCCTCCGGGAGGCCTCTGGACAGTCTTTCGGATAGTCCCACCGGACGGATCCTCGGACAGCCCTCCGGGAGGCCTCACGGACAGCCCTTCGGGAGGACCCCCGAAACTCGGACAGAAACTCGGACAGCCCTTCGGGAGGACCCTCGAACAGCCCCTCGGGCAAAAAGATCGAACCTATGACCTCTCTACGGGGTTGCACACATACGGTGTCATCTATCCGGCAGGGCTTCGCCGTCCAGAACTAGTCCCCACCGAAACCCAGACAGCCTTTCGGCTCTACGAAACTATTTCGCTGGGAGGGAGAGAGAAGCCAGAAATGTCATGGCACTTGTATGTGAGAAGGAGTGAGTGTGGAGGGAGCCCCTCCACCTCTATTTATAGGAAATCCAAGGGGTAGGGTTTCTTGGCCCCCAAGCCTTCTAGAAACCTTTTGGGAAAATATCCCAAAAGGTGACTTTTCCATAAATATCCCAAAAAGCACTTTCACTATTCATGACGACATTTTTCAGCGTCTGATCGAACTGAAAATATTCATGTGGGCTTAGAACATTTCCAGTACCCACCAAAATAATTTTCAGCGCGAGCCGGAACAATTCCGGTTTAGTGATTTTCATCTGCGAAAAGCATCTGAAGCGGTTCCGGCAGCTCCGGAACATTTCCGGTTTTCATCCCGGAAAATTCCAGAAAGTTTCCAGAACGATTCTGGCACCCTCCAAGAATTATCAGGCATGTGCCGAAACCATTTTGACTTTATGGTGTACTCCGAAACAACTTTTCGGTTTCACCGGAACTATTCCGATATCCTCTCCGGAACGTTTCCGTTTCGTCCGAAACTTTTTCGGTGATTTTCTCTCAGACTCCCCGTCTAGTATTCAGCAGATAGATGACCCTTAAGCGTGTGACCCTATAGGTTCGGTGAAGCATAGACATGACCCGGAACCCCTTCCGATCAATGATCAACATCGGAGCCGTGGACACCCATATTGACCCCTATACCCACACGAATGAATATTCGAGTGAACCTCCGGTTGCCGTGTGCTATTCCTGTTGCTTCGCGATATGTTACAAATACCCGAGGTGAGACATGTAGGCATCCCCGTGGATCAACAACTTGTCCACTATGCCAGTTACCTCGTTACCGATATTGTTCTCTTTTCTCGTTCCCGTGTTCCGGCATCCCCGTGATCAAATCACAAAGTGTCTGGCCAGACGATGATGGATACCGTAACACCGAGAGGGCCCAGAGATATCTCTCCATCGTCGGAGGAGCAAATCCCAATCTTGAGCTATCAAGTTACTTGACATACTTTTCCATGAACCCGTAAGCCGCCGTAATAGCCACCCATTTACGGATGACGTTTAACAAACCCCAAAGTTCATGAAGCAAGCATGAAGAAACTCGATACTCTCATGGTCTAAGGAATCATGCAAACATTAACCATCTCTGTGTTATTAACCATTAACTAATGACGAATGTATCTCATAGCATAACATCAATTCGGGTCGATTCAACACAAGTGTTCTACCAATAATTGTGCCCTCAAAATTGCCGGCATAGTCATGCCCATGATCAGGAAAACTGGATCATCATGCAATACTTGAGCCAGTCATAGAGGCTTGACTAGGAATACTTTTTACCGTTTATTATCCCACACATGCACATGAGTTTCCCTCCAAGCCTCGTTTTATTTGCAGACTCGAGAATCATTGCAGTTATAGCATGGAACATAAACATAATTATGAACAGGGAGATAATCAATAACATTTATTATTGCCTGTAGGGCATATCTCCTACAGACTCCCACTTGCACTAGAGTCAATAATCTAGTCAATGCTAATGCACTTTACACCTATGCCATACTGGTGTAAAATATGCTTCGCATGTGGTATAGCCTGATGTCCAACGGATCTGACGACTTCAGCTCCGTGTGTAACTTTGCATATCCCCGCGTTTTCACGCTTTCACAAAATTCATATTTTGTGTGGACTTGGCTTTGCATATGTGTGAATCATTGGTCGAAACCTGATTCCTCAGACTGAGCTATGGAGCAACTATCTGCAATAGTGTCCCATAGACCAAAGCCATCTTGGAACCATACTAAGTTCATGAATGAACTATATAATTCAACAACTTCTTTGTCACTTCTTAAGCGTCAACATACTTAGCCTTTGTTATAGAATTCGCCACAGTATCTTGTTTGGAACAATTTCCAACTACCGTGCCACCATATTGTGTATTACACAAAACCCTTAACTTAAATCGAAAATCGCATGGAGCATTGATGAAGACTGTATCGATGTAATTACTTACAACGAGTACTTCATAATCTCTGCTTGCGAGAAAACATGTCATCACTACTACTCTAGTACTCAATGACATCTTTCACTGTTGTCCTATGATCAGTACTTTGATCACTTTGGTATCTATACTCACAACAACTTTGGAGTATTGGACATATCTGGTTGTTTTTACATACCATGGAATACATGATTAATCCAAACACAAGAGTGTGTGGAATCACCATCATGTATTTTGCTCATCAGTGTTTTGGGACACCGAGTCTTGCAAAAACTCTTTCCATGTGCCTTCGGCAAGAATCACTCCTTGACGGTTTTCAATGCTAAAAGGTTTTAGCATCTTGTCAATATGTATTCATAGCTTAGCCCCATTAGGTAAATCTATCTCCATAGATCATCATGCCTAATATTGAGGCTATTTTGCCTAAGCACTTCATCGAAAAACTATTTTCAAATGAAGTCCTAATTCGTGTCAAGAAATTTATTTCCAATTAACAATGTGTCAAGTACACAAGGTTTCTAGAAATATTATTATGCTCCCACTTACTTTCTTGAATCACAAGCATCTTCGATACCCATTTGATGAAGTCAAACCCCATTGACCATTCCATCAAAAACGAAGATTCCAACTCCACTTTGCTCTCTTCTGTCCATCGCTGGAACTCTGAAGTTTGCATACTTACTAGCATCCTCTGGATCGACAAATTACTTTGGACTGTATCACATACAAGTCCTAGGTTTCATTTCCATCAGATGGAAATCCTTTTGTCATCCATGTTTCATATCTCATGATTGAAATATGTATTAATTGCTAGTTCAACCCGAACCGACTTCAAGCATCACTACAGTGAGACAATCTCATCGTAGTCAACTCCTTGAACTTGTTATTGCAACAAGTCGAGCTTCATGGATAAAACATTTTATCCGTATCAGTTTTTAGTTCCATAAATATTCGTTAGACTCTAAGTCTTCCGAAAGGTGTATCAAGATTTTAATCTCGAATCACATATATGGGAACTATCTCGGATTGTATTGGCATTTAGCCAATTCCGGAGTTAGGGCCCATCAACGCTTCCTTGTGTATCGTAGGTATACTGTTGTCTAACAACAATATCTCGTATGCACACCTGAGAGGTTTGCATGAGTTTTTCCTACGCGGTTCAGCTGCAAGTTCGACTGAAGTCCATACATTTTATTGTAGAGACTTCCGTATCAGTAGCAGTAGGAAACTCCGGAATCACTTCCAAGGTTTCTTTCCTTTGACCTGATGACGAAGATACTGGTTATCTCGTCGAGTTGCACTGTCCTCCCACTCACCTTTTGTAAGAACTATTCTCTTTAAAAGCATACTGTTTTGTGGCAAAATCCTTTGCCTCGGTATAGTGGTGGGGGAATACCCAATGACTTGGGATAACCTACAAAGTAGCACTTGTCTGATTTGGAATAGGTTTGTAACCTTTTACACAAGCCCCATATTCCAAATGTTAAGAAAAGATATAACATGGTTGGGCGTACCATACCATGGCGTCATTTCAACAGACCCGATGGAGCTCTTTTCAGTGTAAAAGCCGCAGTCTCTAAAGCATCACTTTAAAAGGGATAATGGCAAATTTATTTATGTCATCTTCGATCTTACCATGTCATGAATGGTTCGATTACATCTTCACGGACTTTCCACTTGCAGTGGTGTTCCGGGAGGTGCAAGTTATGAAACCCCTTTCACAACTCATCAGACATTCGCTAAACTTGTAACTCAAATATTCCTTTCTGCAATCGAATTGTAGAAACATAATTTTCTTGTTACAACAACTTCTACTTCATTTTTGAAAACCTTATGAATGAATTCAAAAGATCCAAACTTACGTCTCAACAAGTATATATCCATATATCTACTCGAGTCATTTCTGAAGATAGATGAAACCACTACTTGCAACAACATTTATTGGACTACACACATCATAATGTATGATCACCAATATGTTCTTTGCTCGTTCCTTACGGCCTGTGAACGGTATTTCAGTCACTTCACTTTTCAGAGGAAAGTTGCAAGTGTCAGATGATTCAAAATCAAACGACTTCAAAATCCATCATAATGGAATTTTCCATGCGGGTTTCTCCAATGTGACCAAATGCAGTGCCACACTTGTGTGGTATTCTTTTAGTCTTGCGACATTTAGCGTCAGTGTTATGGATGTATCATATTTCCATCAATATTCATAACATACATCCCATCTTGGATGGAAGCATGGCCCTTCATGTTATTCATAATACTGAACAACAATTGTTCTTTTATGAACAACCCTTTTGCAACAAACATTGTGCACTGGGTTAGAGTGTATGAAACTCTAAAATGAATTATGAAAGTAAATACAGAGGTAAAGTATTTTATCAATATTCATAACGTACATCTCATTCATAATGAAAGTATGGCCCTTATGTTATTCATAACACTGAACATCAAAAGTTCTCTTATGAATAACCTTTTGCAAGATACCTTATGCAATGGGCTAGAGTGTGTAAAACTCTATAATGAATTTTGAAAAATAAATACATAGGTAATACACCAATGGAAGGTATAGTAACTTTTACTAAGTTCCCAACATGTATTTAAACCTCATTCCTGGCTAGTCTTTCAAGCCATAGTAGTTCTTGCATCGAGTCGCAACAGAGTGCAATCGAGCGGGTATCTCTGTGATAAACTCACAATACCCAAGAATCAGTGATTAACAATTTAATCATAATTCTCAAGAACTATTTCTTTGACCAGCCTTCTATACATCAATAACTTGTATGACTTTCATACATGAGCTGGATATTCCAGTCTTCTCTCTTTTTGCCTTTATACTTCTAACAGTTTAACTTTTAGTATTTCTCCTACTCTCAGAAGACGCACCCAACTTAAGAGTGGCGACAGCCCCGGACTTCCTAGGCGTGAAAGTTTCACTAACACCCTTCAGACACTTCCTTTCTCTTTAAGTTGTTTGTTTTATTCACCATCATCATATGACAGGCGTTCTTCTGGATCCCTCTCTTATCAGTCTAATGCATAGTAAACTCCTTTACTAACAGTTTGCAAACAAACATTGCTTTGGATATCTCATATCTTTTAGCCTTTGTCTGTCTCTGAAAATGATTTTCAGATTCCATCAAAATCACATAACTATCCAAACTTTCGAAGTTTGGGTCTCATGAAAGCAAACGTATTGCACTTGACTAAAACAGAATTCTAGCTTTTGGATCGAAGGACGAGAGTCACATGATCCATAGCATTAGCGGGAGAATACCGAAAGTATGCGATAGGATAAAGTCCTTCTCGGCACTATTGAGGACAATCCTCACATTACGTTACCAACTGTAAAGTTTTAACCAGATATTTAACAGCTATTCAATTTTAATAGGGAAGGTGGAAACGCGAGCCATTATTCTACAACTATTATGTAAACCACACTTAGACAGTGTTCAAAATTAATTGCACTGAGAATTAAACAAGTTAATTCAACAGTGCACTCCCACTCAAATCAATATCTCTCATAATTGATTATGAATGATTCAAGACACGAATTTCAATTCAATGCCATTGATGGTGAGCATCACTGATGACGAGAACTTCAATCGTTAGGCAAACTTGCCGATCACATCTCTATGTGACTCTTGTTCATCTTTCGATGCGTGTGTTCCGAGCTCATGACTTTCATGCCTGAACGTCAAGACAACCAAGTGATCTCGCTGCGAGGTCTTAACTCACCCGCCTCACACATCCCTAATCGTTCGTACCCATGTCAGCATGGCGCACCCCGAAAAGTTAGGTGCCGTGACGGTGCTACACTTGGGAGAACACTAACTACTTGATATTTTTGTGAGAGATCACCCTAATAAAAAGCGACTACCGCGCAATCAAGAAGGGTGCATCATAAGGGATAAACATCTCAGGCAATTCATATTAGCAAGATATGGTATAGCCCTTTCTGACGGAGAAGTCTTTCATTTCTTCGTCTTCGGCATTCGCGTCGGTGTTCACCTTCGCGAAGATTGCCACCACCTAGTCGATGCACCAGATAATATTGCTATCTCTATAGCTAATAAAATAAGTGCATTACATAAGGTTGACACGCAGGTCATTAAAGTGCAATCATATGGCTCCAGCCATCATGCCGAATCATGACACGCAGGTCATGTTAATTAATTTACATCATATAGACATCTCATACATAATCAAATTAATATGAGCACTGCTATACCACATCACATGCACATGCAAACCATCCTGCAAAACCAAGTTAGACGCCTCTAATCGGTTTATGCAAATTTTCATTTTACATGGCTTCTAAGGTTTCGAACAAACCGCAGCTACCAACGTTTTATCATCAAGTATGATAATTCAAGTCGCTAGATTAACATCGCGGGGTGTATGAAACACGAGATAATTAAATCCCGAGCCCCATACTAAACTTCGTCATACGCATGACCCCCGTGCAGATCATATCTGCATTGCCCTTTCGTCTGCGAAATTTCATCTTTCTTTCAAACTATGGTGGAATTCAAAGAACTGTTAGCACTTCGTTGATCAATCAGGATCGCGGATTGCCAGAACTTTGAAACTCCACCATTCCGTTATCAAGATCAGAAATATGCAAATTCCAGGGAAGCAACAAGAACATCGGGTAACAGATTTCATCTGCTACCCGCACAAATAATTTTCAGCAATAGAACTCATCTACTACCTAATTATATTGTGCAACACCCATACATCTCATGTATTCTAGATCGCAACCTGCATCTACGCATAGCACGGCTCATGATGCCACTGTAGGGTAACGCAGCAGAAAACAAAAAATTTCCGACCTACGTACCAGCCCAGGATCACTATGGAGACTGCATACAAGGTTTGATCTGTTTCGTTACCGACTCGTAGCGCAGCGGAAGTAGAGTCGATGACGATCGGCGGTGCAGATCCCCGCAACTAGGATTTTACAACCTCCCAACCGCGAGGATGTACTCCCTCATCAGCAAACCGGATGGATCTCCGGGCAGCCCTTCGAGAGGCCTCGGGACAGTCCCTCGGATAGTCCCACCGGACGGATCCTCGGACAGCCCTCCGGGAGGCCTCTGGACAGTCTTTAGGATAGTCCCACCGGACGGATCCTCGGACAGCCCTCCGGGAGGCCTCTGGACAGTCTTTCGGATAGTCCCACCGGACGGATCCTCGGACAGCCCTCCGGGAGGCCTCACGGACAGCCCTTCGGGAGGACCCCCGAAACTCGGACAGAAACTCGGACAGCCCTTCGGGAGGACCCTCGAACAGCCCCTCGGGCAAAAAGATCGAACCTACAACCTCTCTACGGGGTTGCACACATACGGTGTCATCTATCCAGCAGGGCTTCGCCGTCCAGAACTAGTCCCCACCGGAACCCAGACAACCTTTCGGCTCTACGAAACTATTTCGCTGGGAGGGAGAGAGAAGCCAGAAATGTCATGGCACTTGTATGTGAGAAGGAGTGAGTGTGGAGGCAGCCCCTCCACCTCTATTTATAGGAAATCCAAGGGGTAGGGTTTCTTGGCCCCCAAGCCTTCTAGAAACCTTTTGGGAAAATATCCCAAAAGGTGACTTTTCCATAAATATCCCAAAAAGCACTTTCACTATTCACGACGACATTTTTCAGCGTCTGATCGAACTGAAAATATTCATGTGGGCTTAGAAAATTTCCAGTACCCACCAAAATAATTTTCAACGCGAGCCGGAACAATTCCGGTTTAGTGATTTTCATCTGCGAAAAGCATCTGAAGCGGTTCCGGCAGCTCCGGAACATTTCCGGTTTTCATCCCGGAAAATTCCAGAAAGTTTCCAGAACGATTCTGGCACCCTCCAAGAATTATCAGGCATGTGCCGAAACCATTTTGACTTTATGGTGTACTCCGAAACAACTTTTCGGTTTCACCGGAACTATTCCGATATCCTCTCCGGAACGTTTCCGTTTCGTCCGAAACTTTTTCGGTGATTTTCTCTCAGACTCCCCGTCTAGTATTCAGCAGATAGATGACCCTTAAGCGTGTGACCCTATAGGTTCGGTGAAGCATAGACATGACCCGGAACCCCTTCCGATCAATGATCAACATCGGAGCCGTGGACACCCATATTGACCCCTATACCCACACGAATGAATATTCGAGTGAACCTCCAGTTGCCGTGTGCTATTCCTGTTGCTTCGCGATATGTTACAAATACCCGAGGTGAGACATGTAGGCATCCCCGTGGATCAACAACTTGTCCACTATGCCAGTTACCTCGTTACCGGTATTGTTCTCTTTTCTCGTTCCCGTGTTCCGGCATCCCCGTGATCAAATCACAAAGTGTCTGGCCAGACGATGATGGATACCGTAACACCGAGAGGGCCCAGAGATATCTCTCCATCGTCGGAGGAGCAAATCCCAATCTTGAGCTATCAAGTTACTTGACATACTTTTCCATGAACCCGTAAGCCGCCGTAATAGCCACCCATTTACGGATGACGTTTAACAAACCCCAAAGTTCATGAAGCAAGCATGAAGAAACTCGATACTCTCATGGTCTAAGGAATCATGCAAACATTAACCATCTCTGTGTTATTAACCATTAACTAATGACGAATGTATCTCATAGCATAACATCAATTCGGGTCGATTCAACACAAGTGTTCTACCAACAATTGTGCCCTCAAAATTGCCGGCATAGTCATGCCCATGATCAGGAAAACAGGATCATCATGCAATACTTGAGCCGGTCATAGAGGCTTGACTAGGAATACTTTTTACCGTTTATTATCCCACACGTGCACATGAGTTTCCCTCCAAGCCTCGTTTTATTTGCAGACTCGAGAATCATTGCAGTTATAGCATGGAACATAAACATAATTATGAACAGGGAGATAATCAATAACATTTATTATTGCCTCTAGGGCATATCTCCTACAAGACATACATCAAGTGATCTCAAATCCAAAATATTCAATCCGACATAACGAAACCTCAAAGAGCAAGACTCAATTCAGCACAACAAAGATGGAGAGGCAAGAACACCATATGATCCAACTATATTAACAAAGCTCATGGTACATCAAGATCGTGCCAAATCAAGAACACGAGAGAGAGAGAGACATCAAACACATAGCTACTGGTACATACCCTCAGCCCCGGGGTGAACTACTCCCTCCTCGTCATGGAGACCGCCGGGATGATGAAGATGGCCTCCGGTGATGGCTTCCCCTCTCCGGCAGGGTGCCGGAACAGGGCTCCGGATGAGATCGCTTCGGAACAGAGGCTTGCGGCGGCGGAAAAAATCATCTACGTTAACTTTTGGTGGTTTATGGATTTATATGAATTTCAGCGTTGGTTTCATGCCAAAAGGAGTCCCGAGGGGCCCACAAGCTCGCATGGCCCTCCTGGCCCCATAGGGCGTGCCATGTGAGCTTGTGGCCTCCTCGTGGGTCTTCTGGTCCTTCCTTGAAGCTTCGGGGGTCTCTTATGTTCCAAAGAAAATCACCGTAAATTTTTATCGCGTTTGGACTTTGTTTGGTATGGTTTTTCTGCGAAACAAAGAAATAGGCAAAAACACCTTGTTGGAGATGGTGCTGTGTCAACTGAAACTGGGTTACTATCTGCTGGGCTTGGGGTTAGATGGGGTGTAGCTGGTTCTCTGTCCAACGGGGTAGGGGTACAATCTGCGAGAGTCTGAGTTATGTGTGGTGGGGCTAGTTCTTGGGCAAGTACAACCGTGGTTTTATCTGCATCGACGGGTAGCACTGTCTTTTTTGAAGACCGTGTTTTTTACTTCCTTAGATACTGCCATCACCCCCTCCAATTCAAATGGATGATAAATAAGAAAAGTAATTGAATGTACATACATTGTATGATAGACAGATACAATGGATAGTGGGGAATAAAAGAAGGCATGAAATAATTCACATATATGTTATCTAACCAAACGGGATAGCTTGACACAATTTCACATATATGATGGCTAACTAAATAGTATAGCATGACACAATTTCACATATATGTTGGCTAACTAAACATGATAGAATGACATAATTGAAAATATGATGACTATCTAAAGATGATGACATGATATAACTATATGATGTCTTTATTAAATAGGTTGTCATGTCATAATTCACATGCATGTTGTCTATATAAACATGATGTCATGATATAATTCACATATATGATTTATATACTAAGTAAGTAAGCAGATGACAATCGCATATCTGATGTCTAAACCAAGTAGATGTCATTGAATATTGTGTATATGATGTCTAAACTAAGCAATGGAAGACACCATATGCATGATATGGGCAATATAACCCTGCCAAGTTAGAGCATACACCTTGGGGGGAAATAAAATTGATCATCTGTCTCGGAATCCTCCTCTGAGGAGCTATCTGTAATCGACAAGATGTGTACTTCGACAGGTAGCACTGTCTGCTCTGAATACCTTATTTTCACTCTAGATTTTTCCATCACCGACTCAAATTGCTGATGCACAGGAAGAGTAATTAAATGTACTAACATTGTTGACAAATATAATACATAAAAAAGGATGGCATGATATAATTCACATATATGATGACTGGCTAAACAGGATGACATTGCATAATTCGCATATATGATGCCTGGCTAAACAAGATGATATTGCATAATTCACATATATGATATAGAAACTAAACAGGTGGGATTCACACAAAGCATGTCTAAACTAAGCAGATGACATAGATATCTAAAGTAAGCAATGCAAGACGTTATATGTATGATATGACCAACATCAGCATGCCAAGTTAGAGCAAAGATCTCAGGGGTAAATAGGAGTGGTCTGCTCCCTCTGAATCCCCTTCTGAATAGTTATTTTCCTCTCGATTATAATCTGAAATGGGGAGAGGGGGGGGGGGGGGGGGCTGCCATTGCTCCCACCATGGAGCGATGTCTGCATGACATTATATTGCCACGCAAGACACTTCTCTGTTTGTCTACATGCTCAGTACTATTATGTACAATAACTGACATACGTTGGAATAAAACTTAATGAGATTATGTAAGGAGTGCATGCAGAAATATAGAGTGATGGTAGCAAGCAGTGGATAGACCCAAAACCAATGATAGCAAGCAGATAATAGTTTTAGTTAAAAAGGACAGATACTGTCTTCTTTACTGTTTGTTATCCACCAAACATGAACCAGATAGTAGACATCCGAGATGAACCAACAAGTAGACAGAGATATTATTTGTTGCTGCCCCAAAATGTGCCCCACAAACATTTAAAAACTCAAATTTAAGCATTAGTTTGGGCCCGACTCGAAGTCTAAGAGATGAACAGTGCGATAAAGTAGCAGGTAATACATTTAGAAGTATATGATTTGCTTTGGAATAAATGCAAGGTTATTCACTCTAATGCCGAGAGATTGAAGTCCAAGACAGAAATATGAAAAAGAACCCAATAACAGCCTCTGATGTTCACTCAAGACTTCTAGTGCCACGAGAACTGGAGGTACGGCGACGTCCCGTCCGAGGAGCCATCGGCGCCGACGTGGAAGATCCCATGGCAGTTCATCTCGTTGTCGTTCGAGCTCAGGACCAGCGCGCTGTTGTTGAGCTGCTCGCTGTCCATGCTGGGGATGGCGGAGAACCCGGCGGTGGTGGAGACGCCGCTGACGGCCTGGCAGCAGGCGGACCAGGAGGAGCTGCTGAACTGCAGGTTGGGAACGAGGTGCTCCTGTGCCACGGAAGGGATTTGGCCGCTTGGACAGACCATCCAGCTGCTGTCGACGCTGGAGGAGATGGCCTGGGTCTGGGTGGACAGAAGGGAGAGAGCACAATCGGAGTTGAGCACGTGCGTCAACTGTCCATCAGACAACATCTTGTTGCTGCTGCTGCTCTCGGGCGGCGGCGGGGTGACGGCCTTCACGACATGCTGGCGCACGGGGATCTCGAGGGCCGTCGCGCCTGCGCTGAAGCTCATTTGGTCTCTTTCGGCCAGGAAGGGGAAGTACCAGCCTTCCTTGGAGTACGACGATGACGACGAGCCGGTGAAGTTCTGCCTGCTGTTGCTAAGAACCTGGTGGGTGTAGTACGGATTGCTATGCTCGGAATTGATGATCCCAGACCAGCTTGGCTCTGGCCTTGGAGCAGAGAACGATGAGAACATTGTCCCTGCATTTGAATACAAACCTGAATGGCCGTCATGAAACGAGCTCAAGAGTTGAGTGAGACTACGTACTATTCAAATCTAGAAATGTAAAACACTGAAAATGCAGGCGTTGTGCAAAGTGTGCAACCAGCCAGTTCATTTGGATATTCAGGTTGCACTGTGCTCTTGTTGCTAAGGATGAATAGTACCTGTGACATTTTTTTCAAACATAAAGTTATAGTGAAGACCATGTTAATTATTACTCATGAAACCGATACTACAAAGGGTAAAAGAAAGAAAGGTATATAATGCCTTTTGCTGTTCGCTGTCTGGTTTGCAGGATGTGTGGAGTGTGGAGTGTGGACACAAGGAATTAAATACAGAGCAGTACGCATACTTTATCCCATCTTTAATTCTTATAGGAAAACAGTCGTCGATCCATGCATGCAAAATGCAGGTCAAGCTTATTGTCAGTTAGACAGGAGAAAATATGTCCCAATTAAACACTAGTGTAAAAAACGTTCTTATATTATGGGACGGAGGGAGTACAAAACAATAGTTTTGCAGGCTAGATGTATGAACAAATATAGGTAACACTAGCAATTTGGCGAGGGTTTGCATTTGAATTAATGTACTTCATAACTGAAGTTTCTGGTTCTGAGATTGCTATATATATAGTTTGTTTGTTTCAGCTATGTGAAAGTAGCAATCAACAGGCTGGCAAAAAAACTACTCCCTCCTTCACAAAAATGTAAGATTATTTTTGACACAGTGTTAAAAATGATCTTATATTTTGGGACGGAGGCAATAGTTGACAAATAAAATACCTTGTTGGGTTGTCATAAAGCTCCAAGGATCCATGCTATCCACATGTGGCTTCCTGCGGCGCCTGTTGTGCCCGTCAAGGCGCTTTCTACAGCTACGCTTAGCCTCATCAAAGTCCGCAACTAAGTGAAACCTAAAGAAACAAAGATTCATGAGAAAAAGACACAGTATTTAAGCCAAAAGTAATCATAATACTACTAACATATACTTCCTTCGTCTCAAAATAAGTGTCTTTGATTTAGTAAAACTTAAGTATGAAAGAAAAGCTACCCATCACTCTCAAAAAGAAAAGAAAAGAAAAGAAAAGCTACCCATCTATATCTATCTATTATATTATTATTAAGACAAGAGACAAATAAGACACTACGGTCCTCCACATAGATTAAATTATATCAGCCATTAATTTAGGAGATTAACGGCTAAGATTTAAAGATGTCAGCGTTACGCAAAACTATTGTCAAGTATAAACAGTTCAACGTGTCACGTACAATAGGTTTTTTTAAGTGTCACGTACAATAGTTGATCTGGACCAATCCAGTTCAGACGTGCTAATAATTGACAGGCAATAGTAGCCTACCCGGGTTCTTACCAGGAATACATGAGCCAAGGAATTTTATGGTAAAAACCGAGCACGTACTGGGAATACAGATGTTATCAGCTAATTACCTGATGATATCTCTTATTTGTTTCTCATCCGCTATGTCAAATTACAGAAAATCATATAACCTTATCTACCATAAATATATGATTCGATATTTAGTAAAAAATAATTATATGGTTCGTTAAAACATAGAATTATACTAAAAATTCAAATAGAAAAAATAATTAAAAATATAGTTCATACGTAGTCAATATGTAGTAAAAAAAGAAGAAGAAAAACTCAAGAACAATATTTGTGCGCAGAACAATTTGATTCACATATATAAATTCAGTTGCATGCATGCTATGACATCATCGCTGATGTCAACAGTTAATCTCTACTTTTAATGGAGCAGTTGGTAGTCTCCGTTCCGGGTTTTTTTCGTCCCACCTCTCATCTTCGTCTGGTTTTTTTTCGTCCTCCTTTCACCACCGTCTGGTTTTTTTTTTGCATATCTCCCCTCTCACGTAACGAAAAAAACCAGCCAACGAGGCTCCCCTCGATCCCCTTGCACGTAATCCTGAAACACCTCGTCCCGTGCAGCCCCCAGCCCCCGACCTACCCGTCGCAGTCCTCCCTCCACGGCTCCACCTCCCTCGATCTTCTTTTCTACGGTTCCCCGCCTCCGCCTCCACCATCGCGGAACCCCAGGGCACGCCGCCGTCGCCGCCAATCCTCAGGGACGCCGCCGCCACCGATCCCCAGAGACGCCTCCACCCACCTTCTTCCCCGTGCTACCAGCGCCAGGGAAACGAGCCGCCACCTGACCATGCATCCGGCGCCGGTCCGAGCGGCTGGGCTCCGACAGCAGCGCTACCTCCTCCTGCGCCAGTCCTGGCGACGGATCCGGTTAAATACAGCGAACCCTAGACACCCCGCTCAAGGCTTACGCTCTTCTCTGGCGTCTCCCTCGGCCCGATCTCTGGTCACTGTCCTCCGTCGAGTCGATCGCCTTCCCACCGCCTCGCCCTACCTCTGCAACCACATCCTTCACCGACGCGCCGGACATCCTGGAGCCACTAACGCCCCCGAATCCAGGCCGCGACCGACGCCGCCGAGCTCCTGAAGGCCAGCGACGCTGACGGGTGAGAAATCCATGCTTGTTCTTGTGGTTTCCTTCTAAGGCTGAGAACATCTGATTAGTGAACATGGCCCTTGGTTTTGCCTTTTCTTGCTGATTGTAACAGATCTTGTTGGATATTGTGTGGATATGTGACAAAGAGGAATCCATCCGTGGAGGTATCTGTGGATGAAGTGGCCACATTACCCCTGATATGTTGATGTGCATGGAGTATTCGTATGATCCACCTAGGACAAGAAATCTAGCAAGTAATGTGTTAATCAGTTGGGTTATTCTCTTTTGAAAAAAAATCTTAATCAGTTTATTGGTTGATTTGATTGCATTAGGTTATTTCTAATTAGGTTCGAATTTCATCAGATTTGTACTCAAGTTTGTTTCTCTCATTGAATAAATTGATTGCTGATCCTATAGGCTGGGTTAGAAGCAAACAAGGGTCACGGTGAACTATTGCTAGCTTGAGGAGATGCTCACATGACGACATGGTTGCCGGAGGTTGCATACAGCTGAAGTAAGCTTCTCTTTGAAAATCTCTTAATTGTTTCACTTACCTTCTTTTTACTGTTTGCAGTTTCTACCTCTTCAAGTTGTTTGGTGGTGTATCAGCCAAGACTAACGATATACAAGCTTATGGTTAGTATTATCCCTTTTTCATATATTTTGGTTATTGTTTTAGTTAGCTAGATGGATGTGCTGCAGTTACAATAATCGAATGACTTCTATACTTATATCATTGTTTGGTTTATGTAATTGTTGGCGCAAATATCTTGACTCGCTAAACAGTGCATGCCGGTTTCTTATTGAAACAAGCACTGAAAATGACAAGCATGCAATGCAATTATTCTGGACCTGCAGCATGACTGAATGTAATAAGTGGGCTATATTCGACTCCACTAAATGTTTCAGAATTTACTACTTTTCATATTTGTGTTATTATGAGCTGAGATGCCCAAAAACAATATATATTTAATCATGTGTAGTCTATGATTCTCATGCACGCTGAAATGTGGGTTCCAAAATTAATGATCCACCTCTTTGTTGAGGTAAAATTGATAAGAGTTGAACTCAACAAATATATTTTCAGCCATTCATTTAGTCCAGAAAGTAAGATCTTTGCTCGATGTAAATAATATAAATGTTCATGCAGCCACAAGTATACTACCTTCCGATTCGTAAACAGATGTTCTACTACAAAGTATGCAGTCGAAAGTGTTGCTTTGACTATTACAATATAGAAGATGTTTGCACTGTAAGATAAATGTTGTTTTAGGTTTTATCTTATTCTGTTAATTACAAAACTATCTCTGAACAACATATAGATATATTGAAATCTCACAAATTTGGAGAGACCATCTAGCGTACTTCTCAATTTTGGTATCGACGGTGCCATTGTTATTCGAGATTATTTGATGTTAATTTTTTTGTATTTTAAAATTAAAATACTTGAATCATGATCTGGGTGCTTCTTCTTGATATGTTCGGTGAGTGAGGAGGTAAGAAACAGGGACATAGAGGCACATTGGGCTTAGAATTTAGGGAAATAGAAACCATCTAAAGTCTCTCTATCCTAAAATAAATCTGAACCCTTATAATGAAGCTTGATGCCCGTGCAGATGAATCTGAATATTTAATTGTCTTATAATTGTTCATATGATGATGGAGCAGCTATTTGGGTTGACCTCCTACTGTTCTAGCAAAGTTTGGTTTAGTATTATGTTTTTCTCTGCGAAAGATCAAGTAATCTGATATCGAGCTCCTTCTTTTACAGTAATTGAATTTTGAGTTTGTAATGATTGTTCATGCCTAATTGGCAATATATATTGACAAAAAATTATTTTTGTTGTCAGATGATGGGCATGACGGATGGCACCAGCGGGAAGGTGAGCGCCGGTGGAGATAAGCGAGAAAAGGAGTAGCGCGAGGCGGTAGGCAGCCTTGAAGAGGATGAGAGGGCCCTCTGCTGGGGGTTGGTCCTAGGGATTTTTCGATCAATGACAGCAGTGCCGGCGACCCAGGTATCTTCTTCCATCTCTGGATCCTAAACTATATATCTCTCTAATCTGCAATGACACGCAGAAGTGACGGGTACAAGTGCGTGGCTGCTCCAGTGCCGCCGCATGCTCCAGTACCGCCCAAACGTGGATGCAGGTTGACGTGGGCACCGTGGCCGCCACCAAGGATGTAGGGGTCGCGCCACAACCAGCGAGGACGCAGTAGGCGCGCCGAAACTGTCAAGGACACAGGAGCCGCACTACAACCTTAGTGTTTTTCCTAATTTCCTTAGGTATGTGAGGTCGATTTAATATTCACATATATGCTGAAATTTTGACATCGAAGAACCAACAGTGGAGTTATATGAAATTTCTTGCGAGGGCTATACCATTCTTTTTAGTATTGACTAATTCCCATGAGTACCAATGGTGAAATTTTCAGGCCTAAATACTGGATGAGATTCTCATTGTTGGCCTTCCTCGTGAACATTCCAATACTAATTGCTGCACAGGTGTTCTCAACACCGGCTACCAAGAAGAGAGTATGATTTTTCAATGCTCATTGTTGTAAGCTTGATTCACGAGGGGCTTCTCAATGTTGTACATGTAGCTTGTGAGTAACAGAAATAAAACCTATTTCTTCATTCTTCTCCTGTACCTCCGATTCATCTCCCACTAATCAGTAGAGTTCAGTTATGTGCTTCAATATTAGGAAGTCATCATCTTCTAGCAAGGTACCATATACATGTTATGGATTCTCCTTTGCCTTCCAGGTTAACCAAATAGGCATCTTTTTAACAACTGGAGGGAATTCGTTTGTCAATAAAAATAAATTTGTCACAGGGGATGTTGTCTTATTTCTTCAGTATAAGCAAATGAACAGTGTGATGAAGTTAACAGCTCTCTATCCTTATTCCTATTATTCATTGTGTGTTTTCCTGTTTTATACAAGTAACAATGATGAATGATGATGAACTGAGACTTGGTGTAAGGAGAGCCATTCTGTTTCCTTGAACAAAACAGCTCTCTATCCTTATTTCTCCTAAAAGCTTTCAAATGGTACTCACACCATATGATTCCTTGAAACATAGAAGTAATTTTCACATCTGTTACAATCCAAGGTTTGTTAGTTAATCATATTCTTTATATTCGTAAGTAATATAAAGTTGCCCCAAAATTGGTAATATGATTTTGGATGATATATTATGATGCTGACAAGGAGGTTATTTGTGTTCAATAAAATAGCAGTATGAAATAACCCTGCATATATTTGTTGGTTTTTAATTTGAGCCTGTCAACTTAACTGAAATTTTTATTTGTACAGTATTTACTGACTTTTACCTCTTGTTTTGCAGGCTATCTAGAATGATTGCAGGTATTAATGAAGTAGTCCACGTTTGGTGGACTGGCTCAAAATGGGAAAGCATGATTGTATGAAGCATTTAAGCTCTTAGCAATTTAGAACGTCAATATCTTGGGGTTGCCTTGCAATATTTTAGAGAACTGTATTGACATTTTATATTGCCTCAGGATGAGACTTGAAAGTTCTGGCCCGGCCTGATGTCCAGGACACGTCCCCACATATGTTCTAGGTTTGGGGGTTTACGGATAGCCATGACATATGACGACAATTTGGGGGATCCGATTAGGTGTTGTTTCTCTCTCTCTCTCTCTCTCTCTCTCTATCTATCTATCTATCTATCTATCTATCTCAGTTGCAAATAGAATAATGAACAATCGGCAAGACTAATCTTATAGACTTATCTTCTCCTCAATCCTACTGTGTATTTTTTAAGTTTTGTGCTAACACGGGAAAAAACATATGTTGTAAACTTGTGACGACATATTCTCTGGCAAATTTTAGCCTTGTTATTCACAATTGATGCTACATGTGATTCACCCATGTATTTGAGCTTAACGTCTGAGTGTATGCTGAATTAGGCTTTCCCTTCGGTTGGTTTATGTCAGAGTTCACACTACAACACACACATTTCCTTTTGAGTTTTATGTGAGTTACTTTTGAACCAATACACCAAATCTGACATTACACCACTCAAACAAAACTAGAAGAAAATCATCAATTGCTTTATCCTAATATTATAAAAATACAAATAAATGTCTACAAAAATTTTAAACAATAAATGTTATCAAAGATTGATGTATTTACCTCTCCCAAGATAGGTAGCATGTTCTAGAAGATGTGTTTTGTTGCAGAGTACCTAAATGGTGAATTGCATGTTCTAGAAGATAGGCAATTGCATATTGCAATCAAGTTGTTGTAACATCTTTGAATATTTGTTTAAAGGGAACAAAATACACCATGTGTTGTTCTTTAATTAATGGATCTTAAGCATATAAATAATAAAGGCATTCAAGTATTTGTAATGTAGTGCACAATAAAGAGTTCACTGTTTTTGTAGCCCCCTTCTTTTTTGTGAATCAGATATGATAAGTCTTTCTATTTATACGGTCGATTTTTTTATCGAAATATATTGCAAGCGAAGTGGATTTTTTTTGTGTGTTATTGGCTATCTTTTCTATCCATGTTAAATTTGACATGCTACCAGTACAAAATTTTAAAAGCCCGTGGCAACGCACGGGCAATCTACGACGGGAAATTTGATATGCAGATGTGTGTCACTTCCTTAGATAATATTTGGTTCATAAAATTTTAGATGTTTCATATAACAATCAGTTATCCCATTGGCAATGTACATTTTTTTTATCTGCTTTAAAAAATTATTGTTAAGCAAAAGTAAGTTGTATGTAAGAATATCCTAGATTGTGTGTATATATATACAAGGATCACTTCATGTTACCACTTTTTTTAGTGGAGTGCCATTACCTCCCACTCTTTCTTACATCTTTACTGTTAAGGGGAGTTGGTACGTTCGCTTCCTTGCCTTCAGTTCGTCACCGCATGAGAAGAAGCACAAATGGCTGTCTAGAGATGTATTAGTGTAGTTCAGGCGTGTACAATTACCACTGACACAATTGCTATGATACTTTGCAAATGGGATGCTTGGATATTGGTCATGAATTCCAAGTATATGTGGATTGCACCCAGCCAAAGACTGTCTTCAGTTCATGCACAACTCCCTACAGTAGTCTAAATGACCGTTTGGTTTCGGGGGACGGAGACGCATAATATTCAAACACCATCATTCACAATGCAAGATGAAAGCTTCCGAACTGGATCGACATTGTTACTGGTAAGTTAATACTGCACATACTATACTCTTCCTTAAGCGCTAACGTATTCGTCTACTTAATTCTGTTAAACTGTTCAATGGCAACCATGTTTTCAGTTAAAATTGGAAATTATTTTTAGTTGCATCTCTTACAACTTTAGTTTTACAGAATTTGCATTCCAAAAACTATATATTAGAAATTTAATTTGTTTTTTTTGCAGAAACTTGACTACATTTTTGTTTGTTGTTTTAATTAATTGTTAGCCAAAAATCTGTAACTAATACTGAGTGTGCAGGAAACAGATATATGACTCCTTTACTCAGTTATGGATTCTATCAAATAATAATATATATGTGTTCACCTGCATTTTACAAGTTTAACCGTAAAGATTTGCATATTTGTTTTCTTTGATATTCCAAGATGACCTAAGATAAAGAACATATTTTTGATGCGCCACGATTTTATGTGCTGCCTCGATATAACTATGTACGCTAAAGCACATGGTCATTAGATTTTAGCCCTCTTTTTTTCTTGTGATATGCAACCATACACATGTTTAATTTGTGTTTCAATGATTAAGTAATGGAAGAGGTTTCAATGTCAGATATACTGGATACCCATGCATGTTTAACATTAATACCTCCTAAAGAGTGGTAAAGATGGCCTCAAACCATAGTTACATTTATGCATCTCAACTAAATGTGGATAAGGCTGTTATTTTTACGAAGAAGTTGATATTGCCTGCTGTCTAACAGTGTCTTGTATAAACTATTGTTTGTGAGTGCCTGCGTCTGTACTGTGTTTCTCAAATAAACAAATAAAAGAAACTCAACATCCAAATAACAAATTAGTTGCTTTCTCCATCGGTAAGCAGAAAATGTAGGCATCCTTCTAAAATAAGCTATCTTGATGTTGCACGCATCCTTGTAAATAAGATATTAGCTATCTTCAGGATGGAAATGCAAGCATCCAAAATTAACAATAATATTTCTAAAAACTGAAAACAATCTTGCAATCTTAAAATAAGAATAAAACATAAGCAACATAATAGATTTTACTATTTTTTTATGTTGAAATCGACAATAGTTTTTTCAGAAAATAAGAGGCTAAAGGGGCGCATGATATATACCATTTCGTATGTCATGGCAGCAAAAACATGCTCTGGTGGTCGCCCTCGGCATGAAGGTGTGCATTCCTTGGCATTGGGAATTCGCCTGGAATGTCGCAGAGGGGAGAGGAGGGGGATGACGACGCTGACGCTGAGAGGAAGGTGCGGGCTGAACGCCATGGCATGTTTTGATGGCAACGGCATCAGCGAGGAGAGCCGGTTGGGGGAATGAGATGTGAGTCTGAGCGTTGTGCCATGAGGTGAGAGAACAAGAGTGTTTTTTTAATAAGAAGAAAATGAGCAGCTGTTTGCCTTTTTTTAGGGAAAGCGATTGTTTTCTATGAGAGAAATGTCATATACTTTAATATAGTGAAAAATATTAGACACCCTAGCAAGTCATCTCTGGAGAATAATTACCAACCAGTGATTTACATATGAGCTTATGGTTTATTAAAATTGGAATCGACTCACTCTACTAAAAAGCACGATGCCACTCACTCCGACTAAAAGCGGTCACCTGCTCGCAATTAGCATCTGACCAGTGAATATATATTGTATACAAGTTTTTTTTAACATTCTTTATATGTTCAGTTTTGTAGATCAAAGATAAAAATTGATTGCTTCCGATGTTGCTTCGAAATGTCGATTGACAAAGATTTATGATGGACCGGACTGAAAAATCATCGAGTTTTACACAATCAGAAGAGATGCATACAAATAATTGTTCTTTATATATTTTTTGTGCATCATAATAAAAAAGGTGTGTTTTTATATACATTTATTTTTTAGATTATGAGAGAGATGTAAATGGATAATGTCGACGTTCGAAAAGAATCCATCGACAAGGGTGTTAAGGCGATGTTGTTGAAAGGGACCGGCCAAAAATTCACCGAGTTTTATTATACAACAAAAAGCCCATGGCAACGCACGGGCATTCTACTAGTGATCGGAGGGTGTCACTTTTTTTCATCCCCTTCATCAAATTATAATCATATATCCACAAATTTACAGCTCTACATATGTACTCGAAAAATAGGTAAACTCAAGAATATGTGGAAGAATTGGATTTATGTATATATTCAACCTTAACTAGAATTAGAATTATAATTATAATTAAAATGAACAATCTGTTTAGGTCCATTCAATATGAGAAAGCATGCAGTGGCATTGGTATACCACAGAATATGTCAAAATTGTTGGAAATATGCCCTAGAGGCAATAATAAAATGGTTATTATTATATTTCCTTGTTCATGATAATCGTTTATTATCCATGCTATAATTGTATTGGTTGGAAACACAAATACATGTGTGGATACGTAGACAACAACATGTCCCTAGTGAGCCTCTACCGGACTAGCTCGTTGATCAAAGATGGCCATGGTTTCCTGGTCATAGACATGAGTTGTCATTTGATAACGGGATCACATCATTAGGAGAATGATGTGATGGACAAGACCCAAACTATGAACGTAGCATATATGATCGTGTCAAGTTTATTGCTATCGTTTTCGCATGTCAAGTATCTGTTCCTATGACCATGAGATCATGCAACTCACTGACACCGGAGGAGTACCTTGTGTGTATCAAACGTCGCAACGTAACTGGGTGACTATAAAGATGCTCTACAGGTATCTCCGAAGGTGTCTGTTGAGTTGGCATGGATCAAGACTGGGAATTTGTCAGTCCGTGTGACGGAGAGGTATCTCAGGGCCCACTCGGTAATACAACATCACAATGAGCTTGCAAGCAATGTGATTAAAGAGTTAGCCATGTGATCTTGTATTACAGAACGAGTAAAGAGACTTGCCGGTAACAAGATTGAACTAGGTATGGAGCTAGATACCGACGATCGAATCTCGGGCAAGTAACATATCGCCGGACAAAGGGAATTGCATACGGGATTGACTGAATCCTTGACATCGTGGTTCAACCGATAAAGATCTTCGTTGAATATGTAGGAACCAATATGGGCATCCAGGTCCTGCTATTGGTTATTGACCGGAGAGGAGTCTCGGTCATGTCTGCATATTCCCGAACCCGTAGGGTCGCACGCTTAACGTTCGGTAGCGCTAGGGTAGTATTGAGATATTAATAGTGGAAAGTCCGAAGGTTGTTCGGAGTCCTAGATGGGATCCGGGACATCACGAGGAGCTCCGGAATAGTCCGGAGGTAAAGATTCATATATGGAAAGTTGTTATCGGGGTTCCGGAAAAAGTTCGAGTTTTTTCGGTATTGTACCGGGAAGGTTCTAGAAGGTTCCGGAGTGGGGCCCACCTGCATGGGGGACCCACATGAACGTGGGTAGTGGGGAAAGTCCCCACAACCCTAGTCTAGGCGCACCAAGATCCTCCCTTAAAAGGAATAGTATCATATCCCAAAGGGATAAGATCAGGATCCCTAAAAAGGGGGGATAGTGATCGGTGGGGAAGGAAAGGAGGGATTTCCTTCCTCCCCCTTTGGCCAATGACCCTAGGGCCTTGGAGGGCAAGCCACCAGCCCCCTCCACGCCTATATAAAGGTGGGGAGGCGTTGGGGGCAGCCACCCCTTGGACCCTTGCCCGTTACCTCTCCCAACTCCTCCAACGTTTCACCGGTATGCGCTTGGTGAAGCCCTGCCGGAATTCCGCTGCCACCACCACCACCATACCGTCGTGTTGGTCCCGATCTCATCTACCCCCTCTCTCTCGCTTGCTAGATCAAGAAGGAGAGGATGCTGATATTCAGATTGCTTCCTTCCTTGGTCTTTTCTTGATTCAGCGGTATTGTGGTATGAAGCGGCCCGGACCAACTTTACATGTCCACGTACATGAGACCGGTTCTATCGACTGACATGCGACTTTGTTGCATAAGATGGCTGGCGGGTGTCTGTCTCTCCCACCTTAGTTGAATTCGATGAAGGCGGTCCTTGTAGAAGGTTAAATAACAACTTGCATATCACCGTTGTGGTGTTGCGTAGGTAAGAATCGTTCTTGCTAGATACCCATAGCAGCCACGTAAAACATGCAACAACAAATTAGAGGACGTCTAACTTGTTTTTGCAGGTTATGTTGTGATATGATATGGCCAAAGACATGATGAAATATATTTGATGTATGAGATGATCATATTTTGTAATAGTTTATCTCGGCTTGCATGTCGATGAATACGGCAACCGGCAGGAGCCATAGGGTTGTCTCTAATTATTGTGTGACCTGCGTGTCAATCATTAAGCGCTATGTAATGCTTTACTTTATCGCTAAACGGTAGCAATAGTAGTAGAAGCATGGTTGGCGTGACAACCCCGATGGCAACGCGATGATGGAGATCATGATGATGGAGATCATGGTGTCATGCCGGTGACGATGGAAATCATGCCGGTGCTTTGGAGATGGAGATCAAAAGCACAAGTTCATGGCCATATCATGTCACTTATGATTTGCATGTGATGTTAATCTTTTTATGCATCTTATTTTGCTTAGGACGACGGTAGCATTATAAGGTGATCCCTCTCTAAAATTTCAAGATAAAATTGTGTTCTCCCCAAGTGTGCACTGTTGCGAAAGTTCGTCGTTTCGAAGCACCACGTGATGATCGGGTGTGATAGACTCTACGTTCACATACAACGGGTGCAAGCCAGTTTTGCACATGCGGAACGCTTGGGTTAAACTTGACGAGCCTAGCATGTACAGACATGGCCTCGGAACACAAGAGACCGAAAGGTCGAACATGAGTCATATAGTAGATATGATCAACATGGAGATGTTCACCATTGAAACTACCTCATCTCACGTGATGATCGGACTTGGGTTGGTGAATTTGGATCATGTTACACTCGGACGACCGGAGGGATGTCGATTTGAGTGGGAGTTCTTAAGTAATATGATTAATTGAACTCTTTATCATGAACAATAGTCTAAACTATATTTGCAAATTATGTTGTAGATCAATGGCTCGCGCAGTAGCTCCCCTGAATTTCAATGCTTTCCTAGAGAAAGCTAAGCTGAAAGATGATGGAAGTAACTTTGTAGACTGGGCCCGTAATCTGAGGATTATCCTCACGGCTGCCCAAAAGGCTTATGTCCTTGATGCACCGCTTGGTGAGCAACCCCCTCCGGCGTCTGTGGACGTTATGAACGCCTGGCAGGCGCGTGTTGATGACTACTCAATAGTTTAGTGCGCCATGTTGTATGGCTTAGAACCGGGACTTCAAAGGCGTTTTGAATGTCATGGAGCATATGAGATGTTCCAGGAGTTGAAGTTTATTTTTGAGAAGAATGCCCGGATCGAGAGGTATGAGACCTCCGATAAGTTCTATGCTTGGAAGATGGAGGAGAACGGGTCTGTCAGTGAACACATACTCAAAATGTCTGGGTATTACAACCGTCTGGCTGAGTTCGGAGTTGTGCTCCTGCCAGAGGCGATCACTGACAGAGTTCTTCAATCGCTACCACCTAGCTACAAGAGCTTTGTGTTGAACTATAACATGCAAGGGATGAACAAGTCAGGCGCCGAGCTATTTGCGATGCTGAAAGTCGCTGAGTCAGACATCCAGAAGGAGCATCAAGTGTTGATGGTCAATAAAACCACTAGTTTCAAGAAGAATGGCAAGGGCAAGAAGGGAAACTCCAAGAAGAGTGGCAAAGTAGTTGCCCCTCCCGTGAAGAAACCCAAGGCTGGGCCCAAGCTTGAAACTGAGTGCTTCTATTGCAAGGGAACTGGCCACTGGAAGCGGAATTGCCCCAAGTATCTGGCTGACAAGAAGGGGGCCAACGCCAAACAAGGTATATATGATATACATGTTATTGATGTGTACCTTACCAACTCTCGTTGTAGTGCCTGGGTATTTGATACCAGTGCGGTTGCTCACATTTGCAACTCAAAGCAGGAACTGCGGAATAGACGGAGGCTGGCGAAGGATGAAGTGACGATGCGCGTGGGAAATGGTTCCAAGGTTGATGTGATCGCCGTCGGCACGCTCGCTCTTCGATTACCATCGGGATTAGTGATGAACCTAAATAATTGTTATTTTGTGCCTGCGTTGAGCATGAACATTATATCTGGATCTTGTTTAATGCGAGACGGTTACTCATTTAAATCAGAGAATAATGGTTGTTCTATTTATATGGGTAATATCTTTTATGGTCATGCACCCATTGTGAGGGGTTTATTCTTATTGAATCTCGATAGTGATGATACACATGTTCATAACATTGATGCCAAAAGATGTAGAGTTGATAATGATAGTACCACTTTCTTGTGGCACTGCCGCTTAGGTCATATTGGTGTAAAACGCATGAAGAAACTCCATGCTGATGGACTTTTGGAGTCACTTGATTTTGAATCACTTGACACATGCGAACCATGCCTCATGGGCAAGATGACTAAGACCCCGTTCTCCGGAACAATGGAACGGGCAAGTGACTTGTTGGAAATCATACATACTGATGTGTGCGGTCCAATGAGCATTGAGGCGCGCGGTGGATATCGTTACTTTCTCACCTTCACCGACGATTTGAGTAGATATGGGTATGTTTACTTAATGAAACACAAGTCTGAAACATTTGAAAAGTTCAAGCAATTTCAGAGTGAAGTTGAGAATCATTGTAACAAGAAGGTCAAATTCCTATGATCTGATCGAGGGGGAGAATATCTGAGTTATGAGTTTGGCAATCACTTAAGACAATGTGGAATTGTTTCATAGTTGACGCCACCTGGAACACCACAGTGTAATGGTGTGTCCAAACGTCGTAATCGAACCTTATTAGATATGGTGCGTTCTATGATGTCTCCTGCCGATCTGCCACTATCATTTTGGGGTTACGCATTAGAGACAGCTGCATTCACTTTAAATAGGGCACCATCTAAGTCCGTTGAGATGACACCGTATGAACTGTGGTTTGGCAAGAAACCAAAGTTGTCGTTTCTTAAAGTTTGGGGATGCGATGCTTATGTCAAAAAGCTTCAGCCAGAAAAGCTGGAACCCAAAGCGGACAAATGCGTCTTCATAGGATACCCAAAAGAGATGGTTGGGTATACCTTCTATCTCAGATCCGAAGGCAAAGTGTTTGTCGCTAAGAACGGGTCCTTTCTCGAGAAAGAGTTTCTCTCGAAAGAATTGAGTGGGAGGAAGATAGAACTTGATGAGGTTGTTGAACCTTTACTTCAACCAGAGAGTAGCACTGCGCAGAAAGATGTTTCTGTGGAACCTACGTCAGTTGAAGAGGAAGCTGATGATGGTGATCATGAAGCTTCGGATCAAGTTACTATCAAACCTCGTAGGTCGACAAGGATACGTACTGCTCCTGAGTCGTACGGTAACCCTGTCTTAAAGGTCATGTTGTTGGACAACGATGAACCTACGAGCTATGGAGAAGCGATGGTGGGCCCGGATTCCGACAAATGGTTAAAGGCCATGAAATCCGAGATGGGATCCATGTATTAAAACAAAGTATGGGCTTTGGAAGTATTACCTGAAGGGCGAAAGGCCATTCAGAATAAATGGATCTTCAAGAAGAAGACGGACGCAGACGGTAATGTCACCGTCTATAAAGCTCGACTTGTGGCAAAGGGTTTTTCACAAGTTCAAGGAGTTGACTACGATGAGACTTTCTCACCCATAGCGATGCTTAAGTCCGTCAGAATCATGTTAGCAATAGCTGCATTTTTTGATTATGAAATTTGGCAGATGGATGTCAAAACAGCGTTCCTTAACGGTTTTCTTAAGGAAGAGTTGTATATGATGCAACCAGAAGGTTTTGTCGATCCAGAGAATGCTGACAAAGTTTGCAAACTCCAGCGATCCATTTATGGATTGGTGCAAGCGTCTCGGAGTTGGAATCTTCGCTTTGATGAGGTGATCAAAGCGTTTGGGTTTATACAAGTTTACGGAGAAGCTTGTATTTACAAGAAAGTGAGTGGGAGCTCTATAGCATTTCTAATATTATATGTGGATGACATATTGCTGATTGGAAACAATATAGAACTTTTGGGAAGCGTGAAGGAGTATTTGAACAAGAGTTTTTCAATGAAGGACCTAGGAGAAGCTGCTTTCATATTAGGCATCAAGATCTATAGAGATAGATCAAGACGCTTAATAGGACTTTCACAGAGCACATACCTTGATAAAGTTTTGAAGAAGTTCAAAATGGATCAGTCCAAGAAGGGGATCTTGCCTATTTTGCAAGGTGTGAAGTTGAGTAAGACTCAATGCCCAGCGACTACAGAGGATAGAGAAAAGATGAGTGTCATCCCCTATGCTTCTGCCATAGGCTCTATCATGTATGCGATGCTGTGCAAAAGACCAGATGTCAGCCTTGCCATAAGTATGGCCGGAAGGTTTCAAAGTGATCTAGGAGTGGAACACTGTGTAGGGGAATGCGACAGAAAACAAAAAAATTCGGTACAGCGAGCACGCCCAGGATCACTATGGAGACTGCATACAGGGTTTGATCTGATCCATACCGACTCGAAGCGCAGCGGAAGAAGAGTCGGTGTAGATCGTCGGTGCAGATCCCTGCAGCTAGGATTTACAACCTCCCAATCGCAAGGATGTACTCTCACTCCGGACAGCCCTTCGGGAGGCGGTCGGACAGTCCCCCAGACGATGTCGCGGACAGCCCTTCGGGAGGACCCTTGGAACCCGAACAGTAACCCGGACAGCCCTTCGGGAGGACGCCAGAAACTCGAACAGCCCTTCGGGAGGACACTTGAAAACAGCCCCTCGGGCAAAAGATCGAAACTACAATCTCTCTACGGGGTTGCACACATACGGTGTCAGCTATCCGGCAGGGCTTCGCCATCCAGAACTAGTTCCTGCCGGAACCCAGACAGCCTTTCGGCTCTACGAAACTATTTCGCTGGGAGGGAGAGAGAAGCCAGACAAGTCTATGGCATGTGTATGAGAGCAAGGATGAAGCATATGGGGCTGCCCCCTCCCCTCTATTTATAGGAAAGCCAAGGGGTAAAGATGGTATTCACAAATACAAAAAGTGCCCCCACTTTATCCCTTTTCTAAAAAGAATAAAGCAAAGAAGGGTGGCAAGTGGAGCTCCATGGAGCCCCACCTCCCTTGGCCGGCCACATCTTGGGGGCCCCCCATGGGGGGCTTCCTTGGCCACCAAGTCCATCTAGAAGCCTTTTTGGAAATATCCAAAAAGGTGCTTTCCCAAAAATATCCAAAAAGCACTTTCACTATTCACGAAGACATTTTTCTGCGTCCGATAAATCCCAAATTATTTCTGTGTGCCTAGAACAATTCCAGTACCCACACAAACAATTTTGAATGCATTCCGAAACAATTTCGGAACAATGTTTTCTTCAGCGAAAAGCTATCATAGCGGTTCCGGCAGCTCCGGAACATTTTCGGTTTTCTCTCCGGAAAAATTCCAGAATTTACCAGAACGATTCTGGCACCCTCCAAGAATTTCCAGACATTTGCCGGAACCAATTTGACTTAATGGAATACCCTGAAACAACTTTTCAGTTTCACCGGAACTATTCCGGTGTTCTCTCCGGAACGTTTCCGTTTCGTCCGAAACTTTTTCGGTGATTTTCTCTCAGACTCCCCGTCTAGTATTCAGCAGATAGATGACCCTTAAGCGTGTGACCCTATAGGTTCGGTGAAGTATAGACATGACCCGGAACTCTTTCCGATCAATGATCAACATCGGAGCCGTGGACACCCATATTGACCCCTATACCCACACGAATGAATATTCGAGTGAACCTCCAATTGCCGTGTGCTATTCCTCTTGCTTCACGATATATTACAAATACCCGAGGTGAGATTTATTGCATCCTCGTGGATCAACAACTTGTCCACTATGCAAGTTACCTCGTTACCGGTTTTGTTCTCTTTACTCGTTTCCGTGTTCCGGCATCCCAGTGATCAAATCACAATGTGTCTGGCCAGACGATGATGGATACCGTAACACCGAGAGGGCCCGAGAATATCTCTCCATCGTCGGAGGAGCAAATCCCAATCTTGAGCTATCAAGTTATTTGGCATACTTTTCCATGAACCCGTAGGCCGCCGTAATAGCCACCCATTTACGGATGACGTTTAACAAACCCCAAAGTTCATGAAGCAAGCATGAAGAAACTCGACACTCTCATGGTCTAAGGAATTATGCAAACATTAACTATCTCTGTGTTATTTACCATTAACTCATGACGAATGTATCTCATAGCATAACATCAATCGGGTCGATTCAACACAAGTGTTCTACTAACTTTGTGCCCTCAAAATTGCCGGCATAGACATGCCCATTATCAGGAAAACAGGATCATCATGCAATACTTGAGCCAGTCTTAGAGGCAAGACTAGGAATACATTTTACCATTTATTATACCACACGTGCACATGAGTTTCCCTCCGAGCCTCGTGGTTATTGCAGACTCGAGAATCATTGCAGTTATAGCATGGAACAAGAACATCCATTACAAACTCGGAGATACAAAGTAACTGATATTACTGCCTCTAGGGCATATCTCCTACAGACTCCCACTTGCACTAGAGTCATAATCTAGTTACATGGCTTCCCTAACACCAATGGCAATCCGGTGCTGCTCATGCTTTGCTCGTGGTAGAGGCTTTGTCATCGGGTCTGACACGTTCAGATCCGTGTGAACTTTGCGTACTTTCACTAAACCCGCTTCGACATGATGTCGAATGAGTTTATATTTGCGTTCAATATGTCTTGTCTTATGGTGCGAACTTGGCTCCCTTGCTTGAGCCACGGCGCCACTATTATCACAATAGATCTCCACCGGGTCCAGAGCACTTGGAACCACACCAAGGTCTTCAAGAAATTGCTTGATCCATACCGCCTCCTTGGAGGCTTCTGAAGTAGCAACATATTTCGCCTCCGTCGTAGAATCCGCCACAGTCTTTTGTTTGGAACTTTTCCAATCAACTGCGCCACCGTTCAATATGAAAACATAGCCTGATTGAGATTTGAAGTCATCTGGGTCAGTCATGAAGCCTGCATCAGTGTAACCACTTACAATGAGCTCTTCATCACCTCTGTACACAAGGAGTAAATCCTTGGTCCATCTGAGGTACTTAAGAATACCCTTGACTGCGGCCCAGTGTTCCAATCCTGTATCACTTTGGTACCGGCTGCTAACACTTAGCGCATAGGAAACGTCCGGTCTTATACATAGCATGGCATACATAATAGAACCAACTGCCGAGGCATATGGAACATCATTCATTTGTACTCGCTCATCGAGAGTCCGAGGACACTGATTCTTGCAAAGTACTGTGCCAGGTGACATGGGGAGAAGGCCTTTCTTGGAGTTCTCCATGTTGAACCTTTTCAACACTTTGTCAATGTACGTGCTTTGGCTAAGCGCTATTAGGCGTCTTGATCTATCTCTATAGATTCTGATGCCCAATACATATGCCGCTTCGCCTAAGTCTTTCATTGAAAAACTCTTTTTCAATGAGTCTTTTATTTCGTTAAGAAAATTCACGTCATTTCCAATCAATAATATGTCATCCACATACAAGATTAGAAATGCTTTTGCGCTCCCACTAAACTTCTTGTAAACACAAGATTCTTCGTCATTCCTGATGAAGCCAAACTGTTTGAGTACTTCATCAAAACGAATGTTCCAGCTCCTTGACACTTGCTTCAGACCATAAATGGCTTTTTGAAGTTTGCATACCTTTCCAGCATCCTTATGGACGACAAAACCTTCTGGATGTATCATGTATACATCCTCTTTGAGGTTTCCATTTAGGAAAGCCGTTTTGACATCCATCTGTCATATTTCATAATCGAAATAAGCAGCAATTGCTAGTAATATCCGAACAGACCTAAGCATAGCTACGGGCGAGAAAGTCTCGTCATAGTCCACTCCTGGAACTTGCGTGAACCCTTTCGCGACAAGTCTAGCTTTGTGGATAGTAATGTTACCATCCGCGTCCGTCTTTCTTTTGAAAATCCATTTACAACCAATGGGCTTTACGCCCTCTGGAAGTTCTTCCAAGTTCCAAACTTGGTTTTCGTACATGGATTCCATTTCGGATTTCATGGCCTTGTGCCATTCCTTTGAGCTGGGCCCCGCCATCGCTTCTTTGTAGTGCGCAGGTTCATCGTCTTCAAGAATGAAGATTTCGTTATGAAACCACTCAGGTGGCTGGATAGCCCTACCTGATCTGCGCGGTTCAGTTACAACATTGTCTGAAGTTTCCGCATCACATGCGACAACTTCCGGCTCGGTTGTATGGATAATTAGCGGAATTTCTTCCGGTTCCTTAGCCATATCAACGGTCGCCGAAGATTAACTAATCTCATTAAGTTGCACTGTCCTCCCAATTGGTTCTTTAGCGAGAAATTCTTTCTCGAGAAAGTGTCCAACCTTTGCGACAAACACTTTGCCCTCGGTGTGGTTGTAGAAGGAATACCCAACAGTGTTTTTGGGATAACCTACAAAGTAACATTTGTCTGATCTGGGATCGAGGTTGCTTGGCTGTAAACGCTTTACGTATGCCTCACAACCCCAAATTTTAAGATGCGACAAACTGGGTTTCTTCCCATTCCACATCTCATGTGGTGTCGTCTTAACAGACTTAGACGGTGCTCTGTTTAGTGTGTGAGCGGCAGTTTCTAGTGCGTGACCCCAAAAAGATATCGGTAGATCTGTAAGAGACATCATCGACCTTACCATGTCTAACAAGGTTCGGTTACGTCGTTCCGACACTCCGTTTCGCTGTGGAGTTCCGGGAGGCGTAAGCTGTGAAACGATTCCACGATCACTCAGATGTTGGCCAAACTCATGATCAAGGTATTCGCCTCCACGATCAGACCGCGGAAACTTAATCTTTTTGTCACGATGATTTTCTACCTCATTCTGAAATTCTTTGAACTTTTCAAAGGTTTCCGACTTATGCTTCATTAAGTAGATATAGCCATACCGACTTAAATCATCAGTAAAAGTCACGAAGTAGAAATACCCACCCCGTGCGGCTGTGTTCATTGGACCACATACATCACTATGTATTATTTCCAATAATTCACCTGCCCATTCAGGATGACCCGTGAACGGCGTCTTGGTCATTTTTCCCATCAGACAAGCTTCACATGTGTCAAATGATTCAAAATCAAAGGACGGTAAAACTCCATCTTTATGGAGTCTTTATATGCGTTTCTTTCCGATGTGGCCAAGGCGACAGTGCCACAAGAAAGTGGTGGTGGTATCAGCCTTCTTAAGGCGTTTAGCATTCACGTTTAAGACATCATTTCCACATTCAAGATTTAGAATGAAAAGGCCCCCAACAATGGGTGCAAATCCATAAAACATATCCTTACAATAAAGTGAACAACCATTGTTCTCAGACTTGTACGAATACCCATCGTGTACTAAACATGATCCGGAGATAATGTTTCTACACAACAGTGGAACAAAAGAACAGTTATTTAGTTCTAAGATAACTCCCGAAGGGAGACGTAGAGGCATAATGCGGACGGCTTGAGCGGCGATCCCATTGCCGTTCCCGACGCGCATCACGACTTCATTCTTTGCTAGCTTGCGCACCTTCTGAAGTCTTTGTATCGAGTTGCAAATGTGAGCAACCGATCCAGTATCAAATACCCAAGACTTAGAATTTTCGCTAGCAAGCAAAACGTCAATGACATTAACTTGTATAACAATTATACCTTTTCCGGTTTTCCCGGACTTCTTATCTTCCAGATACTTCTTGCAGTTTCTCTTCCAGTGTCCTGTGCCCTTGCAGTAGAAGCACTCAGTTTCATTCTTGGCTCCGCCCTTAGAGTTGCTTTGGGAGCCGGTCTTACTGGCGCCCTTGCCCTTCTTTGGCTTGCCTTTCTTTTTGAAACTGGCGGTTTTATTCACAAGCAACACTTGCTTGCGATTTTTCCGCAGTCCTCCTTCCGTAGTTTTTAGCATGGCGAGCACCTCTTCCGGTGTTTTCTCCATCCCACTCATGTTGTAGTTCATGATAAAACCGTCGTAAGACGGGGGGAGTGAAGAAAGCAGCATGTCCATCATATGGTCAGGTGGAAGTGGAAACTCTAGGGTTTTAAGCCTTTTAGCATAGCCAATCATTTTGACTACGTGTTCGCCAATTGAACTACCCTCATCCATCTTGCAATCCATCAAGGCCTTCATGACCTCAAATCGTCCAGACCTTGCGGTTTCTTTGTAAAGGGCATCCAAATCCCGGATCATATCGCGGGGTCTATGGAATTCAAAACGTTTTTGAAGCCCTGCACTCATGCAAGCTAACATGAGGCACTGCACTAAGTTGTGATCATCATCCTTAGTGGCCCAGACATTCTGCTCAACTTCCGGGGCATCTGCCGCCGGTTTAGCCGGAAGAGCAGTTTCAAGCACATACATTTTCCTAGCGCTCCTGAGGACAATCCTCAGGTTACGGACCCAGTCCGCATAGTTGTTTCCAGTCGCAGCTAACTTCTCTTTCTCTAACATCGGGCCTAAGTTGAACACGGTGTTGCGAGCCATTTGATCTACAACGGAAAACACAAGTTTCACTTAGACTTTGTTTATAATGATTTTGGCACTAATGAATAAACAATTTTATTCTAAAGTGCGCTCCCACTCAAATCAATATCTCTCAAAATTGATTATGAGTGATTCAAGATCCAAATTTCAATTCAATGCCAAGGATGCATCCATCTCAAGTGACGAGAATTTCATTTGGTAGGCCAACTTGCCAATCACATCTCTATGTGACTCTTGTTCATCTTTCGATGCGTGTGTTCCGAGCTCATGACTTTCATGCCTGAACGTCAAGACAACCAAGTGATCTCGCTGCGAGGTCTCAACTCACCCGCCTCACACTTCTCTAATCGTTCGTACCCATGCATCCATGTGATACCCCGAAGAGATAGGTGCCGTGACGGTGCTACACTTGGGAGAACACTAACTACTTGATATTTTTAAGTGAGAGATCACCCTAAAAAAAGCGACTACCGCGCAATCAAAGGGTGCATTCATAAGGGATAAACATCTCAGGCAATTCATAATAGCATGATATGGCATAGCCCCTTCTGATGGAGAAGTCTTTAATTTCTTCGTCTCCGGCATTTGCGTCGGTGTTCACCTTCGCGAAGATTGCCACCACCTTGTCGATGCACCAGATAATATTTGCTATCTCTATAGCTAATAAAATAAGTGCATTACTTAAGGTTGACATGCAGGTCATTAAAGTGACAATCATATGGCTCCAGCCATCATGCCGAATCATGACACGCAGGTCATGTTAACAAATTTACATCATATAATCATCTCATACATAATCGAATTAATATGAGCTATGCTATACCACATCATATCACATGCACATCCTGCAAAACCAAGTTAGACGACTCTAATCGGTTTATGCAAAATTTTATTTTACGTGGCTTCTAAGGTTTTGACTTAAACCGCAGCTACCAACGTTTTATCATCAAGTATGATAATTCAAATTGCTAGATTAACATCTCGGGGTGTATGAAACACGAGATAATTAAATATCGAGCCCCATACTAAACTTCGTCATACGCATGACCCCCGTGCAGATCATATCTGCAATGCCCTTTCATCTGCGAATTTCATCTTTCTTTTGACTATGGCGGAACCCAAAGAACAGATAGCACTTCGTTGATCAATCAGGATCGCGGATTGCCAGAACTTTGTGAAATTCCACCATGCTGTCTCGAGATTGAGCAAACGCAAATTCCAGGGAAGCAACAAGAACATCGGGTAACAGACTTCTTCTGCTACCCGCATAAATAATTTTCAGCAATAGATCTCATCTACTCCAAAATTATATTATGCAATACCCATACATCACCATGTATTCTAGATCGTAACCTGCATCTACGCATAGCACGGCTCTTGATGCCACTGTAGGGGAATGCGACAGAAAACAAAAAATTTCGGTACAGCGAGCATGCCCAGGATCACTATGGAGACTACATACAAGGTTTGATCAGATCCGTACCGACTCAAAGCGCAGCGGAAGAAGAGTCGGTGTAGATCGTCGGTGCAGATACCTGCAGCTAGGATTTACAACCTCCCAACCGCAAGGATGTACTCCCACTCCGGACAGCCCTACGGGAGGCGGTCGGACAGTCCCCCGGACGATGTCGCGGACAGCCCTTCGGGAGGACCCTTGGAACCCGGACAGCCCTTCGGGAGGACGCCGGAAACTCGAACGGTAACTCGAATGGCCCTTCGGGAGGACACTCGAAAACAGCCCCTCGGGCAAAAGATCGAAACGACAATCTCTCTACGGGGTTGCACACATACGGTGTCAGCTATCCGGCAGGGCTTCGCCGTCCAGAACTAGTTCCTACCGGAACCCAGACAGCCTTTCGGCTCTACGAAACTATTTCGCTGGGAGGGAGAGAGAAGCCAGACAAGTCTATGGCATGTGTATGAGAGCAAGGATGAAGCATATGGGGCTGCCCCCTCCCCTCTATTTATAGGAAAGCCAAGGGGTAAAGATGGTATTCACAAATACCAAAAGTGCCCCCACTTTATGCCTTTTCTAAAAAGAATAAAGCTAAGAAGGGTGGCAAGTGGAGCTCCATGGAGCCCCACCTCCCTTGTCCGGCCACATCTTGGGTGCCCCCTCATGGGGGGCTTCCTTGGCCACCAAGTCCATCTAGAAGCCTTTTTGGAAATATCCAAAAAGGTGCTTTCCCAAAAATATCCAAAAAGCACTTTCACTATTCACGAAGACATTTTTCTGCGTCCGATAAATCCCAAATTATTTTTGTGTGCCTAGAACAATTCCAGTACCCACACAAACAATTTTGAACGCGTTCTGAAACAATTTCGGAACAATGTTTTCTTCAGCGAAAAGCTATCATAGCGGTTCCGGCAGCTCCGGAACATTTTCGGTTTTCTCTCCGGAAAAATTCCAGAATTTACCAGAACGATTCTGGCACCCTCCAAGAATTTCCAGACATGTGTCGGAACCAATTTGACTTAATGGAATACCCTGAAACAACTTTTCAGTTTCACCGGAACTATTCCGGTGTTCTCTCCGGAACGTTTCCGTTTCGTCCGAAACTTTTTCGGTGATTTTCTCTCAGACTCCCCGTCTAGTATTCAGCAGATAGATGACCCTTAAGCGTGTGACCCTATAGGTTCGGTGAAGTATAGACATGACCCGGAACTCTTTCCAATCAATGATCAACATCAGAGCCGTGGACACCCATATTGCCGTGTGCTATTCCTCTTGCTTCACGATATATTACAAATACCCGAGGTGAGATTTATTGCATCCTCATGGATCAACAACTTGTCCACTATGCAAGTTACCTTGTTATCGGTTTTGTTCTCTTTACTCGTTTCCGTGTTCCGGCATCCCAGTGATCAAATCACAATGTGTCTGGCCAGACGATGATGGATACCGTAACACCGAGAGGGCCCGAGAATATCTCTCCATCGTCGGAGGAGCAAATCCCAATCTTGAGCTATCAAGTTACTTGGCATACTTTTCCATGAACCCGTAAGCCGCCGTAATAGCCACCCATTTACGGATGACGTTTAACAAACCCCAAAGTTCATGAAGCAAGCATGAAGAAACTCGACACTCTCATGGTCTAAGGAATTATGCAAACATTAACTATCTCTGTGTTATTTACCATTAACTCATGACGAATGTATCTCATAGCATAACATCAATCGGGTCGATTCAACACAAGTGTTCTACTAACATTGTGCCCTCAAAATTGCCGGCATAGACGTGCCCATGATCAGGAAAACAGGATCATCATGCAATACTTGAGCCAGTCTTAGAGGCAAGACTAGGAATACATTTTACCGTTTATTATACCACACGTGCACATGAGTTTCCCTCTGAGCCTCGTGGTTATTGCAGACTCGAGAATCATTGTAGTTATAGCATGGAACATAAACATTCATTACCAACTCGGAGATACAAAGTAACTGATATTACTGCCTCTAGGGCATATCTCCTACACACTGGACAGCGGCAAGAATATCCTTAAGTACCTAAAAAGGACTAAGGAAATGTTTCTCGTTTATGGAGGTGATCAAGAGCTCGTCATAAAGGGTTACGTCGATGCAAGCTTTAACACTGATCCAGATGACTCTAAGTCTCAAACTGGATACGTATATATTCTAAATGGGGGAGCGGTAAGCTGGTGCAGTTCCAAGCAAAGCGTGGTAGCTGATTCTACATGCGAAGTGGAGTACATAGCTGCCTCGGAGGCGGTAAAGGAAGGTGTCTGGATGAAGCAGTTCATGACATATCTTGGAGTTGTGCCCAGTGCACTGGACCCGATGACTCTGTTCTGTGACAACACTGGTGCCATTGCTCTAGCCAAGGAACCAAGGTTTCACAAGAGGACCAGACACATAAAGCGATGCTTCAATTCCATCCGCTATGCGATCAAGGAGGAGGACATAAACATTTGCAAAGTGCACACGGATCTGAATGTTGCAGATCCGTTGACTAAACCTCTTCCACGGGTAAAACATGATCAACACCAGAACTCTATGGGTGTTAGATTCATAACCATGTAATGCTAGATTATTGACTCTAGTGCAAGTGGGAGACTGTTGGAAATATGCCCTAGAGGCAATAATAAAATGGTTATTATTATATTTCCTTGTTCATGATAATCGTTTATTATCCATGCTATAATTGTATTGGTTAGAAACACAAATACATGTGTGGATACGTAGACAACAACATGTCCCTAGTGAGCCTCTACCGGACTAGCTCGTTGATCAAAGATGGCCATGGTTTCCTGGTCATAGACATGAGTTGTCATTTGATAACGGGATCACATCATTAGGAGAATGATGTGATGGACAAGACCCAAACTATGAATGTAGCATATATGATCGTGTCAAGTTTATTGCTATCATTTTCGCATGTCAAGTATCTGTTCCTATGACCATGAGATCATGCAACTCACTGACACCGGAGGAGTACCTTGTGTATATCAAACGTCGCAACATAACTGGGTGACTATAAAGATGCTCTATAGGTATCTCTGAAGGTGTCTGTTGAGTTGGCATGGATCAAGACTGGGAATTTGTCAGTCCGTGTGACGGAGAGGTATCTCAGGGCCCACTTGGTAATACAGCATCACAATGAGCTTGCAAGCAATGTGACTAAAGAGTTAGCCACGGGATCTTGTATTACGGAACAAGTAAAGAGACTTGCCGGTAACGAGATTGAACTAGGTATGGAGATACCGACGATCGAATCTCGGGCAAGTAACATATCGCCGGACAAAGGGAATTGTATACGGGATTGACTGAATCCTTGACATTGTGGTTCAACCAATAAAGATCTTCATTGAATATGTAGGAACCAATATGGGCATCCAGGTCCCGCTCTTGGTTATTGACCGGAGAGGAGTCTCGGTCATGTCTGCATATTCCCGAACCCGTAGGGTCGCACGCTTAACGTTCGGTAGCGCTAGGGTAGTATTGAGATATTAATAGTGGAAAGTCCGAAGGTTGTTCGGAGTCCCGGATGGGATCCGGGACATCACGAGGAGCTCCGGAATAGTCTGGAGGTAAAGATTCATATATGGAAAGTTGTTATCGGGGTTCCGGAAAAAGTTCGAGTTTTTTCGGTATTGTACCAGGAAGGGTCTAGAAGGTTCCGGAGTGGGGCCCACCTGCATGGGGGACCCACATGAACGTGGGTAGTGGGGAAAGTCCCCACAACCCTGGTCTAGGCGCACCAAGATCCTCCCTTAAAAGGAATAGTATCATATCCCAAAGGGATAAGATCAGGATCCCTAAAAAGGGGGGATAGTGATCGGTGGGGAAGGAAAGGAGGGATTTCCTTCCTCCCCCTTTGGCCAACGACCCTAGGGCCTTGGAGGGCAAGCCACCAGCCTACTCCACGCATGGGGAGGCGTTGGGGGCAGCCACCCCTTGGACCCTTCCCTGTTACCTCTCCCAACTCCTCCCACGTTTCACCGGTACGCGCTTGGCGAAGCCCTGTCAGAATTCCGCTGCCACCACCACCACCATACCGTCGTGTTGGTGCCGATCTCATCTACCCCCTCTCTCTCGCTAGCTGGATCAAGAAGGAGAGGACGCCGCTGAGCCGCACGTGTGCTAAACTCGGAGGTGCCGTCCGTTCGGCACTTGATCGGGAGTTCGTGGACGGATCGTGATTGGATCGCGAAGACGTTCGACTACATCAACCGTGTTTCTTAACGCTTCCGCTTAGCGATCTACAAGGGTATGTAGATGCAATTTCTCCTCTCGTAGATGTTCATCTCCTAGATCGATCTTGGTGAGCGTAGGAATTTTTTTGTTTCCCATGCAACGTTCCCCAACAGTGGCATCATGAGCTAGGTCTTTGCGTAGATGACATCACGAGTAGAACACAAAGGAGTTTGTGGGCGTTGATATTCAGATTGCTTCCTTCCTTGGTCTTTTCTTGATTCAGTGGTATTGTGGGATGAAGCGGCCCGGACCAACTTTACATGTCCACGTACATGAGACCGGTTCCATCGAATGACATGCGACTTTGTTGCATAAGATGGCTGGCGGGTGTCTATCTCTCCCACCTTAGTTGAATCGGATTCGATGAAGGCGGTCCTTGTAGAAGGTTAAATAACAACTTGCATATCACCGTTGTGGTGTTGCGTAGGTAAGAATCGTTCTTGCTAGATACCCATAGCAGCCACGTAAAACATGCAACAACAAATTAGAGGACGTCTAACTTGTTTTTGAAGGGTATGTTGTGATATGATATGGCCAAAGACATGATGAAATATATTTGATGTATGAGATGATCATATTTTGTAATAGTTTATCTCGGCTTGCATGTCGATGAATACGGCAACCGGCAGGAGCCATAGGGTTGTCTCTAATTATTGTGTGACCTGTGTGTCAATCATTAAGCGCTATGTAATGCTTTACTTTATCGCTAAACGGTAGCAATAGTAGTAGAAGCATGGTTGGCGTGACAACCCCGATGGCAACGCGATGATGGAGATCATGATGATGGAGATCATGGTGTCATGCCGGTGACGATGGAAATCATGCCGGTGCTTTGGAGATGGAGATCAAAAGCACAAGTTCATGGCCATATCATGTCACTTATGATTTGCATGTGATGTTAATCTTTTTATGCATCTTATTTTGCTTAGGACGACGGTAGCATTATAAGGTGATCCCTCTCTAAATTTTCAAGATAAAATTGTGTTCTCCCCAAGTGTGCACTGTTGCGAAAGTTCGTCGTTTCGAAGCACCACGTGATGATAGGTGTGATAGACTCTACGTTCACATACAACGGGTGCAAACCAGTTTTGCACATGCGGAACGCTTGGGTTAAACTTGACGAGCCTAGCATGTACAGACATGGCCTCGGAACACAAGAGAACGAAAGGTCGAACATGAGTCATATAGTAGATATGATCAACATGGAGATGTTCACCATTGAAACCACCTCATCTCACGTGATCATCGGACTTGGGTTGGTGAATTTGGATCATGTTACACTCGGACGACCGGAGGGATGTCGATTTGAGTGGGAGTTCTTAAGTAATATGATTAATTGAACTCTTTATCATGAACAATAGTCTAAACTATCTTTGCAAATTATGTTGTAGATCAATGGCTCGCGCAGTAGCTCCCCTGAATTTCAATGCTTTCCTAGAGAAAGCTAAGCTGAAAGATGATGGAAGTAACTTTGTACACTGGGCCCGTAATCTGAGGATTATCCTCACGGCTGCCCAAAAGGCTTATGTCCTTGATGCACCGCTTGGTGAGCAACCCCCTCTGGCGTCTGTGGACATTATGAACGCCTGGAAGGCGCGTGTTGATGACTACTCAATAGTTCAGTGCGCCATGTTGTATGGCTTAGAACTGGGACTTCAAAGGCGTTTTGAACGTCATGGAGCATATGAGATGTTCCAGGAGTTGAAGTTTATTTTTGAGAAGAATGCCCGGATCGAGAGGTATGAGACCTCCCATAAGTTCTATGCTTGCAAGATGGAGGAGAACGGGTCTGTCAGTGAACACATACTCAAAATGGCTGGGTATTACAACAGTCTGGCTGAGTTGGGAGTTGTGCTCCCGCCAGAGGCGATCACTGACAGAGTTCTTCAATCACTACCACCTAGCTACAAGAGCTTTGTGTTGAACTATAACATGCAAGGGATGAACAAGTCAGTCGCCGAGCTGTTTGCGGTGCTGAAAGTCGCTGAGTCAGACATCCAGAAGGAGCATCAAGTATTGATGGTCAATAAAACCACTAGTTTCAAGAAGAATGGCAAGGGCAAGAAGGGAAACTCCAAGAAGAGTGGAAAAGTAGTTGCCCCTCCCATGAAGAAACCCAAGGCGTTGGGGGAAGCCACCCCTTTGACCCTTGCCCATTACCTCTCCCAACTCCTCCCACGTTTCACCGGTACGTGCTTGGCGAAGCCCTGCCGGAATTCCGCTGCCACCATCACCAACATACCGTCGTGTTGGTCCCGATCTCATCTACCCCCTCTCTCTCGCTTGCTGGATCAAGAAGGAGACGATTTTTATATGAAAATTGACCGATTCGACGAGACGAAGACAATTCATGTAGAAAGTTTTCTAATATGAGATCATCTTGACAGCGTAATCAGCCGAATAGTGTTCTGGATACAAAATCCCAGTACTTCGAACACAACTTCGGCCTTAGAGATGAGATCGGATGGCTATGGCCCAAACTTCAAAGTTTCTCCTTTCGATGATACAGAACTTTCTCACTTTGAGTGCTTTTCCATTTGAGGTCTTCTTAATTGTGTTTTGGCTTCGTGCCAAAAACTGGTGTCAACACATTCGTTTCGGTACCCCGAAAAAGACTATTCGTACCCGACAGCATAAGCAGTATGATCTTTCTGCTTGTCGACGTAGTTCTAGGAATAAGTTAAGGGATAGATTTCATGATGAGAAATGAGAGGTGATATGTCTTCGTCGTATCTATAATTTTTGATTGTTTCATGCCATTATCCTATAATTTCCACATACTTTTGGCAACATTTTATATAATTTCTTGGACTAACATATTGATCCAGTGCCCAGTGCCAGTTCCAGTTTGTTGCATGTTTTTTGTTTCGCAGAAAATCCATATCAAATGAAGTCCAAACGTGATAACAATTTATGGAGATTTATTTTGGAATATATGTGATTTTTGGGAAAAAGAATCAACGCGAGACGATGCCCGAGGGGACCACAAGCTCAGAGGGCGCACCCCCCAGGGCGCGCCTGGCAGGCTTGTGGCTTCCCTGTAAGTCAGTTGGGGTGTCCTTCGGCCGCAAGAAAGCTAATATCCGGATAAAAATTCCCTCAAAATTTCAGCCCAATCGGAGTTACGGATCTCCGGGAATATAAGAAACGGTTTTCGGCCAGAAAACAGGAGCGCGAAACAGAAGAGAACAAAGAGACAGATCCAATCTCGGAGGGGCTCCTCCCCTCCGGTAGGCATGGTGGCCATGGACCAGAGGGGAAACTCTCCTCCCATCTAGGGGGGAGTCCAAGGAAGAAGAAGAAGGAGGGGGGCTCTCTCCCCCTCTCTCCGAGTGGCGCCGGAACGCCGCCGCGGCAATCAATGTGACGGCGATCTACACCAACAACTTCGCTGCCGTCAACACCATCTCTCCCCCCCTCTATGCAGCGGTGTAACACCTCTTCTCCCTGCTGTAATATCTACTTAAACATAGTTCTTAATGCTACATATAATTATCCAATGATGTGTTGCCATCCTATGATGTTTGAGTAGATTCGTTTTGTCCTATGGGTTGATTGATGATCATGATTGGTTTGAGTTGTATGTTTTATTTTGGTGCTGTCCTATGGTGCCCTCCGTGTCGCACAAGCGTGTGGGATTACCGATGTAGGGTGTTGCAATACGTTCATGATTCGCTTATAGTGGGTGGCGAGAGTGACAAAAGCTTATACTCGAGTAAGGGGGTTGTTGCGTATGGGACTAAAGAGGACTTGTTACTTAATGCTATGGTTGGGTTTTACCTTAATGATCTTTAGTAGTTGCGGATGCTTGCTAGAGTTCCAATCATAAGTGCATATGATCCAAGTACAGAAAGTATGTTAGCTCATGCCTCTCCCTCATATAAAATTGCAATAATGTTTACCGGTCTAGTTATCGATTGCCTAGGGACAAATCCTTCTCTTGTGTTACAAAAGCTTTCTACTAAACAACTAACTTTTATTATCTTGCAAATTACTCATAGTTTTATTCTAGCTAAGTAATTCTATTTTTATCATTGCAAATTTATCCTACTACACCTACAAAGTAGTTTTAATCTTGTTCTAGGTAAAGCGAACATTAAGTGTGCGTAGAGTTGTATCGGTGGTCGATAGAACTTGAAGGGAATATTAATTCTACCTTTAGCTCCGCGTTGGGTTCGACACTCTTACTTATCGAGAAAGGCTACAATTGATCCCCTATACTTGTGGGTTATCAAGACCTTTTTCTGGCGCCGTTGTCGGGGAGCAATAGCATGGGTTTGATATTCTCATGTGTTCTTGTTTGCTTTATCACTAAGTAGTTTTTATTTTCTGTTCTAAGTTGTTTTATATCTTTAGTTATGGATATGGAACATGAAATACCAAAAAAATTAGTTGTACTTGCTACTCATGGAGATGGGGAACCTCCTAAAACCCTCGATGCTGGTTATGTGGAAAACATTAAATACTACTTTGATAATCCTGCTAAATCTCCATTCAACTTTATAATGGGAGATACTTTGGATCACCGGGAATACTTTAGGGTTTATCACTTGTCTCAAAAAGGGAAACACTTATGGGATCAAATTAAAATATTACGTTGGTATGCTTGGGATTTATGCTTAAGATATGATTGTACTTGTTGCTCTAAGATGGAGGCTCCACACCTCCCTTTCAATGTGAATCTAATGATAATGAAACCTTGGCTTCTTATGCTAATGGTGTATATGATTACTATGATGTGGAACAAATAGAAGAATTTGTTGCTTTTAAGGGTGCTTATGAAATTGAGTCTTTGTTTGAAAAGTATGAAGATTGTGATGATGCTCTTTACAGATCTGAAAATTTGGCTATACTTAAATATTGCGCTGATAATTATGAATACAATGCCTATATTGATGAATTTATTAAGAAAGTCTCCGCTGCCCAAGAAGAGACTAATATTTTGCAGCAATCTATGGAAGAAGAACTTGCTGAAACTGTGAGCTCATTAGAAGAAAATGATGACGAGGAGAGCGAAGAACAAAGGGAGGAAGAGCGGATTAGCTACCCGTGCCCACCTTCTAATGAGAGTAACTCTTCAACTCATACATTGTTTAATTTCCCTTCGTGCTTACCGAAGGATGAATGCTATGTTGATGGCTATGATCCCTTTGATTCGTTTGAAATATCCCTTTTTGATGAACTTGATGCTTGCTATGCTTGTGGCCATGATGCCAATTTGAATTATACTTGTGAAGATGAACTTGCTATAGTTCCTTATGTCAAAAATGAAATTGTTGCTGTTGCACCCACACATGATAGTCCTATTATCTTTTTGAATTCTCCCAACTACACTATATCGGAGAAGTTTGCACTTATTAAGGATTACATTGATGGGTTGCGTTCAACTATTACACATGATGATTTTGATGAATATAATTTGCATGTGCTTTGTGCTCCTAATTGCAATTATTATGAGAGAGGAACTATATCTCCACCTCTCTATGTTTCTAGTGCGATAAAATTGCAAGAAACTGTTTATGCTATGTATCGGCCTTTATTATGTGTGCATGAATTGTTCTTTTATGACATACCGATGCATAGGAAGAGAGTTAGACTTCGTCATTGCATGATATATGTTGCTTTGTGCTCACTACTAAATTACAAATCATTGTTAATTAAAATTGGCTTTGATATACCTTGGGATCCGGGTGGATCGATTACTTGAGCACTTTATGCCTAGCTTAATGGCTTTAAAGAAAGCGCTGCCTGGGAGACAACCCGGAAGTTTTAGAGAGTCATTTTATTCTGTTGTGTGCTTTTAACAAGTTTAAAAACAAAAAAAATATAGGGGAACCTAAAACTTTTTCAAAAAGAAAAGTGAAAGTGAGACAGATGAGCAATGTGGAAGTGGGGGCTAGCCTTGAACTTTGTTCATGCCCATGGAGACTTTGTGAACCTTGATTACAGAAACTTTTCAAGAAAAATAATTATCCCATTGTACAAATCCATTGTATTATAAAAATAATGTGCCAAGATTTACCTTTAGGGTGTTTAAATTGCTTGTTTGGTGTGTGCAGTGCAAAAACAGGAATTTTGCTGTAGTGTTTGAATTTCTATAATTTACTGGAACATGCAAAAATTCTGAAATTTTTACACAGTACTGCTATGCAAATTTTTTACCACGTCCTAATTTTTTAGAATTTTTTGAGTTATATAAGTATATGTTTCATTAGCATCTTTACAGACTGTCCTGTTTTCATAGATTGTTGTTATAGTTCCTTTATTTGCGTATGTTTGAAATCTTGTTGAGCCACATTGACTTGGGAGCCATAGAATTGTGATGGCATACAGTGGGTAATGTTTGATTATAATTATATAATAATGTTACAGTAGGACATGATGGGATTTGATGTTATATGTACTAACCCCTCTAATAAAAACTTCGGTTAAGTTTTGTGTGGATGAAGTGTTCGAAGAACGAGGAGGTATCGATATGAGGAGAATAAGGAGAGGCAAGAGTTCAAGCTTGGGGATGCCCAAGGCACCCCAAGTAAATATTTAAGTAGACTCAAGCGTCTAAGCTTGGGGATGCCCCGGAAGGCATCCCATCTTTCTTCGACAATTAACCGTATGTCTCGGCTTTTGTTTCGTTCACATGATATGCGTAAATTCTTGGAGCGTTGTGTGCTTTTTGTTTTTCTTTTAATAATGCACCATGCTGGTATGAGATAGTCCTTGGTTGATTTATAGAATGCTTCATGCACTTCACTTATATCTTTTGAGTATGGCTTTTTAGAATGCTTCATGTGCTTCACTTATATCATTTGAAGTTTGGATGCCTGTTTCTCTACATATAGAAAACAGTTATTTGTAGAATGCTCTTTTGCTTCACTTATATTTATTAGAGCGTGGGAAAGTCTTTTGTAGAAAGAATTAAACTCTCATGCTCCACTTATATCTATTTAGAGAGTCAACAGGAATTGGTCATTCACATGGTTAGTCATAAAATCCTACATAAAACTTATAGATCACTGAATATGATAAGTTTGATTCCTTGCAATAGTTTTTCGATATTAAGATGGTGATATGTGGGAGGTACCAGTGAATGATTGTGGTTTAGTAAGAATATTGGTATTAAGGTTTGTGACCCCCGAAGCATGCACGTATAGCTATGCGACGAAGTTATATCCTACTCATGTTAGTATCCAATGTTAATTATTCGCAATGCATGATTATGACCGTTGTCGCTCTTTAGTTGGTCGCTTCTCAATCTATTTGCTAGCCTTCGCCTATACTAAGCGGGAATGCTGCTTGTGCATCCAAATCCTTAAACCAAAAGTTGTTCCAGATGAGTCCACCATATCTACCTATATGTGGTATTACTCTGCCATTCCAAGTAAATTTGCATGTGCCACCTCTAATCATTCAAATAAGCATCTGTTTTGTGTGCCCGTACCACTCATGGAGCGGCAAGGGGTGGTCAGTATCTTCCATGCTAAGCGGGTTATTCTCACGATGGGTGTTTATTCACTTGTCATTGCACGAGAGAGGCTGGTAATTGGGATGCCCAGTCCTGTAATCAAAATGAAAAATATATATAATGAAACAAACTCCCCCGGAAAGTTGATTGTATGAAGGGCACCCGAGGATTCGGCTAGCCATGGCTTGTGTTTGAATGGTTGAGGGGGAGTAAACTTTACCTTTCCGCTTGGGAACCACCTATAATGTATTTAGCATGGAAGATATTGAGAATCCTCGCTCGTGACATTGACAGGAAAAGTACACCTCTCAAAATGTATTCATCTCTGATTTAAGCTTCGAGCTCTGGCACCTCTGCAAATCCATGCTTCCCTCTGCGAAGGGCCTATCTATTTACTTTATGTTATTTTACTTTTATTGTTGAGTCATCACCTTCTCATTCAAGCACCGGTTGGAGAGCACTATTGTCATTTTCATGCATTGAGTATAGATAATGTTGTGTACATCATGACTGGATCAATGATTGAGCATGACGAGCAAGGGATATCATTCTTTAGTCTTTTTATATTGAAAGGCATGATTGTTTGTTCGTATGCCTGAGTATTGATATATTTATATCAAATGATAGACTATTGCCTTGAATCACTCGTATCTTAATATTCATGCCATCATTAGACTACATGATCAAGATTATGTTAGGTAGCATTCCACATCATTTTTTTTTATCATTTACCTACTCGAGGACGAGCAGGAATTAAGTTTGGCCATCGTATCTATAATTTTTGATTGTTTCATGCCATTATCCTAAAATTTCCACATACTTTTGGCAACATTTTATATGATTTCTTGGACTAACATATTGATCCAGTGCCCAGTGCCAGTTCCTGTTTGTTGCATGTTTTTTGTTTTGCAGAAAATCCATATCAAACGAAGTCCAAACGCGATAAAAATTTACGGAGATTTATTTTGGAATATATGTGATTTTTGGGAAAAAGAATCAACGCGAGACGATGCCCGAGGGGACCACAAGCTCAGAGGGCGCGCCCCCAAGGCGTGCCTGGCAGGCTTGTGGATTTCCTGTAAGTCAGTTGGGGGTGTCCTTTGGCCGCAAGAAAGCTAATATCCGGATAAAAATCCCCTCAAAATTGCAGCCCAATCGGAGTTACGGATCTCCGGGAATATAAGAAACGGTTTTCGGCCAGAAAACAAGAGCGCGAAACAGAAGAGAACAGAGAGAGAGATCCAATCTCGGAGGGGCTCCTCCCCTCCAGGAGCCATGGCGGCCATGGACCAGAGGGGAAACTCTCCTCCCATCTAGGGAGGAGTCCAAGGAAGAAGAAGAAGGAGGGGGGCTCTCTCCCCCTCTCTCCCGGTGGCGCCGGAACGCCGCCGGGGCAATCATCGTGACGGCGATCTACACCAACAACTTCGCCGCCGTCAACACCAACTCTCTCCCCCTCTATGCAGCGGTGTAACACCTCTTCTCCCCACTGTAATCTCTACTTAAACATGGTGCTTAATGCTACATATTATTATCCAATGATGTGTTGCCATCCTATGATGTTTGAGTAGATTCGTTTTGTCCTATGGGTTGATTGATGATCGTGATTGGTTTGAGTTGTATGTTTTATTTTGGTGCTGTCCTATGGTGCCCTCCGTGTCTAGCAAGCGTGTGGGATTACCGCTGTAGGATGTTGCAATACGTTCATGATTCACTTATAGTGGGTGGCGAGAGTGACAGAAGCTTATACCTGATACGTCTGCAACGTATCTATAATTTCTGATTGTTCCATGCTATTATAGTATCAATCTTGGATGTTTTATATGCAATTATATGCCATTATATATCATTTTTTGGGACTAACCTATTAACCCAGTGCCCAGTGCCAGTTGCTATTTTTTGCTTGTTTTTGCCTTTTCAGAAAATCATTATCAAAAAGAGTCCAAACAAGAAAAAAAACTTTGGATTAATTTTTTCTGGACCAGAAGAGACCCATGAAGCTTTGGGAGAGGACCAAAAGAGCCACGAGGAGGTGACAAGCCTGGAGGGCGCGCCCAGGGGGGTAGGCGCACCCCTCGTAGCCCCTCCTGACCTAATTCCAGCGCTATAAATTCCCAAATATTCCCAATATACCAGAGAGACAGAAGAGAAAACCTTTCTGCCGCCGCAAGCCTCTGTTCTTCCGTGATCCCATCTGGAGGCCTTTTCTGGTACTCTGCCGGAGGGGGAATCGATCACGGAGGGCTTCTACATCAACCTTGCTGCCCTTCCGATGATGTGTGAGTAGTTTACCACAGACCTACGGGTCCATAGCTAGTAGCTAGATGACTTCTTCTCTCTCTTTGATCTTCAATACCATGTTCTCCTCGATGTTCTTGGAGTTCTATCCGATGTAATCTTCTTTTGCGGTGTGCTTGTTGGGTTCTGATGAATTGTGAGTTTATGATCAAATTATTCATGAGAAATATTTGAGTCTTCTCTGAACTCTTTTATGCATGATTATTATAGCTTTGTATTTCTCTCCGATCTATCGATTTGGTTTGGCCTACTAGATTGATTTATCTTGCAATGGGAGAGGTGCTTTGTGATGGTTCAATCTTGCGGTGCTCAATCCCAGTGACAGAAGGGTACATGACACATATTTGTATTGTTGCCATTAAGGATAAAAATATGGGGTTTAATCATATTGCTTGAGTTTACTTTGTCTACATCATGTCATCTTGCTTAAGGCGTTACTCTGTTTCATACTTAATACCCTAGATGCATGCTGGATAGCGGTCGATGGGTGGAGTAATAGTAGTAGATGCAGGTAGGAGTCAGTCTACTTGTCTCAGACATGATGCCTATATACATGATCATTTCCATGAATCCGTCATAATTATTTGCTTTTCTATCAATTGCCCAACAGTAATTTGTTTACCCACCGTATGCTATGTGTTCGAGAGAGAAGCCTCTAGTGAAAACTATGGCCCCTGGGTCTACTTTATCATATAAAAAACCTAAAAATACCTTGCTGCAATTTATTTACTTTAATTTTATTTAGTATTTTAGTTTATCTATCTATCACTATCAGAATTAATCCTTGCAAATAACTGCTAATAGGATTGACAACCCTCTTATTTGCGCTGGGTGCAAGTGTTTGCTTTTCTGTGTGCAGGTGCATTTAACGGGATTTTGCATGGCTCTCCTACTGGATTGATAACCTTGGTTCTTAACTGAGGGAAATACTTATCTCTACTATACTGCATCATCCTCTCCTCTTCGGGGAAATACCAACGCAGTCTACAAGTAGCAGGAAGAATTTCTGGCGCCGTTGCCGGGGAGACATCATCAAAATTACCAAGTACCTTCGTACAAACTATCATCCACTTGCATTTATTTTATTTGCCTTTTTATTTGCATTTGCCTCTCATTTTCATCTCCCCCACTTCTATTTTTTTTTACAAAAACACAAAAATATTTTTATTTGCTTGTTTGCTAGTTTGCTTGCTTCGTTGCGATGTCTCAAGAAAATACCAAATTGTGTGACTTTTCCAATACTAATAATAATGATTTTATTAGTACTCCTATTGCTCCTCCCACCACTAGTGCGGAGTCGTGTGACATTAATGCTGCTTTGCTTAATCTTGTTATGAAAGAATAATTTTCTGGTAGTCCTAATGAAGATGCTGCATCCCATCTAAATACTTTCTTTGAGCTTTGTGATATGCAAAAGAAAAAAGATGTGGATAGTGATATTGTCAAATTAAAATTATTTCCGTTCTCACTACGAGATCGCGCTAAAACTTGGTTTTCATCCTTGCCTAGAAATAGTATTGATTCTTGGGATAAGTGTAAGGATGCTTTTATTACCAATTATTTTCCTCCCGCTAAGATTATTTCTTTAAGAAATCAAATTATGAATTTTAAGCAACTTGAGCATGAGCATGTTGCACAATCTTGGGAGAGAATGAAATTAATGATAAGAAATTGCCCAACACATGGCTAAAGTTATGGATGATCATACAAAAATTTTATGCGGGGCTAAACTTTGTTTCTAGGAATTTGCTAGACTCTACCACAGGTGGTACTTTTATGGAAATTACATTGGGAGAAGCTACAAAACTTCTTGACAATATCATGACAAATTATTCTCAATGGCACACTGAACGAACTCCAACTGGTAAGAAGGTAAATTCTGTTGAAGAAATTAATACTTTGAGTGATAAGATGGATGCTCTTATGAAATTAGTTGCTAGTAAAAATGCTCAAATTGATCCTAATGATGTGCCATTGTTTACCTTGATTGAGCAAAATAATGATGCTATTTATGTGAATTTTGTCTCTAGAAATAATTTCAACAACAATGCTTATAGGGGTAATTTCAATCCTAGGCCATTTCCTAGAAATTCCTCTAATAATTATGGTAATTCCTATGGTAATCCATATAATAATAATAGGATGCCCTCTGATCTTGAAAGGAATATTAAAGAATTTAATAATTCACAAAAGAATTTCAATGCTATGATAGAAGGAAAATTGAATAGAGTTGATGAATTAGCTAGGAACATGGATAGAGTTGCTCATGATGTGGAAAATCTCAAAACTAAAATTTTGCCACCCAAGCATGATATAAATGAGTCTATTAAATCTATCTATGTCTCCATTAATGGAAGTAAAGAAAGGACCGCTAGGTTGAGAGCTAAGCGAGAATTTCTAGAAAAAGCTATTCCACCCGGTTTCTACTGTAGTAATGATGAAGATATTAAAATGATTGGTGTCAATTCTATTCAATCACTATTTAGTAACTTAAAACTTGATGAAAAAGGGACTGAAGAAGAGTCAACTTTAGATAGAAGGAGTCCCAATTGCTTGGAGGATGATAATCTTAATGATAAAAATGAAAAAAGTGGGTTTGGAGAGGTCAAAACTTTAAATAGTAATGCACCCACTACTTTGGATTACAAGGACTTTAATTATAATAGTTGTTCTTTAATTTAGTGTATTTCCTTATTGCAATCCATGATTAATTCACCAAATGCATATGAACAAAATAAAGCTTTCACTAAACATATTGTAGAAGCCATGATGAAAGCGAATGAAGAAAAACTTGAGTTGGAAGTTTCAATTCCTAGAAAATTATAAGATGAATGGGAACCTACTATTAAGGTCAAAATTAAATATTATGAATGTAATGCTCTATGTGATCTTGGTGCTAGTGTTTCCACTATACCAAAGTCTTTGTGTGATGTGCTAGGTCTCACCGACATGGATCCTTGTTCCCTTAATTTGCATCTTGCGGATTCTACTATTAAAAAGCCATTGGGTAGAATAAATGATGTGCTTATTCTTGCAAATAGAAATTATGTGTCCATGGATTTTATTGTTCTTGATATTGAATGCAATCCTTCTTGCCCCATAATACTTGGTAGGCCTTTTCTACGAAAAATAGGTGCCATTATTGAATGAAAGAAGGCAATATAAGATTTCAATTTCCATTAAAGAATGGGATGGAACACTTCCCTAGAAAGAGAATTAAGGCACCTTATGAATCTATTATGAGGACCACTTATGGAATTAACTTGAAGGATGACAACACTTGAAACTACGCATTATGCCTAGCTAGGGGCATAAAACAATAGCGCTTGTTGGGAGGCAACCCAATGAATAAAATAATTTTTTTTTACTTTATGTTCTTGTGTGTTTACACAATTATAGCCTCTGTTATGATTGTGTTTTTACATTTTAATTAGTGTTTGTGCCAAGTAATACCTTTGGGATGATTTGGATGATAGTATAATTGATGCTGTTTGAAAACAGAAACTTTTGCGTCCAGTGCTAGAATTTTGGTTTTTCGCTGGAACATCAGAACCATATGAATATTTTACACAATATTTATATATTAATTTCCCAAGTTTCCCTATATTTTCAGAATTTTTGGAGTTACATAAGTATGACGTTAATTCAGATCTTTACAGACTATTCTGTTTTAGACAGATTCTATTTTTGTTGCATAGTTTGCTTATTTTGATGAATCTATGGATCGTATCGGGGGGTATGAGTCATGGATAAGTTGGACTATAGTAGCATTATGCCAATATTAAATATGAATCAATTTACAACATTACCTAAAGTTTAAGATTTGTTTGTTATACTAAAGGATCTCACGAGGTTTCTGTTGAGTTTTGTGTGCAGAAGTTTTCAAGTTTTGGGTGAGACTACGAGGGATAAAGGAATAAGGAGCGGCAAGAGCCTAAGCTTGGGGATGCCCAAGGCACCCCAAGGTAATATTCAAGGAAGACTCAAGCGTCTAAGCTTGGGGATGCCCCATAAGGCATCTTCTCTTTCGTCTACAATCTATCGGTAACTCACTTGGAGCTATATTTTTATTCATCACATGATATGTGTTTTACTTGGAGTGTCTTGTGATATAGTTTGTTTGCTTTTGTTTCCTTTTTAGTTTGCCACAATCATCTTTGCAGAACACACCTTTTTGAGAGGGACACACATTATTTGTGTTTTGATAGAATACTCTATGTGCTTCACTTATATCTTTTGAGCTAGGCAGTTGCTCTAGTGCTTCACTTATATCTTTTAGAGCACGGCGGTGGTTATATTTTAAAGAAATAGTTGCACTCTCATGCTTCACTTATATCTTTTTGAGAGTCTAATAAATAGCAATGGTAATATGCATGGGTTATGAATTTGGTCCTAATATGATAGGTATTCAAGAGGGATATAATAAGAACTTTCATGTAGATCACTGAATATGATAAGTTTGATTCCTTGCAATAGTTTTGCAATATTAAGATGGTAATATGTGGGAGGTGCTAGTAGATAATTATGGTTTAGTAAGAATATTGGTGTTAAGGTTTGTGATTCCTGAAGCATGCACGTATGATCTGTCGTTATGCTAGGAAGTTGGAGCATGATTTATTCTTGATTGTCTACCTTATGAGTGGCGGTCGGGGACGAGCGATGGTCTTTTCCTACCAATATATCCCCCTAGGGGCATGCATAGTAGTACTTTGCTTTGAGGGCTAATAAACTTTCGCAATAACTATGTGAGTTCTTTATGACTAATGTGAGTCCATGGATTATACGCACTCTCACTTTTCCGCAATTTGCTAGCCTCTTCGATACTGTGCATTGCCCTTTCTCACATTCAGAGTTGGTGCAAACTTCGCCGGTGCCTCCAAACCCCGTGATATGATACGCTCTATCACACATAAGCCTCCTTATATCTTCCTCAAAACAGCCACCATACCTACCTATCATGGCATTTCCATAGCCATTCCGAGATATATTGCCATGCAACTTCCACCGTTCCGTTTTTATGACACACATCGTCATTGTCATATTGCTTTGCATGATCATATCGCTGACATAGTATTTGTGGCTCAGCCACCGTTCATCATTTTCATACATGTTACGCTAGCATCATTGCACATCCTGGTACACTGCCAGAGGCATTCATATAGAGTCATATATTTGTTCTAGTATCGAGTTGTAATTTTGAGTTGTAAGTAAATAAAAGTGTGATGATCATCATTAGTAGAGCATTGTCCCAGTGAGGAAAGGATGATGGAGACCATGATTCCCCCACAAGTCGGGATGAGACTCCGGACGAAAAAAAAGAGGCCGAAAAGAGCCCATGGAAAAAAATGAGAGAAAAAGAGAGAAGGGGCAATGTTACTATCCTTTTTCCACACTTGTGCTTTAGAGTAGCACCATGTTTTGCATATAGAGAGTCTCCTATTTTGTCACTTTCATATACTAATGGGAATTTTTCATTATAGAACTTGGCTTGTATATTCCGATGATGGGCTTCCTCAAATGCCCAAGGTCTTCATGAGCAAGCAAGTTGGATGCACACCCACTTAGTTTTCATGTTGAGCTTGCATACACTTATAGCTCTTAGTGCATCCGTTGCATGGCAATCCCTACTCCTCGCATTGACATCAATCGATGGGCATCTCCATAACCCGTTGATTAGCCTCGTTGATGTGAGTCTATCTTCTTATTTTTGAATTCCTCTTATTTACCTCTACCACCACACTATATTCCACCCATAGTGCTATATCCATGGCTTGCGCTTATGTATTACGTGGGAGTTGAAAAAGCTGAAGTGCGTTAAAAAGTATGAACCAATTGCTCGGCTTGTCATCGGGGTAGTGCATGATAAATATTTTGTGTTAAGAAGATGGAGCATGACAGGATTATATGATTTTGTAGGGATAACGTTCTTTAGCATTTTTATTTTGAAAGACATGATTGTTTATTAGTATGCCTGAGTATTGATGTCTTTATATCAAACTATAGACTATTGCTTTGAATCATTCGGATCTTATTATTCATACCGTAAGATAGAGATTACATGATGAAACATATTAGGTAGCATTCCACATAAAAAATTCTATTTTTATCATTTACCTACTCGAGGACGAGCAGGAATTAAGCTTGGGGATGCTTGATACATCTCCAACATATCTATAATTTTTGATTGTTCCATGCTATTATAGTATCAATCTTGGATGTTTTATATGCAATTATATGCCATTATATATCATTTTTTGGGACTAACCTATTAACCCAGTGCCCAGTGCCAGTTACTATTTTTTATTTCTTTTTGCCTTTTCATAAAATCATTATCAAAAAGAGTCCAAACGAGGAAAAAACTTTGGATTAATTTTTTCTGGACCAGAAGAGACCCACGAAGCTTCGGGAGAGGATCAGAAGAGCCACGAGGAGGCGACAAGCCTGGAGGGCGCACCCAGGGGGGGTAGGCACGCCCCCCAGGCTTGTGGGCCCCTCGTAGCCCCTACTCACCTAATTCCTGTGCTATAAATTCCCAAATATTCCCAATATACCAGAGAGATAGAAGAGAAAACCTTTCCGCCGCCACAAGCCTCTGTTCTTCCGTGATCCCATCTAGAGGCCTTTTCTGCTACTCTGCCGGAGGGGGAATCGATCACAGAGGGCTTATACATCAACCTTTCCGCCCTTCTGATGATGTGTGAGTAGTTTATCACAGACCTACGGGTCCATAGCTAGTAGCTAGATGGCTTCTTCTCTCTCTTTGATCTTCAATACCATGTTCTCCTCGATGTTCTTGGAGTTCTATCCGATGTAATCTTCTTTTGCGATGTGTTTGTTGGGATCCGATGAATTGTGAGTTTATGATCAGATTATTCATGAGAAATATTTGAGTCTTCTCTGAACTCTTTTATTCATGATTATTATAGCTTTGTATTTCTCTCCGATCTATCGATTTGGTTTGGCCTACTAGATTGATTTATCTTGCAATGGGAGAGGTGCTTTGTGATGGATTCAATCTTGCGGTGCTCAATCCCAGTGACAGAAGGGGATATGACCCGTATTTGTATTGTTTCCATTAAGGATAAAAAGATGGGGTTTAATCATATTGCTTGAGTTTACTTTGTCTACATCATGTCATCTTGCTTAAGGCGTTACTCTGTTTCATACTTAATACCCTAGATGCATGCTGGATAGCGGTTGATGGGTGGAGTAATAGTAGTAGATGCAGGCAGGAGTCGGTCTACTTGTCTCAGACGTGATGCCTATATACATGATCATTGCCATGAATCCGTCATAATTATTTGCTTTTCTATCAATTGCCCAACAGTAATTTTTTTCCCACCGTATGCTATGTGTTCGAGAGAGAAGCCTCTGGTGAAAACTATGGCCCCCGGATCAACTTTATCATATAAAAAACCTAAAAATAGCTTGCTGCAATTTATTTACTTTTATTTTATTTAGTATTTTAGTTTATCTGTCTATCACTATCAGAATTAATCCTTGCAAAAAACCGCTAAGAGGATTGACAACCCTCTTATTTGCGTTGGGTGCAAGTGTTTGCTTTTGTGTGTGCAGGTGCGTTTAACAGGATTTTGCTTGGTTCTGCTACTAGATTGATAACCTTGGTTCTTGTAACACCCTGGATTTTGCGTTTTTCTTTTATTTGGATTTATTGAATATTTTATTTGCATTTGAGGTTTTCTGTCAATTCTTTTGGACTTACCACTTGGATTTATTTTTGATTTTCTTCCAAGTGGGTTCTATCATCCATAAACCCTCCCTAGACCTCATCCCTCTTACCATAATGCCATTGGGTATTTTTATTTAATGGCATAATATTCTTTTTCTCCTTGATAATGCCTCTTTTCTCACATAGCTATGAAGCAACCCCTATTTTTATTGCTCTAAAAATACCAAGAAAATTCCCAAATATTCTTTGGATCTTGCCTCACCTTCTTATGCAAAAAAATCCCATGGTCATTTGGAAAGTTTCAGCCCAGGAAAATATTTTTGCTCCTGGATAGAAAAGTTACTTTGTGAAGCAACTATATTATTCCTTGATCATTTTAAGCTGAAATTTCTACCTCATGACCACCTTCCTGAGTAATGCTTAACCACCAAAAATCAGCTCAAAACTCCCATCCGTTTGTCCCCAGTGGTTGGAGCAAGTTTCTGTCCAGAAACTTTGCAGCTCCCTCTAGTCACCTCCAGTGAGCCACGTGGCGAGACCAGAGCATTTCTAGGCACCGCGTTGAAGGGACAAGATGGTGGACATGGTGTGGCAGCGCCGAAAGCACCCCGCGTGCCAGTGCACGCGGTGACCGCGTGAGAACGCGGTGCACTGCATGCGCTCGCCGCGCTCTGTGCATCGGGGCCCTCGGCCACCGCCCATCCTCCCTCCCCGCGACACCTCACCGTGCCCCAGCGCCGCAGCCAACTCCCGCGCGCCACCCAAACATCTCCCTGTTCCTCCCCGACGCCGGCAAGCTGCTCGCCGGAAGAGGCCGAGAGCTACGCGGCGGAAACAGTGAGCTCGCGTGCCCGCATTCTTCGCGTAGTGCGCACCACTGTGGCCGCTCGCATGCGACGCGTAGCCCTGTGCTCCTCTGCTTATCCCCACGCCGAGCCCGAGCCTATCCACTCCTCCTCTCCTCTGCAGCTCATCGCCGGCGGGCACCCGAGAGCGGGCGAGCTCCATCTATAAATAGAAGCTCCCCCGACTCGTTTTGAGCATCGCCCTCACCTCTCTTGGCCACAAACTACTCCCCCACGAGCGCAGCAAGGCCGGGAGGGCCTCTGGGCGCCGTTGATCGCCGGAGACAGCCGCGGATCCCCCACCACTGTGCACTCATTCTAGCCCACCCCAGCTCCAACCTCTGCTACCCCCGAGACCGTGGAGACCTCCTGAGCTCGACGGTGCCGAGAGCTCGCCGGATTGTCGCCGGAATCGCCGAGTCCGAGAAGCTCCGCCGCCGCCGTCTCTGGAGAGGAAGTTTTCGACGCCGTCCGTCTACCCCCACCGTCACTCCGGGTACGTACGTGTTCGCCGTACTTCCCTGAGTCCATCCCGCCCAACTCCGGCGACCGCCGTGGACTCCTCGCCGGAGTATCGCCGGCGAAAGAGCCGCTCTCTCTGTTCCCTCTCTCTCACCTATTTAATCCTGACAGCGGGACCCACCCGTCAGTCTCTCCCTCGCCCGCCCGAACCAGTATAAGTGGAGGCGTAGTCCCTAAATACGCCTTCGACGTGTCCGTTCGGTTAAATTCTTTTAAATGGAAATTTGACCAGATCTAATCCAACTTTGACCAGCTATAACTTTTAATCTATAAGTCCAATTGAGTTGATTCTTTTTGCTACAAGTTTGTAAAATTCCAAAGTTTCTGTATGCCAAATTTCAGAATTTTTCTTGCTGCTGAGAATTTCTGGTGAGATAAACAGTAGTATGTGACATTTTCTTTTTGCATTTAAATTATTTTCAAAAGAACCTAGTTGTGTTGGAGAAGGCCAGGAGTATTGTGGCATTCCTCTGAACCAAGGCAAGCCACAACATTCATATGCAAGGATTCATGTCATGTGCACATATGGTAGTACGATGCATTCATCATTCATGATCGTGACCCGTGCATCCATTCACACACTATGGCTCGAATCATTTTCATTTCAAGTTAAACTTGATCTTAATCCAACTTGAACATGTTGTTGATCGAGTCCTGGTGCCACCGAATCGAGCTCACAAGTGCAACCACACTTGCCTGGATGGGGAGGCCCTAATGCGGTCTATTGTCATGCCTCTCGCCGATGCCGCCTACGAGGGAAGGTTGTGCTCTGGCGCTACCCTGGCCCGGTAGGCAGTCATAACCTTGAGGACCCGAGTTTTATGGTACCGAGGTCCCCGTTTGGGACGATGTTTATGTTTGGCCACGACGGTGGCAGCCACAGAGGTGGCGGATGTCACATGTTGGCATCGGGGTCACCCAGGACATAGCCCAAACGGGAGTTTGTCGGAGTGGCCGGGAGAGCGTCATGCAATAGATTGGTTTTGTTGGAATGTCATTGGTCCACCCGAATGGGAGCACGAGGCCATGAGTTCCGTGGTGTGGGTACAGTGTACTAACCTCTGCAGAGTGTATAATCTATCGATGGCCGCGTCCTCGGTTATGGACACAGTTCGTAGTAGGCCACACCGTGGGTCAACAGATATAATTAACTTGCACACTAAGACTCACAAGATGGCACATGCAGAAGTGGTGATCGAGTGAAGATCACAATGAAAGGTACGGATGTGATCAAGTAAGGATCACGTTGGTAAGTTATGAACGATGGTTACATGGTAACCCCGAGATGGTAAGTTGGTCCCACGGACCATGGCAATGTTTCACGCACACCTCATGTTGGATAGCTTCATGTTCATGCATTGAACTTATTAAATGCCTTGTTGTTGTTTGTCGCACTTATTTTGTTTGTTGTGAGCTTGCGAGTACATTCAAGGTACTCACCTGGCTTATCATGCCATATGCAGGAGAAGCCGTGCATGGTGTGGATGTCGAGCAGTATATCGCGCTCTAGGCCGTGTCCCAGCAGTGTCCCTGTGGAGTGGAGTTCCGCTACCTCGTTGTTCCGCTGCCGCGTAGTAGTTCCCTTATCATCGAGGCCCCTGCCATGTCTTCTAAATAATGTACATAAGTGCAGCCGCACCGTGTGTGCCGCTTGGCCTCGCTCCTCGTGTAATATGTGAACCTATGTTTCCGCTAAGAGATCAATAAAGCGGTTGTTTTCTATACCAAGTTGTTGTGTATTGCCAGAAGACTTGATCTCTGGGCTGGCAATGCAAGGTAAACCGGTTGCTCTGAGCCGGGGTGCCACAACACTTGGTATCAGAGCCGCACTGACTCTAGGACGCCCTAGACAACCGACGCGCTAGAAAACGGTAGTATTAGCCTCTATAGCGATCTGAGGAATGACTCTGCACTTGGGTGTTGCATTACATATAGCTTATTGTTAATATTGATCAGCTAATGTTGTGAGTGTAGATGGCACCAGTCCCTTATCCGTACCAGCCTGAGCCGGCACCTTCCACCTTTCCACACCTGCTTAGCAACGTGTGGCGCCGACTCTACCCTAATGGCGATGACCCCATATACCAGGTGTACCGAGAGCAGCTTGTTGATGGGGTTTACAAGTATCACGCGGAGGTCGTCATGCACAACAGTACCGTGGTGGGCACTTACACACGCTCCACCAAGGGCGGGACTGCTTCTACACCCGACCAGGCGGTCCAGTTTGCAGCATTCGAGGCTCTCACTGACTTGCGCTATAACGAGATCCAGATGCAGACTCACCCAGGTTTCTACTTCGATCCGTCCCTATTTGAGTCCGGACAGATCCGATTCCGTTACATTGATCAGGAGTGTGACCGGTCAGCCAGCCACCTGACTCGTTACATAACGGCTGGATACTTTCTGATCGTCAGCCTAGCCCAGGAGCTGAACCGCGTTCGAGACGAGCTAGCTGCCGCTCGATCTGCCTTCGCTCCACCTCTGCTTATCCACACGTCACTTGTTCCCCCAGTTACCTTACCTCCACCTACGCCAGTGACCCCCACACTTTCTCAGAGTAACTCAGGCACTTCGGTAGTGACTCCTCGTGACTCCCCAGCCCAGTGGGCTATGCTTCTCGCTACCTGAGCCGCTCCGATGCTGCGGAGTCACTCTGCCCCAGACCCCGAGGGAGAGTCTTCCCGTCAGCGTCGTCGTGTTTCCTTTGCTCCGGAGGTATCCGTTATCAGTTCTGATTCAGAGTCCGACACCGAGGACACACCAGCACGACCGTCAGTGTGCCAGTGCGATCGCTGTCGTCGCGTGTAGACGAGGATGATGTGGTGTTTGGTTGTATGCATGTAGTAGTACTATCCAGGCTGTTGTCCCGTTATGTATGTTGGGTGATGTATTGTATAATTATGTTGCTTTCTGTCTTTCGCTTTGGCTTTTCTTGATTTTCCCTTCCGGGCTTTGTTGCTTCACCTTCCTTTTTCCCTAATGGATGTTGCTCATCTCGATGCTTCGTATTGGGAAACATATATAGGATGACAAGGTGTGGCAGTAACTGTTATGGTGGCGACGATACTCCAGTTCGTCGATCCGCCAGACAAGCAGGACACTCTCCAGAACCATATCAGCCACCACCTCCTCCACCCCAAGCTCCCACAACAGAGCAGATTATGCGGACGTTTGAAGAGAAGAGGAACCAAGATCTGATGGAGTTCCTGACAAGCATGCAACTGTGGTTGGGCAGAATAATTACAATGGTAATCACTCCAAGCTGTTAGACTTTCAGAGGACCAAACCACCAAGTTTCAGTCAAGCAGTGGATCCGATGGAAGCCGATGATTGGTTGAGGACCATTGAGAAGAAGTTGGAAATTGCTCGCACTGAAGATGATAATAAGGTGCCCTTCACCACTCATTATCTAGAAGGACCAGCCGCTATATGGTGGGACAATGCTAAAGTTATGTGGCCTGCTGAAGACGAGATTACTTGGGACAAATTCAAAGATAAATTCTGCAAGTATCATATTCCTGCCGGCATCATGAAGGTCAAGCAGCAAGAATTTCTCACTCATACCCAAGGGACCTCGACTGTAAGTGAATATTTAAACAAGTTCAATCACTTGGCCCGTTATTCCACACATGATGTGGCCACCGAAGAAAGGAAGATAGATCGGTTCCTCGGAGGACTCAACCTTACCCTCCGATGTGCACTCAGCATGCTGGATTTCCCTGATTTCTAAACTTTGGTAAACAAGGTACTCATTGCCGAAAGGGAACACAAGCTGATTAATGATCATAAGACTACCAATGAAGACCGCAAACGCAAGTTTGAACCCAAGAAGGAAGGGCAAGTTTTTCAGAAGGTTCGTACTTGGCAGGGGAACATCAAGAATGAAAGTCAGATCAAGACTGTGGTCGCGAAGCCAAACAAGGAAGACTGTCAGCGTAACAATGCCTGTTACACATGTGGACAGACTGGGCATTACGCTAGGCAGTGCCCCAAGAACGGCAAGCCAACAGCCAACCTGAAGCCTCAAGTCAATTATGTGGGGCAATTCCCCAAACGGAGATATATTCAAGGGCAAGTTCATCACATCTCCGCCGAAGAAGCCTCTGAAGTTCCCGATGTGGTCATTGTTATGTTTCCTGTTAATGACATACCTGCAACCATTTTATTCGATTCCGGGGCTTCCCATTCTTTTATTTCGCAGAGTTTTGTTGCCCAACATCGCCTTTCCTATACTCTTTTGGACAAAGTTATGGTGGTACAATCCCTCGGATCCAGGCTCAGGACAAATATTGTATGCCGAGGACTGAAAATATCAATCAATGGAGTCATCTTTCCCGCATCACTGGGATCGATTGAATCTCCAACATTGGATATTATTCTGGGGATGGATTGGTTGACAAGACACCAGGTCTACATCAACTGTGCAACAAGAGAAGTCACGCTAATAAATCCCTCAGGCCAGTCCGCTCGGTTCTATGCCGGTCGAGCCATACCAAAGAAAGGGATGGTTTATGCTGCCATTGCTACATAAATGAATCTAGTCCCAGTGGTCTGTGAGTTCCCAGATGTGTTTCTAGATGAATTGCCAGGCATGCCACCTGATCGAGAGCTTGAATTTTCCATTGAGCTTGTGCCCGGGACAGCACCAATTTACAAGAAATATTATCGAATGCCTTCATCCGAAATAGTGGAGTTGAAGAAACAAATAGATGAGATGCTCCAAAAAGGATATATTCGCCCCAGTTCATCTCCTTGGGGTGCACCTACAATATTTGTAGGCAAGAAAGATGGCAGTCTCCGGATGTGTGTTGACTACCGTTCTCTCAATGATGTCACCATCAAGAATAAATACCCGCTGCCTAGGATCGATGATTTGTTTGATCAACTCAGTGGAGCGCAAGTGTTATCCAAGATTGATTTGCGCACCGGGTATCACCAGCTGAAAATCAGAAAAGAAGATATTCCCAAGACAACATTCACAACATGATATGGGCTGTACGAGTATACGATCATGTCATTTGGGCTGACCAACGCTCCTGCATTCTTCATGCACATGATGAACAAGGTGTTCATGGACTTCTTGGACAAGTTTGTAGTGGTGTTCATTGATGACATCCTCATATATTCCAAAACTGAAGAAGAGCACAAGCAGCATCTCCGAGCAGTGTTGGAACGATTACGCGCTCATCAACTCTACGCCAAGTTCAGCAAATGCGAATTTTGGCTTAAGGAAGTGGGATTCCTTGGGCATACTCTTTCTGCTCAAGGAGTGGCCGTGGACCAAAGCAAAGTCACAGAAGTACTGATGTGGAAGACACCTGTTTCAGTAACAGAAATCAGGAGTTTCTTGGGTCTAGCAGGCTATTACTGCCGCTTCATTGAAGGCTTCTCAAAGATTGCCAAGCCAATGACTGGACTACAAAAAAGAATCAGAAGTTTATATGGACGGAAGCATGTGAGAACAGTTTCAATGAGCTCAAGACCCGGTTGACCACCGCTCCAGTGTTGACTCTACCAGACATCTATTGGAGCTTCGATATCTATTGCGACGCATCTAGGCGTGGCATTAGGTGTGTACTTATGCAAGATGGAAAGGTCGTGGCCTATGCATCAAGACAGCTCCGACCCCATGAGGAGAATTACCCTACCCATGACTTAGAGATGGCAGCTGTGGTTCATGCCTTAAAGATTTGGAGGCATTACATCATTGGAAAACGATGCCAAATCTACACCGACCACAAGAGTCTCAAATATATATTCACTCAACCAGACTTGAACCTCCGACAGCGAAGATGGCTTGAGTTGGTCAAAGACTATGACCTGGGTATCAACTACCACCCAGGAAAAGCAAATGTGGTCGCCGATGCCCTCAGTCGCAAACCGGCTACCCCAAACTCATTAATCGAGCATCTGCACCAAACACTTCAAGAAGAAATAGCTCAGCTCAATATGATCTTGTGTGATGCAATTTGCTCAGTTACCTTGGAAGTAACCCCTACTCTGGAAGACAAAATCCGAAGGGCTCAACCTGGTGACCCAATGTTACTCAAGATAATGGCCCAAGTACGAGAAGGGAAGACGCCAGATTTCAACATTGATGACAAAGGTACACTCCGATTTCGGGATTGAGTCTGTGTACCGGACCTCGAGGACTTAAAGCAGAAGATTCTGAAGGAAACTCACGAGTCCGCATACTCTATTCATCCTGGGGGCACTAAAATGTATCAAGACTTAAAGCAAAAATTCTGGTGGGAAGATATGAAGAAAGATATCGCCAATTACGTCGCATGTTGTGATATATGTAACAAGGTGAAGGCTGAACACCAGAAACCAGCCGGTCTACTTCAACCCTTACCCGTTCCACAATGGAAATGGGATGATATCTGCATGGACTTTATTGTGGGACTACCAAGGACACCACGAGGTAATAACGCCATATGGGTCGTGGTCGACATGCTTACCAAGGTGGCCCACGTTATTCCAATCAGGACCAACTACCGTGCAGACCAACTTGCTCAACTCTACATGTCCAGAATTGTCAGTCTGCATGGGGTACCCAGGACTATCACTTCAGACCGAGGATCTTTGTTTACCTCGGCATTCTGGCTACGTCTACACCAAGCCTTGGGAACTGCTTTGAAGCATAGCACCGCTTATCACCCTCAGACAGATGGGAAGACAGAGCGGGTAAATCAAATCTTGGAAGATATGCTTCGGGCGTGCGCTCTTGCTCATGGACCCAAATGGGAAGACAGCCTATCGTACGCTGAGTTTTCTTACAACAACGGCTACCAGACTAGCCTCAAGATGTCACCTTTTGATGCCCTATATGGACGTAAGTGTCGTACCCCGCTGAACTGGTCTTAGACAGGAGACAGCCGAATCTTCGGGACTGATTTGATGATGGAAGCAGAAAAGCAAGTCAAGGAAATTCGAGACAGACTGCAAGTGGCAAAATCTCATCAGAAGAGCTACAATGACTCAATGCATAGGCAGATCAGCTTCGAACCAGGTGAGTATGCATATCTCCGAGTTACCCCCATGAATGGAGTCAAGAGGTTTCATACTCCGGGAAAACTCGCACCAAGATACATTGGTCCATTTCCAGTTATGACCAGAGTGGGCAAAGTGGCTTATCAGTTAGAATTGCCTCCTGAGCTATCCGAGGTTCATGATGTGTTCCACGTGTCTCAGCTACAGAAATGCATCGCACCACCCACAAAACAGACGGATATGACAGAACTAGAACTTGCCAAGGATTTAACCTACGAGGAGAAACCCTTGAGAATCTTGGAAGAGATGGACAGAGTCACCCGCAGCAAAACTATAAAATTTTACAAGGTCCAATGGGAGCACCACACTGAGGATGAGGCCACCTGGGAAAGAGAGGATTTCTTAAGGACTGCATACCCATATTTGTTTCCTGAGCAACCGAATCTCGAGGACGAGATTCATCCTAAGGGGGGGGGAGGATCGTAACACCCTGGATTTTGCCTTTTTCTTTTATTTGGATTTATTGAATATTTTATTTGCATTTGAGGTTTTCTGTCAATTCTTTTGGACTTACCACTTGGATTTATTTTTGATTTTCTTCCAAGTGGGTTCTATCATCCATAAACCCTCCCTAGACCTCATCCCTCTCACCATAATGCCATTGGGTATTTTTATTTAATAGCATTATATTCTTTTTCTCCCTGATAATGCTCCTTTTCTCACATAGCTATGAAGCAACCCCTATTTTTATTGCTCTAAAAATTCCAAGAAAATTCCATAATATTCTTTGGATCTTGCCTCACCTTCCTATGCAAAAAAATCCCATGGTCATTTGGAAAGTTTCAGCCCAGGAAAATATTTTTGCTCCTGGACAGAAAAGTCACTTTGTGAAGCAACTATATTATTCCTTGATCTTTTTAAGCTGAAATTTCTACCTCATGACCACCTTCCTGAGTAATGCTTAACCACCAAAAATCAGCTCAAAACTCCCAGCCGTTTGTCCCTAGTGGTTGGAGCAAGTTTCTGTCCAGAAACTTTGCAGCTCCCTCTAGTCACCTCAAGTGAGCCACGTGGCGAGACCAGAGCATTTCTAGGCACCGCGTTGAAGGGACAAGACGGTGGACATGGTGTGGCAGCGCCAAAAGCACCCCGCGTGCCAGTGCACGCGGTGACCGTGTGAGAGCGCGGTGCACTGCATGTGCTCGCCGCTCTCTGTGCGTCGGAGCCCTCGGCCACCGCCCATCCTCCCTCCCCGCGACACCTCACCGTGCCCCAGCGCCGCAGCCAACTCCCGTGCGCCACCCAAACCCCTCCCTGTTCCTCCCCGACGCCGGCAAGCTGCTCGCTGGAAGAGGCCGAGAGCTACGCGGCGGAAACAGTGAGCTCGCGTGCCCGCATTCTTCGCGTAGTGCGCGCCACTATGGCCGCACACGTGCACCGCGTAGCCCTATGCTCCTCTGCTTATCCCCACGCCGAGCCCGAGCCTATCCACTCCTCTTCTCCTCTGCAGCTCATCGCCGGCGGGCACCCGAGAGCGGGCGAGCTCCTTCTATAAATAGAAGCTCCCCCGACTCGTTTTGAGCATCGCCCTCACCTCTCTTGGCCACAAACTACTCCCCCACGAGCGCGGCAAGGCCGGGAGGGCCTCTCGCCGCCGTTGATCGCCGGAGACAGCCATGGATCCCCCACCATCGTGCACTCATTCTAGCCCACCCTAGCTCCAACCTCTGCTTCCCCCGAGACCGTGGAGACCTCCTGAGCTCGACGGTGCCGAGAGCTCGCCAGATTGTCGCCAGACTCATAGAGTCCGAGAAGCTCCGCCGCCGCTGTCTCTGGAGAGGAAGTTTCCGACGCCGTTCGTCCACCCCCGCTGTCACTCCAGGTATGTACGTGTTCGCCGTACTGCCCTGAGTCCATCCCGCCCAACTCCGGCGACCGCCGTGGACTCCTCGCCGGAGTATCGCCGGCGAAAGTGCCGCTCTCTCTGTTCCCTCTTTCTCTCTCCTGTTTAATCCTGACAGCAGGACCCACCCGTCAGTCTCTCCCTCGCCCGCCCGAACCGGTATAAGTGGAGGCATATTCCCTAAATACGCCTTCGACGTGGCCGTTCGGTTAAATTCTTTTAAATGGAAATTTTGACCAGATCTAATCCAACTTTGACCAGCTATAACTTTTTATCTATAAGTCCAATTGAGTTGATTCTTTTTGCAACTGGTTTGTAAAATTCCAAAGTTTCTATGCAAAATTTTAGAATTTCTCTTGCTGCTGAGAATTTCTGGTGAGATAAACAGTAGTATGTGACATTTTCTTTTTGCATTTAAATTATTTTCAGAAGAACCTAGTTGTGTTGGAGAAGGCCAGGAGTATTGTGACACTCCTCTGAACCAAGGCAAGCCACAACATTCATATGCAAGGATGGCATTGCAATGACTTTGGTTTAATTGAATTAAATTCATCACATATTCATCATTTGAAATAATTTACTATGTAACTCTCATTGCATAGACTTTGTTCTTGTCATGTTGATTTTATGCAGTAGGATATATGCTCACTTGCTAATGTGGGCAGTAGGATTCATGTCATGTGCACATATGGTAGTACGATGCATTCATCATTCATGATCGTGACCCGTGCATCCCTTCACACACTATGGCTCGAATCATTTCCATTTCAAGTTAAACTTGATCTTAATCCAACTTGAACATGTTGTTGATCGAGTCATGGTGCCACCGAATCGAGCTCACCAGTGCAACCACACTTGCCTGGATGGGAGGCCCTAATGCGGTCTATTGTCATGCCTCTCGCTGGTGCCTCCTACGAGGGAAGGTTTTGCTCTGGCGCTACCCTGGCCTGGTAGGCAGTCATAACCTTGAGGACCCGAGTTTTATGGTATCGAGGTCCCCGTTTGGGACGATGTTTATGTTTGGCCACGACGGTGGCAGCCATAGAGGTGGCGGATGTCACATGTTGGCATCGGGGTCACCCAGGACATAGCCCAAAGGGGAGTTTGTCGGAGTGGCCGGGAGAGTGTCACGCAATAGATTGGTTTTGTCGGAATGTCATTGGTCCACCCGAATGGGAGCACGAGGCCATGAGTTCCGTGGTGTGGGTACAGTGTACTAACCTCTGCAGAGTGTATAATCTATCGATGGCCGCGTCCTCGGTTATGGACACAGTTCATAGTAGGTCACACCGTGGGTTAATAGATATAATTAACTTGCACACTAAGACTCACAAGATGGCACATGCAGAAGTGGTGATCGAGTGAAGATCACTATGAAAGGTACGGATGTGATCAAGTAAGGATCACGTTGGTAAGTTATGAACGATGGTTACATGGTAACCCTGAGATGGTAAGTTGGTCCCAGGGACCATGGCAATGTTTCACGCACACCTCATGTTGGATAGCTTCATGTTCATGCATTGAACTTATTAAATGCCTTGTTGTTGTTTGTCGCACTTGTTTTGTTTGCTGTGAGCTTGCGAGTACATTCAAAGTACTCACCTGGCTTATCATGCCAGATGCAGGAGAAGCCGTGCATGGTGTGGATGTCGAGCAGTATATCGCGCTCTAGGCCGTGTCCCAGCAGTGTCCCTGTGGAGTGGAGTTCGGCTACTTCATCGTTTCGCTGTCGCGTAGTAGTTCCCTTATCATCGAGGCCCCTGCCATGTCTTCAAAATAATGTACATAAGTGCAGCCGCACCGTGTGTGCCGCTTGGCCTCACTCCTCATGTAATATGTGAACCTATGTTTCCGCTAAGAGATCAATAAAGCGGTTTTTTACTGTACCAAGTTGTTGTGTATTGCCAGAAGACTTGATCTCTGGGCTGGCAATGCAAGGTAAACCGGTTGCTCTGAGCCGGGGTGCCACAACGCTTGGTATCAGAGCCGCGCTGACTGTAGGACGCCCTAGATAACTGACGCGCTAGAAAACGGTAGTATTAGCCTCTATAGCGATCTGAGGAATGACTCTGCACTTGGGTGTTGCATTACATATAGCTTATTGTTAATACTGATCAGCTAATGTTGTGAGTGTAGATGGCACCAGTCCCTTATCCGTACCAGCCTGAGCCGGCACCTTCCACCTTTCCGCACCTGCTTAGCAACGTGTGGCACCGACTCTACCCTGATGGCGATGACCCCATATACCAGGTGTACCGAGAGCAGCTTGCTGATGGGGTTTACGAGTATCACGCAGAGGTCGTCATGCACAACAGTACCGTGGTGGGCACTTACACTCGCTCCACCAAGGGCGGGACTGCTTCTACACCCGACCAGGCGGTCCAGTTTCCAGCATTCGAGGCTCTCACTGACTTGTGCTATAACGAGATCCAGATGCAGACTCACCCAGGTTTCTACTTCTATCCGTCCCTGTTTGAGTCCGGAGTGTGACCGGTCAGCCAGCCACCTGTCTCGTTACATAACGGCTGGATACTCTCTGATCGTCAGCCTAGCCCAGGAGCTGAACCGCGTTCGAGGCGAGCTAGCTGCCTCTCGATCTACCTTTGCTACACCTCTGCTTATCCACACGTCACTTGTTCCTCCAGTTACCTTACCTCCACCTACGCCAGTGACCCCCACACCTTCTCAGAGTAACTCAGGCACTTCGGTAGTGACTCCTCGTGAGTCCCCAGCCCAGTGGGCTATGCTTCTCGCTACCCCAGCCGCTCCGATGCTGCGGAGTCACCCTGCCCCAGACCCTGAGGGAGAGTCTTCCCGTCAGCGTTGTCGTGTTTCCTTTGCTCCGGAGGTATCCGTTATCAGTTCCGATTCGGAGTCCGACACCGAGGAGACACCAGCAGGACCGTCAGTGTGCCAGTGTGATCGCTGTCGTCGCGTGTAGACGAGGATGATGTGGTGTTTGGTTGTATGCATGTAGTAGTACTATCCAGGCTGTTGTGCCGTTATGTATGCTGGGTGATGTATTGTATAATTTTGTTGCTTTCTGTCTTTCGCTTTGGCTTTTCTCGATTTTCCCTTCCGTGCTTTGTTACTTCACCTTCCTTTTTCCTTAATGGATGTTTCTCATCTCGATGCTTCGTATTGGGAAACATATATAGGATGACAAGGTGTGGCAGTAACTGTTATGGTGGCGACGATACTCCAGTTTCTCGATCCGCCAGGCAAGCAGGACACTCTCCAGAACCATATCAGCCACCACCTCCTCCACCCCAAGCACCCACAATAGAGCAGATTATGCAGATGTTTGAAGAGAAGAGGAACCAAGATCTGATGGAGTTCCTGAGAAGCATGCAGACTGTGGTTGGGCAGAATAATCACAATGGTAATCACTCCAAGCTGTTAGACTTTCAGAGGACCAAACCACCAAGTTTCAGTCAAGCAGTGGATCCGACGGAAGCCGATGATTGGTTGAGGACCATTGAGAAGAAGTTGGAAATTGCTCGCACTGAAGATGCTGATAAGGTGCCCTTCGCCACTCATTATCTAGAAGGACCAGCCGCTATATGGTGGGACAATGCTAAAGTTATGTGGCCTACTGAAGACGAGATTACTTCGGACAAATTCAAAGATGAATTCCGCAAGTATCATATTCCTGCTGGCATCATGAAGGTCAAGCAGCAAGAATTTCTCACTCTTACCCAAGGGACCTCGACTGTAAGTGAATATTTAAATAAGTTCAATCACTTGGCCCGTTATTCCACACTTGATGTGGCCACCGAAGAACGGAAAATAGATCGGTTCCTCGGAGGACTCAACCTTACCCTCCGATGTGCACTCAGCATGCTGGATTTCCCTGATTTCCAAACTTTGGTAAACAAGGCACTCATTTCCAAAAGGGAACACAAGCTGATTAATGATCATAAGACTACCAATGAAGACCGTAAACGCAAGTTTGAACCCAAGAAGGAAGGGCAAGTTTTTCAGAAGGTTCGTACTTGGCAGCAACCCCAGTTTGAGTTCAAGCCAACCTGGCAGCAGGGCAACATCAAGAATGAAAGTCAGATCAAGACTGTGGTCGCCAAGCCAAACAAGGAAGACTGTCAGCGTAACAATGCCTATTACACATGTGGACAGACTGGGCATTATGCTAGGCAGTGCCCCAAGAACGGCAAGCCAACAGCCAACCTGAAGCCTCAAGTCAATTATGTGGGGCAATTCCCCAAACGGAGATATATTCAAGGGCAAGTTCATCACATCTCCACCGAAGAAGCCTCCGAAGTTCCCGATGTGGTCATTGGAATGTTTCCTGTTAATGACATACCTGCAACCATTTTATTCGATTCTGGGGCTTCCCATTCTTTTATTTTGTGGAGTTTTGTTGCCCAACATCGCCTTTCCTATACTCTTTTGGACAAAGTTATGGTGGTATAATCCCCCAGATCCAAGCTCAGGACAAATATTGTATGCCGAGGACTGAAAATATCAATCAATGGAGTCATCTTTCCCGCATCACTGGTATCGATTGAATCTCCAACATTGGATATTATTCTGGGGATGGATTGGTTGACAAGACACCAGGTCTGCATCAGCTGCGCAACAAGAGAAGTCACGCTAATAAATCCCTCGGGCCAGTCCGCTCGGTTCTATGCCGGTCGAGCCATACCAAAGAAAGGGATGGTTTATGCTGCCATTGCTACAGAAATGAATCTAGTCCCAGTGGTCTGTGAGTTCCCAGATGTGTTTCCAAATGAATTGCCAGGCATGCCACCTGATCGAGAGCTTGAATTTTCCATTGAGCTTGTGCCCGGGACAGCACCAATTTACAAGAAATATTATCGAATGCCTTCATCTGAACTAGTGGAGTTGAAGAAACAAATAGATGAGATGCCCCAAAAAGGATATATTCGCTCCAGTTCATCTCCTTGGGGTGCACCTGCAATATTTGTAGGCAAGAAAGATGGCAGTCCCCGGATGTGTGTTGACTACCGTTCTCTCAATGATGTCATCATCAAGAATAAATACCCGCTTCCTAGGATCGATGATTTGTTTGATCAACTCAGTGGAGCCCAAGTGTTCTCCAAGATTGATTTGCGCACCGGGTATCACCAGCTGAAAATCAGAAAAGAAGATATTCCCAAGACAGCATTCACTACACGATATGGGCTATACGAGTATACGGTCATGTCATTTGGGCTGACCAACTGTTGACACCAGATTTTGGCATGGTCAAAAACATAATTAAAAAGGCCTCAAATGGAAAAGTGCTCAAGGTGAGAAAGTTCCGTATCGTCGAAAGGAGAAACTTTAATATTTGGTCCATAGCCATCCGATCTCATCTCTAAGGCCGAAGTTGTGTTCGAAGTACTGGGATGTTTTATCCAGAACATTATTCGGCTAATTACGCCCCCAATACGGCCTCATATGAGAAACGTTTCTACACGGATTGTCTTCGTCTCGTCGAATCGGTCGATTTTGATATAAAAATCGTCTTAATCCGAGATCGTATGCAAAAGTTATGGCCGTTGCAAGATTGGTGCTACAGCAGAGAGCGGTACTACCGTGCCAATAAGCGGTACTACCGCTCGAGCGGTACTACCGCTCCTACTACCGCGCCTACTACCGCTTGGGAAAGTTCTTCTCTGCACGTCTCTGGACCCTCGAGACCCTAAGCGGAAGTAGAGCGGTACTCAGAGCGGTACTACCGCTTTAAGCGGTACTACCGTGCCCAGAAGCGGTACTACCGCTTGCCTATAGCCACGCAGATTCGGGCAGATCGGAAAGTCCGAGTTTGGCTGCGTTTTTTGACCCTTTGGAAGGAAATCTGGGTCCGTGTCCTGTACGGGAAGTCCAACCCCCTCTTAAATAGAAGAGGTGATGGCCGATTGAAACAACACACAATCAAACAAATCAAATCTACATCTTTTATCCTACTTTTATCCCTCTCCCTTGTATCTTTCTTCTCGTTCTTCGTTCGTTCTTCGTATTGAAGTGCGGCGATCCTCGAGGCCCTAGGGGCGAGCGAATCGACCTAGGTCAGCCCATCGTCCATCCGTGACTCCTGACGGGTTCCATCCCGGAGAAGCGGTGCGTCGGGTCTACAAAAGCGTCCGCCGGTTTGCTTGCGTACCGCGCTGCCGGACGGACCTCCTTCGACGTGAGCTGCGGTGCATCACCCCCGGCGTTGAGGGTACGCGTGACGCGTTCGTGTGCGAACACACTTTTTGGCGACTCCGCTGGGGACGAAAGATCAAGAATCATCATCAACCATGTCAAATCTTCCCCAGCCCTCAGAAGTTAGCGCCGATAACATCATTAAGCCCGGTCTTGATGAGCTATCGGAGGAACATCGCCAGGCCTACGAAGCGCTCAAGAAACAGCGTGAAGAGGCTTTTGAGGCGCTCAAGAAGAAGCGCGAGGAGGAGGATTTGGAGACGTTTCTTTCAACTTTCAAGAAGGACCGCCAAGGCAACATCACTCCGATTGGAGAAATCAGGTTACCTCCTCCCATTGATGAACAAGATGAAATCACTGTGAGCAAAGTTTTTTCTCCTGAGCAACTGGCTGTGATTGAAAGTCTTGTTAGTAAGGGTAATGTGATGGCGTACAATTCTTTCGTGGCAAATACCAATGCTCAGAAAAATATGCCGCCGTCATCTAGTGGTAATGTTGGTGTATCCATTAGACCAGAAAAACCTAATCCAACTTTACCTATTTCATCGGCACCTCCCATGCAACAACATTACAATTTGCCGATGAATTTTTATCCTAGCCAAACCAATCAACTTGTGGCCGCACCTGCATACCCTAATCCTATTATGAGTGTGCCCAATTCGGCGTCTACGCCGAATTACTTTGTCACATCACCTATGAATACAAGCATGTTTGGTCTTCCGCCGAATTATGTTTCGGCGCCTACTCCACAAGTTGCATCACTAGCTAGTTCCCAAGTTGCTCCTATGTCATTACCACAAGCATATTCATCTACCTCGGATCCAATTTTAGCCAAATTAAGGGAGGATTTGCATAAGATGTTTTAAGAAACTTTCGGAAACGAGCCAAAAGTAAAGAGTCGTGTGTATCAAAAGCCTTATCCTGAACACTTCGACGCAGTTTTGTACCCTCCAGGTTATAAGGTTCCTGATTTTGTCAAATTTAGTGGAGAGGGCACAAAAACAACTTGGGAGCATGTGAGTCAGTATCTAGCACAGTTGGGTGAAGCAAGTTCCATAGAAGAATTGAAAGTGCGGTTATTTCCCTTATCTTTAACTGGCACCGCATTTTCATGGTTTGCTGCTTTGCCACCTGGCTCAATTCTCTTATGGTCGCAACTAGAGCAAAAGTTTCATGATCATTTTTATAGTGGCGACAATGAGCTTAAGTTATCGCATCTTACATCGGTTAGGCAAAAGCATGATGAATCGGTCACCGATTATGTCAAAAGATTTAGAGATATAAAAAACCGATGCTATAGCTTAGTGATAACCGAAAGAGACTTGGCGGATCTTGTCCTTAATGGTTTGAAAACTCACATTAAGGAGAGGCTAGAAAGTTATGAATTTTTAAATATTAACCAAGTCTTGCAGAAAGCTTTGGCTCAAGAAAGCCGAAGTAAAGAGATTCATAGGTCAACAACCGATCGTCCTAGAATGCATATGCTTGATTATAATGATGAATATTCGGACGATGAGGTTGATGTCTGTACCACTGAATTTGTTTGGTCCTCAAAGGCCAAACCCTATGCATGCAATGCTCTTAAGCCGATTCCTAAGAATCGTGATGAGGAGATGAAATTTACTTTTGATATATCCAAGTGTGATAGAATATTTGATGCTCTCTTGCAAGAAAAGATGATTAGAATATCACACACCATACCGCCGTTTGAGGAGCTGAAACGGCGTGCTTATTGCAAATATCATAATTCATTTTCTCATGCTACTAATGATTGCAATGTTTTTTGGAGACAGATACAATCGGCCATTAATGACGGACGATTGAGTTTTTCTGAGATGCAAGTTGATAGACAGCCCTTCCCAATGAATACCATGACTTTGGAGGGGAAGAAAAATGTTAATTCGGCCTAACATAGACGAATCAGCTAATAAAGACAATATTGTCATTGGTGAGCCCAGGAAGAACAAAGATGGCGACAAGATCTTGGGGAGGCAAGTCGTGCTTGAGAAGCAATCCGATGGTGGAGAGGTAATCAAGATTGCCATAAAAAATCCTGCACTCGGGGGGTAACCGCAAGTACAAGAGGATACTCATGTTGAATTTATCAAGCCCAAGAATTCAGAAGTTGGCAAGTGTAAAAGGAGTGAAGCTAAGCACAAGCGAATCAAGCCAACTTTTGATATGTTGGTATCTAAATATGCAAGTCAAGCGGCCGGTTCTAGCTCCAATCGACCATCATATTCAAAACGTTCAAGATCACCTCCGAAACAAGAGTTTCCACACTATGCAAGGCCGTATGGGTCATGGGCACCGGCACCATGGATGTCGCCACCCCCCTATGCGCCATATTACATGGGAGACTTCAATGAAGGATGGGGGCAGCCCCCAATGGCTCCTTATGCTTTTCATATGGGGTGGACAACACCTAGAAGGCCTGCTCACAAAAAGCTTTATTACCCTACACAAGGCCGTTCAAGCCATGGTGCTAATCGGCCAACAAAAAATTCTCCAAGCGAAGCAGAATCTAGGGATCCCAAGTATATTCAACCTAAGTGGTGTCCTCCCGGTCTGTCCAAGACACAAAAAAGGAGATTACAACGTATGAGGAGCCGCGAGAAGGCGGCATATGAAGTAGAAGAGCAAAAGGACGAATTGTTCAATAAAATTCGGCCCGTGGCGCCCACAAAACAAGTGTGGAGGCCAAAACAAAAAGGAAACGAAGATGCCTCTACACTAGCTACAACAGCACCTACGCCACCAAAAAAGGATGATGCAGCCCTTATTACATCGTCCATGACACCTGAAACATCCCCTTTGATTGAGGAAATTTTAAGTCCAGTATACACATTGGGAGATGAAGATGAGATGGAGGATTTTGAATCTACGCCGGTTCGGGATGGTGGCAATCGACTTCAAGATGTATACTTATCATCCTAAGCACAAACATGGCCGATATATGATTATCGCCCTAAGAATATAAATGGCCGATGGAGTGTTGACATCGTCCTTAGAACAAGCCTAATGCAAATTATTTTTCGGCACACAAGCTTTGCCGAAAAACAGGGGGGCATGTGTTGACACCAGATTTTGGCATGGTCAAAATCATAATTAAAAAGGCCTCAAATGGAAAAGTGCTCAAGGTGAGAAAGTTCCGTATCGTCGAAAGGAGAAACTTTAATATTTGGGCCATAGCCATCCGATCTCATCTCTAAGGCCGAAGTTATGTTCGAAGTACTAGGATGTTTTATCCAGAACATTATTCGGCTAATTACGCCCCCAATACGGCCTCATATGAGAAAAGTTTCTACACGGATTGTCTTCGTCTCGTTGAATCGGTCGATTTTGATATAAAAATCGTCTTAATCCGAGATCGTATGCAAAAGTTACGGCCGTTGCAAGATTGGTGCTACAGCAGAGAGCGGTACTACCGTGCCAATAAGCGGTACTACCGCTCGAGCGGTACTACCGCTCCTACTACCGCGCCTACTACCGCTTGGGAAAGTTCTTCTCTGCACGTCTCTGGACCCTCGAGACCCTAAGCGGAATTAGAGCGGTACTCAAAGCGGTACTCAGAGCGGTACTACCGCTTTAAGCGGTACTACAGTGCCCAGAAGCGGTACTACCGCTTGCCTATAGCCGCGCAGATTCGGGCAGATCAGAAAGTCCGAGTTTGGCTGCGTTTTTTGACCCTTTGGAAGGAAATCTGGGTCCGTGTCCTGTACGGGAAGTCCAACCCCCTCTTAAATAGAAGAGGTGATGGCCGATTGAAACAACACACAATCGAACAAATCAAATCTACATCTTTTATCCTACTTTTATCCCTCTCCCTTGTATCTTTCTTCTTGTTCTTCGTTCGTTCTTCGTATTGAAGTGCGGCGATCCTCGAGGCCCTAGGGGCGAGCGAATCGACCTAGGGCAGCCCATCGTCCATCCGTGACTCCTGACGGGTTCCATCCCGGAGAAGCGGTGCGTCGGGTCTACAAAAGCGCCTGCCGGATTGTCTTGCGTATCGCGCTTCCGGCAGGCCTCCCACGGTGCGAGCCGCGGAGCATCTCCCTCGGCGCCGCGGGTACGCGTGACGCGTTCGTGTGTCAACACCAATGCTCCTGCATTCTTCATGCACATGATGAACAAGGTGTTCATGGAGTTCTTGGACATGTTTGTAGTGGTGTTCATTGATGACATCCTCATATATTCCAAAAGTGAAGAAGAGCACAAGCAGCATCTCCGAGCAGTGTTAGAACGATTACGCGCTCATCAACTCTACGCCAAGTTCAGCAAATGCGAATTTTGGCTTAAGGAAGTGGGATTCCTTGGGCATACTCTTTCCGCTCAAGGAGTGGCCGTGGACCAAAGAAAAGTCACGGAAGTCCTGAAGTGGAAGACACCTGTTTTAGTAACAGAAATCAGGAGTTTCTTGGGTCTGGCAGGCTATTACCGCCGCTTCATTGAAGGCTTCTCAAAGATTGCCAAGCCAATGACCGAACTACTCAAAAAGAATCAGAAGTTTATATGGACGGAAGCATGTGAGAACAGTTTCAATGAGCTCAAGACCCGGTTGACCACCGCTCCAGTGTTGACTCTACCAAACATCTACCGGAGCTTCGATATCTATTGCGACGCATCCAAGCGTGGCATTGGGTGTGTACTTATGCAAGATGGAAAGGTCGTGGCCTTTGCATCAAGATAGCACCGACCCCATGAGGAGAATTACCCTACCCATGACTTAGAGATGGCAGCTGTGGTTCATGCCTTAAAGATTTGGAGGCATTACATCATTGGAAAACGATGCCAAATCTACACCGACCACAAGAGTCTCAAATATATATTCACTCAACCGGACATGAACCTCGGACAGTGAAGATGTCTTGAGTTGGTCAAAAACTATGACCTGGGTATCAACTACCACCCAGGAAAAGCAAATGTGGTCGCCGATGCCCTCAGTCGCAAACCGGCTACCCCAAACTCATTAATCGAGCATCTGCACCAAACACTTCAAGAAGAAATAGCTCAGCTCAATATGATCTTGTGTGATGCAATTTGCTCGGTTACCTTGGAAGTAACCCCTACTCTGGAAGATGAAATCCGAAGGGCTCAACCTGGTGACCCAATGTTACTCAAGATAATGGCCCAAGTACGAGAAGGGAAGACGCCAGATTTCAACATTGATGACAAAGGTACACTCCGATTTCGGGATCGAGTCTGTGTACCGGACCTCGGGGACTTAAAGCAGAAGATTCTGAAGGAAGCTCACGAGTCCGCATACTCTATTCATCCTGGGGGCACTAAAATGTATCAAGACTTAAAGCAAACATTCTGGTGGGAAGGTATGAAGAAAGATATCGCCTAGTACGTCGCCTATTGTGATATATGCAACAAGGTGAAGGCTGAATACCAGAAACCAGCCGGTCTACTTCAACCCTTACCCGTTCCACAATGGAAATGGGATGATATCTGCATGGACTTTATTGTGGGACAACCAAGGACACCACCAGGTAATAACACCATATGGGTCGTGGTCGACATGCTTACCAAGGTGGCCCACTTTATTCCAATCAGGACCAACTACCGTGCAGACCAACTTGCTCAACTCTACGTGTCCAGAATTGTCAGTCTGCATGGGGTACCTAGGACTATCACTTTAGACCGAGGATCTTTGTTTACCTCGGCATTCTGGCTATGTCTACACCAAGCCTTGGGAACCGCTTTGAAGCATAGCACTGCTTATCACCCTCAGACAGATGGGCAGATAGAGCGAGTAAATCAAATCTTGGAAGATATGCTTCGGGCGTGCGCTCTTGCTCATGGACCCAAATGTGGTCGCCAGTGCACGCGGTGACCGCGTGAGAGCGTGGTGCACTACATGCGCTCGCCGCGCTCTGTGCGTCGGGGCCCTCCGCCACCGCCCATCCTCCCTCCCCGCGACACCTCACCGTGCCCCAGCGCCGCAGCCAACTCCCGCGCACCACCCAAACCCCTTCTTGTTCCTCCCCGACGCCGGCAAGTTGCTCGCCGGAAGAGGCCGAGAGCTACGCGGCGGAAACAGTGAGCTCGCGTGCCCGCATTCTTCGCGTAGTGCGCGCCACTGTGGCCGCACGCGTGCACCGCGTAGCCTTGTGCTCCTCTGCTTATCCCCACGCCGAGCCCGAGCCTTTCCACTCCTCCTCTCCTCTGCAGCTCATCGCCGGCGGGCACCCGAGAGCGTGCGAGCTCCATCTATAAATAGAAGCTCCCCCGACTCGTTTTGAGCATCGACCTCACCTCTCTTGGCCACAAACTACTCCCCCACGAGCGCGGCAAGGCCAGGAGGGCCTTTCGCCGCCGTTGATCGCCGGAGACAGCCGTGGATCCCCCACCACCGTGCTCTCATTCTAGCCCACCCTAGCTCCAACCTCTGCTACCCCCGAGACCGTGGAGACCTCCTGAGCTCGAGAAGCTCTGCCGCCGCCGTCTCTGGAGAGGAAGTTTCCTACGCCATCCGTCCAACCCCGCCGTCATTCCGGGTACGTACGTGTTCGTCGTACTGCCCTGAGTCCATCCCGCCCAACTCCGGCGACTGCCGTGGACTCCTCGCCGGAGTATCGCCGGCGAAAGCGCCACTCTCTCTGTTCCCTCTCTCTCTCTCCTGTTTAATCCTGACAGCAGGACCCACCCGTCAGTCTCTCCCTCGCCCGCCCAAACCGGTATAAGTGGAGGCGTATTCCCTAAATACGCCTTCGACGTGGCCGTTCGGTTAAATTCTTTTAAATGGAAATTTTGACCGGATCTAATCCAACTTTGACCAGCTATAACTTTTAATCTATAAGTCCAATTGAGTTGATTCTTTTTGCTACTGGTTTGTAAAATTCCAAAGTTTCTGTATGCCAAATTTCAGAATTCTTGCTGCTGAGAATTTCTGGTGAAATAAATAGTAGTATGTGACATTTTCTTTTTGCATTTAAATTATTTTCAGAAGAACCTAGTTGTGTTGGAGAAGGCCAGGAGTATTGTGACACTCCTCTGAACCAAGGCAAGACACAACATTCATATGCAAGGATGGCATTGCAATGATTTTGGTTTAATTGAATTAAATTCATCACATATTCATCATTTAAAATAATTTACTATGTAACTCTCATTGCATAGACTTTGTTCTTGTCATGTTGATTTTATGCAGTAGGATATATGCTCACTTGCTAATGTGGGAAGTAGGATTCATGTCATGTGCACATATGGTAGTACGATGCATTCATCATTCATGATCGTGACCATGCATCCATTCACACACTATGGCTCGAATCATTTTCATTTCAAGTTAAACTTGATCTTAATCCAACTTGAACATGCTGTTGATCGAGTCATGGTGCCACCGAATCGAGCTCACCAGTGCAACCACACTTGCCTGGATGGGGAGGCCCTAATGCGGTCTATTGTCATGCCTCTCGCCGGTGCCTCCTACGAGGGAAGGTTGTGCTCTGGCGCTACCCTGGCCCGGTAGGCAGTCATAACCTTGAGGACCCGAGTTTTATGGTACCGAGGTCCCCGTTTGGGACGATGTTTATGTTTGGCCACGATGGTGGCAGCCACAGAGGTGGCGGATGTCACATGTTGGCATCGGGGTCACCCAGGACATAGCCCAAAGGGGAGTTTGTCGGAGTGGCCGGGAGAGTGTCATGCAATAGATTGGTTTTGTCGGAATGTCGTTGGTCCACCCGAACGGGAGCACGAGGCCATGAGTTCCGTGGTGTGGGTACAGTGTACTAACCTCTGCAGAGTGTATAATCTATCGATGGCCGCGTCCTCGGTTATGGACACAGTTTGTAGTAGGTGACACCGTGGGTCAACAGATATAATTAACTTGCACACTAAGACTCACAAGATGGCACATGCAGAAGTGGTGATCGAGTGAAGATCACTATGAAAGGTACGGATGTGATCAAGTAAGGATCACGTTGGTAAGTTATGAACGATGGTTACATGGTAACCCTGAGATGGTAAGTTGGTCCCAGGGACCATGGCAATGTTTCACGCACACCTCATGTTGGATAGCTTCATGTTCATGCATTGAACTTATTAAATGCCTTGTTGTTGTTTGTCGCACTTGTTTTGTTTGCTGTGAGCTTGCGAGTACATTCAAAGTACTCACCTGACTTATCATGCCAGATGCAGGAGAAGCCGTGCATGGTGTGGATGTCGAGCAGTATATCGCGCTCTAGGCCGTGTCCCAGCAGTGTCCCTGTGGAGTGGAGTTCCGCTACCTCGTCGTTCCGCTGTCGCGTAGTAGTTCCCTTATCATCGAGGCCCCTGCCATGTCTTCTAAATAATGTACATAAGTGCAGCCGCACCATGTGTGCCACTTGGCCTCGCTCCTCATGTAATATGTGAACCTATGTTTCTGCTAAGAGATCAATAAAGTGGTTGTTTTCTGTACCAAGTTGTTGTGTATTGCCAGAAGACTTGATCTCTGGGCTGGCAATGCAAGGTAAACCGGTTGCTCTGAGCCGGGGTGCCACAGTTCTTAACTGAGGGAAATACTTATCTCTACTATACTGCATCATCCTCTCCTCTTCGGGGAAATACCAATGCAGTCTACAAGTAGCAATACCCGAGTAAGGGGGTTGTTGCGTATGGGAGTAAAGAGGACTTGTTACTTAATGCTATGCTTGAGTTTTACCTTAATGATCTTTAGTAGTTCCGGATGCTTGCTAGAGTTACAATCATAAGTGCATATGATCCAAGTACGGAAAGTATGTTAGCTCATGCCTCTCCCTCATATAAAATTGCAATAATGATTACTGGTCTAGTTATCGATTGCCTAGGGACAAATCATTCTCTTGTGTTACAAAAGCTTTCTACTAAACAACTAACTTTTATTATCTTGCAAATTACTCGTAGTTTTATTCTCGCTAAGTACTTCTTGTTTTATCCTTGCAAATTTATCCTACTACACCTACAAAGTAGTTTTATTCTTGTTCTAGGTAAAGCGAACGTTAAGTGTGCGTAGAGTTGTGTCTGTGGTCGATAGAACTTGAAGGGAATATTAATTCTGCCTTTAGCTCCTCGTTGGGTTCGACACTCTTACTTATCGAGAAAGGCTACAATTGATCCCCTATACTTGTGGGTTCTCAAGAGGCCTATTCCGGAATAGCAGAGGTCCTTTGGACTTGGCTAAACGTTTGTTCTTAGCGGACACATCGAGGGAACAAAAGTTGGATTTTATCGCTCTACTCGAGACCAGTAGACCCAATTTTACTTCCAAATTTTGGGTACTATTTTGGGAGGTTTGGATTTTATTTGGAATTGCCATCCTCCTCGTAGATGATCCGGCGTGGTCTTACTTGGGGTTAATAAGGCTTCAGTTGAGATTAAAAAGATGGAATTCGGTGATTATTCTGCCAAGTTTCATGTGCGGTCGAAAGTTATCGGCTTTGTTTGGTCCCTTGTTGCTGTCTATGGGGCAGTGCAACCTCAGCACAAACCCACCTTCCTTGAGGAATTGGTCAGTATTTCTAAACTCTTGAAAGAAGAGGAGATAAAATGGGCACAACGCGCCAAAGTGAAGGATGTCAGGGAAGGTCACAACAACACCCAGTTTTCCATTTATTTTCTAATGGGAAACAACGAAAGAAAAACATTGTTAGCTTGAACAAGATGAGGGCACCATTGGGTCAAGAGAACCTTAAAACATACATCTCCAATTACTATAAGCAGCTCTTTGGATCCCCTGTGTCTAACTTTGTGTCGATGGATGAAAACACATTGGGGGATATTCCGCAGCCCTATCGAGAAAAGAATGTTGTGTTGATAGAACCCTTCACGGAGAAAGAAGTTTATGAGGCGATAATGTAGATGAAGAATAATAAGGCGTCTGGCCCCGGTGGGCTCCCTGCGGAATTATATCGAAGATGCTGGGGGCGGTGCTTATGGGGGATCTATTACCTATGTTTCAGGATTTGTTTAATGGTGAGCTTCAATTGTTTAAGATCAATTTTGGGACGATTACCTTGCTTCCTAAGAAGGAAGAGGCTGTGAGAATTGAGCAATACATGCCAATTTGTTTGGTTAATGTTAGTTTTAACATTTTCACCAAAGTTGGTGCGAATCGACTAACAAAGATTGCACATATTGTGGTCCGTCCTACACAAACGACCTTCATGCCTGGATGCCATATACTTGAGGGGGTGGTCTGTGCACAAGATTTATTCGAAGAAATTGGACGAAGTTATCTTTAAAGTGTATTTCGTGAAGGCATACACTAAAGTTAAGTGGCCTTTTCTGCAAGAGGCATTGCATATGAAAGGTTTTCACCCTGCTTGGCGGCAACAAGTTCAATTTTTTTTCAAGGAGGTAGCATTGAGGTCAAGGTTGGACAATACTTTTCAATATTGTTGCAGATATACTGGTTGTCCTCATTGGTAGAGCCAAGGAGAACATTCAGGTAGGTGGCTTGATCCCACATATAGTGGACGGTGGGGTTTCCATTCTGCAATACGCGGATGGCACAATCATTTTCATGGAGCATGATATGGACAAATCGATAAATATGAAATTGGTGTTGTGCCTTTTGGAGCAAATCATCGGAACTTAAAGTTAATTTCCATAAGAGTGAGATGTTTTGCTTTGGACGCGCCAAAGAAGAAGAGAATAACTATAAGCAGCTATTCGGTTGTGAGATTGGTAAGCTCCCATTTAGTTATCTCGGGATACCAATTCATCACCGTAAGCTAACGAATATAGAGTGGAAATGTATTGAGGACAGATTTGAAAAGAACCTTAGGTGTAGCAAAGGCAAACTTATGTCCTAGGGTGGACGGCTGATCCTCGTAAATTAAGTGCTTATGAGTTTACCTATATTCCTGCTCTTGTTCTTTCAAGTGCCAATAGTGGTGCATAAAAGACTTGATTTTATCGCTCTCTGTTTTTTTGGCAGAGTGGTGAAAATAAGGCCAAGTATCGCCTTGTAGCTTCGGAGGATGATGGAGTGTGGATCCAGTTATTGCGAAACAAGTATCTACACTCTAAGACTTTGTCTCAAGTGACGGAGCATCCAAATGACTCACCCTTTTGGAAGGGTTTGATGAGTACAAAGGTCACTTTCTTTAACAGAGGTAGGTTTAAATCGAACCATGCAAATTTTGGAGGATATCTAGCTTGGTGAAACGCCTTTAGTCATACAAAACCAGTCTATGTAGAATATTTTGCAACGTAAGGAGGCTTTTGTGGGCACAATTTGGGGGATGACTCCCTTAAATATCCAGTTAAGGAAAGCTTTGATGGGGGATAAATCACTAGTAGAGAAATGGCTAGCCACAACTTTAATTGCTGGCGAGTCATGTTCAATTCACGCCAACACTATATTTTCAAAATAGTGATGTCATTGACATATATGGTACACCATCACTATGCCCTTAGTGGTGGGGTTGGATTTTTTTTTGCACATTAATAGTATTTTCTGGTTTTTTTGGGCTCTACTTTGCTATGGTGTGGCCTGTTAGGCCCGCACCAGCACTTGTCCATCTCCTTTCACTACCTCTCACTCAGTAAAAAACCTAGCCATCTCACCTTCTCTATCTTTTTCACCCTCTCTATCTCGACTAGCCGCCGCCGCCTCTGAACCTCGCCGCTCATCGCCACCGGACTTAGATGCTCATCGCCACACGGCCGGACAGGGTCACCTCGACAGCTGGTTCGATCCCCTCCCCTTGAGCCTCTCCCTCACCTCCCATTGCGCCTTCCTCGTCCTCAGCTGCCATCGAATCGATGGATTAGGTTGATTTGTGTAGAATTTAAGTAGTGTAGAATCCGGTTTTTAGTAGTGTAGAATCCAATTTTATTTCCCTTGTAGAATTTGATTTTAAAACAGTGGACTTTGATTTTATACTTAGTACATTCCGATTTAGTAGTTTAGAATACATGGATTGCTTTGTGTAGAAACTTTAGTAGTGTAGAATCCGATGATATACTTAGTATAGAGTTTTTTTAGTGTAGAATAATTTTTAGTGTAGAATCCCATGATAGTCTTTTGTGTTGAAATGTTTTAGTAGTGTAGACATTGTTTTAGTGTAGAGTCCCATCAATTTATATGCTTAGTGTAGGATCCAATTTTAATAGTGTAGAATCCGATGATATGCTTTTGTATAGAATCCGATGATATGCTTTTGTGTAGAATCCGATGATATGCTTTTGTGTAGAATCCGATGATATGCTTTTGTGTAGAATTCAATCATAGGATTTTGTGTTGTAATTTTTCTAGTCTAGTCTATTTATTTTGATAAATATTTAGCCATCAACTTTCTTCTCTAATATGAAAATGGCGCCATGTAAACTGTACAAGTCAAGGTGCGCCAGGAGCTTTACAACTCGCTCGCTGTTCTGCATCTATTTGTTCCTTCAATGGTAACAAACCTTCTTCTCTAACAACATATGTCAGTTTTTTGCTTTTATTGCTTTTACCATTAATGTATTGTGTTTTATTTTTATTTTTTGTTACACAGATCATCCCATGCACGTGAGGTTGGAATTCAATTATCTTGCCGAAGACACTGTGATCTTCGAGGCTCCTGCAGGACCCTACACTATGGAGCTCGAGAAAGGACCAACAATGATCCAGATGATAGGAGAAGGATGGGATCGTTTCATTGCCCACAATCGTCTCACTGGGGGTGAAATGACCAGCTTCTCCTTAAGAGAACGAAGACCGAGGGTTTCTGTTATCTTTGTCAACACTGATGATGATGAGGACCCATCTGACGATGCCGTCTTTGCCCAAAGAATGAGACTCAGCAAGGAAGAGATCGGCAACCTCTTCGGCACACTTCCGCCACGTGAGGACTACGCCGGGGTGCCATTTGTGACCCATCTGACAAGGGCCAATATTGTAGGCCGCCATCTCACGGTATGTTACTTAAATGTCTTGATCTCAGTGTAGAATCGGATGATATGCTTGTAGTGCATGTTGACAATATTTGTTTGTGAGATTGTCGTTGCGGTTAACTGATATTGCTCTATACAATTATGTATGTTTGGCCATTGTTAAACTTAATGCTTATCTATTTTATACTATTTTATATGTGTCGCTACCAATGTGGGATGCAAAATGATATATGATGCTGCAAAACAAAAAAATATTTTGATGGAAAAAACGTTGGTGGCGTGCATGTTACTTGAGACGCCGCTAGATGAGGAATTATAGCGCTGACGTGGGACACGTGGCAAGCCATCAACACCTACATTACTGCTGACATGGGCAGCCAACGCCACCACTAATTTTTATCACTGGCACCATATTTGTGGCGTTGGGCGCCCACGCCAGCAAGGCTATTTTTGCCACGTCGGCACTAGGCTTTTCCGCACTACTGAATGGGCCGCTTGACTATATTTAATTCGTAGGTTGATGGAGATTAACCTAACTAATGAGCCAGACACATTTCATTGGAGGTTGAGATCATCTGTTGTTTTTTCTGTTAAATCTATGTATATGGACTTAATTAATATTGGGCCGAGTTTTCGTCCGAACCATATCTATAAAACCAAAGTACCACTGAAAATTAAATTTTCATGTGATTTGTGCATAGGGGTATGATTCTTACTAAAGACAATTTAGCAAAGTGCAGGTGGCAAGGCAATGTTGTTTCCGTGATCACGAGGAAACAATTTATCATTTGTTTCTCTCTTGCCTGTTTGCTACTCTATTATGGTGTATGATTCATCTGGCGTTTAACCTACCCCACCTACTAGTATATTAAATATGTTTGGCAACTGGTTGGGTGTCGTTGAGCCTGAAACTAGAGCATGGATCCGACGGGGTGTTTGTGCCTTGCTTCAAGCTTTATGGAACTGTCAGAATGATTATTTCTTTAACAGAACAAAGGTTCATAATTTTTTGTAGGTTATCTTCCGAGCTACAGGATGGATCCGTACGTGGTCCTTACTACATAATGCTGAAGTGCGGGAGCTTATGGTATTTGGGTACAACCAATGAAAGATTGTAGCATGGTATACGTACAACCGGCTTGAATGACGGTCAAATAATAGGCTAGGTGTATAGACATATATTCCTATTTTGGCGATTTTTTTTTGAAAGATCCAGCTTCATACAGGCTTTTCATTTGATTTAGCAGAGAGAGGTGACAAAAATTGTTCTGGTCAAGGGACCAGTGGAACCGTGGTTACACCAACAGACTGGTGTACCCGCCCAAAAATACAAGGCTGCTAGGCTACAATCTCACGTTGGATCCCCGAATGGGGTCGCTATGCATTTAGCTCCGGCCAGTTGCCATTGTTCAAGATCAGTTCTAATCTGGCTGATCACTCTGCGTGCGCATGGTAGGTGGCCCCGAAAAGTGCATCCGTTTCTTTCCAGCTAAATGTGCCAAGCTGTCGCGATGAGGATCGACCGCAGCCCCTTCGCCGTCCCTGGTGCTGCTCTGGCAACCATAGCCTTGACGATTTGTGTGGTCGTTCTCCCCTGTGAGTGCCCGTCAGGCACGAGGGTGCTGCATCCCTTCCATGCCGCCACCTGGGACCAGATGGCCTTGGCGAACGGGCATTCCCATAAGAGGTGAAGGGAGGACTCGAGGCTTCTGTTGCAGAGTGCACAGAAGTATCGATTCTCCCAGCCCCGCCGCTGCAATCTGTCGTTGCACCACAGGCGATTGTGGTGGAGCAGCCAGCTAAACATCTTCATCCTTCCTGGAGCCCAGGCTTTCCAGATCAGTGCCTGGTGATCTGTCCGAGGGCGATCGGCAAAACTGCAGGTCGTAAGCTGGGCGCACCGAGTAGTCGGCTCCCCCACCAGCCGTCCATTTGATATCATCAGGGATTCCCTCTTCAAATATAATCTGCGCTGACCGGATCGCGCGCTGCATGTGCACGAACTGCGGCAGAAGGTCAGTGAGGTTGCCGTGTCGCAGGTCTTGGATCCACTTGTCTCCTTGCAGCACTGCTTTCACTGTCCTGTTCTTCGGCGAAGAGTGCCTGAACAGGTCCGGGTAGTCCAGGCAAAGAAGCCGCTCGCCCAGCCAGTGGCAGCGCCAGAACAGCGCCGTCTCGCCGTTTCGGATGGCGACTGATGTGGCCCAGGCAAACATCTCACGGTCTTTGTCGTCGCATGGCATGCCGAGCCCCACCCAGGGCCTCTCCGGGTGCCTCCAGGCGAGCCATAGCCAGCGCAACCGGAGCGCGTGTGCGAAGCGCTCGAGGTCGGGGATGCCGAGGCCGCCGCGCTCCACCGGCGACGCGACAACCTGCTAGCTGACCTTGCACTTGCCTCCAGATAGCTCCTCCTCCTGTGCCCATAGGAATCTTCTACGCGCCTTGTCAACATCCTTGAAGAATTTGTGCGGGGCGCGCAACACGGTGAGTGCGAACGCTGGGAGCGCCGAGAGCACGCTCCTGACAAGTACCCGCCTCCCCGCAATTGGCAGCAGACGCCCCTTCCAGCCTGCTAGCCTAGCTCTGATCCTATCCAAGATGAATTGGAGGTGCACTAGCCTGATTCTACCGGGCGTGATAGGAATACCCAGATATCGGATTGGAAAGTTGACTATCTGGCCCCCTAAATTTTGGAGGACGTGCTGCAAGTCAATGACGTCGCACCGAATGGGCGCCACCGAGGATTTTGCGGGGTTAAGCAGGAGGCCAGAGGCGTCGCCAAAACCCCACAGCAGCTCCAGGATCGCGTCCACCTCCTCGCGCTACGGATTGGCGAAGACGACCGCGTCGTCCGCGTACAGGCTGACCCGCAGGCGAGCAGCGCCAACAGGGAGCGGTGGCAGCGCGCCAGCGGTCGCCGCCGCGTCGAACAGTCTTTGCAGTGGGTCGATCGCCATGATAAATAGCAGAGGAGACAGCGGATCACCTTGGCGGAGGCCCCGCCTGTGGCTTATGCTCTCGCCCTCGACGCCGTTAAGGAGACAGGAGGATGAGGATGTTGAGAGTAGCAGCGCGATCTAGTCCCGCCACCTCGCCAGGAAGCCGAACCGTTGCATCAGCTCCAAAAGATATTCCCAGGACACGCTATCGAAAGCCCTGGCGATGTCCAATTTGAGCAGCAGAGCCGGCTTGTTCTTCCTGTGCAGTTGCTTCACTGTGTTGTGCACGTAGAGGTAGCTGTCGTGGATGCCTTTCTTCTTCTGAAACGCACTTTGCACCGGCGAAATGATCTGATCAATGACATTCGCCAGTCTGATGGACAGCACCTTGGCGATCGGTTTGGCCACAGAGTGGATTAGGCTGATGGGGCGGAAGCCGCCCACTTGCGATGCGCCGTTTTTCTTTGGCAGTAGCACAATCAAGGCTTTGTTGATTGCCGAAAAATCACCCGCAGCCAGATTATGGAATTTGTGAAACACCGCCATCACATCCTCCTTGATGATTTGCCAGCACACCCTGAAGAAGCTGCCCGAGAAGCCGTCGGGCCTCGGGGCTTTTTCTGCTGGTGAAGCACACACCGCCGCCCACACTTCGGCTTCTGTAAAAGGGTTGTCCAGTCCACGGCCATCCAAGATTGGCAGGCCGATCGCCTCCCAGTTGAGGGTGCATGCACGCGTTTTCCTCTCGCCGAGCAGTTCCTGGAAGTGCTTGTGCACCATTGCCGCCTTGTCCTCATGGGTAGTTGCATGCCTGTCGCCCTTTTGCAGATTCTGCACGAAATTCTTCCGCCTCCTGGAGCAGATTTTGGCATGAAAAAAGGCCGTCTTCGCGTCTCCCGCTTTCAGCCAGGTTATGCGAGATGCTTGCCGCTTCCTCGCGCGCTCTAGTGCCGCCAGACCCACGATCCTCAGCTTCAGTAGTTTGCGCAGGTGGAATTCTGATTGTTATTTGTTATTTGTGTACTTCAGTACTGTGCTTGGTACTTGAACTTTAATAGTAACTAGTAGTGAGACCTGTGCGTTTGCGCGGCTAGGTGAGCATATATGCTTTTTGGGGACATAATTGTGCTTTCGTAAACATATATTTATATTAATTTGTGTTGTTAGTGTAATACTGTAATTAGAAGACCGATATATTTTGGGTATTTGGCCGGTGTCTAACCAATGGACTTCTGCATTGACCTTTGGGTTTTGCTATTGCACTTTTCCTAAACATTGATGGTTTGTATTCGAATATTGTTACCTGGTTCATCCGACTCGTCACTGCTTGTAATATTGCCATATTTTATATTAGTGCAATGTCATGTGCTTCCTTTTGACCAAATATTCCGTCTCACCGACTCTCGACATATTCTATTATTTTTATATTACCCATGTTGTTTTGCAACATTTATTAACTGAAAATGATGTTTGTTGTATGTAACCCATTTTAATAAAACATTCTCTATCACACCAAGAATTATCTTTTTTTTGAGACATCCAAGAATTATCTAACACATAGATGTCGTGTACAGTCATATGAAATCCTTTTGTTATCCTCGTTTTTCTGCGTGATATTTTGTAGCGTTGGAGTTATGCCATACGATTAGAACAGTATCATGTGTTCATATGCCTACACGTCGGCTCCACTTAATCAAGTATTCTACATCGCATAGTCGCTTGATAGGTAATTTTTCTATATTCATTAAGAATTGGTAACTCGTAGTTATTGATCTTTTTTTACCGTTTTCTTACTGTTTTGCATTGCCTTAGATTTGTTTATCGAATTATACTTTTTAGCTTTAAGGTCATAATGATATTAAGTCCGTATTTCATTACATATGTATTTTTCCTCATAGTCAAAAACAAAATACATATATATTTTTCTAAAATCTAGCTATCTATGAGAAGGCTACTTTTCCATTCCATGTATTTCTTATTTTGAATTCTTTATACACGTAATAAGAGTATTATACGATATCTAAAAAAAAGCTTTACTAATTTACGCCTTTGCGTATATTATTTTACCTAAAATAGATGAATTTGGTTGTTTGAATGTCTATGACGGGTTGGACAACGCCATATATATTTTGGCTGTTGATGTCGCGGAGTCATTGAACAGTATTTAAAATAATACTTTGTATTTGAAAAAAGTTGCAGTATTATTTGAATCTTTGATAGCATGTTCCTGCATTCTTTTAGCGCCACTTGCTTTTATTTTTGGCGAAATCTCCGGAGTTTCCATGTGGTTGTTGGTGGGCCTTTTAAGTCTTAATTTTGGTTGATCTGTTAGCCACCATGGTCTGCTTTGGTGGGCTGTTCCGAGTCCATTTAGAATTATACATCTCCCCTCCTTTCCATGAAAGCAAACATGAGGAGCTCCTATTCGGCGTTGTAGCCGCCCGTTGGGAGAAGTGACGCCTACAGCGACCAGCAGCGGGCCGCGGCCCATTAAGCACTGCTCGCTCGCCAAAAAAAATATCCTTCGCTCTATCAACTCCCCTCGATGGCATTTTTTTTCCGGATTTGTTGCGCTGTTGGTACAGGAAAAGACCAGCCTCCGATTTTTTGCGATTTTGAATATGTTCGTGGATTTATTAAAAAAATGTTCATGGGTTTAAAAAACTTCACGAAATTAAAAGTACACAAATAAAAAAATCATGAATTGTGAAAAAAATTCACCGATTTTGGAAAACGTTCATCTAAATTGAAAAAAGTTCATCCATTTTCATTGGATTTTGAAAAAAAGTTCATAAAGTTTTGAAAATGTTCGTAAATTTTGAAAAAAGTTCATCAAAATTGGAAAAATATGTTCACGGATTTTGAAAATAGTTCATCGATTTGAAAAAAATTCATCAAATTTGAAAAAGTTCATCGAATTTCAAAAAAAGTTCATCCATTTGAACAAAACATTCACTTAAACAATTCATCGAACCAGGAAGAAGAAAAAAGAAAAAAGGAATAGAAAACAAAAAAATATAAAAAAGAAAATCAAAAAAGGGAAAAAGGAAAAAGCATGAATAAAAGAAGAAAAAAGTTTAAGCTTATCTGATCCTTGTTGGTGGTGGGGTGGTTACACCAACCTACCTTCTTGACGGAGGTTGCTGGTTCAATTCTCTAACAGCGTGCTTTTTTTGTGGATTAAGACACAGAAAAAAAAACTTTAGATGGGCCGGCCCAGTGCGGGGGCGTTCAGGCGCCCGTCTGCGAAAACACTAGTGCGCCATTAATAACTCCTCATTACATCCTTTTCATTTTCTTATAACTCCAATTCCCGCAAAAAAAATCCCCAAACTTTAGATGGGCCGGCCCAGTGCGGGGGCGTTCAGGCGCCCGTCTGCGAAAACACTAGTGCGCCATTAATAACTCCTCATTACATCCTTTTCATTTTCTTATAACTCCAATTCCCGCAAAAAAAATCCCCAAAAAGAAAGCGCACAGTCAACATCCTTCGTGCATGCATAGGTGTGTGTCCTAGTAGGACACGGTTTTGTATATTGTCATGTACGTGATACACTTTCTGATAAGAAATACATGATACAGAAAAAGATAGAAAATCTAGCCGCGCAAATGCACGGCTACCCCGCTACAAGAAAAGAACAAAAAAAAAATCCCCTAAAAGAAAACGCACAGTCAACATCCTTCGTGCATGCATAGGTGTGTGTCCTAGTAGGACACGGTTTTGTATATTGTCGTGTACGTGATACACTTTCTGATAAGAAATACATGATACAAAAAAAGATAGAAAATCTAACCGCGCAAATGCACGGCTACCCCGCTACAAGAAAAGAACACATATTATGTAGGTTATGCCTAATATTCAGCCCATACAGCATCTTGTGGCGCAACAATGTATGTGGACGATTATGTTTTGTTCTCTTCTTCCTTGTAACGTCCTAAATCATTCGGTAGAATTGGGTTGGTGGTTCGTATAGGACAGGAGCACGCTTCTTCATATTCACCTCAAAAGAAAAGGAACACGTGTTTCTATATGGAATTGTTGGCGTGTATTCTGTTTTCCTTTGGGGGATTTCGATTGGCCTTTTTCTTAACACAGTACAGACGCAGACACTCATACATACGCACATATGCTCATCCATATGAACGCACACACGCACATCCTACCCATACGAGCACCTTTGAGAGGCTGAGCCGGCACATCATCTTGAAATTAACGAAGTTGCCACAGACGCCTTTGTAGTCGACCGGAACGTCTTCTCCCACTGAACGCACATCGCCGGAAGGCGTGAAATAAATTTAGGAAACTACAAGCACCAATGTCAAGTCTAGAACTTGATCTCTGGTGGGTTGGAGATATCACTGTCCTCCTAACCATCCAATCACAAATTGGTTCGCTTGATTGGCCTTTTTATTGGACGTGATACAATTGGCTTGTTGATTAGGACGAACGTGTTTTTTGAGGTTGTGCCTGATATGTGTCGGATGATAAAAAGTGTACTCCCTTCGATCCATATTACTTAATATTGTTATACCTAAACTTTTAGGTATTTTAATCTCAACTATTATAATCTAAACCCATGGATCATATAATTTTATCTATGTGCACGCACGTGGTGATTTTTTTACTTCTGTTTTAATAATAATTATATAATAGATAGATATATGGTTGTGTGCATTGTAATGCCGGAGAGAGGCAGGAGGTAATCCTCCTTTAAAAAAAAGAAGAGAAGATTTGATTTCACTTCTCACCACTAGCTAAATTAGTCTATTAGCAGTACTTATGGGATTTATCATGGGACACTCGTGGTAAGCAATCCAAATTTAATGGGAAAAAAAACAGTACTTATATGTATTTAACATGCTCGTTACCTGCTGCACTTCTGGCAGAAGCGCATCTCGCGGCCGGCGACGACGGCGAGGGGCGTCTTGGAGTGCGCCTGGCAGACCTTGTGCCGCAGGTAGTAGTCACGGCACTTGCTCAGGTCGGCCTTGCAGCCGTCCACCGCGCACGACGGACAGTGCCCCACCATCAAGCGGCCCCTAGGGCGCGGCCGCTTCAGCATGCTCAGCGACGACACCACCGCCGCCGCGGTCGACGCTGCCTCCACCGTCGCCGTGGCAGGAGTGGGCATGGCGGGAACCACGTCGTGTTCCAGCTCGGCCAGGTCCCAACAACCCGGCATACCGAGCTCGCTCGCTCACTCAACAGCCAAAGCAAGCAAACAGCCCCACCGCTTCGCGTGACGCTTCTTGGCTACCACATAACTTTCTCTCTGTCTCGAGGTCAGGACACTGCTCGCCGATTTGTGCGCACCTCGGGCCGGTCCCGGTCACTCTATCTACAGGCATGCCGCGACGCCGGCACTAGCAATCAAGCAAGAACCATTGCCGTGTATGGTGACCACCATCCTAGACCGAGAGATAGAGGCGAACGAGTGGAATTGCAAGAAGAGCGCGAACGCGCAGAAGGGCATGCAGCAGCAGATAGGGATAAAGAAGTGGAGGAATGGGGCGGCAGCAGAGCACGCACTCGCACTAACATGGAGTAGCAAGACAACAAAGATAGCCCCAAGTGACTCGGATGCAGTCAGTACATGCTCGCAGAGGCTAGTGCAGCAGGTGTGTGGGGTGTAGCAGGGACAGCCATGGATGGAAGAGCACTAGTAGGGGGAGGGATAGTATTCTACTTATACTCCCTCCGGTCGTTTTTAGTCTGCATATAAGTTTTGTTCAAAGTCAAAATATCTCTACTTTGATCAAACATATAGAAAAAGGTATTAATATTCACAATGCCAAATCAATATTGTTAGATTCGTTATGAAATGTAGTTTCCTAGTATATATATTTGGTATTGCAGATGTTCATATTTTTTAATATAAATTTAGTCAAACTTTGCAATGTTTGACTTGACACAAATCTAATACGCGGAGTAAAAAGGATTGGAGGGGGTATAAGAGAAATACACTTGCGGTCACTGATCGAGGCGAAAGCACGCCTTCTACTTCGAATCCACTCGGTACAGTAACTGTTGTGCTGTGCATACACAACTCGTATGAGGCTGAGTTGGACCAGTCGTTGCTGCTAGCTGCCCCACTCACTCCGTGGCCGGAACGCCTACCAAGCGGCATCATTGGCTGTCTTTGCAGGGAGTACTACCCTGGCTTGGTCACCATGCCAAACGGTCGTCGGGACCCAGCTTGTCATGGAAGCATTTTAAAAGAGTTAATTGCATGATGGTACCACACTTGAGGCAGGTGTAACGGATTAGTACCACTATTCGATTTTTTTGCATGTCAGTATCATGTTTGGGGCAAGTTGTTACAAAACGGTCTAAACTGCGTATAACATCGTATTGACGCTGTATCTGACCATGCCGCCCCACCTGTCAGGTCACACGGTGGCCAATCGGCGTGTGCCGCTGCGCTGACTAGGACGAGGCCAGCTCGGTCGGTCTTGTGGGCTAGGTCGAACCGAGTCGACCCGGTCGAACCCTAGTTCCCTCCTCTCCCTCTCCCCGTGTGGCTCCCAGGCGATGGCGGCGGCGACTCCGGGCAGCGGTGCCGATGGGTGTAGCAGCGGTGGCGTTGTGGGCGGCTACGGAGACCTTCCCGGTCTTGGGAGCGATGCGGCGGGAGGAATCGATGGCGGCTACTTTAGTTCGTCATACTACTCCAGCGACGACGACGAGTGCATGGAGCCGCCGCTATCCATGGAGTAGCGGGTGCGGCTAGCTGAGATTTGTGTGGCCAACCCTACCACGAGCCATCACTGGACCCATGGAGTGGGTGGCGTGCTGTAAGTTCCTCTCCTCTCTTCTTTCTGTGTTTATTTCCTGCCATACTTGGGGGCTAGGGTTAGGGTTTACTGAAAATGTGCAAATTTGCTGTCACTTGTAGTTCGGATGATGTTATTTGGGATGTTAGGATTCACTTTGATGCTCAGCATAGTTTGGATAGGAAGATATGCGGCTCAGATGTTACATTTCTGAATCTGTATGCACTGTTGCAAATACAAGGTTTTACTTTCTCTGATGAACTGTACCACATGGAGAATCCGGGCATAGGAGAGCAGAGAGAGCATGGCTTATAATGGATTGACACTAACATCAAATTGCAGCAACTTAAGAAGCAGTATGAGGAGAGTAGAGTTCTAAATTTGTTAGTCAGGGCAACAACACCTGTCAGTAGTGTATCTCACAGAGAAGAAGAATTAGCCCCAATTGTATATGAACCACCTCTTGGGTATGATCTCAGCGAGCCTCGTGTGCTTGCTGTTGATGATCAAGGTATTGTTCCTCCCGGCTTCACTAAGTTGTTCCTTCTCTTTCAAATGGTTCATCTTTAGGTTCTGGATGACAGTGCCTTGATCTTTTGTCAGGTTCATATGGATTGCATACTTCTCTTGCAACTTGAAGATCTCTGTATCTTTCTTCTCCATCTCAGTCTTCATATCAGAGACAACTGATTTGGTAACCTCAGCTCTCCTCTCCTTTGCACTCTGCATCTTAAACTGCACATAGCTGAAATCAATCATCCTATACAGATGATGGTTTAACATGATAACAATCATGTCTGTAGATTCTTATTCAAATAGGGAATCTGAATTCAAATTTAGTCCATATTGTAGCCGGTAGTATATACATTTGGAATGTACTAAAATGTTCATTTGAGTAGGTTAGATGCATTATACACCAATATTTTAATTGAACATAACATAGATTCAAAGATTTGAATGGCATTTGTAGTAATTGATACAGTAAAATGGGACAAGACTCTCTCTTGTGTGGTGCGAATTGATTTATTGTTTTGTTTTTTTTTTGGTTGAGGGAAGTGCGAATTGATTTGGTACCATACATGTTAGGCTTGTTCTCCCGAAATTTCAACCCGTGCCTTGTTATCCCAAAATTTCAAACTCTCTCTATCCCTTGTGTTGCGAAAACTCCCTCCTCTTCAACTCGCGCCTTGCTATCTCGAAATTACAACGCGCGCTAAAACTCCCTCCTCCTGTGAAATCCCGACACGCGAAATCCCTGTTCTACCCCTTAGCCGAAAGTGCCACCTAGTTCAAATCGGCGGGGGTAATTTTGTAACTTACCCTACATTTCGGACAAGCGCGTCCCACATTCCTAAACCGAGGCCGTCAAAACCTCTCTCCACCAGCCACGAAACCCCACCCACCCCCGTCTGCCACCCCATCGCCGCCGAGCCGGAGCCGCTTCACCGACGACGTCGTCCACTGCAACAGCTCGACGTCCCTCATCCACCGCACTTGATGAGGATCCGTCGTCGATCTCGTCGTCCCGCCGGTACATCCACCCCGTCCTCCACCTCCAAGGAGCTACTCCGACGATCGCCTCGTCTATCGCACCTGCTCCATTCCCACATCGCTGTCTTCACCTATCCCACCAGAACCGCAGCACCCTCACCGACTACTCGGATGAAGCCGAGGCCTACACGGCACCACCTAAGACGTTGTACACTCATCGCATTGCATCTTCTCCTTGATTTGACCTCCCGGGGCCACTGCTTGGAAAAGTCTTATAGGTGGCCTCTAATGAGTGATGGGCGCTGCCAAGCACCCGCCACTGCTAATTTTCCAAATTAGCAGTGGCGGGTATTAAAAATGGCCCGCCACAGGTTTGTAGAGAACTGTGGGGGCGCTCGAAAGCACCCGCCACTCCTACACTCTTCTGAATTTCATTGCGGACAAAAAAGAGCACTAGCGGGCACTTCCTTCCTGCCCGCCACTGGTGCCTGGAGAAGAAGTGGTGGGTGATGACCAGACCCCGCCACAGCTATATTTCGACGACCCGCGCCCAAATTTTTTGAATTTTCGATGAGTTTGCAGTGGCGGGTGTTGTTTCTTGCCCGCCACAGCTATATTTCCGTCACCTACCAACTGCCACTCAAATATAGCTGTGGCGGGTGGACACTGTTGCCCGTCACTGTTATTTTCGACCTTATCCACCTACCCCGCACCCACGCAGCCACTTACACCCGCACAACCACAAACTCCTTATCCAGGCATAGCCCTCTTTCTGCCTCTTGCTCGCTTCGCCGCCGTCGCCACTGTCGTGGTCACCATCCGCCGCCTCGAACGGCATAGCCGACCTAGTCTTCACCGTCGCCCGCGCCGTCTGTCCCCGCCTCGAACTTCCTCGCCCTCGCCGTCCGCTGCCACCTCCCACGCACTCGCCGTCACCATCGCCCGCGCCTTCCGCCGCCTCCAACATCGTCAGCGTCCCCGTCAACCTCGCCGTCCGCCGCTGCCATCGTCCTCGCCCGCCCCGTCGACTTCGTCCGCCTCGGTAACCACACCTCGCTCTCTTTTTTGGAGATTGTAGTTGTTCTTAGTTATTGTACTTGTACATTTGCGGCATTTTTGTTAGTGTAAACAAGTTTGTTATTGGATGTACTGTACTAAAAATTTGATATAGGATGTACTATTGAATCTTTTTAATTAGACGTCTGAAATTTGATGGCTTGCGCTAGAGGACTACGTACTGCATATGGACCAACATATAGTACCATATTTTATTCATGATGCAGATATTCATAATGAGTGCCAACGTTTTCGCGAAACGTGGATTAAGTTCCGTTTCACTTAATTTCTGGGACTCAATATGTCCAATTTCTAGCAAAGGTCATGTCGATTGTTTTTGTATTTTTTTTACTTTTTATGGACGATCTACTTAATTATATTTTCCTTCGGGTGGACAATACTCACTCTTAATCCACAAATTGAGATGGGATTTGTTCTGAGAATAGGACACCGACTATTGTCGTACGGGGTCGTCCTTCTTCTTTTCTTCCTCTTAGACTTTGGTAAAGCAGGAGGAGAAGGTGAAGGACGACCATCACCAACAATCAAAATTACAGTGAGTGAGTGAGTGTACACCATATATACAACCACTTGAGAGATGAACCGGCTGTTGTCGTAGGGGATTGTTCTTCCCTCTTTTCCTCCTCTAAGACCTTGGTAAACAGGAGACCTTGGTAAAGCAGGAGGAGAGGGGGAAGAAGGACCATCACCGACAGTCGAAATTACAGTGAGTGAGTGTACACCATATATACAACCACTTGAGAGATGAACTGACTGTTGTCGTAGGGGGTCATTCTTCTTCCTCTTCCTCATCTGACCTTGGTAAAGCAGGAGGAGAGGGTGAAGAGCGACCATCACCGATGGTCGAAGTACCCACTTAAGAGCGAGAAGTGTTCGCCCGAAGGACAGATATTGACTGTTGTCGTAACAGTTCTATCTTTTTTATTCTCATAAACCAGCTTTCATGAAAAATGACTTTTATCCAAATGTCAACTTTTTTAATGCGATTTAGATGGAGAAGCCGAGATGCCTCATTAGGACTCATACAGCAGGCCAGTAAGCATTCGGGTTTTCGGGGATTTCGTCGAGTCGGGCAGGAAGCTTGCGCGGTTGCGTGTGGGAACCTGCGTGGTTGCGCGGGAACAGGCTCACCAACGATTCATTGGCACCTCTTCGAGCCAAAGCGTGGCCAAACGAAACTTCTGTGCGGTGCTCAAGCTTGCACTCGAAGACTCCGGCGACAACGCGGTGACAAGACATGCGAGAGGAGGATGAAATGACACGTACACATACGGTTAATAAAAAAACGTTTGCGATTTAATTGCCTAGCACTGCTGTTCTCTATGCAGCGTCACGAACGATTGTTCGCCCACGATGTGATGTGAAACGCGATGCCGTTTCATATCACGCCGCAGGCTCGCAACCGCCGGCCGGCTTGTAGACGACCATTCCCTATGTGTTCAACTGCTCTATGCGTGTGTTGTTCACGGTTGAAGCGGCTGCGGTGCGCTCTTCTCGCGTCCCTCTGCGCGCTCTCTCCTTGCGTCCCTCTGCGCCCGCTCTGCTCGCGTTCCTAACGTTTAACAATAAAACTAGGAAAAAAACCTAAACCCTATACTAGACGACCACCTCGTACGCGTGGCCGCCCTGCCCTGCCGCACCGCCGCAGTCGTCATCGCCGTCATGGTCCCTCCAGCTGCGAAACGGCGCCGGAGGGCCGCGACTGCCTGCCGCTTGCGGAGGAGCCGCTCCGCCTCCTGCTGCGCGGTGTGGAGTGCCGCCGCGGCCACTGCCGACGTTGCCTTTGGCGCCCTGGGGGCGGCCTTGTCGCGACCGGCGTTGGCAGAGCAGTCGCTAAGAGACCACTCTTCGCCGATCTTGGCGAGCTCGCCGTCAAGGCGGCGGTGGCGCCTGGCGGCCGTCTCCGCGATGATCACGGAGTGATCGAGCGCCCATGCGGCAACGAGGTCAGGGTCGTTGCGGACCTAATCCGGCGCCACGTCGCTCTTGGCGAACGCAGAGCAGCGACCGGCATTGCGCCGGTCGTAGCTCGCCTGCTGCCTTGCCGCGCGCTCCGCCTCAGATACGATAGCCCTCAAGCCCGAGGCACCGCCGTAGCCGCCTCCTCCGAGGTAGTGGAGGAAGCGGCCCCGCGCCTTCTTGATCGCGGCCGGCAGCTCCTCCTTAGCAGCGAGGCGGTGGCGGCGCGGCGGCGATGAGGGCGCGTACATGCGCCCGTACCGGCTGCGCGGCGTGGACGCCGGCTCGTCCTTGACGCTGCATCGGATCTGGACGCCGCGGTGGTGCAGGGTCGACGACGGCTCTTCCTTGACGGGACGTCCGATCTGGAGGCCGCGGTTGCGCTGGGGCGAGGCCGGCTCTTCCTTTAACGCCCGGAGTGGGGACGCCGGCTCGCGCTTCACGCGGTGGCGCGGCAGGGACGGCGACTCCTCCTTGACGCGCGCCGGTGATGGTGGCGACAGGCCCATGTGACGGAGCGAACGCTCCATCATTATCTCCATCTGACGGACGAAGTCTTCGTCTGTCACAGCGGCCTTCGAGGGGAGTCGGGGCGGCTGCTGCGGCGTCTGGTCCTCCTCATCACCGGAGGAGATGACAATTGATGTCTACTACGCAACTTTTATTCTTGTAGACGTTGTTGGGCCTCCAAGTGCAGAGTTTTAAAGGACAGTAGCAAATTTCCCTCAAGTGGATGACCTAAGGTTTATCAATCCGTGGGAGGCGTAGGATGAAGATGGTCTCTCTCAAACAACCTTGCAATCAAATACAAGAAATCTTGTGTGTCCCCAACACACCCAATACAATGGTAAATTGTATAGGTGCACTAGTTCGGCGAAGAGATGGTGATACAAGTGTAGTATGGATAGTAGATATAGGTTTTTATAATCTGAAAATATAAAAACAGCAAGGTAGCAGGTGATAAAAATGAGCACAAACGGTATTGCAATGCTTGAAAACAAGGCCTAGGGTTCATACTTTCACTAGTGCAATCTCTCAACAGTGCTAACATAATTGAATCATATAACAATCCCTCAACGTGCGACATAGAATCACTTCAAAGTTCCTATTAGCGGAGAACATAAGATGAAATTGTTGTAGGGTACGAAACCACCTCAAAGTTATCATTTCCGATCAATCTATTGAGCCATCCCTATAAGTGTCACAAACAGCCCTAGAGTTCATACTAAAATAACACCATATGACACGCATCAACCAACTCTAATGTCACCTAGATACTCCAATGTCACCACAAGTATCTGTGAGTTGATTATTCGATATGCATCAAAACAACTTCAGATTCATAATATTCAATCCACACAAATAACTTCAAAGAGTACCCCAAAGTTTCTATCGGGGAAAAGAAGATGAAAACGTGCAACCAACCCCTATGCCTAGATCATCCCAAGGTCACGGGAATCTGCGAGTTGATTATCAAAACATACATCAAGTGAATCAATAGAATACCCCATTGTCACCACGGGTATCCACATGCAAGACATACATCAAGTGTTCTCAAATCTGAAATATTCAATCCGATAATAACGAAACCTCAAAGGGAAAGACTCAATTCATCACAAGAAGATAGAGAGGGAAGAAACACCATATGATGCAACTATATTAACAAAGCTCGCGGTACATCAAGATCGTGCCAAATCAAGGACACGAGAGAGAGAGAGAGAGAGATCAACACATAGCTACTGGTACATACCCTCAGCCTTGAGGGTGAACTACTCCCTCCTCGTCATGGTGACCGCTGGGATGATGAAGATGGCCTCCGGTGATGATTCTCCCCTCCGGCAGAGTGCCGGAACAGGGCTCCGGATGAGATCGCTTCGGTACAGAGGCTTGCGGCGGTGGCGTGGAAGTTCCAGGTTTCTTTCTGGGGTTTTCTATATGTATAGGAATTTTTGGCATTGGTTTCACGTCAAGGGGGCCCACGAGGGAGCGACAAGCTCGCTAGGCCCTCCCTACCCCCCAGGGCGCGCCTAGCAGGCTTGTCGCTTCCTCGTGGCTCTTCTGGTCCTTCCACGAAGCTTCGGGGGTCTCTTATGTTCCAAAAAAAACACCAAAAAGTTTCAGCCCAATTCGAGAACTTTTATTTCTACACAAAAAACAACACCATGGTAGTTCTGCTAAAAACAGCGTCAGTCCGGGTTAGTTCCATTCAAATCATTCCAAAACCATATAAAATTGTTGTAAACATGACATGAATACTTCATAAATTATAGATACGTTGGAGACGTATCAACGATCTCCTCCTTGGCAGAGGAGCTGGCCGCCGTGGATGCCGAAGGGCCCGGAGAGCGTGGGCGGCAGCGCCAAGAACCACCGGACAAAGCTTTCCACCGGCCCCGCCTGCCAGCGTGGAGAACCATGACTTCGGCATCGCCGCTGGGCTCGGAGAGGAGGAGGGGCTCGAGCATGGTGACGGGGGAGGTGAGGGGAGCGGTGCTCGGGGAGGGGGAGTGCGCCTCTGTGCCTCACCGGCGCACGGCTTAAATAGTCGTGGCCATGCCACGTGAAGGGACGGTCAGCCCGATTAAATGCGGCGCAGCAGCCGGAGTTGGTTCCTCAGGACGCGGTATCTACATTGAAGCGGCGAAGCCCGAGATGTCATGTCCGTCAGCGCTGCCCTCCCGTTCGATCAAATCACGACATCAATGCTGGCCGCTGCATGCTCTGGGCTTGCATGAATGCGGTGTGGAAAGCAGAGCGGGCGTTCGACGGAATGCGAGGGAGAGGCAGCTGGGGTGTTTTTGGTGTTCCAGCGGTCAGACGCGGGCTTGGGAGTAGTCCTGTCTCCCGCATATCCCCCCCCTACGTTTGTCTTCGGTTTGCGGGAGAAAGTACGTCCGGACCGCCCGGCGGACCGATACAGGCCCGTCTTGGATGGCTTCCACGTTTCGGGACCGCGCGGTCCAGACGTATGCGGGCGGTTTGAGGGTCGACGTTGGAGATGCCCTAAGGGCATGTCCAACGAAAAACCTCCAACCGCCCGCAACCGTCCGGACTGCACGGTCCCAATGTGTTTTGCCATCCAACGCGATCATGTATCGGTCCGCTCGGTGGTACGGACGCATTTTTACCCGCAAACCGAAAACAAAGTGAGGGGTTTTGCGGGCTTCCAGACCGCTGCCATGCCCGCGTCTGGCAATCGTGGCCCACCCAAACTCCTCCATCGCCCGTGTGCTTTCCTGCCCGATGCCTGCTGCCCTCATTCACGCTTGCGTGCTTTCCCGCCCGATGCCTGCTGACCGCATGCACGCCACTGGACCGGGGCCACTCTGCATTGACGCTGGCCCAGAGCGGACGCGACCTCTCACTGTCGGCATTGAAGCGGCACGTCGCCCGAGAGAGCACCCCCCGTTGCATGCCCGACTGCACACGCCTCCTCGCCGCATTCAAGCGCTTTAGATCTCGGGGTAGGGGGTCCCGAACTGTGGATCTCGGATCGGTGGTAACAAGGACAAGGGAGACGATGTTTACCCAGGTTCGGGCCCTCTTGATGGAGGTAAAACTCTACGTCCTGCTTCTGTTTATATTGATGGAGATGTATTGAATACAGAGTTGATCTACCTCGAGATCGTAATGTGTGTCTAACTTCTAGGGCTAGGTGAGCGATATTGCGTTGATGTCCCCCCTACGGGCTAAACCCTATGGCTTATATACACGCCGGGGAGGGTATCTAGGGATACAAAGTCGGTATCTAGGAGAGAGGCGGCAGGAGAGATCTTGGAGTATACGTCAAGTCTTCGGTAGAGACAGTCTCGATCACGCTTCCTGTGTACGGCCTCCAGAGTCCATCTTGATCACGTACGAGGGCCCCTCGGCTCATCCGAGGAGACGGGCCGGCTGGGCTAGCACCCCCTAATCCAGGACACCGTCAGTAGCCCCCGAACTGGTCTTCTATGCCGAGGACAATCACCTCGGATCCAACGTCCTTGGCTCGAGAGACGAGTTCCCCTTCATATCTCATCTTCTCTTAATGGAGTGCTGACATCCGAGGTCCAACCGAGCTTGCACCCTGCCCGAAGGGGGTAGATATATTAGACTCAAAGGCCTGTTGCTCAGGTATGAACGGTCCAATCTGGCCTGACAACTTTATCGAAGAGGCTTGCCCCATGATAGGTCGAGCAGTTACTGCCTCCCCCCTAAATCGTGGTTCGAGGCAGCCTTTTACTGGCACGTCCCCTCGAGGCAGAGATCGTGCCTGTTTTCTTAGGGATATCATCAAGATTTTGTTTCCCCCCATATGCTCAACGGCATTTTTGATGGGAATAGCGAGTTTATCGGCGCAGCGAGGGGGACTCTTGGCCTTTCACAGGCTTATAAGAGCAAAAAAGGAGGACAGCGCCACCGACCACGCTCCCATTCCCCTCCTCTACTGCTTCGTCTAGCTCCAGTGCCCATATCCATCCTGCTCGCCTTTCCCTTTCGCGTGTCCAACCTCCACCACCAGCCATGGCCGACACCCTCAAGGGGCACTGGGGCGGCTCCATCTTGATGGCCGCGACCATCTCGGAGCTGCGCAACGCGGGGTATCTGACCCCCGCCATCGCCGCCCATGCTCCGGCGGCTGGCCAGCTGGTGCCCGCTCCCAACGCCGGGGAGCAGGTAGTCTTTGTCCAACACCTCATCCGAGGCTTGGGGTTCCTACTGCACCCCATTGTGCGCGGGGTAATGTACTACTACGGGCTAGATTTCCACCACATGGCCCCCAACTCTGTTCTTCACCTCGCCGCCTTCATCACGGTCTGCGAGGCCTTCCTCCGCTGCGGGCCGCACTTCGGCTTGTGGCTGAAGCTCTTCGGGATTAAACCGAAGTCCAGCAGCTCGGACCTCGCGGAGTGCGGAGGAGCCATGATCAGCAAAAACCAGGGGGCCACCTGGTTCAAGGGCACCTTCATCAAAACGGTTAAGGAGTGGCAGAAAGAGTGGTTTTACATCACCGAGCCGCTCACCCCTGGTCAAACCGAGGTCCCAGCTTTCTCAACCGGGCCTCCCAAGAAGCTCAAATCCTTGAAGGAGAACTGTGTCGCCTGGGGGAACCCAGAAGTGGTGGAGACCCTGATCGACAGGATCTTGTGGTGGTCCACCACGGGGAAGGTTGAGCTAGCCGACGTCATCAACGTCATGCTCAACCGCCGCATACTCCCTCTCCAACTTTGGGCTACCCCGATGTGGGCACAAAAGTCCAAGAACATGGACACCATCACCACCTTCTTCCGCTCCACTTTGGCCACTATGTGGACGAAGCTCATGAAGCTGGCCAAGGACAAGATCCCCAAGGAAGGGAAGGACCACGGCCTCGAGCACGACTATGAAGCTCCCTCGGTAAATGATCTTATCCATCAATTATCAATTTTGTCCTCTGCACCGAGGAGTAGTGTGCTAATGAATCGCAACGATTGATGTTTCGCAGAAGTGGTTGGCCTGGGTGCAAGGAGTGCGATGCCCGGCCCCACTTCTAGAGGAGCCTCCGACTCCCCTGCTCGGCGCTCCTGACCGAGGAGCCACACGTGGTGGCCCCCAAAGGGACGAAGTCCCAGAGGGGTAGGTCAAGTAATCGGACTCGGGGGACTTCGGTCACCCGGTCCGAAGAGACCCACACCTCCGCCGCCCAAGGAGGCAACGTAGAGGAGGGTGAGGAGGAGGAGGTCCCCCCCTCCCGAAGGGGAAAAGGTCAGCGTTAGAAGACGCCGACGTGGGCATGCCGCCGAAGGGCCCAAAGAGGCCGAGGCGAACCTCGTCCGGGGCTGCCAACAAGTCGTCGGAGAGAGCCGAACTCTCCGGTGACTCAGAAGAAGACCTCCTCCCTGTGGGGAGGAAGAAGCCGGCGCCTCGAGGGTAAGCCGTCATCTTTGCATCCCGTCTTTTAATTTGACAAGTTATTTCTAGGCATGGGGAAACTTACAAGGGCGTCTTTTCTTATGTAGTCCACCGAGGGTAATCCCCAATGGTTCCTCAAACGGGTTGCCGACCGCCAGCGGGACTCTAGAGCCCGCTGATCCTCCCCCGGCGCATGACGGGCTAGGGGAGGCAACATCCACCTTGGTCCCTAGCGTTGACACGACGGGGGCCGACGAGGTGGCCATCATGGCCGAGGTTAACACCTTGGCCCAACAGGACCCGGGGGAGAAGCGTCCCGCAGTCATCGACGAAGGGCTGGGCCAGTTATCGGTCCAGCCAACATCTACCTCGGCTCCGCCGCCCCAGGTGGAGGCTACCCGGATAGATGTATCCGAGGTCCTCCCTCCACCCCAGCCAACTGCCCAAGGACGGGCTGGTGTGGGGTGGACCGAGGAGATGGAGGACGCCCTGAAGGGCTCCTCCATCAAGGAAGAGCACCGTGCCTTGATAGGCGTGGCGCTGCAGGGCTACCGGTCCGCAGGGGCCGGCCTGCATGAGGTTCTCAAGAGCCTCGTAGCAGGTTGCGAGGTACGCTTTCTATCTACGCATTCAGTTTAATTTGTTTATTTGAGCTTTTTTAAGTTATGAGTTTGTCCGAGGACATAAGAGTACAGCCTGCTAACCGGCTTAGTGAGTGAGTAGCCCCCGAGCCCGAAGTCGGTTTCAAGAAATCGGCATTGGGGTCGTTTGATTAAGTAGGAACCCGTTAAGTAGCCCCCAGGGCGCTGCTTGAGGCGGCCGCCCTAGAACCTTTTAGTGATTTAACTGCTCCCTTTGTAATAAGGATCTTTTTGCGCCAGGTTTCGACCTCGGTTCCGGACTCCGTCTCTGAGGAGATTTTGGAGATGAACTGGAAACTTGAGAGGTCCCAGGAGGAGCTCATCCTGGCGAACCAGAAACTCGAGCAGTCTCAAGGTAAGCAAGTTCAAACTTGCCCTGTACTTTGGACGAAGGAGGTACGATATGTTTTGTTAAAGAAAAACAACTAAGGCCGAACTATTTTGACAACAGCAACGTTAGCGGAGCTGGAGACGCTCAAGGCCGAGCTCGAAGGGACTTGGTAGGAGGACCGGCAGCAGGAGGCTGCTGCCGCCGCGGCAGAGAAGGCCCGGGCCGCCGAGAAGGCGGCCGGGGAGAAGCACCAAGCGCGGGTGCTAGAGGTTGAGGAGACCCTGAAGGGCGTGTTTGAAGCACGCGTCAAGCTTCAGGAGGAGGGGCAACGAACAAAGGAGGAGCTCGAGAAGCTTCAACTTGCCCACTCCAAGCTCAAGACCTCGGCCCGAGCTGACCGCGAGGTGCTCCAGCAAGTGGAGCAAATCGCCTCGGGTAAGCTATTTTTGCTGCAGTGTTCATTTGGCAGCAAAGGGTGTGTCGAGCTCACCCAGTTATGGCTTTCCGCAGAGGTCTTTGCGGATCTTCCATAGAGCGCGGCGGATGCGGCGGCATACTTCGGCCAGCTAGCGGGCCACGAGGCGGAGAAGGCTTTTTGGGGGCAATTCCTGGGGTCGCCGTCTGCACAGCAGCTGGTGGAGTTGTTTCGCATGACGAAACCGGCGCTCCAGGACCTCTGCATCGCGTTGTGGCCCGCCGAAGCCATGCCGAAGAGCCTCTTCGGCCTTACGGCCCGTCTCCGAGACGTCGTGCCCTGCGTGAACCACTGGAAGAAGTCCGCGTGCTTTGAAGGAGCGCGGAGGGCATACGCCTGCGTGAAGGCGCACTTCCGAAAGGTTGATGCGGTAACATGTGCCGCGGGCCCTCCTGCCGACAAGCCGCGCACCGCCGAGCAGTTCTTCGCCGAGGTGGAGGCGGGAGCTCGTACCACAGAAGCCATGTGTCCAAAGGACACTATGTATTTCTAGATAGTACTTCGGAATGCCGAAGTGTATGATGTATAAAACTTTTATCTTTTTGGTTGAATGAAGATGGCTTTAAATTCCATGTGTGTTTTATAATTAATTTTTCCTCCGATATGACTGTTTTAAAATGAGAGTGGCCAGTCGTCGGCTTCAGCCCCAGTGTAGGTCATACAGAGGGTGTTCCTTAAGGCACACTTGACCCTTAGCCGACGTCTCGGTACCTGGAGGTGGTCGGTGCTTTATAGGAACTAGGCAATTAGACTATAGTGGCTTTATACCTTTCACTTAGTCATAGGAATTTGACTGTGGGGGCTGATGACCAGCCCCCGGTGTGGGAAGTGTTCGGCCAGGTCGGCCGAGGTCTAGGCCATGACACACTTCGGCTAGGAATGAAAGCCCTTCGTTTAACACGGGTGATCTCTATCGTCACACCGCTTGACGCGGTCTACGGATGGCGGACCAGTTTATGCATACCTAGATAGTCAGTTTTCGGCTTTCTCCACTGAGGTGCTATGCCAATTGACCTGGCAGCGCAATCGCAGTGGTTCTCCCATTATGCCCTTAGCCGAATTCATCGGAAACGTAAGGGGTACACATAGGAGCCGGGCAACCCAACTATTGACCAAAATCTAGGTTCGAAACTGATGCATATAAGACCAAAATCCAAGACGCCGAATACTTCGGACTTGTTATACAATTGTATCTTTTTTAGAGAACTTCTTCGTCCCACAGGGGCCATGCTGATAAAGAAATATGATAGAGACCTTGAAGGGGCATAGTTTCTTTATTTCATAATTTCAAGCGTGTACATACCTAGCTGCGGCGAGAGGAATTGAAAGAATACAATGTAAAAAGTGAAGAGGAATAAACAGGGCGGATATTTGTTAACAGATTTTGAAGAATTCGGGCCGCTACCTGCGCACGTCTGTGTTTCCGAGCTGTTGACCAGATGTTCACCATTGATGGTGAGGAATTTTTGGAGGTTGATGCCTTTCCGGCCCTTTATATGCTTCAAGCGTTTGATTGACCGAGCTCCTTTAGACGAGACGTTGCCGAAGTCCGTTCTGTTGTTGAAACCACAGTAACGTAGTCATCTTTGGCTGTTTCTTTTACAGAAACTTGCCTGTGCAGGGGCTCGAAGCCATGTCTTTGCTTGGTTGAACTGTGCCGACGTTTGAGTAAATTTTTGGCTCCTCGAGGGCCTAGGGAATCTTCAGTGCGAAATTATGCACTCTGGGGACATAGTGCCCACTCCAGAGAGGGCACGCGAGGAGCCCGCATCCCTATTTCGGGTGCAGGGGTACCTGACCGAGGTCGATTTGTGCAGCCCGGAAGCGCTTCAAAGAGCAGGCGGCGCGTTTATCGCTGCGGGCTGCCTCCTCGGACACTTGTACCTCGGCTGCGAAAGCCGCGGTCTGTTCCTCTGTCCAAAGTGAACGTTCGGTGTTACCATTGACTGTGATAACGCCGTTAGGTCCCGGCATTTTGAGCATGAGGTAGGCATAATGCGGGACTGTGTTGAAGCGTGCAAAGGCCATGCGCCCGAGGAGCGCATGGTATCAACTTCGGAATGGGACAATATCGAAGATTAACTCCTCGCTTCTGAAGTTCTTGGGCGAGCCGAAGACAACCTCTAGGGTGACCGTTCCAGTACAGCGGGCTTCGACGCCCGGAATTACACCTTTAAAGGTGGTGGAGCTTGGTTTGATCCGAGATGAGTCGATGCCCATCTTCCGAACTGTGTCCTCGTAGATGAGGTTGAGGCTGCTTCCTCCGTCCATCAGGACGCGTGTTAGATGATAACCATCAACAATAGGGTCCAGGACGAGTGCCGCCGATCCGCCATGCCTGATGCTGGTCGGATGATCGTGCTTGTCAAACGTGATCGGGTAAGCCGACCATGGGTTATACTTCGGGGCGACGGGCTCCAGCGCGTATACATCTCGAAGCACACGCTTCCTCTCCCTTTTAGGGATGTGTGTGACATAGATCATATTTACCTCTGTTACCTCGTCAGGAAACTTCTTTTGGCCTCCATTATTGGGCCGCCGAGGTTCATCCTCATCTTCGCTACGGTGTTGGGTTTTATTCTGACGCTCTGCCGCTAGCTTGCCGGCTTGTTTAAAGACCCAGCAATTCCTGTTAGTGTGGGTTGCTGGTTTTTCCTGAGTGTCGTGAATTCCATATGGGCGATCCAGGAGCCTATCAAGCTGGCTAGGTCCATCTTTGTTCCCTTTAAAGGGTTTTCTTTTCTGCCCGGATTTAGGTCCGGTGAACCCTGCGTTGACCGCAGCGTCCTCAGTGTCGCTTCCGCCATTTTTATACCTGCGCTTATTTTTGTTGCGCTTGGGTTTTCCATTGGCGTCACGAGTTTCCGAGGTGCCTGCCTCGCCATTATGAGTACTACGGGCGAGCCAGCTATCTTCTCCCGCACAAAAGTGAGTCATTAGTGAGGTCAGGGCCGCCATAGTCCTCGGCTTATCCTGGCCGAGTTGACGAGCCAACCATTCATCTCGGATATTGTTTTTAAATGCGGCGATGGCCTCAGCTTCGGAGCAGTCTATAATCTGGTTTTTCTTGGTGAGGAACCTGTTCTAGAATTTCCGGGCTGATTTGCCTGGCTGCTGGGTGACACGGCTGAGGTCATCAGCGTCCGGAGGCCGGACATATGTGCCCTGGAAGTTTGCTCGACAAGCGTCTTCTAGGGCCTCCCAGCTACCGATAGAGTGGGGAGGGAAGTTGTTAAGCCAATGCCTCGATCGGCAGATATTTAAGCTTGAGCGGCAGATATTTAATGGCGTGGAGATAATCTCCGTTGGCCATGTGTATGTGTAGGAGGAAATCCTCGATCCAAACTGCTGGGTCCGTGGTGCCATCGTATGACTCTATATTCATGGGTTTAAATGCTTCTCGGAATTGATGTTCCATCACCATGTCTGTGAAGCAGATTGGGTGAGCCGGACCTCGGAACCGAGGAGCATCTCGTCGGAGGTCGGGAGAAAGCCGTGAGTAGGCTTGATCTCGGGCATGGCCGTTCCTGTCCACCCAGGCATCGTAGCCGTCAAGCCCAGCAGGCGCGTGTCCCTTTGATCCATAGATGGACCGAGGGGGAGCCTTGTTTTCCTCAATGCGATGTCTAGCGTCATGAGGATCTAAGTAATCCACGGGGTCCTTGCCGTAATGGGGTGGAGGTGGCCGTTCACTGAGGTCTTCTCGTCTTGGCCTGTCCCGGCCCCTAGGGGGTCGGGTGAGGTCGTCAGCGAGCTCCTCGTCGAACTCCGGCAAGAGATGCCTACGTGGGTATGATTTCAGCGCACTTTGGCGCCGGTTCTCCATGTCTTGCTCGGCGGAGAGCACTTTGATCCACTTTTCATTTAGTGCATCGGTATTGGCCTGCAGCTGCTGCTGCTTGCATTTCATGCTCCGGGCTGTCGCAACAAGGCGCCGCCGGAAGCGCTCTTGTTCGAAAGGGTCTTCGGGGACTATGTAGTCCTCGGTTCCGAGGCACTCGTCCTCCTCGGATTCCGGCATGTAGTTGTCGTCGGCCCCTTCGAAGAGGTCATCGGGATCTGAGTCCCTGAGAGGTCGGTCTGGTGTGCCGTTCCTTACCGGGGAGGCTTGAACGTCCTCTTCACGGTTGCCGTCCTCCGCGTCGCCGTTATTGGCTGTCGCGTCATTACCACTGGGTTCCCCGTTAGGACCCCTTTGGCATCTTCGCCGACGTCTTGGAGGGGATTTGGGGGTGTCCACCATGTAAACATCGTAGGTGGACGTGGCGGTCCATCTGCCCGTGTTTCCGGGGGCAAGGTGTTTTCGATGGGGCCATCAGCATCTTCCTCCATGTCTGAGGCCTTGCCATAGTCCAGCACGTCGGTTAAATCGTCGACCGTGGCGACTAGGTGGGTGGTGGGTGGGATGTAAATTTCCCTATCGTCGGCTTTAAGTCCGATCTGATTGTAAACCGAAGTCCTGTCGTCCGAGATGGACATGCTCCGGATGCGATCAAGCATCTCATCGAGGTGAGATAGCTCTTCAGGTTTCATTGATGCGCCATAGGCAGGGCTGGCTCGAAGTACGCCCGGCGTGTAACTTGGCGCGTCTTCGGTGCGAAGGGAATCCGAACGCAATTATGGGTTCTATGCCGAAGCCAGCTCTATCACTGACGTAATTTCGGAAGTGGGGGCCGGATCTATCTCCGGGCTGACGATCGGAAGGAAACTGGCCGGAGTAGTCACGTCGGGGGTCTCCACAGGCGCCGCGACGGAATTCGGTTCCGGAGTTGAGCTTCCAGCACCGGCTGAGTTCTCAATCCGGTCGGGAGTCCATCCCGATAGGATGTGTTCACCGTGGGAATCCACAGTGTATTCGAGGCCACTAAAGGTCACGATCCGACCTGGGGCGTAGTTCTCGATAGAGGTCAGACGACCCATCGAGTCGGCGCGAAGTACCATGCTGCCGAAAACAAAGAGCTGGCCGGGGGCGTAAACGTCCCTACGGCCGTTGGTGCAGTTGATCTGCAAGTGAGCCATCGATCCTTCTGGTGATCGCGCAGCGGAACTCTCAATGAAAGCACCAGTGTCGGTGTCAAAACTGGCAGACCTCGGGGTAGGGGGTCCCAAACTGTGGATCTCGGATCGGTGGTAACAAGGACAAGGGAGACGATGTTTACCCAGGTCCGGCCCCTCTTGATGGAGGTAAAACCCTACGTCCTGCTTCTGTTTATATTGATGGAGATGTATTGAATACAGAGTTGATCTACCTCGAGATCGTAATGTGTGTCTAACTTCTAGGGCTAGGTGAGCGATATTGCGTTGATGTCCCCCCTACGGGCTAAACCCTATGTCTTATATACACATCAGGGAGGGTATCTAGGGATACAAAGTCGGTATCTAGGAGAGAGGCGGCAGGAGAGATCTTGGACTATACGTCAAGTCTTCGGTAGAGACAGTCTCGATCACGCTTCCTGTGTACGGCTCCGGAGTCCATCTTGATCACGTACGAGGGCCCCTCGGCCCATCCGAGGAGACGGGCCGGCTGGGTTAGCACCCCCTAATCCAGGACACCGTCACCGCTCCTCCCGCGCCTGCGGCCACGCCATCCGCCATCAATGTTGGCGGAACCGCGCGCTGCCGGCGGAGAAAGAAGCCGGGTTCGCGGAGATCGACGAGGCGGCAAGCACGTCCGAGGCCACCGCCGACAGCGAGGAAAAGTAGACCATGGGAGGCCGCCGCTGCTTGGGTCCCACGAAGGCCACCACCACCGCATCGCCGGTGTGCACAACTGGTGACTTTGCCTCTTCGCGGAGGCTGAGCCACGATGACCATCTTCCCCGCCCCTAAAACCAACTCTGATCGTTGCTTGGCTACTCGTCCCCTTCCGCTGAAGCACATTCGTCCGGGGCTCCAGTCCAATGAGTGTCGGACCCGAACATAGGGAATACATGTCGTGGGAATGGAGCTCCGCCGCGGTCGGCATTACACTAAGTTAGGTTAGACTAGCCTAGTCCGGTATAATTTAGTTAAAATATATCTGAAATGTAAATGTTTTCGTTCGGTTTATATGAAAATCAGCCGGTTCACAAGAATTTCGTCCGGTCTGTTGAAATGTCGTTTGAATTGCATGCGGATAGCATTGGATGGCCATCTATTGTATCCGTGTCCGTGGACTGATGCGGTGTCTGTTCCAGGGGTCAGTGTTGGAGATGCTCGACCATTCCGTGGACGGATGCCACGTCAGTTTTAGGGGTCAGCATGGAGATGCCCTAAGAAAGCAATTACTCCAAGCAATGTCCACGACGCTGAGGCCGTACAGCACTGTTTACCAACACTGTGAGCTCGTGCGCCCAGCTTTTCGTAAAAAAGCAATTACTCCAAGCAGTGTCCACGATGCTGAGGCCGTACAGCACTGTTTACCAACACTGTGAGGTCGTTCGCCCTGCTTTTAGTAGCTGGAAACATTGCTGAGGCCGCACAACAATGTTTCGAGCGCCCTGATTGGAGCGGCACAAGTATTTTACGCGAGTTTTGTCGTACGGTTCCCTAGATCCAGTTTATCGGCATAGCAATGTTGCAACCGGGCCCGGTGCAGCTGGTGCGGTGTTTGCTTTGCGCTGACACCCGCATTAGCGTTGCGAGGGTGTCCTCCATCTCGCGTCCTCTGTGCTCGTCAATAAGCTCGTCCACCCTGAGGCTAGTACAAGTATGTTTTCTTTTTTTCAAAAAATCTTCATATACTTTTTTTTCAGGGCAACTTCATCTATTCATCAAACATTATAACAGTACAATGAATACCAAAAGTGATAAAAATTACATCCATGTCCTTAAACCGTCTAGCAATGAGTACAAGCACTCGAGCGAGCCGAAGGCGCAGCGCCGTCATCGCCTCTCCCTCATCAGAGTCGGCTAAACCTTGTCATAGTACACAGTCAAAAAGTCGTTGTGCTAAGGCCTTGTACCACTAGTGGAAAAACGGGATTTAGTCCCGATTGGAAACGGCCTTTAGTGCCGGGTCATCAACCGGGACAACTAAATTGGGACTAAAGGCCCCCACCCTTTAGTCCCAGTTGGCCACGACCCGGGACTAAAGTCCCTCCACGTGGTCGCGAGCGCGCGCCGGGGGCTGGAGGACCTTTAGTCCCGGTTGGTGACACCAACCGGGACTAAGGCCCCTCCACGTGGCCGTGAGCTAGCGCCGGGGGCTGAAGGACCTGTAGTCCCGGTTGGTGCCACCAACCGGGACTAATGATTTTGTGTTGGGGTTTAGGGTTTTAGGGTTTAGGGTTTATGGTTTATTTTTCCTTTTCATTTTGTGTTTTCCATTCAATTCTTTTTCATTTCAAACATATTTTACGCTACTATATACTGTACACGTTATGCATATAAAATATAATTTCTCGTACGACCATACATATATCATATAATTTCTCGTACAACCATACATATATATATATATATATATATATATATATATATATATATATATATATACAATTTGGTATATACAATTTCTCCTACAATTTGCAGATCATTACATGCAGGCATTAGGTGCAATGGTATTCTCCGCTTTCAGATATGACCTCCGTAAGCAAAAATCCCGCAATTTCCTCTTGAATTGCTCGTATGCGGTTCTCTGGTAGGAGCTTATCCCACATCTCGTCAATCTTTAAAGAAGGAGATAAATATGAATATATTAGTTGTGTGTATATATATATTAGATCATCATAAAAAAAATGTGAATAGTGTTTACGTACCCGAAGTTGTCTTACATCTCTGCGCCATTCGGTCATAATGCGAATGTTCTCGCAAACGTAGTATGCACATAAATTAGTCCCCTGTTGCTGCCTCATGCACTTTGCGAGAATATAATTCAATCAGATAATAATCAAGCATGATAATGGTATTGAAACTAGAATTAAATAAAATGCGCAGACCTAGCTAGTACTACTTAATTACCTTGGTCTGTCGCCATTTCAGTTTCGGTTTCCATTCACCGACAACCTCTTTGATGAACCATTTCCAAACCCTGCCCGGCAAAGAAAATGAATAAAGGAGTTATTAATTACTTGATATCAGGAAATGAACGAAAGAGGCCGATATAGTGCGATAATGATTGAAATTACCTGTCGAGCATCAAAACCACGCTGGTGTATTCTCGAGGGTCTTTACCTAGTGAGTCCAGGGTTTCAACAGTTCCAGCGTCAACTCTAATGATTAGCAGAATCTAGTGGAAGCTGCACACACGTTTATATAAGAAGGCATGCATAACTCATCAACTACACTTAACATCGAGTAAGCAAAATAGAATTTATAGTACAAGACAGTAACACTCACTTGAATTTGTAAGGAAAAAGTATTTCTGTTCTGGTACTTAGTTCCTTCATAAACCTTAGCAAGTTCTCCTCTGAGTCTTTGGCGTGGTTTTGTATCATAATTTCATTAATGATATATGGGTCAACGAACCCAATGTCATAGATTCCATCTCTTTTGCATTCGGAAATCTTCATTCTGCATAATAGCGTACAAAAGAATATAGTGAGGATACTTACAGGCAATGAACGAGCTGAGCTAGAGACTTAAATTACAGAAAGAAATCACTTACAGACAATAGCAACTGATGATAGATTTGTCGAGTGCGTCTTGATTGTATAACTGAAAAAATTCTAGAAACTCAATCATTATCTCGTTTTCATAGAAGTAATGCTCTTCCTTGACTTTCACCATGAGCATCTCTCGCCCGTTCTTTACTTCTTTCATGTACCACTCATGCAATCTTCGCATTTGTGTTGATAGATGCGGGACCTGCTCAGGTCTGACCAGAGGGTTCCCGGGGACATATTTCCATGCTAATTCAGCCATAGGGACTTCCTCGGTGCCTAGGAGTTGATCAGCACTGATACCAAAGTGTTTAGCAGCGTCGGTTACCTTATCGGTAATCACCTTGAGTGGGGGGGGGGGGTCGATTGCATTGCCTGTTCTCCGAGCTAGGGAACTGTTTTCCCGCTTTTATTACTACTTGTACGTCTCGACTGTTGCATTTGTTCCTGATATGACTTCCTAATAGAGCATTCATAGTCTGATGGCCTATTCTGCACATGTGCCGGGGCTCGCTCTAGAAGTTCCACAAAGTTCTCTACGGTTTTCGCAGGTATTATCTCCTTTGGCGGTGGGGGCGGTTTCGGTGCTAAATGGGACTTCTCTTTGGAAGCCACGACCGCTCTGGTTTCCTCATCAGTCATCTCGTAAGCTAACTTCTTTTTGGCAGGAGGCTCGTCGTTGGCTTTCTTCTTCGGTGCTCTCTTCCGCTTTTGGCCCTGCTTCTGGGACATAGGGGGTGGAGTCGGCTGACGCGGCGGAGATCGATATGGCGCACTCGCGCTGGGCTTCGTCTCGAGGTGGGCTGGAGTCGGCTGACGCGGCGGACTTAGAGGTGTATTGCTACTCGGAGGAGTCAGTGGCCTTGGCGCCGAGTTTGGAAACACGATGCATTCCTTTCTCCATTCAATGACACCACGTATGACTTCTCCCAGTGTCTGCTCCCCTTCACCTCTAGGAATGTCAAGCTCTAGTGAGTCATATCCCGACAGAACTTCATCCACCCCGAGACGAGCATAGCCAGCTGGAATTGGATTGCCATGGATGGTTGCTTCAGGTGCATTCGGTAAAGCAGAGCCGATCGCCACCTTCATGGATATGTTCTTCATTTTCTGGTGTAGCTCACAACTTGTCCTCTCTTTAATATCATCCACGGGGTAGCGAGCCAGCAGTGCATCATCGGCCCGGACCCCCGTGGAACCCATGCTGCTTTTCTGCATAGATGGGACGGTACTATCCAATGTTGGATCTGCTTGCTCCTGCCGCGGAGACGCCCTTTGCTGGCTAATTGTGTCGATCTGCTCCTGCTGCTGCATTAACATGCGTTCCAACTCCGCGTTCTTTGTTTATACCTTCTGAAGCCGGTCTGCATCCTGCTTCTTTTTTCTCTGACGGCTTCTATAAGTGTCGTTCCACTCCGAAAACCCCTGAACCCACGGAACAACGCCTTTGCCTCGGGTTCGTCAGCCGTGTTCAGGATTCCCGAGGGCGCGTGTAAGCTCGTCGTTCTCTCTCTCGGGCTGGAACAACCCCTTTCGAGCATCTTCTATTGCTTCAAGTAAAGCGTTCGAGGCTGTTTTAAGATCTGCCTTTTCAATAATCTCCCCTGTCGCTGGTTCCAACTTTCCCCCATGCGCATAAAACCAATTCCTAGACCTCTCGGGCCAATCCGCTGTTTTTGGAATGACCCCTTCAGCAAGCATCTTGGCCTCAGCTGCTTCCCACTTAGGCACGCCTCTCTTGTAGCCACCTGTCCCCAGAACATGGTGATACTCTTTTTTCGCAGCATTTATCTTAGTTTTTCTCGACCTTTCCTTAGCTTCATCCGATTCCTTGTACTTCACAAATACGTCCCAGTGATCTTTTATCTTCTCTAGTGCTCCAGTGAATTCTGAAGTCTTCCTTTCTGCCTTGAGGTAGTCGATGTATAATCTTTTCTTCCAGGTCTGGAATTGTGTGGCCATCTTCTTAAGAGCAAACTGCTTGACTTTCAACCGTTTGCCATCTGTGAAACCCTCTGGTAGGTTGAAATGTGACATGAGCATATCCCAAAGCAAATTTTTCGATCTTTCGTCGACATAACTAACTCCTCGATCTTCCTTTGGCTTATTCCATTCTCGAATGGTGATCGGGATGTTGTCCCTAACAATAACTCCGCATTGATTTATAAATGTACGAGCATTCTGTATAGGAGCAATCGGTTCGCCATCTTCTGCAACTTCATCGATGTTGTACTTTATGCCATCGCCCAACTTTTTGGCCCGGCCTCGTACCCTTCTAGAAGATTTGCTCGATCCGGAGGGCTAAAAGAAGAAAGATTCGTTAATATATATATATATATATATATATATATATATATATACAAATCAATTAATACATCTAATGATCACCAGAGGCCTAATATATATATACCTCGCCGGACTTTGTTAATTGTCTAACATTTTCTTCGCCATCATTGTTTGTTTGCCCTTCGTCTCTTGGTTCTTCCTCAAGTCCCTCACCGGAGTCGTTCAGAAATTGTGAGCCGTCATCTGGTTCATTCTCATGGTTTTGGGAGGAGTGTATCATGTCGAAGATGATATCCTCTTCATGGTCTCTGCCGCTATTGTCCATAGCTTAACTAATCCAGAAGAAAGATAAAAGAATTAGAATGCATTCAATAAGCGAAAACTGAATCATAGTATCGAGAAGAACAATACCGGAGATGCAATCAATACATAGCAATCCAGGGAGGTAGGCGGCTGGGTACGAGGTATGATATTGTCTTATTCAAACTCCACATAAGGCATTTCAAATGCCATTTATTCAAATTGTCTTATTCAAATTTCAAACTCCATATAATATAATGCTGTGGATTGTGCTAATGCAACTAGCAACAAGTGCAATGAAGTCCATTTGAACCAAGGGTTCAAATGCAAACTCCAATTTAAGCATTTTAAATGCCATTTAGATGTTTTCACTTATACAGCAAGTATAAGTTGGTTTTTCATGCATGAAAATTATACAGATGGATTCCTTGAATTTTTCTGATAATTTTTCATATATAAATTATTTCATTCTGAGCTACGGTTAATTTTTTATGAATTTTTGAAGTTTAAACAATTTTTTGGAATTTATAAATCATTTCTGAAATATAATTTCGCCAGAATAGGATTATGACGTCAGCATGAGATCATCACTGCGTCAGCAGGTCAACTGGACTGCCCCTGGTCAAATCTGACCAGTGGGGCCCACTGGTCAGTGACTCAGGCACTAACTAAGTTAATTAGGGTTAAACTAAACCTAAACTAAAGATTAGCCAGGGCAGGGCCCACATGTCAGCGACCCGGAGTGGTCAAACCCTCGGTCAAAAGGGGTCAAACCCACCGGCGACTTGACGCCGGCGGGGGCAGACGCGGCGGTGAGCTGCGGGAGTCGCCCTCCGGCGTCCAAATGGACGGCCGAGGCCATCTACGTGAAGCCCAGGCCCGTGTGCATCCAACGGGACGAGCGGGGCTAGCTGGGGTGGCCGGAAATGTCACTGGCATCGACCCAGGTGGCTGCCAGAGCTCGGGTGAGCTCGGGGTCGAGGCTACGGTGGCCGTGGCGTTGCGTGCGCGGCACCTAGGGCATCTACGCGGAGCGGCGAGAGCGTTGGACGTGCGCCCGGGACCAAATGGTCACCGGAGCGTTGGCGGCAGCGAGCGCAGGCGGCGGCGGGTTCGGGCGCAGGTGGTGCGACAGCTATGGCGTGCGACAGAGGAAACAGAGAGGGGGGTTCGAGGGAGAGGCTCACGGTGATTCCAACGGTGCGGACGGCGAGCTCAGAGGAGGACCGGAGCGAACAGGGCGGCGGAGGCGATCTCGGCGGTCGGAGGTTGAAGACGAGCGGCCTGGCGGCGTGGTTCTGTTTCCTTCTCCCGGGCGGTGGCTGGCACCGGGACACCAGTTATATAGCTGCGACCTTTAGTCCCGGCTCCAGCCACGAACCGGGACTAAAGGTCCTTTAGTCCCGGCTCCAGCCACGAACCGGGACTAAAGGCCAACCTTTAGTCCCGGCTCCAGCCACGAACCAGGACTAAAGGTCCTTTTCGGCGGCCCAAATTCCGCGCGGGAGAAGGAACCTTTAGTCCCGGCGGGTGGTTGCAACCGGGACTAAAGGTGTCTTTTTAAAGTGATTCTTTTTGTGTAGAAAACTTTAGGTAAAACTCTTAGAATCACTAGTTTTTATTTTAGTGAATCTTTTTTGCTTTAGGTCACAAAAATTTTAAACTTTCTGTTAGTGCCAGTAGTTTTCAAATTTGAATAGTTTAAATTTGAATTCTTTGAAATTTGTGTGAATCACTAGTTTGTGAATAACTTTAGTTTAAAAATAGATTTTTGAGTGCTTTTTCCTGCTGTTTAATATTAGTGTGTTTTATCAGTATGTTCAATTTGGGAATTTTTAGGATATTTTAAATAGGTGTTTTAATCAAAAACAGATTTTGTTTAGCTCTTTTAGTTTTATACCTTTTTCCTTTGTTTTAATTATTTTAGTTTATGTTTTCTTGTTATTATTTTGCCAAATTATATTATGTTTCTGTTAGTCAACATGAGGAGTTTTAATTTTCATTTTGAAGAAATTATTTGACAGATTCAATTTGTCCATATATAAGAGTTTCAACACATGGTCATGTTCAAAATATTGGTCAAAACCCTCAATTACCCTTTCTGGATATTTCAAGCTTTTGAAATATTTACAAAGGAAATATTCACCATAAATTCCAAGAAAATTCTAGCTTGTCATCTCTGTCCATTTTCTAGTTTGAGCAACTTTACATTGCTAAACATGTCCAAATGAGCTCAAACTTGGTACACCTGCTAAAATGGTCTAAATATTCATCTAGGCCAAGTGGTGCATCAAGGAGAACAAATTAGCTTGGTCAAAGTATGCCAAAACCAATTCTGCCCATTTCTAGGGTTTGACAAAGTTACATTGGCAACTTTCTCCCATTGATCTCAGATTTTTACCACATTGCCAGATGGTCATGAGCATCATCCCCATCAAGTGGCACAAGTTGGAGAACAAGTTAACTTGATCAAAGCTTGTCAAAACCATTTCTGCCCATTTCTAGGGTTTGAAATATTTACATTGCTAAGTTCTTCAAATGAGCTACAAATTTGCACCCTAGCTCAAATTGATACCAAGCTCATTCCTGTTAAATTCCAAAGCCATTGGATTCCTCTAAGTACCTCTATTCATCATCAAACACCTTCTGCCAAAATCTTGTGGTCAATGATTGGGGTACCAAATGGATTCTCCTTTAGCTCAAATTTTTACCAGAGCTGATCCTAGTCATATTCTACCTCCAGTAACTCTCTCTCTTCCATAGCTCAATAATTGAGGGGTGAAAACCCTCACTTTACCTCTCTGGACAGCCACTATAATTAAAATACTAAAAGGACAGGAATAATTGAAAATTCATTACTTAATAAATAATTATTCAAAACTCATGTTTCAAATGCCAAAATGCCCTAGCTTTTTGGTTGGATTCCGACGCTCCGGAGTCCACCTAGGAACACCCAAAACACATATATACCCTAACTCTTACAAAGATTCCCTCCGGTTTGTCCGAAGTGGGACTTTCGAGCTATAAGTCCGGAAACTCACTAGAGAGAAAGTGATGACGGTGAAGCCGGTCACATCCCAGAGTGGCATATTGGGGTATAAAACTTTTTCTTCGCGTGTGTCCCTTGCTTATGATTGCGCCGTAACCATGGAGAATCTTCATCATTTAACAGGATGCTTGGGTCAGTCTTCACTGTGAAGGGAGGAATTTCATCAAACTTTTCATAATCTTCTGACATGTCTGTCTTGTCCTCCACTCCCACGATGTTTCTTTTCCCTGAAAGAACTATGTGGCGCTTTGGCTCATCGTATGATGTATTCGCTTCCTTATCTTTTCTTTTTCTCGGTTTGGTAGACATGTCCTTCACATAGAAAACCTGCGCCACATCATTGGCTAGGACGAATGGTTCGTCTGTGTACCCAAGATTATTGAGATCCACTGTTGTCATTCCGTACTGCGGGTCTACCTTTACCCCGCCTCCTGTCAGATTGACCCATTTGCACCGAAACAAAGGGACCTTAAAAGAACGTCCATAGTCAAGTTCCCATATCTCCTCTATGTAACCATAATATGTGTCCTTTTTCCTATTGTTGTTTGTTGCATCAAAGCAGACACCACTGTTTTGGTTGGTGCTCTTTTTATCTTGGGCGATTGTGTAAAATGAATTCTCATTTATCTCGTACCCTTTGAAAGTCAATATAGTCGAAGATGGTGACTTGGCCAATAAGTACAGCTCATCTCCAACAGTGGTGTTATTCATGAGATGTGTTTGCAACCAACCGCCGAAAGTCGCCATGTGTGTACGTTTAATCCAGGGGTCAGACTGCTCCGGGTTCTTGGAGCGTACAATATCCATGTGGTCCTCGATATACGGAGCCACCAAGGTGGAATTTTGTAGAACTGTGTAGTGTGCTTGAGTGAAAGAATGCCCGTCCATACTTATTACTGAATTCTTTCCTAGCATGCCTTTTCCACTCAGTCTCCCCTCATGCCGCGATTGAGGAACACCAATCGGCTTAAGGTCAGGAATAAAGTCAACACAAAACTCAATAACCTCCTCTGTTTCATGGCCCTTGGAGATGCTTCCTTCTGGCCTAGCACGGTTATGAACATATTTCTTTAAGACTCCCATGAACCTCTCAAAGGGGAACATATTGTGTAGAAATACAGGACCCAGAATGGTAATCTCTTCGACTAGGTGAACTAGGACGTGCGTCATAATATTGAAGAAGGATGGTGGGAACACCAACTCGAAACTGACAAGACATTGGACCAAATCATTCTGTAACCTTGGTAGGATTTCTGGATCGATTACCTTCTGAGAAATTGCATTGAGGAATGCACATAGCTTCACAATGGCTAATCGAACATTTTCCGGTAGAAGCCCCCTCAATGCAACCGGAAGTAATTGCGTCATAATCACGTGGCAGTCATGAGACTTTAGGTTTTGGAATTTTTTTCTCTGCCATATTTATTATTCCCTTTATATTCGACGAGAAGCCAGACGAGACCTTCATACTGCTCAGGCATTCAAAAAATATTTCCTTCCCTTCTTTGGTAAGAGCGTAGCTGGCAGGACCTTGATACTGCTTTGGTTGCATGCCGTCTTTTTCGTTCATACGTTGCTGGTCGTCCCGTGCCTCTGGTGTATCTTTTGTCTTCCCATACACGCCCAAGAAGCCTAGAAGGTTCACGCAAAGATTCTTCGTCACATGCATCACGTCGATTGCAGAGCGGACCTCTAGGACTTTCCAATAGGGTAGCTCCCAAAATATAGATTTCTTCTTCCACATGGGTGCGTGTCCGTTAGCGTCATTCGGAACAGATTGTCCGCCAGGACCCTTTCCAAAGATTACTTTTAAATCCTTGACCATATCAAATATAGCATCACCAGTACGGTGGCCAGGCTTCTTCCGGTGATCTGCCTCACCTTTGAAATGCTTGCCTTTCTTTCTTAAGAGATGCCTGATCGGAAGAAATCGACGATGTCCCAGGTACACATTCTTCTTACATTTATCCAAATATATACTTTCAGTCTCATCTAAATAGTGCGTGCATGCATTGTATCCCTTGTTTGTCTGTCCTGAAAGGTTACTAAGAGCAGGCCAATCATTGATGGTTACAAACAGCAACACTCGTAGGTCAAATTCCTGCTGTTTGTGCTCATCCCACACACGTACACCTTTTATATCCCACAACTGTAAAAGTTCTTCAACTAATGGCCTTAGGTACACATCAATGTCGTTGCCGGGTTGCTTAGGGCCTTGGATGAGCACTGGCATCATAATGAACTTCCGCTTCATGCACTACCAAGGAGGAAGGTTATAAATACAGAGAGTCACAGGCCAGGTGCTATGACTGCTGCTCTGCTCCCCAAAAGGATTCATGCCACCTGTACTTATACCAAACCATAAGTTCCTTGCATCATCTGCAAATTCCGGCCACTTTCTCTCGATTTTTCTCCACTGCGACCCATCAGCGGGTACTCTCAACATCCTGTCTTTCTTATGGTCTTCTTTATGCCATCACAACAACTTGGCATGCTCTTTGTTTTGGAACAAACGTTTCAACTGTGGTATTATAGGAGCATACCACATCACCTTGGCAGGAACCCTCTTCCTGGGGCGCTCGCCCTCAACATCACCAGGGTCATCGCGGCTGATCTTATAGCGCAATGCACCGCATACCGGGCATGCATTCAAATTCTCATACTCCTCACCGTGGTAGAGGATGCAGTCATTAGGGCATGCATGTATCTTCTGCACCTCTAATCCTAGAGGGCAGACAACCTTCTTTGCTTCGTACGTACTGTCGGGCAATTCGTTATCCTTTGGAAGCGTCTTCTTTATCAGTTTCAGCAACTTTTCAAATCCCTTGTCAGATACACCATTCTCTGCCTTCCATTGCAGCAATTCCAGTGTGGTACCCAGCTTTTTCTTGTCATCTTCGCAATTTGGGTACAACAATTTTTTGTGATCCTCTGACATGTGCTCCAACTTCAACCTCTCCTTTTCACTTTCGCAGTTTCTCTTTGCATCAGCAATGGCCTGACCAAGATCATCAGCGGCCTCATCGGATGCCTCTTCTTCAGCTTTCGCCATTGTAGTACCATCGTATTCAGGGAACCTAGGATAGTTGTCATCATCCTCTTCTTCTTCATTGTCTTCCATTATAACCCCTCTTTCTCTGTGCTTGGTCCAACAGTTATAGCCGGACATGAAACCGGACTGAAGCAGGTGGCTGTGAAGGATTTTTGAGGTAGAGTAATCCCTATCATTCTTACAGACACCACATGGACAACACATAAAACCATTCCGCTTGTTTGCCTCGGCCACACGCATAAAACTATGCACGCCATTAGTGAACTCGGGAGAGTGTCGGTCATCGTACATCCATTGCCGGCTCATCTTCATTACACAACATCGAAGTGACCAAATTAATACAAGTTCATACATAAAGTTCATACATACTTCTCATAAAACAACATACAACTATCTAGCTAAAGCATTTAAATGCAACAACAAATGCGATCAAAATCGCAACTAAGGTAATAATTGATCCAACAGCATAATGATACCAAGCCTCTTTATTAATGGCATATTTTCTAATCTTTCTAATCTTCAAGCGCATTGCATCCATCTTGATCTTGTGATCATCGACGACATCGGCAACATACAACTCCAATTTCATCTTCTCTTCTTCAATTCTTTTCAATTTTTCTTTCAAATAATCGTTTTCTTTTTCAACTAAATTTAACTTCTCGACAAGAGGGTCGGTTGCAATTTCCGGTTCACATACCTCCTAGATAAAAATATCTATGTCAACTTGATGGGCATAATTGTCATAAACACGAAATGAAACAAATAGTTATAAAAGATAATATACCACATCCGAATCATAAACCGGACGAGGGCCGACGGGGACGGATATCAAAACCATGGCATTATATATAACAAACAATCATACGAGTAAGAAAATTATACAAGTAACTATCTAAATCATACAAATAAGATTTTTTTTTTACAAAAAGGATAAGAACAAGAGGCTCAAGGTGGTGCCGGCGACGGGACGGCACGGGCGATCGACGGTGGTGAGGATGGGGACGGGAAGGCAATAAGTAAACCACACCTACACATATGCAAACTAAGAAGTTAATTTGAGCTCAAATTGCATATAAATCAAATAAACTCCCACATAATTACTCCCAAACTAAAACCCACAAATCACTATACTTATAGAGCATGAAACGAGCTAAACTAGCAATGAGAGATGAAAGGATGAAGTTGCTAACCTTTTAGAACCCTTCGATAGATGGGGTGCCTCCAATCTTGACAAATCTTGGCAAAAATGGAGGATGAGCTCGAGCTAGGGGAAGGAAACAGAGAGGAGAGAAAGGAAAAGCTTGGACTCGGGCTGGACAAAGCAGCTTTATATAGGGATATCTTTAGTCCCGGTTGGTGATACCAACCGGGACTAAAGGTCTATCTTTAGTCCCGGTGGGTGATACCAACCGGGACTAAAGAGGCTCGCAGGGGCCCCAGCCTGCCGCAACCCCTTTAGTCCCGGTTGGTATCACCAACCGGGACTAGAGGTCCCATTTGAACCGGGACTAATCTTGGCCGTGCCCGCATCCGCTCCTAGCCGTTGGAACCGGGACTAATGCTCACATTAGTCCCGGGCCCAAACCCGGTCAGGACTAATGCTCCGGATCAAAGGTAGGTTTTCTACTAGTGTACAATGCAAAGTGCCTAGGTGAGGTGATTAGAAAAATAAACAATTTTTTCGTGAGCATCGTTGCTTAGGCCTTGTACAATGCTAGGTGCTTAGGGAGGTGCTTAGAAAAATAAACCGAATTTTTCTGAAGCACCGGTGCCTATTCCTACAGGAGAGATGCCTAATTAAGCATCTACCCTGTACAAAGAAGGACCGGTGCTTGAATAAAGCCTGGTTTATTTCTCTAAGCACCCCTCTAAGCACCCTGCATTGTACAAGGCCTTATGACGCTTAGTTAGGCATCCCTCCTAAAGAGATAAGCACTGCTGCTTGAATAAGAATCGGTTTGTTTTACCAAGCACCTCCCCTTAGCACCTTGCATTGTACAAAGTCCAAGGCCCATAAGGACCAGCACACCAGAACAGCAATTGCCGCTGATGAACAGAATCATAGATCAGAAGTATCCAGCCTGTAGATCCATGAATGCAGACGAACGAAAACCGAATATAATCCACGAGGATCCTCCAAAGATTGACACCGAATGAATCACGTGAGATCCGCCGGAGACAAACCTACACACACCCTCCGACGACGTGAGATGCACTGCCGGGATGGGTCCTAAGCGTTGAGAACCTTGTTCCATCTTTAGGAGTCGCCGCCGCCCCGCCATTCTGAGCAAGACACAAACCCTAAACAGACTAAAAAAATCTAAAAATGAAGCATGAGCCCTCCTACCGGCAAGACCCGGGTTCCGTCGCGCCTCAATGACCCTAAGATCATAGGAGACAAGTCTTATAGACGACGGCGCCAGCGGGACGCGGGGAAACCCTAAGCCTGGGAACCTTTCTTTCTTTCTCGGGAAGAACGAAAACACATATAGTTACCCATTTTACTAATTTTGGATCGAAGGGAGTAGTACAACTATGCTAATTCATCATTTTACTGTTGTTGTTGGTTGACAAATTGAACACATAAAATTCGGATGGCTTGCATTGTACAAAGTCCAAGGCCCATAAGTTCCCTTGATTTCTTCGTCCATCTGTGGAGTCTCATAACCGCAGTAGCATACAGAAATTGTTCCACTGCATTTTGGTTTTCGCTGTTCTTTTAGACGTTAGTGTAATTATAAAATCATATATAAATTTGCGATGGACGAATATAAGTCATGTTATGCTCGTGAACTGGTTGGAAGACGTAACCACCCGTTTGACAACAACATTCGATAGCCTGAAAAATTAATTGTAGAGATGGTTGGGACGTCCTCATCATGTTTCCAATTTTTTTTTAGAAAAATGGGATAGGAAAAAGATTTGGACTTACATGAGATCTTGTTTTAATGGATTTGCTCTGACGATTTTGAAGAATATCTCATGTGTTGCACGTAAACAACATTCTCGGCCAACCGACGGAACACTTGGTTTTCCAAGCGCACGCACGCGCACCAAGAGAGATGCCCCTTTGCCCTCCCGGCCACTGCTCCGGCCTCCGGCATTTCGTCACTGATGAGGCATTTGCGTGGAGGCAGTTCAACCAACGGCAAAATAAAGATAGGGGGCCAGACCTCTCCCCAAAACAGAGTGACAGGATCTAGCACCGTAAGAGCCAGCCGGTGTGTGTGATGTGCAAAGGTAGAGGATCCAGGTGCATGGGCAAAAATGACAAAATTGACTTGAGGACGAAAAGAATTCCCAAACTGAACTGTGTTTGAAAAAAATTCACCCAGCTGACCCTTTTGTGCAGCGCCTGACAGTCAGGCGCTGCACTCCACTGTGCGTTGCCTAACTCTCAGGTGCTGCACGCCTGGCCAGCGTAGCATAGTTGGGCCCCGCACCGAGCAGTGTAGTGCCTTGGAGCTAGGTGCTACACTACCATGTGCAGCGCCTAGCTCTTAGGCGTTGCACAATGACTTAAACCGCCGCGGCCCGCCACCCCCATCCGAACCCACCATTACTTCGTTCCAGTAACCGAACCAGAGGAGCACGGCGGTGGCCATCTGCTCTCCCCCTCTCTATCCCCTCTCCAAAATTCTTCCGATCTGAAGGTTTGGGCCGTGGATTTATTTCCTCATTCCTCATACAAGGTAAATTCCTCCGATCCCCTTCTTTATATCCATAAAATCGTTCACTTTGTTTTCAGATATGTTTGCAAGTTAGGGTGAAACCCTTGATTTGGTTGGATTAGAAATTTATATGATACATTAAAATAGTGTTGTGTGATTTAGGATTTCGAGATGATATGCAATCTTTTTGGAACCCTAATGTTGTTGATTTGTATTATCAATCTTGGTTCCATACAAATTTGTACGTATATATGGAAAAGAAGTCACATAGGAAGTCATATTTGGTTGTTGAGCATTATTGTTGCGTATTACATTAGTATTTAACCGTAGTTTGTGCATGTTTTGTTTTTGAGTATATATGGAAAAGAAGTCACATAGGAAGTGTTTTAGGAAGTCACATTTGAACTCTAGTGTTTAAATTTCTTTTAGTACCTAGTGTTTTAGTATGTATACATGAAAAATGCTCGCATGTGAAATAATGAATAGGAAGTGTTTTAGTTTTGTCATGTATGTTTACTGTTTCAAAATTGTAGGATGGTTTGGCTTCTCGAAGATTACTATGACGTTCAACACCGGGCCTACACGATGTTGGAGAAGAAACAGGTAATAATCATAGTAGTTGGTATTTAGAAATATGTGTCTAGTTCAAATAGGCATGCCTATATGTAATCATCTGATTTGCGTGTTTTCTGTTCCTTCAACCTCTGAAGATTCGGTCTCACGGGGTCTCTGGTGCTGTCGTGCCTTACGATGAGCGGTACACACCATACATCAGGCAGACATGACTCCTCCCGTTCATTCAGCTGGTCAGCTGGTCGACGACGAACCTGAATGCTGCAGCAATCACCACGCCTGTTGATCGGTGGAGGACGGAGACGCACAGTTTCCATCTTCGGACCAGGGAGATGAACGTGACGCTCCAGGATGTCGCCTTGATCACCGGTCTTCCTATCGAGGGGAAGCCTCTCTGTATGAGCACCGATTCTGATGGGTGGCGCCAGCAGATGGAGGCCCTTACCGGTATGGCTCCTCCAGAGGCTCCAGTAGAAGAGGGAGAGAAGAGGAAGGAGAGAGTCACAGTCGGAGCTCCTTTCACGTGGATTGTAGCAAACTTTGCGCAATGCCCTCAAGGTGCTAATGATGATGTGATCCAGATATATGCTCGTGTGTACATGTGGTACGTTATCTCCAGGACTTTGTTTGCTGACGCCATTGGCAAGAACGCTCCATGGATGTGGCTTAAGGCGTTGACCGTCTTCGACAACCAATGGAGTTGGGGTTCGGCGGCACTGGCCTACTTTGTACCGAGAGGTAGTCAGTTGTTTGTTTTTCACTTCATTTCTACATTATGAATGCAATCTTGCTCTTGAGTGAACCATGTTTTCCTTTTTGTGCAGTTGGACGATGCTTGCTGTAGGATCTCGAAGGACGGATGTATTGGTGGTTGTATGCTCGTACTCTCGGTATGGAGCTAGGAGCGCCTGCCGGTCGGACGCCCGAAGGACGTCAAGTTTAATGAATGGGACGACAAGGAGGATGAACTACGGCTCCCCACTTGGGCTTACAAGTGGGATGTGGTATCCGAGATGACGAGCGATGTCACTCTCATGTATAGGCAGTACACCAACGAGTTGGACACGATTACGGCTGAGCAGGTAAACATTGACATTACATCACTCATTCTCGTGCTTTTATGAAAACTCGATATCAATGTTGCGTTGGTGTGCTATGTTCCAGGTGGAAAGGGAGCCATATGGCGCCAAGGATAGACTAGGTGATGCAGGAGAATTCATCCTAAATCCGATGTGCTTGCGGGATAGGCATCTTTGGCTTATGCGGTGCTCGCTCATATGCAACTGGGCGATTGAGCTTCACAAGCCACATCGTGTGTTCCGCTAGTTTGGTCTGTTCCAGGGTCACCCGCCGGAATGGGAGGACACGGACAAAATGCTTCACAGGTAAGAGAGAATGACCCTTGTGCACTTAGCATCTTCAAGTCCTTTTTGATGGTCCTAAAATTTGGTTTGTTAACATGCAGGTTGGATAGGAAAAAGCAGCGAAAGATCAAGGACTGGGACAAACATCATAAGAAGTATGTCACCATGTTCGAGCTAAGTGTGGAGCGAGCTCAGTCGACTGTAGGATCCCAGCTTCGTGAGCACTGCCCGCTCGCCTTCAACAACTACCTTAAATGGTATCTTGCAAATACTCGTGTGGAGATATTGAAGCCGGCGTATGATGACAAGATTTTGGAAGAACCCACCGTCTTTGATGAGCTAGCCCAGACCGAATACAACAAATATGTTAGGGAAGGCACCCGAGTCCCTCATGCTCCAGTAATCAACTTTGTGGTAAAGTGTTCCCCTCTTCGCATTCCCGTTGGCCCTATTACATAACTTTACTTGCCTAACATGTTTATTTCATTCCCATGAACAACGCAAGCAGATCAAGAAAGCAGCTGATGAAACCCAGAATATTCTGGACACAACCCCGGTTGGACAAGGCAATGAGGAAGGTGCACTTCGATCATTCATGAAGGTACATATCTCATTAAGTTGTTCATGTTACATATGTAGCAAAGTTGGATATCTCATTCACTTGTCCTTGTTACAGCGTCAGGGCCAAAGGTTAAGGCGGTTAGCCAACCTTATCGGTTGCTATGACCCCGAATATTCAGAACCAGAGGAGTCTAGGTCCGCTACACCATCTGACCATGGGGCTCATCTGGAGGATGAGACTACCTCGACAGCTCATTTGGAGGATGAGGGTGTGGTCACCCAAGAGGTATGACAATAGCACATATTCATATCTTTGATGCATTGGTCATTTCGTTATGACGCACGTTCTTTACCATATCATTTGCTTGTATGATAGGTTGACGATGACACGACATTGCAGGACTATCAAGTTCGTTCGCAATACATGTTGAAGCCTAGGAAGGGATTCAAATGCTACACGCCCGAAGACTACAACACTAGAGGCAAGAGGGCGCTCGCTGGGAGCTCGCGGATGGCGAGCTTGGAGGATGATGATGTGAACAATGAGGAGGAGGAGGCACCGGAGCCGGTTGCTCGTCCCAGGAGGAAGAAGATAACCAGCAAGAGGGGAAGAGGCGGCAATACAACGCGCTGAACGAACTAGTCGCCGTCGTTTTCTTACGAAATAGAACTAGTCGTCGGTTTCTTTGTGAACATTTGTCTTTGTTGAACTTGAAGTGACGTTAAGTCTTTGTTGAACTTGTAACAATCTTGTCTTCTGTCAAACTTGTAGTGACGTGTCTTAAATCCCAAACTGTTATGTTTTTTGTGAGATGTCTTAGATCCCAAACTGTCATATTGTTGTTCCTTACTATTTTATGTGAGATGTAAAACTACTGAAATTGTCATATTGTTGATATGAAACTGATCTGCTTCTACAGATATCAGATGTGCAATGAAACTGATCTGCTTCTACAGATATCAGATGTGCAGCGCCTTGGCGTCAGGCGCTGCATTACACAGTGCAGCTCCTGAGCTCCAGGCGTCACACTGTGTAGTGTAGCGCCTAACGCAAAGGCGTTGCACCCACACTTAGACAAAATTTTGGACGAAAACCTACTGGAACTGATATCCATATGTGCAACGCCTAGGGTTCAGGCGTTACACTGTGTAGTGCAGCGCCTGACACCTAAGTGTTGGACAAGTGGATATCAGCAACAGAAAGGTTCCAGTAGGTTTTCGTCCAAAATTTTGTCTAAGTGTTGGTGCAGTGCCTTTGGCTGAGGCGCTGCACTGCACAGTGTAACGCCTGAGAGCCAGGCGTCACACTGTGCAGTGCAGCGCCTCAGCCAAAGGCGCTGCATCGACACTTAGACAAAATTTTGGGCGAAAACCTACTGGAACCTTTCTGTTGCTGATATGCACATGTGCAACGCCTAGGAGTCAGGCGTCACACTGTATAGTGCAACGCCTAGGCATCAGGCGCCGCACGGTTGGCTTTTTTAGAAAACTGAAAAAAATACATTTTGAGGTTCAATTCCTATATCAAAAAGCACATAGAACAAATACACATAAATTAGTCCACAACACATAGCACAAATACACATAGATTAGTCCATAGCACATATTAGTAGACATAGATTAGTCCATAGCGGCGGTTTAAGTCATTGTGCAGCGCCTAAGATCTAGGCGCTGCACATGGTAGTGTAGCGCCTAGCTTCAAGGCACTGCACTGCTCGGTGCGGGGCCCAACTATGCCACGCTGGCCAGGCATGCAGCGCCTGAGAGTTAGGCGCTGCACAGTGGAGTGCAGCGCCTGACTGTCGGGCGCTGCACAAAAGGGTCAGCTGGGTGAAAAAATTTCAAACACAACTCAGTTTGTGAATTCTTTTGGTCCACAAGTCAGTTTTGTCATTTTTGCCAGGTGCATGTGTGCCTGGAGACGCTCGGCCTCACTGTCTCGGTGAGTCGCACCTCACTACCCTACAGCGAACATATTTTATTAGCTGCCTCTCTTTTTTCAGAAGAGATGGAAAATGTTGTAGCCAGATTGGGAGGCATTTGTACTAAAAATATGATAATGTTATCTGGCGAACGTCAGCTGGAAGGGGGTGGCAAGCGAATGTTTTCTTTGGCAAGTTATTTTTCTCGAATATGCACAAGCATGCGTATCATATATTAAAGGGAGAAAAAGGTGAAGATCCCGTCCACCTAGGTGAGTTACATGAACACACCGAACTCCACCATGAGGACGACTAGTTCTGATGTTTTTTGCGGAAAAATTTCTCTTCTTCTAAGTAAATGCCAACCCCATTCAACTAAATTTGCCATCTCGTACAACTAAACTTGCCACCTAAAACATTTGTAAATGGCAACCCCTACCAACAAATGTTTGCTAGCTATTGCAGTTAGAAGAAATTGCATGACAGTAATCACTGATGGCGGCATCGATCCATCTCTCTCTCTCTATGTGTGTGTGTGTGTGTGTGAGAGAGAGAGAGAGTACGCCGCTACTGCTACTTCTAGTGCTAGGGGGCAGTCCTGTCGTGGTGCTGCGATCCAAATTTCTCTGTCGGTCTCTCCATCCATCACCACCGACGATGTGTATAATGACTCGACTAGCACATTGCTAAAACACGACAGGTAGCCTGTTTCAAAGAGAAAAAAAGACGGGGAGCCCTGTCCCCCCTGCACGATACACAATGGGCTCCACAGTACACTCCACTTGTAGTTATTATTAGGTCATGCGGGGAATCTGAAAGCACACAACTGTCCTATCTACAGAAATGACAATGGCCTTTTCTTTTCTAGAGAAGCGAATCTCTCTCTAGCAACTCTGCAAAGTGCACAAAAATCGTTAGTCTTGAAACTAATGGAGTCCCAATGTAGACAACGTTGATACAATGACACCTTTTATACTACTCCTACATGCACTTGGCACGTGATGCTTGGACACTACATGGAAAATTGTTGTTAAATTATCGGGTGCTTGGCATACAATCCCTATGCTAAGTGTCACGAAAAAAACACTCGATAAGTGCACCAATACCATATGAAATTGTTGTAAACATGTTATGAATACTTCATAAATTATAGATACGTTGGAGACGTATCAAGTATCATCAATAGTAGAAGCAGCGTCTATTACTTGTGACATATCAGATTGAATAGCAGGTGGTGGTGTCACAAGTCGACTTAAAACAGAAGGTGAATCAAGTGCAGAGCTAGTTGGCAGTTCCTTACCTCGCCTCATCTTAGAGGGCATAATCTTGGTCTTAGAGTCTTTCATATTCTTCATAGTGATCAGCAGATATTTAACTCTCAAGTGAACTTAATAAATAGAGCTATGCTCCCCGGCAACGACGCCAAAAAATGGTCTTGATGACCCACAAGTATAGGGGATCGCAATAGTCTTCGAGGGTAGTATTTCACCCAAATTTATTGATTCGACAGAATGGGAGCCAAAGAATATATATAAGCCTTAGCAGTTGAGTTGTCAATTCAACCACACCTGAGAAATTATTTCTCTACAGCAAATTATTAGTAGCACAGTAATATGATAGTTTTGATAGTAGTGGTAATAGTAGCAATAGTAACAGTAACAATTTTGTAGCAGTTGGAACAGTAGTAGTAGTAGTAGTAGTAGCTTAGCAAACACAATATGAGAAAAGCGTAGGCATGGAGTAACGATGGATATTTGGATGACATTCATCATGTGACAGTCACAACCTAGAGCGATACATAATAGCTCCAATTTGTCAATCAAATGTAGGCATGTATTCCGTATATAGTCATACGTGCTTATAATAACAACTTGCATGACATCTTTTGTCCTACCCTCCCGTGGCAGCGGGGTCCTAATGGAAGCTAAGGGTAATTTAGGCGCTCCTTTTAATAGGTAAACGGAACAAAGCATTAACATATAGTGAATACATGAACTCCTCAAATTACAGTCATCCCCGGAGAGTATCCCAATTATTGTCACCTTGGGGTCTACGGACCAGAACAATAACAGGTGCATATAACTTGCAGATAGGATCAAGAAATCAAATGTATTCATGAAAACATAATAGGTTCAGATCTGAAATCACAACACTCGGGCCCTAGTGACAAGCATTAAGCATAGCCAATTCATAGAAACATCAATCTCAGAACATAGTGGATACTAGGGATCAAGCCCTAACAAATTGACTCGATTACATGATGAATCTCATCCATCTCCATCTACCTCCAGTATGCCTACGATGAAATTACTCACTCTCAGTGGTGAGCATCATGAGGTTGTTGATGAAGAAGGGTTATTGATGATGACGGCGACGATTTCCCCTCTCCAGAGCACCGAACGGACTCCAGATCTGCCCTCCTAGAGAAGAACAGGTGGTGGCGGCGTCTCCGTATCGTAAAACATGATGAAACTTTTTCTTCGATTTTTTCCTCGGGAAGATGGTATTTATGGACTTGGAGGTAGCGCAACCGGAGCTCCGAGGGGACCACAAGCTCTGGTGCCGCGCCCTGGGGGGCGCCACCTAAGCTTGTGGCTCTGTGGTGGCCCCCCTCCAGTAACTCTTTGCACCAGTATTTTTTTATATATTCTGAAATAATTCTTCATAAAATTTCGTCCAATTCCGAGAACTTCTATTTCTACGCAAAAAAACACCAAGGTAGTTCTGCTGAAAACAGCGTCAGTCCGGATTAGTTTCATTCAAATCATGAAAATTAGAGTCCAAAACAAGAGCAAAAGTGTTTGGAAAAGTTGATACGTTGAAGACGTATCATTGACTTATAAAATTTTACAGGCGTTCTGCAAAAATCAATGCTGCAGCTAAATATATTCTATGGCTTTGTGTGAATACGCGACGCCGACGCTATTTTCCTGAATAGCAGGGGCGTCTGCTATTTTATCAATGCCAGACAATAGCGAGTAACAGTGGCCCTTGCAATTTTCCCGACGCCGCAGTATTTTCAGAAATTAACGCCGGTGTCCCATTTCGGTCCCGCGCCGCCAATGAACTATTCCTAGAAGGGTTTTCCTACTAGTGCTAGGCTACCAACCGGGGACCCATCCTAATGAACGTCGTTGAAGAAGAACGGAAAGAACTCTGCATAGAACGTTCATGCTCACGTCTTAACGAAAAGCTTTACCTGTACCTACACCTGTTGTTGGTGTGGTATCCGTGAGTCATTGAGACTCGGCAATAACATTATCAAGGGTACTAAGACTAACATTACTTATGGGTAGGATATGGTTAAGTGGTGAGGTTGCAGCAAGCAGCTAAGCATTATAAACCAACTATTCCTATGAGTACTAGAACAAGATAAGTAAAAACCAATGCATAAGGGGGGCGCAACTAGTTGATCAAGAAGTGACCATGATCACCAACTTATGAATCATTCATAACCCCATTGTGTCCTCTTCTTGCTTGCATTCCGACAAGAGACAGTCACAGTTACGCACATATTTTAGGAAGTTTATTTTATTAGTTGAAGTTGGTCTACGTCTGGCATTATAATTTTCCAAGTCATCCATAACCGCGGACACGGCTTTCCGAAAGATTGAACCCATGCAGGGGTGCGTCCAACCACCCATTATAATTTCTGGATGCATACCCCGAAACCTCATCAACATGTAAACATGATGCATCCCAAGAGTATGAAGTAACAAGTCCTCTAGCTAATGTAAAACTAGTCCAGAAAGACCGCCCGGTGAGTCAACAACGAAGTAGAGCCGACGTATCTCTAGATTCTGGACCCAACGTCTATGCGAAGGCTATGGAGAACCAAACCCGAGTTTCCTCGAGGTGGCTCGGTAGGCTGCTAGGTGTTGCAGACCAACGCATTTGTACGCTGGCCCAAGTTCTTTATAAGATACCTCAGGATCATGACTCCCTATGCAAGTTTTATGTTTACAAATTTTAAAACCAATGTTGGGCCTCTTTGGAAAAGTTCAACGCTAGATAAAGGTTTCAAGGGGCCCCATAAAACCCCACAAACGATAGGATGTGCTCATCAAGGAACATAATAACCAGGTCATCGGTGCTTAAGGTCGACCAGAGCAGAACAAAATCCCGGGGCACAGGCCTGAGCCTTTCACCCTTAGCCAGGTATATAGTCAATCTAATAATTATGCATGATAATAATGATATCCCAAGATATCCATCTTGTCACATGGAAATAACCCTGCACCTGCAACTAGCAACGCTATAAGAGGAGATGAGCGAGTGCTAACATAGCCAATCAAAGGTTTGCTAGGGTAGTGAACGTTAGAGGTTGTATCATGGCAATTGGGAGGCTTGCAAGACAAGTGGTTGGTAGGGAGACCAAATGATAGCATCGAGACATCTAGCAAGTAGGGCTAGTAATGGTATCAAAGGTAATGATCATCCTTGCCTGTAATCCCGCGTTGAAGAAGATCGAAACCATGAAGTGTAGTCGGACAAATCCTCGCTATCTGTATCATTACCGAAAGCTATCAAGAAGAAGCAAAACTGAAAAAGAAGAAAAACGATATGGTAAACAAACAAGGCATGGCATAATGCTCAAACAAATCGATGCATGACAAGTTTAATATGCTTGGACTTTAAAGTATACCACTAGCTAAATTAAATGAAGCCTTGAGTCACTACTGGGATGACTCAAGTGAAACTTCATGTGCATTTTTAGTCATTTAATGATTCTGATCATAATAGTAGTTCAGGTTGGTTAAGATGCATGGGCATGGCATATTCATGATCTACACATGATTCTAGTAGAAAATCATATAAAGAACGTAACAAACGGAGTTACGAACTCTAAATGTGAACGGAACAACATTCGGAAGGTTATGGACATAACCAGGAAGGATTTTGTGTTGTGAGAAAAAACATGGAAATCTTATTACACTGCTGGAATGTATGGATTGAGTAGCCCCGAATGCATATAAAATACATGGGTTTTGGGCTTGGGATGTGTAAGTTGTGCATAGGACAAAGTGAGGAGGGATTTTGCCCGAACTTGAAACAAACATGAATTTAGTTTGCTCAAATCTTAGAACAAAGTGCACCAACAAAATTCTTGCAAAATTGTGGTCAAGAAACATATATCATTTGCCCACTTCCATGCAAGAATGAAGAACTTGTGAAGTTGACAAATGATGGGGACTATAATACAAAAGTGCATGACCCTGGAATTTAACATACTCAAAATAGAAAAAATGCATATTCAGATTCAGTGGGTTTTTCTACCCCAAATTGATATAGAATGTGCTTATGTTAAAGTTTGATTTATTCAGATTCTAATTATGCAAATATTTAGCAATTTAAAAGAGTTTAGGAATTACCAGAAAAGAATAAAATGAAAAATAAAAATCAAAACATAAAAGAAAGCTAAAGCCACCTAGGGTCCCTCGAGCCACAGTGACCGACAGTGGGACCCATGTGCTATTGTGGTGGAGTGTGAGTCTGCTGGTGTGAGAGACACTTGGGGTTCACTTGTCAGGTCGACGAAATTGTACAAAAATGCGGGCGCTCATCCTCGCTTGTGCCCGTGGAAATCAAACCTGGGTCGGTCGAAGGAAAGGGCGTGTCACTAGACACTGGACTGAGAAGTGTTTTGATAGAACACAGCGCGTGTGGCCTTAAGTGATAGCTGTGGCGCCGACAGATGGGACCCGTGTGTCAGTGAAAGAAATAGCAGTTGTGTTGCGGGGTGAATCGGTACACAGGCGATATAATCGCGTGTGTGCGGTTGAGATTCAACGGTGGACGTGTGTGTGTGTGTGTGTGCGCGCGTGTGTGTGTGTGTGAAGCATAGCAAAACAGAGCAAATGCTGGCGGCGAGCAAAGCAGCGGCGGAGCCTCGCCGGAGATGCATTCTGACGTGTTTTGATGCGTGAGTGAGTGCGTTGGGTGCAGCGTGCAAATCTGCAAGCTCGGTTACCCGACGCGTTGCCAAATGTCGATGAAAGTGACGGTGGCGACACGCAGGGGCGGGAAGCGGACGGGTGGTCCATGGAGTGGTGGCCTCATTGCACACATCGACATACTAAAAGCATAAGCGAACCTACACGGTGGTGTTAGCATAGTAGTGCAGAGAGCTCGAGCAGAGGGTAACCGGAACCATGCCAACGACCATGCCGTGGTAGAGCCGCTATGAGTCTATCTCGAATGGAACGATGCAGAGGGTAAACGCAAGAGGGAAAGGGCATGGGAGGTGTGGAAGCTCACCAGGAGCTTGGAGGTGAGCTTTGTTGGTCGTGCGGTGGTCGAAATCGGCCGGAATCATTGTAGATGCAGCGGCGGCTGAAGTCAAATAAGAGGAAGGGGACAATGTGCTATTGGCGTCCCTCGGTGAAGGAGAGGTCGTAGGCGAAAGAGTCGATGATACGTCTCCAACGTATCTATAATTTTTGATTGTTCGATGCTATTATAGTATCAATCTTGGATGTTTTATATGCAATTATATGTCATTTTATATCATTTTTGGGAACTAACCTATTAACCTAGTGCCCAGTGCTAGTTGTTGCTTTCTGCTTGTTTTTTGTTTTTCAGAAAATCAGTACCAAACGGAGTCCAAATGCTACGAAACTTTTTGATGATTTTTTTCTGGACAAAAGAGACCCTAGAAGCTTCGGGAGGAGACCAGAAGCCTCACGAGGAGGTGACAAGGCAACAGGGCGTGCCCAGGGGGGTGGCCGTGCCCTAATGCCTTGTGGCCCCCTCATGGCTCCTTTTGACCTAATTCCACTTCTATAAATTCTCAAATATAGGGAAACTAACAAAGAACCACCTCGAATAACTTTTACACCGCTGCAAACTTCTGTTTGTGGCTCAGCCACCGTTCATCATTTTTTATAGCTGACATATTGTCGTATTGCTTTGCACGAGCATATAGCTGACATAGTATTTGTGGCTCATCCACCGTTCATCATTTTTTATACATGTTACGCTAGATCATTGCACATCCTGGTACACTGCCAGAGGCATTCATATAGAGTCATATTGTTCTAGTATCGAGTTGTAAGTAAATAAAAGTGTGATGATCATCATTATTAGAGCATTGTCCCAGTGAGGAAAGGATGATGGAGACTGTGATTCCCCCACAAGTCGGGATGAGACTCTGAACGAAAAAAAGAGGCCAAAAAGAGCCCACAAAAAAATGAGAGAAAAAGAGAGAAGGGACAATGTTACTATCATTTTCCGCACTTGTGCTTCAAAGTAGCACCATGTTTTTTCATATAGAGAGTCTCCTGAGTTGTCACTTTCACATACTAGTGGTAATTTTTCATTATAGAACTTGGCTTGTATATTCCGATGATGCGCTTCCTCAAATGCCCGAGGTCTTCATGAGCAAGCAAGTTGATGCACACCCACTTAGTTTCAGTTTGAGCTTTCATACACGTATAGCTCTTATTGCATCCATTGCATGGCAATCCCTATTCCGCGCATTCATATCAATTGATGGGCATCTACATAGCCAGTTGATTAGCCGCGTCGATGCGAGACTATCTTCCTCTTTTTGACTTCCCCTTATTGATCCCTATTACCACATTCTATTCCACCCATAGTGCTATGTCCATGGCTCGCCCGCATGCATTGCGTGGGAGTTGAAAAAGCTGAAGCGCGTTAAAAAGTATGATCCAATTGCTCGGCTTTTCATCGGGGTAGTTCATGATTAATACTTTGTGTTAGGAAGACTAAGCATGATGGGCTATATGCTTTTGTTGGGATAGCGTTCTTTAGCCTTTTTATTTTGAAAGGCATGATTGTTTGTTGGTTTGCCTGAGTATTGATGTCTTTATATCAAATTATAGACTATTGCTTTGAATCACTCATTTTTTTAAATTCATACTGTAAAAGAGATTACATGATAAACAAGTTAGGTAGCATTCCACATCAAAAAATATGTTTTTATCATTTACCTACTCGAGGACGAGCAACAATTAAGCTTGGGGATGCTGATACGTCTCCAACGTATCTATAATTTTTGATTGTTCCATGCTATTACAGTATCAACCTTGGATGTTTTATAAGCAATTATATGTCATTTTATATCATTTTTGGGAACTAACCTATTAACCTAGTACCCAGTGCTAGTTGTTGTTTTCTGCTTGTTTTTGATTTTTCAGAAAATCAGTACCAAACGGAGTCCAAGCGCTATGAAACTTTTTGAAAAAAAAATTCTTGACAAAAGAGACCCTAGAAGCTTCGGGAGGAGACCAGAAGCCTCACGAGGAGGCAACAAGGCAACAGGGCATGCCCAGGGGGGTGGCCGCGCCCTGATGCCTTGTGGGCCCCTCATGGCTCCTTTTGACCTAATTCCACTTCTATAAATTCTCAAATATTGGGAAACCAATAGAGAACCACCTTGAATAACTTTTCCGCTGCCGCAAGCTTCTGTTCTTCCACGATCCCATCTGGAGGCCTTTTCCGGCACCCTGCCGGAGGGGGAATCGATCACGGAGGGCATCTACATCAACCTTGCTGCCCTTCCGATGATGTGTGAGTAGTCTACTGTTACTTGTAGACTGCATTGGTATTTCCCCGAAGAGGAGAGGATGATGCAGTATAGTAGAGATAAGTATTTCCCTCAGTTAAGAACCAAGGTTATCAATCCAGTAGGAGAACCACACAAAACCTCTTTAGCAGCACCAACACACACAAAAGCAAACACTTGCACCCAACGCAAATAAGAGGGTTGTCAATCCCCTTAGTGGTTATTTGCAAGGATTAATTCTGATTGTGATAGATAAAAAGTAAATTGCAAAATAAAATAAAAGTAAATAAATTGCAGAAAGGTATTTTTGGATTTTAATATATGATAAAGGTAGACCCGGGGGCCATAGTTTTCACTAGAGGCTTCTCTCTCGAGCGCAGACGTACGGTGGGTAACAAATTACTGTTGGGCAATTGATAGAAAAGCAAATAATTATCACGGATTCATGGCAATGATCATGTATATAGGCATCACGTCCAAGACAAGTAGACCGAATCCTGCCAGCATCTACTACTATTACTCCACCCATCGACCGCTATCCAGCAAGCATCTACGGTATTAAGTATAAAACATAGTAATGCCTTAAGCAAGATGACATGATGTAGACAAAGTAAACTCAAGCAATATGATTAAACTCCATCTTTTTATCCTTAATGGCAACAATACAAATACGTGTCATGTCCCTTTCTGTCACTGGGATTGAGCACCGCAAGATTAAACCCATCACAAAGCACCTCTCCCATTGCAAGATAAACGGATAGATCGGAGAGAAATACAAAGCTATAACAATCATGCATAAAAGATTTCAGAGAAGACTCAAATATTTCTCATGAATAATCTGATCATAAACTCATAATTCATCGGATCCCAACAAACACACCGCAAAAGAAGATTACATCGGATAGAACTCCAAGAACATCGAGGAGAACATGGTATTGAAGATCAAAGAAAGAAAAGAAGCCATCTAGCTACTAGCTATGGACCCGTAGGTCTGTGGTAAACTACTCACACATCATCGAAAGGGTAGCGAGGTTGATGAAGAAGCCCTCCATGATCGATTCCCCCTCCGGCAGAGTATTGGAAAAGGCCTCCAGATGGGATCACGGAAGAACACAGGCTTGCGGCGGCGGTAGCGTTTTCTCGTCTGGCTCTCTGATGGTTTCTGAATAGTTGAGAATTTATAGAAGTGGAATTAGGTCAAAAGGAGCCACGAGGGGCCCACAAGGCATCGGGGCGCCCCCCCTAGGGCCGCACACTGTTGCCTTGTGGCCTCCTCGTGAGGCTTCTGGCATCCTCCCGAAGCTTCCAGGGTCTCTTTTGTCCAGAAAAAAATCATCAAAAAGTTTCGTGGCATTTGGACTTCGTTTGGTACTGATTTCTTGAAAAAACCAAAAACAAGCAGAAAAAAGCAACTGGCACTGGGCACTAGGTTAATAGGTTAGTCCCAAAAAAATGATATATAATTGCATATAAAACATCCAAGATTGGTACTATAATAGCATGGAACAATCAAAAATTATAGATACGTTGGAGACGTACCAAGCATCCCCAAGCTTAATTCCTTCTCGTCCTCGAGTAGGTAAATGATAAAAACAGAATTCTCTTTTACGGTATGAATATTAAGATCCGAATGATTCAAAGCAATAGGCTATAATTTGATATAAAGACATCAATACTCAGGCATACTAACAAACAATCATGTCTTTCAAAATAAAAATGCTAAAGAAAATTATCCCTACAAAATCATATAATCATGTCATTCTCCATCTTCTTAACACAAAGTATTTATCATGCACTACCCCGATGACAAGCCGAGCAATTGGTTCATACTTTTTAACGCGCTTCAGCTTTTTCAACCCCCACGCAATACATGAGCGCAAGCCATGGATATTGCACTATGGGTGGAATCGAATGTGATGGTAGGGATTAATAGGGGGAAGTTAAAAAGAAGAAGATAGTCTCACACCGACGCGGCTAATCAACGGGCTATGGAGATGCCCATCAATTGAAGTCAATGCGAGGAGTAGGGATTGCCATGCAACGGATGCACTACGAGCTATAAGTGTACGAAAGCTCAACATGAAAACTAAGTGGGTGTGCATCCAACTTGCTTGCTTATGATGACCTCAGGCATTTGAGGAAGCCCATCATCGGAATATACAAGCCAAGTTCTATAATGAAAAATTCCCACTAGTATATGAAAGTGACAAAATAGGAGACTCTCTATATGAAAAACATGGTGCTACTTTGAAGCACAAGTATGGAAAAGGATAGTAACACTGCCCCTTCTCTCTTTTTCTCTCATTTTATTTTTTTCCTTTTTTTTGGTGGGCTCTTTTTTGTCTCTTTTTTTCCTCACTGGGACAATGCTCTAATAATGATGATCATCATACTTCTATTTACTTACAACTCAAAACTAGAACAAATATGACTCTATAAGAATGCCTCTGGCAGTGTACCAGGATGTGCAATGATACTAGCGTAACATGTATAAAAAATGATGAATGGTGGCTGAGCCACAAATACTATGTCAGCTATATGATCATGCAAAGCAATATGACAATGATGATGTGTGTCATAAAAAAGAACGGTGGAAATTGCATGGCAATATATCTCATAATGGCTATGGAAATGCCATGATAGGTAGGTATGGTGGCTGTTTTGAGGAAGATATAAGGAGGCTTATGTGTGATAGAGCGTATCATATCACGGGGTTTGGATACACCGGCGAAGTTTGCACCAACTCTCGATGTGAGAAAGGGCAATGCCCGGTACCGAAGAGGCTAGCAAATTGCGGAAAGGTGAGAGTGCGTATAGTCCATGGACTCACATTAGTCATAAAGAACTCACATACTTATTGCGAAAGTTTATTATCCCTCGAAGCAAAGTACTACTATGCAAGCCGCTAGGGGGATAGATTGGTAGGAAAAGACCATCGCTCGTCGCCGACCACCACTCATAAGGTAGACACTCAATAATAAATCATGCTCCAACTTCATCACGCAACTAAGGACTATACGTGCATGCTTCGGGAATCACAAACCTTAACACCAATATTCTTACTAAACCAAAATTATGTACTAGTACCTCCCCCATATTACCATCTTAATATCGCAAAACTATTGCAAGGAATCAAACTTATCATATTCAGTGATCTACATGAAAGTTTTTTATTATATCCCTCTTGAAACCTATCATATTAGGACCAATTTCATAACCCGTGCATATTACCATTACTATTTATTAGACTCTTAAAAATATATAAGTGAAGCATGAGAGTGCAACTATTTCTTTAAAATATAACCACCGCCGTGCTCTTAAAGATATAAGTGGAGCACTAGAGCAACTGCCTAGCTCAAACGATATAAGTGAAGCACATAGAGTATTCTAACAAATCACGAATAATGTGTGTCCCTCTCAAAAAGGTGTGTTCAGCAAAGATGATTGTGACAAACTAGAAAGCAAACAAAAGCAAACAAACTATAGCACAATACGCTTCAAGTAAAACACATATCATGTGATGAATAAAAATATAGCTCCAAGTGAGTTACCGATAGATTGTAGACGAAAGAGGGGATGCCATTTGGGGCATCCCCAAGCTTAGACGCCTGAGTCTTCCTTGAATATTACCTTGGGGTGCCTTGGGCATCCCCAAGCTTAGGCTCTTGCCGCTCCTTATTCCTTTATCCATCGTAGTCTCACCCAAAACATGAAAACTACAGCACACAAAACTCAACCGAAACCTCGTGAGATCCGTTAGTATAACAAACAAATCTTAAACTTTAGGTACTGTTGTAAATTGATTCATATTTAATATTAGCATAATGCTACTGTAGTCCAACTTCTCCATGACTCATACCCCCCGATACGATCCATAGATTCATCAAAATAAGCAAACTATGCAACAAAAACAGAATCTGTCTAAAACAGAACAGTCCGTAAAGATCTGAATTAAAGTCATACTTCTATAACTCCCAAAATTCTGAAAAATTAGGAAAACATGGACAATTCATATATCAATATTGTGTAAAAAATCCAGAAGGTTCTGACGCTCCAGAAAAAATCAAAATTCCAGCACTGGACACAAAAGTTTCTGTTTTCAAACAGCATCAATTATACTATCTTCCAAATCATCCCAAAGGCATTACTTGGCACAAACACTAATCTATTATCTACTAAAAGAAAAATACGAATAAAAAATAGAGGAATTAGCTAGAAAATCCCACATTAATCAGAAAATATCGACCCTTCATCTGATGGACCGTGATATATTAAGGTATTATGGCCGTTCGATCTTCGTAACATGTAAACATAAAAAAAGTTACCCACGTCTGCCATCTAACGTGAACACATGTTCCCTTCGAAAGAAAAGAAAAAAAAAGCATATCCCCCTCCCGTGAACTAACCAGCCGGTGGTCTTTGGATGAGGTCAATTAAAAACGTTTGATTCCTGTAGCGTTTGATTCCTGTAGCGCACCTCCTGCTCAGTAGCTCACCGGCAAACCAGTCCGGCCTCTGCCCAACATATTAATCCACATCAATAAAATTATTTGACAGTTGGATTGAGAAACCACAACCAAGATTAGAATTCATATATACGTACAAGTATGTGCAGTTTGTGTGTTTCAGCACGTCACGTGTATCACAAAACTAATCCCATAGCTGCCTGAAAAAACTAATACAAAAGCTAGCCTGCCATTGGTAGAGTTTAACCTATACGGACGTGTTAAAATTAGTGTCTTGGATCTAATTACATGCCCAGTTTGCCTAGATCGTTTTAAAAGTGAACGATGCATAGCTGGGCGTACAGGTAGGACAATAAAAGATGGCCACACGGCCGCAGCGGGCACGCGGGTACAGATTGCAACAAATACTTCCTTCGATCTGAAACTACCATATTACATTGTATATGGATAGCAATAATGCCCATGCGTTGTAACGGGAGACATTTTTACCCGTCTGATGTGTCCGCGAGTTTCTTTTCTTTCATCAATGCAATCTTCCGTGCACCTCCGTTTAATTGCTCGCCACTTAATTAGGCCATATAGGGCAGCATATTCCTTCCTTCTTTTAACGGGACTCATTCTCTTCTTCTTGCGTCATCATTCTCATCCTCCGCTTATTGATTTTCAAGCCGATTTATTGAGTCGATCGATAACAAGTAACTCCAAGACTTATATAAATTGATGGTTTTGGTTCTAAGGAGGTGAAGTGGTATTATTTAATGAAAACAGGAAAAGCTGACTTATTAAGTTGGTGTTTTTACGGGACCAACAGAGGACCGACGAAGCTTGCATTATGTAATTGCAGTCGGTCTATTCTGAGCGTAGGTTACAAATAAAAAATTTGTGCATTTATTTTTTCCTCAGGGCCCAATAAAAAAAAGATGTGACGGGCCAAGGCCCAAAGCATGCCCAGCCGAGTTGGTTTCTGGGCGAGCCAGGACATACAAAAAGGAAACGTGATGTACGAAAAAGGGTTGATGGACGAAAAAAGAGGAGAAACAATCCTCCCTTTAATATTAGGGAAAGAAGAGATATTGTAATATACGGCATAATAAGAAATTCTATATGGTACAAAACTATGCACGTGGTAAAGGCATAGAAACCAAAAATACACATAAAAATATAATATATTTGATGATTTGCTTTTAAAGAAAACAATATTTGAATCTCGATTTGATGGAAAATTGGTCATAAGTTCACCGTCTAAGCCTTCTTTAATATTTGAAAATAAACCAAGGGTCCAATGCCATATATATTCCAACCAAACGTACATGTCCCCAATGATTTATTATTAATTAAAAAATTGAATTATTTATAGGAAACATTTCTACTTTCGTCCATATATAATATAATTTTTTTACATTTTTATCTTCATATAAATTAACGACCGCCTACCACAACAACAGACAACCCAAAATTGTCTTCAGTGTGTCCGTGTACTGTATCTATAATTTTGTATTGTCTTTATCTATATTGTTTCCGTGTTCTGTCATTTCTAATGAATTTGAGATTAAATTATACAATGACATATATTCTTTCTAGTCAAAGAACTACTATATCGCCACATATAAATACTCATAATTTTATTCACACTCCCAAAAAAAGTGTAGCCTCTTGTACTGGTAGTCACCAATGTATGGCAAATATATCTTACTTCATAATTGTATCTGAACATAATATAGCCCTTAGATCTTCAAAATTATTTTCAAATTGACATCCGATCATTCATCTACAAAACCTGCATTAGGTAATCGCTACGTATAAATACTCAGAAATTGTACCAGGTATCACCCCCCCAATGTAATACTTTTCTTGCATCTCACAGTAGTCACTATAATGTGTCATGATCTACAGTTTCATGTACCATAGCAATGGCAGACAACTGTTTGTATAGATTGTAACAATTTTCTAATTTGTTCCATCTATTTACTATTGTTTTGGGAATCATCTTAATATATTATTTTGTATTGCTTTCATACTACATAAAATGACAACCAACTGTCAAGATAAGTTACAATAGAAATTAAATTGTTGGCAAGATTCCCAACACAAAATAAATAAATACTTTCCAATTGCAATGCTATAGAATGAAACCCTCACTGAATACACCTTAGACGTATCAACATCTAAAAAATATCATGTATAATGCAATAAAGTGGGTAAATAGGAGTAAAAAAATTCAACTCGAGATAAAAAGATTACTTAAGATATACAGACAATAAGAATGGTGCCCTCACAAAATACACATTTACAAATATATAAAAATCTAAAATATTATGTACCATACAATAAAGGGGAGAAATAAGAAGAAAAATGTTAACATGAGATAAAATTAAATACTTAACACTTACAATGCAATAAGGATGATGCCCTCGCATTTGCGAGGGCCACACTACTAGTTAAAACATAAAAACACAATCATAACAGAGGCTATAATTGTGTAAACACAGAAAACAGAAATAAAAATTTAAGATAACTATAGGGTTGCCTCCCAACAAGCTCTTTCTTTATATCCATTAAGATAGGCTTGGGATATTAATGATGCTCACATAAAAGACAAGAATTGAAACGCAAAGAGATCATCATGAATCATGTGACAAACACATTTAAGTCTAACATACTTTCTATGCATAGGCATTTTATGGGAGAACATATTATCAAGACAAGCATTATCTAGCATATGCAAATAAGACGAATGAAGCATTAAAAATTTCAACACAAAGACAGGTAATTTAATAACATGAAGACTTCTATAACCATATTTTCCTCTCTCATAATAATTGCATGAAGGATCATAATCAAATTCAACAATATAGCTATCATATAAAATATTCTCTTCATGATCCCTATGCATAAAAGTTTTATAATCTTCCAAGATACTGGGATTAACATCAACTAAAGTCATGACCTCTCCAAACCCACATTTATCAAAAAATTCATAAGATTGAACACTCTCCGAATATGTGGGATTCTTTTTTACCTAAAGTTGACACTCTTCCAAACCCACTTTCAATATTATTGCAAACATTATTATCAATGACATATTCATCATGAGGCTTAAATAAATTTTCAAGATCATAAGAAGCATCGCCCCAATCATGATCATTACAATAAGTAGTGGTCATAACAAAATCATCATCCCCAAGCTTGTAGTTTTGCATATTATTAACACAATTGACATTAATAGAATTTATAATAACATCATTGCAATCATGCTTTTCATTCAAGGAGCTATCATGAATTACTTTATAAATTTCTTCTTTTAACACTTCATGACAATTTTTAGATTCATGATTTTCAAGCAAAACTTCATAGAGATAATTAAGTGCACTCAACTCATGACGGATTCATGGCAATGATCATGTATATAGGCATCACATCCGATACAAGTAGACCGACTCCTGCCTGCATCTACTACTATTACTCCACCCATCGACCGCTATCCAGCATGCATCTAGGGTATTAAGTATAAAACAGAGTAACGCCTTGTTGACCCACAAGTATAGGGGATCAATCATAGTCCTTTCGATAAGTAAGAGTGTCGAACCCAACGAGGAGCAGAAGGAAATGACAAGCAGTTTTCAGCAAGGTATTCTCTGCAAGTACTGAAAGTAGCGGTAACAGATAGTTTTGATAGCAAGATAATTCGTAACAAGTAACAATTAACAAGTATAATAAAGTGCAGCAAGGTGGCCCAATCCTTTTTATAGCAAAGGACAAGCCGGAACAAACTCGTATAATAAGCAAAGCATTCTTGAGGATGTAAGGGAACGCAGCAGAAAACAAAAAAAATCGGTACTGCGAGCACGCCTAGGATCACTATGGAGATGCATACAAGGTTTTTGATCTGATCGTTACCGACTCGTAGCACAGCGGAAGTAGACACTACTAGGGAAAACCCTAGTAGTAGCACGGGGTTTTGTCATATCAGTAGCGCGGGTGGGCGGGCTACTGCTACGGCGCTACAGCTAACTCTTAGCAGTAGCGCTGTTCCACCCGCGCTACTTTTGCTACCAGAGTTTAGCAGTAGCGCGTTTAGGTGAACCTCGCTACTGCTAAAAGCTGCAGCGGGCCTGTTTACCACGCGCTACTGCTAAGGCAGCGCTACTGCTACACACATACCCTGCGCTACTGTTACTATTGTCTGTAATTTTTTTCTGCAGCGTTTTTACTCTGTTTTTAATAGGTTTTATACAATAGCCTGTCATATCATACACATGCAAATAGTCTCATCATATCATACACATGCAAATAGTCTCATCAAATCATGTCATCATCATCCAACACAAATGATGTCTCTCATCATCATCGATCTCGAAATAGCGATACAAGTTATGATATGTCTCGAATACATGCAACTACATCTTCATCCCATACACATGTTTCATCATCCGTATAAACGATGATATAGAAGAAAAGAGCTATCACTATGAGTAAGAGCGGAATTATGCAGTACATGAGGCGCCGGTTGTGATTCCTCTCTCGCACTAGCCTGAACCTCAAGTAACTAGCTCTGCTTCTTGTCTGCTATCGAACCCTTTATGACTGCCGCCCGAGAACCGTGACACTTGGGCCTGACACTCGGGCCACTCATCGTACACTCCCGGAACCCTCCCTATGTACACGTCATAGCACTTCTTCGCCATCAAGGACCTATGTACCTGTTAGAGATGCATCTTCATCAATCGAATTCAACAATAATATGCAACATAATATATTTGAGCAACACGAAAAGAAATAGTTAGCTAATAGATGCAACATACAGTAAACATAATTAATCAACGCAGGTTCATCGTACCCAAACTAATTAACTAGATGTACGCATGTCATCGTACCCAAACTAACAAACTAGCGTTACGCAAGTTCAGCAGGACCGTTGACATCACAAAGTTTCATCGCTACAGAAACTACAAGTTCAACTGACACATCATCATCGGCATCGTCAATCACTAGAAGTTCCATCCATCCATATCCGGGAGAATGCACCCTAGCTTCGTGAACGGCGTCAGGTCCTGACGTTGCATGCCTATGCGAGTTCTGACGTCAGCTCGTGATATAGGGCCGTGGCGGAACATCCCCTTCTCTTCGATGACTTCTTTCATGATGATCATTGCAATGTCCTTCTGGATGCGAAAGAAGTCATCTCTGAGTTTATAATCCGCTTCGTCTCCTAAGGATTCTGCCCATTTGTGGATATGTTCATCATTTCTTGTTGTCATGCGAAGCTGTTGGTGATCCCTTCTGAACTCCATCATGAGATGGAGGAGGAAGAATCCATCGTTCTTGCTTGTTATCGGTTGATGGATTGAGCAGAAGGTAGTTTTATGCGAGAAACCCGGCTTGTTCTTCCTTTGTTTCCTGATCTCCATGTGGCCACCCCTCATGCTGAAGCCGTCGAGAGCATCATCCAGAATATCCATTATGTGGGTGTAGTCTTTCTTCTCGAAGTTTCTGGACGAGTCGAAATACACGGCGTGGGAGACTCGCGGGAAAAGAACGATAAGGACGGCGCGCCCGTTGCTGCGGAAAATAAAGACACCTCAAATTAGTCTCCATATGAGCGAAGGAATGATTGAAACGTACGAAAGGGTTGTCCGGCAATGACTTACATTGGATGATAAGGCAGGAGAATCATTTCCTTTTCCTTATTTGTTATCATGAAGTATTCGATGTAGTCCCTAGCAGCTTTACGTTCAAAGTCACCGAGACTCAAGAAGGACTCATGCATGTAGTATGGATCCGCCACCGAGATTTGCGAGATTTGTTCTCTCCTGATGACGAAGTTCATATGTAGCGCAAAAAGGCGGACGATCGTAAAATCGAGCCGCCTCATGAGAAACATCTGAAAGATGTGCTCAAACCGCAGGAAGAACACCTCCACGGGCAGTGTGTCGACGTAGCACTTGGCCTGAGGCACACGAACCGCGTAAAGCGGATATCCTGGATCCTCCGAGGCGAGAAGGCTTTTCTCAGTCGACAGCACATGGTCGTGCAGTCTCCTGAGATCCCCTGATATGCCCTCTAGCGGTTTTGGCGGTAGGATCGGCTCGCCCGCGACATGGTACATCGCCGCACCTTTGACCGGTACACGGTCTGCAAAATCGGTAGGCTGGCTGCTAGAAGCTTTGGTAGCTTTGGCGGCAGCAGTGCCTCTCTTCGGTGGTCTCTTCCTCTCCTTTTTCTTGGGTTAACCATCCAGACCCTTCCTTACCCCCGCCACCAGTGTCGTCGGGCTAAGCACTTTACGACCCTCGGCTAGATGACCCTGCGTTGAGGCTGCATCTGGAGGCGTGTCCTGTGAGGATTGCATGAAGAGAGACTTCTTGCAATCAACCCTAGGACATTCCTGTCCGGGCACATCATCCATCTCCTCATCCGCATGCTCATAGCTCAAGTCATATGGCTGACTCATCATTTGTCCATCATCATAGGCGGCGCCGGTATTGAGGAACTGGAGAGGGTCCTCCTCCTCCATCTCTTCATCCATTCCTTGTTCCACGGGGGCGACTACATCATCCACTATTGGACCCCCTTCCTCGCGTCGTTCGCCACTCTCACCCGGCACGAGAGGCGCTGGTAATTGCGTAGGCGGGGTGGTGGTGTTCATACCTTGCTGATGTGGGGTCATTGGTGTGCTCTCGGCCGCCTCTAGACGAAGAAGATTCTTCGACCACAGCAGCATCCAACCCTTGCATTCTCCAAGCCACATCGAGGTCTCGTCCTCCTCTCCCCCGAGCCATACTGGAGGAGTCAAATCCTTGTGGCCTGCTTTCACACTCGACAAGGTAACCCTGAAGGTGCCAACGGGGATCGGCTGGCCGTGGAACGTGAGTTCCAAGGGCTTCGTTATCGCTGCCTTTCCCACGTCCACCTTCTGGCCGTTGATCATGTAGAGTACGGTGCACGGGGTTTCGTCGGCCTGCGAAGACATGTCTGCGGCGTAAGACATCCGAAAGGCAACGTAAAAATGGAAGATTATATATATGTTGGTGCGACGTGTAATTACCGTGAGGGCGTCGAGGTCAGCCAAAGACGAAGGCCCACCTAGCACGCCCGAGATAGAGGACGGGCTGCTATGAGCGGGTGCGGGAGTAGGCGCGGGTGCAGGACCTTGTGCGGTAGCGGCAGCAGGTGGTGGTGGTGCGATGTTCACCGAGTTGCTCCCGACGAAGCTGGGCATGGGAAAATCTTGTGCCGTCTTGTCTAGATTTTGCTTCGTCCAGTCGATAATAGCCGGAATCAAGTTAGTAGCGAAATCATTTCTGCAGGCAGCTACAGCTGCATTGACTGCCTGCTAGACCAACTCATTTTTGGTCGCTTCTGCGGCCTCAGCTGCTTTTTTCTCAGCCTCAGATGCATTTTTCTCGACTGCAAGCTTCACCTTCTCGTCGATGTTCAACTGACTGAACTTCTTTTTCTGCTTTTTGGCCTCCGTGCCCTCGTTGTAGTAGTACTTCCACGTGGCGCCGTCACCGATGCCGTGCACATGTCCATATTGCGGCTGCTGGTCCAAAGGGAATCCCTTCAGTTGGTTCAAGGCCTGGTTGAGAGGGGTGTCCCACTTGTGCCTCATCGACGACTGAGACGATGAGTCGCTTTCGGCCGCAAGCCTGTGTTGCTCCTTCTGCAAAAGGAACGTGAACCGTTTACGAATGTTACTACAATGTGTAGTCGACTTGATCAGAAGCTAAATGTAAGGTGGTAAAAGAATAATTACCAGTAATCTAATCAATTTCCTCGTGATCGGGTCCATGTACCAAACCTTCTTTTCCTTGTCCCACTTGTACCGGGCTTTGATGAAGTCACGCTCCTGTGGGTCGGTGAACTCCGCGTAGGGGTCTGGGATCCCCGTGGCTTCACGTTCCGCGTCCTCCTTATCCCATATGGGCCTCTTGCCAATATAGCCACGGCTTCCGAGGCGTTGGTTCCCCATGTTCCTTTGCTGAAGCCCCTTGTATTTCTCAGACTCTTGCTTGGCTGCTCGGTAGCGGAAGTGTCCTTGAACTTTTCGAACTCCTCTACCGTAAGTGTCGGATTGTCCGCCAAAATCTTGGACAGGGGTTCGTTAGCATCAATCGCTCATTTCACCCTCCCTTTCCACGCGGCCAAATTGTTGTTGAACATGCCCATGGTGTGGTTATTGATATCTTTCATGGCAGCATCATCCCACGGGTTTTCTATGCAGTCATCCCGGCCGGGGAACTGGAATCTCTTGTGCAGCTCCATATGTGGTTTCTTCCTTAAGTTATTGTCGTTGATGCTCGCGGTTTCCCGTAGGATGCATCCGACTTGGTTGCCGTAGCACTTGCGAGCTTCATCCGGTGATATTGGCTCGAATTTGCCGGGGTGCATCTCTGTGACCAGGATTCTTCCAATGCCGAGTTTGTTAGGGCGTCGTGTCCTCTGCTTCTTCTGCTTCTTCTTTTCGTTACCGTCTTTGGCGCCGGTCTCGGCGCCGCCATCGGTGCCGGTGCCATCGGTGTCGATGTCGGCGGCACTACCATCTTCCGCTATGACCAGATAGCCCTGCAAACCTTCTATTTGCTAACTAGACAAAAAGTCGAGGTAATCATGTTCACGGTCATATTGTATGTCGTCGTCAGCGTGGTCAGAAACCCCGGTTTCGTTGTTGTTCGACATGTTTCCTACGATTAAGTCTGCTCATTTAATTCTTAAACTATAATAAAATGAGTAATGACATAAAAAAAAGGCCTATGGTTTGCCGGAATGCCGTTTCATTCCCGTCCCAGCAAATCCTGGGCACTCGATATGCCTACTTTCTAGCACAAGTCATGCCAAAATTCACGGGAAATTTCGGCATGACCTTTGCTAAAAAGTGGACATATCGAGCGCCTGAAATTCGCTGGAATGGAAATGAATCAACATTCCGGCAAAACATAGGCCACTCGAATCATTTCCCTGCAAACAATTAATATAGGCCACTCCTCTCAAAAAAAGATATGATCATGCATGCTCTCACTGGCCACCATCTTCTTTGAATTAACTGAATTTCAATAAATATATAGCACGCAAATTTCAGAAAATTAACTAAATTTAAATAAATGGTAGCAGCACTAGAATTTGATAACTAGTTGAATTTACATTCAACAGGAAAAAAAATTCCTACTGTCTACTCGAAGGTAACCTAGAATTTGAGGGGGGGTCGGGGGGAATAGGGGGAAGCCCTAGAAAAATTCCCCAATCACTAATGAACCCTAGAAAAAAATTCATACTACAATTCCTACTATCTACTATTTCAAACGTAGCTATTTCATCAACACACAATCATCACACATTAAGCATTTCATCTAGCTAGGGTTTCATCATCATCATCACCTAGGGTTTTACAAAATTCTGAAACTTCATTTACTGCAAATTAATTTAACTAAATTCATCTAGAACTAGTATCTCAGTAAAACCCTAGATTAATTTAACCAAATTCTGAAAATTCATTTACTACAAATTAATTTAACTAATTTAACTAAATTCATCTAGAACTAAATTCATCTAGAACTAATTTCTAAACCCTAGCTAGAACCCTAACCTCCACCGAGGCAGAGAGAGAGAGAGGATGGGTGCGGGCTTACAGAGGGGGTCGGGGGAGACGGCGGCACCGAGGAGGGTCAGAGGCGAGGTGGGGTCGGGGGAGACAGCGATGTCGAGGAGGCTGCATGCGCGCGGTGACGTCGAGGAGGAGGAGGCAGGCGCGCGGCAACGTCGAGGAGGAGGCAGGCGCGGCGAGGTCGAGGAGGAGGAGGCAGGCGCGCGGCGATGTCGAGGAGGAGGTAGGCACGGCGAGGACGGGCTCCGGCGATGGCGCGAGGAGGCTAGGGCGATGAGGACTCCAGCGACGGCATAGAGGAGGGGAAGGGGATGGAATGGGGGGAATTGGGGAAGAAAGGCCCGCGCGGTGCGGTTAACTCAAACATAGCAGTAGCGCGAGTGTGGACACGCGCTATAGCTAACTTAGCTGTAGCGCGGGGTACCCAAACTGGCGCTACAGCTAACTTAGCTATAGCGCGGGTCCACACACGCGCTACTGATATAGCTAATTTAGCAGTAGTGCCTCTTTGGGTAGCCCGCGCTACAGCTAAGTTAGCTATAGCGCGGCTCCATACACACGCTACTGCTATTCCTTTGATTTTTCTTTTCATTTTCTCCTTTTGCTTTTTCTTTTCATTTTATTTTTCTTATTTCCTTTCTCCTTTTTCTTTTTCTTTTCATTTCCTTTTCTAATCCTTTCATTTTTCTTCTTTCCTTTCCCATTTTTCTATTTCTTTTCATTTCCTTTTCTTTTCTGAAAGATGACTGAGCCGGGAAGAAGGGGATCGGATACAATGTATATAACTCAGGTGACGATATATATTACACATCATTTGAGCGATAATGATTAAGTGCGTACACAAAATAAATATATATATATATAAATGATGGTTTCTCAGCGTCGACATTTTCGTTTCTGAGTGAGCTTCTTTCCCTTCTTGTTCGCTGTCGAATAATTGAGCCCCTCGTTGTGACTTTTTCTTTTCCATGGAGTACGATCTTTCTTGGGTAATGTAGTATTGATTCTTCTTTTGACGTATGCTTCATCGTCATCGTCATCTTCCCTCATCGGGTTGCTGTACTGGTCGTAGTCTCCCTCACTGGCGACTCCATCCATTCCGATGATGTTCCTTTTGCCTCTCCTCACGACAACACGGCTGGAATTGCTCGGGTCGGTTATGAAGAAGCATTGTGTCACGTGCTTAGCGTGTACCCATGGCTCATTTTTTGCGATGGCATTCACGGTAGCGCTCTTGGCGTCGGGTATAGACATGGTAGTGAAATACCAGATTTCTCTTTCGATGTTCTTAGCCCATCTGACACAGAACATCGTCGCATCGTGCAGTCCAGAGTAGTCAAGCTCCCAGATCTCTTCGACCCTTCCGTAGAATCTTTCAGTTGTGGCGTTGTCGCCGGTCATGCATTCCATCATCACCCCTGAGTTCTGAAAATCACTGTTTATATCTTTGGCCTCCGTGTAGAACGTGTATCCATTGATATTGTATGCCTGATAGGTCGCGAGGTTGGCCGTGGGGCCATGTGCTAAGGCGTATATGAGCAATCCGTCCGTAGAGCCCTCTTCTGGGGGATTAGCAAGAACATGCTCTTTGAACCAAGGCAGGAAAGTGGAGTTGTGCTCTCTAATAACTTCAGCGTTCGTCTTGCATAGCCGCCGGTCACGGTACTTCTTTGTGATGGTTTCTTAGTGCGGTGGCGCGAAAGGATCTACCATGTCTAGGTGCTGTAGCACTACTAAGTTTGCTCTGTCAAAGTCATTGCATCGGCCCGAGTGGTCCACATGCAGTTCCCTCCGGCCGTTGGTGTGACCTTCTCCTCCGAACCTCCCAAGGTGCTTGTTAACGGGCAAACCAACAACAGGGTCTCCGCCATATAGATAATTCTCGTAGAAAGAGGTGCACTCTTGGGTCAGATAGCCCTGGATGATGCTTCCATCCAGATGGGACATGTTACGAACGAATCCTTTGATGACCCCATTCATCCTCTCGAACGGCATCATGTTGTGCAGGAATGTCGGCCCGAGGTCTATGATGTCGTCCACAATGTGGACACACAGATGCACCTTGACGTCAAAGAACGCGGGCAGGAAGTACATCTCAAGCTCATTTAGTATCACAACGATCTCTTCCTGTAGCCTTCGGAGCTGCTTCACACTGATCGACTTTCGAGAGATAACGTCGAAAAAGTTGCAGAGACTAATAAGCATGTCAAGGACGTGCTTGTCCATTATCCCTCTAAGGGCAACAGGAAGTATCTGCGTCATTATCACATGACAGTCATGAGACTTCATCCCGCTGAACCATTTCTTCTTGGTGTCTAGAAATGTGCTTATCTTCCCACAGTAACCGGAACTAACTTTGATTTCGGTAATGCACTTGAAGAATTGATCGATCTCCTTCGAACTTAAGGTAAAGCAAGAAGGGGGGCAATAATTCTCTTCCTTCTTGTTGACTTTTCTGCCCTGGTCCCGTGCCTCCGTCTTCGTCTCCGTCTCCTCCAACTTTTTACGGGGCGGCATGTGGAGATCTGGCCTGATGTCCAAATCTTCCAAGTCTCTTCTTGCCTTCGGCCCATCCTTGGTCTTATCCGGCATGTTCATCAGTGTTGCAAGCAAGCTCTCAAGGACATTCTTCGTGATATGCATTTGATCAAGGCAATGAGGCGTGTCGAGTTTGGGCCAGTACTCCAAGTCCCAGAAAATAGACCTCGTTTTCCATACCTTCAGCAGTGGCTCCGGCACCTTTTTCATCTTTCCCAGCGCGGGGCAGTGTTCCCAATTTTTCAACAGCTCATCGATTTCAGCGCCATGTACACGATTTCCCAGACCCGCCATCTTTCGTTAGCTGTTGAGACGTTGTATCATCCATGCACTGCATGCATCCACAATATCCGTGGCACACCTGGCCTGCGACATATCCGTAACCGAGATAGTCATGCACCGTCGTCATCAGCGCGGCTCTCATATAGAAATACTCGCCTTTGCTGGCGTCCCATGTCTTGGCCAGTGTTTTCCATAACATGTCTAACTCCACTTGAAGTAGCCCCAGATACAGATTAATATTATTTCCCAGTTGTTTCATCCCTTGAATCAGCATGCTCATGTGTATGTACTTTGACTTCATGCAAAACCAGGGGGGAGGTTGTACATCCATACAAACATGGGCCATGTGCTATGGTTGGTGTTCTGGTTGCCAAAGGCCATGTGCTATGGTTGGTGTTCTGGTTGCCAAACGGATTCATGCCATCGGTACTCATGCCAAGCACGATGTTCCTTGCATCACCTGCGAAATATCGATATTCGGCGTTGAACACTCTCCACTGGCTTGCATCCGCGAGGTGTCTCAGCTTTGGATTATCTCCATCGTCGGGCTTCACCCTCTCCGCGTGCCAGCGCATGATCTTTGCTTCCTTAGGATCTACGAAATAACGCTACAGACGGGGAGTGATTGGTAGGTACCATACAACTTTCTGGGAAGATTTCTTTCCGGCCTTCTTGTATCAAGAAGCATTGCACACCGGACAGTTGGTTTTTTCCGCGTGCTCCTTCCGATAAATGATGCAATCGTTGATGCATGCATGGTATCTAATGTGCGGCAGATCAAGAGGGCACACGATCTTCTTGGACTCATCGACACTAGTAGGACACAGGTTCCCCGTGGGAAGAACCTTCTTTAGATACTTGAGAAGCTCATCGAGGGTTCTGTCGGTCCATTTGTTTTTAGCCTTCATCTTTAGAAGTTCGAGCGTCAAATTCAAGCGGGTCACCTCGGGATCGCAACCATCATACAATGGAGTCTTCGAGTCTACCTCCAGTTGCTCTAGCTTGGCCTCCCCTCTAGAAGCAGCTCTGTCGCTACTCATCTTCTTGCAAAGCAGGTCTCAAACATGAGGGTCCCGCACGATTGAACTTAGTAGCGACGAAGGCTGCGGCGTGTCCGCATCTTCTCTGGCGCCATTTCCGGCCTCTTCTCCACCGCCATTTCCGGCCTCTTCTCCGCCACCACCATGTCCGGCCCCTTCTCCGCCTCCATGTCCGGCCTCTTCTCCGCCGCCATTATCGGTCATCTCTTCGTCTGGCCCCATGTCGTCATTGGCTGCCCCGTCGGCATCCTCATCCTCATCCTCTTCACTTATCCACTGAGTATAGCCATCCATGAAACCAGTCATGAGCAGGTGTGCCTTCAAACGACCATCCTTATAGGGGTCAAGCCAAACTCCTCCTTTGCATCTTTGGCATGGACACAAAATCTCTGTCCGGTTATTTTCATACATGTCCTGCACCGCCGATCGCAACCACCTTTCCACCATCGTTCCACTCACCATCATGATCGCCTGTGCGGTAATAATAAGAAAAATTATTATTAAAACGCATCCATGCATCAAAATCATACAAAAATTTGGCTTGACCTTCCCTAAAAATAGGACATATAGAGTTTGCCCGAAATTCGCCGAAACGGAAATAAATCGACATTTCGTCAAAACATAGGAAGCTCACGCACAATTAAATGGATAGATCTAGTTGGGGATGTAGAAAGGTCACTTCATTAAATGGGTAGATCTACATAGCTAGTTGGGGAAGGAGATGGCTCTAACTAGTGGAGGGGGTGGAAAAGTGAGGAAAAGAGAAAGGGGTTGCATTAATGGAGGTGTGGTGTAGTTAGGGGCATTAAAGAGAGAGAAAGAGAGGTAGGAGAAGAAAGAGAGTAATGGGGGGAGAAGCAAGGTGAGGGAGAGAGGAGGGGGAGGGCAAAGTGAATGGAGAGAGGAAGGGGGAGGGGGAGAGGGTTCAAAAGGTGGCTGATGCGCCTTAGCAGCAGCGCGGGCCAGAAAACGGCGCTACTGCTAAAACGTTAGCAGTAGCGCGGTCCTGTAGGCCGCGCTACTGCTAAGTGGGGCCCACCATGTGGCACAGTACAACATTAGTTGCAGCGGTGGGTTTGCAACACGCGCTACTGCTAAAGTTTTAGCAGTAGCGCGCTTAAGGCGGGCCGCGCTACTACTATACATAGCCAGGTGGCTAAGGGGGGGCTCACATAGCAGTAGCGCCTTTCGTCTGGGCCGCGCTACTACTAAATGGATATCAGTAGTTCCTAAGCTGTAGCCGCGCTACTGTAAATTAGAAGTAGCACGTTCCACAAAGCCGCGCTACTGATAAGCCTCCACCTATAAGGTTTTCCCTAGTAGTGAGACTCGATGAAGACCGTCGGTGCAGATCCCCGTAGCTAGGATTTACAACCTCCCAACCGCGATGATGGACTCCCTCGTCAGTCCCTCGGACAGCCCTTCGGGAGGCGGTCGGACAGTCCCCCGGACGGTGTCACGGACAGCCCTTCAGGAGGCACTCACAGAAACTCGGACGGTCACTCGGACAGCCCTTCGGGAGGCACTCTCGAACAGCCCCTTGGGCAAAAAGATCAAACCTACGACCTCTCTACGGGGTTGCACACATACAGTGTCATCTATCCGGCAGGGCTTTGCCATCCAGAACTAGTTCCCACCAGAACCCAGACAGCCTTTCGGCTCTACGAAACTATTTCGCAGGGAGGGAGAGAGAAGGCCAGATCATGCATGGCATTTGTATGTGAGAAAGAGTGAGTATGGAGAGTGCATCTCCACCTCTATTTATAGAACGAGCAAGGGGTAGAGGCAAGGGGTGAAAAGACCAAAAGGGGTTTCGATATTTCACCATGCCACATAAGGAGGACTTGATCTTATCCACCAAATGGTGGAAGGAAGCCCCATGGGGCCCCCCCAAGCCCATGGACGAAATTGGCTGCCCCCTTGGGGGGGCCCCACCACCTTTCCATCCACCTTATAGTCTCTCCAAAAATAGGGAATTCCTTCTAGAAGAAAACCCCATTAAAACAAGCCCATAAAGTGCTTTTCACTATTCACGAAAACATTTTTCCCCGACCGTTAAATCCGAAAATATTTATGTGGGCCTAGAACATTTCTAGTACCCCCTAAAATAATTTTGGACGTGTTCCAAAACAATTCCGGATCAGTGATTTTCATCAGCGAAAAGCAACCAAAGCGGTTCCGGTAGCTCCGAAACATTTCCGGTTTTTTTCTCCGGAAAAATCCCAGAAGTTCGCAGAACAATTCTGGCACCCTCCAAGAATTTCCAGGCGTGTGCCCAAACCATTTTGACTTAATGGTATACTCCGAAACAACTTTTCAGTTTTACCGAAACTCTTCCGGTGTTCTCTCTCCGAAACTCTTCCGTTGTCTCCGAAACTTTTCCGGTGACTTTCTCTCAGACTCCCTGTCTACTATTCAGCAGATAGATGACCCTTAAGCATGTGACCCTATAGGTTCGGTGAAGTATAGACATGACCGGAACACTTTCCGATCCATGATCAACATCGGAGCCGTGGACACCCATATTGACCCCTATACCCACACGAATAAATATTCGAGTGAACCTCCAGTTGCCATGTGCTATTCCTGTTGCTTCGCGATATGTTACAAACACCCGAGGTGAGATTTATCGGCATCCCCGTGGATCAACAACTTGTCCACTATGCCAGTTACCGCTTTATCGGTTTTGTTCTCTTTTCTCGTTCCCGTGTTCCGGCATCCCAGTGATCAAATCACAATGTGTCTGGCCAGACGATGATGGATATCGTAACACCGAGAGGGCCCAAAGAATATCTCTCCATCGTCGGAGGAGCAAATCCCAATCTTGAGCTATCAAGTCCCTTAACATACTTTTCCATGAACCCGTAAGCCGCCGTAATAGCCACCCATTTACGGATGACGTTTAACAAACCCCAAAGTTCATGAAGCAAGCATGAAGAAACTCCATACTCTCATGGTCTAAGGAATTATGCAAACATTAACTTTCTCTGTGTTATTAAGCATTAACTTGTGACGAATGTATCTCATAGCATAACATCAATCGGGTCGATTCAGCACAAGTGTTCTCCTAACATTGTTCCCTCAAAGTTGCCAGCATAGTCATGCCCATGATCAAGAAAACAGAACCATCATGCAACACTTGAGCTAGTCTTAGAGGCCAGACTAGGAATACATTTTACCGTTTATTATTCCACACGTGCATATGAGTTTCCCTCCGAGCCTCGTGATTATTGTAGACTAGAGAACCATACCAGTTATAGCATGGAACATAAACATAATTATGAACATGGAGATAAATAATAGCATTTATTATTGCCTCTAGGGCATATCTCCTACAGACTCCCACTTGCACTAGAGTCAATAATCTAGAAATGCTAATGCACTTTACACCTATGGCATACTAGTGTAAAATATGCTTCGCTTGTGGTATAGTCTGATGTCCAATGGATCTGACAACTTCAGTTCCGTGTGTATCTTTGCATGTCCTCGCGTTTTCACGCTTTCACAAAATTCATAGATTGTGTGGACTTGGCTTTGTATATATGTGAATCACTTGTCGAACCTTGATTCCTCAGACTGAGCTATGGAGCAACTATCTACAATAGTGTCCCATTGACCAAAGCCATCTTGGAACCATACTAAGTTCATGAATGAACTATATGATTCAACATCTTCTTTGTCGCTTCTAAAGCGTCAATATACTTTAGCCTTTGTTATAGAATTTGCCACAGTAACCTGTTTGGAACAATTCCAACTTACTGTGTCACCATATCGTGTATTATACAAAACCCTTAACTTATATCGAAAATCGCATGGAGCATTGATGAAGACCGTATCGATGTAATTACTTACAACGAGCACTTCATAATCTCTGCTTGCAAGAAAACATGTCATCAGTGCTACTTTAGTACTCAATGATATTTTTCACTGTTGTCCCATGATCAGTACTTTGATCACTTTGGTATCTATACTCGCAACAGCTTGGGAGTATCGGACATATCTGGTTGTTTTACATACCATGGAATACATGATAAATCCAAACACAAGAGTGTGTGGAATCTCCATCATGTATTTTGCTCATCAGTGTTTTGGGACACCGAGTCTTGCAATAACTCTTTCCATGTGACTTTGGCAAGAATCACTCCTTGGCGTTTTTAATGCTAAACTGTTTCAGCATCTTGTCAATATGTATTTTTGCTTAGCCCTATTAGGCAATTCTATCTCTGTAGATAAATATGCCTAATATCAAGGCTACTCAGCCCAAGTACTTCATCAAAAAACTAATTTTCAATGAAGTCCCAATTTGTGTCAAGAAATTTATATTATTTCCAATCAACAATGTGTCAAGCACACAAGGTTTTTAGAAATATTATTATGCTCCCACTTACTTTCTTGTAACCACAAGCATCTTCGTTATCCATTGATGAAATCAAACTCTTTTGACTATTTCATCAAAAACGAAGATTCCAACTCCATTTTGTTCTCTTCTGTCCATTGCTGGAACTCTGAAGTTTGCATACTCACTAGCATCCTCTGGATAGACAAAATACCTGGGACTGTATCACATGCAAGTCCTAGGTAGCATTTCCATCACATGGAAATCCTTTTGGCATCCAAGTATCATATCTCATCATTGAAATATGTATTAATTGGTAGTTTAACCCGAACCGACTTTAAGCATCGCTACGGTGAGACAATCTCATCGCAGTTAATTCCTTGAATTTGTTATAAGCAACAAGTCGAGCTTTATGGATAAAACATTTTTATCCATATCAGTTTATAGTTCCATTAATATTCGTTAGACTTGAAGTCTTCCGAAGGGTTTATCAAGATGAAATCTTGAATCATTTATATGGAAACTATCTCGGATTATATTAGCATTTGGCCAATTCCGGAGTCAGGGCCCATCAATGCTTCCTTGTGTATCATAGGTATACTATTTTCTAGCAACAATATCTCGTCTACGCACCTGAGAGGTTTGCACGAGTTTTGCCTATGTGGTTCAGCTGCAAGTTCGACCGAAGTCCATACATCTCATGGAGAGGCTTCCGTATCAGTCGCAGTAGGAAACTTTGGAATCACTTCCAAGGTTTCTTTCCCTTGACTTGATGACGAAGATACTGTTATCTCGTCGAGTTGCCCTGTCCCCCCACTCACCTTTTTGCAAGAACCATTTTCTTCAAAATCATACCGCTCTTTGTGGCAAACATTTTTGCCTCGGTATAGTGATGAAGGAATACCCAATAAATTAGGATAACCTACAAAGTAGCACTTGTCAGATTTGGAATAGGTTTGTAAATATTTTACACAAGCCCCATATTCCAAATGTTAAGAAAAGACATAACATGGTTGGGTGTACCATACCATGGCGTCATTTCAACAGATTTGATGGCGCTCTTTTCAGTGTAAAAGCCGCAGTCTCTAAAGCATTACTTTAAAAGGGATAATGGCAAATTGATTTATGTCATCTTTGATCTTACCATGTCATAAATGGTTTGATTACATCTTCACGGACATTCCACTCACAGTGGTGTTCCGGGAGGTGTAAGTTATGAAACTCTTTTCACAACTCATCAGACATTCGCTAAACTTGTAACTCAAATATTCCTTTCCGTAATCTAATTGCAGAAACATAATTTTCTTGTTAAAATAATTTCTACTTCATATTGAAAACTTTTGAATGATTTCAAAAGATCCGGTCTTACATCTCATCAAGTAAATATCCATATATCTACTTGAGTCATTTCTGAAGATAGATAAATCCACTGCTAGCAATAACCTTTATTGGACTACACACATCATAATGTATGATCACCAATAAGTTCGTTGCTCGTTCCTTATGGCCTATGAACGGTATTTCAGTCACTTCACTTTCCGGATGAAAGTCGCAAGTGTCAGATGATTCATAATCAAATGACTTCAAAATCCATCATAATGGAATTTCTCCATGCGGGTTTCTCCATTGTGACCAAATGTAGTGCCACACATATGTGGTATTCTTTTAGTCTTGTGACATTTAGCATTAGTGTTATGAATGTATCATATTACCATCAATATTCATAACATACATCCCATCCTTGATGGAACCATGGCCCTTTATGTTATTCATAATATTGACCAACAATTGTTCTTTCATGAACAACCCTTTTGCAACAAAACATTGTGCAATGGGCTAGAGTGTGTAAAACTCTAAAATGAATTATGAAAGTAAATATAGAGGTAATATATTATTATCAATATTTATAACATACATCTCATTCATAATTAAAAGTATGGCCCTTATGTTATTCATAACACCGAACATCAAAAGTTCTCTTATGAACAACCTTCTTGCAACATACTTTATGCAATGGGCTAGAGTGTATAAAACTCTAAATGAATTATGAAAATAAATACAGATGGTATTACACCGACGGAAGGTATAGTAACATTACTATGTTCCCAGCGCGTATCTAAACCTCACTCTGGCAAGTCTTTTAGGCCGTAGTGGTTCTTGCATCGAGTCGCAACAGAATGCAATCGAGCGGGTATCTCTGTGATCAACTCACAATACCCAACAATCAGTGATTAACTTGTTTAATCATAATTCCCAAGAATTATATCTTTGACCAGCCTTCTATATATCAATAACTTGTCTGACATTCATACATGAGCTGGATATTTCAGTCTTCTCTCTTTTTGCCTTTATACTTCTAACAGTTTAACTTTCAGAATTTCTCCTACTCTCAGATCAAGCACCCAATTTTAAGAGTGGCGTTAGCCCCGGACTTCCTAGGCGTGTAAGTCACACTAACACCCTTTGGACATTTCCTTTCTCTTTAAGTTGTTGTTTTATTCACCTTCATTACATGACAGGCATTCTTCTGGATCCCTCTCTGTTCAGTCAAATGCCCAGTAAACACTTTACTAATACTTTGCAAACAAACATTGCTTTGGATATCTCATATCTTTTCGCCTTTGTCTGCATCTCAAAATAATTTTCAATTCCATGAATATCATATCACTACTGGAATCAGGGAATTTGCCATCAGCCAGTTCTTTGCCGTCTGCTAGATGACGGCAAAGAAGGTCTTTGCCGTCCGCCTACAAAAAACACATGGCAAAGAACTGGCTGATGGCAAAGATAATGTTTGCCATCAGCCAGTTCTTTGCCGTCTGCTAGCGGATGGAAAAGAATCTTTGCCGTCCGCTAGCAGACGGCAAAGAGGTGGGTGGGGCCCACTAGGGCCAGCTCATGGAGATTCCCTCTTTGCCGTCTGCTAGCTGACGGCACAGTTTCTTTGCCGTCCGCTAGCAGACGGCAAACAAAAACCCTTCTAACGGCCCTAACGGCCACCCCCCACCTCCCACTCCTCTCTTTCTTCTCTCTCTCCCCCGTTCCCCGCACCCGCCGCCCCTGACCCCCCGCCGCACCGGCCGCCGCCCCCGACCCCCCACCTCCCCCGCCGCCCACCGGCCACGACGCTGCGGCCGCCCCGGCGCCCTGCCGCCCCGGCCCTCCGCTCCGCCGCCCTCTGCCCTGAGCTTGACGCCGCCCTCCCTCTGCCCCGACGCCGCCGCCCTCTGCGCTGCCCTCTGCCCCGACCCCCCCTCCGGTGAGCCCCCTGCCCCACCCCCACCCCCCTCTGTTTTTTTAGTTTTTTTGCATCAATTAGGTTTTTTTAGGTGAGCATTCATCTTCTTTTTTCTTTTCATTTTTTCTACTGTTAATTGGTACTGTTAAATTAGGTTAGTTCTAGGTTAGGTTAGTGCTAGGTTATGTTAGTGCTAGGTTAGGTTAGTGCTAGGTTAGGTTAGAAAGATGAAAAAAAGAAGAAGGAGAAGTAGAAGAAGAGGAAAAAGGAAAAGAAAGGAAGAAGAAGAAGAAGAAAAAGAGGAGGAGAAGAAAAGAAAGAAGAATAAGAAGAAGAAGAGGAGGAGGAGAAGAAGAAAATAAGAAGAAGAAGAAGAAGAAGAAGAAGAAGAAGAAGAAGAAGAAGAAGAAGAAGAAGAAGAAGAAGAAGAAGAAGAAGAAGAAGAAAAGAAGGAGAAGTAGAAGAAGAGGAAAAAGGAAAAGAAAGGAAGAAGAAGAAGAAGAAGAAGAAGAAGAAAAGAGGAGAGGAGGAGAAGAAGAAGAGGAAAAAGGAAAGGAAGAAGAAGAAGAGGAGGAGGAGGAGAAGAAAAAAGAAGAAGAAGAAGAAGAAGAAGAAGAAGAAGAAGAAGAAGAAGAAGAAGAAGAAGAAGAAGAAAAAGAAGAAGAAGAAGAAGAAGAAGAAGAAAAAAGAGGAGAGGAGGAGAAGAAGAAGAGGAAAAAGGAAAGGAAGAAGACGAAGAAGAAGAAGAAAATGAAGAAAAGGAAGAAGAGGAAGAAGAAGAAAAGGAAAAAGAGAAAAAAAAACCTGACACCCCGACACCCCTACACCCCGACAGCCCGACACGACACCTCGACACCCCGACACCCCGACACGACACCCTGACACCCCGACACCCCGACACCAAGACACGACACCCCGACACCCCGACACCCCCGACCCGACACTCCGACACCACGACACCCCGACCCGACACCCCGTCATATATTTGTGAATTATGAGTTAGGTCATATATTTTCTGATTTTGTTATGAAAAACATCACATATATTTGTGTTGATCGGGTGGATTTAAATGTGCAGTTGTTTCGTCGCTGCGAGGGTCTGGTGTTCGACGACCTTCCCGTGCGTTCGACGAGCTCTGCCCCTGCGTTCGTGGGTGAGCACAAATGACATCTCCTCCTCCCCCCTTCATTTGCTCTGTTCCGGTCTTCGTGCCGATGAAACTTGCTAGCTATAGGTGTCTTCAATCATCAGTATGCGTGACCTCTATGCGTCTCCCATTCGAAAGGGTTACATCTATAAATATGCATGCATTTGCATATTTATAACCGTGATTCTTTCGAATTGTCCAACGTTATCCATGGACAGACCGAGTATGTGTAGATTGGGTTCGTTTTCCCATATGCTCTGCTCCGGATCCGATGCAGAATTTCGTCAGTGCCTCCCTGTTGTTCTCCGGGTACACATCCTCTCTGGTTATTGCCGAGACGTGTATCAGGAGAACAGCGGGGAGGTGCTGCCGAAATTTTGCGTCGGATCCGGAGCAGAGCATGGGAAAACGAACCCAATCTACACATACTCGGGTGGGATTAGGACCTATCTTTACCTATTAGCGTCTAGGTTGCATGGACGTAATAAAACTGACAAACTCCATTAACTAATGAATATGGTTTGCTGAATTATGTATATATTTCTTGTGTGTCCAGTAGCTAGGCAAGATGACTGATCGTGCGTGGATGTACACCAGTCACACTAGTCAGAAAGACATGACCGATGAATGGAAGACAAAAACCAAGAGGTTTGTAAGAGCATTTGCAAATGGCCAAAGAAAAACCTGGTGCCCCTGTGTCCGGTGCGACAACTATTATAAGAGGACAGAGCTTGAAATGAGTAAACACCAGCAGAAGTGGGGTTTTACGCCTGCTTATATGGTCTGGACATTTCATGGTGAGTCTGCCCAACGTGCCAGAGCTGAGGTGGGCCGTCGTCGCACCGACGAGCATGGTACCGGGATCGAAGACAGGGTGGAAGACTTTGATGATGCTCGGGATTCAGACGATGAGATGGAGGAATCTGCAAAGGCCTTCAATGATATGTTGGAGTCTTCAAAACGTCCTCTCCACGAGCACACTGAGCTTTGTCAGTTGGATGCCATCGCACAAGTAATGGCTCTGAAGGCTCAATTCAACTTGGGCAGAGAATGCTACGACGCGATGATGACACTATTTGGACGCTTTCTACCCAAAGGCCATGTAATACCTGCAAACCTGTACCAGTTGGACAAAATCCTCCGTGTACTTAAGATGCCCTATGAGACGATAGATGCCTGTGAGAATGGATGTGCCTTATTTAGGCTTGAGTATGCGGACTTGAACTATTGTCCCATTTGCAAGTCTTCCAGGTATGTTGTGGTAGACAACGGTATGGGTGAGAAGAGTCAGACAAAAATCCCAGTTAATATTCTTCGGTATATGCCAATCATACCAAGACTTCAACGTCTTTTCATGGTCGAAGAGACGGCCAGACAGATGACATGGCACAAATTGGGCAAAAGAACCGAACTAGATGCAGATGGGAATCAGATGTTGGTACACACATCGGACGCTTTTGCGTGGAAGCACTTCGATGCAATACATCATGATAAAGTGGCAGATCCAAGGCATCCTCGAGTCTGCATCGGCACGGATGGGTTCAATCCGTTTGGTATGACGGTAACCCAATACAGTTGTTGGCATGTATTTGTCATTCCACTCAATCTCCCCCCCGCCCCCCCCGGACAGATTATGCAAAGAAAGAACATTTTCCTGACGTTGATAATTCCAGGGCCCAACTATCCGGGGAAGAGTATGAATGTGTACATGCAGCCGCTTAAGGATGAATTGCAAGAAGCTTGGGATAATGGGATCAAGACATACGACGCCGCTACAAAAAAAACTTCATAATGTGTGTCTGGTACATGTACTCGATGCATGACTTGCCGGTGTATGCGCTATTCATTGGCTGGTGTGTGCATGGAAGGTTCCCGTGCCCCACATGCAAGGCAGCTCTTCAGTTTCGTTGGCTGGATGCGGGTCGCAAGTATTCTTGCTTCAACTTGCATAGACAGTTCCTGGATCCTCGCCATAAGTTTAGAAAAGACAAGAAGAACTTCATCAAAGGTAGAGTTGTGAAAAACTCAGCACCACCTGCGTTGATAGGCCAACAGATCCTGGATCAGTTAAACGCTCTCGAGCCTGATGCAGAGCATCCAGGGTATTTCAAGGGGTATAATTCGGAACACGCCTGGACTCACAAGACAAGCTTGTGGGATCTGCCTTACTTCAAAGACCTCCTTTGCCCACACAACATCGACGTGATGCACACTGAAAAGAATATCGCCGAGGCCATTTTTGGTACATTGTTCGGCATAGAGGGGAAGTCAAAGGATAATCCTAAGGCTAGAGTCGATCAGGAGGCTCTATGTGATAGACCGTTACAGAACATGCGACAACCGAAAGGAAAGCAGAACTGGACGAAGCCAAAGGCATGGTTCAATCTTGGAATGCCAGCTATGAGGGAAATTATCTTGTGGGTGAAAATGCAGTTGATGTTCCCCGATGGGTATGCAGCGAATCTAAAGAGGGGAGCGAGTCTTGAAAAATTGAAAATATTTGGTCTCAAGAGTCATGATTGGCACATATGGCTTGAGCGGGTAATGCCGGTGATGTTGCGTGGCTTTATCCCTGAGGATGAATGGCTAGTACTGGCAGAGCTGAGCTATTTCTTCCGTGTTCTTTGTGCGAAAGAACTATCGCCTGCGGTGATAGATGAAATGGAAGAGTTGGCGCCGGAATTGATCTGCAAGTTAGAGAAGATCTTTCCACCGGGCTTCTTTAATCCAATGCAGCATTTGATTTTGCATCTCCCAACCGAGGCAAGATTGGGGGGGCCCGTGCAAAATCGTTGGTGCTACGCAACTGAGAGGATGCAGAAGACGCTTCGAGCAAAATGTAAAAATAAATGTAGAATAAAAGCATCGATGGCTGAGGCATTCATTACTGAGGAGGCGGCAAACTTCGTGACAACACACTACGAAGCCAAAAATCGTCATTTGCATAATCCGAAGCCTCGGTACAATGCTGGCGACCCTAAAAAAGGTGGATCCAACCTCAACCTATTCAAAGGGAAGCTCGCACCAGCCGGTGCTTCGAAACTAGTAGGGTTGGATGTCGAAGAATGGCGGACCATTTCGTTGTATATCTTCAACAACCTAACAGAAGTGCGGCCGTACATCGAGTAAGTTCTCGGTACATTGTTTCGCAACTTCTAATTCCTTTAAACTGCTCTTATTCCCCGATATTTGATACAGTCGATACGTCGCCAAATTCTAGGATGGAGCGGTGATCCAAAAGGATTCCGTCGAAGAGTATGAGCTTCTGGCAAAGCATGGAGGCGGCTATCCCGGTTTCATCTATTGGTTCAAACAAACGGTAATTTCCATTAGACCATTTCATTTCTTCGTCTAATTTGCGGCTAATGCAACAATCCTTCCGTATTAAACTTGTAGGCTAATTCAGAGTCAATGGACGCCGAATTGAGACAAGTCGCTAATGGTTTTGACTATAAGGTCCGTTCATTTGACAAATACGACATCAACGGGTATCGCTTTCGTACCTTTGGCAAAGAACTATCTATGGCAGACCGAAAGTCTACAAATTGTTGTGTCTCTGCTATCGGCGAAGGAGATACCGAGTATTATGGAAGAGTTGAAGCAATTTATGAACTTCTATTCTATGGTGAAAACCCACCAAACGTCGTAGTCTTCAAATGTTATTGGTTTCAGCTGAAGGAGACTAGAAGGACTCACGAACATTTAGGGCTAGTCGAAATCAAACAAAGCACCCATTTAGATGTTCCCGATGTCTATGTTACGGCTCAACAGGCGACCCAAGTTTTCTATCTACCGTGGGCCTGCCAAACTGATCCAAATCTGAATGGTTGGGATGTCGTTTATGAAGTGCCGCCACGTGTTAGACCACCTCCCCCCAATGAAGAGGATTATGAACCTCACATTAACCCAGACACATATGAAGGAGAATTCTTCCAAGAAACACGTCTTTCCAAAAAACGTTTCAAGAACCGCTCTACTTCACCCCAGAACATTGAAGTAGACAGCGACAGTGAATCCGACTTCACGCCTGAGCCGAAACAAGAAGAGCCGGAACAAGAAGAGGTTACTGCTGCGGATGACCTGTCAATTTTTGACCGATTACGTAAAGGAGGCCTTCCACATGTTGATGCATTTATTGATGATGATGATGAGCACGTCATTACTGATAGTGATGATGATGATGCATTTATTGACCCCGAAGCATATATAGACGATGAAGATTAATATTAGTTCATGTTAGGTATTCCATTTTTTATTATGTTCATGATGATGATACACTTAAATTATATACATATTATTATTCATGTCAGGTATTCAATTTTTTTATGTTGTACTAATTTCGTTTACTCTTTGTCATTGCAGGTGTTGACAGATGGTGGGTGCGGGTCCAGAGCGCTCCGAGGCTCCTTCCTCGGCGCGTAGTGGGAGGGGTGCTTCCATTCCACCCCAGCACCTCCGGAGAGTGCTGGATCTCAGTATGCAGACACCACCGGCGGGTGCTTCTTCTTCGGCCGGGACAGGTCGGGGGAAGAAGAGGGGTACTAGAGGTGGCCGTGGCGGCGGGAGAGGTAGGAAGGCTGCTATGCCTTCCTCGCCGCCACCCCCAACTGATTCACCCGACCACAGGACTGCTCCGTCTGAGGTGGACCCGTCTCGGACTCCGGTCCACGAGCCTCGGGCCGACGAGCCTCGGGCCGCCGAGCCTTCGCCCCACCAGACTCCGATCCACGAGCCTCGGGCCGCCGAGCCTTCGCCCCACGAGACTCCGGTCCCAGAGTCTTCGTCCCACGAGACTCCGGAGCAGAGCACGGATCAGGCTACGTCGCAGTCGACCCGATGGGGGGACTGGCTGCCGGAGGCGAGTGGCCATGCTGATGGTGGCGAGGATCGCTTTTCGGATGATAGCTATAGCGAGGGCGAGCTGGTTGAGGGGGGCAACGTCTACCAGCGTGGTGGTACAAAGCTCCCGCCTGTGCCGGCGACCAGCGAGCAGAGGTGGTTGATTGCGCCTAATGGGGAGAAGTAAGTGCATTTACTCTTTTTTAACCATTTGCCTTCACGTTTCTTCAAAATCTAATGCGTTGGCCTTGTCATACTGCAGGGGTTGGATGCACGGCCCTGGTATCCGCAAGCCCAACTCCGTCCTTGGTGTGCTTTGCCGGCAGAACTTCCTGGGGTGGGTCACGTTGCCCGGTGAGGGTCAGGTTCGACAGCTCGGACTGAGCTGGGAGCTATACTTGGCTGCCCCGGCCCCGCCGCAGGAGAGGATCGACGGTGTCTTGTGCCGCACGAGGGCCGAGATGGTGATCCAGACGTTTTGGGTAATTTCTCCTTTACAGAATTAAAAATCAACAGTACCGAGTTATTGTACTAATCAGTGTTGTCTTGTTTGATTGCAGACCTTCTACAGGCGTCTTGAGGGAGAGGAGGAGGCCGCGGGTATGGTTACCGAAGCCGAGTGCAGGTGCCTACTTCAGAACTTACGGCACGAGGCTCGGGTGCAGGCTGTTCGAGACTACTACGCCTCGAATGGTATTAAGAGGTCCAAGACGAAGTGCCGCGGCAAGTTTCTGAGTAAGGAGAAGTACATGAAGGTAAATACGTATTCATAAGGCCTTGTACTTAGTTTCCTTGATTTGATTCGTGGGCGTAGCGCTGAAATTTCTCTTGACTAACTTAGGTGCCTCCGAGATGGTGTGCGGATAGGATGGACTGTTGGGAGGCGTTGGTGGATGAGTGGTGCTCTCCCCAATGGCTAGCCGTCCACAAAAATCACTACAGGAATCAGCTGATTTTCCGTCCGCCATGGCAGACGGCAAAGGACCAGAAAGCTGACGGCAAAGGGCTTTGTCGTCAGCCGCAGACGGCAAACATGGCCGGCACTGTAAGTTACGGTAAAGAGCTTCTTTGCCGTCTGTTTTCAAACAGCGGACGGCAAATACATTTGCCGTCAGCTTTCCTAGGAAAGCAGACGGCAAAGAAAGTTGACGGCAAAGGGTAGACGTTAGCCACGTTAGGTGTCTAACGGGAGGCTTTGCCGTCTGCCGACTGACGGCAAATGTGCCCTCCACTTTGCCGTCTGCTTCATGACGTCATCAGACCCGTCACCCTCCCCGCTCTTTGCCGTCTGCCGCTGCCACCACTTTGTCGTCTGCTTCATGATGTCATCAGACCCGTCACCCTCCCCGCTCTTTGCCGTCTGCCGCTGCCACCTCTTTGCCGTCTGCCACAGACAGCAAACCACACCATCCTTTGCCGTCTGCCACAGACGGCAAAGTGACCAAATGGGTCAGCCCCCAGTGCTCCCAGGTTGCACAGGTTGCTGCCACGTGGCCACTTTGCCGTCTGCGGCAGACGGCAAAGAGCCCTTTGCCGTCGGTGGCAGACGGCAAAGAGCCTGCATTGCCTCTTTTTATTCTGTTTTTTCTTATATCCAAGCATTTTCACAGCAAATATATGATATATATATATATATATTTCACAGGGCAAGTTTCACAGCAAACATATGAGATATCCAACACATAAGTTTCATCCATACATACATAGCAAGTTCCACATACATAGTTCCATCCATACATATTACAATAGTTTCATCCATATAGCAAGTTCCACATTGTTCAAAGGTACAAAATCAAAACAGAAAGTAAAAAAGAAGCACTCCATCAATGCAAGCTTCCGTGAAGTGAATGAAATCTGCAAAATGGGAAATAAGAAAGTTAGAAGAAGAAGACTAGAAGAAGAAGACTAGAAGAAGAAGAAGAAGAAGAAGAAGAAGAAGAATAAGAAAGTAAAAAAGAATCACTCCATCAATGCGAGCTTACCAAGGTTATCATGTCATTTATGAGCTAAGTAAGCTAAGTATATGACATTTAGGAGCTTAGCAAGGTTATCATGCCATTTATTAGCTAAGTAAGCTACTTATGTCATAAATGAACTAAATAAGCTAAGTATAGGTCATTATTGAGCTAACCTAGGTAATTATGCCATTTTTGAGTTAACTAAGCATATTATGCCATTTTTGACATAAGTAAGCTAAGTATAGGTCATTATTGAGCTAACCTAGGTAACTAAGCATATTAGAGCTAACTTAGGTCATTTTGGAGCTAACTTAGGTAAAATGGATCATTTTGGAGCTAAGTAAGCTTATTATGTCATTTTGGACGAAAATAAGCTAAGTATATGACATTTATGAGGTTACCAAAGTTGTTATGCCATTTTTGACCTAAGTAAGTTAATTATGCCATTTTTTACATAAGTAAGCTAAGTATATGTCATTATTGAGCAAACCTAGGTAACTAAGCATATTAGAGCTAACTTAGCATATTAGAGCTAACTTAGGTCATTTTAGAGCTAACTTAGGTAAAATGGATCATTTTGGAGCTAAGTAAGCTTATTATGTCATTTTGGAGGAAAATAAGCTAAGTTTAGGTCATTATGGTAAGCATATTGGAGGAAATAAAGCTAAGTCTAGGTCATTATGGTAAGCATATTGGAGGAAATAAAGCTAAGTCTAGGTCATTATGCATTTGTTAAGCAAAACACTAGAGAAAACTTACCGTCATCACGGAGCTGAAGCACCGGGGGTGCTCGTGCCGGTAGCACCTGGAGAAGGATCGTGCGATGCTTGTCTGGAGTTACGCTGCACCAAAGATCATTTGCAATGTCTCGTTAGCATGATGACACTCAAATATTAAGACTAGTAACTAATGACCATTCAAATGAAACTCACTGTGGTCCCCGGAGCAATGACTGGCATCGGCGGAGGGGTCTGACCGGTCTTCTCGCACACAGACTGCACATTTGGTTTTGACGAGTCAGTCATATTAGTTAGTAATGAAACGAACATTAAGTGCATGATTTGGCTAATATGCATAAGAAACTTACCACGAGGAGCTCGTACATGGCCCGGTTCGCCATGTCATTCCGTGCCCTCTCCTCCTCCAACATCCTAGCCGTCCTCTCCTCCAACTCCCGCTCCTTCTCCGCCGCCTGCCGGTCCCTCTCCTGCAGAAGCGCCTGGGTTTTCTCTCTCTCTTTCTGAATAGCAGCCTGCAACACCACTCCTCGTTAGCATTGTAATCATCGAGCAGACGCACACAATATGTAATGGAGAGGAAAGAAATCTGAGTCCGTATAACTAACCTCGATGGCGAGCTCCATTGGCCGTGGACGAGGCCTTATCTCAGGGGCGGAGCTCGTTTGGCGCGCCTTGATCTCCGGGAGAGTGCTAGGACAACGTATAAGTCCATCTCCAATGGCTATCGAGCCATGGGACCTCCCGCCACCAGATATCATCACCAGCTCTAGATCAATGGGACCCTGGCTCGGGTTAAAGTTCTCCCCTTTCCTCGCCTTCCCCTCATCTCTGTACCTCACGAGCTTGTTGTGCGAGGAGATGTTGGTGAAGCTCTCTTGATGATCGAGGTCAGACGCAGAGAATGCCTTGACCTTCTTGTACGAGGCAGTATGGGCCATGGCATAGAGGTCGTACACCTCTGGCACCTCCGCCTTATTGTATCGCCCCTAAAAGAGAGGAACAGAGTAAATTAGTAATTAAAGGGCTCAAGCTAGCATGAAGAATGAATTACATGAATCATGAAGCAAACCACATACCCAGTTCCGCCCGAACTGATATAAGTTGGCGCTGCCTTGATGGTGTGGCACACCTTCCATTTGGGCACGCCGGTCCTTGGCATTGTTGTGGAGGGCTAGCCATTGGTCTAAGCACCACTCATCCACCAACACCTCCCAACAATCCATCTGATCCGCACACCATCTCGGGGGCACCTAAGTTAGTAAAGAGAAACTTGAGCGCTACGCCTACGAATCAAATCAAGGAAACTAAGTACAAGGCCTTAAGAATAGGTAATTACCGTCATGTACCGCTCCTTCTTCAGAAACTTTTCACGGCACACCTGCTTTGTCTTCTTAATACCACGCGAGGCGTAGTAGTCTCGAACAGCCTGCACTCGAGCCTCGTGCCGTAAGTTTTGTAGTAGGCGCTTGCACGCGGCATCGATAACCTGTGCCGCGGCCTCCTCGTATCCCTCCTCACACCTGTAGAAGGTCTGCAATCAAATGAGACAACATTGATTAGTACAATAACTAGCTATTTGAAGATTTTTAATTGTGTAAAGGAGAAATTACCCAAAACTTTCTGATCACCATCTCTGCCCTCGTGTGGCACAAGACATCGTCGATCATCTCCTCCGGCGGGGCCGGGGAAGCCAAGTAGTGCTCCCAGCTCAATCCTAGCTGTGGAACCTGACCCTCACCGGGCAACGTGACAAACCCTGGGAAGTTTTGCCGGAAAAGCACACCAAGGACGGTGTTGGGCCTGCGGACATCCGGAGCGTGGTCCCAACCCCTGCAGTATGACAAGGCCAACGCATTAGATATTTGAAGAAACGTGAAGGCAAAAGGTACAAAAAGAGTAAATGCACTTACCTCTCCCCATCAGGGAAAATCAACCACCTCTGCTCGCGGGTTGCCGGCACGGTCGGGAGCCGTGTACAACCACGCTGGTAGACGGTGGCCCCCTCAACCACCTCGTCCTCGCTATCAGCCGAATCCCCGCCACCATCAGCATGGCCACTCGGCCCCGCAGGCGGATCCGGCCAGGTACCCCATCCGGACGTTTCTTGGGACGTAGCCTGGTCCGGAGTCTCGTGGGCCGAAGTCTCGTCGGTCGAAGGCCCGTCGACCCGAGGCTCGTGGACCGGAGTCCGCGTAGCCTCCTCCTCGGACAGGTCCACCCTAGCAGTCACGTGCTTGTGTGAATCAGCTGGGGGTGGCGGCGAGGAAGGCGTACGAGCCTGCCTACCTCCTCTCCCGCGGCCACGTCCTGATCTACCTCCTCTCTTCTTCCCTCCCCGACCTCGTCCCCCGGTGGGCACCGACGCCGACGAAGAAGGGCCCGGCGGTGTCCCCATACTGTCCAACAACGCTCGGCGGAGAGGTACGGGTGGAATGGAACCCCTCCCACCACGCGCCGACGAAGAAGGAGCCTCGGAGCGCTCCGGACCCGCGCCCACCATCTTTCAACACCTTCCATGACAAAGAGTAAACGAAATTAGTACAACATAAAAAAATTAATACCGACATGAATAATAAAAAATGGAATACCTAACATGAACTAATTAATAATATATATGTACATAATAATAATTGAATACCTGACATGAACTAATATTAATCTTCATCGTCTATATATGCTCCGGTGTCAATTAATGCATCATCATCATCACTATCAGTAATGACGTGCTCATCATCATCATCAATAAATGCATCAACATGTGGAAGGCCTCCTTTACGTAATTGGTCAAGCATTGACAGGTCATCCGCAGCAGTAACCTCTTCTTATTCCGGCTCTTCTTGTTCTGGCTCTTCTTGTTCCGGCTCAGGGGTGAAGTCGGATTCACTGTCGCTGTCTACTTCAATGTTCGGGGGTGAAGTAGAGCGGTTCTTGAAACGTTTTTTGGAAAGACGTGTTTCTTGGAAGAATTCTCCTTCATATGTGTCTGGGTTAATGTCAGGTTCATAATCCTCTTCATTGGGGGGAGGTGGTCTAACATGTGGCGGCACTTCATAAACGACATCCCAACCATTGAGATTTGGATCACTTTGACAGGCCCACGGTAGATAGAAAACTTGGGTTGCCTGTTGAGCCGTAATATAGACATCGGGAACATCCAAATGGATGCTTTGTTTGCTTTCGACTAGCCCTATATTTTCATGAGTCCTTCTAGTCTCCTTCGGCTGGAACCAAAAACATTTGAAGACTACGACGTTCGGTGGATTTGCACCATAGAATAGAAGTTCATAAATTGCTTCAACTCTTCCATAATACTCGGTATCTCCTTCGCCGATAGCTGAGACACAACAATTTGTAGACTTTCGATCGGCCATAGATAGCTCTTTGCCATAGGTACGAAAGCGATACCCGTTGATGTCGTATTTGTCAAATGAACGGACCTTATAGTCAAAACCATTAGTGACTTGTCTCAATTCGGCGTCCATAGACTCTGAATTAGCCTACAAGTTTAATACGAAAGGATTGTTGCATTAGCCGTAATTTAGACGAAGAAATGAAATGGTCTAATGGAAATTACCGTTTGTTTGAACCAAGAGATGAAACCGGGATAGCCGCCTCCATGCTTTGCCAGAAGCTCATACTCTTCGACGGAATCCTTTTGGATCACCGCTCCATACGAGAATTTGGCGACGTATCGACTGTATCAAATATCCGGGAATAAGAGCAGTTCAAAGGAATTAGAAGTTGCGAAACAATGTACCGAGAACTTACTCGATGTACGGCCGCACTTCTGTTAGGTTGTTGAAGATATACAACGAAATGGTCCGCCATACTTCGACATCCAACGGTATTGGTTTCGAAGCACCGGCTGGTGCGAGCTTCCCTTTGAATAGGCTGAGGTTGGATCCACCCTTTTTAGGGTCGCCAGCATTGTACCGAGGCTTCGGATTATGCAAATGACGATTTTTGGCTTCGTAGTGTGCTGTCACGAAGTTTGCCGCCTCCTCAGTAATGAATGCCTCGGCCATCGATGCTTCAATTCTACGTTTATTTTTACATTTTGCTCGAAGCGTCTTCTGCATCCTCTCAGTTGCGTAGCACCAACGATTCTGCACGGGCCCCCCCAATCGTGCCTCGGTCGGGAGATGCAAAATCAAATGCTGCACTGGATTAAAGAAGCCCGGTGGGAAGATCTTCTCTAACTTGCAGATCAACTCCAGCGCCAACTCTTCCATTTCACCTAGCAAGCCAGACGATAGTTCTTTCGCACAAAGAACACGGAAGAAATAGCTCAGCTCTGCCAGTACTAGCCATTCATCCTCAGGGATAAAGCCACGCAACATCACCGGCATTACCCGCTCAAGCCATATGTGCCAATCATGACTCTTGAGACCAAATATTTTCAATTTTTCAAGACTCGCTCCCCTCTTTAGATTTGCTGCATACCCATCAGGGAACATCAACTCCTTTTTCACCCACAGGATAATTTCCCTCATATCTGGCCTTCCAAGATTGAACCATGCCTTTGGCTTCGTCAAGTTCTGCTTTCCTTTCGGTTGTCGCATGTTTTGTAACAGTCTATCACATAGAGCCTCCTGATCGACTCTAGCCTTAGGATTATCCTTTGACTTCCCCTCTATGCCGAACAATGTACCAAAGAGGGCCTCAGCGACATTCTTTTTAGTGTGCATCACGTCGATGTTGTGTGGGCAAAGGAGGTCCGTGAAGTAAGGCAGATCCCACAAGCATGTCTTGTGAGTCCAGGCGTGTTCCGAATTATACCCCTTGAAATACCCTGGATGCTCTGGATCCGGCTCGAGAGCGTTTAACTGATCCAGGGTCTGTTGGCCTGTCAACGCAGGTGGTGCAGAGTTTTTGACAACTCTACCTTTGATGAATTTCTTCTTGTCTTTTCTGAACTTATGGCGAGGATCCAGGAACTGTCTATGCAAGTCGAAGCAAGAATACTTGCGACCCGCATCCAGCCAACGAAACTCAAGAGCTGCCTTGCATGTGGGGCACGGGAACCTTCCATGCACACACCAGCCAACGAATAGTGCATACGCCGGCAAGTCATGCATCAAGTACATGTACCACACATGCATTAGGAAGTTTTTTTTTGTAGCGGCGTCGTATGTCTTTTCCATTATCCCAAGCTTCTTGCAATTCATCCTTAAGCGGCTGCATGTACACATTCACACTCTTCCCCGGATAGTTGGGCCCCGGAATTATCAACGTCAGGAAAATGTTCTTTCTTTGCATAATCTGTCCGGGGGGGAGATTGAGTGGAATGATAAATACAGGCCAACAACTGTATTGGGCTGCCATCATACCAAACACATTGAACCCATCCGTACTGATGGCGACTCGAGGATGCTTTGGATCTGCCGCTTTATCATGATGTATTGCATCGAAGTGCTTCCACGCAAAAGCGTCCGATGTGTGTACCAACATCTGATTCCCATCTGCATCTAGTTCGGTTCTTTTGCCCAATTTGTGCCATGTCATCTGTCTGGCCGTCTCTTCGACCATGAAAAGACGTTGAAGTCCTGGTATGATTGACATATACCGAAGAACATTAACTGGGATTTTAGTCTGACTCTTCTCACCCATACCGTTGTCTACCACAACATACCTGGAAGACTTGCAAATGGGACAATAGTTCAAGTCCGCATACTCAAGCCTAAATAAGGCACACCCATTCTCACAGGCATCTATCTTCTCATAGGGCATCTTAAGTACACGGAGGATTTTGTCCGACTGGTACAGGTTTGCAGGCATTACATGGCCTTTGGGTAGAAAGCGTCCAAATAGTGTCATCATCGCGTCGTAGCATTCTCTGCCCAAGTTGAATTGAGCCTTCATAGCCATTACTTGTGTGATGGCATCCAGCTGACAAAGCTCAGTGTGCTCGTGGAGAGGACGTTTTGAAGACTCCAACATATCATTGAAGGCCTTTGCAGATTCCTCCATCTCATCGTCCGAATCTCGAGCATCATCAAAGTCTTCCACCATATCTTCGATCCCGGTACCATGCTCGTCGGTGCGACGACGGCCCACCTCAGCTCTGGCACGTTGGGCAGACTCACCATGAAATGTCCAGACCATATAAGCAGGCGTAAAACCCCACTTCTGCAGGTGTTTACTCATTTCAAGCTCTGTCCTCTTATTAAAGTTGTCGCACCGGACACAGGGGCACCAGGTTTTTCTCTGGCCATTTGCAAATGCGGCTCTCACAAACCCCTTGGTTTTTGTTAACCATTCATCGGTCCTGTCTTTCTGACTAGTGTGACCGGTGTACATCCACGCACGATCACTCATCTTGCCTAGCTACTGGACACAGAAGAAATATATACATAATTCAGCAAACCATATTCATCAGTTAATGGAGTTTGTCAGTTTTATTACGTCCATGCAACCTAGACGCTAATAGGTAAAGATAGGTCCTAATCCCACCCGAGTATGTGTAGATTGGGTTCGTTTTCCCATGCTCTGCTCCGGATCCGACGCAAAATTTCGGCAGCACCTCCCCGCTGTTCTCCTGATACACGTCTCGGCAATAAGCAGAGAGGATGTGTACCCGGAGAACAACAGGGAGGCACTGACGAAATTCTGCATCGGATCCGGAGCAGAGCATATGGGAAAACGAACCCAATCTACACATACTCGGGCTGTCCATGGATAACGTTGGACAATTCGAAAGAATCACGGTTATAAATATGCAAATGCATGCATATTTATAGATGTAACCCTTTCGAACGGGAGACGCATAGTGGTCACGCATACTGATGATTGAAGACACCTATAGCTAGCAAGTTTCATCGGCACGAAGACCGGAACAGAGCAATTGAAGGGGGGAGGAGGAGATGTCATTTGTGCTCACCCACAAACGCAGGGGCGGAGCTCGTCGAACGCACAGGGAGGTCGTCGAACACCAGACCCTCGCAGCGACGAAACAACTGCACATTTAAATCCACCCGATCAACACAAATATATATGATGTTTTTCATAACAAAATCAGAAAATATATGACCTAACTCATAATTCACAAATATATGACGGGGTGTCGGGTTGGGGTGTCGGGGTGTCGGGTTGACTTTCATTCCGTCGATGGTCCCTTCAATAACTCTCACCTCTCAAGTGGTGGTATATATGTATGGTGGGGCACTCCTTGCCTATTAATATCGACCGTCGGTGATGGTTGTTACTCCCATCCCTTGCTACGTTACCAAGGTCTCACAGCAAGAGATGAGGAGCAACGACCACCTACGACAACAGCCGGTGTCTTTCCTCTTATAACATCTCTCAATGTTATTTCGACCGTCGGTGACGGTCGGTCTTTTCGTCCTCCCCCTGCTTTACCAAGGTCTCAGAGGGGGAGGACGAGAAAGACCGACCACCTACGAATAGCCGGTATCCTTCCTTCAAGAGCATCTCATCTCTCACTCGCATCTCTTTCAAAAGGAAGCACCATCAGAATGAAAGTCAACACACTACATACCAAATTAATAGCGATGCATACTTATGGGCCCTAAACCCTACTCTACAAGACAATATTTTACCATAGCATGCAGCAACAGCAAATCAGCAGCATCAGCAAGCAGCAACACCACAACAGCAACAGCAGCAAGCAATTAAAGTAAACACTAGCTATAGCACCAGCAGCAAGCAGTAGTACTATAGCACCAGCAGGAAACATGCAACAACAGTCAAGCACTACCACCAACTATTCAGTGAACTAGCAACAACAGCAAAGCAATAACAGTATATATGCAATAACAACAAGCAGTAGCCTCAAGCACCAGCAGCACCAGAGTAGGAGGAGCTCACCAGCCAACACAGTAGGTTTTGTAGAATATTGAGAATTATAGATAATTACATTGATCTCTTATCCACATTAGCTTACAAAATACATTTCTAACATTAATTATATAAGCTACTGCCTCTGTAAACAAAACTAGATGACATTTTAGTCTAGTGACAATGTTATTGCTTGCTCTTCTCTACAATGTCATCTGCCACAATGTCATCTAGTTTTTTTTTGCGGGAACACATTGTCACTAAGTATTTAAAGACATTGTAATTATCTATAACATTGTCTACAGAAGAGCAAAGCAATAACATTATCTATAACATTGTAATTATCTAGTTTTTTTTTCTGTTCTTGCTCTTCTTCTTCTTCCTTTCCTTTTTCCTCTTCTTCTTCTCCTCCTCTCCTCTTTCTTCTTCTTCTTCTTCTTCTTCTTCTTCTTCTTCTTCTTCTTCTTTTTTCTTCTCCTCCTCCTCTTCTTCTTCTTCTTCCTTTCCTTTTTCCTCTTCTTCTTCTCCTCCTCTCCTCTTTTTTTCTTCTTCTTCTTCTTCTTTTTTCTTCTCCTCCTCCTCCTCTTCTTTTTCTTCTTCTTCTTCTAATATTGACTAACCTAAAATATGACTAACCTAAAATCTTGTAACATCCCTAGCACTAACCTAGTTCTTTTCCTAGTTCCTTTGTAACATCCCTAGCACTAACCTAACAGTACTAACTAAAAACAGAGAAATAAAAAAACAGAGAAATAAAAAGAAAACCTCACCAGACGGCGAGGGCGGCGGGCATGGGCGGCGGGGCGCTGGGGCAGCGTGGAGACAGGCCGGGGCGGCGGGGCCTCGGGGCGGTGGGGCGCCGGGGCGGCCGCAGCGACGGGCGGGGGCGACGGGCCGGCTGGCCGGGCGGGCGGCAGGGGTCAGGGGCGGCGGGGGCGGTGGTGGTCGGGGGCGGCGGCCGGGTGCGGTGGGGGTCAGTGGGAGAGAGAGAGAGGGGGGGAGAGAGAAGAGAGAGAGGGGAGTGGGAGGTGGGGTGGGCCGGCCGTTACCTAACCGTTAGGGTATTTCGTTTTGCCGTCTGCTAGCACACGGCAAAGAACTCTTTGCCGTCTGCTAGCAGATGGCAAAGAGGTGGGGGGTGGGCCGTTACAGCGCTGGCCTCCACTGGACCCCACCCACTTCTTTGCCGTCTGCTAGCAGACGGCAAAGAAGTGGCTGATGGCAAATATGATCTTTGCCATCAGCCAGTTCTTTGCCGTCTGTTTTTTGAAAGCGGACGGCAAAGACCTCCTTTATCGTCTGCTAGCAGACGGCAAAGAAGTGGCTGATGGCAAATCCTCTGATTCCAGTAGTGAATGCCAAGGAGCGGCGTGCCAAAATGGTTGGTGTGCCACACCATCAAGGGAGCGCCAACCTATATGAGTTCGGGAATAACTGGGTATGTGGTTTGCTTCATGATTCATGCAATTTCATTCTTCATGCTAGCTTGAGCTCTTAACTAATACTTTGTTCCTCTCTTTTTGGCGCGACACAACAAGACGGAGGTGCCAGAGGTGTTCGACCTCTATGCCATGGCCCATACTGCGCCGTACAAGAAGGCCAAGGCATTCTCTGAGTCTGACCTTGATCATCCAGAGAGCTTCACCAACATCTCCTCCCACAACAAGCTCGTGAGGTATAGAGACGAGGGGAAGGCGAGGAAAGGGGAGGACTTTAACCCGAGCCGGCAACCTCTTGATCCAGAGCTGGTGATGATATCTGGTGGCGGGAGGCCCCATGGCTCGATAGCCATTGGGGATGGACTGATACGTTGTCCTAGCACTCTCCCGGAGATCAAGAAGCGCCAGACGAGCTCCGATCCTGAGATAAGGCCTCGTCCACGGCCAGTGGAGCTCCAAATCGAGGTTAGTTATACGGACTCGGATACCTTTCCTCCATTACATTGTGTGTGCGGCCGTCGATGATTACAATGCTAACGAGGAGTGGTGTTGCAGGCTGCTCTTGAGAAAGAGAGAGCGAAGACTCAGGAGCTTCTGGCGGAGGCAAAGAGGCAGGCGGCGGAGAGGGAGAGGGAGTTGGAGGAGAGGACTGCTACGCTGTTGGAGGAGGAGAGGAACCGGAACGACGCCTCTAACCGGGCCTTATACGAGCTCTTCGTGGTAAGTTTCTTCTGCATATTGGCCAAATCATGCACGTAATGTTCGTTTCTTTACTAACTAATATGACTGACTCGTGAAAACCAAATGTGCAGACCATGTGCCAGAGCAACGGTCAGGCCCCTCCGCCGATGCCAGTCATTGCTCCGACGGGCACGGTGAGTTTCATTTGAAAGGTCATTAGTTACTAGTCTTCACATTTGAGTTGCATCATGCTAACGAGACATTGCAAATGATCTTTGGTGCAGCGTAACTCCCGACAAGCATCGACCGATCCTTCTACGTCTGCCACTGGCGCGAGCGGTCCTTCACCTCCGTGATGACGGTACGTTTTCCCTAGTGTTTTGCTTAACAAATGCATACTTAGCTTAAGAAATGACCTATTTAGCTCCAAAATGTCATATAGTTAGGTTATTTTCCTCGAAAATGACATAATAACCTTACTTAGCTCCAAAATGACCTATTTTACCTAGGCTAGCTCAATAATGACCTATACTTAGCTTAATTAGTTCATTTATGACATAATTAGCTTACTTAGGTCAAATATGGCATAATAACCTTGGTTTAGCTCCAAAATGTCATATACTTAGCTTATTTTCCTTGAAAATGACATAATAACTTTACTTAGCTCCAAAATGACCTATTTTACCTAGGATAGCTCTAAAATGACCTACACTTAGCATTTTTTCCTCCAAAATGACTTAATATGCTTAGTTAGCTCAAAAATGGCATAACTACCTAGGCTAGCTCAAAAATGACCTATACTTAGCTTAGCTAGTTCATTTATGACATAATTAGCTTACTTAGGTCAAAAATGGCATAATAACCTTGGTTTAGCTCCAAAATGTCATATACTTAGCTTATTTTCCTCGAAAATGACATAATAACCTTACTTAGCTCCAAAATGACCTATTTTACCTAGGTTACCTCTCAAATGACCTATACTTAGCTTAGCTAGTTCATTTATGACATAATTAGCTTACTTAGGTAAAAAATGGCATAATAACCTTGGTTTAGCTCCAAAATGTCATATACTTAGCTTATTTTCCTCGAAAATGACATAATAACCTTACTTAGCTCCAAAATGACCTATTTTACCTAGGATAGCTCTAAAATGACCTATACTTAGCATTTTTTCCTCCAAAATGACTTAATATGCTTAGTTAGCTAAAAAATGGCATAACTACCTAAGATAGCTCAATAATGACCTATACTTAGCTTAGGTAGTTCATTTATGACATAATTAGCTTACTTAGGTAAAAAATGGCATAATAACCTTGGTTTAGCTCCAAAATGACCTATTTACCTAGGTTAGCTCTAAAATGACCTACACTTAGCATTTTTTTTCCTCCAAAATGACTTAATATGCTTAGTTAGCTCAAAAATGGCATAACTACCTAGGCTAGCTCAAAAATGACCTATACTTAGCTTAGCTAGTTCATTTATGACATAATTAGCTTACTTAGGTCAAAAATGGCATAATAACCTTGGTTTAGCTCCAAAATGTCATATACTTAGCTTATTTTCCTTGAAAATGACATAATAACCTTACTTAGGTCGAAAATGACCTATTTTACCTAGGTTACCTCTCAAATGACCTATACTTAGCTTAGCTAGTTCATTTATGACATAATTAGCTTACTTAGGTAAAAAAAATGGCATAATAACCTTGGTTTAGTTCCAAAATGTCATATACTTAGCTTATTTTCCTCGAAAATGACATAATAACCTTACTTAGCTCCAAAATGACCTATTTTACCTAGGATAGCTCTAAAATGACCTATACTTAGCATTTTTTCCTCCAAAATGACTTAATATGCTTAGTTAGCTAAAAAATGGCATAACTACCTAAGATAGCTCAATAATGACCTATACTTAGCTTAGCTAGTTCATTTATGACATAATTAGCTTACTTAGGTAAAAAAAATGGCATAATAACCTTGGTTTAGCTCCAAAATGACCTATTTACCTAGGTTAGCTCTAAAATGACCTACACTTAGCATTTTTTCCTCCAAAATGACTTAATATGCTTAGTTAGCTCCAAAATGGCATAATTACCTAGGTTAGCTCAATAATGACCTATACTTAGCTTATTTCTTTCATTTATGATATACTTAGCATACTTAGGTCAAAAATGGCATAATAACCTTGGTTACCTCCAAAATGTCATATACTTAGCTTATTTTCCTCGAAAATGACATAATAACATTACTTAGCTCCAAAATGACCTATTTACCTAGGTTAGCTCTAAATTGACACAAGTAAGCAATAAGAAGAAGAAAAAGAAGAGGAGAAAAAGAAAGAGAAGAAAAATTCTTCTTCTTCTTCTTTTTCTCCTTCTTCTTCTTCTAGTCTTCTTCTTCTTCTTCTTCTAGTCTTCTTCTTCTAACTTTCTTCTTTCCCATTTTGCAGATTTGCTTCAGATCACGGAAGCTTGCGTTGATGGAGTCTACTCTTCTCCTTGTCCTTCCTTTTTGTTTTGATTTTGTAGGATGAACAATGTGAAACTTGCTACCTATATATGTATGTATGGATGAAACCATTGTATATGGACTTTTTGCTTAATTGTTGGATATGTTGGCTATATATATATTGGATATGGACTTTTGATTTGGTATATATATGTGTTGGATGATCATATCCATATGGCAGGGATATGTATGCTTGTTGAAAGTATTTTCAAATGAATATATATATATATATATATATATATATATCTGTGAAATTGATTGAATTTAAGAAAAAACAGAATTAACAGGGGCAATACAGGCACTTTGCCGTCTGCCAGCAGACGGCAAAGAGCTTTGCCGTCCGCTGGCGGACGGCAAAGCTGCCACGTGGCAGCTACCTGTGCAACCTGGGGGCACATGGGATGGCCTATTTGAGCACTTTGCCGTCTGCCAACAGACGGCAAAGGCTGGTGTGATTTGCCGTCTGCTGGCAGACGGCAAAGGGCATGCATTGGCCCTAGCTGACGCCTGATGTCAGCTGACGTCAGCTGGCAGACGGCAAAGAACATTGCGCCTTTGCCATCTGCTGGCGGACGGCAAAGTACGCCGTTAGCCACCTAACGGGCTTAAACCTATCCCTCTGTCGTCCAAGGCCTTTGCCGTCTGCTTTCTTAGTATGGCTGACGGCAAACTTCTTTGCCGTCCGCTTTATTTAAGCAGACAGCAAAGCAGCCATTTGCCGTAGTTCATTCAGCCGGACGTGGGGCCGTCTGCTGGCTGGCGGCAAAGGGCTTTGCCGTCCGCCAGACATTCCTTTGCCGTCTGCCATGGCTGACGGCAAAGGGCTTTGCCGTCCGCCAGACATAACTATCTCAAACTTTTGAAGTTCGGGTCTCATGGGAGCAAACATATTGCACTTGACCGTAACGGAATTCTAGCTTTTGGATCAAAGGACGAGAGTCACATCATCCATAGCATTAGCGGGAGGATACCGAAAGCATGCGATAGGACAAAGTCCTTCTCGGCACTTTTGAGGACAATCCTCACATTACATTACCAACCGTAAAGTTTTAACCAGATATTTAACAGCTATTCAATTTTAATAGGGATGGTGGAAACGCAAGCCTTTATTCTACAACTATTATGCAAATTTCACTTAGACAAAGTTCATAATTAATTGCACTGAGAATTAAACAAGTTAATTCTACAGTGCGCTCCCACTCAAATCAATATCTCTCATAATTGATTGTGAGTGATTCAAGATCCGCATTTCAATTCGATGCCATTGACGGGTTCATCACTAATGACGTGAATTTCAATTGGTAGGCCAACTTGCCAATCACATCTCTATGTGACTCTTGTCCATCTTTCGATGCACGTGTTCCAAGCTCAGGACTGTACTGCCTGAATGTCAAGACAACCAAGTGATCACGCAGTGAGGTCTGACCTTCACCCGCCTTACACATCTCTAATCGTTCGTGCTCATGTGTACGTGGCGCACCCCGAAAAGATACGTGTTGTAGACGGTGCTACACTTGGGAGAACACTAACTACTTGATATTTTTAAGTGAGAGATCACCCTAATAAAAGCGACTACCACGCAATCAAAAAGGGTGCATCATAAGGGATAAACATCTCAGGCAATTCATAATAGCATGATATGGTATAGCCCTTTCTGACGGAGAAGTCTTTAATTTCTTCGTCTTCGGCATTTGCGTCGGTGATCACCTTCGTGAAGATTGCCACCACCTTGTCAATGCACCAGATAATATTGCTATCTCTATAGCTAATAAAATAAGTGCATTACATAAGGTTGACACGCAGGTCATTAAAGTGACAATCATATGGCTCCAGCCATCATGCCGAATCATGACACGCAGGTCATGTTAATTTACATTATATAGTCATCTCATACATAATCAAATTAAATATGATGAAGACTATACCACATCTCATGCACATCTCATGTCATCTTGCAAAACCAAGTTAGACGCCTCCATCGGTTTATGCAAAATTTTATTTTTCGTGGCTTCTAAGGTTTCAACCAAACCGCAGCTACCAACGTTTATCATCAAGTATGATTATTCAAGTCGCTAGATTAACTTTGCGGGGTGTATGAAACACGAGATAATAAAATCTTGAGCCCCATACTGAACTTCGTCATACACATGATCCCCGTGTAGATAATATCTGCATTGCCCTTTTGTCTGCGAAATTTCATCGTTCTTTTAACTATGGTGGAATTCAATGAACTGTTAGCACTTCATTGATCAATTAGGATCGCGGATTGCTAGAACTTTGAAACTCCACCATGCCGTTATCAAGATCAGAAATACGCAAATTTCATGGAAGCAACAAGAACATCGGGTAACAGATTTCATCTACTACCCGCATAAATAATTTTCAGCAATAGATCTCATCTACTACAAAATTATATTATGCAACACCCATACATCTCTATGTATTCTAGATCGTGTCCTGCATCTACGCATAGCACGGCTCATGATGCCACTGTAGGGGAACGCAGCAGAAAACAAAAAAATTCCGACCTATGCACCAGCCCAGGACCACTATGAAGACTGCATACAAGGTTTCGATCCGATCGTTACCGACTCGTAGCGCAGCGGAAGTAGAGTCGAAGTAGATTGTCGTTGCAGATCCCAGCAGCTAGGATTTACAACCTCCCAACCACGAGGATGTACTCCCTCATCTGCCCCTCGGACAGTCCCTCGGACAGCCCTCCGGGAGGCAATCGGACAGTCCCCCGGACGGTCTCACGGACAGCCCTTCGGGAGGCACTCACAGAAACTCGGGCGGTCACTCGGACAGCCCTTCGGGAGGCACTCCCGAACAGCCCCTTGGGAAAAAGATCGAACCTACGACCTCTCTACGGGGTTGCACACATACGGTGTCATCTATCCGGCAGGGCTTCGCCGTCCAGAACAAGTTCCCACCGGAACCCTGATAGCCTTTCGGCTCTACGAAACTATTTCACGGGGAGGGAGAGAGAAGGCCAGATCATGCATGGCATTTGTATGTGAGAAAGAGTGAGTGTGGAGAGTTCATCTCCACCTCTATTTATAGGAGGAGCAAGGGGTAGAGGCAAGGGGTGAAAAGACCAAAAGGGGTTTGGTTATTTCACCATGCCACATCAGGAGGACTTGATCTTATCCACCAAATGGTGGAAGGAAGCCCCATGGGCCCCCCCCCCCAAGCCCATGGACGAAATTGGCTGCCCCCTTGGGGGGGCCCCACCACCTTTCCATCCACCTTATCCTCTCTCCAAAAATAGGGAATTCCTTCTAGAAGAAAACCCCATTAAAACCAGCCCATAAAGTGCTTTTCACTATTCACGAAAACATTTTTCCGCGACCGTTAAATCCGAAAATATTTATGTGAGCCTAGAACATTTCTAGTACCCCCTAAAATAATTTTGAACGCGTTCCGAAACAATTCCGGGTCAGTGATTTTCATCAGCGAAAAGCAAACAAAGCGGTTCCGGCAGCTCTGGAACATTTCTGGGTTTTTTCTCCAGAAAAATCCCAGAAGTTCCCAGAACAATTCTGGCACCCTCCAAGAATTTCCAGGCGTGTGCCAAAACCATTTTGACTTAATGGTATACTCCGAAACAACTTTTCGGTTTTACCGAAACTCTTCCGGTGTTCTCTCTCCGGAACTCTTCCGTTGTCTCCGAGACTTTTCCGGTGACTTCCTCTCAGACTCCCTGTCTAGTATTCAGTAGATAGATGACCCTTAAGCATGTGACCATATAGGTTCGGTGAAGTATAGACATGACCGGAACACTTTCCGATCAATGATCAACATCGGAGCCGTGGACACCCATATTCACCCCTATACCGACAAGAATAAATATTTGAGTGAACCTCCTGTTGTCGTGTGCTATTCATGTTGCTTCGCGATATGTTACAAACACCTGAGGTGAGATCTATCGGCATCCCCGTGGATCAACAACTTGTCCACTATGCCAGTTACCTCGTTACCGATTTTGTTCTCTTTTCTCGTTCCCGTGTTCCGGCAACCCTGTGATCAAATCACAATGTGTCTGGCCAGACGATGATGGATACCGTAACACCGAGAGGGCCCAAAGAATATCTCTCCATCGTCAGAGGAGCAAATCCCAATCTTGAGCTATCAAGTCCCTTGACATACTTTTCCATGAACCCGTAAGCCGCCGTAATAGCCACCCATTTACGGATGACGTTTACCAAACCCCAAAGTTCATGAAGCAAGCATGAAGAAACTCGATACTCTCATGGTATAAGGAATTATGCAAACGTTAACTTTCTCTATGTTATTAACCATTAACTTGTGACGAATGTATCTCATAGCATAACATCAATCGGGTCGATTCAACACAAGTGTTCTCCTAACATTGTGCCCTCAAAGTTGTCGGCATAGTCATGCCCATGATCAGGAAAACAAAACCATCATGCAACACTTGAGCTAGTCTTAGAGGCCAGACTAGGAATACATTTTAACGTTTATTATTCCACACGTGCATATGAGTTTCCCTCTGAGCCTCGTGGTTATTGTAGACTCGAGAACCATAGAAGTTATAGCATGGAACATAAACATAATTATGAACATGGAGATAAATAATAGCATTTATTATTGCCTCTAGGGCATATCTCCTACAGAGGACACATGGGATTTTCATCTAGTCACTTTCATCATGTTTGTTTGATTTGCGTTCGCTACTTTGATAATTTGATATGTGGGTGGACCGGTGCTTGGGTGCTGTTCTTACTTGAACAAGCCTCCCACTTATGATTACCCCTCTCGCAAGCATCCGCAACTACGAAAGAAGAATTAAGATAACTCTAACCATAGCATGAAACATATGGATCCAAATCAGCCCCTTACGGAATAACGCATAAACTAGGGTTTAAGCTTCTGTCACTCTAGCAACCCATCATCTAATTACTACTCCACAATGCCTTCCCTTAGGCCCAAAGATGGTGAAGGGTCATGTAGTCGACATTCACATGACACCACTAAAGGAAGCAACAGCATATATATCATCAAAATATCGAACGAATACCAAATTCACATGATTACTTATGACAAGACTTCTCCCATGTCCTCAAGAACAAAAGTAACTACTCACAAATCATATTCATGTTCAAGATCAGAGGGGTATTGAATAGCATTAAGGATCTGAACATATAATCTTCCACCAAATAAACCAACTAGCATCAACTACAAGATGTAATCAACACTACTAGCTACCCACAGGTACCAATCTGAGGTTTTGAGACAAAGATTGAATATAAGAGATGAACTAGGGTTTGAGATGAGATGGTGCTGGTGAAGATGTTGATGAAGATTGGTCCTCCCACGATGAGAGGATCGTTGGTGATGTCGATGGCTTCGATTTCCCCCTCCGGGAGGGAAGTATCCCCGGTGGAATCGCTCCGCCGGAGAGCAAAATAGCTCCTGCCCAGGTTCCGCCTCGAGACAGTGGCGCTTCGTCCCGAAATTCTTCTTCTGATTTTTTTTCTAGGGCAAATGGCTTCATATAGCAGAAGGAGGGGGCCGGAGGCCTGCCAGGGGCCCCACAAACTCGGGGGGGGGGCGCCCCCCAGGCTTGTGGCTTCGTGGTGGGCCCCCTCCTGGTAATACTTTCGCCAGTATTTTTTATATATTCCAAAATAATTCTTCGTAAATTTTTAGGTCATTTGGAGTTGTGCAGAATAGCTATCTCTGTTTCACCCCTTTTCGGTCCAGAATTCCAGCTGCCGGCAATCTCCCTCTTCATGTGAATCTTGCAAAATAAGATAGAAAAGCCATAAGAATTGTACCATAAAGTGAAATAATGATTAAAATCATATTAATTAACAGTAGGAAATGATGATGCAAATTGGACGTATCAACTCCCCCAAGCTTAGACGTCGCTTGTCCACAAGCGAAAGCCGAAATCGATAATCATGACCACATGGTTAGAGAGAGAGGCGTCGATAAAAAATAAAATACGGACATGGAGCATCATGATCTTTATTATAACAGCAATATATCATCATAAAACTTCTCATGAAAAAGTGACAATTCGATCATAAGTTAAAGTATGAACCATAAACCAAATTGAAAACTAACAAACTATGATCTCAGTCACTGAAGCAATTGCAATTCATCATATTATCAGAAAGAGTCTATGTAAGAGCTTTGTTTATCAAGTTCACATACTCAACTATCATTTAGTCTTCTATGATTGCTGACACTCACGACATACTTATGGAGCAAAAGTTTCAGCCAAACACATAGAAAGATAGGGGCTTATAATTTCGCCTCCCAACGTATTTACCTCAAGGGTAATGTCAACAATAATAAATCATGATCACCTACATCCAACTGGATATATATGCCTGGATCAATCCCCACCACATGATGCTTGCCAAGAGAGAAAATAAAAACGGAATAGAGGAGGACACTATTGACTCTTGTATGAAAGTAAATACATAAAGTAAAAGATAGGCCCTTCGCAGAGGGAAGCAGAGGTTGTCATGCACTTTCTATTTTTGGATGTGCAAGCTCTTAATGTAAAGAATGTCACTTTATATTGCCCCTTGTGATAGCGACCTTTATTATGCAGTCTGTCGCTTTTATTACTCCACCATCACATGATCGTACAAAGCTTATTTTCCCTTACAATAAAAGTTCATACATGTTTAGGAGAAATTTTTATTGCTTTGCACCGATGACAACTTACTTGAAGGATCTTATTCATTCCATAGGTAGATATAGTGGACTTTCATGACAAGAAACTGGGTTCAAGGGTTTTTGGATGCACAAGTAGTATCTCTACTTAGTACATAATTTTGGCTAGCAAAAGATAGGGGGAAAGCACCACATGTTAGAGGATCCGAAACAACATAACTTCTATGTGGATATAAGCAAACATAACAAATTACGTTGTCTTCCGTGTCCAACATTGACTAATTGACATAGAATATTTGATGGGGGCTCACAATCATAAAAGATGTCCAAGATAATGTATTTATATGTGAGACCTCTCTTCCTTTATTACTTTTTCATGAATTGCAACAATGACCAATGCTATGTTTGTCAACTTCCAACAAGTTTTATCAATTATACTTCTTTTATGTGAAGTCATCACTCCCCATGGGATTAGCATATGATCTTACTTTTTATTCTTTATTTATTTCTAAGATTGGATCATCAAAAGCAAAACACTCAACTGAAACTACTCTTTATTATATAACTTTCACACACGATTACATAGATAGATAGATCACAAAGCAAGCACTCGAAACTAAATCATACTAAAACTTTATTCTTCTAAATCATGAAATAACTAAGGATCAAACTAAGATAGATAATGATGATAAAAAGTGATGGTGATACGATACCGGGGCACCTCCCACAAGCTTGGCACAAGCCAAGGGTGGTGCCCATACCCATGTACTCAATTCTCCTTCTTGGGTGATGAAGGTGATGAAGTGATGGGCTTGTCCTCCGTCTTCCAAGGCATGGGCTCTCCATCATAAAAGGATGAATGTGTTTCCGGAGTCCTGAAATTTGTAGCTAAACTCATACCTTTGAACTTGGCCTCATACTCAAAATTTTGGTTTTGTAGATCATATATTTGGGCCTGAAGATAATCAATCCGGTCATTGAGCTTGAAGATGACGTCCCCAATATTCTTGTCGTCCACCTTGTGCTCACGGATGAATTCCGTGATCATGGAGTGGTTAGGCACTAAGTCCGCGCTCCACCATCCCCTGGCACTTGAAGATTTCCTATTCCACCGCTTCCAGCCTAGCCTTCTCACTCCCGGTCTTCTTAGGTCCTTGAACATCCCGGATGTGGAGCACTCCCTCACGCATCTCAATGGCTTGAGAGTGCTTCATCACCTCCGGTAGGTACGGGTTGATGACCTTCTCGTAGAACTTGTCCTTGGACGAGCTTGGAGACGCCATGGCGATCTAGATCTGTCAGAAAAATAGCCCGAAACAAGAACATAGGAGAAACTTGCGATGCGGTGGTCAAAACACCTATGAGTATATATAATGAATTTTCCCATGCAAAACATGTAATATGGAAGAAAAACGGAGTCGGAAAAGTCCACGGGGGCGCCACAAGCCTGGTAGGCGCGTCCTAGGGGGTAGGGCGCGCCCCCCAGGCTTGCCGCCTCCTCGTGCACTCTTCGGACTGTTTATTATTTTCCTAATTTTTTATATATTCCAAAACGGACAGAAAGTACTTTTATGGAAGTTTTGGAGTCGGTTTACATATCGTACCACATACCTACTCCTTTTCGGGATTCTGGAGCGTTCCGGAAGGTTTCCTCTATGTGCTCTTCCGGTGTCATTGTTTGAATAATATTAGTTTCAACATTAATGGGTGTACCTGAGATATAATGTTTAATTCTTTGCCCATTAACCACTCTCGGATTATTGCCTTTGGAGTTGTTTATTTTGATGGCTCCGGAGCGATAAACCTCTTCGATGATGTATGGCCCTTCCCATTTAGAGAGAAGTTTTCCTGCAAAAAATCTTAAACGAGAATTGTATAATAGAACATGATCACCTACTTTGAATTCCCGTTTTTTAATTCTCTTATCATGCCATCTTTTAACTTTTTCTTTAAACAACTTGGCATTTTCATAAGCTTGGGTTCTCCATTCATCTTAGGAGCTAATATCAAATAACCTCTTTTCACCGGCAAGTTTAAAATCGTAGTTGAGTTCTTTAATTGCCCAATATGCTTTATGTTCTAACTCAAGAGGTAAATGACATGCTTTTCCATAAACCATTTTATATGGAGACATACCCATAGGATTTTTATCAGCAGTTCTGTAAGCCATAATGCATCATCAAGTTTCTTAGACCAATTTTTTCTAGATCTATTAACGGCCTTTTGCAAAATCAATTTTATTTCTCTATTAGTTAATTCAACTTGACCACTAGACTGAGGATGATAAGGAGATGCAATTCTATGGTTAACATCATATTTAGCAAGCAATTTACGGAAAGCACCATGAATGAAATGTGAACCACCATCAGTCATTAAATATCTAGGGACTCCAAATCTCGGGAATATAACTTCTTTAAGCATTTTAATGGAAGTGTTATGATCAGCACTACTAGTTGGAATAGCTTCTACCCGCTTAGTAACATAATCAACAGCAACCAAAATATGAGTATACCCATTGGATTTAGGAAAAGGTCCCATATAACCAAAACCCCAAACATCAAATGGTTCAATAACAAGTGAAAAATTCATAGGCATTTCCTGACATCTACCAACATTACCAATTCTTTGACATTCATCACAAGAAAGGACAAACTTATGTGCATCTTTGAAAAGAGTAGGCCAATAAAAACCTGATTGTAATACCTTGTGTGCAGTTCTGTCTCCCGCATGGTGTCCTCCATATGCCTCGGAGTGACACTTACGTAGGATTTGTTCATGTTCTTGCTCAGCTACACAATGTCTAATAATACCATCTACTCCTTCTTTATATAAGTGTGGGTCATCCCAAAAGTAATGTCTTAAATCAAAGAAAAACTTTTTCTTTTATTGGTATGTAAAACTAGGTGGTATATATTTAGCAACAATGTAATTAGCATAGTCTGCATACCAAGAAGTATTACGAGAAGCATTTATGACAGCTAATTGTTCATCAGGAAAATCATCATTAATAGGAAGTGGGTCATCAAGAACATTTTCCATTCTAGACAAGTTATCACCTACGGGATTCTTAGCTCCCTTTCTATCAACAATATGCAAATCAAATTCTTGTAGCAAAAGAACCCACCTAATAAGTCTAAGTTTAGCATCTTTCTTTTCCATAAGATATTTAATAGCAGCATGATCAGTGTGAATAGTAACTTTGGAATCAACAATGTAGGATCTGAATTTATCACACGCAAACACAACTGCTAAAAATTCTTTCTCAGTAGTAGCATAATTTCTTTGAGCACTGTCTAGAGTTTTACTAGCATAATGAATAACATTCAATTTCTTATCAACTCTTTGTCCTAGAACAGCACCAACAGCATAATCAGTAGCATCACACATAATTTCAAAGGGTAGGTTCCAGTCAGGTGGTTGAACAACAGGTGCAGAAATTAAGGCTTTCTTAAGTACTTCAAAGGCTTCTACGCAATCATCATCAAAAACAAATGGAACATCTTTTTGCAAGAGATTAGTAAGAGGCCTAGAAATTTTAGAGAAGTCTTTTATAAACCTTCTATAAAAACCAGCATGACCAAGGAAACTTCTTATACCTTTGATATCTTTAGGACATGGCATTTTCTCAATAGCATCAACTTTAGCTTTATCCACTTCAATACCTCTTTCAGAAATTTTATGCCGAAGGACTATACCTTCACTCACCATAAAGTGGCACTTCTCCCAATTCAAGACAAGATTAGTTTCTTCACATCTCTGCAAAACTCGATCAAGGTTGCTCAAGCAATCATCAAAAGAAGTTCCATAAACGGAGAAATCATCCATGAAAACCTCAACAATCTTTTCACAAAAGTCAGAGAATATAGCAGTCATACATCTTTGAAAGGTAGCAGGTGCATTACATAAACCATAAGGCATACGACGATAGGCATAAGTTCCAAAAGGACAAGTAAAGGTGGTTTTCTATTCATCTTCAGGTGAAACAGGTATTTGAGAGAAACCAGAATAACCATCTAGGAAGCAAAAATGTGTATGCTTAGATAATCTTTCTAACATTTGATCAATAAAAGGCAAGGGATAATGATCTTTCCTAGTTGCTTTATTTAATTTCCTGAAATCAATTACCATCCTATAACCAGTTACAATTCTTTGTGGGATAAGTTCATTTTTATCATTAGGAACATCGGTAATACCTCCTTTCTTAGGAACACAATGAACATGACTTACCCATCTACTATCAGCTATGGGATAAATTATACCTGCCTCCAGAAGCTTTAATATTTCAGTTCTTACCACATCCTTCATTCTAGGATTCAGCCTTCTTTGATGGTCAACAACGGGTTTAGCGTCTGGCTCCATATGAATTTTATGCTAACACAAAGTGGGACTAATGCCCTTAAGATCATCGAGAGTATATCCAATAGCAGCCCGGTGCTTCTTCAGAGTTTTAAGTAATCTCTTTTCTTCATGCTCTGAAAGGTTAGCACTAATAATAACAGGATATATCTTCTTTTCATCAAGATAAGCATATTTAAGTGTATCAGGTAATTGTTTTAATTCAAACACAGGATCACCCTTGGGTAGAGGTGGATCTCCCAAGGTTTCAACAGGAAAATTATGTTTAAGGATAGGTGCTTGTTTAAAGAACAGCTCATCTATTTCATTTCTTTCATTCATATGCATATTATTCTCATGGTCTAGCAAATATTGTTCTAAAGGATCAGTAGGAGGTACAGCAATAGAAGCGAGACCAATAATTTCATCCTTATTAGGTAATTCTTTATCATGAGGTTGTCTATGAAACTTAGAGAAATTAAACTCATGACACACCTCACCAAAATTAACACTGATAATTTGTTTAGTGCAATCAATCTTGGCATTAACTGTATTCAAGAAAGGTCTACCAAATATAATGGGACAAAAATCATCTTGTGGTGATCGAAGAACAAGAAAATCAGTAGGATATTTGATCTTACCACACAAGACTTCAACATCTCTAACAATCCCAAGTGGTGAAATAATATCTCTATTTGCAAGCTTAATAGTAACATCAATACCTTCAATCTCAACAGGTGCAATATCATTCATGACTTCTTGATAGAGAGTAAATGGAATAGCACTCACACTAGCACCAATATCACATAAACCACGATAGCAATGATCTCCAATTTTAACAGAAATAATAGGCATGCCAATTACAGGTTTGTTTTTATCTTTAGTGTCTGGTTTAGCAATTCTAGTTGCTTCATCACAGAAATATATGACATGTCCATCAATATTATCAATAGAAAGATCTTTAACCATTGCAATATTAGGTTCAACTTTAATTTTTTCAGAAGGTCTAGGTGCTCTAATATTACTCTTATTAACAACAGTAGAAGCTTTAGCATGTTCCTTAATCCTAACAGGGAAAGGAGGTTTCTCAATATAAGCAGTAGGCACAACTGGATCAACATGGTAAACAATTGTTTCTTCTTTAACACTAACAGGTTCTTCATTCAATTCAATAGGTGGATGATATTTAAACGATTTCTCCTTAGGGAGATCAACATGAGCAGCAAAAGATTCACAAAAGGTAGCTACTATCTCACAGTCAAGTCCATATTTAGTACTGAACTTATGAAAAGCATCGGTTTCCATAAAAGATTTAACACAATCAAACTCAAGATTTATACCTGACTCATTACCTTTGTCGATTTCCCAATCTTCAGAGTTACGTTTAATTCTTTCTAGAAGATCCCATCTGAATTCAATAGTTCTCTTCATAAAGGAACCAGCAGAAGAAGTATCGAGCATGCATTGATCATTATGAGAAAACCGCGCATAAAAGTTTTGAAGAATTATTTCTCTTGAGAGCTCATGATTGGGGCATGTGTGCAACATATACTTAAGCCTCCCCCAAGCTTGAGCGATACTTTCTCCTTCACGAGGCCAAAAATTATATATATAATTCCGATCACGATGAACCAAATGCATAGGATAAAATTTCTGGTGGAATTCCAGCTTTAACCGATTCCAGTCACATGTTTCAGTATCATCACATAGCCTATACCATGTCAATGCCTTTCCCTCCAAAGATAAAGAAAATACTTTCTTCTTAACTCCATCTCCAGATAGACCTACAAGCGTAAACAATCCACAAATTTCATCCACATAGATCAAGTGCATATCAGGATGTATCGTTCCATCTCCTGCATAAGGATTAGCTAGCAGTTTCTCTACCATACCCAAAGGAATTTCATAATCAATATTTTCAATAGGTGCAATAGGTTGAGGAGCAACTCTCAATGCTTTCGGTCGAGGTGAAGATACCCCGAACAAGCCCCTCAAAGGATTACTTTCCATAGTGACAAGTGACAGTAAATTTCAGCACGTAATATAAATGTTTCCTTGCCAAATTCCACTCACCAAAGGTGCTTCACTCCCCGGTAACGGCGCCAGAAAAGAGTCTTGATGACCCACAAGTATAGGGGATCAATCGTAGTCCTTTATATAAGTAAGAGTGTCGAACCCAACGAGGAGCAGAAGGAAATGACAAGCGGTTTTCAGCAAGGTATTCTCTGCAAGTACTGAAAGTAGCGGTAACAGATAGTTTTGATAGCAAGATAATTCGTAACAAGTAACAAGTAACAAGTATAATAAAGTGCAGTAAGGTGGCCCAATCCTTTTTATAGCAAAGGACAAGCCGGAACAAACTCGTATAACAAGCAAAGCGTTCTCGAGGACACATGGGATTTTCATCTAGTCACTTTCATCATGTTTGTTTGATTTGCATTCGCTACTTTGATAATTTGATATGTGGGTGGACTTCTCACTACTAGGGAAAACCTTATAGGTGGAGGCTTATCGGTAGCGCGGCTTTGTGGAACGCGCTACTGCTAATTTACAGTAGTGCGGCTACTGCACAGGCGCTACTGCTATCCATTTAGCAGTAGCGCGGCCCAGACGAAAGGCGCTACTGCTATGTGAGCTCCCCCTTAGCCACCAGGCTATGTATAGTAGCAGCGCGGCCTGCCTGAAGCGCGCTACTGCTAAAACTTTAGCAGTAGCACATGTTGCAGACCCACCGCTGCAACTAATGTTGTACTATGCCACATGGTGGGCCCCACTTAGCAGCAGCGTGGCCTGCAAGACCGCGCTACTGCTAACGTTTTAGCAGTAGCACCGTTTGCTTGCCCGCGCTACTGCTAAGGCGTAGCAGCCACCTTTTCAACCCTCTCCCCCTCCCCCTTCCTCTCTCCCTTCACTTTTCCCTCCCCCTCCTCTCTCCCTCACTTTGCTTCTTCCTCACCTTGCTTCTCCCCCCATTACTCTCTTTCTTCTCCTACCTCTCTTTCTCTCTCTTTAATACCCCTAACTACACCACACCTCCATTAATGCAACCCCTTTCTCTTTTCCTCACTTTTCCACCCCCTCCACTAGTTAGAGCCATCTCCTTCTGAGGGTGTCCCGGAGTAAGGGGTCCTCAGGCTGCTGGCTTATCTCTCATGGGCCGGACTGATGGGCCGCTCTTAACTCATCGAAGGAAGGCCGGACTACAGGCGACCACGGGCTCTAGAAGGAAACCTCCGAAGACTTGGCGTCTCCTCCAAGAAAAGTTAGCGTGACCGGCATGATTATCTCCTGATAGCAACCGACCATATGTAACCCTAGGTACCCCTAGTGTCTATATAAACCGGGGGGTTTAGACCGTAGAGGAGAGAACCATCATCGCTATACCCACCTAGGGTTTGATCATCCGATCTCGAGGTAGATCAACTCTCTAATTGTCATACTCTCATATCAATACAACCAAGCAGGACGTAGGGTTTTACCTCTTCAAAGGGCCCGAACCTGGGTAATCGCTGTCTCTATGTTCCCTGTTACCCATTGACTCCAAGATCCACGGTTCGGGACCCCCTACCCGAGATCTATCGGTTTTAGTACCGACATTGGTGCTTTCATTGAGAGTTCCACTGTAGGGTCGTCGAGGATCAATGGCTCGCCTAGTCATCAGCAACAGCATCCGCTGTGAGGACGTCTTCGTTCCCGGACAGCTCTTCGCGCTCGGCAGCATCATGCTACACGCTGATCCGACCGGTCGCCTCGGCCGGGTCGGTAGCTTTATCCCCGATCAGGAGATCAGGTTTGGAAACCTAGAGTTCGTCGCCGACTCCCGGGGAGACCTTATTCTCGCAGGGTTCTCGGCTTCACCCGAGGGACCCGCAAACCCTCAGGTTTTAACTTCGGGCATGACTTTCCCCGCTGTCGGGTCAGCCGCCACCATGGATCTGACCTTGAGCTCGGATCCAATCTCTAGGCTTGACAGCCCAAGATCAGCCTTGGCCGAGCGTAACTACGGGGCAACTTCAAACGCCCCCGGTGCAGCAATACTGCGGGTTGACCCTGAGAACTGCCAGAACATGGATCCGACAGATCTCTCGCTATTAAACGGGATACTAGATCAGATCCAGGCCATGGGGATCACCGACGGCCAGTCCTCGGTCTACGACCAGATCGGGCTTAAAGCCGACGACAGGGAAATTTACATCCCTCCTGCCACCCATTTAGTCGCCACTATCGAAGACTCGGCCGAGGGCTCACCCCTCCTCCCTCTGCAGCCAAGAGCGGATTGGGTACAAATTTCCAATCATCAAGGTCCATCCTCCAGCTCGGCAGCCGACCTCCGCTTCGGAGAGAGACCCGAACCAAAGTCTGATTCGGCGCACGACCTCGAGTCTACGCAACCATGCCTGGCTGAGAATCCAAATCCAGAGCCCGACACATCGGATTCCATATCGGTTTAGGACACAGCCGCCAAGACCCTGCTGGACTCACATCCTGGCGGGCTTAAAATTTTTATCCCACCCACCCCCCACATCGAGTACTGCCCAAGTAACTCGGGACAGCCTGACATATGGGATCTAATGTACATCAAACAACAGCCCAGAGAGACAGTTCGGGAACTCTGGACTAAATTCCTTCTTGTCAAAAACAAAATAGCGGACTGTTGCGACACGGAAATCCTGGCGGCTTTCCGACATAACTGCCGAGACGAAGGCATCTTAAACGCCCTCACCCGCCGTCACATTCAAAACTTCTCCGAGTTATCAGACTTGGTGTACAAATACTGCGCCATGGAGGATGCTTGGCAGGCTCAGCAAGAGCAAACGGAGTTAATCCATGACAAGGAATCAAGACGAGCTCGGGCGAAACGCGCACACCCTTGCCGATCAGCTCAGTATGAGCCACTCAAGAAAAAGAAGAAACCCCTGGCAGGATTCAGAACGGTTCTTGACGAACTACTGGACAAACTGTTCCCTATACACTCTGTCCTACTCAACACAAACCCAACTCACAGCCTTCGAGCTTGCTGGGTGGTTAGGCAAGTGGCCAGGAGCGGTGAAGCCATCCTCGGAGGCTCATACTCAGATAGATGTCTCGCAACACCCTTGAATGATGACGCCGAGATCCTTACGATCTACGAGACGTATTCCTCAAAGAATCAGAGGAAGAGAGGCCTTCGAGAGCTCGGTCAAATTCACCATGTGGCAGCGATGGACTCATGGACAGACATACCTATCACTTTCAGCGAAGAAGACCAGCCGAGGCCCCGCCCTATCCGAGCTGTTGCCGCCCTTGTCCTTGATCCCATAGTGGATGGATTTTGACTACAAAAAGTGTTAATGGACGGCGGCAGTGGGTTAAACCTCATTTATGAGGACACCTTGGACAAACTGCAGTTTGACAGATCTCGCATCGAGCAAAGTCACACCACCTTTCGAGGGATCATCCCCGGAAAGGAGGCATGTTGCAGTGGCCGAGTCACTCTCGATGTAGTCTTTGGAACTCCCGAGAACTATCGATCCGAGGAATTGCTTTTCCACATTGTGCCCTTCCACAGCGGCTATCACGCCTTATTGGGGCGTGACGCATTTGTGTGATTCCATGCTATCCCACATTACGGGTATATGAAACTTAAGATGCCAGGGCCAAACGGCATGATCACAGTCACCGGTGATCCAGACAGAGCTCTTCGGGCCAAGAATAAAACAGCATCGCTCGCCCTCGAAGCATTATCCGAAGCCCTCGCAGCTGAAGAATTAACCGCACTCCGTTCAACGGTGGACAAGGACGATGTAATCCTCGACAAAAGGCCCAAATCCACAGCTTTCAAACCAGCAGACGAAATCGTCAAATTCCAAGCGCATCCAACAGATCCCAACATGATGGCATCCATTGGAGCTCAGCTGGACCCCGCGGTCGATGAAGAATTGCGCAATTTTTTACGCGAAAACTGGGACATCTTTGCCTGGCACCCTTCAGACATGCCAGGAATCCCACAAAGTTTAGCAGAGCATAGCTTGAACATAATCAAAGGTTTCAAGCCAGTCAAACAGGCTTTACGCCGGTTTTCTGAACCCAAGCATCAAGCTATGGGTGAAGAATTGGCAAAATTGCTCGAAGCCGGATTCATCCGAGATATCAAACATCCCGAGTGGTTGGCTAATCTGGTCATGGTACCTAAGAAAGACAAATCCTGGCGGCTGTGCGTCGATTTCAAGGACCTAAATAAGGCCTGCCCCAAGGACCCTTTCCCCTTGCCCCGCATAGACCAGATCATAGACGCCACTGCTGGGCATGACTCACTGTGTTTTCTCGATGCTTACTCCGGATACCATCAAATTAAAATGAAGGAGTCCGATCAAGCGGCCACAGCATTCATCACCCCCAATGGGCCATTCTGTTTCAACACAATGCCCTTCGGATTAAAAAAATGCAGGGGCTACATACCAGCGCATGATCCAAACATGTTTGGAAAAACAGATCGGCAAAACGGTCGAGGCATATGTGGACGATGTGGTTATCAAAACCAAGCACGTTAGTCAACTGCTGGACGACCTCCGTCAAACCTTCGACAGTCTGCGAACCTTCGATATACGGCTCAATCTGGACAAGTGTGTCTTCGGAGTGCCCGTGGGCAAGCTTCTTGGATTTATTGTTTCCCATAGAGGAATAGAGGCTAACCCGGCCAAAATCCGGGCACTGTCCCAGCTAGCGGTTCCTACCGAGCTAAAGCACGTCAAAAAATTGGCCGGCTGCATGGCAGCCTTGAGCCGCTTCATCTCATGCCTTGGAGAAAGGGCCCTGCCACTTTACAGGCTGCTAAAACGGACCAAAAACTTCGAATGGACTAGCGAGGCAGCGACCGCCCTAGAGGAAATTAAAACGTTACTGGCTAGCAACCCCATCTTGGCAGCACCCAGCTTAGGAGAGCCAATGCTGCTATACATTTCGGCCACAAACCAGGTGGTCAGTGTAGTTCTCGTCGTTGAACGAGAGGCAGAGGGTCACAAGCTCCAAGTCCAGAAGCCAGTCTACTACGTATCCGAAGTGCTTACCCCGTGTAAAACAAGGTACCCGCATTACCAGAAGATCGCCTATGCAGTTTTCATGGCATCCCGAAAGCTCTGACACTACTTTCAAGAGTGTTCGGTCACGGTGGCATCCGAAGTACCCCTGAATGATATAATTAACAATAGGGACGCCACGGGCCGTATAGCCAAATGGGCCATTGAACTCCTCCCCTTCGAAATCATATACCAACCACGCCGAGCTATTAAATCCCAGGTGCTGGCGGATTTTGTGGCAGAATGGACGGAAGCCGAGCTCCCTAGAGAGTATAGTACGTACGCGCCTTGGATGATGTACTTCGACGGCTCCAAAATGCTCGCTGGACTGGGGACTAGAGTGGTACTCACATCCCCCACCGGCGACAATATCCGGTATGTACTGCAGATTATGTACACTGACTCTAACAATGCAGCCGAATATGAGGCTCTGTTGCACGGACTTCGGATGGCAGTGTCAATGGGTGTACAACGGCTCGAGGTACAGGGAGACTCTAATCTCGCCATCTCTCAAGTCAACGGCGAATTCGATGCAAAAGACCCAAAAATGACAGCATATCGCAATGTCGTCCTCAAAATATCCGCCCGGTTTGAGGGGCTGGAATTCCAGCACGTCTCTAGAGACAGCAATCAAGCTGCTGACGTCCTTGCTCGAATGGGTGCTAAACGCGATCGCGTTCCTGAGAACACCTATTTGGAACAACTCTTCAAGCCGTCCATGGTGTGCCAGGAGGATGGCAAGGACACTGAAACCGAGGCCTCGAGAGAGCTCGTCCCTCCAACTATCGAGCCAGATGAAGGGATCGTCGGGGGCTCGGCAATCGAAGAAACGTCTTCGACCCATGAAGTCATGGCAATAATCGCGCCATGGACTGAACCCTTCCTCGCCTATCTTCTCCGCCAAGAGCTACCCGATGACCAGACTAAGGCAAGGCGCATAACTCGACGATCTAAAGCCTACAAGGTCCATGAGGGCGAACTATACAAGAAAAGCACTACCGGCGTCCTCCAAAGATGTATATCCGAAGAGGAGGGGAGACAGCTCTTGGCCGAGATTCACGCTGGCATGGGCGGTCACCATGCAGCAGCTCGGGCCCTGGTCAGCAAGGCCTTCCGAGCCGGATTCTTCTGGCCCACTGCCCGTGCAGACGCCCAAACATTTGTCCAACATTGCGTTGGATGCCAGCTCTTCGCAAATCAAAGTCACATACCCCCTACGGCTCTTCGGACAATACTGATTACCTGGCCTTTCGCGGTCTGGGGGCTGGACATGGTCAGACCACTTAAAGGGGGGGCAGGAAAAAGAAGTATCTACTCGTCATGGTAGATAAATTCACAAAATGGATTGAGGCAAAACCAGTAACCTCAGCCAAATCCGGGCCGGTCATCGATTTTATATCCGGCGTGGTTCACTATTACGGTGTCCCCCATAGCATAATAACGGACAATGGATCCAATTTTACTGCCCAGGAAGTAAAGGACTGGTGCACTAACTTAGGCACTAAGCTTGATTATGCCTCTATATACCACCCACAGTCCAATGGACAAGTCGAGCGAGCTAATGGACTAATTTTGAGCAGCATTAAGCCCCGTTTGGTTCGATCTTTAAAGGAGTCCGACTGCCACAGGGTTGAGGAGCTCGACTCCGTATTGTGGGGCCTGCGCACCACTCCCAATCGATCCACGGGCTATACACCATTCTTTATGGTGTATGGGGCAGAGGCTGTTCTCCCCAGCGACCTTATTCATGACGCACCTCGAGTATGCATGTATGAAGAAAGGGAGGTCGAGCTGGATCGGCAAGATGACCTCGATGCCTTGGAAGAAGAGCGCGACGTCGCTAGGGTTCGCTCGGCATTTTACCAGCAGCAGGCCAGACGCTATTAAAGCAGGGAAGTACGGGCTAAGGCATATAACGTGGGCGACCTCGTCCTGCGCCTCCCGGAGAAGCAGAAGCACAAACTATCGCCCAAATGGGAGGGGCCCTTCATAATCGATCAGGTACTCGCAGGAGGAGCGTACCATCTACGTGACCCAAAGGACAATCGCCTGGAACCAAACCCATGGAACGCAGCTCGGCTTCGGCGCTTCTACAGCTAGACCAGCGACATCACCCTCTTCGGTCTATCCTTCTTGGATTTATGTCTTCTCTTTCTCAGTTGGCTAAGTATTTCCCAGGTCGTGTTTGGTCAAGCCGAACTACGTTAAGTTTTTCTCAGAGAACATCTTCAAATGTACCACACTTTATGCCTGGGGGCTTCCTTTACGAAGCCGGTAATACATCCTTTGTGCAACCATCAGTTTTGTCATGTTTGCAACCTTCCAGTATCGTTTTTAAGCCATCATATGCATCGATTTGACCTAAGATTTGGCCAAGCTGGGTTGCCTTGCTCCTGTGCTTACTCCCTACATTCCCGATTGTTCGGGTAGGGAGTAAAGGGAGCACCTCTGCGATTGTTACGTCCGGATTACCCGGGTGCGTACCTCAGACGGGAGAAGCCGAAAGCTAGTGTTCTTAGGAATATAATTGGTCAGCCATGAGGGAAGTGAAAATACTCGGTAGTTATTACCAGATTCTGGGGTTATTTTCCTGAAGTAACCATTACCTGTCTATTTCGGGTATTCGGTTATATGCCCATGGTCAACATGACAACCCGAGGAAAGGAACCCATGGAGGAACTATTTTCGTCGGAAGATGTTTCTTATGTTAAACAGTAATATAACATAACTCCCTGAGCGCGTTTTGTCTGTTTGCACCAAATGGCCAGATTGCCTGGTTCTCCGAAGTGTTTTTCTGATGTTCTCAGATCACATAGTAGGAAACACTCCTCGGCCTCTGGCCGAGGGGGTAGAAGCCGATGGCCGGTTAAGACAATGTTTCAAGCACGATTTGGAGAATATTTGATGTAAAGTACATGGATACATAGAATCAAAACATTACTCTTGGTCAAGGCCATCTATTATGGTCTCTAGAGCACAATCTTCCTGGGACAACCGAGCTGTGGGCATCACTTGGTCATATACCAAATGTAAGGGCACTTCCTGCCCATCCGGCCCTACTGGCCCAACCCTAGCCAAATGCTCCGGTTCAAGCTTGGTAAAGCGGGTCTTAATCATCGCCCAAGCTTCCCGTGCTCCCTCTCGACAAGATGATATTTTCCATAGCTCAAAGTGGCACCGAGCTCCATTAAATCGATTAGTGAGTTCGGTCATCCCTTCTGGAGCCACCTCGCCAGGCCACAATGCCTTGAACATGCTCTTCATAGCTTTTCGGGCCCGCTCATGTACGGCGGATAGCTCCTTCAGCAGGTCCCGTCCGAAAGAGCTGGCCTCCTCTTCGGGGCGTCCGGTCAAGAGAACTAAAAAGAGACATGGCATTGTTTATATTGCTATCTAATACACACAATCTATGTATCGAAAAACTAGGTTGGACTCACCGAACATGCCAGCTTTCAGTCTCTGGTTCTCCTTCTGGGATAGCCAGTTGACCATTCAAGCTCTTAATTTCTTGGGCCTGTTGTTAATTTTCTGCCTTGAGCTTATCCCTTTCCTCATGACTTCGGGTCAGCACGCGATAGCCAGCTTCTTGCTGCGACTCCGCATACCTTTGAGCTTCTCTAGCTGCGTCCAGATCCTTCTGCAGTTGATTTATCGACCCGGCTGCTATGGATCAGTATTTCGTTAGAAAAGGTGTTCCATAAAATCCTTTATTAGACATATGTAAGTCTGTCACTTACCATGTGCCTCTCTGGTCCATTTCTTGACCTCATCCAGCTCGGCCTCCACAGATTTCAACTGTGTTTGTGTCAGACCAAGGTCTTCGGTCAGCTTCTTGTTCTGATACCGAACGGTCTGCACCATAGCACGACATTATAACATCAGACCCTTAACTTGGCCGTCCCGCCCAAATTAAGGCCCGAGGGCTACTGGGTTAGGCAACCGGTTATCAAAACCAATGGCATACCTGTAGACTAGTAGACATGAGTTTAACTACCCCCTCGAGTCCCGTTCGAGCACCTCCGAGGTACGCATCTACCGAACTAAGAGCGTTAAACTCCTGATCGGAAAACGCAGAGTGCCGTAGCGATGCCTTGCACCACCGGTGATTCATCACACTTTCAACCTCGGAGTTGGTGACCGAGACACCCCCTGATTCTTCTGGATGTTGGTCCTTGGCAGGGACCTCTGAAGTAACGCCGGCCATGACTGGGGACCACGGTCTTGGGTCACCCCCCAGCACCTCTTCAATGTCCTCGGGCGAAGGTGGTTCTACATATCGCATGCAGGCCACAGCTAAGAAAATTAATGACATTCTCAGCGGTTGTCAAAGATAAAGACACTAAAAGTACAATGGATACATTACCTCTTTGGGGGAGGCGCGGATGATGCAACTCCCGTTGGCACCGCACGTTTGGACGTCCTGCGGCCACTCGCCACTGGAGCCACCGGCGCCGCTCTCGCGGATGTCCGGCGCGTTGTGCGGCGGCCCTTGGGAGTAGAAGTCAGTGCATTCGGAGCGGCAGGACCTGAGCGTCTTTTTCGAGAAGAAGCTCGTTGGTCACTTACAGCGGAGGAGGGAAGTGCCCCAGGGTGATCGGCCAAAAGGGCCACTTTAGAGCCGTCGAGACTCTCCTGGTAGAAGACTCCCTCCTCGAAATCGATCGATGTTTCGGGATCGTCGTGAAACCCAGGGTCATCGTCACGAGAATGACTCTCCGGTTGAGGGGCAGGGCACTCACTGTCTCGATCCAGCGCCTCTAGCTCTGTTCGGATAAATTAAAAATCCAATTAAGAAAAATTGGTGTACCATCCGAGCTATAAAGTGTAGTTAGACTCACCGGTTCGATGGGTTTATAGCTCGAGAAGCCATCCTTGGGCCTTAGTCGAGCAAACTCTTGCTCTTCCCCCTTGAAGAGGTCGGCCAGTACGGCTGCCATTGCCGCCTGGTCGGCAGGTCCTTTCCGTGTGTATCGGGTCGAGTCATTCGCCCCGTTGTAGCACCATAGGGGGGTGCATCCTTTGTTGAAGACGTTGAACGCACCGAGCGATGGCTACTACCATCACGTCAATGATGGTCAACCCGTTGTGGGCTAACCACCTCACTTGAGCGGCCAGGCACGTCACTTCGGCACTTTCCTCTTAGGAAGAGCCCTTCGAGAGCCAGTTGAACCACTTCTTTGGAGAAGCAAGTGAGAATTCGGGCAAACCCCTCCGAGCTGGATCGAATAAGGGAACGTCTTCAATATAAAACCACTCCGAGGTCGACTCCTTGGCATCCTTCTTGGGAGTCCCTATAGGATATCCCGTTCCAGCGATGCGCCATACCTCGGCCCCGCCGACCTCATGAATTATCCCTCCTCGGGTGCGAGGGACAAGGCAGAAATATTTACTCCATAACTCGAAATGAGCCTCACAGCCCAGAAACATCTCACAAAGGGCAACGTAGCCCGAGATGTGCAGAATCGATCCTGGGGTAAGGTGGTGGAGCTGGATCCCTTAAAATTCTAGTAGACCCCTCGGGAAGGGATGAATGGGGAAGCCTAAGCCTCGTAAGAGGAAAGGCACAAAGCATACCCTTTCCTCCCCATGAGGGGCAGGGAAGTTCTCCGCAAAAGCCTCCCCGTTCGCAAAAGTCAATCCGGGGTGGGTGGACGCGAGATCTGAAACAGGTAGATATCCCTGCGTCTCAAGGCTACCCAGTCGGATGCGGGAGACTGAGCAGCTCGCCCAATCATCTTGAAGGGGGTCGTGAGGACATGAGGAGGAGCCTGGAACGCTCGCCATTGTTTGCTGGCTATGGCCTCTCGGTGATGCGGGGGAGGATGGCAGGGGGTGGGGTGCGTTACCCTTCACGCCCTTGGCCTGTTAAATAGGCGTTTTCCCCCAAGAGAGGCATTTCTGTAAAAAACTACTGGGCCATTTGCATTCCCCTGGCACGTAGAAATCGAGGGGCGTCATTAATTCTAAATAATGAAAACGGTACGTCGGGCCCCGCAATACCTCGCCAATCGAAGGATTGTGGGTGGCCGAACTATTGCCAAGCCAAACACAGGTGATGGAAGGAACTCACCCCTCAAGCCAAAGACCTTCGAAGCATGGAGCTGACGAAGACTGTTAACCTCGGCATTGGAGGCTAGTTCGGGGGCTACTGAGGGTGTCCCGGACTAAGGGGTCCTCGGGCTGCCGGCCTATCTCTCATGGGCCGAACTGATGGGCCGCTCTTAACTCATCGAAGGAAGGCCGGACTACAGGCGACCACGGGCTCTAGAAGGAAACCTCCGAAGACTTGGCGTCTCCTCGAAGAAAAGCTAGCGTGACCGGCATGATTATCTCCTAATAACAACCGACCATATGTAATCCTAGGTACCCCTGGTATCTATATAAACTGGGGGGTTTAGACCGTAGAGGAGTGAACCATCATCGCTATACCCACCTAGGGTTTAGATCATCTGATCTCGAGGTAGATCAACTCTGTAATTGTCATACTCTCATATCAATACAACCAAGCAGGACATAGGGTTTTACCTCTTCAAGAGGGCTCGAACTTGGGTAATCGCTGTCTCTACATTCCCTGTTACCCATTGACTCCAAGATCCATTGTTCGGGACCCCTTACCCGAGATCTGCCGGTTTTAGTACCGACACCTTCCCCAACTAGCAATGTAGATCTACCCATTTAATGAAGTGACCTTTCTACCTCCCCAACTAGATCTATCCATTTAATTGTGCGTGAGCTTCCTATGTTTTGCCAAAATGTCGATTTATTTCCATTTCGGCAAATTTTTGGCAAACTCTATATGTCCTATTTTTAGGGATGGTCATGCCGAATTTTTGTATGACTTTGATGCATGCATGTGTTTTTATAATCATTTTGCTTATTATTATCACGCAGGCGATCATGATGGTGAGTGGAACGATGGTGGAAAGGTGGTTGCGATCGGCGGTGCAGGACATGTATGAAAATAACTGGACAGAGATTTTATGTCCATGTCGAAGATGCAAAGGAGGAGTTTGGCTCGACCCCTATAAGGATGGTCGTTTGAAGGCGCACATGCTCATGACTGTTTCATGGGTGGCTATACTCGGTGGATAAGTGAAGATGATGATGATGAGGACGCCGACGGGGCAGCCAATGACGACATGGGGCCAGACGAAGAGATGACCGATAATGGCGGCGGAGAAGAGGCCGGACATGGCGGCGGAGAAGGGGCCGGACATGGTGGCTGTGGAGAAGATGCCAGAAATGGCGGCGGAGAAGAGGCCGGAAATGGCGCCAGAGAAGACGCGGACATGCCGTAGCCTTCATCGCTACTAAGTTCAATCGTGCGGGACCCTCATGTTCGAGACCTGCTTTGCAAGAAGACGAGTAGCGACAGAGCTGCTTCTAGAGAGGAGGCCAAGCTGGCGCAACTGGAGGTAGACTCGAAGACTCCATTGTATGATGGTTGCGATCCCGAGGTGACCCACTTGAGTTTCATGCTCGAACTTATAAAGACGAAGGCTAAAAAACAAATGGACCAACAGAAGCCTCGACAAGCTTCTCAAGTATCTAAAGAAGGTTCTTCCCGCGGGGAACCTATGTCCTACTAGTGTCGATGAGGCCAACAAGATCGTGTGCCCGCTTGATCTGCCGCACATTAGATACCACGCATGCATCAACGATTGCATCATTTATCGGAAGGAGCACGCGGAAAAAACCAACTGTTCGGTGTGCAATGCTTCTCGATACAAGAAGGCCGGAAAGAAATCTCCCCAGAAAGTTGTATGATACCTACCGATCACTCCCCGTCTGCAGTGTTATTTCATAGATCCTAAGGAAGCAAAGCTCATGCGCTGGCACGCGGAGAGGGTGAAACCCGACGATGGAGATGATCCGAAGCTGAGACACCTCGTGGATGCAAGCCAGTGGAGAGCGTTCAACACCGAATATCGATATTTCACAGGTGATGCAAGGAACATCATGCTTGGTGCGAGTACCGATGGCATGAATCCGTTTGGCAACCAGAACACCAACCATAGCACACGACCTGTGTTTGTATGGATGTACAATCTCCCCCCTGGTTGTGCATGAAGTCAAAGTACATACACATGAGCATGCTGATTCAAGGGCCGAAACAACCGGGAAATAATATTAATCTATATCTGGGGCTACTTCAAGAGGATTTAGACACGTTATGGAAAACACCGGCCAAGACATGGGACGCCAGCAAAGGCGAGTATTTCTATATGAGAGCCGCGCTTATGACGACGGTGCATGACTATCTCGGTTACGGATATGTTGCAGGCTAGGTGTGCCATGGATATTGCGGATGCACGCGGTGCATGGATGATACAATGTCTCAGCAGCTAACGAAAGATGGCGGGTCTGGGAAAATCGTGTACATGGGGCATCGAAGATGGCTCGCGAAGGACGACCCATGGAGAAACTATGGAGATCTATTCAATGGTGAGGCTAAGCATCGAGGACCTCCATGTAAGAGGAGCGGCACCGAAATCGATGAGCTATTGAAAAACTAGTAACAGTGCCCCGCGCCGGGAAAGATGAAAAAGGCGCCGGAGCCGTTGCTGAAGGTATGGAAAATGAGGCCTGTTTTCTGGGACTTGGAGTACTGGCCCAAACTCAACATGCCTCATTGCCTTGATCAAATGCATATCACAAAGAATGTCCTTGAGAGCTTGCTTGCAACACTGATGAACATGCCGGATAAGACCAAGGATGGGCCGAAGGCAAGAAGAGACTTGGAAGATTTGAACATCAGGGCAGATCTCCACATGCCGCCCCGTAAAAAGTCGGAGCAGACGGAGACGGAGACGGAGGCGCGGTGATGGGGATACGTACCTAGGGTAGGGTTATAGGCCTGACCTACATATCCTACCCAAGGACACTGCCCCAGAAAGCTTAAGGGCCACAAGGAAGTCTCCGACTGAAATAGCGAGGAAGCATAAATCACTCGACAATATACACTCGGAGATGCCTTTCACTCGACTATTATCTTTCACTCGGAAGAGTCTGAAGACAGTCGACCGCAGGAGTCCAGAAGTCACCCCAGGGAGGCTAACGGGCAAGCAGTCATCAAGATCATTAACAGCATTTATGGTGTACGTTACCAGTAACGTACACCTCTTTATGACCACGATTAAACCCCTTCATGCCGGACGTTATGAGGGGCAGCGCACTCTATATAAGCCACCCCTCCCCGCTGGTAGAAGGGTTCGCAACCTTTTGTAATACAACACACATATTTCACTCGACAGAGTAGAGAGCTCTCCGGAGCACTGAGACGTAGGGCTGTTACCTCCACGAGAGGGGCCTGAACTCATACATCTGTGTGTACAACCTCGCCGTAGCTAGGACTCTGCCCTCTCCATTCGTACCCCTACCTTCTACTGTCAGGCTTGTTCCCACGACAGTTGGCGCCCACCGTGGGGCAGGCGTCTAAGCGACTTCCGGCGAGTTTGCATTTTTTCTCCTTCGTCATGTCTTCCGGTGGTGATTTGTTCCTGGGCCGCGAGATCCGTCTCGGAGCGCTCACCTTCATCGCCGACGATTCGGCATGGCTCCAGGAAGCGCCTTTGGATGTGGAAGCGCTCCCGATTCGCGGGGCGACGCACTTCTGTGCAAGCTCCTGCGGCGTTCTTCTCCTTCAGTCGTCGACTCCGTGTGTATCGGCCCTCCCTGCTGTTCATCGTCGCAAGCGATCCGGTCGCTCGCGGCTACAGCGTTGGGTGCGGCACGCGGCGGCACGCCAGGTTTCGTCCCCGCAGATTGCGGCCATCAAGCCCGCCGAGTCACTTCACGGCGTGTTCGACTCGGCGTCGGATCGGTCCGACATCCCTTCCGAGTGCGAGAGCTGCGACCCTGCGGCGGAAGTTTTCATGGCTGGCCCTCATCAGAGTCCGCCGCCCGGCTTCGACCACTCCAGGCGTGAGATTGGTGGAATGTCGAATGATCAGCAGCGCCGGGATGAGGATGTTCTCCGTACTCCCATCGTCGGTACGACCGCTGAGGCCCAGGCCATGGAGGCTACATGCCTTCGGCTCATAGAGATGCAGGAGGCACTCGACGAGCGTGCTGGGCAGCGTCCACCACGTCCCAATCGACAGCAGCGACAGTTGTTTCCGAGTAGATCTCGAAATAACGTCGAGGTATTTCGTACTCCAGTTTTAAATGTTGCAGCAGCTGCTAGAATTGCAGAGTCTATTCAACCGTCACGATCAGAGGCTGGTAGAGGTCTGCAGCAGATCAAGGCATTGCTTGAGGCGGCGCAGCACCAGAATGCAGCTGTTTCTCAGTCGCAGAACAGGTTACATGGCAATTCTACCAGGGCAGAAACAGTTCAGTCGGCTCACAGTCCTGGGTCACCTTCGCGTCGCAGAGGCGGAGAATACCGTGAAGACCGGTACAGAGATCAGGGGCGAGATCAGTCTGCTCCCCGTTATCACCGTGATGACCGCCGTCGAATGTTTTCTCCTCCGCGGAATGGTTCTTATGTGTCCCGGCACAATGATGATAGGCGCCCGTTCGGTGATGAGCGGAATCCCGGATTTGACGCAAGGGATGTCCTTGCTCAAAGGAGGGTCGACAGAGGCAGAGCCCACAGAGATGGTCATAACAGAGATTATCCGAGTGGAAGCAGTGCTGTTGTTTCTGGGCCCGAGTGTTTTAGCAGAGCCATTCGCTCTGCAGAGATTCCCCCCAACTTCAGGTTGGCGGCCGGGATCGGCAAGTTTTCTGGCGAGTCAAAGCCTGAAACCTGGTTGGATGATTACCGAGTGGCTGTACAGATTGGTGGAGGTAACGACAACATAGCCATGAAGCATCTGTCCTTGATGTTGGATGGTTCGGCCAGAGCTTGGTTAAATCGTTTGGCTCCCTCTAGCATCTATTGCTGGGAAGATTTGGCCCGAGTGTTTATCAGAACTTTTGAAGGCACTTGTAAACGTCCAGCTGGTTTGACTGATTTGCAGCACTGTGTCCAGAAGCCCAATGAAACCTTGCGAGATTACATTCAGCGTTGGTCCACCTTGCATCACACGGTGGAGAATGTTTCCGAGCATCAAGCTGTTTGTGCCTTCAAGGCTGGGGTTAGATACAGAGAGCTCTATCTGAAGTTTGGTCGCACCGGTGACATTTCTATGAGCAAGATGATGGAGATTGCCACTCGGTACGCCAATGGAGAAGAAGAAGACCGCCTCCGAAGCGGTAAAGCCAAAATAGTCGACAATGATGCAGGTGGGAATTCCAGTCGGAAACAAAAGCGCAAAGCTGATCCCCCTGCTCAGGCAGAAGCGGCCGCCCTGGCGGCACAAGGCAAGAATAAGGGAAAGTCCAAGGCTAAGTTCACCCCAAAGAAGTCAAAGAATCAGTCGGGTACCGATGTTTTGGATTTACCGTGTGCAATCCACACGAGGAAAGATGAAGAGGGCAATTTGATATTGCCGAAGCATACCACTCGACAGTGCCGTCTGTTGATCCAGTCATTCAAAGAGAACCAGTCGAGTGAGAAAGACCCTGAGAAAGAAGATGAAGAAGAAAAAGAAGAGTTCCCTGAAGTCAATGCCACCTTGTTGATTTTTGCTGATGTTGAGAGTAAGAGTCGACTGAAAGTTATCAACAGGGAGGTTAACATGGCGGTTCCTTCTACCCCCACATATCTCAAGTGGTCTCAAACTGCTGTCACTTTCAGTCAGTCAGATCACCCTGCGCACATTGCTACCCCCGGGCGGCAAGCGCTGGTGGTAGACCCAGTTGTGGGGGGCACTCGACTCCGCAAAGTTTTGATGGATGGCGGGAGCGGTCTGAACATCCTGTATGCTGATACCCTTAAGGCAATGGGCATTCCGATGTCCCGGCTCAGTGAAAGCAACATGCAGTTTCATGGAGTAATCCCTGGGAAGAAGGCCCGTTCACTCGGCCAGATAGCATTGGATGTGGTGTTTGGTGATGACAAGCACTTTCGCAAGGAAAAACTGACGTTTGAAGTGGTAGATTTCCAGAGTGCCTACCACGCCATCCTTGGTCGACCAGCTTATGCCCGTTTCATGGCCCGACCATGTTACGTGTATCTCAAGCTGAAGATGCCTGGACTAAAAGGTGTGATCACAGTCACTGGCAATCGACAAAGGGCTGAGGAGTGCCTCCAGCAGGGCTCCAAGATCGCCGACCAGCAGATGGCTATGGTTGAGTTGGAGGAATACAAGAAAAATGCTGATCCTGCCGACCTGTTGCGTGCCAAGAAGCCCGCTTCTGAGTCAGCTTTTCAGTCGGCAGGAGAGGTGAAGAAGGTGCACATTCACCCGACAGATCCGACTGCTGCCCCGACCAACATCTCAACAACACTCGACAGCAAATAGGAAGCCGAGCTCATCCAGTTCCTCCGTGAGAACTGGGACATCTTCGCATGGAAGCCCGTTGACATGCCTGGTGTACCCAGGGAACTGGCTGAGCACCGTTTGAGAGTTGATCCGAAGGCCAAGCCTGTGAAGGAACATTTGCGTCGGTCAGCAACAGAGAAGCGAAAAGCAATCGGCGAAGAGGTGGCTCGTCTCTTGACGGCCAAGTTTATACGTGAGATTTACCACTCCGAGTGGTTATCAAACGTTGTCATGGTCCCTAAGAAAGACAAGTCTCTTCGCATGTGTATTGATTTCAAACATATCAATCGGGTCTGCCCGAAAGATCATTTCCCGCTCCCCCGCATTGATCAGATTGTCGACTCAACTGCGGGATGCGAGCGTTTATCTTTTCTTGATGCTTATTCTGGCTACCATCAGATCCGTCTGTTTGGTCCAGATGAAATAAAGACAGCCTTCATCACCCCTTTCGGGTGTTTCTGTTATATCACCATGCCTTTTGGTTTGAAGAATGCTGGCGCTACTTTCATGCGCATGATTCAGAAGTGTTTGCTCGATCAGATCCCTCGGAACATCGAAGCTTATATGGATGATATCGTGGTCAAGTCTCGCAAAGGTTCCGACCTGTTGTCTGACTTGTCTGAAACATTCGCCAATTTGAGGAGATATGATATTAAGTTAAATCCGACTAAATGCACTTTCGGCGTTCCTGGTGGCAAATTACTCGGTTTCCTCGTTTCCGAGAAAGGAATCGACGTCAACCCTGAAAAGATCGGTGCCATCGTCCGAATGAAAAGCCCTGAGCGTGTGCACGATGTCCAGAAGCTCACAGGTTGCTTGGCAGCATTGAGTCGATTCATTTCTCGTCTCGATGAGAAGGCACTGCCTTTATACCGACTGATGAAAAAGTCTGATACATTTGAGTGGACTCCAGAAGCTAAAGCAGCGTTTGTCGAGCTCAAAGCCCTGCTTACCACCCAGCCGGTGCTTGCTGCTCCGCACAGCAAAGAGCCATTGTTATTGTACATCGCGGCCACTAATCAGGTCGTCAGTACAGTACTAACTGTCGAGCGGGAAGAGGAAGGCAAGGCTTACAAAGTTCAACGCCCGGTCTATTATATTTCCGAAGTGTTGACTCCGTCGAAGCAAAGATATCCACATTACCAGAAGCTCGTATATGGTATATATCTGACTGCAAAGAAGGTAGCACACTATTTTCAGGATCACTCCATTTCAGTCGTCAGTGATGCTCCGTTGTCTGAAATTCTCAATAATCGAGACGCGACTGGTCGAGTGGCCAAATGGGCTATTGAGCTCCTTCATCTTGATATCAAGTTTGAGGTGAAGAAAGCAATCAAATCTCAAGCGCTGGCTGATTTCCTCGCCGAGTGGATTGAGCAACAGCAGCCAATCCAACTTCACTCGGCACACTGGACCATGTTCTTTGATGGTTCAAAGATGTTGAATGGGTCTGGTGCTGGCGTCGTTCTGGTATCCCCAAAAGGTGATAAGCTCAGTTATGTCTTACAGATTCACTTTGATTCCTCCAACAATGAAGCTGAATATGAAGCACTTTTGTATGGATTGCGTATGGCCATTTCACTCGGCGTCCGTCGCCTGATGGTATATGGCGATTCTGATTTGGTGGTTAATCAAGTGATGAAAGAGTGGGATGTCAGGAACCCCGCTATGACTGGATACTGCAATGCAGTAAGAAAACTTGAGAAGAAATTTGAAGGTTTGGAACTCCATCATGTTCCCCGAGTGAAGAATCAAGCAGCTGATGAGTTGGCAAAGATTGGATCCACTCGGAAACCTGTCCCCAGCAATGTATTTCTCGAACACATTCATTCTCCTTCGGTGCAAGAAGATCTTTTCACTGAAGAGCCCCCGCAAGCAAAGAGTGCTTCTGATCCGACTGAAGTTGATGTCCCAGCTGTCATTGATCTGGTCATGGAGATTTTGGTAATCACGCCCGACTGGACTGTACCATATATTGCGTACATTCTCAGAAGAGAACTCCCAGTTGATGAAGATGAGGCTCGGCAGATAGTCCGCAGGTCCAAGGCTTTCACTGTGATCAATGAACAACTCTACAGAGAAAGTGTGACTGGCGTAGCTCAGCGGTGCATTTCTCCTGAAGAAGGTCGACTGATTCTGGAGGAGATTCACTCGGGAACTTGTGGCCATCATGCGTCCTCTAGGACGATTGTTGCCAAAGTTTATCGAGCTGGTTTCTTCTGGCCACGCGCTAATGAGATGGCTAAAGATATTGTCGATCACTGCGAAGGATGTCAGTTTTACTCGAATCTGTCACACAAACCTGCGTCTGCCTTGAAGACCATTCCACTCGTCTGGCCGTTTGCTGTGTGGGGCTTGGATATGGTTGGACCCCTTAGAACAGGTCAGAGCGGGTTTACTCATTTACTGGTTGCAGTCGACAAGTTCACTAAGTGGATCGAAGCTAAACCCATCAGGAAGCTGAACGCCCGCACTGCTATCAAATTCATAAGAGAGATAACGTTCCGGTATGGGGTCCCTCACAATATCATTACAGACAATGGTTCTAACTTTGACTCGGAAGAGTTCAGGTACTATTGCTCTTCTCAAGGCACTCGGGTGGATTACGCATCTGTTGCGCACCCCCAGTCAAACGGTCAAGCTGAGCGAGCGAATGGCCTTATCCTCCAAGGATTGAAGCCTCGGCTCATGCGAGATCTTGATCATGCTGCCGGAGCTTGGGTCACTGAGTTACCGTCTGTTCTGTGGGGCTTGAGGACAACTCCCAACCGGTCGACTGGACGAACTCCTTTCTTCCTTGTATATGGAGCCGAAGCCGTATTGCCAAGTGACATCCTTCACAATTCTCCTCGAGTGGATCTTTACTCTGAAGACGAGGCTGAACAAGCAAGACAGGACGGAGTGGATCTCCTGGAGGAGGAGCGTGAGATGGCCCTGATCCGATCAACTGCATATCAACAAGACCTTCGCCGCTTCCATGCAAGACATGTCAAGAGCCGTTCATTCCACGAAGGGGATTTGGTGCTCCGAGTGGATCAGCAGCGACCTCATAAATTGGCCCCAGCCTGGGAAGGACCATTCGTCATTACCAAGGTGCTTAACAACGGGGCGTACCATCTTTTCAACTTGAAGAAGAATATTGACGAGCCACGTGCCTGGAATGCGGACCTACTTCGACGTTTTTATTCTTGATAACAGAGTTGTTTTGATGTAATAAGAGTATCCCAGATGATGTTATGGATTGAATGAAGACTCCCGCAGTCTATTGTCGATTCCGATCGCACAGATTTACATTCAAAATTACTCCGAGTGAAGAGCAGTCCTCTCTCTCGGGGGCTTAGCTGCGAATCCGTTTTGCCTAAGTTCAAAACTTTTCCGAGTGTATTACATTCAATACACTCAGAGACTTAGCTGCGAGCCAGTCTCGTCTAAGTTCAAAAATTACTCCGAGTGAAGAGCAATCCTCTCTTTCGGGGGCTTAGCTGCGAATCCGTTTCGCCTAAGTTCAAAACTTTTCCGAGTGTATTACATTCAATACACTCGGAGACTTAGCTGCGAGCCAGTCTCGTCTAAGTTCAAAAATTACTCCGAGTGAAGAGCAATCCTCTCTCTCGGGGGCTTAGCTGCGAATCCGTTTCGCCTAAGTTCAAAACTTTTCCGAGTGTATTACATTCAATACACTCGGAGACTTAGCTGCGAGCCAGTCTCGTCTAAGTTCAAAAATTACTCCGAGTGAAGAGCAATCCTCTCTCTCGGGGGCTTAGCTGCGAATCCGTTTCGCCTAAGTTCAAAACTTTTCCGAGTGTATTACATTCAATACACTCGGAGACTTAGCTGCGAGCCAGTCTCGTCTAAGTTCAAAAATTACTCCGAGTGAAGAGCAATCCTCTCTCTCGGGGGCTTAGCTGCGAATCCGTTTCGGCTAAGTTCAAAACTTTTCCGAGTGTATTACATTCAATACACTCGGAGACTTAGCTGCGAGCCAGTCTCGTCTAAGTTCAAAAATTACTCCGAGTGAAGAGCAATCCTCTCTCTCGGGGGCTTAGCTGCGAATCCGTTTCGCCTAAGTTCAAAACTTTTCCGAGTGTATTACATTCAATACACTCGGAGACTTAGCTGCGAGCCAGTCTCGTCTAAGTTCAAAAATTACTCCGAGTGAAGAGCAATCCTCTCTCTCGGGGGCTTAGCTGCGAATCCGTTTCGCCTAAGTTCAAAACTTTTCCGAGTGTATTACATTCAATACACTCGGAGACTTAGCTGCGAGCCAGTCTCGTCTAAGTTCAAAAATTACTCCGAGTGAAGAGCAATCCTCTCTCTCGGGGGCTTAGCTGCGAATCCGTTTCGCCTAAGTTCAAAACTTTTCCGAGTGTATTACATTCAATACACTCGGAGACTTAGCTGCGAGCCAGTCTCGTCTAAGTTCAAAAATTACTCCGAGTGAAGAGCAATCCTCTCTCTCGGGGGCTTAGCTGCGAATCCGTTTCGCCTAAGTTCAAAACTTTTCCGAGTGTATTACATTCAATACACTCGGAGACTTAGCTGCGAGCCAGTCTCGTCTAAGTTCAAAAATTACTCCGAGTGAAGAGCAATCCTCTCTCTCGGGGGCTTAGCTGCGAATCCGTTTCGCCTAAGTTCAAAACTTTTCCGAGTGTATTACATTCAATACACTCGGAGACTTAGCTGCGAGCCAGTCTCGTCTAAGTTCAAAAATTACTCCGAGTGAAGAGCAATCCTCTCTCTCGGGGGCTTAGCTGCGAATCCGTTTCGCCTAAGTTTAAAACCTTTCCGAGTGTATTACATACAATACACTCGGAAGCTTAGCTGCGAGCCAGTCCTCGTCTAAGTCCCGAATTCTTTCGAGTGCAGAACACCCGTTTCACTCGAGAATCAAATAAATTCGGCCAAGCTAAATGTCAGAAAGCGAAATGCGAGTAAGACTAAAATCTCCGGCGCAGCAGGAACTTGTTCGCGCAAAAGGGAAGTTCTCAGGCTTAAAGCCTGAACGAAGTTTACTCGGTTACACCAACACTCGGCATACCGAGGCAAATAAAGTTTTTACCATAAGCGAAATACCAACTTAAGCTCCAGCAGGACTTGAAGGCTCAACAAAGGTATCCAGGTCGATTCCGTCGGCGATCCGAGTGGCAGCATCGATGAAAGTCTCCATGAAATCTTCAAATTTGAGTTTCTTCGTGTTGGTCACTCGGAGATCCTTCAGTTTGTCCTCTCTAGCTTCCTTGCAATGAACCCTGACGAGTGAAAGTGCCACGTCAGCTCCACATCGGGCAGCAGATTTCTTCCACGATTGCACTCGATTGGGAATCTCATTGAGCCGAGTCATCATTGACTCGAGGTCAGTCTGGAGAAGATCTTCAGGCCACAGTTCCTTGTCGACCTTCTCAAATGCAGCTCTCAGCCGAGTGATGAATCCTTGGACGCTCTTAAGACGAGCTTCGAGACGAAACATATCCATGGCCACGGCGTCTCCGACGAGAGACTTTGTGGGGTCCAGATTGGGTTCAATTTTTTCAGTTTCTTTTTCGAAGTCTCGACAGAATTCTACATGAAGAGAAAGTGAAAGGGTGATCATAATACCATTCTGGAAAAACCGGGGAAATTCATTCGACAAATGAGGGTTACCTTCGAGCATGCTGAACATTTTCTTCGCAAAGTCGCCCAAGTGTTTCTCCAGAGCGGTCCTACTCTTGGTCTGCTCTTCGAGTTTTTTGATCCACTCGGATCGTTCCTGCTTGAGCTTGGCGTTCTCCTCTTCCAGTTTACTGGCTGCTGCAAGTTTCTTCTCAGCAGCTGCAGTCTTCTCCTTCGCTTCCTTCTGAGCATCAGCAAGTGATTTGTCCTTGTCCTCGAGCGCTTTCTTCATGGTATCTAAAGAAATAGCATTGTTGAGGCGCACTCGGAGACGACGGTTTTCATCACGTACGTCTGTTCGAGTGGATTCACTCGGTTCAAAAGATGGAAATTGAAAGTGATAATACAATTGATCAACAAAGATTACCTCCCAAAGTCTTCAGTTCGGTCTGTGCACGGTCCAGGTTGTTGTTCGTCAGTTCCAGATCCAGCAGAAGTCGGTTCTTTTCCTTCTCCAGCTCGACGTACTTGGTCCCGAGCCCACAGGCTTTCTGAAATCAGCAGAAATAGGGGTTCAGTCGACATAACCATTTCTCTACTCCCGAGTGGAAAAGGTCAATTGCACTCGACTGAAAGACGGCCCGCCACCCCACCTCACAACCCTATACAAGCATCATACCATGGTTGATGGAAATGATGTCCATGAAACCTGCAGAATGGTTCTAAAGACTACCGCCCATCGTCAACGATCGACAGTAGTCTCGGGGACTACACCCAGTGGGTGCACTCAGCGTGCCCCCACTGGAAACGAAAATACTCGACCAGGTCTGGCCTGTCCGAGTATAAAAGAAAGAAGCAAGCAACCGAACATCGTCTCTATCAGACCACCGCCGAAGCAAGCACTCGACGGCGGCCTCGGGGACTACACCCAGTGGGTGCACTCAGCGTGCCCCCACTGCCCTGTCGAATGGAAACAATATTAAGACCCCCGCCGAAGCCTTCGTCATTCGACAGCGGTCTCGGGGACTACACCCAGTGGGTGCACTCAGCGTGCCCCCACTGGACCAGAAACTATTTGGTCTACTGGCGAAGAAAAACACCCCAGTGGGTGTAAAATCAAGACGGACAGGAATTCAATCGGAAATGAACTTACAATACCACTTACTCGGACGTTGGCCTGAAGCGCTGAGCTGGCATCATAGGCTAACTTGCTGGCTTCATACGCCTCCTTTGTTCGTAGCATCATCTGCCCAGCCTGGATCATGGCTTCCTTGGCAGCTCCGGTTTGGTCCTCCGGGACGTGGTACAAAGGGTATGCAGGCGTCGAGTGAATTGGTGTAGTCAATGGAGCAGCTGGAGGTGCTTGGGATTGTCCGATCTGCGTCGAAGCCACCAGAGTAGAAGTGGCCGGCGGAGCACTCGACAGCGGAATTACAAGGCTTAGAGGCGTCGCAGCACTCGTCCCACGGGGCGTCTGGACAGACGGTGGTCCCCGAGTGTCCACGCGTGGAGCCTCCGGAAGCACAGCTTCATCCTCTGCTCCCCGCCGCGGCTCCTCATCATCTTCCAGTTCGATGACTTCGTCAGCTGCATTCGACACTCGACAATTATTCTTCAGCAAGCAGAGTAAAGTGTGGGATTGTCATACCTCGTAGGGAGGTGGCCGCATCAGGAGTGTCTACTTCCATATGGTCTCCATCATCCCGATGGGGCGACGTTACGGAGGTAGCGGCTCTGGCAAATATATTTCACTCGGTCAACGTCAACATAAAGTTCTTCAACAACAGAATAAGGAGAACGAACACTCACGTGGAGGCAACAGGCACGGCTATCTTGATTCGAGGCAGGGCCTTCCGAGGCTTTGGCACGTCTGGCTTGAGCTGTTTCGCAGCCTTTTCAGTCGACCCCGTTGCCGCGACACGGTCACGTTTCGGGTTCCTTGTGCTCGACGCCACTGTTTTGCTCGGGGTGACCTCCGGGTCGTTCTGCTGCCTGGCTCGACGCTCGGTGCGCGAAGGGACAGGGGCCTCCACCTCATCCTCATCCAGGTCGTCATCACTGCTCTCGGTGTCATCAGCATAGTCACCGTCTGCGCTGCCGTCGACGCTTCCTTCCTCTTCATCAGGATGTTCTCCATTGGGTATGGGCGAGTACATGTTCGTAAATTCCTGCGAGGTTCAAGCTTCAAATTCAGTCGACTGAAGATTCAGTTACTCGGCAAAGTATTAAAACAATCGACAAATATGTGACTCACCAAGTTCTTTGGCGGGTTCAAAGCGGAGAAAGGCGGAATTCGTTTGGATCCTTCCGGATTATCACAGGCTCCAGTGATGCTCCTGAGCCACTGAGAAACAGTCTGATCGGAAACTTCCTCAGGATGAGTCCGAGTGGTATCCTCAGGGCCCGAATAATGCCACATGGTGTGATCCCGAGCTTGGAGAGGCTGAATTCGCCGACTCAGAAACGTTTCAAGGAGGTCCAGACCAGTCACTCCACCGCGGATCAGTTCGGATATGGCATTCACTAAGATCCCTACCTGGATTTTCTCTACCTTTGTCACGTACAGAGGTTTGGGAGTAACAGGTCGATCCAAGGTGAAGGGAGGAAGCCCAGTCGACATATTTGGCGATGCGGCATCTTTGCAGTAAAACCAGGTCGACTGCCATCCCCGAACAGAATCGGGAAAGGTCATAGAGGGGAACCCACTCCTACCTCTCTTCTGAATCCCTAAGCCACCACACAGTTGGATCACATTGGTTTTGCTATCTTTGGGATTGGCTTTCTTGACAGCTTGGGATCGGACAGAGAATATGTGCTTGAACAAACCCCAATGTGGGGGACAGCCCAGGAAACATTCGCACAAAGTTACGAAGCAGGAAAGATATGCAACCGCATTCGGAGGAAGGTGGTGGAGTTGCGCTCCAAAATAGTTCAAGAAAGCGCGGATGAACGGATGGGGAGGCATGGAGAAACCTCGCTCGATGTGGGTGAGAAGCAGAACTCGCTCGCCGTCGCGTGGCTCCGGCTCGATCTCCCCCTTCGGCAACCGCCATGAATCGGCAGCTATCAACCCGTCGACGACGAGTTTGTCCACATCTTCCGCAGTGACCGTCGATTGGAGAAAATCCCCCTGGATCCACCCCGGCGGCACCGTCGACCGAGCTCCCGACGGCTTCTTCGCCTTGGCGCCTCCCCTCTGGGCGCGCTCGAGCTTCTCCGTCTTGCCCTTCGTCATGGCGGCGGCGGTCAACGAAGCAGAGCAGGGCGGAGGAAGAAGAGGAGAGGAGTGGATTTGGGAGAAAAATACTATGCCAGCACCGGCGTCGTCGCCTCTTATATGCACTCAAGTGAGCCACTGACCTGCGGGCCCGCCGGATCTCTGAATATCCCGAAATCAGAGGAGGAGCGGTACGTGGCGATTTGGGCGGCGCGATAATCGAGGCGTCGTTCCCGCACTTGCCTTAGCAGTTACGCCATCTCCGCTGCGCGCGCGCGCGCTCTTATCCAAATTTCGAAGCCCGCGAGGCTCGGACCCGGTGGAGCAAACTATTTCGTCAGAAGGTTTTCCAGATCACTCGGACCTGTTTTCAAGTTCAGTTTTACTCGGACTCTCGAACCAGTTTTACTCGGACCGGTTTTCAAGCTCAGTTTTACTCGGATAACTTCAAGACGGAATTGATCAGGGCAAACGGTTAAGGTTTCAATCGACGCAGATTTCGAGGAAGCCTCAAAATACACTCGGAGTTTTGGTGTCTCGTTTGAACTTGCATTGACACCTTTTACCCTCGAACCCCGATCCATTCGGGGGCTAATGATGGGGATACGTACCTAGGGTAGGGTTATAGGCCTGACCTACATATCCTACCCAAGGACACTGCCCCAGAAAGCTTAAGGGCCACAAGGAAGTCTCCGACTGAAATAGCGAGGAAGCATAAATCACTCGACAATATACACTCGGAGATGCCTTTCACTCGACTGTTATCTTTCACTCGGAAGAGTCTGAAGACAGTCGACCGCAGGAGTCCAGAAGTCACCCCAGGGAGGCTAACGGGCAAGCAGTCATCAAGATCATTAACAGCATTTATGGTGTACGTTACCAGTAACGTACACCTCTTTATGACCACGATTAAACCCCTTCATGCCGGACGTTATGAGGGGCAGCGCACTCTATATAAGCCACCCCTCCCCGCTGGTAGAAGGGTTCGCAACCTTTTGTAATACAACACACATATTTCACTCGACAGAGTAGAGAGCTCTCCGGAGCACTGAGACGTAGGGCTGTTACCTCCACGAGAGGGGCCTGAACTCATACATCTGTGTGTACAACCTCGCCGTAGCTAGGACTCTGCCCTCTCCATTCGTACCCCTACCTTCTACTGTCAGGCTTGTTCCCACGACACGCGGGACAAGGGCAAAAAAGTCAACAAGAAGGAAGAGAATTATTGCCCCCCTTCTTGCTTTACCTTAAGTCTGAAGGAGGTCGATCAATTCTTCAAGTGCCTTACCGGAATCAAAGTTTCCGGTTACTGTGGGCAGATAAGCAGATTTCTAGACACCAAGAAGAAAAGGTTCGGCGGGATGAAGTCTCATGACTGTCATGTGATGATGACGCAGATACATCATGTTACCCTTAGAGGGATAATGGACAAGCACGTCCGTGACACGCTTATTGGTCTCTGTAACTTTTTTGACGTTATCTCTCGAAAGTCGATCAGTGTGAAGCAGCTCCGAAGGCTACGGGAAGAGATCGTTGTGATACTAAATGAGCTTGAGATGTACTACCCGCCCGCATTCTTTGACATCATGGTGCATCTATGTGTCCACATTGTGGACGACATCATAGACCTCGGGCCGACATTCCTGCACAACATGATGCCGTTCGAGAGGATGAATGGGGTCATCAAAGGATTCGTTCGTAACATGTCCCATCCGAATGGAAGCATCATCCAGGGCTATCTGACCCAAGAGTGCACCTCTTTTTGCGAGAATTATCTATATGGCGGAGACCCTGTTGTTGGTTTGCCCATTAACAATTACCTTGGGAGGCTCGGAGGAGAAGGTCACACCAATGGCCGGAGGGAACTGCATGTGGACCACTCGGGTCGACGCAATGACTTTGACAGAGCAAACTTAGTAGTGCTATAGCACCTAGACGTGGTAGATCCTTTCGCGACACTGCACAAAGAAACCATTGCAAAGAAGTACCGTGACCAGGGGCTATGCAAGACGAACGCCGAAGTTATTGGAGAGCACAACTCCACTTTCCTGCCTTGGTTCAAAGAGCATGTTCTTGCTAATCCCCCAGAAGAGGGCTCTACGGATGGTTTGCTCATATACGCCTTAGCACATGGCCCCGCGGCCAACCTCGTGACCTATCAGGCATACGATATCAACGGATACACGTTCTACACGGAGGCCAAAGATATAAACAGTGATTTTCAGAACTCAGGGGTGACGATGGAATGCATGACCGGCGACAACGCCGCAACTGAAAGATTCTACGGAAGGGTCGAAGAGATCTGGGAGCTTGACTACTCTGGACTGCACGATGCGATGATGTTCCATGTTAGATGGCCTAAGAACGTCGAAAGAGAAAACCGGTATTTCACTACCATGTCTATACCCGACGCCAAGAGCGCTACCGTGAACGCCATCTCAAAAAAACGAGCCATGGGTACACGCTAATCACGTGACACAATGCTTCTTCATAACCGACCCGAGCAATCCCAGCCGTGTTGTCATGAGGAGAGGCAAAAGGAACATCATCGGAATGGATGGAGTCGCCAACGAGGAAGACTATGACCAGTACGGCAACCTGATGAGGGAAGATGACGATGACGATGAAGCATACGTCAAAAGAAGAATCAATACCACATTACCTAAGAAAGATCGTACTCCATGGAAAAGGAAAGGTCACAACGAGGGGCTCAATTATTCGACAACGAACAAGAAGGGAAAGAAGCTCACTCAGAAACGAAAACGTCGATGCTGAGAAACCATCATTTATATATATGTATTTATTTTGTGTATGCACTTAATCGTTATCGGTCAAATGATGTGTAATATATATCATCGCCTGAGTTATATACATTATATCCGATCCCCTTCTTCTCGGATCGGTCGTCTTTCGGAAAAGAAATAGAAAAATGAGAAAGGAAAGAGGAAAATGAAAAGGAAAATGAAAGGATTAGAAAATAAAATGAAAAGAAAAAGAAAAAGGAGAAAGGAAATAAGAAAAATAAAATGAAAAGAAAAAGCAAAAGGAGAAAATGAAAAGAAAAATCAAAGGAATAGCAGTAGCGCGTGTCTGGACACGCGCTATAGCTAACTTAGCAGTAGCGCGTGTCCAACAAACCGGCGCTACTGCTAAGTTAGCTATAGCAGTAACGCGTGTCTAAACCCGCGCTAGTGCTATGTTTGACTTAACCACCGCACGGGATCCCTTCCTCCTAATTCCTCCCCCAATTCGCACTGCTAACTCTGTCTCTCCCCTCGTCGCCGCCGGAGCCCCTGCCCTCGCCGGAGCCGGAGCCCCTGCCCTAGCCGCGCCCCAGCCTCGTCGCCGCCGGAGCCCCTGCCCTCCTCGACGTCACCCCCTCCGGTGCGCCAGCCTGGTCGCCGCCTCGCCACCGTCTCCCCTGACCTCCACCTCCCCGCTGCCGTCTCCCCCGACAACCGCTGTAAGTCCCCGCCCCTCCTCTCTGTCATTTTAGCATACTGAATTCTAGGGTTAGGTGTTTTAGTTAACTGAATTTTAGGTGTTTAGTTAACTGAATTCTAGGGTTAGGTATTTTAGGTGTTTAGTTAACTTAATTCTAGGGTTAGGTATTTTAGGTGTTTAGTTAAGTTAATTCTAGGGTTTAGGTGTTTCTGTTAAATGAATTCTAAGTATTTTAGGTGTTTTAGGTGTTTAGTTAACAGAATTCTAGTGTAATATTAGTAAGTGAGTGAGAGTGTGCCATATTAGTGGAATATTAGTAAGTGAGTGAGAGGGGGTTAACAGAATTTTAGGTGCTTTTTTAGTGGAATATTAGTACTTTTTGTATTGTAATTTTAGCATGATGATCTCCTTTGAGTACGCCATGATGATATCCATTGAGTGATATTGGAAGCTATCTTGACATCCAGATGATATCCATTTTGAATTTGCAAGCAGAGCCATTTTTCTATATGCAGGGAAACTCCGAGTGGCCTATGTTTTGCCGGAATGTTGATTCATTTCCGTTTCGGCGAATTTCAGGCGCTCGATATGTCCACTTTTTAGCAAAGGTCATGCCAAAATTTCCCGTGAATTTCGGCATGACTTGTGCTAGAAAGTAGGCATATCAAGTGCCCGGGATTTGCTGGGACGGGAATGAAACGGCATTCCGGCAAACCATAGGCCTTTTTTTATGTCATTACTTATTTTATTATAGTTTAAGAATTAAACGAGCAAACTTAATCATAGGAAACATGTCGAACAACGACGAAACCGGGGCTTCTGACCACGCTGCCGACGACATACAATATGACCGTGAACATGATTACCTCGACTTTTTGTCTAGTCAGCAAACACAAGGTTTGCAGGGCGCCCTGGTCATAGCGGACGATGGTACTGCCACCGACATCGACACCGATGGCACCGATGGCACCGGCACCGATGGCAGCGCCGAGACCGGCACGGAAGGTACCGGCGCCAAAGCCGGTAATGAAAAGAAGAAGCAGAAGAAGCAGAGGACACGACACCCTAACAAACTCGGCATCGGAAGACTGCTGGTCACAGAGATGCACCCTGGCAAATTCAAGCCAATAGCATCGGTTGAAGCTCGCAAGTGCTACGGCAACCAAGTCGGATGCATCCTACAGAAAACCGCGAGCATCAACGACAATGACTTAAGGAGTAAACCACATATGGAGCACTTACTCCTAACGAAGCTGCACAAGCGATTCCAGTTCCCCGGCCGGGATGACATTATTGAACACCCGTGGGATGATGCTGCCATGAAAAAGATTAACAACCACGCCATGGGCATGTTCAGCAACGATTTGGCCGCCTAGAAAGGGAGGGTGAAACGAGCGATTGATGCTAAAGAACCCCTGTCCAAGATTTTGGCGGACAATCCGACACTTACGAAAGAGGAGTTCGAAAAGTTCAAGGACACTTCCGCTACCGAGGCAGCCAAGCTTAAGTCTGAGAAATACAAGGGGCTTCAGCAAAGGAACACGGGGAACCAACGCCTCGGAAGCTGTGGCTACCTTGGCAAGAGGCCCATATGGGATAAGGAGGACGCGGAACGTGAGGCCGCGGGGATCCCAGACCCCTTCGCGGAGTTCATCGACCCGCAGGAGCGTGACTTCATCAGGGCCCGGTACAAGTGGGACAAGGAAAAGAAGGTTTGGTACATGGACCCGATCACGAGGAAATTGATTAGATTACTGGTAATTATTCTTTTACCACCTTACATTTAGCTTCTGATCAAGTCGACTACACGTTGTAGTAACATTCGTAAACGGTTCATGTTCCTTTTGCAGAAGGACCAACACAGGCTTGCGGCCGAAAGCGACTCATCATCTCAGTCGTCGATGAGGCCCAAGTGGAACACCCCTCTCAACCGGGCCTTCAACCAACTGAAGGGACTCCCTTTGGACCAGCGGCCGCAATATGGACGTGTGCACGGTGTCGGAGATGGCGCCACGTGGAAGTACTACTACGACGAGGTCCCGGAGGCCAAAAAGCAGAAAAAGAAGTTCAGTCAGTTGAACATCGACGAGAAGGTGAAGCTTGTGGTCGAGAAAAATGCAGCTGAGGCCGAGAAAAAAGTAGCTGAGGCCGCAGAAGCGACCAGAAATGAGTTGGTCCAGCAGGCAGTCAATGCAACTTTAGCTGCCTGCAGAAATGATTTCGCTACTAACTTGATTCCGGCTATTATCGACTGGCCGAAGCAAAATCCAGACAAGACGGCACAGGATTTTCACATGCCCAGCTTCGTCGAGAGCAACTCGGTGAACATCGCACCATTATCACCTGCTCTCGCAACCGCACCTGCTCCCGCACCCGCGCCTGCTCCCACACCCGCTCATAGCAGCCCGTCCTCTGTCTCTGGCATGCTAGGCGGGCCTTCGTCTTTGGCTGACCTCGACGCCCTCACGGTAATTACACGTCGCACCAACATATCTATAATCTTCCATTTTTCGTTGCCTTTCGGATGTCTTACGCCACAGACATGTCTTCGCAGGCTGACGAAACACCGTGCACCGTACTCTACATGATCAATGGCCAGAAGATGGACATGGGAAAGGCAGTGATAACGAAGCCCTTGGAACTCACGTTCCATGGCCAGCCGATCCCCGTTGGCACCTTCAGGGTTACCTTATCGAGTGTGAAAGCGGGCCACGAGGATTTCACTCCGCCAGTATGGCTCGGGGGAGAGGAGGACGAGACCCCGATGCATCTTGGAGAATGCAAGGGTTGGATGCTGCTGTGGCCGAAGAATCTTCTTCGTCTGGAGGCGGCCGAGAGAACACCAATGACCACACATCAGCAAGGTATGAACACAACCACCCCGCCTATGCAATTACCAGCGCCTCTCGTGCTGGGTGAGAGCGGCGGACGACGCGAGGAAGGGGGTCCAATAGTGGATGATGTAGTCGCCCCCGTGGAACAAGGAATGGATGATGAGATGGAGGAGGAGAACCCTCTCCGGTTCCTCAATACCGGCGCCTATGATGACGGACAAATGATGAGTCAGCAATGTGACTCGGGCTATGAGCATGTGGATGAGGAGTTGGATGATGTGCTGGAGCAGGAACGTCGTAGGGTTGATTGCAAGAAGTCTCTCTTCATGCAATCCTCACAGGAGACGCCTCCAGATGCCGCCTCAACCCACGGTCAAGTAGCCAAGGGTCGTGCAATGCTTAGCCCAAACACATTGGTCGTGGGGGTCAGACAGGGCCTGGAAGGCTCACTACCTCAACCCAAGAAGAAGCAAAGGAAGAGACCGCAGAAGAGAGGCTCTGCTGCCGCCAAAGCTTCTAGCAGCCAGTCGGCTCCGCCGACTGATTTTGAAGACCGTGTACCAGTCAAAGGTGCAGCAATGTTCCATGTCGTGGGCCAGCCGATCCTACCGCCGAAACCGCTAGCGGGCATATCAGGGGATCTCAGGAGACTGCACGACCATGTGTTGTCGACAGAGAAAAGCCTTCTCGCCTCGAAGGCTCCAGGATACCCGTTTTATACGGCTCGTGTGCCTCAGGCCAAGTGCTACGTCGACACACTCCCCGCGGATGTGTTCTTCCTGTGGTTTGATCACATATTTGACATGTTTCTCATGAGGCGGCTCGATTTTACGATCGTCCGCCTTTTTGCGCTACATATGAACTACATCATCAGGAGAGACCAAATCGATCAAATCTCAGTTGCGGATCCATACTACATGCATGAGTCCTTCTTGTGTCTCGGTGAATTTGAACATCAAGCTGGTAGGCAGTACATCGAGAACTTCATGATAATGAATAAGGACAAGGATACGGTTCTCCTGCCTTATCATCCAATGTAAGTCATTGCCGAAAAACCCTTTTGTACATTTCAATCATTCCTTCGCTCATATGGTGGCTAATTTGAGTTGTCTTTATTTTCCGCAGCAACAGGCGCACCGTCCTTATCGTTCTTTTCCCGCGAGTCTCCCACGCCGTGTATTTCAACTCGTCCAGAAACTTCGAGAAGAAAGACTACACCCACATAATGAATATTCTGGATAGTGCTCTCAATGGCTTCAACATGATGGGTGGCCACATCGAGATCAGGAAACAAAGGAAGGGCGCGCCGGGTTTCTCGCATAAAACTATGTTCTGCTCGGTCCATCAACCGGCAGGAAGCCACAACGATGGATTCTACGTCCTCCAACTCATGATGGAGTTCAGAAGGGACCGCCAACGTCTTTGCATGACAACCAAAAACGATGACCATATCCGTCAATGGGCACAAGACTTAGGAGCCGAACCGGACTATAAGCTCAGAGATGACTTCTTTCGCATCCAGAGGGACATTACATCGATCATCATTAAAGATGTCGTCGAAGAGGAGGGGATGTTCTACCACGTCCCTATATCGCGAGCTGACGTCAGAACTCGCATAGGCATGCAACGTCAGGACCTGACGCCGTTCACCAAGCTAGGGTGCATCCTCCCGGATATGGATGGATGGAACTTGTAGTGATTCACGATGCCGATGATGATGTGTCGGTTGAATTAGTACTTTATTTAAACGGTCCCGCTGAACTTGCGTAACGGTAGTTAATTAGTTTGGGTACGATGAACCTGCGTACATCTAGTTAATTAGTTTGGGTACGATGAACCTGCATTGATTATGTTTACTATATGTTGCATATTTTTGCTAACTATTTCTCTTCGTGTTGCTCAAGTATATTATGTTGCATACTATATATTGTTGAATTCGCTTGATGAAGATGCATGCATCTCTAACAGGTACATAGGTCCTGGATGGCGAAGAAGTGCTATGCCATGTACATAGGCAGGGTTCCGGGAGTTTACGACGAGTGGTCAGAGTGTCAGGCCCAAGTGTCAGGGTTCTCGGGTGGCAGCCAGAAAGGGTTCGATAGCAGACAAGAAGCGGAAGCTAGTTACTTGAGGTTCATACTAGCGCGAGAGAGGAATCAGAACCGGCGCCTCATGTACTGCATAATTCCGCTCTTGCTCATAGTCATTGCTCTTCTCTTCTATATCATGATATAGATGGATGATGAAACATGTGTATATTCAAGACATATCATAACTTGTATCGCTATTTCGAGATCGATGATGATGAGAGACATCATTTGTGTTGGATGCTGATGACATGATTTGATGAGACTATTTGTATGTGTATGATATGATGATTTTATTCTGTGTATAAAACCTGTACAAATAGAAATGAAATACGCTGCAGAAAAAAAATAGCAGTAGCGCGGGGCCTGCGCGTAGCAGCAGCGAGGCTTTAGCAGTAGCGCGTACATGTCGGTGCGCGCTGCAGCTATTTTCAGTAGCGTTGTTTAAGGAAACGTGCTACTACTACATATCGTTAGCAGTAGCGGTGGTCAAACCCACGCTACTGCTAAAGTTTAGCTGTAGCGCCGTAGCAGTAGCGTCGATACCCGCGCTACTGCTAGGCCAGAAACCCGCGCTACTGCTAGGTTTTTCCCTAGTAGAGGGTGCTTGGGTGCTGTTCTTACTTGAACAAGCCTCCCACTTATGATTACCCCTTCTCGCAAGCATCCGCAATTATGAAAGAAGAATTAAGATAACACTAACCAGAGCATGAAACATATGGATCCAAATCAGCCCCTTACGGAATAGCGCATAAACTAGGGTTTAAGCTTCTGTCACTCTAGCAACCCATCATCTAATTACTACTCCACAATGCCTTCCCTTAGGCCCAAAGATGGTGAAGTGTCATGTAGTCGACGTTCACACGACACCGCTAAAGGAAGCAACAACATATATATCATCAAAATATCGAACAAATACCAAATTCACATGATTACTTATGACAAGACTTCTCCCATGTCCAGAAGAACAAAACTAACTACTCACAAATCATATTCATGTTCAAGATCAGAGGGGTATTGAATAGCATTAAGGATCTAAACATATAATCTTCCACCAAATAAACCAACTAGCATCAACTACAAGATGTAATCAACACTACTAGCAACCCACAGGTACCAACCTGAGGTTTTGAGACAAAGATTGAATACAAGAGATGAACTAGGGTTTGAGATGAGATGGTGCTGGTGAAGATGTTGATGAAGATTGGTCCTACCATGATGAGAGGATCGTTGGTGATGTCGATGGCTTCGATTTCCCCCTCCCGGAGGGATGTATCCCTGGCGGAATCGCTCTGCCAGAGAGCAAAATAGCTCCTGCCCAGGTTCCGCCTCGAGACGGCGGTGCTTTGTCCCGAAAGTCATCTTCTGATTTTTTTTTCTAGGGCAAATGGCTTCATATAGCAGAAGGAGGGGGCCGGAGGCCTGCCAGGGGCCCCACAAGGTCGGGGGCGCGCCCAGGGGGGTAAGGCACGCCCCCCCAGGCTTGTGGCTTCCTGGTGGGCCCCCTCCTGGTAATTATTTTGCCAATATTTTTTATATATTCCAAAATAATTCTTCGTAAATTTTCAGGTCATTTGGAGTTGTGCAGAATAGCTATCTCTGTTTCACCCCATTTCGGTCCAGAATTCCAGCTGCCGGCAATCTCCCTCTTCATGTGAATCATGCAAAATAAGAGAGAAAAGGCATAAGAATTATACCATAAAGTGAAATAATGATTAAAATCATATTAATTAATAGTAGGAAATCATGATGCAAATTGGATGTATCACGCCTTAAGCAAGATGACATGATGTAGACAAAGTAAACTCAAGCAATATGATTAAACCCCATCTTTTTATCCTTAATGGCAACAATACAAATACGTGTCATGTCCCTTTCTGTCACTGGGATTGAGCACCGCAAGATTGAACCCAACACAAAGCACCTCTCCCATTGCAAGATAAATCAATCTAGTTGGCCAAACCAAACGGATAGATCGGAGACAAATACAAAGCTATAACAATCATGCATAAAATAGTTCAGAGAAGACTCAAATATTTCTCATGAATAATCTAATCATAAACTCACAATTCATCGGATCCCAACAAACACACTGCAAAAGAAGATTACATCGGATAGAACTCCAAGAACATCGAGGAGAACATGGTATTGAAGATCAAAGAGAGAGAAGAAGCAATCTAGCTACTAGCTATGGACCTGTAGGTCTGTGGTAAACTACTTACACATTATCGGAAGGGCAGCAAGGTTGATGAAGAAGCCCTCCGTGATCGATTCCCCCTCCGGTGGAGTACCGGAAAAGGCCTCCAGATGGGATCGCGGAAGAACAGAGGCTTGCGACGGCGGTAGGGTTTTCTCGTCTGGCTCTCTGATGATTTCCGAATATTTGAGAATTTATAGAAGTGGAATTAGGTCAAAAGGAGCCATGAGGGGCCCACAAGGCATTAGGCGCCCCCCTGGGGCCGCGCCTTGTTGCCTTGTGGCCTCCTCGTGAGGCTTCTGGCATCCTCCTGAAGCTTCCAGGGTCTCTTTTAAAAAATCGTCAAAAAGTTTCGTGGCATTTGGACTTCGTTTGGTACTGATTTCCTGAAAAACCAAAAACAAGCAGAAAACAGCAACTGGCACTGGGCACTAGGTTAATAGGTTAGTCCCAAAAAATGATATATAATTGCATACAATTGCATATAAAACATCCAAGATTGATACTATAATAGCATGGAACAATCAAAAATTATAGATACGTTGGAGACGTATCATTTACCACAGACCTACGGGTCCATAGCTAGTAGCAAGATGGCTTCTTCTCTCTCTTTGATCTTCAATACAATGTTCTCCTCGATCTTCTTGGAGTTCTATTCGATGTAATCTTCTTTTGCGTTGTGTTTGTTGGGATCCGATGAATTGTGGGTTTATGATCAGATTATTCATGACAAGTAATTGAGTCTTTTCTGAACTTTATTATGCATGATTTTGATACCTTTGTATTTCTCTCCGATCTATCCGTTTGGTTTGGCCAACTAGATTGATTTATCTTCAGCGGGAGAAGTGCTTTCTAATGGGTTCAATCTTGTGGTGCTCTATATCCCAGTGACAGAAAGGGACAAGACACATATTTGTATTGTTGCCATTAAGGATAAAACGACGGGGTTTATTTACATTGATTGGGTTTACTTTGTCTACATCATGTCATCTTGCTTAAGGCGTTACTCCGTTTTCATTAACTTAATACCCTAGATGCATGCTGGATAGCGGTCGATGGGTGGAGTAATAGTAGTAGATGCAGGCAGGAGTCGGTCTACTTGTCTCGGACGTGATGCCTATATACATGATCATTGCCATGAATCCGTCATAACTATGCGCTTTTCTATCAATTGCCCAACAGTAATTTGTCTACCCACCATATGTTATGTGTTCGAGAGAGAAGCCTCTAGTGAAAACTATGGCCCCCGGGTCTACTTTAATCATAAAAAGAAAACCTAAATATACTTGCTGCAATTTTCTTTCTTTTATTTTATTTTGCAATTTATCTATTTACCACTACGAGATTTAATCCTTGCAAGTAACAAGTTCAAGGGGATTGACGACCCTCTTGCCCGCGTTGGGTGCAAGTATTTGCTTTTGTGTGTGCAGGTGCTGTTCACGAGGCTTTGCATGATTCTCCTACTGGTTTGATACCTTGGTTCTCACTGAGGGAAATACTTATCTCTACTGTGCTGCATCTCCTCTCCTCTTCGGGGAAAATCCCAACGCAGCTCACAAGTAGCAGTCGACGATGGCGTGGCTCCTGTACATGCTTGTGCGGGCGGACAACATCATTGGCCATGGCGGCGCCATGATCGTGAGCTCAGAGCTCTCGAAGCTCTCTCTTGATCTCGATCCAAAGGTCGCCTAGGGTTTTCATGGGTGAGGGGAAAGGGAAAGGAGGCGCAGGGTGTGTGGATGGTGTGGGCTGGCAAGGAGATAAGGGCGAGGCGAGCCAGGCATGGGCGGCGTGTCCAAGACCATGAGCTAGAAAGCGAGACGGGTGCGAGGAGGAAGAAAGGTGCGTGAGGGGTGCATTTTAGTCGCTAACATGTGGGACCCCACGTGCCAAGCGGCACAAGCCATAGAGAGGGTGGCTGGTTTCTCTGGTGAAAAACTTCTCGCGTGGGGGTTAGGTGGGATAAGGCGCTGCGCTGGGCTGCCCATCTCTCTCTCTGCTTTCTTTTCTTCTTTTCTTTTTCCTTTAAACAGAAACTTGGAAAAAAAGGAAAGCAGGGGTAGAAAAGGAATTTAGGCATGGGGGTATTTCTCTAGACTCAGAGAAATATGAAGAATTTAATAAAATTAGTTTGTGTAACACCCTGGATTTTCCCTAATGGAAAATTCTTTTCAAGTTTTGCCTCCTGTCTTTTTCTTTTAGTGTTCTTGGATTGTATTTGCACTCTTGTGTTTAATTTAGAGTAATGACTTGCCTAGTTACTTGGGATTAGGGTTTCACCTCCCAGAAACCCTAATTGCCCCTTGTGCTAACTAAAACCCTAGGACCCCAATTGCACTACAACACCCTTTTCCTTCGCACAAAAATTCACCAAATTAATTGGGGAGTTGCTCCTACACATATATTCACCATTTCCAGCCTCACAACACACACTTAAGTCAAGGTTTAGCGAGATCAATTCATCCAAGTTTCTGCCAGATTTGTCAGGTTGCAAAGCAAGTACATCATAGCTTCATCCTATGAAGCTAATATTTAGCATACACCAGCATGCATCCATATCATGGTCATACACCAAATTTGAGCCACATCCAACACATATAGCTCCCTCCACAATTTTACGAAAGTATGCATCCACCTAGTCAGGTTGTGAAGGAAGTATATTTTGCATCCACCCACTTGATCCCAAATTTGTCATGATACTTAAACATGACAAAATACCACTGTCACCCAAATTGCATCCAATTCCATCACACCTTTTGACCCTAGATAATTTCCAAAGATATGGACCAGAGAGCATGGTTCTACATGAAGTGCATTTTTCCCTCGGTCATTTAATCCCAAATTTTGCATGCATGTTCTTCATCATATAAAACCCCACCACACCAAAACTTAGCTTTATCAACTTCACCATTTGAGCATAGCAACCTCCCAAAGCTTACTGACCAGCAAGCTAGTTCACAAAGGAAGTGCAAGCTACACTCATCCATTTGCCACCGAATTTTGCATGCATGTGCACCCTCATAGAAGAACAGCATCCACCAAAATTCAGACCAAATGGCACAGCCATTTGCTCACAACAATTTTGCAAGGTTTTTGGCAGAAACATAAACTTGATGCTCCACTCCACACTTGAGCTCCCTAGGCCCCAACAAGAGCACATGCACTCTCTACTAACCTTCCCCGAGCTACCAGACATGGTGGTGCACACTGGAATGCACCAGAGCGCGTCATGCCAGTGGTGACCACCACCCTAGCATGCCAGTTCACGCGCTCTGGCGCGAACCCGAGCGCACCGTGACCCTCCCCTCGCCAGCTCATGATCCCGAGCCCTCCAAACGTGTCCAGCAGCTAGCCCAGGACCCCCTCGACCTTCTAGATGGTCAAGGCGGTCAAGTGCCACCCCTCACCTCGCCAGAATCACTGGCAGGACCCCGGCTGATGCCAACTAGAGCCGGCTGCCACCAACAACCGGTCCTCGCGCATCCAGCCAAGCCGCAGCGCACCACAAAACCACAGACCTCCTCCGAGCCTCTCCCCGCGCTTGCTTTACTCCAAAGTTCACCGGAAAATGCCAACGCTGGCACTGTGTATGACGCGCCACGCCCGAGCCCCCCCCCCCCCCTTCTCTCCTTTGTTCGCCTGTGCCGGCCGCCAGCTCATGGCCAACTGCCACACGCCCGGGCCCCGACAATGGCCGCCCGTGGCCGAGCTCACCCATCCCTCACTCTCGGCCTATAAAAAGAGCCCCGAGGCCTCCACAATATCTCGCACCACTCCCCTCTCCCTCCCAAATCTCTCTCAGCCGAGGAAATCGAGCCCCTGTCTCGAATTCGCCACCATGGCCGAAGCTCAGCCGCTGACGAGCTTCACTCCATTCACCCCACCCCGGCCTCCCTAGTCCCTCTTAGCCACTCCAGTAGAAGCCCTAGACTACCACGAGCCCAACCTTGCTGCCAGATAGCTCAGAGGATCGCCGGAGCGCCAAGATCAGGAGAAGACCGAAGCCCGCCACCGCGGAGATGGACGCCATCGACACCACAGTCGGCCAATGAAGAGGAAACGGATACAGGGAGCGGCGCGGCGACGAGAGGAATCCAACGGTACTACCCACGCGTCCAGAGGAGGTCTGCATCGTCGGCGACGACCACCGGAGCTCCTCTGTCCACGGGCACGAAGAGGAGGAAGAAGAACCCGACAGGCGGGTCCCACCTGTTGGTGAGTAAGAGGAGAAAGAAGCGGGCCCGAAGCGTTTTAAGTGGAAACGTATTCGGTGAAGTATGCTTTCGTTTGGAGAAAGCGTATTTTAACAAAAGGCGCGAGCAGTTTTTCCCCAGGGACCTAGAAGAGAGGATTTTATTTACAGAAAGGTCCCTGATCCCCCCCCCCCCTCATATCTCTTCAACCGTAACTCCATTTCCGTGGATTCCAATGCTCACGTTCACCATTCGTTGAGCAATTTCTGTTGGAATCACTCTCACTAACATTGCGCATAGTGAAATTACCATTTTACCCTTGGTCCATTCTAGGCCATTTAGGAGCATCGGAACCCTTCTCCGTGCTACCGGGCACTATCGGTAACCCCCCCCCCAAAGGCCCAAGGTACTAAGGCAAGTCAATTTCTCTGATGCAGACCTTGATCTTTCACTCGTTGTTATTCTTGCATGTTTTTTTGGCTTTGTGTGTCGGTTTCTGCCGACGCGTTTTCTCAACTGGTTTACTTATTGTTATTTACTTCAGTTGTACCGCAAATACTTATTATTTTGCTTTGTCTTACTTGCTAGTAGTAGCATTACTGGAGATAGATTGTAGTTACTTATTACTGTTGCATATTTACTTTTATGCAAGACTAATGTTGCAGGTGCACATAGTTACAGTAATAAGCTGGAAACTATATAACAACCTCCTCCAGACAGATGATACAAAGTGCCAACTAACCAGACTAACCCATACAACCACATTTGCCTTTGTGGGAAGGCCTTTTCCTGCTTATAGTTATGTCTTCTTCCGAGTGTCTCCAAATAGGGAAGGTTGGATTAGTAATGCCTCTGATCCAGGATTACTTTCCAAGCCTTTGAGAGCTTGGGTTGGTTAGTGATCACGAAAGTTTATAGATTCCCGGGGGGAATTAGTTGTGCCACGGGGTGGCAGGGACCCAGATCCTCTCTCCCAAGGCTAGCCTGCGGGAGGTCGGAGACATGGTTAGAGTGCCATGCTATAAATAGGGTTTGTTAGACTTAGAGTATAGTGTGGGTAAAGTGTACAACCTCTGCACAGTGTGTGTGTGTTTAGAATCTATTTAAATAGCCATGTCCTCGGTAATGCACATAGTTTGGGAAAGTCACACAAGGATTATCTAGTCGGAGGTATTAACTATAATAATTTGAGTAACTTAATCAACTTTAATAACAATAGTTGTGAAGGCAAGAGATTGGTGCAAACGGCCTGCATCGTGGATGTCAGGACTTGACCAATGCTCATGCCTTAGAAAGATGGTCCTAAGACCACAAGAGAGTAGCGTGACATGTTTATTTATGTTGTAGTTATGCTTGTTGTTAGCATGCTTGTTGAACAGTTGTTATTACAAGTGTTGGTTAAGCTGTTGTATTGATCACATTGGTGGACGGACTTTAGCTTAGTAAGTGATCACGTTGAGGACAAGCTTTAGCTTATCATGGTTGCACTGGTCATGTTGCTAGATAAGCGTTGCAGTTGCATTACCGTTTTACTTGAGTAGATAAGACTTGATATATGTTCATACTAAGTTGTTGTTGATGTTTGTTGGTATGAGAGCAATCCCATGCTTGAGTAACTTGATGTGTTTCTTTGGTGCGACTGCGAGATACTTTTGACTAGCGAGTACATTCAATGTACTCACGGCTTTTAACATGGCCAGGTAGGAAGCTTTAAGAAGACTAAGTTGATACGACCCTAGGCGAGAGAGCGCCTACACAGATCCCTGTGGAATGGAACCGTGCTAGGACCGTGCCGCTACCATTGTAAAAGTTTCCGTTGCAGTCATCCCTGAAGTAGTCACAATGACTACTCAGACTGTTCCGACCTCGACACAATGTTGAGACTTGGAACGCTACGAGTCGACGTTGTAAAGTGTATACATCAATAAAGCATCCCTTACGTTGGATGGCTCGTACACTGTTACTCAAGGATTGTAAAAGCATGCGCCAGGTTGATTTCCAGGGCTGGCGTATGCGGCCTCCCGGCTGGATACAGTGGTCGTCCACTGTATTCAAAAGGGGGTGCCACAGTTTGAGAATATTTGGACAAGTTCAAAATTTCTCAAGTTTGAAATTATTCAAACCGTTTGGAATTTTAAACCAATTAAGATGAACTCCAAAATGGATGAAATTTTAGGAGGTGACCCTACACACCATGTGAGATTTATGGGAGAAAGTTGAACATTTATTGAGCAATTAAATATTGCACTCAAATATCCAAAAACCAAATAAAGAAAGTTGAAAGTGGAGATTTGCAAAATGGGAAGTTGTGCATGACTTAGTGAAAGTTGAACATGATGTGAAACAAAGGTTGGCATGATCAAAATAAAAGAAAAACAATCTTGCACAAACATCCATGACATAAAATAAATATTACAAACAAGCCCTTAAGCAGGGTTGTTGGGTTGGGGCTGTTACAGGCACCCGCTATGGACGAAGCTATGGAACCTGAAGCTCCCGGGCAAGATCAAGACCTTGATATGAAGGCTTTCCCGTCAAAAAAATAAATTGATTGGTAAGAGCAACTTTTTGTTTTCCAAATATGTAGTTGGTGAAAAACTGGCATATGTTTATAAGATCCGCATACATGGACGTGACCATGAGAACACCAGTACTCTTCATCCACGACCGAAATACACCAGGTGGTTGTGTAAGTTGACTCACATAAATCTACGCACTGAATGGAGTCATACACTAAATGGATTGTGTAAGTAACTGAATATTTAGATGATTCATCCCAAGGACAGATGCAACTGATGCATCTTTGCGCTGCACAATATTATAAAGACCCTGGTATTGACATAATAAAGTACTCCCTGTGTAAACTAATATAAGACGTTTTAGATCAGTAGTTTAGAGAGGAAGTATTCCTCAACGAGATATCTTCTCAGAAGCTCGTCGTTAGGCAATCACCGACTGAAAACTAGCTTCTCTATTAAAAAAAGAGGAATTGATCCGCATCAAGGAAATAATAATAAGGAGAATCGACCAGAAGTTTGCAGTTACAAAAACCTCGATTGAGCAACTAATATCAGAGCTTGAGGGACAGATCGATCTCCTCGTTGATGAGGTCCCGGCGAGCAGCTGCCTCCGGCGGCGACGCCCTCCTGTGCGAGGAGCTCCCCGTGGCATTGCTGGTCGGGTCTTTCTCTCTCCTGCTGGCCTCCTCGCTGGCACCGAGCTGGCCCACGTGGCCCTGGCGGCGCATGTAGGCCAGCTCCCGCGTGCGTTTGGCGACGCTGCGCTCGGACTTGTGGGCGTTCTGGTGGCCGCCTAGCGCCCAGGAGGAGTAGAACTTCTTGTCGCAGTAGGAGCAGGAGAAGTGACCGAACCACTCCGGCGACGAGGCCCGCTGCAGGGAGAGGTTGAGGTCGATGTTGCCCTCTCCCTCGCCACCATTGGACTCCATATGTGCGCCGGACGGCCGGTGGTAAAAGCGCAAAGGTGGTGCGCACGGTGGCCTCAGCAGGAATTAGCTAGTTAGCTCGCGTATTCTAGTTGTCTAGGAGAATTGATGCAGCGCTGCCCCAATTTCTGAGCCAAATGATTAAGTAGTAGTTAACCCTAGCAGAGGGAGAGGAGGGTGGTGTAGTGAAAAATGACAAAACTGACCCTTTTCATAAAGTTCAGCACAAAATGAACCCGATTTAAAACTATTTCGTAAAATGGCCCATTTTCATGATACCCGGGCCCGGGACGCCATGCCAGACAGCATGACGCCCTTGATCAAGAGCGTCACGTGTCAAAATTGACCAAGCCACATCGAACCGCACTGCGATCGTATGACGCCCCGGACCGGAGCGCCGTGCTCAGTAGCATGACGCCTTGGCATGTATGTGCATGCAAAAAACCGGAGGCCTACTTGCTTATAGCTAGCTTCTTGATAGATTTTTTTTTTTTTTTTTTGCGGGTGCTTGATAGATCTTTTCAATGAGACAACTCTACATACATGCTAAAAAACCAGTATGATTCATGATCCCAACAGCTAGCTAGAGCAATAAAAAACCCGGACGCATACTCATTATCGGCTAGCTAGAGCAATAGAAATTCCCGTTGACTTCAGGGAAACAAAACTCGAGGACAAAAGTGTGAATAGTAACTTCTATATAGTGCTGATTTGATTTTTTTTTTCCACCAACAATACCATGGATTATTTTTTCTTGGCTAAACTTTTTTAGACAAACGAGAAGTGAACGGTTTGGCCCTCGCGTCGCCCCCGCGGGCAATACGAGGGCGACTAGGGTTTCCGTCGCCGCCACCACTTCTCCTCCCCCTTCTCCTCGCCGCCGCCGGAGGTAGCCACCAGGCAAGCTTGTGTGGCTGCCGGTGAGGGTGGCGGCGGGGCCTGGGCTGCTCCCCTCTCGGGCGGGGGGCCTCTAGGCGCTGGGGCGGCGGCCTCAGGCAAGTGGGCGGCGTCTTCCGAGCGGCCGGAGCGCCCGCGGGTACAGGCCGGCGTCCCTCGGACGTGTGGGCGGCGGGGTTCGGCGGGAACGGCGCACGATCAGCGGAATGGATTTTCGTTCGTGGGATCTACAGGTCAATGGACTCCCCCCCTTTTTGGCTCACGCCCCGCGAGATCTGGCCGGCAAGGTTCCTGCTAGCCAGTCCCGATGGTTGCCGGGTTGGGTGGTGCGAGCTTGGGGACCGGGAGAAATCCTAGGTCGGTTTGACCGGCCCGACGGTGGCAACGCTTGTGAGCGTTGCGTTCCTCCTTGGAGGCATCGCCGATGTTGCCTGCTCCACTCCCCCGCCCCCTCGATCCATGGTGAGAACCAGTAATCCTATGCTGATTTGGCGACTTGGGCGTCTGGCATCGTGACCTCCTTGGGGGCGTCGTCTGGTTAGGGGGTGCATGTGAATGGCACCTTAGGTAGGTGATGCTGGCCTTCTCAGTTTTTCGTGCAGCGGTGTCCGAGGTCCGGCGAGTATTTGGCTGCTATCCTCTGTTTGGTGCTTCCGGGCGCCCTCTGTTCATCGGTGGTTCGTCGCCCTCGATCCGGGTGGGAGGGGAAAGGGTTCCCCTTCCCGGCAACAGTGTTGTGGTGGCTCGTAGAGCACCTGTGCCATTTTAGCGGCAGCAATTCTCTGCTTGGGTGTGCATCGGCTGCTCTTGAGCTCTCTGTTTACTTCTGCTACAGCAAGTCGTTCCATCAGCTTGCCCATTGTTTGTTTCGGCAACACGGGTCTACAGCGGTGTGGCTATCATGGTGTTCTCGGTGCGGCGAGGCGGTCATGTGCGGCTGTCCTGTCTTCCCGGTCTCGAGCTTGCACACCCCCTTGTTCTAGGGTGAACACCTCACTCGATGGTGCGGCGTCCTTCGAACTAGGATGAGGGGGTAGGGTCCCTCTTCGGCGAGGAAAAGGTGGGTGTGCGATGCTTTCGGTCCCATTGCAGGCGGCGCCGAGATTGTTTTCTAGGTAACGTGTTTCTCCTTGCTGCTACTCTTTTCTTCAGATGTGGTGTTCAAGCACGCATGGTGTCTCCTTCGACAAGCGGAGCTTATTTTCCTCTCTCATTCTATGTGCTTGTTATATGAAGTTGTAAGTTGTGCTGTAGGCATCCTTGTATCTTTCGGCCGTTGGCTATTTTTTTTAGTTTTCTGGCAGTGTTATTCGAGTTGTAATGTTGTGGCTGTAATCCTGGCCGGTTGATGGCTTTGTTAATTCAAAGCCGGGCTCTTCTTGAGCCTTCGTTCTAAAAAAAACTTTTTTTACGGATACAACAGAAGGTCAACTTTTTCTTGGCTACCTCCGTGAGGCACGCGCGAAGGTGGACGCAATCTTCACGGACATCGACTCCGATGAGGGGCCGGAGCCGCGGACGGTGCCAACGACTGGAAGGCCGGTCCGTCCGGCACTGCCGACACGCACATCGCCTACATCTCTGATGACGAGTAGCAGTAGGCTAGTTTATCTATGTAGTATGTAGTATTACCTCGATCCCAAATTAGTTGTCTTAGATTGTCTACATACGGATGTATCTAACACTAAACGTGTCTAGATATATCCTTACCTAGACAAATCTGAGTCAACTAATTCGGAACGGAGGGAGTAGTAGGCTAGTTTATCTATGTAGTTTGTAGTAGGTAGCTTTTGTATGTTGCATGGTGTAGTATACATTTGAGAAATAAAGTTTAAGATATGTGGTTGCAAGAAAAATAAGGGATGCCTGGATTTATCTCCGCGGACACATCTCAACGTGTCCGCGGATGTAGCAGTTATGTCTGTAGACGCTCTTAGCTAGCTGCAGTGCCACGAGCAAGTCCCGTGTAGGGTCAGCAGCCCAGCAGAGCAACTTGGCATGCTTGTACAAACGTAATGTAACTCTACCGTATGTAGCAGTAGCAGACAACACAAGCACGCGTCCTTGTCTATTGCTCTTGGTAGCTAGCTAGTACGCGTCCGGTTTTTTTATTGCTAGATTTTATTGCTCTAGCTTGCTGTGAGGATCATGAATCGTACTAGTTTTCTAGCACTAGTAAGACTCGACTGAAAGCATGCTATACTATGAAGCATAAATATTTCTATCATAACATAGAATAACTCTCTTGAGACTTTCAAATTTGATGCAAGGTGCATAGAAGTCCTAATTTCCGAGTCATAAAAACATGTTGATTGTTTCATGAACCAACGTGCCCCATACCCAAATAGGGCAACGCCAGGCGTCAGCCAGGCGATCGGCCCCCTCCTGAGCTGTACAATCGGCCCCCTCCTGAGCTGTACAATCACATTCAGCGATCAGCCCCCTCCTGATCTGTACGATTGGGACATGTGCGCCTTGGATTTGCCCGACTACCCTCGCTCCCATACCCCCTCAGCACCACTTGCTGCACCGCTCCCCAGCAGACGTCGGTCCCCCGCATCACTGCTCGCAGCACCCCGCTCTGCACCACCGACATCACTGCTCGCAGCACCCCGCTCGCAGCAATGAAACACGATGTTTGCAGCGCCGCCTCACCCGACTCAGAACAGCTGTCGCTGGCTCGCCGTCGCCGCTCGCCTCCTCGCAGAACGGCGTCACTCCGCTCGCAGCAGCAAACCATCAGGCTGCATCAATATCACATCTTTATCACCAAAATAAGACATGAATCATGCAACTCATTACCTACAGGTCCTATGCCCAAATAAGGGTCTTTTCAGGTCCGCAAACAAATTGAAAAATACAGGCAGCCGTTGGTGATTGTAAGTCTAATAGTAGCTCTTAGATGACAAATGAAAAAATCTAATAGTGACAAGGATGGACATCCCATCATGTCTCTAATTTGGGGCTCTACTTAGCCTTTGTTTGTTTGGTATGAATTTAGGTGGTCCACTCAAATTTTCATCTAAGCTCAATAAAACTGAGCCATGCATAGCCAGTCTTTCCACGGCAAATAGCAACTGTACACAAAATAGCTCATCCTGAACCGACAAAAGCATCAACTACCATCAGCGATGCATGTGAAATCGCATCCCAAGTCCTAAAAGTATATGGCTACTGAATATCAGGAAACAAGAAAGCAGCAAGGCAATGAAAAATGGATCGATTCCATGGCAGAATAATCTCTCTGCCCTCCTATCCTTGTGAATCTTGATTATTGGCAGGGAGAAACTTCTGAGTTGCCTTCTTTGGTTCCCGGGTATAGACCCCTGCAGTACACAACTTTCTGTAGCAAAATGTAAAATGCTAACACTGTTCTAAATGGATTTGCTAATAAAACTCAACATTCAAGTAGGTCTGAGTGTGCAAGCCATGCATAACCATTCTTTCAGCCAATCAACATTGTTTTAAAGCAAAAGAAATTGAGAAATGAAAGAACACATCAACGCAGAACCATGGCAGGTTGTCTCTGCATAATAATACTGACAAACTTTGCAAACGCGTATGGAAAAAGTACAGTCATGAACCATGGTGCATATATATAACAATGTCTGAATTAAGATGATGAGCATTACAATAGGGGGAGGTAATTAACCTTAAATCACTTACATATGAATATGTCTTCTCTAAATGTAGACCCTGGCTGAGAAGCAAGCCGGATCTGGACATTCAGTAACTAAAGCCACAAACTTATCCACCTCTTCATCCTTGAACAACAAATTTCTATAAGATAGTAGTATATCTGTTTATGCACTATGCAGTGAACAAGGCCCGTATGTTGTAGCGGAAGAACACTCATGCATGAATGTAATCAACTGAACTAAAAATTTGCTAATATATCTAGCAGCACACACCTCTCCTCCTCATTCCTCCTCACCACAAATGCATTCCATAGTATGGCTATACATATCCTCCAACATGTAGGAACTAATATTTTCTTTCTCACGTGCATGAAGAAATACTTTCATTTACATGCTAGAAAACTAATTGGATGAAAAGTACATATGTCGTTCATTGTTTTCCTTGTATAAAAACAGTACGAACAAAGACATAAACTCACTAATCCTTGTTGTCTCTCTTTATTTACAGAACATTTAACCTCTGCCTCATTGGTCAAAGTATTCAAAAAACAGATTTCCTCAAACTACAGTGAGTAAAGCATATAATCATTCAAAGTAATCAAGGTCAGAGGTAAGCAGAAACTATACATACCGTGTGCTCTCGCTTCTTTCTGTACAAAAAATCCGCACCATTTTATACAAAAAACTGCACATGGTTGGGATTAAACTAAGTGTGAACTCATAATCTAAACTTCAAAGCACCAAGTACTTAATCTAAGACAAGAGTATAAATAATGATATGAAAATGAATAATCATAATCTAAACCAGGTTCTCAGATGATGGGCAGGAGTTACATTTCAAAAACAGTTTGAACACATGGCAATACAATGTGATAATCAGGCTTCAGTCGTAATGGGTGAAGAATGATTACCACTTTACCAGTATATCTACATCTCAGGCCTAATAAGAAACAGTGAAAATGCAGTCAAGATGGTGAACAAGCTAACCTTCTTTTCCCATTGAATCTTTGATATAACCACAGTAGTGCGAACCAATGACTTTGAGCTTGTCAAATAGACGCCTCTCCCTTAGTTCTTTATGCCCCTTCAATACTTGAACTGTTCCCTTTGCTGCCTGCACATAGGAGCGGTTTAGATACCAAGACAACACAAGAAATATATATAGGGATTGACTATTCGCCACCCTGGGTGACGAATTCTTATTCCTCACCCCAGTCCATCCGTGCGCCCTGCCTCATCAGCGTCGTAAGAAAACCTGCGTGCGCTGTAAAAAAGTGTGCATGCAACGTAAGATTACCAGCACACCGCCCATGCTAATCTGCATGTCCCAGCACACTGCCCACGACGCTTTCTTGGGAACCACCGGTGTAAGAAAAGTGCATGCCAACATAAGAAGATTACGTTCTCTAAATAAACCCAAAAAAGATTAAGTTCCACTAATTCAGCTCCGATAATCAAGATTACGTTCCACTAATTCAGCTCCGATAATCAAGATTTCATTCCACTAATTCAGCTCCGGTAATCACTCACATTAGAAACTGGCAACCGATGAAATAAAATTTAAGGCCCAGATAAAGTAGGAACACGTTTGACTTATTAACCCTTTTGTATACCACTGGATTAAGAAATTAGGAAGTTGACATGAAATAGGAATGCTGACATGAAACAAGAATATCAGTTACTTCAGCGCTGTTGCTTGCAATTGACTTAACTAGGACCTAATGTAAAGTCGAAATGCCGACGTATACGATAATATCAACACACGGTCTAGTAATTTGAATGTAAAATAGTCCAACTCAAAAAAGAAATTGAATGTAAAATACATTATGCCAGATAAGAATTCTAGGTGACAAATACATTGTGTCACGGAAGAATTCTAGGTGCCATCATAAAATACGAATCCTGACACAAAAGGCATGTCCTGGTGACTCCAAAGCTGCGGACTCGAGGAGCCGAGGGCATCTAAAATAGATGCCGCCACGCACACATTTGCCAAAAAAAAAAGGAGTTAATTTGTGTAACAAACTACATGAAGCTGTTTCAAAAAAAAAAAAAAAACATGAGGCAGTCGCGATAGACATGTTGATTCCTTTCAAAATGCCATAGTCCCAGGCTTAATTAGTTGAGATAGAACTGTAGAAGCTATGCATTTGTCGTCCCAATGGTGAATATTTCATATCTGAAACGGCAACAATACTCCGTAAGAAGCATCCAAAATAGGATATGCAAAAAAAATGATAAGGAGAAAGGCAAAGCATCAGTTAGAAGTTCCGGTTATGTGGCACTGCTTTGTTGTGCATCTGCCCAAGGAAACTTGTTTGGTTTCCTTGCCATGTGCACATCAACAAGTCATGGGCGATGATTGTCTGCAGAATAAGACCCACTCACCACATCTTGTAAATCAATATCAGAAAATTAGGAATACATTAACAGATCCATGTACAGCAGAAAGAGGAAGAATTATATGCAGCTTCCAAAAAGGCAAGACTAGGAAAAATCCACAATAGGAAGAAACATTCGACATTTGTTACTCCAACCAAATGACCTAGTTCGTCCTTTTGATACCAACTTCAGTTCAGAAAAGAATGACCATGCCGCCCACCGAAGCGGGCCATATGCTACCCAAATAGACACATAATTGCCAAACAAATTTTGGAACTATTGACTCACTTACAGCTGCTGCCATAGTGTCGAGATGACAAAATGAAAATGTTCAGTAGCAGACTAGATAAGCAATTTATGAACAAGCATGAATATAATCATGTTGATGAAATGAATTTAAGCAGGACCAAGTAAATGCATGCGTATGGCAGTCGTAAAAATTCAGACACTAGAAATTGATCATACGTAAATGTACAACTCTGCAAGATAGGAAAATGGGTTGAAGATGAATAAAATCAATGCCTTACTTCCGAAAGAGCATGTAGATTGTTTTTTAGAGACGTCGCCACCTGTTCACAAATCAACTCCCGGTTCTATCTTCCTCTCCTGGCCTCCTCCTGATCATTTTCCGCTCAACTCACTAATGTCGGAACTCACGGCGGTAGAGGGTGCATGGGTAGGAGCATAGACGCCACGCACGCGATCACCTACTCCTCCCACGACGTCTCACTATTGTACGCTGCTGCCTCTGCACATGGGATGTTACAATCCTGTAATATAAGATGTATCTGTCTTGGGAAGTTGTGATCAACATTGTAAAACAGAAAGTTTTAGAAGAAAACGAGAAGGAAAGGTTCATGTAGCCACGAGGCCATCTAGTGTCAATGAGATTGCATTGCTAGCCATTTAGCCATGTATACCGCACAAAATTCTTAGCTTTAGAATATGATAAAGGAGTAATTGAGTGCAACTGATCATCACATTTCAACCATTTGAAGAACAAATCATTAGATTGCCAACTTGTCCCAGCAGGCACCAGATTCAACCATTTGACAAATACTCCCTCCGTAAAGAAATATAAGATCATTTAGATCACTACTTTAGTGTTCTAAATGATCTATCTTATATTTCTTTACAGAGGGAGTAATAATTTCTATGAACTGGCTTAGAACCGGATTAACATTCTGATCTGCAATTCTAGGTGTGAAGGACATATCACTACAGGAACCTAAAATTACATTTGGCAGAAAAAACAGCATGGCCCAATAAAAATTTGACTGGTGTCAAACATACATAAAAGAGACATTGTAAAACACCAAGACTTACATCAGTTATGACAAAGAGTTAATATGAGCACCAAGAAGAACATCACAGGACCAGAAATTTAAATCCATAGAGAAACCAAAAGTGAGAGAGCTAACTATGTAATGGCGTCAAATAAAAAATATTAAGAGCAAAAACCTCGTGTGTTCCCACCTTGGCCCCCACCATGGCCTTTCTTGGTGTTCTTCGATGAGAACTGGGCCTGGAAAAACATTTGAAATTATAAGTCAATTAAGAAAAAGTTACGTTGTGTCCAAACATGTAAAAGGGTGAATTCTGTTGTGCAAAGTTCAGTACTTTGTGAACTCCCCTCCTTTCCTACGGTGTGAATTTGAGACAACACGTACATAGACAGTTGGAGTATTTGCTCATTCATTACCCTGGTTTTAAATAGGCATACATAAGTGAAAGCATACATCCATGTGCTAGTCATACTAAATTCTTACAGAATTAACAAGTTCCACAAATAAACATCTAGATATGTTCCCTGGAAAAGTTGTAACACTCATACATATTCTTCAGTAGTAAAATTCACCTAAATCACCCCTTTCTAATCGCTCACAGCTCCAGATTCGGATAAAAAAAATTGAAGGCTGGAGAAGAGGCTAGAGACTAGAGCCTTCACCTTGTTCGGGGAGTTGGGAGGTTGGGGCCGCAGGCTGGTGGTTGTTGAGGACAACGACGTAGCGCGGGTGGTCTGTCATGGCGGATGCAGGCACGCAGTGGTATCTTCTGAAAGCCATGGCGCCGCGGTAAGTTGAGGACGGGCGTGGTTGCGGCCTTGCGGGAGCAGGCTTCACTTGCGATGCCCGGAATGTTTTCCCGAGCAGCTGTCGAGGTTGCATCCTCTCCGAGGAAATGGCGGGGATGGGCTGGGAGATGAAGGCGGACGGGGAGAGGAGAGGCACTAGAACTGACGATTTGGAGGCGCCTCTGTTCGCATCCCTATCGCCGTCGCCGGAAGCGAGTCGCCGCTAAAGAAGGGGTCATGGTTGAGCTTGCCTCCCAGATCTGAGCGATGGTGGTGCTCCGAGTACAAAATAGAGGCCACCTGCAGCGTCGCACGCCGCCGAGGCCACCTGCGGCGGTTCCCTACGCTGAGGCCGCGGCACAGGCCGCCGAAACCCACAGCTGCCGCCCACGCCGCCGGAAACTCCAGCCGCTCGCCTCCGAAATCGCTCACCACACGACGTAGCGACCCAGCCGAAAGAGGTACGGAGGAGTACATCGCAGCGAAATCGCTCAACGTCGGCGAGGAGCTGGCCCTCCACATTGTCTTGTAGCGGTCCAAGTATACCTGTGCATATCTCGGGCCGGGCCAAAAAAATCCCGGTGCTGAAAACCTAGGCCCGAGCCCGGCCCGGTCCGACCACGTGTCGGTGTACTAAAGTATGGGCCCCTTTAGTACCCCTTACTTGTGTACGGGCAGTTGTAGCCGAACCGCGGCAGGCCTTGCCGGGGAATAGCTAGGAGCAATCTCAAGACGAAGATAGTGCTTGCCGGCGAGGAGCGAGCCGGCAAGCCAGGAACCCGGCAAGCCTTGCCGGGAAGAGACGTTCAAGTCAACGACCGGACCAGAAGGCAGAAGGCCAAAGGGGTGCGAAGGCCCGGCAAGACCCTTGCCGGCAAGGCCTCGCGGCCGGCGAGACCCGGGCCCGGCAAGCCCCGGTCCCGGCAAGCGTCGGACCCGGCAAGCCCCGGGCCCGGCAAGGATTCAGCCCCGGCAAGGCTCTGCACAGTGTAGCGCTATCGCTCCTGCGCAGCGGCCAGCCTTGTCGTTTAGGGTTTGTCCTCATGGTGACGTGGCGCGATGCTGGCCACGAGATGCTTAAGCGGTGCTGATGGGATGGCTGCTTTCGCCCATCCCCTGTAAAGCTTTTCCAAGCCCGAGACGCTGAGGGACACCTCGACGGACACCTCACGGTGCATTTAATGAGCTTGTCCTAAGCCGTCAGGGTTAGGTATGATAACACTGTAGTGACCCTGTAGCTACTTTCCACCTCATACCTTATCCCTTACGCCACTGTGGTAGCCCCTTTGACTCATATAAAAAGGAGGCCCAAGGCATAGCTACGGGGGAGGGGAGCACTTCGGAAGCTCATTCTGCATGCGTAGCTGCTACTGTAGCTCCCAGAACTTGGCCAAGAACGTCCACAATAATACCATCAAAGCAGGAGTAGGGTTTTACGCATCCGTGCGGCCCGAACCTGGGTAAAATCCCCGTGTGCTGTTCGCTAGTTCTGCTCTTCGTGCAATCCTCTCCCCTTGCCGAACCGTGAAGGGATCTGCTCGATAGCGATCCCATAGGTGTTCGTTTCCCACGACACCACGGCTAAAATCTCGTTTTTTGCAAGCCCGAGCCCGGCCCGACCTGCCTGTCGGGCTCAATTTTCAGGCCCGAGCCCGGCCCGATGGCACGCTCGGGCTCAGCCCGGCCCGGGATTTTCAGGCCGGGTCGGGTCGGGCCGTCCGGGCCGGGCTGCCCATGGCCAGGTATAGGTCCAAGGCAGACACCGGGGGCAGCTTCGGTTATGCAGCGTCGCCGCAGCTCCCGCGTCGCCGCAGCGCAGACGCTGGAGCTGGCCCCTCCCGGCCTGCGCGCAGCTCCGCCAGGGCGGCGCAGTCCGCTCCGCCCCTGCGTCGTCCCCTCCCCCCGCCGGCCGCTGCTCCGCGCAGGCAGCGGTGGGTGCTAGTGCCCGTGCTGCCGGCCCACACGCACACTCAGGAATCGGAGGCGCGCGCCGCCCTCCGCGAGAGGCAGCGGGCAAGGGAGAGGGACGCGGCGGAGCAGTCCGTGCGCCGCCGCCGCGGGATGCAAGCGGAGCCCAACGAGGACGAGCGGCTCCTCGCTTGGGTCTATCGCTGGTCGCTCACGACGGCGGAGACGGACGCTCGCCGCCTACGGCGAAGAACGCAAAGGCGCTCCGGCTTGCCATAGAGTAGTCGGAGCGCGAGGCGAAGGAGGCAGTGGCGGAGGCGGCTCGGCTCGCCAAGTTGAAGCGGCAGCAGGACAGGGCCGTCCGCCGAATGAAACGGCTGATCGTCCTCTCCAACTCTGACTCCGACGATGGTGACGACCACAGCTCCACCTCCTCTGACGACGACCAAGATGCTCCACCAGCCGCGGACGCCTACAACTACGCCGGCGACCGGAAGGGGAAAGGCCCGGCGAGGAAGTGGTGAAGACGCTCCTCCTCCTATGTTTACTTTCGTTTTTAGTTGTTGAACTTAAGAATTTGTCCCGCGATGAACTCCGATGATCTTTTGGATGATGTACAGTTCGTTTATGCGCATTTGGTTGTCCATTTGATGCCGTTTTCATTTTGCGTTGTTTGATCACGTAGAGTAGCTCTTATGTTGCATGCGTTGTATGGATATAGGATGCCGAATATGAGGTATCCGGATGCAGAGAGGTAAATTTGAAGCGTGACCGGTCAATGCCCGCGGACGCGCCCGAATTTGCTGTGCGCGGCGGCTGTAGATGCTCTTAGGAGTCCGGAGGCCGACGAGTTGGTGCACGGCTGGGCCAATGACTGCCCGGTGGGGCCAGGCATGCCAGGATTGCTCACACATGCCCGCGAGGGCCCAAGTAATCATCAATTCTCAAGGCAAAGACGTACTAGCATGACACATCAGATAGGCTGGCCGGCGCGGCGGCACTGCCGATCAATTACGGCCCCACAATGATCGTTAGCACCACAGCTTGATTAGCACGAACAATGTTGCATCACTCACTCATACCGTCCTCACTCGGCAACACAATGGCCTTGTACAATGCTAGGTGTTTAGAAAAGTTCTTAGAAAAATAAACCAGATTTTTTTGAAGCACTAGTGTCTATTTCTATAGAAGAGACGTCTAATTAAGCGTCTATCCTCTACAAATAAACATCGATGCTTAAAAAAAATACTGATTTATTTTTCTAAACACCTCCCCTTAACGTCTTGCATTGTACAATGCCTAGGCCTAATAAGGCCAGCCAGAGCTAGCCCAGCTCGCAGTTGCGGCGCCGAGAATGGAATCCAGCAACACGGTCCAGGCAACAGCGCGCGCCCGTGTCATCACTCATCAGACAAAACAAGCCCCGCACACGGCACGCCACAGCTCCTCCACACTAGTACGTGCTACTAGGATGCTAGCTGGAGTACGTATTATTTTCGTAGTATACTGTACCTTCCTTCATTTCTGTGCGTTCCAGAATGGGGGAGGGCGGGCGTGATCCAACCTGTGGTTAGTTAGGGTATTCTCAGCCCATTAAGGTTTAAGTCCTGGTGCTCGCATTTATTCTGCATTTATTTCAGAATTTTCGGCGATACGCGTTCAGTGGGAGGAGACGTTTCCGTCGACTGCGAGGCGCTTACGGTGACTTCGTAAAATCTCAAGATGATATGCCGGCTTAGTCTCTCGGAGGTGCTCATAGGGTAAGGTGTGCATGCGTGTGTTCATAAGGATGAGTGTATGCGTATATATGAGCGATTGCGTCTGTACTGTGTTAAAAGAAAAAGAATAGCAGAGGCGGCACGCGAAAAGAGGACGCAAAACGCGTGGCGCCGCCGTGCCGGGATCGGGAAGCCAGCGCTGCCGCTTTGCTCGGCCACTTTCGTGTACAAACAGAAGGAACGAACGTAGTGTACAATGGCGCGTCGGTAGCACGTGTCCTTCAACTTCAAGGCCCAAGCAACAGCGACGCAGGTACCTAGTACGTGTCGCGCCCCGTCACGAGATCACCATCATTGTCGATGGATCATGGGTTGGTAGGTTTCTCACGCTCTCGATCGAGCGTCTTCGCACCCGCTCTTGTGGCGTTCTGCCCCCGTCAGAGTTCATGCACTTTCATGATCGAACGTATAACCTGCACTTAGGAAGTTCATTCGTATCCAAAAACAAATTTAGCGAGTTTCATACATAAAAAATCAATAATAATAAATTAAAATAAAGAAAACTCGTCGAACAATAGGCTGGCCCAGGTGAGTGGCAAGGCACCGCTCAGATGTAGGTGCCCATGTTTGGTTAAGAGTTTGTTGTAAGACCGACGCAAACATACGGGCGTGACTATGTCTCTCTTCTAGCGAGAGGGAGACGGTAGGATGGCTCACCTCAAGCGCAACCTGTATTAGCTCGACCCAATCGGGATCTTTCAGTGATTTTATTTTTTTTCCAATGGGAGGCTTGCAATTTTCTTTTTTTGTTACTTATATTCATATTCCAGAAATGCTCAAAGAATAATTATTGTGATTAGTTTTTATAAATGTTCAACGTGCATTACAAAAATGTTCGGGAAATATAAAAGTATGTTCTTGCGGTTTTTGAAAAATGTAAAAAATGTTCACGCATTTTATAAATATGTTAATGACATTTTCTTAAAAATATCACGCAATGTTAAATTTTGTCCTCATAATTTTAAAAAATGTTACTAACATATAAAAAATGCCATGACTTACAAAAATGTTCACACGTTCAAAGAAAATCTTCATGAAATCTTTGAGAAATGTTTAATGTGTGTTTAAAAAAATTCATTGTGCATGTACAAATTATTAATGCACATCTGACAAATGTTCAACATGTACTTAAAGAAAATCTTCATGCAATCTTTCTATTCTCGTCCAATTAGTTGGTTCCGAATTTGGGCTGCTTAACACGCTTGCCACGTGTTCCAGCTAGTTCATCATTGTGGCAACCAGTTGTGCACACTATCTGTGGATGGCTCAGATGGTCCAAACGAATCCCCATTATTGTTGCCGCAAAAAAAAAAATCCCCATTATTGTCTCCAAATTATGCGAAAAATAAAACTCGGCACAAGCCAAACTGTACAACGCACAGTATATCTTCTGCCCGAGCCTCAATGAATCATTCCCGGCAGCATCTCCATCCAAGGCAAAGGCGTAGTACCATGCCACGCTAGCTAGTCTGGCCGGCCGGCGCCGCAGCATGATTAGTCTGTCACGGGAAAACATCCCTCAAAGCTTGGCACAATGATCGGGGGCGCCACCGCAACTTAATTAGCGCGGACGAAACCGAATGATGTGGCATCGTCACTCATAGCCTCGCTCGGCGACACAAATGGGCGAGCTGCTAATTAGGCCAGCTCGCAGTTGCGGCGCCGAGAATGGAAAATGGAACTGGAATCGAATCCCCAGCCGAGAGAGAGCGACCAACCGAATGCCGAACCGACACCGGGACGGGACGGCGCGCCCGTGTCGCCAGAACAAGCCCGGCCGGCACGGCACACGCCACCGCCACCGCCACAGGTGCTCCACACTAGCTAGTATAGGCTGCTAGCCGGAGTACGTATATTTTTCTTCGGCACGGCCAGCCCACGCCACGCGAAAAGAAGAGGCAAAACGCGTGACGCCGCTCGGCCGGGCACGCGCATGTATGCATGCGTCCAGGTCCAGCCCGGGAGGAGCCAGCGCGGCCGCTTCCTTACTCGGCCACATTGTTTTGTGTACAATACGTGCTGTAACCAGCAATTGGCCGACATGCCGGCCTCGATCCGTCTGGTACGGCAGCTCTGCCAGGCGGCCGCAAGGGCGGTCACCTCATGCTTCATCTCCATGGAAAGGCTCTCCCACAAAGCGTCCGCATGCTGTCATGACGGATGCGGTGCAAGGGAGGAGTATGTGGAACGGCTGTGTTGTGGCGTGAAGTTTGCCGGGTGTGGCCGTCTTTAAATAGCGGATTCCGGTGAGGTCAGGCGTCCGGGTGCGTCAATGCGCGGCGCCGGAGTAGGTTTCTCGGCCGATGAGCCTGCTTAATGGCGGCATGCGGACGGACGGGGCATTGAACGGGCGTGGTAGATATCCGTCCCGTCCCGTCCAGTGACGCGTCTCCGGCGTTGAATAGGCGCGGACACCGGGGACGCGTCGCGGCCGGCGCCCTCGGCCGGCGTGCCTCTTCAATGGCGGAGGCAGTAAGAGGTCGCGTCCGCTCTGGGCCGGCTTCAATGTGGAGCGGCCGCTCTACAACGACATGAATGCAGGCAACTGGCGCCAGACGGGAACGCGCGCGGGCGAGGGAGGACGGTTTTAGGTGGGTCAAGGTGATCAGAAGCGGGCGTGGGTGCTGTCCGGACGCCCGCAAAGCTCCCCACATTTGTCTCTGGTTTGCGGGAGAAAGTGCGTCCGACCCGCCCTACGGACCGATGCAAGACCGCGTTGTATGGCATAACACGTTCGGACCGCGTGGTTCGGACGGATGCGGGTTGGAGATGCCCTTAACCATTATCACTGCTGCTTGCAAGCTTTTGATCGATTGATAAATCTTGTAACAGGTTGTTGAGGATCTTTGGTCATATCAAAGTTTTCCCTAAGTTTTAAAATTTTCATCCACACAAAACTCAACAAGAACTCGTGAGATAAGTTACTATAAATCAACTCAAAACCTTAACATTCTTTATTGTAGAAGATTACAAAATTTATAATTAAACATTGCATACTAAATGTCTCTGCATATTTAATACTTCTATCACCTAATAGAAACATTAAACAAGCACATATGCAAACAATGCAACTATAATCGTTATCTGTCTAAACAGAACGGTCTGTAAAGAAGGGGAAAAAATTATACTTACCTAACTCCAAAAATTCTAAAAAATTATTACGTGATAGAGAACTCATGCATGCTTACTGTGTAAAAATTTCAGATTTTTATCATGTTCTGACTATTCAGGAATATTCAGGACATAACAGAAAACTTTCTGTTTTCAAACAGTAACTCATAAACTTGCAAATTGACCATGATGAAGGCTATACTTGACACTTTATTGAAATAAATTATTATTAATAATAGCAAGCAAAGTCAAATAAAATCAAATGATACTCCAAGCAAAACACATATTATGTGACGAATAAAAATATAATTTCGAGTGAGGTATACCGATAGTGTTGAAGACGAAAGAGGGGATGCCATCCGGGGCATCCCTAAGTTTATACACTTGAGTTTTTCTTGAGTATTACCTTGGGGTGCCTTGGGCATCCCCAAGCTCAGGGTCTTGCCACTCATTATTCTCCTTCCATCATCATCTCACCCAAAGTTTGAAAACTTCAATCACACAAAACTTAACGAACTTGTGAGATAGGTTAGTACATAAATGATAAACCTTATGATCATGTACTATCAAGACAAGATGCACATTTGTTTCCAATTAATATCTACTATATTATATCATTTTCACAATTTATATTACCCAATATAAGCCATAGAAACTATGAAACAAGCAAACTATGCATTAAAAACAGAATCTGTCAAAAACAGAACAGTCTATAAAGATCTAATATTCTACGTACTTCTGTAGCTCCAGAAATTCATAAAAATTAGGAAAACGTAAACAATTTGCATATCAGTGTTGTGTAGAAATTTCAGAATTGTCTCACGTTGCAGTACAGAATGTAAAATCGTGCACTGGACGCTAAACTTTCTGCTTTTACACAGAACCAAATAAACAATCATCCACATCAACCTAAAGGCTTTACTTGGTACTTTATGGAAAGAAAAGATACGAAACATGATTAATACAGTAGCTTAATCATGTAGACGCACAAAAACAGTAAGGGTAAATATTGGGCTATCTCCCAACAAGCGTTTTTCTTGAATGCCTTTTAGCTAGGCATTGATATTTGTGTATGATGCTCACATAAAAGTAGTAATTAAAACACAAAGGGAGCATCATGAATCATATAGCAAACACATTTAAGCCTAACCCACTTCCTATGCATGGGAATTTCATAAGGAAACAATTTATTGAAATAAGAATCAACTAGCATAGAAAGGCAAAACAAGCATGACTTCAAAACTTTCAACACGAAGAGAGGAAACTTGATGTTGTTGAAATATATATAAGCATATCTTTCTCTCTCATAATAATTTTCAGTAGGATCATGAACAAATTCAACAACATAACTATCACATAAAGCATTCTTTTCATGATCCATAAGCATAAATTTTGTATTACTCTCCCCATAATTTATTCTCATCAATAGTAGTGGGAGCAAATTCAATGAAATAACTATCATACGACACTTGATTTACATAATCAATTTGAGCATTAAAATCATTATAAAAAGTTTCATGGTTATCATTATTTTTTATAGCATACATGTCATCACAATAATCATCATAGATAGCAACTTTGTTGTCATAATCAATTGGAACCTCTTCCAAAATAGTGGAATCATCATTAAATAAAGTTGTGACCTCTTCAAATCCACTTTTATCATTATTCCAATAAGATTCAACACCCTCCAAAATAGTGGGATAATTATTACTTAAAGTTGACACTCTTCCAAACCCATTTTCATCAATACAATCATCATAAATAGGAGGCATGCTATCATCATAATAAATTTGCTCATCAAAAGTAGGGGGACTAAAAATATCATCTTCATTAAACATATCATCCCCAAGCTTATGGCTTTGCATATCATTAGCATCATGAATATTCATATAAAGCATACTAACAACATTGCAATCATTCTTACCTTTTAAGGAACTCACATTAAATATTTTATTAAATTCTTCTTTTACCACTTCATCATAATTATCGGAATCCATATTTCAAGAAACACATCATATAGATGAAGCATTTGATGCAACTTCACTTCCATTTTTTATAGTTTTCTTTTATAAACCAAACTAGTGATAAAACAAGAAACAAAAAGATTCAGTTGCAAGATCTAAAGATATACCTTTAAGCACTCACCTCCCCGGCAACGGCGCCAGAAATAGCTTGATGTCAACTACACAACTTTATTCTTGTAGACTCCGTTGGGCCTTGATACGTCCATTTTGCATCATGTTTTTCTACTGTTATTTATAGTGTTTTTAATCAATATAACACTTTGTGGAGCAATTCTTATGCCCTTTCTCTCTTAATATGCGAGATTTACACAAGGAGGGAGATTGCCGGCAGCTGGAATTCTGGACCTGAAAAAACCATGTCAGAGATACCTATTCTGCACATCTCCAAATAAGCTGAAATTTCACGGAGATTTATTCTGGAATAAATAAAAAATACGGGAGCCAAGAAGTACCAGAGGGGGCCACCCTGGTGCCCATGAGGCACCAGGGCGCGCCACCCCTCCCCCCCCAGGGGCGCACTGGTGGCTCGTGGGGCCCCTGGCCAGCCTCTGGCCCCCATTTTCTGGTATATAAGTTCATTTGCCCTAGAAAAAATATAGAGAAGACTTTTAGGACGGTGCGCCGCCGTCTCGAGGCGGAACTTGGGCAGGAGCACTTTTGCTCTCCGGCGGAGAGATTCTGCCGGGGATACTTCCCTCCGGGAGGGGGAAATCGAAGTCATCGACATCACCAACGATCCTCTCATCGTGGGGGGACCAATCTTCATCAACATCTTCACCAGCACCATCTCATCTCAAACCCTAGTTCATCTATTGTATTCAATCTTTGTCTCAAAACCTCAGATTGGTACCTGTGGGTTGCTAGTAGTGTTGATTACATCTTGTAGTTGATGCTAGTTGGTTTATTTGGTGGAAGATTATATGTTCAGATCTATTATGCTATTTAATACCCCTCTGATCTTGAACATGAAGATGATTTGTGAGTAGTTACTTTTGTTCTTGAGGACATGGGAGAAGTCTTGTCATAAGTAATCATGTGAATTTGGTATTCGTTCGATATTTTGATGATATGTATGTTGTTGATTCTCTTAGTGGTGTCATGTGAACGTCGGCTACATGACACTTCACCATCTTTGGGCCTAAGGGAATGCATTGTGGAGTAGTAATTAGATGATGGGTTGCTAGAGTGACAGAAGCTTAAACCCTAGTTTATGCGCTATTCCGTAAGGGGCTGATTTGGATCCATATGTTTAATGCTATGGTTAGAGTTATCTTAATTCTTCTTTCGTAGTTGCGGATGCTTGCGAAGGGGGGTAATCATAAGTGGGAGGTTTGTTCAAGTAAGAACAACACCCAAGCACCGGTCCACCCACATATCAAATTATCAAAGTAGTGAACGCGAATCAAACCAACATGATGAAAGTGACTAGATGAAATTCCCATGTGTCCTCGAGAACGCTTGCTTACTATAAGAGATCGTTCCGGCTTGTCCTTTACTATAAAAAGGATTGGGCCACCTTGCTGCACTCTTTGTTACTATTGCTACTTGTCACTTGTTACAAATTATCTTGCTATCAAACTACTCGTTACCGATAATTTCAGTGCTTGCAGAAAATACCTTGCTGAAAACCGCTTGTCATTTCCTTCTGCTCCTCGTTGGGTTCGACACTCTTACTTATCGAAAGGACTACGATTGATCCCCTATACTTGTGGGTCATCAAGACTCTTTTCTGGCGCCGTTGCCGGGGAGTGAAGCGCCTTTGGTGAGTGGAATTTGGTAAGGAAATATTTATATTACGTGCTGAAATTTACTGTCACTTGTCACTATGGAAAGTAGTCCTTTGAGGGGTTTGTTCGGGGTATCTTCACCTCGACCGGAAGCACCAAGTGTTGCTCCTCAACCTACTGCACCTACTGAAAATATTTATTATGAGATTCCTTCGGGTATGATAGAGAAACTGCTAGCTAATCCTTGTGCAGGAGATGGAACGGTACATCCTGATGTGCACTTGATCTATGTGGATGAAATTTATGGATTGTTTAAGCTTGCAGGTTTATCCGGAGATGGAGTTAAGAAGAAAGTATTACCTTTATCTTTGGAGGGAAAGGCATTGACATGGTATAGGCTATGTGATGATACTGATACATGGGACTGGAACCGACTGAAATTGGAATTCCACCAGAAATTTTATCCTATGCATTTGGTTCATCGTGATTGGAATTATATATATAATTTTTGGCCTCGTGAAGGAGAAAGCATCGCTCAAGCTTGGGGAGGCTTAAGTACATGATGTACACATGCTCCAACCATGAGCTCTCAAGAGAAATTATCTTACAGAATTTTTATGCTCGGCTTTCTCATGATAATCAAACCATGCTCGATTCTTCTTCGACTGGCTCCTTTATGAAGAAAACTATTGAATTCATGTGGGATCTTCTGGAAAGAATTAAACACAACTCTGAAGATTGGGAACTCGACAAAGGTAATGAGTCAGGTTTAATACTTGAGTTCGATTGTGTTAAATCTTTTATGGATACCGATGCTTTTCGTAAGTTTAGCACTAAATATGGACTTGATTCTGAGATAGTAGCTTCCTTTTGTAAATCATTTGCTACTCATGTTAATCTCCCTAAGGAGAAGTGGTTTAAATATCATCCCCCCGTTAAAGAAAATATTGAGGAACCCATCAGTGTTAAAGAAGAAACAATTGTTCACCATGTTGATCCAGTTGTGCCTACTGCTTATATTGAGAAACCACCTTTTCCTGTTAGGATTAAGGAACATGCTAAAGTTTCAACTGTGGTTAACAAAAGTAATATTAGAGCACCTAAACCCTCTGAACAAATTAAAGTTGAACCTAATATTGCTATGGTTAAAGATCTCTTGGTCGATAATATAGATGGGCATGTTATTTACTTCTGTGATGAAGCAACTAGAATTGCTAAACCAGATCCTAAAGATAAAAACAGACCTGTAGTAGGCATGCTTGTTGTCTCTGTTAAAATAGGAGATCATTGTTATCATGGCTTATGTGATTTGGGTGCTAGTGTGAGTGCTATTCCGTTTACCTTATACCAAGAAATTATGAATGATATTGCACCTGTTGAAATAGAAGACATTGATGTTACTATTAAGCTTGCAAACAGAGATACCATTACACCACTTGGGATTGTTAGAGATGTTGAAGTCTTGTGTGGAAAAATTAAATACCCTACTGATTTTCTAGTCCTCGGTTCTCCACAAGACGATTTTTGTCCCATTATATTTGGTAGACCTTTCTTGAACACTGTTAATGCCAAGATTGATTGCGCTAAAGAAACTGTTAGTGTTGATTTCGGTGGTACATCTCATGAGTTTAATTTCTCCAAGTTTTGTAGATAACCTCATGATAAAGAATTGCCTAGTAGATGAAATTATTGGTCTTGCTTCTATTGCCGTACCTCCTACTGATCCTTTAGAACAATATTTGCTAGACCATGAAAACGATATGCATATGAATGAAAGAAATGAAATAGATAAGATGTTCTTTGATCAACCACCTATCCTTAAACACAATTTGCCTGTTGAAACTCTTGGAGGCCCTCCTCCACCTAAGGGTGATCCTGTATTTGAATTGAAGCAACTACCTGATACATTGAAATATGCTTATCTTGGTGAAAAGAAGATATATCCTATTATTATTAGTGCTAACCTTTCAGAGCATGAAGAAAAGAGATTACTTAAAACTCTGAGGAAGCACCGAGCTTCTATTGGATACTCTTGATGATCTTAAGGGCATTAGTCCCACTCTATGTCAGCACAAAATTAATATGGAGCCTAATGCTAAACCAGTTGTCGACCACCAATGACGATTAAATCCTAAGATGAAAGAGGTGGTAAGAACTAAAATATTAAAGCTTCTGTAAGTAGGTATAATCTATCCCATAGCTGATAGTAGATGGGTAAGTCACGTTCATTGTGTCCCTAAGAAAGGAGGTATCACCGTTGTTCCTAATGATAAAAATGAACTCATTCCACAAAGAATTGTAACTGGTTATAGGATGGTAATTTATTTTAAAAAATTAAACAAAGCTACTAGAAAATATCATTACCCCTTACCTTTTATTGATCAAATGTTAGAAAGATTATCTAAGCATACACACATTTGTTTCCTAGATGGTTATTCTGGTTTTTCTCAAATACCTGTATCACAACCCGATCAAGAGAAAACCACCTTTACTTGTCCTTTTGGAACTTATGCTTATAGACGTATGCCTTTTGGTTTATGCAATGCACCTGCTACCTTTCAAAGATGTATGATTGCTATATTCTCTGACTTTTGTGAAAAGATTGTTGAGGTTTTCATGGATGATTTTTCTGTTTACGGAACTTCTTTTGATGATTGCTTAAGCAACCTTGATCGAGTTTTGCAGAGATGTGAAGAAACTAATCTTGTCTTGAATTGGGAGAAGTGCCACTTTATGGTGAATGAAGGTATTGTCTTGGGGCATAAAATTTCTGAAAGAGGTATTGAAGTTGATAAAGCTAAGGTTGATGCTATTGAGAAAATGCCATGTCCTAAAGATATTAAAGGTATAAGAAGTTTCCTAGGTCATGCTGGTTTCTATAGAAGGTTTATTAAAGACTTCTCTAAAATTTCTAGGCCTCTTACCAATCTTTTGCAAAAAGATATTCCATTTGTTTTTGATGATGATTGTCTAGAAGCCTTTGAAACACTTAAGAAAGCCTTAACCACTGCACCTATTGTTCAACCACCTGATTGGAATTTGCCTTTTGAAATTATGTGTGATGCTAGTGATTATGCTGTTGGTGCTGTTCTAGGACAGAGAGTTGATAAGAAATTAAATGTTATCCATTATGCTAGTAAAACTCTAGACAGTGCCCAAAGAAATTATGCTACTACTGAAAAAGAAGGGATAATTAGATTTATGCCCCTAGTTGGGTCCCACTCGTCTATTTTACCCCTAACTTCAGAAACTCACCTGTTCTGTACAAGCCACTTTGCAATTCTTATGCTTTTGCCCTTTGACCCTTTGACCGTCACTTTGAAAAAATCATAACAAATTCATACTAACTCAGAAAAATGCAAATAAGATATCAAAATGTTCACAAAAACATCACCTATATGTGCATGTCATTTTCATTCTTGACAAAAGTATTGGAAAGTCCTCATCTCAGTTTTAGCTCATATGACCTTAGCATGAACAGTACAATCTAAAAAAATTCAAAAAATTCTAAATTTTTTTGGTGGCAAACATTGACCAATGTTTTGAGTGCTTGCCAAGTTTCATAACAGAATGACATTCGAGGAAGTCATGGCAAAAAAAATCAATGCTTTAAAATTTTGTTTTTTTTGCCACGACTTCCACGAATGTCATTCTGTCATGAAATTTGGCAAGCACTCCAAACATTGGTCAATGTTTGCCACCAAAAAAATTTAGAATTTTTTGAATTTTTTTAGATTGTACTGCTCATGCTAAGGTCATATGAGCTAAAACTAAGATGAGGACTTTCCAACACTTTTGTTAAGAATGAAAATGACATGCACATATAGGTGATGTTTTTGTGAACATTTTGATATCTTATTTGCATTTTTCTGAGTTACTATGAATTTGTTATGATTTTTTCAAAGTGAAGGTCAAAGGGTCAAAGGGCAAAAGCATAAGAATTGCAAAGTGGCTTGTACAGAACAGGTGAGTTTCTGAAGTTAGGGGTAAAACAGATGAGTGGGACCCAACTAGGGGCATAAAATTAATTATCCCAAAAAGAATTTCTAGCAGTTGTGTTTGCATGTGATAAATTCAAATCTTACATGGTTGATTCTAAGGTAACTGTTCACACCGATCATGCTGCCATTAAATATCTTATGGAAAAGAAAGATGCTAAACCTAGACTCATTAGGTGGGTTTTATTGCTACAAGAATTTGACTTGCATATTATTGATAGAAAGGGAGCTGAGAATCCCGTAGCAGATAATTTGTCTAGAATGGAAAATGTTCTTGATGACCCACTACCTATTAATGATGATTTGCCTGATGAACAATTAGCTGTCATAAATGCTTCTCGTAATACTCTATGGTATGCGGACTATGCTAATTATATTGTTGCTAAATTTATACCACCTAGTTTCACATACCAACAAAAGAAAAAGTTCTTCTATGATTTAAGACATTACTTTTGGGATGACCCACATCTTTATAAAGAAGGAGTAGATGGTATTATTAGACGTTGTATACCTGAGCATGAATGGGAACAAATCCTACGGAAGTGTCATTCCGAGGCTTACGGAGGACACCATGCGGCAGACAGAACTACACATAAGGTATTGCAATCTGGTTTTTATTGGCCTACTCTTTTCAAGGATGCTCGTAAATTTGTCTTATCTTGTGATGAATGTCAAAGAATTGGTAATATTGGTAGACGGCAGGAAATGCCTATGAATTATTCACTTGCTATTGAACCATTTGATGTTTGGGGATTTGATTATATGGGACCTTTTCCTAAATCCAATGGGTATACTCATATTTTAGTTGCTGTTGATTACGTTACTAAGTGGGTAGAAGCTATTCCAACTAGTAGTGTTGATCATTACACTTCTATTAAAATGCTTAAAGAAGTTATTTTCCCGAGGTTTGGAGTCCCTAGATATTTAATGACCGATGGTGGTTCACACTTTATTCATGGTGCATTCCGTAAAATGCTTGCTAAATATGATGTCAACCATAGAATTGCATCTCCCTATCACCCTCAAACTTGTGGTCAAGTAGAATTGAGCAATAGAGAAATAAAATTAATTTTGCAAAAAACTGTTAATAGATCTAGAAAGAATTGGTCTAAGAAACTTGACGATGCATTATGGGCTTATACAACTGCTTATAAAAATCCTATGGGTATGTCTCCTTATAAAATGGTTTATGGAAAAGCATGTCATTTACCTCTTGAGTTAGAACATAAAGCATATTGGGCAATTAAAGAACTCAATTATGATTTTAAACTTGCCGGCGAAAAGAGGTTATTTGATGTTAGCTCACTAGATGAATGGAGAACCCAAGCGTATGAAAATGCCAAATTGTTTAAAGAAAAAGTTAAAAGATGGCATGATAGAAGAATTCAAAAATGGGAATTCAAAGTGGGTGAGCAAGTTCTATTGTACAATTCTCGTTTGAGATTCTTTGCAGGGAAACTTCTCTCTAAATGGGAAGGACTGTATATCATCGAAGAAGTTTATCACTCCGGGGCCATCAAAATAAACAACTCCGAAGGCACTAATCTGAGAGTGGTGAATGGGCAAAGAATTAAGCACTATATTTCAGGTACCCCCATTAATGTTGAAACTAATATTATTGAAACAATTACACCAGAAGAATACATAAGAGAGACCTTCCGGAATGCCCCAGAACCCTGAAAAGGAAGAGGTACGTGATACGGTAAGTAAACCGACTCCAAAAATTCCATAAAAATATTTTCTGACAGTTTTGGAATATTAGAAAAAATACAAAAATAAGAAATAGCCGAGGGGACCCACCTGGTGCCCACGAGGCATCAGGGCACGCCACCCCCCAGGCGCGCCCTGGTGGCTCGTGGGCCCCTCGTTAGCCTTCTCGACTCCGTTTTTCTTCTGGATTACTTGTTTTGCAAGATAAAAATTCTTTATATATACTCCCAGATGTTTTGACCACCATATCGCAGAAATCTCCTCTGTTCTTGTTTCGTGCTATTTTTCTGACAGATCTAGATCGCTATGGCTCTACCAAGCTCCTCCAAGGACAAGTTCTACGAGAAGGTCATCAACCCCTACCTACCGGAGGTGATGAAACACCCTCAAGCCATTGAGATGCGTGAGGGGGTGCTTCACATCCGGGATGTGCAAGGACCCAAGAAGACCGGGAGCGTGGAGTCCAGGCTCGAAGCGGTGGAGCAGGAGATCTTCAAGTGCCAAGGGATGGTGGAACGTGGACTCAGCGCCAACCACTCCATGATCACGGAGTTCACCCGTGATCGCAAGGTGGACGACCGATCGATGGGGGACATCATCTTCAAGCTCAATTAACGAATCGATTATCTCCAAGGCCAAATCTATGATCTTCAAAACCAAAATTATGAGTATGAGGCAAGATTCAAAGGTATGAGTTTAGTTGCAAGTTTCAGGATTCCGGAGACTCGTTCATCTTTTTATGATGGGGAACCTATGCCAGGGAAGCCGGAGGACAAGCCCACCACTTCATCACCACCACCATCACCGAAGAAGGAAACTTGAGTACATGAGTATGGGCACTCCCCTTGGCTTGTGCCAAGCTTGGGGGAGGTGCCCCGGTATCGTATCACCATCACTTTTGCTATCTTTACCTATTTTTAGTTCGATCCTTAGTTATTTCGTGATTTAGTTGAATAAAAGTTTAGTATGATCTATTTTCGAGTGCTAGTTTCGTGATCTATCTCTCTATGTAATCGAGTTGAGAGTTATATAATAAAGAGTAGTTTGAGTTTTTGCTTCTTTACTTTCATGTTTCAATCTTAGCCATGAAAATAATGAAAGAGATCATATGCTAATCTTATGGAAAGTAATGACATTACATAAAGAAAATTATAAGTGGTAAAATTTATTGGAAGTTAACAAACATAGCATTAGTCAATGATGCAATTCATGAAAGAATTAATAAGGGAAGAGAAGATTCACATGCAAATACACTATCTTGGACATCTTTTATGATTGTGAGCCCCCATTAAGTATTTTATGTCAAATTGTTGATGTTGGACAAGGAAGACAACATAATGAATTATGTTTGATCTTCCAACATGTGGTGCTTGCCCAATATCTTTGCTAGCCAAAAATCCGCACCAAGTAGAGATACTACTTATGCATCCAAAACCCTTAAACCCAGTTCCATGTCATGAGAGTCCACTATATCTACCTATGGATTGAATAAGATCCTTCAAGTAAGTTGTCATCGGTGCAAAAAGCAATAAAAATTGCCTCTAAATATGTCTGAACTTTTATTGTAAGGGAAAATAAGCTTTGTACGAACTTGTGATAGTAAAGAAATAAAAGCGACAGACTGCATAATAAAGGTTGCTATCACAAGGGGAAATATAAAGTGACGTTCCTTTGCATTAAGAGCTTGTGCATCCAACAACAAAAAGCGCATGGCAACCTATGCTTCCCTCTGCGAAGGGCCTATCTTTTACTTTTATGTATTTACTTTTTATGCAAGAGTCAATAGTGTTCTCCTCTACTTTCTTTTTATTTTTCTCTTTTGCAAGCATCATGTGGTGGGGAAAGATCTAGGCATATATATCCAGTTGGATATGAGTGATCATGAGTTATTATTGTTGGCATCACCCTTGAGGTGAATAAGTTGGGAGGCAAAATTATAAACCCCTGTCTTTCTATGTGTCTGGCTGAAACTTTTTGCTCCATATATATGTTGTGAGTGTTAGCAATCATAGAAGACTATATGATGGTTGAGTATGTGGACTTGCTAAAAAGCTCCTACATGAGACCCTTCCTGAAAATATTATGAATTGCAATTGCATTGTTGACTGAGAACAAAGTTTGTTAGTTTTCAAGAAAGTTTATACCTTATACTTCATTGTTCTGATGAATTGTTACTTGCTCATGAGAAGTTCTATGATAATAAATATTGCTGTTATAATAATGATCATGATGCTACTATGTCCGTACTTTGTTTTTATCGACACCTCTCTCTCTAAACATGTGGACATGATTATCGATATCGGCTTTCGCTTCAGGACAAGCGAGGTCTAAGCTTGGGGGAGTTGATACGTCCATTTTGCATCATGTTTTCCTACTATTATTTATAGTGTTTTTAATCAATATAACACTTTGTGGAGCAATTCTAATGCCTTTTTTCTCTTAATATGCGAGATTTACACAAGGAGGGAGATTGCCGGCAGCTAGAATTCTGGACCTGAAAAAACCATGTCAGAGATACCTATTCTGCACATCTCCAAATGAGCTGAAATTTCACGGAGATTTATTTTGGAATAAATAAAAAATACTGGAGCCAAGAAGTACCAGAGGGGGCCACCTAGGTGCCCACGAGGCACCAGGGCGCGCCACCCCCCAGGCGCGCCCTGGTGGCTCGTGGGGCCCCTGGCCAGCCTCTGGCCCCCATTTTCTGGTATATAAGTCCATTTGCCCTAGAAAAAATATAGAGAAGACTTTTGGGACGGTGCGCAGCCGTCTCAAGGCGGAACTTGGGCAGGAGCACTTTTGCTCTCCGACGGAGAGATTCTACCGGGGATACTTCCCTCCGGGAGAGGGGAATCGAAGCCATCGACATCACCAATGATCCTCTCATCGTGGGGGGACCAATCTTCATCAACATCTTCACTAGCACCATCTCATCTCAAACCCTAGTTCATCTCTTGTATTCAATCTTTGTCTCAAAACCTCAGATTGGTACATGTGGGTTGCTAGTAGTGTTAATTACATCTTGTAGTTGATGCTAGTTGGTTTATTTGGTGGAAGATTATATGTTCAGATCTATTATGCTATTTAATACCCCTCTGATCTTGGACATGAAGATGATTTGTGAGTAGTTACTTTTGTTCTTGAGGACATGGGAGAAGTCTTGTCATAAGTAATCATGTGAATTTGGTATTCGTTCGATATTTTGATGATATGTATGTTGTTGATTCTCTTAGTAGTGTCATGTGAACGTCGACTACATGACATCACATGACACTTCACCATCTTTGGGCCTAAGGGAATGCATTGTAGAGTAGTAATTAGATGATGGGTTGCTAGAGTGACAGAAGCTTAAACCCTAGTTTATGCGCTATTCCGTAAGGGGCTGATTTGGATCCATATGTTTAATGCTATGGTTAGAGTTATCTTAATTCTTCTTTCGTAGTTGCGGATGCTTGCGAAGGGGGGTTATCATAAGTGGGAGGTTTGTTCAAGTAAGAACAGCACCCAAGCACCGGTCCACCCACATATCAAATTATCAAAGTTGCGAACGTGAATCAAACCAACATGATGAAAGTGACTAGATGAAATTCCCATGTGTCCTCGAGAACGCTTGCTTACTATAAGAGATCGTTCCGGCTTGTCCTTTACTATAAAAAGGATTGGGCCACCTTGCTGCACTCTTTGTTACTATTGATACTTGTCACTTGTGACAAATTATCTTACTATCAAACTACTCGTTACCGATAATTTCAGTGCTTGCAGAAAATACCTTACTGAAAACCGCTTGTCATTTCCTTCTGCTCCTCGTTGGGTTCGACATTCTTACTTATCGAAAGGACTACGATTGATCCCCTATACTTGTGGGTCATCAGGCTTCCAAGCTCAAAGTTTTGTAGGACAGCAGCAAGTTTCTCTCAAGTGAATGACCTAAGGTTTATCAATCCATGGGAGGTGTAGGATGAAGATGGTCTCTCTCAAACAACCCTGCAATCAAATACAAGAAATCTCTTGTGTCCCGAACACACCCAATACAATGGTAAATTGTATAGGTGCACTAGTTCGACGGAGATATGGTGATACAAGTGTAGTATGAATAGTAGATATAGGTATTTGTAATCTGAAATAATAAAAACAGCAAGGTAGCAAATGATAAAAGTGAGCACAAACGGTATTGCAATGCTTGAAAACAAGGCCTAGGGTTCATACTTTCACTAGTGCAATCTTTCAACAGTACTAACATAATTGAATCATATAACAATCCTTCAACGTGTGAGAAAGTAGGATGAAAACGTGTATCAACCTATGTGCCTATATTACCCCAACGTCACCACGGGAATCTGCAAGTTGATTACCAAAACATATATCAAGTGACTCAATAGAATACCCCATTGTCACCACGCGTATCCACATGCAAGACATACATCAAGTGATCTCAAATCCAAAATATTCAATCCGGTAACAATGAAACCTCAAAGTGCAAGACTCAAATCATCACAACAAAGATAGAGAGGGAAGAACACCATATGATTCCACTATATTAACAAAGCTCATGGTACCTCAAGATCGCGCCCTATCAAGATCACGAGAGAGAGAGAGAGAGAGAGCGAGAGAGAGAGAGAGAGAGAGAGAGAGAGAGAGAGAGATCAAACACATAGCTACTGGTACATACCCTCAGCCCCGGGGGCGAACTATTCCCTCCTCGTCATGGAGGCAGCGGGGATGATGAAGATGGCCTCCGGAGATGGCTTTCCCGCTCCGGCAGAGTACTGGTGGAGGCCTCTAGATGAGATCGCTTCGGAACAGAGGCTTGTGGCGGCGGAAAAACTCATCTAGGTTAACTTTCAGGGGTTTTTGTATTTATAGGAATTTTCAGCATTGGAATCACGCCAGGAAGGTTCCCGAGGGACCCACAAGTTCAGGTGGTGCGCCCTGCTACTTGTAGACTGCGTTGGTATTTCCCCGAAGAGGAGAGGATGATGCAGTATAGTAGAGATAAGTATTTCCCTCAGTTAAGAACCAAGGTTATCAATCCAGTAGGAGAACCACAGAAAATCCCTTTAGCAGCACCTGCACACACAAAAGCAAACACTTGCACCCAACGCAAATAAGAGGGTTGTCAATCCTCTTAGCGATTATTTGCAAGGATTAATTCTGATAGTGATAGATATATAAACTAAAATACTAAATAAAATAAAAGTAAATAAATTGCAGCAAGGTATTTTTGGTTTTAAATATATGATAAAAGTAGACCCGGGGGCCATAGTTTTCACTAGAGGCTGCTCTCTCGAACACATAGCATACGGTGGGTAAACAAATTACTGTTGGGCAACTGATAGAAAAGCAAATAATTATGAAGGATTCATGACAATGATCATGTATATAGGCATCATGTCTGAGACAAGTAGACCGACTCCTACCTGCATCTACTACTATTACTCCACCCATCGACCGCTATCCAGCATGCATCTAGGGTATTAAGCTAATAAAAACAGAGTAACGCCTTAAGCAAGATGACATGATGTAGACAAAGTAAATTCAAGCAATATGATTAAACCCCATCTTTTTATCCTTCATGGCAACAATACAAATACGTGTCTGGTCCCTTTCAGTCACTGGGATTGAGCACCGCAAGATTGAATCCATCACAAAGCACCTCTCCTATTGCAAGATAAACCAATCTAATTGGCCAAACCAAATCGATAGATCGAAGAGAAATACAAAGCTATAACAATCATGCATAAAAGAGTTCAGAGAAGACTCAAATATTTCTCATGACTAATCTGATCATAAACTCACAATTCATTGGATCCCAACAAACACACCGCAAAAGAAGATTACATCGGATAGAACTCCAAGAACATCGAGGAGAACATGGTATTGAAGATCAAAGAGAGAGAAGAAGCCATCTAGCTACTAGCTATGGACCCGTAGGTCTGTGGTAAACTACTCACACATCATCGGAAGGGCAGCAAGGTTGATGTAGAAGCCCTGTGTGATCGATTCCCCCTCCGGCAGAGTACCGGAAAAGGCCTCCAGATGGGATCGCGGAAGAACAGAGGCTTGCGGCGGCGGAAAGGTTTTCTCTTCTGTCTCTCTGGTATATTGGGAATATTTGGGAATTTATAGCGCTGGAATTAGGTCAGGAGGGGCTACAAGGGGCCCACAAGCATGGGGGGCGCGCCCTCCGAGCTTGTGGCTCCCTCGTGGCTCCTCTGGTCTTCTCCCGAAGCTTCATGGGTCTCTTCTGGTCCAGAAAAAATTAATCCAAAGTTTTTTCTCGTTTGGTATCTTTTTGATAATGATTTTCTGAAAAGAAAAAAACAAGCAAAAAACAACAACTGGCACTGGGCACTGAGTTAATAGGTTAGTCCAAAAAATGATATATAATGGCATATAATTGCATATAAAACATCCAAGATTGATACTATAATATCATGGAACAATAAAAAATTATAGATACGTTGGAGACGTATCAAGCATCCCCAAGCTTAATTCCTGCTCGTCCTCGAGTAGGTAAATGATAATAACAGAATTTTTGATGTGGAATGCTACCTAACATGTTTCATCATGTAATCTCTCTTACGGTATGAATAATAAGATCCGAATGATTCAAAGCAATAGTCTGTAGTTTGAAATAAAGACATCAATACTCAGGCATACTAATAAACAATCATGTCTTTCAAAATAAAAATGCTAAAGAAAGTTATCCCTACAAGATCATATAATCCTATCATGCTCCATCTTCTTAACATAAAATATTTATCATGCACTTCCCCGATGACAAGCTGAGCAATTGGTTCATACTTTTTAACGCGCTTCAACTTTTTCAACCCCCACGCAATACATGAGCGCAAGCCATGGATATAGCACTATGGGTGGAATAGAATATGGTGGTAGGGATTAATAAGGGGAAGTCAAAAATAAGAAGATAGTCTCACGTCGACGAGGCTAATCAACAGGCTATGGAGATGCCCATCAATTGATGTCAATGCGAGGAGTAGGGATTGCCATGCAACGGATGCACTAAGAGCTATAAGTGTATGAAAGCTCAACATGAAAACTAAGTGGGTGTGCATCCAACTTACTTGCTTATGAAGACCTCGGGCATTTGAGGAAGCCCATCATCGGAATATACAAGCCAAGTTCTATAATGAAAAATTCCCACTAGTATATGGAAGTGACAAAATAGGAGACTCTCTATATGAAAAACATGGTTCTACTTCGAAGCACAAGTATGGAAAAGGATAGTAACACTGCCCCTTCTCTCTTTTTCTCTCATTTTTTTTCTTTTCTATTTTTTTCGTGGGTTCTTTTTGGCCTGTTTTTTTATTATTTCCTCACTGGGACAATGCTCTAATAATGATGATCATCGTACTTCTATTTACTTACAACTAAAAAGAAATTACAACTCGAAATTAGAACAAAAATATGACTCTATATGAATTCCTCTGGCGGTGTACCAGGATGTGCAATGATACTAGCGTAACATGTATAAAAATTGATGAATGGTGGCTGAGCCACAAATACTATGTCAGCTATATGATCATGCAAAGCAATATGACAATGACGATGTGTGTCATAAAAATGGAACAGTGGAAGTTGCATGGCAATATATCTCGGAATGGCTATGGAAATGCCATGATAGGTAGGCATGGTGGCTGTTTTGAGGAAGATATAAGGAGGCCTATGTGTGATAGAGCGTATCATATCACGGGGTTTGGATGCACCGGCGAAGTTTGCACCAACTCTCGATGTGAGAAAGGGCAATGCACGGTACCGAAGAGGCTAGCAAATTGCGGAAAGGTGAGAGTGCGTATAATCCATGGACTCACATTAGTCATAAAGAACTCACATACTTATTGCGAAAGTTTATTAGCCCTCAAAGGAAAGTACTACTACGCATGCCCCTAGGGGGATAGATTGGTAGGAAAATACCATCACTCATCCCCAACCGCCACTCGTAAGGTAGACAATCAAGAATGAATCATGCTCCAACTTCTTAGCATAACGACAGATCACACGTGCATGCTTCGGGAATCACAAACCTTAACACCAATATTCTTACTAAACCACAATTATCTACTAGAACCTCCCACATATTACCATCTTAATATCGCAAAACTATTGCAAGGAATCAAACTTATCATATTCAGTGATCTACATGAAAGTTTTTATTATATCCCTCTTGAATACCTATCATATTAGGACCAAATTCATAAACCGTGCATATTGCCATTGCTATTCATTAGACTCTCAAAAAGATATAAGTGAAGCATGAGAGTGCAACTATTTCTTTAAAATATAACCACCGCCGTGCTCTAAAAGATATAAGTGAAGCACTAGAGCAACTGCGTAGCTCAAAAGATATAAGTGAAGCACATAGAGTATTCTAACAAATCACGAATAATGTGTGTCCCTCTCAAAAAGGTGTGTTCTACAAAGATGATTGTGACAAACTAAAAAGCAAACAAAAGCAAACAAACTATATCACAAGATGCTCCAAGTAAAACACATATCATGTGATGAATAAAAATATAGCTCCAAGTGAGTTACCGATAGATTGTAGACGAAAGAGGGGATGCCATCCGGGGCATCCCCAAGCTTAGATGCTTGAGTCTTCCTTGAATATTACCTTGGAGTGCCTTGGGCATCCCCAAGTTTAGACTCTTGCCTCTCCTTATTCCTTTATCCATCGTAGTCTTACCCAAAACTTGAAAACTTCAGCACACAAAACTCAACAGAAACCTCATGAGATCCGTTAGTATAACAAAAAAATCCTAAACTTTAGGTACTGTTGTAAATTGATTCATATTTAATATTGGCATAATGCTACTGTACTCCAACTTCTCCATGACTCATACCCCCAGATACGATCCATAGATTCATCAAAATAAGCAAACTATCCAACAGAAACAAAATCTGTATAAAACAGAACAGTCTGTAAAGATCTATTTAGAAGCTATACTTATGTAACTCCAAAAATTCTGAAAACTTAGGACAACGTAAAAAATTCATATACCAATACTGTGTAAGAAATTCAAAATTTTATCACACTGCAGTACAGAACCAAAAATCCAGTCTTGAACTCAAAACTTTCTGTTTTCAAACAGCATCCATTATACTATCATCTAAATCATCCCAAAGGCATTACTTGGCACAAACACTAATTAAAAGATAAAAACACAATCATAAAAGAGGCTATAATTGTGTAAACATACAAGAACAGAAAGTAAAACAAAAATTTATTTTATTCATTGGGTTGTCTCCCATCAAGCGCTATTGTTTTATGCCCCTAGCTAGGCATAATGCATAATTTCAAGTGTTGTCATCCTTCATCCCCAAATCCTTTTTAATCAAATATTCCAAAAAATTTCTCATTAATTCTCTAATTTCATGCTCTTCTTTTCTAGTAGGCGAGCTTAAATAATTGAAGGGGCTTTGATTGGTGACTTTAACATTCATAACTTCAAACTCGGGATCATCACCATAAACATCCTCATACAAAACAGGTATCTCATCATCAATAGGGTCTCTAGCCATACCCTCAAACCATTCTTCACTAAATCCCTCATCATTTCCTTTAGTAACCCACTCAAATTTATCACAAGCATGGTGGTACAGAGTTTTAATTATTTCGGTATATGGAACTCTTCTTCTAATATTCTCACCATAAGCAAAGTAATCTTTAGATTCCAACCTACAAATAGTATCTTTATCATGAAGAATTTGATCTATGGGAGGGTGCTCAAAATTAATTTTATTAAAGGAAAATATATCCTTAGCTTCTCAGATTATGTAATCAAATTCATGCATAAGGATGATAGTGGCAATTTTCTTAGCCCTAGGATCATGGATGTTGGGAAGTTCATAGAATATCTTTTGTAAGGCGGGTGAATATGCAAAAAAAATCTTTCTAATTTAACAACAAGCATAGCAATAGCATCCACATAGCAGTTTGTTTTATCTAGAATAGATCCCTTAATTATTGGTATAACTCCCGCGCAATTAAAGAATTCATGAATAATGTTCTTCCCCATAATATTACCACTTCCAACATGATAGATTTTAGTCTTGAAGTTAGTGGGGGGATTAATCTCAGGAGGGTCATGATTAGGATCAAAAGGATAAGTTTTCTCCTCAAGAGATTCATTAGTACTACCCTCGCTAGCACTTTCAATAACAACTTTCTCAAGTTCAGACATGATAACGACTTCAAGCAAGCAAACTAGCAAACAAGCAAACGAAAATATTTTTGTGTTTTTGTAAAAAAAAATTAGAAGTGGGGGAGATGAAAATGAGAGGCAAACGAAAATAAAAAGGCAAATAAAATAAATGCAAGTGGATAATAGTTTGTGCGAAGGTACTTGATAAATTTTGGTGATGTCTCCCCAGCAACGGCGCCAGAAATTCTCCCTACTACTTGTAGACTGCGTTGGTATTTCCCCGAAGAGGAGAGGATGATGCAGTATAGTAGAGATAAGTATTTCCCTCAGTTAAAAACCAAGGTTATTAATCCAGTAGGAGAACCACGCAAAATCCCTTTAGCAGCACCTGCACACACAAAAGCAAACACTTGCACCCAACGCAAATAAGAGGGTTGTCAATCCTCTTAGCGGTTATTTGCAAGGATTAATTCTGATAGTGATAGATAGATAAACTAAAATACTAAATAAAATAAAAGTAAATAAATTGCAGCAAGGTATTTTTGGTTTTAAATATATGATAAAAGTAGACCCGAGGGCCAGAGTTTTCACTAGAGGCTGCTCTCTCGAACACATAGCATACGGTGGCTAAACAAATTACTGTTGGGCAATTGATAGAAAAGCAAATGATTATGATGGATTCATGGCAATGATCATGTATATAGGCATCACATCTGAGACAAGTAGACCGACTCCTGCCTGCATCTACTACTATTACTCCACCCATCGACCGCTATCCAGCATGCATCTAGGGTATTAAGCTAATAAAAATAGAGTAACGCCTTAAGCAAGATGACATGATGTAGACAAAGTAAACTCAAGCAATATGATTAAACCCCATCTTTTTATCCTTAATGGCAAAAATACAAATACATGTCATGCCCCTTTCTATCACTGGGATTGAGCACCGCAAGATTGAACCCATCACAAAGCACCTCTCCCATTGCAAGATAAACCAATCTAGTTGGCCAAACCAAATCGATAGATCGGAGAGAAATACAAAGCTATAGCAATCATGCATAAAAGAGTTCAGAGAAGACTCAAATATTTCTCATGAATAATCTGATCATAAACTCACAATTCACCAGATCCCAACAGACACACCGCAAAAGAAGATTACATCGGATAGAACTCCAAGAACATCGAGGAGAACATGGTATTGAAGATCAAAGAGAGAGAAGAAGCCATCTAGCTACTAGCTATGGACCCGTAGGTCTGTGGTAAACTACTCACACATCATCGGAAGGGTAGCAAGGTTGATGTAGAAGCCCTCCGTGATCGATTCCCCCTCCGGCAGAGTACCGGAAAAGGCCTCCAGATGGGATCGCGGAAGAATAGAGGCTTGCGGCGGCAGAAAGGTTTTCTCTTCTGTCTCTCTGGTATATTGGGAATATTTGGGAATTTATAGCGCTGGAATTAGGTCAGGAGGGGCTATGAGGGGCCCACAAGCCTGGGGGCGCGCCCTACCCCCCAGGGCGCGCCCTACGAGCTTGTGGCTCCCTCGTGGCTCCTCTGGTCTTCTCCCGAAGCTTCGTGGGTCTCTTCTGGTCCAGAAAAAATTGATCCAAAGTTTTTTTCTTGTTTGGACTCTTTTTGATAAAGATTTTCTGAAAGGACAAAAACAAGCAAAAAAAACAGCAACTGGCACTCGGCACTGAGTTAATAGGTTAGTCCCAAAAAATGATATATAATGGCATATAATTGCATATAAAACATCCAAGATTGATACTATTATAGCATGAAACAATCGAAAATTATAGATACGTTGGAGACGTATCACGCCCCAGGGGGATGGCGCGCTAGGTGAGCTTGTGGCTCCCCTGGGCATCGTCTGGTCCTTCCTCGAAGCCTCCTGGGTCTCTTCTTGTCCATAAAAAATCACCATAAATTTTTATTGCATTTGGACTTCGTTTGGTATGGTTTTTATGCGAAACAAAGAAATAGCCAAAAATAGAAACTGGCACTGGGCACTAGGTTAATAGGTTAGTTCCCAGAAATCATATAAAAGTCCACCAAAACCATATAAAATTATTGTAAACATGGCATGAATACTTCATAATATAGAGACGTTGGAGACCTATCAAGGAGCCACTCAAGCTCGGGAGTTCTAGACCCCTCGGGAATCGGGGCCGGGGACCGTATCTTCCCGGCCCAAACACGCCAAACCTACATTAAGAGAAAGTGAAACAGGTCGTGGTGCGATAAGTACAAACTATTATGGAAGAAAAATGTGCCCGGGTGAGGTAATTTACCTCGGCAACAGGGAGAGCTCTGCAGAAGGCGATATCCTCGGCTTGAGAAGGGAAGGAGCCCTCGCTATCTTCAAGCAGGAGCTTCCACATCCCGCCGAAGTCTGCTCCACGGAGGAAATTCTTCACCAACGCGTCGTCCTCAGGCTCGAACTCCCATAATGGGACTGCTCGGAATTGAAGGGGTAGGACTCGGTGGTAGAGCATCACGTGGACGGTGTCCGCTGCTACTTGTAGACTGCGTTGGTATTTCCCCGAAGAGGAGAGGATGATGCAGTATAGTAGAGATAAGTATTTCCCTCAGTTAAGAACCAAGGTTATCAATCCAGTAGGAGAACCATGCAAAATCCCTTTAGCAGCACCTGCACACACAAAAGCAAACACTTGCACCCAACGCAAATAAGAGGGTTGTCAATCCTCTTAGCGGTTATTTGCAAGGATTAATTCTGATAGTGATAGATAGATAAACTAAAATACTAAATAAAATAAAAATAAATAAATTGCAGCAAGGTATTTTTGGTTTTAAATATATGATAAAAGTAGACCCGGGGGCCATAGTTTTCACTAGAGGCTTCTCTCTCGAACACATAGCATACGGTGGGTAAACAAATTACTGTTGGCCAATTGATAGAAAAGCAAATAATTATGATGGATTCATGACAATGATCATGTATATAGGCATCACGTCCGAGACAAGTAGACCGACTCCTGCCTGCATCTACTACTATTACTCCACCCATCGACCGCTATCCAGCATGCATCTAGGGTATTAAGCTAATAAAAACAGAGTAACGCCTTAAGCAAGATGACATGATTTAGACAAAGTAAACTCAAGCAATATGATTAAACCCCATCTTTTTATCCTTAATGGCAACAATACAAATACGTGTCATGTCCCTTTCTGTCACTGGGATTGAGCACCGCAAGATTGAACCCATCATAAAGCACCTCTCCCATTGCAAGATCAACCAATCTAGTTGGCCAAACCAAATCGATAGATCGGAGAGAAATAAAAAGCTATAACAATCATGCATAAAAGAGTTCAGAGAAGACTCATATATTTCTCATGAATAATCTGATCATAAACTCACAATTCATCGGATCCCAACAAACACACCGCAAAAGAAAATTACATCGGATAGAACTCCAAGAACATCGAGGAGAACATGGTATTGAAGATCAAAGAGAGAGAAGAAGCCATCTAGCTACTAGCTATGGACCCGTAGGTCTGTGGTAAACTACTCACACATCATCGGAAGGGCAGCAAGGTTGATGTAGAAGCCCTGTGTGATCGATTCCCCCTCCGGCAGAGTACCGGAAAAGGCCTCCAGATGGGATCGCGGAAGAACAGAGGCTTGCGGCGGCGGAAAGGTTTTCTCTTCTGTCTCTCTGGTATATTGGGAATATTTGGGAATTTATAGCGCTGGAATTAGGTCAGGAGGGGCTACAAGGGGCCCACAAGCATGGGGGGCGCGCCCTCCGAGCTTGTGGCTCCCTCGTGGCTCCTCTGGTCTTCTCCCGAAGCTTCATGGGTCTCTTCTGGTCCAGAAAAAATTAATCCAAAGTTTTTTCTCGTTTGGTATCTTTTTGATAATGATTTTCTGAAAAGAAAAAAACAAGCAAAAAACAACAACTGGCACTGGGCACTGAGTTAATAGGTTAGTCCAAAAAAATGATATATAATGGCATATAATTGCATATAAAACATCCAAGATTGATACTATAATAGCATGGAACATGTGACACCCTCGACTCAATCGTGCACTAATCATACACGCAAATGCGCACGATCAAGCCCAGGGACTCACAAGAAGATATCACAACACAACTCTAGACAGAAAATAAAATAATACAAGCTTTATATTACAAGCCAGGGGCCTCGATGGCTCGAATACATAAGCTCGAGTTACACAAGAGTTAGCGAAAGCATCAGTATCTGAGTACAGACATAATTAGACAAGCTTGCCTTAAAAAGGCTAGCAAAACAACGACATCTAGATCGAAAAGGCGCAGGCCTCCTGCCTGGGAGCCTCCGAACTACTCCTGGTCGTTGGTCTCCACGTAGTAGTAGGCTTTGTCGGGGTAGTAGTAGTCATCGACGGGATCAGCAGTCTCTGGGGCTCCGTCATCTGATCACAGCAATCGGGTAGGGGGGAAAAAGGCAGCAAAGCAACCGTGAGTACTCATCCAAAGTACTCGCAAGACTTACATCAGATCTATGCTAAGTATGCATCGGTATCAAATGGAAGGGGCTGTATCTGTGGACTATACTGCAGAAATGCCAGAATAGAGGGGAAGACCTAGCCTACCAATGACTAGCATCTTGCAGCGGCTTGAAGCATTAGAAGAGTGCAGATTAGTAGTATAACATAAAGTAATAAGTAATAGTAGCAATGCCCAGAGATCCTTCCTCGACTCCCTACGAGGAAGCGATCCCGGAGCTAACATATTAATTAAGTGACACAAGTATCCAGTTCTAGTTGTAGTAGATCGGGATACTCTCCGAGCGTCCTGTTACCGTGGACACGGCTATTCGAATAGATAACTTCCCTGCAGGGGTGCACCAACTTAGCCAACACGCTCGATTAACTCTGGTCGGACACACTTTTATCGGGTCATGCCCGGCCTCGGCTGATCGACACTCCGTAGTCCTACCTAGGCTCCGCAGAGAGGTCCCCGCCGGTCTACATCCTAAGTGCTCAGGGGTCTTGGGCCAATCGTCCTAAGCACTCTGGGTCGTTGCGAGCAGGGCGAGTCCAGGCACCACCTCTGTCCTAGATGGTGCCGGCCCAGCCGTGCCGCAATGCTGCACTGGATGTCCGACAGAGCTTTCGGGAGAATCGTATGACGTCAAGTGCTATCCCGCGTGGTGGTTAGTGCGAAAAGGCCAGAGGCCTACTCAGATCTCATATCCAATCCGTTAGTGTATTGGGAGCTCGCGGAGACTATCAGTGATACACGATCAGTGATCCCGTCGCCCCGTCTCGTGGACTTACGGCAAGGGCCAGGCCCATCCCTATCCTAGGGCGGTCTGCATGCCCGGCCGTGCCACGTAATTATCTCGCGGGTACCCTCACGGTCAACCCGACTTCACATCTCTCGCGGGTACCCCTCAGGGTCGACCCGACTTCATCAGGGGGCTGAGGTAAATACAGGGTATCCGTGTGTCCATAACATCAAGGGGGAATCCGAGGAATCACCCTCGTTGGATTCCTACTCGATGTAACCGTCAAGGTGAACTTGGAGGAATCACCCTCGATGGGTTCACACTTGAGGGGTTGCACGACAGAGTCATAATCGGAGGTTGTCGGTGCAAAAACCGGCAGACCTCGGGGTAGGGGGTCCCGAGCTGTGGATCTTGGATCGGTGGTAACAGAGATGATGGAGACGATGTTTACCCAGGTTCGGGCCCTCTTGATGGAGGAAAAACCCTACGTCATGCTTTTGTTTATATTGATGGAGATGTATCAAGTACAGAGTTGATCTACCTCGAGATCGTAACATGTGTCTAACTTCTAGGGCTAGCTGAGTGATATTGCGTTGTTCTTCCCTACGGGCTAAACCCCATGGCTTATATACACGCCAGGGAGGGTATCTAGGGTTACAAGGTCGGTATCTAGGAGTAAGGCGGCTGGAAAAATCTTGAAGTGTACTACAAGTCTTCGGTAGAGACAGCCTCGATCACGTCTCCCGTGTGCGGCCTCCGAAGTCCATCTTGATCACGTACGAGGGCATATCGGCCCAACCGAGGAGACGGGCCGGCTAGGTTGGCAGCCCCTAATCCAGGACACCGTCAGTAGCCCCCGAACTGGTCTTCTACGCCGAGGACGACTTTCAACAAACATCACTTCGGATCCGGAGTCCTTGGCTTGACAGACGAGTTCCACTTTGCATTTCGGATTCTCTTAACGGAGTATCAACATCCGTGGTCCAACCGAGCTTGTACCCTGCCCAAAGTGGGTAGATATCTTAGCCTCGAAGGCTTGTTGTTCAGGTATGAACAATCCAATCCGGCCTGACAACTTTATCGGAGAGGCTTGCCCCACGACAGGCAAGCAGTTACTGCCTCCCCCTCAAATCGTGGTTCGAGGCAGCCTTTTTACTGGCATGTCCCTTCGAGGCAGAGATCGTGCCCGCTTTCTTAGGGATATCATCAAGATTTTGTTTCACCCTATATGCTTCAACGACATTTTTTATGGCAACCGCGAATTTATCGGCGCAGTGAGGGGGACTCTTGGCCTTTCATAGGCTTATAAGAGCAAAAAGGTGAACAACGCAATAGCCCACGCTCCCATTCTCCCCCTCTACTGCTTCGTCTAGCTCCAGCGCCCAGATCCATCCTGCCCATTTTTCCCTTTAGCGAATCCAACCTCCACCACCAGCTAGGGCTGATACCCTCAAGGGGCACTACGGCGGCTCCGTAGTGACGGCCGTGACCATCTCAGAACTGCGCGACGCGGGGTACCTGAGCCCTGCCACCGTCGCCCGTGCTCCGGCGGCTGGCCAGCTGGTGCCCGCTCCCAACGCCGGGGAGCGGGTAGTCTTCGTCCCCCACCTCATCCGAGGCCTGGGGTTCCCGCTGCACCCCTTCATGCGCGGGGTAATGTTTTACTATGGGCTGGACTTCCACCACATGGCCCCCAACTCCGTTCTCCACCTCGCCGCTTTCATCACAGTCTACGAGGCTTTCCTCCGCTGCGAGCCGCACTTCGGCAGGTGACTGAAGCTCTTCGGGATCAAACCGAAGTCCAGCGGATCGGATCTCGCAGAGTGCGGGGGATCCATGATCAGCAAGAACCAGGGGGCTATCTGGTTCAAAGGAACCTTCATCGAGACGGTGAAGGAGTGGCAGAGGGAGTGGTTTTACATCACTGAACCTCTCGCCCCTGGTCAGACCGAGGTCCTGGCTTTCTCAGCCGGGCCTCCCAAGAAGCTCAAATCCTGGAAGGAGAAGGGTGTCACCTGGGGGAACCCAGAAGAGGTGGAGACCCTGATCGACAGGATCTTGTGGTGGTCCACCACGGGGAAGGTTGAGCTCGCCGACATCATAAACGTCATGCTCAACCGCCGCATACTCCCCCTCCAACTTCAGGCTACCCCGATGTGGGCACAAAATCCCGAGGACATGGACACCATCACCACCTTCTTCCGCTCCACCTTGGCCGCCATGTGGACGAAGCTCATGAAGCTGGCCAAGGACAAAATCCCCAAGGTAGGGGAGGACCACGGCCTCGAGCACGGCTACGAAGCCCCCCCGGTGAGTAGTCCATTGTGCTGGGGAGTAGTATTTCGCTTGAATCAGCGTGTTTGATGTTTTTGCAGATGTGGTTGGCATGGGTACAAGGAGTGCAATGCCCAGCCCCACTGCCAGAAGAGCCCCGGACTCCCCTACTCTCGGCGCTCCTTACCGAGGAGCCGCACGTGGTGGCCCCCAAAGGAACGAAGTCCCAGAGGGGGAGGTCAAGTGCTCGGACTCGCGGGACTTCGGTCACCCAGTTCGAGGAGACCCACACCTTCGCCGCCCAAGATGGCGACGCAGAGGAGGGCGAGGAGGAGGAGCCCCCCCCCCCCCCCAAGGGGAAGAGGTCGGCGTTGGAAGACGCCGACGTAGGCATGCCCGAAGGCTCCAAAGAAGCCGAGGCGAACCTCGCCCGGGGCTGCCAACAAGTCACCTGAGAGAGCCGAACTCTCTGGTGACTCAGAAGAAGACCTCCTCACTGTGGGGAGAAAGAAGCCGGCACCCCGAGGGTAAGCCGTTGTCTCTGTCTCCCGCTTTTCAATCCGACAAGTTATTCTTTTAGCGGGGGAAATCTTTACCGAAGTGACTTTTCCTCATGCAGTCCGCCGAGGGTAATCCCCAGCGGTTCCTCAAGCGGGTTGCCCTCCGCCAGTGGGACTCCAGAGCCCACCGCTCCTTCCCCGACGTACGATGGGCTAGGGAGGCCACTTCCACCCTGTTCCCCGACGTCAACACGGCGGGGACCAACGAGGTGGCGATCATGGCCGAGGTCGATACCTCGGCCCAACAAGACCCGGGGACGGAGCGCCCCAAGGTCATCGAAGAAGGGCTGGGCCAGCCATTGGCCCAGCCAGAGTCTACCTCGGCTCCACCACCCCAGGCGGAGGCTGCTCGGGTGGATGCATCCAAGGTCATCCCTCCATCCCAGCCAACTGTCCAAGGACAGGCTAGCGCGGGGTGGACCGAGGAGGTGGAGGACGCCCTGAGGGGTTCCTCCATCAAGGAGGAGCACCGTGCCTTGATAGGCGCGGCGCTGCAAGGCTACCGGTCCGCAGGGGCCGGCCTACATGAGGTTTTTAAGAACCTCATAGCAGGTTTTGAGGTACGCTTTTTATCTGCGCATCCAACCTACTTTGTTTATTCTTTAAGTTATGCCTTTGTCCGAGGACATAAGAGTACAGCTTGCAAAACAGCCTAGTGAGTGAGTAGCCCCCGAACCCGAAGTCGGTTTCAGGAAACTGGCATTGGGGTCATTTGATAAATTAGGAGCCCGTTAAGTAGCCCCCAGGGTGCTGCTTGAGGCAGCCGTCCTGGAGTCTTTTAGTGTTGAAATTTTCTCTTTACAATGAGTATCTCTGTTTTTGTGCCAGGTTTCGATCTCGGTTCCGGACTCCGGCTCCGAAGAGATAGCGGAGATGAACCGGAAACTTGAGCAGTCTCAAGGTAAGCAAGTTGAAACTTGCCTTATATTTGGGATGAAAGAGGTATAATGTGTTTTAAAGAGAACAACTAAGGCCGAACTGTTTTAACAGCGGAGTTGAAGACGCTCAAGGCCGAGCTCGAAAGGGCTCGGAAGGAGGTGCGGCAGCAGGAGGTTGCTGCCGCCGCGGCCGAGAAGGCCCGTGCCGCCGAGAAGGCAGCCGGGGAGAAGCACCAATCGCGGGTGCTGGAGGTCGTGGAGACCCTAAAGGGCGTGTTCGAAGCACGCGACAAGCTTCGGGAGGAGGGGCAACGAACGAAGGAGGAGCTCGAGAAGCTACAACGTGCCCACTCCGAGCTCAAGACCTCGGCCCGTGCTGGCCGCGAGGTGCTCCAGCAAGTGGAGCAAATCGCCTCGGGTAAGATATTTTTGCTGCAGTGTTCGTTTGGCAGCAAAGGGTGTGTCGAGCTCACCCAGTTATGGCGTTCCGCAGAGGTCTTTGCGGATCTCCCGCAGAGCACGGTGGATGCGGTGGCATACTTCGGCTAGCTGGCGGGCCACGACGCGGAGAAGGCCTTCTGGGGGTAGTTTCTAGGGTTGCCGTCCGCGCAGCTGCTGAATCATCGAGTGAAGCAGCTGGTGGAGCTGTTTCGCATGATGAGACCGGCGCTCCAGGACCTCTGCATCGCTCTGTGGCCTACCGAAGCCATGCCGAGGAGCCTCTTCGGCCTTACGGCCCGTCTCCGAGATGTCGTGCCCTGCGTGGATCGCTGGAAAAGGTCCGCGTGCTTCGAAGGGGCGCGGAGGGCGTACGCTTGCGTGAAGACTCACTTCCGCAAGGTTGATGCGGAGACGTGTGCCGTGGGCCCTCCTGCCGACAAGCCGCGCACCGCCGAGCAGTTCTTCGCTGAGGTAGAGGTGGGAGCTCGAACCACAGAAGCCATGTGTCCCAAAGACACTCTGTATTTCTAGATGATACTTCGGAATGCCGGAGTGTGGGATGTAAAAACTTTATCTTTTGCTGAATGAGAATGGCTTGAAATTCCATGTGTGTTGTTTTATATTTTAATTATTCCTCAGATATGACTGTTTAAAATGAGAGTGGCCAGTCGTCGGCTTCAGCCCCAGTGTAGGTCATACAAAGGGTGTTCCTTAAGGCACACTGGACCCTTAGCCGACGTCTTGGTACCTGGAGGCGGTCGGTGACTTATAGGAACTAGGCAATCGGACTATAGTGGCTTGATATCTTTCACTTAGTCATAGGAATTTGACTGTGGGGGCTGATGACCAGCCCCCGGTGTGGGAAGTGTTCGGCCAAGTCGAACGAGGTCTAGGCCATAGCACACTTCGGCTAGGAATGAAAGCCCTTCGTTTGACACGGGTGATCTCTATCGTCACGTCGCTTGACGCGGTCTCCGGATGGCAGACCAGTTTACGCCTACCTAGATAGTCAGTTTTCGGCTTTCTCCACTGAGGCGCCATGCCAATTGACCTGAGCCCGCAATCGCAGTGGTTCTCCCGTTACGCCCTTAGCCGAATTCATCGGAAACGTAAGGGGTACACGTAGGTGCCGGGCAACCCAACTATTGACCAAAATCTAGGCTCGAAACTGATGCATATAAGGCCAAAATCCGAGACGCCGAATACCTCGGACTTTGTTATACAATTGCATCTTTTTTGGAGAACTTCATCGTCCCAGAGGAGCTACGCTGATAAAGAAATACAATAGAGACCTTGAAAGGGCATAGTTTCTTTATTTCATAATATCAATCGTGTACATGCCTAGCTGTGATGAGAGTAATTGAAAGAGTACAACGTAAATGGTAAAGAAGGAGGAAAAGAAACAGGTCGGATAATTTCTAATGGATTTTAAAGGATCCGGGCCGCTACCTGCCGCACGTCTGCGTTTCCGAACTCTTGACCAGATCTTCACCATTGATGGTGAGGAACTTGTGAAGGTTAATGCCCTTCCGGCCTTTTATACACTCTAAGTGTTTGATTGACCGAGTTCCCATAAGGGAGGTGTCGAAGTCACTCTGTGGTTAAAACCACATAGACGTAGTCATGTTTGGCTGTTTCTTTTACAGATACTTGCCTGTACAGGGGCTCTAAGCCTTCGTCTTTGCTCGGTTGATCCGCGCCAATGTTTGGGTAATTGTTCTGGCTCCTCGACGTCCCAGGGAATTTTGAGTGCGAAGTTATGCACTCTGGGGACGTAGTGCCCGCTCCAGAGAGGGCACACGAGGAGCCCGCATCCCTATTTCGGGTGCGGGGGTACCTGGCCGAGGTCGATTTGTGCAGCCCGGGCGCGCTTCAAAGAGCGGGCGACGCGTTTATCGCTACGGGCTGCCTCCTCGGATGCTTGAACCTCGGCTGCAAAAGCCGCGGTCTGTTCCTCTGTCTGGAGTAAACGTTCTGTGTTACCATTGACTGTGATGACGCCGTTAGGTCCCGGCATTTTGAGCCTTAGGTAGGCATAATGCGGGACTGCGTTGAAGCGTGCGAAGGCTGTGCACCCTAAGAGCGCATGGTATCCACTCCAGAAGGGTATGATATCGAAGATTAACTCCTCGCTTATGAAGTTTTCGGGCGAACCGAAGACTACCTCTAGGGTGATCGTTCTGGTACAGCGGGCTTCGACGCCTGGAATGACACCTTTAAAGGTGGTAGAGCTCGGCTTGATCCAAGATGAGTCGATGCCCATCTTCCGAACCGTGTCCTCGTAAATGAGGTTAAGGCTGCTTCCCCCGTCCATCAGGACGCTTGTTAGGTGATAACCATCAACAATAGGGTTCAGGACGAGCGCCACCGATCCGCCGTGCCTGATGCTGGTCGGATGATCGTGCTTGTCGAAAGTGATCAGGTAAGCCGACCATGGGTTATACTTCGGGGCGACTGGCTCCAGCGCGTATACGTCCTGAAGTACACACTTCCTCTCCCTTTTAGGGATGTGGGTGACATAGATCATATTGACCTTCGTTACCTCATTAGGAAATTTCTTTTGGCCTCCGTTATTGGGCTGCCGAGGTTCATCCTCGTCATCGCTGCGGTATTGGGTTTTATTCTGACCCTCTGCCGCTATCTTGCCGGCTTGTTTAAAGACCCAGCAATTCCTATTAGTGTGGGTTGCTGGTTTTTCCTGAGTACCGTGAATCCCACATGGGCGGTCTAGGAGCCTATCAAGCTGGCTAGGTCCATCTTTGTTCCCTTTAAAGGGTTTTCTTTTCTGCCCGGATTTAGGTCTGGTGATTCCTGCATTGACCGCGGCGTCTTCAGTGTCGCTTCCGCCATTTTTATACCTGCGCTTATTTTTGTTGCGCTTTGGTTTTCCATTGGCGTCGCGAGTTTTCGAGGTGCCTGCCTCGCTGTTATGAGTACTTCGGGTGAGCCAGCTATCCTCTCCCGCACAGAAGCGAGTCATCAGTGAGTTCAGGGCTGCCATAGTCCTCGGCTTATCCTGGCCGAGTTGTCGAGCCAACCATTCATCTCGGATATTGTTTTTAAAGGCAGCGATGGCCTCGGCTTTCGAGCAGTCTATAATCTGGTTCTTCTTGGTGAGGAACCTGTTCCAGAATTTTTGGGCTGATTCGCCTGGCTGCTGGGTGACACGGCTGAGGTCGTCAGCGTCCGGAGTTCGGACATATGTGCCCTGGAAGTTTGCTCGAAAAGTGTCTTCTAGGGCCTCCCAGCTGCCGATAGAGTGAGGAGGAAGGCTGTTAAGCCAATGCCTTGCCGGCCCCTTTAGCTTGAGCGGCAGGTACTTAATGGCATGGAGATCATCTCCGTTGGCCATGTGTATGTGTAAGAGGAAATCTTCGATCCAAACTGCCGGATCCGTGGTGCCATCGTATGATTCGATGTTAATGGGTTTAAACCCTTCCGGGAATTGATGTTCCATTACCCTGTCTATAAAGTAGATTGGGTGAGCCGGACCTTGGGACCGAGGAGCATCTCGTCAGAGGTCGGGGGAGAGCCATGAGTAGGCATGATCTCGGGCGCGGCCGTTCCTGTCCAACCAGGCATCGTAGCCGTCGAGCCCGGCGGGCGCACGTCCCCTTGATCCATAGATGGACCGAGGGGGAGCCCTGTTTTCCTCAATGCGACGTCGAGCGTCATGAGGATCTAGATAATCCATGGGGTCCTTGCCGTAACGGCGTGGAGGTGGTCGTTCGTTGAGGTCTTCCCGTCTTGGCCTGTCCCGGCCTCTAGGGGGGTCGGTCTAGGTCGTCCGCGAGCTCCTCGTCGAATTCCGACAAGAGACGCCGACGTGGGTATGATTTCGGCGCACTATGGTGTCGGTTCTCCATTTCTTGCTCAGTTGAGAGCACTTCGATCCACTTTTCATTTAGTGCATCGGTATTGGCCTGCAGCTACTGCTGCTTGCGTTTCATGCTCCGGGCGGTTGCAACAAGGCGCCGCTAGAATCTTTCTTGTTCGAAGCGGTCTTCTGGGATGATGTAGTCCTCGGTGCCGAGGCTCTCGTCCTACTCGGATTCCGGCATGTAGTTGTTGTCGGCCCCTTCGAAGAGGTCATCGGGATCCGAGTCCCTAAGATGTCGGTCTGGTGTGCCATTCCTTACTGGGGAGGCTGGAACGTCTTCCGCATGGTTATCAGCATCGCCGTCCTCCGCGTCGCCGTTATTGGCTGTCGCGTCGTTGCCACTGGGTTCCCCATTATTGCCCCTTCGGCGCCTTCGCCGACGTCTTGGAGGGGATTTGGGGGTGTCCACCATGTAAACATCATAGGTGGACGTGGCGGTCCACCTGCCCGCGTTTACCGGGGGCAAGGTGTTCTCGATAGGGCCATCAGCATCTTCCTCCATGTCTCAGGTTTCACCGTAGTCCAACACGTCGGTTAAATCATCGATCGTGGCGACTAGGTGGGTGGTGGGTGGGATGTAAATTTCCCTATCATCGGCTTTAAGTCCGATCTGATTGTAAACCGAAGTCTTGACGTCCGAGATGGACATGCTTCGGATGCGGTCAAGCATCTCATCGAGGTGAGATAACTCCTCGGGATTCATGGATGCGCCATAGGCAGGGCTGATTCGAAGTACACCCGACGTGTAACCGGATGCGTTTTCGGAGCGGAGGGAATCTGAACATGATTCCTGGTTCTGCGCCGAAATCAATTCTGGCACCGGCGCAATTTCAGGAGTGGGAGCCAGATCTATCTCTGGACTGGCGATCGGGGAGAGACTGGCCGGAGTGGCGGCGTCGGGGGTCTTAAGAGGCGCCGTGACAGAGTTCGGTTCCAGAGTCGAGCCTCCAGAACCGGCCGAGCTCTCGATCCGACCGGGAGTCCATCCCGATAGGACGACTTCGCCACTGGAATCCGCAGTGTACTCAAGGCCACCGAAAGTCACGATCCGACCTGGGGCATAGTTCTGGACAGAGGTCAGGTGACCCATCGAGTCGGCGCGAAATACCATGCTGCCGAAGACGAAAAGCTGGCCGGGGGCGTAAACGTCCACGTGGCCGTTGGCGCAGTTGATCTGCAGGTGAGCCATCAATCCTTCTGGTGATCACGCAGCGGAACTCTCAATGAAAGCCCCAGTGTCGGTGTAAAAACCGGCAGACCTCGGGGTAGGGGGTCCCGAGCTGTGGATCTTGGATCGGTGGTAACAGACATGATGGAGACGATGTTTACCCAGGTTAGGGCCCTCTTGATGGAGGTAAAACCCTACGTCCTGCTTCTGTTTATATTGATGGAGATGTATCAAGTACAGAGTTGATCTACCTCGAGATCGTAATATGTGTCTAACTTCTAGGGCTAGGTGAGCGATATTGTGTTGTTCTTCCCTACGGGCTAAACCCCACGGCTTATATACACGCTAGGGAGGGTATCTAGTGTTACAAGGTCGGTATCTAGGAGTAAGGCGGCTGGAAAATCTTGAAGTGTACTACAAGTCTTCGGTAGAGACAGCCTCGATCACGTCTCCCGTGTGCGGCCTCCGGATTCCATCTTGATCACGTACGAGGGCATATCGGCCCAACCGAGGAGACGGGCCGGCTAGGTTGGCACCCCCTAATCCAGGACACCGTCAGAGATGGTGAAAGAGTAATCACCCTCGGTAACCCACAACCGACTAGCTACGCTACAGAGATATCATCAGGATTGAGGTAGGAGGTATCACCCTCGGCACTCGATAGTAGCTCTGCAGAGTCGTACAACTAAGGGGGGTGTGCGGTGCTGTGTCGGTCTCTGCACATCGATCACATTGATCGAGTCTTTCGGTAGCAAAGCAGGGCAACACGGACAAGGGTGTGGGGCCACTGATGGATCACTAACCAACCTATACTAAGCATATAGGATAGCAGGTAAGGTATCAACAACAAGTTACAAAATCAGGCTATGCATCAGAATAGGAGCAATCAAATATAGAAGCAAAATCTAATGCAAGCATGGGAGAGAAAGAATGGGCGATATAGGAATGATCAAGGGGGTTTTGCTTGCCTGGAAGCTCTGCTGAAAAGTGTCTGATCGTCGTCGACGTAGTCGTACTCAGAGGGCAGCGAGAGTCTCGGGGTCTACTGGAGAAGAAGAGGGGGAAGAAACAGTAAATATAAAGCACACAAATGCAGCACGATGTATGACATGGCAAAATTAGGTGAGGATGTGATCTAGTGCATCACTAAGTATTTTAGACGGAGGGGGAAAATAGCCCGGAATATTTTCCCAGCTCCAGGTATTTTTCGGTTAGACGATCTGGAGGGGAAGGTTCCATGTTTGCAGTGTTAGAGGCATGTGACAGGTATGTGGATAGCATATTCGGATTCGTTATATTTTTCTGATCAACTTTCATATATAAATTATTTTCATCTGAGTTACGGTTTATTTTATATGATTTATCGAAGTTTATTGCATTTTCTGGATTTTCTTTATCTAGTTAAATTAAATGTGGCAGATTACTTTTTATACCCACTAGTGGGCTAGCCATGTGTATGACAGTGGGGGCAGGGGGGTCCAGTCAGCGGTAGTTGACCAGTCAATGTTGACTGGTCAACAGGGTCAATGGACCCACATGTAAGTGTCATAGGGGGGTAGATTATTTAGTCTAAACTAATTTAACTAGGGGCCACATGTCATAGGGTAGCAATTATCCTAATTATTAATTAGTCTAGTAACACACTGATTAACCTAACTAACAAATTAGCCCCTAAACTAAATCTACCTAACACTAATTAACTTGAACATGGCCGTTCCTACACACACTCACACACAGCACGCACACACCTAGCCATGGCCATGGCCATGGCAGTAGCGGCAGCAGCGGGCAGCACGGCAAAAGGGCAGTAGCAGCGGCTGGCTAGCAGGGGCAGCGGCGGCCATTGCGAGCAGCAGCAGCAGAGTAAGCAGCGGCAGGGGCAGGCAGCAGCAGCAGCTACAAGTGGCAGCAGCAGGCAGCGCAGCAGCTGCACAGCAACGGCAGGAGCAGCAGCACAAGCAGCAGCTTGGCAGTAGACGGGGCAAGCGGGCGAGGGCGCGCCTGGGCGTGGCCTGGGAGCGGCCCGGGGCGAGCAGGGCGCGGGTGGAGCTCCGCGGCAGTACGGCAGGAGTGCGGCGAGCACGCGTACATAGAGAGCTTCGGGGCGGCCGGCCGAAGCACGGGGCGGCACATACGGCGACGATTTCAAAGGGGAAAAGGGGGAATCGGACGAGGGCCTCATGGCGTTTCTCGATGACAAGCTCAGGAGGTCGGGGAGGCGCTGGTGGTGGAGATCGACGGTGATGGCCGCGGTGGCCGTGGGCGAAGAAGACCAGCGATGGCGAGCGTACGGTGGCTCCCCGCACAAACCAGTGGGCCTAGTCGAAGGAGACGTCCATGGCGCAGCTCCTGGACATAGTTTCAGGCGCCGGGGAGGCCGGTGGCTGTGGCTACGACGACGGCAATGGCGCTCACGTGCTCGGGCGCCGTCATCACGAGAGGGAGAGAGGAGCGAGGGGCCAACTGAGTGGCTAGGGTTGTCCATCGCGTCGAGGAGGGTCTTATCCTTCTCGGGGGCTCGCTCGATGACCGACACGGTGGCAGCAGGGGCCAGGGCGGCGTGGATGGCCGCCACACCATGCCCTGCCTCCTCCTCTGTACAGAGGGAGGAGAAAGGCTCTGCCGGGCTGGGCCATAGTACACTGTGGCACTTAGGCCCAGTGGCACAGTAGGTTCCTTCCATTTTTCTTTTCTTTTTCTGTTTTCATTTTCCCACACTGTTTTCTATTTAGTTTAGCCCCCAAATGAATTTTTCTTAATATGAAACTTGGCACATAGATAGGCTTGGCGAGCCAACGTCAAAACTCAGCCACTCTTAGGGAGATGAAACCCAAAAGATTTTCGTTGGGGCGTAACCCGGGTGTGGTGGAAAATGGGCAAGGGCCGGGCCGTCACCCCCCAGGTGGCGCGCCGTATCTTGATCTAGATACGGTGGCAAGTGAGCGAGGATCGGGTCGTCGCATCCTTAGTGGCGCGCTACATCGGCGCCCGGGTGTAGTGGAAATTGAGCAAGGGTCTTCGCATTTGACTCGACGAGTGCGAAGGGTAAGGAAGCTAGCCGAGCCTAGGAGGATTCGCTTAGGTAGCTGGAATGTAGGGTCTCTGACAGGTAAGCTTCAGGAGGTAGTTGATACCGCGGTGAGGAGAGGCGTTGATATCCTTTGCGTCCAAGAGACCAAATGGAGGGGACAAAAGGCGAAGGAGGTGGAGGGTACCGGCTTCAAGCTGTGGTACACGGGGACGGTTGCAAATAGAAATGGAGTAGGCATCTTGATCAGCAAGAGCCTCAAGGATGGAGTGGTAGACGCCAAGAGACGTGGGGACCGGATTATCCTGGTCAAGCTGGTAGTTGGGGACTTAGTTCTCAACGTTATCAGCGCGTATGCCCCGCAAGTAGGCCACAATGAGAACACCAAGAGGGAGTTCTGGGAAGGCCTAGAGGACATGGTTAGGAGTGTACCGATTGGCGAGAGGCTCTTCATAGGAGGAGACCTCAATGGCCACGTGGGCACATCTAACACAGGTTTTGAAGGGGTGCATGGGGGTTTTGGCTATGGCATCAGGAACCAAGAAGGAGAAGATGTCTTAAGCTTTGCGCTAGCATACAACATGATCATAGCTAACACCCTCTTTAAGAAGAGAGAATCACATCTAGTGACTTACAGTAGTGGGCAACACTCTAGCCAGATTGATTTCATCCTCTCGAGAAGAGAAGACAGGCGTGCATGCCTAGACTGTAAGGTGATACCTGGAGAGAGTGTTGTCCCTCAGCATAAGCTTGTGGTTGCTGACCTCCGCTTTCGGATTCGTGTCTAGCGGGACAAGCGTGCCAAAGTCGCTAGAACGAAGTGGTGGAAGCTCAAGGGGGAGGTAGCTCAGGCGTTCAAGGAGAGGGTCATTAAGGAGGGCCCTTGGGAGGAAGGAGGTGATGTAGACAACATGTGGATGAAGATGGCGACTTGCATTCGTAAGGTGGCCTCAGAGGAGTTTGGAGTGTCCAGGGGAAGTAGAAGAGAAGCTAAAGATACCTGGTGGTGGAACGATGATGTCCAGAAGGCAATTAAGGAGAAGAAAGAGTGTTTCAGACGCCTATATCTGGATAGGAGTGCAGACGACATAGAGAAGTACAAGATGGCAAAGAAGGCCGCAAAGCGAGCTGTGAGTGAAGCAAGGGGCCGGGTGTATGAGGACCTCTACCAACGGTTAGACACGAAGGAAGGCGAAAGGGACATCTATAAGATGGCCAAGATCCGAGAGAGGAAGACGAGGGATGTTGACCAAATCAAGTGCATCAAGGACGGAGCAGATCAACTCCTGGTGAAGAATGAGGAGATTAAGCATAGATGGCGGGAGTACTTTGACAAGCTGTTCAATGGGGAGAGTGAGAGCTCTACCATTGATCTGGACGACTCCTTTGCTGATACAAGCAGGCTTTTTGTGCGGCGAATCCAGGAGTCTGAGGTCAAGGAGGCTTTGAAGAGGATGAAAGGAGGCAAGGCGATGGGCCCTGATTGTATCCCCATTGAGGTGTGGAGAGGCCTCGGGGACATAGCGATAGTATGGCTAACCAAACTTTTCAACCTCATTTTTCGGGCAAACAAGATGCCAGAAGAATGGCGATGGAGTATATTAGTACCAATCTTCAAGAACAAGGGGGATGTTCAGAGTTGTACTAATTACCGTGGAATTAAACTGATGAGCCATACAATGAAGCTATGGGAGAGAGTCATTGAGCACCGCTTAAGAAGAATGACAAGCGTGACCAAAAATCAGTTTGGTTTCATGCCTGGGAGGTCGACCATGGAAGCCATTTTCTTGGTACGACAACTTATGGAGAGATATAGGGAGCAAAAGAAGGACCTGCATATGGTGTTCATTGACTTGGAGAAGGCCTATGATAAGATACCGCGGAATGTTATGTGGTGGGCCTTGGAGAAACACAAAGTCCCAGCAAAGTACATTACCCTCATCAAGGACATGTACGATAATGTTGTGACAAGTGTTCGAACAAGTGATGGCGACACTGATGACTTCCCGATTAAGATAGGACTGCATCAAGGGCCAGCTTTGAGCCCTTATCTTTTTGCCTTGGTGATGGATGAGGTCACAAGGGATATACAAGGAGATATCCCATGGTGTATGCTCTTTGCGGACGATGTGGTGCTAGTCGATGAGAGTCGGACGGGGGTCAACAGGAAGTTGGAGTTATGGAGGCAAACTTTGGAATCGAAAGGTTTTAGACTTAGTAGGACTAAAACCGAGTACATGAGGTGCGCTTTCGGTACTACTAGGCACGAGGAGGAGGAGGATGTTAGCCTTGATGGGCAGGTGGTGCCGCAGAAGGACACCTTTCGATATTTGGGGTCAATGTTGCAGAAGGATGGGGATATCGATGAAGATGTGAACCATCAAATTAAAGCCGGATGGATGAAGTGGCGCCAAGCTTCTAGCATTCTCTGTGACAAGAGGGTGCCACAAAAGCTAAAAGGCAAGTTCTATAGGACGGCGGTTCGACCCGCAATGTTGTATGGCGCTGAGTGTTGGCTGACTAAAAGGCGACATGTGCAACAGTTAGGTGTGGCGGAGATGCGCATGTTGAGATGGATGTGTGGCCACACAAGGAAGGACCGAATCCAGAATTATGATATACGAGATAGAGTTGGGGTAGCGCCAATTGAAGAGAAGCTTGTCCAACATCGTCTGAGATGGTTTGGACATATTCAGCGCAGGCCTCCAGAAGCCCCAGTACATAGCGGACGGCTAAAGCGTGCTGATATTGTCAAAAGAGGCTGGGGTAGACCGAACTTGACATGGGAAGAGTCCGTAAAGAGAGACCTGAAGGATTGGAGCATCACCAAAGAACTAGCTATGGACAGGGGTGCGTGGAAGCTTGGTATCCATGTGCCAGAACCATGAGTTGGTCGCGAGATCTTATTGGTTTCACCTCTAGCCTACCCCAACTTGTTTGGGACTAAAGGCTTTGTTTGTTGTTGTTTGTTGTATGAAACTTGGCACATAATTCAAGAACAATATTATTATGTTGCACAAAAAGTTTGGGGCCAGTTGGAATCCATTTAAATTATGACTACATTTAAAAGGGCTGAATAAGTGTTGCTGGTCCACTGTTTCAAATTCTAGGGGCATTTTGGGAATTCTAGTGATGTTGTTTTCCTTAACATAATTACCTATGAATAATTTGCAATATTATGAACTATTTTGTTTGCATGTTTGAAGATGTAATATTTTGACTTGTTATTTAAATTCGAATTTGACTTTGATTTTTAAAATGTGGCAATTTGGCTTAGTAAAACATGATGACAAGGCATTATTAGTGTGAGGTCACTGTAACTAATCACTGGGGGTGTTACAGAACAATCAAAAATTATAGATACGTTGGAGACGTATCAAGCATCCCCAAGCTTAATTCCTGCTCGTCCTCGAGTAGGTAAATGATAAAAACAGAATTTTTGATGTGGAATGCTACCTAACATGTTTCATCATGTAATCTCTCTCTTTCGGTATGAATAATAAGATCCGAATGATTCAAAGCAATAGTCTATAGTTTGATATAAAGACATCAATACTTAGGCATAATAACAAACAATCATGTCTTTCAAAATAAAAATGCTAAAGAACGTTATCCCTAAAAAATCATATAATTTTGTCATGCTCCATCTTCTTAACACAAAGTATTTATCATGCACTACCCCGATGACAAGCCGAGCAATTGGTTCATACTTTTTAACGTGCTTTAGCTTTTTCAACCCCCATGCAATACATGAGCGCAAGCCATGGATATAGCACTATGGGTGGAATAGAGTGTGGTGGTAGAGATTAATAAGGGGAAGTCAAAAATAAGAATATAGTCTCACATCGACGAGGCTAATCAACGGGTTATGGAGATGCCCATCAATTGATGTCAATGCGAGGAATAGGGATTGCCATGCAACGGATGCACTAAGAGCTATAAGTGTATGAAAGCTCAACATGAAAACTAAGTGGGTGTGCATCCAACTTGCTTGCTCATGAAGACCTCGGGCATTTGAGGAAGCCCATCATCGGAATATACAAGCCAAGTTCTATAATGAAAAAATTCCCACTAGTATATGAAAGTGACAAAATAGGAGACTCTCTATATGAAAAACATGGTGCTACTTTGAAGCACAAGTATGGAAAAGGATAGTAACACTGCCCCTTCTCTCTTTTTCTCTCAATTTTTTTGTGGGCTCTTTTTGGCCTCCTTTTTTTTATTTCCTCACTGGGATAATGCTCTAATAATGATGATCATCATACTTCTATTTACTTACAACTCAAAAAATTACAACTCGAAACTAGAATAAAAATATGACTCTATATGAATGCCTCTGGCGGTGTACCAGGATGTGCAATGATACTAGCATAACATGTATAAAAAATGATGAACGGTGGCTGAGCCACAAATACTATGTCAGCTATATGATCATGCAAAGCAATATGACAATGACGATGTGTGTCATAAAAACGGAACGGTGGAAGTTGCATGGCAATATATCTCGGAATGTCTATGGAAATGCCATGATAGGTAGGTATGGTGGCTGTTTTGAGGAAGATATAAGGAGGCCTATGTGTGATAGAGCGTATCATATCACGGGGTTTGGATGCACCGGCGAAGTTTGCACCAACTCTCGATGTGAGAAAGGGCAATGCGCGGTACCAAAGAGGCTAGCAAATTGTAGAAAGGTAAGAGTGCGTATAATCCATGGACTCACATTAGTCATAAAGAACTCACATACTTATTGCGAAAGTTTATTAGCCCTCGAAGCAAAGTACTACTACGCATGCCCCTAGGGGGATAGATTGGTAGGAAAAGACCATCGCTCGTCCCCGACCACCACCCATAAGGTAGACAATCAAGAATAAATCATGCTCCAACTTCTTAGCATAACGACAGATCATACGTGCATGCTTCGGAAATCACAAACCTTAACACCAATATTCTTACTAAACCACTATTATCTACTAGCACCTCCCACATATACAAATTGGGTTGCCTCCCAACAAGCTCTTTCTTTATAGCCATTAAGATAGGCTTGAAATATTAATGATGCTCACATAAAAGATAAGAAGTGGAACACAAAGAGAGCATCATAAAACATGTGACAATCACATTTAAGTCTAACATACTTCCTATGCATAGGCATTTTATAGGAAAACAAATTATCAAGACAAGCAATATCTAGCATATGCATATAAAGAGAATGAAACATTAATAATTCCAACACAAAGAGAGGTAATTTAGTGATATGAAGATTTTTATTACCATGTTTTCCTCTCTCATAATAATTACATGTAGGATCATAATCAAATTCAACAATATATCTATCATATAAAATATTTTCTTCATGATCCACATGCATAAAAGTTTTATAATCTTCCGAGATAGTGGGATTAACATCAACTAAAGTCATGACCTCTCCAAACCCACTTTGATCAAAAATTTCATAAAATTGAACATTCTCCGAATATGTGGTATTCTTTTTTTCTAAAGTTGACACTCTCCCAAACCCACTTTGAATATTATTGCAAACATATTCATCATGAGGCTTAAATAAATTTTCAAGATCATAAGAAGCATTATCACCCCAATCATGATCATTGCAATAAGTAGTGGACATGACAAAATTATCATCCCCAAGCTTGTAGTTTTGCATTACATTAGCACGATTGACATTAATATAATTTATAATAACATCATTGCAATCATGCTTTTCAATCAAGGATCTGTCATGAATCACTTTATAAATTTGTTCTTCTAACACTTCATCACAATTTTCAGATTAATGATTTTCAAGCAAAACTTCATAAAGATAATCTAGTGCACTCAACTCACTAGCAATTGGTTCATCATAATTGGAGTATTTGAAAAGATTAGCAAGTGGATGAGGATCCACAACAATATTTTTTAGCAAGCAAAGATGCAAGCAAACAGAAGGCACATGGCAACACAAGCAAATAAAATATTTTTGTATTTTTGTAAAATTGTTTTAGAAGTGGGGGAGATGAAAACGAGAGGCAAATGCAAGTAAAAAGGCAAATAAAATAAATGCAACTGGATGATAGTTTATGCGAAGGTATTTGATAAATTTTGGTGATGTCTCCCCGGCAACGGCGCCAGAAATTCTTCCTGCTACTTGTAGACTGCGTTGGTATTTCCCCGAAGAGGAGAGGATGATGCAGTATAGTAGAGATAAGTATTTCCCTCAGTTAAGAACCAAGGTTATCAATCCAGTAGGAGAACCACACAAAATCCCTTTAGCAGCACCTGCACACACAAAAGCAAACACTTGCACCCAACGCAAATAAGAGGGTTGTCAATCCTCTTAGTGGTTATTTGCAAGGATTAATTCTGATAGTGGTAGATAGATAAACTAAAATACTAAATAAAATAAAAGTAAATAAATTGCAGCAAGGTGATTTTGATTTAAATATATGATAAAAGTAGACCCGGGGGCCATAGTTTTCACTAGAGGCTTCTCTCTCGAACACATAGCATACGGTGGGTTAACAAATTACTATTGGGCAATTGATAGAAAAGCAAATAATTATGACGGATTCATGGCAATGATCATGTATATAGGCATCATGTCTGAGACAAGTAGACCGACTCCTGCCTGCATCTACTACTATTACTCCACCCATCGACCGCTATCCAGCATGCATCTAGGGTATTAAGTATGAAACAGGGTAACGCCTTAAGCAAGATGACATGATGTAGACAAAGTAAACTCAAGCAATATGATTAAACCCCATCTTTTTATCCTTAATGGCAACAATACAAATACGTGCCATGTGTAGGAGATATGCCCTAGAGGCAATAATAAGGGTTATTATTTATCTCCATGTTTGTAGTTAAGTTTATATTCCGTGCTATAACTGCTATGGTTCTCGAGACTGCAATAACCACGAGGCTCGGAGGAAGACTCATATGCACGTGTGGAATAATAAACGGTAAAATGTATTCCTAGTCTGGCCTCTAAGACTAGCTCAAGTGTTGCATGATGGTTCTGTTTTCCTGATCATGGGCATGCCTATGCTGGCAACTTTGAGGGCACAATGTTAGGAGAATACTTGTGTTGAATCGACCTGAATTGATGTTATGCTATGAGATACATTCATCACAAGTTAATGGTTAATAACACAAAGATGGTTTATGTTTGCATAATTCCTTAGACCATGAGAGTATCGAGTTTCTTCATGCTTGCTTCATGAACTTTGGGGTTTGTTAAACGTCATCCGTAAATGGGTGGCTATTACGGCGGCTTACGGGTTCATGGAAAAGTATGTCAAGTAACTTGATAGCTCAAGATTGGGATTTGCTCCTCCGACGATGGAGAGATATCTCTGGGCCCTCTCGGCGTTACGGTATCCACCATCGTCTGGCCAGACACATTGTGATTTGATCACAAGGATGCCGGAACACGGAAACAAGAAAAGAGAACAAAACCGGTAACGAGGTAACTAGCATTGTGGACAAGTGTTGATCCACGGGGATGCCAATGATTCTCACCTCGGGTATTTGTAACATATCGCGAAGCAACAGGAATAGCACACGGCAACTGGAGGTTCACTCGAATATTCATTCGTGTGGGTATAGGGGTCAATATGGGTGTCCACGGCTTCGATGTTGATCATTGATCGGAAAGTGTTCCGGGTCATGTCTATACTTCACCGAACCTATAGGGTCACACGCTTAAGGGTCATCTATCTGCTGAATACTAGACAGGGAGTCTGAGAGAAAATCACAGGAAAAGTTTCGGACGCAACGGAAACGTTCCGGAGAGGACACCGGAATAGTTCCGGTAAAACTGAAAAGTTGTTTCAGGGGATACCATTAAGTCAAATTGGTTCTGACACACGCCTGGAAATTCTTGGAGGATGCCAGAAGTGTTCTGGAAACTTCTGGGAATTTTCCAGGATAAAAACCGGAAATGTTCCGGAGCTGCCGGAACCGATTTGGTTGCTTTTCGCAGATGAAAATCACTAATCCGAAATTGTTTCAGAACGTGTCCAAAATCATTTGTGTGGGTACTGGAATTATTCTAAGACCCACAGAAATATTTTCGGATTTAACGGTGGCGGAAAATTGGTTCCTTGAATAGTGAAAACCACTTTATGGATATTTTTTTCGAAAGCCACCTTTTGGGATATTGCCCAAAAGGCTTCTAGAAGGGATTGGGGAGCAAGGAACCCCCATGTGGGGGGGGCTAGAGGTGGCTGGCCAAGGTGGGGCTTCTCCATGGAGCTCCACATGCCACCCCTTTTTGCCTTTTATTCTTTTATGTGAGACATAAAGTGGGGGTACTTTTGGTATTTTTGTATGCCAACTTTACCCCTTGGCTTTCCTATAAATAGAGGTGGAGGGGTGCTCTCCAAAGCTCATCCCTTGCTCTCATACACATGCCATGCTCGTCTGTCTCTCTCTCTCTCTCTCCCTCCCACGAAAAGAGTTTCGTAGAGCCGAAAGGCTGTCTGGATTCCGGTGGGAACTAGTTCTGGACGGCGAAGCCCTGCCGGATAGATGACACCGTATGTGTGCAACTCTGTAGAGAGATCGTAGTTTCGGTCTTAGTTCGAGAGTGCCTCCCGAAGGGATGTCCGAGTGACTGTCCGAGTTTCGAGGGTCCTCCCGAAGGGCTGTCCGAGTGACCGTCTGAGTTTCGAAGGTCCTCCCGAAGGGCTGTCCGCGACACCGTCCGAGGGACTGTCAGACTGCCTCCCGGAGGGCTGTCCGTGGGACAGTCAAGGGAGTACATCCTCACGGTTGGGAGGTTGTAAATCCTAGCTGCGGGGATCTGCATCGCCGATCGTCATTGACTCTACTTCCGCTACGCTACGAGTCGGTAACGAAAAGATCAAACCTTGTATGCAGTCTCCATAGTGGTCCTGGGCTGGTGCGTAGGTCGGAAAATTTTTGTTTTCTGCTGCATTACCCTACAGTGGCATCATGAGCCGTGCTATGCGTAGATGCAGGTTACGATCTAGAATACATAGAGATGTATGGGTGTTGCACAATATAATTTGTAGTAGATGAGTTCTACTGCTGATAATTATTTGTGCGGGTAGCAGATGAAATCTGTTACCCGATGTTCTTATTGCTTCCCTAGAATTTGTATATTTCTGATCTTGATAACAGCATGGTGGAATTTCAAAGTTCTGGCAATCCGCGATCCTGATTGATCAACGAAGTGCTAACAGTTCTTTGAATTCCACCATAGTTAAAAAGAAAGATGAAATTTTGCAGACGAAAGGGCAATGCAGATATGATCTGCACGGGGGTCATGCATATGACGAAGTTCAGTATGGGGCTCGAGATTTTATTATCTCATGTTTCATACACCCCGTAAAGTTAATCTAGCGACTTGAATAATCATACTTGATGATGGACGTAGGTAGCTTCGGTTTGCTTCGAAACCTTAGAAGCCACGTAAAATGAAATTATGCATAAACCGATTAGAGGCGTCTAACTTGGTTTTGCAGGATGGTTTGCATGTGCATGTGATGTGGTATAGCAGTGCTCATATTAATTTGATTATGTATGAGATGACTATATGATGTAAATTAATTAACATGACCTGCGTGTCATGATTCGGCATGATGGCTGGAGCCATATGATTGTCACTTTAATGACCTGCGTGTCAACCTTAAGTAATGCACTTATTTTATTAGCTATAGAGATAGCAATATTATCTAGTGCATCAACAAGGTGGTGGCAATCTTCGCGAAGGTGAACACCGACGCGAATGCCAAAGACGAAGAAATACAAGACTTCTCCGTCAGAAAGGGCTATACCATATCATGCTATTATGAATTTCCTGAGATGTTTATCCCTTATGATGAACCCTTCTTGATTGTGCGGTAGTCGCTTTTATTAGGGTGATCTCTCACAAAAATATCAAGTAGTTAGTGTTCACCCAAGTGTAGCACCGTCACGGCACCTATCTTTTCGGGGTGTGCCGTGTCACACGGGTAGGAACGATTAGAGAAGTGTGAGGCGGGTGAGTTGAGACCTCGCAGCGAGATCACTTGGTTGTCTTGACGTTCAGGCATGACCGTCATGAGCTCGGAACATGCCCATCGAAAGATGAACAAGAATCACATAGAGATGTGATTGGCAAGTTGGCCTACCGGTTGAAATTTTCGTCATCAGTGGTGTTACACCAATGGCGAACAATTGAAATGCGGGTCTTGTATCACTCACAATCAATTATGAGAGATATTGATTTGAGTGGGAGCGCACTTTAGAATTAATTCTTTTAATTCTTAGTGCAATTAATTATGAACCTTGTCTAAAGTGAAAATTGCATAATAGTTATAGAATAATGGCTCGCGTTTCCACCTTCCCTATTAAAATTGAATAGCTGTTAAATATCTGGTTAAAACTTTATGGTTGGTAACGTAATGTGAGGATTGTCCTCAAAAGTGCCGAGAAGGACTTTGTCCTATTGCATGCTTTTGGTATTCTCCCGCTAATGCTATGGATAATGTGACTCTCGTCCTTCGATCCAAAAGCTAGAATTCCGTTACGGTCAAGTGCAATATGTTTGCTTCCATGAGACCCGAACTTCAAAAGTTTAGGGATAGCTATGTGATATTCATGGAACTGAAAATCATTTTTAGACACAAACAAAGGCTAAAAGATATGGGATATCCAAAGCAAATGTTTGTTTTGCAAACTGTTAGTAAAAGTGTTTACTATGCATTTGACTAATAACAGAGGGATCCAGAAGAACACCTATCATGTGATGAAGGTGAATAAAACAAACAACTTAAAGAGAAAGGAAATATCCAAAGGGTGTTAGTGTGACTTACACACCTAGGAAGTCCGGGGCTAACGCCACTCTTAAAGTTGGGTGTTTCTTCTGAGAGTAGGATAAATACTAAAAGTTAAACTGTTAGAAGTATAAAGGCAAAAAGAGAGAAGACTGGAATATCCAGCTCATGTATGAATGTCTTACAAGTTATTGATGTATGGAAGGCTGGTCAAAATAAATAGTTCTTGAGAATCCTGATTAAACATGTTAGTCACTAATTCTTGGGTATTGTGAGTTGATCACAAAGATACCCGCTCGATTGCATTCTGCTGCGACTCGATGCAAGAACTACTACGGCCTAAAAGACTTGCCGGAGTGAGGTTTAGGTATGCGCTGTAAAAGTTGCTATACTCGGTACATTACCTATGTATTTATTTTCATAATTCATTTAGAGTTTTACACACTCTAGCCCATTGCATAAGTTATCTTGCAAGAAGGTTGTTCATAAGAGAACTTTTGATGTTCGATGTTATGAATAACTTAAGGGCCATACTTTCATTATGAATGAGATGTATGTTATGAATATTTATAATAATACATTACCTCTGTATTTACTTTCATAATTCATTTTAGAGTTTTACACACTCTAGCCCATTGCATAATGTTTGTTGCAAAAGTGTTGTTCATAAAAGAACAATTGTTCTTCAGAATTATGAATAACATAAAGGCCATACTTCCATCAGGGATGGGATGTATGTTATGAATATTGATGGTAATATGATACATCCATAACACTGACGCTAAATGTCGCAAGACTAAAAGAATACCACACATGTGTGGCATTGAATTTGGTCACATTGGAGAAACCCGCATGGAGAAATTCCATAATGATGGATTTTGAAGTCGTTTGATTATGAATCATCTGACACTTGCAACTTTCCTCCAAAAAGTGAAGTGACTGAAATACCGTTCACAGGCCATAAGGAACGAGCAACGAACTTATTGGTGATCATACATTTTGATGTATGTAGTCCGATAAATGTTGTTGCTAGCAGTGGATTTTATCTATCTTCAGAAATGACTCAAGTAGATATATGGATATTTACTTGATGAGACGTAAGTCTGGATCTTTTGAAATCATTCGAAAGGTTTTCAACATGAAGTAGAAATTATTGTAACAAGAAATATTATGTTTCTGCAAACTAGATTGCAGAAAGGAATTTTTGAGTTGCAAGTTTAGCGAATGTCTGATGAGTTGTGAAAAGAGTTTCATAACTTACACCTCCCGGAACACCACTGTGAGTGGAATGTCCATGAAGATGTAATAAAACCATTTATGACATGGTAAGATCAAAGATGACATAAATCAATTTGCCATTATCCCTTTTAAAGTAATGCTTTACAGACTGCGGCTTTTACACTGAAAAGAGCACCATCAGATCTGTTGAAATGATGCCATGGTATGGTACGCCCAACCATACTTTGTCTTTTCCTAACATTTGGAATATGGGTCTTGTGTAAAATATTTACAAACCTATTCCAAATCAGATAAGTACTACTTTGTAGGTTATCCCAAGTAATTGGGAATTCCTCCACCACTATACCGAGGCAAAAAGGTTTGCCACCAAGAACGGTATGCTTTTAAAGAGAATGGTTCTTGCAAAAAGGTGAGTGGGAGAACAGTGCAACTCGACGAGATAACAGTATCTTCGTCATCAGATCAAAGGAAAGGAACCTTGGAAGTGATTCCAGAGTTTCCTACTACGACTGATACGGAAACCTCTACATGAGATGTATGGACTTCGGTCGAACTTGCAGCTGAACCACGTAGGCAAAACTCGTGCAAACCTCTCAGGTGCGCATACGAGATATTGTTGTTAGACAACAGTATACCTATGATACACAAGGAAGCGTTGATGGGCCCTGACTCCGGAATTGGCTAAATGCCAATATAATCTGAGATAGTTTTCATAAATGATTCAAGATTATATCTTGATAAACCCTTCGGAAGACTTAGAGTCTAACGAACATTAATGGAACTATAAACTGATGTGGATAAAATGTTTTATCCATAAAGCTCGACTTGTTGCAATAACAAATTCAAGGAGTTGACTACGATGAGATTGTCTCACCGTAGCGATGCTTAAAGTCAGATCGGGTTAAACTAGCAATTAATACATATTTTAATCTTGAGATATGATACATGGATGCCAAAAGGATTTCCATGTGATGGAAATGCAACCTAGGACTTACATGTGATACAGTCCGAAGTATTTTGTCAATCCAGAGGATGCTAGTAAGTATGCAAACTTCAGAGTTCCAGCGATGGACAGAAGAGAGCAAAATGGAGTTGGAATCATCGTTTTTTATGAAATAGTCAAAAGAGTTTGATTTCATCAATGGATAACGAAGATGCTTGTGTTTACAAGAAAGTAAGTGGGAGCATAATAATATTTCTAAAAACCTTGTGTGCTTGACACATTGTTGATTGGAAATTCTTGACACGAATTAGGAATTCATTGAAAATAGTTTTTCGATGAAGTGCTTAGGCTAAATAGCCTTGATATTAGGCATATTTATCTACGAGATAGAATTGCCTAATAGGCTAAGCCAAAAATACATATTGACAAGATGCTAAAACAGTTTAGCATAAGAGCGCCAAGGAGTGATTCTTGCCGAAGTCACATGGAAAGAGTTTTGCAAGACTCGGTGTCCCAAAACACTGATGAGCAAAATACATGATGGAGTTTCCACACACCTTTGTGTTTGGATTAATCATGTATTCCATGGTATGTAAAACAACCAGATATGTCCGATACTCCCAAGCAGTTGCGAGTATAGATACCAAAGTGATCAAAGTACTGATCATGGGACAACAGTGAAAAATGTCATTGAGTACTAAAGTAGCACTGATGACATGTTTTCTCGCAAGCAGAGATTATGAAGTGCTCGTTGTAAGTAATTACATCGATACAGTCTTCATCAATGCTTCATGCGATTTTCGATTTAAGTTAAGGGTTTTGTGTAATACACAATATGGTGGCACGGTGTTTGGAAATCGTTCCAAACAGGTTACTGTGGCGAATTCTATAACAAAAGCTAAAGTATGTTGCCGCTTTCAAAGTGACATAGAAGATGTTGAATTATACAGTTCATTCATGAACTTAGTATGATTCCAAGATGGCTTTGGTCAATGGAACACTATTGAAGATAGTTGCTCCATAGCTCAGTCTGAGGAATCAAGGTTTGACCAGTGATTCACATATATACGAAGCCAAGTGCACACAAAATATGAATTTTGTGAAAGTGTGAAAGCACGAGGATATGCAGAGATACACACGGAACTGAAGTTGTCAGATCCGTTGGACATCAGACTATACCACAAGCGAAGCATGTTTTACACCGGTATGCCATAGGTGTAAAGTGCATCAGCATTGACTAGATTATTGAATCTAGTGCAAGTGGGAGTCTGTAGGAGATATGCCCTAGAGGCAATAATAAGTGTTATTATTTATCTCCATATTTGTAGTTAAGTTTATATTCCGTGCTATAACTGCTATGGTTCTCGAGTCTGCAATAACCACGAGGCTCGGAGGAAGACTCATATGCACGTGTGGAATAATAAATGGTAAAATGTATTCCTAGTCTGGCCTCTAAGACTAGCTCAAGTGTTGCATGATGGTTCTGTTTTCCTGATCATGGGCATGCCTATGCCGGCAACTTTGAGGGCACAATGTTAGGAGAACACTTGTGTTGAATCGACCCGAATTGATGTTATGCTATGAGATACATTCGTCACAAGTTAATGGTTAATAACACAGAGATGGCTTACATTTGCATAATTCCTTAGACCATGAGAGTATCGAGTTTCTTCATGCTTGCTTCATGAACTTTGGGGTTTGTTAAACGTCATCCGTAAATGGGTGGCTATTACGGTGGCTTACAGGTTCATGGAAAAGTATGTCAAGTAACTTGATAGCTCAAGATTGGGATTTGCTCCTCCAACGATGGAGAGATATCTCTGGGCCCTCTCGGTGTTACGGTATCCACCATCGTCTGGCCAGACACATTGTGATTTGATCACAGGGATGCCGGAACACGGAAACAAGAAAAGAGAACAAAACCGGTAACGAGGTAAATGGCATTGTGGACAAGTGTTGATCCACGGGGATGCCGATGATTCTCACCTCGGGTATTTGTAACATATCGCAAAGCAACAGGAATAGCACACAGCAACTGGAGGTTCACTCGAATATTCATTCGTGTGGGTATAGGGGTCAATATGGGTGTCCACGGCTCCGATGTTGATCATTGACCGGAAAGTGTTCCGGGTCATGTCTATACTTCACCGAACCTATAGGGTCACACGCTTAAGGGTCATCTATCTGCTGAATACTAGACAGGGAGTCTGAGAGAAAATCACCGGAAAAGTTTCGGACGCAACGGAAACGTTCCGGAGAGGACACCGGAATAGTTCCGATAAAACTGAAAAGTTGTTTTAGGGGATACCATTAAGTCAAATTGGTTCTGGCACACGCCTGGAAATTCTTGGAGGATGCCAGAAGTGTTCTGGAAACTTCTAGGAATTTTCCGGGATAAAAACCGGAAATGTTCCGGAGCTGCCGGAACCGATTTGGTTGCTTTTCGCAGATGAAAATCACTAATCCGAAATTGTTTCGGAACACGTCCAAATTCATTTGTGTGGGTATTGGAATTATTCTAAGACCCACAGAAATATTTTCGGATTTAACGGTCGCGGAAAATTGGTTCCGTGAATAGTGAAAATCACTTTATGGATATTTTTTTGGAAAGCCACCTTTTGGGATATTTCCCAAAAGGCTTCTAGAAGGGATTGGGGAGCAAGGAACCCCCATGTGGGGGGGGGGGGGCTAGAGGTGGCCGGCCAAGGTGGGGCTTCTCCATGGAGCTCCACATGCCACCCCTTTTTGCCTTTTATTCTTTTATGTGAGACATAAAGTGGGGGTATTTTTGGTATTTTTGTATGCCAACTTTACCCCTTGGATTTCCTATAAATAGAGGTGGAGGGGTGCTCTCCAAAGCTCATCCCTTGCTCTCATACACATGCCATGCTCGTCTGGCTCTCTCTCTCTCTCTCCCTCCCACGAAAAGAGTTTCGTAGAGCCGAAAGGCTGTCTGGGTTCCGGTGGGAACTAGTTCTAGACGGCGAAGCCCTACCGGATAGATGACACCGTATGTGTGCAACTATGTAGAGAGATCGTAGTTTCGGTCTTAGTTCGAGAGTGCCTCCCGAAGGGCTGTTCGAGTGACTGTCCGAGTTTCGAGGGTCCTCCCGAAGGGCTGTCTGAGTGACCGTCCGAGTTTCGAAGGTCCTCCCGAATGGCTGTCCGCGACACCGTCCGAGGGACTGTCAGACTGCCTCCCGGAGGGCTGTCCAAGGGACAGTCAAGGGAGTACATCCTCGCGGTTGGGAGGTTGTAAATCCTAGCTGCGGGGATCTGCACCGCCGATCGTCATCGACTCTACTTCCGTTGCGCTACGAGTCGGTAATAGAAAGATCAAACCTTGTATGCAGTCTCCATAGTGGTCCTGGGCTGGTGCGTAGGTCGGAAAATTTTTGTTTTCTGCTGCGTTCCCCTACACCATGTCCCTTTCTGTCACTCGTATTGGGCACCGCAAAACTGAACCCATCACAAAGCACCTCTCCCATTGCAAGATAAACCAATCTAGTTGGCCAAACCAAATCAATAGATCGGAGAGAAATACAAAGCTATAACAATCATGCATAAAAGAGTTCAGAGAAGACTCAAATATTTCTCATGAATAATCTGATCATAAACTCACAATTCACCGGATCCCAACAAACACACCGCAAAAGAAGATTACATCGGATAGAACTCAAAGAACATCAAGGAGAACATGGTATTGAAGATCAAATAGAGAGAAGAAGCCATCTAGCTACTATCTATGGACCCGTAGGTCTGTGGTCAACTACTCACACATCATCGGAACGGCAGCAAGGTTGATGAAGAAGCCCTCCGTGATCGATTCCCCCTCCGGCAGAGTACCGGAGAAGGCCTCCAGATGGGATCGCGGAAGAACAGAGGCTTGCAGTGACGGAAAGGTTTTCTCTTCTGTCTCTCTGGTATATTGGGAATATTTGGGAATTTATAGCGCTGGAATTAGGTAAGGAGGGGCTGTGAGGGGCCCACAAGCCTGGGAGGCGCGCCCTACCCCCCAGGGCGCGCCCTCCGAGCTTGTGGCTCCCTCATGGCTCATATGGTCTTCTCCCAAAGCTTCGTGGGTCTCTTCTGGTACAGAAAAAATTAATCCAAAGTTTTTTTCTCGTTTGGACTCTTTTTGATAATGATTTTCTGAAAACAAAAAAACAAGCAAAAAAAACAGCAACTGGCACTGGGCACTGAGTTAATAGGTTAGTCCCAAAAATGATATATAATGGCATATAATTGCATATAAAGCATCCAAGATTGATACAATAATAGCATGGAACAATAAAAAATTATAGATACGTTGAAGACGTATCAATCATGTATATAGCATCACATCCGAGACAAGTAGACCGACTCCTGCCAGCATCTACTACTATTACACCACCCATCGACCGCTATCCAGCATGCATCTAGGGTATTAAGTATGAAGCAGAGTAATGCCTTAAGCAAGGTGGCATAACTTAGACAAAGTAAACTCAAGCAATATGATTAAACCCCATCTTTTTATCCTTAATGGCAACAATACAAATACGTGCCATGTCCCTTTCTGTCACTCGGATTGAGCACCGCAAAATTGAACCCATCACAAAGCACCTCTCCCATTGCAAGATAAACCAATCTAGTTGGCTAAACCAAATCGATAGATCGGAGAGAAATACAAAGCTATAACAATCATGCATAAAAGAGTTCAGAGAAGACTCAAATATTTCTCATGAATAATCTGATCATAAACTCACAATTCATCGGATCCCAACAAACACACCGCAAAAGAAGATTACATCAGATAGAACTCCAAGAACATCGAGGAGAACATGGTATTGAAGATCAAAGAGAGAGAAGAAGCCATCTAGCTACTAGCTATGGACCCGTAGGTCTGTGGTAAACTACTCACACATCAACGTAACGGCAGCAAGGTTGATGTAGAATCCCTCCGTGATCGATTCCCCCTCCGGCAGAGTACCAAAAAAGGCCTCCAGATGGGATCGCGGAAGAACAGAGGCTTGCGGTGGCGGAAAGGTTTTCTCTTCTGTCTCTCTGGTATATTGGGAATATTTGGGAATTTATAGCGCTGGAATTAGGTCAGGAGGGGCTACGAGGGGCCCACAACCTGGGGGACGCGCCCTACCCCCTAGGGCGCGCCTCCCGAGCTTGACGCTCCCTCGTGGCTCCTCTGGTCTTCTCCCGAAGCTTCGTGGGTCTCTTCTGGTCCAGAAAAAATCAATTCAAAGTTTTTTTCTCGTTTGGACTCTTTTTGATAATGATTTTCTGAAAAGACAAAAACAAGCAAAAAAAACAGCAACTGGCACTGGGCACTAGGTTAATATGTTAGTCCCAAAAAATGATATATAATGGCATATAAAGCATCCAAGATTGACACTATAATAGCATGGAACAATCAAAAATTATAGATACGTTGGAGACGTATCATCTGCCAGATTAATGCCTTTGCCGACCACCGTCTTGAGTTTACCTTGGAGCATTTTGACCACTCTCAGGTCCCCCCGGTCCAGACCTTCAGCCTCCCAAGATGCCAGTCTCCTCAGCGGATTTGCCGAGAAAGGCGGAAGCCCTTCGAGGCCGCCAAGAGAGGAGCCCTCGGCGTAGAACCACTCCTCCCGCCAGGTCTTCGCCACATCAGCAAAGGAACCTTCGGTCCAAACCGCGTCTGCGAGGCGGCTTATTGTGGCCCCTCCGCACTCCGCAAGTTCATGACCAACCGAATACGGCTTGACACAGAACACCTTTAGCCACAGGCCAAAATGAGGTTCTGTGCTGAGGAAGGCCTCACAGAAAATTATAAAGGAGGCAATATGGAGAACGGAGTTCGGGGCCAGGTGGTGAAAGTCAATCCCGTAATAGAAAAGGAGGCCACGAACGAAAGGATGGAGGGGGAAACCTAAACCACGGGTAAGATGCAGGATGAAAATTACCTGCTCTCCTTCACGAGGGATAGGAACTGCAGATACCGAATGGTCGGCGCCCTCCTTTGGGGGAGAGCGACACTTGGTGGTGGGGGGAAGGTACCCGGCGGCTTTAAGCTCGGCAAGGGAACCGGCGGTGACGGTGGAGTGCATCCACCTCCCTCCTCCGCCGCGGGATTCGACTCCCAGCTCTTCCCCTGTGTCGCCCATCTAGGATAGCGAAAGAGAAACTGAAGGGTGATGGCACTGATTGGGATGTTCCTCAGGCGTCAGGCAGAGGGGTAAGCGAGATAGATCGACTGTTTCCACCCTCCCCCCGGCCTTCTTATAGGGCAGTCGAAGACCAGGGGTCGCCCTGTTGCGGGGAGCGGATCATCATTTCACGACGCGCTAGGCATTTAATGTACGTGTGAATCAAATGCGAAGTAAGGAGACCGCTAGGAGACCAAACGCCCCCCCCCCCTGATAGGACGTGCCAATAAAAAACGGCTTTGGGCGGTGCCCCTCATAAAGGCTATGGATTAAGTGGTTTGACTCTGCCGCGCAAGGCGATGGTTCGACCTTTTGACTGGAAAGGTTGTCAAGTCTTGACCCGGTCAAACCTTTCGAGGCAAGCTCTTCTGCGGAGCGAGTGCGGGCCTTATATCGGCCCCGCCAGGCCAGTAAATGCGCTGAGGAAGAGGTCTCATTGCTGGATATTTCTCCTCGTTTCAAGAACCTAGGAGATCCAAGGTCGCTATCAACAAAGCAGGGGAGACCTCGGAGCCGGGCATGACCTCGGAATTAAAATCTGATATGGAGGACGAAACTCGTCTACGAAGCCGAAGACTCAAGCTCATGGAGTCAGCCCAAAGAAGATGACCAGAATCCTCGGCTTGAAGACTAATTCGGGGGCTACTGTTGGTGTCCCGGATTAGGGGGTACTTGCCAGGTCGGCCCGCCAGTAATGGGCCTGGCCGAGGACTCATTCAAGACTGTTGACGTGGCCATATTAGCCCCAGCCCCTGGCGCGGTCAGGAGCAAGATCTCCTAAAGACTTACGTTCACTTTAAGCATACTTCGACCGGCATGTTTATCTCCAGAAGCTGTAACCGCACATTTGTAAACCCTAGTACCCCCGGCGTCTATATAAGCCGTGGGGTTTAGTCCGTAGAGGCATACGCATTCACCTTTGCAAGGTTTAGAGCTTAGACAATATTCATACGATCTCGACGTGGATCAATGTGTACTCTGTACCCCATCATTATCAATAATAAGCAGGACGTAGGGTTTTACCTCCATTAAGAGGGCCCGAACTTGGGTAAAAATATCGTGTCCCTACTTTCCTTGTTACCATCTAGCTCAGATCATCTAGCTTACCCGAGATCTGCCGGATTTAGCGCCGACAATTACCTTATTGGAAATCGGTGTGAGATATATTCAGATCATAAGATTTTGAAGTACATTTTCACACAACCGGATCTAAATCTCAGACAAAGAAGGTGGCTAGACTTAATCAAGGACAACAACCTTAGCATTAGTTACCACCCTTGGAAAGCCTATGTCGTAGCAGATGCACTGTGCAGGAAAGTACACATAAAAAATGTGATGATTCAAAAGGAAGCGCCAGAACTTTATGAGGTGATTCGAAAGATGAACCTGTATGTGAGCCTTGCAGAAAATGGCAAAATGTTAGAGGTTAAGTTTACTCTACAAGATCAAGTGCGAGAAGCGCAGAAAGATGACAGGGGCATTGAAGAGATTCGAGAGAAAATCAAATTGGGCACCTTACTATAGAGAAGATGAAAGCGGAAGCATATGGTTACGAGATTGTTTGTTGGTGCCAGACCGAAAGGAGATCAAGGACACGATCATGAAGGAAGCTCATGAGTCAGCATACTCGATACACCCTGGAAGTACAAAGATGTATAATGATTCATATTAATTGTCGCTGATTTATACAAAGTTGTAATAAATTAGTGACAATTAATATGGATCGGAGGGAGTAATAACATATCAAAATGTCATGACTTACGAAAATGTTCACACTTTTTTTTAAAAAATCTTCATGATTTTTTTTAAATGTTTAACGTATGTTTAAAAAAATATTCATTGTGTATATAAAAATTATTTAATGCACATTTGACAAATGTTCAACATGTATTCAAATAAATGTCGACATATACTTGAAAAATTGTCCAACGTGTACTTGGAAAATGTTGAACGTGTATCACGTAAAAAATCAACATATATATTCAAGAAAATCACATGTATTTAGAAATAGAAAAAAGAAAATAAAAGTGAAAACCCAGAAAAAAGAAAAGGAAAAAAATCAAAAGAAAACCAATAAACACGGGTACAGAAAAAGGAAAAGGAAAAATAAAAAGAATGATAAGAACCTTTCCAAAACGGAAGGAAAGGTTGGCAAAACCCGTGCCGACTCTTCTCAAAACCAACGCTAATGGGCTGGCCCATCAGAGCAAACACTGTGGTCTTCTATCTCGTAGTAATAAGCTTGCTCAAAAAAAAACTCGTAGTAAGCGAGACATAGCACAGACGTTTGGGTTTGGCGTCAATCTTTCTACTCTGGTCCAGTTAGTTGGTTCCAAATTTAGGTGGCTTAAGAGCAAAGATAATAGCACAGCCGGCTGCTGGCTATATAGCAATGCCACATCAGCTTAAAGCCTTCTCTCATATAGTAGGCTGGCGTTTTGGCTGGCTATTAGCTTGGCTCCATTGAATAGTAAGTATTTAATGCTTGCAAGTGCATATGATCTGCTGTGATCTACAGTAAACTGCATCTTTGTGGCCATTTCAAAGAGCATACATATACATGCCACCAGGACATAGGAAGACAGACTGACATTTAGGCAACAAACATATGTCACACAGCATCATAGTACTCCATAGCATCATGACAGTAATACTTAAGACTACATAAGTCTTTAAGGAAGCATTCAGCAAATATAACAAATAACATCTCCGGAAAACAAGCCGTTCACGACGACAAGCAACAAGCATAGTTATGATCTGGACGACGACAAAAGTCACAAAGCATAGTTGGTACTTCGGTGGAAAGGAGCAACCACTCATTTGCATCAATAACCTTCAATCACTGTATGGAAAAGGAAACAGGTAAAAGGTAAAAATTTAGCCAATGCAAACTTCCAGCATGTGTGACATCAAGCAGTAACACTGAGTAGTAATGCTGGAGAAAAACACTTCTATAAAGCATGTATAGCTATACAAGTTCGGTAAAAACAAGTACTGTAACAATAGGAAGAGGAACAAGCTATAAAGAAGACCTCACTCTCTATACAAGCATGTTGGCAGATCAAATAAAATTTCTTGAGCAATAATACATTCACACTAACTAAACTATAGAGTACAGAACTATTTGGTTAACAAACAGAACAATCTAAGATTAGAGAAAGCATACATGTAAGTAGCACCTGCCGCAATCACCACATCATAGCTCAGTCCTGAAATAAAAATGCATGTAAGATATCGTGTTGATACTCAAGGTTACAGGGAAAAAAGGAATATGAACATGCAGATATCAGTATCCCATCATGATTAATTATGATGGCTGTTTTGAAACTTATGCTAGATATGCTCGATTAAATCACTTTTAAGTTGGGTATGCTGTGGACGAGCACGAATAGTAGCTTTTCTACGCAACACATCTGCGAAACACAGATTACCACCAACATTCACTTCAGGAGGTAGAGCAAATGAAGCCCCCGGAATCTCATTCAAGTCAATATGAATTTTTGCCTGCTCTCTCTCATCTTCGACTATCATATTGTGGAGAATCACACAAGCCTTCATGATCCTTCCAACACTCTTTCTCTTCCATAGACGTGCAGGCCGACGGACAATGGTAAAACGAGACTGTAATACCCCAAAAGCGTGCTCGACATCTTTCCTTGCCCCTTCTTGCTTCTGGGCAAACAACTTGTGCTTCTCTGTTTGGGGAAGTGGTATAGTCTTCATGAAGGCAGCCCATTCTGGGTATATACCATCGGCAAGGTAGTAACCTGTGGTATACTCATTCCCATTGACAGAAAATTGGACTTGAGGGGCTTCTCCTTTCAGTGCATCAAAAAACAGTGGGGACTGATTGAGCACATTCAGATCATTATTTGACCCAACAACTCCAAAAAAAGCATGCCAAAAACGAAGGTCCTGCGAAGCAACGGCTTCTAGGATCATAGTTGGTACTCCATAATCGCCACGGGTGAATTGCCCCCTCCATGCTAAAGGACACTTCTCCCATCGCCAGTGCATGCAATCAATACTTCCTAGCATTCCAGGGAAACCTCGAGACTCGTTAACCTGAAGAAGACGCTCAACATCCTCCCGTGTGGGGCGTCGCAAGTACTCCCCACCAAAAACCTGAATCACCCCCTTTGCAAACTTGTCCAAACACTCTAATGCAGTGCACTTCCCAATCTTCAAGTACTCATCAAGTGCATCTGCAAGGGTGCCGTAGGCTAGCATGCGCATGGCTGCTGTACACTTTTGCAATGGCGAGAGCCCTATTCTACCAGAACAATCTGCCCTATAAGTGAAATAGGGAGACCACTCACCTAGGGCATTTACAATGCGGAGGAAGAGGTCTCTATTCATACAGAATCTTGTACGAAACATACTCTCGGAGTAGAGTGGATCTGCAGCAAAGTAACCCCCCACCAGACGCTCATGAGCACCTTCATGATCCCTCCGAATGACCTTCCTTGGACCGTATCGTCGTTGCAATAATCCATCTCCGAGCCTAGCCTTGATTTTTATCGTTGCTGCAATGGAGAATTCATACCATGCTTGTGGATCAGAGTAGTCAATATTGTCAGCCATGTACCAAGGTGATGTAGCGTCACCGATGCAGGCAGGCGGTGCCCAGCAAGGACCTTGAGCCGTCGGACCCGATTCACTCGGTTGCTGCAGACTAGCCGCCACGGACTGCTGTGGTCTTGGGGGGATCCAAGTGCTTGTTCTCTTGTTCAAAAAAAAAAAAGTGCTTGTTCTCTGTGTTGAAGGGAAGGCCGACGGGATGGCGGGATGTTGCGTCGACGGGGCAGGCTTCAGCGCCTTCGGGACCATGAGATGCGCCGGCGGGACCAGCAGATGCGCCGGCGGCGGGATGAGCAGAGGCGCTGGCGGCGGGACGAGCAGAGGCGCTGGCGGAGCGGCTTCGCGAGGTGCCGGCGCGCGCGTCCGTTTGGACTGCTGACCCATCTCCTCGATTTGGGGAAAGTTCTAGGGTTCGGGAGAGGTGGCGATTTGGGGAAAGTTTGGAAGCCTCGATTTGGCGCGCAGGAGGCTATTTGGAGCGAGGGCACGAGCTGATTTCGCGCGCGAAGGAGGAAGGAGAAGCGCGGGAGGCGAGAGAGGCGCATGGGATCGAGAGGGGATCGAGAGCGCCGGCTCTAGCGCGGGAGGCGAGAGAAGCGAAACTGTACAGCACGTAGAAGAATTACTACATATCTTCTGCCCGAGCCGGCAGCATCTCCATCCTCAAGGCAAAGGCGTAGTACCATGCCACGCTAGCTAGTCTGGCCGGCCGGCGCCGCAGCATGATTAGTCTGTCACGGGAAAACATCCCTCAAAGCTTGGCACAATGATCGGGGGCGCCACCGCAACTTAATTAGCGTGATAGGAATCGAATAATGGACTCGTAGCCTCGATCGCTCGGCGACACACTGGCCGAGCTGCTAATTAGGCCAGCCAGGCCGGCTCGCGGTTTGCGGCACCGAGAATGGAATGGAATCGAATGACCAACCGAATGAACCCACCAACACCACCCAGGCCAGGCCGAACCGACGCCGACGCCGACACCGACACCGCGGCGGCGCGCCCGTGTCGCCAGGAGCCAAGCCCGGCCGGCACACGCCACCGCCACGGCTCCTCCACGCTAGTAGGCTGGTAGCTAGAGTACGTATATTCGTCGTCGTGCCGAAATGGCGGCACGGCCAGCCCACGCCACGCGAAAAGGAGGAGCAAAACGCGTGGCGCATGCGTCAAGGTCCAGCCCGGGATGAACCAGCGCGGCCGCTTCCTTGCTCGGCCACTTTTGTACACAACCGTACTGTAACCAGCAAGCTTGCAGCAATGGCGCGTCGGTACCACGTTCGGTTGCGTGTCCTTGGACTTGAAGGCCGAACCAACAACGACGCACCTACGTACTAGTACGTGTCCCGCCCCGCGCACAAGATCGATCGATCGACCGTGGTCACCATCATTGGCGACGGGTTGGTAGGTTTCTGCCGCTATCGATCGTGCATCTTCGTGTATGTGCTCCTGTCAGTCAGAGTTTAATTGAGATAGATATCGCAGGTCGTAAATGTACTACATGCCACACACACACGCTTATAGGCAGCAGAAGCGGACAATACACGGTGGTGTATTGCTTTTCGGGTAAGGAATCCAGGAAGGTGCTGACAGGCCGCTTGTGTCGGCGCCAACCGATGGATGGAACTGCAGTGCCTGTCCGTATCGCCATCGCGGAAAGTGTGCCTTTGATAAAGTAAACCGTCCGAGTGGCCAACGCTTGCTTTAATCATTGCACATGGAAAGATTACTTACTCTACTCTTCTTGCTTGCCTGCCTGCCTGCCTGCCTGCCTGTAATTTCACCACCGATTCTCTTCTCGCATTGAGAGAGATCTAATGACCTGGAGTAATAATTTATCAATATATCTTTGAGACGATCGAGCGACTAAACAAGCATAAAGCGATGTTCCCGCTCATCACAAGTGCACCGAAGCTTCCATGATTGATCTGATTGAATCACCCGGGGGAAAAGGAATCCCGTCCATCACTGCTTGCTTGCTTGGTTGGGATCGACCGTCCGTCGATGCTCCACCCCTCAAGTCAACAGTAAGCGGCACTCGCCTCCACGACTGCAGAGTGCAGACACTACTCCACATGACTGTAATGTACTACTTTCTCTGTAAAGAAATATAAGAGTGTTTAGATCACTAATTTCTTTACGGAGGAAGTACTAACTATAGATAGAAAAACCGGAGTAAATACTGGGCCGTACTTGGGCCAAGTGGCTCTCCCTGGCGCTTGGCTAGATGCAGTCTGTCAGTGGTGCAGGTCCAACATGTCAGCAGCGCGGTGCCCATTCAACACGCCTAGCACCGACTGTACCGCTCGCACAGAAAATACGGAGTAGTACACGCGTAGCACCGAGCACGTACCGTCTCCGCCCCGAGGAAAATACTAGTAGTACGAGCGGCTAGTCAAAGGGGGCGAGGTGCAAAACCGAACCGAAAAAAACCTAACCGAACCAAAATTCCGGTTTTTTCAGGTTCTGGTTATGGTTTCAGTTTGCAAAATAGCAAACCATATTCAATTTGGTTTTTTCGGTTTAAAACAAAAAAAAAATCGGTTAAACCAAACAGAACCGAAAAGCCCAGCAACACAGAAAATTAACAGGCCCAGCCCAACCTCACGCACGGGCCTTCCACTTTATTCCTTCAACCCTACTACCCTAGCCCTCACCCTGTGCAAAACCGAACCGAAAACCAAAAACCGAACCAAAATTCCGGTTTTTTCAGGTTCTGGCTATGGTTTCAGTTTGCAAAATAGCAAACCATATTCAATTTGGTTTTTTCGGTTTAAAACAGAAAAAAAATTGATTAAACCGAACAAAACCGAAAAGCCCAGCAACACAGAAAATTAACAGGCCCAGCCCAACCTCATGCACGGGCCTTCCACTTTATTCCTTCAACCCTACTACCCTAGCCCTCACCCTGTGGAAAACCGAACCAAAAACCAAAAACCGAACCAAAAAAACCAAACCGATCCAAAATTCTGGTTTTTTCAGGTTCTGGTTATGGTTTCAGTTTGCAAAATAGCAAACCATATTCAATTTGGTTTTTTGGGTTTAAAACCGAAAAAATTCGGTTAAACCAAACAAAATCAAAAAGCCCAGCAACACAGAAAATTAACAGGCCCAGCCCAACCTCACGCACGGGCCTTCCACTTTATTCCTTCAACCCTACTACCCTAGCCCTCACCCTGTGCAAAACCGAACCAAAAACCGAACCGAAAAAACCAAACCGAACCAAAATTCCGGTTTTTTCAGGTTCTGATTATGGTTTCAGTTTGCAAAATAGCAAACCATATTCAATTTGGTTTTTTCGGTTTAAAACCGAAAAAATTCGGTTAAACTGAACAAAACCGAAAAGCTCAGCAACACAAAAAATTAACAGGCCCAGCCCAACCTCACGCACGGGCCATCCACTTTATTCCTTCAACCTTACTACCCTAGCCCTGAGCGTCCACCACTGCCCCTCACGCATGCACACACAGAGGAGAGAGGCAGAGAACAGAGCATGGCGGCGGCGCCCTACCCTAGCTAGGTCATTCTCCGGCGCATCCATCCGCTCCCCCCCCCGGGCAGGCGAAGCTCCGTTCGCGTCCACCCTCCGTCCTCCGTCGCACGCACCGGCTTCGCTGACCTCCGCCCTCCGTCGCGCGCATCGGCACATGCCTCCACGGAGCAAGACACGAGCCGCCGACGCCGGATGGTGAGCCACTTCATTCTTTCATCTTTGGTTCGATCTGGTAGGATAGTCGTTCAGTAGCAAACACACACATAGATGTGATGATTTGCAGTAGCATCTTCCCGGTCTCATGCTAGAATAGTTGTTCGGTAGCAATTATTTACAAACCATGTCACCATTTTTGAGGATCTGAATAGTTGTGTGATGACTTGCAGAAGCAATTAATCTGGTAGTTGCAAACGCACACATAGATGTTTCCTATTTAGTTTTGCAGTAACTTCTTAATGTTCCAGTGTTCGTTCTGCTGCTAGTCACTGATCTGAACGGAAACTACCCGACTTATTTTTTTCAGGTGTCCGAAAGTGTCAACGTTGGTGCTGGTTATGCTGCTGGTTATTTACTTAATCATGCACTATTTCTTCATGTGGTTGTACTAAACTTCTGTTGTGCAGTTCTGCTTGTGCTTGTACTGGACAAGTTTTTATTCCAGAATTTCTTCATGTGGTTGTGCTGGACATGTACTAGATTGTTGTACTGGAATATAAACTGTTCATGGTCCAGAATTTCTTCAAGTAGGTAACCAGGTTGTAACTTAGTGCTTGTAGTTGTACTTGAAAGATCGTGGATGTCGCCTAGAGGGGGAGGGGGTGAATAGGCGCTTTAAAATAATTACGGTTTAGGCTTGAACAAATGCAGAAAAAACCTAGCGGTTAATTTGTCAAGCACAAAACCTACAACACCTAGGCTCACCTATGTGCACCAACAACTTATGCTAAGCAAGATAAACAACTAAGTGATAGCAAGATATAACATGAAACACTCTGGCTATCACAAAGTAAAGTGCATAAGTAAAGGGCTCGGGTAAAAGATAACCGAGGTACGCGGAGACGATGATGTATTCCGAAGTTCACACCCTTGCGGATGCTAATCTCCGTTTGGAGCGGTGTGGAGGCACAATGCTCCCCAAGAAGCCACTAGGGCCACCGTAATCTCCTCACGCCCTTGCACAATGCAAGATGCCGTGATTCCACTAAGGGACCCTTGAGGGCGGTCACCGAACCCGTACAAATGGCAACCCTTGGGGGCGGTCGTACACTTTGGCAACCCTTGGGGGGCGGTCACCGGTACCCGTCAAATTGCTCGGGGCGATCTCCACAAGCTAATTGGAGACCCCGACGCTTGCCCGGAGCTTTACATCACAATGATTGAGCTCCGACAATACCAACCGTCTAGGGCACTAAGGCACCCAAGAGGAACAAGCTCTAGGGTGCCTAAACACCCAAGAGTAACAAGCTTCTCAACTTCACTTCCACGTATCACCGTGGAGAACTCAAACCGATGCACCAAATGCAATGGCAAGGGCACACGGAGTGCCCAAGTCCTTCTCTCCCAAATCCTACCAAAGCAACTAATGCTAGGGAGGAAAATGAGAGGAAGAACGAAGAAGAGAACACGAAGAACTCCAAGATCTAGATCCAAGGGGTTCCCCTCACATAGAGGAGAAAGTGATTGGTGAAAATGTGGATCTAGATCACCTCTCTCTTTTCCCTCAAAAATTAGCAAGAATCCATGGAGGGATTGAGAGAAAGCAAGCTCGAAGAAGGTCAACAATGGAGAAAGAACACGAGCTCAAGTGATGAGAACCATTGGGAAGAAGGCCCCCTTAAATAGGCACCCCCGAATCCAACCGTTATGCCCACAAATCATGCTCAAGTGGTACTACCGCTCGGGGGAGCGGTACTACCGCTTAGCACGATCAAAACAGCCCAACGAGATAGAAAAACACGAGCAGTAGTTCTGCCAGAGAGGTAGTACCGCTCGGGGGAGCAGTACTACCGCTTGAGCAGTACTACCGCTCGAGCTCTACTACTGCTCGAGCAGATTGGGCATCAGAAGCATAAAAATAAGCGGAAGTGGTTGCGGTAGAAGGAAGCGGAAGTACCGCGCAAGCGGTACTACCGCTCGGGGGAGTAGTACTACCGCTTAGAGCAGTACTACCGCTCTACTACCGCTCGAGCAGAAAAACTACCCAAGCAAAACAGAAGGAAACCCCAAAACTGAAACTGCTATAACTCCTGCAAACGGACTCCGAAATCAGCAAACTCAAGCTTGTTGGATAGAAGACGACAAGTGCTATCCAACAGCGACGGGATATTAAGAACTAGCAATGGAGAAGAAATGCCAATATGATAAGGAAGAGGACCTTCCCACAATATGAACCGGCAAACTCTCCAACATCGAAAACGCAAAGATGATGCATACGAACTCCGTTTTCGATGAGCTTGAGTTTGACAAGAAGACGAACACAAACTCTAAAACCTCACCAAGAGAAGAGCCAAATAAGAACCAAGAAATATTATGCAAGGATGCAATGGTTTGAGCTCTCTACGAACGATACGATCAAGCTACTTACTTGAGAGCCCCCCTTGATAGTATGGCAATCGATCCTATAACCCGGTCTCCCAACTACCACCATGAGACCGGTAAAGTAGAAAATATATCAAGGGCAAACCTTTGCCTTGCACATAGTCCACTTGAGCTAGATGATGACGATCTTGTCCTTCTCAAGTCGGACCACCTTTCTTGATTGCGTTGGCTCAGTGAAGACTAGTTGATTGCTCCCCCATACTCCACTATGAGTGAGCCACTCTTCGGCACATATTCACAAGTCCATTGTCACCACAATGGACGGCAAGCTTCAAGCATGTGATCTCTTCGTGATGCTCCACTTGAACTTGCACATCACAACCTCGATGACGATCACCACTTGACGTCATCCTCCATGGGACATGTGAGATCTTCCTTTTAATGCACGCCCATGGAAACAAACTTAACCCCACAACGAACTCTCACATAGACCATGGGTTAGTACACAAAGCGTAATGGACAATGCTTACCATACCATGAGATCACTTGATCCCACTCGGTACATCTTCTACGCTTTGTGTGTTGATCAACTTGAATCACTCTTCGTATTTAGTCTTGATCAACCTTGTATCTTTCCAACTCTCTTCATTAAGATGATGTCTTGAAGGTAAATATAAATGTCCACACAATCTTCTTCTTCAAGACATACTTGCAATAGGCTCATCTCTTACATGATCAATCTTTGGATAACTCCATGAATAACCCCTTGGTCAACACACATTCTTCTTCAAATCACCTTGAGACCAACAAATGATCTACAAGCAAAGCCTATGGACAAACCCTTCAAATATAATTCAAGGCAACCATTAGTCCATACGGATTGTCATCAATTGCCAAAACTAAACATGGGGGCAGCACATGTTCTTTAAGTACTGGTAGTCTTGTACTAGATTGTTGTACTTGTACTGGAATATAAATTCTTCATGTTCCAGAATTTCTTCAAGTAGATAACCAGGTTGTAGTTGCACTGGACAAGTAGTAAATTTGTTTTTTTTTTCATGTGGCCAAACCATGTGTTGATAAAAAATTCGCATCAACTTTGGTTAATTTGGTTATTACCGAAATCAAACGGTTATTACCGAAACCGAACCGTATCTACATATAAAACTGTATAAACCGAAGTATAAAAATCATATAAACCAAAAACCGTATAAACCGAACCGAATCAAACCGAATGCACAGGCTGAGCGAGGACCAATGGCAATGGAACCGCGTCGCCTGCAGCCGTCCGCCCGCACATTACACACGACACGAGAGATAGATGTACTCTACTGTACACCGATGCCACATGGGCCAAGAGCCCAAGACCCTTCCAGCCAGCCAACAGCCAACCGCGCGGCGCCGTGCGACCTTCACCCCTCGTCCCGCTGGCCGCTCCTCCTCTCCTGTATTTATTCCGACTCCTCTCCCCGTCCTCCTCACACTCCACCACCGCCACCGCCACCTCCAAAGCCCACGCCTCCGTCTCCACACGAGAAGAGAAACTCAGCAGCAACCCACGCCAAGGGCGGGCGGCTCGGTCGTAGCGGAGCACAGTCAGTACAGTTGAACCAGCAATGGCGACGTCGCGGGCGGATGTCGAGAAGGGCGGGTCGTCCCCGAGGAAGCAGGAGAAGGGCAAGGTGCCGACGCCGCTGTACCCGCAGCACGAGGGGGAGCGGGAGTGGACGCCCTGGCTGGTGCCCTCCATCCTCGTCGCCAACATCACCGTCTTCACCATCGCCATGTACTACAACAACTGCCCCGCCCACAACACTAAGCCAGGGCGCGACGGCCAGTGCGTCGCCCGCTTCCTCCACCGCTTCTCCTTCCAGCCCCTCCGCCAGAACCCGCTCCTCGGACCATCCTCCGCTACGTAAGCATCTACCTTAGTCTCTCTCTTCAATTCCTTCTTCCCGTTGTGCTCGCTGTTTCATTGGGACTTAATTAATTGGGAATTAGTATTGCCGATGATCTGTTCCTGGCCGCTGTTTGTTTCATTGGGAGTTAATTAGGACTTATTGCTGATCTGTTCCTGAAGATTTTACTGTACTGACATACTACTGGTTACTAGCTTCGCTTGCCTGCAAAGCTAGCTAGTGGTGGTAGATGTTGGTTAGTAGTAGTACGTACAGAATCATAGGAGACTGCAGATCGACTGTGCCATTCTGCAGTGCACACACGATTTCTGTTGCGAGAAACAAGTAGAAAGTGCTATTCATCAACATTTCTGTCGCACACATGATGGAGTTAGAGATGCATGCATGAATTGCAGGCTGGTTAAGATGGGCGCGCTGGTGTGGGACAAGGTGGTGCACGGGCACCAGGGGTGGCGCCTCTTCTCCTGCATGTGGATGCACGCCGGCGTCCTCCACCTCGTCGCCAACATGCTCAGCCTCCTCTTCATCGGCCTCCGCCTCGAGCAGCAGTTCGGATACGGTAAATAACTTAGTCCCTGTTCATTTCATCTGTAACTCCATCAGAAAGTAATCTGATCATCGTTGTTAACTGATCTTCTTTGTTGGTTGCAGTGAGGATCGGCGCGATCTACCTGATCTCCGGCGTGGGCGGGAGCGTGCTGTCGTCGCTGTTCATCCGGAGCGCCATCTCGGTGGGTGCCTCCGGGGCGCTGTTCGGGCTGCTGGGGGCGATGCTGGCGGAGCTGCTGTCCAACTGGACCATCTACACCAACAAGGTGGCGGCGGTGACCACGCTGCTCTTCGTCATCGCCGTCAACCTGGTGCTGGGCATCCTGCCGCACGTCAACAACTTCGCGCACATCGGGGGCTTCCTCACGGGGTTCCTGCTCGGGTTCGTGCTGCTCATGCGCCCCCACTTCGGGTGGATGGAGCGCTACCGCCTCCCCGCCGGCAGCCCCTGCACCGCCAGGAAGTACCTCCCCTACCAGTGGGCGCTCATGGCCGTCGCCCTCGCCCTCGCCGTCGCAGGGTAAGCATCATATATATGCATCGAGATATACTATACCATTATTGTGCATTTAAGGTGTCATTAACCAGCATTGCTTCACCTACGACACGTTTAGCCGCTGGAAACATATGAATGCTTCTAGTACGTGGACATTTGTTGCCACCTGCAGAAACTGTACTGGTTACAATTAACACCTAAACTGGAGTAGTTAGTAGTTCACAGAATCAATGGGGAAAAAAGTGGAGAAGCGAAATGTGGGTTAGGTACAGGGTGCTGCACATGCGTGCATCCCGTTGGTAGATTAGATTTGATGCGCAAACGAGCCTGCGCACCCAGGTTCCTTCCTCCCATTAAGAGTCTCGTGTGAAGCGACAGGCAAAGACAGAGCACCATGGCTCTTTTTATTATACACTAACCAGATCATCATAGTGATCCGTAGCTGGCCTTCTTATTCTTCTTCCTCCACCTGTGTAAAACAAAGTTTTTTTGGTCGCCTTTTCCTCATCCAGCCTAACGTGAAGCACCTTGACAGCCACGTCCAACCTGCACACACACATATTACCACGTCGTAGCAATTATATTTAATCTCTGAAGTCTCAAAAACTACGTGTTTCTGTGGGTGAATTAAATTAAGCTGGCGATGGCCGGCCGAAGAAGAAAGGAGGCCATTCTTTCCGTGCTCTGTCTGAAAAAAACTTTTCCTTGCAGATTCGCGATCGGACTTGCCATGGTGTTCCGCGGAGCCAACGCAAACAGCAGCTGCAGCTGGTGCCACTACCTCAGCTGCGTCCCCACCCGGAGCTGGACCTGCTCCAACTGAGCACCACCACCAACACCCACCAACACACACATGAGCAGCAGAGTTTTCCCCGTCATCATCAATTCTTCCAGGAGTAGGTGCCCCACAACATATTGTCCGGTTCATATTTGTAGATATAGATCAAGGGAAGGAAAAGGGCTCCTGATCGATTGGGTTAGACACACAGACAAGACTCGTTGGGGTCTTTATCTCTTGTCCATTTGATTTATTCTTTTGTAATAATGTATAATGGAAATTGTTTCGAGAATCATATCTGGTCTGTCCTACCATGTGCAACGTTGCTTCCAGCTAGTGTTTATCCTTTTGAGTCAGCGGCCAAGCAACCAGGCAGTACCCAGCTCGTGTGAACCCCACACTGCTGCCAGTTGCGCTGCGCTGTAGTGTTGAGGTATGGTCTGGCCTGATTGGCACATGCGCAAGATTCCATTTGGCGATTAATAATCAAAAGTTCGAACAAGTCACACAGAGCATCCAAATCTGCATTTACAAATGCAATCATCATGCAAACCACCACATGCGACGCGGTTGACATTTCGTCGACCGTGTGTGTAAACCGCGGACGCACGACTATGCCAATTAAAATAACTTTCTAAATCGCATGGGTTGGCATCAAAATGAACATGGCAGATGGGTATATCATACCTCCAGATGCATAACCTATTCATAAACCGTTTGTGCCAGCAACATAACCTAATAAGAGCCAAGAGAAAAAAGGAAAAAGGAAGTTGATTGTTCAGCCATCAAGGCAGTTCACCGAAACCTCTTAATGTGCCATGCACCCTTTGTCCCAACACAAAATATTTCCAAGCGCAGCAAGAGACGGCCACCTTTTAGCATTCACTCAGAGCTCACAAGTTCATCTTCCGTTGTCCAGGCCAGTTCTTCTGGTTGAAATCATGCTTGATGAGATTGGCTCTCAAAAGCATGGCCTTGATATCTCTCTCAAACTCATTGCCAGTCTGGAGGGCCCGCTGGAAGGTTGCGTTTCTTTGGTCAGCATGCCTTGCATACAGAATCTTGTTGTGGGAGTCTATCCGAGCCTGCACCACAAAGGGTAATAAGAAGCAGGTCAGAATAATAATACGAGAATTATTATCCACCAGATATGTACTAAGATGAGAAACCTTTTCAAGGGTACCTGTATTTTGTTCTCGGTGATCAGTGCAGCCAGCTCTTTCTCCAGCATGGACACTGAGCTCTTGAAGGCACTAGCCATTGTGTTGAGATCCACAGATATGAACGGAAGCGTGTACTGTATGATAGCCTTGTGGCGGATATCATTGTACAGAGTCTCCAGATGCTCACGCAGATGGATATCCAGAAGGAGATTCGGCTTTAGCTTCTCAAGATGCTCCAAGCATGATCCATAGCGACTAGTTTGGACATTTTCATGGTTAGCATATTTATTTAACACAAATCGGTTGGGAAAAAAACTAGTACAACCTAATCAAGCTAATCCATGGTTAGCATAGTGACATGAACAAATGTTTATCCTCAAAAGGACTTGGGACCCAACTTTGGAACCAAAAAAAAGGTGTACAGGTAATCAAGATACTCATGGTATTTGAAACTGTAAACCCAAAAGGCACATTAATTGACACCATACTGTAGAAAATAAGGTGTAAAATTGAAGGAAACTATTATTATCCCTAATGCACCAAAGAGTCATATCTGAACACACATGCTAAAAGGCTAATGAGTAATGACTTTAACCTCATTGCCAAGAAAGGGCTGATGATATCTATCTATGCTGAGGCTCAACAAGTAACTGATGTGGCGTACAAAAGGATGAGAGTAATAGAATGATGCCCCCTAGGGAATGAAACCAATTGTCAGACCCCTTTCCTTCTAGAAAACTAACTAATTTATTTCTAGCTATAGCAATTACTGTATTTGAGTTGACACTGTAAGAGGAGAACAAAAAGAAAGGGTTGAATACATCATTTTTATTATGCCAGCGCCAATACTTATGAAATTATTATGATTTATGAGTGCAAGTTCTACTGCTTGTCGCAGGGTTTCCAGTATTGAAAAAAGAACAAAGCATATATTATATGTGAGCTCTGATGATATAGTAAAAAACAAACAGTTGCAAAATCTTCCACATATCCTATCAGAGTAGCAAGTGTAAAAACAACCACCACCCTGAAAAGGTGGTCAAGCACGATAAAATACTAAAAGCTGTCCCAAGCATACCTTGCATAAAAATCATTGACCAGCTCCCTTACTTCAGGCACTAGCTCAAGAAAGTTACGGAAGTTTATGTTGTCAATAACTTTGCTCTGGCAAAATATACAAACAATCACATTTCAGTGTAACCGTAACCGACCAACCATACAAAAGGCACACAACAAAAGAAGAAGAGCAAGAGGTAAACCTTCAGTTCTGAACGATCGAAAGAAGCAAGTGCACAAAGGGCACCATAGACAGCCACATCTTGCGGAGCTATGACTTCAGAATAGTTGCTTCCTAGTTCAGGCCCTGTCTCGAGAAACTTCAGGTAAAGGGCAAATTTCAGCAAGAATACTTTATATTACCTCCGTCCCAACTTACTTATCTTAGATTTATCTAGATACGGATGTATCTAACACTAAAAATGTGTCTATATACATCCATATCTAGACAAATCTAAGACAATTCGGGACAGAGGGAGTACTAGGCAAAAAGCACAAGACATTGCCTATTTTACTTCATTTTTTTTTGGACAACCCACTATCTATAAATGGGGGGTGGATCCCATTGTGCCTGAACTACCAGCTGTAGGAAACAACCTCCGTACGTAGTTACGCTGACCATTTGTAACAAAGAGAGTAAACAAAATTCAGTTTAAAGTGCAGTACAGTATTGATAGTTGTCAGGAAAATTTTGTGACTGCTGTCTAATCCACAAATGACTATCGATACTCGTAAAATTATTTACAATGATACACTAATAGTAACTTCACAGAATAGTAGAGGAACTAGCAAGATAGGAGTACCAAACATGAAATTTCAATTTAAGTTGAATTAAAATTCTTGCATACAGAAGATTGAATTACAGAAATAAATAATCATCTCTAGAATATCGACATAAAAGTTTACAGGCTCAAGGAATAAAAAAAAAACAAGAAACAGAACAGGTTTTCTGGAGGACAAACCTTACGGGCAGCAAGTTTGTATTTCTTTGTCTCCAAGTTGGCTAATCCTGCAGCTGCTCGCAACTTTGCAACAATGACAGCATCCAAGGTGTCTGGGGTTTGCTCTGCTTTGCTGACATAGTTGGTAACATGTGCAAACTGTCCCAACTCAATACTGACCAGAATCACATGCATACACATCTGAACTATATGCTTGGAAGTGGTGCAATAGTCCCGTGTCCGGATATAGCTTTTGAAGGCTTCTGAAAGGTGGCCATGAGCATAGAAGAAGTCACCAATGTCGTTATAACCCATTCTGATGCTCTCTTTGATCAGGTTAGTCTGCATTTAAAGAAGCAACATAAATAAGCATAGTCACCAATGTCGTTATAACCCATTCTTATTTCTTCACGCTACAGTACTAACGCCTAATTGCGCCTAAGCTAGAAAAGCGCAAGTATAAACACTGCCACCCCCCCCCCCCCCCCCCCAATCCTTAAACCAGCAGACCATTGGTAGGGATGCAAGCAGGGCGGGCTAGCAGACAATACCATAGTAGAAATGTAGTGTTAATTTTAGGCAAGTGGTGAGCAAATTATGAGCTAATTTATGAGTTTTGCAGGACGAAGCAGGATGCTGCTTGCACTCCTAACCATTGGCAAGGTTAGGCTCCATTTGGAATTGCAGTGGGATAATGATGATTCCGTTTATCTAACTACCCTTTGCCAATTTTACTGCTTGTTTAACCAACTTATCCCTACTTCCGCAGCTATTTTTCGGTAACAAAATATAAAAAAAGTCCAACACAACAAAATTCGGCAACTGCAAACTGGACCTTAAACTCAGGCTCAAAGGAAGCTCTGGCAGCACAAACAACATCTTAACATTGGAGAGGGCAAAGGAAATTTCAAGTGTGCTCAAAATCCTATGTTCTAAACCATTTGAACGCTCCTAATAATGCATAGAAGCATATTAGGTAAATTTCACATTTGAATCACAGAAGCACATTTCTATTATGGACCCTAGCAACATATATAGAGGCAACAAAGCGCGGGAAGGCATGCCACAAAAACAGAGGCGCAGGAAGGCAGAATACAGACAAGGTAGCATGTAGTGAAGACTGGTGATTAGAAAGGGGTGTGTGTCTTCTACAAACTGCAAATAAATCAGATAATGGCTTGTACATGTGTGAACCAAGTCTAGCACCAATCAAAGTCTGGGTTCATATGTAATAATGAACAAACTGATCACAGAGGAAAAAAAGAAAAAAAGGTTAAACATGCTGGGAAACAGTTCCCTTAGCCCATATTGGCATGTATCTTGTTTTCACCTTGCTTCTGCTAATAAAAAATTCACTATATGTACTGCCAAGTGATTGTTTCCATGCAAACAGTTTAATAGTGCACAATGATATTTTCCTAAAACATCACCTAATGTGCACAATTCAGAGAAATCGTGCTTGATTGTCATCCCAAATAACTTAGATAACACCTAGTTGAGCACCACACCCTGATCAAACAATAATTTCTATCAATGTAGGACAAGCAACATGCAAGGCAACCACAGTTTACTATCTTATCATCACAGCATAGAAAATAATTTCATGCAAGGAACACTGCGTTTAGTAAGCGAACACACCATAGGCTAATAATAGTATAAATTAGACACATGGACTATTGCTCGCACCAAGCAAATCAGTCATCCACACTCGACAGAGTAGGCAGTACATCAAACCAAGCCGTCTAAATAATCACAAACCAGACAAATCCGCCAGGAATACCAACACGGGAGGCCCAATTCCTCCACGGATCAATGCAAACACATCCTAGGAAGAAACTAATGGGAAGGATGCAGTAAATTCAGAGAAGAGGTCAGAACAGGGGGTCAATGGGGGTAGGGTTTTCTCACCCTGTAGCCGTTGAGTTCGGTCTCGAGCTTCTCCTTGCGCTGCTCGGCGCGGCGGTTGACGGAGTCGACCCAGGCCTGGTCGTGGCGGTAGCGCTGGCCGAGGCGACCGTTGATCTTGAGGACGGCGTCGAGGTAGAGCGTGGTGTCCTCGCGCGCCTTGGCCTCGTCGTGCGCCATCCGCAGCGCCTCGAGCTGGATCGCCTCCACCCCGCACCTCTCCGAGATGAAGAGGAGGCGCGCCACGCGGGTCCGGCCCGCGTATTGCGCCGCGTACGCCTCCACGTCGAGCTGGTCGGCAGAGACCGGCGCCGCGGAGGCCTGCCCCCCGTCGCCCAGCCCGTTCGTCACCGCGGCGGCCGCGGCCGCCGAGACCTCGCACTCCACGTCCATGCTGCTGGGGATCGGCGGTGGGGTTCGCGGCAAAACCCTAGAGAGAGGGGGGAGGCGGAAGCTTCGGGAGAGAGAGAGAAGCCGAGGAGGGGAAAAGACGGAGGGCCTGGCTTGGAAATAGCGCAGGTGGTGCGGGCAGATATGTAAAGTTACGTTGGGCTGGGTATGGATTTGTTCTCAACTTGGGCCCGAACGAACGTCCCTTCTTGGTCATGTGCGTTGGCCCAATAAGTCGTATGGGCTAACAGGCCGAAATAACCTCTTATATGTTAAAATATGATGGGCTGGCTGGTGGCGTGTTGTGCTCTACTTTTTAGGTCCAAGGTCCCGACGAGCCAGGAGGTCCAGCAGCACTCGAGCGGCGGCGGCGGAGATGAGGGCGGTGAGCGGCGCGGTGGTCTCGTCGAAGCCGGTGGACTTACACAAGGCCTCGCGCGTCTTCAGCCGCTTCGCCGCCAGAGACGCGTCGGGGCTGCCCGCCGGCGCGGGCGCGCTGGTCCTCTGCGTGGCCGAGGCCGCCGCCGAGCTCCACGCCTTCCGCTGCGGAATTTTTGTCGAAAGAGACCACCTGACGAACGGAATTGCTAGAAAAGACCCCTTCTGAGATAAATTGTCAAAAAGGACCCCCTCGGTCGTGGCGGCAGGCGCGCCAGGCGACACGTGGCACCTGCCGCCACGGTGCCAGGCGGCAGCCCCTGCCGCCACGACGGCAGGCGGCATGTGAGGCATAACCGGATCACCGAGCCGCAACGGAACGGGCAGGGCAGGTGGGCCCTGCCGCCTGCGCGCGAGGCGGCAGCAGTGGCCCCTGCCGCCACGGCTTGAGGCGGCCACACTGTGCGGCCTGCTGCCTCGTTTCGTCGATTTCGTCCGTTTTTTAATCATTGATTCGTATGGCTGATTTGTACGCTGCTGATGTCGCGAGCCGAGCTGGCGGGAATTGAGGGCGCTGATTCCAATGGATGCATGCATGCAATGTTGCTTCGGCGGACATCGTGTATTTTCCCGCCTAATAACAAATTGAACATCAAATGTTACCCCCAAATGTCACCCCAAATTTGTTTTTTTCACCGATGAAAAACTGCCGCTCCGTTTCACATGAAAATTGTCAAGCATGCTTGTGACACTAACACGAACATCCACAAAAAAATTCAGAACTGTTTGGTAGTGAACTGCGTGACTCCCGCCTGAAATTTCGTCAGTTGGCGCTCTAATTTCCCGCACTGTTTGTGCTGCGCGCAATGAGACAGCACCGCCCGCTGTCGGTTGTTGATTTTTGGCGCGTTGTGCCGACAGGTCCCGTGATAGCTCTGGAATCTCCGCTCGTTTCCTTTATATGAGGTAGGCAGTGCCTCATTTTGGTTCGTTGCCCGCTCACTCCTCTCCTCACTGCTCTCTCTAAGTGTTGCCTCAGTGCCTCTCTGCTCTCTCTAAGTGACCTAGAACACATAGAAAGAAAAGCTCGGTAACCAACTCCGGTGCCAACTCGAAGAGACCTACCTAGAGTGCCGCATCAGCTAGGGGTGTCGCAATCTCAAAGAAAGTCACCCTTTCCCTCCATTTGTTCCCGCTATTCTTTCCCGCCATCTTCTTTCCCGCCGTTTTCTTTCCCGCCATCTTCTCTTCTCAACCTATAAAACCCCATCCACACTAAGGTGGGTAAGCAGTCCAGTGTAGTCTCGTCAAGATGTCCGGTTTTTCTTTTGATCGTAGTTTTCACCCTAGTATGTCCCAACGTCTTCCGTGGTTAGCAGGCGATTTCAAGATAGACAATAGGATAGTCCCATGGGACGAACTCCTCAGTAGTGACACCCTACTGAATGAGCTGGGTCACGCATTAACTAGGTGCGGGTGGCCTTCAAGGACCTTTGAGGAGATACGGAAAGAACTTCTCAGGTTGCATGGAAGATGGAAGAAGCAACAGCATAAAAGTGAATCATACCTAAAGTATGCAGCAGAACATACTTTTTTATGGAGTGCCGACAGCGACGACGAAGACGATATCTTCATGCCGAGCACCAAGGCCAAGACTACCGCATCATCGAAGGGCAAGAGTGTTGCATCGACGGAGGATGACGATGATGCCTTAATGTAGTTTTTAAGTTAAGTCCTACCGTTTAATTCAGAAGTACTTGTATCTTAATTATCTGTTGCAGTCTCTTTGCAAATGTAACTCGAATAACAATGCGAATTAATAGCATTGTGTTGTATCTTTATTTGAGATGTACTACTTTAATTTCATAATTCGGATGCATTTTTATTTCCTCATACATAGATGTCTCTTACATACATCGGAAAGTCTGAAACTGCCATAGAGAGATAGAATAGGTTGCACACATAGATAGATGAGTCACCCTACTCGACGACGGCCAGCTGGCCTTTCCCGACGACCGGAAGGCGACAAGCGAATAGGTGCTCGGTGTGGACGAAGACCATGGCCGTACTCCCCCTCGACTTCCTGTGTCTGCGACTCCTGCATAGGTGGTGGAGTCTGCAATCCATATTGAGATCCTGATGCGAAATTGTAGGGCATAAGAATAGGCCTCCTCATAAGTTCCATACAACCGCTGGAATATCTTTTCCTTCGCACGCCTAGCCTTGCTGTAGCTGACAGGGAAGCCAATCTGATCAGCTGCAGTTTTCTGCAAAGCCCTAATACTAATGTTGAGACTTTCCTGCATAATCGTTTCCATCACTCTATGCTGGCGGTGGATGGCGATTGCATAGCTATTTATTGCCTGGTAAGCAGATTTCTTGTCTGGGAAAATCTGCCCAACGTCTAGACTTCCCGCTTCTAGGCCAGAAACAGAGTGAAATTCATTGGTAATGCTCATAACCTGTAAAAACTCAGGGTCCATTGGTGCCGCGACCGCCCTCTGAGGAGGAACAACTTCTTCATCGTCTGAGTCCGAAGAGTCAGAAGAATGACCGTCATCATCATCATCTAGCGCCTCCGGCAATCCCTCCACGTGTTCGCTCAAGTCAACGACCGCAGACCAATATCCTGTGTCATACACTTGTTGGCCGCCTGTCGGTTCCGATGGGCCGGCGCTAGGGGCTGAAGTGATGGCCAACTCGACCTCACCACCGCCGCTACTGCACCCGGCGTCATCAGTGACAGAAATGAACTCCAGATACACCATCGGCTGTCCAAACATAGAGTTCCTGGGATTGCTTGCAAACCTCATGTACGACCCCCACGAATTTTCACCTGTGACCGGCCGCAGAACCCAACGGGCACCCTCAACGACGAAGGCCTCCATTGTCATTTTTTTCCATGCATCGCTGGGCCAACCGCCGCTCGGATGCACCTTCTGACTGCCGCATAACCTACGTTGACCATGTCTCTCACTACAACTGTAGTCGACCCGCACATGGACACATCCACCCCGGAAGGACCGTCGTGTACGACGTCCCCATAGAACACTAACAGATTTTCCATCGTACCTAAAAAATATCCATATTTCCGTTAGAAATAATCGGTTTGTTTCTAAATGTTTTCAAAAAATTCTGAATTTTTTTGTGGATGTTCGTGTTAGTGTCGCAAGCATGCTTGACAATTTTCATGTGAAACGGAGCGGCAGTTTTTCGTCGGTGAAAAAAACAAATTTGGGGTGACATTTTGGGGGTAACATTTGATGTTCAATTTGTTATTAGGCGGGAAAATACACGACGTCCGCCGAAGCAACATTGCATGCATGCATCCATTGGAATCAGCGCCCTCAATTCCCGTCAGCTCGGCTCGCGGCATCAGCAGCGTACAAATCAGTCATACGAATCAGTGATTAAAAAACGACGAAACGACGAAACGAGGCAGCAGGCCGCACAGTGTGGCCGCCTCAAGCCGTGGCGGCAGGGCCCGGCAGGGCCCACCTGCCCTGTCCGTTCTGTTGCGGCTCGGTGATCCGGTTATGCCTCACATGCCGCCTGCCGTCGTGGCGGCAGGGGCTGCCGCCGGGCACCGTGGCGGCAGGTGCCACGTGTCGCCTGGCGCGCCTGCCGCCACGACCGAGGGGGTCCTTTTTGACAATGTATCTCAGAGGGGGTCTTTTCTGGCAATTCCGTTCGTCAGGTGGTCTCTTTCGACAAAAATTCTCCGCTGCGCCCGCGTGAACCCCGATGGCGAGGCTGAGGCGGAGGTGCCACCGAGTGGCCAGGACCGGCGCAAGAAGAGGAGGAAGACAGGGCGCGAAGGTGTGTTACTAGAGTAGGCTCCTTTTTTTTTTTGTTCAATCCATGTGTTCCTGTGGCACCGACTAGTCTGTTGTTCTTCATGCTGTTAAATCCATTTGTTATTGGGGTAGCGACTAGTAATAATTTGGGACGAACTGTTTTGTGTGTGATGTATGTATCCTGCTGCTGGGGCTACATTTTATTTCAGTGCAATCGGCTGAAACTTTCACTGCCACTCAAAGAGAGAAAAGACTGCACCACGCACACGGCACTGACACACCATGCACCTGGAGGAAAAAACGTCTGAGCTTGTGTGTTGTGCTCTTCAGTCCATGAGTCAATCCCTTGTTGTCATTGAACTGTTTTAGTTGGATGTTTAGCTTTTCAGTTTTCCTTTTTAGCCACAACCCAACTCTGTAGTAAGGTGCCGTTGTCTGTCAGTGGAGCCAGCCTCCATGATTTTCCAAAACGAACAAAATTGTCGTTGTTAATTTGGTTCTGAAGTCTGAACTCGTGTGCGTTGGAACTTCAGCGTCTGGTTCGGAGCCTCGAGAAAGAGACGGATACTTGTGTTGTTTTAGCACCTTTCAGCTGAGCTAGAACGTTACTCAAGCTGCTGGATCCCATTGGCTCAGGCAATGGTGAGAGTGAGGACATCTCATCCAGTCAGTCGTCACGTTCCACGAAGATTAGTGTGTAATAATTGCTATGCTTAGTGTGTAATAACTCATACTTTTCCTTTTTTTTAAAACTTATATAATACTCCCTCCATTCACAAATATAAGATGTTCTAACTTTTTTCTAAATAATAGTGTGTTTGTCACCCTATGGACCAGCACCAAAGTACACACGAGCATCAGGAGTGGGTGACATGGACCGAATGACCGGCGTCAGGATTCTACTTCAGAAACTCCAAGCATTTCTCTAGACGTGATCTGCATTTCTAGTTAGTGCCTTCCAGGAAGGAAATGCAAACCAGACTTGTGTATCCGCTCAGTCTTGTGATCATCAGCTCTAGGAAGCGATCTAGCTCTGCATTCAGGCAAATTCGTTGCAGTCCAGTATGTTCCAGCCGCTGCCTGCTCTTCCCGACCTGGAGCAGACAGAGGCTGCTCATGTCACTACCAGCTCACCGAAGCAGAAACACACGCACTTGGGGGCTGTTTGGTTTGAGCCCAAACTAGCCCCACCAAAATTTTGGCATGACCAATGCAAGGGCATGACCAAAATTTTGGCAAGTTGTTGTTGTTTGGATTGTGGCCATTACATCCACCAAATTTTTGGCAAAAGAGACCTTTGTTTGGTTTATGACCAACTAACATAATGATTATACTAGTATTTCGAAAATATTTAGGTGCATCTATTTTATACTAGTACAATCGAGAAGGTATATAGACCCAAAAATTAAATGCAGTCAATGAGAAAAAAGAAGTCGCCAAAAGAACGAAACGCCAGCCCTTGGAGCGGTTAATCTTGTACAACACCATAATGCAGGTACCTTTTTTAAGATAAGTTGCATGCAGTCTCTAATCACCCAGACCCACGTTTATTTTTGAGTGAGGAGCGCCAGTGCCCTGTGATTTGTTATAACTAACAGAATCAGTTCTATCCTACCACTGTACTGCATCCCTTCAAAAGTCAAACCGAGTAGCTCTCTTATCGCATGTAGGGCCCACCAAGAAGGGACTCCAGTCACACGCCAAATTTTTGGCGAAGCTTTTGCTCGCCCTCGTCTCGCCCGCGTGTTGGCGGAATTTACACGGAGGGACGCCCTGGGTACGTTGGCCAGCCAATATTTTGGCAGCAATCCAAACAACCACCAAATCATATGGGCCAGCCAATTTTTTGGTATGGTTACCTTTGGTAGTAATCCAAACAGCCCCTTGGACTAGATACCCAGGCCAAACACGCCGCACCTAGCAACCAAAGAGGATCCCATTGCACTCACATCTCATCCAGTCAGTCGTCACGGTCGCCCAAGATTGCCAAAGTTAACCACTCATTCAGGCAAATCCAATTCAATCCAGTATGTTCCAGCTTCAGTCTCTGCTCTGCTCGACCTGGAGCAGACAGAAGCTGCTGGTGTCACTACCAAGTGTAGAATCAACTTACCAAAGCAGAAGATTGTCAAAAAAGAAGAAAAAAAATCACCAAAGCAGAATCAGACCCCTCGAGGCAGACACCCAGCCAAAGAACACCTCACCTAGCAACCAGACAACACTAAACCTCTGCACTGATTGGGCAGTGGCGCCTGGAGCACTGACGTCCGACAATGCGGCTCGTGGCCTGACGCCAAGTGTCCCGCATCTGTGGGTGCTGAGTCGGATCCACGATATTTTGGCGCGGCTTTTATCCACATCCGAGGAACCAAGGAAAGCGCAAATTGATGCTCTATTTTGCTGGCGTCTTTTGCTTACTTTGTTTGGGTAAAATCTTTTGCTGCTTCTTTTTATTATTGCAAAAATCTTTTGCTTCCTGGTAGGTGCCAGGCAAAACCAGTGGTTGGACTTTTGTTTAAGGTTGAGTGCAACCGCTGAGAATGACATGTCATTGATCAATATAGGCGGCAATAGTATTACGTATCTGACTCTTAGTTGCTCTGGTATTACTATTGTATGCTGATGCAAATTAAGCAAGTTATTCCTTTTTGGTCGATGATGAAGGGGGAACAAACAAGTGTCTGTTGCTTTTCCTGCGAAAACTGGCCACAACATAAGAAATTGCATTCCGTTTAACTTTTCACTTTTTATTAATCTTGCAAGGCTTTTGCCGCGCCCGCGTAGGCGCTGGCGAGGCGGCACGGAGCGGATAGGAGCATCGCAAGAAGAGGAGGAAGGCGGAGCGCTAGGCTGTGTTACTGGAGCACCAGCTTTCTTTTTTCTCAAGTCCATGTGTCACTGCACTTTTGGCTCCGCGTCCACTGGAACTTTTGAAAACTCGCAACAGGCGGCGTTGTGTACGTGTTGTATATCCTGCCGAGACTACAGTTTAGTTCAGTCTACAACCCAACTGTGTAAGATTTCGCTGTCTTGCACTGTAGCCTCCCTGATTTTTTCTATAAAAAAAAAAGAAGTCGGTAATCTTTGGTTCTGAAGTCTGAATTCGTGTGCGTTGGCACTTCTGCGTCTGATATCTCTCTCCCTCTTTTGAAGTCTCGAGAAAGGTGGTGTTGTTTAACACCTTTGAACTGAGCCGAGCTGAGCTAGAACATTACTCAAGCTGCTGGATCCCATTGGCCAATTCAGACATCGGTGGGTGAGGACGAAGCTATTGCCGGTACCTCCGCTGCAGCTGGCCGTGGCCGGCAAGAAGATCCCAACGCAATCACATCTCATCCAGTCAGCCGTCACGCTGCACGAAGATTACCCAAGTCATCCACACAATCCAGGCAAATCCGGAAATGTTCCAGCTTCAGGGCTCCTTTGATTCAAAGGAATTCTATAGGATTTCTGGAGGATTGAAACCCTTAGGAATTTTTTCTATGTTGGCCCTTTGATTCATAAGATTGGATTCCATAGGAATTTTTCCTATGGAATCTTTTGTACTACATTTTATAGGAAATCTAACATGCACTACAACCTCTTTTACAATTCCTTTGTTTTTCATGTGGCATCAAACACTCCTTGCTAATCCTATAGGATTCAAGTTGTCATGCCACTCCAATCCTATACTTTTCCTATTCCTACATTTTCAAAATCCTGCGAATCAAAGAGGCCATCAGTCTGCTCTGCCCGGCCCGGAGCAGACAGAGGATATGCTCATGACACACACTTGGACTAGACACCGCACCTAGCAACCAGACTCTGCATGACTAGACCGAACTCTGCATTAAGGTTTCGTTGTCTTGCAATGGACCCTCCCTAATTTCCTAGAAAAAAACCTGTAGCTGTTTCGTTTGGTTTCTGAAGCCTGATCTCTCTCGAGGCCTCGAGATAATTATGTTGCTTAACGCCTTTCAGCTGAGCTGGTAGTAGAACGTTACTCAAGCTGCTGTATCCCATTGGCTCAGACATTGGTGAGAGTGAGGAGACAGCTATTGCCGACTCGCCGGCACCTCTGCTGCACCTGGCCGTGGCCGGCAAGAGGATCCGATCCCAACGCAATCACATCTCGTCCAGTCAGCCGTCACGTTCCACCAAGATTGCCGAAGCTAACCAGACGATTCCGGCAAATTCGGTTGCAATCCAGTATTTTCCAGCTTCAGTCTGCTCTGCCCGACCTGGGGCAGACAGAAGCTGCTCGTGCCACTACCAAGTCACCATCAACCCAGCGAAGCAGAGTCACACGTAGACCCTCAGGTTGGATCAGACACCCAGCACAGTCAGCAACCAGACGGCTCTAAACCTCCCGGCCAATTACAGCCGCACAAAGGGGTGATAGCCCGGTTGGAAAAAAAAAAAAATTACAGCCGCACAATCATCAACGGCCTAAACGCCAAGCTGCGCCGGTTATTTGCTGACGCCTCCAGGCCGGCCGCCAGGTGTACCGGCCCTGTGCGTGCTGACTCGGATCCACGATATTTAGGCCCGGTTTTATCTGTTCCGAGGGGACTCAGAAAAGCGCAAGTTGATACTCCCTCCGTTCCAAAATATAGTGCGCCCGCGCTTCCCGATGTTCAGCTTTGACCATAAATTTAACCAACGAGACCGACTGCGGCGGAAGCAAAAATTATATAATTGAAAACTTCTTTCGAATACGAATTCACTGGTATAATTTTTGCTCCCGCCGCAGTCAGTCTCGTTGGTTAAATTTATGGTCAAAGTTGAAGCAGGGGAACCGAGGACGCACTATATTTTGGAACGGAGGGAGTATTTCTGTGGGGGGAGCGAAAGGGAAATGGCAACTTGCTGGCGGCTTTTGCCTCCTGGCAGGGCCAGACAAAACACAATGTGGTTGGCTGGACTTTTGTGTCCAGGTGGAGTGCAACTGCAGAGAATGACATGGCATTAATCTAAGCCGCCAAGTGTATTATTATATGACACATTTAGCTGCTGATGCAAATTAAGTAGAATTTTTTTCTTGGTTGATGCAAGGGGAACAAACTATGGTTTCTTTGGTTGCCAAAACTGGCCACGGAGCATAGTGCTCCCTCTGTTTCTAAGAAATTGACGCATGCATTTTTTTCTCCTATTTACCGTGAAAGAACGCCGCCAAAGCAGAAAATCAGAAAATCGCAGTTCGCAGCATTTTTGCGGGGCTTGCGTGCGTCCCTGTGTGCCATCCGTTATGAAAATGAGTGGATTATGCCGTTGCGATTGAGGAGAGATTAGTTTTCGCATATGCTTAGTTAGGGATTAAACAGACGGGTGTCAATTCTTTACTTCGTCCCTAGGTCCTCACGAAGAAAATTTCATGCATTTCTTTCGAATATGGAGGGAGTAGACTGTGTTCCATTTCATTCCTTGATTTTTTTCCCCTTTGTTTTGTTTAGTTCTTGGTATGATGTAGGGTCAGAAAAATTCCTTGCTCTTTATTCCCCAACTATATAAAAAGAGTGCATCATGCTTGGCTAGATTGGATTCACAAATTAGGTGGCCGCTCGGACCGAAAGGCAGCAATCAAGATTGGCTAGCCGTATAAACAAACAGCAAAGGATGTCGCATGCTTTCTTTACACCAAGGCAACAGAAATGGTGGTTTCATTAGATTCTCGGTTCATCGTATTTTAGCTGGCAAACTTAATTATTTTCATGATAGATAGTAGAAAAGTAGGGATCCCATCCCAGCTCTTAACGGCTAACAATACTGGATTACACTTTGGGAGCTAGCAAAGGTCACGACTGCTTGATTAATAGTTTAGTTCCGCCGAGGGCTTCATTGGTTGGGCATCTCGTTATAAACAGAGTATCGGAAGCGGCAAAGCTGGCAACAAACGATTATTGGGAAATTCTTTATCGGGTTTGAACCTCAAATTTGGATTATTTCTCCCTTGTTTCTTTTAGTCATTCCGGGGGACATGGCTTGAAAAAACTATGATACAAGTTGTTGAAAGCTAAGGTTTGGGGATTGTGCTAAAATTATACCAAGTAGTTGAAAAATGTGGTTTATTTTCGTAATAAAAGCAGAAAGCTCGGTGAAAATGGGCATTGATCAATTGGCTAGTGGCATGCGTTTGATCCTTGGCTCCATTGGGTGTGTGTGTGTGTGCCTATATTACTTCTTAACAAAATACCATAGGGTCTAGTCCATGTTGCCCTTTTTTTTTTTGAAAGCTTAGTGATTTTTTATTGTATTTTTTCCTACAAGTGCATTCCATACTCTTACAACCATCTTTTTTTTCTTGAAAGTTTGTCCAAACTTAATTGGTACTTCATTCTATTTTCGTGGTTTTGCTCGAATATGCTTTCAACGGCGTCAGGATTCACCGATGAAGATGGGTGTGCTTGGAGACAAGGATTAAAGGGTGGGGCGGAAAGGGTAAGGTTTTGGTGCCCTGGTGTGCATACAACGGCTAAAGAGTGGTGGGTTACACTGTTAGAAACATGATCATTTCTGCGAGTGGATGTGAACTAGTAGAGGGAATTTCCAAATATTCGGTAATTTTGCCTAGTACCAAAAAAAATCTATCTTGAAATTTCAGACCATACTCGTATTAAATTCAGTTCTTAGTCAAACATGGTCATAATTTGATAAACTTTCTTCAATTGCATTTGGAATCTGTTTCCGAAATCGTAAACACTGAACCCCCCTGACCCAGACTGTTCCACTCCAATGTAGCAGCGGTACAGCACCAGTGGTGTGTCGCAATCCAAAACCGTATATGACGTTTGGTTTTAACTTTTGAAAGGGGTTTTAGTGACAGAAGAAAGCGAGAAAGTCGCCCGCGAGGATAATAAATTGGTCCATTCCGGGCACCCCGCGCTTCCCCTTCCCGCATTCTTCGCCTCCGGCCTCTGCTCGCTCTCCCGTTTTCGCGACGCACGAGCACCACGAGCGCGTTCGAGCATCGAACAAATTCCAGCACCCTGGCTCGGACCAACCCGATTCTCCGCATCTGATTCCTTCTCCCTCGTGCGAAACCGTCCACAAGTTCCGGCCTGCTTGTTCTTGGCGCGCTGCCTAGCTATTTGGCAGTACGAGCTCGATCACCGGAGCTACCTGCCGCACTGGAACCAAACGCGGCATTCCTCGCGTCGCGGAGCCTGGCATAGGCAGCATGGGAGCGGGCGCATCGGACCTCGCGGCACCGGTGGAGGCGGCGGGGTCCGGGCTGGGCGACATGCCGGAGCTCTGCGCGGCGGAGGTGCTGCTCCGGCTGGGCGCGCCGGACATATGCCGGCTCGCGCGGCTCAACCGCGCGTTCCGCAGCGCCGCGGCGGCGGACTTCGTGTGGGAGGCCAAGCTGCCGGAGAACTACGGGTACCTCATGGGCTTCGTTCGTGGCAGCGAGGAGGAGCGAGGGAAGAGGAGCGCCGTGGGGAAGAAGGAGGTCTACGCGAGGCTCGCCAAGGCCGTGCGGTTTGACGATGGCAAAAGGGTGAGCTTTTTCTTCCTTAATCATCCTCTGTGTGTGGATTAATATTTCATTTTGATTTACAGTGTTCTTCCAACTGTTTTGTGGGACTGAACTGGAATTTTGAGAGACCGTTGGAAATCTGAACTCTAGATATTTTTGGTTAAAAAAAACTGTAGAAATTTCAATTAAGGATGATGACTCCCAAGAGCTCTTATCGACGGACCTGTTTAAAAAACGTACAGGTGTTCTGAATTTGTTCATACTTTCCCTATGTTTTGACTATTAGTATGTTTGGTTATCTCAACTGATGCCAGAATTTTAAAGGAAATTCTATATATATCTTGACCAAATTTAATTTGATATGAGCATACAGCTGCTTTAGTAATTTGGGGTTAAAGTTCCGGACCTGTTTTACAAGAAACTGAGAAAAAGCAAGAAACTATGAGGTGTAAGGAAATCATGATAGGCTCGTTTTAAAAGTTCCCATGCTTGTGTTATGTCACCATAAACTAATGCAAAATCTGTCGTGCACGAAAAACCTTAATCTCTTCTTTGAGAATGCTTTTTATAATCGATTTCTTACACTCGTGTATCTCTGTTTCTTGTTTTTTTATTATTCTTGTTTTGACGAAGAACACTCCTCTGTTTGCCGGCAGGAATTCTGGTTGGAGAAGAGCACCGGCATGGTTTGTATGGCATTATCATCGAAAGCGCTGGTGATAACGGGGATCGATGACAGGAGATATTGGGTTCACATGCCAAACACAGAGTCTAGGTAATTTTGAATTCAGATCTTGCTTCCAGTCATAGGCTTAGTACTACTGTTTTTCATCTTTTGTTTTGTCTATACCACTAATTGTTTTGAGTGCCACACATCTCTACCTTGTTTAATTTGTATTAGAAGAATGAAAATATCTACCATTATCTTTATGTAAATGAAATATCTACCGTTGCCGTTGATAATGCCAAAAAAGTGAAACAAAGTGTAGCTTTCATCCATTTTTGACAAATTTGTATTGCTTAAAACACGGTTGCCAGCTCGCATATCGATGATGTACTCATGGACGATGGCAAAAATTGACAGGAGATAGTTTGGTTGAGTACAGATTTTTTCGAGAGAGCTAGAATTTTTCAAATATACTTTTTTGGAGTACTGAAATATCAAATATCGTGTCAACCCTTACGTCCCTTTCTTTTGAAATCTTCATCAGATCATGCAACCAACAAATCTTTGAATACGACCAACAAATCGTTGTATATATAATTCTACTATTTCTCTTGATGATTATTTGGTCAGATTGTTACACAAAGAAACTAGGAGTCATCCTGAAGGAAATCTGAACCTTTCTTTCTCTGCCCGCCCCTGCAGGTTCCACTCCGTGGCGTACCTGCAGCAAATCTGGTGGTTCGAGGTGGTCGGGGAGATCGACTTCCGCTTCCCGGCGGGGACCTACAGCCTCTACTTCAGGCTCCACCTCGGGAAGCCCTCTTCCAGGCACTCCGGCCGCCGCGGCTGCGGCTCCGAGAAGGCCACCGGCAACGGCATCCACGGCTGGGACAGGAAGCCCGTGCGGTTCCAGCTATCGACGTCGGACGGCCAGAACGCCGTGTCGCAGCGCTACCTGGACGACCAGCCGGGGAGCTGGGCGCTGTACCACGCCGGCGACTTCGTGGTCGCCCCGGACACGGAGGAGCACGGGCGGCCGGTGAGGGTCAAGTTCTCAATGGCGCAGATCGACTGCACTCACACCAAGGGCGGCCTCTGCGTCGACTCCGTGCTCGTGTACCCCAGGGGATTTCGGACAGAGAGAGTGGTTGATGCTCAGACGTGACTAGTGAGTGAGTAGTGAGATTAGTTTGTGCGCCTGATCGTGTTCGTTTTGTACTGTAAACAGCTAGAGAAATATGTGAAGCAGTAGGTCGTGAGCGTCAGTGCTAGCTTGAGATTACCGACTGGTTTGATGTGTTTTTTTTTTTTTTTAAACGCGGTCCCTTAGGGCCCGATTCATTAAAAAAGGTCGAAGAGAGTTGCCCAGTTAATTAACGGAAAACCGGGCGAAAACCGTCACAACACGCCCGCAAAAACAAGGCAGGGCGATCTGGCAACCCACACAAGAACGCACACACGCCGTCAAGGAGAAAAGCGCTGTCGAGGTTGCAATCCGGTGTCATCGTCATCACACCTCCGCGAGGGCGAGTCCGACTCCACCATCAACGACCACCGATGTAGCCCTCACCGCTCAAGCGCCGAGGCCTGCGCCGGCTGATGCCAAACAGTCCACCACACGCGCCGACGACCAGGCAGCTCCGACTTTGTCGACGAGCATTGCAGGGGAAAAGCACTGGGCCTGCGCCGAGCCGGCACCGGAACCGAACACCCGTCTCGTGTCATCGTCACCGCGGAGACACCTCCTCTGCAGCTCCGACTTCAGGAAGACAAGCGAGGCACGGCAGCCCCTCGAACACGCCGGATGAGACCGACTACCAAAGCTCAGCAGGAGCCCAACTCCGCCCGAAGCCGCCATCGTTGCCACACAAGAAGTCGCGCAACATCACCATTGCCGGACGGACACCTGCCGACCGCAATGCCGCGAGCGTCCAGCCCATGGAGCGCGCAAACGGGATCCAATGCTCTTCAAGACGACGCCCCAAAGAAGGAAGTGACGATGCCGACGCCGTCGCCCGACCCGACAGGGCCTTAGGCTTTCACGCGAAGAGCTTGATCCGGAAGTAGATGATGCACATGAACACAACGGCTCCTCCAAGAAGAAAAGCGACGCCCACGGGCGCCGCCACCGCCGGCCAGCAAACACCGGTAAGGCTTTCGCCTGTAGCAGTACACACCATCACTTCCACGCAGCCGGCCAAGGCCGACAAGCACCTCCGGTGACCCGCACACCCCTGCCGCAGCGGCCGCGCCACCACCACGCAGGGCCACCTCTTTCCTCGAAGCCCGAGTGGAGCCAGAACCAGCAGATCTGGCGCCCACCTCGCGCTGCACCGCAACGCAGCCACAGGGCCTCCTTGCAACACCGGAGCCGGGGGGGAGGGCTGCCACACCGTCCCGAAACCCGCTGGGACGAGCTGCCGGGTCAATCCCGAATGAAACTCGCAGCCCCAGCCGCACTGCCCAGCCACATCACGCCGCCAGCCGGAGACCAAGCTGGCACGGCCGCCCACCACCGTGGAAAGCCGGATCCGGTCACCGCCGCCCAGATCTGGCTGGCCGCCGCCGTCGGACCGCAGATGGGCTCGCCAGATGCCTGCCCGATGCCGAACACGAGGAGAACGCCGAACCGCTGGAGAAGAAGGGGGGCGCCACCCAGCCCCGACTCGCCGGAGGAGAGCGCCGGCGGAAGCCCACCGATCCCCCGCAACCACACAGAGCAGCCGAGAGGCCCGAGCCTCCCCCTTTGAGAGCCGCCACCTGCCAGGCGAGAAGAGCGCCCGCGCCGCCGCCGTCCGCCACGCGGGCTTAGCTCGGCGGCATCCTCCGGCGACGGCGGCGGGAAGGGGAGGGGCGAGGAGGGTGGCCGGCAGCGCGGTGATTGACTTCCGCCCGTGTCGCCCGAGAGGCGACGCGGGGGACGGGGGACGGTTCCCACGGGTTTGATGTGTTTCCATATTGAAGGTGAAGCTCTACATTCCTACAAATCATGGCTGTTCAAATTTCGTAAACACTTATTCTAAATTTCATGAGCATTTTTCAAAGTGCACAAACATATTTTTTATAACATGTGAAACAATTTAAATACCATGGATATTTTTTCAAATACCTTTTTGAAATTACCTAAACATTTTAGTTATTTTTCAAACAAAACTGAAATAAAAATGAATCCAGCCATCTTGTGCCAATGAACCGGCCCTATATGTAAGGTAGCGGGAGTTTTATTTTATTTTATTTTATTTTATTTTTGTACAAGGGAGTTTTATTTTTTGACCGAGTTCATTTTGTACTGTAAACAGAGAGAGACCAGAGAAATACATGATCATAGTTTTTTTTGGCAAACCGTTTTCGTACAGTTTTCCTGATTTTAGTTTTTGTTCTTTTCCCTTTTTTTCAGTTTTCCTTATTTAGCTTTTATATTTTGGTGTATAATTTACCTTTTTCCTTTTTGGTAAATTTCAAATATTTTCCCTTTACTCTTTTATTTTCCCAGTTTTATTTGTAACTAATCAATATGTATAAACCTTTTTCGATAAATACCATGTTTTTTTTTCAAAAAACACGTCAACATTTTTTAGCTTTCACGAACCTATTTTAAATTTCATGTTTTATTTTGCAAATACGTGAATATTTATGGTAAATACATGAATACTTAATTGTAGGAAGTTAAAAAAATGTATGAACATTTTTTAAAAAGTGTGAACACTTTTTGAAATTCAATGAACACTTCTTGTATATTTCATGAACATTTTTCCAAAATGCACGAACATATTTTTAAAATATGTGAAGATATTTAAATGTGATGGAAAATTTTAAAATACATTTCTAAGTTACCTGAACAATTATTTGTTTTAAAAATAAAATTGAAATTATAGAATAATACAAATAAAAGGGGGAAAATCTTGCCAACTTGTGCTAATGGGTCGGCCCTATATATAATGTAGCTTGATCGAGTTCATTTTGTACTGTAAAACAGAGAGGGCCGAGAGAAATGTAGATCATAGGGTTGTCTAAAAAACATGTTGATCGTAGGTTAACAGTTCTAGCTTGTGATTATCGACTGGTTTGATGTCTTTCCATATTGGAAGTGAAGTTTCACATTCCTAATGTTAGCACAAATCACGGATAGGAGTAGTGCAATAGTATTAGATTACACAGTCACAAATATAACTCCGGAAAAAAAATGATCTTACACAAAGATAGACCAAACGGCCAACTTACAGCACATCAAACTGGAAGTCTCCAGTAAAAAGAAATACAAAAGTACGAAAACGAACATGTGAAAAATAAGCAATATTTAAAATACTCTGAGAAGTTCTCCCTCCATCCCATAATATAAAATGTTATTACATCCAATTTGTTGGACATAGGGAGTATTATATATGGCGCTACTTCTTCGAGTTTGTCTTCCGGGCTTCGATCCTTCTCGAGTTCGTCCGTCTGGATGTAGTCGACAGAGCTCCGGCGTAGATTCCCGCCGTCTCTTTGGGGCGGTGAGGTTAGGGTTTCTCGTCTTGTGGCGAGATTTGGTGTCGGGTGCTTCAGATCTATGCAAGGGTTCAACGGCGACGACTGCGGCTTTAGGGCGCTCGCCCTTAAGGGCACGTGTACGAAGACTTCCCGGCTGTCTTCGGCAAGGTCAAGCCGGCTCCGGTAGGGGAGCGGCGATAGCGGCGCGTCGACGGCTCGTTCTGGCGGCAGTAGTGGTTGTTTGGGGGTCTTGGAATCTCAATGTAATTTTTATTATGTTCGACATGTTTTGTACTTCTGCTGAAATTTGATAATAGATCGGGATCATTTTTACAAAAAAAAAGAAAAGAGAAAAAAAATGAATACTTTGTGTCCTTGCTTTATGGAAAAGTGTTTAAATCAACCGGCTGATTAAAGACATGCATCCGCCGCCTTCCTGTCCAACCACGTGTCCATGGAGACCACGTGGGCGACTTCCTTTGCGAGCTGCTCCCCTGGCGCAGGTGCAGGCCCATCACTCCACTGCTTTTCTTTTGCCTGGCGCATATGTATGCATCCGCTGCGGCCCGCCGTGTCACACTGAGCGAAAGCAGTACTAAGTACCGTGTTTTTGGAGTGTTTGCTAGAAGTACACCGTAAGTGTTTTCTCCTTTGGTAGCTCATTACGCTATATGGACAATATTTTATTTTTTAATATTTTTGCTGCGATCAAATGAAAGTTTATTGCATAGGAAAGTCGGCCATGACGAGGCTACATGGACGCCTCGTGTTGCAATTCATTCGTTTACGTTTCAAGGCTAGTCAAAACTGGATGCGCTACGCTGCAATCGGGGCGCTTGACCCTCCAAGTTTGACCGCTGCATTTTTTTTGCTGCAGAGTGTATGGGTGACGCTGCAAAGCCGACATGGGTTGCTGCAAGCTGGATGTGTGATGTTACAAGTCCGACCACCACTATTTATTTTCTTCTGCTGCAATGTCATACTATCGTGCTACAAAAATCAGCGACGTTGCAAGGCTGGTCGATGTTGCTGCAAGCTGGATGCAACGATGCGGCAAGCATACCAAAAAAGTGGGAAATACTCGCGCTCAGCCGGCTGGTATCTAGGCGCGCGTCGATCGCCTCCATGACCATCGGATCAACCTTTCATCGTGCGACGTGCAACAACCACCGACCACACACGCGTGCTCTGCAACGTCAGCCGTGTTGTGTATCGACCAGGTCGAGGCACGGCCGATAAGTGTTTGCAACACGAGCGCAACATGGGTCATGTTGCAAACCCTGAGGAAATCATGGACCATGTTGCAAATAGTGGGTCGCATATGAGTCTTGTCGCAAAACCCCGAACGCAACATGGATCATGTTGCAAACGATGGGTCGCAATTGAGGCACGATGAAAGCGAGCACAACATGGGCGATGTTGCAAACCCCTGAGGCACATTCCAACACGAGCGCAACATGGGTCATTTTGCAGACGGTGGGTCACAACTGAGGCACATTGCAATGCGAGCACAACATGACTCATGTTGCAATCCCCCCGAGCGCAACATGTGTGGCGACCGATGTTGTTACGATGACGGTCGGAGGTGTTGCGATGTTGTTGCAAAGTGGGTACGTGAGGGATGTTGCTACCAGGTTGCTTGTTGGAAGGCGTACGGGCGAGCCGAAGGCAATGTTGGGACTGCCCGATGCGCCCGATATACGATTGGCGACCCGACTAAATTTTGATACCTAAAGTTTAGGGAGCGACATAATATTTGGCGATAGAAATTGTTGCAAAAATGGACAGACTGATTTAATGTCGTGAGCTCATGCAAGCAGCTAGCCATGGTGCAATTTGTACTTTGTTTGCCGATGGCATAGTACAGCAGCGCTAGTAAAAGTATGCCACCGTAGAACCTCGTGACTTCCTAAGGCCATCTGCGTTGTCCTCACTTTGCTACTGCATGTGGTGGTGACTGGTGAGGCCAGCTGCGTGGTCCTCCCTTTGCCACTGCATGTGGTGAAACGATGTGTGTGAAAGAGATTTGTGGGGCCAAAGCACGTGATTCGCGCGTTCACATACCCATGCGAGACAAATATCTGACGGTTCAGCCAACCTCATCGCTCGGCCTCCGAAGCGGCTTAAAACTCGCAAACATCAATCGGTTGATTTGTAGTAGCCACCCCTATTTAACACGGGAAACCAGAGATGCCCTTGAAAAGTTGCCAACTTGCCTTCGCTTGGATTCAAAGGCCTAGCATGGCATATTGCACATGCATTGCCAGCAGAGGCCTTCACACTCGCCACCCAAGGTGAACCCCTCGGTGATGCACATGTTGGTGCAGCTGCTATCGAGCATTCACACACGTTGAACGAGGTGCTCACCGTCTTGCACTCCGCCGTCTACACCGGCGCATGTAGGGTAACGCAGCGGAAAACAAAAAATTTCCAACCTACGCACCAGCCCAGGACCACTATGGAGACTGCATACAAGGTTTGATCATTTTCGTTACCGACTCGTAGCGCAGCGGAAGTAGAGTCGATGACGAACGGCGGTGTAGATCCCCACAGCTAGGATTTTACAACTTCCCAACCGCGAGGATGTATACCCTCATCTGCCCCGCGGACAGCCCTCCGGGAGGCGGTCGCACAGTCCCCCGGACGGTGTCGCGGACAGCCCTTCGGGAGGACCTCCGAAACTCGGACTGTCACTCGGACAGCCCTTCGGGAGGACCTCCAAAACTCGGACGGTCACACGGACAGCCCTTCGGGAGGCACTCTCGAACTAAGACCGAAACTACGATCTCTCTACAGAGTTGCACACATACGGTGTCATCTATCCGGCAGGGCTTCGCCGTCCAGAACTAGTTCCTGCCGGAACCCAGACAGCCTTTCGGCTCTACGAAACTATTTCGCTGGGAGGGAGAGAGAATGCCAGATCATGCATGGCTTGTGTATGAGAGTAAGGATGTGTCAGATGGCAGCCCACTCACCTCCTATTTATAGGAAACCCAAGGGGTAGGGTGGTTTTACAAGAAAACCCAAAACCCACATGGAAAGGAGTCCTTCCCAAGGGCCTAATGGTGAAACAAAGGAACAAGTGGGGGCTCCATGGAGGAGCCCCATTGTGGCCGGCCACCATCTCTTGGGGGCCCCCCCAAGGGGGTTTCTTAGCCCCCAAGCCTTCTAGAAACCTTTTGGGAAAATATCCCAAAAGGCACTTTTCCAAAAATATCCAAAAAGCACTTTCACTATTCACGACGACATTTTTCAGCGTCTGATCGAACTGAAAATATTCATGTGGGCTTAGAACAATTCCAGTACCCACCAAAATAAATTTCAACGCGAGCCGGAACAATTCCGGTTTAGTGATTTTCATCTGCGAAAAGCATCTGAAGCGGTTTCGGCAGCTCCGGAACATTTCCGGTTTTTATCCCGGAAAATTCCAAAAAGTTTCCAGAACGATTCTGGCATCTTCCAAGAATTATCAGGCATGTGCCAAAACCAATTTGACTTTATGGTATCCTCTGAAACAACTTTTCAGTTTCACCGGAACTCATCCGGTGACCTCTCTCTTCGGAACTTTTCCGTTGACCGAAACTTTTCCGGCGTCCGAAACTTTTCGGTGATTTTCTCTCAGACTCCCTGTCTAGCATTCAACAGATAGATGACCCTTAAGCGTGTGACCCTATAGGTTCGGTGAAGTATAGACATGACCCGGAACCCCTTCCGATCAATGATCAACATCGGAGCCGTGGACACCCATATTGACCCCTATACCCACACGAATGAATATTCGAATGAACCTCCAGTTGCCGTGTGCTATTCCTGTTGCTTCGCGATATGTTACAAATACCCGAGGTGAGACATGTTGGCATCCCCGTGGATCAACACCTTGTCCACTATGCCAGTTACCTCGTTACCGGTATTGTTCTCTTTTCTCGTTCCCGTGTTCCGGCATCCCCGTGATCAAATCACAAAGTGTCTGGCCAGACGATGATGGATACCGTAACACCGAGAGGGCCCAGAGATATCTCTCCATCGTCGGAGGAGCAAATCCCAATCTTGAGCTATCAAGTTACTTGACATACTTTTCCATGAACCCGTAAGCCGCCGTAATAGCCACCCATTTACGGATGACGTTTAACAAACCCCAAAGTTCATGAAGCAAGCATGAAGAAACTCGATACTCTCATGGTCTAAGGAATCATGCAAACATTAACCATCTCTGTGTTATTAACCATTAACTTATGACGAATGTATCTCATAGCATAACATCAATTCGGGTCGATTCAACACAAGTGTTCTACCAACATTGCGCCCTCAAAATTGCCGGCATAGCCATGCCCATGATCAGGAAAACAGGATCATCATGCAATACTTGAGCTAGTCTTAGAGGCCAGACTAGGAATACATTTTACCGTTTATTATTCCACACGTGCAAATGAGTCTTCCTCCGAGCCTCGTTTTATTTGTAGACTCGAGAATCATTGCAGTTATAGCATGGAACATAAACATAATTATGAACAGGGAGATAAATAACATTTATTATTGCCTCTAGGGCATATCTCCTACAGCGCAACCTCTAGATCAAACTAGCACAACCACACATTGGCAAAATATGTTAAATATATAAAAAATGTCACTATATAGAACAGGAAAAAAGAGGAGAGAGTCCCGTGGTCACGATGAGCAAAGTGAGGACGGCGAGGGTCATGAAGAATTTGCCCTGGGAACCAATGGTATATAAGTCGTATGTACACTTCTTGTCGATAAGCCGATGATGCGCCAAAATCCTCTTGCAAAGTTTTATATAAGAGATAAACATGCATGCATGGCACCACGGAGAAGCACAAAATCATCTCATGTTGTGATGTTATATATAGCCAGCTAAAATATTATGGCCAGTCACAAGCTGATATATGTTGTGATGTGAGTCTACATATTTTTAAAGGTTTACGTTGTTCGTACGTGAAAAGGTATATTACAAAAAGTACGTAGCAAATGATATATTTTTTTCACAAAACTCGTATTGGGGTATCTTAGAATATTTAATGAAGTATATTGAGAATGATAAAGAGATATAATCAATGTGTATACGAGGTAATATTGAAGATGGGAGTACATACTCCTAGGAGTACAGAAAAGTAGTCTACACACACACACACACACACACACACACACACACACGTGTGTGTGTTGCTTCAAAGTTAGACCCTTGTCAATCCGATGTTAGCAGACTAGTAATTTGGTTCTCATTTGTGTCACAAATGTATTTCTCAAAATAACCTAGAGACAAAATAAGTTTTTTTTAGTAAAATGGCACCCCCCCAACCATTAGAGATTCTTACAAGCACATCAACTAGGATCAGCGTACCAAAGACACTAAACTACTGCAACATAACATCACAACAACATATAGCAAGAGCCTGGGACAAAGTCCACCTCTAGCCATACTAGATATAGGAATGCCACAAAGTGACTCCATATTACATTGGTTTTAAAGGGAGAAAATGCAGGAAAAAACACACAACAAACGTATAAACATGACCCCAAAAGTAGAGGTTGCTCAACACGGAGATAGCAGATAAAGATCTGCATGCATCCTTCTTGACAACCACTTGCAATCTACAAAACTCCAAGGCACCATTCTTTAGTAGCATGGATGATCTCACTTGTTACCCGCTCGAATAGCCTTCCCCCACATCAGTTTCCTTTGCTTTTCCTGGTTTCTCTGTAAGATAGCCCAGGTGATTAAGGAACATGCTGTATGAAGAATCACCGAAGGATCAAGCACCCTCCTACATTCAAAACAAATTTCGTTTCTACAATTCCAAATAGACCATATCATAGTAGAAATGCCAATAGAAAGCATCATCTTTTCTCTTTACCATATTGATGAAGCCAATAAGTAAACAAAGTGCTCATGTTAGCAATAGGTAATTTCAAATTGAAAGTGCACTGTACCAGTCTCCACATGAACTTAGCAACTGAACAATGCAAAAAGGTGATCAACCGACCCCTCTTTGCCACAAAGCACGATTTTTATTTCCAATCCAACCTCTTTTCAAAAGATTGTCTTTTTTGAGAATACTGTTACACAAAGTAAGCCACAAGAAAACCTTAATTTTGGTGGAAATTTAAGCTACCACAAGAATTTGAAAGAAAATTGTATATCATTCAGAATCAAATTACAAAATGACTTTACAGTATTTTTGTCTTTACTTTTGAGAAAAATTAAGTACTCGAACGAGCATGCATTTCCGACCGGCATAATATAATACTTACCGAATTCATAAAACCTTGGAAATTTACAAGTGGCTCAATATATAGATCTTGTAAAAGGTGCAACAACTACGTCTATGTAAGTGCATCTAGTGCCACCCCTTGTTGGTTTTGGAGTATTGAAGACAAACTTGGTTGTGGGACTAATGTGTTTGTGAGATTCACAGGAGAACACAGGTAGAAGTCCCTATTGATTCGGTTTACCCATCGAAGATGACCCCTAAAAATGTATGAAGACATTGAAGATAATAGTGATTCACGAAAACATTCGTGCTGAAGATAATGGTTCATGAAGACATTCATCGAAGATAATGAAGCTTGAAGACATAGTCTTTTGGTAGTTTCATTTTCTTATTTCTTGAGTCATAGGAACCACCGAACTGTCAAGTGGGGTCGAGATAAACGAAGTCAGAAATTGACGTGATGCTCAACCTAAAATCCTATGTCTTCAAGCGAAGACAAATGAGAGAAAATCTCTTCTAGAGTTGGTTGAGTCAGCTTTGCTTGTAGCCCAAGTAAAGTTGCCGCGTGGGTTTAAATTCCGACCGTTGGACACGTGTCAGTTCCTAAATGACCAAGGGTCATTTCGGACATATCACGTCGGGTTGCCCCTGGCTATAAATAGCCACCCCCTTCCACCATAAGTTGGTGGCTGCTTTGAGTTAGTGCACGGCTTTTGTCATTTGAGAGCAACCCACCTCGAAGCCTTTGAGAGAGAAACCTTGCGAGGACAAAACCCAAAACACCCAGAGCCCAAAGTGATTGAGCATCACTGAAGACATTCTGTTCTAAGTGAACTGAAGACTTATTACACTTGAAGACTGTGATCTTCCAGTCGGTTAGGCGTCGCGTTCTGAGCATCCAAGAGTCATTGTGGATTGCCGGTGAACGAAGTCTGTGAAGGTTTGGAAGTCTACCTTGAAGACTTACCAGAGTGATTGGGCGAGGTCTAAGTGACCTTAGCTCAAGGGGAATAAGGTGAAGACGTGGTCTTCTGAGTTCAATCTCAGGCTCCCTAACCAGACGTACAACTGTCACAGCAGTTGGAACTGGTCAAACAAATCATTGTCTTCCCCGAGCTCCTGGTTCTATCCTTCCTCTTCCTTACTTACTGTTTTGAACTGTGAAGCCTTGGTATGCTCGTTTGTGTTTGAAGATATTCACTGAAGCCATTCATCTGTTTACTCATTTATCTTCATGCTTCTTGTGTTTATGTTCAACGCATGCTTGTATGTATGATGTCTATGCTTGTCATATTCGTTCATCTTATTGATAGGCTCTGCTAGTTCTCATCCTGCTTCTGCTTTCTTCGAAGATATTGCCTGTTTTCGAAGTCTTTCATAAAAATCGCCTATTCACCCCCCTCTAGTCGATAACTATCACTTTCAATTGGTATCAGAGCGAGGTGCTCCCTTGTTCTGTGTGATTCGGTTTAACCACCTGGAGTTTAAGCTATGTTGACTGCAGGGATAATCAAAGTTTCCGCTGCGTGCCCCGTCTTCGATGGCACTGACTATCCCTACTGGAAGAATAAGATGCGCATGCATCTTGAAGCCATTGACAACGACCTCTGGTATGTCGTCAGGATGGGCGTCCCCAAGGTCGGTGAAGGTGTCACCGCTGCTGACGTGAAGAGGTTCGCGCAATTGGACTCCACCGCCAAGAACATCATCTGTGGTCATCTGACCAAAGGACAGTATGGACGTGTGAGTGCTTTGGAGTCTGCGAAGCTTGTCTGGGACTAGCTTTCCAAGGTCAACGAGGGCGTCTCATCACAACGGGACTCCCGAATCGATGTTCTTCGCAATCTCTTCAATCGCTTCAAAAGGCTCGAGAATGAAAATGTCCAGCTCACCTTCGATCGTCTCACTGATATCACCAATGAGCTTCATGCTCTTGGCGCCACTGACATCACCAAGCATGAAGTTGTGAAGAAGCTACCGAGGTCTCTGGACAGTTCCTTTGACACCCTATCACTGTTGATCCAAGAGTGCCCCGACTTCAAGCAATTGGATCCTGCCGATATACTTGAGAGGCTCAATACACATGAATTCCAGCTATCTGAGAAGAGAGATATCTATGGTTCTAGCTATGGACGATCGCGTGCTTTGAAAGCAAAGGCTGTATCTTCGTCTGAAGACTCTGACTGCTGTTCTGATAGTGCTGAAGACATTGGTAGAGAGCTCGCAATGCTTGTGAAGAAGTTCCAGAAGTTCACCAAGAAGAACCGTTTTGGAAAGTCTTCAAAGTATAACTCCAAGAAAGATGAGGCTTCCACTCGTGACTACAAGAAGAGAACTTGCCACAAATGCAAGAGATCAGGTCACTACATCGCTGATTGTCCTCAATGGGAGAAGGAATCAAAGAAGAAGAAGAGCAAGGATTATGACTCTGATGACAAGAAGAAGAAGAAGAAACAATCAAAGTCTTCATCGCGCAAATCAAGTTCTTCTAGCAAAGCTCGTGCATTTATTGGCAAGGAGATGGATTCAGAGGAGGAATCTGATACTGAGGAGGTAGTGGAGGAGTCAGAGGAAGAGTTAGACTCAGGCGTGGCAAGCCTGGCTTTGGCTTCAGCGTTCGTCGCCAAGTCCATCTTCAGCACTGAAGACAATGGTCACGTCACCGACACTGTGGACGACGACCCTGATCCTGCCTACTGCTTCATGGCAAGAGGCGCTAAGGTAACTTCACGCGCTGCCTACTTTGAAACCTCAAGTGAAGATGACTCTGAATGTGAATCCAAACCTAGCTATAAGACACTTGCTAAAATTGCAACTGAGCAACAAACTGCTATGGAAAAGATTCAAAAACTGCTAGACAAAAGCGATGATCTGTTGGACGAGGAAATGAATCGAAGTCAATCCTTAATTGAAGACATAAAAGATCTTCAAGTGAAGTATGAAGAGCTCCTAAGTCATCATGATACCCTCTCATCTGATCACGAGAAACTCTCCTATGAATATCTTCAAAGGAAGCAAGAGCTTGAGAAGCTGAGAGCGTCTCATGATGATCTTCAGACTGAAAACGATTCACTACTCGCTCAACAGATCAGTACCGCTCAGGATGAATTTGTGCCACCTTGCTTGAAATGCCTTGAGCGTGATAACGCCAATTCTTCTGCTGAATGCTCTACTGTTTCTGAAACTGCAATATCTTCAACTACTGTTGTGGCAACTAACCCCTCATCTGAGGAAGCCATTGCTATTACTAATGAGAATGCTAGGTTGAAGACATTGCTTGAGACAGGCATGTTTAAGAGTCTCAAAGGGCATCAGACTCTTTGTGATGTCCTCAAGAAACAGATCCTGAACAGAAACCCTAGGAAAGAGGGTATTGGCTTCGAGAGGAGAATCAATGTTGATGGGTCTTACTGGAAGCCTGAGCAGTACCCCAAAACTACCTGGGTTGCTGCACAAGGGCCATCAGTGGATCCATCCACCTTATCTGGTTACAACTGTGCTAACCCTATCATCATTGATGAGTCCTTTGACTCAAACTATAAACTGTTCAAAAACCAGAATGGTGAAGTGTTTGCCAGGTTTATTGGAACTAACTGCAGGAATGGTTCCCCTATGAAGAAGATCTGGGTTCCCAAAAGTCTTCTGGAAAGGCTTCCTGTGAATGTCATCATGACACCACCAGGGAAGAAGACAAACCCCAGAGCAAAAGCTTCATATGGACCAAAGTCTTCATACAGATAAAGGTCTTCATATGATCGCCCTAACGCCAATGTTTTGCAGGGTTACAATGATCAGACTCATGAATATGAGAGACGTTCCTCAAACCATTATGTTCACAAATCAAAGAATTTCTCTGCCTATTCATTTGAGTACTCTAACTCCCCTATGAAGCTATTTGCTAGGGCTTCAAAGCCAAAGTTCTCAGATGCTGCACTTAGACTTATTGCTTCTAAGCCACCCCTTCAGATGTGGGTGGTTAAGAAGAACTGATCTCTTTCTTGCAGGGCCAGGTCTCCAGCCGAAAAGCATTGGGTTCCAAAGACAATGCTGGGGACCTGAATAAACTTGTGGGGCACAAGTTAAAATGCCCAAAATGGCCTAACCATGTTTTTCGCTCCATATTATGATTGCGTCATGTACCCATATCCTTTTGGCATTGTTTGGAAGTCCATGACTGTCTTGAACATCTGATATGGACCAAAAGACTCAACATAATTTCTTGATGATTACATTTCTATATCTTTCATGAAACTAATCTTGCATGAAGTATTTGCGATCACATGCTTTATCTTCACAAATTTTCATCGTGAAGCCTATCCCACTAACTTTACTGTAGGGTTCACTTCCAAAAGCTACTGAATGGATCCTGGACAGTGGCTGCACCAACCATATGACTGGTGACCAAAGCTTACTCATGGACTCTACACTTCGTCCATCTACTCAAAAGCACATTACTTTTGCTGATACTGGGAAAAGCAAGGTATTGGGTCTAGGTAGGGTTGCAATCTCAAAGGATCGGCACATGGATAAAGTGATGCTTGTCGAATCCCTTGGATTCAACCTCATGTCAGTCTCAATGCTTTGTGATCTTGATATGATTGTCATCTTTGGCAAATTTCGCTGTCTTGTGCTAATGGCTTCTGACAAAACCCAAGTCTTCGAAGGTTATCGAAGATGTGACTTGTACATGGTAGATTTCTCCACAGGACCACAGCTGGCCACATGTCTTCTAGCAAAAGCTTCAGAATGCTGGCTTTGGCATCGACGGCTAGGACATGCTGGCATGAGGAACTTGCACACCCTTGTGAAGAAGAAGCACATCATTGGGATCGAGGGCGTCAAGTTCAAGAAGGATCACCTGTGTGGAGCATGTGAAGCCGGGAAGATGACTAGGACGAAACATCCCTCGAAGACAATCATGACGACCACTCGTCCCTTCGAGCTGCTACACATGGACTTATTCGGCCCTACTCATTACTCCACTCTTACTACATCTGCACACCTATATGGCTTCGTGATTGTTGATGATTATTCTAGATATACATGGGTGCATATAATCATGTATAAGTCTGAAGTGCAGGATGTCTTCAGGCGGTTCGCCAACCGTGCAATGACCAACTATGGCGTCAAGATCAAGCACATCAGGAGTGAGAATGGCACCGAGTTCAAGAACACTGGGCTCGACACCTATCTTGACGTTCTTGGCATTACTCACGAGTTATCAGCTCCATACACTCCTCAGCAGAATGGCGTCGTGGAGCACAAGAACAGGACTCTCATTGAGATGGCTCGCACTATGCTTGACGAATACAAGACACCACGCAAGTGGTGGCCCGAAGCCATTGATACTGCATGCCACATCATCAACAGAGTATATCTTCACAAGTTCTTCAAGAAGACATCTTATGAACTGATCACTGGTAAGAAGCCAAATGTAAGTTATTTCAAAGTATTTGGTGCCAGGTGTTGGATACGAGATCCACATCACACTTCCAAATTTGCACCGAAAGCACATGAGGGTTTCATGCTTGGTTACGGAAAGGATTCACACACCTACAGAGTCTTCAACCTCTTTCACTACAAAGTGGTTGAAACTATAGATGTGCGGTTCGATGAGACTAACGGCTCGCAAAGAGAGCACCTGCCAAATGTGATAGATGAACTCCCTCCTAGTGAATCCATCAAGCAAATGGGTACTGGAGAAATAATACCCACTGAGGAACTCGAAGATGAAGAGGTTGTGATACCTACTCCAGTCCAGCGTGAAGACAATGATCAGACTGAAGATAATGCTGAGCCTGAAGACAATGCTTAGCAACAGCAAAGTCTTCGTCCTGTACATCCTTGCGTGGCCAATGAAGTTCAGATCAAGAAGATAATCGACAACATCAACGCACCTGGTCCTCTCACTCGTTCAAGAGCCACACATCTAGCAAACTTTTGTGGGCACTTCGCTTTCGTCTCCATCAATGAACCCACCAAAGTCACTGAAGCCTTCATGGAACTTGAATGGATTCAAGCTATGCAAGAAGAGCTTCAGCAATTTGAGCTCAACAATGTGTGGGAACTTGTCAAGCGTCCTGACCCTCGTAAGCACAGTATCATTGGAACAAAATGGATCTACCGCAACAAGCAAGATGAACATGGTCAAGTTGTCAGAAACAAAGCTCGTCTAGTCGCACAAGGATACACACAAGTGGAAGGAATTGACTTCGATGAAACCTTTGCTCCTGTGGCTAGACTTGAAGCCATCCACATACTTCTTGCTTATGCAAATCATCATGATATTCTTCTATATCAAATGGATGTGAAGAGTGCCTTTCTAAACGGCAAAATTGAAGAAGTCGATGTTGCTCAACCACCTGGGTTTGAAGATCCAAAGCACCCTGACAAGGTCTATAGGCTCAACAAGGCATTGTATGGCCTCAAGTAAGCCCCACGAGCCTGGTATGATACACTCAAGGAATTCCTGAAAAGCAAAGGCTTCAAACTTGGTTCACTTGATCCCACTCTCTTCACCAAATCATATGATGGTGAACTGTTTGTGTGCCAAATCTATGTGGATGACATTATCTTCGGCTTCACTGACAAACGATATAGTGATGAGTTCAGTCATATGATGCAAGAGCAATATCAAATGTCCATGATGGGAGAGCTGAAATTCTTTCTTGGTCTTCAAATTCGCCAACAAAGCAATGGCATCTTCATATCACAAGAGAAATATCTCAAAGATTGTCTGAAGAAGTTTGGAATGCAAGATTGTAAGGGCTACAAGACGCCAATGCGAACCAATGGTCATCTGAGTACTGACGACAATGGTAAAGAGTTCGATCAAAAGGTATACCGCTCCATGATTGGTTCTTTATTGTACTTATGTGCATCTAGGCCAGATATAGTGCATGTGTGCCCGATTTCAAGCGGCACCAAAGGAATCGCATCACCTCGCCGTGAAGCGAATTCTTAGATATTTGGTTCACACCCCAACACTAGGATTATGGTATCCAAAGGGCTCAGAGTTTGGTTTGGTTGGCTACTCTGATTCTGATTATGCCGGAGATAGGGTGGATCGAAAATCCACATCAGGCACTTGTCACTTTCTTGGACATTCACTTGTATGTTGGTCTTCAAAGAAGCAGAACTGCGTATCACTCTCTACTGCTGAAGCCGAATACATTGCTGCTGGATCATGTTGTGCACAACTTCTCTGGATGAAGCAAACTCTCAAGGATTATGGCATCAACAAGAAGAAGGTTCCGCTATTCTGTGACAATGAGAGTGCAATCAAGATTTCTCACAATCCTGTCCAACACTCCAAGATGAAGCATATTGAGATTAGACACCACTTTCTTCGTGATCATGTGCTCAAAGAAGACATTGACATCATTCACGTCAACACTGAAGATCAGCTGGCAGATATCTTCACGAAGCCTTTGGATGAGAAGAGGTTTTGCAAGTTGCGGTGTGAGCTAAATATCTTAGAATCCTCAAATGTCCTGTGAGAGGGCATTCATCCAAACACTTATGCATTCTTGATGACTTTGGTGCACAACACACGAAGTAACGTATGTCTTCAATTCATGAAGATATACACTCTAAGTGTGAAGATATTAAAATGGATTTTGACTTCAGAGCGCCACGATAATGGTGCGCCGTGTCTGGGTCTAATACTTCCTATATGGTGGGTAACGCCACCACCAAACTTTTCTTGAAGATTTTCATTTGGCGTCACATCTATTGCATTATCTTCCTGATTTGGATTGTCTTCACAAATGGTTTTATCTTCGCATTCTATTTGACTTCATTGCCTATACTATATATATATATATATATATATATATATATATATATATATATATATATATATATATATATATATATATATATATATATATATATATGAGTTTGTCCTCAACAGCAATCACCTATAGCTATGTCTTCAACCTGTGTTTCTGAACTAGGTGAATGTGATCGGACCCTTACCCCCTTCTGTGCTTATCTCGTCCAGTCTCTCTAAATCTTCATATGCATTCTATTTGACACATGTCGATTGTCTTCACTGTGTCCTTGTCAGTCGAAGATTTTCAAGGCTACAAGAAGATGATGGCCGAGCTGAAAGAGGAATTTCAAAAGCTTCGTGATGATGCCAAAGGTGCCAGAGATCGTCTCAAGCACTATGCTGAGAAGACAATGCAAGCCCACAATGAGGGCTTGAAGAGAAAAGCACTTGGTCGCCCTGCCATTGATCCCAAGCTGATCAAGAAGAAGAAGAAGAAGCCCGAGACCCAAGCTACTGAGGCCCCAAGGCAAGATGAGCCTAGGATTGTCTTTCCACTATCAATGCTTGCTTCGAAGCCATCCGCTCCATCAATTGCTTCTGAGCAGAAGAATACACAACAAGCTGAAGCCGAAGCTCGCAAGCGCAAGCAATCTGATGCCTCTGCTGCTCCTCCGTCTCAAAAGCGTCAGAAGACGAAGTCTTCAAAGGCTTCGCGCAAGGCACAAGCAGAAAATGCTCAATCAGCTTCTCAAGAGCCACTGCTCGTGACGCCGATATCTGTTGCTCCCCTGCCTCTGGAAACACCAAGAGAAGAGTTATCGTGCATGAACCTGCTACCACAGAGGTTCCAGTTACTTAAGAGATTCCAACTGCTGACCCCAATGCAGCTGAAGACATTGGTACTGATGCCAATGTGCAAAATGATCATGATGCAGTCCTTCCTCAGCTCACCGAGAATGTGGTATCATCGCCTGTTCCTGAGCATAGTGAACCGATCAACATTGGTCGCCCTCTGACGCCAATGGATCGTGATGAAGTCATACCCCACACTCCTCCTCCTCAAGCTGCAACCACTGATGAGCCTATGTTGCCAGATACTCCTGAAGCCATGGTGGAAGAAAATTCTTCTCCAAAGGCGTCGCCCTCCTTCCGAAGGCTTCGCCGTGGCCCGTGGATGTCCCGCATTTCTGAGGAGGCAGTGCATCAAGATGCCTCTGCTTCTCAAGAGGTGATTCAAGGAGATGTTCCACCCACCAACACCATTCAGACTGAAGACAAGCAAGCTGATCCAGTACAGACTGTATCTGGTGAAGCCCAACCTGAGCAAGATGCTCAACAGTCTGAAGTCATACCGGCTGCAACAGCCGAAGTCGTTCAAGAGCAGCCTCCTGTGTCTAACACTGCTGCTGCTGATACAAATGTGGCCCCTGAGTCTGAAGTCCAAGCCACTGAAGGAAATCTGAATGCCACTACTGAAGCTCCTGCCACCTCTGAAGCCATTGTGCTCTCTGACACAAAGCTGGAGAACTTGTGCCTGTCAACTGGCCTCGTCTTGTGTCACCTGAAAGACCTGGCCCACAATATGAATTCCATGTTGACAACCGGCCTCTTGTTCAGAAGCCAATGCCTAGGCTGCAAAGGCTTCGAGGAGCTGCTTCCATCGAATGCACCTTCAGTGTCACTAGCTTCAGGAACGATAATACCTTATTTGACCGCTCCAAGAACCCATACACCAAGCCAAGGATATCTTCTGACAGGTTCTGGAGCTACCAACAACGAAGCTATTACATGAGTGTTCTCTACAATCAAGACAGGATTCATCCTCACAAGCGCCTCAACTTTGAAGCTATGACTGATCTGCCATGTCTGGATGAAGCCATTGATTGTCTTCGTGATGTAGGTCTGCTTCCATTTGTGACAGACAAATAGCACTAGAATGAGGAGCTGTTACTGCAATTCTACGCCACCCTCCACATCTCTGGATACCATAAGGATCCCAAGACTTGGACCCTTCACTGGATGACAGGTGATGTACACCATGAAGCTCCTGCTCAAGATCTTCTAGAGCTCACGAACCTGCCTACTCCTGGTGATATCTATGAACCTGGCTGTGAAGCCTATGATAGAGCTGTGGAGAGTATCTTTCAGAAGCCCGAGCCAAACATGACTCAGATGCTCACCATGATGAAGCCACTGCCTGCTGAAGCTGATTGTCCCAAGGAGTTTCTTGTCAATGACCTCCAGTACTTGCCTCGCACTATCTATCATATCCTAAGGCATACTTTATGGCCCATCAAAGGGCACTCCCCGTCGAGCAAGGTTGAAGGTGCTATGAAGACAATGCTTTACAACATCATCTATGGCATCAGATTCAACACCTATGACTTCTTCATCAGACAGTTCGCTGCTTCTGGCATGGACTTATTTGGCCTCAAGATGTATGCTCCCTGGATAATGCGCCTCATCAAGATTCGCTCTTCAGTGCAATATCAACCATCAGGCCGAAACCATCATATCTTTCTGCCTGAGATTGCTCCTGTTGAAGACGTATATCCAGTTGCTGCCAAGACCCCATTGGTGGATGTTCCTGGCTCTCACAGCGGTGCTGCTCATGTTGAAGCCATACATATCCCCAGTACTGCTTCAGCTGGCCATCTCACTGGTCAGTTTCGCCAGCCACTTGAAGCCAATACTGAAGCCACCACAAGCACTGTGCCTCCAAGACCTCAAAAGTGAGCGCGGATCTTATCCGACAGAGAGCTACTTGTTTCTCTTCATCAGAAGCAAGACAAGCATCATGACTGGCTCAAGAGGCAAATGAGGAGCCTCATGCCTGATCTCAACAGAGTGCGAAACCTTTCCACCAAGAATGCATTTGTTGCCCATGAAGCCAGCCGCCGGGCTTGGAAGAGTCTCACACTACTCTGCTCTGAAGATGACCTTGCTGCCGATGGCTTCAAGGAAGGCTTCAAATTCGACTCCAAGCCTCCTGCTACAGAGAAGTGGCGTGCTACGCCATCGCTTGAAGATTCAGACTTCTACTCTTCCGCCCCCACAGTTCATGCTCGGGTGGTTGATGAAGAGGATGATGCTACTTCTCCACCTATGGCTTCACTACATCAAGATGCTGCATCAGGCCCCTCTGCACCGCCCCACTCCAACATCGACCCGGCTGCCCCAACATCTTCGTCGCCTCCAAGGGACGTGTAGACACCCTATGTCTTCACACCTTTTTGGTCACTTGTTGACAAAAGGGGGAGAAGCATATGGGTTGATAGTCTTCAAGCGGGCAAACTGGGCTGGGCTTGATATATTTTGCTAAGTTTACAACTCTCGTTCTTGAACATTTGGTTTTGGGTTGTAAAACTTAAGTCCTGATGGACGTCTGCTACATTCGCCGTTTTTGCTTCGTGTGTGCGCTACTAAACCTTGATCTTATGTGCATGAAGTCATTTCACAGTCGCCCATATTTCATTGTGCATGCCATTATCTTCAATATATTTTTGGATGCACATGTTGTGACTTCATAAATAGAGGGAGATCTCCACAAAGTCAAACCTGCCATGTGCATTTGCATTCAAAGGCGAATTACTTATATGCACATCTTCAGGGGGAGCCCCTCCCACTTCATGAAGCCAAACCATCTGTACCTTAACTTCACCTATTTTTATCCCCGTTGAAAACTTCAACCAGTTTGTCATCAACCACCAAAAAGGGGGAGATTGTAAGTGCATCTAGTGCCACCCCATGTTGGTTTTGGAGTATTGAAGACAAACTTGGTTGTGGGACTAATGTGTTTGTGAGATTCACAGGAGAACACAGGTAGAAGTCCCTATTGATTCGGTTTACCCATCGAAGATGACCCCTAAAAATGTATGAAGACATTGAAGACAATGGTGATTCACGAAGACATTCGTGCTGAAGATAATGGTTCATGAAGACATTCATCGAAGACAATGAAGCTTGAAGACATAGTCTTTTGGTAGTTTCATTTTCTTATTTCTTGAGTCATAGGAACCACCGAACTGTCAAGTGGGGTCGAGGTAAACGAAGTCAGAAACTGACGTGATGCTCAACCTAAAATCCTATGTCTTCAAGCGAAGACAAATGAGAGAAAATCTCTTGCAGAGTTGGTTGAGTCAGCTTTGCTTGTAGCCCAAGTAAAGTTGCCGCGTGGGTTTAAATTCCGACCGTTAGACACGTGTCAGTTCCTAAATGACCAAGGGTCATTTCGGACATATCACGTCGGGTTGCCCCTGGCTATAAATAACCACCCCCTTCCACCATAAGTTGGTGGCTGCTCTGAGTTAGTGCACGGCTTTTGTCGTTTGAGAGCAACCCACCTTGAAGCCTTTGAGAGAGAAACCTTGCGAGGACAAAACCCAAAACACCCAGAGCCCAAAGTGATTGAGCATCACTGAAGACATTCTGTTCTAAGTGAACTGAAGACTTATTACACTTGAAGACTGTGATCTTCTAGTCGGTTAGGCGTCGCGTTCTCGGCATCCAAGAGTCATTGTGGATTGCCGGTGAACGAAGTCTGTGAAGGTTTGGAAGTCTACCTTGAAGACTTACCAGAGTGATTGGGCGAGGTCTAAGTGACCTTAGCTCAAGGGGAATAAGGTGAAGACGTGGTCTTTTGAGTTCAATCTCAGCCTCCCTAACCAGACGTACAACTGTCACAGCAGTTGGAACTGGTCAAACAAATCATTGTCTTCCCCGAGCTCCTGGTTCTATCCTTACTCTTCCTTACTTACTGTTTTGAACTGTGAAGCCTTGGTATGCTTGTTTGTGTTTGAAGATATTCACTGAAGCCATTCATCAGTTTACTCATTCATCTTCATGCTGCTTGTGTTTATGTTCAACGCATGCTTGTATGTATGATGTCTATGCTTGTCATATTCGTTCATCTTATTGATAGGCTCTGCTAGTTCTCATCCTGCTTCCGCTTTCTTCGAAGACATTGCCTGTTTTCGAAGCCTTTCATAAAAATTGCCTATTCACCCCCCTCTAGTCGATAACTAGCACTTTCAGTCTAATGTCCGAATGATATGATAGATACATCTCAAACGTGTCCATAATTTTTGATTGTTAAATGATATTATGTTATCATTTTATATACTTTTTATAGCAATTTATATTATTTTCTGGACTAACCTATTAATTTAGTGCCCAGTGCCAGTTCCTTTTTTCTGCTTATTTTGGTTTCGCAGGAAATCAATATCTACGGAGGTCAAAATACGTTACCGATTTAACACGATTTTTTGGGCAACAAGAAACACTTGAAGTTTCGGGAAGCATCGAGGGGCCCCACCAGCCGGCCACAAGGGCAAGTGGCGCGACTAGGGGGTGGCTGCGCTACCTGGGCTTGTGGGCCCCTGGTTGCCGCCTTAGTCCAATTCCACCACCATAATTCCTTATAAATACAGAAACCATCTGTCGTACCTCCAGAAGAATTTTATCACCGCCGCAAGCCTCTGTTCCGAAGAGATCCCATCTGGAGCCCTATTCTGGAGTTCTGCCGGAGGGGGAAGCCATTGTAGGGAGGCTCTCCATCAACCTTGCTGCCTCCATGAGCATGTGTGAGTAGTTCCTTCAGGACCTACGGGTCCATAGTAGTAGCTAGATGGCTCTCTCTCTCTCTCTCTCTCTCTCTGGATCTTCAATACCATGTTCCCCTTCTTCCTTGAGTGATTGGATCAATCCTATGTAATTTTGCGGTGTGTTTGTTGGGACATGATAAATTATGAGTTTATGATCAGATTGTTCATTGAATCATATTAAATCTTTTGAAGTTTCTTTGCTCTATAATTAATTACCAATGTATGCTTTCTGATCTATTTTTCTACTCTGGCCAAGATTGATTGGTAGATCTTCAGAGGGAGTGGTGCATAGTAGTGTGTTCAATCTTGCGGTGATTTCTATATCCTAGTGACAGAATGGGGACAAGACACGCATTTGTATTGTTGCCACTAAGGATAAAACGACAGGGTTGATCTTATTGCTAGATTTCTTCCTGACTACATTATGTCATCTTGCTTAAAGCGTTACTCTGTTTCTTATGAACTTAATACTATGAGATGAATGCTGGATAGCGGTCTTGAGGTGGAGTAATAGTAGTAGATGCAGTTGGATTAACGGTCTACTTGTCACAGACGTAATGCCTATATGAGATTATGCCATGAATGATCATAGTCATACTCGTTGCTATTCTTGTCAATTGCCTAACTGTAATTTGTTACCATATCGTTTGCCTTCTTTTCTAGAGAGATACCTCTAGTGCACCTATGGCCCCGGGTCTATTCTTCCATCAATACAAACTCCTACAAAATTGCTCTTTACTCTTTGCCTTTATTTTTGCCGTGCCACTATCTATCTATTTGCTTTTAACCTTGTAACTAGCAAGATGAGGGGCTTGGCAACCCCCTTGCCAAGTTGGGTGCAAGTATGGTTTTTGTTTGTGTGCAGGCACTGTTGAACTTGTTAGCTTGCCGATTCCTACTGGTTCGATTAAACCTTGGTTCTCGTCTGAGGGAAATACTTTTCTTCTGTGCTACATCACCCATCCTCTTTAGGGAAAACCCAATAACTCCTACGGAAGTAGCAATGATCACCCTACCATGCATGGATGCCCTGAACATGGTGACGAGTACCAACTGGAGTAGAACATGTATGTCTTTGGCCACCTCAACATGCAGTGCATGACATGGTCTAGCTAAAGTATCAATGAGGGCATGAGGCGAGTCAAGACTAAGAAAAAAAGACATTATCATGATGTCTACAAGGGCTCAATTGACTTATCGATTGTGATTTCACAATCAACTAATGATAGTTGTTACTAACGTCAGATCAGATTTCTCGTCCTCTTAGCACCTACATGAATCTTGAAGTTTGATCTGATGATTCTCAGTGGTCATTTGGAGATAATCATTTGTTCAATCGTTCAACAAATAGCAAAACTATGAAAATACCGATCACTGCCGTCATTAATACCAAGAGACAAGACGTAAATAAACAATTTCATTCCCTTTTTGACAAACTATACTGATCAAACTAACGTTGTTGATAGCTTTGGAAAATCGATAATTTAGTCACGGCTCATGGACACTAGCAAAAAATTCCAGGAGAAACGATAGTGATTTCTTTGGTGGACCTGAAATATTATATATCGTGTCAACCTTATATCATTTTAATTTGAGATCTCCATGTTTAGATCATGCAACCACCAAATCGTTGCATTCTTCTATTTCCCTTCACTATCAACGTCAGAAGTTAGACATTAGAGAAACAAATGTATGCTACTAGAAACACTACAGTTACTAGTAGTACAATACTCCATTCCATGATCACAAATGAATGAATCCTGGAAATCAATCTTACACGATGACCAAATGGCCAACTTCAAGTTTACAACAAAAACACATCAAACTAGATTACACTATCAACAAAAACGCATCAAACTGCACAACTACAATTTTCCAAAGGAACATGTGAAAAAACCCTAAAAGAACACAATACTTACAGCTCCATTTTCTTTTCTTCTAGAAAAAAGATCTTTTTCCTTGTTTTAATCTAAATCGAGAAAACTTCTTGATGAAGCAGTCCAGACCATGCATACGCTTTGCCTAGCATGGTGTTTTGCACATGCAACGCCGGTGGAGGCCTTCACAATCCCCACCAGACAGGAACCCCTCGGTGATGCACATGTTGGCGCAACTACTGTCCAAGACACATATGCCGTTGAACCGAGCGCTTGCTGTCCTGCAGTCTGCCGCCTGCGCCGGTGTCACCTCTGAACAACACAAACACACCCACACATTGGAAAAGTATGTTAAATATATCAAATCATGCATGATGATGTATCTGCATAAGTTTCTGTCTCACTAGATTCCCACTTATATTGTACTAGATATTTTAAGACACCCCTATTTATGCTTTTATTTCTTATGAAAATATCATAACAGTTGATATTCATGTCTTGCGAATATCCCTTGTCATATACGATGGGCTCATGTGATTTTCTAGCATGGTAAAGCAAAAGTGAAAGCTCATATCTACCATGTTTTAGTTAGCAATAATAATTTGTTATATGACAACAAAAAAGGCAGTGAATGAAAAAGAAAGGAAATGAGTAAATCCAATGTAAATTCTCACCCGTAGCCACGACGAGCAAGGCAAGGACGGCAACCATGAAGAACTTGCGGGATGAATCCATGGATTCCAAGTTATGTGTAAACCTCTCTGATAAGAAGACAATCATGCGTCAAAATCCTTATGGTGAGTTTATATAAGGGTAAGCATGTCTGCATGTCATGATGGAGAACCACAAGATCGTCTCACATCCATATAGTGTATAATTGGCTAAAAATAGCGGCCAATCATAAGCGGCAACATGTTGCACTGTCCCTAGGTGTTCTATATATGTCGTGCTCCGAAGTTAGACTCTCGTCAAACCGGTCTTCTCGGACTACTATCAAATTCTTTTTTTTTGCGTGTTGGAAAATTATGGGGTTTTGCATGCGGTGCTTAAAAACCTCGAGACAAAGTACTCGAATATGGGGGGGGGGGGAGGGGCATGTGAGTCCGATTGGAAAAAAATATAAGACTTACAAAATTTATAAAACCCTTGACATTTAGGACTAGCCCATTAGATCTAGTAAAAGTTGCAACTACATCCAATGTCCGGACAACACGATCACCTTGCCATGCATAGATGCCTCGATAGGGTGACGAGTGCCAACTGAAATAGAACATGAACCGTATGTGTAGTCATCTACATCGAAATGCAGTGCAAGACATGTTTTAGCTAAAATATTGGATGAGGTGAGTCAAGACTCAACAAAAAGAACTGTCATATTGGTTGACCTAGAGATGGTTTATTTCTCAACGAGCTGCTAATAGTAATCATATCAAGATTTTTCTCATCCTCTTTACATCTACATGACTCCTGAAGTTTGATTCGACGGCTCACAGTGAGGATCATTTTCTGTTCAGTCGTCTAAGAAATTACAAAAGATTAAGAAAACATAACTATTGTTGCTAATAGCTTTCCTCCCTTTTTGAGGAATCCCTATTGATCAAATTGACGTCGTTGATAGCTTGGCATATCGATGATGTAATCATAGCTCATGGACACCAGCAAAAATTGCTAGGTATTGATTTCCCTTGTAGGGCTGAAATATTAAAGAGACAAGTCCACTTTACAACCTTGAACTATTCGGTTTATGTAAGAATTAACCCTCAAATCTAAAACCGGCTAAGAATCAACTCCAAACTCTAAACAAATAGCCAGGATTCAAGCCTCCCCCCAAACCATGGTTATGGCTAGCGCAAACCGGTCAGGATGGTAATGGGGCGGGTTTGGATGGGTAGAGATGAACTAGATCCATACCCATATCCACGAGCCCGTCCATTGCCCACCCGTGTAAGTATCCATGGGTCACAGACATGACCCATATCCATACCCACTGGATATCTAGCTATCCATATAAAAATAACAATCATAACAATATGTACATGTTAATAACAAAAAGGACATGTAATTGTATTTTAGGGTATGTTTAAATCTGGTTGCAAAAATATCTGAAACTTTTCCAGAGTGATCAATATATTAGTCTTGAGTTTACATAATTTTTTAATTTTTTATGAATACTTTTATTTTTTTGACAAAATTTGACAAAAAGGGGCTGTAATTGTAATTTCCGTGCATTTTTAAAATATTTATGGCAACAATATCTAAAACTTTCCCTGAATGATTACTATACTTTCATTTTCTGGAAAAAAGATTGGCCACAAAAGGCAATAGGCTGATGTGTGGCTGCTGTCTGCTGGCTGGATGGTCAACGAGTTAAACCTACTCTACTCAGCGAAAATCAGGTTCAAGGAGGGAAGGGTTGAATCCTAGCTGGTTTTGATAGTTAGGGATTGAACTTAGACGGTTTTAGAGTTCGGGGTTGAGTCTTAGACAAACCAAAGAGTGTAGGGTTGTAATATGAACTTCTCCCAATATTAAATATCGTGTCAAGTTTTACATCCTTTTCATCTGAGATCTTTGTGTTCAGATAATGCGACCGCCAAATCAGTATACTTGTATTTTCACTTGACTGTTACAAGATCAGAAGTTACATAAGGAAATCTATCGTGCTACAAATCTATCGGAACCCTTACACTTCACAATACACTCGAGCCTTTGGCTGTGTGCATCACAATGATGGAGAGGCTAGGGGTTTTAACCTCATTTTCGAAAAACGTAAACCGGAGCTTAGGGCATCTCCAACGCCGACCCTCAAACCGTCCGCATACATCTAGACCGCGGAAACCATCCAACGTGGTCATGTATCGGTCCGCCGCGCGGTCCGGACGTACTTTCTTCCGCAAACCGAAGACAAACGTGGGGGGGGGGGGAGGGCTTTGCGGGCGTCCAGACCTCTCCCAAGCCCGCTTCTGACCACACTGGCCCACCCAAACCCCCCCACCCGCACCGCGTTCATGCCGGCTCAGAGCATCCAGCGGCCCGCATTTGACCGGACTGGAAGGCGGCGCAGACGGTCGCGACCTCTCGGGCATCGCCGCTTCAATGCGGACGTCGCGTCCCGAGAAACCAACTCCGACCACTGTGCCGCATTGAAGCGGGCTGATCGCCCCTCCGCCTGGCCTGGCCGCTGCTATTTAAGCCTTGCGCCGGCGACGAACAGATCCACACTTCCCCTCTCGAGCACCGCACCGTCCTCCTCCCCCTCGCCGATCCCTTCCTCCTCTCCGAGCCCAGCTGCAATGCCGAAGTCCTGGTTCTCCGCGCCGGCATGCGGCGCCGGTGGAAGTTCCTCGTCAAGCGGATCGTGGCGTCGCCGCACTCGCTCACCGGGACCACCTCCATCCATGGCGGCGGGCTCCTCCTGCGAGGAGGAGATAGTCATCTCCTCCGGCGAGGAGGAGGACCATTCGCAGCAGCGCCCCCGTCTCTTCTCGAAGGCGACTCTGACGGACGAAGAATTCGTCAGTCAAATAGAGATCATGATGGAGCGTTCGCTCCGTCAGATGGGCCCGGCGCCACCAACGCCGGCGGGCGTTAAGGAGGAGCCACCGTCCCCACTGTGGGTCCACGTTAAGCGGGAGCCGGCATCCCCACACTCCGGCAGGTGAAGGACGAGCCGACGTCCCCACCGCGCAACCGCGGCCTCCATATTGGCGGTCGCATGAAGCAGAAGACGGCGTCCCCCTAGCGCCTCCGCCGCGTGAAGGACGAGCTGGCGTCGCCCCTGCCTTACAGCCACTATGCTCGGATCGACGGGCCATCCTCGCCACCGCCGCCTGATAAAGGAGGAGCTGCCGCCCGCGATCGCCAAGGCACGTGGCCGCGTCCTCCACTACCTCGGAAGCAACGGTTACGGTGGTGCCTTCGGCTCTCGGGCCGTGGTATTCGAGGCCGAGCGCGCGGCGCGGCAGCAGGCGAGGTACTACCGACGCAATGTCGGCCGCCGCTCTGCGTTCGCCAAGATGGACGTGGCGCCGGAATGGGTCCGGAACGACCCGGACCTTGCCACGGCGTGGGCGCTCGACCGCTCCGTCACCACCGTGGAGACGGCCGCCAGACGCCGCCGCCGCCTTGACGGCGAGCTTGCCAAGATCGGCGCGGAGTGGTTGCTTAGCGACTGCTCCGCCAACGCCGGCAGGGGCAAGGTAACCGCCAGGGCGCCTCGGCGCCTTCGGCAGTGGCCAAGGCGGCCCTTCGCACCGCGCAACAGGAGGCGGAGCGGCTCCTCCGCGAACGTAGGCAGCCGCCGGACAAGGCTGCCGCGGCCCTCCGGCATCCTTGCGCCGCTGGAGGGACGTCGACGGCGGTGCGGCAGGATAGTGCGGCCACACTTACGAGGTGGCCATCCGATATAGAGTTTAGTGTTTTTTTTATAGTTTTCAGTAAAACGGTCGGAATATCGTCCGTTTATGTAAATTATATTCAAACTTGAATGAAATCCGTCCGGTTTGAATGAATTTCGTCCGGTTTGTTCGTATTGTTGGCCGGATGTATGCGGGCAGCGTTGGATGGCGACCTTCCGCATCCGTGTCCGCGGATTGGTCCCTCGGTCCGTGAACGGATGCGGAAAAAAATTTGCGGGTTGCCGTTGGAGATGACCTTATTGGTTGTGCATCACAATGATGAAGAGACCGGGGGTTTTAACATCCTTTTTGAAAAGAAGTAAACTTAGGCTTATTGGCTGGCTGGTGTTCCACAGTGAAGTCAGCTAGTAGCTAAGCCTATTAGCTAATCCTGATCAAGGAAAGGGTAATCCGTGTAGCCAACAACAGGATCAGATGTGTAGAACGTGCTCCTGTCATACTTATTCAGAGCAGCGTTCCTCCTGAACCTCTCCGGCAGGTCGGGGTTGGCCAGTAAGAGCCGCCCATATGCCAGAAGATCGGCGTAGCCTTCGGCGACGGCCCTGTCCCCTTCCTCCCAGTCGTACCTGCCGTTCACCATGAAAGTGCCCCTGAACGCCTTCCTGAACGGCAGCAGGCAGCGCGGGATCATCCGCTCATTGACGCACATCCGCGGCTCGATCATGTGGTAGTAGAGGACGCCGAGCCCGTTCATGACGCCGATCACGTGCAGCGCGAGCGCCTCCGGGTCAGAGTCCACGCAGTCGACGTAGTCGGCGAACGTGGAGAGGCGCACGCCGACACGGCCCGCGCCGGCCTCGCGGCACACGGCCGCGATCACCTCCGCGGTGAAGCGGCAGCGGTTCTCCAGGCTGCCTCCATACTCGTCGGTCCGGTTGTTGACGCCGTCCTTCATGAACTGGTCGATCAGGTACCCGTTCCCCGCGTGGATCTCCACGCCGTCGAACCCTTGGATCACCGATGATGACCAGCGTTGCAAACTACTACGTAGCAAAGATGAGGACTGTTGGGGACATGGTTGATCATTAATTACCGGCTCTCATGGCGTTCCTAGCGGCGATCCGGAAGTCGTTGACGATGTGGGGTATCTCCTCCGTCTCCAACCTTCGAGGGGGAGCGAACTCCAGGACACTACACTAGTAGAAAACAGGGCTTTGGTCCTGGCTAGATCAGAGCATTAGTCCCGGTCGTGTTACGAACCGGGACTAATGGGAGCATCAGTCCCGGTTCGAGAGGCTAGGACGCCGGCCGGGCCTCGGCAGGCATCAGTCCCGGTTCGGCTGGGACCTTTAGTCCCGGTTCCATCCACCAACCGGGACTAAAGGGGTTGCTACCCCTTTAGTCCCGGTTGGTGGATGGAACCGGGACTAAAGGGTAGGCCATTAGTCCCGGTTTTAGACACAATCCGGGACTAAAGTTTTGCCTATATATATCCACGCCCCCCATCTCCTCTGTTTTTTGGCCGTGGAAGGGTGGAGGTGTGGGCTACTCTGTTTTTTGCCTATATATGCACATGAGGTGTTCGATGAAATGCCGGAGCCACACTTAAGCTTTCTCCTCTGTTCTTCCTCCAAGCTCGACCTCCAAGCTCCATTTTCCCCAAGATTAGTCTATGTTTGCGGTGCACCAACTATCCAAGTGTTCTAAAAAAGTTAGCAACTTCATCCTTTCATCTCTCACTGCTAGTTTAGCTCATTTCAAATGCTCTAGAAGTAGTGTGGTTTGTGGGTTTTAGTGGAGGAGTGTATGTGTGAGTTTATTTGATGTAGATGCACAATTTGAGCTCAAATTAACTTCTTAGTTTGCACATGTGTAGGGTGCCGTCCCGTCCCCGTCCCCGTCCTCACCGTCGTCGATCGCCCGCGCCGATCTCGTCGCCGGCACCACCGTGGTGAGCCTCTTGTTCTTATATTTTTTTTAAAGAAAAAAATTCTTACTTGTATGTTCTGTAATGGTTTTTGATATACTTAATTATATAATGCATGCAGATGAACCGGCAATGGATGTACGGTGACCGACGCACCTCCGACTACATTACGGGCCTGCATAATTTTCTCGATGTGGCTGAGGCAAACAAGCAGAATGGTTTTATGTATTGTCCATGTACTGTCTGTGAGAATACGAAGGATTACTCTGACTCGAAAACCCTTCACTTCCACCTGCTTTCCAAGGGTTTCATGCCACACTATAATGTTTGGACCAAGCACGGAGAAAGAGGGGTTATGATGGAAGACAACGAAGAAGAAGAGGATGATGACAACTATCCTATGTTCCCTGAATACGGTGATACTGCAACGGGGGAATCTGAAGATCAAGAGGCACCAGATGTGCCTGATGATGATCTTCGCCGGGTCATTGTTGATGCACAGAGAGGATGCGAAAGTGAAAGGGAGAAGTTGAAGTTCGATCGCATGTTAGAGGATCACAAAAAAGGGTTGTACCCAAATTGCGAAGATGGCAACACAAAGCTCGGTACCGCACTGGAATTGCTGCAATGGAAGGCAGAGAATGGTGTATCTGATAAGGGATTTGGGAAGCTACTGAAAATAATGAAGAAGAAGCTTCCAAAGGATAACGAATTGCCTAACAGTACGTACGAAGCAAAGAAGGTTCTCTGCCCTCTAGGATTAGAGGTGCAGAAGGTACATGCATGCCCTAATGACTGCATCCTCTACCGCGGTGAGGAGTACGAGAATTTGAATGCATGCCCGGCATGCGGTGCGTTGCGGTATAAGATCAGACGAGATGACCCTGGTGATGTTGAGGGCGAGCGCCCCAGAAAGAGGGTTCCTGCCAAGGTGATGTGGTATGCTCCTATAATACCACGGTTGAAACGTCTGTTCAGAAACAAAGAGCATGCCAAGTTGTTGCGATGGCACAAAGAAGACCGTAAGAAAGACGGGAAGTTGAGAGTACCCGCTGATGGGTCGCAGTGGAGAAAAATCGAGAGAAAGTGGCCGGAGTTTGCAGATGACGCAAGGAACTTATGGTTTGGTATAAGTGCAGATGGCATTAATCCTTTTGGGGAGCAGAGCAACAATCATAGCACCTGTCCTGTGACTCTATGTATCTATAACCTTCCTCCTTGGTTGTGCATGAAGCGGAAGTTCATTATGATGCCAGTGCTCATCCAAGGCCCTAAGCAACCCGACAACGACATTGATGTGTACCTAAGGCCATTAGTTGAAGAACTTTTATAGCTGTGGGACATAAAAGGTATACGTCTGTGGGATGAGCACAAACAGCAGGAATTTGACCTACGAGCGTTGCTGTTTGTAACCATCAATGATTGGCCTCCTCTTAGTAACCTTTCAGGACAGACAAACAAGGGATGCCACGCATGCACGCACTGTTTAGATGAGACCGAAAGTATATATTTGGATAAATGTAAGAAGAATGTGTACCTGGGACATCGTCGATTTCTTCCGACCAAGCATGCCTTAAGAAAGAAAGGCAAGCATTTCAAAGGTGAGGCAGATCACCGGAAGAAGCCTGTCCTCCGTACTGGTGATGATATACTTGATATGGTCAAGGATTTACAAGTAATCTTTGGAAAGGGTCCTGGCGGACAATCTGTTCCGAATGACGCTGACGGACACGCACCCATGTGGAAGAAGAAATCTATATTTTGGGACCTACCCTATTGGAAAGACCTAGAGGTCCGCTCTGCAATCGATGTGATGCACGTGACGAAGAATCTTTGCGTGAACCTGCTAGGCTTCTTGGGCGTGTATGGGAAGACCAAAGATACACCGGAGGCACGGGAGGACCAGCAACGTATGAACGAAAAAGACGGCATGCATCCAAAGCAGTATCAAGGCCCTGCCAGCTACGCTCTTACCAAAGCAGAGAAGGAAATCTTTTTTGAATGCCTGCTCAGTATCATGGTCCCGTCTGGTTTCTCGTCGAATATAAAGGGAATAATAAATATGGCAGAGAAAAAAATTCCAGAACCGAAAGTCTCATGACTGCCACGTGATTATGACGCAACTGCTTCCGGTTGCATTGAGGGGGCTACTACCAGAAAATGTTCGATTAGCCATTGTGAAGCTATGTGCATTCCTCAATGCAATTTTTCAGAAGGTAATCGATCCAGAAATCCTACCAAGGTTACAGAATGATTTGGTCCAATGTCTTGTCAGTTTCGAGTTGGTGTTCCCACCATCCTTCTTCAATATTATGACGCACGTCCTAGTTCACCTAGTCGACGAGATTGCAATTCTGGGTCCTGTATTTCTACACAATATGTTCCCCTTTGAGAGGTTCATGGGAGTCTTAAAGAAATATGTTCATAACCGTGCTAGGCCAGAAGGAAGCATCTCCACGGGCCATCAAACAGAGGAGGTCATTGAGTTTTGTGTTGACTTTATTCCTGACCTTAAGCCGATTGGTGTTCCTGAATCGCGGCATGAGGGGAGACTGGGTGGAAAAGGCACGCTAGGACCGAACTCAATAATATGTAGGGACGGGCATTCTTGGGCGCAAGCACACTACACAGTTCTACAGAATTCTACCTTGGTGGCCCCGTATATCAATGAACACAAGAATATTCTACGCTCCAAACACCCGGAGCAGTCTGACGACTGGATTATACGTAAACACATGGGGACTTTCGGCGGTTGGTTGCAAACACATCTCATGGGTAACACCACTGTTGGAGATGAGCTGTACTTGTTGGCCAGGACACCATCTTTGACTGTATTGACTTTCCAAGGGTACGAGATAAATGGGAATACATTTTACATGATCGCCCAAGATAAAAAGAGCACCAACCAAAACAGTGGTGTCCGCTTTGATGCAACAAACACCAATAGGGCAAAGGACACATATTATGGTTACATAGAGGACATATGGGAACTTGACTATGGACGTGATTTTAAGGTCCCTTTGTTTCGGTGCAAATGGGTCAATCTGTCAGGAGGCGGGGTACAGGTAGACCCGCAGTACGGAATGACAATAGTGGATCTCAACAATCTTGGGTACACAGACGAACCATTCGTCCTAGCCAATGATGTGGCGCAGGTTTTCTATGTGAAGGACATGTCTACCAAACCGAGAAAAAGAAAAGATAAGGAAGCGAATACATCATACGATGAGCCAAAGCGCCACATAGTTCTTTCAGGGAAAAGAAACATCGTGGGAGTGGAGGACAAGACAGACATGTCAGAAGATTATGAAAAGTTTCATGAAATTTCTCCCTTCAGAGTGAAGACTGACCCAAGCATCCTGTTAAATGATGAAGATTATCCATGGTTACGACGCAATAAGCAAGGGACACACGCGAAGAAATAGTTTTATACCCCAAGATCCCACTCTGGGATGTGACCGGCTTCACCGCCATCACTTTCTCTCTAGTGTGAGTTTCCGGACTTATAGCTGGAAAGTGCCACTTCGGACAAACCGCAGGGAATCTTTGTAAGAGCTAGCTAGGGCATTTTGGCATTTGAAACATGATTTTATAATAATTATTTATTAAGTTATGAATTTTCAATTATTCCTATCCTTTTAGTATTTTAATTATACAGAGGAGTTAATCAATGCAATTATATCCAAACAAAATATGAATGTCTTCTGAGCACCGGTTGGTTGCTCAATATTTTCAAAAACATATTGACAAACCACCACCTGATGTGTCAAAGAATAAAGTTATATAAAATTCTAATTATGATCAACTAAAACAAAACTATAATATTCTTCAATAGCAAAAAGAATCAACTAAAAAGCTTTTATAAAACTCTAGTTATGATCAAAATAATATTAACTTAAAATTATATAAAAATGAGGTACATACCTCCGACTTTACCTCAAGCCCGCTCCTCTCTATAAAATTGACATAACATATGCAAAAAATAACATAAAAAATAAAAAGACATAACATATGCAAAAAATTAAAATTGCCATAACATAAAAAATAAAAAGACATAACATATGCAAAAAATAAAAATTGCCATAACATAAAAAATAAAAAGACATAACATGTGCCATATATTTTATAGTGGTTATGAAAGAATATTAAAATTGACATAACATATGCAAAAAATAACATAAAAAATAAAAAACATAACATATGCAAAAAATTAAAATTGCCATAACATAAAAAATAAAAAGACATAACATGTGCCATATATTTTATAGTGGTTATGAAAGAATATTAAAATTGACATAACATATGCAAAAAATAACATAAAAAATAAAAAGACATAACATATGCAAAAAATTAAAATTGCCATAACATAAAAAATAACATAAAAAATAAAAAGACATAACATATGCAAAAAATTAAAATTGCCATAACATAAAAAATAAAAAGACATAACATATGCAAAAAATTAAAATTGCCATAACATAAAAAATAAAAAGACATAACATGTGCCATATATTTTATATTGGTTATGAAAAATATTAAAATTGACATAACATATGCAAAAAATAACATTAAAAATAAAAAAATACCCGCCTACTAGCAGACACCACGGCGTGCATACGACTAGAAACCCAACTACATATGGGCCAGGATGCAGGCCCGCGGGGCTAGTAGGCCCAACAGGGCAGAGGTTAGGCAATTAACTGCCTGCTTTAGAGAGGAACTTGGGAGAGAGATCGCAGCCGCGTATATAAACCGGTGCGATCGCCTCTCGCTTGGCGAGGTGGGACTAAACTTTCACCACCCCACGGCTGTGCCACCCTTTAGTCCCGGTTGGTGGCACCAACCGGGACTAAAGGCCCCCCTTTAGTCCCGGTCCGAGCCACCAACCGGGACTAAAGGGTTTGGTTTTGCGCCCTTTCGGCTGGTGAAAATTCACCTTTAGTCCCGGTTGGTGGCTCGGACCGGGACTAAAGGGGGGCCTTTAGTCCCGGTTGATGCCACCAACCGGGACTAAAACTCCGTGTATATAAGCAGCACTTAGGAAATTTTTCTAAAGCCATCTTAGTTTTCGATCTCCCTCTCCCTCGACGCCGCCGAAGACCACCTCGACGCCGCCAGGCTGCCGGACCTCGCCGTCGCCTCCCCGAGCCCGCTTCTCGTCGCTACCCCCGACGCCGTCCCCGAGCCCGCTCGCTCCTCGTCGCCGGCCGGACCTCCCCGAGCATCGCTGCCCCTGAGCCACTCCTCGTCGCCGGACCTCCTCGCCATCGCCGCCACCGAGCCCGCTCCCATCGCGCGCCGCCCCCAGTGAGCTCCCCCCTTCCCCTGCACATAATTTTTTTCTGAATTTTCTGCATTTTTTGACAGTGCACATCAAGTGTATGATGAAATGCCAGAGGGCTTTAGGAATTTTAGGAATTTTTGAGAATTTTTGTGGTGAGGTGTTGATGCACAAAAGAGAGTCTGGCAAAGTTTCAGAATTTTTGGAGCAATTTAAATTGGGCTTTGACCATGGAGTTTGAATCTGGTCCAAATTTGAACTGAATGAAATTTGAAAAATTTGAACTATGGAACCAAATGTTTTTGGTGGAATGGGTTGTGGGTACTGTCAAATAGATGGAGTAATTTTTGTGGGTGCAAAAGAATTGGGGAGAATATAGCTCCTTTGCAAATCACCGAACAATTTTTTTGCATTAGAGTTCATTTTGTCTTTTTTGTATGTTTTAATGCAAGCATCTTTTGGGCAATCTTTGAACATGAAGTAGGAGCATTTTGATGTCATCTTGCTAGTAGATTTTAGTTCATGCCATGTTAGGACCTGTAGTGAGTGCTACAAGCTTGTAAACTTGCTATCTATTCATTTCTGCCATATATGCCATGCTATTTTTCTGTAAGTCTGAAACTGGCAGTATTAATACTTTGCATTTTTCCTTGAGGTTTGCAACAAATCTGTGCATCTTTGGATCATGATCAGTAAGGGTGTTTTGTTGAGGGTAATTAGTACATGCTTGCCATGCTCTTTGTTGCCATGAAAAACTGTTGTAGCACATATTTTACTTGCCTCAAAGGTTGCATCATGAATCTGTTTTCTGCCACTATGCAAATATCATTTGAATTAGTTCAGTAAGCATGTTTTGCCATGTGTTACATCTCCGTGGAATTACAGGTTGTGGTGTTGCATCTCCGTGGAGTTGGTCCCTGATCGTCCCTCCGCTGTTCGACAAAAGGTGTCCATTTGTCGTATGTTGAGTTTTGTTCATAGGATGATGGTTCATTTGTTGAGTTGTGTATTCATCTTGTGTATAAATCTTGTATTCATCTTGTGTATAAATCTTGTATTCATCTTGTACAAATATCGTCGTAACTTCGACAGGAGAGGGGGGGGTCGTTAAAACATAACCCCGATAACTTTGATTTTGAGGCATATGAAAACCTGATTTGCACGTCGGACAGGCATGAGAGAGGCGGTCCGCAAAGTATCCTCTCCCGAAAGATAGGACGACTCATCAGATATGAATCTAGATAATGTCCAATGCCTCATATCGCGAACATAGTTTTATTGGATAATTGATCTTCATATAAATGAAGCATAAAAGTTTAGCAATCGCTTACAAATTTTCATGTTGTTCATTGACTTCGACATGAGGGGGGGGGGGGTCGTGTTCAAACATAACCCCGATAATTTCGGTATAACTTCGACATGAGGGGGGAGGGGGTCGTTAAAACATAACCCCGATAATCCACTAATCCATTGCTCATATGCATATGATTCCTTGTTGTGATTAGGTCTATGTTTGCCACTAATCCATCTCTCATGCATGGTTGTATATTGCCATGTTGTAATATTTGCAGAAACTATGGAACACGACAGAGACTTAGAACTAGAAGAGGCGTTGGAGGAAATAATCCGCGACGGAGATGATGATATCATCACCTCACAGTTTCTCAACGACTCCGATGGTGAGGGAAGAGAAGATGACGGCTCCGCCAGTGTTGGAGCCTTAACTGTTGCAAAGTCCGGCGAGGTATATATATTAATTAAGCCTCTGCTGACTAGATGCATTAATTGTTTTGTATGTACATATATTAACGCTTCTTTCTTCTTTTAGCCCTCCGGATCGAGCCATACTTCTATAAGGAGACGAGGCCCGAAGAAAAGGTTGGGCGAGAATGAAAGGTTCACGATCGAAGAAGTCGATCCAGATGGCAAACCGACTGTTCCCAAGCGGACCCAAGACCGATTTATACATCAATGCGGAGTTGTTGTTAGGGACAGCATCCCGATCAGCATCCAAGAATGGAATAAGAAGAAGGACGATGATGTTTCTTATGTCGATGATAGATGCAAAGATCAGCTTTGGAACTCGCTCATGATAAATTTCAGCCTACCGCCAGAGGAGGATCCAAATAACCCAGTTATACAGCGAAAAGTCAAAAAATGGGCTCTTAAGAAGATGGCAGAACAATTCAAGAACTGGAAGAAAAGATTGAACGAACAGTTTGTCGAGAAAGACGAGACTCCAGAATTCACCGGTCAATATGCGAAGATAAAAGATCACTGGCCCGCATTTGTGGCGTACAAGAAATCGGAGAAAGCTAAGAACAGGTCACAGACAAATAAGCTAAATGCTGCAAAGAAGCTGTATCACCATGTTACAGGGTCAGGTGGCTACAAGGTTGCCCGGCCTACGTGGGACAAAGCTGAGAATGACCTGCTTGCTAAGGGGATCCAACCAGCGACATTGAACTGGCCCGAACGGGCAAGGACTTGGTTCTTCGGGCATGGGGGAACTTTGGACCCAGAAACAGGGAAGGGTGTTTACACGAAAGAACAACTTCAAACACCCGTCATAAAGATTCAGGAAGCAATCAAGGACGTGGAGGAAGGGAGGTTCCATCCCGACAGAGAGAAGGACGTGCTGTCACGCGCCCTCGGGAATCCTGAACGCCCTGGACGAACACGAGGCACATCAGGCTCCGTTCCGTGGGTGGATGGGTTTCCTGACAGCACTGGTTATAGAAGCCAAGGAAGAAAGAAGAAAGAGGAAGCAGACCGGATGCAGAATGTAGAACAAAGATTAGCGTTGCAGGAGAAGAAACTAGAGGAACTTACCAGTCAGCGAGCTACCGGCGCACCATCTCAGCAGCGCGAAGATCCTTCATTCGATACTGCCCACGAAGCTGCTACCCCACCATCTCAGCGGAAAAGCAGCGTGGCTTCCACGGAGCTCGTTCGGCCTGATATCACGGCTCCTCGCTACCCCGTGGATGATATCACGGAGAGGGAACATTGTGAGCTAATGGCGAAATGCATCAACCTAACCTTGAAGGTGGCGGTCGGCTATGTCTTACCTCCTAGACCTGATGCAACTTTCCATTGCAATCCGATTCAAGATGGCTTTGCTATTGTCGGGGTGGATGAAGTTACCACCGGATTCGAGGGGCTGGAGCTTGAGTACCCTACAGGTGAAGGGGAGACTCATCTGGTAGATGCCGTAAGGACTACCATTCTATGGAGAAAGGAATACATCGTGCTTCCACAATGGACGCCACGTCAGCAGACTCAGCCAGAGGAGGCCCCTCAGCAGACTCCTCACAGTCCAGCTCTATCTCCGCTGCCTCAGTCGTCTCCGCCGCGTCACAACACTCCGCCGGCTCAGCCGTCTCCGCCGCGTCAGCGGACTCCGCCGGAGGAGGGCCCTCAGCAGAATCCTCCGCCGCCTCAGCTGTCTCCACCGCCTCAGCGGACTCCGCCTCCTCCGCCGCGTCAGCTGACTCCGCCTCCTCAGCAATGGCGGAAGAGACCCGCCGCCGCTCCGGCGGCTAGCAGTACAACAACGAAGAAATCCAGAGCAGGTCCAAGCGTCAAGAAGGCTCCTGCCAAGTTACCATACGACATGACTGAGGAGGAAACCAACGAGTTCGTGGCTGCCGATGTGAAACGCCAGCTTGCACCGAAACGTCCAGATCCAAAGGAGAAAATAGATTCGGTAAAAGCGAAGCGCTGTCTGGATGCCCTTAAGCGACCACCACCGCCTCCGCCGCTATCACACTATGACCGCTGTATTGTAAAGACATTTGATGAAGTGAAAAGGTCGGGAAGTAGCAGAAGTAGCAGTGCTGCAAGAAGTGGGAAAACCATTCCCCAGCTCGACGAACAGGAAAAACAATCGTGCCCCCCGCTCAAGGTGTTTCCCGATATCGCTAATGATCCGGGGGTAGCGGCCGCTCATCCTGGTTACACTCTTGGTGATTACTTAGGCGATGAGGTACGATTCGAAATGGCTGAGGTAGCCTTTAGATATGAGCACGGGAAGCCTCTCGTCAGACCTGAGCAGCTCCCGCGTCTATCAACGATGATGCAAAGATTGCATGACTGGTACTTGAAAGCCTGCAAGGAAGGGACCGACAGTATCTACGTGGGAATTAAAGATGAGCACTACTTCAATGGAGTCGAGGCGTTGTACATTGAATTTGAAGAATTATTTCAGTTATACAATCAAGACGCCCTCGACAAAATTATCGTCAGTTGCTATTGTCTGTAAGTATTTTTCTGTAATTAAGTCTCTAGCTCAGCTCGTTCATTGCATGTATAATTATCCTCACACTATATTATGCAGATTGAAGATCCGCGAATGCAGAGGAAAAATCTATGACATTGGGTTCATTAACCCAAATACCGTAAATGAATATACGGTACAAAAAAACCCCGATGATACTGAGAAAAACTTGCTAAACGCGTTACTTGGACAACAAAACAAAAGGAAAATACTATTTCCTTACAACTTCCAGTAGTATTACTGTCTTGTGCACATTCTGTTTCGCTTACTCGAGGTTAAGTGTAATTGATGAGTTATGCGTGCGCAGGTTCCACTATATTCTGCTAGCCATTCAGCTTGACGCGGGACTAGTAATTGTCTTGGACTTGAGACGTAAAGACCCTAAGGAGTGGGCGGATCTGAGTCAAATGCTCCAGAAGTAAGTTCAATCATTATCGCACCATATCGGTAACTTTCGTTCATTTCCTGATATCAAGTAATCATTTTCTTTGCCGGGCAGGGTTTGGAAAAAGTTCACCAACCAGGTTAGGGGTGAATGGAAAAATGAGCTGCATTTTCACACCCCAAAGTAAGTACTACTAGCTAGCTAGTTCCTCGCATCTCTCATTGATTCTAGTTTCAATACCATTATCATGCTTGATTATCATTTTGATTGAACTCTATTCTCGTAAAGTTCTTGTGGCAGAAACCCGGGAATAATTTATGTGGATACTACGTTTGCGAGTACATTCGCCACCACACCTCTGAGCGGCGCAGATCTGAAGAACAATTTGAAGTACGTAAACAATATTCATATTTTTATTTTATTACCATCAATTGTGTTGAGTTTCATTTATATATATATATATATATATATATATATATATATATATATATATATATATATATATATATATATATATATATATATATATATATATATATATTGACCCCCTTCTTTAAATTAGATCTCGCGGAAGCGGGACGAACTCCTACCAACTGATCGCATACGAGCAATTCAAGAGGAATTGGCGGGATTCTTTGTTGAGCATGTCATACCTACAGACGGAGAATACCATCGGGATTTGCAATGCGATATTGGTAATTAGATATTAGGAATCGTAAGAGATGTTATATTGTATATATGCATGAACGTGTACTATATGTAGTAGCGTCGAATAGATATACGAAAACTTATTGTTCGACCAAGCACGGAGAAAAAGAGGTCACTTCTCTCTATATATTGATCATGACGATGTTATGTAATGGTTCCTTCATTGCTATATGTAGTAGTTAGCGTCAAGTTGAATGAAAAGCATAAAATAAAAATGAAAACCGTAAATGTAAATGAATTGAATGGTAAACACAAAAAGAAAAGGGGAAACACAATATGAAACCCCTAAACCCTTTAAAACCCCTAAACCCCTCATTTCAAAAAAAAAAAAAACCACAGCGCCTGGCAGTTGCTGACGCGTGGCTGCCTTCTAGTCCCGGTTGGTGTTACCAACCAGGACTAGAGGTCTTCCTGCGTGGGCGCCCACAGCGGCCACGTGGAGCTCCTTTAGTCCCGGTTCGTAACCCAACCGGGACTAAAAATGAGAGTCTTTAGTCCCGATTGTTTTGTCTCGGTTGCAGAACCGGAACTAAAGGCCCTCTGAAACCGGGACTGATGCCCTGTTTTCTGGTAGTGCTACCGTCATGGGCGACCTCAGCCGGCACTTGCTTATCCGTGCTCGACACCGGAGCTCGCCCATTAGGCTGGAACTCTGTATGCAACATGATTGAGACTTGGCACTTTGATTCATCCATTCGAAAACGAACACGATAGGTACCAGGATAATCTTTTGGAAAAAAAAAGTACGAGGATAATGTTCTACCGGTGGGCGAGACGCGGCCCGTGTGCCATATCTGGCAGAAGAAGACGGCGCCCTTGGCGTGCACGGCGTCGACCACCGGCTTCCACGCCTCCACCTGCTCCTGGCTCCACAGGCCGGGGACGTGCGGGTAGCCCCGCGCGGCCTCGGACACGGCGCAGGCCTCGGCGACGAGGAGCACGCCCGGCGCAGCCCTCTGCGCGTAGTACAGGACGTTGTGCGGCTGGGCGAGGTTCCCGTACGACCTGCCGCGTCAGTAACCCAAGATTCTAAGGAGACGAGTTACTAGCTGTAGTAGTAATTAACTGACCTGTGCGCCAGGTTGAAGTCGCCCATCTTGTATGGAGTCAGGAGCGGAGTCGTCTTCGTCTCCATGCTTCCTTCAATGAAAGTGGATTTTTCAACACCACGGTCTTCTTCTACCTTCGTCAGTAAGAGTAGTGGCGAGCTCGCGGCTGCTGCTGCTTCTCTTGCTGCTCGATGGACACTATATATCTGAATCTGACTATTTGTACTTCCGATGAGAGGAGACGGAGTAGTCCACCTTCAGGCCGTGTTGTCGAGCTTCTATGTAACGTGCCCGATCTAGATCTACCAGTAGTGAGGAGAAGGAGGGTTGAAGAAGGAAGGGAGGTAGGTGGGGATGCCAGGAGAGGAAGAACAGCTTCGCTCTAATACCAGTTTACAGATAATTCTCCATGCCTTCACACACCGCACACCCTGTGCTTAATACCCGTGACGCGCAGGTCACTCTCACACCTTACAGCCGGGTCCCAGGACAACTGGCACAGCACACGTACATGCTACGGAACTTCCCCTTGGCGTTCCACCGTTGGCTGCTGGAGGCCGACGGGTGGGACCGCACCAGCAGTCGTGACATTCTATTGCGTCAAATTAAGTTAAGTGGACTGGTGATAATGCAGGTAATTGACCTTCGGAAACGATAACTGCCGACCGTGCCGGTTTTTTACGATTCGGGCCGAACGTCCTTTCCACCATTGGATCATTAGCACGAATATTAGAGCAGCCAGATTAGCGACGTCACATTTGTTTTAGTTCGGGAAATAAACTCCTCGTCACGAACACCTCGTACGCCTCTCGTCCTCCCGCCTTATCCTCTTCCATCCTCTCCCCCACCGCCCATTTTTGCATCCCACCTCCTTCTCCTCCCGCATGGGGCACACAGGGGGAGCGGCCATGCCGCGGCGTTGAGGGAAGGCCATGATGGGGTGACGTAGCGGGTGACGTCGGAGAGGTGGCAGGCGGCAGCGAAGACAAGGAGCTGGAATATCGCTGTCTTGCATCTCCACCGGGACCAACATCGCGGTGTCGCGGCGGTGGAGTGGAGGTGTGGGGGAGAGGGGTCGAGAAGAGGAGGAGGTTGCCGGAGGAAGAGGCAACCTGGAGACCCGAGTGAGGCGGAGGCCGACCGCGGGCAGCTCGCCGCGATGCTTGCCGACGCGAAGCACCAGCCGGTGTGCTCCGGATCCACGCCGCCCGGCTCAAGCTGCCGTCGTGGGCGGAGGCCGAGGGCCGCGGCGGCCGCTGAGCAGCCTCCATCTTCCCTTCCCGCTGTCGCCGAGCTGGCCGTCCTCGCCGCCATCCGAGGCCGCCGTCGCCCAGCTGACCGCCCTCGACGCCATCGGAGTCCGCCGTCGCCGAGCTGACCGTCCCCGCCGCCATCACAGGCCGCCTCCCCGGGTTGCTTGTCGTGGTTTTGACACGGCAGATGCCCTTGTGAAAGGACTTAGAGATGAGGCCATCGCAAGTGTGGAAGCTTAACGGGGTTGATCGGAAACGAGAAGACACGGAGTTACCCAGGTTCGGCCCCTCACGGTGGAGGTAAAAGCCTACGTCCTGCTTGATTATATTGTTGTAGATCTCGATTACAAGGATGCGGATTCGCTAACCTAGCTTTCGGGAGATTGTAACTTAGTCTTTTTTGCGTAGGTGCCCCCCTTTATATATACAGGCAGAACCCTAAATTTACATGAGAGCCCGGGTCGTTTCCCTGACCTGTCTCCTACTCTTTCCTACTTATTCCCCAAGGCAACCCTTATGCCGTACATCTTCTTCGTAAGCCGGCCCACGTCCTGAGCTGGCCTTTCCTGCTAGGCCCCCGTCAAGCCGACCCGCCAAGTAGCCTTCAGCTCTGCAGTGAGATGACCCGCTGAGTCTGCTCTATGGCCAAGTTATCACCCTGCCGGGTCTACATGCTGGGAAATATCCCCAACATTAGCCCTCAGTTTGACTTGAATTCATTCATGTTAAACTCCACCCTGAAAAACAAATCAACCGTTAACAGGGAAGTAAATCCACAGATTGCTTCGCGAGCCGACCTTTCCGGAGCTCCATCCTTATCAGTCATAATCTCCGGGTTAAACAAACGCCGAGTCATTCTTTCTGTCTTCAGACTTAGCACTTTTCATCTCCTTTTCATCATAACGTCACATTCCTCCTCCACAAAATCCAGGATGACGTCACAGAGAATCTTAAGCAGATTTGTATTGCTCCGTTGGGCGCGAAGATCGAGGAACCTTTTTAGCCACTGTTTACTGTATCGCCTGGGATTTCGTGCATGCCGTTTGGGGGTCCCATGGCACCCATAAATAGACCGCACCCTTCTCACTTCCTCCCTACTCGTGTTCCTCCTCTGAACCTCTGACGCAGCTGCGCCCGCTCGAGCTCATCTCCACCGGAGCCAGCACCTCGTCACATCTCCTCCTCGACGCCGGAGCCGTTCATCAGCGCACGGCCGCATCCGCCGCACCTTGAAAATCTCGAGCCCGACCTCCAGATCTGTAAGCTTCTCCGCCTCCATTGCTTGTAGTTCATCATTGTTCTTCCGCGTTCTTGCCACAACCACCGTAGATCCAAAATACCTTTGATCCTTTACGTTTTTAGTTCAAATAGCCGTTCCACGGCATTTTCCTCATCGGTAGATCTGTTGTACCGCATTGAACAGACCCCATTATCCTTCTTATCATAACGCGAAGAACATACCTAGTTTTACCTTTCCATTTTTATCCATTTTTCAGATCCGTAGAATTTCCTCATTTGATCAGAACTTGTTCGCTGACTCATAGCCTCAAACAATGCTCAACACTTGTAGGAAATTCATGCTATGTAATATCCGGCTCATTTTCGTCAAGAACCTTGACCCGGACTTTATTTGCACCTCCTTCCGTAACCTGGCGTATTGTCTCAATTGCCGGCTCATCTGTATTATTTACACTAAACCAAGCTCATGTTTTGCCGGCTTATGATATCTTCTCTTTTTCATATCAGCTGAAACAATGCCTCCCAAGCCCAAGATCGTCAACTGGGCCAAGTCCAGCATGTCTGAACTTAGCCTACAGGCCCTGGTGGATTCCGGGTTGTTGCCGCCAAAGGAAGCAATTGACTGGCGCGCTCCTGAAGAGGAGACCCACCCTCAGCCGGGTCAGAAAGAGGTCATTGTATTCGCTGAACACCTTTCGAGGGGCTTCCGTCCCCCCGGCTCAAAAAATTTCAGAGACGTACTGCATTTCTTCAACATCCGGCCTCAAGATCTGGCCCCCAACTCCATCTTCAATTTATGCCAGTTTCAAGTTTTCTACGAAGTATATCTGCAGCTTGAGCCGTCCATCAACCTGTTCCGGGAATTCTTTTATCTAAACCGCCAAACGGAACATAAAGATGGCCCAAGTGTTGAGCTCGGCGGAGTCTCGATCCAACGGAGAAAAAATACAGTCTTTCCTGAAGCCAAGCCGGCCAGTCATCCGAAGGGGTGGCACAGAACCTGGTTCTACTGCAAGGACACCTCCCCTGAAGGGAAAAATCCACTGCCGGGTTACAGGGCAAACCGTCTTGCGGCCAATGCAGCCTTCCCGGGTCTGGCTTCCAGGGAAGAAAGAGAGAGTCTGGAGCCCCTCTATCCGAAGATGAATGCATTGATCTTCCACGGCCTCACCGGCATCGACCTGACCCGGACCTGGGTTGAGTGGCAAATCCAACCGCTCAGCTTTAGGACCCGGTCTATGTATTCTTACACCGGCCATCGAGAAGACCCACTTCGGTTTAGCCGGGTTAACCTCAAGGAGAAGGACGTCCTGAAATTTGCCAAGAAGCTTCTTGGTGAAACAAAGGACGATATCAAGCTCGTGGGGCTCGCCCCATTTTACTCAAACAACCCGGCACCTAAAGTAAGCCGCCTTGTTGCATTTTACTTTGTTAATATCTTTTTAATCCTTGCCATAATTCCATCTTCCCACCATGATATAGGATGACGATGACTGGTGGCGGGTTGAAATCCAAGACCCTACCCCTCCTCGGGAAAGCGATGGAGAGGACTCAAATGGCGATGAAGATAACGAGGTAGAACTTGACTCCCTTGGCCGCCTTTTTAATCAGCTTGCTGATGCCGACTCTTCACAAAAAGAAGATGAAATCAGCCACACCATCGAGCCAGAGGTAATTTCAATCTCTTCAGACTCTGACTCTCCAAAACCCGTCCCAAAGAAAACCCGGGTTACAATCCGCAAAGTCCGAAGGAAACCCCGGGTTACTGTTCGTAAAATCCCTTTTTCACACCAAGATGCTCACTTAGATCCCCAATTTCTCTTGAAGAAAACACAACACGCCAGCACCTCCAAAAGAAAAACCCGGAGCAGTGAAGGGGAGTTGAGTGGCGGCCTTCCAAACGAGCCGCCATCCCGTAGAGCGCGGACAGAGTTGCTTCTTAGTCCAACTCCCTCTTTTCCTCTAGCTGGTCGTTTCAAGGAAACCTTACATTTAAATGACTCGGCATATCAGACGTCCCCCTCTTCGGATGAATCAAGCGCTACTCAAGCGCCGGCTTTCAATATCAACCTTGGGTAAGTAATTTAATCATTGTGTCATATAGCGGTTTCTTGCCCTTCATCTTTTGATTGAATAACTCCTTGTTCCTTGTACAGCGCCAAGGCCATTAAGAAGAAAGCGCCCACCGGGTCATCTGACCCGGTCATTCAACCAGGCCATCAGGAGGAAATGGAGGCCGCCTTGGTCACCCAGGATGAGCCGGCGTTCCAGAGCAGCCCACCGCTTCAAGATTTTATTGCGAGCCCGGCTCGTCCCTCCTCTCCTGTTGTTTAGGAGCAGGATAATTTAACTAAAGATCAACCCGAATAGCAGCCCGCGGCCCCGGCTCAAGAGGAAGTGGTGGTGATGAGTGAACGGCAAACTGCTCCACCTGAGACCTCTACTGCTCTCACTAATGTCCCTGCCAGGGCTGAGCCGTCCGTGAAGAACAAGGGGAAGGCGGCTCTTGACTTCTCCGCCTTTGAAGATCAAGACGCCAATGCCCTTCATCAAGCTGTACTGACCCGGCTGTCTGAAAGCCGGGACACGGAAATTGCAATGATATCTTCATTGAAGCGGAAATACGAGGTAACTTGCGCCTTCCATCATGAACCATATATATATGTAGCCCCCAAGGGCCGGGTCATTATATAATGATAACCCGGGACTTTAAAATATTTCATTGCATGCATAACCTCAAACGGTGGCATCCAAAGGCCGGGTCGTCATATTATGACGGGCTGGTCTCCATATGTAGTAAGACTGATCAAATTATGCATTAGCCCCCAAGTGCCATGTGGAATGCCTGCATCTGCATGGAACTTGTTGTTTTTGTTGAAGAGTTGAAACATGTAGCCCCCATGTGCCAGGTCAACCGGAAGGGCGGCTCGGGACATACTTAGATGTATAACTGAAACTGCCTTGCAGGACATGCTGAATCAAGTGGAAGAGCAGGCCTCCTTCTTCCGAAAGGAAGCAAGGAAGGAGAAAAAACTGCGAAAAGACGCTGAAGAAACTTCTGCCGAAGCCAACAATTCTTTGGTTATTGTGAGGAACACCTTGCAAGAAATTGAAGCAGCAAGAGCCGCCCTAGCCGCACGTGCTGAAGAAGCCGAGGCTAAACTTGAGCCGGTAGCTCAAGAGCTAGCCACTCTAAAGGGCCAGATCACGGCCATGTGTAGGGCCATCTTTGGTAAGTAAAATAGACCACCATGTGCCAATTATCCCAACTCGAATATGCTAAGCCGGCTTTGACTTGATCGTGTGTACTTATTTTTTAAGGCCGGAAGAATCAAACCCTGGTGCAGCAGCCACTGGTGAAATTGAAGGCGGTTTATACCTTCGTGGAGCAGTTGTACATAGGCGGCTCCCGTTGCGTAATGGCCGCGAAAAATACCAAGACGCCGCCACAGTTGATTGCTGACATGCTGAAAGAACTATCAGTTGTGCCCAAGTGGTTTGAAGAATTCAAGAAGGCGGCTTGTCGCACTAGTGCTTTGACAGTTCTCGCTCACGCCAAAGCCTACGTGCCAGAGCTGGATCCGGGTCAGATTGTGGGCGGGTATCCGGAGTTCAACGTGGATGACACCCCATTTTCTGAGAAGGACTTCAGACGCTGCATAAAAGACACCCGGGTCGCTGCCACTGCCATCGCCGAAGAGGCGGACTTGTCCAGGTACCAGGCCGGCTATACAAAAGATAACGAGCGGATTGAGCCGCCAAACTTTGAGCCGGTGGCCCTTACTCGCACGGGTAAGCAATCTTTTGCCCCTGGAGTTGATCCTTCTTCCGTGATTTTCGCCGACGCGATGTTTGAAGCCTTGCGCTCCATTCAGTGGTCGACCGGCGAGTTCACAAGCCAGGAAGCGGCGGAGGACAACAATCGCGAAGAGCCGGGTCAAAACGCTCCATGATCATCCCGTGTCCTCAATCTGGCACATACCGGCTCTTCCTTGATTGTAGTGGGACTTAGTACATTTTTGCCTGTAGCCCGATGGGCAACTTGTAATAGCGTAGCGTCAAACACTTGTTGCTGATGCTAGTGCCATCGTGTACTGTGCTGCTATTGCCTGTACGAATACTTTTGTGGATGCCTTGCTATTGTGAATCCTCTTTTGGGCCTCGAGAGCCGGTTTTTGCAACGAGAGTGATTCTGCTGAAACAATAACAATTGCATATAATAATAACTAGTAACTTTGTTACTATTTGTAATGAATCAAGTATATCAAACTTGACTAAGGTAGATGCTATGTATGAATGTATGCATGCATGCAGAGATGAGATGAATGCCGGAAAGGGAACATGACCGTAACAAGCCGGTTTTGGAAACACAACTTGAAAAGGCCGGCTCATAAAGCTCTAGCCTGAATTGCTTTCATGAAGCTGGCACTTTGGCCTGTTGGTTTATCCTCGCTTTTTGAAAGCCGGCTCTCACGCAACCAATCGAACATTTTAACTCTGATGAATTTAGGGTCACCTGTGTGATTGACTCATCAGGTGTACGCCGGGTCGCCTTTAGGGAGTAGCATCTTGCTAACAGGCAGGTTTAACCAACTTGTGGCATCTCGCCGGGTTAAAGGGTTTTGTAAGCTAAACTCAATGAGTTGGAATCCCGCAAATAACCAAGATCAATAAATAAAGATCCAACACACAACTTTGAGGCGAACGACAAACTCTCTTATACAGAGCTGCTGGTCTTTATTTTATTTGATCGATAATAGGTATATACACGATAGACGGTATGTACAAAAATATGACCCAGTCGATGACTTAGGTGTAGTATGGCCGGAGCTGGGCAATGTTCCAGGGCCGGCTTGTTTCCTCCTCCGAGGTTTGTGACTTGTCTGCCTCACGTATGTCAATCAGGTAATATGACCCGTTGTTGAGATTCTTGCTGAACCACAAAGGGCCCTTCCCAAGGCGGTGAAAGCTTATGCATGCCTGTCTGGTCTTGTATTAGACGGAGCACTAAGTCACCTTCCTGAAAAGTACGGCTTCAAACTCTTCGGCTGTGATAGCGACGTAGGTCCTTTTGATAAATTGCCGATCTGGACGCGGCAAGTTCGCGTTCTTCTTCCAGGGCATCAAGAGCGTCTTGTCGAGCTTGCTCATTATCAGACTCCACATAAGCCGCCACTCTAGGGGAGTCATGACGAATATCACTTGGAAGTACAACTTCTGCACCATAGACCAGGAAAAACGGCATATAGCCTGTTGACCTGTTGGGAGTAGTCCGTATGCTACAAAGTACTGCAGGTAACTCTTCTTCCAGCAACCCGGCATGCGCTGTAAAGGCACCATGAGTCGGGGCTTGATACCACGCAATAATTCCTGATTGGCTCTTTCTGCTTGCCCGTTGGACTGAGGATGCGCAACCGATGCTAAATCAAGCCGGATGTGCTCCTGTTGACAGAACTGTTTCATGACTCCCTTGGAAAGATTGGTGCCATTATCTGTGATAATACTGTGCGGATAGCCAAATCGAAATATCAACTTTGTGAGGAATTTGACGGCTGTAGCAGCGTCACAACGGCTGACTGGCTCCGCTTCTACCCACTTGGTAAATTTATCCAGAGCCACCAACAGGTGTGTATGCTTGTTCTTAGAACGCTTGAATGGTCCAACCATGTCAAGCCCCCAAACCGCAAAAGGCCAAGTTATCAGGATCATCCTCAGTTCTTGAGCCGGCACATGAGCCTGGTGAGCATACTTCTGGCAACCATCACACTTGCGTACAATATCTTCTGCGTCCTCATGAGCTGTGAGCCAGTAAAACCCGTGCAGAAAAGCCTTCGCCACAAGTGATCGTGAGCCGGCGTGGTGACCACAATCGCCAGAGTGAATCTCATTGAGAATAGCGCGCCCCTCCTCTGGTGAAACACAACGCTGAAAAACACCAGTGACGATGCGCCGATGCAACTCGCCATTGACGATAGTCATAGACTTAGACCGTCTGATGATCTGTCGAGCAAGGATTTCCTCTGTTGGTAGTTCTCCCCGGCTTAGATAAGCCAAGTAGGGGACCGTCCAATCAGGTATAGCGTGGACAGCAGCCACTAGAGCTGCCTCCGGGTCGGGAATAGCCAAGTCCTCCTCTGTTGGCAACTTGACAGATGGGTTGTGCAAAACGTCTAGGAAGACATTGGGTGGCACCGACTTGCGCTGAGAACCCAAGCGAGAGAGTGCATCTGCTGCCTCGTTCTGCCGGCGATCAATATGATCAACTTGATAACCTTTGAAGTGTCGAGCAATGTTGGTGACGGCGTGCCGATAAGCCGCCATAAGGGGATCCTTGGAATCCCATGTACCAGAAACCTGTTGGGCCACCAAGTCTGAGTCACCCAAGCACCGGACCCGGCTCAGGTTCATCTCCTTGGCCATCCGAAGCCCATGAAGCAAAGCCTCATATTCCGCTGCATTGTTAGTACAGGGGAACATAAGTCTTAAAACATAACAGAACTTATCTCCTCGTGGGGAAGTAATCACAACTCCAGCCCCCGAGCCTTCAAGCTGCCTTGAGCCGTCAAAGTGTATGGACCAGTATGTTGTATCGGGCTTCTCTTCGGGAGCCTGTAACTCTGTCCAATCATTAATGAAATCCACCAATGCCTGAGATTTGATTGCCCTGTGGGGCACATATTTGAGATGATGCGGACCGAGCTCGATGGCCCACTTGGCAACCTGGCCTATGGCCTCCCGGTTCTGGATTATATCCCCAAGAGGTGCTGAACTGACCACAGTGATTGGATGCTCGTGGAAGTAGTGCTTTAGCTTGCGACTAGCCATAAACACTCCGTAGACCAGCTTCTGCCAATGCGGATATCTCTGCTTGGACTCGGTTAACACTTCACTGATGTAATACACGGGGTATTGAACTGGATATTCCTTGCCATCTTCCTTGCGCTCTACAATGACTGCCACACTTACAGCCTTGTTATTGGCAGCAATATATAGCAACATTGGTTCCTTCTCACGAGGGGCAGCAAGGACCGGCGGCTCAGAAAACTGCTTCTTGAGGGCCTCAAAAGCCTGATCTGCAGCATCACTCCAGACAAAGTTATCCGATTTCTTAAGCAATTGATATAGCGGAATTGCCTTCTCTCCAAGCCGGCTTATGAACCGGCTCAGCGCCGCAACCCGCCCAGCCAGCTTCTGCATGGCATTCAAATTGGCCGGCTTAGCCAGAGTCGTGATTGCTTTGATCTTTTCCGGGTTAGCTTCAATGCCACGCTCGGAAACAAGAAATGCCAGAAGCTTTCCTGCAGGGACACCAAAAACACACTTCTCCGGGTTAAGCTTCATCTGGTAGACATGGAGATTGTCAAATGTTTCCTTGAGATCCTCCAACAGGGTCTCTTTCTTTCGAGACTTAACCACAATATCATCAACATAAGCATGAACGTTACACCCGATCTGTTTGTGAAAGCAGCTTTGGACACAATGCTGGTAAGTCGCCTGTGCACACTTCAGACCAAACGGCATGGTTGTATAACAGAAAGCCCCAAAGGGTGTGATGAAAGTCTTCTTTTCCTGGTCCTCCAGCTTCATTTTGATCTGATGATAACCGGAGTAAGCATCTAGGAAGCATAAACACTCACAACCCGCCATAGCATCGATGATCTGGTAAATGCGGGGCAAGGCAAAGGGGTCACTAGGACAAGCCTTATTTAGGTCTGTGTAATCAACACACATCCGCTAAGTCCCGTTTTTCTTCAGAACAAGCACCGGGTTGGCCAACCATTCAGGATGGAAGACTTCAACGATGAACCCGGCAGCTAGGAGCCGGCCCACTTCTTCACCAATAGCTTTCCGCCTTTCTTCATTAAAGCGATGGAGATACTGGCGAATAGGTTTAAACTTAGGATCCACATTGAGGGAGTGCTCATCGAGTTCTCTCGGTACACCTGGCATGTCAGAAGGTTTCCATGCAAAGATGTCCCGGTTCTCACGGATGAACTCGATGAGCGCGCTTTCCTATTTGGGATCCATATTGGTCCCTATAGTGAACTGCTCGGAAGAATTGCCCGGGGTGAACTCAACTTGGTTGGTGTCCCTGGCTGATTTAAACTTGAGCAGAGGATCTAACTCCGTCGTGGGCTTCTTCAGGGGGGTCCGGTCCGACGGGTCAACATTGTCCTTGTAATACCGCAATTCTTCCGCAGCGCAAGCCGTCTCGGTGTATGCTGCATCTCCTTCCTCGCACTCAAGTGCAATCTTCCAGTTTGCTTCAACTATGATGGTTCCCCTTGGTCCTGGTATCTTCATCTTCAGGTAAACGTAGCACAGCCGTGCCATGAATCGCGCATAAGCCGGCCGGCCGAATGAAGCGTGGTAAGGGCTTTTAAGCTTAACCACCTCAAAGGACAGAAACTCGGAACACCAGGTATCCTCTGAGCCGAAGGCCACCTCCAGGGATACCCTCCCCATGGGGTAAGCTGACTTGCCAGGAACGATGCCATGAAAAACTGTAGAGGATGGAGTCAACTGCTTATCAGACAGATTCATCCGCCTGAACGTGTCATAGTACAGAATATTGATGCTGCTTCCTCCGTCCATGAGCACTTTCGTCAATGTATAACCGCCAACCTGCGGTGCTACCACCAAGGCCAAATGCCCGGGATGATCAAGGAGGACCGGATGATCCGCCCTGCTCCAGGTGATCGGCTGTTCAGACCAATTGAGGTAATAAGGGGTTGCCGGCTCAACCGCGTGGGCGGCTCGTCGTTGCACCTTTCAATCCCGTTTGTAGGTGCTGGTGGTGAAAACATGATACTGCCCACTATTTAGTTGCTTTGGGTTACTCTGAAACCCTGTCGCACCGGCTTGGTGCTGATTTTCCTGATTGTTCCGTTGATTACCGCCCCCAGTATTACCAGCCCCCTGAAACCCGCTGCCCTGGCCATTGTTCCCGTGGAAACCAGGACCTGCGAAGGGCCCTTGTGAGCCGGCTCCAGGGAAGCCGGGTCCCTGATTGCCGAGTTGTTCGCCGTTGCCACCCCCATTATGATGGTTCTGGGAGACCCGTTTGGAGAACTCTTGCATGATGTAGCAATTTTCCCAGGAGTGGCTGGACGGCTTACCATTATAACTATGTTTTGGACATGGAGCCTTGAGAGCTTCCTCGTAGCTGAGAGGACGATTACCAGAGGACTGCCTCCTAGAACCATCGTTCTGACGCTGACCTTTGTTCCCTGTATTTGTGTTCGCCACCAGATCGGAGCTACCGTCGTAACCTTTGCGTTTGCCGTCGTTGTTGTTCTACCCATTACTGTTGTTCTGCTGCTGACCTTTACCGCCGGTTTTCTTCCCCTTATCGGATTTCTCCTCGTCCGATAGCGGATCCTTGGTATTATCTGACTCCGCATACCGGGTTAAGACATCCATGAGGTCACCCATGTCTTGGACCTTTCGCTTGAGTCGCCCTAATTTCTGGACCAGGGGCTGAAATTTGCATGTTCGTTCCAGAACAAGTACTGCTTGTGCAGCCGAGATGCTATCTGAGCTATGTATAACCTCCGCAACCCGGCGAGCCCAGTGATGCGCCGATTCATCCTCTCGCTGTACACAACGCTCAAGATCAACAATTGTGGTTGGCCTTTTACAGGTTCCTTGGAAATTCTTGATGAAGCGCCTTCAGTTCCTGCCATGTGTTGATAGAATTTACTGGTAGGTTCTTCATCCAGGTGCGTGCGGGGCCTTCCAACATGAGGGGCAAATAGCGCGCACACACTGCCTTCCTTGCACCCAATAAGTCCATTGCCAGTTTGTAACTCTCGATCCACTCGGTGGGCTCCAGATTCGCTGTGTAATTAGGAACCTTGCGAGGACCTTTGAAATCTGAGGGTATGCGCACTTCTCGCAGCGCCGGTACCAAACAAGGAGTTCCGATCATGCGACTCGATAAGCCGGTTGTCTAGGTTGCATTGGGTGGGACAGGCGTTATTGGCGGGTTGACGTGCGCCGGCGGGTTGTGCCCTGCACGCGCGTTTTCTTCCTCCCACGCTCGTAGAGCGCGAGCGGCGTCCACAATGTCTTGTGCATTCGGGATTCTAGGTTGATGTTGATCCGCCAGCGGTGGGGCGCTCTTCTGCGTTGTGCGCTGCTGGAAACCACCGGTGACTCTGGACGCTGGTTCCTGATACGACTCTGGTGAGGGGTTGAGTGAAGACGGTGCTGGCTATGCGAGTAGTTGGCCTACTGCACTACTGCTGTCTTGAGCATCGCAATAGCGTTCCTGGCCTTTGTCCGAATCGGGCCGTCCCCCTCGATCGGAATAGCCGCCAAGTTGTGGGTTGCTGCCAGCACGTTATCGACCGGGTTGGAGTAGTGTCCAATTGGGGTCTGGAACCGGCGAGACGGCGGCTGCTGCTGCTGATTCGGCGTATGATGCTGGGATGGCTCCCTCTGCTGAACTGGCTGCTGCAAAGGTGGTCCTCCCGGGGGAACAACTCCAACCCCCGGGTTCATCGGGGCCAGCGGTGTGGTGAACAACTGAGTCGGCTCAAGATCGACTGGAAGCCGGCTTTGATGACGCCTCCGGTGGACAAGTTCTGACTCGGCCTGTCGGCGGCTTAGGTAATGCGACTCTTCGTCCAGGCGCTGCCTTTCCTCGGCAAGCCGGGCCTGCGCCTGAGCCATGCGCGTGTTCTCAGCATTGATGTCCTCTTGGATCTTGGCCATCTGCTCACGACACGTCGTGATCTCCGTGTTACGCGCCGCTGCGTTCTCCACAGTAACCGGCTCGGCCAGCAGGCCAGTCAGTGTATTCATCAAGTCCGCGAGCGCCTGCACTCCGGTTCTCTGTGAGCCAGCGGCCGACGCGCCGGCTCCTCCTGAGCCGGCAAGGGTGAGGTTCTGCCCGGCCGCGGGATCAACCGGGTCACGTACCGGATCTTGCCTACCCGCCATGTATACCGCCGCAAAATGAGGCGGATCTGGGATTTCTGGAAAGACGTCGTCTGTGTGTCCGAGCCTTCCATCATGCAAAGGAAGGATCGACTCGGTTTCTCCCGTCGAGGATTCGCCGTCAGACTGGACGAGCGTATCATCTCTAGACAGGGAGTTCTCCGACAAGGCCACCCCTTGGGTGAACCCTATGAAGACATGGTTCCGGCCGGCTTGAGGTGGGCCGGGTCTCGACTGGCTCGGACCAGTGCGGCGTGCCGACTCAACACCGGCGATGTTCTCCAACCCGAGGGCCGACTCGTCGACCACGCCGATGAAGGTGTGGATTTTGCCGAAGGGGACCCGGTACCCGTACTCAATTGAGTCGGCGTCGGAGCCCCAGTACGAATCATCGATGTAGAACTTCTCGCGGCGGCTTTTCGTCATCAAGCCGACCACGTACTTCCCGAACCCTGGGAGGGATCCCGCTAAGAACTCAACTCCACCGTGCGTGGGCCCCACGGTGGGCGCCAACTATCGTGGTTTTGACACGGCAGATGCCCTTGTGAAAGGACTTAGAGATGAGGCCATCGCACAAGTGTGGAAGCTTAACGGGGTTGATCGTGAGAAGACACGGAGTTAACCAGGTTCGGCCCCTCACGATGGAGGTAAAAGCCTACGTCCTGCTTGATTATATTGCTGTAGATCTCGATTACAAGGATGCGGATTCGCTAACCTAGCTTTCGGGAGATTGTAACTTAGTCTTTTTCGCGTAGGTGCTCCCCTTTATATATACAGGCAGAACCCTAGATTTACATGAGAGTCCGGGTCGTTTCCCTGACCTGTCTCCTACTCTTTCCTACTTATTCCCCAAGGCAACCCTTATGCCGTACATCTTCTTCATAAGCCGGCCCACGTCCTGAGCCGGCCTTTCCTGCTAGGCCCCCGTCAAGCCGGCCCACCAAGTAGCCTTCAGCCCTGTAGTGAGATGACCCGCTGAGTCTGCTCTATGGCCGGGTTATCACCCTGCCGGGTCTACATGCTGGGAAATATCCCCAACACTGCTCGACCCTCTCGATGTGGCTGCCATTGCGAGAAGAGCCCCTTTCGGGTCTGGCGGCGATCCCCTTTGTCGCCGTGCGAGAGGAGTCTCCTCTGTAGGAGATATGCCCTAGAGGCAATAATAAATGTTATTGTTTATCTCCATGTTCATAATTATGTTTATATTCCATGCTATAACTGCTATGGTTCTCGAGTCTACAATAACCACAAGGCTCGAAGGAAGACTCATATGCATGTGTGGAATAATAAACGATAAAATATTTTCCTAGTCTGGCATCTAAGACTAGCTCAAGTGTTGCATGATGGTTCTGTTTTCCTGATCATGGGCATGACTATGCCGGCAACTTTGAGGGCACATTGTTAGGAGAACACTTGTGTTGAATCGACCCGAATTGATGTTATGCTATGAGATACATTCGTCACAAGTTAATGGTTAATAACACAGAGAAAGTTAATGTTTGCATAATTCCTTAGACCATGAGAGTATCGAGTTCCTTCATGCTTGATTCATGAACTTTGGGGTTTGTTAAACGTCATCCGTAACTGGGTGGCTATTACGGCGGCTTACGGGTTCATGGGAAAGTATGACAAGGGACTTGATAGCTCCAGATTGGGATTTGCTCCTCCGACGATGGAGAGATATCTCTGGGCCCTCTCAGTGTTATGGTATCCACCATCGTCTGGCCAGACACATTGTGATTTGATCACAGGGATGCCGGAACATAGGAACGAGAAAAGAGAACAAAACCGGTAACGAGGTAACTGGCATTGTGGACAAGTGTTGATCCACGGGGATGCCGATGATTCTCACCTCGGGTATTTGTAACATATCACGAAGCAACAGGAATAGCACACGGCAACTGGAGGTTCACTCGAATATTCATTCGTGTGGGTATAGGGGTCAATATGGGTGTCCATGGCTCCGATGTTGATCATTGATCGGAAAGTGTTCCGGGTCATGTCTATACTTCACCGAACCTATAGGGTCATAGGCTTAAGGGTCATCTATCTGCTGAATTCTAGACAGTGAGTCTGAGAGAAAGTCACCGGAAAAGTTTCGGAGACAACGAAAACGTTCCGGAGAGAACACCGGAATAGTTTCGGTAAAACTGAAAAGTTGTTTCGGGGTATGCCATAAAGTCAAATTGGTTTCGGCACACGCCTGAAAATTCTTGGAGGGTGCCAGAATTGTTCTGGAAACTTCTGGGATTTTTCTGGGATAAAAACCGGAAATTTTCCGGAGCTGCCGGAACCGGTTTGGTTGCTTTTCGCAGATGAAAATCACTAATCCGGAATTGTTTCGGAACGCGTCCAAAATCATTTGTGTGGGTACTGGAATTATTCTAAGACCCATAGAAATATTTTCGGATTTAACGGTCGCCGAAAGTTGGTTCCGTGAATAGTGAAAATCACTTTATTGTTAATTTTTGGAAAGCCACCTTTTGGGACTTTTCCCAAAAGGCTTCTAGAAGACTTAGGGACTAAGGAACCCCCTTTGGGAGGGGCCCATGGGGTGGCCGGCCAAGGTGGAGCTCCTCCATGGAGCTCCACATGCCATTCTTTTTTGCCTTTTATTCTCTTTATCTGTGACATAAAGTGGGGGTACTTTGGTATTTTTTTGTGCCAATCCTACCCCTTGGCTTTCCTATAAATAGAGGTGGAGAGGTGCTCTCCACATTCATCCCTTGCTCTCATACACATGCCATGCTTTGTCTGGCTCTATCTCTCCCTCCCACGAAAAGAGTTTCGTAGAGCCGAAAGGCTGTCTGGGTTCTGGTGGGAACTAGTTCTGGACGGCGAAGCCCTGCCGGATAGATGACACCGTATGTGTGCAACTCCGTTGAGAGATCATAGTTTTGGTCTTAGTTCAAGAGAGCCTCGCGAAGGGCTGTCCGAGTGACCGTCCGAGTTTCGAGGGTCCTCCCGAAGGGCTGTCCGAGTGACCGTCCGAGTTTCGAGCGTCCTCCCGAAGGGCTATCCGTGACACCGTCCGAGGGACTGTCCGACTGCCTCCCAGAGGGCTGTCTGAGGGGCAGACGAGGGAGAACATCCTCATGGTTGGGAGGTTGTAAAATCCTAGCTGTGGGGATCTGCACCGCCGATCGTCATCGACTCTACTTCCGCTGCGCTACGAGTCGGTAACGAAAAGATCAAACCTTGTATGCAGTCTCCATAGTGGTCCTGCGCTGGTGCGTAGGTCGGAATTTTTTTTTTCTGTTGCGTTCCCCTACAGTGGCATCATAAGCCGTGCTATGCGTAGATGCAGGTTACGATCTAGAATACATAGAGATGTATGGGTGTTGCACAATATAATTTGTAGTAGATGAGTTCTACTGCTGATAATTATTTGTGCGGGTAGCAGATGAAATCTGTTACCCGATGTTCTTGTTGCTTCCCTGGAATTTGCATATTTCTGATCTTGATAATAGCATGGTGGAGTTTCAAAGTTCTGGCAATCCGCGATCCTGATTGATCAACGAAGTGTTAACAGTTCTTTGAATTCCACCATAGTTAAAAAGAAAGATGAAATTTCGCAGACGAAAGGGCAATGCAGATATGATCTGCACGGGGGTCATGCGTATGACGAAGTTCAGTATGGGGCTCGAGATTTTATTATCTCGTGTTTCATACACCCCGCAAAGTTAATCTAGCGACTTGAATAATCATACTTGATGATGGACGTTGGTAGCTTCGGTTTGCTTCGAAACCTTAGAAGCCACGTAAAATGAAATTTTGTATGAACCGATTAGAGGCGTCTAACTTGGTTTTGTAGGATGTGCATGTGATGTGGTATAGCAGTGCTCATAATAATTTGATTATGTATGAGATGACTATATGATGTAAAATTAACATGACCTGCGTGTCATGATTCGGCGTGATGGCTGGAGCCATATGATTGTCACTTTAATGACCTACGTGTCAACCTTAAGTAATACACTTATTTTATTAGCTATAGAGATAGCAATATCATCTGGTGCATCGACAAGGTGGTGGCAATCTTCGCAAAGGTGAACACCGACGAGAATGCCGAAGACGAAGAAATAAAAGACTTCTCCGTCAGAAAGGGCTATACCATATCATGCTATTATGAATTGCCTGCGATGTTTATCCCTTATGGTGCACCCATCTTGATTGAGCGGTAGTCGCTTTTTATTAGGGTGATCTCTCACTTAAAAATATCAAAGTAGTTAGTGTTCACCCAAGTGTAGCACCGTCTGAAATTCGTATCTTTTCGGGGTGCGCCATGTCCACATGGGTACGAACGAATCGAGAGGAATGAGGCGGGTGAGGTCAGACCTCGCAACAAGATCACTTGGTTGTCTTTGACGTTCAGGCAGGATAGTCCTGAGCTCGGAACACACCCATCGAAAGATGAACAAGAGTCACATAGAGATGTGATCGGCAAGTTTGCCTACCAATTGAAATTCTCGTCATCAGTGATGTCCACATCAATGGCGTTGAATTGAAATGTGGATCTTGAATCACTCATAATCAATTTCGAGAGATATTGATTTGAGTGGGAGCACACTTTAGAATTAACTTGTTTAATTCTCAAGTGCAATTAATTATGGACACTGTTTAAGTGTTATTTGCATAATAGTTGTCGAATAATGGCTCGCGTTTCCACCTTCCCTGTTAAAATTGAATAAGCTGTTAAAATATCTGGTTAAAACTTTACGGTTGGAAACGTAATGTGAGGATTGTCCTCAAAAGTGCCGAGAAGGACTTTGTCCTATCGCATGCTTTTGGTATTCTCCCGCTAATGCTATGGATAATGTGACTCTCGTCCTTCGATCCAAAAGCTAGAATTCATTTACGGTCAAGTGCAATATGTTTGCTTCCATGAGACCCGAACTTCAAAAGTTTGGGATAGCTATGTGATATTCATGGAACTGAAAATCATTTTCAGACACAAACAAAGGCTAAAAGATATGTGATATCCAAAGCAATGTTTGTTTTGCAAACTATTAGTAAAAGTGTTTACTATGCATTTGACTAATAACAGAGGGATCCAGTAGAACACGTGTCATATGATGATGGTGAATAAAACAACAACTTAAGAGAAAGGAAATGTCCGAAGGGTGTTAGTATGACTTACACACCTAGGAAGTCCGGGGCTGACGCCACTCTTCAAGTTGGTGCTTCTTCTGAGAGTAGGAGAATTATTGGAAGTAAAACTGTTAGAAGTATAAAGGCAAAAAAAAAGGAAGACTGGAATGTCCAGCTCATGTATGAAAGTCATACAAGTTATTGATGTGTAGAAGGCTGGTCAAAGAAATAGTTCTTAGGAATTATGATTAAACATGTTAATCACTGATTCTTGGGTATTGTGAGTTGATCACAGAGATACCCGCTCGATTGTTTTCTGTTGCAATTCGATGCAAGAACTACTACGGCCTAAAAAACTGACCGGAGTGAGGTTCAGATACGCGCTGGGAATAGAGTAAATGTTACTATACATTCCATCGGTGTATTACCTATGTATTTATTTTCATAATTCATTTAGAGTTTTACATACTCTAGCCCATTGCACAAGGTATCTTGCAAGAAGGTTGTTCATAAGAGAACTTTTGATGTTCGATGTTATGAATAACTTAAGGGCCATACTTTCATTATGAATGAGATGTATGTTATGAATATTGATAATAATACATTACCTCTGTATTTACTTTCATAATTCATTTTAGAGTTTTACACACTCTAGCCCATTGCATAATGTTTGTTGCAAAAGGGTTGTTCATAAAAGAACAATTGTTGTTCAGTGTCATGAATAACATAAGGGCCATGCTTCCATCGTGGATGGGATGTATGTTATGAATATTGATGGTAATATGATACATCCATAACACTGACGCTAAATGTCGCAAGACTAAGAGAATACCACACATGTGTGGCACTGCATTTGGTCACATTGGAGAAACCCGCATGGAGAAATTCTAAAATGATGGATTTTGAAGTCGTTTGATTATGAATCATCTGACACTTGCAACTTTCCTCCGAAAAGTGAAGTGACTGAAATACCGTTCACAGGCCATAAGGAGCGAGCAACGAACTTATTGGTGATCATACATTTTGATGTATGTAGTCCGATAAATGTTGTTGCTAGCAGTGGATTTATATATCTTCAGAAATGACTCAAGTAGATATATGGATATTTACTTGATGAGATGTAAGTCTGGATCTTTTGAAATCATTCATAAGGTTTCCAATATGAAGTAGAAATTATTGTAAAAAGAAAATTATGTTTCTGCAATTTGATTGCGGAAAGGAATATTTGAGTTACAAGTTTAGCGAATGTCTGATGAGTTGTGAAAAGAGTTTCATAACTTACACCTCACGGAGCACCACTGTGAGTGGAATATCCGTGAAGATGTAATCAAACCATTTATGACATGGTAAGATCAAAGATGACATAAATCAATTTGCCAATATCCCTTTTAAAAGTAATGCTTTAGAGACTGCGTCTTTTACACTGAAAAGAGCACCATCAGATCTGTTGAAATGACTCCATGGTATGGTACACCCAACCATGTTATGTCTTTTCTTAACATTTGGAATATGGGGCTTGTGTAAAATATTTACAAACCTATTCCAAATCAGACAAGTGCTACTTTGTAGGTTATCCCAAGTTATTGGGTATTCCCCCACCACTGTACCGAGGCAAAAGGTTTTGCCACAAAGAACGGTATGCTTTTGAAGAAAATGGTTCTTGCAAAAAGGTGAGTGGGAGGACAATGCGACTCGACGAGATAACAGTATCTTCATCATCAGATCAAAGGAAAGAAACCTTGGAAATAATTCCAGAGTTTCCTACTGCGACTGATACTGAAGCCTCTACATGAGATGTATGGACTTCGGTCGAACTTGCAACTGAACCACGTAGGCAAAACTCGTGCAAACCTCTCAGGTGCGCAAGCGAGATATTGTTGTTAGACAACAGTATACCTACGATACACAAGGAAGCGTTGATGGGCCCTGACTCCGGAATTGGCTAAATGCCAATATAATCCGAGATAGTTTCCATAAATGATTCAAGATTATATCTTGATAAACCCTTCGGAAGACTTAGAGTCTAACGAACATTAATGGAACTATAAACTGATGTGGATAAAATGTTTTATCCATAAAGATCGACTTGTTGCAATAACAAATTCAAGGAGTTGACTACGATGAGATTGTCTCACCGTAGCGATGCTTAAAGTTAGATCGGGTTAAACTAGCAATTAATACATATTTCAATCTTGAGATATGATACATGGATGCCAAAAGGATTTCCATGTGATGGAAATGCAACCTAGGACTTGCATGTGATACAGTCCGAAGTATTTTATCAATCCAGAGGATGCTAGTAAGTATGCAAACTTCAGAGTTCCAGCAATGGACAGAAGAGAGCAAAATGGAGTTGGAATCTTCGTTTTGATGAAATAGTCAAAAGAGTTTGATTTCATCAATGGATAATGAAGATGCTTGTGGTTACAAGAAAGTAAGTGGGAGCATAATAATATTTCTAAAAACTTTGTGTGCTTGACACATTGTTAATTGGAAATAATATAAATTTCTTGACACGAATTAGGACTTCATTGAAAATAGTTTTTCGATGAAGTGCTTGGGCTAAATAGCCTTGATATTAGGCATATTTATCTACGAGATAGAATTGCCTAGTAGGCCAATCCAAAAATACATATTGACAAGATGCTAAAACAGTTTAGCATAAGAGCGCCAAGGAGTGATTCTTGCCGAAGTCACATGGAAAGAGTTTTGCAAGACTCGGTGTCCCAAAACACTGATGAGCAAAATACATGATGGAGATTCCACACACTTTCGTGTTTGGATTAATCATGTATTCCATGGTATGTAAAACAACCAGATATGTCCAGTACTCCCAAGGAGTTGCGAGTAAAGATACCAAAGTGATCAAAGTACTGATCATGAGACAACAGTGAAAATTGTCATTAAGTACTAAAGTAGGACTGATGACATGTTTTCTCGCAAGCAGAGTTTATGAAGTGCTCATTGTAAATTTGTTACATCGATACAGTCTTCATCAAAGCTCCATGCGATTTTCGATTTAAGTTAAGGGTTTTGTGTAATACACGATATGGTGGCGCAGTAGTTGGAAATTGTTCCAAACAGGTTACTGTGGCGAATTCTATAACAAAGGCTAAGTATGTTGCCGCTTTCAAAGCGACATAGAAGATGTTGAATCATATAGTTCATTCATGAACTTGGTATGGTTCCAAGATGGCTTTGGTCAATGGAACACTATTGAAGATAGTTGCTCCATAGCTCAGTCTGAGGAATCAAGGTTTGACCTGTGATTCACATATATACAAAGCCAAGTCCACACAAAATATGAATTTTGTGAAAGCGTGAAAACACGAGGAGATGAAAAGATACACACGGAACTGAAGTTGTCAGATCCGTTGGACATCAGGCTATACCACAAGCGAAGCATTTTTTACACCGGTATGCCATAGGTGTAAAGTGCATTAGCATTGACTAGATTATTGACACTAGTGCAAGTGGGAGTCTGTAGGAGATATGCCCTAGAGGCAATAATAAATGTTATTGTTTATCTCCATGTTCATAATTGTGTTTATGTTCCATGCTATAACTGCTATGGTTCTCGAGTCTACAATAACCACGAGGCTCGGAGGAAGACTCATATGCACGTGTGGAATAATAAACGGTAAAATGTATTCCTAGTCTGGCCTCTAAGACTAGCTCAAGTGTTGCATGATGGTTCTGTTTTCCTGATCATGGGATGACTATGCCGGCAACTTTGAGGGCACATTGTTAGGAGAACACTTGTGTTGAATCGACCCGAATTGATGTTATGCTATGAGATACATTCATCACAAGTTAATGGTTAATAACACAGAGAAAGTTAATGTTTGCATAATTCCTTAGACCATGAGAGTATCGAGTTCCTTCATGCTTGATTCATGAACTTTGGGGTTTGTTAAACGTCATCCGTAACTGGGTGGCTATTACGGCGGCTTACGGGTTCATGGGAAAGTATGACAAGGGACTTGATAGCTCAAGATCGGGATTTGCTCCTCCGACGATGGAGAGATATCTCTGGGCCCTCTTGGTGTTACGGTATCCACCATCGTCTGGCCAGACACATTGTGATTTGATCACAGGGATGCCGGAACACGGGAACGAGAAAAGAGAACAAAACCGGTAACGAGGTAACTGGCATTGTGGACAAGTGTTGATCCACGGGGATGCTGATGATTCTCACCTCGGGTATTTGTAACATATTGCGAAGCAACAGGAATAGCACACGGCAACTGGAGGTTCACTCGAATATTCATTCGTGTGGGTATAGGGGTCAATATGGGTGTCCACGGCTCCGATGTTGATCATTGATCGGAAAGTGTTCCGGGTCATGTCTGTACTTCACCGAACCTATAGGGTCACACGCTTAAGGGTCATCTATCTGCTGAATTCTAGAAAGAGAGTCTGAGAGAAACTCACCGGAAAAGTTTCGGAGATAACGGAAACGTTCCGGAGAGAACACCGGAATAGTTTCGGTAAAACTGAAAAGTTGTTTCGGGGTATGGCATTAAGTCAAATTGGTTTCGGCACATGCCTGGAAATTCTTGGAGGGTGCCAGAATTGTTCTGGAAACTTCTGGGATTTTTCTGGGATAAAAACCGGAAATGTTCCGGAGCTGCCGGAACCGGTTTGGTTGCTTTTCGCAGATGAAAATCACTAATCCGGAATTCTTTCAGAACGCGTACAAAATCATTTGTGTGGGTACTGGAATTATTCTAAGACCCACAAAAATATTTTCGGATTTAACGGTCGCGGAAAATTGGTTCCGTGAATAGTGAAAATCACTTTATGGTTAATTTTTTGGAAAGCCACCTTTTGCGATTTTTCCCAAAAGGCTTCTAGAAGACTTAGGGACTAATGAACCCCCTTTGGGGGGGGGCATGGGGTGTCGGGCCAAGGTGGAGCTCCTCCATGGAGCTCCACATGCCATTCTTTTTTGCCTTTTATTCTCTTTATGTGTGACATAAAGTGGGGGTACTTTGGTATTTTTTGTGCCAATCCTACCCCTTGGCTTTCCTAGAATAGAGGTGGAGAGGTGCTCTCCACATTCATCCCTTGCTCTCATACACATGCCATGCTTTGTATGGCTCTCTCTCTCCCTCCCACGAAAAGAGTTTCGTAGAGCCGAGGCTGTCTGGGTTTCGGTGGGAACTAGTTCTGGACGGCGAAGCCCTACCGGATAGATGACACCGTATGTGTGCAACTCCGTAGAGAGATCATAGTTTCGGTCTTAGTTCAAGAGAGCCTCCCGGTGGGCTGTCCGAGTGACCGTCCGAGTTTCGAGGGTCCTCCCGAAGGGCTGTCCGAGTGACCGTCCGAGTTTCGAGCGTCCTCCCTAAGGGCTGTCCGTGACACCGTCCGAGGGACTGTCCGACTGCCTCCCGGAGGGCTGTCCGAGGGGCAGACGAGGGAGAACATCCTCGCGGTTGGGATGTTGTAAAATCCTAGCTGCGGGGATCTGCACCGCCGATCGTCATCGACTCTACTTCCGCTGCGCTACGAGTCGGTAACGAAAAGATCAAACCTTGTATGCAGTCTTCATAGTGGTCCTAGGCTGGTGCGTAGGTCAGAAACTTTTTGTTTTCTGCTGCGTTCCCCTACATCCTCGGCTCCGGTAGCGATCCAACAAGCGGCAGCCATGGCAGGGTTGCAGCTGCACGTGGCGCTGCTCACAACGGCCGGCGACATCGCGGCTTCCGTCCTAGAGCTCCATCTCCGCCGTTTTGCCTTACACAAGAGCGACGCGACGGTTCTGGCGTGGCTTCCTGCATCGACAACTGACGGCCGTCCATGGGCCAGTGCCCTCCACCGGAGGAGCTGCTAGTGCTCGCGTAGGCGGCATGCTAGAGGAGGAGCTGCTGCTCGGACGGGATCTGGGAAGGTTGGCGGCTTCCTCTTCCATTTCCCCCACGGTCGAGCGAGCAGGAGCTGCTGCTGTTTGTGGTATGCATGCTATCTCCTTTTTTGTGATTGCTTCTGTTTTTTCCTCTAGATCATATGCAATGTTTTTGCTTTGGTGATTGGATTAAGTTGCTATGAGTACTGAGTTCACACATCGTCAAGGCAATTTTTAGAAATCTTCGTAATAGTTCACACATCATCACGGCAATTTTTAGAAATCTTTGTAATAACACGGCAAATTTTAGTTTAAGTTGCCATGGCAATTTTTAGTTTAAGTCGCCATGGCAAATTTATTGTAAAGAGCATGGCTAATTTTTTGTTTTAAATATGATGGCAAATTTACATTTCCAGAACATGGCAAATTTAACTACGTAGCACGGTAGAAATCTTTGTAATAGTTCACACATCATCATGGCAATTTTTAGAAATCTTTGTAATAGTGACACGGCAAATTTTAGTTTAAGTTGCCATGGCAATTTTTAGTTTAAGTCGCCATGGCAAATTTATTGTAAAGAGCATGGCAAATTTTTTGTTTTAAATATGATGGCAAATTTACATTTCCAGAACATGGCAAATTTAACTACGTAGCACGGTAAATATACTTGTATAGCCATGTAATTTTTTAATTTATTTCCATGGCAAAAGTACTCCATTTTTGCCGTGGCAAAAATTAATCCATTTCTTTCCATGGCAATTTTCACTCCATTTTTGCCATGGCAAATTTAACTCCATTTTTTGCCATGACAAAAATACGTTTATTTTTACATGGCAAATTTTAGGTTAAGTTGCCATGGCACTTTTTAGTTTAAGTAACCTTGGCAAATTTATCGTAAAGAGCATGTCAATTTTAATTCAAATATTATGACAAATTTAAATTTATAGAAGATGGCAAATTTTACTATGTAGCATCTTAAATATACTTGTGTAGCCATGTCATTTTTTAATTTATTTCCATGGCAAAAGTACTACTTTTTTGCCATGGCAAAAATTAAACATTTTTGCCATGACAAATTTTACTCCATTTTTTGCCATGGCAAATTTAACTCCATTTTATGCCATGGTAAACTTATTTAATTAACATGTTCAAAAACATGTAAACTTGCCATGGCAAAGTTATAGTTATTCAAAAACAAGGCAAACTTTGCCATGGCAACTTACGATGTTCAAAAACATGGCAACCTTTTTTAGATGTTCAAAAATATGACAAATTTTCCATGGATTTTTAAAATGTTCAAAAACATGGCAAACTTGCCATGGCAAACTTTAATATGTGCAAAAACATGGTAACTTCTTTTAATTAAGTTTGTTCGAAAACATGACAAACTTCTTTTAAATAACATGTTCACAAACATGCAAACTTGCCATGGAAACTAAATATGTTAAAAAACGTGGCAATGTTTGTAGATGTTTAAAAACATGGCAAATTTGCCATGGCAATTAAATCAGTATCTGTTTATAGATGTGTCTTTTTCCATGGCAACTAAATGCATTTTTTTGCCATGGTTCCTTGTGTCTTTTTGCCATGTCCATCCGGAGAATGTTTGTCATGGACATTTACAAATTAGTTTGAGAACACGGCAAGTTTGTTCTTGCAAATTTGTTTTTTCCATGGGGATTACATGTAGAATATCATTACAGCTTAAGATGTTTTCTCCATTTTTTCCGAAAATTTTCTATGTGTCTAGAGAGAACTTTTTGCACCATATCAGTTCATGGCAACTTTTGTAAACATCGTAGTGATGGCAACTTTTTCATACTGTACAGATGCATCTTAAGCTTTGTTCAAAAACATGGCAAATTCCTTTTACCCTTTTTCCAATAATGGCTAAAAAATAATTTTTTGGGGGGCCATGGCAATTTATAGTTCATGAAGCATGGCAAAATGTTTTCTTATGGGTCCTGAAACTAAATTCCATTTTATGAATTTGCCATGGTCAATAGAAATAAATTTGCCATGGTAAGTACGATAAATTTCCCATGGTCAGGGCAATATAAATTGCCATGTGATCTTTTATGAATTGTTTCTTAGTTAATCATGGCAAATATAGTTTAGACCATGGCAACTATATCACCATGGCAATTTTCCAAATATGGGTCCTGAAACTAAATTCCATTTTATGAATTTGCCATGGTCAATAGAAATAAATTTGCCATGGTAAGTACGATAAATTTGCCATGGTCAGCGCAATATAAATTGCCATGTGATCTTTTATGAATTGTTTCTTAGTTAATCATGGCAAATATAGTTTAGACCATGGCAACTATATCACCATGGCAATTTTCCAAACATGGCAAATTTTATAATTATACCATGGCAAATTTTACAATTGGACCATGGCAAAAAGGGTTCGATAGGATCATGGCACATTTTATGAATTTTGTTCCGATGGCAATTCATTGAATTTTTTGCCATGAAGTGTTTTTTAGGATCATGGCAATTTTGCATTCATTTTTGCCATCTTGACAATTTACACACAATTCGCCTTAACCTGTTTTTTTCTTCGCATCATGGCAAGTAATATGTGTGCATCACGGCAATTTTTAGACGGTTTTTTGCCATGTTGTGTTTTTTGCATGATGCAAGTAGTGTGTGTGTGTGTGCGCACGCATCATGGCAATTTTTATTTTTTGTTTTTGGGCTTGTTTTTGTGCAACATTAGGCAAGTGGGCTGCACCTGAGCCCTTTTTTGATTTTGGGTTACTGGTTCGGCACGGGTGGACAGCAGGAATCGATCGATCGTTGCCTGATTCGTTCGATCTGGGGAAGGAAACGTTCGGTGTGGGCTCCTTCCTAGTCCGAACGTTTTTGTTCAGTTTGATCGATGGATTAGAACGAACGATTCGTTCGGTCAGGGAGCCTCCCAGACCGAACGTCAGCGCCGTATCGGGGTCCTTGACCTTTGTGGCTGAGTAATTGTCTAGGTTTGTTTAACTTTGTTGTTTTATGGCTGCTTTCGTGCGTGCTCGTGCGACTGCGTGCAAGCCAGGTAAATTTCGACCAATCAAAGCAAGACAACGGAACTCATATGTACATCGATTGCACCCAAAAAAAGAACCTGATAAGTACCGAACCTTAGGTACGAACACATGGCAACTCCGAACGTTTTCGATGGCAAGTTTAGTGACGCGAGGATGACAACTTTAGTTGCCAAGCATGGCAACTTTCATGCTTCAGTTTATTTTTGACAGAAACTTGCCATGTGTCACTGGCAATTGCTATCCTTGCGTGACTGGAATTGCCATCGAAAAATGTCAGAACGGGAGTGACACGCACCTGACGTGTGGCACTTTTCATTTGAAAAAAAACATCTTTTTTTTAGCAACGAAAAAAAAAGTATCTATGAACAGTTGGCGTGTTGATGCCAGCGGCCCACCTCCGACGTAAGGATTGGCTACTTGCCGATGATATCCGCAACTCATGTCACATTCTCAAAAGAGGCTTCGCCCAGCTTTATATCTATACCTAATAATAAAGGAGCTATTACTTCTGGCGATACGTATTTAAAATTGTCTCTAAAGTTGCAAAATATTACCCACCAAAGCCACTTATAAGTGACAAAAAAACGTTTTGCAAGGAATCCTCACCTGGGCAGGCCCACGCAATACGGACCTCATATACTGCACTCCGCGTGCGAGAGAAGACGCAGCACGCCCGTTTGGGCCGACCCATGTGCGGGCGGCCTGTTTTTTAATTTCGTTTTTTTATTTTTATTTTTATTTTCCATTTTTGTTTTTTCTACTTTAAATAATTTGGGACTTCAAAAAACTCCTGACATTTAAAAAAACTGAGAATTTTGAAATAAAATGTTCAAGAAAACATAAAATGTTTGTGAATTCAAAAAATTCTTGGGATTTTTCTAAAAATGTTCGCATATTCAAAAAATGTTCGCAATTTTGAAAAAAATGTTCGTAAAATCAAAAAAAGTTCATGATTTTGAAAAAAGTCCATGTATTAAAAATTGTTAATGAAATTGAACAAAATGTTTGCTCATTCAAAAAATATTCATAAATTTTAAAAAATTACCAATTTTTTTAAAAACAGTTCATGAATTACAAAAGAGTTTACTGATTCATAAAATGTTTGCTGATTCGAAAAATGTTCATGCATTTCAAAAAATGTTCGTGACTTTCAAAAAATTCCACCAATTTTGAAAAAATGTTCGTTTATTATAGAATTGTTCGCTGATTCAAAAGAAAATGCTTAAAAATGTTCACAATATAAAAAATATGTTCACAATTTTTAAAAAATGTTTGCAACTAGTAAAAAATGTTCATGATTTTTAAAAATATTCCCAAATTTGTAAAAATGTTCACGAATGATCGAAGGTATGTAGTTAAACAGTAATGCTTCTGAGTCTTTGTGATTATATATCCGTGTGAATTTTGAATAATTAACTGCCCGGGGTAGATCGTGTGACGCCCCCGAAATTAATCGTGCACTAAACATCCACGCAGAATGCACGATCAAGATCAGTGACTCACGGTATAATATCACAACACAACTCTACGACACAAAGGATAAACATTAGTCTCATAAGTTACAAGCCAGGGTCGTAAGACCCGAAATTACATCATGAGTTAGGTCTGACTACAGACAATTACAAAGGTGCCTCAAGAAGGCGAAAAACAAACAACGACTCATGATCGAAAAGGCGCAAGCCTCCTGCCTGGGACCTCCGAACTACTCCTCGAAGTCGAACTCCGCGTAGAATCATCATCGGGATCTTCTGACTCCTGGTCTCCATCATCTGATCGCAATATCCGGGAAGAAGAAAAGAAGTAGCAAAGCAACCGTGAGTACTCATCCAAAGTACTCGCAAGACTTGTAGGAGATATGCCCTAGAGGCAGTAATAACAGTTATTTTGTATCTCCGAGTTTGTAATGAATGTTTATGTTCCATGCTATAACTGCAATGATTCTCGAGTCTACAATAACCACGAGGCTCGAAGGGAAACTCATGTGCACGTGTGGTATAATAAACAGAAAAATGTATTCCTAGGCATGCCTCTATGACTGGCTCAAGTATTGCATGATGATCCTGTTTTCCTGATCATGGCCATGGCTATGCCGGCAATTTTGAGGGCACAATGTTAGTAGAACACTTGTGTTGAATCGACCCGAATTGATGTTATGCTATGAGATACATTCGTCACAAGTTAATGGTTAATAACACAGAGATAGTTAATGTTTGCATAATTCCTTAGACCATGAGAGTATCGAGTTCCTTCCTACTTGCTTCGTGAACTTTGGGGTTTGTTAAACGTCATCCGTAACTGGGTGGCTATTACGGCGGCTTACGGGTTCACGGAAAAGTATGGCAAGTAACAAGATAGCTCAAGATTGGGATTTGCTCCTCCAACGATGGAGAGATATTCTCGGGCCCTCTCGGTGTTACGGTATCCATCATCGTCTGGCCAAACACATTGTGATTTGATCACTGGGATGCCGGAACACGGAAACGAGAAAAGAGAACAAAACCGGTAACGAGGTAACTTGCATGGTGGACAAGTTGTTGATCCACGGGGATGCAATAAATCTCACCTCGGTGTTTGTAATATATCGTGAAGCAACACGAATAGCACACGGCAATTGGAGGTTCACTCGGATATTCATTCGTGTGGGTATAGGGGTCAATATGGGTGTCCACGGCTCCGATGTTGATCATTGATCGAAAAGTGTTCCGGGTCATGTCTATGCTTCACCGAACCTATAGATCCACATGCTTAAGGTTTATCTATCTGCTGAATACTAGACAGGGAGTCTGAGAGAAAATCACCGGAAAAGTTTCGGACGCAACGGAAACGTTCCGGGGAGGACACCGGAATAGTTCCGGTAAAACTGAAAAGTTGTTTCAGGGGATACCATTAAGTCAAATTGGTTCTGGCACATGCCTGGAAATTCTTGGAGGGTGCCAGAATTGTTCTGGTAACTTCTGGGATTTTTCCAGGACAAAAACCGGAAATGTTCCGGAGCTGCCGGAACCGGTTTGGTTGCTTTTCGCAGATGAAAATCACTAATCCGAAATTGTTTCGGAACGCGTCCAAAATCATTTGTGTGGGTACTGGAATTATTCTAAGACCCACAGAAATATTTTCGGATTTAACGGTCGCGGAAAATTGGTTCTGTGAATAGTTAAAATCACTTTATGGTTAACTTTTTGGAAAGCCACCTTTTAGGGCTTTTCCCAAAAGGCTTCTAGAAGGGATTGGGGAGCAAGGAACCCCCATGTGGGGGGGGGGGGGGGGGGGGGGGCTAGGGGTGGCCGGCCAAGTTGGAGCTCCTCCATGGAGCTCCACTTGCCTTCCTTTTATGCCCTTGAGGAGGATCCATGTGATGGGTTTTTTGGCTATTTTTCCCATATGGCTTTCCTATAAATAGAGATGGAGGGGTGCTCTCCAAATCTCATCCTTGCTCTCATACACATGCCATAGACTTGTCTGGCTTCTCCCTCCCTCCCAACGAATAGTTTCGTAGAGCCGAAAGGCTATCTGGGTTCCGGCAGGAACTAGTTCTGGACGGCGAAGCCCTGCCGGATAGCTGACACCGTATGTGTGCAACCCCGTAGAGAGGTCGTAGTTTCGATCTTTTGCCCGAGGGGCTGTTCGAGTGTCCTCCCGAAGGGCTGTCCGAGTTACCGTTCGAGTTTCGAGGGTCCTCCCGAAGGGCTGTCCGTGAAATCGTCCGAGGGACTGTCCGACCGCCTCCCGAAGGGCTGTCCGACGAGGGAGTACATCCTCGCAGTTGGGAGGTTGTAAATCCTAGCTGCGGGGATCTGCACCGATGATCTACACCGACTCTTCGTCCACTGCGCTACGAGTTGTTACGGATCAGATCAAACCCTATATGACATCTCCATAGTGGTCCTGGGCATGCTTGCTGTACCGATTTTTTTTGTTTTCTGTCGCGTTCCCCTACAGTGGCATCAAGAGCCGTGCTATGCGTAGATGCAGGTTACGATCTAGAATACATGTAGATGTATGGGTATTGCATAATATAATTTTGGAATAGATGGGATCTATTGCTAAAAATTATTTATGCGGGTAGCAGATGAAATCTGTTACCCGATGTTCGTGTTGCTTCCCTAGAATTTGCGTATTTCTGATCTCGAGACAGCATGGTGGAATTTGACAAAGTTCTGGCAATCCGCGATCCTGATTGATCAACGAAGTGCTATCAGTTCTTTGGGTTCCACCATAGTCAAAAGAAAAATGAAATTTCGTAGACGAAAGGGCAATGCAAATATGATCTGCACGGGGGTCATGCGTATGACAAAGTTTAGTATGGGGCTTGAGATTTTATTATCTCGTGTTTCATACACCCTGAAAAGTTAATCTAGCGACTTGAATAATCATACTTGATGATAAAACGTTGGTAGCTGCGGTTTGAGTCAAAACCTTAGAAGGCACGTAAAATAAAATTTTGCATAAACCGATTAGAGGCGTCTAACTTGGTTTTGCAGGATGTGCATGTGATGTGGTATAGCAATGCTCATATTAATTCGATTATGTATGAGATGACTATATGATGTAAATTTATTAACATGACCTGCGTGTCATGATTCGGCATGATGTCTGGAGCCATATGATTGTCACTTTAATGACCTGCGTGTCAACCTTAAGTAATGCACTTATTTTATTAGCTATAGAGATAGCAATATTATCTGGTGCATCGACAAGGTGGTAGCAATCTTCGCGAAGGTGAACTCCGACGCAAATGCCGAAGACGAAGAAATTAAAGACTTCTCCGTCAGAAAGGGCTATACCATATCATGCTGTTATGAATTGCCTGAGATGTTTATCCTTTATGATGCACCCTTCTTGATTGCGCGGTAGTCGCTTTTTATTAGGGCGATCTCTCACTTAAAAATATCAAAGTAGTTAGTGTTCACCCAAGTGTAGCACCGTCTGAAATTCGTATCTTTTCGGGATGCGCCATGTCCACATGGGTACGAACGAATTGAGAGGAATGAGGCGGGTGAGGTCAGACCTCGCAGCAAGATCACTTGGTTGTGTTTGATGTTCAGGCAGGATAGTCCTGAGCTCGGAACACACCCATCGAAAGATGAACAAAAGTCACATAGAGATGTGATCGGCAAGTTTGCCTACCGATTGAAATTCTCGTCATCAGTGATGTGCACATCAATGGCGTTGAATTAAAATGTGGATTTTCAATTGCTCATAATCAATTTTGAGAGATATTTATTTGAGTGGGAGCACACTTTAGAATAAAATTGTTTATTCACTAGTGCAAAAATCATTATGAACAAAGTCTAAGTGAAACTTGTGTTTACCGTTGTAGATCAAATGGCTCGCAACACCGCGTTCAACTTAGGCCCAATGTTAGAGAAAGAGAAGTTAGCTGCGACTGGAAACAACTATGCGGACTGGGTCCGTAACCTGAGGATTGTCCTCAGGAGCGCTAAGAAAATGTATGTGCTTGAAAATGCTCTTCCTGCTAAACCGGCGGCCGATGCCCCGGAAGATGAACAAAATGTCTGGGCCACTAAGGATGATTATTACAACTTAGTGCAGTGCCTCATGCTAGCTTGCATGAGTCCAGGGCTTCAAAAACGTTTTGAATTCCATAAACCCCGTGATATGATCCGGGAATTGGATGCTCTGTACAAGGAAACCGCAAGGTCTGAACGATTTGATATCATGAAGACCTTGATGGAATGCAAGATGGCTGAGGGCAGTTCAGTTGGCGAACACGTAGTCAAAACGATTGGCTATGCTGAAAGGCTTAAAACCCTGGAATTTCCAATTCCGCCTGGCCATATGATGGACATGATGCTTTCTTCACTCCCCCCGTCTTATGACGGTTTTGTCATGAACTACAACATGAGTGGGATGGAGAAGACACCAGAAGAGGTGCTCGCCATGCTGAAAACTGCGGAAGGAGGACTGCGGAAAAATCGCAAGCAAGTGTTGCTTGTGAATAAAACCGCCAGTTTCAAAAAGGAAGGCAAGCCAAAGAAGGGCAAGGGCACCGGTAAGACCGGCTCCCAAAGAAACTCTAAGGGCGGAGCCAAGAATGAAACTGAGTGCTTCTACTGCAAGGGCACAGGACACTGGAAGTGAAACTGCAAGAAGTATCTGGAAAATAAGAAGTCCGGGAAAACCGGAAAAGGTATAATTGTTGTACAAGTTAAAGTCATTGACGTTTTGCTTGCTAGCGAAAATTCTAAGCCTTGGGTATTTGATACCGGACCGGTTGCTCACATTTGCAACTCGATACAGGGACTGCAGAAGGTGCGCAAGTTAGCAAAGAATGAAGTCGTGATGCGCGTCGGGAACGGCGCTGGGATCGCCGCTCAAGCCGTCGGCATTATGCCTCTACGTCTCCCTTCAGGATTTATCTTAGAACTAAATAACTGTTATTTTGTTTCACTATTGTGTAGAAACATTATCTCCGCATCATGTTTAGTACACGATGGGTATTCGTACAAGTCTGAGAACAATGGTTGTTCACTTTATTATAAGGATATGTTTTATGGATTTGCACCCATTGTTGGGGGCCTTTTCATACTAAATCTTGAATGTGGAAATGATGTCTTTAACGTGAATGCTAAACGCCTTAAGAAGGCTGATACCACCACCACTTTCATGTGGCACTGTCGCCTTGGCCACATCGGAAAGAAACGCATGCAAAGACTCCATAAAGATGGAGTTTTACCGTCCTTTGATTTTGAATCATTTGACACATGGGAAGCTTGCTTGACGGGAAAAATGACCAAGACGCCGTTCACGGGTCATCCTGAACGGGCGAGTGAATTGCTGGAAATAATACATAGTGATGTATGTAGTCCAATGAGCACAATCGCACGGGGTGGGTATTTCTACTTCGTGACTTTTACTGATGATTTGAGTAGGTATGCATATATCTACTTGATGAAGCATAAGTCGGAAACCTTTGAAAAGTTCAAGGAATTTCAGAATGAGGTAGAAAATCATCGTAACAAAAGGATTAAGTTTCTGCGGTCTGATCGCGGGGGCGAATATCTTAGTCATGAGTTTGGCCAACATCTGAGTGACCGTGGAATCGTTTCACAGCTTACGCCTCCCGGAACTCCACAGCGAAACGGAGTGTCAGAACGATGTAACCGAACCTTGTTAGACATGGTAAGATCGACGATGTCTCTTACAGATCTACCGATATCTTTTTGGGGTCACGCACTACTCACTGCAGCTTATACATTACACAGAGCACCGTCTAAGTCTGTTGAGACGACACCATACGAGTTATGGCATGGGAAGAATCCCAATTTGTCACATCTCAAAATCTGGGGTTGTGAAACTTATGTAAAACGTATACTACCAAGCAAACTCGATCCCAGATCAGACAAATGTTACTTTATAGATTATCCAAATGAAACAGTTGGGTATTCTTTCTACCAACCCTCCGAGTGCAAAGTGTTTGTCGCTAAAAACGGAGTCTTTCTCGAGAAAGAGTTTCTCGCTAAAGAAGTGAGTGGGAGGACAGTACAACTTGATGAGGTTAATGAATCTTCGGCAACCGTTGATATGGCTAAGGAACCGGAAGAAATTCCGCTAATTATCCCTATAACCGAGCCGGAAGTTGTCGCATATGATGCGGAAACTACAGACAATATTGTAACTGAACCGCGCAGATCAGGTAGGGCTATCCAGCCACCCGAGTGGTTTCATAACGAAATCTTCATTCTTGAAGACGATGAACCTGCGCACTACAAGGAAGCGATGGCGGGGCCCAGCTCAAGGGAATGGCACAAGGCCATGAAATCCGAGATGGAATCCATGTACGAAAACCAAGTTTGGAACTTGGAAGAACTTCCAGAAGGCGTAAAGCCCGTTGGTTGTAAATGGATTTTCAAAAGAAAGAAGGACGCGGATGGTAACATTACTATCCACAAAGCTAGACTTGTCGCGAAAGGGTTCACGCAAGTTCCAGGAGTGGACTACGACGAGACTTTCTCGCCCGTAGCTATGCTTAGGTCTGTTCGGATATTACTACCAATTGCTGCTTATTTCGATTATTAAATATGGCAGATGGATGTCAAAACGGCTTTCCTAAATGGAAACCTCAAAGAGGATGTATACATGATACAGCCAGAAGGTTTTGTCGTTCATAAGGATGCTGGAAAGGTATGCAAACTTCAAAAAGCCATTTATGGTCTGAAGCAAGCGTCAAGGAGCTGGAACATTCGTTTTGATGAAGTGGTCAAACAGTTTGGCTTCATCAGGAATGACGAAGAATCTTGTGTTTACAAGAAGTTTAGTGGGAGCGCAAAAGCATTTCTAATCTTGTATGTGGATGACATATTGTTGATTGGAAATGACGTGAATTTTCTTAGCGAAATAAAAGACTCATTGAAGAAAAGTTTTTCAATGAAAGACTTAGGCGAAGCGGCATATGTATTGGGCATCAGAATCTATAGATATAGATCAAAACGCCTGATAGCGCTTAACCAAAGCACATACATTGACAAGGTGTTGAAAAGGTTCAACATGGAGAACTCCAAGAAAGGCCTACTCCCCATGTCACCTGGCACAGTGCTTTGCAAGAATCAGTGTCCTCGAACTTTCGATGAGCGAGTACAAATGAATGATGGTCCATATGCCTCGGCAGTTGGTTCTATTATGTATGCCATGCTATGTACAAGACCGGACGTTTCCTATGCGCTAAGTGTTAGCAGCCGGTACCAAAGTGATCCAGGATTGGAACACTGGGCCGCAGTCAAGGGTATTCTTAAGTACCTCAGAAGGACCAAGGATTTACTCCTTGTGTACGGAGGTGATGAAGAGCTCATTGTAAGTGGTTACACTGATGCAGGCTTCATGACTGACCCAGATGACTTCAAATCTCAATCAGGCTATGTTTTCATATTGAACGGTGGCGCAGTTGATTTGAAAAGTTCCAAACAAAAGATTGTGGCGGATTCTACGACGGAGGCGGAATATGTTGCAGCTTCAGAAGCCTCCAAGGAGGCGGTATGGATCAAGCAATTTCTTGAAGACCTTGGTGTGGTTCCAAGTGCTCTGGACCCGATGGAGATCTATTGTGATAATAGTGGCGCCGTGGCTCAGGCAAGGGAGCCAAGTTCGCACCATAAGACAAGACATATTGAACGCAAATATAAACTCATTCGACATCATGTCGAAGCGGGTTTAGTGAAAGTACGCAAAGTTCACACGGATCTGAACGTGTCAGACCCGATGACAAAGCCTCTACCACGAGCAAAGCATGAGCAGCACCGGATAGCCATTGGTGTTAGGGAACCATGTAACTAGATTATGACTCTAGTGCAAGTGGCAGTCTATAGGAGATATGCCCTAGAGGCAGAAATAACAGTTATTTTGTATCTCCGAGTTTGTAATGAATGTTTATGTTCCATGCTATAACTGCAATGATTCTCGAGTCTACAATAACCACGAGGCTCGGAGGGAAACTCATTTGCACGTGTGGTATAATAAACGGAAAAATGTATTCCTAGTCATGCCTCTATGACTGGCTCAAGTATTGCATGATGATCCTGTTTTCCTGATCATGGGCATGGCTATGCCGGCAATTTTGAGGGCACAATGTTAGTAGAACACTTGTGTTGAATCGACCCGAATTGATGTTATGCTATGAGATACATTCATCACAAGTTAATGGTTAATAACACAGAGATAATAATGTTTGCATAATTCCTTAGACCATGAGAGTATCGAATTCCTTCGTCCTTGCTTCGTAAACTTTGGGGTTTGTTAAACGTCATCCGTAACTGGGTGGCTATTACGGCGGCTTACGGGTTCACGGAAAAGTATGGCAAGTCACAAGATAGCTCAAGATTGGGATTTGCTCCTTCGACGATGGAGAGATATTCTCGGGCCCTCTCGGTGTTACGGTATCCATCATCGTCTGGCCAGACACATTGTGATTTGATCACCGGGATGCCGGAACACGGAAACGAGAAAAGAGAACAAAACCGGTAACGAGGTAATTGCATGGTGGACAAGTTGTTGATCCACGGGGATGCAATAAATCTCACCTCGGGTGTTTGTAATATATCGTGAAGCAACAGGAATAGCACACGGCAACTGGAGGTTCACTCGGATATTCATTCGTGTGGGTATAGGGGTCAATATGGGTGTCCACGGCTCCGATGTTGATCATTGATCGAAAAGTGTTCCGGGTCATGTCTATGCTTCACCGAACCTATAGGGTCACACGCTTAAGGGTCATCTATCTGCTGAATACTAGACATGGAGTCTGAGGGAAAATCACCAGAAAAGTTTCGGACGCAACGGAAACGTTCGGAGAGGACACCGGAATAGTTCCGGTAAAACTGAAAAGTTGTTTCAGGGGATACCATTAAGTCAGATTGGTTCTGGCACATGCCTGGAAATTCTTGGAGGGTGCCAGAATTGTTCTGGTAACTTCTGGGATTTTTCCGGGACAAAGACCGGAAATGTTCCGGAGGTGCCAGAACCGGTTTGGTTGCTTTTCGCAGATGAAAATCGCTAATCCGAAATTGTTTTGGAACGCGTCCAAAATCATTTGTGTGGGTACTGGAATTATTCTAAGACCCACAGAAATATTTTTGGATTTAACGGTCACGGAAAATTGGTTTCGGGAATAGTGAAAATCACTTTATGGTTAACTTTTTGGAAAGCCACCTTTTTGGGCTTTTCCCAAAAGGCTTCTAGAAGGGATTGGGGAGCAAGGAACCCCCATGTGGAGGGGGGGGGCCTAGGGGTGGCCGGCCAAGTTGGAGCTCCTCCATGGAGCTCCACTTGCCTTCCTTTTATGCCCTTGAGGAGGATCCATGTGATGGGTTTTTTGGGTATTTTTCGCATATGGCTTTCCTATAAATAGAGGTGGAGGGGTGCTCTCCAAATCTCATCCTTGCTCTCATACACATGCCATAGACTTGTCTGGCTCTCTCTCTCTCTCCCTCCCACGAAATAGTTTCGTAGAGGTTTCGTAGAGGCTTCATAAAATAACTGTTATTACTGCCTCTAGGGCATATCTCCTACAGACTCCCACTTGCACTAGAGTCATAATCCAGTTACATGGCTTCACTAACAACAATGGCTATCCGGTGCTGCTCATGATTTGCTCGTGGTAGAGGCTTTGTCATCGGGTCTGACACGTTCAGATCCGTGTGAATTTTGCGTACTTTCACTAAACCCGCTTCGACATGATGTCTAATGAGTTTATATTTGCGTTCAATATGTCTTGTCTTATGGTGCGAACTTGGCTCCCTTGCCTAAGCCACGCGCCACAATTATCACAATAGATCTCCATCGGGTCCAGAGCACTTGGAACCACACCAAGGTTTTCAAGAAATTGCTTGATCCATACCGCCTCCTTGGAGGCTTCTGAAGCTGCAACATATTCCGCCTCCGTCATAGAATCCGCCACAGTCTTTTGTTTGGAACTTTTCCAATCAACTGTGCCGCCGTTCAATATGAAAACATAGCCTGATTGAGATTTGAAGTCATCTGGGTCAGTCATGAAGCCTGCATCAGTGTAACCACTTACAATGAGCTCTTCATCACCTCCGTACACAAGGAGTAAATCCTTGGTCCTTCTGAGGTACTTAAGAATACCCTTAACTGCGGCCCAGTGTTCCAATCCTGGATCACTTTGATACCGGCTGCTAACACTTAGCGCATAGGAAACGTCCGGTCTTGTACATAGCACGGCATACATAATAAAACCAACTGCCGAAGCATATGGAACATCATTCATCTATACTCGCTCATCGAGAGTCCAAGGACACTGATTCTTGCAAAGCACTGTGCCAGGTGACATGGGGAGTAGGCCTTTCTTGGAGTTCTCCATGTTGAACCTTTTCAACACCTTGTCAATGTACGTGCTTTGACTAAGCGCTATCAGGCGTTTTGATCTATCTCTATAGATTCTGATGCCCAATACATATGCCGCTTCGCCTAAGTCTTTCATTGAAAAACTCTTCTTCAATGAGTCTTTTATTTCGCTAAGAAAATTCACATCATTTCCAATCAACAATATGTCATCCACATACAAGATTAGAAATGCTTTTGCGCTCCCACTAAACTTCTTGTAAACACAAGATTCTTCGTCATTCCTGATGAAGCCAAACTATTTGACCACTTCATCAAAACGAATGTTCCAGCTCCTTGACGCTTGCTTCAGACCATAAATGGCTTTCTGAAGTTTGCATACCTTTCCAGCATCCTTATGAATGACAAAACCTTCTGGCTGTATCATGTATACATCCTCTTTGAGGTTTCCATTTAGGAAAGCCGTTTTGACATCCATCTGCCATATTTCATAATCGAAATAAGCAGCAATTGCTAGTAATATCCGAACAGACCTAAGCATAGCTACGGGCGAGAAAGTCTCGTCATAGTCCACTCCTGGAACTTTCGTGAACCCTTTCGTGACAAGTCTAGCTTTGTGGATAGTAATGTTACCATCCGCGTCCATCTTTCTTTTGAAAATCCATTTACAGCCAATGGGTTTTACGCCTTCTGGAAGTTCTTCCAAGTTCCAAACTTGGTTTTCGTACATGGATTCCATCTCGGATTTCATGGCCTTGTGCCATTCCCTTGAGCTGGGCCCCGCCATCGCTTCCTTGTAGTGTGCAGGTTCCTCGTTTTCAAGAATGAAGATTTCGTTATGAAACCACTCAGGTGGCTGGATAGCCCTACCTGATCTGCGCGGTTCAGTTACAACATTGTCTGAAGTTTCCGCATCACATGCGACAACTTCCGACTCGGTTGTAGGGATAATTAGCGGAATTTCTTCCGGTTTCTTAGCCATATCAACGGTTGCCGAAGATTCAATAATCTCATCAAGTTGTACTGTCCTCCCACTCACTTCTTTAGCGAGAAACTCTTTCTCAAAAAATTGTCCATTTCTGGCAACAAACACTTTGTTATCGGATGGGTGGTAGAAGGAATACCCAATTGTTTCCTTGGGATAACCTACAAAGTTACATTTGTCTGATCTGGGATCAAGTTTGGTAGGTTCTAAACGTTTTACATATACTCCACAACCCCAAATTCTGAGATGCGACAAACCGGGTTTCTTCCCGTTCCATAACTCATCTGGTGTCGTCTCAACAGACTTAGACGGTGCTCTGTTTAATATGTGAGCGGCAGTTTCTAGTGCGTGACCCCAAAAAGATATCGGCAGATCTGTAAGAGACATCATCGACCTTATCCTGTCTAATAGGGTTCGGTTACATCTTTCCGACACTCCGTTTCGCCGCGGAGTTCTGGGAGGCATAAGCTGTGAAACGATTCCACGGTCACTCAGATGTTGGCCAAACTCATGACTAAGGTATTCGCCCCCGTGATCAGACCGCAGAAACTTAATCCTTTTGTTACGATGATTTTCTACCTCATTCTGAAATTCCTTGAACTTTTCAAAGGTTTCCGACTTATGCTTCATCAAGTAGATATATCCATACCTACTCAAATCATCAGTAAAAGTCACGAAGTAGAAATACCCACCCCGTGTGATTGTGCTCATTGGACCACATACATCACTATGTATTATTTCCAGCAATTCACTCGCCCGTTCAGGATGACCCGTGAACGGCGTCTTGGTCATTTTTCCCATCAAGCAAGCTTCACATGTGTCAAATGATTCAAAATCAAAGGACGGTAAAACTTCATCTTTATGGAGTCTTTGCATGCGTTTCTTTCCGATGTGGCCAAGGCGACAGTGCCACATGAAAGTGGTGGTGGTATCAGCCTTCTTAAGGCATTTAGCATTCACGTTAAAGACATCATTTCCACATTCAAGATTTAGTATGAAAAGGCCCCCAACAATGGGTGCAAATCCATAAAACATATCCTTACAATAAAGTGACAACCATTGTTCTCAGACTTGTACGAATACCCATCGTGTACTAAACATGATCCGGAGATAATGTTTCTACACAATAGTGGAACAAAATAACAGTTATTTAGTTCTAAGATAAATCCTGAAGGGAGACGTAGAGGCATAATGCTGACGGCTTGAGCGGCGATCCCAGCGCCGTTCGCGACGCGCATCACGACTTCATTCTTTGCTAGCTTGCGCACCTTCTGCAGTCCCTGTATCGAGTTGCAAATGTGAGCAACCGATCCGGTATCAAATACCCAAGACTTAGAATTTTCACTAGCAAGCAAAATGTCAATGACATTAACTTGTATAACAATTATACCTTTTCCGGTTTTCCCAGACTTCTTATCTTCCAGATACTTCTTGTAGTTTCTCTTCCAGTGTCATGTGCCCTTGCAGTAGAAGCACTCAGTTTCATTCTTGGCTCCGCCCTTAGAGTTGCTTTGGGAGCCGGTCTTACCGGCGCCCTTGCCCTTCTTTGGCTTGCCTTTCTTTGTGAAACTGGCAGTTTTATTCACAAGCAACACTTGCTTGCGATTTTTCCGCAGTCCTCCTTCCGCAGTTTTCAGCATGGCAAGCACCTCTTCCGGTGTCTTCTCCATCCCACTCATGTTGTAGTTCATGACAAAACCGTCGTAAGACGGGGGGAGTGAAGAAAGCAACATGTCCATCATATGGCCAGGCGGAATTGGAAATTCCAGGGTTTTAAGCCTTTCCACATAGCCAATTATTTTGACTACGTGTTCGCCAACTGAACTGCACTCAGCCATCTTGCATTCCATTAAGGTCTTCATGATATCAAATCGTTCAGACCTTGCGGTTTTCTTGTACAGAGCATCCAATTCCCGGATCATATCATGGGGTTTATGGAATTCAAAACGTTTTTGAAACCCTGGACTCATGCAAGCTAGCATGAGGCACTGCACTAAGTTGTGATCATCATCCTTAGTGGCCCAGACATTTTGTTCATCTTCCGGGGCATCGGCCGCCGGTTTAGCTGGAAAAGCATTTTCAAGCACATACATTTTCTTAGCGCTCCTGAGGACAATCCTCAGGTTACGGACCTAGTCCGCATAGTTGTTTCCAGTCGCAACATTGGGCCTAAGTTGAACGCGGTGTTGCGAGCCATTTGATCTACAACGGTAAACACAAGTTTCACTTACACTTTGTTCATAATGATTTTTGCACTAGTGAATAAACAATTTTATTCTAAAGTGCGCTCCCACTCAAATCAATATCTATCATAATTGATTGTGAGTGATTCAAGATCCGTATTTCAATTCGACGCCATTGACGGGTTCATCACTGATGACGTGAATTTCAATCGGTAGGCCAACTTGCCGATCACATCTCTATGTGATTCTTGCCGATCACATTTCTTGCCGATCACACCTCGGAACACACCCATCGAAAGATGAACAAAAGTCACATAGAGATGTGATCGGCAAGTTTGCCTACCGATTGAAATTCTCGTCATCAGTGATGTCCACATCAATGGCGTTGAATTCAAATGTGAATTTTGAATCGCTCATAATCAATTTTGAGAGATATTGATTTGAGTGGGAGCGCACTTTAGAATAAAATTGTTTATTCACTAGTGCAAAAATAATTATGAACAAAGTCTAAGTGAAACTTGTGTTTACCGTTGTAGATCAAATGGCTCGCAACACCGCGTTCAACTTAGGCCCAATGTTAGAGAAAGAAAAGTTAGCTGCGACTGAAAACAAGTATGCGGACTGGGTCCGTAACCTGAGGATTGTCCTCAGGAGCGCTAAGAAAATGTATGTGCTTGAAAATGCTCTTCCAGCTCAACCGGCGGCCGATGCCCCGGAAGATGAACAAAATGTCTGGGCCACTAAGGATGATGATCACAACTTAGTGCAGTGCCTCATGCTAGCTTGCATGAGTCCAGGGCTTCAAAAACGTTTTGAATTCCATAAACCCCGTGATATGATCCGGGAATTGGATGCTCTGTACAAGGAAACCGCAAGGTCTGAACGATTTGATATCATGAAGACCTTGATGGAATGCAAGATGGCTGAGGGCAGTTCAGTTGGCGAACACGTAATCAAAATGATTAGCTATGCTGAAAGGCTTAAAACCCTGGAATTTCCAATTCCGCCTGGCCATATGATGGACATGATGCTTTCCTCACTCCCCCTGTCTTACGACGGTTTTGTCATGAACTACAACATGAGTGGGATGGAGAAGACACCGAAACAGGTGCTCGCCATGCTGAAAACTGCGGAAGGAGGACTGCGGAAAAATCGCAAGCAAGTGTTGCTTGTGAATAAAACCGCCAGTTTCAAAAAGAAAGGCAAGCCAAAGAAGGGCAAGGGCGCCGGTAAGACCGGCTCCCAAAGCAACTCTAAGGGCGGAGCCAAGAATGAAACTGAGTGCTTCTACTGCAAGGGCACAGGACATTGGAAGAGAAACTGCAAGAAGTATCTGGAAAATGAGAAGTCCAGGAAAACCGGAAAAGGTATAATTGTTATACAAGTTAATGTCATTGACATTTTGCTTGCTAGCGAAAATTCTAAGTATTGGGTATTTGATACCGGATCGGTTGCTCACATTTGCAACTCGATACAGGGACTGCAGAAGGTGCGCAAGTTAGCAAAGAATGAAGTCGTGATGCGCGTCGGGAACGGCGCTGGGATCGCCGCTCAAGCCGTCGGCATTATGCCTCTACGTCTCCCTTCAGGATTTATCTTAGAACTAAATAACTGTTATTTTGTTCCACTATTGTGTAGAAACATTATCTCCGGATCATGTTTAGTACACGATGGGTATTCGTACAAGTCTGAGAACAATGGTTGTTCACTTTATTGTAAGGATATGTTTTATGGATTTGCACCCATTGTTGGGGGCCTTTTCATACTAAATCTTGAATGTGGAAATGATGTCTTTAACGTGAATGCTAAACGCCTTAAGAAGGCTAATACCACCACCACTTTGATGTGGCACTGTCCCCTTGGCCACATCGGAAAGAAACGCATGCAAAGACTCCATAAAGATGGAGTTTTACTTTCCTTTGATTTTGAATCATTTGACACATGTGAAGCTTGCTTGATGGGAAAAATGACCAAGACGCCGTTCACGCGTCATCCTGAACGGGCGAGTGAATTGTTGGAAATAATACATAGTGATGTATGCGGTCCAATGAGCACAATCGCACGGGGTGGGAATTTTTACTTCGTGACTTTTACTGATGATTTGAGTAGGTATGGATATATCTACTTGATAAAGCATAAGTCGGAAACCTTTGAAAAGTTCAAGGAATTTCAGAATGAGGTAGAAAATCATCGTAACAAAAGGATTAAGTTTCTGCGGTCTGATCGCGGGGGCGAATACCTTAGTCATGAGTTTGGCCAACATCTGAGTGACCGTGAAATCGTTTCACAGCTTACGCCTCCCGGAACTCCACAGCGAAACGAAGTGTCAGAACGACGTAACGGAACCTTGTTAGACATGGTAAGGTCGATGATGTCTCTTACAGATCTACCGATATCTTTTTGGTGTCACGCACTACTCACTGCAGCTTATACATTAAACAGAGCACCGTCTAAGTCTGTTGAGACGACACCATACGAGTTATGGCATGGGAAGAAACCCAATTTGTCACATCTCAAAATCTGGGGTTGTGAAACTTATGTAAAACGTTTACAACCAAGCAAACTCGATCCCTGATCAGACAAATGTTACTTTGTAGATTATCCAAATGAAACAGTTGGGTATTCTTTCTACCAACCCTCCGAGTGCAAAGTGTTTTGTCGCTAAAAATGGAGTCTTTCTCGAGAAAGAGTTTCTCGCTAAAGAAGTGAGTGGGAGGACAGTACAACTTGATGAGGTTATTGAATCTTCGGCAACCGTTGATATGGCTAAGGAACCGGAAGAAATTCCGCTAATTATCCCTACAACCGAGTCGGAAGTTGTCGCATATGATGCGGAAACTTCAGACAATGTTGTAACTGAATCGCGCAGATCAGGTAGGGCTATCCAGCCACCTGAGTGGTTTCATAACGAAATCTTCATTCTTGAAGACGATGAACCTGCGCACTACAAGGAAGCGATGGCGGGGCCCAGCTCAAGGGAATGGCACAAGGCCATGAAATCCGAGATGGAATCCATGTACGAAAACCAAGTTTGGAACTTGGAAGAACTTCCAGAAGGCGTAACTCCGACTAGGTATTATTAGCATCTCGCGATGACGACCAGGGCCGTCGCTCTGACTAGGTAACTCGCGGTCCACGACCAGGGACCAGGCCCACCTCTCTCCTGGGTGGTCTCCACCTGCCCTGTCGTTCCGCCACATTATCGCTCGCGGGTACCCTTTGGGCCTACCCGCCTTTAGAATTGTAACAGTCGGGGTTCAGGTCCATACCATCAAGGTGAAATCTGAGGAATCACCCTCGATAAGTTTACCTTGATATACTACACGGCAGAGTCATCACCTAGAGTGAAATACGAGGAATCACCCTCAGTAGATCACACTAGATGTGCTACACTACAGAGTCGTCATCGAGAGTGAAATACAAGGAATCACCCTCGGTAGATCACACTTGATACGGCTCGGTAGAGTCGTACAATTGTAAGGGCCTTTAGGGGTGTTCTGGCCTCGGTACAATGATCCATCATCTCAGACAAGCCGGATAACAAGCATGGCAACACGGACAAGGGTGTAGGGCCACAGATGGGACACTAACATTCCTATACTAAGCATTTAGAATAACAGGTATAGTATCAATAGCAGGTTATAAAAAATAGGCTATGCATCAGAATAAGAGCTATCTGAACAACAACAGTAGCAAAACCTAATGCAAGAATAAGAGAGAAAAGAATGGGCGATATCTGAATGATCAAGGGGGGTTTTTGCTTGCCTGGTGGCTCGGCAGACAGATACGGATCCTCGACGGTGAAGTAGTCGATCACCGGATCAACAGCGGTCTCAGAGTTTACCGAAAAGGAAGTAACGGAGGGAAACAATAAATAACAGAGCAAACAATTGCATCACAGATGTATGTCACGGCAAAAAGTGTTGGTGATATGCTCTAATGCATTACTAGGCATTTTAAAAGTTATTCGGTCAGACGATCCAGAGGGGAAGATTCCATGTTTGCAATGATGGGGGGGAGGGTGGCAGGTATGTGGATGACATATACAGGTTCGTCTTAATTTTCTGAATGTTTTTCATATATAAATTATTTTCATCCGAGTTACGGTTGAATTTATATGAATTTTCAAAGTTTTAGCAATATTCTGAAATTTCTGGATTTGTTATTAATTCGAATTAAAAACAGAATATACTTTTGTCACTTAGTTCTATTCTAGCCACAATGTATGACAGTGGGGCCAGTGGGGTTGGGTTGACCCAGTCAAAGGTTGACTGGGTCAACATATGAATATTATAAGTGGGTCCTGTGTGTCATTGCCCTTACTTCAATTAGATGATTTTAGTTGTTTTATTTAGGCAGCGGGGCTCAGCGTCAGTGACTATTAGTGGTAGGATAGCACTAACAGTACTTAGCTTTTAATCTAATTAGGCCCGGCCCCATATGGCAATGGCACTAGCCAGCCATTGTGTGGCTGTACGTGAAGCTCACGCACAAGCACACACAAACGGCGCTGGCGGCCATGGCCAAGCAGCAGCAGCAACTAGCGGCAGTAGTAGAGCAGCAGCGGCATGAGCAGCGGCAGCGCAAGGGCAGCAGCAGTAGTGCGCAGCAGAGCAGCTAGCAGTAGCAGGCACGCAGAGCAGCGGCTAGCGGCCAAGCAGCGAGCAGCAGCGGAAGTAGCAGCGAAGCAGCAACGGCGCAAGGAGCAGCACAGCAGCGAAGCAGCACGGGAGCGAGGGCGACGACAGGCGCGGCGGTGGTGCGGCCACGCGCGGGTGGGCGCGCGCGGGGAGCGGCGAGCACGCGACGAGCAGCGGCGAGCGCGGGTCTCCTCGGGCGCGGTGGCTGCGGGCGCGGCCAGGGGCGCACGGCCACGCGCAGGCGGGCGCGTCCAGAGGCGAGGCAGGGCATGCGCGGGAGCAGAGCTCCGGGCGCGGCCACGGGAGGTCGCGGTGGCCGTGGCCACCGGCCGGAACTTGGGCGGCACGGGGCGGCGCAACGAAGCGGCGAATGGAGGGGGAGACGAGGGGAAAGGGGGTGGCGCTCACAGGGGAAAGCAGAGGACGCGTCCGGTGGGGCGGAGGAGCTCCGATGAGGTAGATCGGGCATGGCAGCGGCTACCGTAGGCGAGGAAGACGCGTCGATCCCGGCGACGCAGTGTGGCTCCGGTCGAATGGATCACCGCGGACGATGCAGCAGACGTCGGTGGTTCTTCTGGACACGCTCCTAGCCGGTGGGGAGCGCGGTGGCCGCGATGATGAAGGAGGCCATGGAGGACACAGCTCGGGAAGCCTCGAACGGACGAACACGAGCGAGAGGAGGGGAGGAAAAGGGGCTAGGGTTCGTCCACTGGGGCGGGGTGTCGGCCTTATCCTCTCCCAGGCATCCTGTTGCGCCAGACGTCGACCATCGAGTTGGAGGCTTCGGATGAATGACACGCACTGGCTTCTGCCTCCTGTGCGTGATGTAGAAGGAGAATGAGGTGGGTTGGGCCTTGCACCGTAGCTAGTAGGCTGCTAGTGCATAGGAGTTTTTATCCTCTTCTTTTTCTGATATGTAAATAGCTCATGTTTTGTAATTCGGTAACGATAACGTCCGAACGTGCCATGTTTTAGGTCGTCGCTCCGAACGCGGTCATCGTCGTCAGATCGGCGCACGAATCTTTGCGCGACGGATAGTGCCACGTTGGTAGCGCCGCGCGTTCGGACGTATCGACGCTCGCCCCGAACTGCCGTTACTTGCTCGATCCTCTCATCTTTCCCCCACCATTTTCGCGAGGAGTGGCGAAATCACCCCATTTCCGCCGCTATCATCTCCCCAACTATCCCCCAGTCGGTTGCCGTTGGTTTCGGCGACGGTCGGAGGCGTCGGGGTCTGCTAGTGCCGCCGGAGTCGGCTCCTGCTTCGTCGGCGTCGGCTTCTGCAGCAGCAATCGCCACCATGGGCGTCCTCTGCTTCACCTTCGCTCGAGGTTCGATCTCAAATCCCCTTTCACAACAAGTGTGATTTAGCCCGTCGAGTAGTTGTTGTGGTAGATCTAGCGCCCCCGCCGGAGTTTAGCTTCGCCGCGCGCCGCATTCGCGCCCCTCACGCCGGAGTTTAGGTTCGCCGCGTGCCGCATACGCGCGCCTCCTGCCGGAGCGCAGGTTCGCCGCGCGCCGCATACGCGCGCCCTCCTGCTGGAGCGCCGGTTCGCCGGGAGCAGCATACGCGCCCCCTCTTGCCGGAGCTTGCTGCTGTCACCGGGAGCCGTCCTTGTTTTTTGTTGGTTTCAGTTGATTTTGGCCGTCAGCCGTTTATGTTAGGTTGCTGTCATGGATTTGGTTGTAGTTCCTTTTTTTTTCACATGCAATGTGCTATATGAAGGGTCAGAAATTCATAATGAGAAACCATGGTAGTGTGATGGTGTACATTTTCGACAGTTTCCGTACTGATGGAGTTCGCTAAGAGTTTTATTGCCATGTTTGCATTGTTTAAGTCATTTTTTTGTTGAAGACATTCTGTTGAAGAATGATGTGTACCTGGTCATTCTGCTGTTGATTGGCATGTGCTTGCACATTTCCCACATTTTCATGTTAATGTGTGTGAGATCGTAACCTCCGTTTGTTTTTGATGTTTCTTCACAATTATAGGCATGGTTCGTAATGCCCGTGATGCCGATGCGGATGACTTCATGCCTGACAGAAGGGATGCTGTGGCTGCCGGAAAACGCACTGCCAAGCAGGTACTTGTGTTATGTCCCATGTTCTTAATCTATGTCACATGGCTCTTCTAGTTATTATCAGATGGCAACTTATGTCACTTGGATCTTCTAGTTATTATCAGATGGCAACTTATTCATCAAATGTTGTTTTCACTGGTTAGTTTTTGTCAGTACATTTCTGTGATGGGACTTGCCCTATATGTTATTTGTTGGAATGGTTTTTTTTAATTGTTGTCGTTTGGCAACATATGTTCATGGACTTATATTTTTTCTCTGGCTACCCTTTCTCAATGTTACATTTGATTTCCCCTTATAGCAGTCCCATCGCATGGATCTTTTAGTTAGTATCAGATGGCAAGAATGGTCAGTTCTGGATGGATGCTCTATTTATTTCATTCATGGCAACTTTTATGTTAGTTGATCTGTTATGTTTAGTTTAGTTGTTTGTCAGGTGGCAACTTTTAATTTTTTTATTCACGTGGTTTCATGGCATGGTTACTTCTTTTTCGTTGTGGTAAGTAAGTTTTCCTTTTTTTCATGAATGGGCTTCTTTTTGAGTCAATTTGTGACGTGGACTGGTTCTACATGATTTTTGGCATGGTTACTATAGTTTCTTTGTGTTGGCAACTTCTATATTCGTCATGCTTTGACATGGCCTATCCAGTTCAGTTCAGATGGCAATTTTTTCTCAATTCTTGCATGCCATTGTCATTTTTAGTTGATCTGTGGTGGTTAGTTCAGTTCTTGCCAGGTGGCAAGTTTTAAATTTTTCGTTTTTTTATTGGATGTCTACTTTTACTCGGTGAGAAGTTGTGAAACCCAAAATGCAGTACTAATAACTAAGCTGCCTGTTTTTTTGTGATGGCAGAAAATTCCGCGTAATAGGGGATCTCACGAGCGGTTAACGGAGCTCTACAACGACTTCAACGACGATCAAAAAGCTGCTGCCGATACTATGGGGATGCACACGCTAATGAATTTACTCTGCACCAATTTGAACAATAATCTTTGCGACTGGCTTTCGAGGACATATGAACCCGAGTCCAAAGAATTTGTCATCCCTCACCGTGGTAGGATCCCGCTGGACGAGGATGCGATATACTGCACTCTAGGTGTCCCAAACGGTGGAATGGATGTCCCTTACAAGGTGGATCGGGAAATTCAGGACCGGCTTTTTCCTGAAATGTTTCCTGGTTTGACATCGATGCCGCTTCACTCAGTTGCTGCCAGTATGCTCAGTCAGATGAACAGTAGTGGTGATGACTTCAAGAGGCTTCTGCTCATGTACCTGATTTCGACTGTCTTTGCGCCGACGACGTCCACTCATCTTAGCAGTAGATGCTTTCCAGTGCTCGTATGCATCTGTTTGCTTCTACCTCCTTTTCTAATTCAATGTCTTTTGTTACTGAAATGCATAAGTTTTAATTATCAACCCCCTACACTTTTTTGTGTTCGAAATGCAGGCGGACATAAAGTATGTTGCCAACATGAATTGGTGCAAGTTTATCGCTGGTTTCCTCCACACCGCATTATCTAAAAGGATATACAACAAAGGCTGTCGCCTTCACTTGATGGCAAGTTTTTGTCCATATGAATTTCTTTTCCGTATTATCTCTTTTTTCCTTTTTTGTTCCCCTGTTGCATTTCGACTATTAATGTCGTTTTTGCCATCTTTTATGCTATGTGTTACAGCTTACGTATGTCGACAATGTTGACCTTAGCACTGTCAACATGAGCCTCGTCGGTGGCCTAACTGCTCCACACAAGTTCGCGGCAACGGCTTGGACTGACGCTGCGATAAAGGCCGTTCTTGCAGCAGACACAAAGCGTGATGGATCGTTTGGCAAACTTCAGGCCAGTTTTTTTTCTTTTTAAAATTGATTTAAGTCACTTCTTTTTTACATGATCTATCTTTTCAGACATGGCAACTTTCATTTTGTAGTGCATGTTAACTTCATTTGCTTGTGCATTGTCAGTTTTAATGCATTTACATGGCAACTTTTTTTTTCATTTTCTTTTCATGGCAACTTTTAATGCATTTTTACATGGCAACTTCATGTCTTAATTCTTCAGATGGCAACTTTAGCTCCTTGTAATGGTAAATACATTTTTTTCATATGCATGGCAACTTCAGTTTCATGCCATGGAATTTTTTAGGTCCACATGCATATCACCCTTTTTTAGGATGCATTTGCATTTACATCTCCATCTACATTGACTTGGCAAGCATTTACATCTCCATCCCCATTTACTTGGCAATTACAGTTGCACGCGCATGGCAACTTACTTTTTTAAGTCCATCCTTCTGCACGATAAATTTAGTATCCGCCATCTCATTTTCCTCCTTTTATGATCCTTGCAGCTACTGGACAAACATTCTGTCGACTTCAATTTCTTTGGGGGCCCTCACAACTTTAGCAAATGGATGGACGTGCATACGAGTGACGCATGCTCATTGGAGGTAATTTTATCTATCCTTTTTTTTTCTTTGCTATGCACGATTCAATACAACATTTTTTTTCACTCCTTTGTGTGTTTTTTTGCATGCAGGCAAGAACAAACGTTGAAGCATTGGTAGGACAGTTTGCATCTGGCATGTCCAACCTCCTCGGCAACCTGGTACAGGGTTGGACGGGTATGACGATGGGTGACGGTGCTGAAGTTGCCAACCAGTTCCGCAATTTCGTACCAGGTGGCACATCTGGACCAATTGGATCACGTGGCAGGTACAAGTACAACGATTCCTAGGTGTTGCCCGGCAACGAGGATGAGTTTATGAACGATCTACAAGATTCTGATGTTGATGACTACGTGCGTGGGAATGACGGTCATGCTGGCGATGTGCAAATGGATAATGTGCAGTCAGACCCGCAAAATCAGCAGTCATGGGTTGTTGATGATGTTGCAGCTGCTGCCAAGGTCTCAGCAGCTCCTTTGAGCAGTGCTCCTGGTCCAAGCAAAGATGGTGCTGAAGTGTCAAAAAGGGGAAGGGATTCAGAGGACGAGGTTCGCGTCTCATTTGCGAAACGTCCCAAGCTCGACCCAGTTACTGCTCGAAGGAGGTTGGCTCCCCCCTTTTTTGTTATTTTTCACATTCATGTTACTTCATTTTTCTCCATCACTTACTGAAATTCTCAATCGTAACGTCATTCGCTCGTTTTTTTCCTTTTTTCTACATGTGCAGCGAGGTAACTGTTGGTGGCAGAGTGTCCAAGCAAGCAAATGCGGACCCACCCGCCCGATCATCTGCGCGGCCGAAGAAGGGACCCCATACGGGAGCTGTATCTGGCTGTGAACCAGCTCACACGGCTACTCGTTCATCACCACGTTTTGCTTCATCCAACACGGGGGATCCCGTTGTTCTCGAGGACATGAGGGTCGCGGGCCGAAGGTATGTATATGCGTGCCTTATTTGATTTGTACTATTTTATCTGCTCGGAGCAAAAAAATTATAATAGTTTATCCTTTATAAGTGTACATAAATAACATGAACATTTTCTTTCTTCATTCAACCTTTTGTGGCATTATTTTTGTCAGTCATACATGGCATGTTCAGTATTAGTGACATGGCATTTTTTGAGCATCCACTCGTTTTAATTTATGCAAGTTCAATTTCATTTATTTTTGATTGCACATTTGCATATATATTTTTCCATCGACTAGTCTATCACATTTTTTTATGTTTTGTTACATTTGTTTACACATGGCAATTACAACTGTGGAAGCATGGCATTTTTATTCTTTTTTGGATCTACATATGGCAATCTTTTGTTTGACTGCCATCCACGGCAAATTGACTATCTTTAAAATGTCAGTTTCCACACCCAACTCACCATTCTGGCATTTAAAACTTTACAAGCATGGCATTTTTCTGTCACAACATCTGTTATAGCACATAGTAGACTAGCACTTTAACCCCTTCCCCTTGTATCTTTTTATTTTTTTAATTTGTACCAAATAGCATCCATCGTTCTAATGTATTTATCACATTATGCACTTTCTTAACATATGCAGGCAAAAGAATAAGCTCAAAAAGACTGCTGGTGTGACCAAAACCAAGAAAAAGGTCACTTTGGAGCGAATGCCCAGCGAGCCGCCTCCGGATGATAATGTGATTTGCGGCAAGGCATCTGCTACGGGTGCTTCTGCTACCAGCTCAGATGCTCCAGTAACCGTTATGTCATCCATTGCATCTGTGTTATGCACTGACAGAGGTGCAAGTGCAGGGGGGTCTGATGAGTTGATATCCCCAAGAACTGCCAATGTTGCGCCTGCGTTGGTATCTATGAGGCATGGGTTTGAAGGTCGGGCGAACCATTCTTCGGATGCGGTTGCATCAAGAGTTGAAACGGATAATCACTTGAACCTGGTTGCAACAAACCGCACTGACAAAATGACTGACCAACATCAACCTACTAGTGAAGCTGGCACGAGTGTTCATGATGCAAACTTTGATCAAAACAAGGCGCCAGCTGTGGCTCAGAAAGCAGATCAGACTGCCTCCCGTGATTGCACCGCCCCTGCATCTGCTGTGCCCAAAGCTAACAGCAATGTTGCCCCACAAAAAACGGCCAATCCCGTTGTGTGTACCAGGAAGAGCCCCCGGAAAAGATCTGTCGAGGCAGGAATTGTGCATGATCATAATGCGAAGGTTGATGGAGCAAGGTATGTATCTGCATCAACGCTGTTCCTGCCTACTGCACAAAGCAAGACAGTTGAGTCTTTGCAAATGAAGGGTAATGTCCCCGCCTCCCCAAGACTGAAGCACACACCTGTCCCATTGGACACGGGGGTCCCTTACACCCCAAGAACTAAGCATCCTGGGAAGGGTGCAGGCAAGACTGTTGTTATTGATATCCCGGACACCACTCCCCGCCCCCCAGCGAGACCTAAAGCTGCCGGACCAGTCGAGAATGAAATGTTTGTTGATCCGTTTCCATTGTCAGCGGCAGTGTATGTAATTGAAAAGGATAATGTTTCCAAGGAAAGGCCCGCCCTGGCTTTCACGCCACCATCATTCAGCCTTCGAATTGATCTGAGCCAACCTATTCAGCCATTGGATGCTATCCCTGTCTCGTATGCATACCCGACTTAGCCGGTCCCAATGATGGCGCAGCCCAATGTACATGGGAAGAAGGCTGTCAATTTTGCTGAGCCTATTGTTCAAGGTAAGCTTTCTTGTTTAGTTGTTGTGCCCACAAATTCATGGCAAATTTGTTCAGTCTGCTGCAATTGCTTCTTCATACCTCGTTCATGTTTTTGCTTTTTTAAATACTGCAAGATGGAGGAGGATGTGGTTATGAAGCATAAAATTCAGAAAGAAGCCCCTTCAAGTTCTGGTGCGGCAGATGACTGCCCTTTTGATGATGTTCACAGTAGCGTCACCCCAGGATCTGTACATCAGGCAAGGGTTGTACAGCCTCCGCTGGAAGTTGATACCGAGCCTCCAGTAAAAGCTACGAAGCAACAACAAGCCTTTTACGATATCATGAGGCGTTTTGGGAATGCGCGAAGCAACAACGAGCATATGGATGCCATCAAAAAGTAATTGCTATTCATCCTGCACATATCGTTTCTTATTTCCTCAGAATACTTTTTTTAGTTTTCATCACTAGACATGGCAAGTTTATTGTTGATCACATGGCATTTTCTTTGCTTCATACATGGCAAGTTTATGTATTCACACATGGCAAGTTTCTTATTTCCTCAGAATACTTTTTATTTTAGTTCTCATGACTGGACATGGCATTTTTATTGTTGACCACATGGGCATTTTTCTTTGCTTCATACATGGCAAGTTTATGTATTCACACATGGCAAGTTTCTTATTTCCTCAGAATACTTTTTATTTTAGTTCTCATGACTGGACATGGCATTTTTATTGTTGACCACATGGGCATTTTTCTTTGCTTCATACATGGCAAGTTTATGTATTCACACATGGCAAGCTTTAAGCATGCATGCATGTGAAGTTTTTGCTTTCGCAATGAATATGGTATTTTTTTTATTAGTTAACACATGGCAATTTTTACTACACATACATGGCAATTTTAGGTAATCATAAATGTCAAGTCAAGCATGGTTACTGGTTACCCCATGGCAAGTTTTGTGGTAACATTTATGACAATTTTAGGTAGGCACACATGGGAAGCTTTTAAGCATGTTTTTGCAAGGGGACTTCATTTTTTTGATTTTCACACGGCAAGTTTTGATTTGGTACATCATTGTCTATTTTAGATGGCCACACATGGCAAGTTTGGATACTCACAAATGGCAAGTTCACTGGTGCACACACGGCATTTTCATGTTTGCCCACATTAGCCATCTTTTTATATCTTTTTCACAAGCCACTTTTTCCCATGTAAAATTAATCTACATAGTACAATGCCATATAAATTCAGTTGTCTGCCATGGACACTCCTGTTTGATTGCTTATTTTCTTCAGCTCATGTTTGGACAGAACAAAAATTATCCAGTGCTCTTCGACATACGTTGATCTAGGCGATCTTGCTGAATCCCTTATGCCTAATGGTAAACTATCCCGGAATTTTGTTGCTGCTGGAATCAACTACATCAACGAACAAGTTGACATCCATAGCGACAAGATTATTATGAGCCCCACTATTACCAGGAGAATTTGGGAGGCAAACTACTCTCATTCTGAAGTTTGTAAAGCATTTGCCCCGCACGGTGACCACAAGCTGACGTTGAAGCATTTTGTATGTTTCTTCCCCTCTTTCTGTTTTTATGTAATTCGATGTACTCTGTATTTTTCCTTTTGTTTTTGCGAACCTCATGCCATTTTTGTTGTAAACATGCAGGTGATGTTTACCATGTTCCAAGAGCTTGCACCCAACGACCCACATGACAAAGCTGGCCATTACTATATGGTGTGCATTAACCTGAAGAAGCAACGGTTTGATGTCCTGGACTCAATCCTTTCTGGAGACGATGAATCCCTTCGTTCGCACGCTGAGTTCTTCATTTACAACCTGAAGCAAACCTGGCTGCGTCATTACCGTGGGTCCAAGGTGCAAATCAATAATTTTCCTATTGAGTACGTCAAGAAGGTGAAGCAGAAGAACTCGTAAGATTTTTTCCCCTTTCCCGTTGTTTCATGTTTTCTTATTCATTTTTGCATCCTTATTTTGTAGAAAAATATATTTTTATGTGCAAGGAGAGGCCTTTTTAGTTCCTGTCAGACGGCAACTATCTTATGTTTTAACCATGTCACTTTTTCTTTAAACATGGTCAATTAAATATATTACACATGGCAATTTCATTTAGACATGTATGGCAAGTTCACTACATATCAGAATGAAATCATCTTTCAACATGGCAACTTTTAAAGTCAGTCCTACATCCAAACTTTTATAGCTGTCAGATAACACTTTTCACATGGCAAATTCATTGAACCCTACATGGCAACTTTACTGTATATCAGATGGCATTTTGAATTAGGCATCCATGTCAAATTTTCAATATAGCATTTTCAATTAGGCATCCATGGCAGCTTCTTTATATGTCAGTTTTTGCATTTTTTTTCACTTTCATTCTTCCATGTCATAGTTTTTTTTTACATTACTACATGAAATTTTAAATAATTTCCGTATTTCATTTTTTATAGAGCCATACGTGGCAACTTTAATTCATGTCTGCTGGCATTTTCGTTGGATTTGACATGTCAAATTATTGCCCACTATTACATGTCAAGCTCCTCTTCCAGGCAGATGCCAGCTTCATTTTGTTCTATCATGGCAATTTCTCTTTTTCTTTCTATCATGGTAGAATACGTAACGCAACTTGTCTTACCCTGCTTGCATCAGCCACGACTGCGGTATCTACCTTTTGGAATACCTTGCTAAGTGGGAAGGAAGGAAGGTGCCAACTCTCAACAAGGAAATCATCGCGGAGCTCAGGAAAATTTACTTGTGGAACTGGGTGACGAATGCTGACTTCAACAAGCGTGAGGGCGCAAAGGATTGGATTGAGGGTGCTGTCAAAAATGCTATCAAGAGATACCGCTGAAACGTGTGATGGACAAAGATTTTTCATTTTAGTACTTACATTCTTGTTCTGATGAATGTAAGGTATTGCCACATTATTCCCCTCCGTCTTACGGTTTTTTTACATCATTTGATGTGTGTACCTATCGACATTATTGCCACATTATTTGCAGTATGGTGTGTCGTGAACCTATCGATCTTGTATTTCCAAAATCACCAAAAATTTCATGCATAACCGCATCCACACGATCATCTTTTCTGCGCGACGTGGCAACAAAGGGTCAAACGTTGCAGTGTCTTCCCAATCATTTTTTTGTCGTGTTTTTAAAGTCGGCAGAATTCCACTATGAAGGTTTTTTTTCAATATATTTTCTTATACTTGTTATTTTTTCACCATTTCTACATGTGAAGCCCCCAATTGTTATACATTCTTACCAGATTTTGTAACACCTTTTTTCCATGTCTTCAACATGGTGACAATTGCCTTAGCATGTCGAAATGTAATGTAACTTAAGCCTTGTACATGGCGCATTAATTTAGAACGAAAGGTCAAATATTTACGCAAAAGTATTTTCATGAGAAGTCCGTTACTCCTACTACAACCTCAATTGTATTAATGATCCAAATGCATTTTTGCCTGAAAGTGGGAAAGTTCAGTGGTGCTCATATGGCAAGTTTAATTCCAATATGGAAAATTGGTACGCAAAGTTCATGAGGAGTCCGTTACTCCTATTACAGATTCAATCGTATTATTATTTTTTGATCCAAATGCATTTTTGCCTGAACGTGGCAAAGTTCAGTGATGTCCTTATGGCAAGTTTAATGTCTCACCAGTATGGCCAGTTGGTACGCATGGCATTTTCCTTAGGCACATCCTTGCATATTAATCTTCTGGAGCCGCTTTCCTTGCGTTCTTCTTGTGCTTGGCTTGGATCTCCAGTGCCGACTTGTATCTGATCTGTTTTGGTCGCCCTTTTGTGACTGTCCTGGGGGGGTTCCTGACTTGTGTGTGCGTGTTTGACGCGCTCGAGCCCACCTCCGAGTTATCTGTTGATGGCCCTGATGATGCAGTAGCAGCAGACTTAGACATTTTCGGGAATCGGTGTAGTGCTTCCTCAGCCATTCTCTTCTTGATTGACTCTAGTTCCCTTTCTAGTGCGTTTGTGTGCCTCTCAACTGCTCTACTCATCACGTCATACTTGCAAGCATCGTCGGCTATGGTGGCAAATCTTCTTGACATCACCATATGCCTTACTGTATCCATAGTTGTGTTAGGGCCATCTTCATGCACCGCGAGCACTTCCTGGGTGCCATGCGGGCAAAGTGCTTCATCAGCATTCCAAGTCCAACGCTCAAGTATGTATCTAGGTGGCACCTTTTTCACAGCACTGAAGTCCATGACTCTTAGTATGTGGCAGCAGAGCATCCCGTCTCTCTGAAACTTGCAACATTGACAGTAGTACACCCCATTCGGTACGTCTGCTGTGACCATGTAGTTTCTGCCCTTGTCCAGGTCCTCGGCCTCTGAGTCAGAAAGGTCTCGTAGTGTGCAGACCTTATAATTGAATTCGTCAATTCTAAGCACGGTGTACCCGCTGGACAGTTTTAGCTCGTGTTAAAACCTGCAAGGTTTCAATTTCCAAAATCATTGGAATAACAATTTACAGAGTTTTACTTTTTACTCACATATGACAAGTATACCCATACAAAAAATAACATGGTAGTATTTAATAATAAATGGATGGCAACTTCATTGATAGATACATGGCAAGATGATTGGAATATGCATGGCATTTACAGTGTTTCATACATGGCAAGAATCATTGGTTTTATGCATGGCAAGATCACTGGTACATGCATGGCAATATCATTGCTGTACATTTGACACGATCATTGGTAGTTTTTATTTTACTCACATATGACAAGTTTACTCACATATGGCATTATTTGTGATAGATACATGGCAATTTCAGTGATAGACACATGGCAAGATCATGTTGCCATATACATGACAAGATTACAGTTATATTCATGGCAAGAATCACTGATACATGCATGGCAAGATCATTGTTAAATGCATTACAAGATCATTGGCAGTTTTTTTATTTACTCATATATGATTAGTATACCCATACGAATACATGGCATTTTCAGTGTTGCACACATGGCAATATCATTGGAATATGCATGTCATTTTCATTGATACATACATGGCAAGTTTATTGGTTTATGCATGGCATTTTCACTGGTATATGCATGGCAAGATCATTTTGCTATATACACGACAAGATCATTTGGTACTTGCATGGCAAGATCATTGGCAAATGCATGGCAAGATCGTTGGTAGTTTTTATTTACTAACATACGATAAGTACACACATACAAAAAACATGGCAGTATTATCTATACATCTTTTTAATGGCATTTTCAGTGATGCATACATGGCAATATCATTGGTATATGCATCACACAGTGCACGAAACAAATGATTGGTGGCAATTTTTGAACAAGGTACATGGCAACAAATAATTCAAGTTCTTTTCATTACAATTTTTTTCCTCCAGTTTTCTTTTACTAGTGTATTCACATGCTTTTCAGAAGAAACTAACCTGTAGAAAATTTGTCGCGTGCAAACTCTCATCATTTGTCGCTCCAATGGATTGCACGAGTATAGTTTGGGGTCTTTGAGAGCTGTGTTTGCTAATTCCTGTAGCTCCGCACCCAGTATTTTTTGCTGTATAGCACTGTACTGCTGTACAAATCTGAGTATTGAGTTGCTAGGGTTCACATATCTTTTTATAACTGCGTTAAACCCCTCACTACGCTGGGTAGTCTGCAAGAAGGGGTAGAAACATTGCATAAAATAAGCTGGCACCCAGAATTTCCTCTTATCCCAAAGGTTTTGTAGTGTCTCATTGTCCTGGACCTGGTATTTCTCTATCATTGCCTTCCAGCTCCTTTCAAACTCCTCTGGTGTTAAACTGTGGTCAACACATAGTTCAAAAGCTTTGTGTAGTTCCGACCGGTCAGCAAAGAAGGGGCCTAATGTCTCTTCCGCCTTTTTTATGACATGCCACCTGCAGTGCCTGTGTATTGTGTTTGGGAACACCTCCTCAATGCCTCCGCGCATCCCAAAATCCTGATCTGTTATCATGTTCATCGACGCGAGGCCGCCCATACATTCCAGAAATGTTCTGAACAACCAAGCATAGCTACTTGTATCCTCGTTACGCACAAACCCGCAGCCGAACTGTAGTGACTGGTTGTGGTTGTTTATGCCAATGAATGGACATCACGGCATCTTGTACATGTTTGTTAGATATGTCGCATCAAATGACAAGCAGTCACAAAAGTTCTTGTAAGCCCTGCGTGCTGCACCATCTATCCAGTACATGTTGACAACGCGGTCCTCATTGTCCAGCTTGATTCTGTAGAAGAAATCGGGATCGTCTTTCTCCTTCTGCATGAAGTATGCAATTGCGTCATCCATGTCTGTTAGCTGACTTTCCCTGCGATATTTTGCTACCAGGTTGACCATGTCCGATGGCAGGTATGGCATGCTGCTAAGCTTCCCGTCTTTGCTGTGAATCATGGATAGTATGTGCACCATTCTCCCAGGCTGCAAGTTGCAGTCATGCAGCAACTTCACAAAATGTTGCTCTTGCGGGGTGAATCCACGGTGAGCGCTCAGAAACTTCACCAGGTCAAATTTCTTTATCATGTCATGGTTGTGGTCTCCTACATATTTCGTTACCACCCACCAAGCCCCTTCCACGTTCAGCTTCATTTTGGCAGGGCAGTCTGTCTTCACCATGATGTCTCTTCTGCGTTCCGGGAGTGCTGGACCATCCCCGTCCTTCTTTTTCTTGTTCTTTCTTGATTTGTGACACCTCATCTCCGCCCGGTTGTACTCTCCAGTCGTCTTGAGTGTTCTGCGATAGTCTGTGTATATAGCAAAACCGTTGTATTTTGCGTAATCCTGGTAGTACTTCCTTGCATCTTCAAATGTAGCAAATTTCATGCGCACAAATGGTGCTGCTAGCGGTGCCAGTGTAGACTGCAATTCGTCCTCATGCGGCTCTTCTGGCTCTTCCCCATCAGGTTTGTCAACCCTCTCTGTATCTGAGTTTGCTTCTTTAGTCCATGCATTGCTGACTTCAGTGTCAGCAGTGTTGTTTCCTGTCGCACTCGACGTGCCTGCCATGGTGATGACATTCTGCCCATCATTGTTTGGTTGAGAGATATGGTCTTCGCGTGATTGCGAATTAGCTCATGGAGTTGCCACCCCTTGAGTTGTTGTCGAAGGCACTGCATATTGTAAGAACATAACGTTTTTATCAACCATACAAATTCAGTGGTGCACACATGGCAAGTTACACTAGTGTGCATTTTTTGTTTTTTTAAGTAAATATTAATGCATTACAATGGCAAATAAATGACCCACACATGGGCATTTCTAATGGTGATGGCAAGTCTTCCCAAGATCTCATTTTCTTAATTAATACACGGGGGCAAGTTCAATGACTCATACATGTCAAATTCCATTGAGGCACATTCCTTCGTCTTTTTTGAAACTGAATTCTAATGCAGGTGTTTGGGGTTTTTTCTAGTGAATCACATGTGGCGAGGTCAGTGACAATCACATGGCAAGTTCAATGAAAATCCTAATGGTGATGGCAAGTTTAAAGACCCACACATGGCAAATTCATTGACAATCGCATGGCAAGTTTTAGACATCACAAGTTTCTATAGTACACATGGCAAGTTCAATGAATAACACATGTCAAGTTCCATTGAGGCACATTCATATTTTCTTTTTTGGATCTAAATTCTAATGCAGGTTTTTTGGTTTTTTTGCACTGAGTCAGACATGGCAAGTTCAGTAATACAAAACATGGCATTTTTAATGACCCACTAATGGCAAGTTCACATGTGCTCACATGGCATTTTTAATAACCCACACACGGCAAAATCTTAACGCTCATGGCAAGTTCCCTTGAGTCACATTATTTACTCATTTTTTTTAAACTAAATTTGGATGCAGTTTTCTAGTTTTATTACAACAATGCACATGTGCCAAGTTCAGTGATGCAAAACATGGCAAGTCCAGTGCACAGCAACATGGCAAGTTACTTTTGGTAGAGAATTCTCACCTGCATAAGAGGATGTAGGCGTCACTCCCACCACTATCCTTCGCAGGACATCATCTTCTTCCCCTGCATTTTTTTTAACGATAAGTTTTCGTGATTGCAAAACTTTCTTCATACTTAGCATATGTATTTTTCATAATTTTCCTGCCTCACCACATAATGCCCCTGCCAACTGCTGCTGTTGTGTTGTGTGTGTACTACTCGTAGGCTCTCCTTGTTCTTTTGGCCAGTTCATCATGGCAGATTTGGATGCATCGAATCCCGCTGCATTTTCTTTTCGACCCAATCAGTTTTTTTGCCGTACGCAAGCTTCTTTTTAAAAATTTCTTAATGTAGTTTGTATCTCCCGCACCTATGTCCATGTACTGCTGCAGGAGAGGCAGCAAAGGTCCACTTGAGTTTAGCTCCTCGTAATCTTGCGCACTCCACTGGGGGTACTTGTAGAGAGCCGTAGAACCAGGGATTCCCTCCATTGCCTGCATCCATCCTTTTCTTTGTTGTTTTTGTATTTTTAAATCTGTGTCAAACCATGAAACCATTTTTGTTAGATCTAGTATGGCAATTTTTATTATCCTTTTTTTGCATCAAGAGTTATGCCTGAAACATGTATATGTGAAATATGCATTACCATGGCAATATTAGTAGTTTACACATGGCTTTTTTAGCCTTGAAAATTTTCATTTTTAATATACTTTGTGCTGCCAAATGCAACTTATATACAACACATGGCAACATCATGTCTCATAGGTTGGCATTTTCCTTATTACAATCGTGCATGGCATTTTTTCGTGTACTTTTATGAACAGAAAAGTAGATGCATTTTTATAGAGAAACCATTTTTGTAAGCCCACCATCATGGCAGTAACCATGTAACAAACATGGCAACAATACAGTAATGCTACCTCTTCTACATTTGTAGTTTTTTCTAGTTCAGATGTCACTACCACCACAAATAGATGGCAAGAACAACAGACCACAAGTGGCAACAATTTTATTAGCACCCACCATATTTTTTCATTCGATTCATACATGCTATACATGACAACCAGGGAGCATGAACACGAATAGAAGCACTAACATGGCAAGATTTACAATGTAGGGAATGGAGATGGGGCCAGGTAGGGGGGAGTGGGGAGCGGAGGGTGCGTGGGTGAGGAAAACAAACCTTCAGACCTTCAATTAGCTCAGATCTGGGCTATTCTTCGTCAGATCTTGCCATGGCAACTCCCGTTGAGAGTGATGCTGGTGACGGAGGGGAAGGGGAAGGGGAAATTTGGAGGGGATCGTGGGTGGAGAGTGGAGGCGACGGCGAGTTGGATCCAATGACAGGTTGGCTGTCGGTGGCAGACCACTACAGGAATCAGCTGATTTGCCGTCTACCATGGCAGACGGCAAAGGACCAGAAAGCTGACGGCAAAGGTCTTTGCCGTCAGCCGCAGACGACAAACATGGCCCGCACTATAAGTTACGGTAAAGAGCTTCTTTGCCGTCTGTTTTCAAACAGCGGACGGCAAAGACATTTGCCGTCAGCTTTCCTGGGAAAGCAGACGGCAAAGAAATTTGACGGCAAAGGATAGACGTTAGCCACGTTAGGTGTCTAACGGGAGGCTTTGCCGTCTGCCGGCTGACGGCAAATGTGCCCTCCACTTTGCCGTCTGCTTCATGACGTCATCAGACCCGTCACCCTCCCCGCTCTTTGCCGTCTGCCGCTGCCACCTCTTTGCCGTCTGCCACGGACGGCAAACCACGCCATCCTTTGCCGTCTGCCACAGACGGCAAAGTGAGCAAATGGGTCAGCCCCAGTGCTCACAGGTTGCACAGGTTGCTGCCACGTAGCCACTTTGCCGTCGGTGGCAAACGGCAAAGAGACTTTTGCCGTCGGTGGCAGACGGCAAAGAGCCTGCATTGCCTCTTTTTATTCTGTTTTTTCTTATATCCAAGCATTTTCACAGCAAATATATGATATATATATATATATATATATTTCACAGGGCAAGTTTCACAGCAAACATATGAGATATCCAACACATAAGTTTCATCCATACATACATAGCAAGTTCCACATACATAGTTCCATCCATACATATTACAATAGTTTCATCCATATAGCAAGTTCCACATTGTTCAAAGGTACAAAATCAAAACAGAAAGTAAAAAAGAAGCACTCCATCAATGCAAGCTTCCGTGAAGTGAATGAAATCTGCAAAATGGGAAATAAGAAAGTTAGAAGAAGAAGACTAGAAGAAGAAGAAGAAGAATAAGAAAGTAAAAAGAATCACTCCATCAATGCGAGCTTACCAAGGTTATCATGCCATTTTTTAGCTAAGTAAGCTAAGTATATGACATTTATGAGCTTACCAAGGTTATCATGCCATTTTTGACCTAAGTAAGCTAAGTATATGACATTTATGAGCTTAGCAAGGTTATCATGTCATTTATGAGGTAAGTAAGCTAAGTATATGACATTTATGAGCTTAGCAAGGTTATCATGCCATTTATGACCTAAGTAAGCTACTTATGTCATAAATGAACTAAATAAGCTAAGTATAGGTCATTATTGAGCTAACCTAGGTAATTATGCCATTTTTGAGTTAACTAAGCATATTATTCCATTTTTGACATAAGTAAGCTAAGTATAGGTCGTTATTGAGCTAACCTAGGTAACTAAGCATATTAGAGCTAACTTAGGTCATTTTGGAGCTAACTTAGGTAAAATGGATCATTTTGGAGCTAAGTAAGCTTATTATGTCATTTTGGACGAAAATAAGCTAAGTATATGTCATTATTGAGCAAACCTAGGTAACTAAGCATATTAGAGCTAACTTAGGTCATTTTAGAGCTAACTTAGGTAAAATGGATCATTTTGGAGCTAAGTATGGTTATTATATCATTTTGGAGGAAAATAAGCTAAGTCTAGGTCATTATGGTAAGCATATTGGAGTAAATAAAGCTAAGTCTAGGTCATTATGCATTTGTTAAGCAAAACACTAGAGAAAACTTACCCTCATCACGGAGGTGAAGCACCGGAGTTGCTCATGCTGGTAGCACCTGGAGAAGGATCGTGCGATGCTTGTCTGGAGTTACGCTGCACCAAAGATCATTTGCAATGTCTCGTTAGCATGATGACACTCAAATGTTAAGACTAGTAACTAATGACCATTCAAATGAAACTCACCGTGGTCCCCGGAGCAATGACTGGCATCGGCGGAGGGGTCTGACCGGTCTTCTCGCACACAGACTGCACATTTGGTTTTGACGAGTCATTCATATTAGTTAGTAATGAAACGAACATTAAGTGCATGATTTGCCTAATATGCAAAAGAAACTTACCACGAGGAGCTCGTACATGGCCCGGTTCGCCATGTCATTCCGTGCCCTCTCCTCCTCCAACATCCTAGCCGTCCTCTCCTCCAACTCCCGCTCCTTCTCCATCGCCTGCCGGTCCCTCTCCTGTAGAAGTGCCTGGGTTTTCTCTCTCTCTTTCTGAATAGCAGCTTGCAACACCACTCCTCATTAGCATTGTAATCATCGATGGCCGCACACACAATGCAATGGAGAGGAAAGAAATCTGAGTCCGTATAACTAACCTCGATGGCGAGCTCCATTGGCCGTGGACGAGGCGTTATCTCAGGGGCGGAGCTCGTTTGGCGCGCCTTGATCTCTGGGAGAGTGCTAGGACAACGTATAAGTCCATCTCCAATGGCTATCGAGCCATGGGACCTCCCGCCACCAGATATCATCACCAGCTCTGGATCAATGGGACCCTGGCTCGGGTTAAAGTCCTCCCCTTTCCTCGCCTTCCCCTCATCTCTGTACCTCACGAGCTTGTTGTGCGAGGAGATGTTGGTGAAGCTCTCTGGATGATCGAGGTCAGACGCAGAGAATGCCTTGACCTTCTTGTACGAGGCAGTATGGGCCATGGCATAGAGGTCGTACACCTCTGGCACCTCCGCCTTATTGTATCGCCCCTAAAAGAGAGGAATAGAGTAAATTAGTAATTAAAGGGCTCAAGCTAGCATGAAGAATGAATTGCATGAATCATGAAGCAAACCACATACCCAGTTCCGCCCGAACTGATATAAGTTGGCGCTGCCTTGATGGTGTGGCACACCTTCCATTTGGGCTCGCCGGTCCTTGGCATTGTAGTGGAGGGCTAGCCATTGGTCTGAGCACCACTCATCCACCAACACCTCCCAACAATCCATCTGGTCCGCACACCATCTCGGGGGCACCTAAGTTAGTAAAGAGAAACTTGAGCGCTACGCCTACGAATCAAATCAAGGAAACTAAGTACAAGGCCTTAAGAATAGGTAATTACCGTCATGTACTGCTCCTTCTTCAGAAACTTTTCACGGCACGCCTGCTTGGTCTTCTTAATACCACGCGAGGCGTAGTAGTCTCGAACAGCCTGCACCCGAGCCTCATGCCGTAAGTTTTGTAGTAGGCGCTTGCACGCGGCATCGATAACCTGTGCCGCGGCCTCCTCGTATCCCTCCTCACACCTATAGAAGGTCTGCAATCAAACGAGACAACATTGATTAGTACAATAACTAGCTATTTGAAGATTTTTAATTGTGTAAAGGAGAAATTACCCAAAACTTTCTGATCACCATCTCTGCCCTCGTGTGGCACAAGACACCGTCGATCATCTCCTCCGGCGGGGCCGGGGCAGCCAAGTAGTGCTCCCAGCTCAATCCTAGCTGTGGAACCTGACCCTCACCGGGCAACGTGACAAACCCCAGGAAGTTTTGCCGGCAAAGCACACCAAGGACGGTGTTGGGCCTGCGGACATCCGGAGCATGGTTCCAACCCCTGCAGTATGACAAGGCCAACGCATTAGATATTTGAAGAAACGTGAAGGCAAAAGGTATAAAAAGAGTAAATGCACTTACCTCTCTCCATCAAGGAAAATCAACCACCTCTGCTCGCGGGTCGCCGGCACGGTCGGGAGCCGTGTACAACCACGCTGGTAGACGGTGGCCCCCTCAACCACCTCGCCCTCGCTATCAGCCGAATCCCCACCACCATCAGCATGGCCACTCGGCCCCTAAGGCGGATCCGGCCAGGTACCCCATCCGGACGTCTCCTGGGACGTACCCTAGTCCGGAGTCTCGTGGGCCTAGGGCCCGTCGACCCGAGGCTCGTGGACCGGAGTCCGCGTAGCCTCCTCCTCAGACGTGTCCACCCTAGCAGTCCTGTGCTCGGGTGAATCAGCTGGGGGTGGCGGCGAGGAAGGCGTACGAGCCTGCCTACCTCTACCACGGCCACGTCCTCCCCGACCTCCTCTCTTCCTTCCTCCCTGACCTCCTCTCCCGGTGGGCAACGACGCCGACGAAGAAGCGCCCACCGGTGAAGCCATACCCTCGTACAACGCTCTCCGGAGAGGTACGGGTGGAATGGAAGTACCACTCCCACCACGCGCCGACGAAGAAGGAGCCTTGGAGCGCTCCTTACCCGCGCCCACCATCTTTCAACACCTGCCATGACAAAGAGTAAATGAAATTAGTACAACATAAAAAAATTAATACCGACATGAATAATAATATGTATATAACTTAAGTGTATCATCATCAAGTACAACATAAAAAAATTGAATACCTAACATGAACTAACAATATATATATATGTATATAATACAAATTGAATACCTGACATGAACTAATAATAATCTTGATCATCTATATATGCTCCGGGATCAATAAATGCGTCATCATCATCACTATCATGAATGACGTGCTCATCGGGTTCAGCGGCATCAACATGTGGAAGGCCACCTTTATGTAATCGGTCAAGCATTGACAGGTCATCCACATCAGTAACCTCTTCTTGTTCCGGCTCAGGGGTGAAGTCGGATTCACTGTCGCTGTCTACTTCGATGTTCTGGGGTGAAGTAGAGCGTTTCTTGAAACGTTTTTTGGAAAGATGTGTTTCTTGGAAGAATTCTCCTTCATATGTGTCTGGGTTAATGTGAGGTTCATAATCATCTTCATTGGGGGGAGGTGGTCTAACACGTGGCGGCACTTCATAAACGACATCCCAACCATTCAGATTTGGATCAGTTTGGCAGGCCCACGGTAGATAGAAAACTTGCGTCGCCTGTTGAGCCGTAATATAGACATCGGGGACATCTAAATGGGTGCTTTGTTTGATTTCGACTAGCCCTATATGTTCATGAGTCCTTCTAGTCTCCTTCGGCTGGAACCAATAACATTTGAAGACTATGACGTTCGGTGGGTTTTCACCATAGAATAGAAGTTCATAAATTGCTTCAACTCTCCCATAATACTCGGTACCTCCTTCGCCGATAGCAGAGACACAACAATTTGTAGACTTTCGGTCGGCCATAGATAGCTCTTTGCCGTAGGTACGAAAGCGATACACGTTGATGTCGTATTTGTCAAATGAACGGACCTTATAGTCAAAACCATTAGCAACTTGTCTCAATTCGGCGTCCATAGACTCTGAATTAGCCTACAAGTTTAATACGAAAGGATTGTTACATTAGCCACAAATTAGACGAAGAAATGAGAATGGTCTAATGGAAATTACCGTTTGTTTGAACCAAGAGATGAAACCGGGAAAGCCACCTCCATGCTTTGCCAGAAGCTCATACTCTTCGATGGATTCCTTTTGGATCACCGCTCCATCCGAGAATTTGGCGACGTATCGACTGTATCAAATATCCGGGAATAAGAGCAGTTCAAAAGAATTAGAAGTTGTGAAACAATGTACCGAGAACTTACTCGATGTACGGCCGCACTTCTGTTAGGTTGTTGAAGATATACAACGAAATGGTCCGCCATTCTTCGACATCCAATGGTATTGGTTTCGAAGCACCGGCTGGTGCGAGCTTCCCTTTGAATAGGCTGAGGTTGGATCCACCTTTTTAGGGTCGCCAGCATTGTACCGAGGCTTCAGATTATGCAAATGACGATTTTGGCTTCGTAGTGTGCTGTCACGAAGTTTGCCGCCTCCTCAGTAATGAATGCCTCGGCCATCGATGCTTCAATTCTACGTTTATTTTTACATTTTGCTCGAAGCGTCTTCTGCATCCTCTCAGTTGCGTAGCACCAACGATTTTGCACGCCCCCCCCCAATCTTGCCTCGGTCGGTAGATGCAAAATCAAATGCTGCATTGGATTAAAGAAGCCCGGTGGAAAGATCTTCTCTAACTTGCAGATCAACTTCGGCGCGAACTCTTCCATTTCTTCTAGCATGCCAGGCGATAGTTCTTTCGCACAAAGAACATGGAAGAAATAGCTCAGCTCTGCCAGTACTAGCCATTCATCCTCAGGGATGAAGCCACGCAACATCACCGGCATTACCCGCTCAATCCATATGTGCCAATCATGACTCTTGAGACCAAATATTTTCAATTTTCCAAGACTCGCTCCCCTCTTTAGATTCGCTGCATACCCATCGGGGAACATCAACTGCATTTTCACCCACAAGATAATTTCCCTCATAGCTGGCCTTCCAAGATTGAACCATGCCTTTGGCTTCGTCCAGTTCTGCTTTCCTTTCGGTTCTTGCATGTTTTGTAACGGTCTATCACATAGCGCCTCATGATCGACTCTAGCCTTAGTATTATCCTTTGACTTCCCCTCTATGCCGAACAATGTACCAAAAAGGGCCCTCGGCGATATTCTTTTCAGTGTGCATCACGTCGATGTTGTGTGGGCAAAGGAGGTCTTTGAAGTAAGGCAGATCCCACAAGCATGTCTTGTGAGTCCAGGCGTGTTCCTTATTATACCCCTTGAAATACCCTGAACGCTCTGGATCTGGCTCGAGAGCGTTTAACTGATCCAGGGTCTGTTGGCCTGTCAACGCAGGTGGTGCAGAGTTTTTGACAACTCTACCTTTGATGAAGTTCTTCTTGTCTTTCCTGAACTTATGGCGAGGATCCAGGAACGGTCTATGAAAGTCGAAGGAAGAATACTTGCGACCCGCCTGCAGCCAACGAAACTGAAGAGCTCCCTTGGATGTGGGGCACGGGAACCTTCCATGCACACACCAGCCAACGAATAGCGCATACGCCGGCAAGTCATGCATCGAGTACATGTACCAGACACGCATTATGAAGTTCTTTTTGCTAGCGGCGTCGTATGTCTGGAACCCATTATCCCAAGCTTCTTGCAATTCATCCTTAAGCGGCTGCATGTACACATTCATATTCTTCCCCGGATAGTTGGGCCCTGGAATTATCAACGTAAGGAAAATGTTCTTTCTTTGCATAATCTGTCCGGGGGGGAGATTGAGTGGAATGACAAATACAGGCCAACAACTGTATTGGGTTGCCGTCAGACCAAACACATTGAACCCATCCGTGCTGATGGCGACTCGAGGATGCCTTGGATCTGCCGCTTTATCCCCATGTAATTCATCGAACTTCTTCCACGCAAAAGCATCCGATGTGTGTACCATCATCTGATTCCCATCTGCATCTAGTTCGGTTCTTTTGCCCATTTTGTGCCATGTCATCTGTCTAGCCGTCTCTTCGACCATGAAAAGGCGTTGAAGTCTTGGTACGATTGGCATATACCGAAGAACATTAACGGGGATTTTGGTCTGCGACTTCTCACCCATACCGTTGTCTACCACAACATACCTGGAAGACTTGCAAATGGGACAATAGTTCAAGTCCACATACTCAAGCCTAAATAAGGCACATCCTTTCTCACAGGCATGTATCTTCTCATAGGGCATCTTAAGTGCACGGAGGATTTTCTCCGACTGGTACAGGTTTGCAGGCATTACATGGCCTTTGGGTAGAAAGCGTCCAAATACTGTCATCATCGCGTCGTAGCATTCTTTGCCCAAGTTGAATTGAGCCTTCAGAGCCATTACTTGTGAGATGGCATGCAGCTGACAAAGCTCAGTGTGCTCGTGGAGAGGACGTTTTGAAGACTCCAACATTTCATTGAAGGCCTTTGCAGATTCCTCCATCTCCTCGTCCGAATCCCGAGCATCATCAAAGTCTTGCACCATGTCTTCCATCCCGGTACCATGCTCGTCGGTGCGACGACGAACCACCTCAGCTCTGGCACGTTGGGCAGACTCACCATGAAATGTCCACACCGTATAACCGGGCGTAAAACCACTCTTTTGCAGGTGTTTACCCATTTCATCCTCTGTCCTCTTGTACCAATTGTTGCACCGGACACAGGAGCACCAGTTTTTTCTCTGGCCATTTGCAAATGCAGCTTTCACAAACCCCTTGGTTTTTGTGAACCATTCAGTGGTCATTTTTTTTCTGACTAGTGTGGCCTGTGTACATCCACGCACGATCACTCATCTTGCCTACCTACTAAACAGACAAGATATATATATATATATATATATATATATATATATATAATTCATCATATATATTCATTAGTTAATCTAGTTTGTCAATTTTATTACGTCCATGCAACCTACACTCTAATAGGTAAAGATAGGTCCTGATCCCACCCGAGTATGTGTAGATTGAGTACGTTCTCCATGCTCTACCCCATTCCGAGACAAAATTTCGGCAGCACCTCCCCGCTGTTCTCCAAATACACGTCTTGGCAAAAAGCCGAGAGAATGTGCATTCGGAGAACAACAGGGAGGCACTGCCGAAATTTTGTCTTCGAATGGGGTAGAGCATGGAGAACATACCCAATCTACACATCCTCGGGCTGTCCGTGGAAATTGCTGGACAATCCGAATGAGTTACGGTGATAAATATGCAACTAAATGCATATTTATCGATGCAACCCTTTCGGATGGGAGACGCCTAGGTTACGCGACTTAGCATGAAAATGAAATCTACTGACATGATTAAAAAAGCGTAGGACGTGAAGGTGGATTCGTAGCTCACCCTCGGCTGTAGAGGAAGTAGTCGAACAACGGCGGGATCACGGACCAAAAACTTCGACCACGATGACTCCAAGGAGATGAAATAGCACAAAGCCTGTAAATTTTACAGATCGAGTCAAGAAAATTTAGGACATCACATCACATAAAGCATTGACACATCAAACTATGAAAAAAATCATATTGCTAATGACATGTAGTCAAGTTTTTAGATCATCATGATACTTCAAATCCTAATTTCTCCTCTTCCCCTCTTCTTCTTCTTCTTCTTCTTCTTCTTTTTCTTCTTCTTCTCCTCCTCCTCCTCCTCCTCTTCTTCTTCTTCTTCTTCTTCTTCTTCTTCTTCTTCTTCTTCTTCTTCTTCTTCTTCTTCTTCTTCTTCTTCTTCTTTCCTTCTCCTCCTCCTCTTCTTCTTCTTCTTTTTCTTCTTACTTCTTTTCCTTTTTCCTCTTCTTCTTCTCCTCTTCTCCTCCTTTTCTTCTTCTTCTTCTCTTCTACTTCTTCTTCTTCTTCTTCTTCTTCTTCTTCTTCTTCTTCTTCTTCTTCTTCTTCTTCTTCTTCTTCTTCTTCTTCTTCTTCTTCTTCTTCTTCTTCTTCTTCTTCTTCTTCTTCTTCTTTCCTTCTCCTCCTCCTCCTCCTCTTCTTCTTCTTCTTCTTCTTCTTCTTCTTCCTTCTTTTCCCTTTTCCTCTTCTTCTTCTCATCTTCTCCTCTTTTTCTTCTTCTTCTTCTTCTCCTCCTCCTCCTCCTCCTCCTCCTCTTCTTCTTCTTCTTCTTCTTCCCCCTTCTACTTATTCTTCTTTTCATCTTCTTCTTTTTTCATCTTTTTTCTACTTCTTTTAATTATGACTAATTAACTAAAACCTAGCACTAATCTAATCTAATCTAATCTAGCACTAAACCTACACTAACATATCTAATCTAATCTAACAATTAAACAACAAAAAAAAAGAAGAAAACAGAAAAAAAGGGCTCACCGGAGAGGGCGTCGGCCCGGGCTTCGGAGCGGCAGGGCGACGGTGGCGCCAGGGGCCGCAGGGCTCCGGGGCGGTGGGGCGCGGGGGGGGGGGGGTGCGGTGGCGGTGGCGCCGGGGCGGTGGGCCGGTGGGGCGGCGGGGTGGTGGGGCGACGGGACGGCGGCGGGTGGTAGGGGCGGCGGCGCGCGTGCGGTGGTTGTCGGGGAGGAGAGGGAGAGAAACAGAGAGAGAGAGAGGGGCGGGGTGGGGCACGACCGTTAGTTAAGTCAAACCTTTGCCATCTGCCCCGCCTTTGCCGTCTGCCTTTTTGCTCTTTGCCGTCTGCTAGCAGACGGCAAAGAGGGGGCCGTTAGGTTTTTTTGTAAGCAACTCGTTAGTGGGGCCTTTGCCGTCTGCCCCGCCTTTGGCGTCTGCCTTTTTGCTCTTTGCCGTCTACTAGCTGACGGCAAAGAAGTGGCTGATGGCAAATACGATCTTTGCCATCAGCCAGGTATTTGCCGTCTGCTTTTTGGAAGCAGACGGCAAAGACCTCCTTTGCCGTCCGCTAGCAGACGGCAAAGAAGTGGCTGATGGCAAATCCTCTGATTCCAGTAGTGGACGGGGTAGTCGCCTGGGTACGGGAATCGTGCGTATCGGGTCTGTGGTGTTCGGGCTATATGGAGGCGGGTACGAACACTTTTGTTCGGTCTGTGTTGTCCCCCGCTCCGAACGACTTGTTCGGACAGGAGTTCAATAGCTCCGAACGTCCGCACCGTATCGGCGTCCTTGTAATTAATTCAGGTAGCAAATGGATTTTGTTGATAATGAGATTTGGCACATAAATACTATGTAATGTAACAATGACACACACAAGTTTACAGAACATTTGAAAAAGGATAATTATTTTTTTATTCTGAAAAGACCAGTTTAAATGTTGTTGCTGTTGTTTACTTGTTACTAGGGTCATTTTAATAATTCAAATAATGTTGGTTTTTTACATGAAAATTACTTAGTGAATATTTGCAACCCTACGAACATTTTTTTTTACCGTTTGAAAAAATATTAATTTGACTTGCATTTTTAATTTGAATTTGACTGTTGGATTAATTCCTAAATGCAATTTAATTAAAATAATCATGATGACATGGCACATTAGCATGTGGTCACTGTAGCATGACACTGGGGGTATTACAGATCGGAATATTATAGTATGTTTTTTTAAAAAACGTTTCTTGAAATTCACAATAATTCTTTGAATTACCAAGTTTTTTGACAACCACAATATTTTTTTGAAAATGTGAACATTGCTTCAATTTGTGAATAAATTTTAAAAAGGGTACATTTTCTTGCATTTGTGAACAAATATTCGAAATCATGCGATGAAATATGAACAAAATATGGTCATAGCCATTGGAGATTGATTACATCTCTAGACCGGTACAAAGTACTTCTAGTGAGGAAATCTTTAAACACTTCAGGTTAAAGAAAATCAGCATCCGAGCAAGTAGCACAACCACTATCAACACAAAGCCGAGCACGAATAGAGGAAACACCACACCTAACAGAACCAACCTACACTACTAGGATGGAGCCGTGCCACCTTAAGGGGCCACCGGACATTGTTGTACTACCGAACACACCAAGCCATCTTTGAAGAGGGCCGCCTGCCCTCTCGCTCCGGGTCGTGGAGCGCTCCTCCTGCCAGGAGACAACTAGGACCAAGAAAGGTGAAAATGGGAACACATGTACATGATAGGAGACCATCGAGGCCACCCCATGCCACATGTAAGCATCAAGGCATGCCCAAAGCCGCTGGCCTACTACAACCAAAAGGGACCGGGACTCCACGGCGACGCCTCCAAGAGGGTCATGACGCCGCACCGCCATCATCTAATTCGAAGAGACGGACTGGGTTTCCACCCAGAGCCCTGACACCGTGAGGGGACCCACAACGACGCCCCCAAGAGGGAAGCAACACCGACAGGCAATGCCGGAGCGTTGAGCTTTCGTTCGGAACCGTACATATATCACTCGCGGCACCCAAGTTGCTGACCCAACCTGAGTGGAGGGCCGCCGCCGCCAGCTCAGAGCCTCCAGATCCAGACCAGGGAGCTGCCACCACCGAAGGTATGGTCACACCAGGATAACCCCCATCCCTCCCCTTGCTACCCACATAGCCAAGAGGAGGTGCCACTACCCCTACAGCGCTGGTTGCCGCAGAGCCAACCGTGCAGGCTCACCTTCCAGGGTCGCCGCCCCAACATCCAAGACCAACTCTTGGCTGCCCCCAAGACATGAAACCGCCGGAAAAGCAAGCACCTGGGGACGTACTCGACAACCAAAGTACAGAGGAATCCCGGTCCCAGAGAACAGATCTCGCGCCTAGATCCAGCCCCACACTAACGGATCCGGCCGGGGACGGGGATCGCTGGCCCTGCCCACACCGCACCATCGGAGCAACACTGGAACATGTCGAATCGTCGGGCTGGAGGCCTCCATGAGCCAGATCTGGCCTCTCCAGATCCAGCCAAGGATGCATCTCGAGGCCCGCCACCGTCCCCCAAAATCCACAAGACGCCACACCATCGGTCACCGGAGGTCCGCATGCAACCGCAACCGCAACCACCCTTGCCGCCTAGCCGGCACTCCCCCGCACGGATGCACACTTGAAGGGTGTTAAGAAATCGACCATCGAGCGTCGACCACGGGAGAGCAGACCAGTCGCTGGCCACGCTGGATGTCGGCGACTAGGCCCGCCACCTCCCGCTCCCTGTCGCCACCCACCAATTGCCGCCGTCAGATCCTCACCACCATGTATTGTTCCGCCGTGGCCATGCAGGCGAGTGTATTGAGGCCCACTGCCAACTTCCCTGGCGTCACCACGGCTTCGCTGGCGACCCCTTCGGCGATGGTGGCGTGCGAGAGATAGGAAGCGAAGGAAGGGTTTCCCCGGTGTCGCCGGGCACGGGCAACTGGGGGGAGAGGATAGAGGATTTTTCAACGGAACTCATGTTATTTAACCAACTACAACTAATATACGCGATGAAGGAGAATAGCTAGGTTCTGTCACGAGTGTCTTTTGGTTCCTCTCATTTCTCATGCACCATGAGGCGAGGGGAACCACATATTGATGTTGTAGAGCTGTTCTAGTCCTTTCTTTTTCTTTTTTGTGAAAAGGGGGTTCAGTTCTGTTAAAAAGGTTCATAAGAAGTACAAAGTACCCTAAACATAATAAAAATTACATTGAGGACCCTGCACCACCTAACGACCACTATCGCCGCCAGAACGAGCCGTCGACGCGCTACTATCGCTGCTCCCCTACTCCAGCCGGTTCGACCTTGTCGATGACAGCCGGGAAGTCTTCGTGTACGTGCCCCTGAGGACCAGCGCCCCAGAGTCATAATCATTGCCACTGAACCCTTGAATAGATATAAAGCGAGTAACACCAAATCTCACCAATACACACATGGCGAGAAACTCTAACCTCGACTCCTGAAGGAGACAGTAGGATTCAACGACAGAGCTCTGTCGACTCCATCCCAATCGACAAACTAGAGGAGGATCATATCCGGAAAGAGTAACTCAAAGATGAAGCGCCACCATCCGTTGGAATGCCGCCCTGCGAGCAAAAAAAAAAAATCCTAACCTAAACCACTACACTAGTAGAAAACAGGGCTTTGGTTCTGGCCAGATCAGAGCAATAGTCCCGGTCATGTTACGAACCAGGACTAATGTGAGCACCAGTCCCGGTTCGAGCGACTAGGACGCTGGCCGGGCCTCGGCAGGCATCAGTCCCGGTTCGACTGGGACCTTTAGTCCCGGTTCCAGACACCAACCAGGAATAAAGGGCCTCGCTTCCTTTAGTTCCGGTTGGTGTCTCCAACCGGGACTAAAGGTTAGTCTTCAGTCCCGGTTCTAGACACCAACCGGGGCTAAAAAGATGCCTATATATATCCTCGCCCCTGCCCGCCCTCTCCTCTGTTTTTTGGCCGTAGAAGGTGGGAGGTGTGTGTGCTACTCTGTTCTCACTTCTTATGCACATGAGGTGTTCGATGAAATGCCCGAGCCACACTTAAGCTTTCTCCTCTGTTCTTCCTCCAAGCTCGACCTCCAAGCTCCATTTTCCCCAAGATTTGTCTAGATTTGGCGGTGCACCAACTATCCAAGTGTTCTAAAAGGTTAGCAACTTCATCCTTTCATCTCTCACTGCTAGTTTAGCTCTTTTCATATGCTCTAGAAGTAGAGTGGTTTGTGGGTTTTAGTGGAGGAGTGTATGTGGGAGTTTATTTGATTTAGATGCACAATTTGAGCTCAAATTAACTTCTTAGTTTGCACATGTGTGGGGTGCCGTCCCGTCCCCGTCCCCGTCCTCACCGCCGTCGATCGCCCGCGCCGATCTCGTCGCCGGCACCACCGTGGTGAGCCTCTTGTTCTTATCTTTTTTTTAAAAGAACAAATTCTTACTTGTATGATTTAGATAGCTACTTGTATAATTTTCTTACTTGTATTATTGTTTTTTATTATATAGTGCCATGGTTTTGGTATCCGCCCCCGCCGGATCTCGTCCGGTCTATGATTCGGATGTGGTATATTATCTTTTATAACTATTTGTTTCATTTAGTTTTTATGACAATTATGCCGACCAACTTGACATAGATGTTTTTATCTAGGAGGTATGTGAACCGGAAATTCCAACCGACCCTCTTGTCGAGAGGTTAAATTTAGTTGAAAAATAAAACAATTATTTGAAAGAAAAATTGAAAAGAATTGAAGAAGAGAAGATGAAATTGGAGTTGCATGTTGCCAATGTCGTCGATCTACACAAGATCCAGATGGATGCAATGCGCTTGAAGATTAGAAAGATTAGAAAATATGCCATTGATAAAGAGGCTTGGTATCATTATGCTGTTGGATCAATTGTTACCTTAGTTGCGATTTTGATCGCATTTGTTGTTGCATTTAAATGTTTTACATAGTTGTATGTTGTTTTATGAGAACTATGTATGAACTTTATGTATTTATTTTTGCAGTAATAACATTTGATCACTACTGTACTTTGGTTTTAATGTGATGATGAACTTGTATTAATTTGGTCATTTCTCTATTCATGATGTTCTGTAATGGTTTTTGATATACTTAATTACATAATGCAGATGAACCGGCAATGGATGTACGGTGACCGACGCACTTTCGAGTACATTATGGGCCTGCATAATTTTATCGATGTGGCTGAGGCAAACAAGCAGAATGGTTTTATGTACTGTCCATGTGTTGTCTGTGAGAATACGAAGGATTACTCTTCCTCGAAAACCCTTCACTTCCAGCTGCTTGAGAAGGGTTTCATGCCCCACTATAATTGTTGAACCAAGCACGGAGAAAGAGGGGTTATGATGGAAGACAATGAAGAAGAAGAGGATGATGACAACTATCCTATGTTCCCTGAAAACGGTAATACTGCAACGGGGGAAGCTGAAGATCAAGAGGCACCAGATGTGCCCGCTGATGATCTTCGCCGGGTCATTGTTGATGCACAGAGAGAATGCGAAAGTGAAAGGGAGAAGTTGAAGTTCGATCGCATGTTAGAGGATCACAAAAAACGGTTGTACCCAAATTGCGAAGATGGCAACACAAAGCTCGATACCACACTGGAATTGCTGCAATGGAAGGCAGAGAATGGTTTATCTGACAAGGGATTTGAGAAGTTACTGAAAATCATGAAGAAGAAGCTTCCAAAGTATAACGAATTGCCTGACAGTACGTACGAAGCAAAGAAGGTTCTCTGCCCTCTTGGATTAGAGGTGCAGAAGATACATGCTTGCCCTAATGACTGCATCCTCTATCGCGGTGAGGAGTACGAGAATTTGAATGCATGCCCGGTATGCGGTGCATTGCGGTATAAGATCAGACGAGATGACCCTGGTGATGTTGAGGGCGTGCGCCCCAGGAAGAGGGTTCCTGCCAAGGTGATGTGGTATGCTCCTATAATACCACGGTTGAAATGTCTGTTCAGAAACAAAGAGCATGCCAAGTTGTTGCGATGGCACAAAGAAGACCGTAAGAAAGACGGGATGTTGAGAGTACCCGATGATGGGTCGCAGTGGAGAAAACTAAAGAGAAAGTGGCTGGAGTTTGCAGATGACGCAAGAAACTTATGGTTTGGTATAAGTGCAGATGGCATTAATCCTTTTGGGGAGCAGAGCAGCAATCATAGCACCTGGCCTGTGACTCTATGTATCTATAACCTTCCTCCTTGGTTATGCATGAAGCAGAATTTCATTATGATGCCAGTGTTCATCCAAGGCCCTAAGCAACCCGACAACGACATTGATGTGTACCTAAGGCCATTAGTTGACGAACTTTTACAGCTGTGGGATATCAAAGGTGTACGTGTGTGGGATGAGCACAAACAGCAGGAATTTGACGTACGAGCGTTGCTGTTTGTAACCATCAATGATTGGCCTGCTCTTAGTAACCTTTCAGGACAGACAAACAAGGGATACAATGCATGCACGCATTGTTTAGATGAGACTGAAAGTATATATTTGGACAAATGTAAGAAGAATGTGTACCTGGGACATCGTCGATTTCTTCCGACCAAGCATGCCTTAAGAAAGAAAGGCAAGCATTTCAAAGGTGAGGCAGATCACCGAAAGAAGCCTGTCCCCCGTACTGGTGATGATATATTTGATATGGTCAAGGATTTAAAAGCAATCTTTGGAAAGGGTCCTGGCGGACAATCTGTTCCGAATGACGCTGACGAACACACACCCATGTGGAAGAAGAAATCTATATTTTGGGAGCTACCCTATTGGAAAGTCCTAGAGGTCCGCTCTGCAATCGACGTGATGCACGTGACGAAGAATCTTTGCGTGAACCTGCTAGGCTTTTTGGGCGTGTATGGGAAGACAAAAGATACACCGGAGGCACGGGAGGACCAGCAACGTATGAACGAAAAAGATGGCATGCCTCCAAAGCAGTATCAAGGTCCTGCCAGCTACGCTCTTACCAAAGCAGAGAAGGAAATCTTTTTTGAACGCCTGCTCAGTATCAAGGTCCCGTCTGGCTTCTCGTCGAATATAAAGGGAATAATAAATATGGCAGAGAAAAAATTCCAGAACCTAAAGTCTCATGACTGCCACGTGATTATGATGCAATTGCTTCCGGTTGCATTGAGGGGGCTTCTACCAGAAAATGTTCGATTAGCCATTGTGAAGCTATGTGCATTCCTCAATGCAATTTCTCAGAAGGTAATCGATCCAGAAATCTTACCAAGGTTACAGAATGGTTTAGTCCAATGTCTTGTCAGTTTTGAGTTGGTGTTCCCACCATCCTTCTTCAATATTATGACGCACGTCCTACTTCACCTAGTTGACGAGATTGCCATTCTGGGTCCTGTATTTCTACACAATATATTCCCCTTTCAGAGGTTCATGGGAGTTTTAAAGAAATATGTTCATAACCGTGCCAGGCCAGAAGGAAGCATCTCCAAGGGCCATGAAACAGAGGAGGTTATTGAGTTTTGTGTTGAATTTATTCCTGACCTTAAGCCGATTGGTGTTCCTCAATCGCGGCATGAGGGGAGACTGAGTGGAAAAGGCACACTAGCACCGAAAGCAATAATATGTAGGGACGGGCATTCTTGGGCGCAAGCACACTACACAGTTCTACAAAATTCTACCTTGGTGGCCCCTTATATCAATGAACACAAGAATATTGTACGCTCCCAACACCCGGGGCAGTCTGATGACTGGATTACATGTGCACACATGTTGACTTTCGGCGGTTGGCTGCAAACACATCTCATGAGTAACAACACTGTTGGAGATGAGCTGTACTTGTTGGCCAGGACACCATCTTCGACTGTATTGACTTTTCAAGGGTACGAGATAAATGGGAATACATTTTACACGATCGCCCAAGATAAAAAGAACACCAACCAAAACAGTGGTGTCCGCTTTGATGCAGCAAACACCAATAGGGAAAAGGACACACATTATGGTTACATAGAGGAGATATGGGAACTTGACTATGGACGTGATTTTAAGGTCCCTTTGTTTCGGTGCAAATGGGTCAATCTGACAGGAGGCGGGGTACAGGTAGACCCGCAGTACGGAATGACAACAGTGGATCTCAACAATCTTGGGTACACAAACGAACCATTCGTCCTAGCCAATGATGTGGCGCAGGTTTTCTATGTGAAGGACATGTCTACCAAACCGAGAAAAAGAAAAGATAAGGAAGCGAATACATCATACGATGAGCCAAAGCGCCACATAGTTCTTTCAGGGAAAAGAAACATCGTGGGAGTGGAGGACAAGACAGACATGTCAGAAGATTATGAAAAGTTTCATGAAATTCCTCCCTTCACAGTGAAGACTGACCCAAGCATCCTATTAAATGATGAAGATTATCCATGGTTACGGCGCAATAAGCAAGGGACACACGCGAAGAAAAAGTGAAGACTTTCTCTCTAGTGAGTTTCCGGACTTATAGCTGGAAAATCCCAAGTTTTGCAAGATTCCACCCCTAGTGTGTGGTTTCTCTGATCGGAGGACCCCTTATGCCGAGCCAAGTCCAGATGAGAGGAGTTCTGGTTGCTTTCTGGTGAAACTGAGGACAACATATCAGATGGTAGGATTGTTCAAGTAACTGTTCGGCATATACAAGATAACCGAATAATTTGCACCTTTGATTCTGGGTGAAAATCCATATTTATGCTCCACAACTATTCTGATGATGGCTTTGATCTAGAATCACTACAGTTACATGAAGGCGATGTATTAACTGGCAAGATTGGCATCTGTTTTAATTTTTGGTAAATGTATGTTTCTTTCCTTGTACAAATATGCAGGCATATCTCATGAACATCCAGGCACCTTTATATTATCTTACATCAGGAGTACAACCCCACATCATGAGTATGTTGGGTTATACCCAAAGGGCTTTAGATTCCGGAAGAAAGATTTTGACAGCATTGATCGCCTTGTGTCATATTTTCAAAAACATATTGACAAACCACCACCTGATGCTGGCCCTTCAATGCGAAATGTTGTGGCAATGGTACCTATGAAAAATAACTTGATAGAACTATTTGTCACTATCTGATGAAAATATATATAATCAAACATTGCATTCATATAAGCATTCACTCTAGCAAGCATTCTAGCAATCAAAATACAATCAATGAATAAAGCAATAAAGAAAACAATAAGAAAAAGCAAATAGAAAACAAAACAAAATACTAAACTAATAACTTAACAGAAAAGAAAATATAACATTATTAGGTTAACAAAAAGTATTTCATAATATTCTTCAATAGCAAAAAGAATCAACTAAAAAGCTTTTATAAAACTCTAGTTATGATCAAAATAATATTATTTTAGAAGTAACATAATATAATTTGGCAAATGATTAACAAGAAAACATAAACTAAAATAATTAAAACAAAGGAAAAAGGTATAAAACTAAAAGAGCTAAACATAATCTGTTTTTGATTAAAACACCAGGTTTGTCCCGGTTGGTGGCACAAACCGGGACTAAAGGCCAACCTTTAGTCCCGGTCGTAACCACCAACCGGGACTAAATGCCTACCCTTTCGCGCCCTTTTGGCTGCCGAAAATTAGCTTTAGTCCCGGTTGGTGGCTTCGACCGGGACTAAAGGTCTACCTTTAGTCCCATTCGGAGTCACCAACCGGGACTAAAGCTCGAGGTATATAACCGCCCGGGCCATCTTCCTCCCGCAATCTTGTCCATCTTCCTGCTCCGACGCCGAACCACACCACGCCGCCGCTAGGCTGCCGGAGATCGCTCCCCCCCCCGTCGCCGACGCCCGTAGCCGCTCGTCTCCCCGCTGCCCTCGTCGCCGACGGCCGCTGTCGCCGGACCTCCTCGCCCTCCTCCCCGAGCCGCGTCACCGAGCCTCGCCGCCCCCCCGCTCCCCGGCTAGCTGTGAGCCGCCAACGTTCCCCTCCTCCTCCTATCCCCACCCCCCCGCGGTCACCGACACCGACGCCGACGTCGACGCCACCCGCGCTCAGGCCGCTTCGACGGCGCCGCCCGCGGTACATGGAAGAGTGGATGGATTGATCGATGGATGTAGATGATTTGCTTGTTCTTCTCTGTACATGGAACAATGGATGGATAGATGGATGTAGATGATTTGCTTGATTGATGCTCAATGCTACTGTGTGTATGTAGATGATTTGTTAAATTTTTTTGCTACTGTGATTGCTCAATGCTACTTGTGAGTGGTTCTGTTTTGCTACTGCTATGTGCTAATTGATAGACATTGTAGATGGAGATTGATAGACATTGCTCAATTCCAGTTCAGGGACGTTCAGGAACCCGCCTAGCTGTCTTTTTTTTTCTTTTTTGTTATTTTTGTCTCAGTGAATTATACCCCAGATTCATAGATTTTCAGTGAGCATTATCAATGTTGAAGAAGGAGTGATCTTAATGGACAGAAATTTTTTATAAAGTTTGATCCAAATTTTTTTGCGGGAGAAAGTTTGATCAACTTATCGAAAACAATTTAAATTTTCACAACGATCGCCGGAGGAGTCCCCGACGATCGCCGGTGAAGAGTCCTCACCATTTCCTTCCCTATATTTTGGGTTGCCGGAGGAGTCCCGACGATCGCCGGAGGAGTCCCCGACGATCGCCGGTGAAGAGTCCTCACCGTTTCCTTCCCGATATTTTGGGTTGCCGGAGGAGTCCCGACGATCGCCGGGGGAGTCCCCGACGATCGCCGGTGAAGAGTCCTCACCGTTTCCTTCCCGATATTTTGGGTTGCCGGAGGAGTCCCCGACGATCGCCGGAGGAGTCCCCGACGATTGCCGGTGAAGAGTCCTCACCGTTTCCTTCCCGATATTTTGGGTTGCCAGAGGAGTCCCCGACGATCGCCGGAGGAGTCCCCGACGATCGCTGGTGAAGAGTCCTCACCGTTTCGTTCCGGTAGAACCGTAACTCCGATCGAGACGTTCTTTATATGCATTTGTCTCGATTTCTCTTGTAGATTATGTTTTGCCATCATCATACATGTTAAAATAAATAAACTTGCTGTTCTGTCCAGAATACTAAAACTGTATAAAATGCATATGAAATAACTTGCAAGTGATTGCAGAAACTATGGATCCGGAACACGCCAAAGACGAAGAACAAGAGAACATGTTGAAGGAAATAATCCGCAAGGGAGATGATGATATCACCTCACATTTTCTGAATGACTCCGGTGAGGGAATGGACGGCTCCGGTGATCGAATGGAAGGAGAAGATGACGGCTCTGGCGGTGTTGGAGCCTTAACTGTTGCAAAGTCCGGCGAGGTATATTAATTAAGCCTGCTGACTAGATGCATTAATTGATTTGTATGTACATATATTAACGCTTCTTTCTTCTTTTAGCCCTCCGGATCGAGCCAACCTTCTGTAAAGAGACGAGGCCCGAAGAAAAGGTTGGGCGAGAATGAAAGGTTCACGATCGAAGAAATCGCTGCAGATGGCAAACCGACTGCTCCCAAGCGGACCGCAGACCGATTTATAAGTCAGTGCGAAGTTGTTGTTAGGGACAACATCCCGATCAGCATTCAAGAATGGAATAAGCCAAAGGCGGATGATGGAGTTTCTTATGTCGACGATAGATCCAAAGATGAGCTTTGGAATACGCTCATGACAAATTTCAGCCTACCGCCAGAGGTGGATCCAAATAGCAATGTTGTAGAGTGAAAAGTCAAGGCGTGGGCTCTTAAGAAGATGTCCGAACAATTCAAGAATTGGAAGAAAAGATTGCACGAAAAGTTTGTCCTGAAAGAGAAGACTCCAACATTCACCGGTCAATATGAGAAGATGAAAGATCACTGGCCCGCATTTGTGGCGTACAAGACATCAGAGAAAGGTAAGAAAAGGTCACTGATAAATAAGCAAAATGATGCAAAGAAGGAATATCACCATGTTACGGGGTCAGGTGGCTACAAGGTTGCCCGGCCTACGTGGGACAAAGCTGAGAACGACCTGCTTGATAAAGGGATCCATCCAGAGACATTGAACTGGCCCGAATGGGCAAGGACTTGGTTCTTCGGGCATGGGGGAACTTTGCACCCAGAAACAGGGAAGTGTGTTTATACGAAAGCTCAACTTGCAACACCTGTCAAAAACATTCAGGATGCAATCTAGGCCGTGCAGGAAGGGAAGTTCCATCCCGACAGAGAGAAGGACGAGCTGTCATGCGCCCTCGGGAATCCTAAACACCCTGGACGAACACGAGGCACATCAGGCTCCGTTCCGTGGAAGGTTGGGTTTCCCGACAGCAGAGACACTTATAGAAGCCGAGGGAGAAAGAAGAAAGAGGATGCAGAACGGCTGCAGAAGGTAGAAGAAAGATTAGCGTTGCAGGAGAAGCAAATAGAGGCACTTAACAGCCAGCGAGCTACCGGCCCATCATCTTAGCGGCACGAAGATCCTTCATTCGATACTTCCCACGGAGCTACCCCACCATCTCAGCGGAAAAGCAGCGTGGCTTCCTCTTTGCTCGTTCGGCCGCCCATAGATGATATCACGGCTCCTGATCGCTACCCCGTGGATGATATCACGGAGAGGGAACATTGTGATCTACATGCGAAATGCACTTACATAACCTTGAAGGTGGCGGTCGGCTATGCCTTACCTCGTGTACCTGATGGAACTTACCATTGCTCTCCGATTCCAGATGGCTATGCTGTTGTCGGGGTGGATGAAGTTACCAACGGATTTGAGCAGCTGGAGCTTGAGTACCCTATAGGTGAAGGGGAGACTCATCTGGGAGATGCCATAAGGACTACCATTCTATGGAGAAAGGAACACATCGTGCTTCCATACTGGACGCCGCGTCAGCAGACTCAGCCGGAGGAGGCCCCTCAGCAGACTCCTCACAGTCCAGCTCTATCTCCGCTGCCTCAGCCGTCTCAGCCGCGTCAGCACACTCCGTCGCCTCAGCTGTCTCCGCCACGTCAGCGGACTCCGCCGGAGGAGGCCCCTCAGCAGAATCCGCCGCGTCAGCCTCCTCCGCCTCCTCCGCCACCTCAGCACCGGAGGCGGCTAGTAGTACAACACTGAAGAAATTCAGAGCAGGTAGCGTCAAGAAGGCTCCTGCCAAGTTACCATACGACATGACTGAGGAGGAAACCAAGGAGATCGTGGCTGCCGACGTGAAACGCCAGCTTGCACCGACCCGTCCAGATCCAACGGAGAAAATAGATCCGGTAAACGCGAAGCGCTTGCTGGAAAACCTTACAAAACCACCGCCGCCTCCGCTGCTATCAAACTATGACCGCTCTATTGTAAAGTCATATAGAGATCCACAGCAGCGGTCGGGAAGTAGCAGTAGTGCAAGGGGCTGAAAAACCAATCGTGCCCCCCGCTCAAGATGTTTACCGATATCGCTAATGATCCGGGGGTAGCGGCTGCTGATCCTGGTTTCACTCTTGGTGATTACTTAGGCGATGAGGTACAGTTCGAAATGGCTGAGTTAGCCTTTAAATTCGAGCACGGGAAGCCTCTTGTCAGACCTGAGGAGCTCCCGCATCAGCAACGATGATGCGAAGATTGCATGACTGGTACTTGGAAGCCTCAAAGCAAGGGAGCAACTATATCATTGCGGGAATTAAAGATGAGCATTACTTCAATGGAGACGAGGAGATTTTCATTGAATTTGAAGAATTATTTCAGTTATACAATCAAGACGCCATCGACAAATCTATTGCCAGTTGCTATTGTTTGTAATTATCATTTCTGTAATTAAGTCTCTAGCTCAGCTCGTTCATTGCATGTATAATTATCCTCATTATATATATTATGTAGAAAGAAGATCCTCGAATGCAAAAGAGGACAAATCTATGACATTGGGTTCATTAACCCAAATACTATTCATGAAGCTATGGTAAAATGGAACGCCAAGGATACAGAGAAGATCTTGCTAAGGGTGTTAATTGAACAACAAAACAAAAGGGAAATACTATTTCCTTACAACTTCCAGTGAGTGTTATACTATCTTGTACACATCATTCTGTTTCGCTTACTCGATGTTAAGTGTAATTGATGAGCTATGCGTGCACAGGTTCCACTTTATTCTGCTAGTCATTCGGTTTGACGCAGGAAAAGTACTTGTCATGGACTCGCTACGTAAAGACCCTAAGATGTGGGCGGACCTGCGTGATATGCTTCAGAGGTAATTTCAATCATTATCGCACTATATCGGCAACTATCGTTCATTTCCTGATATCAAGTAATTAATAACTCCTTTATTCATTTTCTTTGCCGGGCAGGGTTTGGAAAGAGTTCACCAAGCAGGTTAGGGGTGAATGGAGAGAGGAGCTGCGATTTGAACAACTCAGTGTAAGTAGTACTAGCTAGGTCCGCGCATCTCTTTGATTCTAGTTTCAATACCACTATCATGCTTGATTATTATTTTGATTGAACTCTATTCTCGTAAAGTGCTCGAGGCAGGGATCCGGGAATAACTTATGTGGATACTACGTTTGCGAGTTCATTCGCCAGACGACCTCTGAGACGGGCATATTTTTTGAAAAACTTGAAGTACGTAAACAATATTCACAAATTTATTTTATTACCATCAATTGTGTTGAGTTTCATTCATTCATATATATATATATATATATATATATATATATATATACTGCTGGGTGTATGTACTCCCATCCTTAATATACCTCATATACGCATTGATTGTACCTCTTTATCATTTTCAATATACTTCATTAAATATTCTAAGATACCTCAATATGAGTTTTGTTGAAAAAATATCAGCTGCGACGTACTTTTTGTAATATAGCTTTTTCACGTATAAACAAAGCAGTATATACGTACACCTTTAAAAATATGTAAACTCACATGAATTTTTTCGTGAAACTCGTTTTGAGGTATCTAGTAATTATTAATGAAGTATATTAAAAATAATAATGAGGTATAAAAGACTCGTCTATGTGGTATATGAGGAGCGGGAGTACGTACTCCCAAGAGTACATAGCCATTTTCCTATATATATATATATATATATATATATATATATATATATATATATATATATATATATATATATATGTATATTGACCCCTTCTTTAAATTAGATTGAACGGAAGCGGGACGAACTCCTACCAAAGGCTCGCATACGAGCAATTCAAGAGGAATTGGCGGGATTCTTCCTTCAAGAGATCATAGCTAAAACCGGAGTATACCATCGAGAATTGGTTGTGAATGTTGGTAATTAGATATTAGGGATCGTAAGAGATGTTACATTGTATATATGCATGAACGTGTACTATACGTAGTAGCGTCGAATAGATATACGAAAACTTGTTATTTGACCAAGCACGGAGAAAGAGAGGTCACTTCTCTCTATATTCATGACGATTTGTGTAATGGTTCCTTCATTGCTATATGTAGTAGCTAGCGTCGAGTTGAATGGAAAACGTAAAATAAAAACGAAAACCCTAAATGTAAAAGAATTGAATGGTAAACACAAAAAGAAAAGGGGGAAACACAATATGAAACCCCTAAACCCTCCAAAACCCTAAACCCCTCATTTCAAAAAACAAAAAAAAACTCCTGCGCTTGGCAGGTGCTGACGCGTGGCTGCCTTTTAGTCCCGGTCACTGTTACCAACCGGGACTAAAGGTCCTCCTGCCTGGGTGCCCCACAGCGGCCACGTGGAGCTCCTTTAGTCCCGGTTCGTAACACAACCGGAACTAAAAGTGGGGGCCTTTAGTCCCGATTGCTTAGTCCCGGTTGCAGAACCGGGACTAAAGGCCCTTAGGAACCAGGACTAATGCCCTATTTTCTACTAGTGCTAGCTGGAGCCGAGGCACCTGGACCCCGCCCCCCCTCCCTCTCCTCGCCACCGGCCTCCTGAGCGGTAGGCAGAGGGGAAATGGATCTACGGGCTTGCCGACAAAGCTTCACTAGTACAAAACAGGGCATTGGTCCACCCCTGAGAAGCCCATTAGTCCCGGTTCACTCACGAACCGGGACCCATGGGGGCATCGGTCCCGGTTTGTGAGGCCAGGGCGCCGGCCGGGCCTCGTGGGCCATTGGTCCCGGTTCGTCTGACCCCTTTTGTCCCGGTTCTAGACACGAACCGGGACCAATGCGCCTCGCTCCTGGCCCACAACCATTGGTCCCGGTTTGTGGCTGGAACCGGGACAAAAGGTGACCCCTTTTGTCCCGGTTCCAGCCACGAACCGGGACCAATGCGCCTCGCTCCTGGCCCACAACTATTGGTCCCGGTTTGTGGCTGGAACCGGGACCAATGGTTGGCCTATATATAGCCCCCGCCCGCGAGCAGAGCAATGCATTGCTCTGTTTTTTTGCCCAGCCGTGGGAGAGCTTTTGTGGTGCTCTAGCTCACCTCCTATGCACATGAGGTGTTCGATGAAATGCCCGAGCCACACTTAAGCTTTCTCCTCTCGAAGCTCCTTGTCCAAGCTCCATTTTCCTCAAGATTTGTCTAGGTTTGGCGGTCCGTCCTGTCCCGTCCCCGTCCTCACCGCCGTTGATCGCCCGCGCCCATCTCGGCGCCGGCAACACCGTGGTTAGCCTCTTCTTCTTATCTTCTTTCTAAAAGAAAAAAGTTCTTATTTGTGTGTTTTAATTAGATGCTCTAGAGAGTTATATGTTGTTCAATAATAAGAATTATATAACGCACGCAGATGAACCGGCAATGGATGTACGGTGACCGACGCACCTCCGAGTATATTAAGGGCCTGCATAATTTTCTCGAAGCGGATGAGGCAAACAAGCAGAATGGTTTTATGCATTGTCCATGTACTGTCTGTGAGAATACGAAGGCTTTCTCCAACTCTAAAACCCTTCACTTCCACCTGCTTGAGAAGGGTTTTATGCCACACTATAATGTTTGGACCAAGCACGGAGAAAGAGGGGTTATGATGGAAGACAATGAAGAAGAAGAGGATGATGAAAACTACCCGCCCCCTGAATACGGTGATGCTGCAATGGGGGAAGCTGAAGATCAAGAGGAACCAGACGATGTGCCCGATGATGATCTTCGCCGGGTCATTGTTGATGCACAGAGAGAATGCGAAAGTGAAAGGGAGAAGTTGAAGTTCGATCGCATGTTAGAGGATCACAAAAAAGGGTTGTACCCAAATTGCGAAGATGACAACAGAAAGCTCGGTACCACACTGGAATTGCTGCAATGGAAGGCAGACAATGGTGTATCTGACAAGGGATTTGAGAAGTTACTGAAAATCATGAAGAAGAAGCTTCCAAAGGATAACGAATTGCCCGGCAGTATGTACGAAGCAAAGAAGGTTCTATGCCCTCTAGGATTGGAGGTGCAGAAGATACATGCATGCCCTAATGACTGCATCCTCTACCGCGGTGAGTACCAGGATTTGAACGCATGCCCGGTATGCGGTGCATTGCGGTATAAGATCAGACGAGATGACCCTGGTGATGTTGAGGGCGAGCGCCCCAGGAAGAGGGTTCCTGCCAAGGTGATGTGGTATGCTCCTATAATACCACGGCTGAAACGTCTGCTCAGAAACAAAGAGCATGCCAAGTTGATGCGATGGCACAAAGAAGACCGTAAGAAAGACGGGAAGTTGAGAGCACCCGCTGACGGGTCGCAGTGGAGAAAAATTGAGATAAGGTGGGGGGACTTTGCAGGTGACGCAAGGAACGTATGGTTTGGTTTAAGTGCAGATGGCATTAATCCTTTTGGGGAGCAGAGCAGCAATCATAGCACCTGGCCCGTGACTCTATGTATCTATAACCTTCCTCCTTGGTTGTGCATGAAGCGGAAGTTCATTATGATGCCAGTGCTCATCCAAGGCCCTAAGCAACCCGGCAATGACATTGATGTGTACCTAAGGCCATTAGTTGAAGAACTTTTACAGCTGTGGAATGGAGAAGGTGTACGTGTGTGGGATGAGCACAAACAGGAGGAATTTGACCTACATGCGTTGCTGTTTGTAACCATCAACGATTGGCCTGCTCTCAGTAACCTTTCAGGACAGACAAACAAGGGATACCACGCATGCACACACTGTTTAGATGACACCGACAGTATATATTTGGACAAATGCAGGAAGAATGTGTACCTGGGGCATCGTCGATTTCTTCCGACCAACCATCAATGTCGAAAGAAAGGAAAGCATTTCAAAGGTGAGGCAGATCACCGGAAGAAGCCCGCCCTCCGTACTGGTGATCACATACTTGATATGGTCAATGATTTACAAGTAATCTTTGGAAAGGGTCCTGGCGGACTATCTGTTCCGACTGACGATGCGGGACGCGCACCCATGTGGAAGAAGAAATCTATATTTTGGGACCTACCCTATTGGAAAGACCTAGAGGTCCGCTCTGCAATCGACGTGATGCACGTGACGAAGAATCTTTGCGTGAACCTGCTAGGCTTCTTGGGAGTGTATGGGAAGACAAAAGATACACCGGAGGCACGGGAGGAATAGCAACGTGTGCATGAAAAAGACGGCATGCATCCAAAGCAGTATGAAGGTCCTGCCAGCTACGCTCTTACCAAAGAAGAGAAGGAAATCTTCTTTGAATGCCTGCTCAGTATGAAGGTCCCATCTGGCTTCTCATCAAATATAAAGGGAATAATAAATATGGCAGAGAAAAAGTTCCAGGACCTAAAGTCTCATGACTGCCACGTGATTATGACGCAACTGCTTCCGGTTGCATTGAGGGGGCTTCTACCGGAAAACGTTCGATTAGCCATTGTGAAGCTATGTGCATTCCTCAATGCAATCTCTCAGAAGGTGATCGATCCAGAAATCCTGTCAAGGTTAAGGAGTGATTTGGTGCAATGTCTTGTTAGTTTCGAGCTGGTGTTCCCACCATCTTTCTTCAATATCATGACGCACGTCCTAGTTCATCTAGTCGACAAGATTGTCGTTCTGGGCCCTGTATTTCTACACAATATGTTCCCCTTTGAGAGGTTCATGGGAGTCTTAAAGAAATATGTTCGTAACCGCGCTAGGCCAGAAGCAAGCATCTCCATGGGCCATCAAACAGAGGATGTCATTGGGTTTTGTGTTGACTTCATTCCTGACCTTAAGAAGATTGGTCTCCCTCAATCGCGGTATGAGGGGAGACTGACTGGAAAAGGCACACTAGGAGCGGACTCAATAATATGTAGGGACGGGCATTCTTGGTCTCAAGCACACTACACAGTTCTACAGAATTCTACCTTGGTGACCCCGTATGTCGATGAACACAAGAATATTCTGCGCTCCAAACACCCGGAGCAGTGTGACGACTGGATTACATATGAACACATCAGGACTTTCGGCAGTTGGTTGCAAACACGTCTCATGGGTGACAACACTGTTTCTGATGAGCTGTGCTCGTTGGCCAGGGGACCATCTTCGACTGTATTGACTTACAAAGGGTACGAGATAAATGGGAATACATTTTACACGATCGCCCAAGATCAAAAGAGCACCAACCAAAACAGCGGTGTCCGCTTTGATGCAGCAACCAAGAGGGGAAAGGACACATATTATGGTTACATAGTGGACATATGGGAACTTGACTATGGACATGATTTCAAGGTCCCTTTGTTTCAGTGCAAATGGGTCAATCTGTCAGGAGGCGGGGTACAGGTAGACCCACAGTACGGAATGACAACAGTGGATCTCAACAATCTTGGGTACACAGACGAACCATTCGTCCTAGCCAATGATGTGGCGCAGGTTTTCTATGTGAAGGTCATGTCTACCAAACCGAGAAAAAGAAAAGATAAGGAAGCGAATACATCATATGATGAGCCAAAGCGCCACATAGTTCTTTCAGGGAAAAGAGACATCGTGGGAGTGGAGGGCAAGACAGACATGTCTGAAGATTATGAAAAGTTTCATGAAATTCCTCCCTTCAAAGTGAAGGCTGACCCAAGCACCCTGTTAAACGATGAAGATTATCCATGGTTACGGCGCAATAAGCAAGGGACACACGCGAAGAAAAAGTGAAGAGTTTCTCTCCACAACTATATCATTGCAGTTACATGTGAAGAAATTAAATGCCTTTTGTAACAGATGAGTTTTCGTCCGAAACCCTGATACTTCGAAAGAGATTGTCCGTTTTGTACACGAAGTGCATCCATTTTTTGCCGTAACCCTCTCAACTTTTTAGCACATGCTATGTGGGTGAAATGATGATACCATGCCAACTTTCAACCTGTTCAGAGTTCATTTGTAGTGCTTTTCAATTTCAGGGTCATTTAGCTTAAAAAAATCAGTAAATGCATGAAAAATAGGAAATGAAGTCAGAAAGGGTTGAAAATTGATGATGTGGCTTTGAATGGTGCATTTTTAACACACAAAAAGTCTGGAGTTCAAATAAGTTCAAAAAAATGAAATCCCTTTGTAACAGATGAGTTTTCGTCCGAAACCCTGATACTTCGAAAGAGATTGTCCATTTTGTACATGAAGTGCATCCAGTTTTTGCCGTAACCCTCTCAACTTTTTAGAACATGCTATGTGGGTGTAATTATGATACCATGCCAACTTTCAACCTTTTCAGAGTTCATTTGAAGTGCTTTTCAATTTCAGGGTCATTTAGCTCAAAGAATGAACTAATAGCAAAAAGAATGAACTAGAAAACCTTTATGAAACTCTAATAGCAAAAATAATGAACTAAAAATAATTAGTTAAAAAATTCTGTTATGATCAACTAAAATAAAACTATAATATTCTTCAATAGCAAAAAGAATCAACTAAAAAGCTTTTATAAAACTCTAATAGCAAAAGGAATCAACTAAAAATATTTTATAAACCTCTAGTATTTATGAAACTAAAATTATATAAAATTTATGCAACTAAAGTTATCAAAGTATTTTTTGTTCAAAACATTAATAGCAAAAAGAATTTTCATAAAGAATTTTTTTAGAAACTTTAATAGCAAACTAAAATAACAAAATCTGTTTTTGGTTAAAACAGACATTTAAAATTACCTAAAAATTACCAAATTGAATATAATGATAAAACACAGTAATATTAAATAGCAGGAAAAAGAATCACTCAAAAATTTATAGTAAAGTTATTCACAAACTAGTGATTCACACCAATTTAAAAGAATTCAAATTTAAACTATTCAAATTTGGAAACTAATGGCACTAACAGAAAGTTTATAATTTTTGTGACCTAAAAGCAAAAAGAATCACTCAAAAACTGTAAGTAGAAACAAAAGAAAATAAATAAAGCAAAAAAGAAAACAAAAAAAGTAGAAAAAAATTAAAAAAAATGCCGCCTAGTGGGCCACCATGGCCTGAATACGACTAGAAACCCAACCATCTAGTTGGGCCAGGATTCAGGCCCACAGAAGGCCCACAAGGTCCACAGGCAGAGGTGTGTGCGATTAGGCCCGTAAGCCTGCTGTTGAGAGGAGCTCGAGAGGGCTGGCGCAGCAGCGCTTATAAACCACTCTCGAGCCCTCTCAGCTAGCCAGGTGGGACTAAACTTTTGGCCCCGGGCAGCACCACCCTTTAGTCCCGGTTGGTGGCACCAACCGGGACCAATGCCCACCTTTGGTCCCGGTTGGTGGCACCAACCGGGACCAATGCCACCCTTTAGTCCCGGTTGGTGCCACCAACCGGGACCAAAGGTCTCTGCTTCCCGCCCTTTGGGCTGACGAAAAGAGACCTTTGGTCCCGGTTGGTGGCACCAACCGGGACTAAAGGGTGGCATTGGTCCCGGTTGGTGCCACCAACCGGGACCAATGCTGAGTGTATATAACCAGCACTTGTGAAATTTCACAGTTTTCATCGCCACTTCGCCCGACGACGCCGACCTCCTCGACGCCGCCAGGCTGCCCCGACGCCGTCCACCGCCCACGCCGTCGCCATCACCAGGCCCCTGCCCCGTCGTCGCCGTCGCCGTCGTCGTCATCGTCCCCGAGCCCGTGGCCCTGCCCCGCCCCGGAGCCCACGCCCCTGCCCCGTCGTCGCCGTCGCCGTCGCCGTCGTCGTCCCCGAGCCCGCGGCCCTGCCCCGCCCCCGAGCCCACGCCCCTACCCCGTCGTCGCCGTCGCCGTCGCCGTCGTCGTCCCCGAGCCCGCGGCCCTGCCCCGCCCCCGAGCCCACGCCCCTGCCCCACCCCCGAGCGCGCCTGGCCGCGCCCCTGCCCCGGCCCGCCCCCGCCGTCGCCGTCGCCGCCCCCGCCGTCGCCGTCACCTTCGCCGGCCACCCCCGCTGTGAGCCGCCGCCGCCGCTGCTCTGTGCAATTTTTTTTATATATATATGTTGATTTTTTTATATGATGAATGTTTTTGTTCATATATAATGTATATATGTATGTGGCTATATGTATGTATGGATGGATGTATATATGATGTTTTTTTGTTCATAGTATTTTTTTGTTCATATATGTATTTTTTTCATATATGTGGCTATATGTATTTTTTTGTTCATAGCATTTTTTCCATGTATGTATGTGGCTATATGTATGTATGTCGCCGTCGCCCTCGATCTCCTACCCCCTCCCGCCCCTACCCGACAAACTCTCGAGAGGAGATCGACATGAGGGGGGACGTCGGACATATCGGGCGACCAACTCTCGAGGCCACGCAAACCCTAGAAAAAAAGCGTTGTCGATCTCCTACCCCCCCCTCCCCTACCTGACAAACTCTCGAGGTCAGCCAAACCCCTAGAAGAAAACTCCGGTAACTTCGACATGAGGGGGGACGTCGATCAACCCCCTCTCGCCCGACCAAACACTCGAGTCCACCCAAACCGGGACTGAGATGTGATAGGTAGTATTTTTTTTGTTCATAGAAAACTCCGGTAACTCTCCAACATGAGGGGGGACGTCGATCGATCAACCCCCTCTCGCCAAACCGGGACTGAAAAAGCGTTGTCGAGGCCACCCCAAACCCTAGAAGTGTTGTCGAGGCCACCCCAAACCCTAGAAGCGTTGTCGAGGCCAACCAAATTTACCAAGTTAAATGAGTTAAATGAGTTAAAAGAGCGTTGTTGAGGCCACCCCAAACCCTAGAAGAGTTGTCGAGGCCACCCAAATTTACCAAGTTAAAAGAGCGTTGTCGAGGCCACCTCCCCGATAACTTCGACATGAGGGGGACGTCCGATATGACATGAGGGGGACGTCGGACGTCGGACATGAGGGGTGAGCGTCGTTGTCGTCTACCCCCTCCCCGATAACTTCGACATGAGGGGGGACGTCGGACATGACATGAGGGGTGAGCGTCGTTGTCGTCTACCCCCTCCGGTAACATAGATAACTCCGGTAACATAGATTTATCAAGAATGCCCCCATTATGGATGTGCACAAGTTGATCCAATTTTTTTTTGATCTCATCTATATATATTCTTTTATATGTCACGTTGTCTGTCAAAGTATTGAAGAAATCCATGGCTTCATCATTAGCCGGAAGTAACATGCGTATGATGCTATTAAGCTCTTCAAAGTTGTTTTGGAACGGAGTTCCGGATAGAATAATTTGCTTTTTGGTACGAATTTCAGCAAAGGCCTTCCAAATAGTGATATTCGGAAGGCTCTTGCTGAACTTCGTACCAAAAAGCTAATTAATTATCCTATCCGGGACTCCGTTCCAAAACAATTTTGGAGAGCTTCGTACCATTATGCGCCTGTTACTTCCGGCTAATGATGAAGCCTTGGTTTTCTTGAATCCTTTGACACTAGACAACGTGACATATAGAAGGGTAGATGAGATCAGGAAAAATATGGACCATTTTCTGCACATTCAGAATGGCGCCATTTTGTTAAATCCCTTAAAGGTTAAGAGAATCCCTTGTTTGACATTCATGAGAGAGGCGGTCCGGACGTCGGACATTCATGAGAGAGGCAGTCCGGACGTCGGACATTCATGTTTGTATATTAATTGCCATGTTGTAATATTTGCAGAAACTATGGATCAAAGAGACTTGGAACAAGAACAGTTGTTGGGGGAGATAATCCTCGCCGGAGGTGATGCTGTCTTGTCGTTTCTCAACGACACCGATGGAACAATGGAGGAGGAAGGACATGATCATGATGGCTCCGGTGACATGATCATGATGGCTCCGGAGGTGCTGACTAGCTAATTGATGCATTAATTGTTTTGGTATGTACATATATATATTAACTCTTCTTTCTTCTTTTATAGCCCTCCGGATCGAGCCAAACTTCGGTAACGAGACGAGGCCCGAAGAAGAGGTTGCGCAAGGATGAAAGGTTCACGATCACAGCACTCGCGGACGATGGCCTACCGATTGAACCCAAGCGGACCAAGGACGCATTTTCTGCTCAGTGCGGAGCTATTGTTAGGGACAACATCCCGATCAGCATCAAGCAATGGAATAAGCCTAAGGACGACGCCCCTGAAGGTGATTATGTCACCGATAGACAGAAAGATGATCTTTGGACCTTGCTGAAGGCAAATTTCACCCTACCGCCAGAGGAGGATCCGAATAAGCCCGTTATAGAGCCACTGGTCAAGGCGTGTGCTCTTAAGAAGATGGCAGATCTATTCAGGAGGTGGAAGAAGGAGTTGAAATCAAAGTTTGTCGACAAAGGTGAGACTCCAGAATTCATCGGCCGATTTGAGAAGATAAGAGATCACTGGCCCGCATTTGTGGCCTACAAGACATCATACAAGAGTAAGAAAATGTCAGAGACAAACAAGAACAACGCTGCAAAGAAGCAGTATCACCATCACACGGGGTCAGGTGGCTACCTCAAAGCCCGACAGTTGTGGGACAAAGCTGAGAATGACCTGATTGCTAAAGGGGTCGAACCAGAGACATTGAACTGGCCAGACCGTTCAAGGACTTGGTTCTTCGGGGTTGGGGGAACTTTGGACCTTGAAACAGGGAAGTGCCGTTGGACGGACGAGCAACTTGCAATACCCGTCACGAAGCTTCAGAAGTATATCACCGCAGCGCAGGAAGGGACGTTCATTCCCGACAGAGAGAAGGACGAGCTCACTGAGGCCCTAGGGAATGCTGAGCACCCTGGACGAACACGAGGCACACCAGGCTCCGTTCCGTGGAAGTTTGGGTTTCCCGACGCAGGCGGTTACAGAAGACGGGAGAGAAAGAGGAAAGCGGAGCTGAGCGACATGCAGAAGATGAGTGCAAGACTACAAAAGCTAGAGGAAGCTGAGAGCCAGCGAGCTGCCGGCCAACTATCTCAGCGGCACGAAGCTAACCCAAAAGCTACCCCGCCATCTCAGCGGAGAAGCAGCGTGGCTTCCACGGAGCCCGTTCAGACTGACTTCACGGAGCCTATCTACCCCGTGGATACTATCACGGAGGCTCAAAATTGCGAGCTTATGACGAAATGCCATAACCTCACTTTCAAGGCGGCTCTCGGCTCTGTTGCACCTCCTCAACCCAACGGAACTTTTCACTGCCTTACGATTCCACATGGCTATGCTGTTGTGATGGTGGATGAAGTAATGGAGGGATTTGAGGAGCTCGAGCTTTACCACTCTACAGGTGAAGGGGAGAATCAGCTGGTTCGTGCTCTGAGGAGTACATGCCTATGGCAGAAGGAGTACATCAAGCTTCCAAACTGGACGCCTCCGCCTCCTCCTCCTCCTCCAGCGAGTCAGGGCACTCCGCCTCCTCCTCCTCCTCCTCCTCCTCCGGCGAGTGATCAGGGCACTCCGCCTCCTTCTCCGGCTCCTCCGACGCGTGAGGGCACTCCGCCTCCTCCTTCGCCTACTCCGGCGCGTCGGAGCACTCCGCCTCCTTCTCCGCCTCCTCAGCAACGACGGAAGAGAGACGCCGCCGCTCCGGCGGCTAGCAGTACAAGCAGAGGTGGGAGGCAATTCAGATACGGTCCATGTCTCAAGCCTGTTGAAAAGTTACCATATGAGAGGACCGAGCAGGAAAACGAGGACATATGTCGTGCCGAAGTGAGGGACCATTTTGCAAAGAAAACTCCACCTCCGAAGGAGAAGCTAGATCCGGTGAAAGTGAAGCGCACTATCGATGCCCTGAAGCGACCACCACCGCCTCCGCCGGATTCCAACTATGACCACATAATTACTAAGACACATGCTAAAGCGCAGCAGTCGGGAAGTACTTCCAGTGCTGCAAGAGCGAAAAAACGAAGAAGTGGGAAAACAATTCCCCAGCTCGGCGAACAGGAGAAGCAATCGTGCCCCCCGCTCAAGGTGTCTAGCGATATCGCTAATCATCCGGTGCTACTGCCCGGTACCACTCTTGATGATTACCTGCCCGATGATGTACAGTTTGAAACGGCTGAGGTAGTAGACGTCTTTAGATACGAGCACGGGAAGCCTCTCGTCAAACCTGATCATCCTCATCTAACAACGATGATGCAAAAATTGCATGACTGGTACATGGAAACCTGCAGGAAGTCTGGGAAAGACAGTTTGTTAGTCGGAATTAAAAAAGAGCATGACTTACCTGGAGTCGACCTGCTGCCTGTTGAATTTGTGGAGTTATTTCAATTATACAATCAAAAGGCCCTCGACAAACAACTCATGACTTGCTACTGTCTGTAAGTATTACTTCTATAATTAAGTCTCTAGCTCAGCTCGTTCATTGCATGTATATATAATTATCCTCACTATATTATGCAGATTGAAGATGGTCGAATGCCAAAAAATAGGAATCTTCGACGTTGGGTTCATTAGCCCAAATACCGTAAATGAATGGTCGGTACGAAAGGCGGCTGAAGATACCGAGAACAACTTACTACAAACGTTCCTTAAACATCAAAACAAAAGGGAAATACTCTTTCATTACAACTTCAAGTGAGTGTTACTGTCTTCTGCATATTCGGTTCCGCTTACTCGTGGTTAAGTAATGTGATTGATGAGTTATGCGTGCGCAGCTTCCACTATATTTTGCTATCCATTAACCTTGACGGGGCATTAGTAACTGTCTTAGACTCGCTCCGTAAAGATCCCAAGTATTATGCGGACATGACTGCAATGCTCCAGAAGTAAGTTCAATCAATACCGGGACCATATCGGCAACTTTCGTTCATTTCCTGATATCAAGTAATCATTTTCTTTGCCTGCCAGGGTTTGGAAAACGTTCACCGCTAAGGTTCCGGGTCTGAAGAAGGAGCTGCGATTTACACACCCCAAAGTAAGTAGTACTAGCTAGTTCCGCGCATCTCTCATTGATTCTAGTTTCATCAATACCATTATCATGCTTGCTTATCAGTTTGATTGAACTCTATTCTCGTAAAGTGCTTGTTGCAGGCACCCAACACTCATTTATGTGGATACTACGTATGCGAGTTCATTCGCTACTATACCTCTGAATGGGCCTCCTCTGAGAAACAATTTGAAGTACGTAAACAATATTCACAATTTTATTTTATATATTACCATCAATTGTGTTAGGTTTCATTCATATATATGTATTGACCCCTTCTTTAAATTAGATCTGGCAGATGGGGGATGAACTCCTACCACATGATCGCATACGAGCAATTCAAGAGGAATTGGCGGGATTCTTTCTTGACCACGTCATACCTGAACAAGGAGAATACCATGTGAAATTGAAATTGTTGTAAGGGATGTTATATATTGTACATATGTAGCAGAGTCGGATAGATATACGAAAACTTGTTGTTCGACCAAGCACGAAGAAAGAGATGTCACTTCTCTCTATATATGTTCATGACGATCTTGTGTAATTAATGGTTTCCTTTATTTGCTTACTAGCTAGCGTCGAGTTCTCTCTATATGTGTAGTAGCTAGCGTCGACCAAGCACGGAAAAAGAGAGGTCACTTCTCTCTATTAGCTCGCTAACACAATATGAAACCCCTAAATTAACCCTCCAAAACCCCAAAACCCCCCCTTCCAAAAAAAAAAAAAAAAACCCAGCGACTGCGAGCTGCTGACGCGTGCCCGCCTTTTGGTCCCGGTTGGTGTTACCAACCGGGACCAAAGGTGGAGCCTTTAGTCCTGGTTGGTAACACCAACCGGGACTAAAGGTCCTCCCTCCCCCGCCCCAGGCAGCGCCACGTGGAGGGCCTTTGGTCCCGGTTCGTAAGCAAACCGGGACTAAAGGTTTTGGATATTAGTCCCGACCCTTTAGTCCCGGTTCCAGAACCGGGACTAAAGGCCCTTACGAACCGGGACAAATGGCCCTTTTTCTACTAGTGCTTGGAGGTTATGGGTGCCCTAGCCTCCACAGGAGGGAGAGGGAAAGAGAAACCCTAATGGAGATCTAGTACTTTCTAATATGTTATGTTCATGTGTTCTCGGCGACAACGTCTCAACAGTGATCGCGGCGTCGTACGTGGATAAATTTCCACGATTCTATTCCGTCTTGGTACAGTCGTCATCGCCAACGCATCCGACACCAGAGAGCCTGTGATATTGGAGCTCCGCAGATCGGCAACCACCGATCTTGAAGTTCGGCGTCTCATGCTTTGACCTGCCTTGGAGGTTGGTTGGCAGCGATGAAGTGTCACGTGTGTGTTCTTTTTTTTGCGAGATGTCACGTGTGTTTTTGATTAGATTCCCGCTTCGATCTTATATGTTCCCGATCTTCTTGACCAACAGTTCGGCGATGAATCAGCGGTTTGACAACTTGCCTAGTGAGGTGTGTGTCCCCGGCCACAACATGTTCAATGATTATCAACAGCATAAAAAAAAAAAGACATGTTCAATGATTGTAGATTCTGGTGTGGACTCATGCGGCTCTTCAACCTTCGAGATTAGTTCAGTCTGTGGCTCAATGCAGTTTCCGTCTTCTTCAGATACATAACCCAAGTCATGTGGAAAGTTGAGATGCAAAAGGTGAGATGACGACTTCAAAGAGTCCTAGTGTAACTTTTAGTTTTATCATGGATCTTTGTCGTTCATTTGTATTTCAGTTTGTTCGATCTGATGTACTTTACATGATAATTTGATAAATTTGGATCATTTGCTAAAAGAACAGTTCACAACTGCTCAAAGGGATATTAATTGAGATAATATATAGCAAGTCATCAGCAGTTCTACATGACATAACAACATTTGACCGACTGATCAGCAGTTCAGTTCAGCAGCAACGTAACAGTATGCCTACCTATCCTGCAAAAAAAAAACAAAAACAAAAACAGTATGCCTACCTGCCAGGTTCGCCATGGAGCTCAATCTCAGCCGCACTCACTCACTCGTGCTATCTTAATAAATCAAAATTCCCTTATTTTCCTGATTTATCTGTGTTGGTTGTTGAGCGTTTCATATGTATCCTGGTCGGGAACCCTCGATCAGAGGCAGCACGATGATTCTCTTGGCATGCCCATCTCTTCCACTGGAGGCGCGTCGACGATGGTCATCTGCACTCCATTCTCCCGCTCCGCGAGGCGGCCCCTCCTCTCGCGATGCTCCTGGCAGTTCGCGCACCAGTGCAGGCAGCAATGGACCATACAAGGGTCGCACGGCGAGTTCTGGTGGAAACAAGAAGCAGGAGGTAAAATCACTAGAACCAAAGTGGCAAATTTTGTCTTTAACAATTGAGGACCAGACATAATCACAGAATGTAGTTAAGGGTTCCATATTTTCCACCTTGAGATGGTACTTTCTCTGGAGCTCTTGACGGAAAATGCCGGTATAGGTGCTGCACAGCCACCAGCTGAACGTTAGACCTTCTCCAATGAGAAATGATGAACTTGGATCAACACCATGGAATATTGCTGTCAGAATCGCAAGCGCCACCCCTCCTTCGACAAAGATAGCATGGCAGACACAGGGTGCTGTCCAGGGAGTATCGTCTTTAAGGGCCGCAACGTTGCGCCCGAACAACACGCAAGGACAGAAGAATCCAGTTCGGCCTAACACATGAAGGAATGGACAGTTTTACAATCAGCTAGCATTCTGTGGAAACAGCATTCTAGACATAGCCTCATCAACAAGGATGCATTAGTTGAAGAATGGAACACAAAAGTCAGAAGCCGTATGTTTATCTTCGACGGCTCGATGAGTCGGCTTTCGATGATTCCTTAAGCAGGATGGCTATGAGATAATGAGATCATGGTGGACTAACAATGGACACAGACAGAGTGCATGCTTACCTAATAACAGAGTATAGTCAAGTAAAAGACACCAGAAATAAATAGCTTTAATACAAGCGAGGCTACTAGAGAGTGCACACCTCATTTATTTATTTATAGAGGGCACTTTTATTAACTTATAGTGTAGCATCAAGCCAGTACAAAGCATAACGAGTATGCACTAAGCCTCTGCATGGCTATGATGCACACAACCAACGTGAACAATCTCATAGTGTAAAGAAGAAATTAAGGCAAAAGTAAAATCGTATAAGACTGTAACTATGCCTATATCGGGGAGGGTGAAGGTCTTATCCAAAGACTATGCTGCCACCCATGTTGCGTAAAAAGATATATTCTATTATACGACCCACTTATGTTCAAGAATGGTGTGGATATGCATAACTACTTACAATAGTAAAGATTTGCAGATGTGAAGCAAACATCAAAGGAAATGTATACATCCAAGAACTCAAGCAAGGAATAAATATACAATCAATCAACATCAGTTTATGCTGGTTCACATCACGGTACAAAAAAAAAAATACATGGGATAATATAATGGTGAATAGATAGATGGGGCGCCTAATATACCAAAAGTCAAAACCACTTGCTACTCACGGTTGCTTAGGAACAATTCTGACATTGTTGGTGTATAACATTTATTCCATGATCTATGACAAATAAGCATTGCTCTTGCGTAAAGTGCAGATGGAGGACGTGCTCCGAGCCCGACACTCAAATACCAATTTTATACTCCCTCCGTTCCATATTAAGTGTCGTTGATTTAGTACAAATATGGAACAGATGGAGTACATTGCGAAACAAAAATGAAAAAGTTGTGCACACACATATACACAAACGAAGGGATTCCCACTTCTGCAAGGGACTTATGTGGATCAAGGAGAGTTTTCTCTAGTTTGGCTCATTGAAAGTTGAGATTGATCAGAGAATTCATTTTTGGGAAAACAAATGGATAGGTGAGAGAACATTATTTGCAAGGTATCCTGAACTTTTTACGTACGGAATAAACATGCCTTATCGGCTTTGTTTTAGGTTCAGTGCCTTCAACTGTTGATTTTGGACGTATACTTATTGGTCAACATTTGACCGATTGGCATGAGGGTGGTATTCGAGGCAGACGACCATGAACTCTCGACAAGCTACAGTCTATTTAGATGGGATTTACATACTACGGGGACTTTTTCTATACATGGTATTCAACCTTGTTTGATTCACAACGTGCACTTCCAATCAAATAGATTACAGAGGTTTAAACTACCTCTCAAGTCCTCAAGATATAAGTGTTCCTACGGTTTCTATGTCGTGGGGTTATTTTTACACAAGATAATTTAACTAGATGAAATTGGCATGGGGATATGAGAGCTTTTGCTTTCAACGAGATAATTTTGACTGTCTAATGGCTCGGGTGGCGTGCCATGTTGTTTATTACCGTGTTTTAGAGGTGACTGAAAACATATTTGGCGAATCAATTCGGGAGAGAAGAGGAGGCTTAGCTCTGAGGTAGAGACGGGGACGCCTCCGAGAGCGACATCGAGGTAGGGGGGTGCTGGCGAGGCCGAGTAGTGAGAGATCCGGAGCTAGGGACGACGTGGCAGTTGCGACGCCGGTGAAGGGAAGTCAGAGGTTGACGGTTCGGGGTGCTGGGTGGACTGTCGGTGTCCGTGAAGAACAGTAGGAAGAGGGTAGAGGGATGACCTGGGGCAGCCAAAGGGAGCGGCGAGGCGTGGCAGGAGTGTCGACGGGCCGCGGGTGGCAGCAGTAGGCAGCCAGACGATACGTGGGGTGGGGGCGCTGGATTTCAATCCGGAGGAGGAAGATGAGGCGGAGGGAGAAGAAGATGAGACTATTTTATCTCGGTGCACTTGAACTCGTTGTATGGACATGATGGTTGCTTTATTTATAAAGCGGGGCGAAAGTCTATTTTTTGGGAAGAAAATGGCCAGCCATTGAATTTCAATCCAACAACTTGAAAATTGGACTGACGCCAACATTTTTACATGCAGCTGGCATATAATTATGACAAAATAAACTTGTTTTACAGGGTTTTTTTGGTGTATCTTGTTATGACAGATGAGCTTGTTTTTCTAGAAGGAAACTACGATTCTTTTATGAGTGTTGCTCTTATGTACCAATTGGTTGTACGTCATACAACGTCGATAACAGCAAGAGCAAATGAAACTTGGGAACAATGGTAAACCTTTTTTAACTAGTTCTGAAAGTGTGTTGCTGTTGGAAAACTTTTCTCAATTCGATTGTACTTGTGATGTCAAAAGAAGGTTGGTGCGGATATGTTCTCTGTTGTAGGTTGTTCATCATTGTTTTGATCGCTTATGGGTTACTTTGGTCGTGACACTACACAATGATGCGATTCTTTGTGTGTGTGTATTAGTGTTGGTTGTGTGTGTATTGTCGCTATACAGAGGCTGAGTGTGTCCTCACTGTTCTTTTTGAGGGAAAAAAAAAGAACAGCGGGTGTGTCCTCACTGTTTTTGTATCCTCTTGATACTTTATTTGAGTTAATAAAATTCGCACTTTATCAAAAACAAGTTAACCAACGTGGAGGCGATTACGGCTGATTCCTCGTTTGATCCAATCGAAAAACATATAGGCAAAGGAATTTGTATTTGCAACATGATGGAAATGAAGGAAGGACACAATGCAGCGTGGTCGTATTAAATCGATCTAGCTAGCATCCTATCAATTGAGTATAGCCGAGACAACGGATCAGAGAAATGCATGGCAATGGAGGTTTAATTACGTACAGTTTTCGGGCTCGGCGGTGCATCCGAGGATTCCGGTGCTCCAGGGCTCGTCGGCCGGCGGCTGGTAGGACTCCGGCAGGACCTGGCCGCACTCGGCGCATCTCCTGCACCCGGGCTGCAGATCGACCGGATAAAAGTATAGGCAAGAGATCAGTGGATTGAGAATCAATGAGGATGGAACGAGATGGATCGAGGAAGGAGAACGTACCCGTGGGACGTGGACGGGCTGGTTGAGGTCGCCGGGGCAGATGTCCTCGGCGGGCGCCTCCTGGTCCCGGGTGAGCTTCACGTAGCGCGGCGGCTGGCTCTCCTCCGCCATTGGTTGCTCTCCTCGCCGGCCAGGCACGATGGGCCCGAGTCCAAGGGAAGGATTGGACGATCAGGTACATGCAAAGTAGTTTTGGGCGGGACAATCCGGACCGTTCACGTCGCACGGCTCCATCCCAGTGCGCAGCCACGTCGTCATCCCGATCACACGGCCGGCGGGGAGTTCATTCTGCCGTTTAGGGCATCTCCAACACCCTAGTTTGGCAGCACCGTTTTTCTAAAACCGTGGTAATTCAAAACCTCAGTTTTCCAACATGAGGGCAATGAATACCTCGGTTTGTCAAAAGCGTTGTTTTTCTCTGTTTCGACAAAACCATCGATCCGTTTGGCAAAGGTTGTTTTACCGTAATTTTGACCAACTGCACCTAACTCAGCTACACTCAAGGGGCTGATCAGCGTGGAAAAACGGCCAGGCAATGCATGCAGCCATGACATGCAATCCAAGACCTCTCGGCCTCTCCTAGATGCATGCTAGGAGCTGTAGCAGCCTAGGAAGAGAATTCTATCTTGTACTTGCATGCAGCCATGCCATACACATGGCGTCGAATTATATCGTATACTTGTATGCAGCCATGCCATACATACGTCCAATGGCAGCATAGAATTGATTGGCTAGCTAGCTTTTAGTCTTTTGTGCATACTGCATGTTCTCCAACGACAAATTAATCTACTCCATGGGCGAGCTTTCTTTTAGACGTCCGCTACTCGCGGAAAAGTAATCGTCAGCCAGCGACTCAATAGAAGCATACAAGATCATCGGAGAGTAACATGCACCGCCGGCTCAACCGATGGGCCGGGTCGTCTGTAGAAAAACTAACTACGGAGTACATGCTACCCCTTGTGGCAGTGGTGACCAACAAACGAAGGAATCGCTGGCGACAACGTCTGGAAGAAGATGGGCTTGAGAGACCAACGAAACAAAAAAGTCAAGCACCTAACCTGAAACGCCTAATAATCAGGCGATAAATTGCACTTTAATTAACAGATAATGATGATGAAGAGTCCAAGGCGCTGTCGTTTTCTCTCAGTTCAGTTTTGAAAAAAGAGGTCATGACCTCTTTTTTAGATGCTGTAAAAAAACCACGGTATGAGAGATACCACAGTTTCTTAAACTACAGTATTTTTTCATCCAAACACCACAAAGTATTTAATACCAAGGTTTTTTTCAGAAACCACGGTATTCCTAAAAAACTGTAAAATTACTTTGCATCCAAACGCACCCTAACTCTCAAACCATCCGCATCCATTCGGACCAAGCTGTCCGGACGTGTTTTGTCATCCAACGTGGTACTTCATCCGTCCGTGTACCAGTACTTCATCCGTTCGCAAACTGAAGGCAAGCTCGGGGAGGCTGTGTGGGAGTCCGGACACTAGCCATGTAGGACTCTGACACCCCCACCTCACTGAAATCCCCTCCTGGCCCCCTTTCTTCCACTCCACCCTGCTCCCATTACTTTCATTCGCACCCTCGTCGTCCGCCGCCGCCATTGTACCTCTCTGGCCGCCGCCTAGGCATCCTCGGACATCCGCAGACCCCACCCACGCAACTGCCTGCCTTGGACTACGCCGATGTCCACCCAGGAATCCCTCCGCAGCCAGGTACCCTTCTCACCCTTGCCGACGCCATCCATGGTGGATACCGCGCTGGCAGGTGTTTAGTCAAATGTCATTGAGATTTTCTTTTGAACTTCTTGTTTTTTCTAGAGAAGCACGATGGCGGGGTACTCGGTGTTCGAGGGTGAGTTGTTGTGCGACGCGAGGTTGACCAGTTCTGAGATAAGAGCCCGGCCTTTTGGCAAAGCTTGCATGCTTCGTTTCATGAGCGAAAGAACTTCGCGTCCTACGACATGCACGTCATCCATGCACGCATTGTGAAGTCACTAATGCATCGGCGGTACACCGTCTGCAACTTGTTCATGAACTTTTGCGGTGCGCCATTGGGCTCGTCAACCATGGAGATCATAAGTGTTGCTTCCTGTTACTCTACATGTTGGTTAATTCATCCATTCACTCAATGTTGCTATACACGTTGTATAGCTTGCACACGATGTGTCATGATGTACTAGAGGACCGAGGGCAGACCATTGACACACATACATTGTTGGATGAAGCTCAAGGAGCAGTTTGTGTGGGACGACATGTGTCGGTTCCGGCTCTAGTATCGTTGAATTTGGAATAGATGATTTTGAAAACTTGTTGAACATTCGGTTATCTTGTTGAATTTGAACTATTGTTGTACTAGAGATATTTTCATGGATGAATTGTGCTATTTTCTATAGTTACTTTGAGTGTTGCGGGCTTGATTTAGTAAAATGGACGATATATCGTCCTTTTATGTAAATTATGTCCGAACTTTGCTGAAATCCGTCATGTTTGATGAAATTCGTCTGGTTTGTTGAAATTTGGTTTGGAATGTGTGCAACAATGGTTGGATAGCCGGCTCTCGCATCAGTGTCCGTGGACTAGTCCCCACCGGTCCACGGATAGATACTATGTCCGGTTTGGGGTCAGCATTGGAGATGCCCTTAGCCCCCAGAATTCTGCGGGTTTTTTTACCGTGGAGGCAAGGTTTTATTTCAGCTTTCTTTGAAAAGGCCTAAGATCATATATTAAGTATTATAGGTTCTTATTATAAATACGCATTTATAGAAAAATAACATTACATTATAATCTTTGGGTGTCAAAGTCTTCTTTCTCCTAAATCCACTGCTGACGTGTTGTGAGCATAGCTTCGTGCCGCCTCTAGGCCTTCGCATCCGTGAAGCAAACTTGTTAAACCAAGAAGCTTATAGAAGCAGCGGCTGGAAAGTCATCGATGTAGACCAGTGGACGTTGGTGGCCGCGATCAGCGAAATAAATCTCCTCCCCGGAGAAGAAACGAAAGCCGAAAAGGGCCAGTGGAAACTCCAAAAACCACGAAAGCCGACCGAATCCAGATAGATCGACTGGACCCCGGAGACACAATTAGATAATGCTAGACAATCGGTGGAAAATTAGTCAAAAACCGATAAGAATGTCCACACTGGTACTTATGGAACATGACGACCCGTTGTAAACATTCAGCCGACCTGACTCACAATAGATACATCACACACATAGATAAGAAGAAAACACTGTCAAGATAGCACACAAGCGTCATTGTTACCACTTCTCCTAGACCAAGCGACTTCGACTTCACCACAAAAAACCACCGGCAAAGCTGATGGGTCCAATTTTACTTTACTTTTTAATTACTTCTTGCTTTGCATCGTAGTCATAGGATTTTTGAGATTTTGTCGCGTCCGCGCATCCTTTTTGGTTGATTTTGTCTGGATCCTAATGAAGGAGGGCATTTGAAGCAATAAAGAAGAGAACACCAATCTATGGGTGAAAATCACGCTAATTTGTGTGATAATAACATACCATACGAAGCATCAACCATATGGGAGAAAAGGCTTCCGCACAGGCGCTTCCAGAGGCGAAGATAGCGCCTGGTACAAGCGCACCCGCTCGTACCAAGTGGTGCCGCCACCCCCTGGTCTATTACTTCAACCCCATGCTTTTGGACCACGGAGGACAGACACAGAGAGATCAGAACATGTGCCAGAACCAAGAACCCTGGTCTCCAGTAAGGATCAGGGAGGATTAGCATAAGGGCTCCGCCACACCATCAACCCGACCGTGGAGACTCTGGCATAACCATCGTCGCCATCATCGCCCCTATATTCATCTCTTTGTAATACCAAAATCCTAGGTGGATTCCTACCTGTATTACATTGATCATTCATCCATGATTGCCATGATTATCCTTATGATGCTTGGTGTCTTTATGTCTGAGTAACCCCCTAGTTCGCATGGGTATGAAGGAACCCTAGTATGTTTAGGTGTTGAGCACCGATAGGATACAAAATGCTCTTTTGTATCTTTATGTTATTTCTTCACAGTGTTGGGTGAAGTCGACCACTCAACATTTGCCTTTAGGGACGTGAAGGATATTACTATCATTGTGATGGTGGGTTGCAGAGGCATCGCAGTGACAGAAGCTACATCCTCCTTCGCTGACCTCTTTATGGGGAATTAATGGAGACCGGCTTTAGCTACGTTCACCGGGAGACTCTTAATCACTGTTTCCATAACCTGAATGTCAAGAGGAACGCTAGTGGCGTATGTTATATGTGGTTGCTGCATGTATGCACGTATCTGTACTTGGCTTCGTCCACTTATAGAAAAATGCGAGGTGGCTTAGTGATCTGAACCTAGAATTATGCATTCACATAATTACGTTGGATACATACTAGCGGGGAATCCAAACTCATTGAGAACGCCTTAGCTCTATCGTTGATTTCATCATTTCTGTTACTCTCTTATTCTTTCACTTTTTTCTTGCACTCTTAGTCTTAGTCACCAAACACTTGTAATATTTCAGATCCTGCACCTGCTTTTGCTTTGGACCACAATTAACTTGCAGGCGCATTACAGTAACCCTCTACAAGAGTCAAAGACCACTTCTTGTGCTCCCTATGGGATCGATACTTTTACTTCGAAAAAAGCTACAACTAAACTTTGTGCACTTGTAGAACATCAAAAACCCTCACCACAACATTTGTGTGACCCATGCTAAGACCTGCCAGACAACCCATCGTAAGAGTTGGCGATGGGGCAGCTCCAATTTTAAGGGAAGTCTATGAAGGATAAAAATGCAAGGATATCGCCGAGGGATCACTGAGTTGGACCACTAGTTGCATGTCATCGTCATTGCCGGACCCTCGGCTCTGCATCTCCGACTCCACTCCAACAAACAGACCATGACGACCTCGTGGACACGTCGGAGAGACGATTGCCACAAACTTACCACGACCCTAACCTCGCTCAACTCCATCGCCGTTACCACACAAGCTGCAGACGGGGCCGCCTTCAGGCGCTAGCTCCTCAGATCCAATGCCCTAAAAAATGGAGCAATGTTGAAGCGCTACCATCCTCCAATCCCAACGGCCAAGGTTTCCCTTCGGGTCTACCACGGGCATAGGAGAGGCAAGCATTGTCCCGTTGACACCTTCAAAAAGGTAACAATACCCACGGGCATTGCCATTAGAGAATCCAACCATCCATTAGAGAAGACTTTTGCTTGGAATGACCTTGCCCACCTTCATCCCAGGTACGACAGGTTCACCCAACTACCACCCCCCTGCAATGCACCCATCTTCTTGACAAAACGACACATTATCACCTCGATTGCATGTGGCTTCTTTGGGGAGGAAGAACCGATGGGCACCTCTTCTTCTCATGAGTCCATGCACGTATGATCTGGGACTCGGTGCCCCTCCCCCCCTATCGACTCATTGAGGCCCTTTATCTCTCTGCATCGCTCCCTTCCTAGCCCACCACCGCCTTCACGCCACTACATCTATTGCTGCTCCATTGGGGGATTTGGAAGAGTAGGAATGCAAATTTGTTTTGCGATGACTTGTGCTTGTTGGCTTCCATCATTCGCGGCATTTTTGCTGACGTGCTCATCGGTGTTGGTGTTGCAGCAGGTCCATCTTCAAGATAATCTTAGAGGATTTGGTTCAGCATTTTGCAGCTTGAGACTAGGCCTGATAATGAATGTTGTGGTGTGTCATCTTGTTCTTCCCTATCAGGTTTAGGAAATGTAAATTTTGTGTTCGTTGGCAAGCCTATAATCTTGAACAATACCCTACCATGTGAACCGTGGTTTTAATGAAAAGTATATGTGGGCTTTGCCACCCGTAGGCCTTTCCAAAAACAATGATCCTCCTACAATGTCAACATGTAGTGGCCCTCTAGTAGCTTGATGCCGCCACCCTATACCGAGCCCCTTGACCTGGAGATGTAGCCGCTCTTCAATCGAAATCTAAGCAACTTCTCAATCCACTTTATGCCACTGCCTCTATGCACCTCGCACACCAAGGTCGGTGATACATCTCAAACGTATCTATAATTTTTGATTGTTTAATGCTGCTATATTATCATTTATATATGCTTTTATTCTCATTTCACACCATTTTACATTATTTTTTTGGACTAACATATTAATTTAGTGCCCAGTGCCAGTTCCTGTTTTCTGCTTGTTTTTGGATTCGCAGAAAATCCATATCTAGGAAGATCCAAACACGATGCCAATTTTTGTCGTTTTTCTGGACCACAAAGGACCCTAGAAGCTTTGGGAGAAGTCGAGAGGAGGCACGAGGCTCCCCCTAGGCTTATGGGGCCCACGTGCATCGTTTTGACCTAATTCCACCGCCATAAATTACTATAAATACCGAAACCATCAGTCGTTCCCCAGAGAGAATTTTATCGCCGCCGCAAGCCTATGTTCCGAAGAGATCCCATCTCAAGCCCTGTTCTGGAGTTCTGCCAGAGGGGGAAGCCATTGGAGGAGGTCTCTTCATCAACCTTGCTGCCTCCATGATTATGTGTGAGTAGTTACTTTAGGACCTACGGGTCCATAATAGTAGCTAGATGGATTCTCTCTCTCTCTCTCTCTCTCTCTCTCTCTTTTTTGGAGCTTAAATACCATGTTCTCCTCCGAGATCAATCCGATGTAATTCTTATGGTGTGTTTGTTGGGGATGTTGCCCGTTTTCATTTCGTGAAAGTCCCCAATAGAGGAAAGGGCTGTAGGTGATGGCGGGTTCTAGTCAAATGAATTTTGGATTTGTGATCACATTGTTCATTGAGTATATTTGAATCTTTTGAAGTATCTCTAATGTGTAATTGAGTAGCTATGTACGCTTTCCGGGTTATTTTTTTTCTCTAGGCAAGATAGATGGGTAATTCTTCAAAGGGAGTGGTGGATAATAGTAGGTTAAATCTTGTGGTGTTCTATATGCCAGTGACAGAAAGGGACAAGACACATATTTGTATTGACTGCATTTCTAGATCTTTACATGCATCTGTGTGGAATGCCAAAGGTGACACTGGCCCTATGCATCTTTTCAACTGCATCATGAACCATGTCCATGAAACCTCTGTCTCTGACTGAAACTAGCCAATAGCAACAGGGAACATCCAGTTGTGGCCATCTAGAGCATTGCATGCTGCCAATTGATCATTCCACTTGCCAGTCAAAACAGGTGAGTCTATGCTCAAATATGGACGGCACCCTGCTTTGAAGCCATCGATGCAAGGCTTTAAAGCCATAAAGAACTTGGAGAAAATGACTTTGCCATCCTTTGTTACCTCAGTATCTATCTCAATAACACTGCCAGGTGACCTCTTGTCCACCTCTGCTTTGAAGCTATAAAGAATCCTAAAGGTATTTGCCCAATCACCATATAATTGTTTCATTGCCCTTTGTTTTGCCTTCCATAATGTGGTATATTTAAGCTTAATGTGGTACTGATTTTATAATCATCCTAAAGTTTCTTTGTACTAGTGTTTGGGATCTTGGCTAAAATAGGAGTGATCTTTTCTACAACCCAAAGGTGTGATGTCATGGTTGATACTCTCTGTGAACTTGTAATACAAGTATGCTGATGTGGGATTTGATTAACCCTGATGGTACTTCCATCAGGTTAGCATCTAGCAAATATGTACCACTTGCAAGGCTTGGCGCTTTCATCAAAACCTCTGCACATCGCATAAAACTTCTTTCTATCAGTCCACTTAGTCTTGGCATCAAACTCATGTTTTACTGCATAAGTCTTGAAACACATCCTAAACTCATCCATGTTTGGACACAACTTCCCCACTTCAATAATAGGGTTTTCTTTGTCATAGACATTTACCAGCTCATCATCATGTGCATCATGAACACCATCTGCAGCATCTTCCATCAACTATCCATCCACATCTTTAGAGGAATCTCTGTTAGCATCAGCAGGCAAACAAGATTCACCCCTCTCCTCCTTATCTCTATCATCTACTGGAATGCCAAAACAAATTGCCATCTCAGTGTCAGCCATTGGCAGAGTGAACAAATCTGTAGGGTCATCTAATTCTACTGAATTCCAATCAACAGAAGCAACCCTTGCAGCACCATCCCCCCTGTTTGTCAATGTCGGCTCCATCTTGTTCTGTCCACCCGCGCCCCCCACAATCTAGATTCCAAATTGGCCGAAAACAGAGGCGACGCGGTCAGATCTAAATCGACACGGACTAGGGTTCTGAATTCACAGACCACATCCGCCGTAGTCGAGAACTAAAGCTCCGTCGCCCGCCGCCGAGAACGAAGAGGGGAGCAGGGAGGGTTCAGTCGGGCACGGGGGCACATTTCACTCGATGCACTGCCAAATTAAGTGGGACCCACCCGCCTTAACATAAGCTCACTCCACTGATGACCGTTTTATCGCCCGGTCGGGCCTTGGTTATTTCTGCCTTAAAAAGTTGCACGAGAGCATTTTTTTGACCAACTGCGTCGCTCTCCTTCCATTGCGCGTGAAAAAATGTCGCGCAAGAGGTAAGTTGCCCCACCTGTCATGATATCATGCGGTCCCACTATTCAGAAAGTAACAGTCAAAGGCTATGACCAGACGGCAGTGCTCCGTTTGGGCTTTTGTGAGCAGGTGGTGGAGGGGGGAGGGGAAAGTGAGCAAAGTTAGTTGGCTTGGGTAAAACTGAGCACAATTAAGGAACGAGGGGCATGAAAATAGAAAATACTATCATTTTACACCATTTTATATTATTTTTCTGGACTAACATACTAATTTAGTGCCTAGTGCCAGTTCCTGTTTTCTCCTTGTTTTTCGTTTCACAGAAAATCCATATCTAGGAAGGTCCAAACACGATGCCAATTTTTGATGATTTTTTCTGGACCATGAAGGACCCTAGAAGCTTCGGGAGAAGTCGAGAGGAGGCACGAGGCTCCCACAGGGCCGGGCCGCGCGGCCAGGGGGTGGCCATGCCCTCTGGGATTGTGGGGCCCGCGTGCATCATGGTGACGTACTTCTACCACCATAAATTCCTATAAATACAACCCATCCGTCGTTCCCCAGAGAGAATTTTATCGCTGCCGCAAGCCTCTATTCCGAAGAGATCCCATATGGAGCCCTGTTCTGGAGTTCTGTCGGAGGGGGAGCCATTGGAGGAGGCCTCTTCATCAACCTTCCTGCCTCCATGATGATGTGTGAATATTTCCTTTAGGACCTACGGGCCCATAGTAGTAGCTAGATGGCTTTTCTCTCTCTCTCTTTTGGATCTTCAATACCATGTTCTCCTCCGAGATCAATCTGATGTAATTCTTATGGTGTGTTTGTTGGGATCTAATAAATTGTGGATTTGTGATCATATTGTTCATTGCATATATTTTAATCTTTTCAAGTTTCTTTGATGTGTAATTGAGTAGCTATGTATGCTTTCCGAGGTATTTGTCTTCTCTGGCCAAGATAGATGGGTAATTCTTCAGAGGGAGTGGTGCATAGTAGTAGGTTGAATCTTGCGGTGTTCTATATCCCAGTGACAGAAAGGGACAAGACACGTATTTGTATTGTTGCTGCTAAGGATAACACGATGGGGTTTGATCTTATTGCTAGATTTCTTCATGTCTACATTATGTCATCTTGCTTATTGCGTTGCTCTATTTTTCATTTAACTTAATACCTAGAGATGCATGATGAATAGCGGTTTCGAGGTGGAATAATAGTAGTAGATTGCGTTGCTCTATCAATTGTCCAACAGTAATTTGTCTACCATGCCATTACCTGCTTTCTCGAGAGATGCCACTAGTGAACCTATGACCCCCGGGTCCATTTTCTATTAATACTTGCGTTTACACAATTGCTCTTTTATTCACTTTCATTATTTTTTCCATTCCACTATATCATTATCCATCCAATATTTGCTTTTAATCTTGTAGCTAGCAAGACGAGGGGATTGACAACCCCCTTGCCTAGTTGGATGCAAGCTTTTATTTTGTTTGTGTGCAGGTGCTACTTATCTTGTTAGCTTGTTGACTCCTACTGGTTCGATTAAACCTTGGTTCTTAACTGAGGAAAATACTTTTTGCTGTTGTGCTAAATAACTCTTCCTCTTCGGGGAAATCCATCAACTCCTATGGGAGTAGCAGTCGCCGCCCTTTCCACGCCCCTGCTACTTGTGAGCTGCGTTGGGTTTTCCCCGAAGAGGAGGGGATGATGCAGTACAGTAGAGATAAGTATTTCCCTTAGTTATGAAACCAAGGTTATCAATCCAGTAGGAGAATCATGCAACAACTCGTTAGCAGCACCTGCACACAAAACAACAAATCCTCGCACCCAACGCGAACAAGGGGTTGTCAATCCCTTGGCGGTTAATTGCAAGATTAAATTGTATGGTGATAGATAGATATATCGAACAAAAATACAAAATAAAATAAATAAAGTAAAATTGCAGCAAGGTATTTTTTAGGGTTTTAGTATATGATAAAGGTAGACCCGGGGGCCATAGTTTTCACTAGAGGCTTCTCTCTTGAAAATAGCATACGGTGGGTAAACAAATTACTGTTGGGCAATTGATAGAAAAGCAAATAATCATGACGATATCCAAGGCAATGATCATGTATATAGGCATCACGTCCGAGACAAGTAGACCGACTCCTGCCTGCATCTACTACTATTACTCCACACATCGACCACTATCCAGCATGCATCTAGAGTATTAAGTTCATAAAGAACGGAGTAACGCCTTAAGCAAGATGACATGATGTAGACAAAGTAAACTCACACATGAATAAACCCCATCTTTTTTATCCTTAATAGCAACGATACATACGTGTCATGTCCCTTTCTGTCACTGGGATTGAGCACCGCAAGATCGAACCCATTATAAAGCACCTCTCCCATTACAAGATAAATCAATCTAGTTGGCCAAACCAAATCAATAGATCGCAGAGAAATACGAAGCTATAACAATCATGTATAAAAGAGTTCAGAGAAAACTCACATAATATTCATGGATAATCTGATCATAAACTCACAATTCATCGGATCCCAACAAACACACCGCAAAAAGTGATTACATCGGATAGAACTCCAAGAACATTGAGGAGAACATTGTATTGAAGATCAAATAGAGAGAAGAAGCCATCTAGCTACTAACTATAGACCCGAAGGTCTGTGGTAAACTACTCACGCATCATCAGAAGGGCAGCAAGGTTGATGTAGAGCCCCTCCGTGATCGATTCCCCCTCCGGCAGAGTACCGTAAAAGGCCTCCAGATGGGATCTCTCGAGAACAGACACTTGCGGCGGTGGAAAAAGTATTTTGTGTACTCCTCTGTTGGTTTCCTGATTTTAGAGAATTTATAGAGGTGGAATTAGGTCAAACAGAGCAGAGGTGGGCCCACGAGGCACCAGGGCGCGCCACCCCCCTGGGGCGCGCCCTGGTGGCTCGTGGCCACCTCCTCTGGCTTCTGGCCCTCTCTCGAAGCTTCTAGTGTCTCTTATGTCCAGAAAAAAATCTCCAAAAAGTTTCGTGGCATTTGGACTTCGTTTGGTACTGATATCCTGGAAAACCAAAAACAAGCAAAAAAACAGCAACTGGCACTAGGCACTAAGTTAATAGCTTAGTCCCAAAAAATGATATATAATTGCTTGTAAGTGTATATAAAACATCCAAGATTGATACTATAATAGCATGGAACAATCAAAAATTATAGATACGTTGGAGACGTATCAGCCCCCCATTGGGCGAAAGTCGTCGGAGGACACCCAGTACTTTGATACGCCACCGGAGCACCCACCACCTTCCATCTTTGTCGAAATTTTTTGGACTTTGAGAAGTTCGCTAGGTTTTCAACATTGTCAAACGAAGCCAGATGCATAGCTAGAGTGACATGGCTACCGAGAGAAGCAGGGCCACCTGCGACCATCCATCCCCTATAGCTATCATGTGAGGGGAAATGTCCTTGTCGCCGCTATTCACCATGTGGGATTAGCCCGACGGCATCATCTGGCATCAAGACGGCTGGTGAGGATGTGAGAGGGGATGGGGAAATGAGGATAGGGTTCTGCCCAGACCGCCATTGTGGAGCAATGGGATTCAACTAGAAAGGTGAAATAATTCTAGTTTATAAACACCATGGTTTCTAAAGAACATATAGTCTCAATAGAAGGTGTTGGTTCAAAGAAATACCATTCATTAAGAAATTATGATATTGAAGACACTATGCTAATTAAGTATTTTTAAAGAAGTGGATCTTTATTAGGGAAATGATTCCGCCAAATCAATCAAGTGGACACTCGTGTTAGATATGTGGAGCGTGATCCTTAACAAATGGGGTTCCCAAGTTATGGGGGTAATTAAGCAACAAATAAGGACATTTTTATCCATCTGTGGCATCAACAACCATTTTTCCAGCCTCTACTATCTCCTCTTGGCAAATTTCTGTAACACTCCTCTCTCTCTCTCTCTCTCTCTCACTCACTCACTCTACCACACACACATTTGGACTCTGGCCATGGTAGGATGTGCGCTTCCTAGGCATTGTTGCAATGATGACACCGTGTCATGAGAGCTAATAGTTATGGTTTGCGTTGTCCTTTTGCTTGGGAAATACTGACAAGTTGTGTGGACAAGTTGGTGATAGTAGGACCCTGTCTAGCGTGATTCGTCCTTGACAAGCATGAACGTGTCAAGTGGTTCAAATGTTAATGATGATAGATTAGTTATTGTTAGCGATTTTGATATTTTTATATGGTATTATTTGTTTTAACATGTTGCATACGTATATATATTTTGATGCATACACACGGGTGATCAATTGTTAAGTTTTCGAGTGTATGGTGCACATATTGTGTTCATGTTGTAAAGGTGCTTTTGTGTTGTATGTTATGACTATTTTTTATGTTGCATACGTTATGCCACATTTTAAACTATTTGTTGCAATGACTAGGTATTTGTAGCATAGACACTATTTTTGTTGAATGGGTGTGCTTTGAAATGTCGCATTGTTCTTGTATAGTTGTTGATAGACCGGGAGAACATAATGGTATAACGGTCTTGTATACGCACACCTAAATTTTGCGTGCAAGAGTTTGTATGTTGGTATGGTCTTACAGTATAGATTTTTGCAGTCTAGTGAAGTCAACCGGCTATTGGGTTCGTCCAGGCAAAGATCTACCCTGTCACGCCAATGCCTAGTGTGGCCCATGCGATTGGCATTGAGTGCACACATTGTGTTGCAATGATCGGATGGATCAAAAATGTTCGAGGCATGTGCACGATTTTGTAAACATACAAGTGGGGTCTGTATTTTAAGGATTTGTTGTGGGAGACACGCCATTTTAAGCGGATCCTGGTTTATATTTGGATATACACTATTATTAAAACACAATAATTTTTAAGTTATATTTATAAAAAATAAGTGTTCCCTTTTGCTTTTGAAAGACTGCATGATGAGCAATTAATAGCTTCTTAGGCGTGCATACTTCAGGTCACGGTTCTTAATCCAATATATGCACTATTAACTGAAAGAGGGCATATATGAAAAATGAGAAGTGATAAGTGTTGCATTTTTATTAGGTGATGATGTGTGTGTCTTCCCTTATTTACCAACTTAATATACAAGCTAAACCAAAATTGTGCACATTCACACGCAAATTTATTTGTATTATTCTTCCAACTACGTATTGTTTGGCATAATTCAAAACAAAAATTAAATTCTCTATTAAATACTACAACCGCTGAAAACTATGAAGTTTGTAAATACTACATAATATGTAGTATCTGTATGCACGGTATTCTTGACACCATATTGTGTTTGGAAAACTATGTATCCAAACACGGCCCGGAGTTTTACTCTTTCAGTCTTCTTACGACAAAACATTCAGTGTGCTCACTTGGCTTATTCATTTGGTCAGATAAAATCAGGAGAAAAGATGCCCTAAGAATGACATCTACGTCAATAATTACGGGAACCTGAACACAATCTCAGACGATTGTATGTCATTTGACACTTGACTAAGTTTACTACTTCTTTGATGTATTTCCTACAATTAAATTCAAATTCAGAAGTAAGCCAATAAACTTTGTATCTTATGAAACCTTCACAGTCTGTTATATAGCCATGCATGGTTGAGATCTTTATGTTGATCTGCAAGAACATACTAATGACCGTAGGAACAACATAAATAGTCACAATGGTGATTTCTTACAAGCTATAACCTCGTGATAATATCTGGAGTCAACAATGTGATGACAAATCTAGTCTAGTATTAGTGGCTACCTCTCAAATACATAAGAACTCCATTGTTTCACATAGCAGTAACCGTAGATGACTAGTAGGTCGTAAAAGTCAATGTTACATAGGGGCCAACAAGCCAAAGTTGAGTACAACAAAAACTTAAAATTGAACATATTCGACCATATATGTATAAAAATTTAAAACATGTTAAGAAGCACAAAAAATGAAGTGAGTAAAAAAAATATAGGTAGAAAGAAAATATGTTCCCTAAATTCATTTAAGTCGGAAACATCTTGAATGAAATAATCTGAATCATATTCACTTGAAGTCCTAGCATGGCATTTTGCACATGCAACGCCGCTTGATGCCTTCACACTCACCGCCTGACAACCCCTCTGTGATGCACATGTTAGCGCAACTACTGTCCAACATGCACAATCCATTGAACCGATTGCTCACAGTTTTGCACTCTCTTGCATGCGCCGGAGCCACGTCTGAACAACCACAACACATAGTTAATGAGCTGTATTAAACATTTCAAATGACCACCTACTTATGAATCTATATTTTTACTATCAAAAGGCATATGTGCAAGTTTCATCCTACATACACAACTAGTTGAATATCTGGCCTTGAATGCATAGTTTTTGTTATATTTTTAAACATGTTGTTACATTTATTTATATCTCATTAACATTCGTTGTTACATTTTTAGCCCATAAAATGTGATGTTAGTCATATTTATATATATTTTTGATAAATGCAAGATTTCTAGACTTTTAAATTGAAAGCAAACTCATTTTAGCCCACAGTTAATAACTAATAATGATCTTCATGACAAGTAATGACATAAAATGTTGGATTTTGTCACTAAACTGTAACTAACCTCATATCAACAAAGAAAAGGAAGTAAAACACTTATCAAGATGCGCATACTTACCGGTAGCGAGGACAAGCAAGAGGAAAACGGCAATGATCAGGAAGAACTTGCGGGGCGACTCCATTATTCTATATGCAATATGAATACTTCTCTTGGATAACTATTGTATGATGATTTTGAGTTTATTTGTGAAGTCTATATATAGGTAGATGCATCATGCATGCCCTGATTAGCAGCCACAAAAACATCTCATGCCTATATATGTAACTATCTTAAAAATAGGAGCAGTGTTGTGGTCGCTAGTTGTTCTCTATATGCAATAACAAAGATATGTGTTTCAGTGCCGATATCGCCCTATGGTCCACAACCTCTAGTTTCTTATGTGTATTTTGTGTTTGTATTGGGTTTCATTATGTTTTACTTAATTAAGATATGCATGGCTTTTTGATCTGGTTTCCCCCATTAACTAGATCAACACTTTTCTTATTAATGCAATTACGGGAGCTTCCCACCCTCTTGACGCGGTTCCGCAAAAAATAGTGTAATCTTTGTACACAACTATTATTATATGAAAAAAATATGAAACTTCACCAAATATATTGAAAGGATCGATGAGAAGTTTGCTATGAAATGTATCAACCCTTCCAAACACAATAACATAAAAATATTAGTTAACCTTAGAGCATCTCCAACATCTGCCCGAAAATAGGACACCGAAAAGTGTGTTTTAGGGCATCTGAATAATTTCTTCCCCAATAGCAGCCCTATAATAGGGTACTACTCCTCCAACAACTGCCCTAAAATAGGGCACTCAACCACATCTTTTGCTCCACAGTTGCATACATATTAAAACACAGACATGGCCTATGGATATAATTAAAAATTTGCAAGACACAAATGCACATATCAAATTTAACTTCAAATCCACGTATCAAATTGGGATACTTACATTTCTAACTTTAACTCGAACCCACTACTCATATTTACCCCTAATTTTTAGATCTACTCAGTTTTGCCTATTTCATTGTGTGGTGTTACAGAAATACCCCTGAGCTGCTAACTCTTCGATATATTTCTGCTGAAAGTATCCTTGATCCCACTGATAACGAGTAGGCCCAAATAATTTGATTGGGGTCGTTGCTGACCCATACCACATAGTTCCAGCAACTACGAAAGCTGCAAAAAAAATAGTAGAGATACTATTGGAAAGTACAGTTTCAATATTGCCCATACGTAATCCTTTGTATAGGCGTTGAGGCGGACGGACACTAAGATGGAATAAGCCCGCTAATATACCCAATGTACCCACTGTCTTTGTCAGGTCTTATATGCTTTCTAAGCTTAGTGATGTTCCTCTGTACCTACCAGTGATTTTCGTTCTTTTGTTGCATTCTTGAAAGGGAAAATTTTGTTTTTGCCACTAGCTTTTGCCAATTTTCTTTATGCCACTCTAGATTTTGACACTTCACTTTTGCCACTCTTAGATTTTGAAAATTATCACAATTGCCATTTCGTGGCATAAACAAAAATTTCAGAGTGGCAATTGTGATACATTGTCAAAAGCTAAGAGTGGCAAAAGTGAAATAAAATTATTTTCCTTTTGCCATGGAATGGCAATTGTGATAATTGTCAAAAGGTAAGAGTGGCAAAAGTGAAATGTGAAAAATCTAGAGTGGCATAAGGAAACTTGGCAAAAACAAAATTTTCCCTTGAAAGGGAAAAATTTATTCTCTCTGAAAACATAAACACCAGAAAACAGGAACCGCCATCCATGGAGATGCTCGAGGATGCTACAAACGATCGGAAAGCACGAGCAGCTTAAAAGGAATGTCGCGAAGCTTATAAAGTAGAGAAGACCTGAAGGAAACATCGCTCAAGGGTATTTCTATAACACGACATAACGGAATAGGGGCAAAACTGAGTAGGTCTAAAAATTAGGGATAAATGTGAGTAGTGGGTTCCAGTTAGGGGTAGAAATGGAATCGTCCCTATCAAATTGAACTTCAAATCCGCATATCAAATTCAACCGCAAACCACCCATAATAGTGCATCACTAACACAAATAAAAGTACATAGAACATATCATCTCAATTCTCATTGCCTCCATTGCCACTTGTGGTTGCATTGTCTACATGGCTTGCATTGACCTCGTTGCCACCATCATTGTCTTTGTTGCCATCATCTATGCCTCCTCCCATGACACCACCCATAGCACCACCCAACCCTCCTCCCATGCCACCACCCATAGCATCACCTCCTCCCATTCCACTACCCATGTCACCACCCATGACACCTCTCATGCCACCACCCATAGCACCAAAGAATCCTCCCATGCCGCCTCTCGTGCCACCCATGAATGCTCTCATGTCTCCTCCAATGCCGCTACCCATGGCACCAATGCCTCCAACTGTGTCTCCTCCCATGCCACCACCCCTGCCAACCCCCATGCCGCCGCCCATCATGCTCATCGACTTCGTTGTCCACACATGTTCACGACACAACTCGAAGTATGCTTTCTGCTTCTCATCGAGACCAACTGTGTCCATGAATATAAACTTTTGTTCTTGTTCATTCACCAACCTCCTCTCCTCGGCCGTCACCTTCATCTCGTGAACTATCGTCTTGAGCTCCTTGGTCGCAGCCCGCCTCTCCTTGATCGCCACCTTCTGCAGCTCGGCTGTCGTTCTCTCCTCCATTTTCTTCAACTTCATCATTTTTCTATCTTCATGCATCTCCTTTGTTACATTCATGATGGCATCCAAGGATTCCTTCATATCATTTCTCCCGCCTTATTCCTTTTTCTTTCCCATTTCTTCTTGCACCAGGCCTTTTCAAAGGAGCGACTGAGTTGGGGATGGGTATTATTTTTCCTTCCTCATCACTTGATGCATCATCAACAACAACATCAAGTATTGTCGCATCTCTAACCGAGCTCTTGGAGTTCTTATTATTGGGAATTTCATACACCTCCCGGTTCTTCAACTTCTCATTTTCGAGGTCCTTCCAACAATGCTGCAAAGTGAATGATTTTTCATCCTTATTCTTCTTCTTAAAAAAAATCCCTCTTCCCTTGAACAAAGCTTGAGCTATGTTGAGCTACATAGCACAAATGAGAAAAAAAGTTAGCCACCTACATTCCTATACATACAAGACATAAAGAAAACAATTGATCAATTTGAGCAAACAATCACCTTATCCCCGCCATTTCTGCCACTTGGGTTCAAGTGTTTGACATGCGACAAGCATGATGACCACTTTTGACAACTCGCCGATATTGTGGACCATTGGTGGCAAACAGAAGCGGTTGACCGGTCGTAGCCACTAGTGTTGCGTGCGTCGAAGAACTCCTTTATCCGCATCCAATAAGTGTTCATTGGTTGCTAGAAACTGACGGTCGAATCAAGGCTAATTTTCTTCTATGCCAAACATAGCAAATTGTTCTCCTCCACTTGGTAGTTCACCATTCTTCCCTTTGGAGTTGCATCAAAGAAAGCCTGCTCATCCATGTCAAGATGGGGCTCCTCCCATTGTTCTTCGTATTCTTGATAGGGGGTTTCTCGATAGACAAAATCTTGAGATGCGACATTTGTATAGTGCAAGAAAGTACCATCGTCGACACTGCATGCATCAAATTCAATAATATAGGCATAGATCACCTCAATTGCATTCAACAATAAGAATTTTAGACAAAGATAAAAAAACACAGAGAACTTTTTTATACCTTTGTGACATTTCGTTGAACACGTTGAAGGTGCCAGTGGCGACGAGTGACGACGACGGATCCTCCATGGAGGGCAGCGGCATGAAAGGCGGAGGTGAAGGAGGAGGGCGGCGGCGGCCGCCATGCCCTTGGTCTTCTTTGGCCATGAAGAAGCCACTGATGGATCTCGTGGCGGCCTCTTCTTGTCGATGCCATCATGCGGCTTCGGCGGGGCCTTGGCCTTCGGAGCGACGGCGTGGCCCGGCGCAGCACCTCCGTCTGCGGCGGTGGCTCGCCGGGCCACAAAAACGGCACGACGGACACAGGCGGCCTTCGGCTTCGAGGCGGCGAGGGCGATGGGAACCACTGGCAGAGGTGCTGCGAGCATGGTGGTTGCGGTGATGAGGACGGCGGGGTTGGTGGTCGCATCGGAAGAGTCGTCCATGGTGGCGGTAGTCACCAACAGGAGGGAGGTGGGGCAGCAGTCGCGTGTGTGAAGCTTCAGCATGGCGGTTCGGCAGTCGCGGCAGGGATTTGGGATTTGTGGCAGCAGCGCGTGCTGCAAATTTGCAGCACTAGGGGTGTTTCTTTGGGCTGGCTCAAAATGGGACAACATGATTATACAAATAGGGCAGCCGTTGGAGACTGTTTTGCCACTTTGTGCCCGAGAAAACAGTTTTTTGAGCAGCTGCCCCATTTTAGGGCTGCTGTTAGAGATGCTATTAGAGTAAGCTTTCATGGATAAAGTTGCACAACAGGATCTGATATGTGCAACTTGAGGATTTCGAGAACATGTAAAACCATATTATTACTTTCGGTGCGCCGAGTACTATGTTCATGCCCCTCCACCTCCACCTATATGGTGCTTCCATGTTTGAGGCACATTTGGCTCATTCGAATTTGACTATTCAACTGGTACTAGACAATCACACCATGTTATAATATATAGTAATATTGATCATAAGTGTTAGTTACACAAGTTCTGAAGTGCAGAGTTGATGTATACTACAGGGCCAATCATGAAAAATAAGATATGTATTGCCAAAAAAATCTAAGATATATGTGACTCTAATTTTTGCAAGAGGATGGATATATGTAGCCATAGGCATCTCCAACGCAAGCCCTTAAAACAGTCACCGCAAATATCGGTCGACATGTCCGAGATGTGTCCGTGCACAAGATTGGGGAGGAAGTCATCCAATGCTATTCTGTATTTGTCTGATTCCATCCATCTATGCATTTTGTCAAACACCTTGCGGGCACGTCGGCCACTGAGACAAACACTTCATCGAGTGCGAAAGGGCGGAGCGGCCCAGCGACGTGCAACGTGTAGAAAACGAAGCATGTGGCCGTGGGGCGAATGAGGTCATCGAGGTCACCGTCGCGCGTAGGGTCGGTCGAGGCAGGAGGCCATGCGCGCAGGTGGAGCGTCGTGATGCACTCGAGCGCAGCCGCGAGCTCGGCCACCCAGGTCAGTCATGCGGCCACTATATATAATAGAGCACGCCGGCCGCACTAGCTCGCCATCGAGCAGCAGGACCACGACCACAGCCGCGCCTTCGCCACGGACCTCAGGCTACATACACTGTTGCATGCTGGTCACGGGCGCTGTCGTGGTTTTGTCACGGCAGATGTCCTCGTGAAAGGACTTAGTGGTGATGCCATCGCAACTACGTGGAAGCTTGAACGGGGTTGATCGGAAAAGAGGGACGCGGATTTACCCAAGTTCGGCCCCTCATGGTGGAGGTAAAAGCCTACTCCTGCTTGATTGATATTGCTGTGGATCTCGATTACAAGGGCGCAGATTCGCTAACCTAGCTCTCGAGAGATTGCAACTTAGTCTTTTCATCCTAGGAACTCCCCTTTATATAATAGGTTGAGCTCCTAGGTTTACAGAAGAATCTGGGTCGTACTCGTGACCCGTAGCCTACTCTAACTCTTATTCATCTTGCTCTTCAAGTTGACAAGATTCCTCCTTCTGGGCCTTTTCCTTGAGCTGGCCCACAAGGTCCATGAGAGTCGGTCGCCCGCTGAGTCCCACTTTGGGCTTCAGGCCCATCTTTGATTGTCTTCATATTGACCCATCAGTGAGGTGACTCACTGTGCCTCAAGGTTCAGGGCCGGGTCACGCTCACGCCGGGTCTAAACTGCGAGGAACATCCCCAACATTAGCCCCCAGTTTAGCTTGGTTTTATCCACATTAAACTCCATCCTAAAAATAAGAACAAAGGAAATCATGAAAGGTCGTGCTCTAGCCCGGACCTTCCTTGAACTGGCAATTTCTTTATCCTCCTTATCCTTGTTACTATCTTTCTTCACAACTTTTTGGCCGGGTCAAGAATATTTGCCGGCTCTCATGGTTCTTCTTAACACTTGACCGTTTTCGCCTCTTCTTATCATGACATCACCTCCTATGCTTCGACATGTGCATATGTCATCATGACGAATCTTTGAGTGGATGTCAAATCTTGTCAATGCGAAAATCGAGGCAACTTTTGAGCCTAAATTTGCTGCGCCGCCTGGGGTTTCGCTCCTACCGTTTCGGGTTCCACCTCCCCTATAAATAGACCGGCAGCCCCCTGGGGTTCACTTTTACCTCTTCTACCTCTTACATCTTCTTCGTCCTCTCGCTCCTGACGCCGTCGCGCCCCTTCGAACTCGATGCCCTCAAGGCCAGCAGCCAACAGCGACCCCAACGCCGCCGCCGGAGCCCATCAAGCGCGTCGCGGCCGCACTTGCGAAGTTCGATGCCTTCAAGCCTCTTCCTGCAGATCTGTAAGTTGCGGATTTCCTCTCTATAACCTTCACTGCCATTGTTCTTCGCGAGTTCTTCGGTGTTCTTAGAACAATGCCACGGTAGATCTAGTTCTCACATAAACTTTCGTCTGTAGATGTGATATTGCTTCCGCGGTATATTTGGTAATTTTTTGATCCTCTTCTGTAGTTGAAATGAATCTCATTTGATAACATCATCGCGACCATGACCATAACTAGGTCTTTTTATTTTTCCTTTATAGCAATTTTTCAGATCTGAACTGTAACCAAATCTAAACAGTAACTGTTTGTGACTGCCTTGACCCGGATTTTGTCTTTATAGCTTCTTACCGAGTCTTAGATTACCTTCAGTATATTTGCCGGGTCACACTTACTCCAATGTACCAACTCCCGGGTCATGGTGATTCATAGCTGCCATAGCCACTGAGTTATGATAATTTCTGAATAGCAATTTGTGCATAGCTGTCATTACTCGGAATTTTTGCCTTGAAAACCCCTGCCGGCTTATACTTTATTTCCTTAATTTCTGTAGCTGAGTTTTATTGCAACCTGCATCCATGGCCCCTAAGATAAGCATAGCTGCCAATTGGGTCAAGTCGTGCATGACCGAACTTATGCTTGAGGATTCGGCGAACACTGGGCTGCTCCCAACCAAAGATCAAATCGGATGGCGAGCCGCCAATGAAGAGACCCGGACAACTCCGGGTCCCAATGAGATTGTTATCTTTGGGGATCATAGGGACAGAGGCTTCCGACCGCCGGGTTCCAAATTTTACCGCGACATCCTTCACCACTTTGGCATCAGGCCACAAGACCTTGCTCCCAACTCGATCCTTAATTTGAGTAACTTCCAGGTTTTCTGTGAAGTGTTTCTCCAAATTGAACCAACGGTCAGTCTATTCTAGGAATTCTTATACTGCAACCGCCAGACCAAATGCAAGAATGGGCCGAGTTTAGAATGTGGGGGAGTCACAATACAACGAAGGAGAAACTATGCATTTCCTGAGATGGCTCTGGTGAGTCACCCCAAGTCCTGGCACAGGACTTGGTTTTATTGCAAAGATACGTCTCTAGCATAGCAACATCAACTGTCGGGTTACAAACCAGATTGGCTTGCGGCTTCAATGCAATTTGATGCTTATGCCTCTGCTGAAGAGAGGGCGGCACTGAAGCCCATCTATTCAAAAATCAATGCTTTAATAGCTCATGGCCTGACTGGAGTTGACCTGACCCGGTGCTGGATGAGCTGGAGGATCTAGCCCCTTAGCTTCAGGAGCTGCCTCATGTGTGAATACATTGGCGAACTAGATGACGACTTATGCTTCAGCAAGCAGAATCTGTCTTCCAACGATTTTATGAAGGCCACCAAAAAGCTTCTTGGTGAGACCCGGGAGAAGATTTCCATGGTAGGCCTTGCCCCTTTCTACGCTGGCAACCCGGCGCCAGATGTAAGTCGCCCCTTTTATTTCCATACTTGATTATTTGTGCAATTTTATTTTCTTTATCTGATATGGCGGCTCATGGTTTCCTAAGGAGAACTCGGACTGGTGGAAAACAGAACCTGACACTCCCACTCCCCCTAAGGATCGGAACCAGGAGGAGGTGGAAGAAGAAGAAGATGAAGATCATGAGGTAGAACTTGACTCCATTTGGTCGTATTTTTATTGAACTTGCTGACGCCGACTTGTCTCAGCATCAAGTCGGGACAAGCAGAGCCGGCGGAGCAGAGGTAAACCCACCTTCCAACTTGGAAATTATTGGTCCAAGAAGAATCTGGCTTGCAGTCCGCAAGGTTCCATTTTCACATCCAGCGGATCATTTAGATAAACGCTTTTCTTTGAAGAAAACATAGCATGCGGAAAGCTTGAAGAGAAAGACCCGAAGTAGCTCTGGCGAGTTATCTGACGGCCTTTCATATGAAAGATCTTCCCGCCGAGCTCGTCTTCAGGTGCCAACTAGCCCTACAGCTAGTCATCCACAAGCCAGCACGTTCAAACAACCATTGTATCGTGACGACTCGGCGTACCAAACTTCATCGTCCTCTGACGAGTCCAGCGCCACCCAGGTGCCGGCTTTCAACATCAACCGGGGGTAAGATTGTTACAAAGAATCTTGTCAATTTTGCACATATTCTTCTCACTCTAATCATCATATCTTTGTTAATTTAGCGCCAAGGCCTTTATGAAGAAGAAGGTTGGCGGGTCTTCTGCCGCCCCCAACAGGCACTGAAGAGGGGGCCCTTCTAATGATGTGACAATGAACAACCCGGAGACTCAGGATGAGCCGACTGGTCAGGACGAGCTGGCTAATCAGGATAACCCGGCAAGCCCTGTTCGTGCCTCCACTCCACCTGTTGTGGAGGAAGAGAAAGAAAACCCAGCTCCAGAGCCGCCATTGGAAAAGACTCACGACAATGTGGTCATTACTGGTGAACAGCACGGCGCTCCTGAGGCGTCAACTGCTTTGGCTAAGGTTATAGCTAAAAGTGAGTCACCAAACAAGGAGAAGGGGAAGGCCAGTCTTCATTTTGAATCTTTTGAAGACCTGGATGTGAATACCTTGCATCAAGGCTACCTAACCCGGCTATCTGAAAGCCGGGACACTGAGATTGCCATGATCAATACCTTAAAAAGGAACTATGAGGTATGTCTTGCTGCTCTCCCTCATATATACAGCCCGTCTATTCTGCCAATATTGGCAGAATATTTATTCTGCCCACACTTCCGAACTGCACGCTCAACGCGAGAGCACTGCACTTTCTGAAGGAAGCGCACTGCAGTACTGAGACGAGTGAACTTCTCGTCGAAAAAACTGTACGCGACTTTTTTGGTACTGTTTTCGCTCCAGTTTTTAAACCGTTTGTCGGAATGTGGCATGTAATATACCGTTGGAAAGCTATGGATTAGGCGCAACTTTGCCATGCTGAATTTTTCTCGAGATTCGTCGCGGTTTAAGAGCAGTTTTGAAAATTGTGCGGCGCACGACAAGTGGCAGCGAGTGTATTTTCGCGTTTTTTTCTAAACCGCTTGTCAGAATGAAGCAAATGATACGCCGTTGTAAAGATATTTTCGAGGCGCAACTTTTTCATATATATTACTTTCTCTAATTCCTTACTGTTCAAGAGCAGTTTCAAATTTACTAAATCGCGGAATTCTGGTTTTTCAATTTTTTGCAATTTTTGGGTACTGTTTTCGCTCCAGTTTTTTAACCATTTGTCGAAACGAGGCGTGTGATATGCCGTTGGAAATCTATGGACGAGGTGCAACTTTCATATGTAGAAATTATCTTGAGATTCCTTACGGTTTTAAATTAATTTTGAAAATGGTGCGGCGGACGATGAGTGGCAACGGCCGTTTTTTCGCGAATTTTTACAAAGCGCTGGTCAGAATAATTCAAATGATATGCCGTTGGAAATATATCGATGAGGCACAACTTTTTCATGTAGAACACTCTCTCTAATTCCTTACGGTTTAAGAGCAGTTTTGATTTTACCGAAATGCGGACACTATTTTTCGCGACACCAAAATCGACGAGTGAACCGCATCGGACAGAAAAATGCACTGCTTCAGACTAAAAACTGCACCGCATCAGATGATCAAGCGAACTGCATGATTTCTTTTTGTCCTTTTTCTTATATTTTTTATGAATGAGAGTGGACCGCAGAGACGAGGGCAAATGAAACACATCAAGGGAATAGTGAACCGCGACAAGAGTCTAAGTGAACCGTATGATCTTTGTTGTATTTTTTCCAACTTTTTTTCATAGGATTAAGTGGACCACATGGTCAATGCTAGTGTACTGCATGATTTTTTAAATGCATCAGACGGGCAAGCGAACTAAATGCATCAGACGGGCAAGCAAACTACATGATTTTCTTTTGTTCCTTTTCACTCTGTTTTTCGCGACACCAAATTGACGAAATGAACTACATCAGACGGAGAACCGCACTGCTTCAGACGAAAAACCGCACTGCATCCGACGGGCAAACAAACTACATTATTTTTTTAAACGCATTTTTGTTTTAAATAGTGTACTGAAGAGTCCTTCATAGTGGACCTTTTTTAGGACAAAAGTGCACCGCACTTTCTCCAAGGTTTTTTACTAGTGAACTACATTCAGAATGAAGCGAACTTCTTGCGATGTTTTTCCATTTTTTCTTGTTTATACCAACAGAACCGCATGAGTGCACTATGGTTTTTTAAACCATGCACATCCTCGTTCGTGGGAGTGGACTACGGAGTGCGGCAAGTGAACCGCTGCCGGCGATATATGCACCTTATTGTTCCTCGCTCTGCCACTCCTGCAAAAACAACACAACCGAACCTCAAATTTCTTTGGCCTGATCTTCAGTGCACCGAACTATGTTCACAGAAATGAACTACATTTTTACTGCATGACTAATAAATTGAAAAACAAAAGAAAATATGAGTTTTTTACAACTTGAAACAGGTCCAGCCAGCTGCACAATTTAGCTACAGTGAGCTGCACATCTCGCTCATGCGCGAGCTGCATCTTGAGGTACAGTGAGCTGCTCGCGCCGGTGGACTGCGCCCCCTGCATCGGGACAAGTACTGGAGGGGGCAGGGGGTAGTGCTCGCCGATGCCGACCTCCACCGCCGTAGCGCCACCACGTACTGTCACTGACGACGAGCAGGATCACCACATACTGGTTCCTTTGGTGGGAGTGCTGCTGCACTCTGTTGCTCGCTGCTCTATAGGGGAGTACGCCGACGAACTACATCACCGGAACCAGTGTACCGCACGTGCCGCGCCGGCGAACTGCAAGCCGCTCGGATGCGCCGTTGCCCCCATCCGGCGTCGTCCCACACACCGGCGGCTAGCAGAGGATGCGGCAGCGATGGATGGGCGCCTGCAGAGGTTGGTGGCGTGAGCACTGAACCGCATCAGGTGCGCCTCCAAGCTGCACTGAACCGCATCACTGCCCGTGCCCTACCGCCGGTTCATCGGCGTCGACGTAGATCACGGCGAGGGGAAGGTCGACGAGGCCGGGAGAGGGCAGGGGCAGCAACGTCGAGGTGGAGTTCCTCCCTCTCCCCCGCCCGCACAGTAGCAGCGCCACCGTCGCCACCGTCGCGAGGTTGTAGGTGGACGTCGACGTGGAGGCCGCCGAACTACACGGCGCCCCCAGGTGCACACTTGTAGGTGGCCGTAGGGAGCTGCTGGAAGTGAGGAGTCTGTGGGGCCATGCCCGCGACGCCGGCGTGCTCCATCTCGAAGGTCAACGGCGGGTGTGGTAGGACCCTCGTGCTGCCGGCATGTGGGGAGAGGGATTACCTGGGGCTGGCCAGATCCGTTCCACGGGCGGCCGGATCCGTTCCCAGGGCGCGGCGGACATGGCGCTGGCCGCCGGAGTGGAGCAGGATCCGGGGGCGGCGTGGCAGCACGGTGGGGCGGGCCGTGTCGGAGAAGGTGGGGGAAGGTGGGGCAGTGGCTCGGGTGGGTGACGGGGAGTCATGGTATGGCACTGGGCGGTAGGAGGTGGGGGCGGCCGGGAGGTGGGAGGCCGGGTGTCACGGGGCGGCGGGAGGTCGGAGTGGTGGAAGGCGGGGATGGCCGCGGCGGCCCGGCGGCGAGGAAGAAGGTGGGAAGGAGAGGGAGTTGGCGGGTGGCGCGGGGGTGGTGGGTTGACCCGAGGAAGAAGAAGGTGGGGATAAGGTACAGGACGTGGTGGTGGGCGTGGGGAGTTTCTGCTGTAGTTTGCTTGAGGTGTGCGAGACAGTGCGTAAGTGTTGGCAGAATAAGGAGATTGTGGGTAGAATAAGGTCTTAAGGGTGTTGGTAGAATAGACCCACCCTATATATATATACACAGCCCGTCTATTCTGCCAATATTGGCAGAATAGTTATTCTGCCCACACTTCCGAACTGCACGCTCAACGCGAGGGCACTGCACTTTCTGAAACAAGCGCACTGCAATACAGAGACTAGTGAACTTCTCGTCGAAAAACTGCACGCGGTGTTTTTCGGTACTGTTTTTGATCCAGTTTTTTAACCGTTTGTCAGAACGAGGCGTGTAATACGCCGTTGGAAATCTATGGATTAGGCGCAACTTCGCCATGTTGAATGTTTTTCAAGATTACTCGCGGTTTAAAAGCAGTTTCGAAAACGGTGGGCGCTCGACGAGTGGGAGCGAGCGTATTTTCGCGTTTTTTCGCAAACCGCTTGTCGGAATGAAGCAAAAGCTATTCCATTGGAAAGATATCGTGGAGGCGAAACTTTTTCATATATATTATTTTGTCTAATTCCTTACGGTTTAAGAGCAGTTTCAAATTTACTAAATCGCGGAATTCTGTTTTTCAAATTTTTGCAATTTTTCGCTACTGTTTTCGTTCCAGTTTTTTAACCGTTTGTCAAAATGAGGCATGTGATACGCCGTTGGAAAGCTATGGACGAGGCGTAACTTTCATATGTAGAAATGTTTTTGAGATTCCTTACGGTTCTAAATTAATTTTGAATATGGTGCGGCGGACACCGGGTGGCAGCGGCCGTTTTTTCGCGAATTTTTACAAACCGCTGGTCGGAATTATTCAAATGATATGCCGTTGGAAAGATATCAACGAGACACAACTTTTTCATGTAGAACACCCTCTCTAATTCCTTACGGTTTAAGAGTAGTTTTGAAATTACCGAAATACGGACACTCTGTTTTTCGTGACACCAAAATCGATGAGTGAACCGCATCGGACAGAAAACCGCACTGCTTCAGTCTGAAACCCGCACTGCATCAGACTGGCAAGCGGACTGCATGATTTCTTTCGTCCTTTTTCTAACTTTTTTTATGAAACACGAAACACATGGTACCTCGTGGGATGAGTGGAGTGCAGATCAGAGGGAAAGTGAACCGCTACACAAATCGAAGTGGACTGAATGGCTTTTTGTCGTTTTTAAACTACTATTTTTATAAATACGTTCGAACTGAATTATCGAGGCTAGTGTACTACATTTTTTTGCAAAATGCTTTTGTAAGTTTGCACGGTTGAGGTTAGTGAACTACATTATTATTTTCCATTTTTTCTTCTCATTTTGTTATGATTTTGCGTCCTGATTGCTGAGACGAGGCAAGTGTATTGCATCAATGTTTTTTACAGAGTGAACCACAAAGAACTTCCTCCGCCCACTCACCGGACTGCAAGCGCACCACCACGAAACCGCATGAATGCAATGCCCGAACTGCAACGAGATCATACATACAAACATGTACACACCCATCGCACAACAAAACAAGCACTGGAGCTCTCCCAGAAGTGAACTGCACTTCAAGACTACAAACAAAACAAAACTGAAACAGCCGAATTGCATGCACAGGTGCTCCACACTGCGCGAACACAGCCAGATGTACCAGCTCGATCAGTGAACTGCAGCTGGACTTACCGTGGTCCTCCTGCTCAATCCAGACTTACAGGAGGGATCAGTGAACTGCAGCTGGACTGCACGGAGGCCCTGCATGGCGCCGGCGACCTCAACTGGACCTGTTTTGGCCCGAACTGTAAGCATACGTGCACAGAACAACGCAACCATGGTGCTGTCGATGGTGGGGGTTGAGCGTTTGCATTTGACCTCACAGAAAGAAAAAAATCACCTGAGCGTGGGGTTAACTAGGGTGTCCTACAGTCAGCACGGCTCTGATACCAAGCGTTGTGGCACCCCGGCTCAGAGGACCGGTTTACCTTGTGTTCCCAACCAAAAGATCATGTGTTCTGGAAACACACAACAACTTGGAGCAGAACAGAACTGATCTTTATTGATATTGTACAAGTACAAGCATGGATATTACATTGGATGATGAGGCCAGAAGCACTACTCGTGCTATGACAGTATCTACATTATTTATGAAACATCAAGGGGCCTCAGTACTAGCGGAAAGACTACAGCATAGCGGAACAATGCGTGGGAAACTCCATCCCATAGGGACACTGCTGGGACACAACCTAGTTAGCGTAGCACGAACCATCGGGATCTCCATCTCCGACTTCTCCTGCATCTGCCATGATACGCCAGGTGAGTACTTGGAATGTACTCGCAAGCTCACAGCAACCAAAATAGTGCAGCAAACAACAACATGGCAGAGATTATGTTAATGCTTTAGGATGCTCACTTACTGTTACCAACTCACTTTCTTCCGGGTTCACACATTACCCCCGGAACATTCGTGACCCATCGGTCACTTCCGAGCATGAGACGAGTTCTTCCATCATTATTATTAATACGGTAGACCACACAATGTGACCTAGTGCGGATTGTGTCCAATACCGTGGACGCGGCTATTCGAATAGATTCTTACACTCTGCAGAGGTTGCGCACGTTACCCACACCATGGACATTCGTCCAACGAAACTTGTCTAACCCGTGACTCCTCTATCGTACCACCGACAATCATCCCCCGTCTGAGTCATGCCCTGGGTGGCCCTTGTGTCACTCCTGACACCTGCCACTGTCGTGGCCAACTAAACTTTCCCAAACAGGGACGCCGGCAAATAACTCAACTTGGGCTCACGAGGTTATCATCGCCTACCTGATCAGGGCAGAACGCACGCATAACCTCCCCTCTTTGGTGGTACCGGTAAAAGAGCACAAAGCTAGACCAAGTCAAGGCCGTCCCATTCTGGCAGATGTGGCTGCACGGGTAAGTCCGGGTCGGTGGCACTTGATCAACCATCAAAGTGAATTTAACATGTAAAGTTGCTGGTCACATCTAACTATGTATTTATGCAAAATATCAACAATATGGAACTTAGCATATTAAATTAAATGCAATATATTTCATTATAAGCCAATACTATTGCTATGCCCTATGCAATGGATGATGTGGCTTGCCTTGCTCAAGTGGAGTATCAGCAAACTCCTGGTCTTCAAATCCACAACAATTTCCTTCTGAAAGTATTTTTAAATAGCAAAAAGGAAATGTCAGATAAAGCCTTTTTGTTTGCCAAAAATTCTGTGAACATTGTAAATATGCCAAACTTGGTCAGAAAATAGAGGGGCTCAATACAAAACCATAGCAAAAAGAATCACTTGATTTGGACTTGTGGTTTAAAAGATAGAGCTGGTCAAAGTTTCTGGTCAAATCTAATTAAAAATTGAATTTAAACTAAAAACAGAAAAACCTCCAGCGGGCCACGTCGAAAGCGTAAAGTGGAAATACACTTCCACTTATACCACTTCGGCCGCGGGCCTGAGCCGCTGACAGGTGGGGCCAGGCGGTCAGATTTAAAAGGAAAAGGAGGGAGCAGAGAGAGGACGGCTCACAGTCGGCGATAGCCGGTGATAGCGACGGCGGCGAGCTCAGGCGACTGCGGGGATGGAACGAGCGCTCGACGGCGGTCCTCCCCGACCCGCAGCGTCTCCAGAGATGGCCTAACGGAGTCGCCCCCTTCCTCTCCGGCGGCGGCTGCTCTCGGGCGTCGCCGGAGACGGCGATTCCGGCAGCGTTTCAGCTGGGCAGGAGTTAGAGGAGGGTCAGTAGGATGCACTGAGCTCAGGGAGGTGGTCGGGCAGGGCTGGGGTGGAGTGGAGCGAGCTAGAGCGGATCGGGGTTCGGGCGGCGGAGCTTCGGCCGGAGTGGAGGGAGACGAGCTCCCGGCTCCCGACGGAGCGCTCTAGTGGCGATTGAGAGAGGGAGAGGTGGAGTGGTGAGATGCGAAGAGGCCGGGCACGGCCGTTGATAGGCGGGCGGAGGGTGGCCGAGCCGCAAGCCACCGTGGATGAGCTGGCGCGGGAAGGACGGCGAGCTGGCTATCACGAGGTGGGGCGAGATGACGGGTGAGGTCAGGCGAGTTAATGGGCAAGGCGACGGCAGGCGAGGAAGAGGACAGCCAGCTCACCTTACTGTGGCCGCACGGGCGCAACAATGCGGTGCTCAGGGGCGGCCGGCGAGAGCGTCTCCGGCGAGGCGAAGGCTCTGGAGTGGCTTAGGTGGATGGCGGAGAGGTAGTCGACACCACTAGACAAAGTACGGTGACGCGGGACGGCTGGACTAGTCGCGTCCGATGCTGTCGGTGCGCAGAGCGCATGCACAGGCATGCCAGTGCCGTGCTCACCATGGGTGCTGGTACCTGGAGGCCAAGCACGCCTGGCACACCTTCTCCAGTGCATCGAGCCTAGATCACACAGCCTCCCTGTGCCTCTGGTTCGACTAGATACACTCTGAATCGAGTGGTAGCATCAAGTATAGTTTCTGAACAAAAACTTGAGAGGGATCCAGAGCATGGATGAGTTGTGAATGAAGCCAAGTGACTTGTCTGGGATGATCTAGGTTGGAAGGACTATCTGCTAGCAAGTTTTGAGAGATTTTTGCAAAGATTTGCACATGGTTCATGTACAAACCCTATACTGGTCCAGAAACTTGTTGAGGAAGTAGCACTCACATAGATGCACTAGTTGAAGTGAAATTGGGTGTTGGAAGGTTATTTGGTGGTGACAACATGTCATAAAAATTTCAGAGCAAATGGATACCTCTAGCTGGTACTTCCTTCACAGAGGTTGGAAATGAACAGAAGCTTGGCAGAATAATTTTGCTAAAAATTTGTACTGAACTAGGAGATGTTTTTGGATATTGTGGCAAGATATGACCCCTAGTACCTCAAGGAATTATTTGAGAATTTTCTGAGGCATAGAAATATATGTTGCTTCACAAAGGGTCAATTCTGTTCAGAAGGTAAAAGGAATATTCTGGACAAAACTTTGTATTGGCCAATGAAATGTTTTTGAAGATTGTGGGAGTAGATGATCTCAAGGAGATGTGGGATTAATTTTGAATTTTCTGATCAATAGAATTATAGGTTGCTTCACAACCCATAGTGAGCATGAGCATATCCAAAGGGAGGAATGAATTATTTTGGGAGAATAGAAATTAGGGTTTTGATCAGAGGGTATAGACAAGATTTTGGCAAGATGTTGAGGGTGTTGGATCTCTTAAAGAGAAATCCAAGGAATCCTCAAGTCCAAAGTCAAATGATTTGGGTCCAAAAACCAACAAATGACAAATAAAACCAGGGAAATTTTGAAAAGAAAATGTTGCCAAAATCAGGGTGTCACAAACCTACCCCCCTTAGGATGAATCTCATCCTCGATCTTAGAAAATATGGATATGCTGATCTTAGAAAATCCTCTCTTTCCCAAGTAGCTTCTTCCTCAGTATGGTGATCCCACAGTACCTTGTAAAACCTGATCACCTTACTCCGAGTAGTTCTTTCCATTTCATCTAGAATTCTGACAGGTTTCTCCTCATAGGTCAAATCCTTGGTCAGCTCTAATTCACTCATATCTACCTGTTTGATCGGAGGTGCAATGCACTTTCTTAGCTGTGATATGTGAAAGACATCGTGTACTTCGGACAGTTCCGGTGGTAACTCCAACTGATATGCCACTCTGCCTCTTCTAGCGATCGCTGGAAAGGGACCAATATATCTGGGTGCAAGTTTTCATCGAGTATGAAATCTCTTTACCACTTTCATGGGAGTTACTCGGAGGTAAGCATACTCTCCGGGTTCAAAAGTTACTTCTCGGTGTTTAGGATCATAGTAGCTCTTCTGACGGGACTTAGCTGCTCGAAGTCGCTCTTGAATTTCCTTAACTTGCTTCTCAGCCTCAAGCATCAAATCTGTACCGAAGATATGGTTGTTTCCTGTCTGTGACCAATTTACAGGAGTGCGGCATTTCCACCCATACAGTGCCTCAAATGGTGACCTCTTAAGACTTGACTGATAGCTGTTGTTGTAGGAAAATTCCGCATAGGGTAGACTATCTTCCCACTTGGGTCCATAGGTGAGGGCACAAGACCGAAGCATATCTTCCAATATCTGGTTCACTCGTTCGGTCTGCCCGTCTGTTTGTGGGTGGTATGACATGCTATGCTTCAATGCTGTTCCCAAAGCTTGATACAAGCGTAGCCAGAATGCTGAGGTGAACAGAGATCCCCTATCCGATGTGATGGATTTGGGTACTCCATGAAGGCTGACTATCTGGGACATATAGAGTTGGGCGAGTTGATCGGCCCAGAAAGTAGTCTTTACTGGAATGAAATGGGCTACTTTGGTAAGTATATCCATGATAACCCAGATGGCATCATGGCCTGTTGTTGACTTAGGTAGTCCAACAATGAAGTCCATGCATATATCATCCCATTTCCATTGGGGAACTTGTAAGGGTTGTAACAGTCCATCTGGTTTCTGGTGCTCAGCCTTAACCTTATTGCATACGTCGCAACACGCGACATAGTATGCAATATCTTTTCGCATTCCTGGCCACCAAAAGGTTTTTCTTAGGTCCTGATACATTTTTTTTCCTCCCGGGTGAATGGAATATGCGGATTCATGTGCCTCTCGCAATATCTGCTGCCTCAGGTTTTCCTGGTCAGGCACGCATATTCGGCTGTCGAACCATAACGCCCCTTGTTTGTCCACGCGAAAGGACTTGGCTTTTCCTTGCTGTATATATGCTTTCTTTGATCTCCTGTATGTCCTTGTCGGTTTTATGAGCTTTCTTAATTTCCTCCATAAGTGTTGGAGTAATTTCCAACGTATCCGGTCTAGTTGGGCCACAAAGTACCAAGTTGAGCACGGCAAACTCTTCTTGTAACCTTGGATGGATACCCTCTATTATTGCATTTACCGTGCCTGGTTTCCTGCTGAGGGCATCTGCGACCACATTGGCTTTTCCCGGATTGTAATTGATTCCAAGGTCATAGTCCTTGACCAGTTCAAGCCATCTTTTCTATCTGAGGTTGAGATCAGGTTGCGTGAAAATATACTTGAGACTCTTGTGGTCTGTGTATATCTCACAGCGTTGCCCAGTGAGATAATGCCTCCAAATTTTCAGGGCATGAACCACGGCTGCCAATTCCAAGTCATGAGTGGGGTAGTTTTCTTCATGGGGTCGTAGCTGTCTGGATGCATATGCTACAACCTTTCCTTCTTGCATTAATACGCAGCCGATTCCACGTCTGGAAGCATCACATTATATGTCAAAGCTCTTGTGAATATCCGGAAGAATTAAGACAGGAGCCGTAGTTAGCCTCGTCTTTAACTCCATAAAGCTGCTATCGCATTCTTCCGTCCAAACAAACTTGTGATTCTTCTTCAACAATTCTGTCAATGGCTTGGCTATCTTGGAGAAGCCTTCAATGAAACGACGGTAGTAGCCTGCCAATCCCAGGAAACTGTGGACTTGTGTTACCAAGGCTGGTGTTTTCCAATTTAGTACTGCAGTCACTTTGCTGGGGTCGACGGCCACACCTTGTTTTGACAGAATGTGCCCCAGAAATCCCACCTCTCTTTGCCAAAATTCACAATTGCTGAACTTGGCATACAAGCGATGGGTCCTTAATCTTTCCAGGACAGCACGAAGATGTTGTTTGTGCTCCTCTTCATCCTTAGAGTATATAAGGATATCATCGATGAACACCACTACAAACTTGCCCAGAAAGTCCATAAAGACTTTGTTCATCATGCTCATGAAGTAAGCTGGAGCATTTTTCAGCCCAAACGACATGACTGTGAATTCATACAGACCATATCGAGTGGTGAAGGCTGTCTTGGGGATATCCTCTTTCCTGATTTTCAACTGGTGATACCCCGTTCGGAGGTCAATCTTAGAAAATACCCGGGCTCCACTCAACTAGTCAAACAAATCATCAATGCGAGGGAGTGGGTACTTATTTTTTATGGTGACCTCATTCAATTGGCGATAGTCCACACACATCCGTAGACTGCCATCCTTCTTCTTAACAAACAGCACGGGTGATCCCCATGGTGAGATGCTGGGGCAAATGTGCCCTTTTTGTAGTAATTCATCCAACTGTTTCTTTAATTCCACCAGCTCTGGGGACAGCATGCGGTAGTACTTCTTGTAAATTGGAGCAGTTCCGGGAACAACATCAATAGCAAATTCCAATTCCCGGTCGGGTGGCATCCCTGGTAGTTCCTCAGGGAACACATCCGAAAATTCACTGACTACCGGAATCAAGTTCATATCCATAACGGAGGTCTTGAATGCCATTCCCTTCTTTGACATCATTCTGCTGGTGATAAACTGAACTGTTTGTCCTGCCGGGTTAACCAGTGTCACTGTTCTGTTGGTGCAGTTGATGCAGACTTGATGTGGTGTCAACCAGTCCATCCCCAATATTATGTCTAGTCCAGGGGATTGAATGGCAACAAGGGTGGCTGGAAACTTAACTCCATGTATCAAGATTTCCAGGTCCTTATATATGACATTTGTTCTGAGCATGGATCCAGGGGATTGTACCACCATGATTTTATCCAAAAGAGAAGGGGGAAATTTGTGTATGGTGGCAAAACTCCGCGAAATAAACGAATGGGAAGCTCCGGAATCAAATAAAATTATTGCGGGTATGTCATTAACAGAAAACATACCAAGAACCACATCTGGTGCTTCGCGGGCTTCCTCAGCGGAGATATGATGGACTTGGTCACGGCAGAAGTTCTGATTGGGGTGGCGTCCAATAGTGTTGACTTGTGGCTTGAAGTCGGACTGTGGCTTTCCAGCTCTTGTGGGGCCCTGCTTGGAATAATGCTCGCCTTGACCACAAGTGAAGCAAGTGTTGTTGCGGCGGCAGTCCTCTAGCACTGGCTGCTTGCCAATTGTCTTGTCCTGGTTGCCTGGCTTGTTGTTGTTGCCGCCATTCCAGGTGGGCTTGTACTCAGACTGAATTGGTTGCCAGATACGCGGTTTTTGCGTAAACTACACATGGGCGTCCTTCGTGGGTTCAAACTTATGCTTGCGGTCATCATATCCAGACTTATGCTCGTTCAGCGATGAACACTTTGTTTACCAGAGTCTGAAAGTCCGGAAAATCCAGCATGCAGAGCTGACAATGGAGGGCATGGTTGAGTCCCCCTAGGAATCGGTCTATCTTCCTTTCCTCCATGGACACATCATGGGTAGAGTATCGTGCCAGATTATTGAATTTGTTCAGATACTCACCGACTGACATACTTCCTTGAGTAAGAGCAAGGAATTCCCTCTGCTTCACCTTCATGATGCCAGTGGGAATATGGTACCTCCAGAATAGTTCCTTAAATTTCTCCCAGGAAATGTCTTCCCCGGGAGGCCATGCCATTTTTGCATTATCCCACCAGATAGCTGCCGGTCCTTCCAGGTAGTGAGTGACAAAAGGAACCTTGTCTGACTCATCACATCGGGCTATTTCCAGCTTCTTTTCCATTGTCCTCAGACAGTCATCTGCTTCAATTGGATCAACCGCTTGACCAAAACTGGGTGGCTTGGTCCGCTGAAAATCAGACAGCTTGGAGTGCGTCCCATTGTTCTGATTCTGCCCTACCATAGTTTGCATACTTTTCAGAAACTCCATCAAATCCTGATTTCTTTTCTATTCGAACATCCTCATGATCTGATCAGTGCTCGGTGGTTGCGATGGAGGAGGTGGCAAATCTTCTGGCGGTTGTCCCGCCTGTCTGGCGGATCGACGGATCGGAGTTCCATCGCCGCCTTGATTGCTACACCTCTTCATCCTATATCTGTTCCCATTGCAAAACACCGAATTGATGAGCAACATCCATCAGGGAAATATGGCAAAATGACACCAAGAAAGCAAAATCAAAGGAAGAACGAGAAAAACAACATAATTATACAAGGCATTCCAACATCATACATGGCAAACTAGTAGGGGGTTATCATGACTGGTACTGCTCATACGGCAGTTGACATATGCAAAGATGCTATGATGCATACACCTGCAGAACTCAAGCATCCACTCTAGTAGCACAGGTGGCATGGACACTGGCAGACCGAAGACTCCTCGTCGTCTGATCCTGACTCGGAATCGGAACTAATGATGTGGATCACGTCCTCCGGATCAAAGGAAACACGACGACGCTGACGGGAAGGTTCTCCCTCAGAGGAAGAAGAAGCACGATGCCTCAGCATCGGAGTAGCTGGAGTGGCTAGCAACGAGGCCCACTCAGCTGGGGTCTCACGTCGGGTACCAGACGAAATGCCTGGCTGTCCGAACGAGCTAGAAGGAGTCTCAGGCATACGTGGAGGTGGAACAGGCGGTGTATACATAGGTGAGAACACAGGAGGAGGAGGAGACTATGCTGCAGTAGCAGCGGCAGGTGCCTCTTGGGCACGAGACAACTCCTCAGCCAAGGAAATGATCATACGATAACTGGCGTTCAGATAGCGGGACAAGACACCAGTCGCACGATCACTCGTCGGGTCAACAGGCGTAAAAAGGACTCGCCCTGTCGTAGGCGACAGGGTGGGGTAGTGAAAGAAACCTGGGTGTGTCTGCATCTCGACCTCGTGGAAGCACAAGTCAGTGAGAGCCTCAATAGCAGCGAACTGGATCGCCAGATCGAGAGTAGAAGCAGTTCCACCCTTTGAAGAGCGGGAGTAGCTGCCGATCTCCGAACTCACAGTAAGGAAAGCCTCAGGGTGATACTCGAACACTGAATCCGTAAGCTGCTCTCGAAACACCTGGTACACTGGGGCTTCGCCGTTGGGATACAGTCGAAGCCAGACGCTGCGAAGTAGTACCGGAAAAGTGAACGGTGCTAGCTCGTGGTTGTAGTGGTAAGGAACTGGTGCCATCTACACTCACAAGGCCAACGGTTAGTAAAACAAATGAATCAAGATGCGTGCTATGCAACAAGCAAATGCAGCAAGCCAAACACACCAAGATTCTACACTAATCGCATTTCTAGCGTGGGGTTAACTAGGGTGTCCTACAGTCAGCACGGCTCTGATACCAAGCGTTGTGGCACCCCGGCTCAGAGGACCGGTTTACCTTGTGTTCCCAACCAAAAGATCATGTGTTCTGGAAACACACAACAACTTGGAGCAGAACAGAACTGATCTTTATTGATATTGTACAAGTACAAGCATGGATATTACATTGGATGATGAGGCCAGAAGCACTACTCGTGCTATGACAGTATCTACATTATTTATGAAACATCAAGGGACCTCAGTACTAGCGGAAAGACTACAGCATAGCGGAACAATGCGTGGGAAACTCCATCCCATAGGGACACTGCTGGGACACAACCTAGTTAGCGTAGCACGAACCATCGGGATCTCCATCTCCGACTTCTCCTGCATCTGCCATGATACGCCAGGTGAGTACTTGGAATGTACTCGCAAGCTCACAGCAACCAAAATAGTGCAGCAAACAACAACATGGCAGAGATTATGTTAATGCTTTAGGATGCTCACTTACTGTTACCAACTCACTTTCTTCCGGGTTCACACATTACCCCCGGAACATTCGTGACCCATCGGTCACTTCCGAGCATGAGACGAGTTCTTCCATCATTATTATTAATACGGTAGACCACACAATGTGACCTAGTGCGGATTGTGTCCAATACCGTGGACGCTGCTATTCGAATAGATTCTTACACTCTGCAGAGGTTGCGCACGTTACCCACACCATGGACATTCGTCCAACGAAACTTGTCTAACCCGTGACTCCTCTATCGTACCACCGACAATCATCCCCCGTCTGAGTCATGCCCTGGGTGGCCCTTGTGTCACTCCTGACACCTGCCACTGTCGTGGCCAACTAAACTTTCCCAAACAGGGACGCCGGCAAATAACTCAACTTGGGCTCACGAGGTTATCATCGCCTACCTGATCAGGGCAGAACGCACGCATAACCTCCCCTCTTTGGTGGTACCGGTAAAAGAGCACAAAGCTAGACCAAGTCAAGGCCGTCCCATTCCGGCAGATGTGGCTGCACGGGTAAGTCCGGGCCGGTGGCACTTGATCAACCATCAAAGTGAATTTAACATGTAAAGTTGTTGGTCACATCTAACTATGTATTTATGCAAAATATCAATAATATGGAACTTAGCATATTAAATTAAATGCAATATAATTCATTATAAGCCAATAATATTGCTATGTCTTATGCAATGGATGATGTGGCTTGCCTTTCTCAAGTGGAGTATCAGCAAACTCCGGGTCTCCTAATCCACAGCAATTTCCTTCTGAAAGTATTTTTAAATAGCAAAAAGGAAATGTCACATAAGGCCTTTTTGTTTGCCAAAAATTATGTGAACATTGTAAAAATGCCAAACTTGGTCAGAAAATAGAGGGGCTCAATACAAAACCATAGCAAAAAGAATCACTTGATTTGGACTTGTGGTTTAAAAGATAGAGCTGGTCAAAGTTTCTGGTCAAATCTAATTAAAAATTGAATTTAAACTAAAAACAGAAAAACCTCCAGCGGGCCACGTCAAAAGCGTAAAGTGGAAATACGCTTCCACTTATACCGCTTCGGGCGCGGGCCTGAGCCGGTGACAGGTGGGGCCGGGCGGTCAGATTTAAAAGGAAAAGGAGGGAGCAAAGAGAGGGCGGCTCACTGTCGGCGATAGCGACAGTGGCAAGGTCAGGCGACTTCAGGAATGGAACGAGCGCTCGACGGCGGTCCTCCCTGTACCCACAGCGTCTCCAGAGGTGGCCTAACGGCGTCGCCCCCTTCCTTTCCGGCGGCGGCTGCTCTCGGGCGTCGCCGGAGACGGCGATTCCGGCAGCGTTTCAGCTGGGCAGGAGTTCGAGGAGGGTCAGTAGGATGCACTGAGCTCAGGGAGGTGGTCGGGCAGGGCTGGGGTGGAGTGGAGCGAGCTGGAGCAGATCCGGGTTCGGGCGGCAGAGCTTCGGCAGGAGTGGAGGGAGACGAGCTCCCGGCTCCTGACGGAGCGCTCTAGTGGCGATTGAGAGAGGGAGAGGTGGAGTGGTAAGATGCGGAGAAGCCGGGCGCGGCCTTTTATACGCGGGCGAAGGGTGGCCGAGCCGCAAGCCGTCGTGGATGAGCTGGCGCGGGAAGGACGGCGAGCTGGCCGTCGCGAGGTGGGGCGAGATGACGGGTTAGGTCAGGTGAGTTAATGGGCAAGGCGACGGCAGGCTAGGGGAAGGCTCTGGAGTGGCTTAGGTGGATGGCAGAGAGGTAGTCGGCAACACTAGACAAAGTACGGCGACGCGAGATGGCTGGACTAGTCGCGTCCGACGCGGTCGGCGCGCAGAGCGCGTGCACAGGCATGCCAGTGCTGTGCTCACCACGGGTGCTGGCACCTGGAGGCCAAGCATGCCTAGCACACCTTGTCCAGTGCATCGACCCTAGATCACACAGCTTCCCTGTGCCTCTGGTTCGACTAGAGACACTCTGAATCGAGTGGTAGCATCAAGTATAGTTTCTGAACAGAAACTTGAGAGGGATCCAGAGCATGGATGAGTTGTGAATGAAGCCAAGTCACTAGTCTGGGCTGATCTAGGTTGGAAGGACTATCTGCTGGCAAGGTTTGAGAGATTTTTGCAAAGATTTGCACATGGTTCATATAGCTGGTACTTCCTTCACAGAGGTTGGAAATGAACAGAAGCTTGGCAGAATATTTTTGCTAAAAATTTGTACTGGACTAGGAGATGTTTTTGGATATTTTGGCAAGATATGACCCCTTGTACCTCAGGGAATTATTTGAGAATTTTCTGAGGCATAGAAATATATGTTGCTTCACAAAGGGTCAATTCTGTTCAGAAGGTAAATGGAATATTCTGGACAAAATTTTGTACTGGCCAATGAAATGTTTTTGAAGATTGTGGGAGTAGATGATCTCAAGGAGATGTGGGATTAATTTGGAATTTTCTGATCAACAGAATTATAGGTTGCTTCACAACCCATAGTGAGCATGAGCATATCCAAAGGGAGGAATGAATTATTTTGGGAGAATAGAAATTAGGGTTTTGATCAGAGGGTATAAGACAAGATTTTGGCAAGATATTGAGGGTGTTGGATCTCTTAAAGAGAAATCCAAGGAATGCTCAAGTCCAAAGTCAAATGATTTGGGTCCAAAAACCAACAAATGGCAAATAAAACCAGGGAAATTTTGAAAAGAAAAAGTTGCCAAAATTAGGGTGTCACACCGGGTCTCTAAGTAATAGTGGGCTGGTGCTTGTATGTTAGAACTTTGATAGGAGTAAGTGGTAGCCCCCAAGGGCCGGCTCATCATTATGTGATGGGTCAGGTCTTTAAGGTAGAATGAATATGCATTAGCCCCCAAGTGTCATGTTGCATGCTTGCAGTGACATGGGACTTGCATACAGTAGGGAGGATTTGAATAATGTAGCTCCCAAGCGTTGGGTCGTGTGCCTGCAGCGACTCGGGGCTTTAAAATGATGACCATCCTTAGTAGAATAAAATCAATTCCAATGTAGCCCCCAAGTATCGGGTCATACGCCTGCGGCGACTCGGGACTTAAACTAATTGATAACTTGTGATGTGGAAAGAACAAATATCCTGTAGCCCCCAAGTACCGGGTCAGCCACCTGCGGCGACTTCGGACATCCAATATTGTATGTAACTTGAAATATTTCTGCTGGATATGTTGAATCAAGCCGAGTCTGAAGTGACCGGGTTGAGGAAGCAGGTGCGGACAGAGAAGGAGTTGTGTGAAAAAGCTGAAAAGCTATCCACGGACTTCGAACACTACTAGGGAAAACCCTAGCAGTAGCGCGGGTTAAAGGCCTATCAGTAGCGCGGGTCCCCGCACTACTGATACGACGCTACAGCTAACTTTTAGCAGTAGCGTGTTTTCTGACCCGTGCTGTTGCTACTCAAAGATAGCAGTAGCGTGTGGCCGAACACACGCTACTGCTAAAAGCTGCAGCGCGTCTATTTATCATGCGCTGCTGCTAAGGCCGCGCTGCTGCTACGCACATACCCCGCGCTACTGTTATTATTTCCTTTTTTTCTACATATTATTTTCTGTTTTTTTTTCCTACGTATTTTATCCATATTTATACAGGTTTTATACAATAGTCTCTATCATATGATACACACAATAGTCTCATCATATTATACACATACAAATCTCATCATATCATACACATAAAATAGTCACATCATATATATCTCATGTCATCATCAACATCATGATCGAACACAAATGATGTCTCTCGTCATCATCTCGAAATAGCGATAGAAGTTGTCACATGTCTCGAATACATGCAACTACATGGTCATCACATGCACATGTTTCATCATCCATCTAAACTATGATATAGAAGAGAAGAGCGATCACTATGAGGAATAGCGGAATTATGTAATAGCTCATGAGGCGGCGGTTCTGATCCCTCTCCCGCGCTAGCGTGAACCTCAAGTAACTAGCTTTCGCTTCCCCTCTGCTATCGAATCCTCTCTGGCTGCCGCCCGGGAACCGGTACACTTGGGCCTGACACTCTGGCCACTCGTCGTACAGTCCTGGAACCTTCCCTATGTACATGGCATAGCACTTCTTCGCCATCGATGATCTATGTACTTGTTAGAGATGCATTCAACGATATATAATATGCAACACATAATATATATACTTGAGCAACATGAAGAGAAAGATTAAGCAAATATAAACAACATATAGTAAACATAATTAACGAAGTTCATCGTAACTAATTAACTAGCGCTACGCAAGTTCAGCAGGACCGTTTACATCACAAAGTTTCAAAGTTGCGTCGAATACATAAAGTTCAAATTCAACGGACACGCCATCATCGTGATTGTCAATCACGGGAACTTCCATTCGTCCATGTCCGGAAGGGTGCACCCTAGCTTCGTAAAAGGCGTGATGTCCATACGCTATAGGCCTATGCGAGCTCGGACGTCAGCCTGCGATATAGGGCCACCGTGGAACATCCCATTCTTTTCGACGACGTCTTTCACGATGATCGTCGCAATGTGCTGCTGGATGCGACATTAGTCATTCCTCAGTTTATAATCTGGTTCGGCTCCTATGGCTTCGGCCCATTTGCGGATATGGGCATCGGATGAAGATGTGATGCCAAGTTGTTGACGATCCCTTCTGAATTCCATCATGTGATGGATGACGTAGAATCCATCGTTCGTACTTGCTGCCGGTTGCTGGACGCAGCAGAACTCAGTTTTATGTAAGAAAGCCGGTGAGTTCCTCCTTTGTTTCTTGATTTGAATGTGGCCACCCCTCATGCCGAAGCCAAGGAGAGCACGATCCAGAACACTCTTAATGTTTGTGTAGTCTTTCTTCACCATGTTTTTGGACGAGTCCAAATAGAGAGCGTCGGAGACTCGTGGGTAAAGAATGATAAGGACGGCGCACCCCTCGCTGCGCAAAATAAATACACCTCAAATTAGCCTCCCTACATTCGAAGGAATGATTGAAATGTACCAAAGGATGTGTTAAAGCGGCTATCCAGGAATGACTTACATGGGATGATAAGGCAGCAAAATCCATTCCTTGTCCTTATTCATTACCATGAAGTCTTCGATGTAGTTAGTCGCAGCTATACGTTCCACATCGCTGATTCCCAGGAAGCCCTCATGCATGTAGTAGGGGTCCGCTACGGCGATTATCAAGATTTGCTCTTTCCTAATGATGTAGCTCATATGTAGCGCAAAAAGGCGAACGAGCGTAAAGTCCAACCGCCTCTGGAGATACATATCGTAGATGTGATCAAACTACAGGAAGAAGATATCCACCGGGCATGTAGCGACATAGCCCTTGCCCATCAGAATGCGAACCGTGTATAGCGGGTATCCTGGATCCTCTGAGGCGAGAAGGCTCTTCTCTGTCAACAGCACATGGTCATGGAGTCTCCTGAGATCCCCATCTATGGCCATGAGACCATCCAGCTGTAGCATCGGCTTGCCCGCGACATGGAGTAACAACGAATCTCTTATCGATACACTGTCTGCGACCCTGTTCACTGGAGGCGGCTGGCTGCTAGATGCAGCTTTGGCGGCAGCAAAGCCTTTCTTCACAGGTCTCTTCCTCTGCTTCTTCTTGGGTTGAGCTACTGAGCCTTCCAGACCCTTCCTGACCCCCGCCCCAAGTGTTGTCGGGCAAGCACTGCACGACCCTCGGGTAGTTGACCCTGGGTTGAGGCGGCATCCGGAGGCGTGTCCTGCGAGGATTGCATGAACAAAGACTTCTTGCACTCAACCTGAGGATGTTCCGGCTCTTGTGCATCATGCATCTCATCTTCACGCTCATAGCCTGAGTCATATGGCGGCTGGCTCATCATTTCTGCGTCGTCATAGCCGGTATTAAGGTACCGGAGAGGGTCATCCTCATCCATGTCATCATTCATATCTTCTTCCATGGGGGCGACGCTTGGACCCCCTTGCTCGCATCGTGCGCTCTCACCCAACACGACATACGGTGGTGGTAATTGCGTGGGTGGGGTGGTGGTCATACCTTGAATCGGTATTGTAGTCATTGGTGTGCTCCCGGCTGCCTCCACATGAAGAAGATTCTTCGGCCACAGCAACGGCCAATTCTTGCATTGGCCCAGCTGCGTCGGGCTCTCGTCGTCCTCTCCCCAGGTTCGTAGTGGTGGAGGCAAATTCTCGTAGGCAGTTTTCACACTTGCCACGGAAACCCTGAAGACGTTATCGGCCATCTGCCGGCCGTGGAACAAGCGCTCCTTGGGCTTTGTTATCGTACCCTTTCCCACATCCACCAACTAACTGTTGATGTGGTACAGTAGGGTGCATGGATTTTCGTCAGCCTGCGAAGACATGTGTGCGGTGTGTCAGACATCCGAAAGGCAACGGGAACGGAAGACTGTAGATATGTTGATGAGGGTGCGACGCGTAATTACCGTGAGAGCGTCGAGCTCAGCCAATGTGGAAGTCCCGCCGAGCATGGCAGATACGGAGGACGGGCTGCTATGAGTGGGTGCAGGAGCAGGTGTGGTTGCGAGAGCAGGCGATGGTGCGATGTTCACCGAGTTGCTTCCGACGAAGCTAGGACAAGGATAATCCGCTGCAGTTTTGCCTGGATTTTGCCTCGTCCAGTCGATAACAGCCGGAATCAAGGTATTAATTGAAGCTACGAAATCAGTTCTGCAGGCAGCTAAAGCTGCACTAACTGCCTACTGGATCATCTCATCTCTTGTCGCTAGAGCGGTCTCAGCTGCATTTTTCTCGACCGCAAGCTTCACCTTCTCGTCGATGTTCACCTGACTAAACTTCCTTCTCTGCCTTTAGGCCTCCGGGTCCTCGTGGTAGTAGAACTTCCACGTGGCCCCATCTCCGGCGCCGTGCACACATCCATACTATAGCCGGTTGTCCAAAGGGAGTCCCTTCAGTATGTTCAAGGCCCGGTTGAGAGGGGTGTCCCACTTGGGCCTCGCCGACGACTGAGACGACGAGTCGCTTTTGGCCGCTAGCTTGTGTTGCTCTTTCTGCGAAAGAAACGTGAACCGTTCACAAATGTTACCACAACATGTAGTCGACTTGATCAGAAGCTAATATAAGGTGGAAAAATAATAATTACCATTAATCTAATCAATTTCCTCGTGGGCGCCCGTGTAATAAACCTTTTTCTCCTTGTCCCACTTGTAGCGGGCCCTGATGAAATCACGCTCCTGCGGGTCGGTGAACTCTGCAAAGGGGTCTGGGATCCCCGCGGCTTCACGTTCCGCATCCTCCTTATCCCATATGGGCCTCTTGCCAATGTAACCATGGCTTCCCAGGCGGTGGGTCCCCGTGTTCTTTTCCTACATCCCCTTGAATTTCTCACACTTACGCTTGGTTTCATCAGTAGCGCAAGTCTCCTTGAATTTTTCAAACTCCTCTTCCGAAAGTGTCGGATTCTCCTCCCAAATCTTGGAGTAGGGTTGTTTTTTTTCAATCACTCATTTCACCCTACCTTTCTAGGCAGCCAACACGTTGCTGAACTTGCCCATGGTGGCGTTGTTTATCTTGACCATGGCAGGATCTTCCCACGGACGTTTTTTGTCATTCCGGCCGGGGAACTGGAATCTGTTGTGCAGCTTCGTTAAGAGGAAGTGCTCCATATTTGGTTTACTCCTTAAGTCTGAGTCGTTGATGCTCGTGGTTTCCCGTACGATGCATCCGACTTGGTTGCCGTAGCATTTGCGAGCTTCCTCCGGCTCTGTTGGCTCGAATTTGCCGGGGTGCATCGCTGTGACCAGCAGTCTTCTGGTGCCGAGCTTGTATGGGCGTCGTGTCCTCAACTTCTTCTTCGCTTCGTTAGCGGCTTCAGCGCCGCTACCATCCGCGCCGGGGTCGCTGCCCACTACAGGAAATATGCTAACTTGCGACCATCAATATTGGTCACTGAATGGTCATTGTTTTCCATTTGTGACCTTTTTGTGACCAAAAATAGTTGGTCAAAAGCTAGCCGTCTTTAATGAAACTTAACGACCTCCTTTGTGATATGGTCATAGAAGGTTACGACCAAAATAAAAGGTTATAGATTCTATGACCAATTGTTTTGGTCACTAGCAGTCTCCCCAGACCACGTCAGATCCAACATGGCAAGCTGACATGGCAAAACTACGACCAAATGAAATGGTCGAAGATCAGAATCAGCCCGGTCAAGTTCAGTGCTTTACTTGGGCCAAGCCCAACAATTCGGTCGGTGCTTTACTTGGGCCAAGCCCAACAATTCGGTCTTCCTATTATTATTTTCCTACGAATTTTGTTCGGCTACATGGGTCAAGCCCAACAATTTAGCCTTTTTATTTTTGGGTTGTGGCCTTCTTGGCTCAAGAGTTTCAGTTTTTCTTTTTCTCATAAGATGGATCCCAATTGTCTGTTTCTAGTAATGGGTCCCAGGGTCAAGTTCTTCATATTTCAATTTGACAATAAATAAGTAACCAATATTTAAATCAGCACTGACAGAAAACACTGCTTGAAATAATAGCCAGAATGGCAATCACAGTATTATAACGCGGATACATTTTTTTGTGGGTAAACGCAGATATATCATACAACACAAATACAGTGGCAATCACAGTATTACAAGCTCTACTGCTCTTGTTGATCTTCTTCAACATGGACCTCCTTCAGTCCTTCTATAGAAGTCACAAACTCTCCTGCTCCTTTCAATCTTCTTTTGCATGGAGCTCCTGTGAGAGGAAATCCACATTGTTAGTACTACTAACAATAAAAGAACAATTAAGAACAAAATACAGAACAAGTATACAAGCAGTTGGGTACATATCACTTTGGAAAGCACAAAATATCATTTGGCTGGACATGAAAATCATACTATTAACCACATTAACACTCTTTTATTGCAGGGTCAACAATGAAATAGAAGCATAATTAACAGCTCTAAATCTATAAGAATCATAATTAATAACCAATAAAAGGTACGTGTAATTGACAGGAAGCACATAACTAGACACTCGTTATTAACATGTAAATTGTTTAGCGCATTTAAGTTGGCACATGACAAAATAAACATTTGGTGAACATGGAATATCCAGGAGTGAAAGATTTAGCATGTAGTGAACATGACATCTTTCACAAACACAAAAACTCTAAAAATAAACAATGCATGCCCTTCCCAGGACCAACATCACATAAAGAACCACCGCCCCCATGAGCATCTCAGTATTACTTACAGCATAGACTCAAACAGAAAGCAACATGTACAACGGCAAGCATGTAAATCGGGACACACACTTGTACGAAATTACACCACATTTAGATAGAACGAATGACCTCAGATTGAGATGATCCCAAACCAAGAATATGAGAATAAACCTATTCCATTACATAGTACTACTATGTAATTGATATGCAAAAGAAGATACATCTCCCATGTTCAGCAATCAGGATCAACCATGAAGTTTCTACTACTCCTACATCAGTAAGCTGATCATTTAAGATGCTAATGTTTACTTGTCAAGTACAGTTATGGTTACTCTTAAGACTTTAGCTAGGCAAATATAAAGATAAGAAGAGACACTTTGCCAACAATATTTTGTGACATCTGTAGAATTCGTACCTCATAAACATGCATGAAATGTCTATCTCAAAGAAGTATACATACTGATCATGTTTAATTAGGCCAGCAGCACAAAACAACCAATTATATTGCCTTAACAGAAGTACTAGCAGAAAAAACCTCTAATAACCAGGTATACAACTCAATGCGTCATAGCAACAGAACTAAGAAGATGATCACAGTGAAGAAGGTAGCCCCAAGAGTTCACCGGAGTTCACCAGAGGTTTGTGGTGCAGAGGCAAGAGCGAAGGAGGTAGTCAAACTGTTGAAGTCAAGGGCCAGCCTAGCCTACTACCATGCATGAGGCCAAAACCAGCCCAGCAGGACCACCATCGTCGGAGCCCTCACCAACGTCCAAGCTTCATCGAGCTCCCTGCAAATTGCATTTAGCATCAAAGCATCAATAGATGGAGTTGCAAAGTGAATATCTTAGGGGAAGCTACACTTGGCATATACACAGGCAGGACAGGGTTTAAATAACCAAGTCATGTTTAAAAGAGTTAACTGAATGAGTACAATTAGCATGTAACCTGTAAAACATATAGCTAGTATCTATCTATCAACACATGTCATCACATAGAAGCCAAATACTATTAACTAATGATTAGTAGACACAGAAATGATTCAGCTATGTAATGATTCCTAGCGAGATTCAGTTTTAGTTGAGCCTAAAATAGTCTGACAGTCCAAGCGCACATGTTTGGCTTAGCGCATATCTATACTCTAGATCACAAATACGTATATGCAAAGGCGCAACAGAACTGGACTTATCTACGTGGTGGCGACAGGGGACGCAACAACAATGCGCACGCGGTGGCAGTTGGGACGCACCTCGATGCCGGCGAAGCCAAAGAGCGCGCAAAAGTCGGCGACGGCGATGGCCATCTCTGGCTTGTGGTTGGCGTCCCGGTACGTGGCCGGGCGCATGGCGTGCAGCAGCTCCGCCAGGCCCTTGTCCGAGTGCGCCTGGATCGACAGCGGATTGACCACCGACAGCACCTGCAGAAAAATCACGCACAGAGGATGCGGGTATGTAACAAAGTCAGCTTCATGAACACGTCATGGTTGAGGAACATAACGGGCAAGCGAGCAGAGCACAGGAAAGGAAGTGGCACCTTGAAGAGGAACGGGAGGTCGCCGGTCCAGCACGCGGCGACGGCGGGGCCGAGGGCCGTGGGGTTGCGCGCGAGCCAGGAGCCGAGGGGCTCGCCGCCGGGGAGCACGGCGGATGGCGCGGCCGGGTGCGTGCCCATCCAGAGCTCCGCGTAGGGGCGGGCCTCGTGGATTTCGGCGGCGGAGTTTGCGGCTGATAGGCGCGCGACGAGGGAGGCGGTGATGTCTACTACACAACTTATTCTTGTAGATTCGTGTTGGGCCTCCAAGCGCAGAGTTTTGTAGGACATTAGCAATTTTCCCTCAAGTGGATGACCTAAGGTTTATCAATCCGTGGGAGGCGTAGGTTGAAGATGGTCTCTCTCAAACAACTCTGCAACCAAATAACAAAGAACCTCTTGTGTCCCCAACACACCCAATACAATGGTAAATTGTATAGGTGCACTAGTTCGGCGAAGAGATCGTGATACAAGTGTAGTATGGATAGTAGATATAGGTTTTTGTAATCTGAAAAATAAACAGCAAGGTAGCAAGTAAGAAAAGTGAGCAAAAACGGTATTGCGATGCTTGAAAACAAGGCCTAGGGTTCATACTTTCACTAGTGCAATCTCGCAACAATGCTAACATAATTGGATCATATAACCATCCCTCAACGTGCGATAAAGAATCACTCCCAAGTTCCTATTAGCGGAGAACATAAGATAGAAATTGTTTGTAGGGTATGAAACCACCTCAAAGTTATCCCTTCCGATCGATCTATTGAGCCATTCCTATAAGTGTCACAAACAGCCCTAGAGTTCGTACTAAAATAACACCATATGATACACATCAACCAACTCTAATGTCACCTAGATACTCCAATGTCACCACAAGTATCCGTGAGTTGATTATATGATACGCATCAAACAACTTCATAATCATAATATTCAATCCGCACAAAGAACTCCAAGGAGCACCCCAAAGTTTCTATCGGAGAAAAGACAATGAAAATGTGCATCAACCCCTATGCATAGAATACCCCAATGTCACCTCGGGAATCCGCGAGTTGAGTGTCAAAACATATATCAAGTGAATCAATATAATACCCCATTGTCACCACGGGTATTCATATGCAAGACATACATCAAGTGTTCTCAAATCTGAATATTCAATCCGACAATAACGAAACCTCAAAGGGAAAAGATTCGATTCATCACAACAAAGATAGAGAGGGAAGAAACACCATATGATCCAACTATATTAACAAAGCTCGCGATACATCAAGATCGTGCCATATCAAGAACACGAGAGAGAGAGAGATCAAACACATAGCTACTAGTACATACCCTCAGCCCCGAGGGTGAACTACTCCCTCCTCGTCATGGAGACCGCCGGGATGATGAAGATGACCTCCGGTGATGCTTTCCCCCCTCCGGTAGGGTGCCGGAAAAGGGCTGTAGATGAGATCATGGAGGTACAGAGGCTTGCGGCGGCGTAAAAACTCATCTTGGTTAACTTTCGGTGGTTTCTGAATATATATATGATTTTTCAGCGTTGGAATCACGCATAGAGGTGCCACAGGGGGCCCACGAGGCACTAGGGCATGCCTGGGGGGCAGGCGCGCCCAGGTGGCTCGTGGGGCCCCTGTGACTCTTCTGCTGCTCCTTCGAAGCTTCCTGGGTCTATTTCCTTACAGAAAAAATCGTCAAAAAGTTTCGCTACATTTGGACTTCATTTGATATGGATTTTCTGGAAAACCAAAAACAAGCAGAAAACAGCAAGTGGCACTGGGCACCAGGTCAATATGTTAGTCCATAAAAATCATATAAAAGCCATATAAAAGTGCACCAAAATCATACAAAACTATAATAAACATGGCATGAATACTTCATAAATTATAGATACGTTGGAGACGTATCAGCATCCCCAAGCTTAATTCCTGCTCGTCCTCGAGTAGGTAAATGATAAAAGAAATAATTTATGAAGTATGAATGCTAGCATAGTGCATAAGTTTGATCAATGATAATTTCAATCACTTTTCCTAGCATCATAACAGCAACTTTTTCTCATAAAACTCATCATGATAAAGTAGCAATCATTCACATGTTATGGTTCAAACAATGCAATCTCTTGAAACTTAACAACATATGTTCTTAGTCACCAAACAATTGCAATTCATCTTAATTTCAACAAAGTCTAAATAAGAGCTCCACATACTCAATTATCATATAGTCTTCTATGATTGCTAGTACTCAAAGCATATTTTTAGAACAAATGGCATCCATCGAACACAAAGAAAGATAGGGGCTTAATGTTTCGCCTCCCAACTTATTTATCATAGAGATAATTGTCAACAATAATGATTCATGATCAAATATATTTGACTGGCCATATGTGCCTGGATCTTTCCCCACCACATGATGCATACCAACTAGAGAATAATTGAGGTTGAAATGCGAATGAATACTTATTGACTCTTGCATAAAGGTAAATACGTAAAAGTAAAAGATAGGCCCTTCGCAGAGGGAAGCAGACGTTGTCATGCGCTTTTTGTTGTTGGATGCACAAGCCCTTAATGCAAAGGAATGTCACATTATATTGCCCCTTGTGATAGCAACTTTTATTATGCAGTCCGTCGCTTTTATTTCTTTACCATCACAAGTTCGTACAGCGCTTATTTTCCCTTACAATAAAAGATCATACATATTTTAGGTGCAATTTTTATTGCTTTTTGCACCGATGACAACTTACTTGAAGGATCTTATTCAATCCATAGGTAGGTATGGTGGACACTCATGGCAAGAAACTGGGTTTAAGGGTTTTTGGATGCACAAGTAGTATCTCTACTTAGTACGAAGTTTTGGCTAGTAAAAGATCCTAAGCAAGCACCACATGTTGGAGGATCCATAACAATATAACTTCTATGCAAATATACCCAAACATAACTCATTACGTTGTCTTCCTTGTCCAACTTCAACTAATTTGCTCAAGTTGGAAAATAATTAATGGGTATTCACAATCATAAAAGATGTCCAAGATAATATATTTATATGTGAAAGTTCTCTTCCTTATACTAATCATTCATGAATTGCTTGTATGACCAATATCGTGATTGTCAAGCTTCAATAGATCTCACTTTATAAACCCAATGTGAAACTACTACTAGACATGATACAAGCATATGAAGCACATATAATTTTAAATTTATGATATTCAATTCTTTCACAATTTACTCATAGGATATAAGTGAAGCACGAGAGTAAATGACAAACTACTCCAAAAAGATATAAGTGAAGATCAAATGAGTAGTTAAGTAAATAGGTAGCTATGTGAGGACTCTCTCTCATTTAAAAATTTCAGATCTTATTATTTTATTCAAACAGCAAGAAAAACAAAATAAAATAACATTCCAAGAATAGCACATATCATGTGAAGAAGCAAAAACTTAGGCTCAACCAAAACTGACCGATAATTGTTGATGAAGAAAGGTGGGATGCCTACCTGGGCATCCCCAAGCTTAGATGCTTGAGACTTCTTGAAATATTAATTTGGGATGCCTTGGGAATCCCCAAGCTTGAGCTCTTGTGTCTCCTTAATTCCTCTCACATCATGGCTTCTCCTAAATCTTAAAAACTTCATCACACAAAACTCAACAAGAACTCGTGAGATAAGTTAGTATAAATCAACTCAAAACTTTAACATTCTATACTGTAGCAAATCATTAAAATTATAATTAAACATTGCATACTAAATGCCTCTGCATATTTAATACTCCTATCCACAAATATAAACATTAAGCAAGCAAACATATGCAAACAATGCAACTATAACAGCAATCTGCCAAAACAGAACAGTCTGTAAAAGGGGAATAAGAATCCATACTTACCTAACTCCAAAAATTCTGAAAAATTACCAAGTAACATAGAACTCATGCATTATTACTTTGTAAAAATTTCAGATTTTTATCATGTTCGTACTATTCAGGAATATTCTGGACATAACAGAAAACTTTCTGTTTTCAAACAGCAACACATAAACTTGCAAACTGAGCATGGTAAAGGCTATAATTGGCATTTTATTGAATTAAAAGATACAAAACATGATTATTGATATCACAAAGCAAATATTAACAGAAGAAAATGATGCTCCAAGCAAAACTCATATTATGTGACGAATAAAAATATAGCTCCAAGTGAGGTTACCGATAATGTTGAAGACGAAAGAGGGAATGCCTTCCGGGGCATCCCCAAGCTTAGACGCTTGAGTCTTCCTTGAGTATTACCTTGGGGAGCCTTGAGCATACCCAAGCTTAGGGTCTTACCACTCCTTATTCTCTTCATATCGATATCTCACCCGAAACTTGAAAACTTCAATCACACAAAACTTAACGGAACTTGTGAGATAGGTTAGTATGATAAAAATAAATCATCCACTTAGGTACTGCCAAGACAAGATTCATAATTGTTCTCACATAATGCCTACTATATTCTATAATTTCCACAATTTATATCTCATAATATAAACTATGGAAACACTAAAACAAGCAAACTATGCACCAAAAACAGAATCTGTCAAAAACAGGACAGCATGTAGTGGGCGATTTAAAAACCATACTTCTGTACCTCCAAAAATTCTGAAAAATTAGGAAAACGTAAAAAATTTGTAACCCAATACTGTGTAAAAATTTCAGAATAGAAATTCCAGCACTGGATGCAAAAGTTTCTATTTTTGCACAGAATCGAATCAACAAGTATCCACACTATCCCAAAGGCTTTACTTGGCACATTATTGAAATAAAACATATAAAACATGATTAATACAGTAGCTTAATCATGTGCACACACGAAAACAGTAGGGGTAAATGTTGGGTTGTCTCCCAACAAGCGCTTTTCTTTAATGCCTTTTAGCTAGGCATGATGATTTCAATGATGCTCACATAAAAGTAAAGAATTGAAAAGTAACGAGAGCATCATGAAGAATATAACTAGCACATTTAAGCCTAACCCACTTACTATGCATAGGGATTTTGTGAGCAAATAGTTTATGGGAGCAAGAATCAACTAGCATAGGAAGGCAAAACAAGCACGACTTCAAAACTTTCAACATAAAGAGAGGACACTTGATGTTGTTGAAATATGTAGAAGCATATATTCCTCTCCCAAAATAATTTTCAGTAGCATCATGAAGAAATTCAACAATATAGCTATCACATAAAGCATTCTTTTCATGATCCACAAGCATAGAATTTTTATTACTCTCCACATAAGCAAATTTCTTCTCATTCATAAAAGTGGGAGTATCATATGAAACTCGAATATTATAAATTGTTTCCACATTAAAAGAGTAATGTTCAGAAAAAGGGTAATCATAATTATGACAAGTTTTATAAATATAATCATCACTTCTTTTTATAACATAAGTATCATCACAATAATCATCATAAGTAAGAGGCATGCAATCATCCTAACAAATTTGATCATTCAAAGTAGGGGGGCTAAAAAGATCATCTTCATTAAGCATAGCATCCCCAAGCTTGGGAAAAACATTAATTGTAGCAAATAAATTCTCAAACATGTCATTCTCATCAAACATAGCATCCCCAAGCTTGTTGGTTTGCATATCATTAGCATTATCACTATTATCATCAATAGTATGAATAGCACCAATAGTACAACAATTATTATCATATTCCTCCAAGTTGGCGCCACAAAGATTTTCAAGATCATAAGAAGTATCATTATCTTCCCAATCATAATCATCACAACAAGTAATAGGCATAACAAAATCATCATCAAGTGTATCATCTTCCACAATTATTTTTGATTCATTCTCATGAGGTTCAAGAATAGTAGGAGCAACATTATTTGGGAGAAATACCTCTTTGCCTCTACTTTTCCTTCTTTTCTTTTTCTTTACCACATTGTGTGTGGGTTTATTTAATTCTTTCGAGCTTCTTATTGAAGAGATTGGTTGGATAGGAAGCTCCTCCTCATTACCTGTTTCATCATGAGAGAAAATAGGAGGGAAAGGGGGAATCTTTACCCTTTCACTAGTATTTATTTCATATTCTATTTGTTTTCCATTTTTCTATAGTTGGCAATATAAGCATTCTCCTTGCAATTTACCATCCTTTAGATTAGTTTCAATGTCATCCGTGAGAATGAATACTTCAAGCCAACTATTTTTATGTGACAATTCCTCACACCCCAAAAATAGATAAAGCTCATTATATAGTTGAAGGGCGGTCAAGTCATTACAATATTTAGCCATGATTTGATCATGAAAAAGTATGCATTGAAAATTAAGGTGACCAACTTTATTGCAAAGTTCACAAGTAATGGGATGAAGAGAGCATAATTTTGTAGCAAATTTGTCTATCACTTGGAGCAAAAAATTGGTTCTATCATGTTTATGCTTCTTACAAAATCTATCATCCCTATAAGGCATGTCTTCACAAACTTTATGCACTCCACAAAAATTGACATGCTTATAAGAAACATTTTTGTCATGACTAGTGCAATCATCATTAGTATTTTGGATATTCATAAAATTCATACTAGCAACATTGCAATCATGCTCATCATTCAAAGATTTTATGCCAAACATTTTATTGAATTCATCTTCTATCAATTGAGCACAATTTTTCGATCCATCATTTTCAAGAAAGACATTATAAAGACGAATAATATGAGGCAACCTCAATTCCATTTTTTCTGTAGTTTTCTTTTATAAACCAAACTAGTGATAAAACAAGAAACTAAAAGATTCAATTGCAAGATCTAAAGATATACCTTCAAGCACTCACCTCCCCGGCAACGGCACCAGAAAAGAGCTTGATGTCTACTACACAACTTATTCTTGTAGACTCGTGTTGGGCCTCCAAGCGCAGAGTTTTGTAGGACAGTAGCAATTTTCCCTCAAGTGGATGACCTAAGGTTTATCAATCCGTGGGATGCGTAGGTTGAAGATGGTCTCTCTCAAACAACCCTGCAACCAAATAACAAAGAGTCTCTTGTGTCCCCAACACACCCAATACAATGGTAAATTGTATAGGTGCACTAGTTCGGCGAAGAGATGGTGATACAAGTGTAGTATGGATAGTAGATATAGGTTTTTGTAATCTGAAAATAAAAAAACAGCAATCTAGCAAGTAAGAAAAGTGAGCAAAAACAGTATTGCAATGCTTGAAAACAAGGCCTAGGGTTCATACTTTCACTAGTGCAATCTCTCAACAATGCTAACATAATTGGATCATATAACCATCCCTCAACGTGCGATAAATAATCACTCCCAGGTTCCTATTAGCAGAGAACATAAGATAGAAATTGTCTGTAAGGTACAAAACCACCTCAAAGTTATCCTTTCCGATCGATCTATTGAGCCATTCCTATAAGTGTCACAAACAGCCCTAGAGTTCGTACTAAAATAACACCATATGATACACATCAACCAACTCTAATGTCACCTAGATACTCCAATGTCACCACAAGTATCCGTGAGTTGCTTATACGATATGCATCAAACAACTTCATAATCATAATATTCAATCCACACAAAGAACTCCAAGGAGCACCCCAAAGTTTCTATCGGAGAAAAGACAATGAAAACGTGCATCAATCCCTATGCATAGATTACCCCAATGTCACCTCGGGAATCCGCGAGTTGAGTGCCAAAACATATATCAAGTGAATCAATATAATACCCCATTGTCACCACGGGTATTCATATGCAAGACATACATCAAGTGTTCTCAAATCTGAATATTCAACCCGACAATAACGAAACCTCAAAGGGAAAAGATTCGATTCATCACAACAAAGATAGAGAGGGAAGAAACACCATATGATCCAACTATATTAACAAAGCTCGCGATACATCAAGATCATGCCATATCAAGAACACGAGAGAGAGAGATCAAACACATAGCTACTAGTACATACCCTCAGCCCCGAGCGTGAACTACTCCCTCCTCGTCGTGGAGACCGCCGGGATGATGAAGATGACCTCCGGTGATGCTTTCCGCCCTCCGGCAAGGTGCCGGAAAAGGGCTGTAGATGAGATAGTGGAGGTACAGAGGCTTGCGGCGGCGTAAAAACTCATCTAGGTTAACTTTCGGGGGTTTTTGAATATATATGATTTTTCAGCGTTGGAATCACGCAAAGAGGTGCCACAGGGGGCCCACGAGGCACCAGGGCATGCCTCGGGGGGGGGTGGGGGGCAGGCGCGCCCAGGTGGCTCGTGGGGCCCCTGTGGCTGTTCTGCTGCTCCTCCGAAGCTTCCTGGGTCTATTTCCTTCCACAAAAAATCGTCAAAAGTTTCGCTGCATTTGGACTTCATTTGATATGGATTTTCTGGAAAACCAAAAACAAGCAGAAAACAGCAACTGGCACTGGGCACTAGGTCAATATGTTAGTCCATAAAAATCATATAAAAGCCATACAAATGTGCATCAAAATCATACAAAGCTATAATAAACATGGCATGAATACTTCATAAATTATAGATACGTTGTAGACGTATCAGGCGGTGCCATGCCGGCCCCACTCGTATTGCTGCACGCCGCAGTGCAGCCGCGGCGGCAGCTCTGGCGAGGGTAGGGCAGGGGAGCATCAGGGCTTGCTGCGCACGCCGGTTCTCGCCGGATCGTGCCGAATTTCTTGGCGATTGGAGGCTGCGTGCGGCGGATCTCGCAGGACACGTGGGACGAGCGAAGCGTGGGGGTCATGTTGGTGTGTTGGGCGCCGTTGATTCCCGCCTGAGGTCGCCGGGATCGGGCGCCGGAGGTGGCGGCGGCAAGGGAGGAGTGGAGCCCTAGGGTTCGCGCAAGAGAGAGGGGTTGGGTGGGGTTCGAGCTTGAGGGAGAGGGGTATGCTGCAGTGGGATGGATGGACGGAAGGATGGACAGATGGATGGATGTATGGATGGACGGATGTTCGTCATGTCAGCGATCCATGCCACAACTGATTCCACCAATCAGAATTAAGCTTATGTAATTTTGTTTTTTCCTTTTGTTTCTCTTATATTTTTTACCCTCTTATTCCGGGTAACATTCAACATATTACTCTCTTACAGTTTGTTACAATTAACCAATATTGTGCACATGTGTGTATCTTGGGATGACAAACAATGTTGATTTGGGGGTTTCATTTTCTTTGCACAAAAAAATCATTTTCTTTTTTCGGAGTGCCAAAAGCGACTTTTTTGTGTGAAGAGCCTACCAAATATTTGTTGCAAAATTGTACAGCTCCATTTTTCAAAAATATTAGACCACATTTTATGTACAATTGACCAAATGGTTGCCACTCAAAAGCTTTCGATCCACCTCTCATCAAATTGACAAAATTTTGCCGATTCAGCAGGAACCGGGTCAAATTTGAACTAGAGGTGCCTCATAGTTTGCTCATGATTTTTTTCAAAAATCATTTTTAGGTATAGAAGTAGTAATTTCATCAAAGATGAACCAAAAAGTTTGGCAAGATTCAACATCTAGCTACGAACGGTCATGCTTGCCATTTTCTTTTCCTTTCTCCTTTTTCCTCAAAAGGACGACTGATGTCTACTACACAACTTATTCTTGTAGACTCGTGTTGGGCCTCTAAGCATAGAGTTTTGTAGGACAGTAGCAATTTTCCCTCAAGTGGATGTCCTAAGGTTTATCAATCCGTGGGAGGCGTAGGTTGAAGATGGTCTCTCTCAAACAACCCTGCAACCAAATAACAAAGAGTCTCTTGTGTCCCCAACACACCCAATACAATGGTAAATTGTATAGGTGCACTAGTTCGGCGAAGAGATGATGATACAAGTGTAGTATGGATAGTAGATATAGGTTTTTGTAGTGCGAACAATAAAAAACAGCAAGGTAGCAAGTAACAAAAGTGAGCATAAACGGTATTGCAATGCTTAGAAACAAGGCCTAGGGTTCATACTTTCACTAGTGCAATCTCTCAACAATGCTAACATAATTGGATCATATAACAATCCCTCAACGTGCGACAAAGAATCACTCCCAAGTTCCTATTAGTGGAGAACATAAGATAGAAATTGTTTGTAGGGTACGAAACCACCTCAAAGTTATCCTTTCCGATCGATCTATTGAGCTATTCCTATAGGTGTCACAAACAGCCCTAGAGTTCGTACTAAAATAACACCATATGATACACATCAACCAACTCTAATGTCACCTAGATACTCCAATGTCACCACAAGTATCCGTGAGTTGATTATATGATATGCATCAAACAACTTCATAATCATAATAGTCAATCCACACAAAGAACTCCAAGGAGCACCCCAAAGTTTCTATCGGAGAAAAGATAATGAAAACGTGCATCAACCCCTATGCATAAATTACCCCAATGTCACCTCGGGAATCCGCGAGTTGAGTGCCAAAACATATATCAAGTGAATCAATATAATACCCCATTGTCACCACGGGTATTCATATGCAAGACATACATCAAGTGTTCTCAAATCTGAAATATTCAATCCGACAATAACGAAACCTCAAAGGGAAAAGATTTGATTCATCACAACGAGGATAGAGAGGGAAGAAACACCATATGATCCAACTATATTAACAAAGCTCGCGATACATCAAGATCGTGCCAAATCAAGAACACGAGAGAGAGAGATAGATCAAACACATAGCTACTGGTACAAACCCTCAGCCCCGAGGGTGAACTACTCCCTCCTCGTCATGGAGACCGCCGAGATGATGAAGATGGCCTCCTGTGATGATTCCCCCCCCCGGCAGGGTGCCGGAAAAGGGCTATAGATTAGATCGTGGAGGTACAGAGGCTTGCGGTGGCGTAAAAACTCATCTAGGTTAACTTTCGGGGGTTTCTGAATATATATGATTTTTCAGTGTTGGAATAACGCAAAGAGGTGCCACAGGGGGCCCCTGAGGTGGCAGGCGCGCCTAGGTGGCTCGTGGGGCCCCTGTGGCTATTCTGGTGCTCCTCCGAAGCTTCCTGGGTCTGTTTCCTTCCAGAAAAAATCGTCAAAAAGTTTTGCTGCATTTGGACTTCATTTGATATGGATTTTCAAGAAAACCAAAAACAAGCAGAAAACAGCAACTGGCACTAGGCACTAGGTCAATATGTTAGTCCATAAAAATCATATAAAAGTCATATAAAAGTGCACCAAAATCATACAAAACTATAATAAACATGGCATAAATACTTCATAAGTTATAGATACGTTGGAGACATATCAGCATCCCCAAGCTTAATTCCTGCTCGTCCTCGAGTTGGTAAATGATAAAAGAAATAATTTACGAAGTGTGAATGCTAGCATAGTGCATAAGTTTGATCAATGATAATTCCAATCACTTTTTCTAGCATCATAACAACAACTTTTTCTCATAAAACTCATCATGATAAAGTAGCAATTAAAAACATAAATTTTGATGTGGAATGCTACCTATCATAATCATCATATAATTTTTTATTTTATTGCATGGACACTTGGACTTGAATGATTCAAAGCAATAGTCTATAATTTGACATGAAGACATAAATACTCAAGCATACTAGCAAGCAACCATGTCTTTCAAAATATCAACGCTAAGGAAAGTTATCCCTAGCCCATTCTGCTCAATCATTGATCCGTTCATGAAACACACTCAATATTAGCTACATCCAATGCACAAGAATGACAATAGTGCTCTCCAATTGGTGCTTTATAAGAGAAGATGGAGACTCAAAATAAAAATAAAAATTGCATAAAAGTAAATAGATAGGCCCTTCGCAGAGGGAAGTAGAGATTTGCAAATGTGCCAGAGCTCAAAGCTTAAATTAGAGAGATAAAAGTATTTTGAGAGGCATGCTTTTCTTGTCAATGAAAACGACCGAGAATTCCCAATATCTTCCATGCTAGACATCATAGGCGGTTCCCAAACAGAAAGTAAAGTTTATTTCCTTTCCACCATTCTTTCACAATCCATGGCTAGCCGTATCCACGGGTGCCCTCCATACCAACACTTTCCAAGGAATTTTGTTGTTATTAATTTTTGATTTCATTGTGGGACTGGGCATCCCTATTACCAACCATTCTCTTGTGCAATGACAAGTGAATAAACACTCATCGTGAGAATAACACACCTAGCATGGAAAATATTGGCCACCCCCTGCCGCTTCATGAGCGGTACGGGCACACAAAACGGAAAAATTATTTTGAACATTAGAGTTGGCACACGCAAATTTACTTGGAACGACATGGAAATACCGCATATAGGTAGATATGGTGGACTCATTTGGCACAACTTGGGTTTAAGGAGTTTGGATGCACAAGCAGTAGTCCCGCTTAGTACAAATGAAGGCTAGCAAATAGATTGAGAAGCAACCAACCAAAAAGCGAAAACGGTCATAAACATGCATTGAACATAACTAACACTGAATAATGCACCATAAGTAGGATATAATTTCATAGCATAACTATTGACTTTATGTGCATGCATAGGGAATCACAAACCTTAACACCAATATTCTTACTAAACCATAATTACTCACTAACATGACTCACATATTATCATCTCCATATCTCAAAACTATTGCAAGGAATCAAACTTATCATATCCAATGATCTATATGAAAGTTTTTATTATATCCCTCTTGAATATTCATCACTTTTGGACCAAATTCATATCTTGTACAAATTACCATTACTATTGTCAACTCTCAAAATAATATGAGTGAAGCATGAGAGTGTATGACAAACTACTCCAAAAGATATAAGTGAAGATCAAATGTGTAGTTAAGTAATTAGGTAGCTATGTGAAGACTCTCTCCAAATAAAGATTTCAGATCTTGATAATTTTATTAAAACAGCAAACAAAATGAAAATAAAAGGACACTCCAAGAATAGCACATATCATGTGAAGAAGTAAAAACTTAGGCTAACCGATAGGTGTTGATGAAGAAAGGTGGGATGCCAACCGGGGCATCCCCAAGCTTAGTTGCTTGAGACTTCTTGGAATGTTATCTTGGGGTGGCTTGGGCATCCCCAAGCTTGAGCTCTCGTGTCTCCATAATTCCTCTCATATCATGGCTTCTCCTAAATCTTTAAAAAAACTTGATCCACACAAAACTCAACAAGAACTCGTGAGATAAGTTATTATAAATCAACTCAAAACCTTAACATTCTCTACTGTAGAAAATCACTAAAATTATAATTAAACATTGCATACTAAATGCCTCTGCATATTTAATACTCCTATCCACAAATAGAAACATTAAACAAGCAAACATATGCAAACAATGCAACCATAACAGCAATCTGCCAAAACAGAATAGTCTGTAAAGGGGGATTTAAAATTCATAATTCTCTAACTCCAAAAATTCTGAAAAATTACCACGTGACAGAGAACTCATACATGCTTACTGTGTAAAAATTTCATATTTTTATCATGTTCTGACTATTCAGGAATATTCTGGACATGACAGAAAACTTTCTGTTTTCAAAAAGCAACACATAAACTTGCAAACTGAGCATGGTAAATGCTATAATTGGCATTTTATTGAATTAAAAGATACAAAACATGATTATTGATAACATCAAGCAAACCTCACTAAAATAAAATGACGCTCCAAGCAAAACACATATCATGTGACGAATAAAAATATAGCTCCAAGTAAGGTTACCGATAATGTTGAAGACGAAAGAGGGGATGCCTTCCGGGTCATCCCCAAGCTTAGTTAAATGGTTCTTCCTTGAATATTAACTTGGGGTGCCTTGGGAATCCCCAAGCTTAGGGTCTTGACACTCCTTATTCTCCTCATATCGATATCTCACCCAAAACATGAAAACTTCAATCACACAAAACTTAACGGAACTTGGTGAGATTGGTTAGTATGATAAAAATAAATCATCCACTTAGGTACTGTCAAGACAAGATTCATAATTGTTCTCACATAATGAATACTGTAGTCTATCATTTCCGCAATTTATATTACTCAATATAAGCTATGGAAACACTAAAACAAGCAAACTATGCACCGAAAACAGAATCTGTCAAAAACAGAACAGCATGTAGTGAACGATTTAAAAACCATACTTATTTATCTCCAAAAATTCTGAAAAAGTAGGAAAACGTAAACAATTTGTAACCCAATTCTCAGTAAAAATTTCAGAAGTTTCTGAAGCTCCAGTACACAATAGAAATTCCAGCACTGGACGCAAAAGTTTCTGTTTTTGCACAGAATCGAATCAACAAGTATCCACACTATCCCAAAGGCTTTACTTGGCACATTATTGAAAGAAAACATATAAAATATGATTAATACAGTAGCTTAATCATGTGGACACTCAAAAACAGTAGGTACAAATGTTGGGTTGTCTCCCAACAAGCGCATTTCTTTAATGCCTTTTTAGTTAGGCATGATGATTTCAATGATGCTAGCATAAAAGTAAAGAATTGAAACACAAAGAGAGCATCATGAAGAATATGACTAGCACATTTAAGCCTAACCCACTTCCTATGCATAGGGATTTTGTGAGCTAATAGTTTATGGGGGCAAGAATCAACTAGCATAGGAAGGCAAAACAAGCATAACTTCGAAACTTTCAACGTATAGAGAGGAAACTTGATATTATTGCAACACCTACAAGCATATGATCCTCTCTCATAATATATCCATCACACAAAGCATTCTTGTCATGATACATAAGCATAGAACTTTTATTACTCTCCACATAAGCAAAAAATTTCTCATTCATAATAGTGGGAGCAAACTCAACAAAATAACTATCATGACATACTTGATTGGCATAATCCAATTGAAAATTAAAGTCATGATGACAGGTTTCATATTTATCATTATTTGTTATAGCATACATGTCATCACAATAATCATCATAGATAGGAGGCATGCAATCATCATAATAAATTTTCTCATCAAAACTTGGGGGACTAAAAATATCATCTTCATCAAACATAGCATCCCCAAGCTTGTGGCTTTGCATATCATTAGCATCATGGATACTCATAGAATTCATACTAACAACATTGCAATCATGCTCATCATTCAAAGATTTTATGCCTAACATTTTATTAAATTCTTCTTCTATCAATTGAGCACAATTTTCCGCTCCATCATTTTCAAGAAAGACATTATAAAGATGAATAATATCAGGCAACCTCAATTCCATTTTTTTTGTAGTTTTCTTTTATAAACCGAATTAGTGATAAAACAAGAAACTAAAAGATTCGATTGCAAGATCTAAATATATACCTTCAAGCACTCACCTCCCCGGCAATGGCGCCAGAAAAGAGCTTGATGTCTACTACACAACTTATTCTTGTAGACTCGTGTTGGGCCTCGAAGCGCAGAGTTTGGTAGGACAGTAGCAATTTTCCCTCAAGTGGATGACCTAAGGTTTATCAATCTGTGGGAGGCGTAGGTTGAATATGGTCTCTCTCAAACAACCCTGCAACCAAATAACAAAGAGTCTCTTGTGTCCCCAACACACCCAATACAATGGTAAATTGTATACTAGTTCGGCGAAGAGATGATGATACAAGTGTAGTATGGATAGTAGATATAGGTTTTTGTAGTGCGAACAATAAAAAACAGCAAGGTAGCAAGTAACAAAAGTGAGCATAAACGGTATTGCAATGCTTAGAAACAAGGCCTAGGGTTCATACTTTCACTAGTGCAATCTCTCAACAATGCTAACATAATTGGATCATATAACAATCCCTCAACGTGCGACAAAGAATCACTCCCAAGTTCCTATTAGCGGAGAACATAAGATAGAAATTGTTTGTAGGGTACGAAACCACCTCAAAGTTATCCTTTCCGATCGATCTATTGAGCTATTCCTATACGTGTCACAAACAGCCCTAGAGTTTGTACTAAAATAACACCATATGATACACATCAACCAACTCTAATGTCACCTAGATACTCCAATGTCACCACAAGTATCCGTGAGTTGATTATCCGATATGCACCAAACAACTTCATAATCATAATATTCAATCCACACAAAGAACTCCAAGGAGCACCCCAAAGTTTCTATCGGAGAAAAGATAATGAAAACGTGCATCAACCCCTATGCATAAATTACCCCAATGTCACCTCGGGAATCCGCGAGTTGAGTGCCAAAACATATATCAAGTGAATCAATATAATACCCCATTGTCACCACGGGTATTCATATGCAAGACATACATCAAGTGTTCTCAAATCTGAAATATTCAATCCGACAATTGTAGGAGATATGCCCTAGAGACAATAATAAATGTTATTGATTATCTCCCTGTTCATAATTATGTTTATGTTCCATGCTATAACTGCAATGATTCTCGAGTCTACAAATAAAACGAGGCTTGGAGGGGAACTCATGTGCACGTGTGGGATAATAAACGGTAAAATATATTCCTAGTCAAGCCTCTAAGACTGGCTCTAGTATTGCATGATGATCCTATTTTCCTGATCATGGGCATGGCTATGCCGGCAATTTTGAGGGCACAATGTTAGAAGAACATTTGTGTTGAATCGACCCGAATTGATGTTATGCTATGAGATTCATTCGTCATAAGTTAATGGTTAATAACACAGAGATGATTAACGTTTGCATGATTCCTTAGACCATGAGAGTATCGAGTTTCTTCATGCTTGCTTCATGAACTTTGGGGTTTGTTAAACGTCATCCGTAAATGGGTGGCTATTACGGCGGCTTACGGGTTCATGGAAAAGTGTGTCAAGTAACTTGATAGCTCAAGATTGGGATTTGCTCCTCCGACGATGGAGAGATATCTCTGGGCCCTCTCGGTGTTACGGTATCCATCATCGTCTGGCCAGACACAGGGTGATTTGATCACAGGGATGCCGGAACACGGGAACGAGAAAAGAGAACAATACCGGTAACGAGGTAACTGGCATAGTGGACAAGTTGTTGATCCACGGGGATGCCTACATGTCTCACCTCGGGTATTTGTAACATATCGCGAAGCAACAGGAATAGCACACGGCAACTGGAGGTTCACTCGAATATTCATTCGTGTGGGTATAGGGATCAATATGGGTGTCCACGGCTCCGATGTTGATCATTGATCGGAAGGGGTTCCGGGTCATGTCTATGCTTCACCGAACCTATAGGGTCACACGCTTAAGGGTCATCTATCTGCTGAATACTAGACAGGGAGTCTGAGAGAAAATCACCGAAAAAGTTTTCGGACACCGGAAAAGTTTCGGACAGCGGAAAAGTTCCGCAGAGAGAACACCGGAACAGTTTCGGTAAAACTGAAAAGTTGTTTCAGGGGATACCATAAAGTCAAATTGGTTTTGGCACATGCCTGATAATTCTTGGAGGGTGCCAGAATCATTCTGGAAACTTTCTGGAATTTTCCGGGATGAAAACCGGAAATGTTCCGGAGCTGCCGAAACCGCTCCAGATGCTTTTCGCGGATGAAAATCACTAAACCGGAATTGTTCCGGATCGCATTGAAAATTATTTTAGTGGGTAATGGAAATGTTCTAAGCCCACATAAATATTGTCAGTTCGACCGGACGCTGAAAAATGTTGTCGTGAATAGTGAAAGTGCTTTTTGGGATATTTATGGAAAAGTCACCTTTTGGGATATTTTCCCAAAAGGTTTCTAGAAGGCTTGGGAGCCAAGAAACCCTACCCCTTGGATTTCCTATAAATAGAGGTGGAGGGGCTGCCTCCACACTCACTCCTTCTCACATACAAGTGCCATGACATTTCTGGCTTCTCTCTCCCTCCCAGCGAAATAGTTTCGTAGAGCCGAAAGGCTGTCTGGGTTCCGGTGGGAACTAGTTCTGGACGGCGAAGCCCTGCCGGATAGATGACACCGTATGTGTGCAACTCTGTAGAGAGATCGTAGTTTCGGTCTTAGTTCGAGAGTGCCTCCCGAAGAGCTGTCCGAGTTACTGTCCGTGTTTCGGGGGTCCTCCCGAAGGGCTGTCCGAGGATCCGTCCGGTGGGACTATCCGAAGGACTGTCCAGAGGTCTCCCGGAGGGCTGTCCGAGGATCCGTCCGGTGGGACTATCCGAGGGACTGTCCAGAGGCCTCTCGAAGGGCTGTCCGAGGATCCGTCCGGTGGGACTATCCGAGGGACTGTCCTGAGGCCTCCCGAAGGGCTGCCCGGAGATCCGTCCGGGGAGCAGGCGAGGGAGTACATCCTCGCGGTTGGGAGGTTGTAAATCCTAGCTGCGGGGATCTGCACCGCCGATCGTCAACGACTCTACTTCCGCTGCGCTACGAGTCGGTAACGAAAAAGATCAAACCTTGTATGCAGTCTCCATAGTGGTCCTGGGCTGGTGAGTAGGTCGGAAATTTTTGTTTCCTACTGCGTTACCCTACAGTGGCATCAAGAGCCGTGCTATGCGTAGATGCAGGTTGCGATCTAGAATACATAGAGATGTATGGGTGTTGCACAATATAATTAGGTAGTAGATGAGTTCTATTACTGAAAATTATTTGTGCGGGTAGCAGATGAAATCTGTTACCCGATGTTCTTGTTGCTTCCCCTGAATTTGCGTAGTCCTGATCTTGACGGCATGGTGGAATCTCACAAAGTTCTGGCAATCCGCGATCCTTTCATGCTGCTCCTGAGTATGCTGATTGACAGATCAACGAAGTGCTAACAGTTCTTTGGGTTCCACCATAGTTAAAGAAAGATGGATGTTTCGCAGACGAAAGGGCAATGCAGATATGATCTGCACGGGGGTCACGCGTATGACGAAGTTTAGTATGGGGCTCGAGATTTTATTATCTCGTGTTTCATACACCCCGCAATGTTAATCTAACGACTTGGATTATCATGCTTGACGATGGACGTTGGTAGCTTCGGTTTGTTTCGAAACCTTAGAAGCCACGAAAAATAAAATTTTGCATGAACCGATTAGAGGCGTCTAACTTGGTTTTGCAGGATGGTTTGCATGTTCATGTGATGTGGTATAGCAGTGCTCATATAAATTTGATTATGTATGAGATGACTATATGATGTAAATTAACATGACCTGCGTGTCATGATTCGGCATGATGGCTGGAGCCATATGATTGCACTTTAAGGACCTGCGTGTCAACCTTATGTAATGCACTTATTTTTATTAGCTATAGAGATAGCAATATTATCTGGTGCATCGACAAGGTGGTGGCAATCTTCGCGAAGGTGAACACCGACGCGAATGCCGGAGACGAAGAAATAAAAGACTTCTCCGTCAGAAAGGGCTGTACCATATCATGCTATTATGAATTGCCTGAGATGTTTATCCCTTATGATGCACCCTTCTTGATTGCGCGGTAGTCGCTTTTTATTAGGGTGATCTCTCACAAAAATATCAAGTAGTTAGTGTTCTCCCAAGTGTAGCACCGTCACGGCACCTAACTTTTCGGGGTGCGCCATGCTAACAAGGGTACGAACGATTAGGGATGTGTGAGGCGGGTGAGGTCAGACCTCGCAGCGAGATCACTTGGTTGTCTTGACGTTCTAGCTTGAAAGTCCTGAGCTCGGAACACGCCCATCGAAAGATGAACAAGAGTCACCTAGAGATGTGATCGGCATGTTGGCCTACCGATTGAAATTCTCGTCATCAGTGATGCTCGCCATCAATGGCGTTGAATTGAAATGTGGATCTTGTATCACTCACAATCAATTATGAGAGATATTGATTTGAATGGGAGCGCACTGTAGAATTAATTCTTTTAATTCTCAGTGCAATTAATTTTGAACACTGTCTAAGTGTGATTTGCATAATAGTTGTAGAATAATGGCTCGCGTTTCCACCTTCCCTATTAAAATTGAATAGCTGTTAAATATCTGGTTAAAACTTTACGGTTGGTAATATAATGTGAGGATTGTCCTCTAGAGTGCCGAGAAGGACTTTGTCCTATCGCATGTTTTCGGTATTCTCTCGCTAATGCTATGGATCATGTGACTCACGTCCTTCGATCCAAAAGCTAGAATTCCTTTTCAGTCAAAGTGCAATATGTTTGCTTCCATGAGACCCGAACTTAGTAAGTTTGGATAGTTATGTGATATTCATGGAATCTGAAAAACATTTTCAGAGACAGACAAAGGCTAAAAGATATGAGATATCCAAAGCAATGTTTGTTTGCAAACTATTAGTAAAGGAGTTTACTATGCATTAGACTGATAAGAGAGGGATCCAGAAGAACGCGTGTCATATGATGATGGTGAATAAAACAACAACTTAAAGAGAAAGGAAGTGTCCGAAGGGTGTTAGTGAAACTTTCACGCCTAGGAAGTCCGGGGCTAATGCCACTCTTAAGTTGAGTGCTTCTTCTGAGAGTACGAGAAATACTGAAAGTTAAACTGTTAGAAGTATAATGGCAGAAAGAAAGAAGACTGGAATATCCAGCTCATGTATGAATGTCATACAAGTTTTTGATGTATAGGAGGCTGGTCAAAGATATAGTTCTTGGGAATTATGATTAAATTGTTAATCACTGATTCTTGGGTATTGTGAGTTAATCACAAAGATACCTGCTCGATTGCATTCTGTTGCAACTCGATGTAAGAACTACTATGGCCTGAAAGACTAGCCAGGAATGAGGTTAAGATACACACATGGAACATAGTAAATGTTACTATGCCTTCCATCGGTGTATTCCCTATGTATTTACTTTCATAATTCATTTTAGAGTTTCACACTCTAGCCCTTTGCATAAGGTATCTTGCAAGAAGGTTGTTCATAAGAGAACTTTTGATGTTCGGTGTTATGAATAACATAAGGGCCATACTTTCATTATGAATGAGACGTATGTTATGAATATTGATAATAATAATACATTACCTCTGGGTTTACTTTCATAATTCATTTTAGAGTTTCATACACTCTAGCCCATTGCACAATGTTTGTTGCAAAAGAGTTGTTCATAAAAACAACAATTGTTGTTCAGTATTATGAATAACATGAAGGGCCATGCTTCCATCCTAGATGGGATGTATGTTATGAATATTGATGGAAATATGAAACATCCATAACACTGACGCTAAATGTCACAAGACTAAAAGAATACCACACAAGTGTGGCACTGCATTTGGTCACATTGGAGAAACCCGCATGGAAAAATCCATTATGATGGATTTTGAAGTCGTTTGATTTTGAATCATCTGACACTTGCAACTTTCCTCTGAAAAGTGAAGTGACTGAAATACCGTTCACAGACCATAAGGAACGAGCATAGAACATATTGGTGATCATACATTATGATGTGTGTAGTCCAATAAATGTTATTGCAAGTAGTGGATTTATCTATCTTCAGAAATGACTCAAGTAGATATATGGATATTTACTTGATAAGACGTGAGTCTGGATCTTTTGAAATCATTCGAAAGGTTTTCAAAATGAAGAAGAAAATATTGTAACAAGAAAATTATGTTTCTACAATTCGATTGCAGAAAGGAATATTTGAGTTACAAGTTAAGCGAATGTCTGATGAGTTGTGAAAGGGGTTTCATAACTTGCACCTCCCGGAACACCACTGCAAGTGGAGAGTCCGTGAAGATGTAATCGAACCATTTATGACATGGTAAGATCAAAGATGACATAAATAGATTTGCCATTATCCCTTTTAAAGTGATGCTTTAGAGACTGCGGCTTTTACACTGAAAAGAGCTCCATCGGGTCTGTTGAAATGACGCCATGGTATGGTACACCAAACCATGTTATATCTTTTCTTAACATTTGGAATATGGGGCTTGTGTAAAAGATTACAAACCTATTCCAAATCAGACAAGTGCTACTTTGTAAGGTTATCCCAAGTCAATGGGTATTCCTCCCTCACAATACCGAGCCAAATAGGTTTGCCACAAAGAATGGTATGCTTTTTGAAGGAAATGGTTCTTTCAAAAAGGGTGAGTGGGAGAACACTGCAACTCGACGAGATAAACAGTATCTTCATCATCAGTTCAAAGGAAAGAAACCTTGGAAGTGATTCCAAGGTTTTCCTACTGCGACTGATACAGAAGTCTCTACAATAAAATGTATGGACTTCGGTCGAACTTGCAGCTGAACCTCGTAGGCAAGGCTCGTGCAAACCTCTCAGGTGCGCAAACGAGATATTGTTGTTGGACAACAGTATACCTACGATACACAAGGAAGCGGTGATGGGCCCTGACTCCGGAATTGGCTAAATGCCAATACAATCCGAGATAGTTTCCATATAAATGTTTCAAGATTAAAATCTTGATACACCTTTCAGAAGGCTTAGAGTCTAACGAATATTTATGGAACTAAAAACTGATACGGATAAAAATGTTTTATCCATAAAGCTCGACTTGTTGAAATAATAAGTTCAAGGAGTTGACTACGATGAGGTTGTTTCACCGTAGCGATGCTTAAAGTCGGTTCGGGTTGAACTAGCAATTAATACATATTTCAATCATGAGATATGAAACATGGATGACGAAAGGATTTCCATCTGATGGAAATGTAACCAAGGACTTGCATGTGTTACAGTCCAAGGTATTTTGTCAGTCCAGAGGATGCTAGTAAGTATGCAAACTTCAGAGTTCCAGCAATGGACAGAAGAGAGCAAAATGGAGTTGGAATCTTCGTGTTTTGATGAAATGGTCAAAAAGGGTTTTGACTTCATCAATGGGTAACGAAGATGCTTGTGATTCAATAAAGTAAGTGGGAGCATAATAATATTTCTAAAAACGTTGTGTGCTTGACACATTGTTAATTAGAAGTAAATTTCTTGACACGAATTAAGGACTTCATTTGAAAATAGTTTTTCGATGAAGTGCTTAGGCTAAATAGCCTCAATATTAGGCATGATGATCTATGGAGATAGATTTACCTAATGGGGCTAAGCTATGAATACATATTGACAAGATGCTAAAACCTTTTAGCATTTAAAACGCCAAGGAGTGATTCTTGCCGATGTCACATGGAAAGAGTTTTTTCAAGACTCAGTGTCCCAAAACACTGATGAGTGAAATACATGATGGAGATTCCACACACTCTTGTGTTTGGATTAATCATGTATTCCATGGTATGTAAAACAACCAGATATGTCCGATACTCCAAAGTTGTTGCGAGTATAGATACCAAAGTGATCAAAGTACTGATCATAGGACAACAGTGAAAGATGTCACTGAGTACTAGAGTAGTACTGATGACATGTTTTCTCGCAAGCAGAGATTATGAAGTGCTCGTTGTAAGTAATTACATCGATACAATCTTCATCAATGCTCCATGCGATTTTCGATTTAAGTTAAGGGATTTGTGTAATACACAATATGGTGGCACGGTAGTTGGAAATTGTTCCAAACAAGATACTGTGGCGAATTCTATAACATAGGCTAAGTATGTTGATGCTTTAGAAGCGACAAAGAAGATGTTGAATCATATAGTTCATTCAAGAACTTAGTATGGTTCCAAGATGGCTTTGGTCAATGGGACACTATTGCAGATAGTTGCTCCATAGCTCAGTCTGAGGAATCAAGGTTTGACCTGTGATTCACATATATACAAAGCCAAGTCCACACAAAATATGAATTTTGTGAAAGCGTGAAAACGCGGGGATATGCATAGTTACACACGGAGCTGAAGTTGTCAGATCCGTTGGACATCAGGCTATACCACAAGCGAAGCATATTTTACACCAGTATGCCATAGGTGTAAAGTGCATTAGCATTGACTAGATTATTGACTCTAGTGCAAGTGGGAGTCTGTAGGAGATATGCCCTAGAGACAATAATAAATGTTATTGATTATCTCCCTGTTCATAATTATGTTTATGTTCCATGCTATAACTGCAATGATTCTCGAGTCTACAAATAAAACGAGGCTTGGAGGGAAACTCATGTGCACGTGTGGGATAATAAACGGTAAAATATATTCCTAGTCAAGCCTCTAAGACTGGCTCAAGTATTGCATGATGATCCTGTTTTCCTGATCATGGGCATGGCTATGCCGGCAATTTTGAGGGCACAATGTTAGAAGAACATTTGTGTTGAATCGACCCGAATTGATGTTATGCTATGAGATTCATTCGTCATAACTTAATGGTTAATAACACAGAGATGGTTAACGTTTGCATGATTCCTTAGACCATGAGAGTATCGAGTTTCATCATGCTTGCTTCATGAACTTTGGGGTTTGTTAAATGTCATCCGTAAATGGGTGGCTATTACGGCGGCTTACGGGTTCATGGAAAAGTGTGTCAAGTAACTTGATAGCTCAAGATTGGGATTTGCTCCTCCGACGATGGAGAGATATCTCTGGGCCCTCTCGGTGTTACGGTATCCATCATCGTCTGGCCAGACACAGGGTGATTTGATCACAGGGATGCCGGAACACGGGAACGAGAAAAGAGAACAATACCGGTAACGAGGTAACTGGCATAGTGGACAAGTTGTTGATCCACGGGGATGCCTACATGTCTCACCTCGGGTATTTGTAACATATCGTGAAGCAACAGGAATAGCACACGGCAACTGGAGGTTCACTCGAATATTCATTCGTGTGGGTATGGGGATCAATATGGGTGTCCACGGCTCCGATGTTGATCATTGATCAGAAGGGGTTCCGGGTCATGTCTATGCTTCACCGAACCTATAGGGTCACACGCTTAAGGGTCATCTATCTGCTGAATACTAGACAGTGAGTCTGAGAGAAAATCACCGAAAAAGTTTTCGGACACCGGAAAAGTTCCGCAGAGAGAACACCGGAACAGTTTCGGTAAAACTGAAAAGTTGTTTCAGGGGATACCATAAAGTCAAATTGGTTTTGGCACATGCCTGATAATTCTTGGAGGGTGCCAGAATCATTCTGGAAACTTTCTGGAATTTTCCGGGATGAAAATCGGAAACGTTCCGGAGCTGCCGAAACCGCTTCAGATGCTTTTCGCAGATGAAAATCACTAAACCGGAATTGTTCCGGATCTCATTGAAAATTATTTTAGTGGGTACTGGAAATGTTCTAAGCCCACATAAATATTTTCAGTTCGACCGGACGCTGAAAAATGTTGTCGTGAATAGTGAAAGTGCTTTTTGGGATATTTATGGAAAAGTCACCTTTTGGGATATTTTCCCAAAAGGTTTCTAGAAGGCTTGGGGGCCAAGAAACCCTAACCCTTGGATTTCCTATAAATAGAGGTGGAGGGGCTGCCTCCACACTCACTCCTTCTCACATACAAGTGCCATGACATTTCTGGCTTCTCTCTCCCTCCCAGCGAAATAGTTTCGTAGAGCCGAAAGGCTGTCTGGGTTCCGGTGGGAACTAGTTCTGGACGGCGAAGCCCTGCCGGATAGATGACACCGTATGTGTGCAACTCTGTAGAGAGATCGTAGTTTCGGTCTTAGTTCGAGAGTGCCTCCCGAAGAGCTGTCCGAGTTACTGTCCGTGTTTCGGGGGTTCTCCCGAAGGGCTGTCCGAGGATCCGTCCGGTGGGACTATCCGAAGGACTGTCCAGAGGTCTCCCGGAGGGCTGTCCGAGGATCCGTCCGGTGGGACTATCCGAGGGACTGTCCAGAGGCCTCCCGAAGGGCTGTCCGAGGATCCGTCCGGTGGGACTATCCGAGGGACTGTCCTGAGGCCTCCCGAAGGGCTCCCCGGAGATCCGTCCGGGGAGCACGCGAGGGAGTACATCCTCGCGGTTGGGAGGTTGTAAATCCTAGCTGCGGGGATCTGCACCGCCGATCGTCAACGACTCTACTTCCGCTGCGCTACGAGTCGGTAACGAAAAAGATCAAACCTTGTATGCAGTCTCCATAGTGGTCCTGGGCTGGTGCGTAGGTCGGAAATTTTTGTTTCCTACTGCGTTACCCTACAACAATAACGAAACCTCAAAGGGAAAAGATTCGATTCATCACAACGAGGATAGAGAGGGAAGAAACACCATATGATCCAACTATATTAACAAAGCTAGCGATACATCAAGACCGTGCCAAATCAAGAACCCGAGAGAGAGAGAGATCAAACACATAGCTACTGGTACAAACCCTCAACCACGAGGGTGAACTACTCCCTCCTCATCATGGAGACCGTCGGGATGATGAAGATGGCCTTCGGTGATGATTCCCCCCTCCGGCAGGGTGCCGAAAAAGGGTTGTAGATTAGATCGTGGAGGTACAGAGGCTTGCGGCGGCGTAAAAACTCATCTAGGTTAACTTTCGGGGGTTTCTGAATATATATGATTTTTCAGCGTTGGAATCACGCAAAGAGGTGCCACAGGGGGCCCATGAGGCACTAGGGCACTCCTGGGGGGGGGGGCAGGCGCGCCCAGGTGGCTCATGGGGCCCCTGTGGCTCTTTTGCTACTCCTCCGAAGCTTCCTGGGTCTGTTTCCTTCCAGAAAAAATCGTCAAAAAGTTTTGCTGCATTTGGACTTCATTTGATATGGATTTTCTGGAAAACCAAAAACAAGCAGAAAACAACAACTGGCACTGGGCACTAGGTCAATATGTTAGTCCATAAAAATCATATAAAAGTGCACCAAAATCATACAAAACTATAATAAACATGGCATGAATACTTCATAAATTATAGATACGTTGGAGACATATCAACGACCATGTATATAACTCAGGCGATATATTAGTGCATAATATATATATTACATCATTTGACCGATAACGGTTAAGTGCGTACACAAAATAGATACATATATACAAATGATGGTTTCTCAGGGTCGACGACGTTTCAGAGTGAGCTTCTTTCCTTTCTTTTTCGTTGTTGAATAATTGAGCCCTTCGTTGTGACTTTTCCTTTTCCATGGAGTACGATCTGTCTTAGGTAATGTAGTCTTGATTCTTCTTTTGACGTATGCTTCATCGTCATCGTCATCTTCCCTCATCGGGTTGCCATACTAGTCGTAGTCTTCCTCGTTGGCGACTCCATCCATTCCGATGATGTTCCTTTTGCCTCTCCTCACGACAACACGGCTGGGATTGCTCGGGTCGGTTATGAAGAAGCATTATGTCACGTGCTTAGCGTGTACCCATGGCTCATTTTTGGCGATGACGTTCACGGTAGCGCTCTTGGCATCGGGTATAGACATGCTAGTGAAATACCGGTTTTGTCTTTCGACGTTCTTAGCCCATCTGACACGGAACATCGTCGCATTGTGCAGTCCAGAGTAGTCAAGCTCCCAGATGTCTTCGACCCTTCTGTAGAATCTTTCAGTTGCGTCGTTGTCGTCGGTCATGCATTCCATCGTCACCCCTGAGTTCTGGAAATCACTTTTTATATCTTTGGCCTCCGTGTAGAACGTGTATCCGTTGATTTCGTATGCCTGATAGGTCGCGAGGTTGGCCGCGGGGCCATGTGCTAAGGCGTATATGAGCAATCCGTCCATAGAGCCCTCTTCTGGGGGATTAGCAAGAACATGCTCTTTGAACCAAGGCAAGAAAGTGGAGTTGTGCTCTCTAATAACTTCGGCGTCCGTCTTGCGTAGCCCCCGGTCACGGTACTTCTTTGCGAAGGTTTCTTTGTGCAGTGTCGCAAAAGGATCTACCACGTCTAGGTGCTGTAGCACTACTAAATTTGCTCTGTCAAAGTCGTTGCGTCTATCTGAGTGGTCCACATGCAGTTCCCTCCGGCCGTTGGTGTCACCTTCTCCTCCGAGCCTCCCAAGGTGCTTGTTAATGGGCAAACCAACAACCTGTTCTCCTCCGTATAGATAATTCTCGCAGAAGAAGATGCACTCTTTGGTCAGATAGCCCTGGACGATGCTTCCATCTGGACGGGACATGTTACGAACGAATCATTTGATGACCCCATTAATCCTCTCGAACGGCATCATGCTGTGCAGGAATGTCGGCCCGAGGTCGATGATGTCGTCCACAATGTGGACACACAGATGCACCATGACGTCAAAGAACACGGGCGGGAAGTACATCTCAAGCTCATTTAGTATGACAACGATCTCTTCCTGTAGCCTTCGAAGCTACTTCACACTGATCGACTTTTGAGAGATAACGTCAAAAAAGTTGCAGAGACCAGTAAGCATGTCACGGACGTGCTTGTCCATTATCCCTCTAAGGGAAACCGGGAGTATCTGCGTCATCATCACATGACAGTCATGAGACTTCATCCCGATGAAACTTTTCTTCTTGGTGTCTAGAAATCTGCTTATCTTCCCACAGTAACTGGAACTAACTTTGATCCCGGTAAGGCACTTAAAGAATTGATCGATCTCCTTCAGACTTAAGGTGAAGCAAGAAGGGGGGCAATATTTCTCTTTCTTCTTGTTGACTTTTTTGTCCCCCGCCTCCGTCACCGTCTCCATTTCCTCCGACGACTTTTTACATGGCATGTGGAGATCTGCCCTGATTTTCAAATCTTCCAAGTCTCTTCTTGCCTTCGGCCCATCCTTGGTCTTCTCCAGCATGTTCATCAGTGTGGCAAGCAAGCTCTTGAGGACATTCTTCGTGATATGCATTTGATCAAGGCAATAAGGCATCTCGAGTTTGGGCCAGTACTCCAAGTCCCAGAAAACAGAACTCGTTTTCCATACCTTCAGCGGCGGCTCCGGCGCTTTTTTCATCTTTCCAGGCGCGGGGCACTCTTCCCAGTTTTTCAACAACTAATAAATTTCGGCGCCGCTCCTCTTACGTGGAGGTCCTCGATCCTCAGCCTCACCATTGAATAGATCTCCACGGTTTCTCCACGGGTCATCCTTCTCGAGCCATCTTCGATGCCCCATGTACACGATTTTCCCAGACCCGCCATCTTTCGTTAGCTGCTGAGATGTTGTATCATCCATGCACCTGGTGCATCCGCACCGTGGCACACCTGGCCTGATACATATCCGTAACCGAGATAGTCGTGCACCATCGTCATCGGCGCAGCTCTCATATCGAAATACTCTCCTTTGCTGGCGTCCCATGTCTTGACTGGTTGTCGGTGTGAAAACCGGCAGACCTCGGGGTAGGGGGTCCCGAGTTGTGGATCTCGGACAGATGGTAACAGGAACAGGGAGACGGTGTTTACCCAGGTTCGGGCCCTCTTGATGGAGGTAAAACCCTACGTCCTGCTCTTGTTTATATTGATAGAGATGTATCAAGTACAGAGTTGATCTACCTCGAGATCGTATGATTTAGTCCTAAGGCTAGGTGAATACGATTGTGCTGAGGTCCCCTCTAGGGGCTAAACCCTTTGGCTTATATACACACCGGGTAGGGTATCTAGGGTTACAAGGTCGGTATCTAGGCATGGAGGCGGCAGGAGGAGTCTTGGAGTACGCGCAAAGTCTTCGGTAGATGCAGTCTTGATCTCTTCTCCTGCGTGTATCTCCCGGAGTCCATCTTGACAAGAATGAGAGCCCACTTGTCCGGCCCAAGGAATATGGGCCGACTAGGTTAGTACCCCCTAGTCTAGGACACCGTGAGTAGCCCCTGAACTGGTCTCCGACGCCGAGGACGACACTCTTGGACTTCGGTTCCGGAGTCTTTGGCTCGGTAGGCAAGTTCCGTGCATGATCTCCCAAGCATAGCTTCAAGCAGTCCTCAAAAAGATTGATAATCCCGCCGAGTGGGCCCAGCTCCGCCACATGTGGCCTCAGCTTTTGATCTTTGGGAACCATGTCTTACGGGGAAGCGGGTCAACTTATGGCGAAACGTCAAAGCGTCGGTCCCCCCCTTTTTATTCACGAGTCAGGCGTGCGGATTTATCACAAACCCCCACTCCTCTTTCCAAGCAAACTGCGCAAGCGCTCCCCTTCCTCCCAAGTCCAACCTTGAGGGTTTCCCATGGCGAGTGACGCAGGTTCTTCGAGGCGCCCTCATGGTCCTGTCAGGGGTGATTGGGGCAGTTGCGCCATCTCGCGCCTCCAACTGGAGCGCCTGGGCAGACAAGGATACCTGCCAGATTCAGATCTGACAGCGACCCACCCGGGTTTAACATGTACACGTAGAGAATTACCCTTCCCCTCAAAAGGATGAATAGGTATGCTTCGTTTCCTTCCTGCTGCGCGGTTAAGGATTTCCAATTCACCCCTTCCTCTGAGGCCTGCTAGAGTTTTATGGGCTGCAGCTCCACCACCTTACCCCCAACTCGATTTTGCACATTGCGGGGTGCGTCACCCTATGCGAGATGCATCTTGGGTGTGAGGCGCACTTCGGACTCTGGGGGAGGTATTTTTGTGTAGTGCCTTGTTCCTCCGCCGAGAGGATTTACGAGGTTGGAGCGGCCGAAGTCTGTCGAATCGAGGGGACAGAATACCCGTCGGGCACACCTCGGGAGGATACCGACGTCTGGCCAACAGAGTGGTTCTATATAGACAACGTCCCCCTCCCAGACCTAGTTTGGCCAGGGCTTCCCCCTTTCTCTTCGGAGCCCCCGAAGAGGCGATATAGCTGGGGGCCACAGGGTATGGCCCAAGAAGATGGTGCCGAGGTGACCGAGCTAGCCACCAAGGTGAAGCAACTGGTAAGGACGGGCCTTACCATAATAGACGTAATGGCCATGGCGATAGACCAAAGAGTCCAACCACTTCGGCTGCGCCCTCACCCGTTATGCGCATACAACGGAATCGAAGACTGCTCTCGATCAATTCGGCAAAGTTTCTTTGACCAAGCGGCCTTCGGCACAGTGATGGTCGGTATTTACCAAGGAACGGCGGAGGACTTTGCCCGACGACAATTCCGGGACGGGCTGTCCTACTACAATCCGGCCGACATAGTGAGTCTTCCCGCGTTATTTCGCCTACCCGAGTTTTTTTTCAATAGCCAATCCATTTGACCGATCTTTTTATTGGTTTCAAGCAGAGATGGAGGCGTCGCGTGGAGGCTCTAAGCAGCCCTGCACCCGAGCTGGAAATGCACCAACGAGCGGAAGATCCCCTCTTTCACGAGGACGAGGATCTGGCCCTTATCTATGAAGGGAGGAAATTTTATATGGAGTGCCTTGACGGTTCGAAGGTGGCCGTCACCCCGGACGCGCCGGGGACGAGGCCAGCTTCATCGGTAACGCCCTCTTCCTCTACTCGAAAGCGAGCCCCTCGTCCCCAAGCTCCTGGTCGCCTGACTTCTCCTCCAAAGGGACGGCGTTTGAAACGTTCGCGCGGAGAGACGGCTCCTCAAGGGAACCGCCCGCAAGAAGCGTAAGAAGCACAGGCCGAGGTCATGGATGCAAGCGAAAGTGCTCCTTCAATTATCAGGTGACTGTGATTACTGTATGTTGTAGAAATGCCATCTCGAGTTCTGACCCCTTTGATCATTCGCAGGCAGTCTTTTCCTTCCTCCATGGCAGCGAGTGCAAGGGCCGAGGGGACGGCGGCTTCAAACAGGGAAGCAGAAGCACGTCCTTCTTCGGGAGTAACTCCTGAAGTTCCCCAGCCCGAGGACTCAGAGACCAGTTCGGCTACTCCTTCCGAGATCCAATGTGCCATGAATTATCGGTGGCGAAAGACCTCCCTGAGGAGTCTAGCCTTCTCGGATCATGTAACACCCCTCTGTAATGAGCAATAGTGATCCATAATGATTATGCTAATTCTCTGTGATTTGCAATGCTTGATCATGTTGGATTAATATCTCATTTCAAATTCCTCCTCCGGATTCAATTCAAATTCAAAGTGAAATTTGAAGTTGTTCAAAAACTCCTGAGAAAAAGTTCATCATTTAGCAAATATTCAATAATAACTGATGTTCAGGAAAACAACATCACCTAAATTCCCTAGATGATTCTATCTTCATGGAAACAGTGCCAACCGCACCATTTTGGCCCCTTTAAATGTAATTCAAAATTCAAATGAATTCAAATGGGCTCCAAACTTTTTGTGGCAGTGCATCAATTTCCCTAGTATTTGTTTCTACCAGTTGCACATTTTTGCAAAGTCATTTGTTGGCAAAAAGAAAATGCAAAAGGTTGCTGGAAAAAGAAACAGAAAAGGAAATTGAAAAAGGCCTAAAGACTACTGTGCAAATGGGCCTAAGTCAAACAGTGCCCGCGGCCCAGCCCACTCTCTCTTTCTCCCTCCTCCCGCTCTCTCTCTGCACGTGTCGACACCGAGTGCGCCCGACGCCGGTGATGCGCATGCGTCGTTCATCCCTGCCACCATCGCCGCCGCGGAGGGGATAAGAGCAACCCCACGCACCCCTTGGCGAACCCTAACCCCCATTCTCCCCTCTTCCTCGCTCGATCTCGAGCTCGCCCGAGACGTCGTCGCCGCCGCCGCTCGATCCTGCAGCTACCGTCCGTCTCCCGCCTCGCCACCGTGCCTGCTCGCTCCGCCGTCGTCTTCCACGTCGTCCGGTGCCCTCCGTTGGAGCCGGGGAGTACCGGATCAAGCGCCATGAGCTCGTCTTCTTCCTCGGGTCGCCGGCGCTTCCTCGCCGATTCCGGCTGCGCTGCAGCTCCTAATTCGTCACCGGGCCATCTTGCGCCTCCCTGGTGAGCTTCTCCTCCTCTCCCCTCTCTTCTCTGCCCTTCCCCGCGCCCGTAGCGGCCGATCTCGCCGAGGCCGTATGCATCGCCACCGTCGAGCTCGTCGCCGTCAATGCCGTCGCCGTCGAGCTCGTCCGAGTACGTAGCCGTGCTCAACGCAGCCGTAGCAGCCCAACGCCGCCGCCCGCAGCTCTTGCCATGCCCCGTATCACCGAAACCGCCGTAGCCCAAACTCCGGCACCGCCCGCGAGCTCGCCGCCGTCAACTCCGGCCGTGCCACCACCGCAGATCGATGCGGCTTGCTCCGCTCGATCGAATGGGCCAAGCCGCGCGTGAAACGGCGGCGCCTCCCATGGCCCTTCGCCGCGTTTGGAGGTCACCGGCGACAAGCCGCCGGTCGCCGCCAAGCTGGCACACCTGGGGCCACCCCCTGGGTCACTGCCAGTGGGCCCCTGGCCCCAGTTGACCGAGTTGACTTGGTCAACTCGGCTGACTGGGCACACAGTGCCACTGACACGCGGGCCCCACACGCTTAATTAGCTAATTAGATAATTTAGTTAATCTGATAATTAGTTTAGCTGTTGACAGATGGGGCCCACCCTCTAATTAACCTAATTAGTTTAATTTAACTCTGTTTAGTTCACTATGTCACTGACTGGTGGGACCCAGCTGTCGGGTTTGACCTGGAACAGCTGGGGTTAACCACTGACGTCATCTTGATGTCATCAGAACATTGTTCTGGATAATGTGAATTTATTAATTAAAATAATTCCAGGATTTTCAGAAATAGGTTTAAATCTTTGAAAATTTGTAGAAATTCAACCGTAGCTCGGAAAGAAAAGTTTTTCAACATGAAAGTTGATCAGAAAAACGAGACGAATCCGAATATGTGGTCAAAATGCTTGACCATCACTCCTAACTATCTGAACATGGAACCTTCCCCTCCGGTTCAGTATACCGATAACTGCCTAAATGCCGGGAAAATATCCCAGATATTTTCCCGCTTTGTCTGTGACATGTAGCATTGCATTAGGTCACCACCAGCGCTGCATATTGCCATGCCATGCATTGTGTTGCATCTGTTTGCTTTTATTTATTGTTTCTTCCCCCTCTTCTTATCCGGTAGACCCCGAGACCGACGCAGCTCCGAAGTCCGACTACACCGTTGACGACCCCTCCTTTGCCACAGAGCTTCCAGGCAAGCAAACCCCCTTGAACATGCCTATATCACCTATTCCTTCTCCCTCTTGCTTGCATTATAATTGCTACAGTTGTTGTTCCGAAATACCTATTCTGATGCATAGCCTATTTTTGTAAACTGTTATTGATACCTTACCTGCTATCCTAAATGCTTAGTGTAGGTTGGTTAGTAAACCATCTGTGGCCCCTCTTCCTTGTCCTAGTTGCCCCGCTTAGTTACCAGTGCCCCGTTCGATGTGTTAGACGGGCTGAGACCAACACATCACCGCACACCCCCTAAGTTGCTCGACTCTGCAGAGTTACCATCGAGTGTCGAGGGTGATACCTCTTAGCTCACTCCTGATGTTGCCTCTGTAGTACAGCTAGTCGGTTGTGGGTTACTGAGGGTGATTCCTCTTTCACCACCTCCGATGAAGCTTCTGTCGTGCAACCCCGCAAGTGTGAATACCATCGAGGGTGATTCCTCCGGGTTCACCTTGACGGGTACATCGAGTGGGAATCCAACGAGGATGATTCCTCGGATTCCTTCTTGATGTGTTGGACACACGGTTACCATACATTTATTTTAGTCGTTGATTAAAGCCGGGTCAGCCCCGAGGGGTACCCGCGAGAGATGTGGAGTCGGGTTGACCATGAGGGTACCCGTGTGATGATTACATGGCACGGTCAGGCATTCCTGGCCCTTGATGTAAGTCCACGAGACGGGGCGATGGGGTCACATGATCGTGAGTCTCTGCTCGTTTCTGCGAGCTCCCAACCCACTAATGGTTAGGATATGTAATCTGAGTAGGCCTCTGGCCTTATCGCACTAACCACCACGCGGGAATAGTATGGGCACTTGGCGTCGTATGTATCAATCGAAATTCTTCAGACGTCAGCGATTGAGCGGCGCGCGCCGGGTTGGACTGGGAACGCCCGCGCTTGTATTAAGGGGGCTAGGTCTGCTCCCGGCCGCGCACGCAACGCGCAGGAGTGCAAAGGGCGATGGGCCCAAGACCCCTGAGCACTTAGGTTGTAGACCGGCATGCTGGCCTCTCTGTTGAACCTAGGTAGGGCTACGGCGTGTCGATCGACCGAGGCCGGGCATGGACCAAGCAAGTGTGTCCGGCCAGAGTTTATCGATCGTGTTGGGTAAGTTGGTGCACCCCTGCAGGGAAGTATATTTATTCGAATAGCCGTGTCCACGGTAACAGGACGCTCGGAAAGTATCCCGATCTACTACAACTAGAACTGGGATAATAAGTGGCTCCGGGATCGCTTTCTCGCAGGGAGTCGAGGAAGGATCTCTGGGCGTTGTTACTACTTGTTGCTACTACTATATTTATGTACTAAACTACACTCTTCTTATGCTGCAAGACGCTGAAGATGCTAGTCTTCGATAGGCTAGGCCTTCCCTTCTATTCTGGCATTTCTACAGTCTAGTCCACTGATACAGCACTTCCTTGATACCGATGCATAAGTAGAATATATCTGATGTAAGTCTTGCGAGTACTTTGGATGAGTACTCACGGTTGCTTTGCTTCCCCTTTCCCCATATACGATTGCTGCGACCAGAGGACGGAGCCCCGGAGCCAGCTGCCCTAGCCGACGACTACTACTACTACCCCTCTGGTGGAGAGTACTACCACGTGGACACCGCCGACGACCAGGAGTAGATAGGAGGCACCCAGGCAGGAGGCATGCGCCATTCGATCCAGTGTTGTTGTTTTGCCCCGCCTTCTTAGGGCATATCTGTTTAACTTTTATGTCTGTACTCAGATATCTGATGCTTCCGCTGATGCTTGTATGATTCAAGCTTATGTATTCGAGCCCTCAAGGCCCCTGGCTTGTAATATAAAGCTTGTATGACTTTTATTTGTGTTTAGAGTTGTGTTGTGATATCTTCAAGTGAGTCCTTAGGCTTGATCGTGTGCACTTGCGAGTATGATTAGTGCATGATTAAGTCGGAGGCATCATAGGTCGGGAGTTCAATGCTCTCAGCTCGATGGACGCATACCTCGGGGCGACCCGCGCGGTATTTGATCAATCATTAGATGTTTTGTCGCAAGGGTTGCTGGTAAGGTCCAACCCGAGCTTATTTTATCTCTGTCTTTGTTTGTCAATACTGCCCACCGTGGTAGTAGCCCCTAAGGCTTGATATGGGCAAGAATGCCCGTAGCGAGGCTTGATTTTAACCTGAAAAAGTTGTTTTTTTAGAGTGCTCGGGCGAGGAATGAGCAGCTATCCGAGGCCCTTTCCCAGACAAAGGGGAGGTTGGAGACTGCCTTGGTCGAGGTGGAGCAGGTGAAAAAGTTCACTCGAGAGGCGCACGGTAAGTGCTTTATCTTGTATATAATAATCTTGGTTATCGAGGTCTCCTAACAGCGTAATCCGATGTAGCAGCGGAAGCCCTAGGTCATCTTGAAAGAGATCTCAAGCAGGCTCGTGAGGATTTGCTTTATACGGAGTCGCAGTGCCAGGCCAATCAACATGTGGTGACCCAAAGGGTGGATGGCGTTAATGCGCTAAGGGCTGAAAACACCCGACAGGCTGACGAGATCTAGAGCTTAAAAGCTCAACTGGCTGCCGCCGAGGCCAAGAATCGTCGAACCGATGAGACAATTTTTGGTAAGTTTTTATTTCAAGAATCATTACTTGAGTTTGGGGGCTTAGCCGAGATGTTTAGCAGGCTAATACGTGCTTTTTTGCCAGCTTCGCTGTCCGGCCGACCCCTTGATGACCGAGGTCCGGTTCCCGAAGACATGGCAACCCGGCTAGCCGAGGTGCATGAAAGTGCACGTAAATCAATGAAGGAAGTTTTCATGGCGTTATGGCCCGAAGTGGAGCACGTCCCCGAAGACATGGTCGTCCTATCTGAACATATGCGGCGATCTCGGTGTCGGATCCAGGCGTGGAAGGTGTCCGCTTGCTGGGAAGGGGCGAGGGAGGCCTGGGCCATGGTCAAGACCCGGTCTTGATAGATGGGTTAGACCACGTGCAATGAAATTATAATGTATGACTCTATGTATTAAAGTACTCTACATCATTATTCAATCCGCCCATCTAAACTCTGTCAACCAGCCATCGGCTTCTACCTCCTCGATCAGTGACCGAGGAGTGTCTGCTTACTACTGACCGAAGTAATCGGAACAGATGCATCAGGAGACGAGGCAATCCGGTTATGTTGTGCGAACGATGAGAGTGAAGCAGAGAGTTATGTTATATTACTTTTTAACGTAAGAAACATGTTCTGAGGAAAATAGTTCTTCCAACAGTTCCTTTCCTCGGGTAGCTGTGTCAAACACCTAAGTCTGAAGACGGGTGACCTCGGAGGTAAAGCCCCTAGTGGGGGTTTGAGAGACCCCCTCCACTTTAGTTTTATGTCATGGCCGACCGATTTGTACATTTTAAGAGTGCTACCTTTCGGCTTTGTCCGTCTAAGGTACTACACCGGATGACCCGGGAGTAACAATCACAGCAGTGCTCCCTTTGCCTCTTAGCTGAATGATCGGGAACGTAAGGGGCAAGCACAGGAGCCGGGCAACCCAGCTTTGCCAAATCTTAAGTCAAATCGATGCATATTATGGCTTGAAAGACAATAGTATGTAAGAGGTGGAATGATGCGTGTTTTGAAAAGAACATGCAGTATTGATTTTGTTCCTCGGGCCCTTCAGGGGATGCCTCCGAAATCTCTTGAGAGAGAAAAAAGAAATAAGATAAAAAGAAAAGTAGGGTGGTGTATGTACAGAGGTGAGTAGTTCTCGGAGTTTCAACCATAGAGACGTCGGAGTAGTGCCACGTTCCAGGGGTTGGGTTCTAGACGCTCGTCCTCTGGGTCTCGAATTCGGTACGCGCCTCCGGTGAGGACCTGGTCAATGATAAATGGCCCATCCCACTTAGGGGAGAGCTTATGCGTCTGCTTCTCCGGATGAAGCCGCATGACGAGGTCTCCTTTGTTGAAGTCCTTTGAGCGGACCTCCCTACTGTGGCAGCGTCAAGCTTGTTGCTGGTAAATGGCAGATCGTGCCCGAGCGACATTGCGTTCCTCTTCTAGGGCGTCCAAGGCATCCTGCCGATCTAACTCGGCCTCCCACTCTTCGTACATGCATATTCGAGGTGCATCGTGTATGATGTCACAGGGGAGTACTGCCTCGGCGCCGTACACCATAAAAAATGGAGTATACCTGGTGGATCTGTTTGGTGTGGTGCGCGGACCCCATAGAATGGAGTCAAGTTCCTCTACCCATTTGCAGTCGGCCTCCTTGAGGGAGCGAACTAGCCTAGGCCTGATTCCACTAAGGATTAGTCTATTGGCGCGTTCTACTTGCCCGTTTGACTGCGGGTGATATACGGATGCGTAGTCGAGCTTGATGCCCATTTTTGTGCACCATGCTTTCACTTCTTTGGCCGTGAAGTTTGTCCCGTTGTCTGTTATGAGACTATGGGGGATACCATAGCCCGAGATGAATTCGAGTACGTGGACTATGATACATCTCCATCGTATCTACTTTTCCAAAAACTTTTGCTCTTGTTTTGACCCCTAATTTGCATGTTTTGAATGGAACTAACCCGGACTAACGTTGTTTTCAGCAGAACTACCATGGTGTTGTTTTTTTGTGCAGAAATAAAAGTTCTTGGAATTGGATGAAACTTTTTGGAGATTTTTTATGGAATAAATAAAAAATACTGGAACCAAGACCCACTGGAGGGGGGGCCACCCAGTGCCCATGAGGCACCAGGACGCGCCACCCCCCCCCCCTCCCAGGTGCGCCCTGGTGGCTCGTGGGGCCCATGTGGCTCCACTGACCCTAATCTCTGGCCTATAAATTCACAATTCCAGAGAAAAAAATGAAGGAGGAAGTTTTAATGCGTTTCACGATACGGAGCCACCGCCACCTCCTGTTCTTCATCGGAAGGCCAGATCTGGAGTCCGTTTGGGGCTCCGGAGAGGGGGATCTTCCGGCATCGTCATCATCAACCATCCTTCATCACCAATTTCATGATGCTCACCGCCGGGAGTGAGTAATTCCTTCGTAGGCTTGCTGGACGGTGATGAGTTGGATGAGATTTATCATGTAATCGAGTTAGTTTTGTTAGGGCTTGATCCCTAGTATCCACTATGTTCTGAGATTGATGTTGCTATGACTTTGCTATGCTTAATGCTTGTCACTAGGGCTTGAGTGCCATGATTCCAGATCTGAACCCTTTATGTTTTCATGAATATATTTGTGTTCTTGATCCTCTTGCAAGTTGTATGCACCTGCTAAGTGTTATGATCCGCATACCCCAAGGTGACAATAATTGGGATTCTTTCCGATGATTGTCGTAGTTCGAGGAGTTCATATATTCACTAAGTGCTAATGCTTTGTTCCTATTCTCTATTAAAAGAAGGCCTTAATATCCCTTAGTTTCCTTATGGACCCCGCTGCCACGGGAGGGTAGGACAAAAGATGTCATGCAAGTTCTTATCGCAAGCACGTATGACTATATACGGAATACATGCCTACATTACATTGATGAATTGGAGCTAGTTCTGTGTCGCCCTAGGTTATGACTGTTACATGATGAATGTTATCCAACATAATCACCGATCCAATGCCTACGAGCTTTTCACATATTGTTCCTGCTAAGTTACTACTATTGCTACTACTGTCACAATTGCTACAAAACTATTGCTGCTACTGTTACTGTTACTATTATTGCTGCTACTATCAAACTATCATACTACTGTGCTACTGATCACTCTGCTACAGATATTTAGTCTCCAGGTGTGGTTGAATTGACAACTCAACTGCTAATACTTGCAAATATTCTTTGGCTCCCCTTGTGTCGAATCAATAAATTTGGGTTGAATACTTTACCCTCGAAAACTGTTGCGATCGCCTATACTTGTGGGTTATCAAGACCTTTTTCTGGCGCCGTTGCCGGGGAGCATAGCTATATTTGTCGAGTCACTTGGGATTTATATCTGTTGATCACTATGAAGAATCTGAAAGACGCTAAGACCAAGATTGTTCCCTCTAAGATGAGGGGAGGTAAGGAACTGCCATCTAGCTCTGCACTTGGTTCACCTTCTGTTTTGAGTAAACTTGCAACACCACCACATGCTATTAATTCTTATATTTCGCAAGTTATTGATGATACTACTTCTTCTATGAATGATACTCATGATGATGCTAGTACTATGCTTGATAATGTTGTGCCACTTGGTGAATTTCTTGCTGAACAAATTGCTAAAGCTAAAGAAACTGAAAATGCTGAAACTCTTGAAAATTGTGATTCACCTATTATGCCTAGCTCTCCTACTAAAGTTGAAACACCTGATGAACAGTGCTTTGATAGGGAGACGGCTAGAGCCATTCTTGCTTCTAATGATAGAAATGAAGTTATAAAATTGCTTGCTGAAATGAAAGAAAAATCTATGATGGAGATAACGAAATATGATCCCAAGTTTGCTACCTCTCCCATATTTGTTACTGATAAGGATTATGAATTTTCTGTCAACCCTGAGTTGATTACTTTGGTTGAATCTGATCCTTTCCATGGCTATGAAACTGAAACCGTTGTGGCACATCTTACTAAATTAAATGATATAGCCACCCTATTTGCTCATGAGGAAAAAATTCGCTATTACTATATTCTTAAGTTATTTCCTTACTCATTAAAGGGTGATGCTAAGGAATGATATAATACTCTTGCTCCTGGTTGTGTGCGTAGTCCCTAGGATATGATTTATTATTTCTCTGAAAAATATGTTACTGCTCATAAGAAACAAGCTGCCTTACAGGAAATATTTAACTTTGTGCAAATTAGAGAAGAGAATCTCCCTCAATCTTGGGGGAGGCTTCTCCAATTACTTAATGCTTTGCTTGATCATCCTCTTAAGAAAAATGAAATACTTGATATCTTCTATAATGGACTAACCGATGCTTCTAGGGATTACCTAGATAGTTGTGCGAGTTGTGTTTTCAGGGAACGGACTATTGAACAAGCTGAGGAACTATTGAATAATATATTAAAGAATGATAATGATTGGACACTTCCTGAATCACCGTCTAAACCCACTCAGAAGAAGAGGGGTATTTTATATCTCAGTCCTGAAGATATGCAAGAAGCAAAGAAATGTATCAAGGAAAAAGGTATTAAAGCTGAAGATGTTAAGAATTTGCCACCTATTGAAGAAATACATGGTCTTGACACACCGCCACAGGTAGTAGAGGTAAATTCTCTTATAAAGTTTGATGAAACTGATATTCCTTATAACAAACCTCCTAGTCAATGCTTGCATGAATTTGACAATTATATTATTAAGCAAGATCACTTAAATGCAAATGTTTTGAAACAATTGAAACAAAATGCCTATATGATTGATCGCTTGAGTGACTTGTTATTTAGAATTGCTAATGATGTTAAGGGTGTAAGCAAACATGCATCTCTGGTTCAAACCCAATTAGAACAAGTTGCTAAATCTCAGAGTGAATTGCTTAATGAAATGAATAACAATATGAATGAACATGCTGTTAGAGTAATGACTAGAGGAGGTAGAATGACTCAGGAGCCACTTAATCCTGAAGGTCACCCAAAAAGAATTGAACAAGACTCTCAAAGAATTAATGTTGATGCACCTAGTCCATCTAAAACGAAAAAGAAAAAGAAAAATGATAGGACTTTGCATACTTCTACTGAACCTGAGGTAGAAAAACCCTTAGAGGGTAGTAATGATGTTTCTATTTCTGATGCTGAGACACAATCTGGTAATGAACATTCACCTGATGATAATAATAATGATGATGCTCATGTGGGTACCCAACCAGATAATGATAAAGAAACTGATAATGACATTGAAATAGAACCTGCTGTTGACCTTGATAATCCACCTTCTAAAAACAAACGTTATGATAAAAGAGACTTTGTTGCTAGAAAACATGGTAAAGAAAGAGAACCATGGGTTCAAAAACCCATGCCCTTTCCTCCTAAACCATCTAAGAAAAAGGATGAGGAAGAATTTGAACGCTTTGCTGAAATGCTTAGGCCAGTCTTCTTGCGTACTCGTTTGACTGATATTTTAAAGATGGCCCCTTATGCTAAATATATGAAAGACATTGTCACAAATAAAAGAAAGATACCTGAAGCTGAAATTTTCACCATGCTTGCAAATTATTCTTTTAAGGATGGAGTACCTAAGAAACTAGGAGATCCAGGAATACTAACTATACCATGCTCCATTAAACGAAATTATGTCAAAACTGCTTTGTGTGATTTAGGAGCCGGTGTTAGTGTTATGCCTTTCTCTTTATATAAAAGACTTGATTTGAATAAACTCACTCCCACTGAAATATCATTAAAAATGGCTGACAAATCAACTGCCATACCTGTCGGTGTTTGTGAGGATGTGCCCGTTGTAGTTGCAAATGTTACTATCTTAACAGACTTTGTTATACTTGATATGCCCGAGGACGACAACATGTCGATTATCCTCGGTAGACCCTTTTTGAATACTGTAGGGGCTGTTATTGATTGCAACAAAAGCAAGGTCACTTTTCATATCAATGGTAATGAACATACGGTGCACTTCCCGAAGAGGCAATTTCAAGTAAATGGTATTCATATTATTGAAAAGACTCCGACAGTTACTATTGGAAGTTTTCAACTCCCTCTTCCTATTGTTAAAAAGAAATATGAACCTCTTATTATTGGGGAGATGCATATCCCCGTTGAGGTAACTTAGTGTTATACGAAAGTTCTTCGGTTTCATGTTACTCGGAAATGGTTTGTTAATAAGACTTGATCAACCTTTTTAATGGATTCTTTTTGAGAGGCATGTGGTCGATGAATTTAGTAAGCACAACCTTCTGTACCCACTTTTTTGTTTTCTATTATTTTTAGTTAAATAAAATAAAATGCCATGATTATCCTGTTTTCTGATTTATCCGTGCAAAAAAATGGCCCAGAAATAAAAGTGCTCAGAATGCAATAAAATTTTGATATGAATTTTTATATAATATTTAAGAATGTTTGGCACTGGAGACATACCAGGGGGGTGCCCTAGGTGCCCACGAGGCACCAGTGCACTCCACCCCCCTTCAGCCCACTTCGTCTCTTACCTCTAGCAAAAATTCCTGGTAGCTCTCTCTCTCGTGTCCTTGCTCACAAACCTAAAATTTTCGATCTCTTTGCTCGGAGCTTCGTTTCCGAAACTGTTTTGAGAGATTGCTACTTGGTATGTGACTCCTCCATGGATCCAATTAATTTTTGCTCTAGTGGATTATTCTTTGCATAATTAGCTACTCCTGGTGCTACTGAAAATGAACTTGCATGTTGAATTCTTTGAGTTCCAAGTAGTTTGAATGCTTGATATAGCCTCTAGACATCCATATGAGTAGTTGCTATCAATCTTGTGAAGTTCTATTGATATCATTTTGTGACCCAAAAATTTTCAGAAATTTGTTATTAGGAAACTGAATATCTTCCGGAGGAGTTCCTCGAGGAGGAGGTCTTCTGAAGCGTCATCAAATGAAAGCTCAGCACGCCAATCATATGAGGAACCGAGGGCAAGTTCGGTGCGAGGTGCCGAAGCAAAATCATGTAGATGGCCGTGCAACGAGTTCATGCTAGGTGCAGGCATCAAGGAAGAATTTCACCAATATATTTACAACACCGAGCTCTCTGCCTACATCGCAGATAAGCCACCACAGCACTACTACCTCACTCATTCATTCACTCAAAACTTTGAATATCATCCACGCACTTCTAGAGTTTTATTTCATCTCTATGACAAATCCTATAGTATGTCTCTAGAAGAATTCTGTGATGCATGCAAAATTCCATATTGGGGTTCGTTCGATGAACCACAAAAATCTGATTATGAGCCATTTCTTACCAGCCTTTGCAACGGTGAGGATAGGGGAGTCACGCAGGCTAGAATAGTTAGCATCCACTTTCCCGCTATTCGGTAGTTTGCACTCTTTAATGGTAAATACATTGTTGGTAAGCAAGACTGCAGTACGCTTTGCGCCCCTGATATGAGTCTTATTCATACGGCTTTGACTGGCAGCAAGTATTATAATCTTGGGGCTATTGTCGCACGTAGGCTGCAGCGTAACACGGGTAATAGTGATTTGTATGGAGGAATTTATGCCTCCCGCGTAGCTGCAAGGTTAGGGGTCTTGCCCAATTCCAATGATCCCCTCTTACCCTACAAATATTTAAATTTCGAAACAATGCGAGAACATAAGTTTTTAAAACGCAATGCACAGGGATATGAATATAACTTAGTTTTTAATTAATCTCGATCTGTGTATGTTGTTTTGCCTGCTCCTGCCCTCTTTGATTTTCAGAACAAACATAGATATTATCTATTGGAGAGCGAGGTGCACGAGTACAAGGCGGTGGTTGAGGCTGCCCGTCTAGCTGAGGAAGCGGCTCAGAACGCCTCTACGAGCTACCACTTTGATTATTACCCAGACTAGGGATGGCGATGACCAAGCTAGGCCAAAAGCCTAAGCTTGGGGGAGTACGTATCGCTCAACGACATTTCATTCATGATTACACATTTCATTCCAGTTGTCGGTGTTCATACTTTTTCATTGTATAATCAATGTTAGTTTTATTTTTCTCGCTTTCTTCTTGTGTGTTTGAAAAACTTTGAGAAAATCCAAAAACATTTCTCGTTTCTTTTTGGTTTTTCTTTCTAGTTTAATTAGTTGTAGTATTAAAAGAAAACCCAAAAATATTTCCCGTTTCTTCTTTTGCTTGATTGGGAGTTCTCCCGTGTAAATAGTTTTTCTCGTTTTTGTTTTTCTTCTTTATTTGCTGTCTTCAGAAAAACTAAAAAACTCCAAAAATATTTTAGTGTGTTTCTCTGAAATTCTTTTCTTTTGTTGAGTCGTTGTAAGGAGAAGACCACGATGAAAACGTTGAGTGGCTCTCATATGCATTGTTGTTGATCTAACGAAGAGCCCATTTTACCTTGCCTTCTCCTTTGAATAAAATGCTTGCAGATTCCAGCTTAGTCCACGGCACACTTGCACTAATTTTATTTTCATATCATTCGGTCGTGCAAGTGAAAGGCAATAATGACGATGATTTGAGGAAGTGATTGTGGCAAGGAAAGGCGGGTATGAACTCAACTTGTTCTTTGTTTTTGTAAATATGTTTGACCCAGTATCCATGATTCGGCATGTTATGATTAAACATGTTTATGATGACAATTAGAGATTATAGTTGTTCATGCCATGCTTAAGTAGATAGGAGTGGATAATGATTTATCTTGAGTGTCAACATGCATTAAAATGATTGTGATGTAGTATGATGATATGGTATCCTCCTCTGAATGTTTCGAGTGGCTTGACTTGGCACATGTTCACGCATGTAGTTGATTCAAAACCAACATAGCCTTCACGATATTTATGTTCATGGTGCTTATATCCTACTCATGCTAGTACTCAATGTTGATTATTCATAATGCATGATTATGACCGTTTTCGCTCTCTAGCTGGTCGCTTCTCAACCTATTTGCTAGCCATCGCCTGTACTAAGCGGGAATACTGCTTGTGCATCAAAACCTTTAAACCAAAGTTATTCCAGATGAGTCCACTATATCTACCTATATGCTGTATTACTCTGTCGTTCTAAGTAAATTTGCATGTGCCACCTCTAAATATTCAAATGAACATTTGTTTTGTGTGCCCGTACCGCTCATGGAGCGACAGGGGGCGGTCAGTATCTTCCATGCTAAGCGGGTTATTCTCATGATGAGTGTTTATTCACTTGTCCTTGCACGAAAGGGGCTGGTAATCAGGATGCCCAGTCCCATTATTAAAATTGCAAAATAATAAAACAAACTCCCCTGGAAAGTTGTTGGTATGGAGGGCACCCGAGGATTCGGCTAGCCATGGCTTGTGATTGTTGGTGGAGGGGGAGTAAACTTTACTTTACCGCTTGGGAACCGCCGCTAATGTGTTTAGCATGGAAGATATTGAAAACTCTCGGTCATGACGTTGACAGGAAAGGCATACCTCCCAAAATTTTATTTATCCCTGATTTAAGCTTCAAGCTCTCGCACCTCTGCAAATCCATGCTTCCCTCTGTGAAGGGCCTATCTATTTACTTTTATGTTATTTTACTTTTATTGTTGAGTCATCACCTTCTCAAACAAGCACCAGACCTGAGAGCACTATTGTCATTCTCATGCATTGTGTATAGTTAATGTTGTGTGCATCATGACTGGATCTCTTCTACCATGAATTACAATGTTTAGTCGTTGCTTGAACTTTGGAGGTGCTCTGCATTTATGTTTTGCGGTCTCAAAAAGGGCTAGCGAGATACCATGTTGTCATATTATATCATGATTGTTTCGACAAAGTGTTGGCATTTGAGATGTCTTATTATTGCTCTCTAGTTGATTATGCCATTGATATGAGTTAATATAATTTCTAAGAGTTATCATTTGCATGGTTAGTTATAATCTTTGCTGAAAACTTGGGTACTATTTAAGCATATATATAGATACAAGAACAAAAGAGTTTGTTAAAGTTTTTCTTTATCACTTTCAGTTTGTCAACTGAATTGCTTGAGGACAAGCAGTGAGTTAAACTTGGGGGAGTTGATACGTCTCCATCGTATCTACTTTTCCAAATACTTTTGCTCTTGTTTTGACCCCTAATTTGCATGATTTGAATGGAACTAACCCGGACTAACGCTGTTTTCAGCAGAACTACCATGGTGTTGTTTTTTTGTGCAGAAATAAAAGTTCTTGGAATTGGATGAAACTTTTTGTAGATTTTTTATGGAATAAATAAAAAATACTGGATCCAAGACCCACTGGAGGGGGGCCACCCAGTGCCCACGAGGCACCAGGGCGCGCCACCCCCCCCCCCAGGAGCGCCCTGGTGGCTCGTGGGGCCCACATGGCTCCGCTGACCCTAATCTCTGGCCTATAAATTCCCAATTCTGGAGAAAAAAATGAAGGAGGAAGTTTTATCGAATTTCACGATACGGAGCCGCCGCCACCTCCTGTTCTTCATCGGGAGGCCAGATCTGGAGTTTGTTTGGGGCTCCGGAGAGGGGGATCTTCCGGCATCATCATCATCAACCATCCTTCATCACCAATTTCATGATGCTCACCGCCGGGAGTGAGTAATTCCTTCATAGGCTTGCTGGACGGTGATGAGTTGGATGAGATTTATCATGTAATCGAGTTAGTTTTGTTAGGGCTTGATCCCTAGTATCCACTATGTTCTGAGATTGATGTTGCTATGACTTTGCTATGCTTAATGCTTGTCACTAGGGCCCGAGTGCCATGATTCCAGATCTGAACCCTTTATGTTTTCATGAATATATTTGTGTTCTTGATCCGATCTTGCAAGTTGTATGCACTTGCTACGTGTTATGATCCGCATACCCCAAGGTGACAATAATTGGGATTCTTTCCGGTGATTTCCGTAGTTTGAGGAGTTCATGTATTCACTAAGTGCTAATGCTTTGTTCCGGTTCTCTATTAAAAGGAGGCCTTAATATCCCTTAGTTTCCTTATGGACCCCGCTGCCACGGGAGGGTAGGACAAAAGATGTCATGCAAGTTCTTATCGCAAGCACGTATGACTATATACGGAATACATGCCTACATTACATTGATGAATTGGAGCTAGTTCTGTGTCGCCCTAGGTTATGACTGCTACATGATGAATGTTATCCAACATAATCACCGATCCAATGCCTACGAGCTTTTCACATATTGTTCCTGCTAAGTTAGTACTGTTGCTACTACTGTCACAATTGCTACAAAACTATTGATGCTACTGTTACTGTTACTATTATTGCTGCTACTATCAAACTATCATACTATTGTGCTACTGATCACTCTGCTGCAGATATTTAGTCTCCAGGTGTGGTTGAATTGACAACTCAACTGCTAATACTTGCAAATATTCTTTGGCTCCCCTTGTGTCGAATCAATAAATTTGGGTTGAATACTCTACCCATGAAAACTGTTGCGATCCCCTATACTTGTGGGTTATCAGACTGCACCGGCCAAAGTTACTTGTTTTGCTTCGATCCACTTAGTAAACTTGTCTACTGATACGTCTCCATCGTATCTACTTTTCCAAACACTTTTGCTCTATTTTTTGAACTCTAATTTGCATGATTTGAATGAAACTAACCCGGACTGACGCTGTTTTTAGCAGAATTACCATGGTATTGTTTTTGTGCAGAAATCAAAGTTCTTGGATTTGGACGAAACTTTTTGGAGAATTTTTATGTAATATATAAAAATTATTGGCACAAGAATCAACAGAAGAGGGGCCACCTGCTGCCCACAAGGCAGCAGGGCGCGACCCCCCTAGGGCACGCCGTCTGACCTAATTCCAACGCTATAAATTCTCTTTTCCCGAGAAAAAAATAAGAGAAGAAGTTTCATCACGTTTTACAATACGGAGCCGCTGCCACCTCCTGTTCTTCATCGGGAGGGCTGATCTGGAGTCCGTTTGGGGCTCCAGAGAGGGGGATTCGACGCCATCGTCATCATCAACCATCCTCCATCACCAATTTCATGATGCTCACCACCGGGCGTGAGTAATTACTTCGTAGGCTTGCTGGATGGTGATGTGTTGGATGAGATTTATCATGTAATCGAGTCAACTTGTTAGGGCTTTGATCCCTAGTATCCACTATGTTCTGAGTTTGATGTTGCTATGACTTTGCTATGCTTAATGCTTGTCACTAGGGCCCGAGTGCCATGATTTTAGATCTGAACCCTTTATGTTTTCATGAATATATTTGTGTTCCTGATCCTATCTTACAAGTTATATGCACCTATTACGTGTCATGATCCGCATACCCCAAGGTGACAATAATTGGGATTCTTTCCGGTGATTGCCGTAGTTTGAGGAGTTCATTTATTCACTAAGTGCTAATGCTTTGTTCCGGTTCTCTATTAAAAGGAGACCTTAGTATCCCTTAGTTTCCTTAAGGACCCCGCTGCCACGGGAGGGTAGGACAAAAGATGCCATTCAAGTTCTTATCGCAAGCACGTTTGACTATATACGGAATACATGCCTACATTACATTGATGAATTGGAGCTATTGTGTATCGCCCTAGGTTGTGACTGTTATATGATGAATATAATCCAACATAATTATCATCACCGATCCAATGCCTACGACTTTCTCATATTAGTTTCTGCTAAGTTACTTTGTTGCTACTGCTTTGCACTTGCTTCAAAACTGCTACTGTTACTATTGTTACTACTGCCACTGTTATCAAAACTATCATATTACTGTGCTACTAAATACTTTGCTGCAGATATTTTATCTCCAGGTGTGGTTGAATTGACAACTCAACTGCTAATACTTGCAAATATTCTTTGGCTCCCCTTGTGTCGAATCAATAAATTTGGGTTGAATACTCTACCCTCGAAAACTGTTGCGATCCCCTATACTTGTGGGTTATCAAGACCTTTTTCTGGCGCCGTTGCCGGGGAGCATAGATCTATTTGTTGAGTCACTTGGGATTTATATCTGTTGCTCACTATGAAGAATCTGAAAGACGCTTAGACCAAGATCGTTCCCTCTAAGACGAGGGGAGGTAAGGAACTGCCAGCTAGCTCTGCACTTGATTCACCTTCTGTTTTAAGTAGGCTTGTGACACCACCACCTGCTATTCATTCTGATATGTCACAAGTTATTGTTGATACTACTTCTGCTATGAATGACACTTATGATGATGCTAGTACTATGCTTGATAATACTGTGCCACTTGGTGAATTTCTTGATGAACAACTTGCTAAAGCTAAAGAAATTGAGAATGCGAAAAACATTTAAACTCTTGAGAATTATGATTCACCTATTAGGCCTAGTTCTCCTACTGGAGTTGAATCACCTGATGAACATGTCTTTGATAGGGAGACGGCTAGAGCCATTCTTGCTTGTAATGATAGAGATGAAGTTATAAAATTGCTTGCTGAAATGAAAGAAAAATCTGTGAGGGAGAGAATGAAATATGATCCTATGTTTGCTACCTCTCCCATATTTGTTACCGATAAGGATTATGAATTCTTTGTCGATCCTGAGTTAATTACTTTGGTTGAATCTGATCCATTTCATGGTTATGAAACTGAAACTGTTGTGGCACATCTTACTAAGTTGAATGATATTGCCACCCTGTTTGCTCATGAGGAAAAAAATCGCTATTACTATATTCTTAAGTTGTTTCCTTTCTCATTAAAGGGTGATGCTAAGAAATGGTTTAATACTCTTGCCCCTGGTTGTGTGCGTATGTCGTGGTGTGACGACCATCTATCGTGCCATGCATCCCCTTGTGGTTTGGTGGGGGAGATCGACGTGCACAAAGAGCATGAACAATGGAGGGCGCAAGGGATTTTACCCAGGTTCGGGCCGCTGAGAAGCGTAAAACCCTACTCCTGCTTTTGGTGTATTAATGGTGTAGGAGCACAGTACAAGGAGCGCTTCTCCCGGCAAGGTGGGAGGAGCAGCTACACGAGACGTGCTTGTGTTTGAAAAGGGGTCGAATCCCTCTAACTGTTGCCTTGGCCCTCCTTTTATAGCTCAAGGGGTTACCACAGTGGCAAAACAGTAATTACATAGCGATTAGATAGCAAACAGTGCTATCATACCTAACTCTGCCAGTTTAGGACAAAGGCATTAAATGCGCCGTTAGGTGTCATGTGGAGAGGTAGTCCCGGCAAGGTTTCTGCACCGCTTGCCCAGCTACCTTGTATTATCCTGACACGCCTCCCGGACGTGTGTCATTAGAAGCAAATCCTGTCCCAGCGTGCTGACACGTGCCCGATAAGCCTTGCCAACCAGCCTGCGCAGTCGACACCTCACCCTCTAGCGAACACCTGTGCGGTGAGGTGGAGCGTTGGAGGGCAAGCAGGAGCTTGCCGGGTCCTCACCTTGCCGGCTTAGCCTTGCCGGCAAGGAATGTCTTCATCTTCGGTACTGGTTGAGTGCTGTGTCTTGAGCTTCTTTCTGGTAGCTTCTGCGACTGGACTCTGAATCTTGGTCTTGACGGTTCCCGGCAAGGCTTGGCCGGCAAGGAGCCTGCTACTGTCTGTGCATAAGTCAGGGTATAAAATACCCATGTTTTATACACCGACAGGAGCCCCCGGGCCTGGGCCATACGCGCGTTCGAAGCATCGTTGGGCTAGGCCCAAACAATGCACAGACACGCGGCAGGAAACTGTCGCTGTAATTTTCGTCATGGTGGTTATCCTGACGCACATCCAATCCACGCATTTAATGCGGGTCGTGGGGACTTGGACTGTTGCGGTTATTTTGCGGTAGTGCGCCTGTAAAAGAACGTGGCCGGAGTAAAACAGTGAAGATCCAGCCTCCCCTCGCGCCTTCCCCATAAAAAGGCAACCGCGAGGAGGAGCCGCCCATTCACCCCTGCTTTCCCCCGCTTCATCTTCTTCCTCACGACAGAACTGCTTCCGCCGCCGCCGCCGCTGCCTCGCATCTCCAATCGGCCAGCTCCTTCCTCCCCAATTCCTAATGGTGCCCAAGAGATCCAACGCGGCGGGGAAGAAGAAACCCGCTAAGCCGCTCGATCCCAAGGCAGAGGAGAAGAAGAAGGCGCTGGAAGAACTAGAGAAGCGGCGGAGGGAAAATGCGATCTTCTCGCCGTGCTCCTTGGATGCCAATGAGCTCATCAGGAGGTACGCATACATGTGGGGGAGAGATACCAAGGACCACAAGGCGCCCGTAGTGCTTCCTGAAAGTGACAAGAATCCATCGGACTCATATCCATTTTTCTGTGCTTATTTCTACTGCAGCTTGGTTCCCCCATTCTCGGATTTCTCCAGCGTCATGATGTTCAGCTACGGATTCAGGTTGCTGGACTTCACTCCAAATGCGATGACTTGTTTGGCGGTCTTCGCCCATCTGTGCGAGAACTTCGTCGGAGTGGCCCCCAATGTGGATCTGTTCCGTCACTTCTTCATCCCTCGGATCGAAGATAAATCACTCTCCGGCAGTGTGGCTTGGATTCCCAGGGCAAAGACGAAGGGTGTGTATCTTGCCGGGCAGCTTCACCTCAAGTAGGACGAGTGGAGGGCCGAGTGGTGCTGGATCCAGGAGAAAGACTTCCCCCAATTTTTGATACCCTGCACAGTGAGGGTCGAGCGCGGCAAGAACTGGAGCAGCACAGGTGCTACCGACGCCAAGCTTCGTCCGGCACTGAACATGATCGCCCGCCTCAAAGCCGCCAATCTGACCATAGAGATGGTTGGTGCCGATTTCCTCCGGCGGCGCATAGCGCCGCTGCAGAAGAGGGGGAGAATCACTTGGGAGTACTAGAACGCCGCCGACATCATGCGACTGTACCCTGGGACCGCCAACAACTTGTCGGTGATGGAACACGCCTGCCTTTGCGAAGCGTTGTTCCGAAAGACCGGCACATTCCATTTGCCAGATAAGATTGTCCCTCTGCATATCAACTCCGCCAAGGATTCCATCCTGGCGGTGATGCCGGACTGCGACGCTCATGGGGTGAAAGCGGATTGGGATCTGCCCACCTTGGAGCATGAGATGGACTGGGCCTCCAACCTGACGAAGAAGGCCTCCCGGAAGGAAACGGATCTCATCCGAGCCACCACCAAGGAGGAACTGGCGTATATCGCCAGCAAAGTCGCGGAGATCGCACGGATTAACGCGGTGGGCGGTTCCGGTACTGTGGCGGCTGAGGATGATGAAGAGGAGCACTCCGAGGAAGAGGTTGCTGAAGGGCAACAAGAAGAGCCTGCCGGGGATGTGTCCGCCGAGGCTGAGGCCCCTAGGATCGAGGTTGTCGGGTCCGAAGCTGCCGGGGATGAGATGGTCGAAGCTGAGGCTGCCGGGGGAGAGGTTGTCGGAACTGGAGCTGCCGGAGAGCCCGAAGAAGAGGAAGGCCCTCGAGCCCCGAAGAGGAGGCGCCGTCTTCGGAGGGCGGTCAGTCAAGAGCCGGTGTGTAGTTCTTCGCCAAGGGCTGGCCCCATGGTGAAGAAGATGACCACGAAGACCGGCCGCCAAGAAGAAATACGCCGGCAATCGACTCGGCGTCCCCGAACTCAGCCCTCATCGCCCCAGCATGAGGTGGTTGAGGAAGTTGAATCCATCCAGCCGACGAGTTCGCCTCCCCCAGCACTCAAAAGGGCCATAGAATCGCCCCCGCCAGTGACGTACGACTTCGACGTCCTCGGCGAGTCTGAGGAGGAGGAGGAGGAGTAAGTAACTTCGCTTATTCCCGTCAAGCCTTGATCCTATTTGACTATCTTTTTAACTTGTTTCCTTTTGCATTGACAGGGATCTAGAACCACTCGTGCATCGGTCTAAGTGGCCCAGGCCTGCAGCAACGCAGGATCCTGTGGCGGGTGCCGGGCAGGGGGGTGCGATGGCCGAAGCCATCATTACCAGCCCCCAGCCGAGCCCCCTGTGCGAGGACGTGGTGCAGGCGCTTCCCACTAGCACCAGTACTGGAGTCCCTATCGCTGAGCCTATCGTGGAGACGGAGGAGGCCCGCCAAGAGGAGGAGCGCCAAGAAGCGGATCCAACTGCGGCTCCCCCATCTATCAATGTTCCGGAGAGCGCTTCCCCGACAAGGGCCTCCACCGACGAGCCTGCCCACACGGGGGCTACCCCGACGAGCAGGGCCGCCGATGACTGCGTGCCGGCAACGCGAGTTGCCGGGGAAGGAGCCCTTCCTCAGCATGCACCAACGGGTAATCCTCTTGCCCTTGTATGCCTCTTCCGGGAAAGATTTCTTTTTGTCTTCTTGAACTTGACTTATGATTTTGGATCCCTATTTTACCTTTGTTCTTGCTTCGATCCACAACTCAAACCTCCCCCGACGAAGGTGAAGTCCTTGTGGAGGTGGCCAATATTGCAAGGGATGCCGTCGATGAAGCCGTCAAGATCGCCGCTGAAGAAGGCCCCGGGCAGGTTGCCAAGGAGACTGGAACTCTCCCCGACGAGTCCGAGAGGCCCACCGGCAGCACGTCCGACCCCGCCAAGATGGATGCGGAGAAGATGCCCGTCAATGTCGACGCGCCGACTCCCGGCAACCAACTAGCGGTGCCAATCTTGCAAGCTCCGTCAAGCAATTTGGCGTTGATCGCTCCTCAGCACGGGTCCGGAGCCCCCAGTTCCTCTGGCACCGTGGGGCCAAGTTTCGATGAAGAGATAGCTCGGATCTTGCTCCCTTTGGTTCAAAGAACCGACAAATCCACCGACGCGGCCGACAACGCCGAAGATTTTGCCTTCATGGAAATCATGGCCGTCGGTTTCAAAGGCGTCCAGGAACGGTACAGCCGAAGGTGGGACAAGGTGCACGAGGAGCGCAAAGCTGGATATTTGATTGACCGGAAGCTGAGAGAGAAGGCGGACGAACTGCGCACATGGTACAGTCAGCAGTCCCGCAATCTTAATGCTGCCACCGAGAGAGTGGCAATCCGCGACGGCAAGCTGACTGAGCGCAAAACGCTGCTCAACGCCAAAGAGAAGGATCTTGCCATGCGGGAACAAGCCCTTGCCACCACTCTTCGTGGCAAGGATGAAGAGATCGAAGCGCTCCTTAAGGAGCGGACCCGAGAGCTGGAGGATGGGCACAAGAAATCCATTGAAACCCAGGCCTTGGAGAACGCCGCCAAGCTCAAGGAGGCCGTCGATAAGGCTGCTGCTGCTGTCTCCGCCAAAGCTGAATTGGAAACCCAGGTGGCCAAACTGGAGGAAGATCTTGTTGGCAGTGGCAAAGAAATCGAGGCTCTCAAGGAGGAAGCGCTGAAGGCAGCCCGCACTCTAGGGGACATGCAAACGCAGCTATCGTCCAAGAACCAGGATCTCGACGCCGCCGCCAAGACGATCGGGGATCTAAAATCCCAGTTGGCCACTATGGTAGCAGCTTCAGAATCCGCCAAGGAGAGGGAGAGGGTCTTGACAGAGAAGCTGGAGAAGGAAGAGGCCTCGAAGAAGGAGGCCGAGAACAACTATGCCCAACTGCATGAGAACCTCTCCCTCTGGAGCGGCAGGCTTGTCAATGCCGCCGAACGCATCAGCTCCCAGATTGCCGTGATGGACATGAAGAGTTCGGGCTTCATTGTCAACGACAAGGAGGCCACCAGCGTCCGCCTGACCAAGTTCTTCGAGGGCCTCATCGACGCCTTGAGGACTTATCACGAGGACAGATCTGCTTCGTTCGCCGATGAATCCCGGAAGTTTGCACACGAAATAGTGTACCGGGTGCTGCTCAAGATCGCTGATCGCAATCCCGGTCTCGATCTCTCCGGGGTCTTCAGGAGGCTGCCGGCAAGCACAAACGTCACTGCCGCCGACAAGATCGCTGCTCCTCTCGCCGACAAGGTCCTTCAAATCCCCAGGGTCCAGGGCGATCGTCGAGATTGAGTTCGCCGTTATATCCATCGCCGTGCTGCCATGTACAAGATACATTTGATCTTTTGTTAGCCCTGCACTATTCCTATAATATAACATGTGTTGCTTGAATGTATGCTCGTTGTTTTCCCTTGTCTTATTTTGCCTTTGTATGATTGTGTTCCCTACGCTCATTGGAAGCTTGCCGGTGCGCACACTTGCCGCGAGCGCTTCAAGGAACGGGTCCTTAGCAGACTGCTGGAAGTGCCTCCGCCGGCAAGGTAACTTGTCGGGTCAGAATGCAGCTGCTAGGCTTGCCGAGCGGACTCGAGGCAAGCTAGAGCACAGACCGATTGCGACAAGGTTCCTCTCGCATGCAGGTTTCTCATACAGAGCACAGAATTGTTCAAGGCAAATTGCGAATGTAACAAGGAAAAGTTTTTAAAGTTTTTCAACTTAGCTTTTCCTTGCGTTGCTTCTCTTGTTGTATGAAATGATCTCTTGAATGTCATTAGAAATGGTATCCATCTCCACCCCCCCTGGGAAACTTGCGCGCGAGGGATCCTTCTGTCCTTTTAAGAAGAAAGAACAGAAAAAGAGTGGGTTGGGAACCTTGACGGTCCAACAGTCGTTCAACACAAACTAAGGTGAAAGTCACAATCATCATGTGTATCACATATAGAATGAATATGTGCAAGGAGTTGCGAAATACTTAGCTTTATTATGCACAGGATCTGCGCCTGGCTTTGTACAAAGGGTTACATGTCTTGCCAACAAAGCTTGTACAAAAGGGGTTGCCGGGAGGCCCGGCAACTGTGCCTTATGGGTAGAACTTGCGAAGATGCTCAATATTCCATGAGTTTTGCACTGGGGTGCCATCTTCGGTCTCCAGACGGACTGCGCCAGGTCTGGTGACTCGTGCTACCCGATAAGGGCCTTCCCACTTCTGCGTCAACTTGTTTGATCCCTTGGCGGACTGAACGCGCCGAAGAACAAGGTCGCCTTCCTCAAGGCTTCGGGCATGCACTTTGCGGCTATGGTAGCGACGCAAGGCTTGCTGGTAGCATGCAGCTCGCACAGCCACCCGAAGACGATCTTCCTCAAGGAGCAATGCGTCGTCTTGCCGCAGCTGCTCTTGCTCTACTTTGTCGTAAGCGAGCACTCGAGGTGACCCGTATATGAGTTCAGTGGGGAGTACCGCTTCTGCACCATAGATTAGGGAGAAGGGTGTTTGGCCGGTAGCTCGATTTGGTGTCATTCTGAGTGACCAAAGAACCGCCGGCAACTCATCAATCCAGTGTCTTCCACACTTGCGCAGCTTGTCAAAGGTTCTCGTCTTGAGGTCACGCAGCACTTCCGCATTCATCCTTTCCGCCTGGCTGTTGCTTCTCGGGTGAGCAACGAACGCAAAACAGATCTTGCTGCCAAGGTCTTGGATATACGGCATGAAGGTGCGGCTGGTGAATTGTGTGCCATTGTCGGTGATGATTTTGTTAGGAACCCCGAAACGGCAAACTAATCCTTTGAAGAACTTTACGGCTAATTGCGCTGTCACCTTCCTCACTGGCTCCACTTCAGGCCACTTTGTGAACTTGTCAATTGCGACATACAAGAACTCAAAGCCCCCGGCAGCACGGGGGAAGGGGCCCAAGATATCGAGCCCCCAGACCGAAAAGGGCCAGGAGAGAGGGATTGTTTAGAGAGCTTGAGCTGGCTGATGTATGTTCTTTGAATGGAACTGGCATGCTTCACAATTGGTTACTAGCTCAGTCGCATCTGGAGTGCAGTGGGCCAATAGAAGCCTTGCCGGAATGCTTTGCCGGCAAGTGCCCTTGATCCTATGTGAGAGCCACATATGCCTCCGTGTATCTCCGCTAACAGCTTTAGTCCATCTTCCCGACAAATACACTTCAATTTCACGCCGTTCGGCCGTTTTCTGTACAGGATGTTATCCACAAACTGATACATACTTGACTGACGGGCTACTTTCTCTGCTTCTTCTTGTTCATTGGGAAGTCCTCCTGTTTGAAGGAATCTAACTATTTGCTGTGCCCATGCCGGAGCCTGCGGCTCGACGACAAGGACTAAAGGCATCTCTTCGGCTGCGGGAGCGCTCGCTTCTGTGGCAAGAACCTGGGGTTCTGCGCTAAGCGGCTGCTCACCGGCAACCGTGTCGTTGTTCCCGGCAGCATCCTTGTTGGCGGCTTCCGGGAGCTCTGCCGGAAAATACTTGCCGGTATTCAACTTTCTTCTCTTACTGGCCTGCGTTGATGGGGTGACTGTCGGTTGATTCAAAGGGAGCACAAAAGTTCCTGGTTCCACGGGAAGCTTTTGAGCGGCACATTTTGACAGGCTGTCAGCGATGCTGTTTCCCGCACAAGGAATTTGTTCTGTTTGTAACCCGTCAAAGTGTTCTTCCAATTTCCTCACTTCTTCCATGTATGCTTCCCTCAACGGGCTCTGCTAATCTTTGTTGACTTGCTTCACAAGAAGCTGCGAGTCACCGCGGACGATCATTTTTTTGATACCAAGGTCCATTGCGATCCTAAGACCGGCAAGGAGTCCTTCGTACTCAGCAGTGTTGTTCGTAGCCTGCTCCCTGGTTAAGTACATTTGAACCACATACTTGAGGTGCTCTCCGGTGGGTGCGGCAAGCAGCACTCCGGCACCGGCGCCTTGCAGCGAGAAGGCACCATCAAAGTACATGATCCATTCCTTTGCCGTTTCCTTGCCGGGGAGAGCTGTTTCTTGAATTTCTTTGTCTTGCGTTGGTGTCCATTCTGCAACGAATTCCGCCAAAGCTCTGCTCTGAATAGTTGAAGTGCTTTCGAACTTGAGTGCAAAGCTTGACAATTCCAACGCCCACTCCACTATCCTGCCAGTTGCCTCTGGATTCCTCAAGATGCGTTGCAATGGAAAGCGGGTGACGACGGTGATTTCGTGCGCTTGGAAGTAGTGACGCAGCTTTCTCGAGGCCATAAGAAGACCGAAAAGCAACGTCTGCACCCCAGAGTATCTCGATCTAGCCCCCTGCAAAAGGGAACTGACAAAATATACTGGTCGTTGCACCAGTTTCTTCTTCGGCACTGTTTGTTGATTATCTCCATTTGTCTGCGCTGTTCCCGACTTGTCGGCACCATCATTTGCCGGAGAAGATTCTGGTTTGTCGTTGGACAGGTTTGCTGCGGTTACTTCCTCGTCATCGGGTTCCCTCTGCGCCACTAATGCGGCACTAGCCACTTGATTCGTTGCCGCTACGTATAGTAGCAACGGCTCTTGTGGTCTTGGCGTAACTAGTGTTGGCACGGAGGAGAGGTATCTTTTCAAGTCCTGCAGCGCGGCCTCCGCTTTCGGAGTGCATTTCATCGGAGCTGCCTTTTTCAAAATCTTGAAGAACGGCAGGGCGCACTCAGCGGATCTTGAAATGAACCTACTCAAAGCAGCAACACAACCGGCAAGATGCCGCACATCCTTGATGCTTTTCGGTGCTCGCATCTGCTCAATCGCTTTGATCTTGTCGGGATTTGCTTCAATTCCTCGTTGAGATACAAAGAACCCGAGAAGCTTGCCGGATGGAACGCCAAACACGCACTTCTCGGGGCTGAGCTTCATGTTGATTTTGTGCAAGTTAGCAAATGTTTCTTCCAAATCTTGAATGAGGGTAGACTTGTCCTTGGTCTTGACCACAATGTCATCCATGTATGCTTCCACATTCCTATGCAGCTGGGGCTCAAAACCAATCTGGACTGCTCTTGCAAATGTTGAACCGGCACTTTTTTACCCGAATGGCATACGCACAAAGCAGTATGTGCCACAGGGAGTAATGAATGCGGTTTTCTCCTCATCCTCCTTGACCATGAATATGATGGTATCCAGAGTAGGCATCAACGAAGGAGAGCAAATCGCAGCCGGAAGTAGAGTCTACAATTTGATCAATGCACGGCAAAGGGAAAGGATCCTTCTGTCATGCTTTGTTAATATCAGTGTAGTCGATACAAAGCCTCCACTTTCCATTTGCTTTGCGCACCACCACTAGATTTGCCAGCCAAGTGGGATGTAGCACTCCTCTGACCAGGCCTGCTGCTTCAAGCTTCTTGATCTCTTCGGCGATAAACTGTTGCCATTCCAACGCTTGCTTCCGAACTTTTTGCTTGACGGGCTGGGCGTGGGGACAGACAGCAAGTCGGTGCTCAATTACCTCCCTGGGAACGCCGGGGATGTCAGATGGTCGCCATCCAAACACATCGACATTCGCCCGCAGGAAGGCAACAAGTGCGCTTTCCTATTTGCTGTCAAGGGTGGCACTGATGGTGAAGGTACCGTCAGTGCCGTCCTCCCTCGCCGGTACCTTCTTGGTTGCCGGTGCAGTGGCTTTGGATTTCTTACCGGCATAGCACTCCGGTAAGTCTTCAACAGGTGCGCAGCACTCCGAAGAGGTGCTCTTCCCGGAATCATTGCTAGAGGTCTTGCTGGAGTTCTTCTTTTCCTTTTTCTTGGTAGGAGTTGGCGCCTCGCCTCTGCTGCAACCGCATCTCTGTACATCTTGTCGACGCAAATGACTGCATCTTTCTTGTCGGAGTTGATGGAAATGACATCCATCGGCCCTGGCATCTTCAACGTGTTGTAAGCATAGTGAGATGCTGCCATAAATATTGCCAAGGCTGGGCGGCCAAGAATTCCATTGTACGGCAAGGGGATCTTGACGACGTCAAAGACAATCTTTTCCGTCCTGTAGTTCAGTTCTCCGCCAAACGCCACCGGCAATGTTATCTTTCCCTTGGGTTGGCTTCTTCCCAGGTTTACTCCTTGAAACGTGCCCGTTTTCTCGAGTTCCTCATCGGGGATTTGTAGCCTCTTGATAACTTCTGGAGAGATCAGGTTCAGACCGGCCCCATCGTCAACTAACATCTTTGTTACCTGGAGGTTGCGAATTGCTGGTGAAACCAACAACAGCAAACACCCGACCGCAGTTATGCGATCGGGGTGATCCTCAGCAATTAAAAAATGATAGGTGTCGGGTGGATGACCCCCGGGTAGGCGACGGAGCCCTGATCCCTTTCGGAAAATCATCGGAGGAAGACAAGTCCCTCAGGCCGGCTTGCCAAGCACGCCGGCTCCCCAGTGCAAGCCGGCTCAGCACGGCAACCCGGCCTGGCCGGCTGGCCCATGCCGGCCGGCCGCGAGGAGACGAAGCCTTAGTGACGAAGCAAGCATGGCTACAGCACTCCTCCCTTTATACTAACAGAACAGGCGAGGCTGCCGCTTTCCTTGCGCCCCCGCCCGAGGCGGGCAGTGTCAGGGAGGCGCGGCCCTGTAGAAACGGCGGCGCCGACCTCCCTCTGACGACGGACAAGACGTGCCACAGTGCCTCGTACCCAGACTGACAAGAGACAAGACCCGCCACAGTGCCCTGCGCCAGGCAGGTGCCGCGCACCAGGCGACCCGGCAGCCCGGCGACCCGGCGTCCCGGCGACCCGGCCACCGAATCCTGGTCAATGACACCAGGGGCCCGTGCCTCTGTAACGTTACCATTGTAACCCTGGGGGTCGGCCTATAAGACCCCCAGGGAGGCCTCCATGCAGAGGGGTCGATCGGTCGGTCAGATCAGTACACATTCTAGTTAGCTCCCTTCAGATCACTCTCTCCTGTGGGATAGTGGCTCTTCACTTGCCTTTAGTGATCCCTCGCTCCACAAAACACACACACTCCCGCCGGAGAGGCAGAATGGTGGCCTAGCCCCTTCTCCCTCCCCCGTCCAAACAGCTCCAGGAGCTACTCTGTAACCTTTGCGCATATCAGCTCATACGGCAGGATTATGGGTGTTACCTCTCCAGAGGGCCCCGAACCTGGGTACGTCTCATGTCTCGCACTTGCTCGTGCCAACCTAGCCTCCGGAGCCCATTGGCGTCCTCTCATAGCCCCACCTCTTTAGCCATCTTATGGCATCTGCCGTGAAATTACCACGACAGTTGGCGCCCACCATGGGGCTACTCGCGGCGCCAGCCGGAGTCAAGTTCCGGACGAGGCCCTTCACCAGCTCCGGCGAGCGCATCGTGCACGGTTTGGTCCGTGCGCCTCGCACGTCCAAACCGGCCGGCTGCAGCGCTGCGCTGGGCGCGGACGTCGCCTGCCCCGCAGGCTGCTTCATCGTCCCCTTCGGCGCGCTGCGCATCTTTGTCGCGCTCGTCCCCGACGTTTTTCCCAGCGAAGTTTGCAATTGCACTGACTCGCCTGTCCCCGTTAGCTGCACCGTCTCCGGCGAGGTCGCTGCTCTCTGCGTTCACGCGGAGGTGCTAACCATCGACACCAGTTCCGGCTCCCCGCGCGCCAAGGAGAAGGCTGCCGCGGCCGCCGCCGCCGCGGTTGCGGCTCCGCCTCGCCGGACTGACCCGCTCCACGATACGATCCGGAGTCTGCAAGCCCCCATCACGCCCGACGCCGACTCGGCGGCCGCAGCGGCTCTGCTCAACGAGGACCGCCAGCATCTGCTGGTCGAGGTCACGGAGCTCGCATCCGCGCGGCGCCGGCTGGAGTCCGCCCAGCGTGAGTACGACAGCGCCCACGGCTTCACTCCGCCCGCCGCCGAGCCCAGCCGGGTCGCAGAGGTGCGGACTCGTGGGGGCGCGCTCGGCCCTGCGCGAGGCGCAGGCCGGCCCGTCTATGACACCCCCGTAAAGAATATGCGCGCGGCGCAGGCGGCTATGGCGGATCTCGAGTTCCTGGAGGGCGAGGAGCTACGGCAGCAGCAGTGCATCCGCGACCTCATCGCCGCGGCGAACGAGCAGCCGGCGCGTTTTGATCCAGCCCAGCCATCTGGCTCCGCTACAGGGAATACCGCAAACCCAGAGAGGGCTCTCCGGGGCGCGCGGCAGACGTCTTCGCACGCCACTAGCGCGAGCCGCTCTGGCCGGCACCGGGCCGGTTGGAGCCGGCACAACCAAGCCACCACCGCCGGAGAGGGCAACGCTGGCGAGACGGCCGGCGACGGCCGGGTTCAGCAGTCGAAGGCCCCTGTGCGGCCAGCTCGGCGGCCCGAGCCGGCCCCGGAAGCTCCTGCTCCCCGCGGTCCCGTCGCCGACCGAATCGGTCCCCGCGGTCCCGTGGCTGACCGACTCGGCCCCCACGAGCCCTACCACAAAAGCGACGCCCGTCACCGCATCGACCGGCTGGCGCGCTCCACGGCCCTGGATTAGGAAAGCTCTGTCGGCCCGGCGTGCTTCGGCCCCCTCATTCGCGAAGAACCCTTCCCCAAAGGCTTCTCGCTGCCCCGCGACTCCCCAAAGTACACCGGCGCCACCAAGCCGGAGGACTGGCTAACCGACTACACCACAGCTGTCGGCATAGCCGGCGGCAACCGGCGTGTGGCTGTCCGTTACGTCCCCCTCATGCTGCTCGGTTCGGCCCGGACGTGGCTTAACAGCCTCCGAGCCGACAGTGTGAACTCCTGGCTGGATTTCGAAGACGCGTTCGTTCGCAACTTCACCAGCACCTACAAGTGACCCGGCAAGCCTCGCCAGCTCTCCATGTGCGTCCAGAAGCCGGGCGAGCCCCTGCGCGACTTCCTCACACGGTGGACGAAGCTTCGCAACTCCTGCGAAGGGGTCCACGAGGTCCAGGGCATCCAGTACTTCATCGACGGATGCCTAGACGGCACTCTGGTCAAGCACCGGCTGGTGTGCGACGAGCCGGAGACCCTGGCAGAGCTCATGGCAGTGGCGGACAAGTACGCTACGGCCAACTCCGCGATGAATGTGAAGATCACGATCGACGCGGACGGCAAGCTTCTCCCGGCCCAGCCGTCTCCCGCCAAGCCGGCTGGCGACAACAGCCAGCGCCGGCAAGACAACAACAACAACGGCAAGCGCCGGAACGACCAGCCGGCGCCCCGCTACGACAACCGGCAAGTCGCCGCCGTGGAGAGGGAGCAGCCGGCCGAGCAAGGCGCCAGCCAGCGCCCGCGCACTGGCAAAGTCGTCTGGCAGCCCAAGTTGACCTTCGAGCAGATGCTCGACGCCCCCTGCAAATACTAGCGCGGCGCGAAGCCATCGATGCACACGCTCCGGCTGTGCAGTTTCACGCAGTGCCTATTGAAGGGCAACCTTCCACCCCTGCCGCCTGGAGCCGGCCCGCAGCTGCCGCCGCTCCCGCCGCCTCCACCGCCACCCGGCGCCCTCGCCGACAACCCTTTCCCGCGCCCGGACACTTCCTACATCGTCTTCACCAGCGAGGGGGAGGACAAGCACGCCAAGCACAAACACGCAGCCAAGGTGAACACCGTCCTCCCTTCGGTTCCCCAGTACATGCACTGGTCCGACCGACCGGTGAGCTGGACCCGGGAGGATCACCCGGCCGTCATGCCCACGCCGGGTGACTACGCCCTCGTGCTTGACCCCACCCTCGTCTCCGAGAAACGCACCTGCCGCTTTTCACGGGTGCTGATCGACGGCGGCAGCAGCATCAACATCCTGTACCACGACACGATGACCAAGCTCGGCATCAAGGCACGACAGCTGGAGCCGACCCGGACGGTGTTCCACGGCATCGTGCCGGGACTCTCCTGCTCCCCGATCGGCCGGATCCGGCTCGACGTCCTGTTCGGCTCCAGTAGCCATTTTCGCCACGAGCCAATCTGGTTCGAGGTGGTCGACCTGGCCAGCCCCTACCACGCGCTGCTGGGCCGGCCCGCGATGGCCAAGTTTATGGCGGTCCCCCACTACGCCTACCTGAAGTTGAAGATGCCGGGTCCCAAGGGACTCATCACCGTCGTTGGCGACTACAAGAAGTCCCTCGAGTGCGCCAAAGCCGGCTTCCAGCTGGCCGAGTCACTGGTCATCGCCGAGGCGAGGCGCCAGCTCGACAGGATCATGGCGCTGGCTAACGCGCAGTCGGCCGTGCCGGCTCCGCCTAAGCCGGCCGACGAAGCCTCCTTCAAGCCGGCCAAGGACACGAAGCGGGTCCCGCTCGACCCGGCCGACCCCAGCTCCAGCAAGTACGTCATCGTGCGTGCCGGCCTCGACAGCAAATAGGAAGGCGAGCTCGTCGATTTCCTCTGTGAGAATCAGGATATCTTTGCATGGTCTCCCAAAGACATACCGGGTGTCCCGAGGGAATTCGCCGAGCACAAACTTCACGTCCGCAAGGACGCCAAGCCTGTCCGGCAGCCGCTACACCATTTCTCCGAGGAGAAGCGAAGAACCATTGGCGAAGAGATCGCCCGGCTGCTCAAAGCCGGGTTCATCATGGAAGTATTCCACCCCGAGTGGCTGGCCAACCCGGTCCTCGTCCTGAAGAAGAACGGCACTTGGCGCATGTGTATCGACTACACCAGCCTGAACAAGGCATGCCCCAAAGACCCGTTCGCTCTGCCCCGGATCGACCAAGTCATCGACTCCACAGCCGGCTGCGAGCTCCTATCCTTCCTGGACGCCTACTCCGGCTACCACCAGATCAAGCTGGACTCGGCCGACGCCCTCAAGACGTCCTTCATCACGCCCTTTGGGGCGTACTAGTACATCACCATGTCGTTCGGGCTGAGGAACGCCAGCGCCACTTTCCAGCGCTGCATGCAGAAATGCCTGCTGCCCCAGCTCAGCAGAAATGTGCACGTCTATGTTGACGACATCGTGGTGAAGACCAAGCAGCACCTCACGCTCCTGGCCGACCTCAAGGAAACCTTCGCCAATCTGCGCCGGTTCCGGATCAAGCTCAACCCGGAGAAATGTGTCTTCGGCATGCCGGCTGGCCAGCTCCTCGGTTTCCTCGTCTCGGCGCGCGGCATCGAGGCCAACCCGGAGAAGATCAAGGCAATCGAGCGCATGCGCAAGCCGACCCGGCTGCGCGACGTCCAGAAGTTCACCGGCTGCTTGGCCTCTCTCAGCCGGTTCGTCAGCCGGCTGGGAGAGAGGGCCCTGCCCCTGTATCAGCTGATGAAGAAGACGACGGCGTTCGAGTGGAGCGACCAGGGGGACGAAGCCTTCCACGACCTCAAGCGCATGCTGTCAACCGCGCCCGTCCTGGCAGCGCCGACTGAGAAAGAGCCACTCCTGCTATACATCGCCGCCACCTCTCGCACGGTCAGCACGGTGCTGGTCATCGAGCGCCCTGAGGAGGGCAAGGTGCAGCCGGTCCAGCGGCTGGTGTACTACCTGAGTGAGGTGCTCTCCGCCGCCAAGCAGAACTACCCCCACTACCAGAAGATGTGCTACGGCGTGTACTTCGCCGCCAAGAAGCTGAGGCAATACTTCCAAGAGCACGCCATTACCGTGGTGAGCACGGCACCCATCGGCGAGATCATGGGCTGCCGGGATGCCTCTGGCCGGGTGGCCAAGTGGGCCATCGAGCTAGCCGGCCACACAATCCTCTACGAGCCGCGCACCACCATCAAGTCCCAAGCACTGGCCGATTTCCTCGTTGACTGGACCGAGACCCAGTACCTGCCGCCGGCACCCGAGTCGACTCACTGGCGCATGCACTTCGACGGCTCCAAGATGCGCAACGGTTTGGGAGCCGGCATCGTGCTATCTTCTCCCAAGAACAACCGGCTACGGTACGTGCTGCAGATCCATTTTGCCACCTCCAACAACGTTGCCGAGTACGAAGCTCTCGTACACGGCATCCGGCTGGCTAGGGAAATCGGCATCCGGCGCATCCTCTCCTACGGCGACTCGGACCTGGTTTAACAGCAAGTCTCCGGCGACTGGGACGCCAAGGACGCCAACATGGCCAGCGACCGCTTCCTGGTCCAGCAACTCTCCGGCGGTTTCAACGGTTGCGAGTTCCTCCACGTCCCCCGCGCGGACAACGAAGTAGCTGACGCACTAGCGAAAATGGGCTCTACCCGGCAAGCCATCCCATCCGGTGTCTCCCTCGAGCACCTGCGGAAGCCGTCCATCAAGCCGTCTCCCGAGTCGGAGTCCATCTTCGTCCCAGATGACCCCAGCGCGCCCCCACCCGACCCTGGGATTCCCAGCCCAAGCTCGGGGACTGCCAGCTCCAGCCCGGGGACTGCCGTCTCCAGCTCGGGGGCTGCCGTCTCCGGCTCGGGGGCTGCCGGCTCCAACCTGGGTACTGCTGGCTCCGGCGCGGGGGCTGCCGGCCCAAGCTCGAGGACTGCCGGCTCCGGCTCGGGGGCTGCCGTCCCGGATCCCATCCTAGCGGCCGTCCTCGCGGTGGTGACGGCGCCGTCCTGGGCTTGGCCAATCCTCGTTTTCTTGGAAGAGGGCGAACTTCCCATCGGCGAAACTGAAGCTCGGCAAGTGCAGCGGCGCGCGTCCGCCTACAGCATCATCAACCACGAGCTCGTTAAACGCAGCGCGACGGGCGTGTTCCAGCGCTGCGTCGAGCAGAGTAAAGGGATCGAGATCCTCCTCGACATCCACCAGGGCGAGTGCGGGCACCACGCCGCCTCGAGATCCCTGGTGGCCAAAGCATTCCGGCACGGTTTCTACTGGCCCACGGCCTTGCAAGACGCCGAGGAACTGGTCCTCAAGTGCGAGGGCTGCCAACGCTTCAGCAAGCGCAGCCGCCAGCTGGCTTTGGCTCTCCAAACCATCCCGATCACATGGCCCTTTGCCGTCTAGGGACTCGACATGGTGGGGCCCTTCAAGACCGCCCGAGGCGGCATGACACATCTCCTCGTTGCCATCGACAAATTCACCAAGTGGATCGAGGCTAGGCCGATCAAGAACCTCGACGGGCCCACAGCCGTCCGGTTCATCAAGGACATCGCGGTTCGCTACGGCGTGCCGCACAGCATCATCACGGACAACGGCACCAACTTCGCCAAGGGCGCGCTGGCCCACTACTGCTCTGCATCCGGCATCCGGCTCGACTTGGCCTCTGTCGCCCATCCCCAGTCGAACAGCTAGGTCGAGCGGGCAAATGGTCTCATCCTAGCCGGCATCAAGCCGCGACTCGTCGAGCCGCTCGTGCGCTCACCCGGCAGCTGGCTCGATGAGCTGCCGGCCGTCCTCTGGAGTCTCCGGACGACAAGCAACCGCACCACCGGGTTCACCCCGTTCTTCCTCGTCTACGGAGCCAAAGCAATCATTCCAACCGACGTCGAGTTCGACTCACCCCGGATGACGATGTACACCGAAGCCAAAGTAAAAGAAGCACGCGAAGACGGCGTTGATCTGCTTGAGGAGGCGCGCCTCCTGGCCCTCAGCCGGTCCGCCATCTACCAACAAGGCCTGCGCCACTACCACAACAAGAGGATCAAGCCCCTCGCGTTCTGCGAAGGCGACCTCGTACTCCGGCTCGTCCAGCGGACAGCCGGCCAGCACAAGCTGGCCTCCCCGTGGGAAGGCCCCTTCATTGTCAGCAAGGCTCTCTGCGCCCGGAACGCGTACTACCTCATCGACGCGCAGAAGCCGAACAAGCGCAAGCGAGATGCAGCCGGCGAGGAGTCCAGCCGGCCCTGGAACGCGGAGCTCCTCCGTCCGTTTTACTGTTGATGTCGGGGGGATGACCCCCGGGTAGGCAACGGAGCCCGAATCTCTTTCGGAAAATCATCAGAGCAAGACAAGTCCCTCTGGACGGCTTGCTAGGCACGCCGGCTCCCCAGCGCGAGCCGGCTCGGCGTGGCAACCCGGCCTGGCCGGCTGGCCCATGCCGGCTGGCCGCGAGGCGGCGAAACCTTAGCGACGAAGCAAGCGGTGCTACAGCGCTCCTCCCTTTACCCTGACAGAGCAGGTGAGGCTGCAGCTTTCCTTGCGTCCCTGCCCGAGGCGGGCGGTGTCAGTGAGGCGCGGTCCTGTAGAAACGGCGGCGCCGACCTCCCTCTGACGATGGACAAGACGCGCCACAGTGCCTCGAACCCAGACTGACGAGACAAGACCCATCATGATGCCTGCGCCAGGCAGGTACGGCGCACCTGGCGACCCGGCACCCGGCAACCCGGCATCCCGGCATCTGGCGACCCGGCGACCCGGCCACCGGATCCTGGTCAATGACACCAGGAGCCCGCGCCTCTGGTATGTTACCGTTGTAACCCTAGGGGTCGGCCTATAAGACCCCCAGGGAGGCCTCCGTGCAGAGGGGTCGGGTTTTGGTGGCTGAGAGCTCGAGTTAGTGCGGTAAGATCAGTTCTCACCCGAGCTAGCTCTCTCCAGATCACGAACACTCGCACAGGAGAGGCAGAACGGTGGCTTAGCCCCTTCTCCCTCCTCCGTCCAAACAGCTCCAGGAGCGACTCTGTAACCTCTGTGCTTATCAGCTCACACGGCAGTAGTAGGGGTGTTACCTCTCCAGAGGGCCCCAAACCTGGGTACGTCTTGTGTCCCGCACTCGCTCGTGCCAACCTCGCCTCTGGAACCCACCGGCGTCCTATCGTAGCCCCACCACATAAGCCATCTCATAGCATCTGCTGTGAATCACGCACCCCCAGCGAGAATACCACGACAGTTGGCGCCCATCGTGGGGCTGCTCGCGGCGTCGGCCGGAGTCAAGTTCCGGACGAGGCCCTTCACTAGCTCCGGCAAGCGCATCGTGCACGGTTTGGTCCATGCGCCCCGCACGGCCAAACCGGCCGGCTGCAGCGCTGTGCTGGGCGCGGACGTCGCCGGCCCCGCAGGCTGCTTCATCGTCCCCTTCGGCGCGCTGCGCGTCTTCATCGCGCTCGTCCCCGACGTGTTTCCTAGCGAAGTGTGTAACTGCGCCGACTCACCTGTCCCCGTTAGCCGCGCCTTCCCCGACGACGTCGCTGCTCTCTGCGTTCACGCGGAGGTGCTCACCATCGGCACCAGTTCCGGCTCCCCGCGCGCCAAGGAGAAGGCTGCCGCGGCCGCCGCCTTGGCTGCGGCTCCGTCTCGCCGGACTGACCCGCTCCACGACACGATCCGGAGTCTGCAAGCCCCCATCACGCCTTGGCTGCAGCGGCCCAGCTCAACGAGGGCGGCCAGCATCTGCTGCTCGAGGCCACGGAGCTTGCGGCGACCCGGCGTCGGCTGGAGTCTGCCCAGCGAGAATTCGACAGCGCGCATGGCCTCACTCCGCCTGCCGTCGAGCCCAGCCGGGTCGCGGAGGTGCGGGTCCGTAGGGGCGCACTCGGCCGTGCGCTAGGCGCAGGCCGAACCGTCTACGACACCCTCGTCAAGAACATGCGCGCGGCGCAGGCCGCGATTGCTGATCTCGAGTTTCTGGAGGGCAAGGAGCTGCTGCAGCAGCAGCAGCGCATCCGCGACCTCATCACCGCGGCGAACGAGCAGCAGCGGCATTTCGACCCGGCCCAGCCATCCTGCTCCGCCTCAAGAAGAACCGGGGACCCGGAGAGGGCTCTCCGGGATGCGCGGCAGACGTCTTTGCACGCCACTAGCGCAAGCCGCTCTGGCCGGCACCAGTCCGGCCGGAGCCGGCACAACCGCGCCACCACCGCTGGAGACGGCAACGCTGGCGAAACGGCCAGCGACGGTCGGGTTCAGCAGCCGGAGCCTCCTGTGACCGACCGAATCGGCCTCCGCGTTCCCGTGGCTGACCGGCTCTGCCCCCGCGAGCCCTACGACGAAAGCGACGCCCGTCACCGCATCGACCGGCTGGCGCGCTCCACGGCCCTGGAGGAGGAAAGCTCTGTTGGCCCGGCGTGCTTCGGCCCCCGCATTCACAAAGAATCCTTCGCCAAAGGCTTCTCGCTGCCCCGCGACTCGCCAAAATACACCGGCGCCACCAAGCCGGAGGACTGGCTAATCGACTACACCACAGCTGTCGGCATAGCCGGCGGCAACCGGCGTGTGGCTGTCCGTTACGTCCCCCTCATGCTGCTCGGTTCGGCCCGGACATGGCTCAACAGCCTCCGTGCCGGCAGCGTGAACTCCTGGCTGGATTTCGAAGACGCGTTCGTTCGCAACTTCACCAGCACCTACAAGCGACCCGGCAAGCCTCACCAGCTCTCCATGTGCGTCCAGAAGCTGGGCGAGCCCCTACGCGACTTCCTCACGCGGTGGACGGAGCTTCGCAACTCCTGCGAAGGGGTCCACGAGGTCGAGGCCGTCCAATACTTCATCGACGGATGCCTAGACGGCACTCTGGTCAAACACCGGCTGGTGTGCGACGAGCCGGAGACCCTGGCGGAGCTCATGGCCGTGGCGGACAAGTACGCTACGGCCGACTCCGCGATGGATGTGAAGATCACGATCGGCGCGGACGGCAAGCTTCTCCCGGCCCAGCCGGCTCCCCCCAAGCCGGCTGGCGACAACAGCCAGCGCCGGCAAGACGGCAACAACAACGGCAAGCACCGGAGCGACCAGCCGGCGCCTCGCTACGACCACCGGCAAGTCGCTGCCGTGGACAGGGAACAGCCGGCCGAGCAAGGCCCCAGCCAGCGCCCGCGCACCGGCAAGGCCGTCTGGCAGCCCAAGCTGACCTTCGAGCAGATGCTCGACGCCCCCTGCAAAAACCACAGTGGCGCGAAGCCATCGACGCACACACTCCGGCAGTGCAGCTTCATGCAGCACTTCTTGATGGGTAACCTTCCACCCCCGCCGCCTGGAGCCGGCTCGCAGCAGCCGCCGCTGCCACTGCCTCTACCACCACCCGGCGCCCTCGCCGACAACCCTTTCCCGCACTCGGACGCATCTTACGTCGTCTTCACCAGCGAGGGGGATGACAAGCACGCCAAGCGCAAGCACGCGGCCGAGGTGAACGCCGTCGTCCCTCCGGTTCCCCGGTACATGCACTGGTCCGACCGACCGGTGAGCTGGACCCAGGAGGATCACCCGGCCGTCATGCCCACGCCGGGCGGCTACGCCTTCGTGCTCGACCCCACCTTCGTCTCCGAGAAGCGCACCTGCCGCTTTTCGCGTGTGCTGATCGACGGCGGCAGCAGCATCAACATCCTCTACCGCGACACGATGACCAAACTCGGCATCGAGGCGCGACAGCTGGAGCCGACCCGGACAGTGTTCCACGGCATCGTGCCGGGACACTCCTGCTCCCTGATCGGCCGGCTCCGGCTCGACGTCCTTTTCGGCTCCAGTAGCCATTTCCGCCGCGAGCCGATCTGGTTCGAGGTGGTCGACCTGGCCAGCCCCTACCACGCGCTGCTGGGCCGGCCCGCGATGGCCAAGTTCATGGCGGTCCCCCACTACGCCTACCTGAAGTTGAAGATGCCGGGTCCCAAGGGCCTCATCACCATCATCGGCGACTACAAGAAGTCCCTCGAGTGCGCCAAAGCCGGGTCCCAGCTGGCCGAGTCGCTGGTCATCGCCGAGGAGAGGCGCCAGCTCGACAGGATCGTGGCGCTGGTTAATGCGCAGTCGGCTGTGCCGGCTCTGCCCAAGCCGGCCGACGAAGCCTCCTTCAAGCCGGCCAAGGACACGAAGCGGGTCCCGCTCGACCCGGCCGACCCCAGCTCCAGCAAGTACGTCGTCGTGGGTGCCGACCTCGACAGCAAATAGGAAGGCGAGCTCGCCGATTTCCTCCATGAGAATCTGGACATCTTCGCATGGTCTCCCAAAGACATGCCGGGTGTCCCGAGGGAATTCGCCGAGCACAAACTTCACGTCCGCAAGGACGCCAAGCCCGTCCGGCAGCCGCTGCGCCGTTTCTCCGAGGAGAAGCCAAGAACCATCGGCGAAGAGATCGCCCGGCTGCTCAAAGCCGGGTTCATCATGGAAGTATTCCACCCCGAATGGCTGGCCAACCCGGTCCTCGTCCTGAAGAAAAATGGTACTTGGCGCATGTGTATCGACTACACCAGCCTGAACAAGGCATGCACCAAGGACCCGTTTGCTCTGCCGCGGATTGACCAAGTCATCGACTCCACAGCCGGCTGCGAGCTCCTGTCCTTCCTGTACGCCTACTCCGGCTACCACCAGATCAAGCTAGACCCGGCCGACGCCCTCAAGACGTCCTTCATCACGCCCTTCGGGGCGTGCTGCTACATCACCATGTCGTTCAGGCTGAAGAACGCCGGCGCCACCTTCCAGCGCTGCATGCAGAAATGCCTGCTGCCCCAGCTCGGCAGAAATGTGCACGTCTACGTCGACGACATCGTGGTGACGACCAAGCAGCACCTCATGCTCCTGGCCGACCTCAAGGAAACCTTCGCCAATCTGCGCCGGTTCTGGATCAAGCTCAACCCGGAGAAATGCGTCTTCGGCGTGCCGGCTGGCCAGCTCCTCGGCTTCCTCATCTCGGCGCGCGGCATCGAGGCCAACCCGGAGAAGATCAAGGCAATCGAGCGCATGCGCAAGCCGACCCGGCTGCGCGACGTCCAGAAGTTCACCGGCTGCTTGGCCTCTCTCAGCCGGTTCGTCAGCCGGCTGGGAGAGAGGGCCCTGCCCCTGTATCAGCTGATGAAGAAGACGGCGGCGTTCGAGTGGAGCGACCAGGCGGACGAAGCCTTCCGCGACCTCAAGCGCATGCTGTCAACCGCGCCCGTCCTGGCCGAGCCGGCTGAGAAATAGCCACTCCTGCTATACATCGCCGCCACCTCTCGCGCGGTCAGCACGGTGCTGGTCGTCGAGCGCCCGGAGGAGGGCAAGTTGCAGCCGGTCCAGCGTCCGGTGTACTACCTCAGCGAGGTGCTCTCCGCCTCCAAGCAGAATTATCCCCACTACCAGAAGATGTGCTACGGCATGTACCTTGCCGCCAAGAAGCTGAGGCAGTACTTCCAAGAGCACGCCATTACCGTGGTGAGCACGGCCCCCATCGGCGAGATCGTGGGCTGCCGGCATGCCTCTGGCCGGGTGGCCAAGTGGGCCCTCGAGCTAGCCAACCACACAATCCTCTACGAGCCGCGCACCACCATCAAGTCCCAAGCGCTGGCCGACTTCCTCGTCAACTGGACCGAGACGCAATACCTGCCGCCGGCGCCGGAGTCGACTCACTGGCGCATGCACTTTGACGGCTCCAAGATGCGCAACGGCTTGGGAGCCGGCATCGTGCTGTCCTCCCCCAAGAACGACCGGCTGCGGTACGTGCTCCAGATCCATTTCGCCGCCTCCAACAACGTCGCCGAGTACGAAGCTCTCGTGCACGGCCTCCGGCTGGCTAGGGAGATCGGCATCCGGCGCATCCTTTCCTACGGCGAATCGGACCTGGTGGTGCAGCAAGTTTCCGGCGATTGGGACGCCAAAGAAGCCAACATGGCCAGCTACCGTTTCCTGGTCCAGCAACTCTCCGGCGGGTTCGATGGGTGCGAGTTCCTCCACGTCCTACGCGCCGGCAGGCCATCCCGTCCGGCGTCTCCCTCGAGCACCTGCGGAAGCCGTCCATCAAGCCGTCTCCCGAGTCGGAGTTCATCCTCGTCCCGGACGACCCCAGCGCGCCCCCACCCGGCCCTGGGATCCCCGGCCCAAGCTCGAGGACTGCCAGCACCAGCTCGGGGACTGCCGTCTCCAGCTCGGGGGCTGCCGGCTCCAGCCCGGAGACTGCCGGCTCCGGCTCGGGGGCTGCCATCCCGGGTCCCATCCCGGCGACCGTCCTCATGGTGGTCACGGCGCCCTCCTGGGCTCAGCCAATCCTTGCCTTCTTGGAAGACGGCGAACTTCCCATCAACGAAACTGAAGCCCGGCAAGTGCAGCGGCGCGCGTCCGCCTACGGCATCATCAACCACGAGCTCGTCAAGCGCAGCACGATGGGCGTGTTCCAGCGCTGCATCGAGCATGGCAAAGGGATCGAGATCCTCCTCGACATCCACCAGGGCGAGTGCGGGTACCACGCCGCCTCGAGATCCCTGGTGGCCAAAGCATTACGGCATGGTTTCTACTGGCCCACGGCCATGCAAGACGCCGAGGAACTGGTCCTCAAGTGCGAGGGCTACCAACGCTTCAGCAAGTGCAGCTGCCAGCCGGTTTCGGCCCTCTGAACCATCCCGATCACATGGCCCTTTGCCGTCTGGGGACTCGACATGGTGGGGCCCTTCAAGACCGCCCAAGGCGGCATGACGCATCTCCTCGTCGCCATCGACAAATTCACCAAGTGGATCGAGGCCAGGCCGATCAAGAAGCTCGACGGGCCCACGGTCGTCCGATTCATCAAGGATATCGCGGTTCGCTACGGCATGCCACACAACATCATCACCGACAACGGCACCAACTTCGCCAACGGCGCGCTGGCTCACTACTGCTCTGCATCCGGCATCCGGCTCGACTTGGCCTCCGTCGCCCATCCCCAGTCGAACGTCCAGGTCGAACGGGCAAACGGCCTCATTCTAGCCGGCATCAAGCCGCGACTCGTCGAGCCGCTCGTGCGCTCTCCCGGCAGCTGGCTCGACGAGCTGCCGGTCGTCCTCTGGAGCCTCCGGACGACGCCGAACCGCTCCACCGGGTTCACCCCGTGCTTCCTCGTCTACGGAGCTGAAGCCATCATTCCAACCGACGTCGAGTTCGACTCACCCCGGGTGGCGATGTACACCGAAGCCGAAGCAAAAGAAGCACACGAAGACGGCGTCGATCTGCTCGAGGAGGCGCGCCTCCTGACCCTCAGCCGGTCCGCCATCTACCAACAAGGCCTGCACCACTACCACAGCAAGAAGATCAAGCCCCTCGCGTTCCGCGAAGGCGACCTCGTACTCCGGCTCGTCCAGCGAACAGCCGGGCAGCACAAGCTGGACTCCCCCTGGGAAGGCCCCTTCATCGTCAGCAAGGCTCTCTACGACCGGAGCGCATACTACCTCATCGACGCGCAGAAGCCGAACAAGCGCAAGCGAGATGCAGCCGGCGAGGAGTCCAGCCGGCCCTGGAACGCGGAGCTCCTCCGTCCGTTTTACAGTTAAACCCATGTATGTTTGCATCACCATCTTTTCGACTTAATCAAAGCAGGCAGCTCCCCCGGTCTTATGTTTCCTGCCGAGTCGGCGCAGCCGGCTCGGGGGCTCGGGGGCTCCCTTTTTCCCGCTTTATTCTGTGTCTACACACAACCATGTTTTTTCTAATTCCCCCACCGAGTTGGCATAGCCGGCTCGGGGGCTCGGGGTCTAGCCGGCTAGACCACGCCCCGTCTTTTTTCCCTTAGTCCGTCTCGGAGTGTACGATCCGCCAAAGCCCTCTCTTCGCCAGCCACAGCCGGCTCCCGGCTGTCCGGCCGGCAAGAGCCAAAGGCCGGAAGCATCGTTACGCAAGAACGACTAAGGAGAAAGCCCGGCACGGCCAACCCGGCTTAACCCGTTTAATCTCGCCTGTTCGCCACACGACCGGCTGTGCGCCAGGCGGCCTCGCCGCCTGCCGCCAGCCGGCCCAGTGGGTGTTTCGCTCGCGCTCAACGTCCTGAAAAGCCTAAGTACTGTGCGTTCGCTCTCAAAGCCGAGTTCCCGTCCTAGCCACAGTCCGCATCCCGGCTGTCCGGCTAGCGGGATGGAAGCCCAGAGAAACAACAAACAGGAAAAGGCCCAAGGCCGAACAGCAGAAAGTGAAATCACCACGACAGTTGGCGCCAAATCGCATGCCAAATTTATATATAGCATGGGCCTTCGGCCATGAGTTCATTACATTGAACTACACCCCCAGTGGGTGGACCTGCTACCTAACAAAAGTTTGAGCACAGCAAAAACAAAGGCCCTAAACGACACCCGCGTCGTCTCCGGCCGGCGTCGGCCCAGCCAAGGTGGACGCAGCCGCCGGGTTGGGTCCAGCGCTCTCCGCCGTCCTCTCCGCCGTGGCGTCGTCGTCCGCGTCAGTCTCGTCGTCGGCATAGGTGCCCGTCTCGGCCGAGCTGCCGTCCGGGTCGTCGAGCAGAAGGCCGAGCGTGTTGGCAGGGAGCTCCTCACCGTCTTCCGTCCGCTCGACGACGAACTCGTCGTGCGGGGCGAACGCTGCCAAGTAGCTGGCCCGCCCGGCGATCCGCTGCGCCCGCGCTGCCAATTCCTCCTCCGCGCCGGCCCGCTGCGCCGCCAGACGGTCGAGGTCCACACCTGGATACCACGACACGACGAAGCGCAGCGCCGTCTCAGTGCCGGCCCGGGCCGCGGAGGCCCTCCACGCACCGAGTCGCTCCACGCCGGCCTCCAGCCACCGCGCCAGCCGGGTGAGACTGTTCGGCGCCACCGCGCTTGGCCAGAGGCCGCTCGCCATGCCCAAGCCGGCCTCGAACAGGTGACGCATCTGATCCTCCACGGCCCGAAGACGGGCCTCGCCGGCAAGAACAAGCTCCGAGAAGGAGCAGGCAGCGTACGCGTCGATCTCCGCCCCCAGCTCGCGCTGCTCGGCCCGGTGAGCGTACACGGCCGCATCAGCCGCCTCCTGTGTCTTCGGGAAGACTCCTAGCAAAGGAAAGAAACAAGTCAGTCAAAGAAGGCAACTTGCCGGCTTCGCCAGCTAGCCCGAAGAAAGAGATGATACCTACGGGCGAAGGTCTCGTCAAGGTGCTGCGCCTCGCCCAGCATCCCGCTCTCCCGGATCTCCGATGCGCGAGCCTGGGCCTCGAGATCCTTCTCGAGCTGGGCGATCTTCCTGCCGGCGTCCGCCAGCTCCTCGGCCGCCTTGCCGCGCTCCTCCGCCAACCGGCCCAGCTCCGCCTAATGGGCCTCCTCCGCCCTGGCCTTCTCGGCCACCATCCAGTCCACCTCGGCCTGGAGCCGGTCGCGGTCGCCGACGCCGAGGTCGCGCTGCTGGCCGGCTTCCGCAAGCCGGCCTCGAAGGCCTGGCACCTCAGCCGCATCGGCTGCGCGACAAGATTCCCGGTCAGATGCCGGAAGCAAGGATTAGAAGAAAAAGTCAAGGCTCTAAGATTCGACCCGGCTGCTCCGCAGTCCGGCCGGAATCTCGGGGGCTACACCCAGTGGGTGCGCTGGCGCGCACCCACTGAAGGCACGAAGGCATACCTTGGACCGGATGCAGCTCCTCCTCTGAGGCGGCGAGCCGGGTTCTGGCCTCGCGGTACCGTTCCCGGAGCCGGTTGAACGCGCAGGCCCGCAGGTCGTATAGATGTTGCGCGCAGACAGAAGATTAAGATAATGCAAAAGACGGCCATAAGATTCGACACGGCTGCTCCGCAGCCCGGACGAACCTCGGGGGCTACACCCAGTGGGTGCGCTGGCGCGCCCCCACTGATTCAACAATCAAGATAGAAGAAAAAGCTCACCGCGATCGCCTGCTCCAGCTGCCGTGCTCGGTCCAGCTCCTCCCGGAGGAAGGCCTGCAGGCGCTCATCCCGGGAGCGAAGTTGCGAGCGCAAGGCATCCGCCGCATCGTCCTCCCAGGTTCGCGGCCCCACCACGGCCTTGCTGGAGCTTGCCCACGGAAGCTGAAGTGCGGTCCCGGCGCCGGATCCGCTTCCACCCGGCCGCTCGGGGTCCATGGCGGCTTGAGGCGGCACGACCGCCAGGGTGCCGGTGCCTCCTGCCGCGGCCCCCGCGGCCGGCGTCGGCTGCGCTTGGCCGGATGGCGCGGAGTCCGCCTCGCGCCTCTCCCTACCGTCCTCGCCTCCCTCCGCCGGGTTGGCACGGGGCGGCGTGTCCATGACGATCTCCTCGTCAACGTCCGACCCGCCGCCGGCCGGCTCCGCCCTCGTCTCCGGATCGCCCGCTCCCGCCGGCTGCGGCTCAATGACCGTCACCGCCGGCGTCGAGCCCGTCTCCATCTCCGGCCAGGCCGGATCCGCGGTAGGCCTGGCCCGCGTCGCGGAGGCCCTCTCCCACGCCTGGGCCGAGGCCTCCCGCATCGCCTTCTCGGCCTCAGCCCGGTCCCGCCAGGCGGCACGCGTCGCCGCCTCAAGATCCTGGCCGGACTGGCGGGCCTCGAGTTCTTCCTCCCCAGACCGACTCGGCGGAGGGTCGACGGCGCTGCTCCTGGTCTTCCTCCAGGTGACCTCGCCCGCCGCGGCCTCCGTCACCGCCACCGCCAAGTCAAGAGCCGACCTGTGCACGACGGATTCGTCACGGCGAAGGCATAAGGAATAAAAAAGACAATCCACAAGACGACAGTTGGCGCCCCACAAATAAGGCAAGGAGCACTTACCCGATGACCGTCGGGGGCTCCCGCCTCGGCCCTACGGACGGGGCGAGCCGGCGCTTCTTCTTCATGACGGCCCTCGCGCGCGCCGGCTCCGCCGCCGGGCGTTTCGCGGCCGGTCTCGCCTCGACCACCTCCTTCCTGTGCGGCCGGCTGGCGGTCGCCGCCGCGCGAGCCGGCCCGGCGCCAGCCGCCTTCCGCAGCCGTCTTGGGGGGTCGAAGCTGGCATCCTCCCCAGCCGAGGGTGCTGCACTATGGGCGCCGGTCAGGCTCTCCTCATCGTCATCCGGCCAGTCCCGCAGTAGATCTGGAGGCGGAGACTTACCTGTGACCCACGACCCGCCGGCTGCGGCGTCGGCCAGGCGCGCCTCGACCGCCCCCTCCTCCGCCTCGGCGCCGGCCTCCTCCACATCCGAGTCGGGCCGGTCGGCTAGCAGGATCTGGGCATTCGGCCCGTCGTGGTTCCGCTGGCTGGCGAATAGCTGCGGCCATCCCGCGGCGTCAGAACGCAAGAATAACGTCGAAGCGGCAAAATATAAAGACCAGGGACTCACCGCAGGCGCCGGGTTCTCCCGGTGATAGGGCGCCTTCCCGAAGCTCCACTCCCCCTCCTTCAGCGCGGCCTTGGAGATGTAGTTGACCCGCTGGACGATCCCAGCCGGCGTCAGCTCCTTGGTCGACATCCAGGTCGGGTCGTGCCGGCCGCTCATGTCGCCAATCCGGTGTGCCCGGCGCTGCAGCGGCAGAACCCGGCGGGCGATGAAGGCCGCGATGAGATCAGCCGGCTTCAGCCCTTCGTTCTTCGTCAGCTCCCTGACCCGGCCGCAGATCTTCTCCATCTCCTTCGACGGCTCCTTGGGGCGGTACCCCCAATTCGGCTTCTCGAGCGGCGGCGCATCAAAGAACGGCGGAAGGTTGATGACGTCGACAGCCGGGTCGGCGTTCCGGACGTAGAAAAACGTCGATTGCCACTTCTTGGTCGAATCCTCAAGCGGCAGCTTGGGAAACGGCCCGTTTGGCCGGCCGGTGACCACCGCTGCGCCGCAGTCGGACATGGCGCCGGCTGACGCTCCCTGCTGCTTGAGGAAGAACATCATCGCCCACAGCTCCACAGTCGGTAGCATCCCGAGATAGCCTTCGCAGAGCGTGGCAAAGCCAGCTACCTGCAACACGGCGTTGGCGCCGAGATGATGCGGCTGCAGCCCGAAGAAATCGAGCCACGCGCGGAAGAAGAGACTCGCGGGGAGGCCGAGCCCGCGCTCGAAGTGCGAGAAGAAGACCACAAGCTCGCCCTCCTGCGGCGCCGGCACCCTCTCCGGGCCCGGCGCGCGCGCGAGCAGCGCCTCCGCCGGCGTCAGCCGCTTCGTGTGGCGGAGGTACCGGATGTTTTGCTCCGTCATGATGGAGCCCTCCCAAGAGCCTTTCGGCAGCGCCATTGGGGAGGGTTTTCCGCGGGCGGCGAGACTCGGCGATGGAGAGGAGGAAGAGAGAAGGAGGGCGGCACGCTGCGGGCTTCGGGTCGCGGCGTGCAGCAGGCGTGGGCGAGGCGACGGCGGCGGCAGCACTTCGCACGGGCACGGCGGAGAAGGAGAGGAAGCAGAGGAGGAGCAAGGGGCAGGGGTGCGAGCGCGGGCGTCTCCGTCGCACTCCCCCCTTCTCGTTTATAACCACGTGAAATCGTGGGGGAGTGGGTTCGGCTGCGCCCACAATCCCCACTCCCCCGCACTGCGCGCGCACGTTCCCCACGCGCAGTAACTACGCGGGGAAGCGCAATCGCCAACGGTCGCCACAGTAAATCCCCCGCGCGCGGGCCGAGGGCGTGTAGTGGCGGGCCCGAGCCGCGGTCACGTCCCGTCACGCGCGTGGGCTGGCAGGCCTCGCCCACCGCAAGGCCGCACGTGGCAGCCCGTCGAGCTGCTGCGGGCGCAAATCGGCGTACGAAGCAAGACCCATCTGGGGGGCGTTTCCGTTTACCGCTCAGGCCGGGGTGCCGCGACCCGGCCCCCGGAGGCCGGCCCCCCAGCGGGTGTTCCCGGCGTCCGCTGCCGCGAAGCCGGCAAGCTGCCAGGCGAAGCCGCCTGGCCGGACTCCGGCGCTTCATCAACAGAACCGGCTCCTCAGGGTGGTAAGCTGCAAAGGCTCCCCTGCCTAAAGCCGGCGAACCTTCCCAGCTTCGGGGACTACTGCAGGGGGGATGACCCCCGGGTAGGCAACGGAGCCCGAATCCCTTTCGGAAAATCATCAGAGCAAGACAAGTCCCTCTGGCCGGCTTGCCAGGCACGCCAGCTCCCCAGCGCGAGCCAGCTTGGCGTGGCAAACCGGCCTGGCCGGCTGGCCCATGCCGGCTGGCCGCGATGCGGCGAAGCCTTAGCGACGAAGCAAGAGGTGCTACATCGCTCCTCCCTTTACCCTGACAGAGCAGGTGAGGCTGCAGCTTTCCTTGCGCCCCCGCCCGAGGCGGGCGGTGTCAGTGAGGCTCGGTCCTGTAGAAACGGCGGCGCCGACCTCCCTCTGACGATGGACAAGACGCGCCACAGTGCCTCGAACCAAGACTGACGAGACAGGACCCGTCACGATGCCCGCGCCAGGCAGGTGCGGCGCACCTGGCGGCCCGGCACCCGGCGACCCAGCATCCCGGCATCTGGCGACCCAGCCACCGGATCCTGGTCAATGACACCAGGGGCCCGCGCCTCTGGTACGTTACCGTTGTACCCCTGGGGGTCGGCCTATAAGACCCCCAGGGAGGCCTCCGTGCAGAGGGGTCGGGTTTTGGTGCCTGAGAGTTCGAGTTAGTGCGGTAAGATCAGTTCTCACCCTAGCTAGCTCTCTCCAGATCACGAACACTCGCACAGGAGAGGCAGAACGGTGGCTTAGACCCTTCTCCCTCCTCCGTCCAAACATCTCCAGGAGTGACTCTGTAACCTCTGTGCTTATCAGCTCACACGGCAGGAGTAGGGGTGTTACCTCTCCAGAGGGCCCCGAACCTGGGTACGTCTTGTGTCCCGCACTCGCTCGTGCCAACATCGCCTCTGGAACCCACCGGCGTCCTATCGTAGCCCCACCTCATAAGCCATCTCATGGCATCTGCCGTGAATCACGCACCCCCAGCGAGAATACCACGACAGTTGAACTCGCGCATGTATGTATCACCGCCTTTTTGAATTTAATGAAAGCAGGAAGCCCCCCCCCCCATGTTCATTCGTCCCGCCGAGTCGGCGTAGCCGGCTCAGGGGGCTCGGGGGCTCCCTTTTTCCGTCTTACTCTGTGTCTATGCACCTCTCAGTTTTTTGATTCTCCCGCCGAGTCGGCCCCGCCGGCTCGGGGGGGGGGGGCAGCCGGCTAGACTGCGCCTCGCCAGTTTTTCCCTTAGTCCGTCTCGAAATGTACGAACTGCCAAAGCCCTCTCTTCGCCAGCAACAGCCGGCTCCCGGCTGTCCGGCCGGCAACAGCCAAAGGCCGGAAGCATCATTACGCAAGAACGACTAAGGGAGACAGCCCAGCACGGCCAGCCCGGCCCAACCCTCCCTCTCACTAATTCGCCGCACGACCGGCTGCGCGCCAGGCGGCTTCGCCGCCTGCCGCCAGCCGGCCCAGTAGGTGTTTCGCTCGCGCTCAAAGTCCAAAAAAGCCCAAGTATTGCGCGTCCGCTCTCAAGGCTGAATCCCCGTCCTAGCCACAGTCCGCAACCCGGCTGTCCGGCTAGCGGGAACGAAGCTCGAAGAAAAGACAAACGAGAAAAGGCCCAAGGCCGAACAGCAAAGAGTGACATCACATGCAAACTTTATATACAGCATGGGCCTTCGGCCACAAGTTCATTACATTGAACTACACCCCCAGTGGGTGGACCTGCTACCTAACAGAGTTTGAGTACAGGAAGGATAAAACGGAAAAAAGCAAAGGTGTCGGCACAGCCGAGGTGGACGCAGCCGCCGGGTCGGGTCCAGCGCTCTCCGCCATCCTCTCGGCCGCGGCGTCGTCGTCCGGGTCGGCCTCGTCATCGGCGTAGGCACCCGTCTCAGCCGAGCTGCCGTCCGGATCGTTCAGCAGCAAGCCGAACTCGTCGGCGGGGACCTCCTCACCGTCTTCCGTCCGCTCCAGGACGAACTCGTCATGTGGGGCAAACGAGGCCAGGTAGCTGGCCCGCCCGGCGATTCGATGCGCCCGCGCCGCCAAGTCCTCCTCCAAGCCGGCCCGCTACGCCGCCAGGCGGTCGAGGTCCACGCCCGGGTACCAGGACACGATGAAGCGCAGCGCCGTCTCCGCTCCAGCACGGGCCGCGGAGGCTCTCCACGCGCCGAGTCGCTCCACCCCGGCCTCCAGCCATCGCGCCAGCCGGGTGACGCTATTCGGCACCACTGCGTTTGGCCAGAGGCCGCTCTCCATGCCCAGGCCGGCCTCAAAGAGGCGGCGCATCTGCCCCTCCACGGCCCGGAGACGGGCCTCGTCGGCGAGGACGAGCTCCGAGAAGGACCAGGCGGCGTAGGCATCGATGTCCGTCCCTAGCTCGCGCTGCTCCGCCCGGTGGGCGTACACGGCCGCCTCCTGTGTCTCCGGGAAGACTCCTGGCAAAGGAAAGAAACAAATCAGTCAAAGAAAGCAACTTGCCGGCTACGCCAGCCGGCCCAAAGGAAGAAATGGTACTTACGGGCGAAGGTCTCGTCAAGGTGCTGCGCCTCGCCCAGCATCCCGTTCTCCCGGATCGTCGACGCGCGAGCCTGGGCTTCGAGATCCTTCTCGATCTGGGCGATCTTACTGCCGGCGTCCGCTAGCTCCTCGGCCGCCTTGCCGCGCTCCTCCGCCAACCGGCCCAGCTCTGCCTGGTGGGCATCCTCCGCCCTGGTCTTCTCGGCCACCAGCCGGTCCACCTCGACCTGGAGCCGGTCGCGGTCGCCGACGACGTGGTCGCGCTGCTGGCCGGCTTCGGCAAGCCGGCCTCGAAGGCCTGGCACCTCGGCCACGTCATCTGCGCGACGAGATTCCCCGTCAGATGCCGGAAGCAAGGATTAGAAGAAAAAGTCAAGGCTCTAAGATTCGACCCGGCTGCTCCGCAGTCCGGCCCGAATCTCGGGGGCTACACCCAGTGGGTGCGCTGGCGCGCACCCACTGAAGGCATGCAAGACGTACCTTGGACCCGACGCAGCTCCTCCTCCTTGGCAGCGAGCTGGGTTCTGGCCTCGCGGTACCGATCCCGGAGCCGGTTGAACGCGCTGGCCCGCAGGTCGTACAGATATTGAGCGCAGACAGAAGATTAAAAGAATGCAAAAGACAGCCATAAGATTCGACCCGGCTGCTCCGCAGCCTGGTCGAACCTTGGGGGCTACACCCAGTGGGAGCGCTGGCGCGCCCCCACTGATTCAACAATCAAGACAGGCACAGAAGAAAAAACTCACCGCGATCGCCTGCTCCAGCTGCCTCGCCCGGTCCTGCTCCTCCCGGACGAAGGCCTGCAGGCGCTCGCCCCGACCGCGAAGTTGCGAGCGCAAGGCGTCCGCCGCATCGTCCTCCCGGGTTCGCGGCCCCACCATGACCTCGCCGGAGGTCACCCACGGCTGCTGGAGTGCGGTCCCGGCGCCGGATCCGTTTCCACCCGGCCGCTCGGGGTTCTTGGCGGCTTGGGGCGGCACGACCACCAAGGTACCGGCGGCCCCGATCGTGGCCTCCGGGGCCGGCGTCGGCTGCGCTTGGCCGGATGGCACGGAGTCCGCCTCGCGCCTCTCTCCGCCGCCTTCGCCACCTCCTGCCGGATCGGCCCGGGGCGGCGTGTCCACGAGGATATTGTCATCAACGTCCGACTCGCCGTCGGCCGGCTCCGCCCGCCTCTCCGGCTCGCCCGCTCCCTCCGGCTGCGGCTCGATGATTGTCACCACCGGCGCCGAGCCCCTCTCCATCTCCGACCAAGCCAGGTCCGCGGTGGGTCTGGCACGGTTCGCGGAGGCCCTCTCCCACGCCTGGGCCGAGGCCTCCTGCATCGCCTTCTCGGCCACGGCCCGGTCCCGCCAAGCGGCGCGCGTCGCAGCCTCAAGATATTGGCCAGACTGGCGGGCCTTGAGGTCCTCCTCCGCGGTCCGGTCCGGCTCGCGGTCGATGGCGCTGCTCCGGGTCTTCCTCCAGACGGCCTCGCCCGCCGCGGCCTCTGTCGCCGCCACCGCCAAGTCAAGAGCCGACCTGTACACGGCAGATTCGTCACAGCGAAGGCATAAGGAAGAAAAAAGATAAACCACAAGATGGCGCACCCCCACAAATTCAGCAAGCAGGGATCAGAAATAAGGCAAGAAATACTTACCCGATGACCGTCGGGGGCTCCCGCCTCGGCCCCACGGACGGGGCGAGCCGGCGCTTCTTCCTCACGAACGCCCTCTCGCGCGCCGGCCCCGCCCCCGGGCGTTTCGTGGCCGATCTCGCCTCGACCGCCTCCTTCCCGTGCGGCCGACTGACGGTCGCAGCCGCGCGAGCCGGCCCGGCACCGGCCGCCTTCCGCAGCCGTCTTGGGGGGTCGACGCTGGCGTCCTCCCCAGCCGAGGGCGCTGCACCGTGGGCGTCGGTCAGGCTCTCCTTGTCGTCATCCGGCCAGTCCCGCAGTAGATCTGGAGGCGGAGACTTACCTGCATTCCATGACCCGCCGGCTGTGGCGTCGGCTAGGCGCGCCTCGACTGCCCCCTCCTCTGCCTCGGCGCCGGCCTACTCCACATCCGAGTCGGGCAGGTCGGCCAGCAGAATCTGGGCGTTCGGCCTGTCGTGATTCCGCTGGCTGGCGAATAGCTGCGGCCATCCCGCGGCGTCAGGACGCAAGAATAATGTCGAAGCGGTAAAAATAAAGACCAAGGACTCACCGCCGGCGCCGGGTTCTCCCGGTGATAAGGCTCCTTCCCGAAGCACCACCCCTCCTCCTTCAGCCCGGCCTTGGAGATGTAATTGACCCGCTGGATGATCCCAGCCGGCGTCAGCTCCTTGGTCGACATCCGGGTCGGGTCGTGCCGGCCGCTCATATCGCAGATCCGGTGCGCCCGGCGCTGCAGCAGCAGAACCCGGCGGGCGATGAAGGCCGCGATGAGATCAACCGGCTTCAGCCCCTCGCGCTCCGTCAGCTCCCCGACCCGGCCGCAGATGTTCACCATCTCCTCCGGCGGCTTCTTGGGGCAATAGCCCCAGTTCGGCTTCTCGAGCGGCGGCGCGTCGACGAACGGCGGAAGGTTGATGACGTCCACCGCCGGGTCGGTGTTCCGGACGTAGAAGAACGTCGTCTGCCACTTCTTGGCCGAGTCCTCAAGCTGCAGCTTGGGAAATGGCCCGTTCACCCGGCCGGTAACCACCGCCGCGCCGTAGTCGGACATGGCGCCGGCTGACGCTCCCTGCTGCTTGAGGAAGAACATCTTCGCCCACAGCTCCACAGTCGGCAGCATCCCGAGATAGCCTTCGCAGAGCGTGGCGAAGCCGGCAACCTGCAGCACGGCGTTGGCGCCGAGATGATGCGGCTGCTGCCCGAAGAAATCAAGCCACGCGGAAGAAGAGATATGCGGGGAGGCCGAGCCCGCGCTCGAAACGCGAGAAGAAGACCACATGCTCGCCCTCCTGCGGCTCCGGCACCCTCTCCGAGCCCGGCGCGCGCGCGAGCAGTACCTCCGCCGGCGGCAGCCGTTTCGTGCGGCGGAGGTACCGGATATTCTGCTCCGTCGTAATGGAGCCCTCCCAAGAGCCTTTCGACAGTGCCATTGAAGAACTCTTCGGGCGTCGAGGTTCGGCGATGAAGAGGAGCAGAGGGAGAAAGAGCAGCGCGCTGCGGGCTTTGGGTAGCGGTGCGCGGCAGCAGGCGTGGGCGAGGCGTGCGGTGGCGGCAGCGCTTCGCTCGGTCGCGATGGAGAAGAAGAGGAGCGAGGGGCAGGGGTGCGAGCGCGAGCGTCTCCGTCGCACTTCCCCTCCCTTCTCATTTATAACCGCTATGAATCGTGGGGGAGCGGGATCGTTTGCGCCCATGATCCCCACTCCCCCTTACTACGCGTGCACGTTCCCCACGCACATTAACTGCGCGGGGAAGCACAATCACCAACAGCCGCCGCAGTAAATCCCTCGCGCGCGGGCTGAGGGCGTGTCGTGGCAGGCCCGGACCACAGTCACGTCCCGTCGCGCGCGTGGGCTGGTAGGCCTCGCCCGCCGCGTGACAGCACGTGGCAGCCCGTCGAGCTGCGGCAGGCGCGAATCGGCATACGAAGCAAGACTCATTTGGCGGGCGTTTCCGTTTCCCGCCCAGGCCGGGGTGCCGCGACCCGGTCTCCGGAAGTCGGCCCCCAACGGCTGTTCCCGGCGCCCGCTACCGCGGAGCCGACGAGCGGCCAGGCGAAGCCGCCCGACCGGACTCCGGCACTACATCAACAAACCGGCTCCTCAGGGTGGTAAGCTGCAAAGGCCCCCCTGCCTGAAGCCGGCGAACCTTCACAGCTTCGTGGACTACTGTCGGGGGGATGACCCCCGGGTAGGCGACGGAGCCCGGATCCCTTTCGGAAAATCATCGGAGCAAGACAAGTCCCTCAGGCCGGCTTGCCAAGCACGCCGGCTCCCCAGTGCGAGCCGGCTCGGCACGGCAACCCGGCCTGGCCGGCTGGCCCATGCCGGCCGGCTGCCAGGAGACGAAGCCTTAGCGACGAAGCAAGCATGGCTACAGCACTCCTCCCTTTATACTGACAGAACAGGCGAGGCTGCAGCTTTCCTTGTGCCCCCGCCCAAGGCGGGCAGTGTCAGGGAGGCGCGGTCCTGTAGAAACGGCGGCGCCGACCTCCCTCTGATGACGGACAAGACGCGCCACTGTGCCTCGTAACCAGACTGACAAGAGACAAGACCCGCCACAGTGCCCCGCGCCAGGCAGGTGCGGCGCACCTGGCGACCCGGCTGCCCGACGACCCGGCATCCCGGCGACCCGGCGACCCGGCCACCGGATCCCGGTCAATGACACCAGGGGCCCGCGCATCTATAACGTTACCATTGTAACCCTAGGGGTCGGCCTATAAGACCCCCAGGGAGGCCTCCATGCAAAGGGGTCGATTGGTCGGTCAGATCAGTACACATTCTAGTTAGCTCCCTTCAGATCACTCTCTCCTGTGGGATAGTGGCTCTTCACTTCCCTTTAGTGATCCCTCGCTCCACAGAACACACACACTCCCGCCGGAGAGGCAGAACGGTGGCCTAGCCCCTTCTCCCTCCCCCGTCCAAATAGCTCCAGGAGCAACTCTGTAACCTTTGCGCATATCAGCTCATACGGAAGGATTAGGGGTGTTACCTCTCTAGAGGGCCCCGAACCTGGGTACGTCTCGTGTCTCGCACTTGCTCGTGCCAACCTCGCCTCCGGAGCCCACCAGCGTCCTCTCGTAGCCCCACCTCTTTAGCCATCTTATGGCATCTGCCGTGAAATTACCACGACAATAGGCGTGTGTGACCGTTTGAGTGGCTTCTGAGAGCCCATCGCTAGTTCCGCCGCATTAACCTCATGCGCCCACTGCTTAAGTTGGCGGTGAGAGGAGTGTAAGGATGCCCCTCCGTCAATGCACATGGCGTCGGTTGCCTTTTGGAATTCTTGTTCGCTGGTCTCCGCATCGTCCTCTTCGTCACTTCCATCATCCTCTTCTTTCTTGTCTCGGCCTCTAGCAGGCTTCTCTTTCTGCTGCTTAGCCTTGCCACGGCGGCCCCCTCGACCGCCAAGGCCCTTTTTTCCGGATCCACCAGTACCATCTTGACCCTTTTCCTTGTCGCGCTTTTCATATTCAGCTTTCTGCTTCTCAACAAGGTGCTCGACTTGCCGGCACTCTTGGAGATCGTGGCCTTTGGTACGGTGAATCTTGCAGTACGGCCCATCTGACTTGCCGGCCTTCTCGTTTGCCACCGCCTCCTGGCAAGCGGCGCATACAGCAGCCTCCTTGCCGTAGTTCTCAGTCTTGGCTTTCTTGGCGGACTCAGAGTTGCCGGAGCCTTCGACAGCCATAACAGTTTTGCCATTGCGCTTTCTATTGCGCTTCCGGCCTTTCTTCGTCGGGGTGGCGGCATCGTCGTCCTCAGAATATACTTCGGCACCAGCGTCCAACCCGGGAAGCCTTCTTCCTTCCTCAGCACGTGCACACTTATCCGCCAACGTGTAGAGCTCGTTGACGGTCTTGGGCAACTTGACATTCATTTTCTCCCGCATCCTCCGATTGCGCACATTCGTGTGAAAGGCGGTAATCACGGCTGCGGGGTGCACATCTGGAATATTACGGTGCACACGGCTGAACCTCTGGATGTACTTGCGTAAAGTTTCACCATCTCTTTGCGGGATCACCTGCAAGTCGCTGGGCTGTCCAGGGGCTTTGTGGCCCCCGGTAAAGGCACCAACGAACTCGTTGCAGAGATCTGACCATGAAGAAATGGAGTTCTCCGACAAATTCATCAGTCAAGACCTCAAGTTGGGTTTCAGTACCAACAGGAAGTAGTTGGCGAGGATTTTCTCATCTTTTCCCCCGGCAGCTTGCACGGCGATTGTGTAGATGCCCAGAAACTCTGTCGGGTTCAGCTTGCCGTCATACTTTTCCGGCACTTCTGGCTTGAAGGCTCGAACGGACGGCCATCGGACTTGCCGCAGCTCACGGGTGAAAGCGGGACATCCAATCTCGTAGGGTAGATATCCGCCAACCCTTGGCGCAGGCTCATCGACGATGGGGCCGTTGCGCGCGTCGGATTGACGACGTGCCTCCCGGCGCCGTTCGATGGTGGTGCGGGCGTCTTCTGCCCGCCTGTCTCGCAGCACCTGCCGCTGATCTTGCCGCGCTCACGGATCCAAAGAGGCCATCGACACCTCATCGGGCTCGAAGGATCGCTGGGCTTGCTGCGGTCGTTGGCGTTGTTGCTGCTGAGATTGTTGCCGCTGAGGTGATTGCACCGTTAGCGCGGCACTGTCAGTGCGGCCATCAACTGGGTTTGCCGGTGCCATTTGCGGACGCCGTGAGGGCTCCGCTTGCTGCAATTTACTGGCCTCGGCGAATCCAACCAAGCTTTGGATGGTGGCTCTCCACTCATCCATCTTCTCTGCCGCTGGAGGGAAGTTTAGCAGCATCTGGGCTCGCGCCATTGCTTCTGCTGCTGTGGCTGGCATGGCTGGAAGCGAAGAACGCGACGTCGCTCTACTCCTGGCAGAGCCAGCAGGAGCGCCATCGTGGTCTTGCTGCCGCGGCACATGATCAGCAACAGGTCGTCGTGGCGGAGGTTGTGCCTGAGGATCTGGGATTTGATCAACAGGAATCTTGCCGTGAGGTCGCCGCTGCCCAGAGTCGTTGGCGCCGCTCGGAGCTGTGCCGCACCCGTTGTGCGAGGGGCGCGGTGTCTGTCCTGAAGCTGCATTCTTGGACGCCGCCACAGCAGGATCTTGGCTCGTGCCAGCCCGGGCGTTGCCGCTCCGGTGGCTGCATTCGTCGGCGCGGCGAGGAGGTGGAGGAGGAAGAGATCGTCCGTCCGCTCCGCCCGCGCCGTCGCGGCTCCATTCGCCAGAGGATCAAGGAGGTCGACTACCTCAAACACACTCGTCTCCTGCGCCAACCGCGGTGGGCATGACGACTGCGCCGCCTGCGCTGGTCGTGCCAACCACAGTATCCGCGCCGCCCGCGCTGCCTGCGGATGCGTGCGGGGTGGCCGTCATCGTGATGCCCTTCTTCTTGGGCGCCATCGACGATGAGGAGGACGACGAGGAAGTCGATGAAAATGATGAAGAAGACGCGCAATCAACTGATCAAGGTTCGCGCAAGCGATGCTACCCCCTACCTGGCGCACCAAAGATGCCGTGGTGTGACGACCATCTATGGGGCCATGCAGCCCCTTGTGGTTCGGCGGGGGAGATCGACGTGCACAAAGAGCATGAACAATGGAGGGCGCAAGGGATTTTACCCAGGTTCGGGCCGCCGAGAAGCATAAAACCCTACTCCTACTTTTGGTGTATTAATGGTGTAGGAGCACAGTGCAAGGAGCGCTTCTCCCGGCAAGGTGGGAGGAGCAGCTACACGAGACGTGCTTGTGTTTGAAAAGGGGTCGAATCCCTCTAACTATTGCCTTGGCCCTCCTTTTATAGCTCAAGGGGTTACCACAGTGGCAAAAAGGTAATTACATAGTGATTAGATAGCAAACAGTGCTATCATACCTAACTCTGCCAGTTTAGGACAAAGGCATTAAATGCGCCGTTAGGTGTCATGTGGACAGGTAGTCCTGGCAAGGTTTCTGCACCGCTTGCCCAGCTACCTCGTTTTATCCTGACACGCCTCCCGGACGTGTGTCATTAGAAGCAAATCATGTCCCAGCGTGCTGACACGTGCCCGATAAGCCTTACCAACCAGCCTACGCGGTCGACACCTCACCCACTAGCGAACACCTGTGCAGTGAGGTGGAGCGCTGGAGGGCTGGCAGGAGCTTGCCGGTACGGAGCTTGCCGGGTCCTCACCTTGCCGGCTTAGCCTTGCCGGCAAGGAATGTCTTCATCTTCGGTACTAGTTGAGTGTTGTGTCTTGAGCTTCTTTCTGGTAGCTTCTGCGACTGGATTCTAAATCTTGGTCTTGACGGTTCCCCGCAAGGCTTGGCCGGCAAGGAGGCTGCTACTATCTATGCATAAGTCAGGGTATAAAATACCCATGTTCTATACACCGATAGTGTTGTCCCAGGATATGATATATTACTTCTCTGAAAAATATTTTCCTGCTCACAAGAAACAAGCTGCTTTACAGGAAATGTTTAACTTTGTGCAAATTGAAGAAGAGAATCTCCCTCAAGCTTGGGGGAGGCTTCTCCAACTACTTAATGCTTTGCCTGATCATCCTCTTAAGAAAAATGAAGTACTTGATATCTTTTATAATGGACTAACCGATGCTTCTAGGGACTACCTAGATAGTTGTGCTGGTTGTGTTATCAGGGAACGAACTGTTGGACAGGCTGAAGTATTATTGAATAATATGTTGAGAAATGCCGATGATTGGACACTTCCTGAACCACCACCTAAGCCAACTCTGAAGAACAGAGGTATTAAAGCTATGCAAGAAGCCAAGAAATCTATGAAGGAAAAGGGTATTAAAGCTGAAGATGTTAAGAATCTACCACCTATTGAAGAAATACATGGGCTCGACATCCTGACACAGGTAGTGGAGGTAAATTCTCTCACTAGATTTGATGAAGGTGATATTCCGTATAATAAATCTGCTAGTCAATGCCTGTATGAATTTGATAATTACATCATTAAACAGGAACACTTTAATATGTATGTTAACAATCAACTAAAACGGAATGCCATCATGATTGAACGCTTGAGTGATTTGATGTTTAGAACTGCTAATGATGTTAAATGTTTGAGTAAACATGCTTCTATGATTCAGACTCAGTTAGAACAAATTGCTAAGTCACAAAATGATTTGCTTGATGAGATGAATAATAAAAAGAATGACCATGTTGTTAGAGTGGTTACTAGAGGAGGTAGAATGACTCAGGAACCCTTGTACCCTGAAGGTCATTCTAAAAGAATTGAACAAGATTCTCAAAGAATTAATACTGATGCACCTAGTCCATCTAAGAAGAAAAAGAAAAAGAAAAATGATAGGACTATGCATGCTACTAGTGAACCTGAGATAGAAAGACCTCCTGAGAATCATAATGATGCTTCTATTTCTGATGCTGAGACACAATCTGGTAATGAACATACACCTAGTGATAATGATAATGATAATGATAAGGAGAACGATAATGATAATGATGATGTTCATGTTGATGCTCAACCAGATAATGATGTAGAAATAGAACCTGTTGTTGATCTTGATAACCCACCTCCTAAGAATAAAAGATATGATAAAATAGATTTTGTTGCTAGGAAACATGGAAAGGAAAGAGAACCATGGGTTCAAAAACCTATGCCGTTTCCTACTAAACCATCTGAAAATAAGGATGATGAAGATTTTGAGCGCTTTGTTGAAATGCTTAGACCTGTCTTTTTGTGCACTCGTTTGATTGATATGTTGAAAATGTCTCCTTATGATTAATACATGAAAGATATTGTCACTAATAAAAGAAAGATACCTGAAGCTGAAATTTCCACCATGCTTGCAAATTATTCTTTTAAAGGTGGAGTACCTAAAAAGTTAGGAGACCCAGGAATACCTACTATACCATGCTCCATTAAAATAAGTTATGTCAAAACTGCTTTATGTGATTTGGGAGCCGGTGTTAGTGTTATGCCTTTCTCTTTATATAGAAGACTTGATTTGAATAAGCTCACACCTACTGAAATATCTTTGCAAATGCCTGATAAATGCACTGCTATACCTATTGGAATTTGCAAGGACGTTCCCGTTGTAGTTGCAAATGTTACTATCTTGACAGACTTTGTTATATTTGATATGCCCGAGGACGACAGCATGTCGATTATCCTTGGAAGACCCTTTTTGAATACTGCAGGGGGCGTTATTGATTGCAACAAAAACAAGGTTACATTTCACATCAATGGTAATGAGCATATGGTTTATTTCCCGAAGAAACAAACTTCAGTGAATGGTATCAATTGTATTGAAAAGGTCTCGACAATCACTATTGGGGGATTCAAATTTCCTCTACCTACCGTCAAAAAGAAATATGAAATTCTAGTTGTTGGGGAGATGCATATCCCCGTTGAGGTAACTTAGTGTTATACGAAAATTCTTCGGTTTCATGTCACTCGGAAATAGTTTGTTAATAAGACTTGATCAACCTTATTAATGGATTCTTTTTGAAGGGCATGTGGTCGATGAATTTAGTAAGCACAACTTTCTGTAATCTTAGTTTGCTCTCTGTTATTTCTAGTTTAAATATAATAAAATGCCATGATTATCCTGTTTTCTAAATTATCCGTGCAATAAAAAATGGCCCAAAAATAAAAGTGCTCAAAATGAAATAAAATTTTGACATGATTTTTTCTGGAATATATAAGAATTTTTGGCACTGAGAACAACCCAGGAGGTGCACCTGTTGCCCACAAGGCAGCAGGGCGCGGGCACCCCCCCAGGGCGCGTCGTGGTACCTTGTGGGTCCCACAGGGACCCACTCACTTATCCATTCAGCCCACTTCATCTCCTACCTCCAGAAAAAAAATCGTGGTAGCTCGCTCTCTCTCGTGTTCTTGCTCCCAAACCTGAGATTTTCGATCTCTTTGCTCGGAGCTCCGTTTTCAAAACTGTTTTGAGGGATTTCTCATTGGTATGTGACTCTCCCATTGCTCCAATTAGTTTTTTCTTTAGTGGATTATATTTTGCATAAATTGCTGCTATTGGTGCTACTGAAAATGAGCTTACATGTTAAATTCCTTGAGTTCTAAGTCATTTGAATGCTTGATATAGCCTCTAGGCACTTGTATGAGTAGTTTCTATCAACCTTGTGAAGTTTTGTTAACATTTTTTTGTGGTCCAAAATTTTTCAGAAATTTGTTCGTAGGAACATGAACATTTTCAGAAGGAGTTCCTCAAGGAGGAGGTCCTCCGAGGCATCATCGACTGAAAACCCCGCACGCCAATCATATGTTGAACCAAGGGCAAGTTTGGTGCGAGGTGCTGAAGCAAAATCATGTCAATGGCCGTGCAACGAGTTCATGCTGGGTGCTGGTATCAAGGAAGAATTTGACCAATATATTCACAACACTGAGCTCTCCGCCTTCATCGCAGATAAGCCACCGCAGCACTACAACCTTACTCATTCATTCACTCGGAACTTTGAATATCATCCGCGCACTTCTAGAGTTTTATTTCATCTCTATGATAGATCTTATGCTATGTCTCTGGAAGAGTTTTGTGATGCATGCAAACTTCCGTTCTGGGGCTCACTTAGTGAACCGCGACAATCTGATTATGAATTGTTTCTCAATAGTCTTTGCAATGGTGATAATAGAGGAGTTACGCAAGCTAGGATAAAGAGCATTCACTTTCCCGCTATTCGCTACTTTGCACTTTTTAATGGTAAATGCATTGTTGGTAAACAAGACTGTAGTGCACTTTGTGCCCCGGATCTGAGCCTCATTCATGCTGCTTTAACGGGTAGTAGACATTATAAACTTGGGGCCATTGTTGCACGTAGGTTGCACCGCAACTCGGGTAATGGTGATTTATATGGAAGAATTTATGCCTCCCGAGTAGCTGCAAGGCTAGGGGTCTCGCCCAGGCCTAATGATCCTCTTTTACCTGATAAATATTTGAATTTTGAGGCAATGCAGAACCATGAGTTTCTTAAGCGCAACACTCGCAGTTATGATTATAACTTGATATTCGATAAATACCGTTCTGTGTTTGTTGTTTTGCCTGCTCCTGCTCTCTTTGATTTTCAGAACAAACAGAGATATTTTCTTCATGAGAGCGAGGTGCACGAGTACAACGCGGCAGTTGATGCTGCCCGTCTGGCTGAGGAGGCAGCTCAGAACGCCTCTACGAGCTACCACTTCGATTATTATCCGGGACAGCCATGGCAGTAGACCAAGCTAGGCGAAGAGCCTAAGCTTGGGGAGTACGTATCTATCACCAACATTACATTCATGTTCACACATTTCATTTCAGTTGTCGGTGTTCATACTTTATCATTTTATATCCATGTTAGTTTTATTCTCGATTTCTTCTTGTGTGTTTGAAAAACTTCAAAAATCCAAAAATATTTCTCGCTTCTTTTTGGTTTTTCTTTCCCATTTGTTAGTTTGTAGTATTAAAAGAAAACCCAAAAAGATTTCTCGTTTCTTCTTTTGCTTGTTTGGAGTTCTCTCGTGTAAATAATTTTTCTCGCTTTCGTTTTTCTTTTCTAATTTGCTTTCTTTAGAAAAACTAAAAACTCCAAAAATATTTCGGTGTGTTTCCCTGAATTTCTTTCCTTTTCGTTGAGTTGTCGAAGGGAGAAGGCCATGATGAAAATGTTGAGTGGCTCTCATGTGCTTTATTGATGATCTAACAAAGAGCCAATATTACCTTGTCTTCTCCCTTGAATAAAATGATTGCAGATTCCAGCTTAGTCCACGGCACACTTGCACTATTATTATTTTCACATCATTCGGCCGTGCAAGTGAAAGGCAATAATGATGATATTTGATGAAGTGACTGTGGCAAGGAAAAGCTGGTATGAACTCCTCTTGTTTTTGTTTTTGTAAATATGTTTAACTCGGTATCCATGATTCAGCATATTATGAGTAAACATGTTTATGATGACAATTAGAGATTATAGTTGCTCATGCCATGCTTAAGTAGCTAGGAGTGGATAATGATTTATCTTGGATGTCAACATGCATTAAAATGGTTATGATGTGGTATGTTAATATGGTATCCTCCTCTGAATGTTTCAAGTGGCTGGACTTGGCACATGTTCACACATGTAGTTGATTCAAAACCAACATAGCCTCCACGATATTTATGTTCAGGCTGATTATATCCTACTCATGCAAGTGTTCAATGTTAATTATTCTTAATGCATGATCATGACCGTTTTCGCTCTCTAGCTGGTCGCTTCCCAGCCTATTTGCTAGCCTTCACTTATACTAAGCGGGAATTATGCTTGTGCATCCACAATCCTTAAACCAAACTTGTTCCAGATGAGTCCACTATATCTACCTATTTGCGGTATTACTCTGCTGCTCCAAGTAAATTTGCATGTGCCACCTCTAATCATTCAAATAAACATCTGTTTTGTGTGCTTGTACCGCTCATGGAGCGACAGGGGTTGGTCAGTATCTTCCATGCTAAGCGGGTTATTCTTGAGATGAGTGTTTATTCACTTGTCATTGCATGAGAGAGGTTGGTATTTGGGATGCCCAGTCCTATGCTCAAAATTGAAAATATATAATGCAAACAAACTCCCTCGGAAAGTTGTTGGTATGGAGGGCACCCGAGGATTCGGCTAGCCATGGCTTCTGTTGGTATGGTGGAGGGGGAGTAAACTTTGCCTTTCCGCTTGGGAACCGCCTATAATGTGTTTAGCAGGGAAGATATTGAAAACTCTCAGTCGTAACGTTGACAGGAAAAGTACACCTCCCAAAATTATTTTTCATCACTGATTTAAGCTTCGAGCTCTGGCACTGCTGCAAATCCCTGCTTCCCTCTACGAAGGGCCTATCTATTTACTTTTATGTTATTTACTTTATGTTATTTTACTTTTATTGTTGAGTCACACCTTCTTGCACTAAGCGCCAATCCTGAGAGCACTATTGTCATCCTTATGCATTGAGTATAGTAAATGTTGTGTGCATCATGACTGGATCTCTTCTACCCTAAATTACAATGTTTAGTCGCTGCTTGAACTTTGGAGGTGCCCTGCATTTATGTTTTGCGGTCTCAGAAAGGGCTAGCGAGATACCATGTCATCATATTATATCATGATTGTTTTGACAAATTGTTGGCATTTGAGATATGTTATTATTGCTCTCTAGATGATTATGTCATTGATACGAGTAAATGTCATTTTTAAGTGTTACTATGAGCATGGTTAGTTCATGATCTTTGCTGAATCCTGGGTACTATTTAAGCTTATATACGGATACAATAACAAAAGAGTTCGTAAAAGTTTTTCTTTATCACTTTCAGTTTGTCAACTGAATTGCTTGAGGACAAGCAATGAGTTAAGCTTGGGAGAGTTGATATGTCTCCATCGTATCTACTTTTCCAAACACTTTTGCTCTTGTTTTGGACTCTAATTTACATGATTTGAATGAAACTAACCCGGACTGACGCTGTTTTCAGCAGAATTACCATGGTGTTGTTTTTGTGCAGAAATCAAAGTTCTTAGATTTGGACGAAACTTTTTGGAGAATTTTTATGTAATATATAAAAATTATTGGCGCAAGAATCAACAGAAGAGGGGCCACCTGCTGCCCACAAGGCAGCAGGGCGCACCGTGGTGCCTTGTGGGGCCCACAGGCGGCCGTCTGACCTAATTCCAACGCTATAAATTCTCTTTCCCCGAGAAAAAATAAGAGAAGAAGTTTCATCATGTTTTATGATACAGAGCCGCCGCCACCTCCTGTTCTTCATTGGGAGGGCTGATCTGGAGTCCGTTCGGGGCTCCGGAGAGGGGGATTCGACGCCGTCGCCATCATCAACCATCCCCCATCACCAATTTCATGATGCTCACCACCGGGCGTGAGTAATTACTTCGTAGGCTTGCTAGACGGTGATGTGTTGCATGAGATTTATCATGTAATCGAGTCAATTTGTTAGGGCTTTGATCCCTAGTATCCACTATGTTCTGAGATTGATGTTGCTATGACTTTGCTATGCTTAATGCTTGTCACTAGGGCCCGAGTGCCATGATTTCAGATCTGAACCCTTTATGTTTTCATGAATATATTTGTGCTCTTGATCCTATCTTGCAAGTTAGATGCACCTATTACGTGTCATGATCCGCATACCCCAAGTTGACAATAATTGGGATTCTTTCCGGTGATTGCCGTAGTTTGAGGAGTTCATGTACTCACTAAGTGCTAATGCTTTGTTCCGGTTCTCTATTAAAAGGAGACCTTAGTATCCCTTAGTTTCCTTAAGGACCCCGCTGCCACGGGAGGGTAGGACAAAAGATGTCATGCAAGTTCTTATCGCAAGCACGTATGACTATATACGGAATACATGCCTACATTACATTGATGAATTGGAGCTATTGTGTATCGCCCTAGGTTGTGACTGTTATATGATGAATATCATCCGACATAATTATCATCACCGATCCAATGCCTACGACTTTCTCATATTGGTTTCTGCTAACTTACTTTGTTGCTACTGCTTTGCACTTGCTACAAAACTGCTACTGTTACTATTGTTACTACTGCCACTGTTATCAAATCTATCATATTACTGTGCTACTAAATACTTTGCTGCAGATATTTTATCTCCAGGTGTGGTTGAATTGACAACTCAACTGCTAATACTTGCAAATATTCTTTGGCTCCCCTTGTGTCAAATCAATAAATTTGGGTTGAATACTCTACCCTCGAAAACTGTTGCGATCCCCTATACTTGTGGGTTATCATCCACCATGACATGTAGGTATTTATTTTTTCTTGACCCGCCCTTGAGTGGGCCGACCATATCTAGCCCCCAGACCATGAAAGGCCAAGTTATAGGGATCGTGCGGAGAGCCGCGGGGGGCATGTGGCTTTGTTTGGTGAATACCTGGCAGCCGGGGCAACATTGTACTTACGCAGAGGCGTCGGCGCCCGCTGTTGGCCAGTAAAAACCAGCACGGAAGGCCTTGCTGATCAAGGTCTGAGCAGCGGCGTGATGTCCGCTCATGCCGGAGGGGACCTCCTGGAGTAATAATCGTCCTTCCTCTTCGGAAATACATCGCTGGAGGACGGCCGTGGTGCTTATTTTATAGAGTTCTCCCTCATGAACCTTATAGGCTTTTATTGCCTTACGATCCGATGTGCATCTGTTTGGTCTTCGGGGAGCTCTTTATGGAGCAGGTATGCGAGGAGCGGTTCGGTCCATGGTGCAATAACTGCCATAATTTCATGTGCGGAAGCTGTTATCTGGACAACTGAGCCGCCCACTATATCTGGCCTGTCATCGTCTTGGGGCGAGTTGGGCTATTCAATGTCATTTAAGTCCGATGTGCCCTTGTCGTCTTGCCAAACTACGGATGGCTTAAAGAGCCGTTCGAGGAAGGTATTGTCCGGGACTTTTTCCCGCTTAGCGCCCATTCGGGCGAGTATATCTGCGGCCTGGTTGCTATCTCAGGGTATATGGTGAAATTCAAGCCCCTGGAACTTGGCCGAGATTTGTACGACGGCATTCCAGTAGGCTATCATCTTTGGGTCCTTTGCGTCGAATTCGCCGTTAACTTGTGATATGGCGAGGTTCGAATCACCTCGGACCTCAAGACGTTGGACCCCCATGGAAACTGCTATCCGGAGTCCATGTAATAGGGCTTCATATTCTGCCGCATTATTGGAGTCGGTATACATAATTTGTAATACATACCGAATACTATCCCCTGTGGGAGAAGTAAGCACTACGCCAACCCCTAGGCCAGCAAGCATTTTGGAACCGTCAAAATGCATGGTCCAATGCGAATAATTGTTGTACTCTCGAGGGAGCTCGTCCTCCGTCCATTCGGCTGTGAAGTCGGCCAACACCTGAGATTTAATGGCTCGATGCGGTCGGTAAGTTATTTCAAATGGAAGGAGCTCTATGGCCCATTTGGCTATGCGCCCCGTTGCATCCCTATTGTTGATTATGTTACTTAATGGGACATCGGATGCCACGGTTACCGAGCACTCTTGAAAGTAGTGCTGAAGTTTTCGGGACGCCATGAAGATGGCGTAGGCTATCTTTTGATAGTGGGGATAGCGTGTCTTGCACGGGGTTAGGACCTCGAAGACGTAGTAAACGGGCCTTTGTACCCGGAACTTGTGGCCTTCCATGTCTCGTTCGACCACGAGTACTGCGCTGACCACCTGGTTTGTGGCCGAGATGTATAATATCATTGGCTCGCATATGCCTGGCGCTGCCAGGATAGGATTGGTTGCAAGGAGAGTTTTAATGCCTTCCAGAGCCGCCGCGGCCACCTCGGTCCATTTGAAGGTCTTTGTCTTTTTAAGAGTCTATACAGAGGTAAGGCCTTCTCCCCGAGTCTTGATATGAAGCGACTTAGTGCCACCACACATCCTGCCAGCTTTTGCACATGTTTGAGCTCTATTGGTACCTCTAAGCGGTCCAAGGCTTTTATTTTTGCCGGATTGGCTTCGATACCTCGGCTGGATACGATGAAGCCAAGGAGTTTGCCGGCTGGTACTCCGAAGACACATTTCTCGGGGTTGAGCTTAATTTGATACTCCCGTAAGCTAGCGAATGTGTCACAGAGATTGTCTACCAATTGTCCGACGTGTTTGGTTTTGACAACCACATCATCGACGTAGGCCTCAACGGTCTTCCCGATGTTTTTCTCCAAGCATGATTGAATCATGCGCTGGTATGTGGCGCCAGCGTTCTTTAATCCGAAGGGCATCGTATTGAAGCAAAATGGCCCATATGGTGTGATGAATGTTGTTGCCGCCTGGTAAGATTCTTTCATCTTGATTTGATGATATCCTGAGTAGGCATCGAAGAAGCACAGCGAGTCATGCCCAGCTGTGGCGTCTAAGATTTGGTCAATTCATGGTAAGGGGAAAGGGTCCTTGGGGCATGCTTTATTGAGGTCTTTGAAATCGACGCACAGGCGCCAGGACCTATCCTTTTTTGGTACCATGGCCAAATTGGCAAGCAATCGGGGTGTTTTATATCTCGGATGAATCAAGCTTCCAATAATTTGGCCAGTTCTTCGCCCATTGCTTGACGCTTGGGTTCAAAGAAGCATCGAAGTGTTTGCTTGACGGGTTTGTAGCCTTTCAATATCTTTAGGCTGTGTTCCGCAAGCCTGCGGGGTATCCCTGGCATGTCCGAAGGGTGCTAGGCAAATATATCCCAATTTTCCCTAAGGAAGCTACGTAGAGCCTCTTCAATCTCTGGATCGAGGTTCGCCCCTATGGACGCCGTTTTAGCAGGGTCCGTGGGGTGTACTTGAAATTTGACTACTTCATTGGCCGCCTTGAAGGAGGTGGACTTCGGCCATTTGCCGAGGATGACATCATCTTAGTCGACTTCGGCCCGTAATGTGCTCAGTTCCTCGGCCGCGAGGGCTTTGGACAAAGTTTCGAGGGCAAGTGACGCCGTTTTGTTCTCGGCTTGGAGTGCTCTGTCGGGGTCGATCGAGGTGGTGATTATCCCGTTTGGGCCCGGAATTTTGAGCTTCATATAGCCGTAGTGTGGTACTGCTTGAAATTTGGAGAAGGCGTCTCGCCCTAGGAGGGCGTGATATCCGCTCCTAAAGGAGGTTATGTGGAACGTAATTTCTTCGGATCGGTAATTGTCCGGGGTTCCGAAGACCACATCCAAGGTTATCTTTCCACTGCAACGTGCTTCTCGCCCAAGTATGATGCCTTTGAAGGTGGTGCTACTCTGTTCGATGCGCGATTTATTGATTTGCATTCTGTCCAGAGTGTCTGTGTATATCAAATTTAAGCTGCTGCCCCCATCCATCAATACTTTTCGGAGACGGCAGCTGCCCACGATTGGGTCAAGGACCTGGGCGGCGGGGCACCTATTCGGGGTTGACCTCGGCTGATCTTTATGATCAAAGGTGATGGGCATGTCTATCCACGCACCCCGAGTTGGTACCTGACAGACGGAGTTGATTTCTCGCAGGGCCCGCTTGCGCTGGTGGTTGGACGTAAAGGTCTCGTAGATCATCATGACCTCGCCCTTGTCCGAGGATTCCTCTGCGTGACTTGGGGTGCTCATAAGGAGGGTAGGTCCTCTTTTTGCCACTTGCCTCACTACCCAGCAGTCGCGAAGGCTGTGAGTTGGGCAAGAATTAAGCAAAATAGCATGCATCGGACATGGTTTATCCAAAAGACCATCAAGGGTAGTCCCGGGGAGGACCGAAGTTTTCTTCTTTTTCCGAGGCTACTTGGTCGGTATGGTCCCCGCGCGGGTTGTGCATCGAGGTGCGTGTCTTTCTTGTTTTAACTTGTCACAGATCGAATTTGTGCTCTTCTTGGCAATCCAAGCATCTTCGATGGTGCAGAACCTGGACACCAGGTCGGACAACTCTGAGAGGGTTTGTACACAGCGGCGGGCGAGGGCGTTCGAGACGCCTTTATCCTTGCATCCGTGCTAAAAAGCTGTTATTATATCTGAGTCCTGGTATTTTGGTATCTTGTTCTTGACCGATAAGAACCTGGCCCAGAACTGTCTGATCGTTTATCGGGGAGTTGTCGCACGTAGGCTAGATCCTAGACATCTGGAGGCCCCGAGTAACCGGGGCAGTACTCGATGTGGGAGGTGGGTGGGTGGTTTTCAATCTCTATGGACCGCGGGCTCGAAGTCTTGGTATCTTCATCCCGTGACATGCATACGGTCGTTGGACCGGCCGAACTGATTTGAAGATCAGGTTCATTCGCCGTGTTTGGCTGGTTGCCGTTTGAATCGCTTTCCAAGAAATACTTTGGCCCTTCGCCCTTGAAACGGGGTTCGGCCAGAGCCGGGGAGGAGTCATGGATTACTCCCGATCCGTGGAGAAGGAAGGGTGCTTCTGTGACAGATGCTTCAGGTGCGGGAACCATGCCCGCGAGATCGGAATCGTGAGCCGATGATCCCATCGATCCTTTTTTGATCCCACAGCGGAACTCTCAATGAAAGCACCAGTGTCGGTGTGAAAACTGGCAGACCTCGGGGTAGGGGGTCCCGAGCTGTGGATCTCGGACAGATGGTAACAGGAACAGGGAGACGATGTTTACCCAAGTTCGGGCCCTCTTGATGGAGGTAAAACCCTACGTCCTGCTCTTGTTTATATTGATAGAGATGTATCAAGTACAGAGTTGATCTACCTCGAGATCGTATGATTTAGTCCTAAGGCTAGGTGAATGAGATTGTGTTGAGGTCCCCTCTAGGGGTTAAACCCTTTGGCTTATATACACGCCGGGTAGGGTATCTAGGGTTACAAGGTCGGTGTCTAGGCATGGAGGCGGCAGGAGGAGTCTTGGAGTACGTGCCAAGTCTTTGGTAGATGCAGTCTTGATCTCTTCTCCTGCGTGTATCTCCCGGAGTCCAACTTGACAAGAATGAGAGCCCACTTGTCCGGCCCGAGGAATATGGGCCGACTAGGTTAGTACCCCCTAGTCTAGGACACCGTCACCGGTGCTGTCCATAACGTGTCTAGCTCCTCTTTTAGTAGCCCGAGATATAGATTAATATTATTTCCCGGTTGTTTCGGCCCTTGAATCAGCATGCTCATGTGTATGTACCTTGTCTTCATGCACTTCCAGGGGGGAAGGTTGTATATCCATACAAACACGGGCCATGTGCTATGGTTGGTGTTCTGGTTGCCAAACAGATTCATGCCATCGGTACTCGCACCAAGCACGATGTTCCTTGGATCACCTACGAAAAATCGATATTCAGCGTTGAACGCTCTCCACTGGCTTGCATCCGCGAGGTGTCTCAGCTTCGGATCATCTCCATCGTCGGGCTTCACCCTCTCCGTGTGCCAGCGCATGAGCCTTGCTTCCTTAGGATCTACGAAATAACGTTGTAGACGGGGAGTGATCGGTAAGTACCATACAACTTTCTGGGGAGATTTCTTTCCGGCCTTCTTGTATCGAGAAGCATTGCACATCGAACAGCTGGTTTTTTCCGCGTGCTCATTCCGGTAAATGATGCAATCATTTTTGCATGCATGGTATCTAATGTGCGGCAGATCAAGAGGGCACATGATCTTCTTGGCCTCATCGACACTAGTAGGACACAGGTTCCCCGCGGGAAGAACTTTTTGTAGGTACTTCAAATGCTCATCGAGGCTTCTGTGTGTCCATTTGATTTTAGCCTTTGTCTTTAGAAGTTCGAGCGTGAAACTCAAGCGGGTCACCTCGGGATCGCAACCATCATACAATGGAGTATGAGAGTCTACCTCCAGTTGCTCCAGCTTGGACTCCTCTCTACAAGCAGCTCTGTCGTTAGTCGTCTTCTTGCGAAGCAGGTCTCGAACATGAAGGTCCCGCATGACTGAACTTAGTAGCAACGAAGGCTCCGGCGTGTCCGCGTCTTCTCCGTCATGTCCGGCCTCTTCTCCGCCCCCATGTCCGGCCTCTTCTCTGCCGCCATTATCGGTCATCTCTTCGTCTGGCCCCATGTCGTCACTGGCTGCCCCATCGACGTCATCATCATCATCATCATCATCTTCACTTATCCACCGAGTATAGCCATCCATGAAACCAGTCATGAGCAGGTGCCCCTTCAAACGTCCTTCCTTAAAGGGGTCGAGCCAGACTCCTCCTTTGCATCTTCGACACGGACATAAAATCTCCTTCCGGTTATTTTCATGCATGACGTGCACCGCGGATCGCAACCATCTTTCCACCATCCTTCCACTAACCTTCATGATCACCTACGCGGTATGATAAGCAAAAGGATTATAAGCGCATGAATGCATGCATCAAAGTCATACAAAAATTCGGCATGACCTTCCCTAAAAATAGGGACAAATAGAGTTTGCCCGAAATTTGCCGAAACGGAAATAAATCGACATTTCGGCAAAACATAAGCAACTCGATCATGTCATGTCACGCACAATTCAGCAAATACACATATAGGCGGCAACTCATGCCACACGCACAATTTCCATCATATCGCCCGAATCGGTCATATCGCACACACACATATTTCCATTCATGCAAAGCACAATTTTTACTCACCGGCCTATCTCGAGAGAGATCGAGCACGGTGATGAGGTCGGTGTCGCTACACACCTAGGAGGGATCGAAAGTGGACAAAAAGATGGCTTTACTTCATGAAATGGATAGATCTAGTTGGGGAGGTAGATAGGTCACTTCATTAAATGGGTAGATCTAGCTAGTTGGGAAGGAGATGGCTCTAATAACTAGTGGAGGGGGGAGTGAAAAGTGAGGAAGAGAGAAAGGGGTGCATAAATGGAGATAGTGGAGGGGGCATTAAAGGAGAGAGAAGAGAGGTAGGAGAAGGAAGAGAGAACAAAGCTAGCTAGTAGTAATGGGGAAGAAATTGAGGGAGAGAGGAGGGGGAGGGGGGAAGGGGGTTGGAAAAGGTGGCAGCTGCGCCTTAGCAGCAGCGCGGGTTAGCAAACGGCGCTACTGCTAAGTGCATTAGCAGTAGCGCGGGACTGGACCGAGCGCTGCTGCTAAGCGGGACCCATCGCGTGGGACAGAGCAGCCGTAGTTGCAGCGGGGTGTCTATGACCCGCGCTACTGCTATTTTCTTAGCAGTAGCGCATGTTCCCTAGAACGCGCTGCTACTATACGTAGCCTGTTGGGTACGGTGGGGCCCACTTATCAGCAGCGCCGTTTAGCCCGCCCGCGCTACTGCTAAATATGTAGCAGTAGCGCGTATCCAGGGCCCGCGCTACTGTAAATTAGCAGTAGCACTGGTCTCTGACCCGCGCTACTGTTAAGCCTCCACCTATAAGGTTTTCCCTAGTAGTGGAAGAATCTCTAATCAGTTGTACTGATAAGCTGGAGAAGGCCAAAGCTGAATTTTCCAATGAAAAAACCGCCTTGCTCAAGCGTGCTGAAGAGGCCAAGGCCAAACTTGAGCCGGTAACACAAGAACTGGCGACTCTGAAAGGCCACATTCAACAAATGTGTATAGCCATCTTTGGTAAGTGAAACATTTTCCTGTTTATGAACTCGCCAAACAAATTTGGGTTATTGATATTTACTCTTTGTTCTGACAGGCAGAAGAGGTCACAATGTGATGGGGCTCCCATTAGTGAAGTTGAAGGTCGTCTACAAATTTCTTGAACAACTGTATGTAGGCGGCTCTCATTGCATCATGGCAGTAAAGAACACTAGGGCTCCTCCTCACCATATCATGGAAATGATCAAGGAGCTGTCTACTGTCCCTGACTGGATTAAGGAGTTGAAAAGATCGACGTGCAGACAAGGGGCCATGAGTGCGCTGACATTGGCTAGGGCATATCACCCCGAAATGCAGCCGGCTCTCCTTGCTGAAGGCTTTCCAGAGTTGAAGGAGGATGACTCAGTGTTCACTGAAGAGGATTATCTTCGCTGCGTGCGGGCGACTCGGCCAGCAGCCACCAAGATTGCCAACGAGCTGGATCTTTCCAAGTTCCAGGTTGGCTATTTGGAAGATGGCAAACTCGTAAGCATTCCTCAGCCACAGCTCGTCGAGCTCAACCCGCCACGTAAGCAAGCTTTCGCCTCAGATGTCAAGACTTCAGATGTGCTCAATGAAGAGATGGTGTTTGAGGCGTTATCTTCAATCCAGTGGCTCGACAAAAGCCCCCCGACCAACAAAGCGGATGAAGGGAGATCTTCTGAGCCGGCGCGTGGTGACCCGGCAACAGCAGGAGCAGAGGAGGAGCAGGCAAACCGCAACCCAGAGGATCCAAATGCCGGGTCTCAGCCGTCAACCACTCTACAAGCTTGAATTTTTAGAGAAACTAGATAGTTGAAAATTGCCCAGCAGTGGCTTGTAATAATTTTTGCCTAAACTTCTGTAGGTCTGGCAGTGCCATCGAGCACTTGGTATCTTGTGCGAAACTTGGTTCACCTTTTGAATGAATGCCTTGTACCCCGTGGTGGTGTGACAACCAGGTATTTGATAATAATCTTTGTTCCAAGTTTGTCATTGCTTGAATATGAATTATAAGACCCGGTTGCAATGCAACCCGGCAACTTCAATGATTGTTTGATTCCTCAAATATGGGTATGTTCCTGGTGACAAACCAAAAGTTGTGGTTGCTATGCAACCCGGCAATTCATGTTACCGTTGTATGCATATCATAATTGATGAGACTCGATATTTCTAAAGATAAGGTCGGCTTCTGCAAAAAAGCTGTAATATGTATGAAGAACTGTAACATAAAATGCAAAGTACTGTATAACACAAAAAACATAGTAATGCAAACTATAAAATAAAAAGCTGGCTTTCGAGGCACGACATAAAGACTGGCTTTCGAGGCTCGAGTCTCAATTTCTTTCCAGTGGAAGCAGGCCTTGTAGCCTCTTTTGGTTTGTCCTAGCTCTCTGGAAGCCGGACCTTGCGTGACTTAAGCCAGTGTTTTAAGTTTGAAGAGTTCAGGGTCATCAATGTGATTGACTCAGTAAGCGTTCAACCAGGTCACCATTTGTGAGTAGCATCAAGCTAACAGGCAGGTATAACCAAGTATTATAGTGGCATATGCCGGGTTAAGAGAGATGTTAATAGCTAAACTCAATGAGTTGGAAGCCCTCAAGTAACCAATGATCAAAGAATAAAGATTAAACACACAGCTTTTGAGGCGAAACGACAAACTCTAGTATCCAGAGATGCCGGCTTTATTTCATTGATCATAATATATATATGTATATATATATATAGAGAGAGTAGCACTATTATGATCATAGGATCAGAATATTATTCTGATGACTGCGCGTCCTATATAGAGCCGACGGGATGTTCCCGAACCGGTGACCCCCGATGAAAAAATAGCCCACCACCACCCTAACCCCATGATATTCTCCCGCACCACCGGCCTCGATCTATGCTCGATCCCCACGCGCCGGCGCCACCCTGGATCCCAGCGCGCCGTCGCCGGCTCTGGATCCCATCGCGACGCTGCCGGCCGTGGATCCCGCGCACCACCGCCAGCCATGGATCCCGCGCACCGCCGCCGGGCCGTGGATCTCCGCGCGCCGCCGCAAACCACCACGTCCAAAGCGTCGTCCCTAACCTCCCAACGCTCCCCACTTCCACCTTCCTGCGCCGCCGCCACGGCCTGCCCACACCAACCACCCCCGGCGCTGATGTCAATAGGGATGCACCCACACCTCCACCAACCACCTCCGCCACTGGCGTCTTGGGCCTCGCAACTGTCACGATCCACGCAACCCGTCGTGCCGCTCGAGCTCCCTCACATGGTCCTCCCGACGCCCGCCTTCTAGCCGCATCGTCGGATCCCTGACCCGCAGGTGGCGCTGACTTTCTTCCCACGGCCAATCTGAACTTCACCGCGCCCCTGGCTTCTTCCTCTAGAACCGATCCTCTCTTCCTCCATGCTGCTGCCGCCTTGGACTCTGGCCCCCACGCGCCACAGTCTGTGCCTCGAGCTGCCCTCTGCTACTAGTAGTCCGTACGGGACCCCTGACTAGGTTGGCCCCGGCGAGGCTCTACCGCCTCCGCACCAAGGGCGTTCATTGCCGCCACCTCCGGCCGTTCAAGTACGCAGCCCCTGGAGGTAAAGTAGCCGCAGCTTGTGGAAATTGATGCAGCAGCGTTCATCATCTCCACCTCGTACATTTGATTTTGTACCTTTTTGTCATTTTTCACCCATTTTATTTCAGCAAGATGGTTGTTGAATGCTTGACCTGCTATGCTACTACAATCGGCAGGCCAAAATTGAACTTCACCAAAATCTAGAAAAAAAAGGATGACGAAGGACGCAGCCAGGTCCGATGTGTTCTCCTGTTGATGAAGTAATTCAAGGAGCAGGTGGTTTCATTCGTATGAAGCACCAACAACAAAATCTTCATCCCCATGTTTGTTTCTTGTTGTATTTCAAGCCGCCACTAACCATTGGCATTTTTTGTCTGATGCTCCACGTCTTGTAAGTGTCCACTCAAAGAAAAACAGAATTTTATGCAGTACCAGCAAACAGGAAGTGCGAACTTCTCCGTTTACATTCACCTAAAGAAGTACGTATTTTTTAAAGTAACATGGAAGTTCAAAGATTATAGTCTAGAGAGTTCAATCATTGGATTTTGGGAAGAATGCGTCTTACTGATAAATAATGAATAGAAAAATAAATATAAAATAGGTTTTGGGTCAGTACTAAGTAGGTTAGAATTGTTTGGCGTTGGTGGGGTGTTGGAGTTTTACTACTACTTGGTCCACTTCCATTTCAAGGGGCTTCCTTGAAGCTATCTTTGAAGCTATAAACACAGTTGTCTTGATTTCAAATAGCGGTCCAAGGGAAGACAATTGAGCTATGAAGCTGAACTTGTTGTTATGCCTCTGGACGTCTACCTCTTTCCTGTAGGTGTTGATCATGGTGCTTGTCGCCATTCACGAGGAAGATAGTTGGTCTTTGAACGGGTGAGTAATCTTGCTACTGCTGGGATGCTATTCAACATGGGGATATGATCTCCCTTGAGGTGCAGCGTAGGGAGATATATGCTGCTGCCACTTTTGGATTTATTGTTGAGATGGTCGCTCAAGCTCAATATTGATGAGTCCTTCCCCTAGATCTTTCTCTACATGCTCTGTAGGTCATCCAGTAAGAACAAAAAAGTATGCCTCTAAGCTGCTCGTGTTTATTCCACAAAAGAAATTAGTATGTCTGCAAACGGTCGGCTGTTCTTGACCATTTTTTGTAGTAATTAGTATGGCTGACAATTTTCAACAGTAATTAGCATGGCTGCAGTCCACTGTCGATTTTCAGCAGGCCAACTTGATTAATGCTAGTGCAACTCGTCTTCCACTGTCATGGTGAGCTGTCGTGCGTTTGCACACATCTTAAACAAATCTTACTTTCTGATTTATATGGTGCCACTACATAATCAGTTGAGATTAGATGTAATATCATTTGTAGAAAATTGCAGCGGATGGATAGGCTCGTTGTGTGTCTCTGGATGTATCATTGGAAGTGTAATATACTGCAGTCCAAATATTTGATTTTCAGCAGGCCAATGTGTTCATTGATCAATTTTGTGCATTGAAAAAACAGTAAGTAAAAATAGTAGGTCAGCAGACTAATGTGTTGATGAACCAATTTGGTAGGGTGCAGTGTTCGCTACAAACATGGCTAGCTGGGTACTGCAGGGGTATTTTAACTTGACTAAAATGCCTCATTGTGTGTGTTGCAGTGACGATGAGGACGCACCACTCTTCCTTCTCTGTTTCCGGTGACGACGCGCCGCTTCTTTGGATCTCCAGCAACTTGTGACCTTCTGGCGACGGTCGATTAAGATTCCCGAGGAAAGTTCTGCTCTGGAGCAACCGTTCCAGTGAGCTAATAGCTCACCATGCAACGGTTGAACTGAATCTTTTGACATATCTGAATTCCATTGATGTATTCTCCCATGGGTAGTACATTATATTATGTTTTGTCCAGTTGACTAGTAAATTTCTGCAAGAAATGATAGCAAGGAATATTGCACAGAAGCACTTTCCGAATGAACTATTATTTGGAGCTTGGATCTTGCAATGTCTACTTAGCTAGTCATTCCAGTTTGTGTCAATTCGCGTCCAGTGTGAAGATGGTTGTGTTGTGTATTGTGTACTGGTGTGGTGTACTGCTTATTTTTTCAAGTTGTTCTCTTAGTACAGGTCACTTACGGAAAAGAACAAGAAATGCAAAACTTACAAACAAGAAAAACAGTTTCCATCTCAGTACAGACGTTTTTAATTCCCTGAAAAACTCCAACCTTTGCATAATGTAGTTCATTAGTTTTTGATAACAGCGAGCACAATAGTTGAACATCATTTTTGAAGTTCAAAAATATGAAATGCTTGACACTAAAAAGAAGGAAAATAACATTCATAAAAGTAAAAAAAAAACAAGCAGATTTCATTGAGTCTCTCACTACAAAACACATGGTGGGGACCCATGTAAAATTCACACGAGAATTTCATCCTTAAAAAGACAAAGGTCACTACAAAAAAAAGGAAGAAAGTATCATGGCACAAAAATAAAAAAGGTTCACCACATGAAACATAGTAAGTACGAAGAATAAAAGAACTTAATACTATTTTTTAGTAAGATTAACTGGTGAACACAAAAAAAATTGATGAAAATAAAAGTTCAAAAAAAGGGATATCCCCATTTGTAAATAAAATACCTATAAGTTCAAAGTTAAATAATGGAGTGGTTCGATGTTTATTACAAAACTAGAATTTCTTCCGTTAGTAAAGAATAAATCAAGAAGTTCAATTTAAAAATACAGAGTAGTCCGTTAGTAAAGAATAAAACAAGGAAAAAAACAAGTGTCACCTAGAAAGTGTTAACTCTCGAAGTTCAAATTTAATAAAGTGGATAGTTCAAAGAAAATCTTATGGGCGTACAAAAATTTCTCGCTAGGAATTTTCCGTTATTTAAAAACGATAACCAAAAAATTCAAATGAAAATAATAGAGCAACTCAAAATTTATAGGCGACGCTTATTTTTTATGTTTTAAAAAAACCCAAGAAGGTCAAATTAAAATAACATAGTTGTTGTGTTCTCTAGGAAAAACCCAGAAGTTCAAATTTAAAAAATTGAGTTGTTCGATGTTTATTATAATACAAGGATTTTTCTGTTAATAAAAGAAATAAAACCAAGAAGTCCAAATTAAAAAAATGAAGCAGTTCGGTATTTAATAAAAAAAACTCAGATTTTCATTGTTACCAAAAAGAATAAAATCGAGAAGTTCAAATTAAAAACAACGGAGTAGTTCGATGTATACGAAATACTCAAATTCTTCCCCCATTCTTGAATAAACGTATGAAGTTCAATTTAAAATGAAATATTCGATGTTTATTCAAAATATAATTTTTTTCTTTTCTGAGAATAAAACCAAAAAAGTTTAAATTAAAAAAACAGCGAAGTTCAAAGTTAATATAATGGAACAGTTGAAAAAAAGATTATGAAAAACAAAATTTCTCCTTTTTTTCAAAAATCTAGAAGTTCAAAATTAACTAACGAAGTGGTTTAATGTTTATTATAAAACTAGAACTTTTCCCGTTACTAATGAATAACACCAAGAAGTGTGAATTAAAAAAAATAGAGTAGTTTAAAATTTACAAAAAGGGATTTTCCTCGATGCTAAAGAATAAACCAAGAAGTTTAAATTTTAAAAATGGAGTAGTTCAATCTATATAAACAACTCAGATTTTCCTCGTAAATAAAGAATAAAACCAAGAAGTTCGATTTTCAAAAGCGAAGCAGTCGGAAATTTGTTACAAAACTTGGATTTTCCCGTACTTAAGAATAAAAACCAAGAAGTCCAAATTAAAAAAATGCAACAGTTCAATGTTTAGAAAAAAAAGGATTTTCCTCGTTTCTAACAAAACATAGAAGGTCAAAATAAAATAAACAAAAAAGTGGTTCGAAATTTACTAGAAAACCTTGACTTTTTCCTGCTACTAAAGAAAAAAAAACCAGAAGTTCAAACTAAAAAATTGGAGCAGTTCAAAAAAAATTAATCGAATGATATTTTTCCCGTTTCTATAAAAACCAGAAGGCCATATAAAAAAAGGGAGCAGTTCGATGTTGACTATAAAACTCAGATTTTTTCGACTACTAAAGAATAAAACCATGAAGGTCAAATAAAATAACAAAGTAGTTCGATGTCAATGGAAAACCCAGATTTTCCCCATTTCTAAAGAAACCTAGAAGTTCAAACTAAAATAACAAAGCGGTTCGGTCTTTATAACAAAAATTCGGATTTCTTCCATTACTAAAGAATAAATCAAGAAGTTCAATTTAAATAACAGAGTAGTTCGATGTTTATACACCACGAAAAAAAAGCGTCACTAAATTTTTTCCTTTTCTAGGAAAAATATTGTCTGAAGTTCAATTTTTTAAAATTGTTTGTTGCGTATTTAAAGACCATATTTTTTTCTAAGAATAATTCTAAGAAGTTCAAATTACAATAACAGAGAAGTTCAAAGTTTATAAAGAATTCAGATTTTTTCTCGTTACTAAAGAATAAAATGAAGAAGTTCAAATTAAAATAAAAAGAACAATTAAAAAATATTAAAAAGAATTTTCCCCGTTTGTTTTGAAAACTAGAAGTTCAAACTAAAACAACGAAGTGGTTCGATGTTTATTTAAAAATATAGGATTTAACCATTTAAAAAAAACTCATATATATGCATTGTTATTAAAGTATCAACCATGAAGTTCAAATTGAAAAAACAGTGAAATCCATTGTTTGTTTGAAAAATCAAAGACAAATCTTTACTCAAAAAATAAAAAAATGTGAAGTTCAAATAAAAATAACACAGAAGTTCAAAGTGAAAACAACCAGCGGTTCAACTACTACATGGAGTGTTATTCATATATGAAAAAGGAATAAAAAGGCAAAGTCTAAAAATATTTTTGCTAAAAGTTTATGTGGTGGGCCCAGGAAGTTCAAAAACTCTTGTAAAGGAGGTTCACCGTGTATTTACTTGTGCAAAAACACACACACAAAATGTTGGTTTTTGTGTTTAACAATTCTCTCTATCCATTACAAATTTGAAACAAAAATTCTCTACATGAAAAAAGTTTCTCCTATTCAACAACTTTCCGAGGGTATATTGTATGCTCTATTCCAAAAATGAATGGTAAAAACAAATTGGTGTATGTTGTTCGTAAAGAAAAGTTTAACCATATTAAAAGAAGTTGCATCTTTTCAACAATAAAACGTGACAGAAGTTCAAACTGAAAACAGCGAGAAGTTCAACTACTATAAGGAATGCGTTTCCTGTGAGAATAAAAAGGAATACAAAACTAAAAGCCTAAAAGGTTTGTTGCAAGAAGTTCGCATGCTCCTCTCGGCACAATTGAAAATTTCTACTGCAAAGACGTCCGTCCTTCAATTATATGTAAAAAAAAGGCAAAAACGACGTTGTCTTTACCATTTTTAAAACTGCTCTCAAACGGTAACGAATTTGTAACAACTGTCTACATGCAAAAGTTGCTCCTATTCATAAGCTTTCCAACGGTATATTATATGCTACATTCCGATAAACGGTTTAAAAGTTTCATGTATACCGTTAAAAACACGTTTTTACGTATTCAAAAAAAAACTTTCAAAACCGATGCGAGTATGAAAATATGATCAACACGGGAAAGTTGCGTGTTTTCAATAGCTTTCCATTGGGTATATATTTTGCTCAATTCCGGTAAGTGGTTGGGGAGTTACAAGCAAAAATCAGCACGTGAAAAACAGAGTGAAGTTCAAACAGAACTGCCCCAGAAGTTCAACCTCTTCACGCAGTGCATTTTCGGAGACTCTGTTTTCGCAATGAAGGCAGAACGCATGATCTCGCCGTTTTGAAAATTACTTAAAAACGGCTAGGAATCAGAGAAAACTTTCTATATGAAAAAGTTTCGCATTTTGTATAGCTATCCAGGGGTATATTATTTGCCCTATTCCAACAAAGTTTGCGAAAATTACGGCCAAAAAATGTTTTTAGCCATTTTCAAAATTAACTTAAAACCGTAAAGAATTGGGAGAATCATTATATACAAAAAAAATTCGCATTTCTTCAAGCTTTTCAATGCCATATCATTTGCTGCATTCCGACAAACCATTTAGAAAAAAAAAACCCGAAAATACGAACTCGGAGGAACTTTAACCATTTTCTAAATTACTTTTAAACCGTTCAAAATTAGAAAAAACTTTTTATATGAAAATGAAGCGCATTTTCATAAGCTTTCCAACGCCGTATCATTTGCATTAATCCGACTTGCCGTTTTCAAATTACACCAAAAAAGAGCTCGGCTGTTCGGTTTGAGAAATTCCGCCATTTTTCAAATTGCTCTTTAACCGTAGGAAATTTGAGAAAACTTTATATATGTGGAATGAGCGGATTTGCAGCAGCTTTCGAACGCCGTATTATTTGCCTCATTCCGATAAACGGGTTAGAAATGGTCTCGAAAATACGATTCACGTTTTTTTGTATGAAGAAAAACGGTTTGTAAAACTGCTCTTAATCCGTGTAGATTTTGACAAAAATTTAACTTAGGTTGTGATCCATGTGTCGACAGCTTTCTAACGGTATATCGCAAGTTCCATTTGGACAATCTTTGCAGAAGTTCAACCCCTCCTTGGGTGAAGTTCAACTACTACTACTACGACGGAACGGGTAGTTATCAGAATATTATTCTGATCCCGTGACCCTTAAGACCTTATTCTACCAACACCTGAGCTTATTCTAACAACACCCCGAAACGAACCCCGGCGCGCTGCCTTCCTCACCCACCCACTCCCTTCCACCTCCCACCACCTCCCATCACCCGCACACCCCCGGCGCCCCAAACAGAACTGCCCCACAACCCCCCACCCACACCCCCCGGTGCCCCAACGCACCGCTAGATCCACCTGGCCGGCCACTGCCCCCCGCACCTTCCTCCCTTTCCTTCTCCTACCAGCCATCTCCATCCTCCCCTTCCTCCTACCATGCCGGCGACAACCAGGGCCCCTCACTACCCGCTGGATCGCCCCACCCCGACCCACCGCCGGTGGCGTGCCCCACCACGACCCAGTGCCGCGCCCACCCCCTCCACCTTCCTCTGGCCGGCTCTCGCCGCCGCGTCCAGGCCACGCGATGGAGCCGAGCCGCGACCGGCCCCCACCTTCCACCACATCCTGCCCAGCCGAGCCGCCAATAGATCCGGCAAAATTCCCCACCGCCAGCCACCTTCCTCCGCTCTTGCGCCGCCCCCGAGCTCCACCCGTGCCGGATCCGCACGGCGGCATCCCATCCTCCGACGAGGCCTCATCGCTGCACAGCCTGCACTCCCCCCGACCGCTGACCTCCACCCCCGCAGGAACCACGCGTTCCTGCACCGCTCGCCCCACCCGCAGGTGCGCGGCATCGTCGGCGGCTGTGCAGCTCCACCGTTGTCGGGCTGGCATGCAGCTCCTCCAACCCCCGCCGATCTACCGGGAACCGGCGATCCCCATCCTGTCGAGATCCCTCTGCAGCATCTGCTCCTCCTCTGCCCTGCCCGGATTTCACCTCTGATTGCAGTCCATCGCAAGGGCACCTACAGCTCTCTCTCCCCCTCGAGGAGGTACATCGCCAGCAAAGGCGCTTGGAGGTGAGCTCGCCGTTGACCCAGCGCGAGGGCTGGTCTCCTCTCTGGTAGTGCACGGTGAGCTCGAGGTCGCTGACGGCCTCCCTCTGCCCATGCGCGTGTGATGCAGTGTGGCAACAACGCCGCGTGAGGTTCCAGCTCTCCAGCGACCCCTCTTCATCATATTCCGGCGAGGTACCAGCCCACCCATGGCATGCAGTACGGACGACGACACCTTGCAGTGCGTCGTGCGAATCCCGTCCAGGTCTGTTGCTGTTCAGAAGCATTTTCTTGTGTTTTCAGAAAAATTGATGAATTGTTTTGGATGCAGTGCAGTTGAGACGCTCATTGAGGACTTGCAGCTCGCCCGCGAGTGGCTTGTGGTCCGCGCAGCTAGGGCGTGCAGTCCACTATTATTTTCGCAGGAGTGGAAAATATAGAAAAAATAAGGTCATGGCGTACCCTAGGATGCAGTTCATTGTGTGTGGTGTGCAGTTTTGTTGCGCGATGATCATGGTGAACAGTTTGACAGCCCGCGGACATGCGGTTCGGTCGGGTCATGTGTGCAGTTTGTTGGCGTGTGGAATTTCTTGATGTGTTTTTTTGTATAATCCTAGTACCCTATTTGATGTGTACAGCAAACATATTTTGTTTTTGAAGTTCGGTACTGTTTTGTGTGAGATTACGATTCAATGTAAAAAACTCTGTCGTTCACTTGGTAAACGACAAAAAGAAAAGAAAAATATCTCGAAGAAGTTTACTTCTTTTTAGATGTAGTTCACTAGTTATACACCTAGTGGTTTACTTTCGCAAGTTTGATTCTTTTTACATGTAGTACACTAAATTCTGCCCTGTGGTACACTTCCGAAAGTGATGATGTTCACTTGCGCCTAATGTGACGTGCGAAAATGTTAGGAGACAACAAAAAAGAGTAATGAGGTTCACTTTCTGATTCTTCCCTGTGGTTCACTTTGTTCCCTCACGCAGTCCGCTATAAAACTCCTCTGTGGTTCACTTGGTAAACAAAAACCAAAACTATTTCAAAAGAAGCTCGCTTTTTATTAGATGTGGTTCACTCGCTCAGTCCATGCGGTCCACTCGGTCGGTCTACGCGAGTAAAAAATAATAAGTATGAAAAAAGACAACAAAAACTCGTGCGGTTCACTTTCGGTAGTGTTGCGGTTCACTTACTCGTCTGATGCAGTGCGGTTTTCTGTCTGATGCAGTTCACGCGTCGATTTTGGTGTCACGAAAAACAGAGTGTTCGCATTTCGGAAATTTCAAAACTACTCTTAAACCGTAAGAAATTAGAGAGAGTGTTCTACGTGAAAAAGTTGCGTCTCGTCGATATCTTTCCAACGGCGTATTATTTGAATCATTTCGACCAGCGGTTTATGAAAATTCATGAAAAACCGGCTGCTGCCACTCGTCGTCCGCCGCAACATTTTCAAAATTAATTTAAAACCGTAAGGAATCTCAAAAAAATTCTACATATGAAAGTTGCGCCTCGTCCGTAGATTTCCAACGGCATATCACACGCCTCGTTTTGACAAATGGTTAAAGAACTGGAGCGAAAACAGTACCGAAAAATTGCAAAAAATTGAAAAACAGAATTCCGCGATTTAGTAAATTTGAAACTGCTCATAAACCGTAAGGAATTAGAGAAAATAATATATATGAAAAAGTTGCGCCTCGATGATATCTTTCCAACAGCGTATCATTTGCTTCATTCCGACAAGCGGTTTGCGAAAAAAAATGGGAAAATACGCTCGCTGCCACTCGTCGGGCGCTGTAACACCCCAAAAATTTAATCATATTATTTATTAAGTAAAATTTGGCCAGAAATAAAATTTTGAATTATAATAGGTCTTTTATTAATTTTAGAGTATTTTCTATTTTCTGTTTTCAAAATTCTTCCCTCCATTTAGAATTTTTTTGTAAAATATTGTGGGATTTGGTAGTTGTCTTAAATCAATTCATTTATATCTTAATAATAGTAGGAAATATTTACATAATAAAAATTTGCTCTAAAAAATTCTTTTAACAGCATTTTCAATACTTTAAATGCCTCTGTTGCACTACAACTATTTTAAATAATTCTTTTAAAATTCCACAAAAATTATGAGAGGTCATGTGAGGCCTATTGATCACTTTTATGCAAAAACCCAACTTGGCCTTTTGAAAATATTGAGCAAAACATCCTCTTCTCAATTCTGTTCCATTTCTAGGTTTGAACTGCAACCCTAATTTTAATTGCTCCAAAAATTCTGAAATTATTCCCACCTCTAGTCCTTACAACCAAACACTTAAGTCCAGAAGATCCACTCCATTTGCATCTTGTAAACCCACCAAGTAAATCCTCCAAGTTTCTGTCCAGAACTGAATTTCAGTAAAACTTGTACTAGCAAGTTTTTCATTTTGCCCAACCAACTCCACCACCATCTCTATCATCCAAGGAGACCCCATTCTGCCAAGTCTCACTTCCAACAAAAGCAAATAGCTAGTCCTAGCATTTCATCAGGCACCTTGAGTGCATGGCAGAAACTTGCATCTCTCTAAAACTACATTTGAAACTTAAGCACCTGATTCAACCATCATGTCCCCAAACCCCCTCATGCCTAGAGGCACCACTCTGTTAAATTTGAGCCCATTTGGGCCAGCCTGGGTGGCCCTGGCAATTCATCGAATGCCTTGTGTGCGTGCCCAGAGCACGCACTGCACATCCGAGCACCGCGAGCCCCCTGCCGCCCCGCTGCTGCCCTCCCCTGGCTTGCCCCGCACGCTCCACTGGCCACCCGCACCTGCCACGACCTCCCCCACACCAGAGCTTCCCCCCTGGCGCCGCCCTCCGCCGACCAGAGCCGTCGCCGACTCCAGTACGTCGCTATTACCACCGCCCCTGGACACGCGGCTCGCCCCTAGCCAACCAGCCTCTCCCTGGCATAAATTCGGAAGGCCACCACCCTCTCCTAACTCTGCCGACCTCCAATGCTCCCTCACCGTCCTCGCCACCGACCTATTCGCCATCAATGGCTGCCACCGGGGTCGGTTGAAGCAGTGATCTTCCGAACCGACATAGTCTGGCTATAAAAGCCACCCCCGGGTGCCTCTGTCGGACCACTACACCTCTCTTCCCCCTCGGGGAACTTCCCTGATCAGCAGAACGACCGAAGTGGCCTTCTTGTTCATCCATGGCCACCGTTGCCGCCTCCAACTCCGGTTAAATCCGACACAACCAGAGCCTCCCTTCCTCCGTTCTCCTCTCCAGCTGCCTTCCCTCGACCCCACGAGTCCACTTCCCCACCCAATCTTGCTCGGGAGCCACCGTAGGCGGAGACCCCTCTCGTGCCCGTAGCCGCCGTCCGCCGGGATCGCAACCACCGGAGCTCCCGGGCTCTCCGATGACCAAGTCCTACCACCACGGGATCGCCAGGAGCTCCTGAGCACGACGGTGTGCTCCTCTCCCGGAGCCGTGCCTCCAATCGCCGGCGAGGGTCGCCGGAAGCCTCGCCTCTGCTCGGCCAGAGGAGGAAGATGACGGTTTGGCCCAAGGTCAAACCCGACCCATGGTGGCCGCCTGTCAAAGGCTCAGCGAGGAGGCCGGGCCGCTGACGGGTGGGCCCTGCCCCGGTTAAGTGGAGACGGACTATCACAGAAGCTGCCTTCGCGCGTGGAAAGCGGAAACCCAGAAATACGCTTTCGACATCGCAATCCTTCCGCGCGGCCGAACGGCTGGGCTTGGCCCAGTAGCGCCGTGCGACTAAATCGCGCTCAGGGCGCGCTTCTGCCTTTCCTCTTTTCTTTTCCAGTAGTTTTCAAATAATTCCACAGTAGTTATTTCTACTCCAAATTTGATGATTCAAATTTCTAAATACTTCTAAAATCATTCTCTATTATTTCAGCTAGGGTGAACATTTTTACTAAGCTTTGTTTCTGTAGGATCTTTTAAATAGTCCATTTAGTCATTTATTTCAGCTTAGAAACTCTCTAGGAAAATCATATGAACTCCAATTAAATTGATTCTTTTTCTGAAATTCCTCATATTTCATCTAGTTTATTTTAGTATTTATTCCAAAAAAAATCCAAACAACTTTTTAGCACTGTTTTAGCTATATGTGGTAATTGCAATATTTTTGAAAATAGGAAATGGAGGGAAGATAAAATTTTCAAAAATTTTGGAGTGCACGCAATATTTCTGCATGATCAAGGCAAGCATCCTGAACACTTCATATGGTGATTGCATGGTTAAATGTTTGCAAAGAAATAATTGGATCATGCATATGTTGAATTCAAATAAAAATTTGCATATTGCTAGTTATGCATGCATGATCCCTTGAAAATATTTTACCTTCATTTAAATGTGAAGTATGAGTGAGCATGGTTATTTTCACATGCGCATGTTGATCCGGACTAATCTGCAGGAAAGAATCAGTCACGAGAAACGTGACCGTGAAACTGAAATCTTGTTGTGACGAGAATGATCAGTGAGGGCATGTTGGGACATGCCAGATGGTGACCCTGTTGGGTATTACCGAGGAAATATGTTGTGCTAACCACTGTAGGAAAAAAAATTAAACCTCCTGAGTCGACCATAGATCGAGTCTTGTTCCGGTAACCCCCATACTTGTTCGTGCTGCCACTTGTCCCTGCCGTAGGTAGGGTACGGTTCAGTAAGTTGTTAACCCCTTTCCTTCACACACCGTACAGAGAGGCCATAGTGAAAGATACCATTGGCCCATGGTAGGCATGTCACTTGGTCCGGGGGCATGGGTGTCTCCGGTTGTAGCCGGAGAGGGGTCGCACCCCTGTTTGCGCGCCGATATAAATATTTTGATCCCATGCTATTGGAGGCCGTTGAATGAGGCCTTCCCACTTAGAGTTTTACTTTATCATTGCCTTGGGTGATTCCTGGCTTTGGTGAGTTAAGCTGGTGTGTGCTAGTCAGGTGTGTTTTCAACCCAAAGACCGTAATGGGAATTAGTCAGCGTCTCGGTGCTGGCTAAAGAAATCCTTTACTTGTGGATAAAGAGTACACCCTCTGCAGAGTTATATCTATTCGAATAGCCGTGTCCGCGGTTAAGGACTACAGTCTGGGTTGGTCAAGTGTCGGTCTTAGTGTCGGTCTCCGGAGGAGAATAATTAAATTGAGCATAAATTATTTTGCAGGATAATTATTGTGACCACTAATGCTGTCATGGATATTTTGTTATCATGAATAATATTATTATTGCAAGCATAAATATTATTGTGGACTAACCCGTTTCTCTTATTTTATTTTCCTGAGTGTCTCAGGGGCTGGCTAGACTACCCCGGACACTTGATTTTATTTTCAAGACCTCTCGTGGCGTCGCTTGAGCTCTCGGGCGGTCCTGTCTCGCCCGATTCTCTTTTAGACACCCGTTTTGGCATTTCTTTTCAAGACCTACCGTGGCGTCACTTTTAGACACCCGACTGGCATTTCTTTTCAAGACCTCTCGTGGCGTCGCTTGAGTTCTCGGGCGGTCCTGTCTCGCCCGATTCTCTTTTAGACACCCGTTTGGCATTTCTCTTGGATACTTGGGCGGTCCTGTCTCGCCCGAATCTCCACTTTATATTTTCTTGGTTTGTCACTAACATTTTAATTTCTGCACATGCTAATATTTATCATGCCATGTTTTAAATATCAGTCAGCATGAGCATATCATTTAACCCATCATGGGCATATGCATTCAGCACCGTATTCATATTCATCATACCATGCTTTAATTTCGTTTAGCATATGCATATAATTTAACCCATCATGATCATAAGCATTCGGTGTATCTTTTGTTCATTATGTTTGAGAGTACATTCAAACATACTCACAGGCTTGTCCCTGGCTATTTAATCGGCCAGGTCAGGATTTCACGAGGAGTACCGCAACGGCGTCCATGTGGAGCCTAGGATAGCAGCCACGCGGGATAGGAATTATCCTGGTCAGCCATTCCTGTGGGAATGGAGCCCCATCGACGTTGGAGAGCCACGAGTCGCTTCCGTCATCCTCACTAAAAATCATTGTTGTATCATTAGACATTTATGGTCTTGTATCCAATTCTTGTAAATGCTTGGTAATCTGTAACAAGGACGTGTCCACCAGTAACAGTAATCCTGGGCTGGTGACGACACGAGGGGTTAATTTCTGGGATATCATGTCCCGAAAATCCGGCCCCGACAGGCGCCCACCGTTTTCGAAACTGCTCTTAAACCGTGAGGAATCTCGAAAAAATTTCAATATGGCGAAGTTGCGCCTAATCCATAGCTTTCCAACGGCGTATTACATGCCTCGTTCCGACAAACGGTTAAAAAACTGGATCAAAAACAGTACCGAAAAAACACCGCATGCAGTTTTTTGCGACGAGAAGTTCACTCGTCTCTGTATTGCAGTACTCTTGCTTCAGAAAGTGCAGTGCCCTCGCGTTGAGCGTGCAGTTCGGAAGTGTGGGCAGAATAACTATTCTGCCAATATTGGCAGAATAGACCGGCTATATATATATATATATATATATATATATATATATATATATATATAGGAAAATGGCTCTGTACTCTTGAGAGTACGTACTCCCGCTCCTCATATACCACATAAATGAATCTTTTATACCTCATTATTATTTTTAATATACTTCACTAATAATTACTAGATACCTCAAAATGAGTTTCATGAAAAAATTCATGTGAGTCTACATATTTTTAAAGGTGTACGCATATGCTGATTTGTTTATATGTGAAAAAGGTATATTACAAAAAGTACGTCGCAAGTGATATTTTTTCAACAAAACTTGTATTGAGGTATCTTAGAATATTTAATGAAGTATATTGAGAATGATAAAGAGGTATAATCAATGCGTATACAAGGTATATTAAGCATGGGAGTACATACACCCAGGAGTATAGAAAAGTAGTCATATATATATATATATATATATATATATATATATATATATATATATATATATATAAGGTATGCACAGAAGATACTGCCAAGTCTGTGACTTAGGTATAATATGGCCGAAGATGTGCAATATTCCAGGGTCGGCTGCCCTCCTCCTCAGAGGTACGTGACTTGTTTGCTTCACGTATGTCAACAAGGTAATATGATCCGTTGTTGAGATTCTTGCTGATGACGAAGGGTCCTTCCCAGGGAGGGGAGAGCTTATGCATGCCTGTTTGGTCTTGTATCAAATGGAGCACTAAGTCACCTTCCTGAAAGGTACAGCTTCAAACTCTACGGCTGTGATAACGACGTAGGTCCTGTTGATATATCGCAGATCTGGACGCTGCTGTGGCACCCCGATCCGCATGGAGCAGGGGGCCTTCGCACGTCAGCCAAGGATAACACCTGACGCATGACAGGTCCATGGTACAGCATTCCAAGCACAAAATATATTTCATTTACATGAAATAGAGTATTACATCGCGGATGAATACAAGGGTTTGCATAGCTCTAAGGCTATCTAAATGGCGGCGGAAGTCTTGGTTTAGCGGCACATCGACTCTGGCTGGGCTCCACAACTCACAGGACTGGCGAGGTTACGGTCTAGCACGACAAGTCTTCTCCTGCAATCTGGCCACGTGCAAGGCCAGGTGAGTAGTTTGAATGTACTCGCAAGACAACCAAATACATAGCATCCAAACAAGCAGATGACAAAGCAAGACCTATGCTCATACATAAATTTATCTCATGGCAAAGGATAAGCATGGCATGATACTAGCAAGTAACATGGATCAAGTACATCTATACCAAATCATATCACAGCATATCATAGCATATCATGGCAGATCATGGCATAACATGGAATATCATGGCATGGCATAGTTGTATCTACAAGACATGCATGATACTATGCTGGAAAGTAAATTACCATTACCTCCCGTGGAGAGTTAAAGTAATATGTTGTTCAGTTACCAGTTTCACTGCCACTGCCCCTCTGGGCTAGCTCATGACTCACCGAGATCTCATCTCGTGATCATGTCCGAACCAACCCGTGACTTCTTGCGACTATCTCATAGCCCAAGTCACCACATTTACTTTATAGCACATTCTTTAACAAGTTTATTATATCAGGTTTATCCTCCATGACGACACAGACCACATAGTGTGACCTAGTACGAACTGTGTCCATAACCGAGGACGCGGCTATCGATAGATTATACACTCTGCAGAGGTTAGTACATTGTACCCACACCACGGAACTAATGGTCTCGTACTCCCATTCGGTGGAACTAATGGCCACTGCCGACAAACTCCCCTTTGGGCTATGTCCTGGGTTGCCCCTGATGTCAACTCGTGACATCCGCCACCTCTGTGGCTGCCACCGTCGTGGCCAAACCGAACAAACCGTCCCAAACGGGGACAACCGCGCGCAAACAACTTGGGCACTCAAGGCTTATGGCCGCCCACCGGGCCAGGGTAGCGCGCGCACATAACCTTCCCTATTTGGAGGCACCGGCGAGAGGCATGACAATAGACCGAATTAGGGGCCCCCATAAGGCAAGTGTGGTTGCACTGGTGAGCTCGATTCGGTGGCACTATGACACGATCCAGCCGATGGAGGTGGTTGTTGTTATTAATGCATGTTCTTTTCATCTCCATCATTTAATCGCGTCATCAAGATTATAAACATGAATATCATGAATGCATTAATAAACATGTTTACCAAACTTATGAAGTGCAGAGCATATATGACATATGAAACATGGCAGTAACATGATACCGATATAGCATGACAGGATCACCATAGCATTGAAAAACATGGTATGATAGACAAATATAGTAATGACATGATATTACCAATAAAAACATTATTGCTAACATGGCAAAAGCTAGTATGAAATGACATGACAAGCAATACTTATACCACATTTGCAGACAGAAACAGCAGATGAAAATACTGCAGCTACACACGCACAGGGTTCAAGCAAAGTCAACATGCAAGTCCGGTGCTCATGATAAGAGGTTGGCTTGCCTTGGGGTGGACAAAGACAACGGGTGAAAGTGCGACGATCCACTGGAAACGAGTCGCCGGAACCGATAATCTCGGGAGAGGCCTGGATTCGGAGAAGGGCAAATATGGTATTTTCAATCTGTGACAACATTATGAAAAAAGCATAGTCGGAACGGGCTCGACGAACTGAAGACGTGGGCGTTGGATTCACCTCAATCGGAGTTACGGTCGCAAAGTTATGGTCGTTCGTTCGTTAGGCAGAAAACAGACAAAAATCTGCCAGTTTTAGTCCTTAACTGGCGAACGTCCACAAAGTAACCGTTTCGTCGGCGGCTGGGCTGAAAGCGTATTCTCTGGAAATACGTTTCCGCGCGGAGAAAGCGAATTTCGGCCGTAGGCCGCGGCAGAGTACGCTTCCCTTTGTAGAAAACGTATTTCGCAAAATACGTATCCACTTATCCGGCCAACCGGTCAGCCTGGTCAGCGCCTGAGTGAATGACGTGTGGGGCCCGCTGCAGTCTCTCTCTCCTCCTCCCTGGTCTCCTTCCTCGCCGCGACAGAGAGGCAGGGCGGGCCTCGGCCACCGGCGTAGCCATTGCCCCACCGCTCCAGGAGGCCGGCCGACTAGTGCGGGAGCTCCGTCGCTCCCTGACAAGCTCGGAGGTGGCCGCGGGGCTGCTCGCGGTGGCCTGCAGCGTCAGACCACGGCTCGGGTGCCATGGCCGGAGTGCGGCAGAGGAAGATGGCGCCGGCAGGGCTTCCCCGCCGAAGCTAGGGGCGGCGGCGTCGTGCGGTCGTCGAGGGAGTCCTCGGGAGCAGAAGAAAGGAAAGGGGGAGGGCCAGGAGCCGGAGATGGCCGAAGGGATCGGCGGCGACCTCTCGGCCATGGGAGGGAAATGGGGAGCTCCGAGGCTCAGGGAGGGCTGTGGTGACGAGGGGAGCTCGGGCACGCGTTAAAAAGATCCAGGGGAAGGCTCAGGAAGGAGAGGGACTGTGGCTACGCGGTGCGGGACATGGCGGTGTTCCGGCGACGGATGCGGCGCCGTCGCTCGCGGCCACGAGCTACGGGACGAGGGGAATCAGGGCACAGGCGACGCGGGTGAGTGCGTGGCGCGCCGAGGCTCGCTGGGCGGCCGTGTGGACCTCCCCAAATGGGTCCAAAGCGCTGTGCACGCGGTTTGCAGGCAACGCACGCGCTCTACGCGTGGTCACCGCGTACGCACAGTGCTCCCACACGCACTGGCCGGTCCAAGTGTGTCTGGTGAGTTACTCACTCCCCTAGAAGCTGTTCGACGCAAAGGAACGATACCCATGGCCCACGATGTGACTGAAGCATGCCCAAAGCCTAAACCACAGCAAGGTGTTTGATAGCGATATTAGGCAGTGCATAGCTCCATTAGGCCTGGGATTTGGGTGAGGCTGATCATCTACTAAGGTGATCATTGTGCCAAAATCTCAGGTCAGAAAGAGGGGGCTAGCTGGTACTTCCTTTACAAAGTGTCCAGCTGACCAGAAATGCAAATGAGGGTGCTGGGGAAAAATGGCTAGATGAAAATGGACCAAATTTGGTGGACACCAATTATTTGAGCATATGGAGTCACTGGAAAAGTTTCATACCATTTGGATAAATAAAAATGGTACTTCCTTCACAATGCTTCCTATTGGCCAGAAACTTTGGGAATTTGCTGAGAAAAATTGGCTAGGCAAATAGAGCTGAATTTTGGCATGAGGCAATAATTTCGATGTGAAAGGGTGCTCAAAATTTTTGAGGGGAATCCAGCAAATATAAATAGCACTTCCTTCACACAGGTGGAATCTAGACAGAAACTTGAGAAAATCATAGAAAAAGATTGGATAGATGAATTGAGCTAATATTTGGTTTTCAGTAGTAATATATCAATATGAAATATCCTGCAAAATTTCAGCTCAATTGGATCAAGGAATCAAGCACTTCCTTCACAAAGTTTCAGACAAGGCAGAAACTTGCATTGGATCATGTGCTCAGATTTTGAACTATGGAACATGGGGTTTGGATGGAAATGGTGAAGATATATCCAGGAGAAGCTCCACAAATTATTTGGGAATTTTCCTGGCTACCAAAATGTTAGTTCCTTTGGAAAGTGGCAGAGAGGCAATATTGACCTTGTCAAGGAAAAAGGGAATTTTCCTTATTTAAATTTGGCCAATATTTTTACCAAAGCTTGGGATAGTCACAAAGATCATCTCCACAAATTTTCATGAAATTTAGAGATGCCTAACTATCCTTCTGGATTTAATTTCTCCGAAAGGCAGGAAAAGGAATTAATCCCGGATGAAAAATATTGCATATGACTTGGCAATATTTTTGCACATCTAGGGTTTATAAGTGTAGGAAGATCTCTGGGAATTTTTGGAGGATCAACAGAATAAAGGAAATGATGGCTCCTTTGTAATCCCAAAGGCAGGGTTTAAAATTCCCAATATTGGAATTAGGGTTCTGAGGGGGTTTTGGGTGATGCAGATGGGGTCTTGACCAGCATCAAATGCATGGGAAAGGTTCTGAAAGGTTGAAAATTGTCTGGATTCATCTGATCATCCAGCAAACTCCGGAAAAAGATTTTGAAAAAGAAAGCTTGGAAAGGAATAACAACACAAAAATTGATAACCCAATTTTCGGGGTGTTACAGCTGCAAGATCGCGTTCTTCCTCCAGAGCATCAAAAGCGTCTTGGTGAGCTTGTTCATTATCAGCCTCCACATAAGCTGTAACTCTGGGAGAATCATGACGATAATCGCTTGGTAGCACCTCTTCTGCACCATAGACCAGGAAAAATGGCGTATAGCTTGTTGACCTGTTGGGAGTAGTCCGTATGCTCCAAAGCACTGCAGGGAGTTCCTCTTCCCAGCATCCTGGGGTGCACTCTAAAGGTACCATTAGTCTTGGTTTAATCCCACACAGCAATTCCTGATTAGCTCGATCTGCCTGTCCATTGGATTGAGGATGTGCAACTGACGCCAAGTCAAGCCGGATATGTTCCCGCTGACAAAACTGCTTCATGGCTCCCTTAGACAGATTGGTGCCATTGTCAGTGATGATGCTATGTGGATAACCAAAATGATAGATCAACTTTTTCAGAAACTTGACAACTGTAGCCGCATCATAGTGACTAACTGACTCTGCTTCAACCCACTTGGTAAACTTGTCAACTGCAACCAACAAGTGAGTATGCTTGTTCTTGGATCGCTTGAACGGTCCAACCATATCAAGCCCCCAGACAGCAAACGGCCAAGTGATTGGAATCATCCAAAGCTCCTGAGCCGACACATAAGCTTGTCGTGCAAATTTCTAGCACCCGTCACACTTGCGAACGATGTCCTCTGCATCTGCGTGAGCCGTAAGCCAGTAAAATCTGTGCCGAAAAGCCTTTGCAGCCAAAGATCTTGAGCCGGCATGATGTCCACAATCACCAGAGTGGATCTCATTGAGAATTGCAAGGTCTTCTGCAGGGGAAACACAGCGCTGGAAAACGCATGTAACACTCCGTCTGTGCAACTCCCCATTGCCAATTGACATTGACTTGGACCTCCTGATAATCTGCCGGACGACGATTTCATCATCAGGGAGCTCGCCATGGGTAAGATACTCCAGATAAGGTACCATCCAATTGGGTGTAGCGTGAATAGCGGCCACCAGGGCAGCTTCCGGGTCCGGAATAGCAATATCCTCCTCCGTTGGTAACTTGACCGACGGGTTATGCAGAACATCCAAGAAAACATTTGGTGGAACAAGCTTGTGCTGAGAACCCAGACGAGACAGTGCATCAGCTGCCTCATTAAGCCGGCGATCTATATGATCAACCTGGTAACCTTTGAAGTGTCCAGCTATTACTGTGACAGCATGCCTGTAAGCCGCCATAAGGGGGCCTTTAGAATCCCAAGTCCCTGAGACCTATTGAGCCACCAAGTCTGAGTCGCCCAGACATCTGACCTGGCTGAGGTTCATCTCCTTAGCCATCCGAAGCCAATGAAGCAGAGCCTCATATTCTGCTACATTATTAGTACAGGAAAACATAAGTCTCAAAACATAACATAATTTATCACCTCGCGGGGAAGTTATCACAACTTGATACGTCTCCAACGTATCTATAATTTATGAAGTATTCATGCCATGTTTATAACAATTTTATATGGTTTCGGTATGATTTGATTAGAACTAACCCGGACTGACGATGTTTTCAGCAAAACTACCGTGGTGTTGTTTTTTGTGCAGAAATAAAAGTTCTCGGATTGGGCTGAAAATTTACGGTGATTTTTTATGGACCAAAAGAGACCCCCCGAAGCTTCGAGGAAGGACCATAAGCCTCACGAGGAAGTGACAAGCCTGGAGGGCGCACCCTCCCCCCCCAGGGCGCACCTACCGAGCTTGTCGTTCCCTCGTGGGCCCCCCTGGCGTGAATCCAACGCTGAAAAATCCTATAAATATAGAAAACCCCGAAAAGAAACCTAGAACTCCCATGCCGCCGCCGCAAGCCTCTGTTCCGAAGTGATCTCATCCGGAGCCCTGTTCCGGCACCCTGCCGAAGGGGGAAATCATCACCGGAGGCCATCTTCATCATCCCAGCGGTCTCCATGACGAGGAGGGAGTAGTTCACCCTCGGGGCTGAGGGTATGTACCAGTAGCTATGTGTTTGATCTCTCTCTCTCTCTCTCTCGTGTTCTTGATTTGTCACGCTCTTGATGTATCGCGAGCTTTGTTAATATAGTTGGATCATATGGTGTTTCTTCCCTCTCTATCTTCTTGTGATTAATTGAGTCTTTTCCTTTGAGGTTTCGTTATTGTCGGATTGAATACTTTGGATTTGAGAACACTTGATGTATGTCTTGTATGTGGGTACCCGTGGTGACAATGGGGTATTCTATTGAGTCACTTGATGTATGTTTTGGTAATCAACTTCCGGATTCCCGTGACCTTAGGGTAATCTAGGCATAGGGGTTGATTGCAAGTTTTCATCTTCTTTTCTCCGATAGAAACTTTGGGGTACTCTTTGAAGTTCTTTGTGTGGATTGAATATTATGAATCTGAAGTTGTTTTGATGCATATCGAATAATCAACTCACAAATACTTGTGGTGACATTGGAGTATCTAGGTGACATTAGAGTTGGTTGATACGTATCATATGGTGTTATTTTAGTACGAACTCTAGGAAATTTGCTACTGTCCTACAAAACTCTGCACTTGGAGGCCCATCAACGTCTACAAGAATAAAAGTTGCGTAGTAGACATCACAACTCCAGCCCCCGAGCCCTCCAATTGCCTGGACCCATCAAAGTGTATCGTCCAGTATGTTGTATATGGCTTCTCCTCGGGAGCTTGCAACTCAGTCCAGTTATTGATGTAATCCACCAAAGCTTGAGATTTGATGGTGGTCCATGGCACATACTTGAGATGATGTGGGCTAAGCTCGATGGCCCACTTTGCAACCCGGCCTATCGCTTCCCTGTTCTGGATGATATCTCCAAGAGGTGCAGAAATGACGACAGTAATGGGGTGCTCCTGAAAATAGTGTTTCAGCTTACGACTCACCATGAACACGCCATAGACCAGTTTCTACCAATGTGGGTATCGCTGTTTGGACTCTGTTAAAACTTCGCTGACATAATACACTGGTCACTGGACTGGGTATGCTTTGCCTTCTTCCTTGCGTTCCACAACAACTGCAACACTGATGGCTTTGTTGTTGGCAATGATGTATAACAACATCGGCTCCTTGTCCTGAGGAGCAGTAAGGATTGGCGGCTCAGATAACTGCTTTTTGAGGGACTCGAAAGCTTTGTTAGTGGCATCATTCCAAACGAAGTTATCTGTTTTCTTCAAAAGATGATATAGGGGGATTGCTTTCTCACCAAGCCGGCTTATAAACCGACTCCAAGCTGCGACGCAACCTGTCAACTTCTGGACAGCATTGATAGTGGCCGGCTTTTTCAGAGTTGTAATAGCCTTGATTTTTTCTGGGTTAGCCTCAATGCCACGCTCCGTGTCGGGGGGATGACCCCCGGGCAGGCTCAAGGAGACAAGTCACCATTTCAAAACATCGGGGCGGCCAACGCCCCTCGGTTCGGCCACTCGCCACCCGGCTGCTCCGGCCGGCTCTCCAGCCGGCTGCTCTAGCCGGCCTGCTGCATAAGGTCAACCGCAGCGTCCCATCGAACACGACATGAAGACACTATAGCCTGCGTCATGCGTCACTTCACTGCGCCCCAATAGTCCAACACTGTAGACCAATAGTGGCGCACTATAGCCTGCGTCATGCGTCACCTCGCATGTCCATTCCAATAGTGTAGTAGGCCAAGTGGGCCACTCCTTGTCCCCTGGGCATCCCTTTATAAGATGCACCAGGGGAGCTCACTCTTAGAGGCCCTCAGGCACTCATCTCTCACTCTCTTTCTCACACACCCATACGAGGCAAAGGGAAAGGTGCTCACAGCTCCTACTTCCTCCTCTAATACAGCTCTAGGAGCAACTCTGTACTACCATATACACCGCATATACATCAGACATGCAGGAGTAGGGGTGTTACCTCCACACGAGGGCCCCGAACCTGGGTAAACCACCGTGTGTTGTTGCCCAATCTTGTCCCGGATCTCCACCGTAGCCTTGCTGCCCCACACTTTTAGCCATCCCATGGCATCTGCCGTGAGAAAACCACGACAGTTGGCGCCCACCGTGGGGCTAGCTACTGCTGGAATCGCGGTCCGGGCGGGACCCTTTTCGTCACCACCACCGCAACGCCGGCCGCCCGTCGCGGCTCCTGCGTTGCTCCGCCTGTGCCCGGCCTCGCCGCCCTCGCGCATGCCGCTCCTCCCTCGGCCGTCTCCCTGGTCGTCGGCTCCTGCCTTGTTCCCGGCCTCTACCGCGGCCTCCTCCTCCGCGGCGCCGTCCCGCTCTGCACCGGCGCCCCGCGCACGGCTGCGCCCATGCTCGTCGCCGCTCCCACCATCTGCTCCCTCGCCTCGAGCCGCTGGCCCTGCCCGCGCCTCCCGCGCGCGGCCTCCCCTCTCCCCGCTTCGGCTTCTCCTCACCACCGGCCTCGCTTCTCTCTCCCGCAGCTTCCACCGGCCACGCTTCTCTCTCCCACAGCTTCCACCGGCCTCGCTCCATCTATCCACCTCCGCGCTGCCCTGCATCTGGCGTGGCCTTCGCTGGTCCATGCCCGCGGGCCGGCCGCTCCCTGCCCACGCAGCACCCAGGGCGCCCCTACGCCCTTCTCGTCCGCACCCGTGCGACCCTGAGCGGGTGCCCAGGCCTGCTCCGGCCTCCCACGCCTCGTCCGCGCTGGCGGAGTGCCGCCCGCGCCCGGCCTCGATGCGCTGCTCCCCCCGCATCGCCGTACGCCCTCACCTCTGCGTCCGACCCCGTGCGGGAGCCCCGGCCTCCTCCGCGCGCACCTCCGCTCCGCGACCCACCCGCGGTCTGGCCTCGCCGCCACGCCATACGCCGGCTCCGGCTCGCGCCTCAACGCGGCCCCGCCTCCTCCTTGCCCCGCTCAGCTCTGCCCGCGTCGCCGGCCCGCCCATCTGCTGCCCCGCGCGCCCGAGCCCCCGCGCTGCGCCGCGCCTGCGTCGCTCTGGCCTGGAGCCCCGCCTCGTCCTGCCGGCTCCGCACATCGTGCCGGCTTCGTCCCCTGGCCGTCTACGCACTCGCGCCCCCATCGTCGGCCTCCCTCCTCCGGCCAGCGGCTCCGCCCGCCCCGCCCGTCCATGGCTTCCCATCACCGGCTTCGCCTGCTCCCTCCGCGCGCCCAGGCAGCGGCGAGGAGCGCCTCGTGGACGTGGAAGCCGTCGGACCCAGCCAAGCCGGTAAGTCCCTGAACCCGGATCTTTTGCGCGAGGGGACGGACGATGATGATACTGACGAGAGTGATGCGCGTGATGCAGTGCCACAAACCACGGCGGCGGGCGACGAAGCCGCCCCTGGAGGACGGCAGCGGAGGGCGGCCGGGGAGCCGGCAGCCGCGGAGGCGGATGCCCGCGCAGCCGAGGAGGCGGCCGGCCGTGGCGAGACCGGTGATCATGAGCCGGACGCCGACCAGACGGCAGATCCGGTGGTGCCACCGGCTGCTGACCCGGCCGATGGGGCCGGACACGGAGATGGAGGGGGTCGTGGACCGGAGACCACGCCAGGCGGGGGAGGAGCGCCGCCTCCTAGCGCGGAAGCCGCGCCGAAGGGCTCTGGCGCCATGGTGACCGTGGAGTCGCGAACCACGGTGCGCAGCCTCGAGCTGAGGCTGGCGGGCAGCGGGACCAGTGCCGGGTCCTCGGCCCGGCCGCAGCAGAACTGGGCGGCGAGCACCAGCGAGGCAACGAGCGGCGCCCCCCGGAGCGAGCTGGACGCGGCGGTGGACGCCCTGCGGCAGCAGTTCACCGACCACCGCGGCCAGTGGCAAGGCTTCGCCCAGGCAGAGAATGCCCAGCAACAGCTGGAGCGGACTGTCGCGGTGAGTTTGCTCATTCTTCGCGTTTCCTTGCGACTGTGTCTTGCTTCTTCCTTTCCTTTCTTGACCGGCTTGGTCGCTTTCTAGTGGGGGCGCGTCAACGCACCCACTGGGTGTAGCCCTCGAGGCCCAGGCCGGCTGCGCAGCAGGCGGGTCGGGCCTACTCAGGTGACTTGGTCTAACTTGCTTTCTTGCAGTCCGTCTACGACATGCGGGTGGTGGCGCACAACAACCTCCTAGGCCGGTTCCTCTCGGTAAAGGCCCAGTGCTACTTGTAGCTTGCGTTGGTATTATCCCCGAAGAGGAAGTGATGATGCAGCACAGTAGAGATAAGTATTTCCCTCAGTTATGAAACCAAGGTTATCGAACCAGTCGGAGAATCACGCAACACCTCGTTAGCAGTACCTGCACACAAATAACAAATCCTTGCACCCAACGCAAACGAGGGGTTCTCAATCCCTCGGCGGTCAATTGCAAGATTAAATTGTATATGATAGATAGATAGATTGAAACAAAAATGCAAAATAAAATAAATAAAAGAAAATGGCAGCAATATTTTTAGGGTTTTTAGTAATATGATTTAGATAGACCCGGGGGCCATAGTTTTCACTAGAGGCTTCTCTCGAGAAAATAGCACACGGTGGGTAGACAAATTACTGTTGGGCAATTGATAGAAAAGCAAATAATCATGACGATATCCAAGGCAATGATCATGTATATAGGCATCACGTCCGAGACAAGTAGACCAACTCCTGCCTGCATCTACTACTATTACTCCACACATCGACCGCTATCCAGCATGCATCTAGTGTATTAAGTCCATAAAGAACGGAGTAACGCCTTAAGAACGATGACATGATGTAGACAAGATAAACTCACGTATGAATAAACCCCATCCTTTTACCCTTAATAGCAATGATACATACATGTCTTGTCCCTTTCTGTCACTGGGATTGAGCACCGCAAGATCAAACCCATTACAAAGCACCTCTTCCCATGGCAAGATAAATCAATCTAGTCGGCCAAACCAAATCAATAGATCGGAGAAGAAATACGAAGCTATAATAATCATGCATAAAAGAGATCAGAGAAGACTCAAATAATATTCATGGATAATCTGATCATAAACTCACAATTCATCGGATCCCAACAAACACACCGCAAAAAGTTATTACATCGGATAGAACTCCAAGAACATCGAGGAGAACATTGTATTGAAGATCAAAAAGAGAGAAGAAGCCATCTAGCTACTGCCTATGGACCCGAAGGTCTGTGGTAAACTACTCACGCATCATCGGAAGGGCAGCAAGGTTGATGTAGAGCCCCTCCGTGATCGATTCCCCCTCCGGCGGAGTACCGGAGAAGGCCTCTAGATGGGATCTCTCAAGAACAGAAACTTGCGGCGGCGGAAAAAGTATTTCGTGGACTCCCCTGAGGGTTTCAGATTTTTTGGGAATTTATAGTGGAGGAATTAGGTCAAACGGAGCTCTGTGGGCCCGACGAGATACCAGGGCGCGCCTGCCCCCCCCCTGGCGCGCCCTGGTGCCTCGTGGGCACCCCCTGGGGCTTCTGGCCTCCTCCCGAAGCTTCTAGTGTTTATCTTGTCCAGAAAAAAATCTCCAAAAAGTTTCGTGGCATTTGGACTTCGTTTGGTATTGATTTTCTGTAAAACAAAAATAGGGCAGAAAACAGCAACTGGCACTGGGCACTAGGTTAATAGGTTAGTCTCCAAAAATGATATATAATTGCTGTAAATGTATATAAAAACATCCAAGATTGATAATATAACATCATGGAACAATCAAAAATTATAGATACGTTGGAGACGTATCAGCATCCCCAAGCTTAATTCCAGCTCGTCCTCGAGTAGGTAAATGATAAAAACAGAACTTTTGATGTGGAATGTTGCCTATCATATTCATCCCATATTCTTTTCTTTTATAGCATGGACATTGGACTTGAATGATTCAAAGCAATAGTCTATAATTTGACATGAAGATATAAATACTCAAGCATGCTAACAAGCAACCATGTCTTTCAAAATATCAACGCTAAAGAAAGTTATCCCTAGCTCATTATGCTCAATCATTGATCCATTCATGAAACACACTCAAATATTAGCTACATCCAATGCACAAGTATGACAATAGTGCTCTCTAGTTGGTGCTTTTGTAAGAGAAGATGGAGACTCAAATAAAATAAAAATTGCATAAAAGTAAATAGATAGGCCCTTCGCAGACGGAAGCAGAGATTTGTGAAATGTGCCAGAACTCAAAGCTGAACTTAAAGAGATAAAAAAAATTGAGAGGCATGCTTTTCCTGTCAATGAAAACGACCGAGAATTCCCATTATTTTCCATGCTACACACATCATAGGCGGTTCCCAAACAGAAAATAAAGTTTATTTCCTTTCCACCATTCTTTCACAATCCATGGCTAGACGTATCCACGGGTGCCCTCCAAACCAACACTTTCCAAGGAATTTTCTTGTTATTAATTTTTGATTCATTGTGGGACTGGGCATCCCTATTACCAACCATTCTCTCATGCAATGACAAGTGAATAAACACTCATCGTGAGAATAACACACCTAGCATGGAAAATAATGGCCACCCCCTGCCGCTTCATGAGTGGTACGGGCACACAAAACGGAAAAATTATTTTGAAAATTAGAGTTGGCACACGCAAATTTACTTAGAACGGCATTGAAATACCGCATATAGGTAGGTATAGTGGACTCATTTGGCACAACTTGGGTTTAAGGATTTTGGATGCACAAGCAGTATTTCCTCTTAGTACAAATGAAGGCTAGCAAATATATTGAGAAGCAACCAACCAAAAAATGAAAACGGTCATAAACATGCATTGAACATAACTAACACCGAATAATGCACCATAAGTAGGATATAATTTCGTTGCATAACTATTGACTTAATATGCATGCATAGGGAATCACAAACCTTAACACTAATATTCTTACTAAATCACAATTACTCACTAACATGACTCACATATTATCATTTCCATATCGCAAAACTATTGCAAGCAATCACACTTATCACATCCAATGATCTATATGCAAGTTTTTATTTATATCCTTCTTGAATATCCATCACTTTGGGACCAAATTCATATCTTGTGCAAATTACCGTTACTATCATCAACTCTCAAAAATATTTAAATGAAGCATGAGAGTGCAAATATTTCTTCAAAATTTCAATCTTATCAATTCTCAAAATAATATAAGTGAAGCATGAGAATTCATTTCTTCAAAATTTCAATCATCTCTCAAAATAATATAAGTGAAGCATGAGAGTTCATTTCTTCAAAATTTTAATCAACTCTCAAAATAATATAAGTGAAGCAAGAGAGTTTATTTCTTCAAAATTTAGCCACCACCGTGCTCAAAAAGATTTAAGTGAAGCACTAGAGCAACTGTCCTAGCTCAAAAAATTTAAGTGAAGCACATAGAGTATTCTAACAAATGATGATAAACGTGTGGCTCTCTCAAGATAGGTGTGTTCAGCAAGGATGATTGTGACAAACTAAAAAGAAAACAAAGCAAAGACTCATATAATACAAGATGCTCCAAGCAAAACACATATCATGTGACGAATAAAAATATAGCTCCAAGTAAAATTACCGATTGTTGGTAGAAGAAAGAGGGGATGCCTTCCGGGGCATCCCCAAGCTTAGACGCTTGAGTCTTCCTAGAATATTACCTTGGGGTGCCTCGGGCATCCCCAAGCTTAGGCTCTTACTACTCCTTATTCCTTCATCCATCGTGATCAAACCCAAAACATGAAAACTTCAATCACACAAAACTCAACAAAACCTTCGTGAGATCCGTTAGTATAACAAAATAAATCACTACTTTAAGTACTGTTGCAAACCCATTCATATTTTATTTTTTCATTATACCTACTGTACTCTATTTTCACCATGGCTTATACCCCCCGATACAATCCATAGATTCATCAAAACAAGCAAGTAGTGCATCAAAAACAGAATCTGTCAAAAACAGAATAGTTTTTAGCAATCTATTTAAAATCCATATTTCTGTAACTCAAAAAATTCTGAAAAATTAGGACAACGTGAGAAATTCATATACCAATACTTTGTAAAAATTTCAGATTTTTTCTATGCCCCAGTACAGAAATAAAATTCGGGCACTGGACGCAAAACTTTCTGTTTTCCAAACAGCATCAATTATACTATCTTCCAAATCATCCTAAAGGCTTTACTTGGCACAAACACTAATTAGAAACACAACAACACAATCATACCAGTATCATAATTGTGATAACACACAATAACAGAAAAAAAAAAAATTTATTCATTGGGTTGCCTCCCAACAAGCGCTATTGTTTTATGCCCCAAGCTAGGCATAATGCATAGTTTCAAGTATTGTCATCTTTCAAGTTGATTCCATAAGTGGCCCTCATAATTTATTCATATGGTGCTTTAATTATTTTCCTAGGGAAATGCTCCATACCCTTTTTTAGTGGAAACTGAAATTTTATATTCCCTTCTTTCATATCAATAACGGCACCTATAGTTCGTAAGAACGGTCTACCAAGTATTATGGGGCAAGAAGAATTGCATTCAATATCAAGAACAATAAAATAAACGGGAACATAATTTCTATTTGCAAGAATAATAACATCATTAATTCTACCCATTGGTTTTTTAATAGTAGAATCCGCAAGATGCAAATTAAGAGAACATTCATCTATATTAGTAAAACCTAGCACATCACATAGAGATTTTGGAATTGTGGAAACGCTAGCACCCAAATCACATAAAGCATTGCACTCATAATTTTTTATTTTAACTTTAATGGTGGGTTCCCATTCATCATATAATTTTCTAGGAATTGAAATCTCTAGTTCTAGCTTTTCTTCTAACTCTTTCATCATTGCTTCTACGATGTGTTTAGTAAAAGCCTTCTTTTGCTCATAAGCGTTGGGTGAATTTAACATGGATTGTACCAAAAAATGCACTCAATCAAAGAACAATTATCATAATTAAAAAATTTGTAATCCAAGAGAGTGGGCACGTCGTTATTTAAAGTTTTTACCTCTCCAAACCCACTTTTAGCAAAAAAAAAATTATTAAGATTTTCACCCTTCGAATTATGGGAACGCCTACTAGCTAAAGTTGACTCTTCTTTAGTCCCCTTTTCATAAAGTTTTATATTGCTAAACAAAGAATCAATAGATGAAATACCAATCATTTTAATATTCTCATCATTACTACGATAGAAACCCGGAGGAATCGCTTTTTCTAAAAATTCTCGTTTAGCTTTTAGCATAGCGGTTCTTTTCTTACTCTCATCCATGGAGACATATAAAGCTTTAATTGATTCACTAATATCAATTTTGGGTGGCAAAATTTTAGTCTTAAGATTTTTCACATCATGAATAATTTTATCAATGCTCCTAGACATATCATCAAGTTTACTCAATTTTTCTTCTAACGTAGTGTTGAAAACTTTTTGAGCATTAATAAATTATTTAATATTACTTTCAAGATCAGAGGGCATCCTATTATTATTATTATAAGAATAACCATAAGGATTACCATAATTATTAGAGGAATTTCCAGGAAACGGCCTAGCATTAAAATTACCCCTATAAGCATTATTATTGAAATTGTTTCGCGAGACAAAATTTACATCTACGGGATCATTATTTTGCTCAATCAAAGTGGACAATGGCACATCATTAGGATCAATATGAGCATTTTTACTAGCAACCAATTTCATAAGCGCATCAACTTTATCACTCAAAGTACTAATTTCTTCAATAGAATTCACCTTTTTACTAGCAGGACTTCTTTCAGTATGCCATTGTGAATAATTTGCCATAATATTATCAAGCAATTTAGTAGCTTCTCCAAAAGTAATTTCCATAAAAGTACCACCCGCGGCGGAATCTAAAAGATTACTAGAAACAAAATTCAATCCCGCATAAAAAATTTGTATGATCATCCATAAATTTAAACCATGAGTAGGGCAATTTCTTATCATTAATTTCATCCTCTCCCAAGATTGGGCAACATGTTCATGATCAAGTTGCTTAAAATTCATAATTTGATTTCTAAGAGAAATAATTTTCGTGGGAGGAAAATACTTGGTAATAAAAGCATCTTTACACCTATCCCAAGAATCGATACTATTTCGTGGAAAAGATGAGAACCAAATTTTTGCACGATCCCACAATGAGAACGGGAATAATTTTAATTTCACAATATCATTATCCACATCTTTTTTCTTTTGCATGTCACACAATTCTACGAAAGTGTTAAGATGGGATGCAACATCTTCATTAGGACTGCCAGAAAATTGTTCTTTCATAACAAGATTTAACAAAGCGGCATTAATATCACAAGTCTACGCACTAGCGGCAGGAGGAGCAATCGGAGTACTAATAAAATCATTATTATTAGTATTGGAAAAATCACACGATTTTGTATTTTCTTGAGACATCGTGACTACGCAAACAAGAAAAAGGCCAACGAAAAATATTTGTAAAAACGTTTTAGAAGTGGGGGAGATGAAAACGAGAGGCAAATAAAGTAAATGCAAGGAGGTAAGGGTTTATGCAAAGGTACTTGATATATGTTGATGATGTCTCCCCGGCAACAGTGCCAGAAATTTTTCCTGCTACTTGTAGCTTGCGTTGGTATTATCCCCGAAGAGGAAGGAATGATGCAGCACAGTAGAGATAAGTATTTACCTCAGTTATGAAACCAAGGTTATCGAACCAGTAGAAGAATCACGCAACACCTCGTTAGCAGTACCTGCACACAAGAAACAAATCCTTGCACCCAACGCAAACGAGGGGTTGTCAATCCCTCGGCGGTCAATTGCAAGATTAAATTGTATATGATAGATAGATAGATTGAAACAAAAATACAAAATAAAATAAATAAAAGAAAATGGTAGCAATATTTTTAGGGTTTTTAGTAATATGATTTAGATAGACCCGGGGGCCATAGTTTTCACTAGAGGCTTCTCTCGAGAAAATAGCATAGGGTGGGTAGACAAATTACTGTTGGGCAATTGATAGAAAAGCAAATAATCATGACGATATCCAAGGCAATGATCATGTATATAGGCATGACGTCCGAGACAAGTAGACCGACTCCTGCCTGCATCTACTACTATTACTCCACACATCGACCGCTATCCAGCATGCATCTAGTGTATTAAGTCCATAAAGAACGGAGTAATGCCTTAAGAACGATGACATGATGTAGACAAGATAAACTCATGTATGAATAAACCCCATCTTTTTACCCTTAATAGCAACGATACATACGTGTCATGTCCCTTCCTGTCACTGGGATTGAGCACCGCAAGATCAAACCCATTACAAAGCACCTCTTCCCATGGCAAGATAAATCAATCTAGTTGGCCAAACCAAATCAATAGATCGGAGAAGAAATATGAAGCTATAATAATCATGCATAAAAGAGATCAGAGAAGACTCAAATAATATTCATGGATAATCTGATCATAAACTCATAATTCATCGGATCCCAACAAACACACCGCAAAAAGTGATTAGATCGGATAGAACTCCAAGAACATCGAGGAGAACATTGTATTGAAGATCAAAAAGAGAGAAGAAGCCATCTAGCTACTGCCTATGGACCCGAAGGTCTACGGTAAACTACTCACGCATCATCGGAAGGGCAGCAAGGTTGATGTAGAGCCCCTCCGTGATCGATTCCCCCTCCGGCGGAGTACCGGAGAAGGCCTCCAGATGGGATCTCTCAAGAACCGAAACTTGCGGCGGCGGAAAAAGTATTTCGTGGACTCCCCTGAGGGTTTCTGATTTTTTGGAAATTTATAGTGGAGGAATTAGGTCAAACGGAGCTCTGTGGGCCCCACGAGGTACCAGGGCGCGCTTGCCCCCCCAGGCGCGCCCTGGTGCCTTGTGGGCACCCCCTGGGGCTTCTGGCCTCCTCCCGAAACTTCTAGTGTTTATCTTGTCCAGAAAAAAATCTCCAAAAAGTTTCGTGGCATTTGGACTTCGTTTGGTATTGATTTTCTGTAAACCAAAAACAGGGCAGAAAACAGCAACTGGCACTGGGCACTAGGTTAATAGGTTAGTCTCCAAAAATGATATATAATTGCTGTAAATGTATATAAAAACATCCAAGATTGATAATATAATAGCATGGAACAATCAAAAATTATAGATACGTTGGAGACGTATCATCCAGCTGGCGGCCAAGGAGGAGGAGCTTCATCAGGCCAAAAGTAATTTTTGCATTCTTCCAGTGGGGGCGTGCCAGCGCACCTACTGGGTGTAGCCCCTTAGATTTGGGCCGGCTGCGCCGCAGCTGGGTCAAATCTTCTTGCTTCATTCTTTGCTTTCTTCTTCGTTTCTTGCCCGACTTCTCATCGGGACCCGGATCTGGCCGCGCAGCCGCCGCCGTCGACCCGGTCGAGATGCAGGAGCTTCGGCGCCAGCTGGCCGAGGCCAGCCGGCTTCGTGACCGACCGCAGAGCGCGACCGGCTACAGGAGGAGGCGGCCCGGTCAGCCCGGGAGGGGGACGAGGCGGCAGCTGCCCACAAGGCCGAGCTGGACCGGCTCGCGGAGGATCACCGCCAGGCTATGGGGCAGAAGGCCGAGGAGGCGAAGAGGGCCGCCGAGGAGGTCGCCCAGCTCAAGGCGGACCGCGACCGCATCGCCAACACGTGGGCGGCGAGGGAGCGGAAGGTGTTGCAGGAGGCGCTGTACATCGACGAGCACCTCAGGCGTAAGTGTTTTGCTTGTTTTTGGTCTTTCTTTCTTTCTGGTTCTGGCCCTTCGGCCTTTTGATCGATCTTCTCCCTTTCTTCACCAGGGGTCTTCCCTGAGACCCAAGTGCCGGCCGAGGAGGCGATGAATGCCCACCGGCAGGAGTAGAAGGCGGCGGGAGCCGACATCGAGGAGTACGCCACCTGGACGGTGGCGGAGATCACCGTAGCTGCCAAGGCCCGCCTGGAGGCCCTGGAGCGCGACATGAACCGGCTTTTCGAAGCCGGCTTGTTGATGGTGGGAGCTCTCTGGCCAGCTGCAGTGGTGCCAACCACCGTCAGCCGGCTGGCGCATTGGCTGGAAGCCGACGCGGCGCGACTCGGCGCGTGGAGGGCCTCTGCAGCCCGGGCCGGTGCGGAGATGGTGCTCGACTTCATGCTGTCCTGGTACCCGAGCATCCGCCTAGACCAGCTGCGCGCATGGAGGGCTGGGGCGGAGGCGGACTTGGCGAAGCAGGCGACGCCAATCGCCGTGCGAGCCAGCGACATTGTGTCATTAACCCCGCACGAGGAGTTCATGCCGGAGCGGGCGCCAGACGGCACAGAGCTTCCCGCCGACGACTTTGGCCTGGTGCTCGAGGACCCGGAGGATAGCTCAGCCGAGACGGGGGCCGGGGCGGACGACGACGCCGCTGACTTGGACGACACCGCCGCCACGGAGGATCCGGCGTAGAGCGATGCCGACGAGACCACCGCATAGGGCTTTTTATCTTTCCTGTACTTTTGTTTTTTGAACTTGAACTGTTCGTTAGTTGGCAAGTCCACCCACTGGGGTGTATGTTTATGTAATGAACTCTTGGCCGTGGGCCTTTTGCTTTGTATATATGCATGCTTGTTTCCTTCTATGCTTGTCTTTGCCATCTGGCAGTTCGCTCTTGCTTATTTCCTTAGGCCATTTTCCTGTTCCCTCCCCTTCCCGACCTCCTCCCTGCCAGCCAGACAGCCGGGAGCCGGTCTGTAGCTGGGATGGGGAGCCGGACTCGAAAGAGAGCGCACAATACTTAGGCTTTAGGATTTGAGTGCAAGCAAAACACTGATACGTCCATTTTGCATCATGTTTTCCTACTATTATTTATAGTGTTTTCTATCAATATAACACTTTGTGGAGCAATTCTAATGCCTTTTCTCTCTTAATATGCAAGATTTATACAAGGAGAGAGATTGCCGGCAGCTGGAATTCTGGACCTGAAAAAGCTATGTCAGAGATACCTATTCTGCACATCTCCAAATGAGCTGAAATTTTATGGAGATTTATTTTGGAATAAATAAAAAATACTGGAGCCAAGAAGTACCAGAGGGGGCCACCCAGGTGCCCACGAGGCACCAGAGCGTGCCAACCCCCCCCCCCCCCCCAGGCGCGCCCTGGTGGCTCGTGGGGCCCCTGGCCAGCCTCTGGCCCCCATTTTCTGGTATATAAGTCCATTTGCCTTAGAAAAAATATAGAGAAGATTTCGGGACGGTGCGCCGCCGTCTCGAGGCGAACTTGGGCAGGAGCACTTTTTCTCTCCGACGGAGAGATTCTGTCGGCGATACTTCCCTCCGGGAGGGGGAAATCGTCGCCATCGACATCACCAACGATCCTCTCATCGTGGGAGGACTAATCTTCATCAACATCTTCACCAGCACCATCTCATCTCAAACCCTAGTTCATGTCTTGTATTCAATCTTTGCCTCAAAACCTCATATTGGTACCTGTGGGTGATACGTCTCCAACATATCTATAAATTATGAAGTATTCATGCCATGTTTATTATAGTTTTTTATGATTTTGGTGCACTTTTATATGGCTTTTATATGATTTTCATGGACTAACATATTGACCTAGTGCCCAGTGCCAGTTGCTGTTTTCTGCTTGTTTTTGGTTTTCCAGAAAATCTATATCAAATGAAGTCCAAATGTAGCGAAACTTTTTGACGATTTTTTCTGGAACATAAGAGACACTAGAAGCTTCGGGAGGAGGCCAGAAGACCCACAGGGGCTCTACGAGCCGCCAGGGCGCGCCACCCCCCCCAGGCGCGCTCTGGTGCCTCGTGGGCCCCCTGTGGCACCTCTTTGCGTGATTCGAACGCTGAAAAATCATATATATTCAGAAAGCCCCGAAAGTTAACCTAGATGAGTTTTTACGCCGCCGCAAGCCTCTGTACCTCCATGATCTAATCTACAGCCCTTTTCCGGCACCCTGCCGGAGGGGGGAATCATCACCGGAGGCCATCTTCACCATCCCGGCGGTCTCCATGACGAGGAGGGAGTAGTTCACCCTCGGGGCTGAGGGTATGTACTAGTAGCTATGTGTTTGATCTCTCTCTCTCTCTCTCTCATGTTCTTGATTTGGCACGATCTTGATGTATCGCGAGCTTTGTTAATATAGTTGGATCATATGGTGTTTCTTCCCTCTCTATCTTTGTTGTGATGAATCGAATCTTTTCCCTTTGAGGTTTCGTTATTGTCGGATTGAATATTCAGATTTGAGAACACTTGATGTATGTCTTGCATATGAATACTCGTGGTGACAATGGGGTATTATATTGATTCACTTGATGTATGTTTTGGCAATCAACTCGTGGATTCCCGAGGTGACATTGGGGTAATCTATGCATAGGGGTTGATGCACGTTTTCATTATCTTTTCTCCGATAGAAACTTTGGGGTGCTCCTTGAAGTTCTTTGTGTGGATTGAATATTATGATTATGAAGTTGTTTGATGCATATCGTATAATCAACTCACGGATACTTGTGGTGACATTGGAGTATCTAGGTGACATTAGAGTTAGTTGATGTGTGTCATATGGTGTTATTTTAGTACGAACTCTAGGGATGTTTGTGACACTTATAGGAATAGCTCAATAGATCGATCGGAAAGGATAACTTTGAGGTGGTTTCGTACCCTACAAACAATTTCTATCTTATGTTCTCCGCTAATAGGAACTTGGGAGTGATTCTTTATCGCACGTTGAGGGATTGTTATACGATCCAATTATATTAGCATTGTTGAGAGATTGCACTAGTGAAAGTATGAACCCTAGGCCTTGTTTTTAAGCATTGCAATACCGTTTGTGCTCACTTTTGTTACTTGCTACCTTGCTGTTTTTATATTTTCAGATTACAAAAACCTATATCTACTATCCATACTACACTTTTATCACCATCTCTTCGCCGAACTAGTGCACCTATACAATTGACCATTGTATTGGGTGTGTTGGGGACACAAGAGATTTCTTGTATTTTGTTGCAGGGTTGTTTGAGAGATACCATCTTCAACCTATGCCTCCCACGGATTGATAAACCTTAGGTCATCCACTTGAGGGAAAATTGCTACTGTTCTACAAAACTCTGCGCTTGGAGGCCCAACATGAGTCTACAAGAATAAGTTGTGTAGTAGACATCAAGCTCTTTTCTGGCGCCGTTGCCGGGGAGGTGAGTGCTTGAAGGTATATCTTTAGATCTTTTAATCGAATCTTTTAGTTTCTTGTTTTATCACTAGTTTGGTTTATCTAAGAAAACTACTAAAAAATGGAATTGAGGTTGCCTCATATTATTCGTCTTTATCATGTCTTTCTTGAAAATGATGGATCGGAAAATTGTGTTCAATTGATAGAAGAAGAATTCAATAAAATGTTTGGCATAAAATCCATGAATGATGAGCATGATTGCAATGTTGTTAGTATGAATTCTATGAATATCCAAAATACTAATGATGATTGCACTAGTCATGACAAAAATGTTTCTTATAAGCATGTCAATTTTTGTGGAGTGCATAAAGTTTGTGAAGACATGCCTTATAGGGAGGATAGATTTTGTAAGGAGCATAAACATGATAGAACCAATTTTTTGCTCAAAGTGATAGATGAATTTGCTACAAAAATATGATCTCTTCATCCCATTACTTGTGAACTTTGCAATAAAGTTGGTCACCTTAATTTTCAATGCATACTTTTTCATGATCGAATTATGGCTAAATATTGTAATGACTTGACCGCCCTTGAACTATATAATGAGCTTTATCTATTTTTGGGGTGTGAGGAATTGTCACATAAAAATAGTTGGTTTGAAGTATTCATTCTCACAGACAACATTGAAACTAATCTAGAGGAAATCAATATGTTTTGTGTGGTAAATTGCAATGAGAATGCTTATATTGCCAACTATAGAAAGACGGGAAAACCAATAGACTATAAAAGGAACACTAATGAAAGGGTAAAGATTTCCACTTTCCCTCGTATTGTCTCTCATGATGAAATAGGTGACGAGGAGGAGCTTCCTATTCAACCAATCTCATCAATAAGAAGCTCGAAAAAATTGATTAAACCCACACATGATGTGGTGAAGAAGAAGAAAAGAAAAAAGAGTAGAGGTAAAAAGGCATCCCTCCCAAATAATGTTGCTCCTATTATTGTTGTGCCTCATGAGAGTGAATCAAAAATAATTGTGGAAGATGATATACTTGATGATGATATTGCTTCTTTGTCTTATGGTACAATGTCCGAAGGAACTATTGAGGATGATTTTATTATGCCTATTACTCATTATGATGATTATGATTGGGAGAATAATGATACTTCTTATAATCTTGAAAATCTTTTTGGCACCAACTTAGAAAATTGTGATGATAATAATTGTTATACTATTGGTGCTATTCATACTATTGATGATAATAGTGATTATGCTAATGATATGCCAAGCCACAAGCTTGGCGATGCTATGTTTGATGAGAATGACATGTTTGAGAATTTATTTGCTGCAATTAATGTTTGTCCCAAGCTTGGGGATGCTATGCTTCATGAATATGATCTTTTTAGTCCCCCTACTTTTGATGAGCAAATTTACTATGATGATTGCATGCCTCCTACTTATGATGATTATTGTGATGATACTTATGTTATAAAAAGAAGTGATGACTATATTTATAAAACTTGTCTTACCATTTTACTGAACATTACTCTTTTAATGTGGAAACAATTTATAGCATTCGAGTTTCATATGATACTCCCATTTTTATGAATGAGAAGAAAATTGCTTGTGTGGAGAGTAATAAAAATTCTATGCTTATGTATCATGACAATAATGCTTTGTGTGATGGATATATTTTTGAATTTCTTCATGATGCTACTGAAAATTATTATGAGAGAGGATCATATACTTGTAGGTGTTGCAATAATATCAAGTTTCCTCTCTATGTGTTGAAAGTTTTGAAGTTATACTTGTTTTGCCTTCCTATGCTAGTTGATTCTTGCTCCTATAAAATATTTTCTCACAAAATCCCTATGCATAGGAAGTGGGTTAGGCTTAAATGTGCTAGTCATATGTTTCGTTATGCTCCCATTGTGTTTCAATTCTTTACTTTTATGTGAGCATCATTGAAATCATCATGCCTAGCTAAAAGGCATTAAAGAAAAGCGCTTGTTGGGAGACAACCCAATATTTATACCTACTGTTTTTCTGTGTTCACAAGATTAAGCTACTGTAGTAATCATGTTTTATATGTTTTCTTTCAATAATGTGCCAAGTAAGACCTTTGGGATAGTGTGGATGCTTGTTGATTTGATTCTGTGCAAAAACAGAAACTTTTGCGTCCAGTGCTAGAATTTCTATTCTGTAATGGAGCATGAGAAAATTCTGAACTTTTTACACAGTATTGGGTTACAAATTGTTTACGTTTTCCTAATTTTTCAGAATTTTTGGAGGTACATAAGTATGGTTTTTAAATCTCTCACTACACTCTGTTCTGTTTTTGACAGATTCTGTTTTCGGTGCATAGTTTGCTTGTTTTAGTGTTTCCATAGCTTATATTGAGTAATATAAATTGTGGAAATGATATAATACAGTAGGAATTATGTGAGAAAAATTATGAATCTTGTCTTGACAGTACCTAAGTGGATGATTTTTTTTTATCATACTAACCTATCTCACAAATTCCGTTAAGTTTTGTGTGATTGAAGTTTTCAAGTTTTGGGTGAGATATCGATATGAGGAGAATAAGGAGTGGCAAGACCATAAGCTTGGGGATTCCCAAGGTAATATTCAAGGAATACCCAAGCGTCTAAGCTTGGGGATGCTCCGGAAGGCATCCCCTCTTTCGTCTTCAACATTATCGGTAACCTTACTTGGAGCTATATTTTTATTCATCACATAATATGAGTTTTGCTTGGAGCGTCATTTTCTTCTGTTGATATTTTCTTGATGTTATCAAGAATCATATTTTGCATCTTTTAGTTCAATAAAATGCCAATATTAGCCTTTACCATGCTCAGTTTGCAAGTTTATGTGTTGCTGTTTGAAAACAGAAAGTTTTCTGTTATGTCCAGAATATTCCTGAATAGTCAGAACATGATAAAAATCTGAAATTTTTACACAGTAAGAACGCATGAGTTCTATGTCACGTGGTAAGTTTTCAGAATTTTTGGAGTTAGGGAAGTATGGATTCTTATGCCCCTTTTACAGACTGTTCTGTTTTGGCAGATTGCTGATATAGTTGCATTGTTTGCATATGTTTGCGTGTTTAATGCTTCTATTTGTGGACAGGAGTATTAAATATGAAGATGCATTTAGTATGCAATTTTTAATTATAATTTTTTTGATTTGGTACAGTAGAGAATGTTAAGGCTTTGAGTTGATTTATACTAACTTATCTCACGAGTTCTTGTTGAGTTTTATGTGGATGAAGTTTTTAAGATTTAGAGAAACCGTGATATGAGAGGAATTAAGAAGACACAAGAGCTCAAGCTTGGGGATGCCCAAGGCATCCCAAATTAATATTTCAAGAAGTCTCAAGCATCTAAGCTTGGGGATGCCCCGGTAGGCATCCCACCTTTATTCATCAACAATTATCGGTTAGTTTTGGTTGAGCCTAAGTTTTTGCTTCTTCACATGATATGTGCTATCCTTGGAATGTCATTTTATTTTGTTTTCTTTGCTGTTTGAATAAAATACTTAAGATCTGAAATTTTTAAATGAGAGAGAGTCCTCACATAGCTACTTAATTACTTAACTACTCATTTTATCTTCACTTATATCTTTTTTTAGTAGTTTGTCATTTACTCTTGTGCTTCACTTATATCATATGAGTAAATTGTTGAAATAAATTGAATATCATAAAGTTGAAATTTATATGCTTCATATGCTTGTCCCATGGGGAGTAGTGACTTCACATACAAGAAGTATAAGTGGTAAAATTTATTGAAAATTAACAAACATAGCATTGGCCACTTGAACAATTCATGAAAGAATTTTGAAGGAAGAGAAATTTCCCATATAAATATACTATCTTGGACATCTTCTATGATTGTGAGCCCCCATTAATTATTTTCAAGCTTGATCAAGTAGTTGACGTTGGACAAGGAAGACAACGTAATGAGTTATGTTTGTTTATATTCACATAGAAGTTATATTGTCATGGAACCTCTAACATGTGGTGCTTGCTTAGGATCTTTTGCTAGCCAAAAATTCGTACTAAGTAGAGATACTACTTGTGCATCAAAAAACCCATAAACCCAGTTTCTTGCCATGAGTGTCCACCATATCTACCTATGGATTGTATAACATCCTTCAAGTAACTTGTCATCGGTGCAAAAAGCAATAAAAATTGCTCCTAAAATATGTATGATCATTTATTGTAAGGTAAAATAAGCGTTGTACGAATTTGTGATGGTAAAGAAATAAAAGCGACGGACTGCATAATAAAGGTTGCTATCACAAGGGGCAATATAACGTGACGTTCCTTTGCATTAAGGGCTTGTGCATCCAACAACAAAAAGCGCATGACAACCTCTGCTTCCCTCTGCGAAGGGCCTATCTTTTACTTTTCTGTATTTACTTTTATGCAAGAGTCATTAATGTTCACCCTATTTTGCTCTATTTATTCTTTAGTTGGCAAGCATTATGTGGTAGGAAAAGATCCAGACACATATATCCAGTTGAATATAGATGATCATGAGTTATTATTGTTGACATTATCCCTGAGACAAATAAGTTGGGAGGCGAAACATTAAGCCCCTATCTTCCTATGTGTTTGACTGAAATGGTTTGTTCTAAAAATATGCTTTGAGTGTCAGCAATCATGGAAGACTAAAAGATGGTTGGGTATGTGGAATTTGCTAGATCAAAGCTCTTACATAGACCCTTCCTGAAAATAAGATGAATTGCAATTGTTTGATGACTGAGAACATAGTTTGTTAGTTTTCAAGAAAGTTTATGGCCTATACTTTAAACATGTGAATAGCGTGCTACTTGACCATGAGAAGTTCTATGAGATGAGCTACTGATTATGATATATATTGATGCTAGAAAAAGTGATTGAAATTATCATTGATCAAACTTATGCACTATGCTAGCATTCACACTTCATAAACTATTTCTTTCATCATTTACCTACTCGAGGATGAGCAGAAATTAAGCTTGGGGATGTTGATACGTCTCCAACGTATCTATAATTTATGAAGTATTCATGCCATGTTTATTATAGTTTTTTATGATTTTGGTGCACTTTTATATGGCTTTTATATGATATTCATGGACTAACATATTGACCTAGTGCCCAGTGCCAGTTGCTGTTTTCTGCTTGTTTTTGGTTTTCCAGAAAATCTATATCAAATAAAGTCCAAATGCAGCGAAACTTTTTGATGATTTTTTCTGGAACATAAGAGACACTAGAAGCTTCAGGAGGAGGCCAGAAGACCCACAGGGGCTCCACGAGCCACCAGGGCGCACCACCCCCCCCCCCCCCAGGCGCGCCCTGGTGCCTCGTGGGCCCCCTGTGGCACCTCTTTGCGTGATTCCAACGCTGAAAAATCATATATATTCAGAAACCCCCGAAAGTTAACCTAGATGAGTTTTTATGCCGCCGCAAGCCTCTGTACCTCAACGATCTAATCTACAGGCCTTTTCCGGCACCCTGCCGGAGGGGGGAATCATCACCGGAGGCCATCTTCATCATCCCGGCGGTCTCCATGACGAGGAGGGAGTAGTTCACCCTCGGGGCTGAGGGTATGTACTAGTAGCTATGTGTTTGATCTCTCTCTCTCTCTCTCTCTCTCTCGTGTTCTTGATTTGGCACGATCTTGATGTATCGCGAGCTTTGTTAATATAGTTGGATCATATGGTGTTTCTTCCCTCTCTATCTTTGTTGTGATGAATCGAATCTTTTCCCTTTGAGGTTTCGTTATTGTCGGATTGAATATTCAGATTTGAGAACACTTGATGTATGTCTTGCATATCAATACCCGTGGTGACAATGGGGTATTATATTGATTCACTTGATGTATGTTTTGGCACTCAACTCGCGGATTCCCGAGGTGACATTGGGGTAATCTATGCATAGGGGTTGATGCACGTTTTCATTATCTTTTCTCCGATAGAAACTTTGGGGTGCTCCCTGAAGTTCTTTGTGTGGATTGAATATTATGATTATGAAGTTGTTTGATGCATATCGTATAATCAACTCACGGATACTTGTGGTGACATTGGAGTATCTAGGTGACATTAGAGTTGGTTAATGTGTGTCATATGGTTTTATTTTAGTACGAACTCTAGGGCTGTTTGTCACACTTATAGGAATAGCTCAATAGATCGATCGGAAAGGATAACTTTGAGGTTGTTTCGTACCCTACAAACAATTTCTATCTTATGTTCTCCGCTAATAGGAACTTGGGAGTGATTCTTTATCGCACGTTGAGGGATTGTTATATGATCCAATTATATTAGCATTGTTGAGAGATTGCACTAGTGAAAGTATGAACCCTAGGCCTTGTTTTTAAGCATTGCAATACCGTTTGTGCTCACTTTTGTTACTTGCTACCTTGTTGTTTTTATATTTTCAGATTACAAAAACCTATATCTACTATCCATACTACACTTTTATCACCATCTCTTCGCCGAACTAGTGCACCTATACAATGACCATTGTATTGGGTGTGTTGGGGACACAAGAGATTTCTAGTATTTGGTTGCAGGGTTGTTTGAGAGATACCATCTTCAACCCACGCCTCCCACGGATTGATAAACCTTAGGTCATCCACTTGAGGGAAAATTGCTACTGTCCTACAAAACTCTGTGCTTGGAGGCCCAACACGAGTCTACAAGAATAAGTTGTGTAGTAGACATCAGTGGGTTGCTAGTAGTGTTGATTACATCTTGTAGTTGATGCTAGTTGGTTTATTTGGTGGAAGATTATATGTTCAGATCTATTATGCTATTCAGTAATCCTCTGATCTTGGACATGATTATGATTTGTGAGTAGTTACTTTTGTTCTTGAGGACATGGGAGAAGTCTTGTCATAAGTAATCATGTGAATTTGGTATTCGTTCGATATTTTGATGATATGTATGTTGTTGATTCCCTTAGTGGTGTCGTGTGAACATCGACTACATGACACTTCACCATCTTTGGGCCTAAGGGAATGCATTGTGGAGTAGTAATTAGATGATGGGTTGCTAGAGTGACAGAAGCTTAAACCCTAGTTTATGCGCTATTCCGTAAGGGGCTGATTTGGATCCATATGTTTAATGCTATGGTTAGAGTTATCTTAATTCTTCTTTCGTAGTTGCGGATGCTTGCGAGAGGGGGTAATCATAAGTGGGAGGCTTGTTCAAGTAAGAACAGCACCCAAGCATCGGTCCACCCACATATCAAATTATCAAAGTAGCGAACGCGAATCAAACCAACATGATGAAAGTGACTAGATGAAATTCCCATGTGTCCTCGAGAACGCTTTGCTTACTATAAGAAATCGTTCCGTCTTGTCCTTTGCAATAAAAAGGATTGGGCCACCTTGCTGCACTCTTTGTTACCGATAATTTCAGTGCTTGCAGAAAATACCTTGCTGAAAACCGCTTGTCATTTCCTTCTCCTCCTCGTTGGGTTTGACACTCTTACTTATCGAAAGGACTACGATTGATCCCCTATACTTGTGGGTCATCAAGGCTCTTTTCTGGCGCCGTTACCGGGGAGTGAAGCGCCTTTGGTGAGTGGAATTTGGTAAGGAAACATTTATATTACGTGCCGAAATTTACTGTTACTTGTCACTATGGAAAGTAATCCTTCGAGGGGTTTGTTCGGGGTATCTTCACCTCGACCAGAAACACAAATAGTTGCTCCTCAACCTACTGCACCTACTGAAAATATTTCATATGAAATTCCTCTGGGTATGATAGAGAAACTGCTAGCTAATCCTTATGCAGGAGACGGAACGGCACATCCTGATATGCACTTGATCTATGTGGATGAAATTTGTGGATTGTTTAAGCTTGCAGGTTTATCCGGAGATGGAGTTAAGAAGAAAGTGTTCCCTTTATCTTTGGAGGGAAAGGCATTGACATGGTATAGGCTATGTGATGATACTGATACATGGGACTGGAATCGATTGAAACTGGAATTCCATCAGAAATTTTATCCTATGCATTTGGTTCATCGTGATCGGAATTATATATATAATTTTTGGCCCCGTGAAGGAGAAAGCATCGCTCAAGCTTGGGGGAGGCTTAAGTACATGATGTACACATGCCCCAATCATGAGCTCCCAAGAAAAATTATCTTATAGAATTTTTATGCTCGGCTTTCTCATGATAATCAAACCATACTCGATTCTTCTTCGATTGGCTCCTTTATGAAGAAAACTATTGAATTCAGATGGGATCTTCTGGAAAGAATTAAATGCAACTCTGAAGATTGGGAACTCGACAAAGGTAATGAGTCAGGTATAATACTTGAGTTCGATTGTGTTAAATCTTTTATGGCCACCGATGCTTTTCATAAGTTTAGCACTAAATATGGACTTGACTCTGAGATAGTAGCTTCCTTTTGTGAATCATTTGCTACTCATGTTGATCTCCCTAAGGATAAGTGGTTTAAATATCATCCCCCTATTAAAGAAAACTTTGAGGAACCCGTTAGTGTTAAAGAAGAAACAATTATTTACCATGTTGATCCAGTTGTGCCTACTGCTTATATTGAGAAACCACCTTTTCCTGTTAGGATTAAGGAACATGCTAAAGTTTCAACTGTGGTTAACAAAAGTAATATTAGAGCACCTAGACCCTCTGAACAAATTAAAGTTGAACCTAATGTTGCTATGGTTAAAGATCTCTTGGTCGATAATATAGATGGGCATGTTATTTACTTCTGTAATGAAGCAGCTAGAATTGCTAAACCAGATCCTAAAGATAAAAACAGACCCGTAGTAGGCATGCCTGTTGTCTCTATTAAAATAGGAGATCATTGTTATCATGGCTTATGTGATTTGGGTGCTAGTGTTAGTGCTATTCCATTTACCTTATATCAAGAAATTATGAATGATATTGCACCTGTTGAAATAGAGGACATTGATGTTACTATTAAGCTTGCAAACAGAGATACCATTACACCACTTGGGATCGTTAGAGATGTTGAAGTCTTGTGTGGAAAAAATAAAATATCCTACTGATTTTCTAGTCCTAGGTTCTCCACAAGATGACTTTTGTCCCATTATATTTGGTAGACCTTTCTTGAACACTGTTAATGCTAAGATTGATTGCGCTAAAGAAACTGTCAGTGTTGATTTCGGTGGTACATCTCATGAGTTTAATTTCTCCAAGTTTCGTAGACAACCTCATGATAAAGAATTGCCTAGTAAAGATGAAATTATTGGTCTTGCTTCTATTGCCGTACCTCCTACTGATCCGTTAGAACAATATTTGCTAGACCATGAAAACGATATGCATATGAATGAAAAAATGAAATAGATAAGATGTTCTTTGATCAACCACCTATCCTTAAACATAATTTGCCTGTTGAAACTCTTGGAGGCCCTCCTCCACCTAAGGGTGATCCTGTATTTGAATTGAAGTAATTGCCTGATACATTGAAATATGCTTATCTTGATGAAAAGAAGATATATCCTGTTATTACTAGTGCTAACCTTTCAGCACATGAAGAAAAGAGATTACTAAAAACTCTGAAGAAGCACCGTGCTGCTATTGGATATACTCTTGATGATCTTAAGGGCATTAGTCCCACTCTATGTCAGCACAAAATTAATATGGAGCCTGATGCCAAACCGGTTGTCGACCACCAACGACGATTAAATCCTAAGATGAAAGAGGTGGTAAGAACTAAAATATTAAAGCTTCTGGAAACATGTATAATCTATCCCATAGCTGATAGTAGATGGGTAAGTCCCGTTCATTGTGTCCCTAAGAAAGGAGGTATTACTGTTGTTCCTAATGATAAAAATGAACTCATTCCACAAAGAATTGTAACTGGTTATAGGATGGTAATTGATTTTAGAAAATTAAACAAAGCTACTAGAAAAGATCATTACCCCTTACCTTTTATTGATCAAATGTTAGAAAGACTGTCTAAGCATACACACTTTTGCTTCCTAGATGGTTATTCTGGTTTTTCTCAAATACCTGTATCACAACCCGATCAAGAGAAAACCACCTTTACTTGTCCTTTTGGAACTTATGCTTATAGACGTATGCCTTTTGGTTTCTGCAATGCACCTGCTACCTTTCAAAGATGTATGACTGCTATATTCTCTGACTTTTGTGAAAAGATTGTTGAGGTTTTCATGGATGATTTCTCCGTTTACGGAACTTCTTTTGATGATTGTTTAAGCAACCTTGATCGAGCTTTGCAGAGATGTGAAGAGTTTGGAAAAGTAGGGGCCAAAACAAGAGCAAAAGTGTTTGGAAAAGTAGATACGACGGAGACATATCAACTCCCCCAAGCTTAACTCATTGCTTGTCCTCAAGCAATTCAGTTGACAAACTGAAAGTGATAAAGAAAAACTTTTACAAACTCTTTTGTTCTTGTATCTATATATATGCTTACATAGCACCCAAGTTTTCAGTAAAGATTATAACTAACCATGCAAATGATAACTCTTAGAAATTATATTCACTCATATCAATGGCATAATCAACTAGCGAGCAATAATAAGATATATCAAATGCCAACACTTTGTCAAAATGATCATGATATAATATGACAACATGGTATCTCGCTAGCCCTTTCTGAGACCGCAAAACATAAATGCAGAGCACCTCCAAAGTTCAAGCAGCGACTAAACATTTTAATTCATGGTAGAAGAGATCCAGTCATGATGCACACAACATTAACTGTTCACAATGCATGAGAATGATAATAGTGCTCTCAGGACTGGTGCTTATTTGAGAAGGTGATGACTCAACAATAAAAGTAAAATAACATAAAAGTAAATAGATAGGCCCTTCGCAGAGGGAAGCATGGATTTGCAGAGGTGCCAGAGCTCGAAGCTTAAATCAGAGATAAATAAATTTTTGGGAGGTATGCCTTTCCTGTCAACGTCATGACCGAGAGTTTTCAATATCTTCCATGCTAAACACATTAGCGGCGGTTCCCAAGTGGTAAAGTAAAGTTTACTCCCCCTCCACCAACAATCACAAGCCATGGCTAGCCAAATCCTCGGGTGCCCTCCATACCAACAACTTTCCGGGGGAGTTTGTTTTATTATTTTACAATTTTAATAATGGGACTGGGCATCCCGATTACCAACCCCTCTCGTGCAAGGACAAGTGAATCAACACTCATCATGAGAATAACCCGCTTAGCATGGAAGATACTGACCGCCCCCTGTCGCTCCATGAGCGGTACGGGCACACAAAACCGATGTTCATTTAAATATTTAGAGGTGGCACAAGCAAATTTACTTAGAATGGCAGAGTAATACCGCATATAGGTAGATATAGTGGACTCATCTGGAATAACTTTAGGTTTAAGGGTTTTGATGCACAAGCAGCATTCCCGCTTAGTACAGGCGAAGGCTAGCAAATAGGTTGAGAAGCGACCAGCTAGAGAGCGAAAACGATCATAATCATGCATTATGAAAAATCAACATTGAATACTAGCATGAGTAGGATATAAACTCCATGAACATAAATATCGTGAAGGCTATGTTGGTTTTGAATCAACTACATGTGTGAACATGTGCCAAGTCAAGCCACTTGAAACATTCAGAGGAGGATACCATATCATCATACTACATCATAATCATTTAATGCATGTTGACACTTAAGATAAATCATTATCCACTCCTAGCTACTTAAGCATGGCATGTGCAACTATAATTTCTAATTGTCATCATAAACATGTTTAATCATAACATGCTGAATCATGGATACCGAGTTAAACATATTTACAAAAACAAAGAACAAATTGAGTTCATACCCGCTTTTCCTTGCCACAGTCACTTCATCAAATCATCGTCATTATTTCCTTTCACTTGCATGACCGAATGATATGAAAATAATAATAGTGCAAGAGTGTCGTGGACTAAGCTGGAATCTGGAAACATTTTATTCAAAGGAGAAGACAAGGTAAAATGGGCTCTTTGTTAGATCAACAATAATGCATATGAGAGCCACTCAACATTTTCATCGTGGTCTTCTCCTTACAATGACTCAACAAAAGAAAAGAATTTCGGAGAAACACACGGAAATATTTTTGGAGTTTTTGGTTTTTCTGAAGGAAGTGAAATAAAGAAGAAAACGAAAAATGAGAAAAACTATTTACATGGGAAAGCTCCCAACAAGTAAAAGAAGAAACGAGAAATCTTTTTGGGTTTTCTTTTACTACTACGAAACTACAGCTAATTAAACTAGAAAGAAAAACCGAAAAGAAGCGAGAAATGTTTTTGGATTTTCTCAAGTTTTTCGAACACACTAGAAGAAAGCGAGAAAATAAAACTAGCATGGATTATACAATGAAAAAGTATGAACACCGACAACTGGAATTAAAAGTGTAAGCATGAATGTAATGTCGGTGAGAAATACGTACTCCCCCAAGCTTAGGCTTTTGCCTAGCTTGGTCTACTGCCATGGCTGTCCTAGATAATAATCGAAATGGTAGCTCGCAGAGACGTTCTGAGCCGCCTCCACAGCCAGACGAGCAGCCTCGACAGCCGCATTGTACTCGTGCACCTCACTCTCATGAAGAAAATATCTCTGTTTGTCCTGAAAATCAAAGAGGGCAGGAGCAGGCAAAGCAACATACACAGAGTGATATTTATTAAAAACTAAGTTATATTCATAACCCTGTGCGTTGCATTTTAAGAACCTATGTTCCCGCATTGCTTCGAAATTCAAATATTTATAAGGCAAGAGGGGATCATTGAACTTGGGAGACACCCCTAACTTGGCAGCTAAGCGAGAGGCATAAATTCCTCCATACAAATTACCATTACCCGCGTTACGCTGCAGCCTACGTGCAACAATAGCCCCAAGATTATAAAGCTTGCTACCAGTCAAAGTTGTATGAATAAGACTCAGATCAGGGGCACAAAGTGCACTACAGTCTTGCTTACCAACAACGCATTTACCATTAAAAAGCGCAAAGTACCGAATAGCGGGAAAGTGAATGCTAATTATTCTAGCCTGCGTAATTCCCCTATCCTCATCATTGCAAAGGCTATTAAGAAACAACTCATAATCAGATCTTGGTGGCTCATCTAACGAACCCCAATATGGAATTTTGCATGCATCATAGAATTCTTCAAGAGACATATTATAAGATTTGTCATAGAGGTGAAATAAAACTCTAGAAGTGCGCGGGTGATAATCAAAGTTTTGAGGGAAGGAATGAGTGAGGTTGTCATGCTATGGTGGCTTATCTGCGATAAAGGCGGAGAGCTCGGCATTGTGAATATATTGGTCAAATTCTTCCTTGATGCCTGCACCTAGCATGAACTCGTTGCACGGCCATCGACACGATTTTGCTTCGGCACCTCACACTGAACTTGCCCTTGGTTCCTCATATGATTGGCGTGCCGAGCTTTCACTTAATGACGCTTCCGAGGGCCTCCTCCTCTAAGAACTTCTCCGGAAAATATTCATTTTCCTAAGAACAAATTTCTGAAAAAATTTGGGCCACAAAATGATATCAATAAAACTTCACAAGATTGATAGCAACTACTCATATGGATGTCTAGAGGCTATATCAAGCATTCAAACTACCTGGAACTCAAAGAATTCAACATGCAAGCTCATTTTCAGTAGCACCAAGAGCAGCTAATTATGCAAAATATAATCCACTAGAGCAAAAACTAATTGGAGCAATGGAGGAGTCACATACCAAGGAGCAATCTCCCAAAACAGTTTCAGAAACGGAGCTCCGAGCAAAGAGATCGAAAATTTCAGGTTTGTGAGCAAGAACACGAGAGAGAGAGCTACCAGGAATTTTTGCTAGAGGTAAGAGACGAAGTGAGCTGAAGGAATAAGTGAGGGGGTCCCTATGGGGCCCACAAGGTACCTGGGCGCGCCAGGGGGGTGGCGCGCCCTGGTACCTCATGGGCACCTGGGGCACCCCCCTGGTATGTGTCCAGTGCCAAAAATTCTTAAATATTACATAAAAATTCATATCAAAATTTTATTGCATTCTGAGCACTTTTATTTCTAGGCACCTTTTTTATCACACGGATAAATCAGAAAATAGGATAATCATGGCATTTTATTGCATTTAACTAAAAATAACAGAAAATGTAAAGTGGTTACAGAAGGTTGTGCTTACTAAATTCATCGACCACATGCCCCTCAAAAAGAATCCATTAATAAGGTTGATCAGGTCTTATTAACAAACAATTTTCGAGTAACATGAAACCGAAGAACTTTCGTATAACACTAAGTTACCTCAACGGGGATATGCATCTCCCCGATAATAAGAGTTTCATATTTCTTTTTAACAGTAGGAAGAGGGATTTGAAAACTTCCAATAGTAATTGTCGGAGTCTTTTCAATAATATGAATACCATTCACTTGAAATTGTTTCTTCGAAAAGTGCACCGTATGTTCACTACCATTGATATGAAAAGTGACCTTGCTTTTGTTGCAATCAATAATAGCCCCTGCAGTATTCAAGAAGGGTCTACCAAGGATAATCGACATGTTGTCGTCCTCGGGCATATCAAGTATAACAAAGTCTGTTAGAATAGTAACATTCGCAACTACAACGGGCACATCCTCACAAACACCGATAGGTATGGCAGTTGATTTGTCAGCCATTTGCAATGATATTTCAGTGAGAGTGAGTTTATTCAAATCAAGTCTTTTATATAAAGAGAAAGGCATAACACTAACACCGACTCCTAAATCACACAAAGCGGTTTTGACATAATTTTGTTTAATGGAGCATGGTATAGTTGGTATTCCTGGATCACCTAGTTTCTTAGGTACTCCATCCTTAAAAGAATAATTTGCAAGCATGGTAGAAATTTCAGCTTTAGGTATCTTTCTTTTATTTGTGACAATGTCTTTCATGTATTTAGCATAAGGAGGCATCTTTATAATATCAGTCAAACGAGTGCGCAAAAAGACTGGCCTAAGCTTTTCAGCAAAGCGTTAAAATTCTTCCTCATCCTTTTTCTTAGATGGTTTAGGAGGAAAGGGCATGGGTTTTTGAACCCATGGTTCTCTTTCTTTACCATGTTTTCTAAACGAAGTATCTTTTATCATAACGTTTATTTTTAGAAGGTGGGTTATCAAGATCAATAGCAGGTTCTATTTCAACATCATTATCAGGTTCTTTATCATTATCTGGTTGGATGTCCACATGAGCATCATCATTATTATTATCATCAGGTGGTTATTCATTACCAGATTGTGTTTCAGCATCAGAAATAGAAACATCATTACTATCTTCTAAGGGTTTTTCTACCTCAGGTTCACTAGAAGTATGCAAAGTCCTATCATTTTTCTTTTTCTTTTTCTTTTTAGATGGACTAGGTGCATCAACATTAATTCTTTGAGAATCTTGTCCAATTCTTTTTGGGTGACCTTCTGGATAAAGTGGCTCCTGAGTCATTCTACCTCCTCTAGTCATTACTCTAATGGCATGATCATTCATATTGTTATTCATTTCATTGAGCAATTCACTTTGAGATTTAGCAACTTGTTCTAATTGAGTTTGAACCATAGATGCATGTTTACTCACACCTTTAACATCATTAGCAATTCTAAATAACAAGTCACTCAAGTGATCGATCATGTAGGCATTTCGTTTCAATTGTTTCATGACATTTGCATTGAAGTGATCTTGCTTAATAATATAATTGTCAAATTCATACAAGCATTGACTAGGAGGTCTGTTATAAGGAATATCACTTTCATCAAACTTTATAAGAGAATTTACCTCTACTACCTGTGACGGTGTGTCAATACCATGTATTTCTTCAATAGGTGGTAGATTCTTAACATCCTCAGATTTAATACCTTTTTCCTTCATACATTTCTTTGCTTCTTGCATATCCTCAGGACTGAGATATAAAATACCCCTCTTCTTCGGAGTGGGTTTGGGCGGTGGTTCAGGAAGTGTCCAATCATTATCATTCTTCAATATATTATTCAATAATTCCTCAGCTTGTTCAATAGTCTGTTCCCTGAAAACACAACTCGCACAACTATCTAGGTAGTCCCTAGAAGCATCGGTTAGTCCATTATAGAAGATATCAAGTATTTCATTTTTCTTAAGAGGATGATCAGGCAAAGCATTAAGTAATTGGAGAAGCCTCCCCCAAGCTTGAGGGAGATTCTCTTCTTCAATTTTCACAAAGTTAAATATTTCCTGTAAAGCACCTTGTTTCTTATGGGCAGGAAAATATTTTTTAGAGAAGTAATAAATCATATCCTGGGGACTACGCACACATCCAGGAGCAAGAGTATTATACCATTCCTTAGCATCACCCTTTAATGAGAAAGAAAACAACTTAAGAATATAGTAATAGCGAATTTTTTCCTCATAAGCAAATAGGGTGGCTATGTCATTTAATTTAGTACGATGTGCCACAACGGTTTCAGTTTCATAACCATGGAAAGGATCAGATTAAACCAAAATAATTAACTCAGGATCGACAGAGAATTCATAATCCTTATCAGTAACAAATATGGGAGAGGTAGCAAACTTAGGATCATATTTCATTCTCTCCCTCATAGATTTTTCTTTCATATTAGCAAGCAACTTTATAACTTCATGTCTATCATTACAAGCAAGAATAGCTCTAGCTGTCTCCCTATCAAGCAGTGTTCATCAGGTGTTTCAACTCTAGTAGGGGAGCTAGGCATAATAGGTGAATTGTAATTCTCAAGAGTTTCAACATTTTCAATTTCTTTAGCTTTAGCAATTTATTCAGTAAGAAATTCACCAAGTGGCACAACATTATCAAGCATAGTACTAGCATCATCATGAGTATCATTCATAGCAGAAGTGGTATCATCAATAACTTGCGACATATCAGAATTAATAGCATGTGGTGGTGTTGCAAGTTTACTCAAAACAGAGGGTGAATCAAGTGCAGAGCTAGATGGCAGTTCCTTACCTCCCCTCGTCTTAGAGGGAACGATCTTGGTCTTAGCGTCTTTCAGATTCTTCATAGTGATCAACAGACATAAATCCCAAGTGACTTAGCAAATAAAGTTATGCTCCCCGGCAACGGCGCCAGAAAAAGGTCATGATAACCCACAAGTATAGGGGATCGCAACAGTTTTCGAGGGTAGAGTATTCAACCCAAATTTATTGATTCGACACAAGGGGAGCCAAAGAATATTTGCAAGTATTAGCAGTTGAGTTGTCAATTCAACCACACCTGGAAACTAAATATCTGCAGAAGAGTGATCAGTAGCACAGTAGTATGATAGTTTGATAGCAGTAGCAATAATAGTAACAGTAGCAGTAACGGTAACAGCAGTAGTTTGGTAGCAATGGTAACAGTAGTAACTTAACAAAGAACAATATGTGAAAAACTCGTAGGCATTGGATCGGTGATATTGTTGGATAACATTCATCATGTAACAGTCATAACCTAGGGCGACACAGAACTAGCTCCAATTCATCAATGTAATGTAGGCATGTATTCCGTATATAGTCATACGTGCTTGCGATAAGAACGTGCATGACATCTTTTGTCCTACCCTCCCGTGGCAGCAGGGTCCATAAGGAAACTAAGGGATATTAAGGCCTCCTTTTAATAGAGAACCGGAACAAAGCATTAACACTTAGTGAATACATGAACTCCTCAAACTATGGCAATCACCGGAAAGAATCTCAATTATTGTCACCTTGGGGTATGCAGATCATAACACATAGCAGGTGCATATAACTTGCAAGATCAGATCAAGAAAAAAAATATTCATGAAAACATAAAGGGTTCAGATCTGGAATCATGGCACTCGGGCCCTAGTGACAAGCATTAAGCATAGCAAAGTCATAGCAACATCAATCTCAGAACATAGTGGATACTAGGGATCAAGCCCTAACAAAACTAACTCGATTACATGATAAATCTCATCCAACTCATCGCCGTCCAGCAAGCCTACGAAGGAATTACTCACTCCCGGCGGTGAGCATCATGAAATTGGTGATGAAGGATGGTTGATGATGACGATACCGGAAGACCCCCCCCCTCTCCGGAGCCCCAAACGGACTCCAGATCTGGCCTCCCGATGAAGAACAGGAGGTGGCGGCGGCTCTGTATCGTGAAACGCAATAAAACTTCCTCTCCTATTTTTTCTCTGGAATTGTGAATTTATAGCGCTGGAATTAGGTCAGACGGAGCCACGTGGGCCCCACGAGGTACCAGGGCGCGCCTGGGGGGTGGCGCACCCTGGTGCCTCGTGGGCACTGGTGACGGTGTCCTGGACTAGGGGGTACTAACCACGTCGTCTCCCGACCTGTGGGTCGGGCCGAGGACCCACATGGCGGTTCACTATTGGGCCACTTCGGGCAGCCCATGACATATCCGAGGAAGGTTCCACAAGACTCGGTGATCAAGACAAGGAATCCTCTCCGCCGACATAGCCGACTAGGACTCTTGTTATCCTAGGCATCCGGTACATTATATAAGCCGAGGCTAAGCTAGTCGATAGATACGTTGATACATAGACGTTTATATATTCATCATCATATCCCTAGGGTTTAGACCACAACTTACGATCTCGAGGTAGATCAACTCTGTACTCGATACACCATCATCAATATAAACAAAAGCAGGACATAGAGTTTTAGCTCCATCAAGAGGGCCCGAACCTGGGTAAACATCGTCTCCTTCGTTCCTGTTACCATCGATCCGAGATCCATAGCTCGGGACCCCCTACCCCAAGGTCTGTCGGTTTTGACACCGACACTGGTGCTTTCATTGAGAGTTCCACTGTGTGATCGAAAAGGATAGATGGCTCGTCTTCGTCGCCGGCTCGACTGGTCACCTTGGCTGGACCAAGGACTGCGCTCCGCGTTAGATCGTCAAGATCGGACGGATGCCTTCATCATCAAACCTAAATCTAAACCGAGATCATGGAAGAATCGTCCATGGAGCTCGGGGCTCAACGTCAACATTGCCCTCGTGCGATCGCGCAGTTTTTTCTGTACAGTGGACTTGTGTTCGCCGCCCCCACCTTCTCGGGTCTCGTTTTGATGAATTCTTTGGTGGAATTGTACGAAATTAAGTATATAACAACCCTGTAAAATTTTGTCGCGTTCCGATGGAGGAATCTTTGGCGATCTATGATATACCGGAGGCCTGTCAAATCTGGACCGGAATCTGGACGAGTTTAGGGCGTGGGCTCCAGCGTCTAGCTCGGATGTCCTTTGGAAGATCCAACCGTTGATCGGCTGCGGAATTCCTGTATCTACCATCCCTCAAAATTTGAGCTCGATCCGACCGTCCAAACTCCGGGAATAGTCCGATGAGTGCATCACTTTTCGGATCTGTTTTCTGCGCGGAAACGAATCCGACCCATGTTCGTCTTTTTCATGAACGGGATATCGGACATCCTTTTTGAAGGAAACTCTCTCTAGGGTATTGTGTTTTGTTTCCAAACACATGCTCGCAAATTTTGCTCCTTTTCGGAGGTGATCTTCACTGTCACACCGGTGTCAAACCAGCCCGACAACGTTGCTCCACGGCTGCCGACCTGCGTTAGACAGGTCGTCGCTTCGTCGAGCCGAGGTCAACCTCATCAGGATCATCACCCCGGCGAGCCGACCAAGAGTTCGGCATCACGGCTAAATCATCACCAACATCATCGCCCCACGGATTGCACGGGTCGGGCGCGCCGGCATCTCCGCGCGGTCACTTCATCGAGCTGGCATTGACCGCGTTAGAAGTTACGATCTGCGTCGGCATGGCCACGCCGTTGCTTCTTCAAGCCGATGTCCACCACACCAACCTGCTTCGACACCTCGGCTGGTATGGGGGCTGCAACGTCACGTTACCGACCTGCTCCGTCAACTCGGCTGGACCGGGGGCTTCACCATCTCTTCATCAACCTATTCCAACCAGCTTCGGCGTCACCAGCCGACCAGCTTCGTCACCTCGGCTAGACCAGGGGCTTCGCCTCGCCACATCGACCGTGCTGCATCGCCACTTCATCAAGCCGGGTTCTTCGCTCGGGCACCTCGGGACCGGCTTGGGGGCTGGGACCTCAGCCAGGCCGAGGACTACGTCTTTGTCCCGTCGCAAGCCCAGACCGCTTCATCAACGACCGAGCACATTAACCAGCTAAGTCGCTTCCAAGCTCAACTTTTTTCAATTCTTAATTTTTTGTTCGGTTTGACCAGGCATTATATTTATGTTAAAATTTATTTGTTAAAAGCGAGGTTTGTTAAAAACCACTTTCTTTACCCATGTTAACTGGGGGCTCTTAAATTTATATGAGCCGTTTTCTAATAAATATTTTCTTCTTGGTCGTTGCAAAGTCTTTTTCTACTACTCCTTTTTCCGACGCGGGTGTGTGGTCAATAGCCGGATAGCCTGGTTTCTCTTTAAACCGCTCGAGTTTAGTTCGCTAAACTGGCCTGAGAAGCACTCCGCCTTCGGGATAGGAGGTTGAAGCCGAAGGCTGACCCGCTTGAAGTTTGGAGATCGGATGTATCATGTTAAAGCACGACGGAAGCATAAATTAATTTTAAAACCAATTTCGGATTGGCACCAAAAAACTTGATTTAGTTTGGACGTCAAGTGTTTACGTAAGTTTTTTGTTTTTTTGAGCTTATGGCACTTTTAAGCTATTTGTACGTTTTTCTTTCAGGAGGCGGGACATCCTAATGACCGAGGTGCCCTGTGTAATAATTCAGCTCGGGAGATCTTTTCCGACCCGCAGCTCGGCATCTTTTCTGCCGACCTGCACCTCGGCGTTGGCAAAACACACATGACATCTGGACTAGTTCCCGAGGAGATTTGATCCTCAGGTTGGTCGACTTCACCCAACCTGAGTCTCGGGGGCTACTGTGTGTCTCCAGCATAACTCTCGCAGTACAACGCCGGACGCCTTTAACACGTCGGCAATATTAACGGGGGGCTGCGACTAGAGCCGAACCCACCAAAAGCCCAGGTACTCCATGGAGTCCTCAGCAAAACGCTCTCGGATATTGCTTTATATGCATCGGTTTCGAATTGTGTCTTCGGTCAATAGTTGGGTTGCCCGGCTCCTATGCTTACTCCTTACGTTCCCGATTGTTCGGCTAAGGGTAAAGGGAGAACCACTGCGATTGTACTTCCAGTTTAATTGGTCAAGTACCTCAGTGGAGAAAGCCGAAAACTGACTGTCACAATGAGTGTAAATCGGTCAGTGATCCGATGACTGTGTCAAACTATAGATCGATAGAGATTACCCCGTGTTAAACTATGGGCCTTTCATAGCATTGGCCGAAGTGTTAATGGCTAGACCTCGGTCGGCGCCGAACACTAACCGAGGGCTCGTAACTAGCCTCCCCAATTTAAGCTCCTATGACTAAGTGAAAGTTATAAAGCCTGCATATCTGATTGCCTCGTTTCTGCTAACACAACCGCCTCTGGGCACTGAGACGTTGGCTAAGGGTTGTTTTGTTATCGCGGAAACACCCTGCGTAGCATCTACAAAGGGGTGGAAGCCGACGATGGGCCACTTTCAATTGATAAACGGTCGCAACGGAGTCAAAATAAACATGTCCTCAGCGTTTGTAGTCAATACACGAGCGCTGGCCTTCCGTATTCATCATTATAAAGCCATAAATATGCATCAATTTGACTTAAGATTTTGGCCAAGCTGGGTTGCCTTGCTCCTGTGCTTACCCCCTACGTTCCCGATTGTTTGGCTAGGGGGTAAAGGGAGCACCTCTGTGATTGTTACTACCGGGTCATCCGAGTTAGTACCTCAGGCTAGGTGAAGCTGAAAGCTAGGCATCTTAAGAATACAATTGGTCGGCAACAACGGAAGTGAAAATTTAGGTTCATTAAAGACCACAGAGTTTGGGAAGTTTCCCCAAACTAAATCCTCAATATTTTTCTCCCACATTGATCGGAGTTGAGGTTTCACGATCATGGTCAACATGATAGCCTGCGAAAAGGAACTTATAAAGGAGCTATTCTTCTTGGAAGATGTTTCTTACGCTTAAACATAATATAACATAAGCTCTGTTCCACTTTGTTTGTAGAACCAAATAGCCGGATTGCCTTGTTATCCGAAGAGTCTGGTTCGCCTCGGCGGACCAGGAGTAGGAAACACTCCTCGGCCAATGGTCGAGGAGGGAGAAGCCGAAGGCTGGTTAACAAAGTTTGTAGAACAGAGGCATTTGTAATGATGTAAAGTACTTGGATACATAGAATCATTACACATAAATTGTGATTAAAGTCAATTGACTCTGGATATCGATCCTTAAGTCGGCCACTTGTGCCCAAATTAAGGCACGGGGGCTACTGGGCTTCGCGCTTCTCAATTAAAAGCCATTAAAGGGGTACATCGATCCCCTGATCTGGTGTTGCCACCCGACCAGTGGCTCGGGGGCTACTGCATTGCTGATTCAATGCAGGAAAATTCAAAGTGCAAAACAGTTTTCGAGGAGATTATGATCCTCAGGTTGGTCGGCCGCACCCAAACTGAGTCTCGGGGGCTACTGCACACCGCGTTTCTATTCCTACGTATGATGCCAAGTTAGGAATCGATCCTCGGGCCGATTTCGCGAATCGACCTGAGTCTCAGGGGCTACTGTGATCAGCGGTTTTGTTTTTTCCTTCAGGTGCATCTCAGGTTTTAGGCCGACACACACCTTGAGGGCTACTGGCTATACATCTTGTCAGCAAATTAATTGCACTGATCTAAAAAAATTCCGCAAAAAATCACCCCACGGTCGAGGTGATGCACCACCTCGGAGGCAGTCCAGCGTAAAGCTCGGATGCGAGTGGCTAGATGCATATAGGACGTTTCCGGCATTAAGCTCAGTTGAACTCCTTCAACTTTTTCAAGACCGAGGTAATTTATGACACCTCAGATGCAGACTGGCGTTGGAGTTCGGCTGCAAAAAGATACCTCGGATGCAGTCCGGCATTGGAGCTCGGCTGCAAGAGGACACCGCCGTTCGGGAAAAACTTCGAACCCGAGATCGAAGATAGGAAGATTTGTTGAACCAGCTTTCAAGACCGATGGCCGAAGACGAAGAACAATTCGGAAGAACCGAGGAGCGTCCCCAACTTGAAGACCGGTTCAGGGGGCTACTGACGGTTTCCTGGACTAGGGGGTACTAACCACGTCGTCTCCCGACCTGTGGGTCGGGCATAGGACCCCCATGGCGGTTCACTATTGGGCCACTTCGGGCAGCCCATGACATATACGAGGAAGGTTCCACAAGGCTTGGTGATCAAGACAAGGACTCCTCTCCACCGACATAGCCGACTAGGACTCTTATTATCCTAGGCCTCCGGTACATTATATAAGCCGAGGCTAGGCTAGTCGATAGATACGTTGATACATAGATGTTCATATATTCATCATCATACCCCTAGGGTTTAAACCACAACTTACGATCTCGAGGTAGATCAACTCTGTACTCAATACACCATCATCAATATAAACAAGAGCAGGACGTAGGGTTTTACCTCCATCAAGAGGGCCCGAACCTGGGTAAACACCGTCTCCTTCGTTCCTGTTACCATCGATCCGAGATCCACAGCTCGGGACCCCCTACCCCGAGGTCTGCCGGTTTTGACACCGACAACTGGGTGGCCCCCCTCCAGTGGGTCTTGGTTCTAGTATTTTTTATTTATTCCATAAAAAATCTCCAAAAAGTTTCATCCAATTCCAAGAACTTTTATTTCTGCACAAAAAACAACACCATGGCAATTCTGCTGAAAACAGCGTTAGTCCGGGTTAGTTCCATTCAAATCATGCAAATTAGGGGCCAAAACAAGAGCAAAAGTGTTTGGAAAAGTAGATACGACGGAGACGTATCACTTGTCCTTTTGGAACTTATGCTTATAGACGTATGCCTTTTGGTTTATGCAATGCACCTGCTACCTTTCAAAGATGTATGACTGCTATATTCTCTGACTTTTGTGAAAAGATTGTTGAGGTTTTCATGGATGATTTCTCCGTTTACGGAACTTCTTTTGATGATTGCTTAAGCAACCTTGATCAAGTTTTGCAGAGATGTGAAGAAACTAATCTTGTCTTGAATTGGGAGAAGTGCCACTTTATGGTGAATGAAGGTATTGTCTTGGGGCATAAAATTTCTGAAAGAGGTATTGAAGTTGATAAAGCTAAGGTTGATGCTATTGAGAAAATGCCATGTCCTAAAGACATTAAAGGTATAAGAAGTTTCCTAGGTCATGTTGGTTTCTATAGGAGATTTATTAAAGACTTCTCTAAAATTTCTAGGCCTCTTACCAATCTTTTGCAAAAAGATGTTCCATTTGTTTTGCATGATGATTGTGTAGAAGCCTTTGAAACACTTAAGAAAGCCTTAACCACTGCACCTATTGTTCAACCACCTGATTGGAACTTGCCTTTTGAAATTATGTGTGATGCTAGTGATTATGCTATTGGTGCTGTTCTAGGACAGAGAGTTGATAAAAAATTAAATGTTATCCATTATGCTAGTAAAACTCTAGACAGTGCCCAAAGAAATTATGCTACTACTGAGAAAGAATTTCTAGCAGTTGTGTTTGCATGTGACAAATTCAGATCTTACATAGTTGATTCTAAAGTAACTGTTCACAATGATCATGCTGCTATTAAATATCTTATGGAAAAGAAAGATGCTAAACCTAGACTCATTAGGTGGGTTCTATTGCTACAAGAATTTGACTTGCATATTATTGATAGAAAGGGAGCTGAGAATCCCGTAGCAGATAATTTGTCTAGAATGGAAAATGTTCTTGATGACCCACTACCTATTAATGATGATTTTCCTGATGAACAATTAGCTGTCATCAATGCTTCTCGTAATACTCCTTGGTATGCAGACTATGCTAATTACATTGTTGCTAAATACATACCACCTAGTTTCACATACCAACAAAAGAAAAAATTCTTCTATGATTTAAGACATTACTTTTGGGATGACCCACATCTATATAAAGAAGGAGTAGATGGCATTATTAGATGTTGTATACCTGAGCATGAACAGGAACAAATCCTACGGAAGTGTCATTCCGAGGCTTACGGAGGACACCATGCGGGAGACAGAACTGCACATAAGGTATTACAATCTGGTTTCTATTCGCCTACTCTTTTCAAGGATGCTCGTAAGTTTGTCTTATCTTGTGATGAATGTCAAAGAATTGGTAATGTTGGTAGACGTCAGGAAATGCCTATGAATTATTCACTTAATATTGAACCATTTGATGTTTGGGGATTTAATTATATGGGACCTTTCCCTAAATCCAATGGGTGCACTCATATTTTAGTTGATGTTGATTACGTTACTAAGTGGGTAGAAGCTATTCCAACTAGTAGTGCTGATCATAACACTTCTACTAAAATGCTTAAAGAAGTTATTTTCACGAGGTTCGGAGTCCCTAGATATTTAATGACTAATGGTGGTTCACATTTTATTCATGGTGCATTCCGTAAATTGCTTGCTAAATATGATGTTAACCATAGAATTGCATCTCCCTATCACCCTCAATCTAGTGGCCAAGTAGAATTAAGCAATAGAGAAATAAAATTAATTTTGCAAAAAACCGTCAATAGATCAAGAAAGAATTTGTCTAAGAAACTTGACGATGCATTGTGGGCTTATAGAACTGCTTATAAAAATCCTATAGGTATGTCTCCTTATAAAAAGGTTTATGGAAAAGTATGTCATTTGCCTCTTGAGTTAGAACATAAAGCATATTGGGCAATTAAAGAACTCAATTATGATTTTAAACTTGCCGGTGAGAAGAGGTTATTTGATATTAGCTCACTAGATGAATGGAGAACCCAAGCTTATGAAAATGCCAAATTGTTTAAAGAGAAAGTTAAAAGATGGCATGATAGAAGAATTCAAAAACGAGAATTCAAAGTGGGTGAACAAGTTCTATTGTACAATTCTCGTTTGAGATTCTTTGTAGGAAAACTTCTCTCTAAATGGGAAGGACCAGATATTATCGAATAAGTTTATCGCTCCGGAGCCATCAAAATAAACAAATCCGAAGGCACTAATCCAAGAGTGGTGAATGGGCAAAGAATTAAGCACTATATTTCAGGTACCCCCATTAATGTTGAAACTAATATTATTGAAACAATTACACCGGAGGAATACATAAGAGAGACCTTCCGGAACGCTCCAGAACCCTGAAAAGGAAGAGGTACGTGATACGGTAAGTAAACCGACTCCAAAAATTCTATAAAAATATTTTCTGTCAGTTTTAGAATATTAGAAAAAATACAAAAATAAGAAATAGCCGAGGGGGCCCACCTGGTGCCCACGAGGCACCAGGGAGCGCCACCACCCCCAGGCGCGCCCTGGTGGCTCGTGGGCCCCTCGTGAGCCTTCCCGACTCTATTTTCTTCTGGATTACTTGTTTTGCAAGATAAAAATTCTTTCTATATACTTCCGAACGTTTTAACCACCGCATCACAGAAATCTCTTCTGTTCTTGTTTTGTGCTATTTTTCTGACAGATCTAGATCGCTATGGCTCCACCAAGCTCTTCCAAGGACAAGTTCTACGAGAAGGTCATTAACTCCTACTTACCGGAGGTGATGAAACACCCTCAAGCCATCGAGATGCGTGAGGGGGTGCTTCACATCCGAGATGTTCAAGGAACCAAGAAGACCGGGAGCGTGGAGGCCAGGCTGGAAGCGGTGGAGCAGGAGATCTTTAAGTGCCAAGGGATGGTGGAACACGGACTCAGCGCCAACCACTCCATGATCACGGAATTCACCTGTGAACACAAGGTGGATGGCCAATCAATGGGGGACATCATCTTCAAGCTCAACGAACGAATTGACTATCTCCAAGGCCAAATCTATGATCTTCAAAACCAAAATTTTGAGTATGAGGCAAGATTCAAAGGTATGATTTTAGCTGCAAGTTTTAGGACTCCGGAGACCCGTTCATCCTTTTATGATGGGGAACCTATGCCATGGAAGCCGGAGGACAAGCCTACCACTTCACCATCACCACCATCACCGAAGAAGGAAACTTGAGTACATGGGTATGGGCACTCCCCTTGGCTTGTGCCAAGCTTGGGGGAGGCGCCCCGGTATCGTATCACCATCACTTTTATCATTTTACCTATTTTTAGTTCGATCGTTAGTTATTTAGTGATTTAGTTGAATAAAAATTTAGTATGATCTATTTTCGAGTGCTAGTTTCGTGATCTATCTATCTATGTAATCGAGTTGAGAGTTATATAATAAAGAGTAGTTTGAGTTTTTGCTTCTTTACTTTCATGTTTCAATCCTAGCAATGAAAATAATGAAAAAGATCATATGCTAATCTTATGGAAAGTAATGACATTACATAAAGTAAAGTATAAGTAGTAAAATTTATTGAAGGTTAACAAACATAGCATTGGTCAATGATGCAATTCAAGAAAAAAAATTAATAGGGAAGAGAAGATTCACATGCAAATACAATATCTTGGACATCTTTTATGATTGTGAGCCCCCATTAAGTATTTTATGCCAAATTGTTGACGTTGGACACGGAAGACAACGTAATAAATTATGTTTGCTTATATTCACATAGAAGTTATATTGTCATAGATCCTCCAACATGTGGTGCTTGCCCAATATCTTTGCTAGCCAAAAATCCGCACCAAGTAGAGATACTACTTGTGCATCCAAAACCCTTAAACCTAGTTTCATGTCATGAGAGTCCACTATATCTACCTAGGGATTGAATAAGATCCTTCAAGTAAGTTGTCATCGGTGCAAAAAGCAATAAAAATTGCCTCTAAATATGTCTGAACTTTTATTATAAGGGAAAATAAGCTTTGTACGAACTTGTGATGGTAAAGAAATAAAAGTGACAGACTGCATAATAAAGGTTGCTATCACAAGGGGCAAAATAAAGTGATGTTCCTTTGCATTAAGAGCTTGTGCATTCAATAACAAAAAGCGCATGACAACCTCTGCTTCCCTCTGCGAAGGGCCTATCTTTTACTTTTATGTATTTACTTTTTATGCAAGAGTCAATAGTGTTCTCCTCTGTTCCTTTTTATTTTTCTCTTTTGCAAGCATCATGTGGTGGGGAAAGATCTAGGCATATATATCCAGTTGGATATGAGTGATCATGAGTTATTATTGTTGACATCACCCTTCAGGTGAATAAGTTGGGAGGCGAAATTATAAGCCCCTATCTATCTATGTGTCTGGCTGAAACTTTTTGCTCCATATATATGTCGTGAGTGTTAGCAATCATAGAAGACTATATGATGGTTGAGTATGTGGACTTGCTAAAAAGCTCCTACATGAGACCCTTCCTGAAAATATGATGAATTGTAATTGCATTGTTGACTGAGAACATAGTTTGTTAGTTTTCAAGAAAGTTTATGCCTTATATTTCATTGTTGTCATGAATTGTTACTTGCTCATGAGAAGTTTTATGATAATAAATATTGCTGTTATAATAATGATCATGATGCTACTATGTCCGTATTTTTTTTTATCGACACCTCCCTCTCTAAACATGTGGACATGATTATCAATATCGGCTTTCGCTTGAGGACAAGCGAGGTCTAAGCTTGGGGGAGTTGATACGTCCATTTTGCATCATGTTTTCCTACTGTTATTTATAGTGTTTTCTATCAATATAACACTTTGTGGAGCAATTCTAATGTCTTTTCTCTCTTAATATGCAAGATTTACACAAGGAGGGAGATTGCCGGCAGCTAGAATTCTGGACCTGAAAAACTATGTCAGAGATACCTATTCTGCACATCTCCAAATGAGCTGAAATTTTACGGAGATTTATTTTGGAATAAATAAAAAATACTGGAGCCAAGAAGTACCAGAGGGGGCCACCCAGGTGCCCACGAGGGACCAGGGCGCGCCACCCCCCCCCCCCCCCCCCCCAGGCACGCCCTGGTGGCTCATGGGGCACCTGGCCAGCCTCTGGCCCCCATTTTCTGGAATATAAGTTCATTTGCCCTAGAAAAAATATAGAGAAGACTTTCGGGACGGTGCGCCGCCGTCTCGAGGCGGAACTTGGGCAGGAGCACTTTTGCTCTCCGGCGGAGAGATTCTGCCAGGGATACTTCCCTCCGGGAGGGGGAAATCGTCGCCATCGACATCACCAACGATCCTCTCATCGTGGGAGGACTAATCTTCATCAACATCTTCACCAGCACCATCTCATCTCAAACCCTAGTTCATCTCTTGTATTCAATCTTTGCCTCAAAACCTCAGATTGGTACCTGTGGGTTGCTAGTAGTGTTGATTACATCTTGTAGTTGATGCTAGTTGGTTTATTTGGTGGAAGATTATATGTTCAGATCTATTATGCTATTCAATACCCCTCTGATCTTGGACATGATTATGATTTGTGAGTAGTTACTTTTGTTCTTGAGGACATGGGAGAAGTCTTGTCATAAGTAATCATGTGAATTTGGTATTCGTTCGATATTTTGATGATATGTATGTTGTTGATTCCCTTAGCCGCCTTTCGCGTGAGGACGCTTTCAGCCTTTGGCTCTTGCCAGCCGGACAGCCGGGAGCCGGTCTGTGGCTTATGGCAGAGAGAGGGCTTCGGCGGTGCGCACGCTACTGGGCCGGGTTTAGAAGAGCAGGGCACGGGCTAGCCGGCGAGCCCCCGAGCCCCCGAGCCGGATATGCCGACTCGGCGGGAGGGGGGTGAATGCGGTAAAGTATGCAAGAGAAAATAAAGCTCAATAAAGATGAAAAGGTAGCCCCCGACTGTCGTTCGGGGGACCTGATGCTTTCATTAACTTCCAAAAGGGGTAGCGATACATACATACACGGTTCAACTATAAAACGGACGGAGGAGCTCCGTGTTCCATGGGCATTCCGTCTCCTCGCTGGAGACGTCTCTCTTGCGTTTGCTTGTCTTCCGCGCATCGATGAGGTACGTAGTACGCGTTGTTGCGCAGGGCCTTGCTGATGATGAAAGGGCCCTCCCATGGGGAGGACAGCTTGTGCTGGCCGGCTGTCCGCTGGACCAGCTGGAGTATGAGGTCGCCCTCGCAGAAAGCTAGGGGCTTGATCTTCTTGTTGTGGTACTGGCGCAGGCTTTGCTGGTAGATGGCCGACCGGCTGAGGGCCAGCAGGCGCGCCTCTTCGAGTAGGTCGACGCCGTCTTCGCGTGCTGCTTTGGCCTCTGCCTCCGTGTACATGGTGACCCGAGGCGAGTCGAACTCAAGGTCCATGGGGATGACCGCCTCGGCCCCATAGACGAGGAAGAAGGGGGTGAAGCCGGTTGACCGGTTGGGCGTGGTCCGAAGACTCCATAGGACAGCTGGCAGCTCATCGATCCAGCTGCCGGGTGAGCGCACGAGTGGCTCAATCAGTCGCGGCTTGATGCCGGCTAGAATGAGGCCGTTTGCTCGCTCCGCCTGGCCGTTCGACTAAGGATGTGCGACGGAGGCCAGGTCAAGCCGGATGCCGGAGACAGAGCAGTAATGAGCCAGCGCGCCTTTGGCGAAGTTGGTGCCATTGTCGGTGATGATGCTATTGGGGACGCCATAGCGGACAGCGATGTCTTTGATGAACTTGACGGCTGTGGGCCCGTCGAGCTTCTAGATTGGCCTTGCCTCGATCCACTTGGTGAACTTATCGACGGCCACCAACAGGTGCGTCATGCCGCCTCGAGCGGTTTTGAAGGGTCCCACCATGTCAAGGCTCCAGACGGCGAAGGGCCACGTTATGGGGATGGTCTGGAGGGCCGCAGCCGGCTGGTGGCTCTGGGCACTGAAGTGCTAGCAACCCTTGCACTTGAGGACCAGCTGCTCTGTGTCCTTTAGAGCAGTCGGCCAGTAGAAGCCGTGGCGTAAGGCTTTGGCCACCAGGGACTGGGAGACGGTGTGATGCCCGCACTCACCCTGGTGGATGTCGCACAAGATCTCGAGGCCCCTGTCCGTCTCGACGCAGTGCTGGAAAACGCCGGTGGTGCTGCGCTTGACAAGCTCGTTGTTGATGATGTTGTAGGCGGAGGCCCGGCGCTGCACTTGTCGGGCCTCGACCTCGTTCGTAGGGAGTTCGCCGCTCACCAGGAAGGTGAGGATCGGTTATGCCCAAGATGGTGCTTCCACCACCGTGAGGACGGCTGCTTGCACAGGTTCGGCTGGGTCGGGAGGCGGCGTGCCGGAGCCGGCAGCCCCCAGGGCTGGAGCGGCAGTCCCCGAGCCGGAGCCGCCAGCCCCCGGGGCTGGGTCAGAGACGGCAGCCCCCGGGGCTGGAGCGGCAGTCCCCGAGCCGGAGCCGCCAGCCCCCGGGGCTGGGTCAGAGACGGCAGCCCCCGGGACCGGAATGGCAGTCCCCGAGCCAGAGCCGGCAGCCCCTGAGACGGAAGCCTGAGCCGCCGGGTCGGCTGGGACGAAGATGGACTCTGAATCCAGAGATGGCTTGATGGAGGGCTTGCGCAGATGCTCGAGGGAGACGCCGGCTGGGATATCCTACCGGATGGAGCCAATCTTGGCCAGTGTATCTGTCGCCTCGTTCTCAGCTCTAGGGACGTGGAGGAACTCGCAGCCATCAAAGCCGCCGGTCAACTGCTGGACCAGGTTGCGGTAGCTGGCCATGTTGGTGTCTCTGGCATCCCACTCGCCGGAGACCTGTTGGACCACCAGGTCGGAGTCGCCATAGCAAAGGATGCGCCGGATGCCGATTTCCTTGGCCAGCCGGAGGCCGTGGACAAGGGCTTCGTACTCGGCCACGTTGTTGGAGGCGGCGAAGTGGATCTGGAGCGCGTAGCGTAGCCGGTCATTCTTGGGGGAGGAGAGCACGATGCCGGCTCCCAAGCCGGAGACCATCTTCGATCTGTCAAAGTGCATGCGCCAGTGCATCGAGTCAGGAGCCAGGGGCAAGTACTTGGTCTCCGCACAGTCGACGAGGAAGTCAGCCAACGCCTGCGACTTGATGGCCGTGCGAGGCTCGTAGAGGATGGTGTGGCCGGCTAGCTTGATGGCCCACTTGGCGACCCGGCCGGAGGTGTCCCGGCTGCCCATGATCTCGCCGAGGGGAGCCGTGCTCACCACGGTGATGACGTGCTCCTGGAAGTACTGCTTCAGCTTCTTGGCGGCCAGGTACATGCCATAGCACATCTTCTGGCAGTGGGGGTAGTTCTGCTTGGAGGTGGAGAGGACCTCGCTCAGGTAGTACACAGGGCGCTAGACCGGCTGCGCCTTTCCCTGCTCAGGGCGCTCCACCACCAACACCACGCTGACCACGCGGGTGGTTGCCGTGATGTACATCAGGAGCGGCTCCTTCTCAGCCGGCACACCCAAGACGGGTGCGGTGGAGAGCATGCGCTTGAGGTCGCGGAAAACTTCATCAGCTGATACAGGGGTAGGGCCCTCTTCCCCAGCCGGCTGACGAACCGGCTGAGAGAGGCCAAGCAGCCGGTGAACTTCTGGACGTCGCACAGCCGAGCCGGCTTGCGCATGTGCTCGATCACCTTGATCTTCTCCGGATTGGCCTCAATGCCGCGCTCCGAGATGAGGAACCCAAGGAGTTGGCCAGCCGGAACGCCGAAGACGCACTTCTCCGGGTTGAGCTTGATCTGGAACTGGTGCAGATTGGCGAATGTCTCCTTGAGGTCCTCCAGGAGGCTGAGGTGCTGCTTGGTCTTCACCACGATGCCGTCGACGTAGACGTGCACATTCCTGCCAATCTGTGGCAGGAGGCACTTTTGTATGCAGCGCTGGAAGGTGGCGCCGGCGTTCTTCAAGCCGAACGACATGGTGATGTAGCAATACGCCCCGAAGGGGGTGATGAAGGACGTCTTGAGGGCATCCGCCGGGTCCAGCTTGATCTGGTGGTAGCCGGAGTAGGCGTCCAGGAAGGACAAAAGCACGCACCCGGCCGTGGAGTCGATGACTTGGTCGATCTGGGGTAGGGCGAACGGGTCCTTGGGGCAGGCCTTGTTAAGGCTCGTGTAGTCGATACATGCTACTTGTGAGCTGTGTTGGGATTTCCCCGAAGAGGAGAGGATGATGCAGTACAATAGAGATAAGTATTTCCCTCAGTTATGAAACCAAGGTTATCAATCCAGTAGGAGAATCACGCAACACCTCGTTAGCAGTACCTGCACACAAAACAACAAATCCTTGCACCCAACGCAAACAAGGGGTTGTCAATCCCTTGGCGGTTAATTGCAAGATTAAATTGTATGGTGATAGATAAATAGATCGAAAAAAAATACAAAAAAAAATAAAGAAAAAGTGCAGCAAGTATTTTTAGGGTTTTAGTAAATGATAAAGGTAGACCCGGGGGCCATAGTTTTCACTAGAGGCTTCTCTCATGAAAATAACATACGGTGAGTGAACAAATTACTGTTGGGCAATTGATAGAAAAGCAAATAATCATGACGATATCCAAGGCAATGATCATGTATATAGGCATCACATCCGAGACAAGTAGACCGACTCCTGCCTGCATCTACTACTATTACTCCACACATCGACCGCTATCCAGCATGCATCTAGTGTATTAAGTCCATAAAGAACGGGGTAACGCCTTAAGCAAGATGACATGATGTAGACAAAGTAAACTCACGCATGAATAAACCCCATCTTTTTACCCTTAATAGCAACGATACATACGTGTCATGTCCCTTTCTGTCACTGGAATTGAGCACCGCAAGATCGAACCCATTACAAAGCACCTCTCCCATTGCAAGATAAATTAATCTAGTTGGCCAAACCAAATCAATAGATCGGAGAAAAATACGAAGCTATAATAATCATGCATAAAAGAGTTCAGAGAAGACTCAAATAATATTCATGGATAAACTGATCATAAACTCACAATTCATGGGATCCCAACAAACACACCTCAAAAAGTGATTACATCGGATAGAACTCCAAGAACATCGAGGAGAACATTGTATTGAAGATCAAAAAGAGATAAGAAGCCATCTAGCTACTAACTATGGACCCGAAGGTCTGTGGTAAACTACTCACGCATCATCGGAAGGGCAGCAAGGTTGATGTAGAGCCCCTCCGTGATCGATTCCCCCTCCGGCAGAGTACCAGAAAAGGCCTCCAGATGGGATCTCTCGAGAACAGAAGCTTGCGGCGGTGGAAAAAGTATTTCGTAGACTCCTCTGTTGGTTTCCTAATTTTAGAGAATTTATAGTGGAGGAATTAGGTCAAACGTGTTGGGGAACGTTGCATGGAAAACAAAAAATTTCTACGCACACGCAAGATCTATCCATGGAGTTGCATAGCTACGAGAGGGGGAGTGTGTCAACGTACCCTCGTAGACCGTAAGCGGAAGCGTTAGAACAACGCGGTTGATGTCGTCAAACAACTTCACGATCCAACCGACCGAGCACCGAACGTACGGCACCTCTGCGTTCAGCACACGTTCAGCTCGGTGACGTCCTCGACTTCTTGATCCAGCAAGATGGCGAGGTAGTGGATGAGTTCCGGCAGCACGACGGCGTGGTGACGGTGATGGTGATGCTATCTCCGCAGGGCTTCGCCCAAGCACTGCGAAAATATGTCCGAGGAACGGAACTGTGGAGGGGGGCGCCGCACACGGCTAAGACAATGTTGTGTCCTTTGGGGCGCCCCCTCTCCTCAATTTATATATGTGTAGGGGTTTGGAGTAGAAGGAATAGTGCCATGTGAACAGTAACCGTGAATAGTACACACGTGGACTTGGACTCCAAAGTCCAATCCTATTCCTACTAGGACTCTCCCTTTTTTCCTTCCCTAGCTGCGTGGGCTTTTGAGGACTTGGTGCGCCTGGCCCAATAAGGCCAGGGCGCCTCCCCTTAGCCCATGCCAGCCCTTGGGATGTGGTGGACCCACTTGTGGACTTCCGGACTCCTCCGGAATCCTCCGGAACCTTCTGGAACCTTCCCGGTACAATACCGAAAAAACTGCACCATTTTCCGGAACCCAAAATATGACTTCCCATATATAAATCTTTACCTCTCGACCATTCCGAGACTCCTCGTGACGTCCGGGATCTCATCCGGGACTCCGAACAATATTCGGTTACCAATTCACATAACTCATATAACACTATATCGTCAACAAACGTTAAGCGTGCGGACCCTACGGGTTCGGGAATGATGTACACATGACTGAGACGCCTCTCCGGTCAATAACCAATAGCGGAACCTGGATGCTCATATTGGTTCCTACATATTCCATGAAGATCTTATCGGTCGAACCGCAATGACAACATACATAATTCCCTTTGTCCATCGGTATGTTACTTGCCCGAGATTCGATCGTCGGTATCTCCATACCTAGTTCAATCTCGTTACCGGCAAGTCTCTTTACTCGTTCCGTAATACATCATCCCGTAACTAACTCCTTAGTCACTTTGCTTGCAAACTTCTTATGATGTGCATTACCGAGAGGGCCCAGAGATACCTCTCCGAAACACGGAGTGACAAATCCCAGTCTCGATCCATGCCAACTCAACGGACACCTTCGGAGATACCTGTAGAGCATCTTTATGATCACCCAGTTACGTTGTGACGTTTGATAGCACACAAGGTATTCCTCCGGTATCCGGGAGTTGCATGATCTCATGGTCTGAGGAACATGTATTTGACATTTCAAGAAAGCAGTAGCAATAAACAGAACGATCATATGCTAAGCTAACGGATGGGTCTTGTCCATCACATGATTCTCCTAATGATGTGATCCCATTATCAAATGACAACTCATGTCTATGGTTAGGAAACCTTAACCATCTTTGATTAACGAGCTAGTCTAGTAGAGGCTCACTAGGGACACGGTATTTGTTTATGTATTCACACATGTATTTAAGTTTCCGGTCAATACAATTCTAGCATGAATAATAAACCTTTATCATGAACAAGGAAATATAAAATAATAACAACTTTATTATTGCCTCTAGGGCATATTTCCATCAAAACAGAGCTGTGTGGGCCCCATGAGCCACCAAGGCCCCCCCCCCTGGGGCGCGCCGTGGTGCCTCATGGGCCACTGCTTCATCTTCTCATCTCCTCCCGAAGCTTCTAGTGTTTGTTATGTCCAGAAAAAAAATCTCCAAAAAGTTTCGTGGCATTTGGACTTCGTTTGGTACTAATATTCTGGAAAACCAAAAACAGGCAAAAAATAGCAACTGGCACTGAGCACTAAGTTAATAGGTTAGTCCCAAAAAATGATATATAATTGCTGTAAATGCATATAAAAACATCCAAGATTGATAATATAATAGCAAGGAACAATCAAAAATTATAGATACGTTGGAGACGTATCAAGCATCCCCAAGCTTAATTCCTGCTCGTCCTCAAGTAGGTAAATGATAAAAAAAGAATTTTTGATGTGGAATGCTACCTATCATATTCATCATATATTCTTTTCTTTATAGCGTGGACATTTGGACTTGAATGATTCAAAGCAATAGTCTATAGTTTGATATGAAGATATAAATACTCAAGCATACTAACAAGCAACCATGTCTTTCAAAATATCAACACTATAGAAAGTTATCCCTAGACCATTATGCTCAATCATTGATCCATTCATGAAACACACTCAATATTAGCTACACACAATGCACAAGTATGACAATAGTGCTCTTTAGTTGGTGCTTTGTAAGAAAAGATGGAGACTCAAAATAAAAATAAAAATTGCATAAAAGTAAATAGATAGGCCCTTCGCAGAGGGAAGCTGAGATTTGCAAATGTGGCAGAGCTCAAAGCTAAAATTAATAAGATAAAATTATTTTTGAGAGGCATGCTTTTCCTGTCAATGAAAATGACCGAGAATTCCCAATATTTTCCATGCTAGACACATCATAGCCGGTTCCCAAACAGAAAGTAAAGTTTATTTCCTTTCCACCATTCTTTCACAATCCATGGCTAGTCGTATCCACGGGTGCCCTCCATACCAACACTTTCCAAGGAATTTTGTTATTATTATTTTTGAATTCATTGTGGGACTGGGCATCCCTATTACCAGCCACTCTCTCGTGCAATGACAAGTGAATAAACACTCATCGTCAGAATAACACACCTAGCATGGAAAATATTGGCCACCCCCTACCGCTTCATGAGCGGTACGGGCACACAAAACGGAAAATTATTTTGAAAATTTTAGAGTTGGCACATGCAAATTTACTTGGAACGGCATGGAAATACCGCATATAGGTAGGTATGATGGACTCATTTGGCACAACTTGGGTTTAAGGAGTTTGGATGCACAAGCAGTATTCCCGCTTAGTACAAATGAAGGCTAGCAAATAGATTGAGAAGCAACCAGCCAAAAAGCAAAAATGGTCATAAACATGCATTGAACATAACTAACACCGAATAATGCACCATAAGTAGGATATAATTTCGTTGCATAACTATTGACTTAACGTGCATGCATAGGGAATCACAAACCTTAACATCAATATTCTTACTAAATCATAATTACTCACTAACATGACTCACATATTATTATCTCCATATCGCAAAACTATTGCAAGGAATCAAACTTATCATATCCAATGATCTTTCATGAAAGTTTTTATTATATCCCTCTTGAATATTCATCACTTTGGGACCAAATTCATATCTTGTGCAAATTACCATTACTATTATCAACTCTCAAAAAGATATAAGTGAAGCATGAGAGTGCAAATATTTCTTCAAAATTTTAATCTTATCAACTCTCAAAATAATATAAGTGAAGCATGAGAGTTTAAATATTTCTTCAAAATTTTATCTTATCAACTCTCACAATAATATAAGTGAAGCATGAGAGTTCAAATATTTCTTCAAAATTTTATCTTATCAACTCTCAAAATAATATAAGTGAAGCATGAGAGTTCAAATATTTCTTCAAAATTTTATCTTATCAACTCTCAAAATAATATAAGTGAAGCATGAGAGTTCAAATATTTCTTCAAAATATAGCCACCGCCGTGCTGAAAAAGATTTAAGTGAAGCACTAGAGCAACTGCCTAGCTCAAAAAATTTAAGTGAAGCACATAGAGTATTCTAACAAATTATGATAAACGTGTGGCTCTCTCAAATTGGTGTGTCCAGCAAAGATGATTGTGATAAACTAAAAAGAAAACAAAGCAAAGACTCATATAATACACGACGCTCCAAGTAAAACACATATCATGTGACGAATAAAAATATAGCTCCAAGTAAAATTACCTATGGTTGGTAGAAGAAAGAGGGGATGCCTTCCGGGGCATCCCCAAGCTTAGACGCTTGAGTCTTCCTTGAATATTACCTTGGGGTGCCTTGGGCATCCCCAAGCCTAGGCTCTTGCCACTCCTTATTCCTTCATCTATTGTGATCTCACCCAAAACTTGAAAACTTCAATCACACAAAACTCAACAAAACCTTTGTGAGATCCGTTAGTATAACAAAACAAATCACTACTTTAAGTACTGTTGCAAACCCATTCATATTTTATTTTTGCATTATACCTACTGTACTCTAACTTCTCCATGGCTTATACCCCCCGATACAATCCATAGTTTCATCAAAACAAGCAAGCAATGCATTAAAAACAGAATTTGTCAAAAACAGAACAGTCTGTAGAGATATATTTAAAATCTATACTTATGTATCTCCAAAAATTCTGAAAAATTAGGACAACGTGTTCAATTCATATAACAATACTGTGTAAAAATTTCAGATTTTTCTGACGCTCCAGTACAGAACTAAAATTCCAGCACTGGAGACAAAACTTTCTCTTTTCCAAACAGCATCAATTATACTATCTTCCAAATCATCCCAAAGGCATTACTTGGCACAAACACTAATTAAAACACAAAAACACAATCATAACAGTAGCATAATTGTGACAACACACAAGAACATAAATGAAAGTAAAAATTTATTTTATTCATTGGGTTGCCTCCCAACAAGCGCTGTTGTTTTATGCCCCTAGCTAGGCATAATGCATAGTTTCAAGTATTGTCATCTTTGGTTTCCAACTCCTCGATCACACATCCATTTATTCTAGTGGATTTAACATAGGTGTTTCTCATCATCACACTTCTAGGCACAAAATCAAGAATTTTACTTTTGTGAAAAGGTTCCTTAATTATATCAATGAAACTGGGGTGCACGCTAATCATTTTAAGATCTTCATTTCCCTTACTAGAAGTAGCACCATTGGTTTTACGAACATACATAAACTTGCCATTTTTATTGGGAGGAGTTCTATCAATATTCTTAACGGAGGAGAAAGCAGAGCCCAAATTATTAATAATTTCTTCTAACTTATCGATTCTAGCGGGGCTTTGTTCTATCCTTTCATTAATTACCGATTACTTTTCCTTTAAGGTTTTCAACGTGATTCCTACCTTAGAACCAAATTGAGTGATATGATTATGGAATTTTTTATCTAAATTCTCAAGATGTTCAATAGTAGGTATTTTATATTCAATAGCTTCTAACCTTTGCATAACATGTTCCAAAGTCAAAGTTGTTTCATTAACAGTGATAGGTGGTGATCCCACTAATTTCCCATGGCAGTGAAAGCATCCATAGAGGGACACATCAAGAAATTTCCTCCGGTAATAGTATCAAGTACAAATCTATACCAAGTAGTAATGCCCACATAAAAATTGCGAAGAAGGATGGTGGTAGATTGCTTACGAGCTGATCTATTATGAGCATCACAAATCCTATACCAAGCATCTTTTAAATTCTCTCTTCCCCTTTGTTTAAAATTAAGCACTTCATTTTCAGGGGTAATAGTAACGAGAGGAGAACTAGCCATAATGGTAAAACGAGCAAGCAATCAAGCAAACAAGAAAAAAGGCAAACGGAAAATATTTTAGTATTTTTGTAAAAAACTTTTTAGAAGTGGGGGAGATGAAAACGAGAGGCAAAGGAAAATAAAATAAATGCAAGGAGATGTAAGTTTTATGCATAGGTACATGATAGATGTTGATGATGTCTCCCTGGCAACGGCGCCAGAAATTGTCGGGGCCGGATTTTCGGGACACAATATCCCAGAAATTAACCCCTCGTGTCGTCACCAGCCCAGGATTACTGTTACTGGTGGACACGTCCTTGTTACAGATTACCAAGCAATTACAAGTTGGATACAAGACCATAAAGGTCTAATGATACAACAATGATTTCTAGTGACGGGTGACGGAAGCGACTCGTGGCTCTCCAACATCGATGGGGCTCCATTCCCACAGGAACAGCTGACCCGGATAATTCCTATGCCGCGCGGCTGCTATCCTAGGCTCCACATGGACGTCGTTGTGGTACTCCCCGTTGAACTCCTGACCTGGCCAATTAAATAGCCAGGGACAAGCATGTGAGTACGTTTGAATGTACTCGCAAACATAATGAACAAAAGATATACCGAATGCATATGATCATGATGGGTTAAATTATATGCATATGCTGAACGAAATTAAAGCATGGCATGATGAATATTAATACGGTGCTGAAGAATAAATATGAAATGTTAGTGACAAACAAAGAAAGTTAATGTAGAATCGGGCGAGACAGGACCGCCCGAGAATCCAAAAGAAAATATAAAAGTGGAGAATCGGGCGAGACAGGACCGCCCGAGAATCCAAAAGAAATGCCAAACGGGTGTCTAAAAGCGACGCATCGAGAGGTCTTGAAAAGAAATGCCAAACGGGTGTCTAAAAGCGATGCCTCGAGAGGTCTGGAAAAGAAATGCCAAACGGGTGTCTAAAAGCGACGCCTCGAGAGGTCTTGAAAAGAAATGCCAAACGGGTGTCTAAAAGCGACGCCTCGAGAGGTCTTGAAAATAAATGAATATCCCGGGTAGTCTAGCCAGCCCATGAGATACTCAGAAAAGAAAATAAAACTGAGTGTCCGGGTAGTCTAGCCAGCCCATGAGACACTCAGAAAAGAAAATAAAAACTGATTGCCCGGGTAGTCTAGCCTGCCCATGAGACACTCAGAAAAGAAAATAAAAACTGAGTGCCCGGGTAGTCTAGCAAGCCCATGACACACTCAGTAAATTCATATAAGAGAAATGGGTTAGTCCACAATAATATTCATATCATCAATAATATTCATGATAATATCAATAGTGGCAATAATCATTCTGCAAAATAATTCGTGCTCACTTTAATTATTTCCTCCGGAGACCGACACTAAGACCGACACTTGACCAACCCAGACTGTAGTCCTTAACCGCAGACACGGCTATTCGAATAGGTTTTAAAACTCTGCAGAGGGTGTACTCTTCACCCACAAGTAAAGGATTTCTTTAGTCAGCACCGAGACGCTGGCTAATTCCCATTACAGTCTTTGGGTTAAAAACACACCTAACCCGCACATACCAGCTTTAACTTACCAAAGCCAGGAATCACCCAAGGAAATGATAGAGTAAAACTCTAAGTGGGAAGGCCTCATTCAACGGCCTCCAATAGCATGGGATCACAATATTTATAACGGCGCGCAAATAGGGGTGCTACCCCTCTCCGGCTACAACCGGAGACACCCATGCCCCCGGACCAAGTGACATGCCTACCATGGGGCAATGGTATCTTTCACTATGGCCTCTCTGTACGGTGTGTGCAGGAAAGGGGTTAACAACTTACTGAACCGTACCCTACCTGTGGCAGGGACAAGTGGCAGCACGAACAAGTATGGGGGTTACCGGAACAAGACTCAATCTACGGTCGACTCAGGAGGTTAAGTTTTTCCTGCAGTGGTTAGCACAATAAAGTGTTCTTTCAACAGTAACACCAAAATAGGGCCACAGCCCTTGCATGTCCCAACATGCATAACCAACAAGGCAGGATCAAGCTCCGACGTGATCACCCTTCTGCCGGTAACGGTATTTCTCTTATGCCTGCTCCTGCAAGTTAGTCATGACAAGCACACGTTGCACGGTACGAGGAAACATGCCAATACTACATGCATGCAAATTTTATCTGAATTCAACATATGCATGATTCAATTATTTCTTGCAACCATTTAACCATGCAATCACCATATCAAGTGTTCAAGATGCTTGCCTTGAGCATGCAGAAATATTGGGTGCACTCCAAAAACTTTGAGAATTTTATCTTCCCTCCATTTCCCTATTTTCAAAAATATTGTAATTACCACATATAGCCCAAAACAGTGTTAAAGTTGTTTGGACTTTTTTTGAAATAATTACTAAAATAAACTAGATGAAAAATGAGGAATTTCAGAAAAAGAATCAAGTTATTTGGAGTTCATATGATTTTCCTAGAGAGTTTCTAAGCTAAAAGAAATAAAGAATTGGACTTATTTAATAAATACAGCACAGATAAACTTATGAAAAATGTTCACCCTAGCTAGATTAATAGAGCATAATTTTAGACGTCTTCAGAAATTTGAATCATCAAATTTGGATTTGAAACAGTTTCTGTGGAAATATTTGAAATATGCTGGAAAAGAAAAAGGTAAAGAGACAGAGGAGCGCCCTGAGCGCGGTATAGCCGCCTGGCGCTACTGGGCCAAGCCCAGCAGCTCGGCTGCGCGGAAGAGCTGCGACGTCGAAGGCGTATTCAGGAAATACGTTTTCCCTGCGCGATGACGGTTTCTGGAGAACCCGTCTCCACTTAACCGCGCGGTGTGAGTCACTGACAGTGGGCCCGGCTGGCCAACTAGTCAGGTTTGACCGGTCCGCCCGCGTTATCCTCCCACAGCAGAACAAGGGCGGCGCTTCGGCGAGGCTTGCCGGCGAACGGCAGCGCCATTCGGGGAGCTGAGGCCACAGTCGTGCTCAGAAGAGAGACGGTCCTTCCGGTACCCGTCACGGTAGCCGGGGTGGATGGAGTCGCCGGCGGCGAGGTCCTCGGCGGACGGCGGCATCGGGCAGGATGAGGCTTCCGTCTACGGCGGCTCCCGAGCAAAATCAAGAGGGGGAAAAGGTTCGTGGGACCAAGAGGAGCCTGTTGGTGGAGAGAGTGGAGGGGAAGGAGTTGTGGTTTCATCGGAATCAACACGACAGTGGCGGCGGCCGTGGTTATCGGAAACGAAGAAGACGGCCATCTCCGGCCAGTTTGTTGCTCTAGAATGCTCACAGAGGGAGTAGGGATGTGGTGATGATCGAGGGCGAGCTCACGGTGGCCTTTTATAGGCGGGGTAAGGCGGTTCCCGCGGTCTCCAGAGAACGGACACGGCGGCGATCGCCATAACTGCGCCGGCGAGGTGGTTGAGGCCGTTGCGGTTGGTGGCAGGGTAGCTGAGGCCGGTGGAGAGGTAGATGGTCTGCAGTTATGCTCCCGGTGAGCTGGTTGGCTCGGGAGGGCTGGGCGGCGCCGTCCCCGAGTTGACCATTGTGGCGGACGGTGTAGGCCGGTGGTGGACGGCGCTAGTGGACGGAGAGGATGTCGGCAAGGCTCGTGGGAGTCTCTCGAAGCTCCTGGAGGTGGCTAGCGTGCGGAGTAGCAGTAGAGAGGGCAGCGCAGGGCGGTGCCGACGCCTGCAATCTGGGCGCTCTGGGCACGCTCTGTGCATGCACACCAATTGTTCGGCAGAATGCCAGGGTGGGCTACAGTGGTCCAACCAAGATGAGTTTTGGCAGTATAGTGCTACCGTGGATGAAAAGGGTGGTGGACATGTTGTTTTAGCAGAAGGAGCAAGTTCCATATGGTGGCTTAGGAGGTTGTCAGATTCTGCCATGCACATCACCTGTTTGACAGAATGTTGGGGCTAGTTAGGGAACATTTTTGGATGTGATACTTGGCAGGTTGGTGTCTCCTTAGATGTTAAAGATGATGGTGTGGTTGGTTTGATAGAAGGAAAAACTTGCTAGTGCAAGTTTTGATAGAATTCATTTCTAGACCAGATATTGAGGGAATTATTTGGTGAACGAAAATGATGCAAATAGGGGTAGGCTCCTGGACTTAAGGGTTTCCTAGGAAGGACTACAGGTGGGAATAATTTCAGAATTTTTGGATCAAGGAAAATTGGGGTTGTAGTTAAAACTCAAGAATGGAACCGAATTGAGAAGAGGATGTTTCACTCAAAATTTTCAAAAGACCAAGTTGGGTTTTTGCATAAAAGTGAGCTGTAGGCATCACATGACCCCTCATATTTTTTATGGACTTTTTAAAGAATTATTTAAAATAGTTATAGTGCAACAGAGGCAATAAAAGAATTGAAAATGCTATAAAAAAGATTATCTTGTGCAAAATTTTATTATGAAAATATTTCCTACTGTTATTAAAATATAATTAAAATGATTTAAGAAAACTACCAAAGCCCACAATATTTTACCAAAATTTCTATATGGAGGGAAGAATTTTGGAAAACAGAAAACAGAAAAGACTCCGAAAATAATAAAAGACCCAATATAAATCAAAATTTTATTTCTGGCCAAATTTTATTTAATAAAAATATGGTTAAATTTTTGGGGTGTTACAAACTCTACCCCCCTTAAGAAAATCTCGTCCTCGAGATTTGTTAAGGGTGGAAGAATTAAATGCATATCACAACAAACAATATTATGCACAATGCAAACATAGCAATGCACTTATGACATATGCCCTAAAATACATCGCAAAGATCGCATCACGAAAATAAGTGTTGGATGCAGCAGCAACCACGCTCATAACCATCTACATTTCGAAGGTAAGATCTACGGGGTCTTGCGGAAGGGTTCCGGTTGCTGGAGCACATTCTTCTTCTTCCGGAGGGAGTGGAGGAAGCAGACGAAGAACGCGTCCCTCCTGAGTTGGCAGAGGTGGTCCGCCAATGGTGATCCGGGGATTCAGAACAGCAAGATAATGGAGATACTCCATTAGTTGCTGAGTGAAACGCTCCTGGGCCATCACGTACTGGATGAGATAGACCAGAGCTGGATCGCTCTCTATACGTTCACAGCGGAACGTAGCTTCTGCTCCAAAAGCTGCGCGGCTCGGGAAATAGCAGTATTCCCTTGCACTGGCACAGGGTACCGCAAATCGAAGACGGGTAACTGCTTCGTAAGCAGCAGCCTCGATGGCCATGCCTGAGGTTGGCATGGATCTCCCGATGAAGACAACATACGGAGGGCCTTGGTTCAAATCTGCTGGTGGGATGTGCACAACTGCTTAGTATTTCGAGCAATCAGAGGTGATCCTCATCTTGTACAGCTCATACTGGGGTGGGTGGATGGAACCAAGGGTATTGCGGGTAAAATCCCACAAAATCCTAACAAAACTACCAGGGCTTGCATCGGGGGTTCTTAGCTAGACTCCGGGGTGAGACATGGATGGGTGGATGGGGAAAAGCAGTGCTCGAGGTGATGATGGCTGGTGTGGTTTGCGGATATGGCCTCTTATAGAATGCCTGGGTGAGGAAACATGAAGCGGCGCCAGTACGACTTGTGCATCGGCTCCGGCGTAGGGTTGTCTGAGTCAAAATCTCAGACCTCGATCCCAACAAGGAATGTGACGTATTACTGTGCGTGTCGGTTAGGGGGGGTTCGGCAGTCACGTCCAGAATTTACTCAGTCACCACACGTCAACAATTTATGCCAGGGCACGCATACTACCATTGGCACACAAGTGATTTACAAACTTACTACACCATACAACCACTACTACGAAAATACAGGGTAACAGGGCCACTAAGGCTCTACAACAATACTGGTGGACTCAGTCCACCTCATCGACATCTAGCCGGGCGCGTCTTGTAGATGTCGAGGCCTCTCCGTGAGCTTCGGTGTCGGAGTTGACCGGGGTCGGATGGGGAGCTATAGGGCTGGGGTAGCGGTGGTGCCCTTCGCGGGGTGTCGAGGTCACCGTCTCGTTGGAGTGGGTTTCCAAGAGACGACGGAGTTCCCCGGGGGAGGCGAAGGCACTGCCCGGATAGATAACAGGGGCGGAACTTGGGGGCTCAACAGGCCTCCCATGCAGCACTATCGGGGTGTCGGTGGCGGGTGCAGCTTCACTTCTCACCGGGGTCAGGAGAGCGAGCGTCCTGCGGGTCGCAATCAGATCAAGGGTGACCTGATCGAATAGTGCCTCTTGCGCTCTCAGGTAGCGCACTAGATGCACCAGGGCAGGATCCGACTCATGGTCTCCGTTGGCAACCTGGGTCGGGCTACCATAGCCTTCACGGCTAGGGTAGTAGTAGAAGGGGCGGATGTTAACTCTCGGTGACAGATGCTGGAATTGAATGACAGCCTCTCGGGCTGCAAGTTGGATGGCTTGGGGCTCGTCGGAGGTCGTCCTCCCAGTGAATCGGTAGGGGCGTTTCGATGCGGTGCCCCTCCCGTAGATGTGCACCGTGGCCCAGAAGTGGTGGATGGCATCACTCGTGTGCTCCTGGTACACAACATACTCAGGCGGCTCTTCGATGCCGAAAGCACGACAGGTGAGATTGGCGAGGACGGCTACAAAGCCTCCAAGCTCGGCTGCGGTGGTCTCGTTGTGAACGATGGGGCCAGGCATCTTAGTGGTTGGATATCGAACTGAGAGTGAGGCTGTGATGTGCTGAGTTTGGCAAGGCTTCCTTTATAGGCCAGCAGAGTCTTCCATCGCACGCTTGTCGATGGGACAACTCAGGTGTCGGCCACAGGCACACGGCCTATGGGCAGGGCTGACAGGTTGGGCACCGACTATCAAAAGATGTCGGCTGGTCACTGTGTAGGCTTATCGAATGAGATGGGCTTGGCTACGGACAGGAAAAGATTTGGATGGTGTGGAAACCTAAGGATAATGACCAGGCTAAGATAGGATTAGCCAGTGGTCAGCCTGGCTCTGATACCAAGGCTGTCGGGGCCGGATTTCCGGGACACAATATCCTAGAAATTAACCCCTCGTGTCGTCACCAGCCCAGGATTACTATTACTGGTGAACACGTCCTTGTTACAGATTACCAAGCAATTACAAGAATTGGATACAAGACCATAAAGGTCTAATGATACAACAATGATTTCTAGTGACGGGTGACGGAAGCGACTCGTGGCTCTCCAACATCGATGGGGCTCCATTCCCACAGGAACAGCTGACCCGGATAATTCCTATCCCGCGTGGCTGCTATCCTAGGCTCCACATGGACGTCGTTGTGGTACTCCCCGTTGAACTCCTGACCTGGCCAATTAAATAGCCAGGGACAAGCCTGTGAGTACGTTTGAATGTACTCGCAAACATAATGAACAAAAGATATACCGAATGCATATGATCATGATGGGTTAAATTATATGCATATGCTAAACGAAATTAAAGCATGGCATGATGAATATTAATACGGTGCTGAAGAATAAATATGAAATGTTAGTGACAAACAAAGAAAGTTAATGGAGAATCGGGCGAGACAGGACCGCCCAAAAATCCAAAAGAAAATATAAAAGTGGAGAATCGGGCAAGACAGGACCGCCCGAGAATCCAAAAGAAATGCCAAACGGGTGTCTAAAAGCGACGCCTCGAGAGGTCTTGAAAAGAAATGCCAAACAGGTGTCTAAAAGCGACGCCTCGAGAGGTCTTGAAAAGAAATGCCAAACGGTTGTCTAAAAGCGACGCCTCGAGAGGTCTTGAAAAGAAATGCCAAACGGGTGTCTAAAAGCGACGCCTTGAGAGGTCTTGAAAAGAAATGCCAAACGGGTGTCTAAAAGTGACGCCTCGAGAGGTCTTGAAAATAAATGAATATCCCGGGTAGTCTAGCCAGCCCATGAGATACTCAGAAAAGAAAATAAAACTGAGTGCCCGGGTAGTCTAGCCAGCCCATGAGACACTCAGAAAAGAAAATAAAAACTGAGTGCCCGGGTAGTCTAGCCAGCCCATGAGACACTCAGAAAAGAAAATAAAAACTGAGTGCTCGGGTAGTCTAGCCAGCCCATGAGACACTCAGTAAATTCATATAAGAGAAACGGGTTAGTCCACAATAATATTCATATCATCAATAATATTCATGATAATATCAATAGTGGCAATAATCATTCTGCAAAATAATTCGTGCTCACTTTAATTATTTCCTCCGGAGACCGACACTAAGACCGACACTTGACCAACCCAGACTGTAGTCCTTAACCGCGGACACGGCTATTCGAATAGGTTTTAAAACTCTGCAGAGGGTGTACTCTTTACCCACAAGTAAAGGATTTCTTTAGTCAGCACCGAGACGCTGGCTAATTCCCATTACGGTCTTTGGGTTGAAAACACACCTAACCCGCACATACCAGCTTTAACTTACCAAAGCCAGGAATCACCCAAGGCAATGATAATGTAAAACTCTAAGTGGGAAGGCCTCATTCAACGACCTCCAATAGCATGGGATCACAATATTTATAACGGCGCGCAAACAGGGGTGCTACCCCTCTCCGGCTACAACCGGAGACACCCATGCCCCCGGACCAAGTGACATGCCTACCATGGGGCAATGGTATCTTTCACTATGGCCTCTCTGTACGGTGAGTGCAGGAAAGGGGTTAACAACTTACTGAACCGTACCCTACCTGTGGCAGGGACAAGTGGCAGCACGAACAAGTATGGGGGTTACCGGAAGAAGACTCGATCTACGGTCGACTCAGGAGGTTAAGTTTTTCCTGCAGTGGTTAGCACAATAAAGTGTTCTTTGAACAGTAACACCAAAATAGGGCCACAGCCCTTGCATGTCCCAACATGCATAACCAACAAGGCATGATCACACTCCGACGTGATCACCCTTCTACCGGTAACGGTATTTCTCTTATGCCTGCTCCTAGAAGTTAGTCATGACAAGCATACGTTGCACGGTACGAGGAAACATGCCAATACTACATGCATGCAAATTTTATCTGAATTCAACATATGCATGATTCAATTATTTCTTGCAAACATTTAACCATGCAATCACCATATCAAGTGTTCAAGATGCTTGCCTTGAGCATGCAGAAATATTGGGTGCACTCCAAAAACTTTAAGAATTTTATCTTCCCTCCATTTCCCTATTTTCAAAAATATTGTAATTACCACATATAGCCCAAAACAGTGCTAAAAGTTGTTTGGAATTTTTTTGAAATAATTACTAAAATAAACTAGATGAAAAATGAGGAATTTCAGAAAAAGAATCAAGTTATTTGGAGTTCATATGATTTTCCTAGAGAGTTTCTAAGCTGAAAGAAATAAAAGAATTGGACTTATTTAATAAATCCAGCAGAGATAAACTTATGAAAAATGTTCACCCTAGCTAGATTAATAGAGCTTGATTTTAGAAGTCTTCAGAAATTTGAATCATCAAATTTGGATTTGAAACAGTTTATGTGGAAATATTTGAAATAAGCTGGAAAAGAAAAAGGTAAAGAGGCAGAGGCGCGCCCTGAGCGCGGTATAGCCGCCTGGCGCTACTGGGCCAAGCCCAGCAGCTCGGCTGCGCGGAAGAGCTGCGACGTCGAAGGCCTATTCGGGAAATACATTTTCCCTACGTGATGACGGTTTCTAGAGAACCCGTCTCCACTTAACCGCGCGGTGTGAGTCACTGACAGTGGGCCCGCCTGGCCCACTTGTTAGGTTTGACCGGTCCGCCCGCGTTGTCCTCCCGCGACAAAATAGGGGCGGCGCTCCGGCGAGGCTTGCCGGCGAACGGCGGCGCCGTTCGGGCAGCTAAGGCCACCGTCGTGCTCAGAAGAGAGAGACGGTCCTTCCGGTACCCGTCACGATAGCCGGGGTGGATGGAGTCGCCGGCGGCGAGGTCCTCAGCGGATGGCGGCGTCGGGCAGGATGAGGATTCCGTCTATGGCGGCTCCCGAGCAAAATCAAGAGGGGGAAAGGTTCGTGGGACCAAGAGGAGCCTATTGGTGGAGAGAGTGGAAACGAAGAAGACGGCCATCTCCGACCAATTTGTTGCTCTAGAACGCTCACAGAGGGAGTAGGGATGTGGTGATGATCGAGGGCGAGCTCACGGTGGCCTTTTATAGGCGGGGTAAGGCGGTTCCCGCGGTCTCCAGAGAACGGACACGGCGGCGATCGCCATAACTGCGCCGGCGAGGTGGTTGAGGCCGTTGCGGTTGGTGGCAGGGTAGCTGAGGCCGGTGGAGAGGTAGATGGTCTGCAGTTATGCTCCCAGTGAGCTGGTTGGCTTGGGAGGGCTGGGCGGCGCCGTCCCCGAGTTGACCATTGTGGCGGACGGTGTAGGCCGGTGGTGGACGGCGCTAGCGGACGGAGAGGATGTCGGCAAGGCTCGTGGGAGTCTCTCGAAGCTCCTGGAGGTGGCTAGCGTGCGGAGTAGCAGTAGAGAGGGCAGCGCAGGGCGGTGCCGACGCCTGCAATCTGGGCGCTCTGGGCATGCACACCAGGCGTTCGGCAGAATGCCAGGGTGGGCTACAGTGGTCCAACCAAGATGAGTTTTGGCAGTATAGTGCTACCGTGGATGAAAAGGGTGGTGGACATGTTGTTTTAGCAGAAGGAGCAAGTTCCATATGGTGGCTTAGGAGGTTGTCAGATTCTGCCATGCACATCACCTGTTTGACAGAATGTTGGGGCTAGTTAGGGAACATTTTTGGATGTGATACTTGGCAGGTTGGTGTCTCCTTAGATGTTAAAGATGATGGTGTGGTTGGTTTGACAGAAGGAAAAACTTGCTAGTGCAAGTTTTGATAGAATTCATTTCTGGACCAGATATTGAGGGAATTATTTGGTGAACGAAAATGATGCAAATAGGGGTGGGCTTCTGGACTTAAGGGTTTCCTAGGAAGGACTACAGGTGGGAATAATTTCAGAATTTTTGGATCAAGGAAAATTGGGGTTGCAGTTAAAACTCAAGAATGGAACCGAATTGAGAAGAGGATGTTTCACTCAAAATTTTCAAAAGACCAAGTTGGGTTTTTGCATAAAAGTGAGCTGTAGGAATCACATGACCCCTCATATTTTTTGTGGAATTTTTAAAGAATTATTTAAAATAGTTATAGTGCAACAGAGGCAATTAAAGAACTGAAAATGCTATAAAAAAGATTATCTTGTGCAAAATTTTATTATGAAAATATTTCCTACTGTTATTAAAATATAATTAAAATGATTTAAGAAAACTACCAAAGCCCACAATATTTTACCAAAATTTCTATACGGAGGGAAGAATTTTGGAAAACAGAAAAGACTCCGAAAATAATAAAAGACCCAATATAAATCAAAATTTTATTTCTGGCCAAATTTTATTTAATAAAAATATGGTTAAATTTTTGGGGTGTTACAGAAATTTTTCCTGCTACTTGTGAACTGCGTTGGGATATCCCCGAAGAGGAGAGGATGATGCAGTACAGTAGAGATAAGTATTTCCCTCAATTATGAACCCGAGGTTATCAATCCAGTAAGAGAATCACGCAACACCTCGTTAGCAGTACCTGCACACAAAACAACAAATCCTTTCACCCAACGCAAACAAGGGGTTGTCAATCCCTTGGCGGTTAATTGCAAGATTAAATTGTATGGTGATAGATAAATAGATCGAACAAAAATACAAAATAAAATAAATAAAGAAAAAGTGCAGCAAGTATTTTTAGGGTTTTAGTAAATGATAAAGGTAGACCCGGGGGCCATAGTTTTCACTAGAGGCTTCTCTCATGAAAATAACATACGGTGGGTGAACAAATTACTGTTGGGCAATTGATAGAAAAGCAAATAATCATGACGATATCCAAGGCAATGATCATGTATATAGGCATCACGTCCGAGACAAGTAGACCGACTCCTGCCTGCATCTACTACTATTACTCCACACATCGACCCCTATCGAGCATGTATCTAGTGTATTAAGTCCATAAAGAACGGAGTAATGCCTTAAGCAAGATGACATGATGTAGACAAAGTAAACTCACGCATGAATGAACCCCATATTTTTACCCTTAATAGCAACGATACATACGTGCCATGTCCCTTTCTGTCACTGGGATTGAGCACCGCAAGATCGAACCCATTACAAAGCACCTCTCCCATTGCAAGATAAATTAATCTAGTTGGCCAAACCAAATCAAGAGATCGGAGAAAAGTACAAAGCTATAATAATCATGCATAAAAGAGTTCAGAGAAGACTCAAATAATATTCATGGATAAACTGATCATAAACTCACAATTCATCGGATCCCAACAAACACACCGCAAAAAGTGATTACATCGGATAGAACTCCAAGAACATCGAGGAGAACATTGTATTGAAGATCAAAAAGAGAGAAGAAGTCATCTAGCTACTAACTATGGACCCGAAGGTCTGTGGTAAACTACTCACGCATCATCGGAAGGGCAGCAAGGTTGATTTAGAGCCCCTCTGTGATCGATTCCCCCTCCGGCGGAGTACCGGAAAAGGCCTCCAGATGGGATCTCTCGAGAACAGAAGCTTGCGGCGGCGGAAAAAGTATTTCATGGACTCCTCTGTTGGTTTCCTGATTTTAGAGAATTTATAGTGGAGGAATTAGGTCAAACGGAGCTGTGTGGGCCCCATGAGCCACCAGGGCGCGCCCCCCCTGGGGCGCGCCGTGGTGCCTCGTGGGCCACTACTTCATCTTCTCATCTCCTCCCGAAGCTTCTAGTGTTTGTTATGTCCAGAAAAAAATCTCCAAAAAGTTTCGTGGCATTTGGACTTCGTTTGGTACTGATATTCTGGAAAACCAATAACAGGCAAAAAAACAGCAACTGGCACTGGGCACTAAGTTAATAGGTTAGTCCCAAAAAATGATATATAATTGTTGTAAATGTATATAAAAACATCCAAGATTGATAATATAATAGCATGGAACAATCAAAACTTATAGATACGTTGGAGACGTATCAATACACATGCGCCAAGTACCATTCTTCTTCAGGACGAGGACTGGGTTGGCCAGCCACTCGGGGTGGAACACTTCCATGATGAAGCCGGCTGCGAGAAGCCGGGCGATCTCCTCACCAATGGTTCTTCGCTTCTCCTCGGAGAAGCGGCGTAGCGGCTGTCGGACCGGTTTGGCATCCGGTCGGACATGGAGTTTGTGCTCGGCGAACTTCCTCGGAACACCCGGCATGTCTTTAGGGGACCATGCGAAGATGTCCAGATTCTCACGGAGGAAGTCGACGAGCTCGCCTTCCTATTTGGTGTCGAGGCCGGTGCCCACGACAACGTACTCGCTGGAGTTGGGGTTGGACGGGTCGAGCGAAATCTTCTTCGTGCTCTTGGCCGGCTTGAAGGACGCCTCGTCGACCGGCTGTTTGGGCTGGTCGGCATGGCCGGCTGCTCGCCAGCCAGCGTGACAAGCCGGTCGATCAGGCACCTCTCCTCGGTGATGACCAGTGACTCGGCCAGCTTTGAGCTGCTTGGGCGCACTCCAGGGACTTCTTGTAGTTACCGGTGATGGTGATGATGCCCTTGGGACCCGGCAGCTTCATCTTGAGGTAGGCGTAGTGGGGGATCGCCATGAACTTGGCCAGGGCGGGCCGGCCCAAAAGCGCGTGGTAGGGGCTGGCCAGGTCGACCAACTCAAACCAGATCAGCTCGCGGCAGAAGTGGGCGCTGGAGCCGAACAACACGTCCAGCCGGACCTTGCCGATGGGGAAGCAAGAGGCACCCAGCACGATGCCATGGAACACCGTCCGGGTGGGCTGCAGCTGGCTCTCCTCGATGTCGAGCTTGATCATGGTGTCGTGGTAGAGGATGTTGATGCTGCTGCCGCCATCGATCAGCACCCATGAAAAGTTGCAGGTGCGCTTCTCAGTGATGAAGGTGGGGTCAAGGACGAGCGCGTAGCCACCCGGCGTGGGCATCACGGCCGGGTGGTCATCCCGGGTCTAGCTGATGGGACGGTCGGACCAGTGCATGAACTGGGGGACCGGGGGGATGGCGGCGTTCACCTCGTGCTGGTACTTGCGCGTGCTGTGCTTGTCATCGCCCTCACTGGTGAAGACGATGTAGGCCGTGTCCTGCAGAGGGAAGGCGTTGTTGGCGAGGGTGCCGGCTGCCGGAGGTGGCGGGGGAGGCGGTAGAAGCTATGGGCCGGGGCCGGGTGGCGGAGGCGGAAGGTCGTCACGCATCAGGAGCTGGGTGATGCTACAGTTACGGAGTGTGTGCGTGGATGGCTTCGCGCCGCTGTGGTGCTTGCAGGGGGCGTCGAGCATCTGCTCGAAGGAGAGCTTGTGCTGCCAGGCCATCTTGCCGGTGCGCTGGCGCTTGCCGCCGCCTTGCTCGGCCGGTTGCTCCTCTGCTACAGTAGCCACTTGCTGGTTGTTGTAGCGGGGAGCCGGCTGCTCGCCCTTCCGCTTGTTGTTGTTGTCTTGCCGGTGCTAGTTGTTGTCGCCAGCTGGCCGAGGGTTGGCCGGCTGGACCGGGACAGGCTTGCCGAATGCGTCGACCGAGATCTTCATACGCATCGCGGAATCGGCAGTGGCGTACTTGTCCGCCTCGGCCATGAGCCCCGCCAAGGTGTCTGGCTCATCACACATCAGCCGGTGCTTGAGCAGGGTGCTGTCTCGGCACCCGTCGACGAAGTACTGGATGGCCTGCACCTCGTGAACCCCCTCGCAGGAGTTGCGCAGCTCCGTCCACCGCGTGAGGAAGTCGCGAAGGGGCACATCCGGGCCATAGACGCACATGGAGAGCTGGCGAGGGCGACCCGGACGCTTGTACGTGCTGGTGAAGTTGCGCACAAACGCCTCCTCGAAGTCCAACCAGGAGTTCACGCTGCCGGCCTTCAGGCTGTTAAGCCATGTCCGGGCCGAGCCGAGCAGCATGAGGGGGACGTAGCAGACCGCCACGCGCCTGTTACCACCGGCTATGTCGACACCCGTGGTGTAGTCAGTCAGCCAATCTTCCGGTTTGGTGACGCCGCTGTACTTGGGGGTGTCACGGGCTGGCGTGAACCCTTTGGGAAAGGGCTCTTCGCGGATGCGTGGCCCGAAACAGGCGGGACCAACGGAACTCTCTTCTTCGAGGGTCGTGGACCGCGCCAGCCGGTCGATGCGATTGCGGGCATCGTTTTTGTCGTAGGGCTCGCGGGGGCCCAGCCGGTTCACGACGGGGCCACGTGGCACTGCGTCGGCGGAAGCCGGCTGGGGCCGCCGAGGCGGCGGGGGAGGGCGCTCCGGCTGCTGGACCCGGCCGTCAACAGCCGTCTCGTCAGCGATGCCGTCACCGGCCATCGCGGCGCGGTTGTGTCGGCTCCGGCTTGCCCGGTGCCGGCCAGAGCGGCTAGCGCTAGCGGCAGGGGAAGACGCCTGCTGCATGTCCCGAAGGGCCCTCTCCGGGTCCGCGATGTTCCCTGAGGTGGAGGCGGTGGGCTGGGTTGGACCGAAACGCTTCTGCTGCTCGTTTGCCGTGGTGATGAGGTCGCGAACATGCTGCTGCTGCTGCAGGAGCTCCTCGCCCTCTAGGAACTCGAGATCCGCCATGGCGGCCTGTGCCGCGAGCATGTTCTTGATGGGGGTGTCATAGATGGGCCGGCCTGCGCCTAGCGCATGGCCGATGGCGCCTCCGCGGAATCGCACCTCCACCACCCGGCTGGACTCAGCGGCGGCCGGCGTGAAGCCGTGGACGCTGTCATACTCCCGCTGGGCGGACTCCAGCCGGCACCGCGTTGCCGCGAGCGCCATGGCCTCGTCCAGCAGTTGTTGATGGTTCTCGTCAAGCTGAGCCGCCGCGGCCGCCGGGTCGGCGTCGGGCGTGATGGGGGCTTGCAGACTCTGGATCGTCTCATGAAGCGGGTCGACACGGCGGGTCTGGGCCACAGCCGCCGCGGCCTTCTCCTTGCTGCGCAAGGAGCCGGAGCTGGCGCCGATGGTCAGCACCTCCGCGCGGGTGCAGAGATCCACGATGTCGTCAGAGACGACACAGCCAACGGGGACGGGCGAGTCGGTGAAGCTGTGTACCTCGCTAGGGTACTCGTCGGGGATGAGCGCGACGAAGACGCGCAGCACGCCGAAGGGGACGACGGAGCAGCCTGCGGGGCAGGCAGCATCCGCGCCTGGCGCTGCGTTGCAGCTGGCCAGGTTGGCCGCGCAAGGCGTGCGGACCAAGCCATGCGCAATGCGCTCGCCGAAGCTGGTGAAGGGCCTCGTCCAGAACTTGACTCCGGCCGATGCCGCGAGCAGCCCCACGGTGGGCGCCAACTGTCGTCATGAGATCACGGCAGATGCCATGAGATGGCTAAAAATGGGGGGCTACGGGAGGACGTCGGTGGGTTCCGGAAGCGAGGTCGGTACGCGCGAGTATGAGACACGGGACATACCCAGGTTCGGGGCCCTCCGGAGAGGTAACACCCCTAGTCCTGCCGAATGTAATATGGAGAGCACAAGGGTTACAAGGTTGCTCCTGGAGCTGTTTGGACGGAGGAGGAAGAAGGGGCTAGGCCTCCGTTCTACCTCTCCTGTGAGTGAGCGTGTGTGGTGTATGTGTTTCTACTGAGAGCCGCCCCGTGCATGGAGGCCTCCTGAGGGGTCTTATAGCCCGACCCCCCAGGGTCACATGGGTAAATCTACATGCGGGCAGGACCCGGATGTCGAAGTCTGGAGCCGACAGTGGGGCCCGCCAGCTGCCCGTCACTGTGGCCCGTCGCCTGGTGCGTCACGGAGTGGTTGGCGTCGTGGGGCTACAGTGGCTCACCGTGCTGACGTCGGTTGCCCGGGTCAGCGGGGTTGACGGCACTGTAGCCATGCTCTTCCGGGGTTCGCGGCGCTGTAGCCACGTTCTCCCGCCGTGGAGAGCCGTCTTGTCGTACGGAGTGATGGGACGGCCGCTGACCCGTCGCCAGCCGGCTAGCGGCCAGCCGGACCCGGCACGGGGCCGCGCCCAGCCGGCCAGCGTCAGGAAGCCGACCGGACAGCCAGCCGGATTTGAGGGGCTCGAGCTGCCCCAAAGTTTTGAAAAGGGCTCCGGGTTCGGTTGCCTACCCGGGGGTTATCCCCCCGACACTCCGAGACAAGAAAACCAAGCAACTTTCCAGCTGGAACACCGAACACACATTTGGCCGGGTTGATCATCATCTGGTAGATTCGCAGGTTTTCAAATGTCTCCTTCAGATCATCCAGCAAAGTTTCCTTCTTCCGAGACTTGACCACAATATCGTCGACATAAGCATGAACATTGTGCCCAATCTATTTGTGAAAACAATTCTGGACACAGTGCTGATAAGTTGCTTGTGCACATTTCAGACCAAACGGCATTAAAGTATGATGTCTACTACACAACTTATTCTTGTAGACTCGTGTTGGGCCTCCAAGCGCAGAGTTTTGTAGGACAGTAGCAATTTTCCGTCAAGTGGATGACCTAAGGTTTATCAATCCGTGGGAGGCGTAGGTTGAAGATGGTCTCTCTCAAACAACCCTGCAACCAAATAACAAAGAGTCTCTTGTGTCCCCAACACAGCCAATACAATGGTAAATGGTATAGGTGCACTAGTTCGGCGAAGAGATGGTGATACAAGTGTAGTATGGATAGTAGATATAAGTTTTTGTAGTGCGAACAATAAAAAACAGCAAGGTAGCAAGTAACAAAAGTGAGCATAAACGGTATTGCAATGCTTAGAAACAAGGCCTAGGGTTCATACTTTCGCTAGTGCAATCTCTCAACAATGCTAATATAATTGGATCATATAACCATCCCTCAACGTGCGATAAAGAATCACTCCCAAGTTCCTATTAGCAGAGAACATAAGATAGAAATTGTTTGTAGGGTATGAAACCACCTCAAAGTTATCCTTTCCGATCGATCTATTGAGCCATTCCTATAAGTGTCACAAACAGCCCTAGAGTTCGTACTAAAATAACACCATATGATACACATCAACCAACTCTAATGTCACCTAGATACTCCAATGTCACCACAAGTATCCGTGAGTTGATTATACGATATGCATCAAACAACTTCATAATCATAATATTCAATCCACACAAAGAACTCCAAGGAGCACCCCAAAGTTTCTATCGGAGAAAAGATAATGAAAACATGCATCAACCCCTATGCATAGATTACCCCAATGTCACCTCGGGAATCCTCGAGTTGAGTGCCAAAACATATATCAAGTGAATCAATATAATACCCCATTGTCACCACGGGTATTCATATGCAAGACATACATCAAGTGTTCTCAAATCTGAATATTCAATCCGACAATAACGAAACCTCAAAGGGAAAATATTCGATTCATCACAACAAAGATAGAGAGGGAAGAAACACCATATGATCCAACTATATTAACAAAGCTCACGATACATCAAGATCATGCCATATCAATAACACGAGAGAGAGAGAGAGATCAAACACATAGCTACTAGTACATACCCTCAGCCCCGAGGGTGAACTACTCCCTCCTCGTCATGGAGACCGCCGGGATGATGAAGATGGCCTCCAGTGATGCTTTCCCCCCTCCGGCAGGGTGCCGAAAAAGGGTTGTAGATGAGATCGTGGAGGTATAGAGGCTTGCGGCGGCGTAAAAACTCATCTAGGTTAACTTTCGGGGGTTTCTGAATATATATGATTTTTTGGCGTTGGAATCACGCGAAGAGGTGCCACAGGGGGCCCACGACGCACCAGGGCGCGCATGGGGGGGCAGGCGCGCCCAAGTGGCTCGTGGGGCCCCTGTGTCTCTTCTGTTGCTCCTCCGAAGCTTCCTGGGTCTGTTTCCTTCCAGAAAAAATCGTCAAAAAGTTTCGCTGCATTTGGACTTCGTTTGATATGGATTTTCTGGAAAACCAAAAACAAGCAGAAAACAACAACTGGCACTGGGCACTAGGTCAATATGTTAGTCCATAAAAATCATATAAAAGTCATATAAAGTGCACCAAAATCATACAAAACTATAATAAACATGGCATGAATACTTCATAAATTATAGATATGTTGGAGACGTATCAGCATCCCCAAGCTTAATTCCTGCTCGTCCTCGAGTAGGTAAATGATAAAAGAAATAATTTATGAAGTGTGAATGCTAGCATAGTGCATAAGTTTGATCAATGATAATTTCAATCACTTTTCCTAGCATCATAACAGCAACTCTTTCTCATAAAACTCATCATGATAAAGTAGCAATCAATTCACATGTTATGGTTCAAACAATGCAATCTCTTGAAACTTAACAACCTATGCTCTTAGTCACCAAACAATTGCAATTCAACTTATCTTTAACAAAGTCTAAGTAAGAGCTCCACATACTCAATTATCATATAGTCTTCTATGATTGCTAGTACTCAAAGCATATTTTTAGAACAAATGGCATCCATCTAACACAGAGAAAGATAGGGGCTTAGTGTTTCGCCTCCCAACTTATTTATCATAGAGATAATTGTCAACAATAATAATTCATGATCAAATATATTTGACTAGCCATATGTGCCTGGATCTTTCCCCACCACATGATGCTTACCAACTAGAGAATAATTGAGGTTGAAATGTGAATGAATACTTATTGACTCTTGCATAAAAGTAAATACATAAAAGTAAATGCATAAAAGTAAAAGATAGGCCCTTTGCAGAGGGAAGCAGAGGTTGTCATGCGCTTTTTTATTTTTGGATGCACAAGTAGTATCTCTACTTAGTACGAATTTTTGGCTAGCAAAAGATCCTAAGCAAGTACCACATGTTGGAGGATCCATAACAATATAACTTCTATGCAAATATACCCAAACATAACTCATTACGTTGTCTTCCTTGTACAATTTCAACTAATTTGCTCAAGTTTGAAAATAATTAATGGGTATTCACAATCATAAAATATGTCCAAGATAATATATTTATATGTGGAAGTTCTCTTCCTTATACTAATCATTCATGAATTGCTTGTATGACCAATATTGTGATTGTCAAGCTTCAACAGATTTCACTTTCTAACCCAAATGTGAAACTACTACTAGACATGATACAAGCATATGAAGCACATATAATTTCAAATTTATTATATTCAATTCTTTCACAATTTACTCATAGGATATAAGTGAAGCACAAGAGTAAATGACAAACTACTCCAAAAAGATATAAGTGAAGATCAAATGAGTAGTTAAGTAAATAGGTAGCTATGTGAGGACTCTCTATCATTTAAAATTTCATATCTTAAGTATTTTATTAAAACAGCAAACAAAATGAAAATAAAAGTACACTCCAAGAATAGCACAAATCATGTGAAGAAGCAAAACCTTAGGCTCAACCAAGACTAACCGATAATTCTTGATGAAAAAAGGTGGGATGCCTACCGGGGCATCCCCAAGCTTAGATGCTTGAGACTTCTTGAAATATTAATTTGGGATGCCTTGGTCATCCCCAAGCTTGAGCTCTTGTGTCGCCTTAATTCCTCTTATATCACGGTTTCCCTAAATCTTAAAACTTCAGCCACACAAAACTCAACAAGAACTCATGAGATAAGTTAGTATAAATCAACTCAAAACCTTAACATTCTCTACTGTAGAAAATCACAAAAATTATAATTAAACATTGCATACTAAATGCCTCTGCATATTTAATACTCCTATCCACAAATAGAAACATTAAACAAGCAAACATATGCAAACAATGCAACCATAACGGCAATCTGCCAAAACAGAATAGTCTGTAAAGGGGGATTTAAAATTCATACTTCCCTAACTCCAAAAATTATGAAAAACTACCACGTTACAGATAACTCATGTATGCTTACTGTGTAAAAATTTCAGATTTTTATCATGCTCTGACTATTCAGGAATATTCTGGACATAACAGAAAACTTTCTGTTTTCAAACAGCAACACATGAACTTGCAAACTGAGCATGGTAAAGGCTATAATTGGTATTTTATTGAACTAAAAGATACAAAACATGATTATTTATGACACCAAGCAAATATCAACAGAATAAAATGATGCTCCAAGCAAAACTCATATCATGTGACGAATAAAAATATAGCTCCAAGTGAGGTTACCGATAGTGTTGAAGACGAAAGAGGGGATGCCTTCCGGGGCATCGCCAAGCTTAGATGCTTGAGTCTTCCTTGAGTATTACCTTGGGTGCCTTGGGCATCCCCAATCTTAGGGTATTGCCACTCCTTATTCTCCTCATATCGATATCTCACCCAAAACTTGAAAACTTCAATCACACAAAACTTAACGGAACTTGTGAGATAGGTTAGTATGATAAAAATAAATCATCCACTTAGGTACTGTCAATACAAGATTCATAATTGTCTTCACATAATGCCTACTGTATTCTATAATTTCCAAAATTTATATTGCTCAATATAAGCTATGGAAACACTAAAACAAGCAAACTATGCACCGAAAACAGAATCTGTCAAAAGCAGAACAGCGTCTAGTGAGAGATTTAAAAACCATACTTCTGTACCTCCAAAAATTCTGAACAATTAGGACAACATAAAAAATTTGTGACCCAATACTGTGTAAAAATTACAGAATTTTTTTCACGCTCCAGTACAGAATAGAAATTTCAGCACTGGATGCAAAAGTTTCTGTTTTTGCACAGAATCAAATCAACAAGCATCCACACTATCCCAAAGGTTTTACTTGGCACATTATTGAAAGAAAACATATAAAACATGATTACTACAGTATCTTAATCATGTGAACACACAAAAACAGTAGGTATAAATATTGGGTTGTCTCCCAACAAGCGCTTTTCTTTAATGCCTTTTTAGCTAGGCATGATGATTTCAATGATGCTCACGTAAAAGTAAAGAATTGAAACACAAAGAGAGCATCATGAAGCATATGACTAGCACATTTAAGCCTAACCCACTTCCTATTCATAGGGATTTTGTGAGCAAATAGTTTATGGGAGCAAGAATCAGCTAGCATAGGAAGGCAAAACAAGCATAACTTCAAAACTTTCAACTCATAGAGAGGAAACTTGATATTATTGCAACACCTACAAGCATATGATCCTCTCTCATAATAATTTTCAGTAGCATCATGAAGAAATTCAACAATATAGCTATCACATAAAGCATTCTTTTCATGATCCACAAGCATAGAAATTTTACTACTCTCCACATAAGCAATTTTCTTCTCATTCATAATAGTGGGAGCAAACTCAACAAAATAATTATCATGAGATACTTGATAATCCAATTGAAAATTAAAATCATGATGATAAGTTTCATATTTATCATTATTCGTAATAGCATACAAGTCATCACAATAATCATCATAGATAGGAGGCATGCAATCATCATAGTAAATTTTCTCATCAAAACTTGGGGGACTAAAAATATCATCTTCATCAAACATGGCATCCCCAAGCTTGTGGCCTTGCATATCATTAGCATCATGGATACTCATAGAATTCATACTAACAACATTGCAATCATGCTCATCATTCAAAGATTTTATGCCACACATTTTATTGAATTCTTCTTCTATCAATTGAGCACAATTTTCCGCTCCATCATTTTCAAGAAAGACATTATAAAGATGAATAATATGAGGCAACCTCAATTCCATATATTTTTTTGTAGTTTTATTTTTATAAAACCAAACTAGTGATAAACAAGAAACTAAAAGATTCAATTGCAAGATCTAAAGATATACCTTCAAGCACTCACCTCCCCGGCAACGGCGCCAGAAAAGAGCTTGATGTCTACTACACAACTTATTCTTGTAGACTCGTGTTGGGCCTCCAAGCGCAGAGTTTTGTAGGACAGTAGCAATTTTCCCTCAAGTGGATGACCTAAGGTTTTTCAATCCGTGGGAGGCGTAGGTTGAAGATGGTCTCTCTCAAACAACCCTGCAACCAAATAACAAAGAGTCTCTTGTGTCCCTGATACGTCCATTTTGCATCATGTTTTCCTACTGTTATTTATAGTGTTTTCTATCAATATAACACTTTGTGGAGCAATTCTAATGCCTTTTCTCTCTTAATATGCAAGATTTACACAAGGAGGGAGATTGCCGACAGCTGGAATTCTGGACCTGAAAAAGCTATGTCAGAGATACCTATTCTGCACATCTCCAAATGAGTTGAAATTTTACGAAGATTTATTTTGGAATAAATAAAAAATACTGGAGCCAAGAAGTACCAGAGGGGGCCACCCAGGTGCCCACGAGGCACCAGGGCGCGCCACCCCCACCCCCCCAGGCGCGCCCTGGTAGCTCGTGGGGCCCCTGGCCAGCCTCTGGCCCCCATTTCCTGGTATATAAGTCCATTTGCCCTAGAAAAAATATAGAGAAGACTTTTGGGACGGTACGCCGCCGTCTCGAGGTGGAACTTGGGCAGGAGCACTTTTGCTCTCCGGCGGAGAGATTCTGCCGGGGATACTTCCCTCCGGGAGGGGGAAATCATCGCCATCGACATCACCAACGATCCTCTCATTGTGGGAGCACTAATCTTCATCAACATCTTCACCAGCACCATCTCATCTCAAACCCTAGTTCATCTCTTGTATTCAATCTTTGCCTCAAAACCTCAGATTGGTACCTATGGGTTGCTAGTAGTGTTGATTACATCTTGTAGTTGATGCTAGTTGGTTTATTTGGTGAAAGATTATATGTTCAGATCTATTATGCTATTCAATACCCCTCTGATCTTGGACATGATTATGATTTGTGAGTAGTTACTTTTGTTCTTGAGGACATGGGAGAAGTCTTGTCATAGTAATCATGTGAATTTGGTATTCGTTCGATATTTTGATGATATGTATGTTGTTGATTCTCTTAGTGGTGTCATGAACGTCGACTACATGACACTTCACCATCTTTGGGCCTAAGGGAATGCATTGTGGAGTAGTAATTAGATGATGGGTTGCTAGAGTGACAGAAGCTTAAACCCTAGTTTATGCGCTATTCCGTAAGGGGCTGATTTAGAACCATATGTTTAAGAGATAATGGCATCTATAGTCCTCGTAGTCGCTGGCGACGTCCAACTTGGTCCTGGAACTTGCGTATTGCTTCAATACGGTCCTGGTACAAGAAAATACGTGCTCAATACGGCCCTGAGGTTGAAACAGCAGTCCTGGCTCTACACGTTGCATACGTATCTCGTATTTCTATAGCTGACGGGCCCATTTGTCTGTGGGCCGAGAAATAAAAAGAAAAAGCACGCCAGGCCCATTTGTCTGTGGGCCGAGAAATAAAAAGAAAAAGCACGCCGAGAAATAAAAGGATAAAAGCACACCGTGGGGATTCGAACCCGGCAAGCTCTGCACTAGCGCTGGGCAAGCCAGCCACCAGGCCAAGTCCACATTCTTTGCTATTATGGGGATGCATCATCTATTATATGGATATATAGTTGTCTTTTAAAAAAATCGTGAATTTATAAAATGTTCATGAGTTTTTAAAATAAACATTCGCCGATTCAAAAAATGTTCATGATTCAAAAATAAAAGTTCATGTATACGAAAAATGTCTATGAATTTTTTAAAATATTCATAACAATGTTTGGGAACTTTTTAATAAATGTTGACTAATTCAAAAAAAATATTCATGAATTCATAAAATGTTCGTCACAAACAAAAATGTTTTTGAATTTCAAAAGTTGTTCCCCAATTTCGACGAGTTCCAAAAACCTTTATTGGTCCATCGTTATGGGGAATTTTATCAAACTATGCAAACTTTTCTTTCACATTGTATAAACATTTGAAATTTTCAAATACATTATTTGTAAACTATGCAAACTTTTTTTTTACATTGTATAAACATTTTGGAAAATTTCACATACATTATTTGGAAATATGTGAGTATTTCCTTTAAATGTCACGTTTATTTTTAGAATGGGAATAAACATTTTCTGAACCTTGTTGGAACTTTATCAAATTATGCAAACTATGTACAGTGTATTCTGCCGGTAAAGCGCGTGCTAACCACCAGACCAAGCGTGTGTGTGCTATATGTGTGGAGATGCACTTTCTTATATATGTAGTCTTTTCTATAAGAAATCTATTTAGGTTCTTTTTAGTGAAAAGAAATCTATTTAGGTATACAAAGTCTTTTCTATTAGGCAGGACGGGCCTGTATTTCTTGTTTTAAAGCTACGGCCCAGCTATCTTTGTGTGTTCTGGTTTTTTGTCCGTGTTCATTTTTTAGCGGTCTCCTATTTGGCGCGAGCGACCTGGTGCGTACCCCCCTAAACTCACTACGTACAAATTTTTTGAAATTGCGAATATTTTTTAATTCATGAACATTTTTCCAAATCAGTAAACATTTTTACAAATTGGGGTGAACATTTTTCGAATTTAAAATTTGTTCACCGAATTGAAAAAATGTTCACCATAATTTTGAAGTTGCGAACATTTTCTAAATTCCTGAACTTTTTTACAAATTCGTGAATCTTTTTTGAATTCAAGAACATTTTCTGAAATTGTGTACATGTTTTCTAGAACTCGTCAACAAGTTTTTTTTTGCATAGCCGAACATTTCTTGAAATTCGGAAACATTTTTTGTTTGTGACGAACATTTTTTGAATTCATGAATATATTTTTGAATCTGTGAACATTTTTTAAAAGGGTCATTTGCATTTCTATCCCTAACTTGAACCACCTACTCATATTGCCCCTAATTTCGAAGCCTGCTCAAATTTGCCCCTCTGCCGTTATGTGCACATATAGAAATGCCCTTCTGTGCTGTTACCGTCCGGTCAAAGGGCTTTGACCGTCCTGAAAAAAATAGCAAAAAAAATCTAAAAAAATCTAAAATTTTGTGGGATCGAAGATACTCATGTGCGCAATGTGCGTGCAATTTTTTTTGCTGTTTAGACATTCCAGGAGCTCGTGGCGAGGAAAAACAGTAAATCTGTACGCTTGTGAACAGTAAATTTGAAATAAAAAAGCAAGAAAATTCAAAAAAATATGAAAAAATTTAGCATCAAAGAGGCTTGGGTGCACAAGGTGGTTGCAAGTTTTTGTGATCAAATGACATGCGAGGAGCTTTAGCAAAAACAACAAAATAGTTATTTTTTCCAAAAAAAAATTCCAAGCCAAATTTTGTTTTTTTCTCCACGAGCTCCTACAATGTCCAAACACAACAAAAATTTGCACACACCTTGCGTACCCGAGCCTCTTTGATGCCAAAAATTTTCATATTTTTTTGAATGTTCTTACTATTTTTTTTGAATTTACTGTTCATAAGCGTACATATTTACTGTTTTTCCTTCTCCATGAGCTCCTGGAATGTCCAAACAGCACGAAAATTTGCACACACCTTGCGAACCTGAGTATCTTTGATCCCACAAAATTTCAGATTTTTTAAATTGTTTTTGCTATTTTTTTCAGGACGGTCAAAGCCCTTTGACCGACTTTGATTGGACGGTAACGGCACAGAAGGGCATTTCTATAAGTGCACATAACGGCATAGGGGCAAATTTGAGCAGACTTCAGAATTAGGGGAAAATATGAGTAGTGGGTTCGAGTTAGGGGCACAAATGTATAAAACCCTTTTTAAAAATTTGGAAAACTTTTTTTAATTCCCAAACATTGTTTTGAATATTTTTTCATGGACATTTTTTCTAGACACGAACTATTATTTTTGAATCATGAACATTCTTTGAATCGATGAACGTTTTTTTAAATAAACTGTTGAACATTTTATAGATTCATGATTTTTTTTAAAAGACAACGGTATGAATATAATAGAGGATGCATCCCGATATTAAACAACCGCACGGACTTGGCTTGGTGGCTAGCTAGCGCAGCGATGGTGCCGAGCATGCGGGTTCGAATCCCCACACCGCGTGTTTTTCCTTTTATTTCTCGGCCCACAGACAAATGGGCCCGTCAACTATAGAAATACGAGATACGTATTCAACGTGTAGAGCCAGGACTGCTGTTTCAACCTCAGGGACCGTATTGAGCACGTATTTTCTTGTACCGGGACCGTATTGAAGCAATACGCAAGTTCCAGGACCAAGTTGGACGTCACCAACGACTACGAGGACTATAGATGCAATTTATCTCATATGTTTAATGCTATGGTTAAAGTTATCTTAATTTTTCTTTCGTAGTTGCGGATGCTTGCGAGAGGTGGTAATCATAAGTGGGAGGCTTTTTCAAGTAAGAACAGCACCCAAGCACCGGTCCACCCACATATCAAATTATCAAAGTAGCGAACGCGAATCAAACCAACATGATGAAAGTGACTAGATGAAATTCCCATGTGTCCTCGAGAACGCTTTGCTTACCATAAGAAATCGTTCCGGCTTGTCCTTTGCTATAAAAAGGATTGGGCCACCTTGCTGCACTCTTTGTTACTATTGCTACTTGTCACTTGTTACAAATTATCTTGCTATCAAACTGTTCGTTACCGATAATTTCAGTGCTTGCAGAAAATACCTTGCTGAAAACCGCTTGTCATTTCCTTCTGCTCCTCGTTGGGTTTGACACTCTTACTTATCGAAAGGACTACGATTGATCCCCTATACTTGTGGGTCATCAGTCCCCAAAACACCCAATACAATGGTAAATTGTATAGGTGCACTAGTTCGGCGAAGAGATGGTAATACAAGTGTAGTATAGATAGTAGATATAAGTTTTTGTAGTGCGAACAATAAAAAACAGCAAGGTAGCAAGTAACAAAAGTGAGCATAAACGGTATTGCAATGCTTAGAAACATGGCCTTGGGTTCATACTTTTGCTAGTGCAATCTCTCAACAATGCTAATATAATTGGATCATATAACCATCCCTCAACGTGCGATAAAGAATCACTCCCAAGTTCCTATTAGCGGAGAACATAAGATAGAAATTGTTTGTAGGGTACGAAACCACCTCAAAGTTATCCTTTCCGATCGATCTATTGAGCCATTCCTATAAGTGTCACAAACAGCCCTAGAGTTCGTACTAAAATAACACCATATGATACACATCAATCAACTCTAATGTCACCTAGATACTCCAATGTCACCACAAGTATCCGTGAGTTGATTATACGATATGCATCAAACAACTTCATAATCATAATATTCAATCCACACAAAGAACTCCAAGGAGCATCCCAAAGTTTATATCGGAGAAAAGATAATGAAAACATGCATCAACCCCTATGCATAGATTACCCCAATGTCACCTCGGGAATCCGCGAGTTGAGTGCCAAAACATGTATCAAGTGAATCAATATAATACCCCATTGTCACCACGGGTATTCATATGCAAGACATACATCAAGTGTTCTCAAATCTGAATATTCAATCCGACAATAACGAAACCTCAAAGGGAAAAGATTCGATTCATCACAATAAAGATAGAGAGGGAAGAAACACCATATGATCCAACTATATTAACAAAGCTCGCGATACATCAAGATCGTGCCATATCAAGAACACGAGAGAGAGAGAGAGAGAGAGAGAGAGATCAAACACATAGCTACTAGTACATACCCTCAGCCCCGAGGGTGAACTACTCCCTCCTCGTCATGGAGACCGCCGGGATGATGAAGATGGCCTCCGGTGATGCTTTCCCCCCTCCGGCAGGGTGCCAAAAACGGGATGTAGATGAGATCGTGGAGGTACAGAGGCTTGCGGCGGCGTAAAAACTCATCTAGGTTAACTTTCGGGGGTTTCTGAATATATATGTTTTTTTGGCGTTGAAATCACGCGAAGAGGTGCCACAGGGGGCCCACGAGGCACCAGGGCGCGCCTGGGGGGGCAGGCGTGCCCAGGTGGCTCGTGGGGCCCCTGTGGCTCTTCTGCTGCTCCTCCGAAGCTTCCTGGGTCTGTTTCCTTCCAGAAAAAATTGTCAAAAAGTTTCGCTGCATTTGGACTTCGTTTGATATGTATTTTCTGGAAAACCAAAAACAAGCAGAAAACAGCAACTGGCACTGGGCACTAGGTCAATATGTTAGTCCATAAAAATCATATAAAAGTCATATAAAAGTGCACCAAAATCATACAAAACTACAATAAACATGGCATGAATACTTCATAAATTATAGATACGTTGGAGACGTATCAACGTATAACAGAAAGCTCCGAAAGGTGTGGTAAAGGTTGTCTTTTCCTGGTCCTCCTCCTTCATCTTGATCTGATGATAACCGGAGTAAGCATCCAGAAAACACAAACACTCGCAACCGGCAGTAGCATCAATGATCTGGTCGATACGGGGCAAAGCAAATGGATCACTGGGACAAGCTTTGTTCAAGTCGGTGTAGTCAACACACATCCACCAAGTCCCGTTTTTCTTCAGAATAAGTACTGGGTTAGCCAACCACTCAGGATGAAATACTTCAACGATGAACCCAGCAGCTAATAACCGGGCCACCTCTTCGCCAATAGCTTTGTGCCTTTCCTCATTGAAACGACGGAGGTACTGCCGTATAGGCTTATACTTAGGATTAACATTAAGGGAGTGCTCAGTGAGTTCTCTCGGTACACTAGGCATGTCAGAAGGTTTCCATGCAAAGATGTCCCGATTCTCGTGGATGAACTCGATGAGCGCGCTTTCCTATTTAGGATCCATATTCGTCTCAATAGTGAACTGTTGGGACGAGTCGCCAGGAGTGAAATCAACCTGCTTGGTGTCTCTGGCCGACTTGAACTTGAGCAGAGGGTCAGACTCAATAGTTGGCTTCTTCAGGGAAGTCATGTCAGCCGGGTCAACATTATCCTTGTAGAATTTTAACTCCTCAGCGGCACAAGCTGTCTCGGCATAAGCTGCATCTTCTTCCTTGCATTCCAGCGCAATTTTCCTATCACCGATGATGGTGATAGTTCCATCTGGCCCAGGCATCTTCAGCTTCAGATAAACATAGCATGGACATGCCATGAACCGTGTGTAAGCCGGCCTGCCGAACAAAGCATGATATGGACTCTTGAGTTTGACCACTTCAAACGTCAGAAATTCTGAGCGATAGTTACATTCCGTGCCGAAGGCCACTTCTAGAGAAATCCTGCCAATGGGGTAAGCCGACTTGCCAGGAACAATACCGTGAAAAACAGTAGAGGACGGAGTCAATTGCTTCTCTGACAGGTTCATCCGCCTGAAGGTGTCATAATAGAGTATATTGATACTGCTTCCGCCATCCATGAGTACCTTTGTTAACTTGTAACCGCCGACTTGAGGAGCGACCACCAAGGCTAGACCCCCGGGGTTATCAACTCGTGGGGGGTGATCCGCCCGACTCCAAGTCACTGGTTGCTCTGACCAGTTTAAGTACTCAGGGACTGCTGGTTCAACCAGATTGACAGCTCGTCTCTGGAGCTTCCGGTCGCGTTTGCACGTGCTTGTAGTGAAAACGTGATATTGGCCACTGTTCAACTGCTTAGGATTGCTCTGAAACCCGGGCTGACCTCCCTGATTCTGATTTCCTTGGTTGTTGCGCTGATTGTTACCTCCACCATTGCTAGCCACCTGAAACCCGGATCCCTGACCTGTGTTTCCCTGGAACCCGGTACCAGAATAAGGACCGTGAGAGCCGGCTCCCTGGAAGCCGGCCCCAGAGCCGCCGGGTCTAGGATTTCCTGGATGTCCACCATCGCCACCACCGTTATGATGATTCTGGAAAACTTGTTTTGTATATTCCTGCATGATGAAGCAGTTTTCCCAGGAGTGGTTGGCTGGTTTACCATCAAAACTGTGTTTCGGACATGGTCCTTTGAGAGCCTCCTCGTAACTATGAGGGCGATTACCAGAAAAGGGCTTCCTGGAATTGTTGTTCTGACGCTGGTTCTTGAAACCAGTGTTGGTATTGGCAACAAAATCAGACCTTCCCTCATGATTCTTACGATTGTGATTGTTGTTGTTATTTCCATTATCATTGTTCTGTTGATGACCCTTGCCACTGTTTTTCTTGCCCTTGCTAGACTTCTCATCATCGGAGGTTGGATCCTTTGTGTTATCTAACTCGGCATACCGAGTTAAAACATCCATGAGATCTCCCATATCCTTGACTTTCCTTTTGAGACGCCCAAGCTTCTGGACCAAAGGTTGAAAATGGCAATTCCTTTCCAGGACAAGGACAGCTTGTTGAGCTGTAATGCTATCCGAAGAGTGGATGATTTCTGCGACGCGGCGCGACCAGTGATGTGCAGACTCATCATCATGCTGAACACAATGCTCTAAATCAACAATTGTGGTTGGACGCTTGCAGGTTCCCTGCAAATTCTTGATGAAGCACTCCTTCAGCTCCTGCCAGGTGTTGATTGAATTTGCAGGCACGTTCTTCAACCATGTACGTGCTGGTCCTTCCAACATCAAGGGTAAATATCAAGCACAGACAGCATCGCTGGCCTCCATCATGTCCATAGCAAGCTATTAGCTTTCAATCCACTCGGCCGGCTCCAGATCAGCTGTATAATTGGGCACTTTGCGAGGACCTTTAAAGTATGAAGGCATGCGTGCATCTCGCAAAGCCGGAACTAGACATGGAGTTTCGATGGTTCGTCCGGTTATCCAAGCTGTACGGACTGTTGGTTGGGTTGAGGCAGGTGGGGACTGCACTGCCGGTTGGGCATATGCTACTCCTGTGTTTCCTGCCCATGTGCCCCGTAGAGCACAAGCAGCGTCAACAATCGCCTGTGCGTTTGAGACCGCCGGCTGTGGTTGATCTAGAGACAGCTGTTGCGCCCTCCGGCGCTGCGCGCTACTGGAAACTACTGGTGACTCGGCATGTCTGCTTCTACTACGACTCGAATGAGGAGTAGAATGTAGCCGGTGTTGACTGTGAGAGTAGTTTGCCTGCTGCGTGATTGCTTTCTTTAACATCGCAATGGCATTCCTAGCCTCAACCTCCACTGGACTATTCCCCTCGATCGGGATCGCAGCTAGATTGTGAGTCACCGCCAGTACGTTGTCAACCAGGTTGGAGTAATGTCCAGCCGGTGTCTGGAAACGATGAGGTGGATATTGGACGGGTAGCTGCTGCTGAACCGGCGGCTGCTGTTGCTGCTGAACCGGCTGCCGCTGTTGCTGCTGAGCCGGCTGCTGCTGCAGCTGAGTCGCACTGGGAGGAATGTTCTGAGTCAATTGGGGTATGACAGGTATTACGCCCAGTGACCTAGCGCTAGCCCCCGGGTCACGCGGTGTGCCAAACAGCTGCGCCGGCTCAATATTTGCCGGAAGTCGGCTCTGATGTCTCCTCCGGTGTACTGCCTCTGACTCGTTTTGGCGAAAAGTGAGGTGAACGGCTTCTGCCTCCAAACGCTTGGTTTCGTTGAGGATATGGGCCTGTGTCTTTGCTATGCGTGCGTTCTCTGCACTGATATCCTCTTGAATCTTGGCCAGCTGCTCACGACACTTTGTGATTTTCGCGTTACGTGCCTCCGCATTCTCAGCAGTCACTGGCTCCGACAAGAGCGTCCCCAGGGTGGTCATCATCTCAGAGAGCGCCTGTGCACTCGACTTTTGCCTTCAGCCTCTGAGCCGGTCGTCGTGATATTCTGTCCTGACGTGGCATCAGCCGGGTCATGAGGCTGATTCTGGTTCCCAGCCATATAGACCGCGGCGAACCGAGTTGGCTCGTAAGACTCGGAAAAAACCTCATCATCAGAGTAGCCTCCCAACTTCTCAGAAAAGCGGAAGGATGGACTCGGTATCTCCAACCGATGACTCGCCATCAGAATAGACGAGCGTGTCCCCACCAGATATGGAATTGTTCGCCAGGTCCACTCCCTGCGTGAAACCAACGAAAGCATGGGTCCGGCCGGGTCTTGCCTGGCCGGGTTTGTCCTGGCTGGGTCTGGCGCGACGAGCTGACTCGACGGTGTCGGTGATGATGTTCAGCTCGAGGCCTGACTCGCCAATTACGCCGATGAAGACATGGATCGTGTCGAAGGGGACCCAATACCCATACTCGATTGAGTCGGCCTCGGGGCCCCGGCCAGAGTCGTCGATGTAGAGCTTGCCGCGGTGACTCTTCGTCATCTGACCAATCGCGTATCCCTCGATCCCTGAAAGAGCTCCCGCCAAGAACTCAACTCCACTGTGTGCTGGCCCCACGGTGGGCGCCAACTGTCATGGTTTTGTCACGGCAGATGTCCTCATGAAAGGACTTAGTGGTGAGGCCATCGCAACTACGTGGAATCTTGAAAGGGGTTGATCGGAAAAGAGGGACGCGGATTTACCCAGGTTCGGCCCCTCACGGTGGAGGTAAAAGCCTACTCCTGCTTGATTGATATTGCTGTCGATCTCTATTACAAGGGTGTGGATTCGCTAACCTAGCTCTCCAGAGATTGCAACTTAGTCTTTTCATCCCAGGAACTCCCTTTTATATAATAGGTTGAGCTCCTAGGTTTACAGAAGAAACTGGGTCGTACTCGTGACCCGTAGCCTACTCTAACTCTTATTCATCTTGCTCTTCAAGTTGATAAGATTCCTCCTTCTCGGCTTTTTCCTTGAGCCGGCCCACAAGGTCCATGAGAGCCGGCCGCCCGCCGGGTCTCACTTTGGGCTTCAGGCCCATCTTCGATTGTCTTCATGTTGACCCGTTAGTGAGGTGACTCACTGTGCCTCAAGATTCAGGGCCGGGTCACGCTCACGCCAGGTCTCAACTGCGGGGAACATCCCCAACAGGCGTTGTGGGGGTCGTCGGCGTGCAATGCTCGCTCACGCTCCACGTGCGCGGATATGCTGTTCCCGACCGCGGGTGTCAGAGGCTCCTCGCCGACCGCGGCGTCGTCCTGCTCCGTTGTATCGTTGAGGTCCCCACGTCGTGCTCTGCTGAGGCCGTGTGGCACCATGAAGCAGCCGAGGTCGTGCAACTACAGCCGTCATGGAGGAGCAGAGTCGTGCTCTCCCGCGACAACTCTCGTGCGACTGTCGTGCACTCGGATGGCCAGAGCCGAGCTCGAGCTGCCGAGCCATGGCGGCTACGGGAAAATGAGAGGCGCAATGAGAAGGGAGGGAGAAGGAGAAGAGAGATAGGCGGCCGAGCCGGCGTGAGTCAGTAGTGCATGTGGAGGTCGGGGTTGAGAAGAGAGAGAGGCGAGGAGTGTGTGGATACATAGTGGCTTTTGCAAAACGTGTCTAGACTCCTAAAAAACATACACGAACTCTTGAAAAAAAACACGTCATCGAACAGGATGCGCCCACACCAGTCTTTGCCCGCTTCCCCTCATTAACACGAGGTTCAGTAAAAAAAGATAGTCTAATAGTATGTCCACATCCATTATATCAAGAAAATTATGAAACTTTATCGATAATTTCAGAAGCGCTCTATCCATCGATGAAAAGTACCTTATCCTTCCTCAAAAAAAATTGTACCTTATCCGCTCATGTTTTTCATATTGGTATATGAAAAGTATCAACCCTTTGAAACTTAAACACAATACCATAAACATAGTAATTAACCTAGAGTAAATTTTGTTACATTTTGGGCTAAAATAGCACAACAATAAGATATGTGATATGCAACTTGAGGAGACCGAGAACAAGTAAAACCATTATCATTTTCGGTGCACCAAGTATCTTATTCATTTCCTTTTATTTTGGTGTTGCCCCTCCACCTATATGGTGCTTCCATGTTTGAGGCACCTTTGGCTCATTCTTAATTTGACAATTCAACTGGTACTAGACACACACGCCATGATATAATAGTAATAGGGATCATAAGGGTTAGTTAGGCAAGTGCTGAAGTGCAGACTTGATGTATACTACAGGGTCAAGAAAACTAAGATATGCGTTGCCAAAGAAAACACTTAGAATCCCGATAAATCCCGAACGTTCGGATTTTAAGCATGTCACCCCGAACGGTTTTTGATGGCAACTTTAGTTGATATGAGGTGGCAAGTTTAGTTTTTAAAACATGGTGATTTTGTCCCAGTTCATTTTTTTTTTAGAAAATTACTATGTTTACCAATCTCGCGTCAACTGAAGTTACCATAAAAATGTTCAGATTGTCATGCTTAAAATCCGAACGTTCCGAATTTATCATTTCCGAAAAGATACCGATATACTACTGTATGTGTACCCTTACATCACCGAACGGGTTGCGCCCACACCAGTCTCTGTCCGGCCGGGTCAGCGTCAGCGTTGGCGGGTTGCTATCCCAGGACTTGATTGGCGGCTTGCCCAGTCCAGGCCGCCGATCGAGCAGCAGTGGCGCATGCGACCTCGTCCAGGAAGCGCCCAGCCTACCTACCATGGTCCCGCTCCAGCCCCAACTACTCCACGCGTCCAACGTTTTAGAATTTAGACCACGCCGGTCGCCTTGGTGCTTCTTCCCTTCCTTCGCTCTCCGCCACACTTGTTTATATATATCGACACCGTCCAAGTGTGCAACCAACTTGTTCCACTCACCGACCGGCCATGGCGATTCTTGAAGCCACGCTCGTCCTCCTACTCCTCCTTGTAGCATCGGCGGCCGGTTCAGACGACGCGCTCGCCGTGTCCTGCTCCGGCACGCGCAGCTTCGCCGCCGACAGCCCCTTCGCCAGCAACCTGCGCCAGCTGATGTCGCTCCTCGAGACCAAGGCGCCGGCCATCGGGTTCGACATCGGCAGCTCCGGCGGCGTGCACGGCCTGGCGCTCTGCCGCGGCGACGTCGCCATGGCGACATGCGCCGAGTGCATCCGCTCCGCGAGCGCCCAGGCCCAGCGCCTCTGCTCGTCCAAGAAGGACGCCGTCGTCTGGCTCGACGCCTGCATGCTCCGCTACGCCGGCGAGCCGTTCTTCGGCGAGGTCGACGCCGACCACAGCGCCGTGGAGCCGGGCGACGTCCAGAGCGCGGCGAGGTCGGCCGAGTTCGACAACGAGGTCGCCGTCATGATGAAGAGGCTCACGAGGACGGCGTACCTCTCGCCGCTGCTGTTCGCCTCCGGGGCGGCCGAGGCGGTCGCCGGGACGCGGAGACTGCACGGGCTGGCCCAGTGCACCAAGGACCTGTCCGGTGGGGACTGCAAGCTGTGCCTACAGGCCGCCATTGGTAAGCTGCTGGCGAGAGGGTGCGCCAACGAGGGAGGGATGGTGTTAGGCGGAAGCTGCAGCTTGAGATATGAGCTGTATCCGATTTTTGATTCCTAGGCAGTGGTAAATTCAGTTTGTTGTTGTAATTCAGGTGTCAGACTCTTATACCAACATTGTTCATACAGATTCTCATGAATATTCAGATACAAGAAATTTCAGTTTATGTTTGCAAATAAAACAAGGGTGGGAACTAGGAATACTGCCTACCGAATATAAATTCCTTTGACATTCTTTGCTTTCATGCGGTTGATTCGTTAAATTTAATAATCCCTCATATCCGTATTAATTGTCGCTGGTTTAGTACAAAGTCAACTATACAGAATCAAACCAGCGACAATTTATATAGCTCGGAGGGAGTACATACTATACAGAGAATAAAATAAAATCATTACATTTTTTTCTTTCTAATATGGTGCATTTACAACCTTTTGTATTCCTTGTTATGAGGTGTCATTCAGACAGCTGATCTTTGTTCAAGGTTGATTGAATTCGGATTTGAAATTTTGTTGTAAGGTAGAGTACATCTTCTGCCAACCCTCGAACAGTTCTAATGAATTTACAACTTTATGATATGTTCCCATTTATGATATGCTTCCTCCACCAAGTGGATGAAGTGTAGTGAGCATACTTGAGCAATTCAATTTTGCGTTAGTACTTCACACAAAAGAAAAGGTTTGCTTCATTCAACATTTTTCAGTTTATATGTTCCGCATGAATATGTTAAAATATGAGTTGGGCCTTGGGCCCATCTAACAATTTCAGAAAAATATCTAAGGCCCCATGTGGGTATATGGCACTAGGTGTGGTGGGAAGTTTAGTCGCATACCGCTAGTGCAGAAGGAGTTGGACCTCCTTATAAGGGATTCTCTTCCACAATGCTATTGGAGCTTGAGAAGAGAAGTGGTTCCCGCGCGCTCCTCCTCCGGCGCCGCACTGCGCCGCGCCGCGGGATTGAGCCGAGCCGAGCTCACACCTATGCGCTTATTTTTGCCGGTCAGGAACGGAGAGTGACGTCGTATCGTGGGCTGTTACCGACTTGGACGTGGGTTCAGCCCACGTCTCTCCACGTACACGGTTGACGGAAGAGCAGGCCTCCGAAACCCCGCCTCTCCGGATCCTGTACGGGAGAGGGGCGATTAGGTTTTTGGGAAGCGATTGCTCGCCTCCGTTCGTCTACTTCCTCTACGTCTGCATCGCCTTCGTCATCACCATGTCCACCGACGCCGAACGTGCCGCCGCTGAGAAGCTGGAAGCCGACAAGAAGGCCGCCGAGGACGCTGCTGCCGCCGCCGCGGCCTCTGCCTGGCCGATTGGAGGGTATAACATGTTTATCCCTCTCCTGTTAATTTCTGTCTTAGCTGTACTAGCTATGTGCGTAGATGTTTCTACTATATGCGTAGTACATGCTAGTCTGGTTCATAATCAGTATGTCAGTAATTTAGTCAATGCCATGCTAGTGATTTATTCATGGATTAAATTAATCAAAAAATTGCCTATTTACTCAGCAATCCAAAAACCTAGTTTGTGTAGGAATTTTTCGAATCATGGTTTTGCTGCTGCACTGAAACCGGATAAGTTTACCTGTACATATTTTAAGCGTTGGCAGACGAAAACCATCTTATGGCTCACGGCAATGAATGTGTTCTGGGTTGCCGGTGTGACTCCCACTGGAACGATTACTCCTGAACAGGAGAAGGCGTTCAGGGAGGCCACCGTCATCTTTCTCGGAGCAGTTCTGAGAGTGATCGGAGATAAGTTAGTTGACGCATATTTACATGTGCGGGTTGCCAAGGACTTGTGGGAGGCGCTCGAATCTAAATTCGGGGCCACCGATGCTGGGAGCGAGATGTATGTTATAGAGCAGTTCCACGATTACAAAATGGTCGAGAACCGTTCTGTATTGGAACAGGCTCATGAGATAATATGCATCGCTAAGGAGCTTGAGCTTCTGAAGTGCGATTTACCGGGCAAATTTGTAGCGGGTTGTATAATCGCTAAGCTCCCTAATTCCTGGAGGAACTTTGCTACCACTCTTAAACATCAGAGGCGTGAATTCTCAATAGAGGATGTCATCGGCCATCTGAGTGTTGAGCAGAACTCGAGAGCAAAGGACTCGCACGGAAAAGGGGTCGAAGGAACTTTTGTATCCAATATGGTGCATCAGAAGAACTTCAATTCCCACAAGCCCAAGGGAAAGAACGGTGTCCAATAAAATACCGACTTTAATAAGAAGGGTAAGAAGACCTTCAAGAAGAACAAGAAGGGAGATGGCTACTTCACTTGTGGTTCAGATGAACATTGGGCCAACAAGTGCCCTAACAAGTACAAGAAGCCAGGGCAGGACTCCAAGTCTGCCAATATGATTGTGGGTAACAATGAAAGTGGTGCATCTGGGTACGGTAATTTATTTACTGTATTTTCAGTTTGTCAGTCCACCGATTGGTGGGTGGACACAGGTGCATTGTTTTCTTCTTACCAGGCCACAGGTCACGGGTCCGTATTGATGGGGAATGGCGCGAGTGCTTCTGTTCATGGTGTTGGCACGGTCGATCTGAAGTTTACTTCGGGAAGGATTGTGCAGCTGAAGAACATGCAGCATGTCCCCGCCATCAAGAAGAACCTTGTTAGTGGCTCGCTTCTGTGTAGAGAAGGGTTTAAGTTGGTCTTTGAGTCTAATAAAGTAGTTGTTACGAAATATGGACTATTTGTTGGAAAGGGTTATGAATGCGGAGGAATGTTCCGCCTTTCTCTCGCTGATTTTTGTAATAAAGTCGTGAACAATATTCATTCGAGTGTTAATGAATCTGAAGTTTGGCATTCACGTCTTTGTCACATTAGTTTCGATGTTATGACGCGGCTAGCAAAACTGAATTTAATCCCGAGTTTCACTTTAGCCAAAGTTTCTAAGTGCCTTTCGTGTGTGCAAGCTAAGCAACCTCGCAAGCCTCACAAGGCTGCGGAGGAGAGACACTTGGCGCCATTAGAACTCATACATTCTGATCTTTGTGAGATGAATGGTGTGTTGACTAAAGGTGGAAAGAAATACTTCATGACATTGATAGATGATTCCACTAGATATTGCTATGTGTATCTGTTAAATACTAAAGATGAGGCTCTACACTACTTTAAAATCTAAAAGGCAGAAGTTGAGAATCAACTTGAAAAGAAAATTAAACGAGTCCAGTCAGATCGTGGTGGAGAGTACTTCTCGAGTGAGTTTGATTCCTTTTGTGCGGAACATGGTATTATTCATGAGAGGACGCCTCCCTATTCACCCCAGTCTAACGGGGTTGCCGAACGGAAAAACCGTACTCTAACTGATTTGGTTAACGCCATGTTAGATACATCGGGTTTATCCAAGGCATGGTGGGGGGAGGCTATATTGACATCATGTCATGTCCTGAATAAAGTTCCGACAAAGGATAATGAGATCACTCCCTATGAGAAATGGGCGAAGAGAAGGACAACACTCTCGTACTTGCGTACTTGGGGCTGTTTGGCGAAAGTCAACGTGACGATCCCCAAAAAGCGTAAGCTTGGACCAAAGACCGTGGACTGCATTAATTTGGGCTACGCTAAGAATAGTGTTGGCTATAGATTTCTAGTAGTGAAATCTGAGGTACCTGACCAGAAGGTTGGTACAATTATGGAGTCTAAGGATGTTACATTCTTCGAGGATATTTTCCCTATGAGAGATATGCAAAGCACTTCTAGACAGGAATCTGAGGAGACTCCTAAACCTGCCATTCCGATGGAATATTATGAACAAACACATGATGAAAATCCTGAGGAGCATGACGAGGAAACCCTTGGTAGGGGCAAGAGACAAAGGACTGTAAAGACCTTTGGTGATGATTTCCTTGTGTACCTCGTGGATGATACTCCCACTTCTATTTCAGAAGCGTATGCATCTCCAGATGCTGACTACTGGAAGGATGCGGTCCGTAGCGAGATGGATTCCATCATGGCTAACGGGACTTGGGAGATTACTGAACGTCCCTATGGTTGCAAACCATTGGGATGTAAGTGGGTGTTCAAAAAGAAGCTTAGGCCCGATGGTACGATTGAAAAGTATAAGGCTAGGCTTGTGGCCAAGGGCTATGCCCAGAAACAAGAAGAAAATTTCTTCGATACTTATTCACCTGTGGCCAGACTGACCACCATTCGAGTATTACTCTCTGCTACTTGTGAGCTGCGTTGGGATTTCCCCGAAGAGGAGGGGATGATGCAGTACATTAGAGATAAGTATTTCCCTCAGTTATGAAACCAAGGTTATCAATCCAGTAGGAGAATCACGCAACAACTCGTTAGCAGTACCTGCACACAAAACAACAAATCCTCGCACCCAACGCGAACAAGGGGTTGTCAATCCTGTTGGAAATATGCCCTAGAGGCAATAATAAATTGGTTATTATTATATTTCCTTGTTCATGATAATCGTTTATTATCCATGCTATAATTGTATTGATTGGAAACTCAAATACATGTGTGGGTACATAGACAACACTGTGTCCCTAGTAAGCCTCTAGTTAACTAGCTCGTTGATCAAAAGATGGTGAAGGTTTCCTAGCCATGGACATGAGATGTCATTTGATAACGGGATCACATCATTAGGAGAATGATGTGATGGACAAGACCCAAACTACGAACATAGCATATGATCGTGTCAGTTTATTGCTATTGTTTTCTGCATGTCAAGTATCTGTTCCTATGACCATGAGACCATGCAACTCACTGACACCGGAGGAATACCTTGTGTGTATCAAACGTCACAACGTAACTGGGTGACTATAAAGGTACTCTACAGGTATCTCCGAGGGTGTCTGTTGGGTTGGCATGGATCAAGACTAGGATTTGTTACTCCGTGTGACGGAGAGGTATCTCAGGGCCCACTCGGTAATACAACATCACAATGAGCCTTGCAAGCAAAGTGACTAAAGAGTTAGCCACAGGATCTTGTATTACGGAACGAGTAAAGAGACTTGTCGGTAACGAGATTGAACTAGGTATAGATATATCGACGATCGAATCTCGGGCAAGTAACATACCGAAGAACAAAGGGAACAGTATACGGGATTAACTGAATCCTTGACATAGAGGTTCAACCGATGAAGATCTTCGTAGAATATGTAGGAACCAATATGGGCATCCAGGTCCCGCTATTGGTTATTGACCGTAGAGGTGTCTCGGTCATGTCTACATAGTTCTCGAACCCGCAGGGTCTACACACTTAACGTTTGGTGACGATTAGTATAGTTGAGTTATTGTGTTGGTGACCGAAGGTTGTTCGGAGTCCCAGATGAGATCCCGGACATGACAAGGATCTCCGGAATAGTCTGGAGGTAAAGTTTGATATATGTGATAATAGTGTTTTGATCTCCGGAAGGGTTCCGGAATTCACCGGAAGGGGTTCCGGGTGTTTACCGAAGTGTTCGGGTGCAGCAACACTTTATATGGGCCAAAGGGGTAAAGCCCACGAGGTATTGGAAAGTGCAAAAGGAAGTTTTGCTGCTGCCTTAAGCGGTACTACCGCTGGTAAGGCAGTACTACCGCTTGTGTGAAGCAGTACTACCGCTCAAGCGGTACTACCGCTCGTGAGCGGTACTACCGCTCGTGAGCGGTACTACCGCTTGTACGCGGTACAGCTGGAATCCAAGTGGGACTCTTTCCGTGCGGGCCAAACCGACCTTGTGCGGGCAAAACCGACCTTGTGGAGGCTTTCTCTCCAAGTTTAGACCCCAGGGCTCAACATATAAATAGAGGGGCAGGGCTAGCACACGGGACACATCAAGATTTCCCAAGCCCTGTGCCGGCAACCCAAACCCTCTAGTTCGTCCCGTCATTATCTCCGTAGTGCTTGGCGAAGCCCTGTAGAGATTGTTCCTCACCACCATCACCACGCCGTCGTGCTGCCGGAACTCATCTACTACTTCATCATCGCTCGCGGGATCGAGGAGGTGAAGGCGTCATCAAGCCGTACGTGTGTTGAACGCGGAGGTGCCGTCCGTTCGGCGCTAGATCGTGTTTGGATCGAGGGACGACTTGCGATTTGGATCGCGAAGACGTTCGACTACATCAACCGCGTTTCTTAACGCTTCCGCTTAGAGATCTACAAGGGTATGTAGATTCACTCTCCCTCTCGTAGATGCTCATCACCATGGATAGATCTTGCGTGTGCGTAGGAAATTTTTTGTTTCCCATGCAACGTTCCCCAACAGTGGCATCTGAGCTAGGTCTATGCGTAGATGAGATCTCGAGTAGAACACAAAGGAGTTTGTGGGCGTTGATATTCAGATTGCTTCCTGCCTTGGTCTTTTCTTGTTTCGGCGGTATTGTGGGATGAAGCGGCTCGGACCAACATTACTCGTACGCTTACGAGAGACCGGTTCCATCGACTGACATGTAACTTCGTTGCATAAAGATGGCTGGCGGGTGTCTGTCTCTCCCACTTTAGTCGGATCGGATTTGACAAAGGCGGTCCTTGAGAAGGTTGAAAAGCAATTTTTATATCACCATTGTGGTTTTTGCGTAGGTAAGAATCGTTCTTGCTAGATACCCATAGCAGCCACGTAAAACTTGCAATAACAATTAGAGGACGTCTAACTTGTTTTTGCAGGGTATGTTGTGATGTGATATGGCCAATTACATGATGAGATATATGTGATGTATGAGATGATCATGTGTTGTATAGAATATCACGACTTGCATGTCGATGAGTACGGCAACTGGCAGGAGCCATATAGTTGTCTTTAATTATTTTCGCCATTTTGCTTTACTTTATCGCTATGAGTTAGCAATAGTCGTGGAAGCAACAGTCGGCGCGACAACCTCATGGCGACACGTTGATGGAGATCAAGATGATGGAGATCATGGTGTCATGCCGGTGACGATGGAGATCATGCCGGTGCTTTGGAGATGGACATCAAAAGCACAAGTTCATGGCCATATCATGTCACTTATGATTTGCATGTGATGTTAATCCTTTTATGCATCTTGTTTTTCTTAGGACGACGGTAGCATTATAAGGTGATCCCTCAACTAAATTTCAAGATAAATTGTGTTCTCCCCGAGTGTGCACCGTTGCGAAAGTTCATCGTTTCGAGACACCACGTGATGATCGGGTGTGATAGACTCTACGTTCACATACAACGGGTGCAAGCCAGTGTTGCACATGCGGAACACTCGGGTTAAACTTGACGAGCCTAGCATGTACAGACATGGCCTCGGAACACAAGAGACCGAAAGGTCGAACATGAGTCATATAGTGGATATGATCAACATGAAGATGTTCACCATTGAAACCACCTCAACTCACGTGATGATCGGACTTGAGTTGGTGGATTTGGATCATGTTACACTCGAATGACCGGAGGGATGTCAATCTGAGTGGGAGTTTTAAGTAATATGATTAACTAAACTCATTATCTTGAACAATAGTCTAAATTGTCTTTGCAATATTTATGTTGTAGAACATGGCTCGCGCAGTAGCACCCCTAAATTTTAATGCGTTCCTAGAGAAAGCTAAGTTGAAAGATAATGGAAGTAACTTTGTGGACTGGGCCCGTAATCTAAGGATTATCCTTACGGCTTCCCAGAAGGATTATGTCCTTGATGCACCGCTTGGTGATCCACCCGCTCCAGTTGAGTCTCTAGACGTTGTGAACGCCTGGCAGGCTCGTTCTGAAGATTACTCAATAGTTCAATGTGCAATATTGTATGGCTTAGAACCGGGACTTCAAAGACGTTTTGAACGTCATGGAGCATATGAGATGTTCCAGGAGTTGAAGTTTATCTTTCAGAAGAATGCCCGGATCGAGAGGTATGAGATCTCCGATAAGTTCCATGCTTGCAAGATGGAGGAGAACGGGTCTATCAGTGATCACATACTCAGAATGTCTGGGTACTCCACCCGTCTGGCTGAATTGGGGATGCCCCTTCCGCCAGAGGCTATCACTGACAGAGTTCTTCAATCATTGCCACCTAGCTACAAGAGCTTCGTGTTGAACTATAACATGCATGGGATGAACAAGTCAGTCGCCGAGCTGTTTGCGATGCTGAAAGCCGCTGAGTCTGAAATTCAGAAGGAGCATCAAGTGTTGATGGTCAATAAAACCACTAGTTTCAAGAAAAATGGAAAGGGTAAGAAGGGTAACTCCAAGAAGAGTGGCAAAGCAGTTGCTCCTCCCGTGAAGAAACCTAAGGCTGGACCCAAACCAGAAACTGTGTGCTTTCATTGCAAGGGAACTGGACACTGGAAGCGGAACTGCCCCAAGTATTTGGCTGACAAGAAGGCGGCCGACAACAAACAAGGTATATATGATATACATGTTATTGATGTGTACCTTACCAACTCTCGTTGTAGTGCCTGGGTATTTGATACCGGTGCGGTTGCTCATATTTGCAACTCAAAACAGGAACTGCGGAATAGACGGAGGCTGGCAAAGGACGAAGTGACGATGCGCGTGGGAAATGGTTCCAAGGTTGATGTGATCGCCGTCGGCACGCTCGCTCTTCGATTACCATCGGGATTAGTGATGAACCTGAATAAATGTTATTTGGTGCCTGCGTTAAGCATGAACATTATATCTGGATCTTGTTTATTGCGAGACGGTTACTCATTTAAATCAGAGAATAATGGTTGTTCTATTTATATGAGTAATATCTTTTATGGTCATGCACCCGATGTGAGGGGTTTATTCTTATTGAATCTCGATAGTAATGATACACATGTTCATAACATTGATGCCAAAAGATGTAGAATTGATAATGATAATACCACTTTCTTGTGGCACTGCCGTTTAGGTCATATTGGCGTAAAACGCATGAGGAAGCTCCATGCTGATGGACTTTTGGAGTCACTTGATTTTGAATCACTTGACACATGTGAGCCATGCCTCTTGGGCAAGATGACTAAAACGCCGTTCTCTGGAACAATGGAATGGGCAAGTGACTTGTTGGAAATCATACATACTGATGTGTGCGGTCCGATGAGCATTGAGGCGCGCGGTGGTTATCGTTACTTTCTCACCTTCACTGATGACTTAAGTAGATATGGGTATATTTACTTAATGAAACACAAGTCTGAAACGTTTGAAAAGTTCAAACAATTTCAGAGTGAAGTTGAGAATCATCGTAACAAGAAGATTAAATTCCTACGATCTGATCGAGGAGGAGAATATCTGAGTTATGAGTTTGGCAGTCACTTAAGACAATGTGGAATTGTTTCACAACTGACACCGCCTGGAACACCACAGCGTAATGGTGTGTCCGAACGTCGAACCTTATTGGATATGGTGCGATCTATGATGTCTCTTGCCGATTTGCCACTATCGTTTTGGGGTTATGCATTAGAGACAACTGCATTCACTTTAAATAGGGCACCATCGAAATCCATTGAGACAACGCCATATGAACTTTGGTTTGGCAAGAAGCCAAAGCTGTCGTTTCTTAAAGTTTGGGGATGTGATGCTTATGTCAAAAAGCTTCAGCCTGAAAAGCTGGAACCCAAAGCGGAGAAATGCGTCTTCATAGGATACCCAAAAGAGACAGTAGGGTATACCTTCTACCTCAGATCCGAAGGCAAAGTGTTTGTCGCTAAAAACGGAACATTTCTTGTGAAAGAGTTTCTCTCGAAAGAATTGAGTCGGAGGAAGATAGAACTTGATGAGGTTGTTGAACCTTTACTTCAACCTGAGAGTAGCGCAGCGCGGAAAGATGTTTCTGTAGATCCTACATCAGCTGAAGAGGAAGTTGATGATGATCATAAAGCTTCGGATCAAGTTGCTATCGAACCTCGTAGGTCGACAAGGACGCGTACTGCTCCTGAGTGGTACGGCAACCCTGTCTTAGAGGTCATGTTGTTGGACAACGATGAACCTACGAGCTATGGAGAAGCGATGATGGGCCCGGATTCCGAGAAGTGGTTAGAGGCCATGAAATCCGAGATGGGATCCATGTATGAAAACAAAGTGTGGACTTTGGAAGTATTACCTGAAGGGCGTAAGGCCATTCAAAACAAATGGATCTTTAAGAGGAAGACGGACGCAGACGGTAATGTCACCGTCTATAAAGCTCGACTTGTGGCAAAAGGTTTTTCACAAGTTCAAGGAGTTGACTACGATGAGACCTTCTCACCCGTAGCGATGCTTAAGTCCGTCAGAATCATGTTAGCAATAGCTGCCTTTTTCGATTATGAAATTTGGCAGATGGATGTCAAAACAGCGTTCCTTAACGGTTTCGTTAAGGAAGAGTTGTATATGATGCAACCAGAAGGTTTTGTCGATCCAGAGAATGCTGACAAAGTTTGCAAACTCCAACGATCCATTTATGGACTGGTGCAAGCATCTCGGAGTTGGAATCTTCGCTTTGATGAGGTGATCAAAGCGTTCGAGTTTATACAAGTTTACGGAGAAGCTTGTATTTACAAGAAAGTGAGTGGGAGCTCTATAGCGTTTCTAATATTATATGTGGATGACATATTACTGATTGGAAACAATATAGAAATGTTGGAAAGCGTGAAGGAATATTTGAACAAGAGTTTTTCAATGAAGGACCTAGGAGAAGCTGCTTTCATATTAGGCATCAAGATCTATAGAGATAGATCAAGACGTTTAATAGGACTTTCACAAAGCACATACCTTGATAAGATTTTGAAGAAAGTTCAAAATGGATCAGCCCAAGAAGGGGTTCTTGCCTGTTTTGCAAGGTGTGAAGTTGAGTAAGACTCAATGCCCAGTGACTGCAGAAGATAGAGAAAAGATGAGTGTCATCCCCTATGCTTCAGCCATAGGCTCTATCATGTATGCAATGCTGTGCACAAGACCCGATGTCAGCCTTGCCATAAGTATGGTTGGAAAGTTTCAAAGTGATCCAGGAATGGAACACTGGACGGCGGTCAAGAATATCCTGAAGTACCTGAAAAGGACTAAGGACATGTTTCTCGTTTATGGAGGTGATCAAGAGCTCGTCGTAAAGGGTTACATCGATGCAAGCTTTGACACTGATCCGGATGACTCTAAGTCGCAAACCGGATACGTATTTATTCTTAATGGGGGTGCAGTTAGCTGGTGCAGTTCCAAGCAAAGCGTGGTAGCTGATTCTACATGCGAAGCGGAGTACATCGCTGCCTCGGAGGCGGCGAAGGAAGGTGTCTGGATGAAGGAGTTCATGACAGATCTTGGAGTAGTGCCTAGTGCGCTTAACCCAATGACTCTGTTTTGTGATAATACTGGTGCCATTGCTCTAGCCAAGGAACCAAGATTTCATAAGAAGACCAGACACATAAAGCGACGTTTCAATTCCATCCGCGATTACATCAAAGAGGACGACATAAATATTTGCAAAGTACACACAGATCTGAATGTTGCAGATCCGATGACTAAACCTCTTCCAAGGGCTAAACATGAATAACACCAGAACTGCATGGGTGTTCGATTCATTACAATGTAAATCACATAGTGATGTGAACTAGATTATTGACTCTAGTGCAAGTGGGAGACTGTTGGAAATATGCCCTAGAGGCAATAATAAATTGGTTATTATTATATTTCCTTGTTCATGATAATCGTTTATTATCCATGCTATAATTGTATTGATTGGAAACTCAAATACATGTGTGGGTACATAGACAACACTGTGTCCCTAGTAAGCCTCTAGTTAACTAGCTCGTTGATCAAAAGATGGTGAAGGTTTCCTAGCCATGGACATGAGATGTCATTTGATAACGGGATCACATCATTAGGAGAATGATGTGATGGACAAGACCCAAACTACGAACATAGCATATGATCGTGTCAGTTTATTGCTATTGTTTTCTGCATGTCAAGTATCTGTTCCTATGACCATGAGATCATGCAACTCATTGACACCGGAGGAATACCTTGTGTGTATCAAACGTCACAACGTAACTGGGTGACTATAAAGGTACTCTACAGGTATCTCCGAGGGTGTCTGTTGGGTTGGCATGGATCAAGACTGGGATTTGTTACTCCGTGTGACGGAGAGGTATCTCAGGGCCCACTCGGTAATACAACATCACAATGAGCCTTGCAAGCAAAGTGACTAAAGAGTTAGCCACAGGATCTTGTATTACGGAACGAGTAAAGAGACTTGCCGGTAACGAGATTGAACTAGGTATAGAGATACCGACGATCGAATCTCGGGCAAGTAACATACCGAAGAACAAAGGGAACAGTATACGGGATTAACTGAATCCTTGACATAGAGGTTCAACCGATGAAGATCTTCGTAGAATATGTAGGAACCAATATGGGCATCCAGGTCCCGCTATTGGTTATTGACCGTAGAGGTGTCTCGGTCATGTCTACATAGTTCTCGAACCCGCAGGGTCTACACACTTAACGTTTGGTGACGATTAGTATAGTTGAGTTATTGTGTTGGTGACCGAAGGTTGTTCGGAGTCCCGGATGAGATCCCGGACATGACAAGGATCTCCGGAATAGTCCGGAGGTAAAGTTTGATATATGTGATAATAGTGTTTTGATCTCCGGAAGGGTTGGGGTTCCGGGTGTTTACCGAAGTGTTCGGGTGCAGCAACACTTTATATGGGCCAAAGGGGTAAAGCCCACGAGGTATTGGAAAGTGCAAAAGGAAGTTTTGCTGCTGCCTTAAGCGGTACTACCGCTGGTAAGGCAGTACTACCGCGTAAGCGGTACTACCGCTTGTGTGAAGCGGTACTACCGCTCAAGCGGTACTACCGCTTGTACGCGGTACTGCTGGAATCCGAGTGGGACTCTTTCCGTGCGGGCCAAACCGACCTTGTGGAGGCTTTCTCTCCAAGTTTAGACCCCATGGCTCAACATATAAATAAAGGGGCAGGGCTAGCACACGGGACACATCAAGATTTCCCAAGCCGTGTGCCGGAAACCCAAACCCTCTAGTTCGTCCCGTCATTATCTCCGTAGTGCTTGGCGAAGCCCTGCAGAGATTGTTCCTCACCACCATCACCACGCCGTCGTGCTGCCGGAACTCATCTACTACTTCATCATCGCTCGCTGAATCGAGGAGGTGAAGGCATCATCAAGCCGTACGTGTGTTGAACGCGGAGGTGCCGTCCGTTCGGCGCTAGATCGTGTTTGGATCGAGGGACGACTTGCGATTTGGATCGCGAAGACATTCGACTACATCAACCGCGTTTCTTAACGCTTCCGCTTTGCGATCTACAAGGGTATGTAGATTCACTCTCCCTCTCGTAGATGCTCATCACCATGGATAGATCTTGCGTGTGCGCAGGAAATTTTTTGTTTCCCATGCAACGTTCCCCAACAAATCCCTTGGCGGTTAATTGCAATATTAAATTGTATGGTGATAGATAAATAGATTGAACAAAAATACAAAATAAATTAAATAAACTAAAAGTGCAGCAAGGTATTTTTAGGATTTTCAATATATAATTAAGATAGACCCGGGGGCCATAGTTTTCACTAGAGGCTTCTCTCTTGAAAATAGCATACGGTGGGTGAACAAATTACTGTTGGGCAATTGATAGAAAAGCAAATAATCATGACGATATCCAAGGCAATGATCATGTATATAGGCATCACGTCCGAGACAAGTAGATCGACTCCTGCCTACACCTACTACTATTACTCCACACATCGACCGCTATCCAGCATGCATCTAGTGTATTAAGTCCATAAAGAACGGAGTAACGCCTTAAGCAAGATGACATGATGTAGACAAAGTAAACTCACGCATGAATAAACCCCATCTTTTTACCCTTAATTGCAACGATACATACGTGTCATGTCCCTTTTTGTCACTGGGATTGAGCACCGCATGATCGAACCCATTACAAAGCACCTCTCCCATTGCAAGATAAATCAATCTAGTTGGCCAAACCAAATCAATAGATCAGAGAGAAATACAAAGCTATAATAATCATGCATAAAAGAGTTCAGAGAAAACTCAAATAATATTCATGGATAATCTAATCATAAACTCACAATTCATCTGATCCCAACAAACACACCGCAAAAAGTGATTACATCGGATAGAACTCTAAGAACATCGAGAACATTGTATTGAAGATCAAAAAGAGAGAAGAAGCCATCTAACTACTAACTATGGACCCGAAGGTCTGTGGTAAACTACTCACGCATCATCGGAAGGGCAGCAAGGATGATGTAGAGCCCCTCCGTGATCGATTCCCCCTCCGGCGGAGTACCGGAAAAGGCCTCCAGATGGGATCTCTCGAGAACAGGAACTTGCGGCGGCGGAAAAAGTATTTCGTGGACTCCTCTATTGGTTTCCCGATTTTATAGAATTCATAGAGGTGGAATTAGGTCAAACGGAGCAGAGGTGGGCCCACGAGGCACCAGGGCGTGCCACCCCCCTGGGGCGCGCCCTGGTGGCTCGTGGCCACCTCCTCTGTCTTCTGGCCCTCTCCCGAAGCTTCTAGTGTCTCTTATGTCCAGAAAAAAATCTCCAAAAAGTTTCGTGGCATTTGGACTTCGTTTAGCACTGATATTCTGGAAAACCAAAAACAGGCAAAAAACAACAACTGGCACTGGACACTAAGTTAATAGGTTAGTCCCAAAAAATGATATATAATTGCTGTAAATGTATATAAAAACATCCAAGATTGATACTATAATAGCATGGAACAATCAAAAATTATAGATACGTTGGAGACGTATCACTCTCGTTGGCGGCCTCGCATGGTCTTCTCATCCACCAGATGGATGTTAAGACGGCATTCCTGAACGGAGAGCTAGAGGAGGAAATCTACATGCAACATCCTGATGGCTTTGTGATAGATGGTCAGGAAGGAAAAGTGTGTAAGTTGTTGAAATCTTTATATGGCCTGAGACAAGCACCTAAGCAGTGGCATGAGAAATTTAATACAACTTTGACATCTGTTGGCTTCTTTGTTAATGAAGCTGACACATGTGTATACTATCGCTATGGTGGGGGCGAAGGAGTTATACTGTGCTTGTATGTTGATGACATACTGATATTTGGAACTAGCCTCAAAGTGATTCAGGAAGTTAAGTCCTTTTTATCTCAGAACTTTGAGATGAAGGACCTTGGAGTGGCTGATGTTATCTTGAACATCAAGCTATTGAGAGATGATGAGGGTGGAATTACACTTCTGCAATCCCATTTTGTTGAGAAGGTGTTGAGTCGTTTTGGATATTCAGACTGCAAACCATCTCAAACACCATATGATCCTAGTGTGCTGATTCGAAAGTTTGAAGGCACAGCTAAAGATCAATTGAGATACTCTCAAATTATTGGTTCACTCATGTATCTACCGAGCGCAACGAGGCCTGACATCGCGTTTGCTATGAGCAAACTGAGCCAGTTTGTTTCCAAACCGGGTGATGTACACTGGCATGCTATTGAAAGAGTTATGCGCTATCTGAAAGGTACTATGAACTATGGACTTCACTATACCGGATACCCGTCGGTACTTGAAGGGTATAGTGATGCGAATTGGATCTCTGATGCTGATGAGATGAATGCCACAACTGGGTATGTGTTTACTCTTGGAGGTGGTGCTGTTTCCTGGAAGTCTTGCAACCAAACGATCTTAACGAGATCGACAATGGAAGCAGAATTAACAGCATTAGACACATCTGGTGGCGAAGTAGAATGGCTTTGAGATCTTTTGATGGACTTGCCAGTGGTTGAGAAGCCGGTTCTGGCCATCCTTATGAATTGTGACAATCAAACAATTATTGTCAAGGTGAAGAGTTCAAAGGACAACATGAAGTCCAACAAACAGATAAGAATGAGATTGAAAGCTGTCAGAAAATTAAGAAACTCCGGAGGTATAGCGTTGGATTATATCCAAACGGCTAAGAATCTGGCAGATCCCTTTACTAAAGGGCTATCACGTGTTGTGATAGATAATGCATCGAGGGAGATGGGTATGAGACCCACATGAGTTGCCATGGTAGCAACCCAACCTATGTGATCGGAGATCCCGTGAAGTATGACCTGGGAAAACAAGCCAGCTACTGAGGAGAGTAACTTTCCTAACCCACTCCGTTGGAGATGCAATACTTTCGGAAACTGTATGGTAGGTTGACTGTTGTCTTAATGTGTTCCAAGGCTTATATGTATAAGCAAGATGCTGTCCTACAGAGCGATATTTGGAGGAACACACCTATATGAGCCCGATTGCTGGTCACAGTCTATGAGATTGGGGTGATCTCTAGTAAGCTCATGAATAGGCCAGGAGTGTGACTAATATGCTCCACCCGAGGGGTCAGCCTTTGGTAGTCTAGTACTAGTAAGACATGTGGTGAAACTTCTTTACGCCAGACTGACAATTCAAGGCATAGTTCATTGTTCAGTTGTGAAGGAGTGTAGCTACTTGCTCTAGGTGAAGTTCAACCTTAATCGGTCTTCACTGAAATACTGGTATATCAAAACAGTGTTTGGAACAAAGGACAAAATGGACCCTTGAGATCTGGAGGGGGATTGTTCAAATATGAGTTGGGCCTTGGGCCCGTCTAACAATTTCAGAAAAATCTCTAAGGGCCCATGTGGGTATATGGCACTAGGTGTGATGGGAAGTTTAGTCCTATACCGCTAGTGGAGAAGGAGTTTGACCTCCTTATAAGGGATTCTCTTCCACATGCTATTAGAGCTTGAGAAGAGAAGTGGTTCTCGCGCGCTCCTCCTCCGCCGCCCGCCTCGCCACGCCACGCCTTGTCACGCCGCGGGTTGCGGGATTGAGCCGAGCCGAGAGGGGCGATTAGGTTTTTGGGGAGCGACTACGCGACTGCTCGCCTCCGTTCGTCTGCTTCCTCTACGTCTGCATCGCCCTTCGTCATCGGCATGTCCACCAACGCCGAACGTGCCGTCGCTGAGAAGCCGGAAGCCGACAAGAAGGCCGCCGAGGACGCTACTGCCGCTGCCGCCGCGGCCTCTGCCTGGCCGATTGGAGGGTATAACATATTTATCCCTCTCCTGTTAATTTCTGTCTTAGCTGTACTAGCTATGTGCGTAGATGTTTCTACTATATGCGTAGTACATGCTAGTCTGGTTCATAATCAGTATGTCAGTAATTTAGTCAATGCCATGCTAGTGATTTATTCATGGATTAAATTAATCGAAAAATTGCCTATTTACTCAGCAGAATAAAAATATAGTTGATGGTGTCTTCGAAGCTAAAAAATTAATTGGTTTCCATTACACTTTACTCTTGATGTTTAGTATGACCTTTTTCCGTTCATGTATGTAAATGACCTCTCACCTAAAAGTGGCAAAAACACAACACAACAAACGACCTTGGTGCCAGATTTATGAAAGAGTGGCAGTATAGCCATACCATGGTTGTTGACAACTTGACATGGTGGCATGCACACAAGGTTCAGTTTTGGAAATAATTTAGGAAAGGGGAAAAAATAATAAGTAAATAGTAAATATTAATGTTCTTTGAAATAGTTCTAAGCACGACCGAGTTTACATATTCTAACTAGTGGGTCAAGGTGCTAGATAGCAGCGAATAATCGCCAAGGCTATAGAAACAAGTCCATAGCGAAGCATCCTCCCCATAAGAAGCAACAATCTTTTTCTCGAATACATGGCAACTAAAACCAATGTGCGGCTGTGAAACACGTGAAAGACAACCAACGTCCTGCTCATCCCCGGTACTATCATCATACATATGCACAACCAGTGGCGGAGCCACCTATCTGGCTAGCCTTGGCGTCTGCCACACCTAACTTGCCGCAATTACTAAGGTATACCCTATATATACTGCATCTTTGAAGATTTGAGCGAACACACTACTGTAGATCGATGGATATCTGCCTGTGTGACCTGGTTGCTGGTTAATATAGATGATAAATTGATGACCGGTTATCCTCATCTATGTGCAAATGCTAACACAGAGTAATATGCTCGTATATAGTACCTAGTGAGCTATTGTATTATACATAGTTTTTTTGGGTAAGCTCCGCCATACTTAAAATTTATTACTACCTTTGCCACTGTGCACAACGACCATGCAGGGAACCATATGCTTGGCACCTCCGTAGAGGACACACATGCATAATAGGATCGTGCTATGTTTTTTTTTCTACCTCCCGCTTAAGTTGTGTGTGGCCAAGCACAATTCTGTTCGCTTTGGCAGAGACGAGGTGCGCAAACGGATTGAACGTGTTTTCTCGCATGTGGAGCCCTACACCTCCCTGCAATAATGAGGAACATGAATTACTGTGTGCAGACGTGGCAGTCGGATTACCTACAACTTGGAGTCATTTTCCCAAACATTCTTGACGTCAGCTAGTTGGGGTCGGTTTCACTTTGTTGTTTTGTTGGGTTAGTCTCAAATTTATTTCAGCTACTATATTGAACATTTATTCGAACTCCGCCTTAAAAGTCTAATATAAAAGTTGGGAGAAGGCTCATATTCTATATCCCCAGACGGGAACTCCACCCTGGATCAATGGCTACTTTACCGAGATATGATATTGTGTTTATCATCCGCAAAAAGACCACCCTAGAAATCTACAGACAATAGGCTGCACATGATCCATGGCTAATGGTTAGCTCACGAACATTGCATTGTAGTCACAAAGTAATGAGGAGAGATAACATGTAGATCAACACAAGCAAATGACAGATAATGCATACTTGAGAAGGTCTTATCCACCAGCTTTATACAAGGAGCAAATGGCAAGTTTTGAGTACATCAACACGACAAAATAGACATCTTCAACAACAACAAAAGATGCAAAACTTTAACAGAGATATTGTATAATAATAGGGGAAAACATGTGGGTTATAACTTATTTTATTTCTAGAGGGAAGCTTGTGTTTTTATCTAACCGGGGTACACTTAGGATGAAACAATCCGGCTATGATGCATGCACCACAAAAAAAAAAGAACTTCAAGTCTTCATCTTTCCATTTACTTGAATTTGATGACCTAGCACGCCACGTTGCACATACAACGCCCCTCAAGGCCTTCACACTCGCCGCCATTGAACCCCTCTATGGCACACATGTGGGCACAATTGTTACTTATGAAGGATATCCCAGTAAACTTTGTGCTTTTGGTCTTGCACTCCTTTGCCTGCACATGTGTGACCCCTAAACAAACACAAACACACATTAGCAAAGAATGCTAAACATTTCAAATCACATGTGTATGTATATGTGCATGTTTCTAACTAAATGATTCATACAAGTAACCGCGTCAACATATAACTAGTTGAATTGCAATACGAAAATACATTTTTTGTTGGTGTTATTATTTGCATCATAGCAATTATTATTTACATGTCATTAATACTACTATAGTACCAGAAATCTAATTTGGCTCTTGGGAGCATATGCTCCTGCGCACCGAAAATGTTTTTTGCAAATGTCAAAACAATTGAAAGAAATAGATGTGTTCATTGTCACACCAAAATGCTATCTGTCAATTTTTAGGGGGAAAGCTTAAGCATTTTGACTTGTGCAAAAAATCTAGTCGGATGCCAAATGTTACCTTAAAATGTTACACTTCAATATATATTTTTCACCAATGAAGCACTGCTATCCCGTTTCGCATGAAAATTTTCAAGCACGCTTGTTGCACTAACAAAAACATCTACAAAAACTCAGAATATTTAAATTTATTTACTGTTCATACGAGAGCATCTGCACTCCAGAGCCAAAACGGCCATCCCCTATAATACACATGATTTGCTACGACATATCATGTTCAGAAAAAATACGTGTCAAATGAAAAGTTATGGAATGCAATTCAAGATGGTGATATCACATGCATAGTGGTTTTGGTATATCCCTCCTCTTCGTCTCTTACCATCTTCGATACTCCTGCCAAACAGAGGTAGTCGTGCCTCCCCTCCCGCAACCCCAATACCCCACCGGATTCTTCTCATACTCGGTAACCATTCTCGACAAGGTTGCATCACTTGGTGACATTTGTAATTACGACATGATGCACCTTCATTGTGTGTCGTTGGCTCTTGTGTATCTTTGTCATATCAAAATAAGACAAGGTGACATCTCAACTCTCACTCTTCGCATGTACCTCGGCATCACTATCACGCTGTCACACTCCATATTCCTCTACTATCATGTCCATACCTTCTGCGACTACAAAGAACATTTGCTGCAAATTTTATGTCGCCTTTGTGAATGGATAACAATGCATGAAACACGACACCCAAATATGCCCACTGGGCAATGTCGACAAAGGTGTGACCAGTTTGCCTTGCTAGCTTCGCATACAACTCCACATTAAGTAATGGCACATGTTCCATACCTAGGCAGGGTGTAATGTTTACTGACTGATGATACCAAACTACATTGTCTTAGCAGCATGTAAAATAATGCATATGTATCAATGTTGTTACTTGTTAGTAAAACAATATAAAAAAGTGCCAACGTACTAAGAATGTGCCCATAGTTCTGTACGTTTCTAACTGACAATTGTACGCCACAAAACAAGAATCCATGAAAAATGTGATAGGGTCTTGCAAAAGAAAATGGATAATACATTAGTAGATTTTACAATAACAAAATTGCATATCCTTTCCCACGGTTCTTCTTATCTCTAACTCATAACATATCTTGCCCTCTAAAACTTCAGCTACAAAGAGAACAATAGTTATCCTATGCCACTCTCCAGGCTCCGTGTTCATTGAGATGTTGAGGTTCTAAAGGAGCAACACAAGTTTAAAGTCAAGGCAATATGTCAAAAAGGGTTTTGACTGTGTCGAGCTAACCGATGCATATGGGATGGGAAGCAAGACGAGGAGGGTGTGGGGGAGTACACCAAGCGCCCTTTAATAGTAAAGAAGATTTCACTTTTGTTATAGACCCGTGAAAGTAAATGATCAAGTACACCTTTTAAATTTTATCAGATCAAGCCATGATTTCTAGAACTTTTTGTAGTGGAAGCGAATGTTCATTCCAATCTTATTTTTGTAACATTTTTTTAGTTTTGATAACTATTAAGTAAAAAACCAGTTAGAATACGTAACTAAAAGAGGAAAAAAATACACACTACATCAACATGAAGAAAAACACTTATCAAGATGCACAAACTCACTAGTGGCCAGGACGAACATGAGGAGGATGGCGAGAACCAGAAAGAACTTGCGCGAGGACTACATTGATGTTCTATATGTTACATGTGCACTTCCATTGGAGAACAAATGAATGATGCGGCATGACTCATGCATCTCCCAACCTTATATTTAGACATACGTGGCAAACATAGCGCAATTGAGAACCACGAGAATGTCCAATGTCTATGTATGCAAGGACCAAAAATAGTGACAAATCACAAGTTGCAATATGCCATGTCGTCGCTAGTGTGCCATATATGCCATACACCAAAAATAAACTCCCGCCGAAACCACGAGCGTAGCACACCGTCGGTCAGGCTATAGCTATCACCATCTTGTTGCGGAACGGAGCATGAATTTCAAAAAAATTCCTACGCTCACGCAAGATCTATCCATGGAGATGCATCGCTACGAGAGGGGAGAGTGTGTCTACGTACCCTCGTAGACCGTTAGCGGAAGCGTCTCACAACGCGGTTGATGTAGTCGAACAATCCTTCGAGCTCCACCGATCGAGTACCGAACGTACGGCACCTCCGAGTTCTACACACGTGCAGCTCGGTGAAGATCCTCGCCTTCTTGATCCAGCAAGATGTCGAGGAAGTAGATGAGTTCCGTCAGCACGACGGCGTGGCGACGGTGACGGTGAAGTGATTTCGGTAGGGCTTCGCCTAAGCTCTCCGAAAATATGACCGAGGTGGAAAACGGAGATCGGGGCACCGCACACGGCTATGGGACAATTGTGTGTCTCCAAGGGGTGCCCCTCCTCCGTATATAAAGGAGGGAGGGGGGAGGAGGCAGCCAAGGGGCTGCGCACCAAGGGGGGAGGAGTCCTACTAGGACTCCCCTTAGGAGGTGGCGCACCCCTTCCCCCAATCCTACTCCAAGTAGGATTCCTACTTGGTAGGAGGGGGAGAGGGAGAAGGAAGGGGGGGGCCGGCCCCCCAACCCCTGGCCCAATTCGGATTGGCCCTAGGGGGGCGCACCAGCCCCCTGTGGGCTGGTTCTCCTCCCCTACGTGGCCCATGAGGCCCATGTGGCCCCCCGGGGGGTTCTGGTAACCCCCCACTAATCCAATAAATCCTCCGGAACCTTCCGGAACATTTTCGGAGTCCAAATACAACCTTCCAATATATAAATCTTTACCTCTCGGACATTCCGAGACTCCTCGTCATGTCCGTGATCTCATCCGGGACTCCGAACAACATTCGGTCACCAATTACATAACTCATATAATACTCTATCAACATCGAACCTTAAGTGTGCGGACCCTACGGGTTTGGGAATGATGTAGACATGACCGAGACGACTCTCCGGTCAATAACCAACAGCGGAACCTGGATGCTCATATTGGTTCCTACATATTCCATGAAGATCTTTATCGGTGAACCTCATATGTCAACATACGTTGTTCCCTTTGTCCGGCGGTATGTTACTTGCCCGAGATTCGATCGTCGGTATCCAATACCTAGTTCAATCTCGTTATCGGCAAGTCTCTTTACTCGTTCCGTAATACATCATCTTGCAACTAACTCTTTAGTCACGGTGCTTGCAAGGCTTCTGTGATGCTGTATTACCGAGAGGGCCCAGAGATACCTCTCCGATAGTCGGAGTGACAAATCCCAATCTCGATCCATGCCAACTCAACAAACACTTTCGGAGATACCTGTAGTGCACCTTTATAATCACCCAGTAACGTTGTGACGTTTGATACACCCAAAGTATTCCTACGGTATCCGGGAGTTGAATGATCTCATGGTCAGAGGAACGTGTAATTGACATAGTGAAAGCAATAGCAATAAACTGAACGATCATTTGCTATGCTAACAGTTGGGTCATGTCCATCACATCATTCTCCTAATGATGTGATCCCGTTATCAAATGACAACTCATGTCCATGGTCAGGAAATCTTGACCATCTTTTGATCAACGAGCTAGTCTAGTAGAGGCTTACTAGGGACACAGTATTTGTTTATCTATTCACACATGTATTTAGTTTCCGGTCAATACAATTCTAGCATGAATAATAAACTATTATCATGAACGGGGAAATATGATAATAACTAATTTACTATTGCCTCTAGGGCATATTTCCAACAGTCTCCCACTTGCACTAGAGTCAATAATCTAGATTACATCTCCATGTAATTAACACTTAATCAGTTCTAAAGCTGATCATGTTTTGCTTGTGAGAGAGGTTTTAGTCAACGGGTCTGCAATATTCAGATCCGTGTGTTCTTGGCAAATCTCTATGTTATATGTAGATGCTGCTACCACACTCTGTTTGGAGCTACTCCAAAAAATTTCCCCACTATACTTATCCGGTCTGAGACTCATAGTCTTTCGGATCAGTGTTTAAAGCTTGCATCAACGTAACCCCTTACGACGAACTCTTTATCATCTCTATTCCCGAGAAATTCTTCCTTAGTCATCTTAAGGATAATTTGACCGATGTCCAGTGATCTACTCCTGGATCACTTTGGTACCTCTTTTTCCAGACACATGGCAAGGCACACAGCTTGGCATACTTTATAGAACCTATGGCCGAGGCATAGGGGATAACCTTCATCCATTCTATTTATTTTGCCGTGGTCGAGATTTGAGTCTTACTCAACTTCACACCTTTCACCACAGTCAAGAACTCCTTCTTTGACTGATCCATTTTGAACTTCATCAAAATCTTGTCAAGGTATATGTTTTGTGAAAGTCATATGAGGCGTCTCAATCTATCTCTATAGATTTTGATGCCTAACATGTAAACAACCTTTACCTAGATCTTCAAGTCTTACTCCACTTCACACCAGCCAAGAACTTATTTCTTTTGACTTGATCCATTTTGAACTTCTTCAAAATCTCAGCAAGGTGTGTGAAAATCTTTTATCAGGTGTCTTGATCTATCTCTATAGATCTCGATGCCCAAACCGTGGATAACTCAAAAACAGGTTTTTATTGAAAAACTCCTTTCAATTAATTCTTTATGCTTTCCAAAAATTCTACATCATTTCCAATCACATATACTTATTAGAAATGTTATAGAGCTCCCACTCACTTTGTTGTAAATACAAGTTTCTCCATAAACTTGCATAAACCCAAACGCTTTGATCACTTCATCAAAGCGAGTATTCCAGCTCCGAGATGCTTGCACCAGTCCATAGATGGATCGCTGGAGCTTGCATACTTTGTTAGCACCTTTAGGATCGACAAAACCTTCCGGTTGCATCATATACAATTCTTCCTTAAGGAATCCATTAAGGAATGCCGTTTTGACGTCCATTTGCCAGAATTCATAATCATAAAATGCGGCAATTGCTAACATAATTTTGACAGACTTTAGCATCGCTACGGGTGAGAAAGTCTCATCGTAGTCAACTCCTTGAACTTGTCGATAACCTTTAGCAACAAGTCGTGCTTTATAGACGGTGACATTACCATCAGCGTCCGTCTTCTTCTTAAAGATCCATTTATTTTTAATAGCTCGCCGTTCATCGGGCAAGTCTACCAAAGTCCACACTTTGTTCTCATACATGGATCCAATCTCGGATTTCATGGCCTCAAGCCATTTGTCGGAATCCGGGCTTGCCATCGCTTCTTCATAGTTCGAAGGTTCATCGTTGTCTAGCAACATGTCCTCCAAGACTGGATTTCCATACCACTCTGGTGCGGAACGTGTCCTGGTTGACCTTCGAAGTTCAGTAACAACTTGATCCGAAGTTTCATGATCATCATCATTAACTTCTTCTCTGGTCTGTGTCGATGTCACAGAAATTTCTTTCTGTGGCGTACTACTATCCAGAGGAGGTACAATTACCTCATCAAGTTCTACTTTCCTCCCACTCAATTCTTTCGAGAGAAACTCCTTCTCTAGAAAGGATCCATTCTTTAGCAACGAAAACTTTGCCTTCGGATCTGTGGTAGAAGGTGTACCCAACGGTCTCTTTTGGGTATCCTATGAAGACGCACTTATCCGCTTTGGGTTCGAGCTTATCTGGCTGAAGCCTTTTGACATAAGCATCGCATCCCCAAACTTTCAGAAACGACATCTTAGGTTTCTTGCAAACCACAGTTCATACGGTGTCATCTCAACGGATTTAGACGGTGCCCTTGTTTAAAGTGAATGCAGCTGTCTCTAATGCATAACCCCAAAATGATAGTGGCAAATCGGTAAGAGACATCATAGAACGCACCATATCCAATAGAGTACGATTACGACGTTCGGACACACCATTACGCTGTGGTGTTCCATGTGGCGTGAGCTGTGAAACAATTCCACATTGTCTTAAGTGATTGCCAAACTCGTAACTCAAATATTCTCCTCCATGATCAGATCGTAAGAACTTTATTTTCTTGTTACGATGGTTCTCTACTTCACTCTGAAATTCTTTGAACTTTTCAAATGTTTCAGATTTATGCTTCATCAAGTAGACATAACAATATCTACTCAAATCATCAGTGAACGTGAGAATATAACGATATCCACCGCGCGCCTCAACACTCATCGGATCGCATACATCGGTATGTATTATTTCCAATAAGTTGGTTGCTCGCTCCATTGTTCCGGAGAACGGAGTTTTAGTCATCTTGCCAATAAGGCACGGTTCACATGTCTCAAATGATTCATAATCAAGAGATTCCAAAAACCCATCTGCATGGAGTTTCTTCATGTGTTTAACACTGATATGACCTAAGCGGCAGTGCCACAAATATGTGGTACTATCATTATCTTTTGGCATTCGTGTTATGAACATGTGTATTACTACGATCAAGATTCAATAAACCTTTCATTTTAAGTGCATGATCATCAATGATATTATCCAAATAAATAGAATAACAATTATTCTCTGAAATTGAATAACCGTCTTGCAATAAACACTATCAGATTTAATGTTCATGCTTAACGCAAGCACCAAATAACAATTATTTAGGTTCATCACTAATCCTGAAGGTAGAGAGAGCGTGGCGATGGTGATCACATCAACCTTGGAGACACTTCCAATGCACATCGTCACCTCGTTCTTAGCTAGCCCTCGTTTATTCCGAAGCTCCATGTTTCAAGTTGTAAGCAACTGAACAAGTATCAAATACCCAGGTGATCCTACGAGTACTAGTAAGGTACATATCAATAACATGTATATCAAATATCTTTGTTGACATTGCCAGTCTTATTATCTGCCAGTTACTTTGGGGAAGTTCCGCTCCCTGTGACATTTCCCTTTGCAATGGGAGCACTAAGTCTCGGGTTTGGTTCAGCCTTGGGTTTCTTCGCGTGAGCGGCAACTGTTTTACCGTTCTTCTTGAAGTTCCCTTTTCTTTCCCTTGCCCTTCTTGAAACTAGTGGTCTTATTAACCATCAACACTTGATGCTCCCTTCTTTTTTTTTTGATTTCTACATCCGCAGATTGTAGCATCGCGAATAGCTTAAGGATCTTCTATCCCTTGCATGTTTATAGTTCATCACGAAGATCTAGTAGCTTAGTGATAGTGACTAGAGAACTCTATCAATCACCACTTTATTCGGAAGTCTAACTCCCACTTGATTCAAGTGTTTGAATTACTCAGACATTCTGAGTACATGCTCACTAACGGAGCTGTTCTCCTCCATCTTGTAGCTATAGAACTTGTCGAAGGTGTCATACCTCTCGACCCGGGTGTGAGCTTGAAAAACAAATTTTCAGCTCTTGGAACATCTCATATGCTCCGTGTTGCTCAAAACATATTTGGAGCTCCGGTTCTAAGCCGTAAAGTATGGCGCACTGAACTATCGAGTAGTCATCTTTTCTTGTCTGCCAGACGTTCATAACGTCCTCAGACGAAGCCGTAGGGGTATTTCACTGAGCGGTGCATTAAGGACATAAGCCTTCTGTGCAGCAGTGAGGACAATCCTCAGATCACGGACCTAGTCCGCATAGTTGCTTTCATCAACTTTCAACTTCGTTTTCTCTAGGAACATAATAAAAACAGGGGAACTACAGCGCGGTCTATGGATCTACAACATAAATTTGCTAAGACAAGTAAGACTATGTTCATGACAATTGAAGTTCAATTAATCAAATTACTTAAGAACTCCCACTTAGATTAACATCCCTCAAGTTGTCTAAGTGTAACATGATCCACATCAACTAAACCACGTCCGATCATCACGTGAGGTGGATTAGTTATCAATGGTGAACATCTTTCATGTTGATCATATCTACTATATGACTCATGTTCGACCTTTCGGTCTCTTGTGTTCCGAGGCCATGTCTGTACATGCTAGGCTCGTCAAGTTTAACCCAAGTATTCTGCGTGTGTAAAACTGGCTTACACCCGTTGTATGCGAACGAAAGAATCCATCACACCCGATCATCACGTGGTGCTTAGAAGCGTCGAACCTTCGCATCGGTGCATACTAGGGGAGAACACTTATCTTGAAATTTAGTGAAGGGATCATCTTATAATGCTACCGTCGTCCTAAGCAAAATAAGATGCATAAAAGGATTAACATCACATGCAATTCAATATATGTGACATGATATGGCCATCATCGTCTTGTGCTTTTGATCTCCATCAGCAAAGCACCGTCATGATCTCCATCGTCACCGGGTTGACACCTTGATCTCCATCGTAGCGTCGTGACACCTTGATCTCCATCGTAGCGTCGTGGTCGTCTCGCCGACTATTGCTACTACTACTACTGCTAACTTATAGCGGTAAAGTAAACCAATTACATAGCGTTGGCATTGCATACAATAAAGAGACAACCATAAGGCTCCTGCCGGTTGCCTGATAACTTACAAAACATGATCATCTCATACAACAACTTATATCACATCATGTCTTGGCCATATCACATCACCAGCATACCCTGCAAAAACAAGTTAGACGTCCTCTACTTTGTTGTTGCAAGTTTTACGTGGCTGCTACGGGTTTGCAAGAACCGTTCTTACCTACGCAAAACCACAACGTGGTGTAGTGATTGCTTTTTGATCTTCTAAAAGAACCCTCTTCATTGAAACCGATTCAACTAAAGTGAGAGAGACAGACACCCGCCAGTCACCTTTATGCAACGAGTGCACGTAGCGGTGAAACCTGTCTCGCGTAAGCGTACGCGTAATGTCGGTCCGGGCCGCCTCATGTCACAATACCGCCGAATCAAGTAACAACTAGTAACGGCAAGCAATATGTATACACCCACGCCCACAACTCACTTGTGTTCTACTCGTGCAAATCACATCTACGCATAAACCTGGCTCTGATACCACTGTTGGGGAACGGAGCATGAATTTCAAAAAATTTCCTATGCTCACGCAAGATCTATCCATGGAGATGCATCGCTACGAGAGGGGAGAGTGTGTCTACGTACCCTCATAGACCGTTAGCGGAAGCGTCTCACAACGCGGTTGATGTAGTCGAACAATCCTTCGAGCTCCACCGATCGAGTACCGAACGTACGGCACCTCCGAGTTCTACACACGTGCAGCTCGGTGACGATCCTCGCCTTCTTGGTCCAGCAAGATGTCGAGGAAGTAGATGAGTTCCGTCAGCACGACGGCGTGGCGACGGTGACGGTGAAGTGATTTCGGTAGGGCTTCGCCTAAGCTCTCCGAAAATATGACCGAGGTGGAAAACGGATATCGGGGCACCGCACACGGCTATGGGACAATTGTGTGTCTCCAAGGGGTGCCCCTCCTTCGTATATAAAGGAGGGAGGGGGGAGGAGGCAGCCAAGGGGCTGCGCACCAAGGGGGGAAGAGTCCTACTAGGACTCCCCTTAGGAGGTGGCGCACCCCTTCCCCCAATCCTACTCCAAGAAGGATTCCTACTTGGTAGGAGGGGGAGAGGGAGAAGGAAGGGGGGGGGGCGGCCCCCAACCCCTGGCCCAATTCGGATTGGCCCTAGGGGGGGCGCACCAGCACCTTGTGGGCTGGTTCTCCTCCCCTACGTGGCCCATGAGGCCCATGTGGCCCCCCGGGGGGTTCCGGTAACCCCCCGGTAATCCAATAAATCCTCCGGAACCTTCCGGAACATTTCCGGAGTCCAAATACAACCTTCCAATATATAAATCTTTACCTCTCAGACATTCCGAGACTCCTCGTCATGTCCGTGATCTCATCCGGGACTCCGAACAACATTCGGTCACCAATCACATAACTCATATAATACTATATCGTCATCGAACCTTAAGTGTGCGGACCCTACGGGTTCGGGAATGATGTAGACATGACCGAGACGACTCTCCAGTCAATAACCAACAGCGGAACCTGGATGCTCATATTGGTTCCTACATATTCCACGAAGATCTTTATCGGTGAACCTCATATGTCAACATACGTTGTTCCCTTTGTCCGGCGGTATGTTACTTGCCCGAGATTCGATCGTCGGTATCCAATACCTAGTTCAATCTCGTTACCGGCAAGTCTCTTTACTCGTTCCGTAATACATCATCTTGCAACTAACTCTTTAGTCACGGTGCTTGCAAGGCTTCTGTGATGCTGTATTACCGAGAGGGCCCAGAGATACCTCTCCGATAGTCGGAGTGACAAATCCCAATCTCGATCCATGCCAACTCAACAAACACTTTCGGAGATACCTGTAGTGCACCTTTATAATCACCCAGTAACGTTGTGACGTTTGATACACCCAAAGTATTCCTACGGTATCCGGGAGTTGCATGATCTCATGGTCAGAGGAACGTGTAATTGACATAGTGAAAGCAATAGCAATAAACTGAACGATCATTTGCTATGCTAACGGTTGGGTCATGTCCATCACATCATTCTCCTAATGATGTGATCCCGTTATCAAATGACAACTCATGTCCATGGTCAGGAAATCTTGACCATCTTTTGATCAACGAGCTAGTCTAGTAGAGGCTTACTAGGGACACAGTATTTGTTTATCTATTCACACATGTATTTAGTTTCCGGTCAATACAATTCTAGCATGAATAATAAACTATTATCATGAACGGGAAAATATGATAATAACTAATTTATTATTGCCTCTAGGGCATATTTCCAACACATCTCTCCTTTTGTTTTCTGTATGTGAATCATCGGGTTCTCGGTTTGCGTCTGAAATGAATCTCCACATCAAAACAACCCCAACCATCTGTCTCAACCATAAAAGAACGAAAATAAGAAGAACCGCCTTAGTCTTGGCTCGGTGATCCCATGGGTTTTCTTACGCCGCCGTTGGTAAATGATGTGAGTGCGTTTGCTAGATAATAAAGTCCACTGGTGTTGTTCTATGCCCTGCTGGCGGCACACGCATGGCACGTTCAATTTGACATGGATTAAGATTGAATCGCGGGAATTTTATTTTTGTGGAACACAAACTACTTTATTCGGATAAGAACGATACAACTGCAGTTTTACACAACAAACTTTGCAAGGCTGAAAAATAACAACCCCTAACACCGACGAGCTGCCGTTGACGGAACCACCCATACCGAGAAAAGCATCGCTGCAGCAAGGAATCATCTGCACCGCCAAGTGGACTCCACCAAGCGAATCCTCCTTGGTTTTTAAGCCGCTTGAGCCACCCGGGCTGTCCGGAATCTTAAACCGATGATTCCTTGGTTTTTAAGCCGCTTGAACCCCTTGCCAAACCTCCTCCTCGAAGCTCAAAAAAAAAAAAAAAAAACACCTCCTCGAACCGAACTGGGCCGTGGCGAAAATGCGCGGGCGACGGCATCCACGGGCCATGGCATCTTTCGCCCACCGCGCGGAGAGAGAGATGCAGTACACGCCAAGGGCGCGGCGCGGGCTGCCCGGGCCGAACCGAAACGGCAAGGCGGGAGACGGGGCGAGGACCCGCGCGGACACGCACGAGCACATCGCGGCGCGGCGCGGCGCCGTGCCCGGGACGTGGCGTGCGGACCAGCGGCGGGCGCAGCCGGACACGACACACACGCGACGCGCCGCAGCAAAAGGCGCGGGGCCCTCCCCCTCCCTCCCCCGCAAAACCACCCAAAAAAACCAGCGGCCGGTTGCCCCTCCCCCTCCGCAGACACACAGGCGAGCAACGGACGGAAGCAAACGCAAAGGGGGAGGGAGGACGCGCCCCGCCGGTTCCGTTTCTCCGTCCATCCCACTCGCCGTGGTCGGGCGGCGGCACCACCATGGCCATGTCCAAGCAGCAGCAGGGGGACCCCGCGGGCTTCCTCGACCTGGTCGGCCCGGACCTCTCCGCCTGCGTCTTCGCCCGCCTCGCCGACCCCGCCGACCTCGCCCGCGCCGCCACCGTCTCCCGCCCCTGGCGCAGATTCGGTTCGTACCCCCCTCCCCGCACTCTCGCCCTACATACACAAACAATTCTCTTGCTAGAAATGGAAAGGAATGGATGGATGAAAACCTCGCCCTTTCTTCTTCTTCTTCCTGCGCGCAGTGGAGGGGAACGGCTTCCTCAAGAAGGTGTGCATCCGCAAGTTCCCGGAGCTGGCCGTCCTCACGGGCGCGGTGGAGGTGCGCAGATCGCCCGCCCCCTCCCCCGAGTCCAGCGGCGGCGCCGAGGCCCGCGAGCACAGGATCTACTCCCACCTCTACGGCGCGCTCGTCGCCGCCGGCCCCGACGCCAGGCCCCCCGTCGACTGCATCCTGCACTGCATCGGCGCCTCCAGCACCGACAACTTCCCCGACGAGACCATCGACAACACCCTCGAGCCGCAGGATCGCATCAACAACCGCTTCTCCTACTGGTCCAGCGCCGGCCAGGACGACCCCGACGTGCCCGAGACGCTCACCTACAGGCTCGGCTCCGACATCTGCGTCATCGATGAGATCAGGATACAGCCCTTCAAAGGTAGTCTCTTATATAAACAACTAAGGTGACTGACATCTGAAATTGGCCGTCAGGTTAATGTTGCACCGTCAGTCATTTCAGTTCTATGTGTGCTTATGCTGTCGGATGCTTTCCGACAGTGAATCGGACCGTTTCGTTGTGTCGGATTCTTTCGGACCGTGAATCCGATTCCGACCGTTTCGTTGTGCCGGGTTCTTTCCGACAGTGAATCGGACTGTTTCGTTGTGTCGGATCTTTCCGACCGTGAATCTGAAACGCTTCGTCGTTGGCAATAAATAACCCGTTGATGGTTGTTTGGTAAAGAACAAATCGGTCCAACGGGCCATCTAGGTCAACACTTGCCGACAAATGAGTCCGTAACGTCATCGCAGGCGCGAAATTTTAGGTTTGAAACTTTACATAACTCTACATCCAAAACGACACGTGTAAAGGGGATTTTAGAAAAGACTAGCAATCTTGTTCCGCAAGTTGTCGCAGCTGCAGGATCTGGTGAGGATAATTAAGCAATTGGCAGAATGATAAGGAATATAGGCATTGATGTCAATAGGATTCTGAAAGTCAACGGATCTAGTTTGATGGAAATTATGGGGTGGCCAAACCAAGGATATACAGTTTTCAGATCTGCCTATAAATGGAACAGTATATTAAGTGTAGAAAATTTCTTAGCTAGCCAGAACAATCTACCCAATGACGTTATGTGGATCGGTGACTAAGTGGTTTACCTATTATAGTCTTAGGTAGAGCTAAATTAGGTTAAAAGAATGAGGTCCATAACGCGACGTAAATTGATGGCTATATTTGGTTATTACTCCCAGGTGGTTGAGGAATGCAAAGTAATGTATTTTGTTAAACATATGATATTGTAAATTTTCTCCCTTGGTTATATTTATCTTGTCGGATGATTGATTACATTGCCTTTTGTTTCAAATTGCCAGCATTCTTTCAGATTGGACATCCTATATACTCTTCAAAGATGGTGCGGTTCCGGATGGGCCATTGCAAACTTCCTCGTCGATCAGAGTCATTTATCACAGATGATGATGATAACCAGGCAGTAATTGCTGATGAAAACTACATCTGGACTTACACCTCGCCTGAGTTCCTCATGTTCCAGGTGATTTCGTGCCTTCTTCCCTCTTGTTGACTTATCTAAAGATTAGCGAATTGCTGAATTCTATTATTAAATTATTTATAGCTATTCCGCCATGATCATTTTCTTTAAGTGGAAGATATCATTGACTTCATTTCATAAATACTGGACATATGTTACCAAAAAATAATAATCCTGAACTACTTTGCATGTTACGCATCCCAGTGCACCTTTCGCATTTTGCGCCTGCACACTTTCCCTCGATATTTCTGTAGCTTCACATCAACCCAATCACATTAACATTTTTTAAATTACACCAACCACACAATCATGAGGGGCATGAAGCTCTGAAAAAACGATTGCCTAAATGGCTGAATAGACACAGTTGTTAAAAATGCAAGCACTGTGAAACCGAGAAAGCTACAACCTGCATCCTGGTACACATAGAGAAATGGTATGGTCTCAGAGCCCAGCTTTGAAAATGGTTTTGTTTCACTTTTATTTCACTGCTATTTACTATTGCTTGAGAGATCATTCCCGTAACCGTCTTTGCAAGCTAGATGAAGTTGATTTGGGCGTATATTGGGGCAAGCATATTGAGGAAGAAGGCAAGGAGGAGAGATTACTGTACTAAAGCAAAGGATCTGCTGATTAGTTCAGTTCAGACATGTTAACTGCAGAGTGCAGCAGTTGCACCTGTCAGACCAGAATAGAAATGGGCAGAATTAGGAAGGGTCAATTATAATAGGCCAGATAGAATCCAAGCCAGGTTTGCTGCCAGAGCACGAGTTAGTTTAGAGTAATTTTAAGGCAATGCTATATAAGAACGACGTCTCTTGTAAGTTCTGGTCAAGCAATAACAATCCCAGCTTGTACCTGCCATTCCTGAACCATTCTAAGTATACTCTGTCTACCCTGTCATCCTTCTCAGTTGCCTGCAGGGTGCTTTAGTCGCAGAGCACGAATCTATCCTCCTGTGTCGCACCCCTACTATCTTAGGAGCTCTATTTGGCTATAAAACAGAAGTGCTGCTACAAGGTTTCCTTGCAATTCAGGACAAATTGAAAAAAAAAATCAATTTGGTCATATAATGATTGAATAATTTCATTTGGCTCCATAAAGGAGTATGTTCCTAGAATTTGACCGCTTCACACGAAAACCAGTAAAGGAACGGCCTGGTACCCAATATCAAGCATGCAAATTTTCGTTCCCAGCTGGATGCATTTTTTGCGTGATGCTATCAGTGATATTGTATTGATATAATAAATCAACATGCTGTACTGATGTTGCAATGACCTTACTGATGCCATCTAATTTGGTTTTACAGGAAAATAAACTGCAGACATTTAAACTCCCGCGCCCAGTCCTGTGCATTGGTGGTGTAGTAAAGATTGAGCTGCTGGGAAGAGTGCAGAAACAAGCAACAGATGATAGGTATTACATATGGTAAGTTGAAAATGATATTATGCAAAGAATATGGCATGATTATTCAAATTTGGAGATTAGATGTAATTCCACCATCAAGCTGGGTCTATCACGATATGCTTGTTTTGCCATGTCCAAAAGATTACCTTGCTAACCTCTCAAAAAACTGCCATTTTTTTTTTGTGTGTGTGGGGGGTGCAAGTTTTTGGCTTGTCCAAACATTGGCCAGCCAAATTTTGGCTGCAAACCAAGAATGTCAAACTTATTATTGTTCAGTGCCACCTTAAAGGCTTAAACAATGAAATTGTGCACCTCGCGGCCTTATTTTTTATGCGCGTAGTTCTTTTTGGCATATAAACTCTTTTGTGTAGCTTGCATGTGCAGCATTTAGAACTTAGAAGACATGTCAATTCCCAATGGTGTATATCTTATGACACATGGACCCGACACCCTGAAGTAGAGTTTGCTCTGTACATGTATATATGTAGCTGGAGCATTTTCTTCAGTAGTATGTACACCCACAAGTGCTTACTAACCTTTTTCCATTTTACCTGTTTACAGTGTCTGCCATGCTCAAGTGGTCGGGCGTTCGCTCTCACCAGTGTTCATGGTCGACATCAATGACTCGGCTGGCTACGCCATCCTCAAGTACCTGCCGGGGGCCGAGAACCTCACCGCGGAGGAAGTGATGCAAGACAGTGCTACGGACTCGCAGGAGTGGAAGGACGCTCTCGCCAGCTACAGGGAGATGAGGCATCTGGCCAGCCTCATGAACGTGCTTCACGAGGGGCCTGCGCACCCCCCGCAGGACCTGCAAGGAGATGCGCCGCCCCTCCTGCATGGAGATGCGCTTCTGCAAGAAATACAAGAAATGCAAGGAGATGCGAACCTCATGCAACAGCTGCAGGTAGATGCACAGCTCCTGTATTTACTGCAAGACGGTGTGCTGCAACTGCAAGACGATGTGCTGCAGGATGAAGATGGTCTACAGGCCATGGAGGAAGATGATGCGGACGGCGGCGACGTGTCGGACAACGACCCCTTCGCCTAGGCACCCCATTGCCGGCTGGGGTTGCCGCAGCTGATGCAGAGAGAGAGAGAGACCCCGTTCGTTTGTTGTTGTGAACTGGTGGACTTATGAACCCTTATGTGAACTAGCCCGGGGTGTATAGTTGAGAGTATACAAACAGCTGTTGTGAACTTGTTGTGGTTGTGGGTATAGACAGGGTTTAAAGAGTTTAAAGTCATGGTTTGCGACTTTGGTTAATCTTGGTGCTTCTGATAAGCTGTGGTCCGTTCTATGTTGGTTTGTCATTTCGTTGATGATGCTGCATCTGTGTGATGGATAACGCAAGAGCGATGGAACCTGTTACTCCTCCGGCGAACTAGCTGGGTGGTTGCCGGTGGCAGTCGTCGACCAAGTTAGCATGGTATAATTGCACGCTTATACCTGAATCCTCCTCGACCTACCTCTCATGAGGAAGGAAATATCTAGTGCTGCCACATTGTTATTTTTAACAGAGACAAAAGGCTTGCCTCGTTCATTAATTAAGGAGTTTAGAGTACAGATTACCGGCTACACAACATAGCCCGTCAAAAAAAGATTACATACTTATAGGGATTACTCTCGTGGGGTGATGGTACTGAACTATCTAGCCCCCATTGTGACCCAAAGCTTGACCTTATCTTGAACAAGCATGAGAATGTAGAAAGGTTGCGCTGCTTTCTTCCTGAAAACCCTAGCGTCTCTCTTGTTGCAAATGACTCAACAGACAATCATAGTGAGAGAAGCCATGGCCACCCGGTTTGCAGTATTGGGTCTCGACATGTTGGTCCACCAACTCTTGACAAGGCGCCCAGCCACCCATCGATTCATTTCTAGAGCCCCTAATCCGAGCCAATCCTTGACCATTTTCCAAACGCGAAAAGTGAACCGACATTTGTAGAGCAGGTGAGGGGTCGCCTCGCTGGCCCTCTTGTAAAGGGTGCAAAGACCACAATTTGTACATCCCCTCTTCTAATCTATATGTCGTCCAAATCCTATTTTGAAGCGCCAACCACGAGAAGAACTTGACCTTGGGAGGCCCCGGACCTTCCAAATGGTTTTGCTCATGGTGGTCGACGTGGAACCCAAGAATTGGATATTGTAAGCTGAAGCCGTTTTGTACTCTCTATTCGCCTCAAACTTCTAAGAGATGGCATCTTCTACGTATGTGTGGAGTTGAAGCTGCTCAAGGCAAACCCAAAGGTCCATGAACTCAACTATGTGGTCGACAGAGAGAGCGATGGAAGGATTGATTTTGTGCACCCAAGTGTTGTCATGCATGGCATCCCACACCATCCACCTCTTGCGCTCGGAGGCCGCGAAAATGAGGGGAGTGATATCCTTTGGCTCTTTTTGTCGCAACCATGGCGCTTCCCAAACTAGCTGAACTTGCGACAACTAAAAAGTAACACAAAATTATATTAAAAAATTGATAACATCGACAATGATTACATCATACCATAAAATTTCAAATATATGTTCAAGTTTCAAAGGAAGAAAAAAAAGACGAATTCTATTGTGACTAGTACCTAATGAAAAGATCCGCTGTTAATAGGGAACTCAGCTACTGTTCACAAGATGATTCATTTTTTTTCCTTACAATTGTAGATCGAGTTTTGATTTGATTTCTTGTGTTAAGATTTGTACACATTGTATCGCCGTTGTAACAGAACAAAAACGTGTTTTCACTTTTTGTTAATCCGATGGTGTGATTGTGTCACATGTAAAGGAGTGGCATCACTAGACACTCTTACCTTGTAAGTGCTAAATCCACATCGTCAATTCTTTTATGGGTGTGGCCAGCTCTCATCTAGAAGAGAATTAACTAAGTCTCATCTAGCTCGTGCACTACTTGATCACGCTCGTGTGCATTTTTTCTTTTCTTTTTTATTTGATTAATAAATGGTATATGAGACATTGCTAATTCTCTTTTATAATGAATTTAAAAATATTCTTTATAGAACTTCCCAACACTTTCGTATAGAAAAAATTAAATAAAGATGACCCGAATTTCTCTTCACGCCTACATACACAGAATGTTTCTTTTTTTTCTTTTTTTGAGGGAGTTTGGTTTAATTTAAGAACTTTGCTTCAATCCAGATTAAATATAAAGATTAGAAGTTACCCCTTCAATCAAAATTCAAAAAGGGTCAATATATTCAATATGTTTGATCTGCAGGCTGATATGGCGATTCATGTAAATTTGTAGAGGATTCGTATTCAAAATCCATCTATACAAAGTTCAAAAAAATAAAATCCATCTATACAGAACGTCCTCTCCGACGCCGCCGAACTTCTTTCTCTTCTTCCTCTCCCGACCTTTCCCGACTCCTTCGGTTCCTCACCGGCCACGTCCACCCCTCAGGTCTGAAACCCGCCGCTTCACGCCCGCGCCTCCGCCGTCGCCGTCCACGTTCTCTTTCGCGTCGCGCCTCCGCCGGCCTTCCAGGTACGAGCCCCCTGCCATCAACCGATTAGCTAAGCCCCGCTGGCTCCTCCCCGATTTTCGGATGCGCGCGGCCATTAGATCCGCCGCTGGGGCGGTACCGACGGCAACTGGATCTGCCGACGTTGTTGCTCCGCGAAAACCCGCTGCTGGATCGACCTAGCGTGTTCTGGAAGTCTGTCGAGTTTGTTAGCGTAGAGAGAAACTGGATCTTGCTGAGGGCAGCAGGTTCCCCCCATGCCCTTCTGGCAGCTTATCCCGGGGCTAGGGTTCTGGTCATGGCAATTAGGCTTCAGGAGCTCTTGTTGCGGCCTAGCTTGGCGAAGGGCAGTTGCCGATTGTACTACCGATTTGTTAGAGATGCTGCAATGCTGGTGTAGCACAGCGTTTCACCGAATTAGTTCATGCTCCGCCAAACGTCTAGCTGAATTTGATTTATGCCAACTTAGCACCCCAGATGATTCCTTGTACAGTATGATGCTGGGACGCTGTTGAGAGGCGCGCTCTAGGTGTTGTCCTGTAAATCTATCTGAATACAGTGCTTATATCATCAACGATGACTCCGAACACTAGTAGCCACTTCGTACTGAAGATTTTTTTATGGCGTGTGTGTTTCCTGACATGTCATGGTATATGTGGGTTCATTTGCCATGATCAGCTACTCCAGATAGTGTTAGAACTTAGAACTAACTTGGTTAATGTAGCTAAAGTAAACGCCATATGTAGTGGTCGGGGTTTCATGCATACCCATGCGTTTTTCATCTGTTAATTGGAGGCACCGTGAAGAAAATTCATGAGTTCCCTTAGCATCATGTGTTGGCGTGTGTTATTTTGATATACTGTAACACTTTGTAACTTGGCGTTTATTTTTTGTTGTCAGTTTAGGGTACGATCATGTCTTCTCCAATGGAGTCATCCTACCTTCCTGCTACTACTGAGTCAATTGTAAAAGCTCAGGAGGCCAAGGATGCTTCAGAGTCAATTTCGATCCTTTACCGTGTGATCCAAGACCCGTCTTCATCTGCAGATGCACTGAGAACAAAAGAGCTTGCGATTACCAACCTTACAAACTACCTCACTCAAGAGAACCGTGCTGAGGATCTGCGAAATCTCTTGACCCAGCTGAGGCCGTTTTTCTCACTGATTCCCAAGGCCAAGACTGCAAAAATTGTCCGTGGAATCATTGATGCTGTCTCCAAGATTCCTGGAACATCTGATCTTCAGATCTCACTCTGCAAGGAGATGGTGGAATGGACCCGTGCAGAGAAACGTACCTTTCTCAGGCAGCGTGTGGAGGCAAGGTTAGCAGCCCTTCTTTTGGAGAATCAGGAGTACACTGAAGCCCTGACCCTCCTTACTGGACTTATCAAGGAAGTCAGGAGACTTGATGACAAGTTGCTTCTTGTGGACATTGACCTTTTGGAAAGCAAACTCCACTTCTCTCTGAGAAACCTGCCTAAGGCCAAGGCTTCATTGACCGCTGCACGAACAGCGGCTAATGCCATTTATGTTCCCCCGGCTCAACAGGGCACTATTGATCTGCAGAGTGGAATCCTTCATGCAGAAGAAAAGGACTACAAAACTGCTTACAGCTACTTCTTTGAAGCATTTGAGGCTTTCAATGCACTGGATGATGCAAAAGCTATCTTCAGCTTGAAGTACATGCTCTTGTGCAAGATAATGGTTAACCAGGCTGATGATGTTGCTGGAATAATCTCATCTAAGGCTAGCCTGAAGTATGTGGGTCCTGATGTTGATGCTATGAAAGCCGTAGCTGATGCCTACTCTAAAAGATCTCTCAAGTACTTTGAAACCGCCCTTCGTGATTTCAAAGCCCAGCTGGAGGAGGACCCTATTGTCCACAGGCATCTTTCATCTCTGTATGATACCCTTCTGGAGCAGAACCTCTGCAGGTTGATTGAGCCCTACTCGAGGGTGGAGATTGAGCATGTCGCGCAGATGATTGAATTGCCAATTGACCATGTCGAGAAGAAGCTGTCACAGATGATCCTTGACAAGAAATTTGCTGGTACTCTGGATCAAGGTGCTGGTTGCCTCATTATCTTTGAGGAGCTGAAAACCGAGGCTATCTTCCCTGCCACACTCGAGACCATTTCAAACGTTGGGAAGGTTGTGGACAGTCTTTACATGAGGTCTGCGAAGATCATGGCTTGAATGCTAGTACTCACCGTCACATGATAGTTTATCTGTTGGCTATGGTTTCATCTTGTTACAGTTCTATTAGTGTCTTTCAAGACATTTAATCCTGCCAATTTGACACTTTATTCTGCATGTTGGGTTTTTTAGTTAAAAATATATACCTTGCTCACAAACAGGATAGTTGGTATTCTACATGATTGGCGTGTACCACGAAAATTAGGTGGTTCAAGTATGAGCCATGTTATGGTGCTGCGACATTCTTTTGTGATAATTTCCCATTAGTTTTTTTTTTCTGCGTATGGGATAGATATGCTGCATATACAATGCTGAGAGGTTGTATGGCTTTTCTCTGGCATCGGCGGTCAATATGTCGAATCTGTGCATGGATTGTCCTGGGTTTTTTTTATCTGTGTTGAGGATGGCTCTTGTGTGATTTCTTCATGTCAGTTGCTGCCCTGTCGGCAGCGATTTCTGTGTAGCAATCCTAGAGTGCTTTCAGATTTGTAGGCATATACCAGTATAAAGGGTACACTATAGAGTTAAAAAAAAGTTGGTACACTAGAAAGGACCTGCGCCATAGCGTGACCTGTATAAATTTTCTCCAAGAGTATGGTTCTTAAAAACCTCTAAAAGTATAGCAAGCCATCAGGTACAACCCCTGAGACCATGTCACCAGCTTGCTTATTGTCTGGAGCAGTATCATGAGTGTCATCTTATGCATGGAGCCATTCTTTTCAAAACTGTGCGCCGTTTTTATAGGGTTCTCGAATCCACCTTGCCAGTGGCAGTATTTCTGATTATGAGCCAAGGAATTGATTTAATCCCATTGATCGCATATATCGTGAACAGCCGGAAGGTCAAAAGCTGTAGTTCTCTAACTCGGAAAAAAGAACTCTATTTCTCATGATATGTGACCTGATCATTTCCTACAAGAACTTCTCCAGGCCATAAATCAAGTTCTGCAAAAGATGTGTTGATGTTTTCAGTGAATAAGACATTATCTCATGTACACTAGAGAAAAATGCAGTGGCAGTTACCTTCAGGCGTATCACCTTCCGTATTGCTAGAATTAGTCCTGGCATTAGGCTCTGGACGTCTGTAACATCATGCTTCAAGGTGTAAACCTGAAAATAATGGTGTTGTGTTCAGTTCATCCAAAGTTCAATCAAGCGTATTATTACAGCTTAAGTACCTCGCCGGGGCCCGACAAAACGACCGACGTGCTTGAAGCAAGCCCTGGAAGAACCATGCTGTGCACACGCACTCCATCTTCTCCAAGTACCTGACCTCTTGCCTTTTCAACACTAGCCAGTCAGTTTGCGAAACATATCGTTTACATATGCAGTTTAGAAGATTGCATATGGGTGTTCCTGGTAATGTTACTTCAAAAAATCACGCCGAAAGGAAAATTTCCGAATATTTGCTCCACACTTACTGGATTATCGGAATCCATATCTTGTCGGTTGTATATCTGACCAAGATCAGATATGTTATTCGCAATCTGTATTGCATCCGGCGATGGCAAGTCCTGTCAATGCCAAACATCAGTCTAGCAATCTGCACATTGCTAATAGCACATCTACACAAAAGTATTTATCTTCTTGATGAGTACTGTAAACGTTTTCCCTTGTTTGTGATTGCAAGGCGGTAAAATATTAGCTGCACCTAATGTTCTCTGATGCAAGTGATTGGAAGGCATGCATATGATATCATGGTGAACGCAGAGGGTTAACTTGTCAGGAATGCCTCGTACCGACGGGTTAGGTCTTGATTCCACTATCTCGACATTGTTGTAGTGGAATGAGGCCTGAATTGCAGCTTGTTGAAGGAGAACAGAACCAATCGACAGTGTTGGCGCAACCAAGCAACCCTGATCATGGACTCAGGGTAAGCTTGCATGTTTAAATAATCTGATCATGGTAAATTTTAGAAACAATCTAACGGTGGTGGTCTTACCATGCTTGCCTTGTCGCAGAATGCCGACAGCTCAGTTACTGTATCCATCTCGATTTTCGGAACGTATACAACACTGCTTAAGCCAAATGCTGCTGCCTGCGTGTGAACCATTTTTGGGTGGTCAGATAGTGTACTTAGATTTCATCCCCAAGTGTTAATGGAAGGATTACAGAGTCTGAGGCGTCTATCTTAGAATCGTTAACCTGAAAACCAGCTAATTATAGGATTTAGTTTAGATTCTATGTAAGATCGTACTATCGTGCATCTTCCTGGGAGTAGTAAGTAATTGAACAGCGTATGAATTTAGTTCTGAATGGCATTATAGTACTATCATTGTTGTGGTTTCTGAAATGCTTTCTTGAGGTACTAGCCTTCGTTTGCTACTAACTACTTGAATCTGCATTTGCCATTCTGGAAGCATGCCCATGGAGCTGGTGCATTCGTTGGATATTGTACCTGCTTGACATTGTCATAGACGGATGAAGGTTCACTGAAATCAACAACCACACCAGTTGCTCTTGTCTGAAAAGAGCAGGATCTGCAGTCAGCGAAATACCCGACAAGAAACACGTGATAGATAAATCATCATTCCACGGATGAAGATGCCGGCAATTGATACCTGCGCTATGGAGCCCAGGACCATGGTGAGGTCATTGAGCACCGGGATCTCCAGGGCTTCTTCCATGCCACTTATCTGAAGAAACAACACGCAGCACTTCACAAACCGCAACAGAGCAAAAAGGGAAACAGAGGCAGAGCACGCACGCACGCACGCACCTCTCCTGCATCCATCCCAATGCACTGGGTGTCAATGGCTCCTGCGAGCTCCATCCCCCTCGCCCTGCTCACCGCCACGATCGCTGCCCTCCCCGTCTCCTTTGTGGCGCCGACGATGACCACCTGAATCAATTCCCAACGTACGTCGCCAGGGGAACAGCAGAGCAGGGTGTCAGAGATGACAGTCCAAGCAGAACGCAAGCAGCTAATGACCCCCTTAATCAATTCCATGCCATGTACCTTGATTGTGCTCTGCGACGACGGCGCCTGCGCGGATGCGGCGGAGCAGGAGACACTCGCCGCCGCGCTTCTCCTCCCGGCGACGACCTTACTGGTGCGGCGGCAGTGCACGGAGTAGCGGCATGGCAACGAACCGACCGTGCCGATGTCGATGCCGCCTGTGCAGGGTCTGGTCGTGGAGCAAGGGAGGAGGTTCAGGTAGCCGTGCCCTCCCATTGCCCAACGGTTTTCGAACCTCTGGCCAGCCGACGGAGCTAGCTACCTTATCTTCTTGTGAAATGAAAACGCCTTCTGTTTGGGCTTTGAGCCACGGTTCGAGTCCATGGACCGCTTCGTTTCACAGTGTAATGCAAATACAGCAGATTTGCCTGAAGGCGAAACTTAGTGAAGCTTTGAGCATTCATGGACCGTTTTGTTTCACAACGTAATGCATATAGATTTTTCTGAAGGTGAAACTTAGTGAAGCTTTAAGCATACATGGACCGTTTAGTTTGCATATAGATTTTTTTCTAAAGGATCGAACTCATGGACCGGTTGACCTCAAAAGAACAATATAAAGTTTCTCGAGAGGCATGTAAAAGACGTGAGACAAACCCCATCAGACGGATGCTCCGTTCATTAGGATGCTCCGTTCATTAGGATGATGACCACTTGGCATCAAAAGCGGCAAAGAACCATGGATCAATGTTAGAGGGTAGTCTAAGGTTCTTTTTCAGTGTTAGTCCCATGTGTTCATGGTATCGATGTCTTGACAATGAAGGTGACCTTGTATGAATGAAAATCTCACGGGTTTATCCCTGTCCACGGTGTGGTCATCGTGACTGCACTACACATGGGAGCGCATGTGGTCCATTTGTCCCTCGAATCGTGCGATCTATCCAATCGGTTATCATTCGGCACTTTGGCCTTCCAAGCGGTGGTGGCGTGACAAGCATGAGGTCAAGTTTAGTTCGGTCGGTGGTTCTCCTATTTTCTTTTGGCATTCCTCATCTTATTCCCACATTGAAGCAGTGATTTGGTAGTATGCCTTGCCGAAGTTGTATTCTGGTCACAACACTTCAACGATCTAGGTTCTCATCTATTTGGATGGGCAGCTCATGCGGCTTTTCAAAATTTATGAGAAGAAGCCAGTTGGGGATAAACTGAAAATTAACTGTGATGGGGCCTTTAACGCTGCTGATGGTACTGGCGGATGGGGTTTTGTGATCCGGGACAGTGAGGGGGACGTCCGAGGTTCAGGCGCCGGCTGGATACGGAATGCAGCGACAGCAATTCGAGCTGAAGCTGAAGCTTGCGCTGCTGCACTGCAAGCGGCATCGGAATGGCGCATGGTGAACGTCGAGGTTGAATCTGACTGCCAGGTTCTGGTCAAAGCTGTCAAAAGCAAAGATTATGACCTTGCACCGGAAGGAATGGTCTTCAGAGAGATTCCGGACTTTGTCCGTTTAATTTTTTTTAGTGTTTCCTTTGTGTTTGCCCCACGGGCCTGTAATAAGTTAGGACATGCATTGCCTTGCGGCGTATGGCGCACAGTCCCTGGTAGACCGCCAAGTCTGGGTAGAAAGCCAGCATGAAGATGTAAACGGTTAGATGGCCAGCACTGTTGTTGAGCCGGTGTGATTTATGGAATCGGGGTGTTCCATCTAAAAAAAAAATTATGAGGTCGGTCCATCTTGCGCAAGCTTGACCTTCTGAAGTTTTTTCATTGGAACCTTGAGGAAAAAATAAATATGCAAAACCTGTAGCTAGAGGCAACGACTTCCAAAAAACACTAAATGTAGCTTTTGGTTGTATTATTGAAGATCTTTCTTATCCGTGTGTGGTGTAGCTTTGTCGATCTGATACAATTTTGTTTATTTAATGAATAAAATCTTGTCATTTATAGAAAATAAACAAATTCTAAAGCCATTCTCGATTAGTTTCCCCGAGTTTCTTAGGGAGACGGAGATGGAAGTACCCTGTAACTTGCTGTTGTTATTATAGAGAAGTCCACCGTGACATCATCATCTCGCAAAAGGCTCAGATGCGCTAATTGCTCCCTCTCTGGTCGGTCACACACTCACACCCGCTCTTTCCCATTCCTCTCCTGACCCATGGGGTTTTCGTCGCTGACGAGGACATGTACTAGGGATAGGGTAACAGGCCTGACCTACAGACCCTACCCTAGGATACCATATGCCTTATACTGGGCCCCAGGGCCAGATCAGCAGTCAGATGATCTACAACCTGACATTCACTCGGAGTTCAATGAACCACTCAGGAGGAAGCAGTTCACTCGACCGGCTTATTTCACTCGGAGTACCTTGCAGTCACTCGACCAGAGAAGACCAGGAGACTCCAGGAGCGCAACGGTCAGGACGTGCGTTCACCCTCGTTAATTGTAATCAATGCGCCCGTTACCAATGGTTGGCACACTTAAACCTCATCTTTAACCTGCGGTTATGGCAGCATTCATGAGGGCTTGCCGGACTCTATATAAGCCACCCCCTAGCTCCATTCTAGGGGTTCGCATCTTCTGTAAACATACACTCAATCATACAGCTCCAGAGCACCGAGACGTAGGGTCGTTACCTCCACCGCGAGGGGCCTGAACTCGTAAATCCGAGTGTAACAACTGCGCCGTAGCTAGGCTCTGCCCTCTAATTCGTACCCCCATACACTACTGTCAGACTTATACCCACGACAGTTGGCGCCCACCGTGGGGCCGGCGTCTAGCGACTTCCGGCGTAGTTGCGTTTTTCCCGTCATCACCACGGTTTCCGGCGGTGGACTGACTCTGGGTGGCGAGATCCATTTCGGCGTCCTCAGTTTCATCGCCGACGATTCGGCGTGGCTTCAGGAAGCCCCGCTGGATGTCGAGGCGTTGCCCGTCCGCGGCGCAGCGCACTTCCGCGCGAGTGCCTTCGGCGTCCTTCTTCGACAACCGTCGACTCCGTACCAGTCGGCACCTTCGCACTTCACCGGCTGCCGTCGCAAGCGTTCCGGACGCTCACGGCTCCAACGGTGGATCAAGCATGCGGTGGCCCTTCAGGCTGCGGCCCCGCAAGTCGCGGCAATCGAGCCCGATGAGCCCGTCTTCGATTCGTTCGCCTCCTTGCATGAGCACTCGGAAAGCTTATCCGAGTGCGAGAGCAGCGACCCCACTGCAGAGGTGCTGATGGCCGATTCTCCGCCCAGCCCGCCTGGGTACGGCCGCGGCGGCGCAGAGACCGGCGACCCGTCACGCACCGATCTTGGCGGTGGCGGAGACCGTCACGACGACGAGTACTACCCCCGGCCTCTCACTCGGCAGCAGAGGAAGGAGCTGCAGCGCAGAAACGAGCAGACCCTCCAGACGCCCATCGTTGGGACGACTCCCGAGGCTCAGGCTTTGGAGGCCGCGCGCCAGGCTAGTTTGGCTGAGCGCAATCGTCTGGAGGCGCTCCAGAAGTCACTCGACGATCGTGCCCGCAGACAACATCAGCCCAGTTCCAGTAGGCGGCAGCGGCAGCTGTTCTCGAATGACCACCAGCAGAATTTCCAGGTGTTCCGCACTCCCGTTCAGAATTTGGCGGCGGCCACTCGGATAGCAGATTCCATTGAGCCGTCCCGATACGAGACGGGAGAGGGTCTACGGCAGATCCGGGCCCTGCTCAAGGCAGCTGAAGAGCAAAATTCAGCGGTGTCCCAGTCGCGCAACAGGATTCATAGCAGATCCATCAGGGCTGACACCGTCCAGTCGGCCCACAGCCCGGTGTCCCCAAGAAGAAACAGACACTCGCCTCCGCGGCGAAACGACCGAAACGACCGAGACCAGTACTCGGGGCAGGGTCGCAGTCGGAATACGCCTCCGCGGCATCAAGATGATCGTCGTCGTATGCAGTCACCCCCTCCGCGGGATGGCTCATACGCGCCCCGGCCGTACGATGCCAGGCGTCCTTTCGGCAATGATCGGAGGGCCAGCCCTCCCCGCCATGGTAACGGTTATCGCCAGAGAGAACCAGTCGACCTCCGCGATCCACAGTTCAACGCGAGATCCTTACTCGCTCAGAACCTGGTCGACAGAGGCAGAGCTCTGAGAGAGAACTTCGACAGAGATCGTCCGAGTGGAAGTGGAGCATTCGTCTCCGGGCCCGAGTGTTTCAGCAGAGCAATCAGGGCCGCCGAGATTCCGCCTAACTTCAGATTGGCGGCTGGAGTAAGTAGGTTCACCGGTGAGTCCAAGCCAGAAACTTGGTTAGAGGATTACCGAGTGGCTGTGAGGATTGGAGGTGGTAATGACTATGTGGCTATGAAGCATTTACCCTTGATGCTGGAAGGGTCCGCTCGGGCCGGACTCAACCAATTCACTCCGGCTAGTATATACTGCTGGGAAGATTTGGCCCGAGTGTTCATCAAAACATTCGAGGGCACGTGCAAACGCCCGGCCGGGTTGACTGAATTGCAGCATTGTGTGCAGAAGCTGAATGAAACCTTGAGGGAGTACATTCAGTGGTGGACAACCTTGCATCATGTGGTTGAGAACGTCACGGAGCATCAAGCCGTTTGTGCCTTCAAGGCAGGAGTCGGATATAGGGAGCTCATCCTGAAATTTGGTCGGTTGGGATCTTTGACCATGAGCCGAATGATGGAGATCGCCACTCGGTATGCGAACGGAGAAGAGGAAGACCGTCTTCGTAACGGCAAGGGGAAAACCAGTGAGCCCAACCCCGGAAACAATAATCCCAGTCGGAAGCCGGAGCGCAAGGCTGACGATTCGGCTCAGGCCGAGGCTGCCGCACTGGCGGGCCAAGCCAAGAACAAAGGGAAAGCTAAGGAAAAGTGGGTCCCGAGGAAAAAGAAATATCAGTCGGGCCAGGATGTCCTTGATTTGCCGTGTCACATTCACACCAGGAAAGATGAGGAGGGCAATCTGATATTGCCCAAACATACCACTCGACAGTGCAGATTGCTGATACAGCAGTTTCGAGAGGGTCAGTCGAGTGAGAAAAGCCCGGATGATGCTGATGACAAAGACAAAGATGAAGCTTATCCTACTGTCAATGCAACTATGATGATCTTTGCGGATGTTGAGAGAAGGAGCCGGTTGAAGGTTATCAACCGAGAAGTGAACATGGCTATGCCGGCGATGACCAAGTTTCTGAATTGGTCGAAGACCCCGATCACCTTTGATCAGTCGGACCACCCGGCCTACATTGCCACCCCTGGGCGGCAGGCGCTAGTGGTCGATCCGGTCGTGGGGGGCGTCCGGTTGCGAAAGGTCCTCATGGACGGTGGAAGCGAACTGAACATACTCTACGCTGACACCCTGAAGGGGATGGGCATCCCGATGTCCCGTCTCAGCGAAAGCAGTATGCAGTTCCATGGAGTGATCCCCGGCAAGAAAGCAAAGTCACTCGGGCAGATTGCCCTGGATGTAGTCTTTGGAGACGACAAGAACTTCAGAAAGGAAAGGCTGACCTTCGAAGTGGTCGACTTCCGCAGCGCCTACCATGCCATCCTTGGTCGGCCAGCCTACGCACGTTTCATGGCCCGCCCATGTTATGCGTACCTTAAGCTGAAGATGCCCGGCCCCAAAGGCGTGATCACAGTCACTGGCAGTCGGCAGCGCGCGGAAGAATGTTTGCAGCAGGGGTCCAAGATTGCTGATGAGCAGATGGCTATGGTGGAGTTGGAAGAATACAAGAAAAATGCTGATCCGAGTGATCTGCTACGCTCCAAGAAACCAGCTGCAGAGTCTGCGTTCCAGTCGGCCGGCGAGACGAAGCCTGTGCACATTCATGCAGAAGATCCCAATGCAGCGCCCACCAACATCTCAACGACACTCGACAGCAAATAGGAAGAAGCGCTCATCCAGTTCCTCCGTGAGAACTGGGACATCTTCGCATGGAAGCCATCCGACATGCCGGGTATACCCAGGGAACTGGCTGAGCACCGTTTGCGAGTCGACCCGAAAGCAAAACCGGTGAAGGAGCATCTTCGTCGCCCCGCCACACAGAAGAGGAAGGCCATTGGTGAAGAAGTTGCTCGGCTCCTTGCAGCCGAGTTCATCCGTGAGGTGTACCACTCCGAGTGGCTCGCCAACGTCGTCATGGTCCCTAAGAAGGATAAGTCTCTCCGAATGTGCATCGATTTCAAGCACATCAATCGGGTCTGCCCCAAGGACCATTTCCCGCTCCCCCGCATAGATCAAATCGTAGATTCCACCGCGGGTTGTGAGCGATTGTCTTTTCTGGATGCGTACTCCGGGTACCACCAGATTCGACTGTATGGGCCAGATGAAATAAAAACAGCCTTCATCACCCCATTTGGGTGTTTCTGCTATATCACCATGCCATTCAGTCTTAAAAATGCTGGTGCCACCTTCATGTGCATGGTTCAAAAGTGTTTGCACACGCAGATCAGTCGGAACATCGAGGCGTACATGGATGATATCGTGGTCAGGTCCAGAAAAGGTTCCGACCTGCTGGCTGACCTAGCAGAAACTTTCGCAAATTTGCGGAAGTATGATATTAAGCTGAATCCAGCAAAGTGCACTTTCGGGGTGCCCGGGGGCAAGTTACTCGGATTCCTCGTTTCCGAATGAGGGATAGATGCCAACCCCGAGAAGATCAGTGCAGTTGTACGAATGAAACGTCCAGAACGACTTCATGATGTACAAAAGCTCACGGGTTGTCTTGCGGCTCTGAGCCGATTCATCTCCCGCCTCGGTGAGAAGGCACTGCCCCTTTACCGATTGATGAAGAAGTCCGAGTCGTTTGAGTGGACTGCGGAAGCACAAGCAGCGTTTGTTGAGCTCAAAGCCCTGCTTTCCACCCAGCCGGTGCTCGCCGCTCCGAACAGCAACGAGCCGTTGCTCTTGTACATTGCGGCCACTGGTCAAGTAGTCAGTACCGTCCTCACAGTCGAGCGAGAAGAAGTGGGCAAAGCTTACAAAGTTCAGCGCCCAGTCTATTACGTTTCTGAAGTCCTGACTCCATCCAAGCAGAGGTATCCTCATTATCAGAAGCTCGTCTATGGCATCTACCTGACTGCGAAGAAAGTAGCCCATTACTTCCAAGAGCACATCGTGTCAGTCATCAGCGACGCCCCGCTGTCTGAGATCATGAACAATCGGGATGCGACTGGTCGAGTGGCGAAGTGGGCTATCGAGCTCCTGCCCCTGGACATCAAGTTCGAGGCGAAAAAGGCGATCAAGTCCCAAGCATTAGCTAATTTCATAGCCGAATGGACTGAACAACAGCAGCCGACTCAGAGTCACCCGGAGCACTAGACCATATTCTTTGATGGCTCCAAGATGCTGAATGGTTCAGGAGCCGGAGTTGTGTTGGTGTCTCCAAAGGGCGATCGACTCAGTTATGTTCTGAAGATCCACTTCGATTCCTCCAACAATGAGGCCGAGTATGAAGCGCTCCTTTATGGTCTGCGTATGGACATCTCACTCGGCGTCCGACGCCTGATGGTCTATGGAGACTCGGATCTAGTGGTGAATCAAGTGATGAAGGAGTGGGACATCAGGAGCCCTGCTATGACAGGATATGGCAACGCAGTGAGAAAGCTCGAGAAGAAATTCGAGGGACTGGAGCTTCACCACATTCCCCGAGCCAAGAATCAAGCGGCAGGCGATCTGGCAAAGATCGGGTCCACTCGGAGACCTATTCCAAGCAATGTGTTCCTTGAGCATCTGCATTCCCCAACGGTGAAAGAAGATCCCTTCACTGAAGAGCCCCCGCAAGTGGTCAGTCCCTCCGATTCGACTGAAGTTGAGGTCCCAGCGGTCATTGACTTGGTCATGGAGGTTCTAGCGATCACGCCCGATTGGATGGTACCATACATTGCGTACCTACTCAGACATGAGCTTCCAGAGGATGAAGTCGAGGCCCGCCAGATTGTTCGCAGGTCCAAGGCCTTTACAGTGATGGGTGATCAGTTATACAGAAAGAGCGTCACCGGCGTGACTCAGCGCTGCATCTCTCCGGAGGAAGGACGACTGATCCTGGAGGAAATTCACTCGGGGACTTGTGGACACTATGCGTCCTCTCGGATAATCGTGGCTAAAGCTTACCGAGCCGGCTTCTTCTGGCCACGTGCTAATGAAGCTGCGTAGGAGATAGTCCAACACTGCGCCGGGTGTCAGTTCTATGCAAACTTATCACACAAACCCGCGTCTGCCCTGAAGACGATCCCACTCGTCTGGCCGTTCGCAGTTTGGGGACTTGACATGGTGGGGCCTCTTCGGACAGGGGCGAGTGTATTCACCCACTTGCTGGTCGCAGTTGACAAGTTCACTAAGTGGATTGAAGCCAAACCTATCAAGAAACTAGATTCTCATGCAGCGATCAAGTTCATGAAAGAGATAATCTTCAGATACAGCGTGCCTCACAGCATCATCACTGACAACAGCTCGAACTTCGACTCCGAAGAGTTCAGAGCGTTCTGTGCCGTCCAAGGCACTCGGGTCGACTATGCAGCCGTGGCTCACCCACAGTCGAATGGACAAGCCGAGAGAGCGAATGGACTGATCCTTCAAGGGCTAAAGCCGCGACTTATGCGTGATCTGGAGCATGCAGCCGGAGCCTGGGTTACTGAATTTCCGTCAGTTCTGTGGGGCCGGAGGACGACCCCCAATCGGTCTACCAATCGCACTCCCTTCTTCATGGTGTACGGAGTTGAAGCCGTCCTGCCGAGTGACCTGCTCCACAATTCACCCCGAGTGGAACTATACTCCGAAGCTGGAGCAGAGCAGGCGCGGCAAGACGCCATGGATCTCTTGGAGGAGGAGAGGGAGATGGCTCTGATCCGTTCAGCCACCTATCAGCAGGACCAACGGTGTTTTCACGACAGGCACATCAGGGGTCGGGCCTTCCAGGAAGGTGATCTTGTGCTCCGAGTGGATCAGCAGCGACCTCACAAGCTTGCTCTTGCGTGGGAAGCTCCTTTTGTCATTTCAAAAGTTCTCCATAATGGGGCATACCACCTGTACAACCTTCTGAAGCAAGCAGACGAGCCCCGCGCTTGGAATGCAGACTTGCTTTGACGTTTTTACACTTGATGTTGAGATGTAATAAAAGCACTCGAGTGATGTTTGATGAATAAAAGCATGACTTTTCCAGCTCTACATTGAGTTCACTCGTACGCATTCTCTGGGCGTGGTTGCGGTGCAACAAGACCGCCGCCGCGGCTTACGACACCCACTGGGTGTACGCCCTTCAACTTAGCTGCGAACCAGTTTTTGCCTAAGTTCAAAACACTACTCCGAGTGAAGAGCATCCCTCTCACTCAGAGGCTTGGCTGCGAACCAGCTTTCGCCCAAGTTAAAAACACTACTCCGAGTGAAGAGCATCCCTCTCACTCGGGGGCTTGGCTGCGAACCAGCTTTCGCCCAAGTTAAAAACACTACTCCGAGTGAAGAGCATCCCTCTCACTCGGGGGCTTGGCTGCGAACCAGCTTTCGCCCAAGTTAAAAACACTACTCTGAGTGAAGAGCGTCCCTCTCACTCAGGGGGCTTGGCTGCGAACCAGTTTTCGCCCAAGTTAAAAACCTACTCCGAGTGAAGAGCCTCCCTCTCACTCGGGGGCTTGGCTGCGAACCAGTTTTCGCCCAAGTTAAAAACCTACTCCGAGTGAAGAGCATCCCTCTCACTCGGGGGCTTGGTTGCGAACCAGTTTTCGCCCAAGTTAAAAATACTCCGAGTGAAGAGCATCCCTCTCTCTCGGGGGCTTGGCTGTGAACCAGTTTTCACCCAAGTTAAAAACCTACTCTGAGTGAAGAGCATCCCTCTCACTCAGGGGCTTGGCTGCGAACCAGTTTTCGCCCAAGTTAAAAAACCTACTCCGAGTGAAGGGTGTCCCTCTCACTCGGGGACTTGGCTGCGAACCAGTTTTCGCCCAAGTTAGAAACACTACTCCGAGTGAAGAGTGTCCCTCTCACTCGGGGGCTTGGCTGCGAACCAGCTTTCGCCCAAGTTAAAAACACTACTCCGAGTGAAGAGCGTCCCTCTCACTCGGGGGCTTGGCTGCGAACCAGTTTTCGCCCAAGTTAAAAACCTACTCCGAGTGAAGAGCATCCCTCTCACTCGGGGGCTTGGCTGCGAACCAGTTTTCGCCCAAGTTAAAAACCTACTCCGAGTGAAGGGCGTCCCTCTCACTCGGGGGCTTGGCTGCGAACCAGTTTTCGCCCAAGTTAAAAACCTACTCCTAGGGAAGAACATCCCTCTCACTCGGGGACTTGGCTGCGAACCAGCTTTCGCCCAAGTTGGAAACCTACTCCGAGTGAAGAGCATCCCTCTCACTCGGAGACTTGGCTGCGAACCATCTTTCGCCCAAGTCAGAAACCTACTCCGACTGAAGAGCGTCCCTCTCACTCGGGGGCTTGGCTGTGGACCAGCTTTCGCCCAAGTTAAAAACTCTACTCCGAGTGAAGAGCGTCCCTCTCACTCGGAGGCTTAGCTGCGAACCAGCTTTCGCCTAAGTTAAAACCCACTCCAAAGATTTGAAAGACTCGAAAGAAAGCATTCAGATAACTTCAGAAGTTCAAAAGTAAATGCGAGCACTCGAGCCCTGAGCCCGAAAGAGTTTAACGGATACAGATCCACTCGGCATACCGAGGCAAATGGGTAAAGCTTAATGTTTTTCTCATACTCCAGAAGGGCTGGCCGGCTCGACGAAGGCGTCCAGGTCGATGCCATCTGTGATCCGAGTGGCTACCTCTATGAACGTCTCCATGAAGTCCTCAAACTTGAGCTTCTTCGTGTTGGTGACATGGAGAGACTTCAGCATCTCTTCCGTGGCGTCCTTGCAGTGCACACGGGTGAGAGAGAGCGCCATGTCGGCTCCGCAGCGAGCAACCAACTTCTTCCATGCTTGCACTCGGCTAGGAATCTCGTTGAGGCAAGTCATCATTGCTTCCAGATCGGTGTCGAGAGTGTCTTCTGGCCACAACTCCTTGTCAATCCTTCCGAGTGCACCCCGCAGGCGGATGATGTACCCCTGAACATCTTCAATGCGAGATTCAAGCCGCAAGACCCCTAGGGCAGCCTTGTCACCGACGAGTGACCTGGAAGGATCCAGATCCTTCTCGATTCTGTCAGTCTCAAGCTCGAAGTCGCGGCAGTACTCTGTAAACAAGAAAAGAGGAGAGTCGAACATCAGTATGCATGAAGTTCACTCGGAAACAAGTTGAAACTCACTCTGGTGTTACAAGTTACCTGCAAGCTTGGTGTACATCTCCTCCGTGAAGTCTTCTATGTACTTTTCCAGAGCATTCTTCTTTTCTGTGAGCTGGGCAATCTTCTCGCTCAGAGTCTTCTTCTCTTGCTCGTAAGCATTTGCCCGAGCCTTGAGTTTGCCGTCCCACTCGGTTTTCTGCTTCTTGAGCTAGGCCACTTCCTTCTTCGCCTCCGTAACGGCGACCTTCAGCGACTTGTTCTCTCCTTCAAGCTTCTCGAGTGAGGCCAATTTCTCTTCGGCGGCCTTGGTCTTCTCTCTCGCCACCTTCTGTGCCCCCGCCAGCTCATTGTCCTTATTCTCGAGTGCCTGCTTCATAGTTTCTAAAGAAACAGAGGTTTTGAGCCGCACTTGGAGTCGATGGTTTTCACTACGCACATCTGTTCGAGTGAAGTCACTCGGTTCAAAGAATGGAAAGAGATGAAAGCAGAACGCTCAGTAATCAAAGCTTACCTCCCATGGTCTTGAGCTCCGCTTGGGCGCGCGCTGTATTCCTCTTCTCCACCTCCAAGTCAAGTCGGAGCTGGACCGTCTCCTTCTCCAGTGACACATACTGAGCCCCAAGCTCGCAAGTTTTCTGAAACACAAGAGAGAGCAGACCAGTTAATGTTATGGAATATTCCGAGTGCCCAGAGACCAGCACTCCTGGGAGGAACAGGCTTGACCAATACCAGATCCTGAAGTACCCTTTGTCAGGGAGGAACAAGCTTGACCAATACCAGATCCTGAAGTACCCTTTGTCAGGGAGGAACAAGCTTGACCAGTATCAGATTCTAAGTTCTAAGACTCCCACCGACTGCCTACAGTCGACGGCAGTCTCGGGGACTACACCCAGTGGGTGCACTCAACGTGCCCCAACTGGAATGGTATCCACTCGGAACGGTCCGCCCGATCCGAGTGACGGCCAAACACACAAAAAAACAAGTTCTAAGACTACCGCCGACTGCCCGCAGTCGACGGCAGTCTCGGGGACTACACCCAGTGGGTGCACTCAACGTGCCCCCACTGGAATGGTATCCACTCGGAACGGTCCGCCCGATCCGAGTGACGGCCAAACACAAAAAAAACAACAAGTTCTAAGACTGTCGCCGACTTGTGACGCCCCCGGCTTAATCGTGCACTAATCATACACGCAAATGCACACGATCAAGCCTAAGGACTCACGGGAAGATATCACAAGACAACTCTAAACACAAATAAAAAAAATACAAGCTTTATATTACAAGCCAGGGGCCTCGAAGGCTCGAATAAAAAAGCTCGCAAACAAGCGTTAGCGGAAGCAACAACAGTATCTGAGTACAGACACAAAGTTAACAAGCTGGCTTAAGAAGGCGAAAACAAACAACGACTCTGATCGAAAAGGCGCAGGCCTCCTGCCTGGCAGCCTCGTAAACTACTCCTGGTCGCCGGTCTCCACGTAGAAGTAAGCTCCACCGGGGTAGCAGTAGTCGTCGGCAGAATCATCTGGCTCTGGGGCTCCGTCATCTGATCGCGGCAATCGGGAATAGGGGAAAAAGAGGTAGCAAAGCAACCGTGAGTACTCATCCAAAGTACTCGCAAGACTTACATCAGATCTATGCTAAGTATGCATCGGTATCAAATGAAGGGGCTGTATCTGTTGACTAGACTGCAGAATTGCCAGAATATAGGGGAAGGCCTAGCCTATCGAAGACTAGCATCTTCAGCGTCTTGCAGCATTAGAAGAGTGTTGATTAGTATCATAACATAAAGTAACAAGCATGTAGTAGCAAAGCCTAGGGATCCTTCCTCGACTCCCTGCGAGAAAGCGATCCCGGAGCTTACAATTAAATAACATGTATCCAGTTCAAGTGGTAGTAGATCGGGATACAACATTGAGCGTCCTGTTACCGTGGACACAGCTATTCGAATAGATGATCTTCCCTGCAGGGGTGCACTACTATTACCCAACACGCTCGATTAACTCTGGCCGGACACACTTTCCTGGGTCATGCCCGGCCTCGGCTGATCGACACGACGTAGTCCTACCTAGCCTCAGCAGAGAGGTCCCCGCCGGTCTACATCCTAAGTGCTCAGGGTTCTTGGGCCCATCGCCCTTTGCACCCCGGGTCGTTGTGTCGCGGGTCGGAGTCCAAGCACCACCTCAGTCCTGGATGGTCTTGTCCCTACCGGCTCACAATGCTGAACTGGACGTCTGACAGAGCTTTCGGCTGATACATACGGCGCCGAGGGCCCCATTAAACCATTATCCCGCGTGGTGGTAGTGCGTATAGGCCAGTGGCCAACTCAGATCAATACCCAAATCTGTTAGTGCATTATTAATTTAAGTGACGGCTGTCGGGACAAGTCCGAAGCTACCACCACAACCTGGGTGGTACCGCTAAACAGCCAGCCGCCACAGTAAATCTCGCGGGTGCTCTCCGGGCCCGCCCGACTTTCATATTTATCTCTCGCGGATACCCCTCAGGGTCGACCCGTCTTTATCCAGTATCTGTAGTAAAAGCCAGGTAACTGTGTGTTCATAACATCAAGAAGGAATCCGAGGAATCACCCTCATTGGATTCCCCTCTCGACGTATCCGTCAAGGTGAACCCGGAGGAATCACCCTCGATGGTATTCACACTTGCGGGGTTGCCAGACATAAGCTTCGTTGGAGTTGGTGGAAGAGGAATCACCCTCGTTAACCCACGACCGACTAGCTATACTACAGAGGCAACATCGGGAGTGAGAGAAGAGGTATCACCCTCGGCACTCGTTGGTAACTCTGTAGAGTCGTACAACGTAAGGGATGTGCGCTGATGTGCTAGTCTCAGCCCGTCGATCACCTCGATCGGGGCACTGGTAACTATGCGGGGCAACTAGGACAAGGAAGAGGGGCCACAGATGGTCATCCAAACAACCTATACTACGCATATATGATAGCAGGTAAGGTTTCAATAGCAGTTTACAAAAACAGGCTATGCATCAGACTAGGATCAATCAAAAGCAGCAGCAAATTCTAATGCAAGCAGGAGGGAGAAAGAATAGGTGATATAGGCATGCTCAAGGGGGGGTTTGCTTGCCTGGAAGCTCTGCGGCAAAGGAGGGGTCGTCAACGGTGCAGTCGGTCTCCGGGGCTGCATCGGTCTCGGGGTCTAACGGAGGAGAAGAGGGGGAAGAAACAATAAATAAAAGCAAACAGAGCAATACAGATGCATGACATGGCAATATGCAAAGTTGGTGGTGACCTAATGCAATGCTACATGTCACAGATGAAGCGGGAAAATATCTGGGATATTTTCCCGGCGTTTAGGCGGATTTTGGTATACTGAACCGGAGGGGAAGGTTCCATGTTTGCATGGTTGTGAGCATGTGACAGATAAACGAAGGGCGTATTCGGATTCGTCTCATTGTTCTGAGCAACTTTCATGTTGAAAACTTTTCCATCCGAGCTACGGATGAATTTCTACGAATTTTCGAAGATTTTAGCAATTTCCTGGAATTATTTAATTAAACAGAAATGCCAGAAATAGAATATGACATCATGCTGGTGTAATCATTGCGTCAGCAGTCGGCTGACCAGCTGACTAGTTAAACTGGCAGGTGGGGCCCACCTGTCAGCCACAGTGAGGCTTAAACAAAGTTTAATTTAAACTAGCAGATTAATTAGTGAGCGGGCCCTGCCTGTCAGTGACCTAACTAACTAATAGTATTATCTAATTAACCGCTAACAGTAATTAAGTCAGCGGGCCCACATGTCAGTGGCGGTAGATGCCACGTCAGCGCGTTGACCGCAGTCAACCGTGGCCAGGGGGCCCACTGGCAGTGTCTCTGGGTGGGCCCCACGCCTCGCCACACTGGCAGCCGGCACCGGAGCTGCTCCGGTGAGCTCCAGACGCGGCGGCGAGCCACTTCCAGCGGCGGAAATCCACTACAGAGAGCCAAAACGGACGCCGCGTATCGCGTTCGAACGGGTGAAGCACGCCGCATCCAACGGCGGCAGCCTCGCAAGCTGAGGTGGTCGGTGCTTGCCGGAAATGAGCTTGATGCGGCGGCCGGAGTTCAGGCTTCTTCGGAAACGCAGCTACGCGACGCGTTCGAGCAAACTAGCTACGCAGGTGATCTCTACGAGTCCCCGGGAACTCGTCGGAGCAACGCGTTCGAGCAGATCGGCACGGGAGCAAGGAGATCGCCGGCAATGGCGGCAACCGGAGCTTGGCAGTAGCAGCGGCGGCTAGCCAACTCGAAACCGAGCAGGAGAGAAGAAGGAGGGGATGCGGAGCTCACCGTGCGGCTCAAGGAGGCCCGTGGAAGCTTAGGAGCGCAGGGGGTGGCCGGAACCGTCGGGGATCGCCGGCGACAGAGAGGAAGATGTCGAGCTCGATCCCGTCCGTGTGGTTCTCCCCGACTACAACGGCGAGGTGCAGTCGACATATTCGAGGCCGACGACGATCCTGGACTTGCCGCGGCGACGAAACGAGCTCGGTGGCCGCGGTGGTGACGACGGCGCGTCGACGGTGGCGCTCGGCAGAGAAGGGAAGGAGGGAGCCAAGCAAGGGAGAGAGGGAAAGGGAGTGGCACGGCGTCCAGGGGGGAAGGAGGAGGCCCGGGCTTATCCCCAGCCCACCTGCTCTGTCGCGGTGGTGAGCTGCGGGCGGCGGAGGCGCACGCGGCCACGGTGGAGCCGACACGGCGCGGGAAGGACGACGAGCAGGTGAGAGTGGTTGAGTTGGGCTGGGCCCTGCTACTGTAGCACCGGGCCTTTAGTGCCCAGTGGCTCTTTTTCCCTTTTTATTTTCTGTTTTCTTTTCCAGTAGCCGGTTGCATTTTATTTTTGCACTAAAAGGCTTTTGCAAATTATGCCACTGGTGAAAACAAATATTAGGGACTGTGGTGCACTGCCACAAAAAGTTTGGGAATATTTAGAATCCATTTGGAATTTTCATAAATTAAACAGCATTTAAGAATGCTGAAATTGCACTGAAATAATTGCTACTGTCCATTTTAGCAACATGGTGATGTTGTTTTCCTGAACAAGTATTTGTTTAGGAATATTTACTAAATGATGAACATTTTTCCAGCAACTTTTGTGCAACTCCAAAATTCACTTGCAATTTGAATTGAACTCAGTGAGGAATTTGAAATGAGATATGAACAAATGATGATTTAACACTGCAAATGAAGATGACTTGGCATGATTAGAAGATGATCACTGTAGCATATTACAAGGGGGTGTTACACGACTGCCCGCAGTCGACGGCAGTCTCGGGGACTACACCCAGTGGGTGCACTCAGTGTTCCCCCACAGGTCGACACACCCCCAGTGGGTGTACCGAAAAAATACCAACTGAAACTCCTTCGGAAGAAAAATAAATTGGAGATCAACTTACAAGAGCACTTACTCGAACGTTCTCCTGGAGAGCAGCGGTGGCATCGTACGCCAACTTGCCAGCTGCGCACATCTCCTTCAGCCGATGGGTCATCAGATCCGCCTGGATCATCGCCTCCTTGATGGCTCCGGTTTGGTCCTCTGGCACTTTATACAGACTGAATATGTTGACGGGAGGAGTCGGGGCCGAGACCAGAGCAGTCGACGAGGCAGAGACGGGGCCAGCACCGGCCTGAGAAGAGCCTTGCCCCAGAGACACGGTCACCTTAGGCGCAGAGACAACTTGAGGCGCTTGGCTTGGCGGTGCCCTCTGTGTGGTGGTCTGAGAGGCAGTCGGAGCTGCGGTCTCCTTCCCGGTGCCCTTCTGTGGCGGTCCTTCATCGTCGTCCGCGATGTGGATGATCTCTGCAAGCGCTACATCCACTTGACACAGTCAATCGCAATACGCAATTTAGTCGGATGGAGACAATTCAATCGGATCATAGATCAAGGTAAAAAATGGAGTCATTGCTACCTTTCTGAGAAGTGGCCACATCCGCTGACTTGGCTCCGACGCGGTCTCCGTCGATCTGCATGGGAGACATCGTTGAGGTTGCAGCCCTGGTTCATAAATTTCACTCGGTTAGAAGGGTCCAGAAGTTCACAGAAACAAAACAAGAAAGGCGTGACACTCACGTTGAGGCGACAGGCACGGTGACCTTGATCCTGGGTAGAGCCTTCCGAGGCTTGGGAGAAGCGACCTTGAGCTGCTTGGCGGTCTTCTCGGTTGGCTCCGACGTCGATGTCCGAGCGCGCTTCGAAGTCTTAGCACTCGGAGCCGCTGTCTTCTCCGAGCCAGCACTCGGATCATGAGTCTGTTTAGAGCGGCGCTCAGAGCGCAACTCTGGAGACTGGGAAGACTCGACCTCGTCGCTCCCTTCTGAGTCGTCGCTCTCCTCCTCGCTGTCCTCCACGTAGCTGCCCTCGACGCTGCCATGATCGCTCTCCACGTCCCCGACGAGGTGTTCTCCATTCGGCATAGGCGAGAGCATCTTCTGGAACTCCTGCAAGACACGAAGATCAGAGACAGCCAGTTCAGTCAGTTCACTCGGATTATTTAGTTCACTCGGAGAATTTGCGTGTAAATAATTCACTCGGAAATGCGCGTCTTACCTCTGTCGGTTGATGCGCGTCGTCGAAGGGCGAGATCCGTCTCGACCCTCACGGATTGTCGCGTGCGCCAGTGATGCACCTGATCCACTGTTCCACCGTTTTCTCCTCAACATCTTCCGGATGCACTCGGGTCGGGTCATTGGCTCCAGTGTAGTGCCACATGGGGTGAACCCGCTCCTGCAGCGGTTGGGTCCTCCGACTGAGGAAGACCTCCAGAAGATCCAGGCCAGTCACTCCACCCTGAATCAGACCGACCACGGCACTCACCAAGATCCCCACTTCAGTCTTCTCCTCCTTAGCAATCGTCAGCGAGGGAGGAGTCTTAACCCTTTCAGTCGTGTAGGGAGGAAGACCAGTCGATGAACCGGAGCAAGGCAGGTCATTGCAGTAGAACCAGGTCGACTGCCAACCCCTAACCGAATCGGGAAAAGACATGGAGGAGAACGCACTCTTACCCCTCATCTGGATACCTAAGCCTCCACACATCTGGGTCACGTGGGTCCTCTCTCCATCGGGGTCAGCCTTTTTAACCGACTGAGATCGACACGTGAAGATATGTTTGAACAATCCCCAGTGCTGCTGGCAGCCTAAGAAGTTCTCACACAAGGAAATGAATGCGGCGAGGTACACTATGGCATTCGGAGGAAGATGATGAAGCCGGGCATCGAAAAAGTTCAAAAAACCGCGGAAGAAAGGGTGGGGTGGCATGGAGAAACCTCGCTCCACGTGAGTGGTGAGGAGCACGCGCTCTCCGGGGCGCGGCGCGGGCTCGATCTCCCCCTCCTCCGGCAGCCTCCACGTCTCATCTCGCACTAGCCCGTCCACGACGAGCCCGCTGATGTCATCCACCGTGGTGGTCGGCGGGAGCCAATCTCCCTGGATCCACCCGCGCGGAGGCGCGACCCAGGAACTCGACGCCTTCTTCCCCTTCGCCGCCTTCTTCGCCCTCTCGAGCTTCGCCGTCTTGTCCTTCGCCATCGCCGGAGAGCTCTCCAGCGCCAAGGGGGATTCGCGTGGAGTGGGTTGCTAGGGAGGAGATTGGGCGGACTAGAAGAGTTGGAGAAAAGGGGATCTGTTCTCTCTCCCTCTCCGACGCAGCGGCCTCTTATGCCGTCACCCATTCCGTTCCCCAATCCTCTCCAGCGATTCTCGGGCCCGCAGATCTCCTCAAATCTCGCTGGCAGAGATGCAGCGGTACGTGGCGAAAAGTGGGGCAAAAATCGAGGCGTTACGCCCCACTTCCCCCACTCGTTGCGCTGCAACCGTTCGCGCGCGCTCAAATCTGATTTCAAACCCCGCGAGATCCGGGGTCCAGCAACCCGATTGCTCGCCCTTTAAAGACATTCCATAAACGCTCGGATCCGTTCCGTCACCCGACGTGATGACTCATTCCACTCGGATGGAGATTGCTCATTTCATTCGGATGGAAACCTTCACTCGGAAGTCATGTGGTCCAGAATCCGTCAAGGTGCCGCACGAAGACAAGGATGTCTAATGACCTGTAGGAGTCCTTGAGCGCCCCTATAGCGCTCGACTCACCTGGGAACCCGCTTGACCTCGACTGATTCGGGGGCTAATGACAAGGACATGTACTAGGGATAGGGTAACAGGTCTGACCTACAGACCCTACCCTAGGATACCATACGCCTTATACTGGGCCCCAGGGCCAGATCAGCAGTCAGTTAATCTACAACCTGACATTCACTCGGAGTTCAATGAACCACTCGGGAGGAAGCAGTTCACTCGACCGGCTTATTTCACTCGGAGTACCTTGCAGTCACTCGACCAGAGAAGACCAGGAGACTCCAGGAGCGCAACGGTCAGGACGTGCGTCCACCCTCGTTAATTGTAATCAATGCACCCGTTACCAATGGCTGGCACACTTAAACCTCCTCTTTAACCCGCGGTTATGGCAGCATTCATGGGGGCTTGGCGGACTCTATATAAGCCACCCCCTAGCTCCATTCCAGGGGTTCGCATCTTCTGTAAACATACACTCAATCATACAGCTCCAGAGCACCGAGACGTAGGGTCGTTACCTCCACCGCGAGGGGCCTGAACTCGTAAATCCGAGTGTAACAACTGCGCTGTAGCTAGGCTCTGCCCTCTAATTCGTACCCCCATACACTACTGTCAGACTTATACCCACGACAGTCGCCGCCTACCTCGTCGACCTTGTCTCTGACTCTCCTGACCCATGGGGTTTTCGTCACCGCCTACCTCGTCGACCTTGTCTCTGACTCTCCTCCTACAAAGTTGTTGTCATCGTCCACCCCGCATCCCTCTGTGCCTACAACGCCCCGCCCTACCATGCTCAAATCATACCCTACCACCGCGTAGATAGGCTCTGTCGACTTCTCGGCTTGCCCTACCACCCCTACTTGACACCGCCACCCTCACTGCGAAACTCGTCATTTCCACCTCGACCTCGAGCTCCACCTCATGGTTTGTGACGCCCCCGACTTAATCGTGCACTAATCATACACGCAAACGTGCACGATCAAGCACAGGGACTCACGGGAAGATATCACAACACAACTCTAAACTCAAATTAAACATAAATCATCATATTACAAGCTAGGGGGTCGCGAGGACCCGAATACATAAGTCATACACACAAATGATATCTGAGTACAGACATAGTTAGCCAAGGGTGCCTTAAGAAGGCTAGCACAAACAGCGATACAGATCGAAAGGCGAAGGCCTCCTGCCTAGGGCCTCCTAACTACTCCTGGTCGGCTGGCTCGATCCAGTAGTAAGTGCCGTCGGGACCCTCCTGGTAGTAAGCTCCTGCGGTGGCATCTGGCTCCTGGGCTCCGTCGTCTGATGTATCATCAAATGGATATGGGGAAAAAGAATAGCAGAGCAACCGTGAGTACTCATCCAAAGTACTCGCAAGACTGAGATCAGAACTATACTAATTATGCACTGGTATCAAAGGAATGGGGCTATATCTTTGGACTGAACTGCAGAATGCCAGAATAGAGGGGGAGAAGCCTAGCCTATCGAAGACTAGCATCTTCAAGCAATCTTGCAGCATCAGAAGAGAGTAGAATATAGTAGCATATAATAGTGGTTGTATGGTAGCAACTCCCTGAGATCCTTTCTCGACTATCCCGCGAGAAAGTAATCCCGAGAGCAGTAGTAACAGTTTAATATGTATCATCATCCGTTTGTAGTTGTCATAGATCCGGATACAACTCTGAGCGTCCTGTTACCGTGGACACGGCTATTCGAATAGATAACTTCCCTGCAGGGGTGCACTACTGTTACCCAACACGCTCGATTACCTCCGGCCGGACACACTGGCTGGGTAATACCCGGCCTCGGGTGATCGACACGACGCAGTCCTACCTAGGCTCAGCAGAGAGGTCAACACGCCGGTCTAAATCCTAAGTGCGAAGGAGTCTTGGGCCCATCACCCTTTGCAGTCCTGCACGTTGTGTGGCTGGACGGGGAGCAGGCGCGACACTGAATACACCAGTGACGTAACCAGCCCAACCCCGACGATCAGCCCGCATCTCTGAGCTGTGACGTCTGAAGAGCTTTCGGCTGATACTACGACGTAGAGGGCCCCATTAAACCATTATCCCACGTGGTGGTAGTGCGTATAGGGCACGACGACCCACTCAGATCAAATACCCAGTTCCGTTAGGCGTATGTAGTAACTCGCAGAGACGAACATAGTTTATGTCGCTCCGACTTGGTAAAACATAACGCGCGGGTGCTCTTGGAGCCGAACCGTCTTTAATGATATTCACTCGCGGGCACCCTTGGGGCCAGCCCGACTTTAACATTGGGCGCTGTCGGGACTCAGGTCCATCTCTGACTGGATGGTACCACCAGCCCTTCAGCCCCGTAACAGTAAATGAATGTAGTAATGTAAGCATTTCCGTGATCCTTACCCAGAGTGATCACGGCCCGGTAACAAGCATGGCATACGGACAAGCCGAAGGGCCAAAGATGGGACAGCAGCATAGCTAACTAGGCATCATGGGATAACAGGTAATGTATCAGTAGCAGGCGACAAAATTAGGCTATGCATCAGAATAGGTTAAAGCATGGCAGCGGCAATTTCTAGTGCAAGCAGGAGGGAGAAAGAATAGGAGACAACGGCATGCGTCAAGGGGGGGATTGCTTGCCTGGAAGCTTTGCTGGGAGAGGCTGATCGTCAGTCGGCTGCTCGTCGGGGGTGTAGTCGAACTCTGCTGCAACGGCGTCGGACTCGGCGTCTATCGAGAGAGAAGGAGGGGAAGAAACAATAAATTCACGGCAAAAATGCAATCACTATGTATGACATGCCTAGATGATATGCAGATGTGTTTTATTGCCTAACTAAATGATTTAGATAATTTAGGAATTTATTTAGATTTATTTTATTAAGGTAGAGCACTATTCATTTATCCAAATCAGTCAAAATGTTCCATGTTCAGCTAGCTAGGAGTGTTGGACAGACGTTTTGACTACATATTCGGAATCTTCATATTTTTCTGATCATTTTACATATATAAATTATTTTCATCTGACTTACGGTTTAAAAGATATGATTTTTCAAAGTTTTAAACATTTTCGGGAATTATTTTTATTAATTAAATCAACATTATCCGAAACAGTAGTGGGATGACGTCAGCATGACGCATAGCTGACGTCGGCGGTCAACAGTGGCGGTGGACTAGTCAAACCTGACCAGTGGGTCCCACATGTCAGTCTCACATCAGGCTAATTAGGGATTAAACTTAACTAAATTAGGTTAATTAGGGGTGGGGCCTACTGGTCAGTGAGTGATTAGCGTTTAAATTAATTAATTAGTTTAATTAACGGATTATCTTTTTATTAAAAATCGTTTAATCGCGCGGGACCCACATGTCAGCGACAGGGGGTGCCACGTCAGCGAGTTGACCGGGTCAACAGGTCAACGGGACCCACCCGTCAGCGATGCAGGGGGCCCCACACGTCAGGCCAGATCAGCGTCACCAGCGTCGGCGCCGGAATCACGCCGGCGACCAAATCCGCGGCGGCGCGGCCTCAGACCTCGCCGGAAATCGTCTACGGGGCATCATTTTGATCGCGGCCGGGCGCGTTTGAACGGCACGACGACGGCGCGTCGATTGGCAGTGGTCTCACGGGCTAAATCGGCCGGAGTCGACCGCTACAAGCTCGCCGGCGGCGAGGTGCTTCGGGCGAGCAACGGGGTGAGCAATGCGGCGTGCTTTCGGGCGAATGGATCCACTGGGGAAGATCTACGCGGCACGGCGAGCTCAACAGGCACACGCCCGTGACCATTTGGTCATCGGAGGCTCGCCGGCGACGAGCTAGGCGGCGGCGGGTTCGGGCAACTCCAACGCGACCACTACGGCGATGAAAACGCACGGGGAGAGAGGGGGGAAAGACGCGGCTGCTCACCGAGAAGGCACACGAGGGCCCGGCGTAAGCTTAGGAGCAGCAGTTCGACGGCATTCGCCGATGAATCTCCGGCGACCGAAAACGAAGAGGGGCTCGATCCCGTCGTTGTGTTGGCGCAGGGCTCGGTCCAGCGGTCGGAGAGGAAGTAGAGGAGCAAGGCGGAGCGATTGAGCTCGGTCTCAGGCGGTGAGGACGACGGCAGCGACGGCGATGAGCTCGTCCATGGCGACGGCGGCTCGGCTTGTCGCGGGGAGGAAGAGAGCGAGCGGGAGAGGGGGATCTGTGGGGGTTAGGGTTTCGGGGAGAGAGGGGGCGACCAGGGGGAGGCCTTAACCTCACGGGGGAGCCGGCGGATGGGCGACGCGCGGCGGCTGTCCCCGTGTCGGCGCGCGCGCGCGACAGCGCGCGGGGAGGAGGACGACGAGCTGCGAGGTGGGATGGGCCGGCTACTGTGCACTTGCGGCCCAAGTGCACAGTAAGCATGTTACCGTTTTTCTTTTTCCCTTTTCTGTTTTCTTTAATTCTCTGTTTTGCAAATTGTTAGACTACTATTGGACTTTTATTAAATGTGTGACTTAGTTCAAATATTACAGTGAAATATGCTCTACCATCAGAAATTGGTTTGGGCAAAATATAATTTCATTTGTAATCCTTTTAAATAAAATGGTATTAAAATGTTGCTGTTTGCTACTGTTTTAGGTTGATAGAGTCACTTAGGCATTTTTAGTGATGTTGTTTTCCTGAACATAATTAGTTATGGATTATTTACTATTTAATGAACATTTTTATTTCTAATTTGGAACAACTTTTATTTTCACTTTAAATTTGGATTGTAATCTATATTGGAATTTGAAATGAGATATGATGCAATGATGATCAAGCATAGTTAATCATGCTGACTTGGCACTATCAAGAGGTGATCACTGTAGCATAATGACATGGGGTGTTACAATTCTCCTCCTCTAACAAGAATTCTCGTCCCGAGAATTAAGAGGAAGACTGAAAGAAAGTGGGGTATTCTTCACGAAGACGGTCCTCGCGTTCCCAAGTGGCTTCATCTTCAGAATGATTCGACCACTGATCCTTAAGGAACTTGATCGACTTCTGACGAGTCCGACGTTCAGTTTGATCAAGAACGCGGATCGGATATTCTGGGTACGACAGATCTTCTCGCAATTCAAGCACTTCATGATCGACAGCTCGGATTGGATCCTTGAAGTAGCGTCGGAGTTGCGATACATGAAAGACATCATGCACTTGAGAAAGGTTCGGCGGCAATTGCAACTGATATGCCACTTCTCCTCGACGAGCAAGAATATTGAACGGGCCAATGTAGCGAGGAGCTACCTTGCCCTTGATTCCGAACCGATGAGTGCCCTTCATCGGAGTGACACGAAGGTAAGCTTGCTCACCAGGCTGATAGACCATTATCTTGTGCTTTCGGTCATAATTACTCTTCTAACGAGACTGAGCAGCTTTCAAATGCTCACGGACAATGCGGACTTGCTCCTCAGCTTGTTGGATAATATCCGGTCCGACGAGTGATCGTTCCCCAGCTTCTGACCAATTCAGAGGGGTTCGACACTTACGTCCATAGAGAACTTCAAACGGTGCCATCTTCAGACTAGCTTGATAGCCATTGTTGTAAGAGAATTCGGCATACGGAAGAGATTCCTCCCATTTCTTACCGAATGAGATGACGCAAGCTCGAAGCATATCTTCAAGCACTTGATTAACTCTTTCGACTTGACCCTGAGACTGAGGGTGATAAGCAGTGCTAAAAGACAGATGAGTTCCCATGGCTTCTTGGAAACTGTTCCAAAATCTGGAGGTAAAGAGGCTGCCACGATCTGAACTGATCTCCAACGGAACACCGTGGAGTGACACAATTCGGGAAACATACAAGTCTGCTAACTGACTAGCAGTGATAGTCTCCTTGACTGGAAGAAAGTGAGCAACCTTTGAGAATCGGTCGATGACGACAAAGATAGCATCACGACCCTTCTGCGATCTCGGAAAACCAGTAATGAAGTCCATTTGGACTTTGTCCCATTTCCATTCAGGTATTTCAAGGGGTTGCAAAGTTCCAGCAGGCCTTTGATGTTCTGCTTTGATGCGACGGCAAACGTTACACTCAGCAACATATTTAGCAATATCATGTTTCATATCGGGCCACCAGTACCGCTGACGAATGTCTTGGTACATTTTGGTACTATCAGGGTGAATAGACAAAGGCGTGTCGTGTGCTTCTTTCATGACATCCGAACGGGAGTCCAGATTACACCTTCTGGGGACCACTAGGCGGCCTTTAAAGAACAAGGCACCATCCTCACCAACATGGTAGAATGAAGGATTACCCTTGGAGAGGAAGTTCTTAATCTTCTCGACTTCAGAGTCATATTTTTGTCTGGTCTTGATGTTGCGCTCGAGGTCTGGCTCAACCTCCAGGGTATTGAGATAACCCTGAGGAACAATGTGAAGGTTCAATTTGCGAAGCTCTTCATAAAGCATAGGTTGTGCTTCCTGAACCATGAGGTTGTTGTAATAAGCCTTGCGACTCAAAGCATCGGCCATTACATTAGCCTTGCCAGGGGTGTAGGAGATATTCATATCATAATCGGCTATTGTCTCGAGCCATCTTTGTTGACGAAGGTTCAGGTCTGGCTGAGTATACAGAACTTCAAACTCTGATGATCCGTGTATATCTCGCAACGATTACCAAGGAGGTAATGTCGCCATAGCTTCAGAGCATAAATAACCGCAAAAAGTTCAAGATCATGTACTGGATAATTTTCTTCGTGAGGACGCAATTGACGAGAGCCATAAGCAAATACTTTGCGCTCTTGCATTAGGACACAGCCTAATCCTTGACGAGATGCATCACAGTAAATCACGAAATCCTTTTGGGAATCCGGGGGTGCTAATACTGGGGCAGATGTCAACTTATCTTTAAGCGTCTGAAAGCTTTCTTGGCACTTTTCTGTCCACTCAAATTTAACACCTTTGTGAAGCAGATGAGTCAATGGCTTAGCAATCTTGGAGAAGTTCTCGACCAATCGACGACAATAACTAGCGAGACCGAGAAAACTCCTGACTTGCTTGACGTTCTTCGGGGGAGTCCAGTCAAGAATAGCCTGAACTCGCTCGGGGTTAACGGCAATGCCATCTTTGGAAATTACGTGACCAAGATAAGTCACCTCGGATAACCAGAATTCACACTTAGAGTACTTGGCATATAACTGGTGTTCTCGAAGTTTCTCCAATACAAGCCGAAGATGTTCAACGTTTTCTTCTTCATTCTTGGAAAATATAAGGATATCATCCAAGTAGACCACGACGAATTTGTCGAGGTAGTCCATGAAGATATAGTTCATCAATCGGGAGAAGGTTGCTGGAGCATTAGTTAATCCGAAGGACATAACGGTGTACTCGTATGATCCATAACGAGTAACGAAAGCGGTCTTCGGAATATCCTCCTTTCAAACTCGGATCTGATGATAACCCAACCTCAAGTCGAGTTTCGAGAACACAGAGGATCCAGCAAGCTGATCATAAAGATCATTGATCCGGGGCGGTGGATATTTGTTCTGGATTGTGGCTTGGTTAATGGGCTGATAGTCCTAGACCAATCGGTAGTTCCATCCTTCTTCTTAACAAAGAGAGAAGGTGCTCCCCAAGCAGAGGAACTGGGGCGGATGAAACCCTTTTTCAGTGACTTGTCGATTTCTTCCTTAAGCTCGAGAAGTTCATGCGGAGGCATCTTATAAGGACGCTTCGCAATAGGGGTAATGCCAGGCTTCAAGTCGATGACAAACTCGACAGCTCTAACCGGGGGTATTCCAGGAAGTTCTTCCGGAAAGACGTCCGGAAAATCGCGAACGACCGGAACGTTCTCAATCCCCTCAAGAGGTGAGGCATTCAAAGCATTCAGAGCATATATTTGAGCTTCGGCATTCCGGGTAATTCGGGCGGTGTAGTTCACTATCTCATCGGAAGGATGAAGAAGTTGGACGACTTTGGTGGCACAATTGATCGAAGCAATGTGAGCTTTCAACCAATCCATTCCCAGAATGAGGTCTATGGTGGAAGACTTCAGGATAATGGGTGAAACAAGGAATTCCAACCCTTCAATTTCAACAGAGACATTGTGTGCCATCACAGAGGTTTGACACTGGCCTCCAGGGGTACGGACGACCATTTGTAGGTTCATTTTATCAAATGCAATGTTATGTGATAATGCAAATGCTTCTGACATGAACGAATGCGATGCTCCTGAATCAAATAAAACATAAGTGGGTACTGAGTTAACGAGGAGGGTACCCATCACAGTAGCAGGCTGATCCTGAACTTCTTCAATGTCAATATTGTAAGCATGTCCACGACCATAAGTAGCAGACCCAGTATTATAGTTGCGGGTCTGATTGTTGCCATGACCATTGCCACGGCCATTGCGAGGAAATGCCAACTGATTCTGAGTCTGGCGGCAGTCCTTAGCAAGGTGACCTGGTTTGCGGCACTTGAAGCACATACCATCTTCAGGACGAAGAGGAGCACTGGGTGGAGCAGCTTGAGCTCTTGGCTGCCTCGGTGGTGGAGGAGGCAGACGGGGTGCAGCATAAGAGGGCCTCGGCGCAGGAGCATCTAGACGGTACACACTATTGGGAATCCAGATACGACGTTTCTGTGCTGAGCTCAAAGATGAGCCAATGTCACGATAGCGCTTCTGCGACTCCTTGTGCTTGATCTGAGCGGTCTCAACCAGAATAGCCTTGTTCACGAGAGTGGCAAAGTCGGTGAAGTCTTGAGCAGCAAGTGCAAGCTCGAGGTCTGGGTGGAGTCCACTACGGAACTTCTCCTGTCTACGAGCATCAGTTGGAATGTCTTCTTCAGCATAGCGGGACAAGTTAAGGAACTCCCGCTGATAGGCTTCGACAGCCTTGTTGCCCTGAACGAGGTTGCGGAACTCGGTCTTCTTCCGGTCTATGATTCCCTGAGGAATATAGCGAGCACGGAAGGCAGTCTGAAACTCATCCCAAGTAACGATTGTCCCAGCAGGCAGTGTACGCTTGTGAGTGGACCACCATTGAGCAGCGGGGCCCTTCAGGAAGTAGGTCGCGAAGGCGACAAGGCTTTCAGGGGCGACATTGGCAGATTCCATCTCGAAGGCGATGTCGCGAAGCCAGTCATCGGCATCCAGTGGCTGTTCAGAGTTGCGGAAAATGGTGGGGTTGAGATGCACAAACTCTCACAGTGTTATTGAAGCTGGGTTCTGGTTCTGATTGTTCTGGTGCGGGAACTGAGCCATGATATTAGTCATGAACTGACGGTTCAGCTCGAATTGCTGCATCATAGCTGCCATATAGTCTGGTGGTGGTGGGTTTTCGAGGGCACGGCCACGACCACGACCACGAGCACCTGGCCTAACCATCCTGCTAAAATTTCAACAGGGGGTAGTTTAGAAAAATCACTTGCGAGTGTTTAACGATAAGCTTAATGTAACACGGCAATGAATAAGCAGTGCAATAGATACATAACAGTAGTCAATTAAGACATTCAGATCCATACACAGAGTCGGTTACACGCGGACAGCATAACGGCGTAAAATTAAAGAAAAGACATACTAGGCGGCGCGCAGGCACGCGGTGAGGAATACACAACGATACATAGCAAAGGCTACATCAACGTCGGGGAAAACCACTGAAACGGGGTAACTGCAAGTGCGGACGATGAGTCTCTGTAGCAGAAAAGTCCTGCTCTCCGTGTGCACTCTGATGCAGAACCCGGTCTCGAACTGAAAGAAGAGGTCCACGTGCAGGTGTATGACCTCCAACAGCATGCCAATCAATACCTGCTGGCATCTGAGTCCTGCGCGGGTAAAGAATATACTCTGGATGTATCCCTGCACGAACAGCTGGTAGCAACTGCGTCATAGCATCGTAGAGACGTGCTCGAGTGGCAAACAACTCGACTGCAAGAGCCCGGTTAGTGCGATCCAGAGCCTGAGTGCACCGAATCAACACGTGCGGGTCGTATCGACGACGCTCGTAAGGGGCACAGATAGCTGTGTAGTATCTAGTAGCATCTCCAGTAGGCGCATACGGAATGTATCGGAACTCAGAGGCATCCAAGCTACTATGCTCTCCATGGAGTCATGCGATAGCAGAATAGGCAGCATCATGGACTGCCATCTCAATCGTCACACCGATACCGTGAAAGATGTGCAACTCAGTGTCGGAGTTGTCCCTCTGATCATAGATACGAACATCTGCATGGTACTGCTCCTGGTTGAACTCGCGGAAATCCTCGTAAACCATATACTCGGGGTACCAATGGTAACCCAGTCTGGTCAGGAGGGCGATCAGGACAGCTGGAAAACCAGGGGCATCACGAGCCCAAGTGCGAAGCACAAGCTGCGTCGCAGGGCGCGGCGGAAACAGGCGATCCATCTGAAACAGAGGAAATTCAGGATTGTCATATGACAATGAGAAGTATAATAACTTGGAGAGAAAGGTTAAGCAAACCAATGTAAAGGAAAATATGATTATCAGACTAATCAGATCAATGGTAAGGAACAAGCACAGATAATCCAGCTCTCCGGGTGGACGAGATTTCGAGATCCTAGTGTCGGCATTAGTAAAATTCATTTAACCCGAAAGGAAGAGAGTTCAGAGTCCCAGAGTATAGAAGAGGAATAAAAGATCCTAATACCACCCAGTTGGCGACGTGGGCCCGTAAGCCACACAACCATGTTAGTAAAATAGTTTTCGGAAATACTAGACTCAACTGCGGCCAAGGAGTTGGAGAGGGGCTTCCTACAGGCAGTCGGCTCTGATACCAACTTGTGACGCCCCCGACTTAACCGTGCACTAATCATACACGCAAACGTGCATGATCAAGCACAGGGACTCACGGGAAGATATCACAACACAACTCTAAACTCAAATTAAACATAAATCATCATATTACAAGCCAGGGGGTCGCGAGGACCCGAATACATAAGTCATACACACAAATGATATCTGAGTACAGACATAGTTAGCCAAGGGTGCCTTAAGAAGGCTAGCACAAACAGCGATACAGATCGAAAGGCGAAGGCCTCGTGCCTAGGGCCTCCTAACTACTCCTGGTCGGCTGGCTCGATCCAGTAGTAAGTGCCGTCGGGACCCTCCTGGTAGTAAGCTCCTGCGGTGGCATCTGGCTCCTGGGCTCCGTCGTCTGATGTATCATCAAATGGATATGGGGAAAAAGAATAGCAGAGCAACCATGAGTACTCATCCAAAGTACTCGCAAGACTGACATCAGAACTATACTAATTATGCACTGGTATCAAAGGAATGGGGCTATATCTTTGGACTGAACTGCAGAATGCCAGAATAGAGGGGGAGAAGCCTAGCCTATCGAAGACTAGCATCTTCAAGCAATCTTGCAGCATCAGAAGAGAGTAGAATATAGTAGCATATAATAGTGGTTGTATGGTAGCAACTCCCTGAGATCCTTTCTCGACTATCCCGCGAGAAAGTAATCCCGAGAGCAGTAGTAACAGTTTAATATGTATCATCATCCGTTTGTAGTTGTCATAGATCCAGATACAACTCTGAGCGCCCTGTTACCGTGGACACGGCTATTCGAATAGATAACTTCCCTGCAGGGGTGCACTACTGTTACCCAACACGCTCGATTACCTCCGGCCGGACACACTGGCTGGGTAATACCCGGCCTCGGGTGATCGACACGACGCAGTCCTACCTAGGCTCAGCAGAGAGGTCAACACGCCGGTCTAAATCCTAAGTGCGAAGGGGTCTTGGGCCCATCACCCTTTGCACTCCTGCACGTTGCGTGGCTGGACGGGGAGCAGGCGCGACACTGAATACACCAGTGACGTAACCAGCCCAACCCCGACGATCAGCCCGCATCTCTGTGCTGTGACGTCTGAAGAGCTTTCGGCTGATACTACGACGTAGAGGGCCCCATTAAACCATTATCCCACGTGGTGGTAGTGCGTATAGGGCACGACGACCCACTCAGATCAAATACCCAGTTCCGTTAGGCGTATTTAGTAACTCGCAGAGACGAACATAGTTTCTGTCGCTCCAACTTGGTAAAACATGACGCGCGGGTGCTCTTGGAGCCGAACCGTTTTTAATGATATTCACTCGCGGGCACCCTTGGGGCCATCCCGACTTTAACATTGGGCGCTGTCGGGACTCAGGTCCATCTCTGACTGGATGGTACCACCAGCCCTTCAGCCCCGTAACAGTAAATGAATGTAGTAATGTAAGCATTTCCGTGATCCTTACCCAGAGTGATCACGGCCCGGTAACAAGCATGGCATACGGACAAGGCGAAGGGCCAAAGATGGGACAGCAGCATAGCTAACTAAGCATCATGGGATAACAGGTAATGTATCAGTAGCAGGCGACAAAATCAGGCTATGCATCAGAATAGGTTAAAGCATGGCAGCGGCAATTTCTAGTGCAAGCAGGAGGGAGAAAGAATAGGAGACAACGACATGCGTCAAGGGGGGGGGATTGCTTGCCTGGAAGCTCTGCTGAGAGAGGCTGATCGTCAGTCGGCTGCTCGTCGGGGGTGTAGTCGAACTCTGCTGCAACGGCGTCGGACTCGGCGTCTATCGAGAGAGAAGAAGGGGGAAGAAACAATAAATTCACGGCAAAAATGCAATCACTATGTATGACATGCCTAGATGATATGCAGACGTGTTTTATTGCCTAACTAAATGATTTAGATAATTTAGGAATTTATTTGGATTTATTTTATTAAGGTAGAGCACTATTCATTTATCGAAATCAGTCAAAATGTTCCATGTTCAGCTAGCTAGGAGTGTTGGACAGACGTTTTGATTACATATTCGGAATCTTCATATTTTTCTGATCATTTTACATATATAAATTATTTTCATCTGACTTACGGTTTAAAAGATATGATTTTTCAAAGTTTTAAACATTTTCGGGAATTATTTTTATTAATTAAATCTACATTATCCGAAACAGTAGTGGGATGACGTCAGCATGACGCATAGCTGACGTCAGCGGTCAACAGTGGCGGTGGACTAGTCAAACCTGACCAGTGGGTCCAGTGGGTCCCACATGTCAGTCTCACATTAGGCTAATTAGGGATTAGACTTAACTAAATTAGGTTAATTAGGGGTGGGGCCTACTGGTCAGTGAGTGATTAGCGTTTATATTAATTAATTAGTTTAATTAACGGATTATCTTTTTATTAAAAATCGTTTAATCGCGCGGGACCCACATGTCAGCGACAGGGGGTGCCACGTCAGCGAGTTGACCGGGTCAACAGGTCAACGGGACCCACCCGTCAGCGACGCAGGGGGCCCCACACGTCAGGCCAGGTCAGCGTCGCCGGCGTCGGCGCCGGAATCACACCGGCGACCAAATGCGCGGCGGCGCGGCCTCGGACCTCGCCGAAAATCGTCTACGGGGCATCATTTTGATAGCGGTCGGGCGCGTTCGAACGGCACGACGACGGCGCGTCGATTGGCGGTGGTCTCGCGGGCTAAATCGGCCGGAGTCGAGCGCTACAAGCTCGCCGGTGGCGAGGTGTTTCGGGCGAGCAACGGGGTGAGCAATGCGGCGTGCTTTCGGGCGAATGGATCGACTGGGGAAGATCTACGCGGCACGGCGAGCTCAACAGGCACACGCCCGTGACCATTTGGTCATCGGAGGCTCGCCGGCGACGAGCTAGCCGGCGGCGGGTTCGGGCAACTCCAACGCGAGCACTACGGCGATGAAAACGCGCGGGGAGAGAGGGGGAAAGACGCGGCTGCTCACCGAGAAGGCACACGAGGGCCCGGCGTAAGCTTAGGAGCAGCAGTTCGACGGCATTCGCCGGCGAAGCTCCGGCGACCGAAAACGAAGAGGGGCTCGATCCCGTCGTTGTGTTGGCGCAGGGCTCGGTCCAGCGGTCGGAGAGGAAGCAAAGGAGCAAGGCGGAGCGATTGAGCTCGGTCTCAGGCGGTGAGGACGACGGCAGCGACGGCGATGAGCTCGTCCATGGCGACGGCGGCTCGGCTTGTCGCGGGGAGGAAGAGAGCGAGCGGGAGAGGGGGATCTGTGGGGGTTAGGGTTTCGGGGAGAGAGGGGGCGACCAGGGGGAGGCCTTAACCTCACGGGGGAGCCGGCGGATGGGCGACGCGCGGCGGCTGTCGCCGTGTCGGCGCGCGCGCGACAGCGCGTGGGGAGGAGGACGACGAGCTGCGAGGTGGGCTGGGCCGGCTACTGTGCACTTGCGGCCCAAGTGCACAGTAAGCCGTTACCGTTTTTCTTTTTCCCTTTTCTGTTTTCTTTTATTTCTCTGTTTTGCAAATTGTTAGACTACTATTGGACTTTTATTAAATGTGTGACTTAGTTCAAATATTACAGTGAAATATGCTCTACCATCAGAAATTGGTTTGGGCAAAATATAATTTCATTTGTAATCCTTTTAAATAAAATGGTATTAAAATGTTGGTGTTTGCTACTGTTTTAGGTTGATAGAGTCACTTAGGCATTTTTAGTGATGTTGTTTTCCTGAACATAATTAGTTATGGATTATTTGCTATTTAATGAACATTTTTATTTCTAATTTGGAACAACTTTTATTTTCACTTTAAATTTGGATTGCAATCTAAATTGGAATTTAAAATGAGATATGATGCAATGATGATCAAGCATAATTAATCATGCTGACTTGGCACTATCAAGAGGTGATCACCGTAGCATAATGACATGGGGTGTTACATGGTTCAACTCGCCGGCTATAACTCCGTCCGATGTGCTCCACCTCCGCCTCTGGACCAACGAGCTTGACCTCGTCCATGATCTCCGTTTCGACACGACGACCACAAATAAACTGTTTGTATGATGAAAAAAAAACATGGCGTATGCAATGCGATTTTTGGGCTGGTGTTGTATGTGAATTGTTGAACAAAAAAAAACTCTGGAGGTCCTCAATCATGATCCTGAGCACAAACAGTTTCTTGACATTGTGACACTATTTCTCAAATGAGATATTGAACCGTCATCTTTCATCTCTACTAAAAATCATTGAAAGACCAATCTGGTGGCATGAGGACCAAATGACCCATTTTGCGCACAGTGCAGATAATTTCCTCAAGAAACACAAAGGAGACATTCAACCCTCGTCATTCGATCATCTTTATTATGAAATACTATCGTTGATAGATCATTTCGTGTTCTCAAGATCGGATCGAATGGTGCATTTTGCTTGACATACCACATTACACGCATCTGCCACACACGAAGATGGTTACTGCATCTGCATGCATGTGTTTGCATAGCTACATTCGTGATAGTAAGCCACGTGATGAGCATTTTGAGATGTCTGAGCTCAGAGCATATGTTCATGGGTTGGGTGGCTGGCATAGCCATGTTGCATGTTTGTTAAGAAGCCTTTTGATTAATTCATTTGGACCATTCATCTACAGAAAGAGCATACGTAGCACTCACGCAGCCTTTAAGCAGCCAGCCAGCCGGTGCCATTGAGCTCGTTGCTTCGACGCGGAGGTGCTTAACTTTAATGGCCATCGCTGCCGTGCTGGCGCTGCCATGCCCGGTGGGCGTTGGACGTCCAAGCATGCATGCATGGTGACTCCAAGCACATTCAACGGCCTATCCTATCATCGAGGCAAATGGCGATCGACTTGCACGTACACGTAGTACGTAGTTTGCTAGCCCCGTGCGTGCGCAAGTTACACACCGTCCCGTCCCGTCCCGTGCGTCGTAGTACGTACGTTGTTTTCGCTTGGGCTGCATTGTTTTGGTTGGTCATCTTCCAAGCCAAGCATCTGGCTGCTTTTGCAGCCGTGTTTCCATGGCCTTCGTTTGCTTCAATCCATTTCGTTGGAGATGGAGAAGAGTCTCTCGTCTCGAGTAACTACAGTGCACTTCAAGATAAGACAAGTGTCGTCGATGAGTTGTTTACAATGGACGTTTGCGCTTCGACCAAGCTGACCGACACGGACAGGAGTCGTTCTTCATTGACCACAAGCCGGCGCGCCTTTCGCTGTGGCAGCTGGGGCAAAGGTGTCATTCCACGCAAGGCGAGGCAGGCGTCGTATCCTTGGCGTTCAGGTTCAGGCAGAGGCACTGTCGACGTTGGGGCAGGCACGGCACGGGCGTCTCGGTATTGGAAAAAAATCCAGAGGGACAGGCAGCAGAAGCCTTGGGCTTCCCGTCGGTCCGACCGGTCGTTTCTCGCGCAAGGATCCAAAAAACAACGCCCGGGCTGGATGACGCGCGGGCCCCGCCTCGCTTGCTCGGCTTTGCGCGCCCACGCGCACTCGAGTGGCCCGAGCCCGGCCCTGATCAATCGACGACCAGCTCAAGTCCTGAACCCCGACGACGCCCTGATGCCGCCCCCCTTCATTCGCTGACAACGTGACCCCACAGCACCTAACCCGACGAAGCGTAAGCGGTCACGTGTTGGCCTCGCGTTGCATGGCACCGGGTCACCTGCGTGGACATGCATGTGACGGCGCGAAAGGGGTAAACATGCTCTATGCTAGCAGCAGCAGGTGGCAAGGAAGGCGCTCTAGGTTCATCAGCGAGAGATGTGCCGAGGCGGTCAATGATGGGGTCATGAGTTTTAAATAAGGCTGGGCCAAGCCCATGATCTGGCCGGCAGACGCTTTTGCACCGCCTGCCTGCTGCCTACTCCGTCGCCCCTCTTGTAAAAATATTCCAGCCCGTTCGTTCCCTTTTCGTGTAAAGAGCCAACGTAGGCCATCTTTTCGTTAGAATACATACACGAAAGTTGCATGTAGCAGTGCCACCAGAGTCCGCGTGCCCAGCCGCAAAGCCTTTCTCCTCTCGCAGAGATAGACAACAACCGTTTTTTTTTTCTTCTTCTTTCGCTGTGCATGCATGCTCTCGGAATGAAAAGCTTATGTTTACGCATAGCTTTACCAAGTTAAAGAGTTAACCTACTTTAAAAAAATACAGTAGGAGTTAACTACTTTGATGCTACTGCTAGCTAGCTGCATTGTTCAAGTTTAATTTCTAGGCAGAAGTGGGAAGAAGTATATCTGAATGATGCCTGTTGCGGCTGCCTAGTTCTGTAGGTGAGCAGTTGTCTGCGAGTGGTGTCTTTTTTCTGAAGAAAAAAAAAACACTGTTTGCTAGTGGTGTCTGTTGAGACTGTGCCCCTCTCCTTGGGCAAGCACCACGAGCGCCACCAGTAACATGCACCCGATCCCGTCCGGCTAAAATAAGAGAACGGAAATTTCGGTCACACACCCCCACCTTGCCTTTCGTGCCCGTCATTCGTCCCATTCCCTCGAGTCCACGACCCCGCGATGTCTGTCCCAAGTCTTAACCACTTCCCACTATTCTGTCAAAAAAAAAAAACCACTTCCCACTAACCATCCATCGAGAGCACAAAACAAACAGCGTCCGTCAAACCAACGTGAATTCCGACCCGACACGGCCACCTTTCTACCAACCCATCGCCCAACTGAGATCTCGATCGAGCAGAGTAGAAATGGTTTGGGTTTGGATTTTGGTATCTTGGCTTGGCGTGCCGCTCATGGCCGCCCGTATCTCTCCACGATAGCCGCTGCCGCAATGCCAATGGCTAAACGAAAGCGACGCCGCTAAAGTAGTTTTCGCTTAAAGAAACAGTGGCCAGGGAGATCGCAGTCGTAGACGATTCCTCCTCCTTCCCCTGCCACTCTGCCACCCCTTCTTCTCATGCGCTTGTTCCCTCCCGCCTTTACCACCTGTACCTTGCCGAGGCAGCTCAGGTCAGGTCAGCTCAGCTAGCGACGACGACCATTCTCCCCAGCCACTCCAGATCACGGGCCTCCACTCTCCAGGTGACCAGCCATGAGTGTGCGGGCCGACCCGGCGGCGGCTGCTGCCGGGCGTGAGCAATCCGAAGAGACGGCGGAGCAGCTGCTGGCGCGCGTGAGGGGGATGGTGCCGGCGGCGGTGGGCGCGGCGACGGCCGCGGAGGGCTTCCCCGGCCGGTGGAAGGCTATCGCGGCCAAGCTGGGCACGCTCCCGGCGCGCCTGTCCGACCTGTCCAGCCACCCCTGCTTCGCCAGGAACGCGCTCTGCCGCGAGCTGCTGCACTCCGTGGCCGCCACGCTCGCCGACGAGGCCGAGCTCGCGGCGAGGTGCCGGGGCCCGCCGAGGGACGGGAAGCTGCAGACGCAGAGCGCCATCGACGCGCTCGGCGCCAGGCTCGACGTCAACCTCCGCGACTGCGCGCTGCTCGTCAGGACCGGCGTGCTGTCCGACTCCGACGCCCCGGCCGCCCCGGCGACGACGGCTACGGCTCCGGCGGACGTGCGGGAGCTGCTCGCGCGGCTGCAGATCGGGCACGCCGAGGCCAAGAGCCGGGCGGTGGACGGGCTGCTCGACGCGCTGAACCGGGACGAGAAGAGCGTCGTGTCGCTGCTCGGCCGCGCCAACGTGTCCGCGCTGGTGCAGCTGCTCACGGCGCCGGCGCCCAAGGCGCGGGAGAAGGCCGCCATGGTGATATGCCGGCTCGCGGAGTCGGGAGGTGGCGCCTGCGAGGGGCTGCTCGTGTCGGAGGGCGCGCTGCCGCCGCTCATCAGGCTGGCCGAGTCCGGCAGCAGCCTCGTCGGCCGCGAGAAGGCCGTGCTCACGCTCCAGCGCCTCTCCGCGTCCCCCGACGTCGCGCGCGCCATCGCCGGCCACGGCGGTGTGCGCCCGCTCATCGAGATCTGCCAGACGGGGGACTCCGTGTCCCAGTCCGCGGCGGCCGGCGCGCTCAAGAACCTCTCCGCGGCGCCCGAAGCGCGGCAAGCGCTGGCCGACGAAGGGATCGTCCGCGTCATGGTCAGCCTGCTGGACTACGGCACCGTGCTCGGGTCCAAGGAGCACGCTGCCGACTGCCTGCAGAACCTGACGTCGGGCGGCGACAGCTTCCGGCGCGCCGTGGCATCCGACGGCGGGCTGCGCAGCCTGCTCCTCTACCTCGACGCGCCGTCGCCGCAGGAGTCCGCGGTGCGCACGCTGGGGAACATGGTGGACGCCATCTCCCCCGACACCCTGCTCTCGCTCGGCGTGCTCCCGCGGCTGGCGCACGCGCTCAGGGCCGGGTCAACCGGCGCGCAGCAGGCGGCGGCCGCGGCGATCTGCAGGATCTCCGGCAGCGGCAGCAAGGACATGAAGCGGCTGGTCGGGGAGCACGGCTGCATCCCGCTCCTGGTGCGGATGCTGGAGGCCAAGTCGGCCGGTTCGCGCGAGGTGGCGGCGCAGGCGGTGGCGAGCCTGGCGGCGGGGCACCCGGGCAACGCGCGGGAGGTGCGGAGGGACGAGAGGAGCGTGCCGAGCCTGGTGCAGCTGCTGGAGCCGAGCCCGGCGAACACGGCGAAGAAGTACGCCATCGCGTGCCTGCTGTCGCTGTCGCCGGCGAAGCGGTGCAAGAAGCTGATGATCTCGCACGGCGCCATCGGGTACCTGAAGAAGCTGTCGGACATGGAGGTCGCCGGCGCCCGGGACCTGCTGGAGCGGCTGGAGGAGCGCGGCAAGCTCCGGAGCATCTTCGGCAGTAAGAACCAGTAAAAAGTATAATCAAGTTGACACCTTGTCGAACGTGACTGCTAGTACATGTTAGATGTTACCGTGCCAAGTTGTCTCGTTTTGCTGTATAGCAATCACTATGTTAGGTGAATATATTCGTTGTAATACTATATGTTTTGTGATGGCCTGATGCTGGGTATGTTGGGCAGTTGAGGAGCTTCTAATAACCTCGTACACTTTACAGTGCAGCAAGTTAAATTAAATAAATAAAGATGGTATATATTCCTGCAAGTAATTCGTCTACACTTTACAGTACTATTTTGGCATTTCAGGAAAAGAAAAAAAATATTCGCGAAAAAAGAGGACCCGGCTTTCTAGAATATTTGTTCTGTGTGCCACACACTACTTCGTACGTACTTTCGTTGTCACTCGGTTGTCCATTTGTGAGTTCGACTTTGCTGTACGTATCTTTGCCAACCAAACAACGCTTCGGGAAGAAGATGACACGCACATTGGACGGTTCTCTGTACACTTGTGCTGTTGTATGGTTCTGAAGCCTGTACTGTCCATCAAATGTCCACATGGAAACGTGGTAGTGCCGATCTTGGCCCGTTTTCACATGAACTCCGTAACATATTTCTGTCGTGCATTTGCCGTTGCCCATTTGGTACTGAACCCAGTACGATACATCGATCAATGTTCCTGAAACGGTATTACGATACGGTATCGATCCATTTGCCTATTTGGTATCGATCCATCAACCCAGGAGTATAGCATTTATTATGATATGGTATCTATCTATATTACTCTAATTCTCCCTTTCTTTTTTAATTGTCAGTCACATCAGCATGTTTGCTAGTTTCAAGTGCATGACACGGGCTAAGATACCATCACTATAGCCAGCGTAAATGACCGCCTACCAAACCCACACCACACGAGTTGTGAGAAGCCAATCAACCACACATGCCGACACTATACATCTTCGATTTTAATGACGAGCTATGAAGGAGGACTATGAAAGGTTGGCCCCGCGGAAGACACTGAACAAACAAACCACCTGCCGCCCGTCGTCAACGCCAACTGGACTTTGTCACCGCCGTTCGGACTTCACAACGACAAACGACCCGAGACAACCCCATAACACACCGAAGAGCCGACTGCTGCAACCTTTGATGCGACCCAGACTATCCTCGGCCCCGCTGTCTTTGCCACAAAAATCCAGACACTATCACCTCGTCGTCCACCGGTCGCAACCGCGATGAGCTCCATCATCATCACGCATCCACTTGTCCCTCCAACTGATGACAACTCCAAGAATGACGCCCCAAAGGGGGAGCATGACGTGGAAGCACCACCACCGTTTGACCCCAAGGAGATCTAATATCCCCCTACTCCCCCCTCCCTCGGAGTTGTCCAGGAGGACGACTGAGCACCACGCCTCGATGTCAAGAAAGTGGCGTCTGAGGGTGTTGCCATCGCCTGCCATACCCCAACAGCCAAAAGCAGGACTTTCACAGTGGAGAGGAATTCGAAACTACTTTCCAAACCCATAATGGGCATTTTGAATTCAATGTTCTAGCTTTTGGGTTATGTGGTGCACCTGGAACATTTCAAGGGGCCATGAACGACACCTTTTCCCCTATTTTGAGAAAATGTGTCCTTGTTTTCTGTGATGATATTCTTGTGTACAGTAAAGCTTTCCCTGAGCATCTAGTGCATTTGAAGCGAGTTTTGCAGATCTTGCATGAACATCAGTGGAATTCAAGATGAGTAAGTGTGCCTTTGCTTAGAGACAGATAGCTTATTTAGGACATGTGATTTCCGATGCAGGAGTTAGTACTGATCCTAGTAAGATTGTTGCTATTGAGAAGTTGCATGTTCCTTCCTATACTAAAGTTGTTAGAGAATTTCTGGGTTTATCTAGATATTACAAAAAATTCATTCAACATTATGGGGTAATCAGTAAACCTCTCAGAACTCTTCTCAAGAAAGGCACTAGGTTTGTTTGGACTGAAGATACTAATACTACATTTAACACCCTGGTTTCAGCACATGTCCTGGCCTTGCCAAATTTTCACAAAACCTTTGTCATTGAGATTGGTGCGTGTGTGTGATAGCCTGGCTTAATAGGGATGATAGACTACTCATATCAATAAGGAATTCCTTCTTTTTCGGGAGCCCATTCGGAAAGAACTCCCAAGTTAAGCATGCACAGCTTCGAGTAATTTCAGGATGGGTGACCGACCGGGAAGTTGGTCCCGGGTGCGCACGAGTGAGGACAAAGTGCGCAGGAAAGACTAGTATTGATCTGTGGGGCCAATCTAGATCCCGCCAGTAGTAACGACCACCGGCGGGTGTGTCCGGGGTGTTACACTGTGATTATGAGGTAGGAGTTGTACTTATGCAGGATGGTCACCCTCTTGCTTATGTTAGTAAAGCATTGGGCCCAAGGACACAGAGTTTGTCATTCTATGAGAAAGAATACTTAGCAATACTGTTGTCTATTGAACATTGAAAACATTATTTCCAAGTCCAGGAATGCATTATCAAAACTGATCACAAGAGTTTGACACATTTAACTAATCAAAGATTCCATACAGTTTGGCAACATAAAGCACTTACAAAATTGATGGGATTACAATATAGGATTCTCTATCACAAGGGCATTTCTAATGTGGCTACTGATGCTTTATCTAGAAGACCACATGAAGATGCTCAAGTTCTAACTATTTCCTCTGCTACTCTTGCTTGGTTTCAGGATATACTTCACAGTTATATGAGATTAATCCTAAAGCACAAGAGTTGTTACAACAACCTAGTTTTAATCTAGTTTCTTCACATCCTAATTATTCCTTGCGGAATGGCCTTATCAAGTACTCCCTTCGTCCCAAAATAAGTGTCGTAGCTTTATTAAAATTTGAACTAAAGTCACGACAATTATTTTGGGACGGAGGTAGTATAAGGGAAGACCGTGGATTGGTAATTGTCCTACTTTGCACTTGTCAATTTTCAAAGTTTTTCATGACGGTCACTTTGGTGGTCACTCTGGCTTTCCTGTTACATACAAAAGAATTCATGCTCTTTTTTGTTGGGTTGGCATGAGAAAGTTTCTTAGGGACATGATTAGTTGTTGTCTGATTTGTCAGAAGTCCAAACCTGAAAGAGTCAATTACCCATGTTTGCTCTGTCCTATGCATGTTCCTCAAGGTGCATGGGAAATCATTACTATGGAGTATATCAGTGGCCTGCCTACATCTGGTAGAAAAAACTACATTCTTGTGGTCATTGACAAGTTCACTAAATATGGCCATTTTATTCCCTTACAACATCCCTCCAAGCCCAGAAAGTTGTTGAAGTCTTCATTGACATGTGTATAAACTCCACGGTATGCCTAGGCACATAGTTTCAGACAGAGACCCTCTTTTCACTAGCACATTGTGTCAAACAGTGGTTAGGCACTGAACTTAAGATGAGTACAGCTAACCATCCTGAAACATATGGCCAAATAGAACGGGTTAACCAACAAATTGAATGTTATCTGTGTTGTTTCATTAGTGCCCATCCCCACTACTGGTCTAAATGGTTATCACTTTGTGAGTTTTGGTATAATACAAACTGGCATTAGCTATTGGGAAATCTCCATTTGAAGTGTTGTACAACCATGTTCCTCGCTATTATGGTGTCACAGCTTCCGATACTATTGTGCCTACTGATATTAATGACTTGTTGCAACCGAGAGCACTTGTTATGGATTCAGTGCACCAGCATCTTGTCAGATCTCAATAACGCATGAAATCTCAAGCTGACAAAAATCAAAATGAACGTTCTTTTGAAGTGGGTGATTCAGTCTTTTTAAAGTTGTAGCCTTATGTACAGTCATCAGTGATGTGCCATGCTAATCACAAGCCCTCGCTCAAGTTCTTTGGTCCTTATGTTATTACAGAGAAGATTGGTGAGCCCGCTTATCGTCTGGATTTACCAACATCCAATTGTATCCATCCAGTTTTCCATGTTTCTCAACTGAAACAATGTGTCAAACCATTCCATGAGGTACAACATCTCCCTGCCACTGACGCTCTTTTGGGAATGACTAGGCATCAGTCGACTGAACCGTTTTTGTGACAAGTCGATTCTATCTGAACCGTTGGATGAAGATCCAACGGATCTGCAGTCATCTTCCAGCTCAAACCCGATGCACACTGTTCATCTCTTCCTCTGGCCGCCCTCCAGCCCTGGCCAAACCGCCAGCCTCCGCCACCCGCGGCCGGCGGCACTCCCGCGACCGCCTCGCCGCCCCGAGCTCCCCTTGACCTCCCCCCACTGCCAGGCTTGCCACCGCCCCCGGCCATCCCTCTAGCCCCACCCCCATCTAGTTTTCTTCTCCGGCGAAGCCACACCACTGCCCCACCACCGCCCCCACCACCGCTGTCCACCACCGCCCCCACCCTGAACCCTAAGATAGATAATGGGGTGATGACGGCGAGCCCCTTCCTTCTCTCCGGCGAGGCCATTCCTTCTCCTTCCTTCACTCAAAATCGACTGACCCGAAATCGAAAATTCAGCTGAGTGACGTGTAGCTAAACTGCGCTCTTTTACAAGTTCCTGTTAGTATTTTGAGCAGACGTGTTCGTCATTGCAGCCATCGTACCATTCCTCAAGTCTTGGTCCAATGGGAGTGGCACTGATGCAGCGGCTGCTAGCCGTATCGACCAACTTGGCAAGGAAGAAACAGCCAAAAGGCTGGGTTGTAATCTTATCCCAACAGAGGTGAGGGCGGAAGCCTCTGAACCACATTCCACCATGAAATGAGAAGGGGAACCACGACTTTGAGAGCTGGATAGTTGATAAGGTCGTGCCGCTAACACAAACAAACTTCAGTGCTGGTGCTGGTAGTAGTTTTTTTTTTTAACACTGTATAATCGAAGTCGCTCACAAACACGAGCATGATGCTGGTAGTAGTCTGCTACTACTGCCCCGCGCTCTCATTTGGTTCCCGGCCTTTTCGAAACAGAGCTGGATGATTGCGTTTGTTGCCGTGATCGCGACCGTTCAATTCTGCGCGTGCGTGTGGGTGATGTTGTGATAATATGCGGATGGCATGAATGATGATAGCGTTACGACTAGATTAGTGCTATAGTGGAGCACGCGCGATGGGGAACCAAAGAAAATCCCGGCTGCGGCTGCACGCGTGCGCCCGTCCGACTCAGGAGATCGATCGCCATGATTAGCCACTCACTCACTCACTCAGTTTGGCGGCCAAGTGCATCAGCGGTTGGCCGTGCGTCGCCTTTTGGCCGGCCGGCCGCCGGCGACTGTACGTCAAGTATAGTGCTCCTACTCCAAAAGTTCTCTTTGGCGGCGTGCCGTGGTTAAGGGGCAACGTAGTGCATGACGAACCATCCACGGTGTGCGGTGAGCGCAGGAAGGTTCTTTTTAATACTACCTTTGGTTCGCAATTGGCCAATTGCCAAGCCTGTTGGCATACATAAGCACCATGCACGAACACATGATCGGCCATACCATGTCCATTACTACTATTCATAGCATACCGTGTGCATGTATGTATAAAATCCGTACGTACAGACGATCGACATCATCATTCTATACTGCTACGTACACAGGAATAAAACATGCCCGAGAAATGCATCGACTCCAATAAAGTGGAGGCAGACCGTGCCCTAGAATGATGCAGCGTCCCTTCCTCACGCCTTCAGCTTGGCCAGGGGAGCACGGGACGGGAGTTGCTGAAGAGAAGCACAGCAGTACGGTACGAAAGTTCAGAACCGCAATTTTTTTTCTACAAGCAGAGCAAAGGAGAGGTTTATTAGCAGCACGGTTAGCTTACTATACCTGGTAGCAGGAGATGAGGGAGGTGACGAAACCGAAGGCCCCGGTGACCCTGGGGGTGATCTTCTTGGGCGCCAGCTGCAGCAGCCCCACGGCCACCACCACGTCCATGCCCGCCTTCACCAGCGCCAGCAGCCGGTCGTCCGACTGCTTCATCTTCCCCAGGTACTGCTCGTCCTGCGTAAATGACCACAAAACACAGCAAAGTTGTGTTTAGTTGCAGATTTTTGATACTGTAAAGTGTTTAGTTGCAGATGCATCCATGAATGACCAGTGGGTGTGGCGGATACAAACCTCGTATTTGTCGGCGCCCCGGAGCTCCTTGGCGCGCTTCCTCATCGCCTTCGATAGCCTCTTGAGCTCACCAAGCTGTGCAAACAGCAGTTAGAGCCGGTAGTGGTCGTTCCGTGGTCTAGAGACCTCGATGTAATTTTTATTATGTTTGAGCTGCTTTCTACTTCTGATGAACTTTTATAATAGATTTGAATCTTTTTTGCAAAAAAAAAAAAGCATGCTTCATGAATGGAGTTCGCATGATACTATGTTGAAATTGTGCATATATATATGGGGTACCTCAACTAGGCTTGCACAGACAGAGGAGGCCATCCAGCAGTAGAGGGATATCCTGGCGATGCGGTCCGTGCGCTCCTTGTTCTATATACCAGCAACAACAGAAATTCAAATTATGTTTCACAAGTTGCTAACCATTTAACCAATACTACTATACTCGATGGAATGGACCATGAGAGGGTGAGACGCTTGAATGTCGGCAACCAACAAACCAACCTGGTATATCCCTGATCTTCCTATCCACACGAACTGGTCCAGGAACAGGAAGGTCGACAGCAGAGCGTTCTTGGACTGCAGTCACAGAAACAAATCAACAGTCAGCACACCATTCTTACAGCCTCACTCAAAGCAAAGGGGTTCCTTGTCGGTGGGATTGGGAAATTAGAGTACCTTCCCAAGCAAGACCAGTGTGAGAGGGGTCCCTTTGGCAGCCGGGCTGATGAGAGCATGCAGATCGTTCACCCACTGCAGATCGATCCATTGATGCAAGGCAAAGACGAAATTAACACAGCTGCAGCCTACTACAAGGAAGGAGCATATTAAAATGGCATGTGCGTGCGTGAGAGAGCGGACCTTGAGGAGGCGGAAGACCTTGCGAGCCAAGGTGGTGGACTTGTCGACGTTCTGCGCGGTGCCCGGCTGGCCGTTGCTGATGAACTTGGAGCCGTACTGGATGGCCCTGCAGATCTTGTCCCGAGCCTCCGCCTTGTTCAGGTACAGCACCGCCAGCCCCAGCTCCGCCCGAGTCGCCTCCAACGAGCCCATCTTCCTTGCCTGAAGGAAAGGAGCAAGAGAGTGGAGGCACAAAAATTCGGAAAACCAGAGGCCGAGCGAAGCAGACAACAACCTATTTCTCGGCAAGCAAGCAAGTGCAAATTTCTCGAAAATAAAGCTACAAACTGAATCAGAAGTGAGTGAGCAGGCCGGGAAATGTACAGAGACTTGCTAAAAAAACATAAAATCTGAAACAGCCAGCTCAGAAGAGCATTGCAGTGTTGCATCAGTACGAAATTAAGCAACAGGCATCAACAGAGGGGATTAAGACGAACATGCTGGGCAGTGCAATTACCTTGCTAATGACGGAGTGTGGAGGATGGAGAAGGGGCGGCCGTCCGGCTGCTGCTCTCTGCTAGCTTAGCTGCTGGGGAGGGGAACTGCTTCTCCGGCTGCTACTGCTGGCTGTTTCACCATCCGATTTTTGTGTGGACTGCGAGGAGATGAGCCGTGGAGGGACGGACCCCTCACTCCCCTCCCTCTCCTCTGGATGATGAGAGACGGACGGGTTTGGATTTTAGCCCTGCCATGCGTGTGGCTGTGCCCACACGGCACGAGGCCATGAATGGATCTACTGATAGATAATTCGTGTGTGGGCTGGAGTTATATGCAAGAGCTGAGATACATAACACTTTTCTTTTCCTAAAAGGGCCTCACATCTGTTGATCAAACCAGCAGTATGGACGCCTTCCTTGAAAAATAAAGAAAATAGTCCATCTAGATTCCTGGAGCCAATCGTCTTCTTCATCCAGCACTGACCGATGGTGTGCCACCGTTACTGCCTTTTCATTGCCGGAGCCAGCCAATTATTGCTGATCACGGATGGGGAGTCATCAAGGTCACGGTTCTACTAGATCAGTGCCATGGAGAAAAAAAAACTTTTGAATCCGTCGCCGCTGGAAGATCCATAGATCCAATGTAGAAGCTACTAGCTAGAAGCGATGCGATCTTCCGAGCAGGAAAGGAGGCCTCTTTCTATCCCAACATCCAAATTCACAGGCACCAGAGGCTGCACAAATGTAGCCGAGAGGAGGTCGAACGACCAAACTGCAAAGGGGGTGCAAAGGAAATTTGTCGGTGCCACCACGAATGACAAACCCTAACCTCACCTGCGAAATAGGTCAACAGAAATCTACGCCAACAAGCCATCGACGTCGCCATAGCCAACAACATCGGGACAGGGCTTAAGGAAACTTTAGTTGCTAGATCAGCGTTATCGCGTAACCCTACTACATGCCCCCAAAGGGAAAAAACTAGAGCTCCATCCAGTATACCGCGTCCACCCCACCTTCCGGCGGAGGAGTAGGGGGCAACGATCTACTAGAGGAGGCAGGGTCGCGGCACGTTGTGCTCGAAAAGTCTCCTATCTAGGGTTTAGAGAGGAGGTGGCAATTAGACGGATTCTTAGATATATACAAGTTAACACACCAATATAGTATAAAATTTGAAGCTCAAATCTTGCAAATGGTGAAACTAAAATATATTTTCAGAGGAGCAATAGACATATTTTTGAAGAATACATTGTGTTTTTACAAAATTTGGAGTATATATATTGGAAGCACACAAAAGATATATGATGCGGAGCATCCTACGGACATCACCATGTCAAGAGTCCGTTTGGCAAGAGACACGTGCGACATCTACATCACATACATAAAGGTGAATCATCTCCTTTACACATGTTCACTTGACCCCTTCGAGAATGGTATACTACTTGACACTCCTCTCGTGTGCATACATAGGTATTGCCGGAGCTCCACGGTTGATGAGGAGAAGTCTAAGCACAAGAGTACATCTACACCATCCGCGAGGGAAGCATGGAAGAGAAGAACTTGGAGATGGCTGTGCCCAGCCCAGGAACACCGGTACAACCGGTCAATTACCGGTCAACAACCGGTCCACCGGTTTAACCGCTTCACTATCGCTCAAGTACCGGCCAACCTTCTGTAATCGAGCGGAGCAAGACCGGTACTAGCTCGGTTGTTCCCCCAGCATCAACCAGACCGGTACAACCGGTTCCCCAAGCGGTACAACCGGTCCCCTCCTTCAGCGAACGCCTCCAGGAACCGGTGCCTGAGCTCCCAGCGGTACAACCGCTCGCAAGTCCGGTACAACCGGTCAGCCTGCGCGCTGTGAAAGGGCCACGACCCATGTATCCCCCCAACTTACCCCTTGGACTATAAATACTCGTCTCCTAACTCCGAATTAGGGTTAGCAAAGTATTGGCCCGTCTAGTTGAGCCTAGCTCCTACCACTACTCCTCTTGAGAGAGAGAGAGTGACCTCTCTCATGGAGATCAAGACCTCCATGTGAGCATGTGAGAAGATCCCCTTGTGGATTCAAGACCTCATCTCTTTCATAGGATTTGGGATGAACTTTACCTTGCATCTTTTCCTTTGATTGTTCATGTACCTTGTGGATCCATGTGCTTGTTAGTCTAGTGGATGTGTGATTGGACTTGTTCTTGAGCGTTTCCCTTGTGATTTCCCCCGTGTTCTTCCTCGTGTTCTTCGTGTTCTTCGTAGGACCCCCTCCAATTCGTGAAAGATCGTCAATTAGGGTTCCACCCTACATCATCTTAGTATCATGAGCCACGTTGATCACGAATTTGGAGTCTCCCCCCTCGTTTTCTAGCCTAATTTTGTTTGTTTTTGTCCCAATTTCGAAAATCCCCACCAAAAATAGCCCTCCCAAATTTTTTGCATTTTGTTGGTTCTTATGAGATTTTGTTGTGTTTGATCCACGATTTTGTTGTTGGCAAGTGGATCTTAGCTTTCCCCCACCATCTCCACCTTCCCCACCACGAAATTCCCCAAATTTTTTTCGTTTCCCCACCAATTTTAGACTTAGATCTCATGTTTTTCCGCCCAGATCTAAAACCTGGGAATTTTCCCGAGCAGAGCGGTACAACCGGCCCCCAAGGCGGTACAACCGCTACACCATCCCCTTGATATTCCGCCAACACAAATCTGGAACCCCAGGACGCTCCAGGAGCGGTACAACCGCCCCCGCAAGCGGTACAACCGCCCCTCCCAGTTTCAGCATCGGCTGATTGACCGTTTTGACCATAACTTTCACATCCGGAGTCCGATTTTGACGTTCTTTAGCTCGTTGGATAGCTATTGACATCCCCCATCCATATAGATAGGTTCCAACACCATTAGACACCATCAAATATTTGTCATTTTGGCAAGTTTGCCTAGGCCCTCCACCATATCATCCGCCATCCACCATAGCCTTCCGCAACCTAACCCATTTTGATCCTTATTGCATTTGTGGTTGTTTGAGTTGTGATTCGAGTCTCCTAAGGTGTTTCAGCTACTTAGGGACGGTTACTTCTTCATCAACCATCACCTCCACTTCCACATTGCCGACTTCGCAACCACCACCGCATTCCGCTACCACCATTTGACATTTGACATTTGAGATTTTGAGTTATGGTTTCCCGTTCCCTAAGGTGTTTCGGCTAATTAGGAACGGTTCTACATCGCCACTCATCATCGCCACGGACTCGACATCGACATTGTCCACTTCATCATCATCCGTCCTTGCTTACAAACGAGAACCCACCGACGGTAACCTCGACGACATCACTATACATTTCCTTGCCATTGCATTGATAGCCCCGAGCCTATTGCGTCACTTACCTTCGAGACTAGCGAGTTGAGAATTGTCGGGCCACGCTCTTTGTGCACCTTAGTGATACGCTTACGCCGCATAGCTACATTTAACGTGCAATCATCTTGCTATCATCATTGTGCCATAAGTCTCTCCCGTGCATATCTTACATACTTGTCTCATATCATATCTTGGCTCGAGCATCAAGCATTGTGGCAAAGCATAAAAAAAGCTTTTAAGCAAAAAAGGAGATACAAAAGAGCTTGTAAGCAATAGAAATAGCATTGAGCCATCTCGCATAGTACATACTCTTGGAGCATACATACATAGCATACTTGGGATTGAAGACGACACGTTTTACTCGCTTAGGTTGGTGCACATGCGTATCTAGCCCATTTGAGCAATCGAGCTATTGTCTCTCTAGTATCCGTGTAACACGAGTTTTTGCGTGGTAACACATTTTGTGCTCATTCTTTGGTTGCGCGAATCCCACTTATCTATCCGTGTGTGTTTCCTTGTGCCACTATAGCTATTGATCTATTTGCTTTACATTGCAATTTTGTGAATCTTCCTCAACATTTTCAATAACTTGGACTAACATTTGCTTGAATTTTGTGCCACTTGTCCTAACCAAGCCACTCGATAAGCTTTACTTTGTAGGTGTGAGTGAACAAGTCCGGTACCAATTCCACTATTCTCTCATTTCACATTGAGTGACACGGGATACATCCTCAACTTTGGGAAAATGTATCTTGGTATTGTTTATCTCATTTCCTACTCACCTTTGCTCGAGTCTTGTGATGGATAGGCAAAGCACATCTACTTCGGTCTACAACAACAATGATGAGTTCGATGCCATGAAGAACCACTTGGACGCCAAGATGGATGCTCAAATGGAGGAGCTCAAAGCCCTCATCAAGTCCACCAAGAGGTCTTCCTCATCTTCGAGAAGACGCTCAAGTGCACATGCTTCCGAGCTACCATCTCCGGCAAGATCACATCGGCATCGACACCATCAGCGACTACAACGTGAAGGTCAAGAGCTCAACACCAACAACCGCTCTCCGACTTCACCATCTACCTTGGCATCTTCGCCAAGCGACTTCAAGGCATCTTCGCCTTTGGCCATGCGGCATCTTCGCCGACAAGCACCCCAAGATTACGCTCAAGAGAAGCTCCCCAAGCTCAAGTCCGCGACTTCCACGAGCTACTATGACCTCGACACCGACCACGAGATTCCTTTCTATGGGACTCAAGACCCCGAGGAGTATCTCAAGTGGGAGCGCAAGATGGACGACTACCTCAAGCTACATCAAGTCCCCCCTGAAGATCAAGTGAAGTGCGCCACGAGTAACTTCCACGACTACGCGGCGACATGGTGGCTTCACACACCTTCGAAGTGATGGAAATATGCCCTACAGGTAATAATAAAGTTGTTATTATTTTATATTTCCTTGTTCATGATAAAGGTTTATTATTCATGCGAAATTTTATTGACCGGAAACTTAAATACATGTGTGAATACATAAACAAATACCGTGTCCCTAGTGAGCCTCTACTAGACTAGCTCGTTGATCAAAGATGGTTAAGGTTTCCTAACCATAGACGTGAGTTGTCATTTGATAACGGGATCACATCATTAGGAGAATGATGTGATGGACAAGACCCATCTGTTAGCTTAGCATATGATTGTTCTGTTTATTGCTACTGCTTTCTTGAATGTCAAATACATGTTCCTCCGACCATGAGATCATGCAACTCCCGGATACCGGAGGAATACCTTGTGTGCTATCAAACGTCACAACGTAACTGGGTGATCATAAAGATGCTCTACAGGTATCTTCGAAGGTGTCTGTTGAGTTGGCATGGATCGAGACTGGGATTTGTCACTCCGTGTTTCGGAGAGGTATCTCTGGGCCCTCTCGGTAATGCACATCATAAGAAGCTTGCAAGCAAAGTGACTAAGGAGTTAGTTACGGGATGATGTATTATGGAACGAGTAAAGAGACTTGCTGGTAACGAGATTGAACTAGGTATGGAGATACCGACGATCGAATCTCGGGCAAGTAACATACCGACGGACAAAGGGAATTACGTATGTTGTCATTGCAGTTCGACCGATAAGATCTTCGTGGAATATGTAGGAACCAATATGAGCATCCAGGTTCCGCTATTGGTTATTGACCGGAGAGGCGTCTCAGTCATGTCTACATCATTCCCGAACCCGTAGGGTCCGCACGCTTAACGTTCGTTGACGATATAGTGTTATATGAGTTATGTGAATTGGTAACCGAATATTGTTCGAAGTCCCGGATGAGATCCCGGACGTCACGAGGAGTCTCGGAATGGTCGAGAGGTAAAGATTTATATATGGGAAGTCATATTTTGGGTTCCGGAAAAAGGTGCAGTTTTTTCGGTATTGTACCGGGAAGCTTCCAGAAGGTTCCGGAGGATTCCGGAGGGGTCCGGAAGTCCACAAGTGGGTCCACCACGTCCCAAGGGCTGGCATGGGATAAGGGGAGGCGCCCTGGCCTTATTGGGCCAGGCGCACCAAGTCCTCAAAAGCCCACGCAACTAGGGAAGGAAAAAGGGAGAGTCCTAGTAGGAATAGGATTGGACTTTGGAGTCCAAGTCCACGTGTGTACTATTCACGTGGTACTGTTCACGTGGTACTATTCACATGGTATTGTTCACGTGGCACTATTCCTTCTACTCCAAGCCCCTACACATATATAAATAGAGGAGAGGGGGCGCCCCAAACAAGACACAACATTGTCTTAGCCGTGTGCGGCGCCCCCCTCCACAGTTCCGTCCCTCGGTCATATTTTCGTAGTGCTTGGGCGAAGCCCTGCGGAGATAGCATCACCATCACCGTCACCATGCCGTCGTGCTGCCGGAACTCATCCACTACCTCGCCGTCTTGCTGGATCAAGAAGTCGAGGACGTCACCGAGCTGAACGTGTGCTGAACGCGGAGGTGCCGTACGTTCGGTACTCGGTCGGTTGGATCGTGAAGTTGTTCGACGACATCAACCGCGTTGTTCTAACGCTTCCGCTTACGGTCTACGAGGGTACGTAGACACACTCCCCCTCTCGTAGCTATGCATCTCCATGGATAGATCTTGCGTGTGCGTAGAATTTTTTTTGTTTTCCATGCAACGTTCCCCAACAGTGGCATCATGAGCCAGGTCTATGCGTAGATGATATGCATGAGTAGAACACAAAGAGTTGTGGGCGGTGATCGTCATACTGCTTACCACCAACGTCTTATTTTGATTCGGCGGTATTGTAAGATGAAGCGGCCCGGACCAACCTTACATGTCCACGTACTTGAGACTGGTTCCACCGACAGACATGCAACTTGTTTTGCATAAAGGTGGCTGGCGGGTGTCTGTTTCTCCTACTTTAGTTGAATCAAATTTGACTGCGGCCGGTCCTTGTTGAAGGTTAAAATAGCAAACTTGATAAATCACCGTTGTGGTTTTGTGCCGTAGGTAAGAACGGTTCTTGCTAGAAGCCCGTAGCAGCCAGGTAAAACTTGCAACAAGAAAGTAGAGGACGTCTAACTTGTTTTTGCAGGGTATGCTGTGATGTGATATGGTCAAGACATGATGTGATATACGTTATTGTATGAGATGATCATGTTTTGTAATTTATCGGCAACCGGCAGGAGCCTTATGGTTGTCTCTTTATTGTATGAAATGCAAGCGCCATGTAATTGCTTTACTTTATCGCTATGCGTTAGCAATAGTTGTAGAAGCAATAGTTGGCGAGACTACCACGACGCAACGATGGAGATCAAGGTGTCGAGCCGGTGACGATGGAGATCATGACGATGCTTTGGAGATGGAGATCAAAAGCACAAGATGATGATGGCCATATCATGTCACATATTTTGATTGCATGTGATGTTTATCCTTTATGCATCTTATTTTGCTTAGAACGACGGTAGCATTATAAGATGATCCCTTCACTAAATTTCAAGATAAAAGTGTTCTCCCCGAGTATGCACCGTTGCTAAAGTTCGTCGTTTCGAAGCACCTCGTGATGATCGGGTGTGATAGATTCTACGTTCACATACAACGGGTGTAAGCCAGTTTTACACAAGCAGAATACTTGGGTTAAACTTGACGAGCCTAGCATGTACAGACATGGTCTCGGAACACTGGAGACCGAAAGGTCGAACATGAGTCATATAGTAGATATGATCAACATGGAGATGTTCACCATTGATGACTATCCCATCTCACGTGATGATCGGACATGGGCTAGTTGATTTGGATCATGTATTACTTAGTTAACTTGAGGGATGTTAATTTAAGTGGGAGTTCATTAGTAATTTGATTAATTGAACTTAATTTATCATGAACTTAGTCCTGATAATCTTTGCAAATTATGTTGTAGATCAATAGCTCGCGTTGTAGCTCCCCTGTTTTTGATACGTTCCTAGAGAAAGCTTAGTTGAAAGATGATGGTAGCAATTACACGGACTGGGTCCGTAACTTGAGGATTATCCTCATTGCTGCACAGAAGGATTATGTCCTTGATGCACCGCTAGGTGATGGACCTACTGCAGGAGCTGCTGCAGACGTTGTGAACGCCTGGCAGGCTCGATCTGATGACTACTTGATAGTTCAGTGTGCCATGCTCTATGGCTTAGAACCGGGACTATAAAAGCGTTTTGAACGCCACGGAGCATATGAGATGTTCCAAGAGCTGAAATTGATATTTCAAGCTAATGCCCGGGTTGAGAGATATGAAGTCTCCAACAAGTTCTTTAGCTGTAAGATGGAGGAGAACAGTTCTGTCAGTGAACACATACTCAGAATGTCTGGGTACCACAACCACTTGACTCAGCTGGGAATTGATCTTCCGGTTGAGAGTGTTATTGACAGAGTTCTTCAGTCACTGCCACCAAGCTATAAAGGCTTCGTGATGAACTATAATATGCAAGGGATGGAGAAGACAATTCCCGAGCTCTTCGCGATGCTGAAATCGGCGGAGGTAGAAATCAAGAAGGAGCATCAAGTGTTGATGGTTAACAAGACCACTAGTTTCTAGAAAAAGGGCAAGGGAAAGAAGGGGAACTTCAAGAAGAACGGCAAGCAAGCTGCCGCTCCCACGAAGAAACCCAAAGTTGGACCCAAGCCTGAAACTGAGTGCTTCTACTGCAAAGGAACTGGTCACTGGAAGCGGAACTGCCCCAAGTATTTGGCGGATAAGAAGGATGGCAAAGTGAACAAAGGTATATTTGATATACATGTTATTGCTATGTACCTCACTAGTGCTCGTAGCAGCGTCTGGGTATTTGATACCGATTCAGTTGCTAATATTAGTAACTTGAAGCAGGAGCTGCAGAGTAACGGAGACTAGCTGAGGGCGAGGTGACGATATGTGTTGGAAGTGTCTCCAAGATTGATATGATCAATATCGACACGCTCGTAATACCTTCGGGATTAGTATTAAACCTAAATAATGGTTATTTGGTGCTTGCGTTGAGCATAAAACATTATATCTGGATATTGTTTATTGCAAGACGGTTATTCATTTAAGTCAGAGAATAATGGTTATTCTGTTTATATGAATAATATCCCTCGTGATCATGCACCCTTGTGAATGGTTTATTCTTGTTGAATCTCGATCGTAGTGATACACATATTCATAATATTGATGCCAAAAGATGCAAAGTTGATAATGATAGTGCAACATACTTGTGGCACTGCCGTTTAGGTCATATTGGTGTAAAGCGCATGAAGAAACTCCATGCTGATGGACTTTTGGAATCTCTTGATTATGAATCATTTGATACTTGCGAACCATGCCTCATGGGCAAGATGACTAAAACTCCTTTCTCCGGAACAATGGAGCGATCTACTGATTTGTTGGAAATAATACATACCGATGTATGCGGTCCGATGAATGTTGAAGCACGCGGCGGGTATCGTTATTTTCTAACCTTCACAGATGATTTGAGTAGGTATGGGTATATCTACTTGATGAAACACAAGTCTGAAACATTTGAAAAGTTCAAAGAATTTCAGAGTGAAGTAGAGAATCATCGTAACAAGAAAATAAAGTTTCTACGATCTGATCGCGGAGGCGAATATTTGAGTTACGAGTTTGGCCTTCATTTAAGAAAATGTGGAATTGTTTCACAACTCACGCCACCTGGAACACCACAGCGCAATGGTGTGTCTGAACGTCGTAACCATACTTTATTGGATATGGTGCGTTCTATGATGTCTCTTACCGATTTGCCACTATCGTTTTGGGGTTATGCATTAGAGACAGCTGCATTCACGTTAAATAGGGCACCGTCTAAATCCGTTGAGATGACACCATATGAACTATGGTTTGGCAAGAAACCTAAGCTGTCGTTTCTTAAAGTTTGGGGATGCGATGCTTATGTGAAAAAGCTTCAACCTGATAAGCTCGAACCCAAAGCGGAGAAGTGCGTCTTCATAGGATACCCTAAAGAAACAATTGGGTACACCTTCTACCACAGATCCGAAGGCAAGGTCTTTGTTGCCAAGAATGGGTCCTTTCTAGAGAAGGAGTTTCTCTCGAAAGAAGTGAGTGGGAGGAAAGTAGAACTTGATGAGGTAATTGTACCTTCTCTCGAATTGGAAAGTAGCTCATCAGAGAAAACCGTTCCCGTGATGCCTACACCAATAAGAGAGGAAGATAATGATAAAGATCATGAAACTTCAGATCAAGTTACTACTAAACTTCGTAGATCGACCAGAGTACGTTCCGCACCAGAGTGGTACGGTAATCCTGTTCTGGAAGTTATGTTGTTAGACAACAGCGAACCTACGAACTATGAAGAAGCTATGATAAGCCCGGATTCCGACAAATGGCTTGAGGCCATGAAATCTGAGATAGGATCCATGTATGAGAACAAAGTGTGGACTTTGGTGGACTTGCCCGATGATCGGCAAGCCATTGAGAATAAATGGATTTTTAAGAGGAAGACAAATGCTGATGGTAATATCACTCTCTACAAAGCTCGACTTGTCGCGAAAGGTTTTCGACAAGTTCAAGGGGTTGACTACGATGAGACTTTCTCACCCGTAGCGATGCTTAAGTCTGTCCGAATCATGTTAGCAATTGCCGCATTTTATGATCTGGCAAATGGATGTCAAAACTGCATTCCTTAATGGTTTTCTCAAAGAAGAGTTGTATATGATGCAACCAGAAGGTTTTGTCGATCCTAAGGGTGCTAACAAAGTGTGCAAGCTCCAGCGATCCATCTATGGACTGGTGCAAGCCTCTCGGAGTTGGAATATACGCTTTGATGAGGTGATCAAAGCATATGGTTTTGTACAGACTTACGGTGAAGCCTGTATTTACAAGAAAGTGAGTGGAAGCTCTGTAGCATTTCTAATATTATATGTGGATGACATATTGTTGATTGGAAATGATATAAAATTTCTGGATGGCATAAAGGGATACTTGAATAAGAATTTTTCAATGAAAGACCTCGGTGAAGCTGCTTATATATTGGGCATCAAGATCTATAGGGATAGATCAAGACGCTTGATAGGACTTTCACAAAGCACATACCTTGACAAAGTTTTGAAGAAGTTCAAAATGGATCAGTCAAAGAAAGGGTTCTTGCCTGTCTTGCAAGGTGTGAAGTTGAGTCAGACTCAATACCCGACCACGGCAGAAGATATAGAGAAAATGAAAGTCATTCCCTATGCCTCAGCCATAGGTTCTATAATGTATGCCATGCTGTGTACCACACCTAATGTGTGCCTTGCCACGTGTCTGGCAAAGGGGGTACAAGAGTGATCCAGGAGTGGATCACTGGACAACGGTCAAAATTATCCTTAGTAACTAAAGGACTAAGGAAATGTTTCTCGATTATGGAGGTGATAAAGAGTTCGTCGTAAAGGGTTACGTCGATGCAAGCTTTGACACCAATCTGGATATCTCTGAGTAGCAAACCGGATACGTATAATGGAGCAGTCATTTGGAATAGCTCCAAGTAAAGCGTGATAGCAGCATCTACAGTATGACATAAGGATTTGCAAAGTACACATGGGTCTGAATATTGCAGACCCATTGACTAAAATTCTCTCTCACGAGCAAAACATGATCACACCTTAGAACTCTTTGAGTGTTAATCACATGGTGATGTGAACTAGATTATTGACTCTAGTGAACTCTTGGGTGTTAATCACATGGCGATGTGAACTAGATTATTGACTCTAGTGCAAGTGGGAGACTGATGGAAATATGCCCTAGAGGCAATAATAAAGTTGTTATTATTTTATATTTCCTTATTCATGATAAAGGTTTATTATTCATGCTAGAATTGTATTGACCGGAAACTTAAATACATGTGTGAATACATAAACAAATACCGTGTCCCTAGTGAGCCTCTACTAGACTAGCTCGTTGATCAAAGATGGTTAAGGTTTCCTAACCATAGACATGAGTTGTTATTTGATAACGGGATCACATCATTAGGAGAATGATGTGATGGACAAGACCCATCTGTTAGCTTAGCATATGATCGTTCTGTTTATTGCTACTGCTTTCTTGAATGTCAAATACATGTTCCTCCGACCATGAGATCATGCAACTCCCGGATACCGGAGGAATACCTTGTGTGCTATCAAACGTCACAACGTAACTGGGTGATCATAAATATGCTCTACAGGTATCTCCGAAGGTGTCTGTTGAGTTGGCATGGATCAAGACTGGGATTTGTCACTCCGTGTTTCGGAGAGGTATCTTTGGGCCCTCTCGGTAATGCACATCATAAGAAGCTTGCAAGCAAAGTGACTAAGGAGTTAGTTACGGGATGATGTATTACGGAACGAGTAAAGAGACTTGCCGGTAACGAGATTGAACTAGGTATGGAGATACCGAAGATCGAATCTTGGGCATGTAACATACCGACGGACAAAGGGAATTACGTATGTTGTCATTGCGGTTTGACCGATAAGATCTTCGTGGAATATGTAGGAACCAATATGAGCATCCAGGTTCCGCTATTGGTTATTGACCGGAGAGGCGTCTCAGTCATGTCTACATCATTCCCGAACCCGTAGGGTCCGCACGCTTAACGTTCGTTGACGATATAGTGTTATATGAGTTATGTGAATTGGTAACCGAATATTGTTTGGAGTCCCGGATGAGATCCCGGACGTCATGAGGAGTCTCAGAATGGTCGAGAGGTAAATATTTATATATGGGAAGTCATATTTTGGGTTCCGGAAAAAGGTGCAGTTTTTTCGGTATTGTACCGGGAAGCTTCCCTGGAGGATTCCGGAGGGGTCCGGAAGTCCACAAGTGGGTCCACGACATCCCAAGGGCTGGCATGGGCTAAGGGGAGGCACCCTGGCCTTATTGGGCCAGGCGCACCAAGTCCTCAAAAGCCCACGCAGCTAGGGAAGGAAAAAGGGAGAGTCCTAGTAGGAATAGGATTGGACTTTGGAGTCCAAGTCCACGTGTGTACTATTCACGTGGTACTGTTCACGTGGCACTATTCCTTCTACTCCAAGCCCCTACACATATATAAATAGAGGAGAGGGGGCGCCCCAAACAAGACACAACATTGTCTTAGCTGTGTGCGGCGCCCCCCTCCACAGTTCCGTCCCTCGGTCATATTTTCGCAGTGCTTGGGCGAAGCCCTGCGGAGATAGCATCACCATCACCGTCACCACGCCGTCGTGCTGCCGGAACTCATCCACTACCTCACCGTCTTGCTGGATCAAGAAGTCGAGGACGTCACCGAGCTGAACGTGTGCTGAACGCGGAGGTGCCGTACGTTCGGTACTCGGTCGGTTGGATCGTGAAGTTGTTCGACGACATCAACCGCGTTGTTCTAACGCTTCCGCTTACGGTCTACGAGGGTACGTAGACACACTCCCCCTCTCATAGCTATGCATCTCCATGGATAGATCTTGCGAGTGCGTAGAATTTTTTTTGTTTTCCATGCAACGTTCCCTAACACGAAGAGCTTCAACATGAGTTGGCCCAAGACGAAGAAAGCGATGCGGCAATTTTTTTTGCCTTCCACCTACATGGAACATCTTCAACACCAATTGGAGAACACCATCCAAGGATCCTAGTCCCTCGACGAGTACTTCATGAAGATGAAGAAAGCCTTGCGACGAGCCGGTGTGGACGACCCCATTTGGATGAAGTTCTACTTCATGATGGGATTGAACAACGACATCTCCAAGACTATCTTCCTTGACAACTACGAGTCTCTCGACGACATCTACTTTGGTGCTCTCAAGGCGGAACTAGAACACAAGAAGGCCAAGGCTTCTCCACCCCAAGCACACTTCGCGACGACCAAGCTCCACGAAAACGAGAATGAGGATAGTACCAACAAGATGTCGAAGCCCGACGATGCTCCAAAATTCGACTTCACCGCCATCCCTCTTTGTGGCATTGACGATGCCGAGTCTACCACGACTCTTTTTGAAGACGGCGTGGCGACGACTACGACTACGGAGCCCATCAAGGAACATGCTTTGGAGGCGAGCGACAAGGTGGCGAGCAAGGATGATGCTTCCATCTTTGGAGGAGAGAGTGAGATGATCAAGCATGGGATTTTCCCTTCGATCATGGAGGAGAGTGATGATGTGCCATCTTCGGCCTTCATCCACGGCGACGGTGATGAGATGGTTGAGCATGGGATTTTCCCTTCGACCACGGCGGCGTTTGGAGATGACTTGAGCGACATGAGCACCCATATTGAGAATGAGAGCGAGTTCACCACTAGCCCCATATATGACGAGCTGTCCCAATTCCCATGTGAGGAGAGCCACAACCCCCACCACTTGAGTGAGACAAGTGACTCCACCATATGTGACTTTGAGTGCACCTACTTTGAGGGAGTGAGTGAGCCACCACAAGAGTTGAGAGAGGAAGTTGATAGGTCATGTGAGGACATTTTGAACTCTAACGACTTCACCTCTACCTCTATTGTGTCTTCTCATTTGGTGCTAGGTCCCATATATGATGACGCGTCGATCCTCGATGACTTCGTCCTTCCTTTGGACACGACGATGGCCATGGTGGAATGTGATGCACCCCCCACATGGCTCCATCAAGATGAAGATGATGACCACGACTTGGTCTTTGCCACCTCACCTACACCACATGAGTGGAATGAGAAAGGTAACATAGGTGAAGGTGATGCCCTTGTCCCACTAGTGTACATTGATTGCTTGCATGATGTCGATCCTCCTATTGACACGCTTCATGCTAGTATGATTTCCCCATGTGATGATTTACCCATTTATGATGAGTTTGATGATTGCCATGTGGAGTCTATTAGTTATGATGCCATGGTGCATAGGATTTCTTGTGACAATTCTTTAGGTCACATCATGTTTGACAATCCGCTTGACTTGTCATATGCTATGCATGAGATCAACCATATGTCTTATTTGCAATCTCATCGTAGTAACTATGCATATGCCATTAAAATGAACCCAATTTGCACATATGGCATAGATGACAAGCCCATGGTTATTGGCATTTGTTTTTTCTTGTGATGATATTGATATGCACCCTTTGCATCATTGCCATCATATGTCATGCCATGACCACCTAGCTTCGGACATGCATCATTTGCCATGTTGTCAATTTTCTCCATATGATGTTTCCGCTATTGCTCATGAGGAGACCCCCATAGTTTCCTCATCCTTATTAGGAGATTTTGTCCCATCCTATTCATTGCATGATTTCCATGATTGTGTGCACAATATGATCCCCATGAATAAAAATGCTATTGACGTGCCATATACTTGCATGCTAAATTTGTGACCCCATCGTGTTATACATAACAATTATTCTTTCATGATGGATGACATATTCTTATACCATGCCTCAAATTTCTTTGAGCATTGCTTGTTTTGTGCTAACTCTCACGTGCACATACACATCATGATGGATGATGTGTACATTTACCATGCACACACTTTGTTTCGTTCGTCCTTTTCTTGTGTAGGTCCCCGTACTTACTCGTCAACCTCGCAAGCGCATGAGTTGATGAAACGAGCTCTAGAGAGCAATGAAGATGTGCGCCACCATGGAGTGCTTAACCTCCACCCGCCCTCTTCGCGACGAGGCTTCGCGCATTTCTTCTACATGGCCCTCACATGGTTATGGGTTATTGTCCATTACATATTCTATGCCCATCTTGCCATGTTCACTTTGCATGATATGCTCATTCCTGTGCCTTTGCCATGCATTTGTGACCCATGCTTTTCATTACACATGATTCATGATTCTACTACTTGTATGTGTGTTTGCAAGCTTGGTGGAGATATCACTTGTTATTGCCGTGTTTGCTTTATACCCCATGCCTATGATGATACTTTGATCTTGACTTGTTTTCGTGCTTGCGATATGTCATGCGTATTTGTTATGCCTATTATTTGCTCACATGACAAGATTGCTATGATTTCCTCTAGTATATTGCACCTTCGCATTACTAGTTTGCACGACTTGATTGATATGCTTGCCTATGTTGCATCACCGATGATTCATACTTGCTCGTTTCATGCGGTTGATGACAACCATTGCCATGTTTTGCACATGATTGATATTGCTTCTTGTCATATATCTCCATATGTTGCTTCTCTCATGCTAGATGATTTGCCATGTATTGAGTGCAACAATGCTTTTAGTCTTGCTAATGAGATTGCCCCCATAGCTTTCTCCCATATATTTGGAGTTTGTGACATATTTCATGTGAAGCATGCTTGTCTTCCTTCTTTGCACCATATGCCTAGTGCCATGAATATATCCATTGTTGCATCATATTATTCATGCACTTTTGCTTCTAATGGTTATGTACAAGAGAAGAGAACCATCATGATGGATGATGTGTTTATCTACCATGCGCATACGTTCTTTGCTTTGTTGTGTGCATGTGTAGGATACTTGGACTTCGTGTCAACTTCCACTTCACGTGCAAAACATTCGAGCTCTTGAGAGCGAGCCACTTTCGACCGACGTGCTTCTACAACGCATTTCCTACCACTTCGGCATTATGAAGGATGCACAAGGACATGCTTTCGAGGTGATATCCTTCACTTTCGAGAACCCCAAAACCATGAGCATGAATATTGTAGATCATACTTCATGTGTTGCTTGCACCATGACACATTGCACACATGCTCGAGATCTTGTTTTGACTAGTCATTGCCACATTGCCATGTCTCATGATATATATGCCTTGTGTGTTGCATCGAACATGATTATCCCATGCTATTCCCATGTGTTTGATTGCAACAATGTCATTTCTTCACATATGCCATGTCCCATTGATTGCTACATGCTTGACTTGATTGCCTCACACACGATGAACAATTGCTCTTTCTATTGTATTGAGTGCCACACTATTTTCACTACACCCTATGCACGTTATGCTTGGATTGTCTTGCACTTGACCCATGTGTTTAGACACTTCATTTCCTTTGGTGTTGTGAATGATTCATATGCCTACCATCGACCATTTGTTGAGCGCTTCATGCATACTTGATATGACCTTGAGGTAGATGCTTGTTCTCTTATCACACATATTAGCATCTCTACCTACCATTTGCATGCTTGTTTCCATGATGATCTTGATTGTGCTCAATTTATGTGCTTACATGCCATGTCTCATTCCTTTGTCACACTTTATGATATACATGATGACGACAATTGTTGGGTGAATCACCACTTGAATGCTTGGTTTTGCACTAACGCTAACCACATTTGTTTTTCCAAGTGTTTGTTGTTCTTGCTCCTTTTGAAGGAATCACGAGACAGTGCGACACTGGAGAGTGCCCATTTCGAGCTACAAGATGATAAGTTCTTGGTGATCGTCCACTTCTACATGGCGACGACATCTCTTTCCCATGGTGATTTGGATTTCGATCCGAGGACGGATCTTTCCCAAGGGGGAGGGCATGATGCGGAGCATCCTACGGACATCACCATGTCAAGAGTCCGTTTGGCAAGTGACACGTGCGACATCTACTTCACATACATAAAGGTGAATCATCTCCTTTACACGTGTTCACTTGACCCCTTCGAGGATGGTATACTACTTGACACTCCTCTCGTGTACATACATAGGTATTGTCGGAGATCCACGGTTGATGAGGAGGAGTCTAAGCACAAGAGTACATCTACACCATCCGCGAGGGAAGCATGGAAGAGAAGAACTTGGAGATGGTTGTGCCCAGCCCAGGAACATCGGTACAACCGGTCAACTACCGGTCAACAACCGGTCCACCGGTTTAACCGCTCCACTACCGCTCAAGTACCGGCCAACCTTCTGTAATCGAGCGGAGCAAGACCGGTACCAGCCCGGTTGTTCCCCCAGCATCAACCAGACCGGTACAACCGGTTCCCCAAGCGGTACAACCGGTCCCCTCCTTCAGCAAACGCCTCCAGGAACCGGTGCCTGAGCTCCCAGCGGTACAACCGCTGACAAGTCCGGTACAACCGGTCAGCCTGCGCGCTGTGAAAAGGGCCACGACCCATGTATCCCCCAACTTACCCCTTGGACTATAAATACTCGTCTCCTAACTCCGAATTAGGGTTAGCAAAGTATTGGCTCATCTAGTTGAGCCAAGCTCCTACCACTACTCCTCTTGAGAGAGAGAGTGACCTCTCCCATGGAGATCAAGACCTCCATGTGAGCATGTGAGAAGATCCCCTTGTGGATTCAAGACCTCATCTCCTTCATAGGATTTGGGATGAACTTTACCTTGCATCTTTCCCTTTGATTGTTCATGTACCTTGTGGATCCATGTGCTTGTTAGTCTAGTGGATGTGTGATTGGACTTGTTCTTGAGCGTTTCCCTTGTGATTTCCCCCGTGTTCTTCCTCGTGTTCTTCGTGTTCTTCGTAGGATCCCCTCCAATTCGTGAAAGATCGTCAATTAGGGTTCCACCCTACATCAATAAATTTGACAAAAAACGAGTGAATTGCAGAAAACCACCACATTGACGCCTAAGTTTGCAGAAAACACCGTTCTACGAATTTCTGCGAGAAAGCACTGATTCTCGGTTTAATCTTTTGCAAAAAACACTGATATGTGGCTTAGGCCATTTTAATGATGATTATGACACGTGGGTCCCACTGGACAGGGTGATGTGGCAATTTTTTTTGCCACATAGACACTTTGACTGGTCAATCCCCTTCTTCTTCTTCTTCCCCCATCTCTCACCATCGTCCCCCCAGATCCAGGCCATGGCGCCGGCCCGGTTCCCCGCCGCCGTGCCACCTCATCCTCCCCTGCTTCCTCTACCTTCTTTTCCTGACCGCCGCGTCGGTGCTGTCCGCCTCCCGCGGGCTCGCGCACCTGCACTCGCCGCACAGCCTCGCCCACGACAACGTCAAGTCCTCCAACATGCTGCTCCGGCCGAACTACACCGCCACCGCGCTATGCGACTTCTGCCTCGACCCGATCTATGCGTCGTCGTCCGTCCGCGCCGACGCGAGCGGCTACCGCGCCCCGGAGGTGGCGGACAAGCGGCGGCCCACACTGAAGGCGGATGTGTACTCCTCGGTGTGCTCACCGTGGAGCCCGTACCTGCACCCCAGCAAGCGCCTCCCCTCAGTGCGCCGCCCTCATTCCCCGGGATCTTGAGCTCCACCACGGCGGGTAGCACCCGGCCTCACCTCAATCTGATGAGCCACGGGGAGTTGCCCCTCCGAATTCTTCTGCCTCCCCAACCCCTTCCTTCACCATCAGTTCAGGACATGGCCGCCGGAGTTCCCTCCGCCAAGACCATGGCCGGAGCTGCGTACACCCCCTGGAACGCCGCCTGCTACCCACGGCAGCAAGCACCAGCAGTGGCGGCGGGCGGCGGTGGGAAGCCAAGTGCTTGCCGGAGCAGGAGTGCAGGGGCTCTGAGGAGGAGGCACATGGTGGCGAGCCCGAGCGGCAACCCCGCCGCACCATGCGGCAGCGCCATCGGGTTGGCCGCGGTGGGAACCAGAGCGACGGTGTGCTGCACTATTGCGAAGTAGACCAGTCAAACGAGTCTATGTGGCTTTTTTTTTGCCAAGTCAGCTTCTGACGAGCGGGACCCACATGTCATAATCATCATTAATATGGCCTAAGGCAAGTATCAGTATTGTTTGCAAAAGATTAGGCCGGGAATCAGTGCTTTCTGGCAGAAATTCATAGAACGGTGTTTTCTGCAAACATATGCGCCATTGTGGTGGTTTTCTGCAATTCACTCACAAAAAACACTGGTTTTATTTGCCTTTGCCCTATAAGCATAATTTTTGTCTATGCCAAAATTACACACTTTTTTATTGCCAACTAGCAAAATACCCCTATTTTCTCACTGTTTCTTTCTCTTCTTATATGTTTTGGGCCCACCTATCAGAATTTTGTGAACCATTTTTTCTCGATCGATTGCGCTCAGTCGAGGAACAGAGTCTCCTTCGGTCCCTCCTCTGAGCGCCGCGCCGACCTGCCCAGTCGACCTCGCTTGCGCGCGAGTTCTCCTGCCAAGCTGCGCCGCGCCCCTCCCTGTCGGCATCGCAGCCGCGCCGGGATTCCTCGTTCTCCCAGGACGCGCCGCCTCCTCGCCTCCCGCCGGACCGCGCGGCGCCGCCTCCCCGTCCCCGGCCACCGCGGCCCGAGCAGCTCCGCGCGGCGGCAAGACCTCGCCGGTGTTACCTCGCAAGCCGGCCGCGCAAACCGCGATAGCGACACACAGAAACTCGAGGCAGCTTACAGGGGCAGCGCACACAGGCAATCCCAAAGCCAGGCTCCGCGCCCCCACATCTCGCTGGATTGGCTGCCCCCCTCTCTTCTGACATGATCTCCCCCTCGCTCATCTCCCGCCCCCGCCTCGCCCCGCGCCCCGTCCCCGCAGCGGCCTCCCCCTGCCGCGCTCGCCTCGCGGTCGGCGGCGGCGCGCGGCGGCTCGCGGCCGGCGTGCGGTGCCAGGCGCAGGCGGGGGACATGGACGCGCACTACATGCGGCGGTGCGTCGAGCTGGCGCGGACGGCGGCCGGGCACACCAGCCCCAACCCCATGGTGGGCTGCGTCATCGTCCGCGAAGGAGAGGTCGTCGGCGAGGGATTCCACCCCAAAGCCGGCCAGCCCCACGCCGAGGTCACCCCTCTCACACTTCTTCTCAATTCGATGTTCACTTTTTAGTTAGACTACGAAAGATTTGTCGGATGATGTTTATTGCAAGTGTGGGAATTTTAACAACTATCTCATCTGTCTAATATTGATACTCATCATTAACAGAGCATGGGACGACTTTCCCCAATCTTTTAGAAAACAGTCCCCTAATCTTGGTGTGGTCGTACTAGTAACCTGGCCTGATAGCAGTTCCCAATTTTCATATGATCCCTAATTTCACTAATATTTTACTCCATTTAGTAAAAAAAAAACAGGGCTACATTATTCACTACTGTTCCAATACTGCATTATGTCATAGATTGTTCACTTCTAGCTGTCTAGCAGATGATACATCTAACACCAAACAAATATTTTGGAAAATCACTTGTAGCCAGTATGTAACAGTATGCAGTGGTTTTCAGTCTCATACACAAAAATATGATCTCAGCTTATGCTATTACGAAGAAATAATAAGTACTTCCATGATTGAAGATGAATAGATCGGAAATTTTCCCACAAAAAAGAAATAATAAGTATTAGCATTGTAGTATTAGGCTATTAGCTACAGGTAAGAGCACATATGTTTTTTGCTTGCTTAAGAACTTGGGCCACTAAAGTATAATCCTGTTGATAATATCTTTTTTGAAAGTAATACTGTTGATAATATCATAAGCTCGTAGCTAAGTATGGCGGTTGGTAATATGTGGCTTTGTGTTCAGGTATTTGCTTTGAGAGATGCAGGGGATTTAGCAGAGAATGCAACGGCTTATGTCAGTTTGGAGCCCTGCAACCACTACGGGAGGACCCCTCCCTGCACCGAAGCACTCATCAAAGCCAAAGTTAAGGAGGTTGTGGTGGGGATGACGGACCCAAATCCTATTGTAGCATCCAAAGGGATTGAAAAACTCAGAAACGCCGGGATAGATGTAAGGGTTGGCGTGGAGGAAGCATTGTGTCTCAGATTAAATGAGGCTTACATTCATCGCATGCTTACAGGGAAGGCCTTTGCAACTTTGAGGTGAATGTCCCAACTACAAGTATCTTGCTAGGATTCTAGACTGGTAATATCAGCACACACATTTTTGCCAGTTCTTAAATATAGGAATAGCTTAATTTTTGAAGTATAAGTGGCACAGTACGTTCAAAATTTTATTTGTGTTCTACAACTGTGGTCAGGAAAATGTAGGATGCTCATTGCTTCAGCCATTTTAGCGTAGTATTGTTTATATTTCATACTGCTGCATATCATGTTTGTTGGTTCTTTTCGTCTGAATACAATGTGCGACACTGCTGCTGATGTTTATCTGTTCACACTGGAATCAGAACTACACTCTCGATGAACGGAATTGTCATAAATCAAATTGGGAGCGGAGCTGACCAACCAGGAGGATACTACTCACAACTAGCGAAAGAATACGACGGAGTTATAATTTCGAGCGACATGGCCAAGGCGATTGCCTTACCAATATCACGCGAGGTTGACGCAAAGCAGCCTCTTTACATCATCATAGCGCAGGGAGAAGGTTCCAAATTACACATCCCATTTCTCCATGAAGAGTCTGCATCTAACGCCATAGTCCTGGCCGATAGTCCCGTCACCGTGGAGCCATCGGGAGTCAGTGTTTCGGTCCTCGATCAGATGAACCTAGAGTCCATCCTTCAACTTCTCGCTGATCGAGGATTATGTAACGTGCTGGTGGATTTCAGAGATGACGGGGCCGGCCTGGCGTCGCTGCTGAAGAATTTTCAGGAGGACAAGCTGGTGCAGAAGGTTGTCGTGGAGCTCTCTCCTGTCTGGATGGTGAGCCCAGGGCTGAGCAGCCTGGCGTTTGGTGGCAGCCAGTCGTTTCCACTGAAGAATGTGGAGCACAAGGAGGTGAATGGAACTTTGCTGCTTGAGGGATATTTGTAGCATCTTATCTTTTCTGTCTGAGGATCTGTGGCCTCCTGTTGTAAACACCCAGCCATGTAAACTTGAGCCTGAACCTGCATTCATGCGGAGTTGAATTTAATTTCTTTTCTTCTTTCACCGACAAATAGTTCTTGTAAGGTAAATCCAGCTCTTTTTTTGTTCTCGGTCCTGCCTGTGGAAATTATTGTGAGTAACAATTGTGGCATTTGTGAGTGCAATGACAGATTGTACAGTTGTGTTTTTATTTTTATTTTCCATCTGATAAACTGTTCTTTTTTTCATCTGCTATGGGATATCTGGAAATGTAAAAATGTTCTTTCATGGACAAATTGTTCTTGTAAGGTATATCCAGCCTTTCTTGGTTGTCATGTGTAATCAAGATAATATTTCCTACATGGTCTTCATGTTGCTCCTGCAGCAAATGGTTATCATGTTGTTTGTTCTCACTCAGCAAGTTGGCTCATTATTGTACATGATTCTTCATGTTATACTCCTGCAGCTGCAGAGCTGGAGAGTACGTTGCCGGAGCGGCGGCTGTCGTCTGTCCGGCACAACAAAACCCCACCACCTCCACCTCGATGCCACTCCTCTGCGCTCTCCTATCCACCACCATGGCATCGGAGTGCGAGTCCAGCGAGGTCACGCCGGACGACCAGCACGAGCACCTGCGCCCCGAGGGCACGGAGCCGCTGGCGCGCATCGCCGTCGACTACACCCCGGACGCCTGCCGCCCAGGGCCGGTCCTGAGATTTTAGGGGCCCGGGGCGAAACTAAAGCTCAAGGGCCCTTAGTATATATATAGTTTGTGTGGGGATATAGGGGCCTTAATATAAGCAACATAACAATTATATATATATATATATATGAAATACAGTTTATACACACAATGCTGAAAATAAAGAAATTTGCATCAAAAGTTTAGCAGCAAAAGCTATGCATCATGTTGACGAAGATAAATTACTTAATTAGTAATAAACAAAGTGATAATGATCACCGATTAAGATTGCCGGAGAAAGGAAATTGCGGCAGCCAAATTTGCACCAAAATTTTAGCATAAATCAGCCTGATCTCCTGCAATCTCCGGTGATCTCCCGCGATTTTGGACTGCATGCAAATCATCGCAGGGCAATTTTCCAGCGGCGATTGTGCCGCAACCACGGTCGTTTCTGCTGCGGTTTAAAATCATGAATATGATAATAATACCTTGGATCGGTTGAATCGCTGCCGGTGATTGTCCGATCCGGCGCTCGGCGATGACGCGATCTGTATATGCGTGTGCGGCATGCGCTCGGCGATGTGCATGAGCGTGTGCGTGCTGGGTGATGGCGCAATCTGGCGCTGGCCTGGAGTAGAGATGGAAGAACAGAGTTCATCCGTGAAACAGCGACTCGCGTTCGCGTCCAGAGATCATGATCGTGGCTGGGGGATACTCGAAGACGTGAACTCACAATCGGATCTCGGAACTTCTTTTTAGTTGGGATTAGGAAACTGGACAGGCGTCACGCAATCAACTCGTACGAGCCTATGACGACACGGGCCCTTACCGAAGGAGTGGATGTGCTCGTTCGTGGGCTACCAAGCTGCGTACGGTGACTGCCTGCCCAGCGTAGCGTAGGGCCAGCGCGTAGCTTCGACGGCTGCGGGCGTGGGCTAGCTAGCTAACTGCGCTCGTCGTAGGCCTATACGTACGTACCTAGATGGGGGCCCCTGGACATTGGGGGCCCGGGGCGGCCGCCCCCCTTGCCCCCCCTCAGGGCCGGCCCTGCTGTGCCGCCACGCGCCGGCGTCGGGCGAGATCCACGTCACGTACGACCACCGCGGCGGGGCGCGCCGGCGGTCCCGCGGCCGCTTCCTCCCGGGCGGCGCCGTGGCCGCGGCCGTCCGCGCCCCCGCCGGCGACACAGCGGGGCTCAACTACAACCTCTACCTCTCGTCCCTGGAGGGCTCCGGCGACATGGACGAGATCGACTTCGAGTTCCTCGGCAACGACAAGCGCGCCGTGCAGACCAACTTCTTCGTCGCGGGGTGCGGGGGCAGGGAGGCGGTCCACGAGCTCCCCTTCGACTCCTCCGACGGGTTCCACCACTACGCCGTCGCCTGGGGCGACGAGGCCATCGAGTGGCGCGTCGACGGGGAGGTGGTGCGCAGGGAGGAGCGGCGCGACGGGGAGCCCTGGCCGGAGAAGCCCATGTTCCTGTACGCCTCCTTCTGGGACGCGAGCGGGGTCGACGAGGGGAGGTGGACCGGCACGTACCACGGCCGCGACGCGCCCGACGTCTGCAGCTACAGGGACGTCAGGGTGCCCGTTGCGCTCTCAGCGGAGGAGGAGGAGGAAGAATGTCAGGATGATGCGGACGGCGAAGATGAGGCTGATGCTGCCGCCGCCACCTGCGGTGAGGAGGAGGAGGTGGATGCCGGAGCTGGTGAAGATTAGATCTCGGCCTTGTTCCGTCTCTGATCGTGCCACGAGCCATGTGGAATTAGCTATCTTGGTCACGAGTGTGTTTGGTTCAAGTATTGCAATAAAAGATTTATGAATTATTTGCTGTGAAGGAGAAAAACAATGACAGCATACACAGTTCATTTGAAAAACTATTTTTTAATGTTGCATACGTATAGATAATAATAATATAATAGAGAGTGAATCCATAATATTATATAAAATACAAGGAACGCACAAAATACATAAATATAGATCTCGGGAAGCGCGGACGCACTACATTATGAAATGGAGAGAGCATTGTTTACATGATGATGTTCTCCAACGACATAGCTAACGTATCGTCCTCTCGCCTCTCAGCAATTATCATGCATGAGCATGACCATTCATACAAAAATATCCAGCATAACAATGCTAAGATAGCAGTACACGTGGAAACAGTTAAACACGTTGATGCAGAGTTCAAGAAAGGAAAAATAGCATAGGAAGTTTAACTCGTTGTGTTTAAGTTGCTTGCATTTTGATTATAACTGCAAAGTTAGTTTATTCTTGACAAAACATTAACCTGCAGCGCAGCGGCGGAGGAGGAAGAGGATATGGAGGCCAGAGCTGGTAAAGATTAGATCTCGGTGTGGGCGACGATCCGGGCAACGAGGCATGTGGAATGAGGTGATCTTTGTCACCAGGTTTGGCTCATCTGAGTGCCGCAATAGCGATAAAAGAAAGATTCATGAATTATTTGCTGTGAACAAATATTTCTACTTTCACCCGCAAAAAAAAACAAATATTTCTACTCCCTCCCGTTCCTAAATATAAGACCTTCTAGAGATTTCACTATGGACTACATATATATGTAGTCCATAGTGAAATCTCTAGAAGGTCTTATATTTAGGAACGGAGGGAGTACTTACTTGGTTGGCTATTGTATCTAGTTGAATGTGCCAAGTGAAGTTTCAGCATTCTTCGGTGAAATGAAATTTGGAAAAGAAGAATGGTGAGTATAGCTATTGAACGATCCAATCTTCATGGCCTAACCATTCTCCCGTGTGTCATTTGGGGGATGAAAATTAGGACATGTTAGCTTCAGTGAGCTGACAAAGCAAACAGTTAAACTCATGCTCTAATGAACACAGTTAAACAGACAAAGGAACAGTAAACAGTTAACCAAGCTACGAGTTTGACACCCGATAAATGGGCCTTGTATCTGACAAAAGCCCAGAACAATTTGGGACAGTGTGACCCATCTGCTTGTCCTCTCACCAGGCCCACCGGGCCCTCGGCAGCACCCGTCACTCCTAGCCACGGCGATGGCGATGGCGACGGCGGCAGCCAATAGAATTTCGCCGGGCGTCCGTGCTCGGAGAAGAAGGTGGGTGCGATGGAAGCAAACGTGGCGCTGCTCTCCGCCTCTTCGCCCTCCACCTCTGCCTCCTCCATCCTCCGTCGCCGCCCCCCGCCTCGCCGCTCCGCCTGCCCCCGCAGAGCAACCTCCAGGCTATCCGTCGGTAAGTCCTCCACTTCTCTCAAAACTCAACCCTGTAACCTTTTTTTACCTCGCCGCCGTACGACCAGTGCCGAAGCTCAGTTTCGCCGCCCTCCGGGCTGCGTCGATGGTCTTCGGCGGTCCGGTGAGGGCAAAGCCATAGCCAACCCAGATATGAAATGTTGGCCGTAGAAATTTGGATAGGGTTTGAGGTGCTGTGGCAGCCATGGCCTGCAATAGCTGTGATTATGTGGGTACCAGCTTCAATTTCCACGCCCAGTTCATGGCATTGCCATGGCTGTGGGTGCGGATGCTATATGTCTTATGTGTCTGTCACTCTGAGTCTCTGACCCTGCCTTGTGCAATTGGGCAGTGGCTGCGATGAGCGATGACCCGATCAAGGAGTGGATCCTCACCGAGGGGAAGGCCACGCAGATTACAGGGACCAGCTCCATTGGGGGTGGCTGCATCAATGCCGCCCAGCGCTACGACACCGATGCTGGCTCCTTTTTTGTGAAGACCAACAGGTGTGCTAGAACAAATTTATGTTTTGGAGCTCATCATCTCGAGGAGTAGCGCAAGTAGTGATGTTGGTAGCAACAATGGAATGGAAACATATCGTTGTATGCCAGGCGCATCGGTCCAGCTATGTTTGAAGGGGAGGCTCTGGGCTTGAAGGCAATGTATGACACGAAGTCAATCCGTGTTCCTTTGCCATACAAGGTGAGTAATGACTAATGACTCAGATGCAAGAACATGTATAAGTGGCGTGATGCATAAAACAGTACAAGAAAATTATAACTAATGTTCATGACTGAAACTGCACTACACCATACATCGCAGAACTCGACACTTATTCTGATATTTGATTGGTATACATATTCTTGTTTCAGTTATATTCATCTGAAGGTCGTTGGTTGTTTCTTATCTACCAACTAATAGTTAGCATCTTAGCACAGAGATTGTGTACTATCTTTATTTTTCACTACCTGCACCTGCCTACAGCCGCCATTCTTCTTCACTGTATTTCTTACTCTATGCCCCTTTTATGACAGGTTGGTTCGTTACCAACTGGTGGTTCTTTTATCATCATGGAGTATATTCAATTTGGTCGTTCTAGGGGTGACCAGGTAACCATGTCCCGAAACCCCTTCCGTTCAAAGAAAAAGGTAACCTGTACCTTTTGATACAAGCTTTTATGTAAAATCCTTCATCATTAACAAACAGCTTATTTTCAGTCAGCTCTAGGGAGGAAGCTCGCTGAAATGCATAAAGCTGCAAAATCTGACAAGGGCTACGGTTTCTACGTTGAAAATACCATTGGAAGGTAAAATTAAGCGCTTGGTATTCTAAAACTTAAACTTATCCCTTTTATCAAGAGTAGATGAATGTCTCTCAGTGACATTTGACTTCGAGGTCCACCTCCAGTAGTGTGGCTTGCAACTCATGTTTGCTTTGAAATACTGTTCATTCCAATCCACCAATTTCCCTGATGTAGCACTCCACAAGTTAACACTTGGACTGCTGACTGGATTGAGTTTTACTCGAAGCATAGACTGGGATACCAGTTGAAGTTGATATCGCAGCGGTTCGGAGATTCAGCCATATATGAAAAAGGTACATAGGAGAAAGGACGAGAATATGGAACCTGAACTATATGTTCCCATTTCTTCTGATGGACACATCATTAACTGAGTGCTAATCATTTTTCTCTTGATCGCAAGTTTGTAATACTCCCTGTCTTATATTAGTTTACAGAGGGAGTAGTTCATAACTTTTTCATATAAGTTCCTCACTTCCTCTTGTGCAGGTCAGCAACTGATTGAGAATATGCATCCACTGTTTGACGGTGCTGTTATCGAGCCATGCCTGCTTCATGGAGATTTATGGAGTGGAAATATAAGCGCTGATACTAATGGAGATCCTGTAATATTGGATCCAGCATGCTACTGTATGGAAATTTCACTATTTCTTGTCCTAAGTTGCAGAATCACAACTATTCTATGCAATATGTTGATTCATTTTTGTAAGGAAAGTGTCGTTGAAGGCAAACATAAACCAAGTGGTTGTTGATTTGTTTGAAATCCCTGAATTTTTAACAGTTCTATTATAGAGCCCATAGATAGTTGCTGAAGAAATGTTATCGATTATCCTTTAACTGCAGATGGACACAATGAAGCAGAGTTTGGGATGTCGTGGTGTGCTGGATTTGGAGGGGCATTCTACAGCTCCTATTTTGAGGTATCCACTTCTCAATCTGTTCCACTACTTTTTTCCTAATAAAATGGGATGCAATTTGTGCATCACTCCCATAAAACAAAGTCCCTCACCTCCAGCTGTACTTGAGTTGATCTGCATATTTTCCAACAACATCCCCATGAATGCTTGACTGGTTGTCTTTCTCTCTTCGTATTTAACTATCACGCCTTCTGCCGTGTGGGGCTGTGGGCTACTCAACTAAATGTTTTAGATGGAAAATTAAAATGTTACATACTGAACTCTTATCCAGGTGATGCCGAAGCAGCCAGGCTTTGAGAAGAGGAGGGACCTGTATCTCCTGTACCACTACCTGAATCACTACAACCTTTTCGGCTCTGGGTACCGCTCCTCAGCTATGTCCATAATCGAAGACTACTTGAGGATGCTGAAGGCGTAGCCACGTCTTCTCTGAGAACAAGGATTTTCCGCCTCTGCTTCTCCCCACAGTGGCCTGACTTCTGAAAAAGAAGCAATGCACACATATACAACGTGTTTTATGTCCTTGCATTTTGTTGTAAAATCTCTTCCCCTTTTTCTTATAGCACTGTATCAACTGAAAGGTGCTCCTACATCTGTAAATATATATATCACCGGTAATCCATCTCACTCTGTTTCTGGGGTACAAGGTAGTATGATATAAGGATAGTGTATGTATTCCTCCCCTTTCATCTTTTCTGTGGTGGACTATTCTCAATTATTATCGTACTGTCGTTGGGGATCAGGTAGAACGAGACAACCTGTAGGTGATCCTCTGACCTACTAAACTATCCCCAATCAACCAGAATGACACTGATTGGATATATGTGTGCTCGTCACGTATTCTTAACAACCCTTTAAAGGTAACACACTAAGGACATTTTCAACAACTCGTGGTGGCTCGCGATTCGCCCCCCATGAGAAAGATGATCTAAATTGTAGGCGCTTAGAGTGGGGTCGGTGAAGGCGAACTTAGCAGCGAAGAGGTAGACATTGAGGCATGAGGCATGGGAGCGGGCAGGGTCGGTGAAGGCGAACTTGGCAGCGGAGAGGTAGACGTTGAGGCGTGGGAGCGGGCGCTGCACGCGGAGGAGCAGCTGCATGAGTTCAGGTGACTGCACAAGAGAAATGACAGGGGCAGCGATTAGCTCAAACCGTCTTCTTTTTTTCACTTAGCAGTGGCATTTTGCTCGTAATTTTTTGCAACACTGTCATTTAAAAAATGTGGAATCCTCAGAATGACTCCGAAAAATTGAACTACGGACGCAGCCACTCCACAGATTCAGGTCCGCGAAGCTAGAGCATTCGGGGCAGATCTACGCGCTCTGTTTGCGCAGTTAGAAGCTGGAGGCTGGAGCCTTCCCGAACAGGCCCTCATGCAGCGAAATGAGGACAGAAGTGAAATATAAATACTCTTACGGATGAATATTTTGTTGTTGACAGCAGCAAACAATGAAGAAAATGTGTTCTGTAAAAAAATCTCATCTACATCAGAGTTTCTGTTCTGTTGAACTCTAGAATCAAGTACTCCCTCCGTCCCAAAATAAGTGACTCAACTTTGTACTAAACTTAGTATAAGAGAAGGGGTACAGGCTGAGAGGAAGAGTGGAAGACTTACGTCAGGTGAACAATTTGCGCCCGTGGGATCAGAATCTTAGGCAGCTAGTTGGTCAATTAGTCATCAGTGACGTATAAATGATGTCGATCAGCAACTACCGCATGGTCAGCTGAGACACTCATCTTGAAGTACATGATCTACATTTCATTCTTGCAAAAAACAAAAAAAACTTAATTCACGCAAAAGATCTCATGATCGTGAATGGGACAAATGTTACTTCTATGTTTGTATCGTTCCAGCTACCGGTTGTATAAAAGTAGTGAATCCTAATACAAAAAGGCCAATGAAATTGATCACATATGTCCTAGAGAACCTTACCATTCCGATTTTGTCCTACCAATAGTCCAAGCAGGAACAGGAGCCATTCCTGAAGTGGTGGAATCGGTTCCGGTCTCTTACAACTATGACCCGATCGTAGACCTCTGAGACTATCTTCATGACAGAGTGACAATCCTCACAGATTCTCAGGTTCTTCACTATGCGGATAACAGACCCTCTTGTCGTGCTTATTAGTCCCAAGGCAAGCGCGAGTTTCTCGCTGTGCTGCGAGATGCAAACTTCTTTGTCCTCCTCATCAACGTCAAAGGTAACTTCTTTAGTTGAAGGCTTGTGCCCCTTGAGGCTTAAGGTCTTGCAAATCTCATCAAGCATTGCATATATTCGATCAGACTGAGGATGTGAACAGTCCCCGGACAAGAACTCGTAAACCACACCATTCAGCTCAACAATGCTTGATCCTGGAGGCTTGTATATCCTATGTTCTTTCATGGAGCTCCTTACCCCTTGTACAAGGTCCCATTTCCCAGCATCAGCATAGACGTTAGATAAGAACACACATGCCCCGGCATGCTGAGGATCCAACTTGAGTATCTCCATGGCAGCCATCTCCCCCATGTCGACATTCTTGTGAACCCTACAGGCGACCAAGAGAGCACCCCATAGCACAACATCGGCCTTGAACGGGACAGTCTTAATGAGAGCCAATGCCTCCTCCAGCTGCCCTGCTCGACCGAGGAGATCGACGATGCAGCCATAATGCTCTATGGTGGGCTGTACACGATATTCGACAGGCATACAGTCCAGGAACCTCTTACCCTCATCCACCATGCCAGCATGGGCGCACGCGCTCAGCACGGCGGTCATGGTGATGGAATCTGGGTCGACCCCTGTGTTCTTCATCTCAGCAAACAGGGCCAGGGCGTCCCTGGGGAGCCCGTTGATGGCCAGTCCGGCGATCATGACGCTCCACGTCCGTACATCCTTGTCAAGCGTCTCGTGGAACACGGACCACGCGCTCTCAACATCTCCGCACCTCATGTACATGTTGAGCAGAGCGGTGCCCAGATTCCTGGTGGTACTCCGGCGGGTCCTTGCATAGGAAGCATGCGCCCAGCGGCCGGTGTCGAGTGCACCGAGATGCGCGCAGGCAGAGACGAGAGCGAGCAGCGTGACCTCGTCGGAGGCGGGCATCTGGCGCGAGAGGCGTAGCACGTGGGCGTAGAGGCCCTGGGAGAGGTAGGCGTGGAGGAGCGAGTTCCAGAGGGGCAGGTCCCTTTGGCCGGGGGGACTTGCGTCGAACACCTGGCGTGCGGCGCGCAGGTCCCCGGCGGCCGCGTAGAAGGAGAGGAGCGACGCGCCGATGAAGCGGTCGCGGGAGTCGAGGCCGCGGCGGAAGAGGGAGGCGTGGACGGCGGTGCCCGGTGATGTCGCGGTTGGTGAACCGGCGGGGAGGAGGCGGGCGCAGGCGGCGAGGAGGGGTGGGTAGGTGTAGTTGTTGGGGTTGGAGAGGGGGCCGAGGAGCATGGAGCGGTAGAGAGCGACGGCGAGGTGGGGGCGGGGGCCGTGCGCGAGGGAGCGGATGGTGGTGTTGTAGGAGAAGGTGGAGGGGTGGGCTTGGAGGAGGGAGAGCGCGTAGGGGAGGGAGGAGTTGGCGGCCGACGCGGCGAGCGGGGCGGCGGCTGAGGGGTCGGTGTCGAGGGCGCCGGAGCGGAGGAGGCGGGCATGGAGAGCTTTGCTCGGGAGTGAGCACGTGGTGGTCGGCGGCGGCATCGGCGGCGGAGGTGGACCTCCGGGGGCGGCTGATGCAATGACGTGGGTACCGCTCCATCAGCTACTTGCGGATGCTGCAGGCGTAGCCATGTCTATTGTCAGAACATAGCCTGAATTCCCCCTTTTTTTATAACACGGCCTGAATTTCTGAAAACGAAGCAATGCACGTATTTACTAAATATTTTGGGACGGAGGAAGTACTAAAGTTAAAGTTAAAGTTAGTACAAAGTTGAAGCAATGCACGTATTTACTAAATGTTTTATGTGATTACATTTGTTGTAAATATTCTTTGCAACTTTCTTACAACACTATATATATCAATTGAAAGGTCGAGCTGCCCCATGTCGTCCTTGGTGATTCGGGTAGCGCGCGGTGACCAGAACGACCACCACCTCCCTCCTTTCCTCCTCTCGGCGCCACCGGAGGGCATCGCCGCAAAGCCGCACGACAGAGGCGGGGCAATGCTTGTTTCAGGCCAGGCGTGACGCTCAATCCAGGCAAGGAGACGAGTCGTGTCGTTCCCGTCTCCGGCAAGGTCCTGGCAAGCCCTGCCCGGTGATAAGTGTGAAGAAATGAATTGATCGAACCAGTCCATCTTTCATTGATGATACAGAATATATACAAGCAGAGGGACGCGAATGAAGAGACGCGTCCATCGTGGGGGCGTGAGAGAACCGCCGCGTCAGTTGCCTAGCAAACCGCACGGGTGGTTTGTACAAGGGAGGATTATCCTTAATTACTGGAATAAAATAATCCTAACACTCCCCCTAATCCTCGCTTGTCTTTGAGACTGATCACCCTTGAAATATTCTCTGATCATCCTTGAAATATTCTTCTCCAAAACCCTGCGGAAAAATTGAGAAGAAAATATACAATATGCCATGAAAAACTCCTTCCAAAAACCCGATGGGAAAATAAGAAGAAACCGACATATCATAATGCTTGTATTACTATTGTCTCATTAAAAACCTTCCATGAGAAACCATTCAGGAAAAACTCATAAAGGAAAAGAGTGCAATACAAAAGATCCGAAGATCTCAAACAGGTTATCGTTCAGGAGTGCACTCCCCCTGAACCTTGCAAATAACAAAGTCATCTCGTACCAATTCTATTAACTTATTTCTGGAATGAAGAACTTGGTAAAGACTTTGTGAATAAATCACCAAAATTATCGCATGACTTCATTTGCAAGATGTTTATCTTCCACCTTTCTTTAACTCATTGGGAATAAAATACTTTTAGAGTCATACACATTCTAGTGTTGCTCTTTATAACATGTCTGCATCTGCGTAATACAAACAAAACATTATCTTCATAGATAATGGTGGGTGGTTCCTACCAACCAATCCCACTTGAACTTTCAACAAAGTTCATCATTCTGTGAAGTCACATACATTCATGTGATGCTTCATACAAATCAACGATTTCAGAATGATTAGTGGATGCAGCTACTAAAATATGTCTTCTCGACTTCCCAGAGAAGGTCACACCTTCATTCGAGGAGACAAAAACCAGTCTGTGATATAGGATTATGGGGATCTAATATATGCCTAGCATCACAATATCCAACCATGGTCATATCTTGATTTTTTTTCATAGAACAAACCAAGATCTATGGTGTCCAGAAGATATCTAAAAATATTCTTCACACCAATCCAATGCCTTTAATTCAGTGATGCATTATATCTAGCCAATAAATTCACTGCTAATGACATACCAGGCCTGGTGCAGTTTGCTAGATACACCAGTGCTCTCATTGCACCATGATACGGAAACTCACGTCCTACTATCTCTTCATCACTGTAGTTAGGCCTTAATGGGTCCTTATCTTTAGTAATCTAGAGATCTCAAAACCATAGTTCTTTGATGGATACGAATTATCCATGTTGAACTTTCAATAATCTTTTGAATAAATGTAGACTGATGAACAAGTATTCCCGAAGGAATACGCTCAAGTTCCAAACTCAAGCAAAGTTTGGTCTCAACCAAATCTTACATCTTACACTCCGTCTTAAGATGATATGATTGTATCATGTATCTCTTGTGTAGCTCCAATGATATTCAGATCATCAACATATACTGAAATTGTACAAAACCCCTCTTTGGATTTCTTGATGAACATACATGAACAATCATCAATGTTTGAGTAACCTTCTAATAAAGAAACTCACTCAGTCGGTTCTACCACATCATTGCCGACTACTTCAAGCCATAATGACTTCTGAAGCTTTACGCAACACATGTTGCGATTAAACTCGGAATCTTCGTTCCCTCGGGAACTATCATAGAGATGTCCGAATTAAGTGACTCATAAAACTATGCAGTCACAACATCCATCAGTTGGATATACAAATTCATTATTCACTGCCAGTGATATTAAATATCGAAACGTTATTCCACTCATAATAGGAGATTATGTGTCATCTTAAACGATGACAAGTCTCTGCGTGAACCCCTGTGCTACAAGCCTCGCTTCATGTCTCACCACCTCATTGTTTTCGTTCCTCACATGAACTAAAACTCATTTGATCCCCCAGGGAACAAATTCAGAGGAGTGGGTATTACTGATCAGGTCAATACCTCCTCTTCTTGAGAGCGAGCACATCCTCAATTGCTGCCTTCCTTTGGATCAACTAGAGCGTTTAAAACACTCAGCCATGCATGGACTTAGGTTCTAGATCCAATCCAAGGTCTTTTGCAATTCTTGAGGAGAAATAAATGTCGACATAATGTAGTCTTTATTATATGATTCTCCCGAATCCATATACATAGTGGATATTTCATTATTACCTTTTAACTCTTCGTGATTTCCCACAACAATTGAGTCAAGGTCTTCCGATGTCCCAACACCAAAATTTGTGTGCACACTCGTGATGGGTCCTGGATGTCCAACATCCATCAGGTGTCCTTCAACCGCAGGTTGAATGTCAACATGAAGTTGACCTGCACTTACTGTTTGAGGATTCCTCATTCCCCTCGGATGCTTCCATGAAGCATTGTCCTCTTGTGTCCAGATTCCTCCCCCTCTTCGGTGGCCGAGTGGACCTATGGGTCACATACACTCTCTCTGACACATTCACCACGGGAACATTTTACTTTGTGACACCTTTATACTCAGTAAATGCAACCGGCAGATTATTTGCGATACTTTGCAAATTGATCTTCTGAACCTTCAGTTCAGATTCATTCGTACGTGGACTTGAGGACTAGATGTCTATTCACATCTCATTCTATTTTCCAGCATTCAATGTGGTTCTTATCTCCCCCTAATGCCGGAAAAATGTCCTCATCAAAATACAACCAGCGTATCAGGCCATAAACAAGTCCCCTTCTAGAGACTTCAGGTACTTTATGTTTGACGGAGAATTGTACCTCACATAGATCCCCATTTCTCTATGAGGGCCATAGATATACGTTGTGGTGGTGAAATCGGTACGTATCCAACGCAACCGAATTATCACAGATGCGAAATACTTGCTGATTTCCACGTACTAACTGCAACGGGGGACCGTATAATATGCAGTTGGTCGAATTTGTATCAACTATGCAGTATGTAAAACTGCATGTCCCCAACTAGATGTTGGGAGATTACAATTCTGTAGGAGCAATCTTGCTATCAACTTGTCCTCTTGACAAGTGATTCCACAAGACTAATCTGGGTATGTACACAAAGTACCAATGTGCTCCACAGCTATGCCTCAATCTAGGCAGTAATCATCAAATGCTCATGAACTAAATTTCGTAGCATTATCCATTCTGATGGATTTATCCCATTCTCGGGATGCTTTGCTCTCAAATTAATGATGTGATCAATCAGCTTTGTAAAAGTATGGTTCCTTATAGAAGTAAGACACACATTGGACCATCCCTTTGATGCATCCAAAAGCACTGTGGAATATTTGAATATTCCATATAACGGTTGAATTGGATCACATATATCTCCAATCCAAGGAAATCTGAAGGCTCATCCTTTATCTTGAGATAAGATGGCCTTGTGATCAATTTCCGAGTTGCACATTCCATGCATACAAATACTGGTGAAATAGGAAATTTTCACACCCGTTAGATTGTGTCAAATGTAACCATCAATAATTTTCTCATCATCCCAATACCAGGATGACACAGGCAACCATGCCATATCTTGAACTTATCAAGATTCTAGAAAATTATTTTGTACGCCAAATGCGTATCACATTTAATGTATGTATAATATAATCCAGAAGATAGAGAAGGCATTTACTCTAGGATTTTCTTCAAATCCCTTTAGCTGAGTCATGAGTAGGCTTCCAACCTCACTCACTTTATGAGTTTCATTATGAAACCATTGAGGATATCCTTAAAACCCAGCAAGGTACGAGTAGAATCTAGATATATCAATGCATGCATGATTAGCATGTAGTACCCATAGGGAGTGCAATTGCAGTTTGACTAGAACCAACAATTACCACATCACGACCAACAATTGTCATGACACTTCCACCACTCTTCTCAGGAGTATGGACATGCTTATCTTCCTTAACTCATGTTAGTAGACCCAGTTTCCACTTAACATGTTTCCTTCTCAATTGGATTATTTCCATAGGTTTCTATAGAGTTCAATATACATATAAACCCACATAGAAATACATACATTGTATGTCACTGGTAGCGAAGTCCACTAGCATGTCATCGACACTAAGTAGTGGCTCTTCCTTTTGCTGAGTCTAGGCATGGCTTCCCACTTTCTAAGAAACGCCTTGGGAATTTTTAACAATGGGAAAATCATTGCTATGTCAAGTGAAGTAAGTTGCACACTTGTTTCCATGGGCCTCTTGACCTTACCTAATTGATGCATGTACCGATCCACCAAATGCATGGAAGTATCACATTTCCTTGCATTGTGAGTCGTATAACCACATATATAGCAACCAATGCTACTGGCCTCGTCATTCTCCAAGAAATGACTTTTGCCATTTTGTGCTCCATTCATATCTGCTTCTCATCATGTCTCCAATTTCCTTCACCATTGACGAAACTATTCAGTCAAAATCCTCATAAAAGGATTGAAAGTGGAACACATTTCATCGATGAGATTGGCATCTAAAACCGAACTATTGCAGAATCTCAACTCTGAGTTGATTTGATGCACATTAGAGTTGTATGTTGCCACAGACTCAAAGTCATGAAATCAGACGAGTGTCCATTTCGTATACACTTCATGTATAATTACCACCCTCTGCTGATCATATCACTCCATTTAAGGAGTTCCAGAGTGTTGGAGAATTCTCCTTCATAACAGACTCTATTTTGAGAACATGGTGCTGGTGGTGTTAGATTAAGTGTAAAGCAACATACTTTGCTATATTAGCTATAACAAGTTATAGCAGGAGCCCCTGAGCGGGTATGGTTATTGTGAAACTGAGATTTCTAGCCATCAAGTTACATCTATGGCCAAGGGTTTGATGATTGATGCCAACAACAGCAAACTCAACAAAACTCTCTCTTGGATATGTCCAACATATCCTGCATGAAATCATCATGCACAATTAATTTACTCCTGGGTAAATTAATTATGTTGTAAAATGCTTGTCATCGATCAACATATAGCAATTTACACATTGCCGGAACATATACGTTGATATTCTAATGTGCTTTATAATACAGTAATATATGATAAATTACTGCAAATACACATTGATTCAAAAACTGCATAGCTGAAAGCTAAAACAGAAAAGGGAAACTTAAAAAAAAAATAGTCCTGGGCTCCAGTGGGCACTGCCCACATCTTCTATTTTTTTCGTTTCTCTTCTCCCCCTTTTTTTCTTTCTCTGGACAGAGATGAGCCTTAGACCGTTCGGCCTTATGGCTGGCCCATAGGCCCGTACCGCCCCCAGATTGGATAAGGGAGAGGCGATGGGATGCGTTCCGTCCCCATCGAGACCAGCCGCCCCCAATCCCGATCCAAACGGCGATCTCGACCGCCTCCCGGCCATCCGCCGTCGTTGCCTCAACGGCGACGGACAGAGGGTCCCGACGCGCCGTCCTCCTCCTCTGAAGTAGAATTTATGTCGCTGCCGCGCAAGCCAACAGCCTGATACTTGCCTTGACGATGAGCCGCCGCGTGTGAGGGCGCTCCCTTGTGTTCAGCGAGGCCATCGCTTGGAGCCGCCTCCCCGAGAAGTCGCCGTTGACGACGCTGAAGATGACCGTAGCTCTGTCCCTGAAGGTAACCGTCGGGTGCATGTCGAAGAAATTTCTTCCGATTCTTCCTTGGATTAGCAATCTTGATTCTTGTGAGTGCATAGACGTACAGGGAAGAAAACCAATCAATCGTTAGATCATTAATTGATCACAAGAAGACAAGATCAAAGTGGGATGATTCTTGATTAATTTCCCTTCTGCACGCTGTTTTCCCGTGAACGGAGTGGTGGCCGATTGCATAGCGTGGCTTGGTTCAAGGGATTCGTCCTTGTTCTTGCGCCGCGCACAACGGCCAGTCGTCTCCGCCAACGGCACGCGGAGAGGCCCGCCGGGATGCCGCGGTGGTGGCCGCTGTTTCGCCTCTTGCGGAAGTGCCCGTCCCCATCCTCGTTGCTTGAGGACCTTGGCTGTGCGTGACCGCCGTCGCCCGTCGGGATGGCCTTTTCCTCTCTCAGCGGAGAGCCACGTGCTGATAACGTGTGAAGAAATGAATTGATCGAACCAGTCCATCTTTCATTGATGATACAGAATATATACAAGCAGAGAGACGCGAATGAAGAGACGCGTCCATCGTGCAGTTGTCTAGCAAACCGCACGGGTGGTTTGTACAAGGGAGGATTATCCTTAATTACTGGAATAAAATAATCCTAACAATAAGGACGACGCTCGCCTTAAGCTCGGGCGTTGTCTAATCTCCGAGAGGTAAAAAAAGCCCCCCCATTTCCAGAAGTTGCATTTGCGGGACTGAACAGAACAACGGAAAACATGAGGATGTGCGACATAAATCCATGAGAGAAAAAAAAGAAGGGAAATCAGATTTTATACATACCCAAGAAGTGCTTCCCTGGATTGGTGGTGGGGGTGCGAGAAACCCACCACTGAACCATGCCGTTGTTGCAGAATGGGCATACCATGAGGGGAAGGGGAGGCTGTTCATCGAGTGCCACAAGGGGGGAGGAAGAGCTAGACATGGCGATCAAAACCATCTAAGGAAGCGGACTGGCTGAAACGGATGGATTTGGGATGTCTGAGGAAGATGCCCTTTAATATGAGCGTGCCCAAGGAGGAAGATGACCGTTGCGTGTGAAGAGGCGAAGTGCCGTTGGGAGGAGCCTGTGCATTGAAGAGTGCTGGCCCTACCTCATTTGGACAGGAAGTTGTCTCATCAAGACAGAAAAACGTCAACAGTAGTACTGAGATACGTAGAGTACTGAGCAGTGCATGGCGAATACGAGACGAAGAAACTGTGAATACAAAACAGCTAATATAGTGGACGCGGATCCCGATGAGAATTGATTGCCAATCGCAACATCCTTGGCTCGATCTCGGGGATGCGCTGCTCTCGACGGAATTAACTCAAACATACTTTTTTTATTTCAATTGCCTGAGGAATAGCAACTGAGCATAAAATCGGTGTGTGTGTGTGTCTATCTCTCCCCCTTCACCCCTTTCATCTTCCCCGTGGTGGATTATGATCATGCATGGTGTAATGTCGTCGGTCGGGGATCCGGTAGAACGAGTCAACCTGACAGCGATCCTCTGACCCAATAAACTAGGCAAAAACGACAAAATTGACCTGAAGACGAAAAGAATTCACAAACTGAACTGTGTTTGAAAAAATTTCACCCAGCTGACCCTTTTGTGCAGCGCCCGACAGTCAGGCGCTGCACTCCACTGTGCAGCGTCTGACTCTCAGGCGCTGCACGCCTGGCCAGCGTGGCACGGCTGGGCCCCGCACCGAGCAGTGCAGCGCCTTGGTTTTAGACGCTGCACATGTAATGTGCAGCGCCTATCTCTTAGGCGCTGCACATTCTGTTAGGGTTAGGGCTATGGGAGAGGCTGGCCCCCCTCGCCACCCCCCCCCCACATCCCAATCCCCAACCCCACCCCCTCTCTCCCCCTCTCTCCCCCTCCTCCTTCCTTCTCAAAATCTTGCAAATCTGAAGATTTTCTCCGTCGATTTCAAACCCAATCCCTCCCTCAAGGTAATCTCCTCCGATCCCGTGGTTTTCATCCAAAAAATGGTCACATTTGCTCAATTTTTGCTAGGGTTAGGCAAACCCTAGTTCTTCATGGATTTTGCAATTTATATGGAGATATGAGATGATTGCTTAACATTTTGCTAGGGTTAGGCTTCTTAGTATGTTAGGGTTAGGGCTATGGATTTTGAGTTAATATTGCCATGACTACTTATGAAATATATTTTTCATTGTGTTGTTTTAATTATTTTAGGGATGGGAAGAACATGTGTTTATGTTCATCATGTGGACAAAGACGCCTTTTTGAAAGGCAATATTGAACCGGACCCGGATGAGCTTGACATAGTGTTTGAAAGTACTCCTAGCTATGCCGAGGTCTTGGAACAAGTTAGGAAAGATTTGAATTGGATGGACCCAAGTGATATCGTTGAGTTGGAGGGAAGTCATAATGTGGGTTTTGGAATGCACATCCGTTGGAAGACCATGCGTGTGAACTCCGAGCAATGTTGGGTTGCATACAAGGAGACGGTGGCCGAATCACTAGACAAGGCTCTTGAGTTATTTGCTACGAAGAAGGTTGAGTCTAGTTTGCATTTGGACTTGAACCGGACCGCCTCCTCGTTGGTTGCTAGTAGTCCCCCACCCATGAAGCAAGATGAAATGAGTGAACCTCCTTTGACTCAACAAGTGAGGCCAACATTGAGCCCGATTTCAAACAACAATGTGGGTGATGACAATGAAGTTTTGCAAGAGGAGAATGATGAGTATGAGGACGATGACAATGAAGTTGATCTCCATGACAACAATGTGGGTGATCTCGACAAATATCATGTGCAAGAGACAATGGACCATTTCATCCCTTATTCCCGTGGCTATGCATCGGAGTCGGATGACGAAGGTCTCGATGAAGAACTTGATGAGGAGGGGTTCACGGTGAAGAAGGCCGAAGCTTTCGAGAAGGTATTCGGGCGGGATCATCGGACACCATTGTTCAAGGATGTTAGTCTCGCGGATGAAGTCGTGGTGGACGGTGGCAAAGGTGTATGTCTTGGAGTTAGGCCATCTTCTCACCGGGATTTGGAAGACGGCAAGAACGGGATTTCTCCCGGGTCGAAATTCGAAACCTTGTTGGAATTGAAGATGTGGCTCGACAACTACTCGGTCACGCATTATCGTTCACACAAGGTGGTTCACTCGGACGTCAATGTGCGTTACACGGTTGCATGTGAGGCTGATCGATGTCCATGGATTGTGCGTGCAAGACCATGGAAAGGAGGACCCACTTGGCACGTAGTTAGTTGTGTACCAAGTCACATGTGCCGAGGCAAGAAGGTGGATGGCAAGATTGTGTCCCAAGACCATAGACAACTCACGTCCGAGTTCATCGCTTACAGGCTTTCCAACACAATATCCACACTTCCAATCATGAGCATTCAGAGCGTCATGGACCTTGTGAAAGCCATCTTTTATTACAAGGTGAAATACGGCAAGGCATGGAAGGCGAAGCAAGCCGCATTCAAGATGTTGTATGGTAATTGGGATGAAGCATATAACCGAATCCCTAGGTTGTTGTTAGCTATGGCCGCCACTAACCCGGGCATGGTTCATGTGGTCGAGCCTCATGGGAAAAAAACAACGATTCACGACGGAAGGACCGTGCGAGTATTTGGCCGTGCATTTTGGGGATTCGAGCAATGCATGAGGGCTTTCGAACACTGCCGGCCGGTCATCGTCGTTGATGGCACGTTCTTGACCGGACAATACAAGGGCACCTTGTTGGTTGCAATATCAAGTGATGCCAATAACCGGGTGTTGCCTTTGGCTTTTTCTTTGGTTGAGGTGGAGAACAATGATAACTGGGAGTGGTTCTTGCGTCTTTTGAGAACCAAGGTATTACCGGCTCAAAGGGAAATTTGTGTCATATCGGATCGCCATCAAGGAATTCTTAACGCGGTGGACATTGACATTCCCGGGCATGCTCCGTTGCACCATCGATGGTGCATGAGACACTTTTGTTCAAACTTCTATAGGGCATGTGGCCTTAAGTAGTTGGCCGATGATCTTCAAGATTGTTGTCTCGCTTTCTCCGACAAGCGGTTCGCTAACTTGTACAACAAATTGGTCACACACAAAAAACTTGATCCCGGGGGTCTTGACTTTCTCAATAGGAACATTCAAGAAAGGAATAGGTGGGCACGTGCTTTTGATGAAGATGGCCGGAGGTATGGTCAAATGACAAGCAACATGGCCGAATGCTTCAATAGGGTGCTCAAGGGTGTACGTGCATTACCCGTGACGGCAATAGTTCAATACACATTCGACAAGATGAATGCGTACTTTCTAAAGCATTCAATGGAAACATATAAGCAGATTGCGGGTGAGAACAAGAAGAAGTGCAAGTACAAGTTCCCACCAAAGGTTGATGAATGGTTGGAATTTCAATCACGGAAGGCGGACTCACAAGAAGCTATATTATATAACGATGACGATTGGTTGTTCGAAGTGAAAGAGCCAGGAGGAACCACAAACGATGGCCGCCAACACGGAGGACGGGCTTTCATGGTCTCCCTAACACGGTGTGATTGCTCTTGCCAGAGGCCATTGTTGCTTCATCTCCCATGCTCGCACTTGTATACCGCAGCTCGCGTTAGGAGTGTGGACGTCAATCACTCGCTCACCGTGAGGGAGTCCGAGTTCTCAATCATGACGGTTAAGAATACATGGGTTCCCCGATTTCACCCATACTTCGACCAATCACAATGGCCGGAGTACCATGGAGTTCAACTATGGCCCGATCCGGAATTGAAGGTCGTTAAACGGGGAAGATGTAAGACAAAACGTTTTAGAGGTGACATGGACGGATGGGGCCATGGTGGTGGTCGAGAATCGGGCAACGGCCAATTCCAAGAGCCTCGTGAAAGATCCCGTTGTGGTGACTGCAAAGGTGGGGGACACAACACAAGAACTTGTACCAAACCAAGAAAGAGATCAAAGAAAAATGATGCAAGCACAAGCCAACAAGGGCCAAGCCAAGCAAATAGTAGTGAACATGGTCATACGCAACAAGGGCCAAGCCAAGCAAGTGGTAGCCAACCAAGTGCTTGTCAACAAGTGCCAAACCAACCAAGTAGTAGCCAACAAGGGGCAAGCCAACGAGGAACTAGGCAACAAAGAGGGAGGCAACTAGGTCTTACAAGAGGCCGTGGTGGTGGCCTTGGACTTGGCGGTGGTAGAGGCCGTGGTGGTGGACTTGGCCTTGGTGGTGCTCTCGGCCAAGGTGGTGGTAGAGGAATGTTTGGATACCTAGATGGACCTTTTCCGTACGTGGCTTACTACCTATTTTGTTGCAGTATACATGTTTTTCATACTTTGTTCTTATCCTTATTAACTATTATTTTGCAATTTACATGTTTTTTAATATGTTCTTTGGGCTTTGAAAGATTTTGAAGAAAAATGCAAGAAACTTTGGGCTTTTGAGAAGGAAAAGAAAGAGAGGGAGCATAAGCTATTCATAGAGAAGGTGGTTGAACGTCATAGTAATCTTCGAGAAGCCAAACCATCCTACAATTTTGAAACAGTAAACATACATGACAAAACTCAACAACGGTTAAATACTAATGTAATACTCAACAATAATGCTCAACAACCAAATGTGACTTCCTATGTGACTTCTTTTCCATATATACTCAACAACGGTTAAATACTAATGTAATACTCAACAATAATGCTCAACAACCAAATATGACTTCCTATGTGACTTCTTTTCAATATATACGTACAAATTTGTATGGAACCAAGATTGATAATACAAATCAACAACATTAGGGTTCCAAAAAGATTGCATATCATCTCGAAATCCTAAATCACACAACACTATTTCAATACAAATCCTGAATCCTAATCCAACCAAATCAAGGGTTTCACCCTAACTTGCAAACAAATCTGAAAACAAAGTGAAAGATTTTATGGATACAATGAAGGGGATCGGAGGAATTTACCTTGTATGAGGAATGAGGAAATAAATCCACGGCCAAAACCTTCAGATCGGAAGAATTTTGGAGAGGGGATAGAGAGGGGGAGAGGAGATGGCCGCCGCCGCGCTGCTGTGTTCGGTTACTGGAACGAAGTAGTGGGGGGTTGGGAGGGGGTTGGCGGGCCGCGACGGTTTAAGTCATTGTGCAGCGCCTAAGAGCTAGGCGCTGCACATGGTAGTGTAGCGCCTAGCTCCAAGGCGCTGCACAGTGTAGTGCAGCGCCTGACTATCGAGGCCCAACCGTGCCACGCTGGCCAGGCGTGCAATGCCTAGGCGTCAGGCGTCACACTGTGTAGTGCAGCGCCTGACTGTCAGGCGCTGCACTACACAGTGTGACGTCTGACGCCTAGGCGTTGCACATCTGGATATCAGCAACATAAAGGTTCCAGTAGGTTTTCGGCCAAAAAATTGTCTAAGTGTTCGTGCAACGCCTTTGGCTCAGGCGCTGCACGACATAGTGCGACGCCTGGCACCTAGGCGTTGCACTGTGTAGTGCAGCGCCTGAGTCAAAGGCGTCACTCTTCTGTTCACTGCAGAAACAACAGATTTGCTGTTCATTTCTTTTTCATCCAATTTTTGTATTCATAATATATAATATGGATCTAACATAAAGCAATTTGGTCATACATTGACAATTTCAACATCACTTCAAGTTCAACATCACTTCAAACAGAAGTAGCACATTACTAAGAGTTCATCAACATCACTTCAAACAGAAGTAACACATTACTAACAGTTCATCAACAAAGATAAGAAGTTCACAAAGAAACCGACGACTAGTTCTAAATGTTAGCAGATAGGTGGTTGCCTCCTTCCACAAAATCCATGCCCTCATCTGCAGATACTGTCGACTCCCTCAATCCGTTGCCGGCGGTGGTGAGCGGTATGGCAAGGGATCCACCGACTCCGGGGGCGGCGGGGTGCGGGTAGGCATCCGACCTATGATGCAATCTCATCTCTCTGCACGACTCCGATCTGTTGACTTCGCTTCCTGCTTTGCCCAATCGGCGAACGCTACTGGCGGCTCCGATCGATGCGGCATCCTGCGCTTCTCCTCCATGTTGCCCTCGAACCAAATTCTCCGGGCGAGATTCAGCAATTCTCGATCTGCACGATCCTTGCACACCCGAGCATGTCTCCTGGCGACGGAATTCAGATCTGACCCCTCTTCCACCTCCTCCTCTGCTTCCTTCCACTCCCTCACGCACAGCGTCCATGAGAGAGAATCGTCTCTGATCCGCATCGCCCGCTCCCTCCAGCGTTGTGCCCTGGTCTCCACTTGGGCCTCCGCCGAGAGCGAATCGAGCGGCTGCAGGAGATCTGGAAACGCCTGGTAAACCAGAGGCAGCGGGATTCGGTACCCCCTCCCCTCCCCCAATGGCAGTCCGGTAGATCTGGAGGCGTGGGACATGGGGAGGGGTATGCGGGAAGGAGATGCTCGGAGAAGTGGCGGCGGTGGTGGTGGCGGCTGCGTAAGACAAACAATCAAAGCATAGCAATAAGCATCACAAAAGACATATGCATCCAAAACAATATAAGGTTCCATAATGGTTTCATCTCACTCATCTCAAAAACATCTCAACATGTAGGGTTCCGGAACGAAAGCATCCTTGTCAATACAAATCTAGGATTTCATCTCACTCATCTAAAAACACATCAACACAAACTAGGTTTTCACTATGTATAGGGTTCATCTCAACAATCTAGGTTTTCACTATGGAAGCATATATTGTCAATATAAATCAACTAAACTAGGGTTACAAAATGATTACAAATCATCTACAAATCCTAGATACCACAAATCTATTTCAAAATTTACATGCAAATTTCTAATCCAACCAAATAAGGGTTCCACAAATCTGAAAAATAGGTAACATTTTCTGGATATAAAGAAGGGGATCGGAGGAGAATACCTTCTATGATGGATTGGTGAAGAAATGCACGCAACGAATCGTCAGATCTGAAGATTTTGGGAGAGAGGATTGAGAGGGAGAGAGGAGGAAGCCGTCGTCTCGCTCTGTTCTGTAACTGGAACGAATGAGGTGGGGTGGGGGGAGGGCCAGCGGGCGGCCATTTCAAAGTCACTGTGCAACGCCAAAATCTAGGCGCTGCACATTACATGTGTAGCGCCTAGCTCCAAGGCGCTGCACTGCTCGATACGGGGCCCAGCTGTGCCACGCTGGCCAGGCGTGCAGCGCCTGAAAGTCAGGCGCTGCACAATGGAATGCAGCGCCTCACTGTCGGGCGCTGCACAAAAGGGTCAGCTGGGTGAAATTTTTTCAAATACACTTCAGTTTGTAAATTCTTTTCGTCCTTAGGTCAATTTTGTCGTTTTTGCCACTAAACTATCCCCAGTCAACCGGAGTGACACCGATATATCAACACGTGTGTTCACCGGATATTCTTAACAGACCTGTAAAGGCGACGCACTAATGACATTCTTAACAACCTAGGACGGTCCCGACGTGGCGGCTCGCCATTCGACCACCCGCCAAGAAAGATCATCTGAACTTTTGGCTCTCTTGTGCTCCCCAGCTAAGCTAATCCCTAGCCCGGACAGACGCGTCTCGGAAATTCTTTCAGTATCTCACCGCCAATGGCACCGGCCTCCCCTGTGTTTTTAAACCCTCGCCGTGATCCGAGTAGCATCACACAATTACGGCCTGCCACTGGCATTGTTGTGTGCGGATGGAGGAGGAGCGGGAGGAGGCGAGCGTGGCTCTGACGGGGAGGCGGGCGCGGGCGGACACGAGGCACCCGGTGTACCGGGGCATCCGGTTCAGGGCGGCAAGTGGGTGTCGGAGATCCGGGAGCCGGGCAAGGCCAGCAGGATCTGGCTGGGCACGTACCGGACGCCCGAGATGGCCGCCGCCGCGTACGACGTCGCCGCATTGGCGCTGCGGGGCGCCCAGGCCGCCGGCCCCGCGCTCAACTTCCCCGGCGAGGCGCTGTCGCGGCCTGCGCCGGTGTCGTGCGCGCCGGACGACATACGGGCGGCCGCGGTCGCAGCCGCGGCGATGATGGTCGGCGCCAGTGGTTCTCCATGGACGGAGGCCGCCGCCGGCTGTTCCGGGTCGGGTGAGCAGGGGCGCGTCGTGGACGAGGACGACGTATTGGAGATGCCGCGGTTGCTGACGAGCATGGCGGAGGGGCTGATGATGAGCCCGCCGAGGCTGGGCGCGGCGACGGCGGTGGACGACGACCACGATGGCGGCATGAGCTTGTGGGAACACTCTTGAGCTCTCTTCTCCTGTGTACGTGGTGTACGACAGAATTAACTTTGCGGTTCCCCTTATCGATACGTAGCATGGTGTTTTTCTTTTTTCTTTTTTGAGAATATAGCATGGTGATCTTGTCACATTTGTCATCCGTCCAGTACAAGATAAAATAGCGCATTTATCGGTGAGAAATACACAAACTATCAAAGGAAAGGATGTACAGTTATACACACACTAGCGACCAGTTTTTTTCTTTTTGATTACAACCTTGTCATAAAAAAAGAAGAAGATTACAACCTGCTCCCGAATACATTACGGGCGTGTTTGGTTGCTTTCCAAGCGGAGCCTAGCTGAGACTGGTTGAGCAAATACAGGCTAAAAGACGACGTTTGCAGGTTGTTTGGTTGCCTGCATATGGGGTCTAGTCATCGCGAAAACGATTTCAACCCGATGTTTGGTTGACTGGCTCGCATGGTGATTAGGAGTTAACGACTGCACTTAAACCAGAGCACCTCGACAGCGGCGTACGGTGACCGCGCTGCTCCTGCCTCTGCTCCCTCGCCTTGCCTTGCCCTGGACCTCAGCAAAGCCTCGGCGACGGCGTTCACGGCCTCCGTCTGCCCGACCACGATTGCCCCCGCCGTGGCAGCGCCGGCCACGGCCGCTTGTGGATGTGGGTGCGGTGGCCTGGAATTCTTCCGAACAATCGAATTGTCCGGGGCGCTCGCGGCAGCAACTGAACTGGTCGGCGGTCGTACGTCTGGCCACTAGAGGACACAACCGGGTCGCGCGTCAGATCGAGAGAGATGGGGCAGCGGAAGTCCGACGGCGGCGACGGAGGCTCGACGCCATCATCGTCGGCATCCACCTTGGAGTCCAGCGGCCGTGGCATGGCCGCGCTGAAGAGGACGCACTTAGCGTACCGGAGGAGGCCGACGAGGGTAATCATGGCCGACGTCCACCTCTCCGCCAGTCGGTCGCCGATCTCGCGCTCCAAGATCTTGATCTCCTGGCTGCAGCTCGCCGGGTCGTTGATGGCTATCTCCTCGAGGATGGCCTCTAGCCGCTCCCGCTCAGGAACGATCTCCCGCTCGACCTCCTGTATCAGCGCCAACACGCTGGCCTTGAGCTCCTGCTCCGCGGCAGCTTCGGGCACGCGGCAGCGGCACTGGCGCGAGGCGAGCGTGAGGAGGTCCACCACGTCGTCGGCGAGCCCGAGCTCTCCAACGGGGAGAATATCGAGCAGCGTGGCAAGGTCGTGCTGCAGCTCGCGCACGCGCGCGGCGACCTTGTCTGACTGCAGCCGCAGGCGCATGCGGCTGCGCGTGGAGCAGTCGGCCACGATGGCCTTGAAGCGCTGCAGCACGAGGAGCACCTCGCGGAGATAGAGCGAGGCGGACCGCGGCATCCTGCCGTCCACGCCCAGTGCTAGCAGCAGGTCATCGAACACAGCGACGAGGAGCCGTGTGATACGTCCAATTTGCATCATGATTTCCTACTGTTATTTATAATGTATTTGATCATTATTTCACTTTATGATGCAATTCTTATGCCTTTTCTCTCTTAATTTGCAAGATTTATATGAAGAGGGAGAATACCAGCAGCTGGAATTCTGGACCTGAAATAGCTACAACAGAGATACCTATTCTACAGAGCTCCAATTGACTTGAAACTTCATGGAGATTTTTTATTGAATATATAAAAAATACTGCAGAAAAGAAATACTGGAGGGGACCCACCAGTTGCCCACAAGGCAATAGGGCGCGGCCCCCCTGGGCGCGCCCTGATGCCTTGTGGGGCCCCTGGCTGGCCTCCGGCCCCCTCCTTCTGCTATATAGGCTCATTTACCCTAAAAAAATTATAGAGAAGACTTTCGGGACGAAGCGCCACCGTCTCGAGGCGGAACCTGGGCAGGAGCAATTTTGCTCTCCGGCGGAGCGATTCCGCCGGGGATACTTCCCTCCAGGAGGGGGAAATCGAAACCATCGACATCACCAATGATCCTCTCATCGTGGGAGGACCAATCTTCATCAACATCTTCACCAGCACCATCTCATCTCAAACCCTAGTTCATCTCTTGTATTCAATCTTTGCCTCAAAACCTCAGATTGGTACCTGTGGGTTGCTAGTAGTGTTGATTACATCTTGTAGTTGATGCTAGTTGGTTTATTTGGTGGAAGATTATATGTTCAGATCCTTAATGATATTGAATACCCCTCTGATCTTGAACATGAATATGATTTTTGAGTAGTTACTTTTATTCTTGAGGACATGGGAGAAGTCTTGTCATAAGAAATCATGTGAATTTGGTATTCGTTCGATATTTTGATGATATGTATGTTGTTGCTTCCTTTAGTGGTGTCGTGTGAACGTCGACTACATGACACTTCACCATCTTTGGGCCTAAGGGAAGGCATTGTGGAGTAGTAATTAGATGACGGGTTGCTAGAGTGACAGAAGCTTAAACCCTAGTTTATGCGCTATTCCGTAAGGGGCTGATTTGGATCCATATGTTTCATGTTATGGTTAGATTTATCTTAATTCTTCTTTCGTAGTTGCGGATGCTTGCGAGAGGGGGTAATCATAAGTGGGAGGCTTGTTCAACTAAGAACAGCACCCAAGCACCGGTCCACCCACATATCAAATTATCAAAGTAGCGAACGCGAATCAAACAAACATGATGAAAGTGACTAGATGAAATTCCCATGTGTCCTCGAGAACGCTTTGCTTATTATACGAGTTCGTTCCAGCTTGTCCTTTGCTATAAAAAGGATTGGGCCACCTTGCCGCACTTTTGTTACACTTGTTACTTGTTACGAATTATCTTGCTATCAAACTACTCGTTACCGCTACTTTCAGTGCTTGCAGAAAATACCTTACTGAAAATTGCTTGTCATTTCCTTCTGCTCCTCGTTGGGTTCAACACTCTTACTTATCGAAAGGACTACGATTGATCCCCTATACTTGTGGGTCATCAAGACTCTTTTCTGGCACCGTTGCCGGGGAGTGAAGCGCCTTTGGTGAGTGGAATTTGGTAAGGAAACATTTATATTACGTGCTGAAATTTATTGTCACTTGTCACTATGGAAAGTAATCCTTTGAGGGGCTTGTTCGGGGTATCTTCACCTCGACCGGAAGCAATAAGAGTTGATCCTCAACCTAATGAACCTACTGAAAATATTTATTATGAAATTCCTTTGGGTATGATAGAGAAACTGCTAGCTAATCCTTATGCAGGAGATGGAACGGTGCATCCTGATGTGCACTTGATATATGTGGATGAAATTTGTGGATTGTTTAAGCTTGCAGGTTTATCCGGAGATGGAGTTAAGAAGAAAGTATTCTCTTTATCTTTGGAGGGAAAGGCATTGACAAGGTATAGGCTATGTGATGATACTGAAACATGGGATTGGAACCGGTTGAAGCTGGAATTTCACCAGAAATTTTATCCTATGCATTTGGTTCATCGTGATCGGAATTATATATATAATTTTTGGCCTCATGAAGGAGAAAGTATCGCTCAAGCTCGGGGGATGCTTAAGTATATGTTGCACACATGCCCTAATCATGAGCTCTCAAGAGAAATAATTATTCAGAACTTTTATGTTCGGCTTTCTCATAATGATCAATCCATGCTTGATACTTCTTCTGCCGGTTCCTTTATGAAGAGAACTATTGAATTCAGATGGGATCTTCTGGAAAGAATTAAATGTAACTCTGAAGATTGGGAAACCGACAAAGGTAAAGTGTCAGGTATGAATCTTGAATTTGATTGTGTTAAATCTTTTATGGAAACTGATGCTTTTCATAAGTTTAGTACAAAATATGGACTTGACTCTGAGATAGTAGCCACTTTTTGTGAATCCTTTGCTGCTCATGTTGATCTCCCTAAGGAGAAATGGTTTAAGTTTCATCCACCTATTGAATCAAATGAAGAACCTGTTAGTGTTAAAGAAGAAACAATTGTGTACAATGTTGATCCAGTTGTGCCTACTGCTTATATTGAGAAACCTCCTTTCCCTGTTAGGATTAAGGAACATGCTAAAGCTTCAACTGTGGTTAATAAAAGTAATACTAGAGCACCTAGACCTTCTGAACAAATTAAAGTTGAACCTAATATTGCAATGGTTAAAGATCTTTTGGTTGATAACATTGATGGACATGTCATATATTTCTATGATGAAGCAACTAGAATTGCTAAGCCAGACACTAAAGATAAAAATAAACTCGTAGTTGGCATGCCTGTTATTTCTGTTAAAATTGGAGATCATTGCTATCATGGTTTGTGTGATATTAGTGCTAGTGTGAGTGCTTTTCCATTTACTCTTTATCAATAAGTCATGAATGATATTGCACCTGTTGAGATTGAAGATATTGATGTCACTATTAAGCTTACAAATAGAGTTACTGTTACTCCACTTGGGATTGTTAGAGACGTTGAAGTCTTGTGTGGTAAGATCAAATACCCTACTGATTTCCTTGTTCTTGGATCACCACAAGATGATTTTTGTCCCATTATATTTGGTAGACCCTTCTTGAACACCGTTAATGGTAAGATTGATTGCAACAAAGAAACTGTCAGCGTTAACTTTGGTGATATATCGCATGAGTTTAATTTCTCTAAGTTTCATAGACAACCTCATGATAAATAATTACCCAATAAAGATGAAATTATTGGTCTTGCTTCTATTGCTGTTCCACCTACAGATCCTTTAGAACAATATTTGCTAGACCATGAAAATGATATGCATATGAATGAAAGAAATGAAATAGATGAGTTGTTCTTTAAACAAGCACCTATTCTTAAACATAATTTGCCTGTTGAAACTTTGGGAGACCCTCTTCCACCGAAGAGTGATCCTGTGTTTGAATTAAATCAATTACCTGATACACTTAAATATGCTTATCTTGATGAAAAGAAGATATATCCTGTTATTATTAGTGCTAACCTTTCAGAGCATGAAGAAAAGTGATTACTTAAAACTCTGAAGAAGCACCGTCCAGCTATTGGATATACTCTTGATGATCTTAAGGGCATCAGTCCCACTTTATGTCAGCATAAAATTCATATGGAGCCAGATGCTAAACCAGTTGTTGATCACCAAAGAAGGTTGAATCCTAAAATGAAGGATGTGGTAAGAACTGAGATATTAAAGCTTCTGGAGGCAGGTATAATTTATCCCATAGCTGATAGTAGATGGGTAAGTCCTGTTCATTGTGTTCCTAAGAAAGGAGGTATTACTGTTGTTCCAAATGATAAAAATGAACTTATCCCACAAAGAATTGTAACCGGTTATAGAGTGGTAATTGATTTCAGAAAATTAAATAAAGCTACTAGGAAAGATCATTACCCTTTGCCTTTTATTGATCAAATGCTAGAAAAATTATTTAAGCATACACACTTTTGCTTCCTAGATGGTTATTCTAGTTTCTCTCAAATACCTGTATCACCAGAAGATCAAGAGAAAACCACATTTACTTGTCCTTTTGGAACTTATGCTTATCGTCGTATGCCTTTTGGTTTATGTAATGCACCTGCTACCTTTCAAAGAGGTATGACTGCTATATTCTCTGACTTTTGTGAAGAGATTGTTGAGATTTTCATGGATGATTTTTCCGTTTACGGAACTTCTTTTGATGATTGCTTGAGCAACCTTGATCGAATTTTGCAGATATGTGAAGAAACTAATCTTGTCTTGAATTGGGAGAAGTGCCACTTTATGGTGAATGAAGGTATAGTCCTTGGGCATTAAATTTCTGAAAGAGGTATTGAAGTTGATAAGGCTAAAGTTGATGCAATTGAGAAAATGCCATGTCCTAAAGATATCAAAGGTATAAGAAGTTTCCTCGATCATGCTGGTTTCTATAGAAGGTTTATAAAAGACTTCTCTAAAATTTCTAGGCCTCTTACTAATCTCTTGCAAAAAGATGTTCCATTTGTGTTTGATGATGATTGCGTAGAAGCCTTTGAAATTCTTAAGAAAGCCTTAATTTCTGCACCTATTGTTCAACCACCTGATTGGAACCTACCCTTTGAAATTATTGGTGATGCTAGTGATTATGCCGTTGGTGCTGTTCTAGGACAAAGAGTTGATAAGAAATTAAATGTTATTCATTATGCTAGTAAAACTCTAGACAGTGCTCAAAGAAACTATGCTACTACTGAGAAGGACTTTTTAGCAGTTGTGTTTGCGTGTGATAAATTTAGATCTTACATTGTTGATTCCAAAGTAACTATTTACACCGATCATGCTGCTATTAAATACCTTATGGAAAAGAAAGATGTTAAACCTAGACTTATTAGGTGGGTTCTTTTGCTACAAGAATTTGATTTACATATTGTTGATAGAAAGGGAGCTGAGAACCCCGTAGCATATAACTTGTCTAGAATAGAAAATGTTCTTGATGACCCACTTCCTATTAATGATGCTTTCCCTGATGAACAATTAGCTATGATAAATGCTTCTCGTAACACTCGTGGTATGCAGACTATGCTAATTACATTGTTGCTAAATATATACCACCTAGTTTCACATACCAACAAAAGAAAAAGTTCTTCTTTGATTTAAGGCATTATTTTTGGGATGACCCACATTTATATAAAGAAGGAGTAGATGGTATTATTAGACATTGTGTACCTGAGCATGCACAGGAACAAATCCTATAGAAGTGTCACTCCAAGGCATACGGAGGACACCATGCGGGAGACAGAACTGCACATAAGGTATTACAATCTGGTTTTTATTGGCCTACTCTCTTCAAAGATGCACGTAAGTTTGTCCTTTCTTGTGATGAATGTCAAAGAATTGGTAATGTTGGTAGACGTCAAAAAATGCCTATGAAGTATTCACTTGTTATTGAACCATTTGATGTTTGGGGTTTTGATTATATGGGACCTTTTCCTTCCTCTAATGGGTATACTCATATTTTAGTTGATGTTGATTACGTTACTAAGTGGGTAGAAGCTATTCCAACTAGTAGTGCTGATCGTAACACTTCTATTGAAATGCTTAAAGAAGTTATATTCCCGAGGTTTGGAGTCCCTAGATATTTGATGACTGATGGTGGTTCACATTTTATTCATGGCGCTTTCCGTAAATTGCTTGCTAAATATGATGTTAACCATAGAATTGCATCCCCTTATCATCCCCAGTCTAGTGCTCAAGTTGAATTGAGTAATAGAGAAATAAAATTAATTTTGCAAAAGACCGTTAATAGATCCAGGAAAAATTGGTCTAAGAAACTTGATGATGCCTTATGGGCTTATAGAACTGCTTATAAGAATCCTATGGGTATGTCTCCTTATAAAATGGTCTATGGAAAAGCATGTCATTTACCTCTTGAGTTAGAACATAAGGTATATTGGGCAATTAAAGAACTTAATTATGATTTTAAACTTGCTGGTGAGAAGAGGATGTTTGATATTAGCTCTCTGGATGAATGGAGAACCCAAGCCTATGAAAATGCCAAGTTATTTAAAGAAAAAGTTAAAAGATGGCATGATAAAAGAATTCAAAAACAGGAATTTAAAGTAGGTGAGCAAGTTCTATTGTACAACTCTCATTTCAGATTCTTTGCAGGAAAAATTCTCTCTAAATGGGAAGGGCCATATATCATCGAAGAAGTTTATCGCTCCGGAGCTATCAAAATAAACAATTCCGAAGGCACTAATCCGAGAGTGGTTAATGGGCGAAGAATTAAGCATTATATCTCAGGTACACCCATTAATTTTGAAACTAATATTATTCATTCGATGACACCGGAAGCACACATCAAAGTGTCCTTCCGGAACGCTCCAGAACCCTGAAAGGGGTAGGTATGTGATACGGTAAGTAAACCGACTCCAAAAATTCCATAAAAAATATTTCTGTCCGTTTTGGAATATTAGAAAAAAATACAAAAATAAGAAAAAACCGAGAGGACCCACGAGTCGCCCACAAGGCAACATGACACGACCCCCCCGGGACGCGCCGTGATGCCTTGTGTGCCACTTGTGTGCCCTCCCGACTCCGTTTTCCTCTCGTATGCTTGTTTTGCAAGATAAAAATTATTTATATATAATCACGGGTGTTTTGACCACCGCATCGCAAGTTCCTCCTTTGTTCTTGTTTCGGGCTGTTTTCTGACAGATCTAGATCACCATGGCATCTCCAAGCTCGTCCAAGGACAAGTTCTACGAGAAGGTCATCAACCCGTACCTACCGGAGGTGATGAAGCACCCTCAAGCCATTGAGATGCGTGAGGGGGTGCTCCACATCCGAGATGTTCAAGGACCTAAGAAGACCGGGAGCGAGAAGGCCAGGCTGGAAGCGGTGGAACAGGAGATCTTCAAGTGCCAGGGAATGGTGGAGCGCGGACTTAGTGCTAACCACTCCATGATCACGGAGTTCATCCGTGAGCACAAGGTGGACGGCAAGAATATTTGGGATGTCATCTTCAAGCTCAATGACCGGATTGATTATCTTCAGGCCCAAATCTATGATCTACAAAACCAAAATTTTGAGTATGAGGCCAAGTTCAAAGGTATGAGCTTAGATGCAAATTTCAGGACTCCGAAAACACGTTCATCCTTTTATGATGGGGAACCTATGCCTTGGAAGACGGAGGACAAGCCTACCTCATCAACACCAGCATCACCGAAGAAGGAGACTTGAGTACATGGGTATGGGCACCACCCTTGGCTTGTGCTAAGCTTGGGGGGGGGGTGCCCCGGTATCGTATCACCATCACTTTTATCATCATTATCTATCTTAGTTCGATCCTTAGTTATTTCGTGATTTAGAGGAATAGAGTTTTAGTATGATCTAGTTTTGAGTGCTTGCTTTGTGATCTATCTATCTATGTAATCGTGTGTGAAAGCTATATAATAAAGATTAGTTTGAGTTGAGTGTTTTGGTTTGTTGATCCAATCTTAGAAACAAATAAAGAGAATAAAAAGTAAGATCATATGCTAATCCCATGGGGTGTGATGACTTCACACAAAAGAAGTATAATTGATAAAACTTGTTGGAGGTTAACAAACATAGCATTGGTCATTATTGCAATTCATGAAAAAGTAATAAAGGAAGAGAGGTCTCACATATAAATATACTATCTTGGACATCTTTTATGATTGTGAGCCCCCATTAAATATTCTATGTCAAATAGTCGATGTTGGACAAGGAAGACAACGTAATGAGTTATGTTTGCTTATATTCACATATAAGTTATATTGTTTTGGATCCTCTAACATGTGGTGCTTGCCCCCTATCTTTTGCTAGCCAGAAATTCCGTACTAAGTAGAGATACTACTTGTGCATCCAAAAACCCTTAAACTCAGTTTCATGCCATGAGAGTCCACTATATCTACCTATGGATTGAATAAAATCCTTCAAGTAAGTTGTCATCTGTGCAAAAGCAATACAAATTGCTCCTAAATATGTATGAACTTTTATTGTAAGGGAAAATAAGCTTTGTACGATCTTGTGATGGTGGAGAAATAAAAACGACATACTGCATAATAAAGGTCGCTATCACAAGGGGCAATATAAAGTGACGTTCCTTTGCATTAAGAGTTTGCACATCCAAAAATAAAAAGCGCATGACAACCTCTGCTTCCCTCTGCGAAGGGCCTATCTTTTACTTTATGTATTTACTTTTATACAAGAGTCAATAGTGTTCTCCTCTATTTTGTTTTTTTTTCTCTTGGCAAGCATCATGTGGTGGGGAAAGATCCAGACATATATATCCTGTTGAATGTAGGTGATCATGAGTTATTATTGTTGTCATTGCCCTTGAGGTAAATACGTTGGGAGGTGAAATTATAAGCCCCTATCTTTCTATGTGTCTGACTAAAACTTTTGCTCCATAAGTATGCCGTGAGTGTCAGCAATCATAAAAGACTAAATGATAGTTGAGTATGTGAACTTGCTAAACAAAGCTCTTCCATAGACTCTTTCTGATAATATGATGAATTGCAATTGCTTCAGTGACTGAGATCATAGTTTGTTAGTTTTCAATACGGTTTATGGTTCATACTTTAACTAGAGAATGAATTGTCACTTTTTCATGAGAAGTTTTATGATGATATATTGCTGTTATAATAAAGATCATGATGCCTTCATGTCCGTATTTTATTTTTATCGACGCCTCTCTCTCTAAACATGTGGTCATGATTATCGATTTCGGCTTTCGCTTGAGGACAAGCGAGGTCTAAGCTTGGGGGAGTTGATACGTCCAATTTGCATCATGATTTCCTACTATTATTTATAATGTATTTGATCATTATTTCACTTTATGATGCAATTCTTATGCCTTTTCTCTCTTAATTTGCAAGATTTATATGAAGAGGGAGAATACCGGCAGCTGGAATTCTGGACCTGAAATAGCTACAACAGAGATACCTATTCTACAGAGCTCCAATTGACTTGAAACTTCATGGAGATTTTTATTGAATATATAAAAAGTACTGGAGAAAAGAAATACTGGAGGGGACCCACCAGTTGCCCACAAGGCAACAGGGCGCCCCCCCTTGGCGTGCCCTGATGCCTTGTGGGGCCCCTGGCTAGCCTACGCCCCCCTCCTTCTGCTATATAGGCTCATTTTCCCTAAAAAAATTATGCAGAAGACTTTCGGGACGAAGCGCCGCCGTCTCGAGGCGGAACCTAGGCTGGAGCAATTTTGCTCTCTGGCAGAGCGATTCCGCTGGGGATACTTCCCTCCGGGAGGGGGAAATCGAAGCCATCGACATCACCAATGATCCTCTCATCGTGGGAGGACCAATCTTCATCAACATCTTCACCAGCACCATCTCATCTCAAACCCTAGTTCATCTCTTGTATTCAATCTTTGCCTCAAAACCTCAGATTGGTACATGTCAGTTGCTAGTAGTGTTGATTACATCTTGTAGTTGATGCTAGTTGGTTTATTTGGTGGAAGATTATATGTTCAGATCCTTAATGATATTGAATACCCCTCTGATCTTGAACATGAATATGATTTGTGAGTAGTTACTTTTGTTCTTGAGGACATGGGAGAAGTCTTGTCATAAGAAATCATGTGAATTTGGTATTCGTTCGATATTTTGATGATATGTATGTTGTTGTTTCCTTTAGTGGTGTCGTGTGAACGTCGACTACATGACACTTCACCATCTTTGGGCCTAAGAGAAGGCATTGTGGAGTTGTAATTAGATGATGGGTTGCTAGAGTGGCAGAAGCTTAAACCCTAGTTTATGCGCTATTCTGTAAGGGGCTGATTTGGATCGATATGTTTCATGCTATGGTTAGATTTATCTTAATTCTTCTTTCGTAGTTGCGGATGCTTGCAAGAGGGGTTAATCATAAGTGGGAGGCTTGTTCAAGTAAGAACAACACCCAAGCACCGGTCCACCCACATATCAAATTATCAAAGTAGCGATCGCGAATCAAACAAACATGATGAAAGTGACTAGATGAAATTCCCATGTGTCCTCGAGAACGCTTTGCTTATTATACGAGTTTGTTCCAGCTTGTCCTTTGCTATAAAAAGGATTGGGCCACCTTGCTGTACTTTTGTTACACTTGTTACTTGTTACAAATTATCTTGCTATCAAACTACTCGTTACCGCTACTTTCCGTGCTTGCAGAAAATACATTACTGAAAAGCGCTTGTCATTTCCTTCTGCTCCTCGTTGGGTTCGACACTCTTACTAATCGAAAGGATTACGACTGATCCCCTATACTTGTGGGTCATCACCGCGCCTGGCGGGACACGGACACGAAGACTGCCCTGAGGAACGGCACCGGCGGGTTGGCGGCGGCCAGGTCGCACGCCAGGCGGCGCAGGGAGCGGAGGATCTCCACATCGGGCGTCGACGAGGAGTTGGGATTAGAAGATGAAGATGGCTCGGCCGCTGCGTTCCGCACGCTGGCCATTGCAGCAACCAGAGGACGACGAATGCGTGAAGGCTTTGGACACGGAGGGAAGGATGACGGGGTCCGCCATGACCTCGAGCGCTGCGGCCGTGGCGGCGAGGCGCGGCTGCTACTTGTAGACTGCGTTGGTATTTCCCCGAAGAGGAGAGGATGATGCAGTATAGTAGAGATAAGTATTTCCCTCAGTTAAGAACCAAGGTTATCAATCCATTAGGAGAACCACACAAAACCTCTTTAGCAGCACCTACACAAACAAAAGCAAACACTTGCACCCAACGCAAATAAGAGAGTTGTCAATCCCCTTAGCGGTTATTTGCAAGGATTAATTCTGATAGTGTTAGATAAAAAGTAAATTGCACAATAAAATAAAAGTAAATAAATTGCAGCAAAGTATTTTTGGATTTTAATGTATGATAAAGATAGACGCGGGGGCCACAATTTTCACTAGAGGCTTCTCTCTCGAGCGCGAACATACGATGGGTAAACAAATTACTGTTGGGCAATTGATAGAAAAGCAAATAATTATGACGGATTCATGGCAATGATCATGTATATAGGCATCACGTCCGAGACAAGTAGACCGACTCCTTCCTGCATCTACTACTATTACTCCACCCATCGACCGCTATCCAGCATGCATCTAGGGTATTAAGTATAAAACAGAGTAACGCCTTAAGCAAGATGACATGATGTAGACAAAGTAAACTCAAGCAATATGATTAAACCCCATCTTTTTATCCTTAATGGCAACAATACAAATACGTGTCATGTCCCTTTCTGTCACTGGGATTGAGCACCGCAAGATTGAACCCATCAGAAAGCACCTCTCCCATTGCAAGAGAAATCAATCTAGTTGGCCAAACCAAACGGATAGATCGGAGAGAAATGCAAAGCTATAACAATCATGCATAAAAGAGTTCAGAGAAGACTCAAATATTTCTCATGAATAATCTGATCATAAACTCACAATTCATCGGATCCCAACAAACACACCGCAAAAGAAGATTACATCAGATAGAATGCCAAGAACATCGAGGAGAACATGGTATTGAAGATAAAAGAGAGAGAAGAAGCCATCTAGCTACTATCGTATAGAACTCCAAGAACATCGAGGAGAACATGGTATTGAAGATCAAAGAGAGAGAAGAAGCCATCTAGATACTAGCTATGGTCCCGTAGGTCCGTGGTAAACTACTCACACATCATCGGAAGAGCAGCAAGGATGATGAAGAAGCCCTCCATGATCGATTCCCCCTCCGGCAGAGTACCGGAAAAGGCCTCCAGATGGGATCGCGGAAGAACAGATTCTTGCGGTGGCGGTAGGGTTTTCTCGTCTGGCTCTCTGATGGTTTCTGAATATTTGAGAATTTATAGAAGTGGAATTAGGTCAAAAGGAGCCACGAGGGGCCCACAAGGCATCAGGGCGCGCCCCCTGGGGCCGCACCCTATTGCCTTGTGGCCTCCTCGTGAGGCTTCTGGCATCCCCCTGAAGCTTCCAGGGTCTCTTTTGTCCAAAAAAATCGTCAAAAAGTTTCGTGGCATTTGGACTTCGTTTGGTACTGATTTCCTGAAAAACCAAAAACAAGCAGAAAACAGCAACTGGCACTGGGCACTACGTTAATAGGTTTGTCCCAAAAAAATGATATATAATTGCACATAAAACATCCAAGATTGATACTATAATAGCATTGAACAATAAAAAATTATAGATACGTTGGAGACGTATCAAGCATCCCCAAGCTTAATTCCTGCTCCTCCTCGAGTAGGTAAATGATAAAAACAGAATTTTTGATGTGGAATGCTACCCAACATGTTTCATCATGTAATTCTCTTTTACGGTATGAATATTAAGATCCGAATGATTCGAAGCAATAGTCTATAATTTGATATAAAGACATCAATACTCAGGTATACTAACAAACAATCATGTCTTTCAAAATAAAAATGCTAAAGAAAGTTATCCCTACAAAATCATATAATCCTGTCATGCTCCATCTTCTTAACACAAAGTATTTATCATGCACAACCCCGGTTTTAGCCAAGCAATTGATTCATACTTTTTAACGCGCTTGTAACACCCCTGTGTAAATGAGCTACATTGATCTTCATATTAATTCTAAGCTACTTTGATTTGCAAAGAATGATCACAGTGGAATCATATCTCATTTCAAATTCCACTTCAAACCATAATTCAAATTTTAAGTGAATCTAAAATACCGTCGCCACGCCGTCGTCACCACCGTGGCCACCAAGCCCTCCTCGATGCCTCTACGTGTCCCACAGCTTCGCCTCGGCGGCGCGCGCCGATTGCCTCAGCCACCGCGCCTCGGGGAGCCCTCCAACCGGCGGATCGAACCCCTCCTTCCACCTTCGGCCGCCGGTGAGCTCCGTCCACTACGGCCATTCGGCAGCTACTAAACCCACCGCCGAGCCTTCGTGAGCTCCTAGGTGAGCTTCCACCCGTTTTCCCTCTCCTCTCGCGGTCTCCCTCGAGCTCTAGCACGTGTTGCCAAGTTGACCGAACGCGCCGCCGCCCCGCTGGTCGCCGGAGCTACTCCGGTAACCATTTGGTCACCTGCGGGTGTCCAACGTACTCGCCGCGTCTTATAAGGCCTCGCTCACCGCTTAGTTTATACGATAGTGTGCTGCTGCTGCTAGTTCGCTCCGACCCGAGCTCCGGCAGCCGCCGTGAGCTCGTTCCCGGTGAGCACCGACCACCCTAGCTCGCGTGGCTGCCGCCGTTGGATGCGGCGCGCTTTCCTCGTTCGAACGCGAGTTGCGGCGCTCGATTTGGCCCTTCGTAGCAGAAACTCGACGCCGGCCAGAGCTCACCACCGCGGTGAGGCTCGCCGGAGCTCCTCCGGCGCCGCCCACCGACGTGGCATGGCCTGGGGCCCACCTGGGTCACTGCCAGTGGCCCCCTGGCCCCGGTTGACCGCGTTGACCGTGGTCAACGCGCTGACTGTACACCGCAGCCACTGACATGCCGGGCCTACATGCATAATTACTGTTTTCGGTTAATTAAGTTAATCTGTTAGTTAGTTAGTCACTGACAGTGGGGTCCCACATAGATAATTAACTCTGTTAGTTAATTTAGTTAGTCTCTGTGTATGACAGGAGGGCCCCACCTGTCAGATTGACCAGTCAGCGTGGTCAAAGTTGACTGCTGAGTCAGCAGTTGACTGGCCCCACCTGTCAGCCTCTATGGCTAGTTAGCCACTGGGTACACTTAGCAGTTCTGGGTTATTTTCGAATTAAAATTAATCCCAGGAATTTCTGAATATTGCTAAAACTTTGGAAATTCGTAGAAATTCAACTGTAACTCCGATGAAAAAGTTTTCTATATGAAAGTTGATCAGAAAAATCCAACGAATCTGATTATGTCATCTGCATTCATGTCAGGATCCTCTAAGTAGGTGAACCTGTAACTTTAGGCCTGCTTCTAGCAGATGAATAGTGCATGACTACCGGTTAATAATTCCAAGTTAATTCTGTAAGGACCGGAGTATATCGACCAGAGGGGTGTGAATGGGAGATTCAAAATTTCTTTCGAAATGTTGAATACTCTCAACACAGCACAACGGATAGTAAACTAAGCAGTTTCAGTTCTACGAAGGAAAACTATTTCTGAAGCAAAACTAGATCCGAAAGATAATTAGTTCTGAAACAAAACTGTTCCCGAAACAAAACTGTTACCGAAACAAAACTGTTCTCAAAAAAAATTTGTTCCTGAAACAAAAGTGTTCCCAAAACAAAACTATTATGGAAACACAACAGAGCAGTTTTAGTTCTACGAATCAAAACTACTACAGAAACAAAACTATTGACATAGATAGAATTGCACGCATGAAACAAATTCACACTCGAAACAGATACAAAACATGCACACTACTGCGAAATGTTCATCAGAGCAAGACTTAGCATAAAGACTAAGTAGCACCATATGAAAAGCAGATGAACAAACAGACAAACAACATAAAGTACTGCGAAAGCAAGTATGCAACACAATATAGTCACGGTACTGAAAGGAATGCTTGAAAGATAAAGAATCGCAGTACACAGATAGAAATCTATCGACAGCAAAGAGCACCAAAAATAAACTACTGAAAGAAATGCGGTAGGATAGAAATTACCAGTGGTGCTCGATGGCGACAGATTATTTGGTAGACCAGTTCACTCTTCTGCAAAAGAGCTACGTCTGGTTGGAGGGACTTGTGATTCAACACAGGAGATAAACTCTCTCCATCCTATTCTCCTCAACGTGAAGTTCCTCAAACTTCAGTTGATTTCACTCGTGGTAGGTTCTTGTCGGCGATCTCCAAACCTTCGACATACTTCTTCGCAAACCACAACGACTCTTGGTTGCTGAAGACTTTGCTCGGTGAAGACAACAACTCTTCAACACTCGAGCCGACACCTATCTGTCTAGAGAGTATGCAGCTCTCAAGAGTAATAGGTACAAGAACTCTCAACTCAGATCTACTGTGATGCTCAACCACTATCTAAGTTTAGGCTCTTGATTTTCTCTCAGTGGATTTTAAACTCAAATCTCTCGGAGAGGGGTGCTTAATCAATCTTCTCAGAATCTCAAGTGGAGCAGCCAACGGGCAACGTTGGAGCGGGGTGGCTATTTATAGCCGCAGCCTTCCCGGATGGGAAATGACCATTGAGGACACGCGGTCCAGCCAATGGCCAACCGACACGTTTCCAACGGTCGGATTTTGAGCACAACGGTAACATTACTTGAGGAACAAGTAATGCTAACTCCTCGGTCCGAAAGATATCTCCTGCAGCTCCGAAGAACAACGTCTTCTACTGACAGGTAATCATTCATAACACAAAGTGATTTCTCTCAATCTTTCATAGGTTTTAGCTAAGCATCACAACAGACAAAAGTCTCGAATACTCATACCCCTCTTAATAGTACGGTGGTCCTATGACTCAAATAAGAGAAAGAAGAACAACGAAACAAATGCTACGTCTTCGCTTCGTCTTCAATTTTCTCGACTGCAGTCATTCTTCTTCGAACACACCGACTGAAAATTGCTTTGCGTCAGCAATTCTTTCAGGACCATCTCCGGCACGCAATCTTTTTGGTATGCTTTCTTCTCGAAACATATCCTTCTCTTCTCTGCAACATAGATGTTTCTCGGTGAAGTTCTTCGAACTTCCTGAAAGAATATAGCATTCTTCTTGATAACAAACTCTTCGAGACATGTCAATCTTTTCTGCAACGCAGATAACTTTCGAGGAAGTTTATAGCAAACTTCTCGGAAGTGGCAATCTTCTCGATAATAAGCTTCTTGAAACATATCAATCTTCTCTTCTGCAATCTTCTCGGAAGATTATAGCAATCTTTTCCGTAACATTCTCTTCGGGGGATTATAGCAATCTCTTCGGCAGCTATCCTTTCGGGATATTATAGCAATCTCTTCGTTAGCAAACCATTGGGCAGCATACCTTTCAGAAGCAAACCTTTGGGTAGCATACCTTTCGGAAGATTATAGCAATCTTCTCGATACTCCAGGGACTATTTCTCTGTGTATGCACTAGCAAACAAATTAGTCCCTCACTGTTTGTGGCAACAATCTCCAAAACACAAGGGGCAAGGAATTGCACCAACAATCTCCCCCTTTTTGGACGATTGTTGACAAAACAGATAAACATCGAAGAGTAAATAGATATGTAACCAGAAATGTGCCGAATGTAAATTCAATAATATCTCGAAGATAAATATACTCCCCCTAAATGTATGCAGCATATGAAAGATTAACCTTTTGGATAAACCTGCATATATTAGAATAAGCTTGGTGGAGAGATATTTCACATCTTCGAGAATAAATGTATTGCACCGAAGGATAATGTCCGAGATATAATAGTGTGCATCCATACGTGAACTCTGGTAATAATTCCACCTGCAAAAATAAATTCTTGAGAGAAATGAAGTATGGCAGGGGTTATTATCATTCGAGAACTAGAAAGAGTTCACAAGAGTTATACAACACGATAAGAATCAAATGAAGGCAAGTGTTGTAAACTCGAAAAACAACCCAGCAAAGACCCGCAAATCTATCACTCGATGTCTTCTCCCCCTTTTTGTCAACAAGTGTCAAAAAGGTGAAAAAGAACATGAGACATTGCACGCTCGAAGGAAAAATGAACTGTCGCCCAAAAAAGGTCCAGACTCGCTTGGCGAAGAAGTTTCCACCTCAGAGGTGACAACATTATCTTCAGCTGCATCTTCTTCTGCTTCTTTATCGGAACGCCGCGGCACAACTGGGGTTGCTGGAGCATTTTCATCTTTCTTCTGAGAAACTCTTTCAGCAGATAACGAAACACTATTCTCCTCAGATAAAAATTTAAGTGATGTAGCCTCAAACTCAATGATAACATTGTTCAGATTAATCCTCAGTGGATCTGTCGAAGGAAATCTGGCTGAAAACTTAGGAGTGTTGCACTCTCGAAGATCTTCAATAGTCAGCGGGGCATCCATGAAGTCATATGTTTCGAACAGACTAGCCATGTTGATTTTCTTCTTAGAAAGGAATTTCCTCAACAATTTCCTCAACGGGGCATCCATGAAATCATCTGAATTTTGCGTGTATTATTGTGGGGAATATTCAGCTCATGCGCAAGATGCTCTTTTTCTTTCCGATCATTATCAATGTGCTTTAGCAGGAGTTGTTGGGTTCTAAGACTGATCTCTGGAGTCTGGATGTATTATCTCTAAAAGCTTTGCCTTTTGTAATCTTTCAACATCAGCAGAGTGTCTCTAACATGATGGATAAATTTCTCTGGAGCATCTTGAGCAAGATATTCTTTCCTTGCGCATCAATTGATAATCTTCTTCTCAGCTTCATTTTCTTCGGCAGAATCAACAAGCTGATGCATGAATACATCTTTGTTATCGGAGACATAGCCAAGATATAGGCCATTGAGAGTGTTGCGCAATACACCATGAATTGCTCCTGAATCATATGCTCCTGGCAGAGGACTTGTAGTATGACACCGAATATAATGGAAGGTTTGAAAGTTGAACTTCAGATATTTTGTCCGAGGAAAAACCATATGAAAGATAATCGCCAACCTTATCCGAATCCATCAGGAGGTGAAACTGTTCATCAGAAATCTCATCGATAAAATGCACACGAGTTTCAAAGTTGTTGCTTTCAATCCGAGGGAAATGCAGACACTCGAGAAATTCTTCAGCGCTGCCCTTCATGACACTACTAGAAAAATGGCTATAGCCAATATCCCTATTAGTGGCGCACCATGGTGGTGGTGCGCCACTGCTATATAGCAATGGCGCACCAGAAGCAGGTGCGCCATTGTTATTTTTTTAGTAGTGGCGCACCACCTGAGCAGTGCGCCATTAATATTTTTTTTGTCCATCCCCCCACCCCACCAGACATAGCAATGGCGCACCACACCACGGTGCGCCATTACTATGCTACATAGTAATGGCGCACCGTGGTGTGGTGCGCCATTGCTATGTCTGGTGGGGCTGTGTGCCTGCGTGTGTGTGAGGTTAGTAATGGCGCACCCTCCCTGGTGCGCCATTGCTAAGGTTAGCAATGGCGCACCAGGGAGGGTGCGCCATTACTAACGTCTCACACACACACAAACACACACACCCCCACACCCCCCCCCCCCCCCCCCGTGGATGGCCTTTTCGGTTTAAAAAAAATAAAAGAAAATGATAAAAGATTCAAAAAAATTCAAAAAAATAGATGCCCATGTGTTATGTGTTCTAGTTGTTACGAAAATTAACAAACATGAATTTTGAATTTTTTTGCAAAAAAAAAACCGTTGTGTTTCGGTAAAATGGCCGTAACTTTTGCATACGACCTCCGATGAAAAAGTTTTTTATATGAAAAAGATACTACTCGAAAAGTTACATCCGAATTTGATTGGCTACGCCTGTTATCGATTTTTTAGAATCCTCAAAAACCTAACAGAAAAAAAGTTACAGCCATTTTAAGATCTGGAGGCAAAAAAAATAAAAAAATTAAAAAAAGTTAGCAATGGCGCACCAGTGCATAGTGCGCCACTACTATTTTCCCGCCTTCCAAATTCAAAAAAATTTAAAAATAGTAATGGCGCACCACACCTAGGTGCGCCATTACTAAGTCTGGGCAGTTTCAAAACGCACGTACCCCCACTACCCTTATCCACTTCCCTCCTCCTCCACACATTTCTATCCTCCTCCTCCTCCTCTCCTCCTTCCTCCTTCCTCCTCCTTCCTCCCTCCTCCTCACGGTCCTCTCCGGCGACCTCCTCCTCACGGTCCTCTCCAGCGACCTCCTCCTCCTCCTCCTCCTCTCCTCCTTCCTCCTCCTCTCCTCCTTCCTCCTTCCTCCTTCCTCCTTCCTCCTCCCTCCTCCTCACGGTCCTCTCCGGCGACCTCCTCCTCACGGTCCTCTCCGGCGAACTCCTCCTCCTGCTCCTCCGCTCCGGCAACCTCCTCCTCCTCCTCCTCTCCGGCCGGTGACCTCCTCCTCCCTCCTCCTTCCTCCTCACAGTCCCTCCTCCTTCCTCCTCACAGTCCCTCCTCCTCACGGTCTCTCCTCCCTCCTCCTCCCTCCTCTCCTCCTCTCCTCTCTCCTCCCTCCTCTCCTCCTCTCCTCCTCTCCTCTCTCCTCCCTCCTCTCCTCCTCTCCTCTCTCCTCTCCTCCCTCCTCTTCTGCCTCCTCTCCTTCCTCCTCTACTTCCTCCTCACAGTCCCTCCTCCTCCCGGCACAAAGATGCAAACCAGAACGAAATTCAAAAAAAAATCGCAAAAAAAAAATCACAAAAAAAAATCGCAAAAAAAAATCGCAAAAAAAAATCGCAAAAAAAAATCGCAAAAAATAGCAATGGCGCACCTTTTAGGGGTGCGCCATAAACTTTGGGATAGCAATGGCGCACCTTTTAGGGCTGCGCCATAAACATCGGGATAGCAATGGCGCACCTTCTCCTGGTGCGCCATTACTAACTTTTTTTGATTTAATCACAAAATAAAATCGCAAAAAAAAAACCGCAAAAATAAATAGCAATGGCGCATCATGGGTGTTAGTAGTGGCGCACTGTCCTCTATTAGCAGTGGCGCACCTGAAGTGTTAATAATGGCGCACCAAGTGGTGCGCCACTAGTATTTGGATTACTAATGGCGCACCAGAGGTGCGCCATTACTATTTGTTATTAATGGCGTGTTAATAGTGGCGCACCTATAGTGCGCCATTAATAGCAAAAACTGGTGCGCCACTAACAGCCTTTTTTCTAGTAGTGACATGGTGCTCTGTTATCCATTCGAGACCCCATGTTTTTGATATCTTGTTTGTCACCCGACACATATAGTGTGGCATAAGACTAGAGAATATATTCTCAGTTCCATGGGTGCTTGAATGAGAAAACCTTCGTAAGCTAAAAATCTTCAATGTCCTGAAGGATTTGCTTTAAGCATTCCAATATTCTCATCAGTGGTAAATTAAGATATTCATGATGAAATATCTGATTACTTTTCAGCTGCGAGCATTTTCTTTCGGCAGAGAGCATTTTCTTTCGGCTGCGAGCATTTTCTTTCAACTGCGAGCCAACATTTGTTTCAGCATTTGTTTCTGATGGACCAGCATTTGTTTTAGAATTTGAAGTACTTGGACAATCAATCTCCATGGCAACATTTTCCATGAGGGGCACATCAGCTGTCTCAAGATTTTCTTTCTCAAGCTTATTTTTATCTGACGAGGGCACAAGGGCCTTTTCTTTTTCGGTTTCATTGTTTTCAAGCACTTCGGCCTTCTTTTCTTTCACTGATTCTGCCTCCTCGAAGAATAACTCTCGAAGGAGAATTTTTCTGCCTTTTATTCTTTTTAGAAGATTGTTCTGATGCTTGAGGATCTGAAACATTTGCATTTCCCACACTTCCTTCTCCCTGAGCACTGGGCTCATTTCTTTCGGCTTATAGCTTTCTTTTCATCAGAAGCATTTTCTTCTGCCCAACGTTCTTTTGATGGGATTTCTTTCGGCATCCAGATTTCTCTTCATCAGAAGCATTTTATTCTGCCTAGCTTTCTTTTCGATGGGATTTCTTTCGGCATCCAGATTTCTCTTCATCAGAATCATTTTCTTCTTCACAGCTTTCTTTTCGATGGGATTTCATTGGGCACCCAGAATTCTTTTCAGTGCCACACATCTTCTTCTACGGAATGCCATTCTTCATCAAACTGAGCTTTTGACACAACTCTTGTGCCCATGACATTTTCTTCACCCATTTCTGTCTGACCAGCAGGCTTAGCAGAATCTTCAACATAATCCATTAACCTGTGAAAGAGAATACATGCAAGGGAAAATATAGACAGGGCCATGAGTACGCATAGATAAAGTTTTTGATGAAAATCATTTTTGGAGAAGAATTGATCAACACTTTGAGAATTATCTCGAATGAGAAATATCTTCGAAAAATTTCATGCTAGTAAGTTGCGAAAGAAATCTACTAAGATGAAATCCATCTAATTTTCATCAGAGAGAAAACACAAAGTTTAGATCCATTCGGATGAGCACGAGGAAAAACTACAAACCGTGCACGGTAAAAAGTATAAGCTCTTGAAGATCTACTGGGATAGTTGAATCAGAAGATAATCGCGTCGGGTTGAACTTGTAGGGGAACGCGACAGAAAACAAAAAAATTCGGTACAGCGAGCACGCCCAGGATCACTATGGAGACTGCATACAAGGTTTGATCTGATCCGTACCGACTCGAAGCGTAGCGGAAGAAGAGTCGGTGTAGATCGTCGGTGCAGATCCCTGCAGCTAGGATTTACAACCTCCCAACTGCAAGGATATACTCCCTCGCCGGACAGCCCTTCGGGAGGCGGTCGGACAGTCCCTCGGACGATGTCGCGGACAGCCCTTCGGGAGGACACTCGAAACTCGAACTGAAAATTGCTTTGCGTCAGCAATTCTTTCAGGACCATCTCCGGCACGCAATCTTTTTGGTATGCTTTCTTCTCGAAACATATCCTTCTCTTCTCTGCAACATAGATGTTTCTCGGTGAAGTTCTTCGAACTTCCTGAAAGAATATAGCATTCTTCTTGATAACAAACTCTTCGAGACATGTCAATCTTTTCTGCAACGCTGATAACTTTCGAGGAAGTTTATAGCAAACTTCTCGGAAGTGGCAATCTACTCGATAATAAGCTTCTTGAAACATATCAATCTTCTCTGCTGCAATCTTCTCGGAAGATTAAAGCAATCTTTTTTGTAGCAGTCTCTTCGGGAGATTATAGCAATCTCTTCGGCAGCAATACTTTCGGGATATTATAGCAATCTCTTTGTTAGCAAACCTTTCGGTAGCATACCTTTCGGAAGCAAACCTTTGGGTAGCATACCTTTCGGAAGATTATAGCAATCTTCTCGATACTCCAGGGACTATTTCTCTGTGTGTCTACTCCAAAACACGAGGGGCAAGGAATTGCACCAACAAATTCCTAAAATACCTAAAACGGTTTAGAGATGCATTAGGTCACCCATGCATTGCATTTTGCCATGCCATGCTCTGTGATTACTTTTGTTGCTGTGTATTTATTTGTTTCCTCCCCCCTCTTCTCTCCGGTAGACCCCGACATTGACGTGACCCCTGAGGACTGCTACACCACCGATGACCCCTCTTTTACCGCAGAGCTTCCAAGCAAGCAAAACCCCCTTGATCATTCCTATATCGCCCATTCTTTCTTTCTCGTGCTTGCATTAGATTTTGCTACTGTTATTCGATAGCTCCTATTCTGATGCATAGCCTGATTTTGTAACCTGCTGTTGATACCTTACCTGCTATCCTAAATGCTTAGTATAGGTTGGTTAGTGATCCATCAGTGGCCCCTCAGCCTTGTCCGTGTTGCTAAGCTATGCTTCCGAATGTTTCGATCGATGAGATCGACGTGCAGAGACCGACACGTCACCGCACACCCCCCTTAGTTGTACGACTCTGCAGAGCTACTATCGAGTGCCGAGGGTGATACCTCCTACCTCACTCCTGATGATATCTCTGAAGCATAGCTAGTCGGTGGTGGGTTACCGAGGGTGATTCCTCTTTCATCACCTCCTATGATGCCTCTGTCGTGCAGCCCCTCAAGTGTGAACCAATCGAGGGTGATTCCTCCAAGTTCACCTTGACGGTCACATCGACTGGGAATCCATCGAGGGTGATTCCTCGGATTTTCCCCTTGATGTTACGAACACACGGTTACCTTCACTGTTGCCCCTTTTACTGTTACTGCGGGACTGAAGGGACAGGCGGTACCACCCCGGTAGAGGTGGACCCGAGTTCCTGACACTCTCTGGATAAGTCGGGTTGACCAGGAGGGTACCCGCGAGATAATTACGCGGCACAGCCGGGCAGGCAGACCTCCCTAGAGAGGGCTGGGCCTGGACCTTGCCGTAAGTCCGCGAGATGGGGCGACAGGTGAGGCTATCCCGGACTAGGGGGTACTCGAGCTGCCGGCTATCTCTCGTAGGCCGGGCTGGTGGGCCGTTCTCTACTCGTCGATGGAAGGCCAGATTGTGGGCGACCCCGTGTATCAGAAGGAAACCTCAGAAGACTTGGCGTCTCCCCCAAGGAATAATTGGCGTGACCGGCATGTTTATCCCCTGATGGTAACCGACCATATGTAACCCTAGGGCCTTCTGGTGTCTATATAAACCAGAAGGCTTAGTCCGTAGAGGATCATCATATCCATTGCCTAGGGTTTAGCCCATCCGATCTCGAGGTAGATCAACTCTGTAACCTTCATACAATCACATCAATACAATCTAGCAGGACGTAGGGTATTACCTCTTCGAGAGGGCCCGAACCTGGGTAAATCGCCGTCTCTACGTTCTCTGTTACCCATTGATTCCTAGACCCACAATTCGGATCCCCTACCCGCGTGAGCAAAGCGAACCTGTTACCTCCAAAGACACTTTGCAGCAAATATGGCTTACCATCCGCAATAAGCTTCACTTGGCGGAGTTCCTCCTGGTAGCCGCGCACCTCTGTCCGCGCTTCCTTGGCCCCCGACCCCAGTGGGGTTAGCTCGGCGGCCTGCCCTTTATTCTTCTGCTCGAGAGCCTCACACTTTGTGACGGCATCCGCGAGCTCTTGTTGCACTTCCGCCACTCTGGCTTCGTGCTTCTGACTAGCGGTTTTCACCGTTGTCAGTTCGGCAGCTGATTGTTCGGCTGCCGACCTCTGCTCCGCCACTTCTAGCTGAGCCGTCCTTAGCGCGGCCTTGAGGTTCTCGACCTCCGCGGCGGTATCTGTAGTCATATCCACTGATTCCGTTTAGGCTACTTTAAACCTTACTTAACAAAAATGCAACGGCCGTAGTAAATACTGCAGTTCGGACTTACCTTGCGCCTCGTCGAACCTCTTGTTCACCAGGCTGAGGTCGTCCTCGGAGCTTTTGAGCTTCCGATTCAGCTCGGCCAACTCCTTGGCGTTGACGGCTGCTGCCGAAGACGACGTCTGCGCATCACTCTATGCACATTAGTATCCGAGATATTGATTTTTGATCATCTGACCGGCTTTGATCAAGCCAGTCAGAGTCTCGGGGGCTACTGTGTATGAGGCTATACATTTGTACAAAAGAAATTCTTTAAGGGAAAACATTACTTGGCTCACCTTGAAGCCTGTGAGAAGGCCATTGAAAGCCTCCTTTAGTCCGCTATCCACGGACCGAAGACTTTGCAACACCGCGCCCATAAGGGCACGATGCTCTTCGGCGATAGAGGAGCTGGTTGGAGCATCCTCCATCTCATCCGGCCACCCAGTCGACGCCCGCTCTGGGGCGGGCGGGGGTGGCGGGGGCACTTCGGTTTCTTCCCTCTCGAGGACTGGAGTGCCCGACTCCGGACGCCTTGATGACTCCGGAGCCGCTCTAGGAGAGAGCTCGGATTGTCCGGGCTCCTCCTCTTCATTAACCAGAGGGGCCCTCCCCTCCTGGTCTTCGGCGACTGAGGTGTTCGCCTCGGCCATGATGACATCGCCCTCTCCCCCTGTGTGCGGCATGGGAGGGGTCCTCCTCGACAGGACCTCCTCGGCCTCCTCGACGATTGGGGGAGGCGAGGCGCGTGATTCGGTCCCGCTCTCCGCCAGCGCGGCCGGTGGAGAGTCCCCTTCCAAGACTCGGTCGGTGGGAAGGTCGCGCAGCGGGCTGCGATGTCAAAAGAAAAAAAGTGATCGATATTGAGCTTAGTTCGGCCGAAAACACTTATGCGGATACTGGAATGCGTACCTTTGGGCCTGCGGTTTGGCCCTGGGGATCCTCTTAGGAACCTCTTCGGAGGCCTCGGAGTTCTCGGCAGAAGCCGAGCTATTGTTGGACAGGGCCACCTTGGCCCTGCATGCTCTCTTGAGGGAGGGGCGAAGCGTCTCCTCCTCGACGTCTTCGGATGCCACCCTTTTTCCTGTTCGGGACGAATTGTCTTCCTCCCCTTCTCCTCACTGCTCCTTTTTCTCCTCTTGTGCGGAGGGAGCGTGGGTGTCCCCGGATCCAGTGTCTGGGGGTCCTCGGGAGTGGAGGCCCTCTCTGGCCTCCCTCTTCTGGTCCTTCTTCTTCTCCTTCCTCTCCGGCGCCTCGTATGGCTCCACGGCCAACATGGCCGTCAGTAGGGGTGTCCTGGGCCCCTCTGGCAGCGGCGCCAATCTGTTGATCTGCTCGGCCTTCTTCAGCCAGTTTTGTGGATGGGAAGTAAAAAATCTAAGCACCTTATCAAAAGGGAACAGTTCGGGTGTAAGAACAAAATTTGTCATACCTCCCGTGGGGGATTTGCGGCGTCGAGTCCGATGTCTTCCTCCTCGGCCAGCCAGTCCTTCTGCGGCTTGAACAGCGCCCTCCACAGCTGAGCGTGGGAGGTGCGGAAGAAGTTGCGCACGGTGGCCGGGTCTTCGGGCTTGTAGGACCACATGGGGGAGGCCCTGTCCTGGCATGGGAGGATTCGGCGGCCGAGCATGATCTGGATCACGTTGGGCAGCTCGCGCCCTGCTCTATCATCTTGGCGATCCGGCTCTGTAGCTGCGCCACCTCCTTGTTCACCCCCCAGTCGAGGCCTTTCTTGGTCCATGAGACCAGCCTCGTACGGGGTCTGGATCGGAAGGCCGGAATCTCCCCCCAATCCACGCTCCTTGGCTTGGTGATGTAGAACCATTCCTTCTGCCAGACCTTGACGGTCTCGATGAAGGTGCCCTCTGGCCACTCCACACGGGGGAGCTTGCTGACCATCGCACCCCCACAGTCCGCCTGCTAGCCATCGACGATCTTCGGCTTGATATTGAAGATCTTCAGCCACAGGCCGAAGTGTGGCCGGATCCGAAGAAAGGCCTCGCAGATGATGATGAAGGCCGAGATGTGGAGGAAGGAGTTCGGCGCGAGATCGTGGAAATCAAACCCGTAGAAGAACATAAGGCCCCTAACGAAGGGATGGAGCGGAAAGCCCAGACCTCGAATGAAGTGGGGCAGGAATACCACCCTCTCGCCCTGCCGCGGCGTGGGGACGACCTAGCCGGCCTCTGGGGCACGGTGGGTGACGTTGGTGGGGAGATAGCCCGCGTCCTTCAGCTCCAAGATGGCGCTCTCAGTGACGACGGACGCCTCCCACTTGCCTTTGGACCCGGAGCCCGCCATTGCTGGATTGAAACTGGCGGCCGGAAAGGTTCTTGGATAGGAAAGTGGATCTGGGCGCTGGAGCTCAAAGAATGGGGAAGGCAATGGCAAAGGCAGAGATGGGAGCATGCGAAGAAAATGGAGACCGTTCCCCTTTTATGGGCTGTAAAACCCATGGCCCCTTTACTGCGCCGCAGTCCTCGTCATTTCCCCATGTAACCGTGCCATCATGCGTGCGTGGGGCGGGGCAGATTATTGATCATATCCCTCAAAACCAGGGCACGATCTCCATATCGATGGGACGTGCCAATGAAAAAACCGCCTCAAACCGCGGATCGAGTTTTTCATAAAACAACTCGTGGTCGTGGCGCATTGTGACCCTTCGGTAAAAAGTTGTCAGATGGGGGTACTGTTCATACCGAGGTAACTAGCCTTCGAGGCTAAGTTATCGATACCCCTTGGCGACCGAAGTGTATTTCGGGGCGTGTGCGGCTAGGCAACACTTAAAGACTCGACTCAGAGGAGATACAGGCCGGTCATTGAAATCACAGAAGGAAGGAAACTGGACCACAAAGCCGATGGTGTTTGGCGTGTACCTCGGCTTCGAAGACTAGTTCGGGGGCTACTGAGGGTGTCCCGGACTAGGGGGTACTCGGGCTGCCGGCCTATCTCTCGTAGGCCGGGCTGGTGGGCCGCTCTCTGCTCGTTGATGGAAGGCCAGATTGTGGGCGACCCCGTGTATCAGAAGGAAACCTCCGAAGACTTGGCGTCTCCTCCAAGGAATAATTGGCATGACCGGCATGTTTATCCCCTGATGGTAACCGACCATATGTAACCCTAGGGCCTTCTGGTGTCTATATAAACCAGAAGGCTTAGTCCGTAGAGGATCATCATATCCATTGCCTAGGGTTTAGCCCATCCGATCTCGAGGTAGATCAACTCTGTAACCTTCATACAATCACATCAATACAATCTAGCAGGACATAGGGTATTACCTCTTCGAGAGGTCCCGAACCTGGGTAAATCGCCGTCTCTACGTTCTCTGTTACCCATTGATTCCTAGACCCACAGTTCGGATCCCCTACCCGAGATCTGCCGGTTTTGGTACCGACAACAGGAGCACTGATCGTCACCGCGTGCTCCCAACACACTAATGGGTTTGGATATGTGATCTGAGTAGGCCTCTGGCCTTTTCGCACTAACCACCACGCGGGAATAAGTATGGGCACTCAGCGTCGTATGATTCTCCCGAAAGCTCTTCAGATGTCACAGTTCAGAGATGTGGGATGATTGTTGGGGTTGGACGGTAACCACCTGCGCTTTTATTAAGGGTGTGGGTCTGCTCCCCGGCCAGTCGCGCAATGTGCAGGAGTGCAAAGGGTGATGGGCCCAAGACCCCTGCGCACTTAGGGTGTAGACCGGCGTGCTGACCTCTCTGCTGAGCCTAGGTAGGACTACGGCGTGTCGATCAGCCGAGGCCGGGCATGACCCGATAAAAGTGTGTCCGGCCAGAGTTAATCGAGCGTGTTGGGTAAGTTGGTGCACCCCTACAGGGAAGTATATCTATTCGAATAGCCGTGTCCACGGAAACGGACGCTCAGAGAGTATCCCGATCTACTACAACAAGAACTGGATACTCGTGTTGTTTAAATAATATGTTAGCTCCGGGATCGCTTTCTCGCAGGGAGTCGAGGAAGGATCTCTGGGCGTTGTTACTACTTACTTATTACTTTATAATATGCTAATCTGCACTCTTCTAATGCTACAAGACGCTGCAAGATGCTAGTCTTCGATAGGCTAGGCCTTCCCTTCTATTCTGGCATTTCTGTAGTATAGTCCACAGATACAGCCCCTTCCCTTTGATACCGATGCATACTTAGCATAGATCTGATGTAAGTCTTGCGAGTACTTTGGATGAGTACTCACGGTTGCTTTGCTACCCTTTTCCCCTACCCGATTACTGTGATCAGATGACGGAGCCCCGGAGACAGCTGATGCCGCCGACGACTACTACTACCCCGACGGAGCCTACTACTACGTGGAGACCGACGACCAGGAGTAGTTACGGAGGCTCCCAGGCAGGAGGCATGTGCCTTTTCGATCTAGATGTCGTTGTTTTGCTCAGCCTTCTTAAGGCACCCTAGTCTAATTATGTCTGTACTCAAATACTAATGCTTCCGCTGACTCTTGTGTAATCGAGCTTATGTATTCGAGCCCTCGAGGCCCCTGGCTTGTAATATAAAGCTTGTATTATTTTATCTTGTGTCTAGAGTTGTGTTGTGATATCTTCCCGTGAGTCCCTGGGCTTGATCGTGCGCATTTGCGTGTATGGTTAGTGCACGATTGAGTCGGGGGCGTCACAACGCTTCAGCCTTTTCAACCCCCACGCAATACATGAGCGCAAGCCATGGATATAGCACTATGGATGGAATAGAATGTGATGGTAGAGATTAATAAGGGGAAGTCAAAAAGAAGAAGATAGTCTCACATCAACGCGGCTAATCAACGGGCTATGGAGATGCCCATCAATTGATGTCAATGCGAGCAGTAGGGATTGCCATGCAACGGATGCACTACGAGCTATAAGTGTATGAAAGCTCAACATGAAAAACTAAGTGTGTGTGCATCCAACTTGCTTGCTCATGAAGACCTCGGGCATTTGAGGAAGCCCATCATCGGAATATACAAGCCAAGTTCTATAATGAAAAATTCCCACTAGTATATGAAAGCGACAAAATAGGAGACTCTCTATATGAAAAACATGGTGCTACTTTGAAGCACAAGTATGGAAAAGGATAGTAACACTGCCCCTTCTCTCTTTTTATTTTTTTCTCTCTCTCTCTTTTTCTTTTTTTTCGTGGGCTCTTTTTGGCCTCTTTTTTTCCTCACTGGGACAACGCTCTAATAATGATGATCATCATACTTCTATTTACTTACAACTCAAAATTACAACTCGAAACTAGAACAAATATGACTCTATATGAATGCCTCTGGCAGTGTACAAGAATGTGCAATGATACTAGCGTAACATGTATAAATAATGATGAACGGTGGCTGAGCCACAAATACTATGTCAGCTATATGATCATGCAAAGCAATATGACAATGATGATGTGTGTCATAAAAAACAGAACGGTGGAAGTTGCATGGCAATATATCTCGGAATGGCTATGGAAATGCCATGATAGGTAGGTATGGTGGCTGTTTTGAGGGAGATATAAGGAGGCTTATGTGTGATAGAGCGTATCATATCACGGGGTTTGGATGCACCGGTGAAGTTTGCACTGACTCTCGATGTGAGAAAGGGCAATGCACAATACCGAAGAGGCTAACAAATTGCGGAAAGGTGAGAGTGCGTATAATCCATGGACTCACATTAGTCATAAAGAAATCACATACTTATTGCGAAAGTTTATTAGCCCTCGTAGCAAAGTACTACTACGCATGCCCCTAGGGGGGAGGTTGGTAGGAGTTAACCATCGCGCGCCCCCGATCGCTACACAAAGGAAGACAATCAATAATAAATCATGCTCCAACTTCTTAGCATAACGACAGATCATACGTGCATGCTTCGGGAATCACAAACCTTAACACCAATATTCTTACTAAACCACAATTATCTACTAGCACCTCCCACATATTACCATCTTAATATCGCAAAACTATTGCAAGGAATCAAACTTATCATATTCAGTGATCTACATGAAAGTTTTTATTATATCCCTCTTGAATACCTATCATATTAGGACCAAATTCATAACCCGTGCATATTACCATTGCTATTCATTAGACTCTCAAAAAGATATAAGTGAAGCATGAGAGTGCAACTATTTCTTTAAAATATAACCACCGACGTGCTCTAAAAGATATAAGTGAAGCACTAGAGCAACTGCTTAGCTCAAAAGATATAAGAGCACATAGAATATTCTAACAAATCACGAACAATGTGTGTCCCTCTCAAAAAGGTGTGTTCAGTAAAGATGATTGTGACAAACTAAAAAGCAAGCAAAAGCAAACAAACTATAGCACAAGACGCTCCAAGTAAAACACATATCATGTGATGAATAAAAATATAGCTCCAAGTGAATTACCAATAGATTGTAGACGAAAGAGGGGATGCCATCTGGGGCATCCCCAAGCTTAGACGCTCGAGTCTTCCTTGAATATTACCTTGGGGTGCCTTGGGCATCCCCAAGCTTAGGCTCTTACCGCTCCTTATTCCTTTATCCATCGTAGTCTCACCCAAAACTTGAAAACTTCAGCACACAAAACTCAACAGAAACCTCGTGAGATCCGTTAGTATAACAAACAAATCTTAAACTTCAGGTACTATTGTAAACTGATTCATATTTAATATTGGCATAATGCTACTGTCCTCCAACTTCTCCATGACTCATACCCCCGATACGATCCATAGATTCAGTCTGTCTAAAACAGAATAGTCTGTAAAGCTCTGAATTAAAGTCATACTTCTGTAACTACCAAAATTCTGAAAAATTAGGACAACGTGGGAAATTCATATATCAATATTGTGTAAAACATTCAGAAGGTTCTGACGCTCTGATAACCCACAAGTATAGGGAATCGCAACAGTTTTCACGGGTAGTATTTCACCCAGATTTATTGATTCGACACAAGGGGAGCCAAAGAATATTTGCGAGTATTAGCAGTTGAGTTGTCAATTCAACCACACCTGGAGAACTAAATATCTCCAGCAAAGTGTTTAGTAGCACAGTAGTATGATAGTTTCAATAGCATTAGTGACAGTAGTAACAGTAACAGTAACAGTAGCAGTTTTGTAGTGATTGTAACAGCAGCAGCAACGAAAGTAACTTAGCAAAGACCAATATGCGAAAAGCGTAGGCATTGGATCGGTGATGGATAATTATGTTGGATTACATTCATCATATAACAGTCACAACCTAGGGTGATACACAATAGCTCCAATTCATCAATGTAATGTAGGCATGTATTCCTAATATAGTCATACGTGCTTATAATAAGAACTTGCATGACATCTTTTGTCCTACCCTCCCGTGGCAGCGGGGTCCATAAGGAAATCTAAGGGATATTAAGGCCTCCTTTTAATAGAGAAATGGAACAAAGCATTAGCACATAGTGAATACATGAACTCCTCAAACTACGGTAATCACCGGAAAGAATCCCAATTATTGTCACCTTGGGGTATGCGGATCATAACACGTAATAGGTGCATACAACTTGCAAGATAGGATCAAGAACATAAATATATTCATGAAAATATAAAGGGTTCAGATCTGAAATCATGGCACTCGGGCCCTAGTGACAAGCATTAAGCATAGCAAAGTCATAGCAACATCAATCTCAGAACATAGTGGATACTAGGGATCAAAGCCCTAACAAATTGACTCGATTACATGATAAATCTCATCCAACCCATCACCGTCCAGCAAGCCTACGGAGAAATTACTCACACACGGTGGTGACCATCATGAAATTGATGATGGAGGATGGTTGATGATGATGACGGCGTCGAATCCCCCTCTCCGGAACCCCGAACGGACTCCAGATCAGCCCTCCCGATGAAGAACCGGAGGTGGCGGCGGCTCCATATCGTAAAACGCTATGAAACTTCTTCTCTTATATTTTTCTTGGTGAAAGTGAATTTATAGCGTTGGAATTAGGTCAGACGGCCGCCTGTGGCCCCACAAGGCATTAGGGCGCGCCCTAGGGGGGGGTCGCGCCCTGTTGCCTTGTGGGCAACAGGTGGCCCCTCTTCTGTTGATTCTTGCACCAGTAATTTTTGTTTATTCCATAAAAAATCTCCAAAAAGTTTCGTCCAATTCCAAGAACTTTGATTTATGCACAAAAACAACACCATGGTAGTTCTGCTGAAAACATCGTCAGTCCGGGTTAGTTTCATTCAAATCATGCAAATTAGAGTCCAAAACAAGAGCAAACGTGTTTGGAAAAGTAGATACGATGGAGACGTATCAACTCCCCCAAGCTTAACTCATTGCTTGTCCTCAAGCAATTCAGTTGACAAACTGAAAGTGATAAAGAACAACTTTCACGAACTCCTTTGTTCTTGTATCTGTATATAAGCTTAAATAGTACCCAGGTTTTCAGCAAAGATCATGAACTAACCATGCTCATAATAACACTTAAAAACTACATTTACTCATCAATGGCATAATCAACTAGCGAGCAATAATAACATATCTCAAAGGCTAACAATTTGTCAAAACAATCATGATATAATATGATAACATGGTATCTCGCTAGCCCTTTCTGAGACCGCAAAACATAAATGCAGAGCACCTCCAAGGTTCAAGCAGCGACTAAACATTGTAAATCAGGGTAGAAGAGATCCAGTCATGATGCACACAACATTAACTATACTCAATGCATAAGGATGACAATAGTGCTCTCAGGATTGGTGCTTATAATGAGAAGGTGAGACTCAACAATAAAAGTAAAATAACATAAAAGTAAATAGATAGGCCCTTCGCAGAGGGAAGCATGGATTTGCAGAGCTGCCAGAGCTCGAAGCTTAAATCAGAGATGAAAAATAATTTTGGGAGGTGTACTTTTCCAGTCAACGTCACGACCGAGGATTTTCAATATCTTCCATGCTAAACACATTATAGGCGGTTCCCAAGCAGAAAGGTAAAGTTTACTCCCCCTCCACCATACCAACACAAGCCATGGCTAGCCGAATCCACGGGTGCCCTCCATACCAACAACTTTCCAGGGGAGTTTGTTTGCATTATGTAATTTCGATTTTGAGCATAGGACTGGGCATCCCAATTACCAGCCTCTCTCGTGCAATGACAAGTGAATAAACACTCATCTCGAGAATAACCCGCTTAGCATGGAAGATACTGACCGCCCCCTGTCGCTCCATGAGCGGTACGGGCACACAAAACGGATGTTTATTTGAATGATTAGAGGTGGCACATGCAAATTTACTTGGAACGGCAGAGTAATACCGCATAAGGTAGATATGGTGGAATCATCTGGAACAACGTTGGTTTAAGGATTTTGGATGCACAGGCAGTATTCCCGCTTAGTACAGGCGAAGACTAGCAAATAGATTGAGAAGCGACCAACTAGAGAGCGAAAACGGTCATGATCATGCATTGAGAATAATTAACGTTGAATACTAGCATGAGTAGGATATAGACACCCTGAACATAAATATTGTGGAGGCTATGTTGGTTTTGAATCAACTACATGTATGAACATGTGCCAAGTCAAGCCACTTGAAACATTCAGAGGAGGATACCATATTAACATACTACATCATAACCATTTTAATGCATGTTGACATCCAAGATAAATCATTATCCACTCCTAGCTACTTAAGCATGGCATGAGCAACTATAATCTCTAATTGTCATCACAAACATGTTTACTCATAATATGCTGAATCATGGATACTGAGTTAAACATATTTACAAAAACAAAAACAAGAGGAGTTCATACCAGCTTTTCCTTGCCACAGTCACTTCATCAAATCATCGTCATTATTGCCTTTCACTTGCACGACCGAATGATGTAAAAATAATAATATTGCAACTGTGCCGTGGACTAAGCTGGAATCTGCAACCATTTTATTCAAGGGAGAAGACAAGGTAAAATTGGCTCTTCGTTAGATCAACAATAAAGCATATGAGAGCCACTCAACATTTTTCATCGTGGTGTTCTCCCTACGATGACTCAATGAAAATAAAAGAAATTCAGAGAAACACACTGAAATATTTTTGGGGTTTTTAGTTTTTTTGAAGAAAGCAAATTAAAGAAGAAAAACAAAAAGCGAGGAAGACTATTTACACGGGAGAACTCCCAACAAGTAAAAGAAGAAACGAGAAATCTTTTTGGGTTTTCTTTTAATACTACAAACTAACAAACAAGAAAGAAAAACCGAAAAGAAGCGAGAAATATTTTTGGGTTTTTGAAGTTTTTCAAACACACAAGAAGAAGGCGAAAAATAAAACTAACATGGATATACAATGAAAAAGAATGAACACCGACAACTGGAATGAATGTGTGAACAAGAATGTAATGTCGGTGAGAAATACGTACTCCCCCAAGCTTAGGCTTTTGGCCTAGCTTGGTCTACTGCCATGGCTGTCTAGGATAATAATCGAAATGGTAGCTCGTGGAGGCGTTCTGAGCCGCCTCCTCAGCCAGACGGGCTGCCTCAACTGCCGCGTTATACTCGTGCACCTCATTCTCATGAAGAAAATATTTCTGTTTGTTCTGGAAATCAAAGAGGACAGGAGCAGGCAAAACAACAAACACAGAACGATATTTATCGAATATCAAGTTATAGTCATATCTGCGAGTGTTGCGCTTAATAAACTCATGGTTCTGTATTGCCTCAAAATTCAAATATTTATCAGGTAAAAGAGGATCATTGGGCCTAGGCGAGACCCCTAGCCTTGCAGCTACCCGGGAGGCATAAATTCCTCCATACAAATCACCATTACCCGAGTTGCGGTGCAACCTACGTGCAACAATGGCCCCAAGATTATAATGTCTGCTACCCGTTAAAGCGGCGTGAATGAGGCTCAGGTCAGGAACACAAAGTGCACTACAGTCTTGTTTACCAACAATGCATTTGCCATTAAAGAGTGCAAAATACCGAATAGAGGGAAAGTGGATGCTTTTTATTCTAGCTTGTGTAACTCCCCTATCCTCACCATGGCAAAGGCTATTGAGAAATAGTTCATAATCAGATTGTCGCGGTTCGCTAAGTGAACCCCAAAATGGAATTTTGCAAGCATCACAGAATTCTTCTAGAGACATACTATAAGATCTATCATAGAGATGAAATGAAACTCTAGAAGTGCGAGAGTGATACTCAAATTTTTGAGTGAATGAATGAGTGAGGCTGTAGTGTTGCGGAGGCTTATCTGCGATGAAGGCGGAGATCTCGGTGTTGTGAATATACTGGTCAAATTCTTCCTTAATGCCTGCACCTAGCATGAACTCATTGCACGGCCATCAACATGATTTTGCTTCGGCACCTCGCACCGAGCTTGCCCTTAGTTCAACATATGATTGGCGTGCTGGGATCTCGCTCGATGATGCTTCAGAGGACCTTCTCCTCGAAGAACTCCTCCTGAAAATGTTCATATTCCTACGAACAAATTTCTAAAAAAATTTGGGCCACAAAAAGATGTTAACAAAACTTCACCAAATTGATAGCAACTACTCATACAAGTGCCTAGAGGCTATATCAAGCATTCAAACTACTTAGAACTCAAAGAATTTAACATGCAAGCTCATTTTCAGTAGCACCAATAGCAGCAATTTATGTTGGGGAACACGACAGAAAACAAAAATTTCCGGTACTACGAGCACGCCCAGGACCACTATGAAGACTGCATACAAGGTTTGGATCTGATCGTTACCGACTCGTAGCACAGCGGAAGTAGAGTCGATGTAGATCATTGGTGCAGATCCCCGCAGCTAGGATTTACAACCTCCCAACCGCGAGGATGTACTCCCTCGCCTGCCCCTTGGACAGTCCCTCGAACAGCCCTCCAGGAGGCGGTCGGACAGTCCCCCGGACGATGTCACAGACAGCCCTTCGGGAGGACCCTCGAAACTCAGAGAGTAACTCGGACAGCCCTTCGGGAGGCACTCTCGAACAGCCCCTCGGGCAAAAAGATCGAACCTACGACCTCTCTACGGGGTTGCACACATACGGTGTCATCTATCCGGCAGGGCTTCGCCATCTAGAACTAGTTCCCACCGGTACCCAGACAGCCTTTCGGCTCTACGAAACTGTTTCGTGTGAGGGAGAGAAGAAAGGCAGATCATGCATGCCATTTGGTGAGAGAGTTGGAGTCAGTGTGGAGAGCTCCTCTCCACCTCTATTTATAGGAGAAGGAGGGGTGGAGGGGCTGAAATTTCAGCCACAAAAAGGGGTTCCTTCCCTCCCAAGCCTTCTCCAAGATCTTTTGGTAAAAGTCCCAAAAAGTGGCTTTCCAAAAAGCAACCAAAAAGTGCTTTTCACTATTCATAGAAACATTTTTCCGCGACCGTTAGATCCGAAAATATTTCTGTAGGTCTTAGAACATTTCCAGTACCCACTAAACTAATTTTGGACGCATTCCAAAACAATTTCGGATTAGTGATTTTCATCTGCGAAAAGCAACCAAAGCGGTTCCGTCAGCTTCGGAACATTTCTGGGTTTTTTCTCCGGAAAAATCCCAGAAGTTCCCAGAACAATTCTGGCACCCTATAAGAATTTCCAGCCATGTGCCGAAACCACTTAATGGTATACTCCGAAACAACTTTTCAGTTTTACCAAAACTATTCCGGTGTTCTCTCTCCGGAACTTTTCCGTTGTCTCCGAAACTTTTTCGGTGACTTTCTCTCAGACTCCCTATCTAGTATTCAGCAGAAGCATGTGACCCTATAGGTTCGGTGAAGTATAGACATGACCGGAACACTTTCCGATCAATGATCAACATCGGAGCCGTGGACACCCATATTGACCCCTATACCCACACGAATAAATATTCGAGTGAACCTCCAGTTGCCATGTGCTATTCCTGTTGCTTCGCGATATGTTACAAATACCTGAGGTGAGATTTATCGGTATCCCCGTGGATCAACAACTTGTCCACTATGCCAGTTACCTTGTTACCGGTTTTGTTCTCTTATCTCGTTTCTACGTTCCGGTATTCCTGTGATCAAACCATGATGTGTCTGGCCAGACGATGATGGATACCGTAACACCGAGAGGGCCCAAAGAATATCTCTCCAGCGTTGGAGGAGCAAATCCCAATCTTGAGCTATCAAGTCCCTTGACATACTTTTCCATGAACCCGTAAGCCGCCGTAATAGCCACCCATTTACGGATGACATTTAACAAACCCCAAAGTTCATGAAGCAAGCATGAAGAAACTCGATACTCTCATGGTCTAAGGAATTATGCAAATGTTAAATTTCTCTGTGTTATTAACCATTAACTTGTGACGAATGTATCTCATAGCATAACATCAATCGGGTCGATTCAACACAAGTGTTCTCCTAACATTGGGCCTGAAAGTTGCCGGCATAGTCATGCCCATGATCAGGAAAACAGAACCATCATGCAACACTTGAGCTAGTCTTAGAGGCCAGACTAGGAATGCATTTTACCGTTTATTATTCCACACGTGCATATGAGTTTCCCTCCGAGCCTCGTGGTTATTGTAGACTCAAGAACCATAGCAGTTATAGCACGGAATATAAACTTAATTACGAACATGGAGATAAATAATAACATTTATTATTGCCTCTAGGGAATATCTCCTACAATTTATGCAAAATATAATCCACTAAAGCAAAAACTAATTGGAGCAATGGGAAAGTCACATACCAAGGAGCAATCCCTCAAAAACAGTTTCGGAAACGGAGCTCCGAGCAAAGAGATCGAAAATCTCAGGTTTGGGAGCGAGAACACAAGAGAGAGAGAGCTACCACGATTTTTTTCTGGAGGTAGGAGATGAAGTGGGCTGAATATAAAAGTGAGTGGGTCCCTGTGGGGCCCCCAAGGCATCTTGGCGCGCCCTGGGGGGGTGGTCGCGCCCTGCTGCCTTGTGGGCAATAGGTGCACCCCCCTGGGTTGTTTTCAGTGCCAAAAATTCTTAGATATTCCAGAAAAAATCATGTTAAAATTTTATTGCATTCTGAGCACTTTTATTTTTGGGCCATTTTTTATTGCACGGATAATTCAGAAAACAGGAAAATCATGGCATTTTATTTTATTTAAACTAAAATAACAGAGAGCAAACTAAGATTTACAAAAAGTTGTGTTTACTAAATTCATCGACCACATACCCCTCAAAAAGAATCCATTAATAAGGTTGGTCAAGTCTTATTAACAAACTATTTCCGAGTGACATGAAACCGAAGAATTTTCGTATAACACTAAGTTACCTCAACGGGGATATGCATCTCCCCAACAATAATAATTTCATATTTATTTTTTACAGTAGGAAGAGGAAATTAGAATCCCCCAATAGTGATTGTCGAAACCTTTTCAATACACTTGATACCATTCACTGAAGTTTGTTTCTTCGGGAAATAAACCGTATGCTCATTACCATTGACATGAAAAGTGACCTTGCTTTTATTGCAATCAATAACAGCCCGTACAGTATTCAAAATGGGTCTTCCAAGGATAATCGACATGTTCTCGTCCTCGGGCGTATCAAGTATAACAAAGTCCGTTAAGATAGTAACATTTGCAACCACATCAGGCACATCCTCGCAAATTCCAATAGGTATAGCAATTGATTTATCAGCCATTTGCAAAGATATTTCAGTAGGTGTGAGCTTATTCCAATCAAGTCTTCTATATAAAGAGAAAGGCATAACACTAACCCCGACTCCCAAATCACATAGAGCAGTTTTAACATAACTTCTTTTAAAGAAGCATGGTATAGTAGGTATTCCCGGATCTCCTAAGTTTTTAGGAACTCCACCCTTAAAAGAATAATTTTCAAGCATGGTGGAAATTTCAGCTTCAGGTATCTTTCTTTTATTAGTGACAATATCTTTCATGTATTTAGCATAGGGAGACATTTTCAACATATCAATCAAGCGAGTGCGCAAAAAGACAGGTCTAAGCATTTCAACAAAGTGCTCAAAATCTTCCTCATCCTTGTTTTTAGATGGTTTAGTGGGGAAGGGCATAGGTTTTTGAACCCATGGTTCTCTTTCCTTCCCATGTTTTCTAGCAACGAAATCTCTTTTATCATATATTTTATTCTTAGGAGGTGGGTTATCAAGATCAACAGCAGGTTCTATTTCTACATCATTATCTGGTTGAGCATCAACATGAACATCTTCATTATCATTATCATTATCACTAGGTGTTTGTTCATTACCAGATTGTGTCTCAGCATCAGAAATAGGAGCATCGTTATGATTCTCAGGAGGCTTTTCTACCTCAGGTTCACTAGGAGCATGCAAAGTCCTATCATTTTTCTTTTGCTTTTTCTTCTTAAATGGACTAGGTACATCAATATTATTTCTTTGAGAATCTTGTTCAATTCTTTTAGGGTGACCTTCAGGATATAGAGGATCCTGAGTCATTCTACCCCCTCTAGTAACAACTCTAACAGCATGATCATTCATTTTATTATTCATTTCATCAAGCAAATCACTTTGTGACTTAGCTATTTGTTCTAACCGAGTCTGGACCATAGAAGCATGCTTACTTAAGCACTTAACATCATTAGCAGTTCTAAACATCAAATCACTCAACCGTTCAATCATGATGGCGTTTCGTTTTAGTTGATTGCTAACATACATATTAAAGTGTTCCTATTTAATGATGTAATTATCAAATTCATACAGGCATTGGCTAGCAGATTTATTATACGGAATATCACCTTCATCGAATCTAGTGAGAGAATTTACCTCCACTACCTGTGTCGGGATGTCGAGCCCATGTATTTCTTTAATGGGTGGTAAATTCTTAACATCTTCAGCTTTAATACCTTTTTCCTTCATAGATTTCTTAGCTTCTTGCATATCTTCTGGACTGAGGAATAGAAAACCTCTCTTCTTCGGGGTTGGCTTAGGAGGTGGTTCAGGAAGTGTCCAATCATCGGCATTCCTTAATATATTATTCAATAATTCATCAGCCTGTCCAGCAGTTCGCTCCCTGAAAACACAACCAGCACAACTATCTAAGTAGTCCCTAGAAGCATCGGTTAGTCCATTATAAAAGATATCAAGTTTCATTTTTCTTAAGAGGATGATCAGGCAAAGCATTAAGTAGTTGGAGAAGCCTCCCCCAAGCTTGAGGGAGATTCTCCTCTTCAATTTGCACAAAGTTAAATATTTCCTGTAAGGCAGCTTGTTTCTTATGAGCAGGAAAATATTTTTCAGAGCCGTAATATAACATATCCTGGGGACTACGCACACAACCAAGAGCAAGAGTATTAAACCATTTCTTAGCATCACCCTTTAATGAGAAAGGAAACACCTTAAGAATGTAATAGTAGCGAATTTTTTCCTCATGAGCAAATAGAGTGGCAATATCATTCAACTTAGTAAGGTGTGCCACAACAGTTTCAGTTTCATAACCATGAAAAGGATCAGATTCAACCAAAGTAACTAACTCAGGATCGACAGAGAATTCATAATCCTTATCGGTAACAAATATGGGAGAGGTAGCAAACTTAGGATCGTATTTCATTTTCTCCCTCATAGATTTTTCTTTCAACTCAGCAAGCAATTTTCTAACCTCATCTCTATCATTACAAGCAAGAATTTCCCTAGCTGTCTCCCTATCAAAAACATAATCATCAGGTATTTTAGGCATTTCAACTCTAGAAGGAGAGCTAGGCATAATAGGTGAATCATAATTTTCAAGAGTTTCAACGTTTTCAGTTTCTTTAGGTTTAGCAATTTGTTCATCAAGAAATTCACCAAGTGGCACAGTATTATCAAGCATAGTACTAGCATCATCATAAGTATCATTCATAGCAGAAGTAGTATCATCAATAACTTGCCACATATCAGAATGGATAGCAGGTGGTGGTGTCGCAAGCCTACTCAAAACAGAAGGTGAATCAAGTGCGGAGCTAGTAGGCAGTTCCTTACCTCCCCTCGTCTTAGAGGGAACGATCTTGGTCTTAGCGTCTTTTGGATTCTTCATAGTGATCAACAGATATAAATCCCAAGTGACTCAACAGATAGAGCTATGCTCCCCGGCAACAGTTTTCGTGGGTATTATTTCACCCAGATTTATTGATTCGACACAAGGGGAGCCAAAGAATATTTGTGAGTATTAGCAGTTGAGTTGTCAATTCAACCACACCTGGAGAGCTAAATATCTACGGCAAAGAGTTTAGTAGCACAGTAGTATGATAGTTTCAATAGCAGTAGTAACAGTAGTAACAGTAACAATAACAATAACAATAGCAATTTTGTAGTGATTGTAACAGCAGCAGCAATGAAAGTAACTTAGCAAAGACCAATATGCGAAAAGCGTAGGCATTGGATCGGTGATGGATAATTATGTTGGATGACATTCATCATATAACAGTCACAACCTAGGGTGATACACAATAGCTCCAATTCATCAATGTAATGTAGGCATGTATTCCTAATATAGTCATACGTGCTTATAATAAGAACTTGCATGACATCTTTTGTCCTACCCTCCCGCGGCAGCGGGGTCCATAAGGAAATCTAAGGGATATTAAGGCCTCCTTTTAATAGAGAACCGGAACAAAGCATTAGCACTTAGTGAATACATGAACTCCTCAAACTACGGTAACCACCGAAAAGAATCCCAATTATTGTCACCTTGGGGTATGCGGATCATAACACGTAATAGGTGCATACAACTTGCAAGATAGGATCAAGAACACAAATATATTCATGAAAACATAAAGGGTTCAGATCTGAAATCATGACACTCGGGCCCTAGTGACAAGCATTAAGCATAGCAAAGTCATAGCAACATCAATCTCAGAACATAGTGGATTCTAGGGATCAAAGCCCTAACAAATTGACTCGATTACATGATAAATCTCATCCAACCCATCACCGTCTAGCAAGCCTAGGAAGAAATTACTCACACACGGTGGTGAGCATCATGAAATTGGTGATGGAGGATGGTTGATGATGACGATGACGTCGAATCCCCCTTCGGGGCCCCGAACAGACTCCAGATCAGCCCTCCCGATGAAGAACATGAGGTGGCGGCGGCTCCGTATCATAAAACATGATGAAACTTCTTCTCTTATTTTTTTCTTGGGGAGAGTGAATTTATAGCATTGGAATTAGGTCAGACGGCTGCCTGTGGGCCCCACAAGGCATCAGGGTGCGCCCTAGGGGGGGTCGCGCCCTGTTGCCTTGTGGGCAACAGGTGGCCCCTCTTCTGTTGATTCTTGCACCAGTAATTTTTATTTATTCCATCAAAAATCTCCAAAAAGTTTCATCCAATTCCGAGAAATTTGATTTCTGCACAAAAACAACACCATGGTAGTTTTGCTGAAAATAGCGTCAGTCCGGGTTAGTTTCATTCAAATCATGCAAATTAGAGTCCAAAACAAGAGCAAAAGTGTTTGGAAAAGTAGATACGACGAAGACGTATCACACTCCAGCAAAAAATCAAAATTCCAGCTCTGGACGCAAAAGTTTCTGTTTTCAAACAGCATCAATTATACTATCTTCCAAATCATCCCAAAGGCATTACTTGGCACAGACACTAATTAAAAGATAAAAACACAATCATAACAGAGGCTACAACTGTGTAAACACACAAAAACAGAAGGTAAAGCAAAAAATTATTTTATTCATTGGATTGCCTCCCAACAAGCGCTATTGTTTTATGCCCCTAGCTAGGCATAATGCATAGTTTCAAGTATTGTCATCCTTCAAATTAATTCCATAGGTGGCCCTCATAATGGATTCATATGGTGGCTTAATTCTCTTTCTAGGGAAGTGTTCCATCCCTTTCTTTAATGGAAATTGAAATCTTATATTACCTTATGTCATATCAATAATAACACCTATGGTTCGTAGGAAAGGCCTACCAACTATTATAGGACAAGACGGATTGCACTCAATATCAAGAACAATAAAATCCACAGGCACATAATTTTTATTTGCAAGAATAAGCACATCATTTATTCTACCCAAAGGCTTTTTAATAGTGGAATCCGCTAGATGCAAATTAAGGGAACAAGGATCCATATCGGTGAGACCTAGCACGTCACACAAAGATTTTGGTATAGTAGAAACGCTAGCACCTAGATCACATAAAGCATTGCATTCATAATCTTTAATTTTAACCTTAATAGTGGGTTCCCATTCATCATGTAATTTTCTAGGAATTGAAACTTCCAACTCAAGTTTTTCTTCATGAGCTTTTATCATAGCTTCTACAATATGTTTAGTAAAAGCTTTATTTTGTTCATATGCATTAGGTGAATTAATCATGGATTGCAACAAGGAAATACATTCAACTAAAGAACAATTATCATAATTAAAGTCCTTGTAATCCAAAGTAGTGGGTGCATCACTATTTAAAGTTTTGACCTCTCCAAACCCACTTTTGTCATTTTTATCATTAAGATCATCACCCTCCAAATAATTGGGACACCTTCTTGCTAAAGTTGAATCGTATTCAGTCCCTTTATCATCAAGTTTTATATTACTATATAGAGATTCAATAGGTGAGACACCAATCATTTTAATATCTTCATCATTACTATGATAGAAACCGGGTGGAATAGCTTTTTCTAGGAATTCTCGCTTAGCTCTCAACCTAGCGGTCATTTCTTTACTTTCATTAATGGAGACATAGATAGCTTTAATAGACTCATTTATATCATGGTTGGGTGGCAAAATTTTAATTTTGAGATTTTCCACATCATGAGCAATTCTATCCATCTTCCTAGACAATTCATCAACTCTATTCAGTTTTTCTTCTACCATAGCATTGAAAATCTTTTGTGAATTAATAAATTCTTTAATATTACTTTCAAGATCAGAGGGTATCCTATTATTATTATTATTATATGGATTACCATAGGAATTACCATAATTATTAGAGGAATTTCCGGGAAACGGTCTAGGATTGAAATTACCCCTATAAGCATTGTTGTTGAAATTATTTCTAGAGACAAAATTCACATCAATAGCATCATTATTTTTCTCAATCAAAGTAGACAATGGCACATCATTAGGATAAATATGAGCACTTTTACTAGCAACCAATTTCATAAGAGCATCCATCTTATCACTCAAAGCATTAATTTCTTCAACAGAATTTACCTTCTTACCTGTTGGAGTTCTTTCAGTATGCCATTGAGAATAATTTGTCATAATATTATCAAGAAGTTTTGTAGCTTCTCCCAATGTAATTTCCATAAAAGTACCACCTACGGCAGAGTCTAGCAAATTTCTAGAAACAAAGTTTAGCCCTGCATAGTTTTTTTTTGTATGATCATCCATAAGCTTAAACCATGAGTTGGGCAATTTCTTATCATTAATTTCATTCTCTCCCATGATTGCGCAACATGTTCATGCTCAAGTTGCTTAAAATTCATAATTTTATTTCTTAAAGAAATAATCTTAGCTGGAGGAAAATACTTGGTAATAAAAACATCCTTAAACTTATCCCATGAATCAATACTATTTCTAGGCAAGGATGAAAACCAAGTTTTAGCACGATCTCGTAGTGAGAACAGAAATAATTTCAATTTAACAATATCATTATCCACATCTTTCTTCTTTTGCATATCACAAAAGTCAACGAAAGTATTTAGATGGGATGCAGCATCTTCATTAGGACTACCAGAAAATTGTTCTTTCATAACAAGATTAAGCAAAGCAGCATTAATGTCACACGACTGCGCACTAGTGGCGGGAGGAGCAATAGGAGTACTAATAAAATCATTATTATTAGTATTGGAAAAGTCACACAATTTTGTGTTTTCTTGAGACATCACGAGGAAACAAGCAAACTAGGAAACAAGCAAGCAAAAGAAAATATTTTTGTGTTTTTGTAAAATTCTTTTTTTAGAAGTGAGGAGATGAAAACGCGAGGCAAATGCAAATAAAGGGCAAATAAAATAAATGCAAGTGGATGATAGTTTATGCGAAGGTACTTGATAAATTTTGGTGATGTCTCGCCGGCAACGGCGCCAGAAATTCTACCTGCTACTTGTAGACTGCGTTGGTATTTCCCCGAAGAGGAGAGGATGATGCAAAATAGTAGAGATAAGTATTTCCCTCAGTTAAGAACCAAGGTTATCAATCCAGTAGGAGAACCACACAAAACCTCTTTAGCAGCACCTACACACCCAAAAGCAAACACTTGCACCCAACGCAAATAAGAGGGTTGTCAATCCCCTTTGCGGTTAATTGCAAGGATTAATTCTGATAGTGATACATAAAAAGTAAATTGCAAAATAAAATAAAAGTAAATAAATTGCAGCAAAGTATTTTTTGGATTTTAATATATGATAAATATAGACCCGGGGGCCATAGTTTTCACTAGAGGCTTCTCTCTCGAGCGTAGAACATACGGTGGGTAAACAAATTACTGTTGGGCAATTGATAGAAAAGCAAATAATTATGACGGAATCATGGCAATGATCATGTATATAGGCATCACGTCCGAGACAAGTAGACCGACTCCTGCCTACATCTACTACTATTACTCCACCCATCGACCGCTATCCAGCATGCATCTAGGGTATTAAGTATAAAACAGAGTAACGCCTTAAGCAAGATGACATGATGTAGACAAAGTAAACTCAAGCAATATGATTAAACCCCATCTTTTTATCCTTAATGGCAACAATACAAATACGTGCCATGTCCCTTTCTGTCACTGGGATTGAGCACCGCAAGATTGAACCCATCGCAAAGCACCTCTCCCATTGCAAGATAAATCAATCTAATTGGCCAAACCTAACAGATAGGTCGGAGAGAAATACAAAGCTATAAAAATCATGCATAAAAGAGTTCAGAGTAGACTCAAATAATTCTCATGAATAATTTGATCATAAACTCACAATTCATCGGATCCCAACAAACACACCGCAAAAGAAGATTACATCGGATAGAACACCAAGAACATCGAGGAGAACATGGTATTGAAGATCAAAGAGAGAGAAGAAGCCATCTAGCTACTAGCTATGGACCCGTAGGTCTGTGGTAAACTACTCACACATCATCGGAACGGCAGCAAGGATGATGAAGAAGCCCTCCGTGATCGATTCCCCCTCTGACAGAGTACCGGAAAAGGCCTCCAGATGGGATCGCGGAAGAACAGAGCCTTGCAGCGGCGGTAGGGTTTTCTTGTCTGGCTCACTGATGGTTTCCGAATATTTAAAAATTTATAGAAGTAGAATTAGGTCAAAAGGAGCCACGAGGGGCCCACAAGGCATCAGGGTGCGCCCTGATACGTCTCCAACGTATCTATAATTTATGAAGTATTCATGCCATGTTTATTATAGTTTTGTATGATTTTGGTGCACTTTTGTATGGCTTTTATATGATTTTTATGGACTAACATATTGACCTAGTGCCCAGTGCCAGTTGCTGTTTTCTGCTTGTTTTTGGTTTTCCATAAAATCCATATCAAATGAAGTCCAAATGCAGCGAAACTTTTTGACGATTTTTTCTGGAAGGAAACAGACCCAGGAAGCTTCGGGGGAGCAGCAGAAGACCCACAGGGGCCCCAAAAGCCACCTGGGCGCGCCCTGGTGCCTCGTGGCCCCCCCTGTGGCCACTCTTCGCGTGATTCCAGCACCAAAAATTCTTATAAATACCAAAACCCCCAGAAATAACCCTAGAACTTCGACTCCGCCGCCGCAAGCCTCTGTACCTCCACGATCTCATCTACAACCCTTTTTCGGCACCCTGCCAGAGGGGGAAATCATCACCGGAGGCCATCATCATCATCCCGGCAGTCTCCATGACGAGGAGGGAGTAGTGCACCCTCGGGGCTGAGGGTATGTACTAGTAGCTATGTGTTTGATCTCTCTCTCTCGTGTTCTTGATTTGGCACGATCTTGATGTACCGCGAGCTTTGTTAATATAGTTGGATCATATGTTGTTTCTCCCTCTCTATCTTCTTGTGATGAATTGAGTTTTTACCTTTGAGGTTTCACTATTATCGGATTGAATACTTTTATGGATTTGAGAACACTTGATGTATGTCTTGCATATGAATACCCGTGGTGACAATGGGGTATTATATTGATTCACTTGATATATGTTTTGGAACTCAACTCGCGGATTCCCGAGGTGACATTGGGGTAATCTATGCATAGGGGTTGATGCACGTTTTCGTCCTACTTTCTCTGGTAGAAATCTTGGGGCATTCTTTGAAGTTCTTTGTGTGGATTGATTATTATGAATCTGAAGTTGTTTGATGCATATCGAATAATCAATTCACGGATACTTGTGGTGACATTGGAGTATCTAGGTGACATTAGAGTTGGTTGATGCATATCATATGGTGTTATTTTAGTATAAACTCTAGGGCTGTTTGTGACACTTATAGGGATGGCTCAATAGATTGATCGGAAAGGATAAATTTGAGGTGGTTTCGTACCCTACAACAATTTCATCTTATGTTCTCCACTAATAGGAACTTTGGAGTGATTCTTTATCGCACGTTGAGGGATTATTATATGATTCAATTATGTTAGCATTGTTGAGAGATTGCACTAGTGAAAGTATGAACCCTAGGCCTTCTTTTCAAGCATTGCAATACCATTTGTGCTCACTTTTATTACTTGCTACCTTGCTATTTTTTTATTTTCAGATTATAAAAACCTATATCTACTACCCATACTACACTTGTATGACCATCTCTTCGCCGAACTAGTGCACCAATACAATTTACCATTGTATTGGGTGTGTTGGGGACACAAGAGATTTCTTCTATTTGGTTGCAGGGTTGTTTGAGAGAGACCATATTCATCCTACGCCTCCCACGGATTGATAAACCTAAGGTCATCGACTTGAGGGGAAATTGCTACTGTCCTACAAAACTCTGCGCTTGGAGGCCCAACACGAGTCTACAAGAATAAGTTGTGTAGTAGACATCAAGCTCTTTTCTGGCGCCGTTGCCGGGGAGGTGAGTGCTTGAAGGTATATCTTTAGATCTTGCAATCGAATCTTTTAGTTTCTTGTTTTATCACTAGTTTGATTTATAAAAGAAATCTACAAAAAATATGGAATTGAGGTTGCCTCATATTATTCATCTTTATAATGTGTTTCTTGAAAATGATGGATCGGAAAATTGTGCTCAATTGATAGAAGAAGATTTCAATAAAAAATTTGGCATAAAATCTTTGAATGATAAGCATGATTGCAATGTTGCTAGTATGAATTCTTTGAATATCCATGATGCTAGTGATATGAAAAGCCATAAGATTGGGGATGCTATGTTTGATGAAGATGATATTTTTAGTCCCCCAAGTTTTGATGAGAAAATTTATTATGATGATTGCATGCCTCCTATTTATGATGATTATAATTATGAAAGTGGATTTGGAGAGGTCATGACTTTATTTAATGATGATTCCACTATTTTGGAAGAGGTTTCAATTGATTATGACAACAAAGTTACTATCTATGATGATTATTGTGATGACATGTATGCTATAAAGAATAATGATAACTATGAAACTTGTCATCATGATTTTAATTTTCAATTGGATTATGCCAATCAAGTATCTCATGATAGTTATTTTGTTGAGTTTGCTCCCACTACTATTGATGAGAATAAATTTGCATATGTGGAGAGAAACAAAAAATTTATGCTTATGAATCATGAAAAGAATGCTTTATGTGATAGTTATATTTTTGAATTCATTCATGATGCTACTGAAAATTATTATGAGAGAGGAACATATGCTTGTAGGTGTTGCAATAATATCAAGTTTCCTCTCTATGTGTTGAAAGTTTTGAAGTTATGCTTGTTTTGCCTTCCTATGCTAGTTGATTCTTGCTCCCATAAACTATTTGCTCACAAAATCCCTATGCATAGGAAGTGGGTTAGGCTTAAATGTGCTAGTCATATGCTTCATGATGCTCTCTTTGTGTTTCAATTCTTTACTTTTATGTGAGCATCATTGAAATCATCATGCCTAGCTAAAAAGGCATTAAAGAAAAGCGCTTGTTGGGAGACAACCCAATACTTATACCTTATGTTTTCATGTGTTCACATGATTAATCTACTGTAGTAATCATGTTTTATATGTTTTCTTCCAATAATGTGCCAAGTAAAGCCTTTGGGATAGTGTGGATGCTTGTTGATTCGATTCTGTGCAAAAATAGAAACTTTTGCGTCCAGTGCTGGAATTTCTATTCTGTACTAGAGCGTGAGAAAATTCTGAAATTTTTACAGAGCATTGTGTTACAAATTTTTTACGTTGTCCTAATTTGTCAGAATTTTTGGAGGTACAAAAGTATGGTTTTTAAATCGCTCACTACATGCTGTTCTGCTTTTGACAGATTCTGTTTTTGATGCATAGTTTGCTTGTTTTAGTGTTTCCATAGCTTATATTGAGCAATATAAATTGTGGAAATGATAGACTACAGTAGGCATTATGTGAGAACAGTTATGAATCTTCTCTTGACAGTACCTAAGTGGATGATTTATTTTTATCATACTAACCTATCTCACAAGTTCCGTTAAGTTTTGTGTGATTGAAGTTTTCAAGTTTTGTGTGAGATATCGATATGAGGAGAATAAGGAGTGGCAAGACCCTAAGCTTGGGGATGCCCAAGGCACCCCAAGTTAATATTCTTAATATTCAAGGAAGACTCAAGCGTCTAAGCTTGGGGATGCCCCGGAAGGCATCCCCTCTTTCGTCCACTTGAGGGAAAATTGTTACTGTCCTACAAAACTCTGCGCTTGGAGGCCCAACACGAGTCTACAAGAATAAGTTGTGTAGTAGACATCACGCCCCCCTGGGGCCACGCCCTGTTTCCTTGTGGCCTCCTCGTGAGACTTCTGGCATCCTCCCGAAGCTTCCAGGGTCTCTTTTGTCCAAAAAAATCGTCAAAAAGTTTCATGGCATTTGGACTTCGTTTGGTACTGATTTCCTGAAAAATCAAAAACAAGCAGAAAACAGCAACTGCCACTGGGCACTAGGTTTATAGGTTAGTCCCAAAAAATAATATATAATTGCACATAAAACATGCAAGATTGATACTACAATAGCATGGAACAATCAAAAAATATAGATACGTTGGAGACGTATCAGCGCTTGGGGGCCGGATCCGGTGCGCGCGGGGGCGAGTTCGGCGCGTGCGGGCTTTTGGGTTTGACCCAAAAGGAGGAAGGGGACAAGTGATTAACTGTAAACACGTTTCTAGCGAGCAAGGTTGTCAGAATCCCGACTCGACTCCTAGAATCCTACGACTTCACGACCCTACGGAAGCATGTCGATCCAACTCCCACTATGAATCCGGATCTGGTAGAATCCATGTTGAGTCGCGATCCAAATCATAGAATCCTATAAAAAATTGTAGAATCCCGACTATGCTATGGACAATGTCCGATTCTACTAATTTATCTAAGCCGTTTGTTTAGTTGTAGCATAATAGTTTGCCATCATCCAAACCACTTTTCACATGCCTCATGGCCCTTTATTCCCTTCCAAATCCAAAACGCATAGCCGCCGACACCTTTGACCTAGCTCTCAGAAACCCTAGATCAAAACTAAGGATCATGCTTGTCGACGAATGGAATTCGCATGAGAAGGAGGATGCGTCAAGATTGATCGGAGAAGGTGAGCAGGACCCTCACTGCAGGTCAGCTATACAAGTGATCGGCTATTCACATACTCTAAAAAAAACCTCCTAAGTAAATTTTGTGCGTTGAAGATTTAAATGTTCTATATATTTCCCTCTCATATATGTTCCATACATGCAAGCTAGGTAGTAGGTTAGCCATGAAAAGATGTGGAATACAACTAGCATTGATGTGTACGTTTTTTGCTCCATATTTAGTGTTAAAACTCTATAGAACCCATATAAATTTCTGGCGTGGATACAAAATATCTTATTTGAGTAAATTTGGTAGAATCCTCGATTCCACGACTCGATACTACGACTCGATTCTGCCTAAGGAAAATCGATCCGACCTCGAATCCCGACTCTGACTACCTTGCTAGCGAGCCACCCACGTGCTCTCCAAAGCATCGCTCGGGCCTGGCTCGCTAGAAACTGCCGATTTGGCAGTTTCCAGCGATGCAGGCCCAAGAGTTCTTTAAGAACCGTGCTATGCAGGTCCAACAGTGTATGCATGTAACCAAACAGCCCGTGTCCGAAAAGTTGCTGCATCCAGCGAGACTGGTTGGGCCTTATGCAGGCAACCAAACACGTCATACGTGCTTCTGTTTGGGTTGGGCCGGTTTCAGCTACCCTCTAATCCGATGTGATGCTTCACATAACTCCAAGCAGCCCATATAAACTCGCATGGAATAACACTGCTCATCTTGCTCCCCCTTTATTCTCCGCTCATCCGTCCAAAGTGGCCCCAGGACGGAACTGATATTGGGTCCTCAGCCCGGCCCACCCGGCCGGGAGTCGGTATGGTGAGAGACCCCCTAGCCAGGACATCGTCGTAGAACTCATGGCCTTAAGTGTTGGAAGGAGCAACGGAGGGAGAGTCGAGACGTCGGGTCGCCGAGGCACGAGACGGAGAGTTGTGCACGGTCACGTGTGCGTCGAATTGAGGAAGAGGGGCTGGCGGACACAACCCACATGGTGCGGCGGAGCCAGAAATGGGGCAGTGCTAAGTTATTTCATGCAAAAAAAATCACTAGATTACAATCAAAGTAAACCATAGTATAAGTACATGGATCCTGGCACAGACATAAAATAGCTAATAGAGCATCAATAATAGACCACTGATATGAAACTTTGCATCATTCCAGGGAGGACATCATAAATGTTGAGATATCTCTGCAATTAATAGTTTTGCATTATGATTTATTTATTTTGAGGCGAAGCACCATGATTCATGAAGCATCCACGAATCCACTTAACACAGATACGATGTAGCACGTACAATGCACAACCTAATTAGAAGCAATCAAACATTCATTCACTATATTTAGCAATTCTACTTACTAGTGTAAGACTAAAAAATAACTAATTGTACATCATATTCTTATTACCATCTCTAGGTTACATGACACGCTTAACATAAGACGGCCTTATCAACCAATGTACACGCACTTACATTGTGATTGGTTGCCTGCATACGAATGATCTAGGACTCCCCAGGGATTGCTCGAACAAGCCTTACGAACGACATGGACAATCGCCCCCGTCGGCCAATGCTACTGTGATGGGCTGGCTGGTACTACAAGTTAACAGGCCACAAAAACAAGTTTCAGCCATCAGAGATCTGTTAGAGAAGCTGCCATCTATGACGGACGGGGATGCCTTTATGTCTCGCTTATAGCCAGGCCTAGGGAAGCCTCACTTCAAGGGCGGCGCGAGATGGGCCAGGTTTTTTTGTTTTTCACTTTTTTTTTTACTTTGGTTTATACTTCCAAATGTTCTAAATAAAATATATTATAAAAATACTTTACATAAACCATTTGAAAAAAATATTAGCAAAGCGTTAGAAAAGTATTAAATATGTATAGAGAAAATGTTTCTCGTGTATAAGAAAAAAATATACAATGTGTGTGAAAAAAGTTGATAATGTATTTAAAAAATATTAATCAACCATTTCAAAAAATATTAAACAAGTATTTCAAAAATGTCAATCAAGCATTTTTAAAATGTTAAATGTGTATAGAAAAATGTTGACCATGTATTCAAAATATGTTAATCTTGCATTTGAAACAATGTTAATCCACCATTTGAAAAATATTAAAATGTGTATAGAAAAAATGTTGACCATGTATCAAAAAAATGAAAATCTTGTGTTTGAAAAATGTTAATCAAGAATTTGAAAAACAATGTGCACAGAAACAATGTTGACCATGTATTCAAAAAACGTTAATCTTGTATTCAGAAAATGTTAATCAAGCATCTGAAAAATGTTAAAAATGTTAAAAGTATGTATAGAATAAATGTTGACCGTGTACCAAAAAAATTGCTAAACGTGTATTAAAAAATGTTCTTAACGTATAAGAAAGATAAAAAAGAAACAAAGAAAAACAAAAAAAATCCAATGAAACCCGAAAAAGAAACAATGGAAACCAAAGAAAAAGGAGACCGAAGAAACAAGTGCAAAAGAATGGAAAATAGTGCAAACCGATAAGAAACAAATAAAAACAAAAGAAAACCGTTGAAAACCAAGAAAGAAACAAAAGTTAAAGAAAAAAATGCAAATGAGAAAAAAATGCAAAGAAAACTATGAAAGAAACAAAGAAAAACGAAAGAAAGAACAAACAACCTAAGTATACTTACAAAAAAACAAAGAAAACAGGAGAAGAAATAAGTAAACCAAACAAAAAACAAAAGAAAACGAAAAAAAATACCAAACAAACACATCAGCAAACAGACCGACGAACGAACGAACGAGTAACATGCTATTGGGCAGGCCCATACGCACGTGCTGCGGGAAAAGCTTCAGGTGAGACGGATGCTAGTCTCCACGGACGCGTCTATGTCTTGCTTCTTGCGAGACCGACCAGCGCCTCACCTCAACGAGAGCGTATAGTGGGCCAGCCCAGTACTGTTACGTTAGTTTCGTTCGTTTTTCCTTTCTGGTTTCTTTCTTTTTAAATATTTTTTTTTAAATATAATAGTGTTCTCCGTGCGTTTAAAAATGTTCATCAAATGTAAAAACTTGCTCGCATGATTTTAAAAACAAATCATATCATTTAGAAAAATGTTCGTGACATTTAACAAATATTTGGACATTTATAAATATATTGTTGAAATTTAAAAGAAATATTTATGTAAATCTAAAAATTGTTTGGGTGATTGGTAAAAACAATGTTCATATCATTAAAAAAAAATCATGACATTTAGAAATTGTTCATGCGTTTAACAATATGTTTCATAATATTATTTTTAATGATCAGGTAATTTAAAAATTCATTCGCACACTTCTAGAAAAATGTTTGTAACACATAAAATTCTCCGTGTCATTTAGAAACAAGACTATTACTTATCATATGTTTTCACATTTTTTTAAAAAATATTGATGATATTTTTGAATGATATTTTTGAAAAATGTTCAATTGTGTGTTTAAAAATGTGCACTTTGTATTCAAAACATGTTTAATGTGCATGTCACAAGTGTTCAACATGTATTCAGATAAATGTCCAACGCTTATTAAAAAAAAGTCCAACGTGTATCTAATTAATGTCCAACCTATATACATAAAATGCTCAACATGTATTTACAAAAAAGGCACATGTATTTGAAAAAGACGAAAAACTAGAAGTAAAAAATAAAAATTTCAAAATACTTGAAGTAAAAAAGTAAAAAATGATGAAAAAAAACACGTAGAATGTTCTAAAACCAATCCATACCCAGCTTGAGGCGACGCTTTCTTTCATGTCGTAGTAAGCGAGATGTAGCGCACGCGAGCTATGGCTAGCTCTGAGCATCTGAGCGAACCTGATTCTACAAGATGTCCACGATCGCAAGTTTCCGACAAGCACACAGAGCGCAGGAAACATAACAGCTGGAAAGCCAAGTAAACAACGAAAAGTGCAAGCAACGGCCGAGCTCTATGGAGCTTTTTAAAAAAATCAGTGAAAAAACTTTTTCCACACCTCACAAAATCTAAAAAAAAAAGTATACACATAGACATATACTTGTAATATAGACGTACAAAAATTCATGTTCATATGTGATGTAAAAAAAAAAGACAAATACATAGAATATAATGGGCTTTTTCTTTGTTGTTTTTGAGCCAGATATTTGTCTTTTTTATGTAGCATGTTAATAATTGAATTATTTAATAAAACTTTATACATACTCGAAGAACATGCATATGTATTTATAGAAAAAACCTGACATTTCTCGAAACTTTTAAATATATTTATTGAAGAACATGCATACTTACTTGAAGAAACCAGCAGGAAGGTTCTTCTCCCATCCGGGGATCCGTGGCATGCAGCGGCAGAGCGGCTAGTTGGAGAGGACAGAGCCCATTGGCCATTGCCACGCCACACCTCCTGTACGTATAGTCTGCTCTAGGGCATCGTCTGCTCCGTTCACTTCACTACAGACTTGGACCCTCCGCGGAGCAGCTGGCACTGGCCGAGAGTCAGACCACGTACGACGGAGCAGCTGGCATCGGCACGCGACGGGCGCGTGATGCTCGCACGATCACGTACGAACCAGCGAACGTGCCGCGCTCCCAGATCCGGCGCGGCAGGTAGGCTAGGCTAGCTGTAACACTTACAGCCCGGCTGGCCGTGGCATCAAGATGAAGGCGGTGCAGTTAACCAGACACTCCACCACCCTGCCTCCCCTCCTGCGGGCAATTTTCGTGTTTTGACCCTTTTGTTAAAGTTTAGCCGGATCTGACCCTTATCCGAAAGTATTTCGGAATCTGACATTTTTTCTACCGTCAGGAGCGATGGCGGTAGAGGTGCACGCCCTACCGCAAAAAATTTCTAAGTATCAAATACAGTGTGTATACTCACCTACCGCCGGGAACATCGACGGTAGGGGTACATAGGCTACCGCCAGCCTGTTTGGCGGTAGGGCAGAACAGCGCTGACGTGGATAAGTTGCCTACCTCCAGGGTCCTTGACGGTAGCCTATTATACCCTACCGCCATCGACCCTGACGGTAGCAAAAGGGTCAGATCCCGAAATAGTTTTGGATCTGGGTCAGATCCGGCTAAACTTTACCGAAAGGTCAAAACACGAGAATGGCCCCCTCCCGCGGCCTGGCCGTACGGCGCCGGCCCGGCAGGGCCTGATGCAGCCAGCAGTTTGCACCTCTTTCTGCCCCGTCTCATCTCTCGTGTCGCCACGCCGGCCGCTGCGTGCACATCGAGCCAGGGCGCCACGCCGATGTGTGCTACGTACGCAGGCAAGTCACGCATGATCAATCGATTAGCATTTTTCATTGCGAGTTGACCCAGGAACTAAGCTTGATTACTCAATTCATTCCCCCATCAGGGGCTGACAGGCAGGGTGATCAAACAGGCAAGGGGTATCTGAATCTGACTCGACGATTAATGGCTGGCACAGCTGGAGCCACTTGAAACTCTCACGGCCTGCTGCATGCGAGTGAGTACACTGCAATTCATTATTTTGTGTCAACACACGTACTGTACTGTACAGTAGTACGTTCTTACTTGCAGGATTTATTAATTACTCCATGATGAGACTAACTGTCTAATCCCCCACCAGTACTAATACTACATGTCAACATGTCTGCGTCCGCACGTACACGTCTCGAACCCTGTAATGTAAGAAAAAAAAATCGAAACTCTCTCACGGCGACGAATCTAGCTGGGCAGCGGAAACAGCGCCGAAGGATTGATCAAGCTCCACGGTCTTGCACGCCGCGTGTGTAGAATTCATTACTGGTACTGTACTTAACACAGTGGCAATGCCTCCGTCCGGCAGATCTTAACCGCTCGTCCAGGGGGACAAAATGGCGTGGTTGTAGCTTCTCTCGCTTTCACTGCCTCGTATACCACACAAAGTTAACTATACCGCGTACGTACCATGGCCGCACACACGTACGTAGTACGTACAGAAACGAGTAAAGTGAATGAGTTGTCAAATTCCCATGATGTAAATTCCAACGTGGTGTGCTTGACTATTGTGGCAGCCATGGGGGTGAATGATACATTTCGTGGGTCGTCGTCGATAAAGGTGACCACGTACGTGCGTACGTACGTACAGCTCGGGTGGATAAAACATCAAACACGCATGATTGCCAAATTCTAAAAGTACTATAGCTAGATCCATCATTCGTGAAGCGGCATGGCTGCCTAGCCATGGGATCTCTACAGTCCGGGACGGAGCCAGGATTTTACCATAGGGGGGGCGAAATTTTGCCTCTAGTGTGGAGGCTTGTCGGAAAAAAAATCACGCGGATATAGCCTTGGTCAAGGAACTATAAATCTTCATCGAGGTAAAAAAGCATGTGTCTGCTATGAACAATTTAATTTCCATCAAACGTTTTCACAAAGCAAATGTGTAAAGGAATTAATGTGTGTTAATGAACTAAATCTTTTTACTAGTACTATAAACAATGCAAAATATTGTCTCACAACTTGCCGATATCCACTACTTGTTTTTCTACTTTTCTAGGTTCTGCAATTATAATCTGTAGTTCTAAATGACAAAGATTAATCTGATTTTGAAAGGTACGACAAACATGATGAGAGAAGAGGACACAAGACCTAGGCTATATCTCCCGCAAAAAGAAAAAGAAAAAGACCTAGGCTATATCCGCATGAATTCATTAGGCAACAGACCTAACCTTTTCTCCTTTGGTCTTGCTGCTCATGCTGGCTGCCGCCGGCCGTCTGTGCGTCCACGCTAGGATCGCCCCCTTCAACATTTTTAATCTTAGATGGGAAGCAGGTCAAAATAAAATCCTAGAAGCTGCGGGATTGGGAACTGCCCTAGACCACAGCACGCACATATGGAGGAAAGAAGATACTAACCGATCTGATACGTCGGTTTGTCTTTCAGTGGTGGGCTACAGCGGGCGCGACATATACAGATGGGCTTCTGAGTTCAGTTGGGCTTTTCGTGGTTTAGTGGGGGGGGGGGGGGGGGGGGGGGGGGGGGGGGGCTTAGATCCGTCCCTGTCTACAGTAGCATGTGCTCGTCATCGTCAGCAAATTAGTTATAACGTCACATTTATACCTGGAATATTAAAGACAGTGATGCAAGTTATTTAATCCGTGGATATGGACCGGGACGACTTTGTGAGCATGCATAGGTACGTACGTAGGACATTGTGAGTAATTTAACGTCAAATTTAGTTGATGAACATAACCTAGGAATTGCAACAAAGGTTGCATGCGTTGTTGAACGATCAATTTTTGTATTGCACCGGAGTATTCTAGTAATGGGGACCCCTGTTTCGGTTCACCTAAACACGATTTACTAGATAAAAAGGTCAGCAAACGTTTTGGTGCAGAGTGAGGTGGCGAACTGCTGCAATGTCTGAATCTGTGGGACTATATTAGTCTAACACATCTTAGTCTTGGTTTAGAAAAGATTTTTTTTTCTATTTTCACAACTGATCCGCAGGTAAAAACTACTCCACAGTGGAGTAATATATATATACTCCTCCGTAAAGAAATATAAGATAGAGGGAGTACTTACCAAATAGTGTTGCGTGAGTTCATAAAAATAAGTGTGTGTGAGAGTATCTTCATTTGTACCGTGTTAAAAAAAACAAGTTTGGTCGCCTAACCTCGACTGTGTACAATTTTGGTAGCCCACTGCTCCAAGGTACAGTACTGAACATTCGTTGCAGAGCAGTATTAGTCGACAAAACATATATGAGTCCTTATATATAGTCTGACAGGAGATTTTCTAATTATACAATTATTTCCATATAGGAGTAAATCTGAATAGACATCTACTGCGTTTGTCGACTAATACTGCTCTGCAATGAACCTAATAAAAATGTAAAAATTTGCACGGATCGCAACGTCCGATCATCGACATTGGACAGAGGCTTAAAAAAACCTATCGCCTAAAACATAAACTATATATATAGAAAAAAAAAAGAACACACGCTTAGTGCCTCGCTCGACCGGACCGGATCCAATTACTCTGCATATTTTGCATCACTTTTTTTTTTGGGAATAATATTTTGCGCCACATGACGCGAGTTCACATTTTCTATAGATACTACGATTATCATGCCTTCTTAATTATACATTTATACTACTACAAAAGTGGGTCTTCGTATCCACTCCGGTTGATCACAACTAATACTCGTGAGCTTAATTAAGTGTCTGGTCGATTATCGCGTAGTATCGCAGTGGTGCTGACTGCTGACTGACCGGCCGGTGACCACGGGAAAAGATCCAGCGGGAACTGCCAGCGCAGCGGGCTTCGTTTAAACGCCGGCCCACTGCGTGCATCCAACTGCTTCTTCTACTTAACCCGAGCCACCCCACAGCTGCCACAGCGGCAGCCACCTCGCTCGTCTCTCCTTTCCCTCCCCAGCACTCGCCAATCTCAGGCTCTCAACTACCCAAAACCTCGCCGGCCCGGCTGCACTGCACACACACAACCCGCACATGCATTTCCCACCGACGCGCGCCACAGCTCGCCGGCACCAAGCTCGACCGTAGCACGCGCGCACGCAGGACACTCAGCACTCGGCACCGATGGGGGCGGCGCCGCTGACGCTGCGGGACTTCCTGGAGATGGCGTGCGAGTCCAGCTGCAGCGACGGCTTCCGCTCTTACCCGCGCCGCCTGCTCCCCTGCCCGTCCTCCTCTGACGACGGCGCCCTGGCCACGCAGCCGAAGCTGAAGGCGAAGACGGCGCCCGTTCGCCTGCTCATCGAGGCCGACCTGCGGCGGAGCCCGTCGCGGACGCTCTCCTCCCTCCTCTCCCCCCGGAGCCTCCGGTCGCTCGCCGCCATCTCGCGCCTCTCCAGGACCCTCTCGCGGCGGCTCGTCTTCTGGAGGCGCCACCCCGACGACAGCGAGCGGGACTCTCTCGGCCTCCCGTCGCCCGTGGTCAGCAGCTGCTCCGCGTCCGAGTACGCCGAGTCGGAGGCTGAGGCGCCTGGCCCGCCGCCCGTCGACGCGGCGGAGGAGAAGCCCGCCTCGAAGCCGTCACCGTCGTCCAGCTCGGGCAGCGTCGACGCGGACGTCGGCCCCGCCGCCGCCGGAGCCAGGCACAAGGTGAGTCCTCCGGCTCCGGTACTGTCCATTGCTCTGCTTGCATGTTTGACTAGTTGCCGCTCGCTCGCCCTGGCTTTGGTGGTGCCCGCGCGTTGAATGGCGCTCAATCATTGCGCGATTTGTTGGTTGGCGCGTCGTAAATACAGTAGAGTTTGGTGATCGATCGCTATGCATGGGCAACGCCACTGCATACATGCATGGCTTGGATGGGCATGTCCACAAAATTCGAAAATCTCCGCATCACTAAAAGAACCCATATTGTGCTTTTTAACATATTATATAATCGCAAATGCTCACATATACACACATACACTAGTCCTTATAAACGTACACGCACACGCCCTGCCCATAGGAGCACCTACGATATACTGAGCCGGCACTTAAGATTAAGGAAATCATCATTGGCGACTCGTAATCAATGGAACATTTCCTCCCAGGCTCCCACTGAACGAACATTGCCGAAAAGCCCCACGAACATTACCGGAAAGCCCCAGCACCACCAGTGTCAAGTCTAGATTTTGGATCCTGATGAGTTAGTTCCAGCACAAAGAACTTGACCATATGAGCTACGTACAGCTCGCCGATCTTGTGTTGTTTAGTGTTACAGGCGTACGGAAATTAATCACTCAGGATTTTTTTCTGGAACTATGGGAAAACAATGCATGGACAGCTATCGCAAGTAGAGGTCGTAGAGAAGCTCGAGTTATAGGGATGGGATGGGCTCTCTGTGTCGATTGGTGTACCCAAAATATTCTCCCTTGATCTCGATGTGATGGAGACGACTAGTGTAAGATTGTACCCGTACCCGTGCCCCCGCGCGTGCGTCCTTGTCAACTCGAGCTCGAGCCATCAGCCACGGACCGACACACGGCTGACGGGCGCTAACAGCTTCCAACTCACTGACATATGGGGCCACAATACTACTCCCCGGAAAGGTGCTTTGCGACGTGCCTCGCCTCAGAAATGGGGATGCCTTTTTTACCGTGGCAGCTGGGTGCTTCAGTCTAGACACCAAAAGCTCTTTTAACTCTAGGAGAGTAGACAAGTTATTACTACCCCCATTCATCAAGTGATGTACGGGCACATTATGAGTGGAGTGAAGAGGGAGCAGTATGTGATGTGCTAGCTAGCGGTGTGTGCCTGTGTGCTCCGGCAGTCTGCACGGTGCCATGGGTTCCAGTGAGCTCGAGTGGGCTCACTCACGAATTAACAGCAGCCAGCTTCTGCCATTGCTGACTCAAGACGGCATCTAGCATGGCTAATTAATCGCTCGGGCTTCTTTGGGGTGGTGAGAGAGCAAAGCCATCCAGCCACTTCACCGCTCGTGGAACTCATAAATTTTGGCAGATGAAGTGTACTTTTCCGTAGTAGTAGCGTCTTGCTCAGGTATCGCCCACGGTGGCACCGCCACATCACGCACGAGTACGTCTGCTAGCCAGCTGCTCCGAAAACGCCAAGCCACGTTCCCTGCTCCACAGCCACCACCGCGGTGACCACCGGAATTGATGACCCGACGATCCACCAAGGTTGGGTTGTCAGCAGCAAAGAGGAAAAGTATCTATCTATCTAGTATCTGACATTTGCAACGCGACGCTAGCTCCTCTTTTGGTTCCATCCCTCTGGTGTGGAGCACGTCTTCCGTCAGAAATACTGTACATGTAGATCCAGGAGAAGGGAGCCGATCAAACCACCCCAAATGGGTTGGGTTGGGTTGGTTTTCGATCGACAGTGTGGCCCGTTTTGTTTGGCATATCCGTTTGCTTGCTCGTCTTCCCTGTGTTGTGTATGTATGTTGTTAAAAATGATCGAGATGGTAAAGTAACCCAGTCTTTGCGTGCGTCGCAGGAGCAGCTGAGAGATGATGGCGATGCCGTGGGGTCGACGGAGGAGGAGAAGCAGCAGCTGAGCCCCGTGTCCGTCATGGACTTCCCCTTCCACCACGACGACGACGAAGGGAGCGACGCCGGCACCTGCTCGCCTGCTACCTCCTTCCAGCACTGCCTCCCCGATGATCCCGAACGTACGTTACGTAAGCCTTCTCTTCTCCCAGATTACTGCTACATGACCAGCATCTAACTGAAATGAAAGTATGAGTTGGTTTGCATGTGTCAAGTTTTTTCTTTTCTTCTGAGCCTCGATTACATGAATACATACATAGATCAGAACAGGCGCACAACACACACACCACGCACATCAGTACACACACCCGCTATGCGTCTATCAAGATCTACGGCCTATACAAGTTTAGAAGTTTCCTGTAGCTACATTGGATTAGATCGGGAACACTCAAAAAGGTACTAAGAGATGGTTAATTCATCGGTGCCGTACGTGCTCGATCAATGTTGGATAGCGTGCCACGCCGGAGTCGGCACCGTGCTCTTCACGCCCCTTGCTCGGACACAGCTCTAGGGGTATTAAAGCCGTCTCAACTGAATCTTCAACCTCCAGATCAACCCACAGTCCAGAGCTCCATCGAAACCGTGGAGTAAGTAGTCCCCATTGGACTGGACCACAGGCGGCCGCGTTGTGTGTGCCGGCCGGTCTCCTTGGCTCGCTAGACAGTGTGACCTCCCAAGAATTGACCCTTGCCGCCGTGCATTAACCGGTCACGCGTTGCCATGCATGCTACGATGAGCAGCGGAATCTAGGTCGCCGGCATGTGATCGTGACTCTTGTCGAGTCGTGTCGATCAGATCAAGCAAGTATACTCAACGCATCGTGTGCAGTAAATAAGTTTTTCACAACCTGGAGAGGAGAGTCCTATGAGCAGCACTAGGTTAACCATCAAGAATACTGTAATTTTCATGGATTAGTGTTAACAATTTACAACCGTTGAAATAAACTAACCTCATCGATGCATGGGACTGCAGGGTCGAACAAGCAGGAGCTGCTGCTGCACAAGATCCGACGGCTCGACGGCCTGGCGCAGGCGGTGGGCCCCGTGGATCTCGAAGCGCACTTCGGTACCGCGTCTGATCACCAGCCCGGGGAATCTGACGACTCGCACACCCAAACGAGCAACTCCAGCAGCACCAGTGCCGACCACAGCGCGGCGACGACGTGGTCACCACGGTGCCGGAGCGCCCATAGTACAGCAGAGCGCGAACCTGACGAGCCCCGGCGCCTCCTCGCGCGACTCCTCAAAGATGACGACGACACGGCAGTTACTTCGGGTGCCACGGAACGGCTGCTCCTGGACTTCTTCGAGGAGGGGCTTGACCGGCGCCATGCGTCGGAGGCAGGGCCGGTGGTCGGCGCGGTGATGCCGTCGGACGACGAGTCGGCGCTTGTGCGTACGGCGCAGGAATGGGTGCAGGGCGCCGGGACGCGGTGGGGCGCGGAGGACGTGCTGTTCGCAGGGGAGGCCGCGCTGGCGGACATGGAGCGGGACTGGCGGTGGGTGTGCGTCGGCGAGGAGGAGCGGGAGGCCGGCGCGGAGTTGGAGGGGCTGGTGATTGACGCGCTGGTGGCCGAGCTGGTGCGCGACTTGGCACTGGCAGCACGGCGTTGAGCCGTTGACGTACGGTGTAAAAAATGTGCTCCTCGTGCGCGTGCGGTGTGCCCGTGTGCCGCTGGTTTGGTAGGAAGGGTAGAAGACTGTACCACGTTGGGTGGACGTTAACATTTTGAGTGTTAAAACTTGACGCGGTTCATTCCGTACGCCGGAGTGGTGCGAGCAGATTAATACTACATGATGAGGGTAAAGGTTTGTAGCTTTCGTTTCTGGATGATTATGCATACTATGTATGTCGTCGAGGAGAATTGACACCATGCACCGCTACGACATCACCTAAAATCGTTTTTTCTCCTTCACAAATTATAGTACGTATACAATTTGATCAGATTAAACTTTCTAACTTAACCAACGTTGGTAGAATATCATGAACCTCAATAATCAGATTAAACTTTCCAATTTTTTTATGAACCTAAATTATTTAATATGCTACGGTATCATATCATGACAACCTTATGCAATTGAAGAGATGTGTATAGAAGGCAAAGGCAGCCGCGTGGTGTAGTCTGCGTTGGTATTTCCCCGAAGAGGAGAGGATGATGCAGTACAGTACATCAACTCTTTTCTGCTCACTGCCGTATATGCTCCCTGCCTTAACAGCGAGAGGCCCAATTTTTTTGAGGCTGTCAGTGAAGCTGCTGTGTATGCAAATATTCCCTGGATTGTTGTGAGCGATTTCAATATGTACAGGTTTGCACATGAAAAATCTCGTGGTCACATCAATTGGAGAGTAATGGAATCCTTCAACTATTGGATTAGGGATAATGGTCTGGATGATATTCATGTGGATAATAGGAGGTTCACTTGGTCTAATAAGGGAAGTTCCCCTACGCTGTCTCGTTTGGATCGTGTGGTGGTTAATGCTGATTGGAACTTGAGTTTTTTGCATACCACGGCTACCTCCGTGCTAGCTACTACTTCTGATCATGCTCCTATCCTGGTTCAGTTTTCTACTGAAACGCCTAGGAGCAGTTTGTTCAGGATGGAGAACCACTGTCTGGAAATGGAAGATACAAAGAAAATTATCATTGACAGTTGGACAAGGGGCCACAGAACTTTGAACTCATCTGCATCCGTAATCAACTTCAAGATGAGAAGAGTTAGAGCTGCTCTTCGAGCTTGGAGTAGGAATAAATCAAGTCTCAAGGTACTCATTGAAAACAATAAACATGTGGTGAGCTTCCTGAATGCTGTTGAGGAGAGACGCTCCCTCTCTGTTCTAGAAGTGGTTCTTTGGGAGGTTGCCTCTGCTAAAGCTGAGCAACTTATTCTCTGGCAGACTGCCCTATGGCGTCGTCGAGCCAAAGTGTGCTGGTGCGTCTCTGGTGATGAGAACTGTCAATTTTTTCATGCTGCTACAGACTGTCAGGCTCGTCGAAATAGGGTAAAGGTTATTGTTTAGGATGGGGTTGAACAAACAGGCTTCAATATAGAATTCCTGAGTTAGTGCATCCTTTGCAGTCTGGTTTTTTGAGGGGTCGTTCGATCGTTGAGAACTTTGCTTTGGCTACTGAAATGGTACAGAGTGCTCACAAAAGGAAGCTGCCTATTATTGCTTTAAAGCTGGACTTTCAGAAGGCTTTTGACAGTGTTAGCTGGAGTTGCCTATATCAGATCTTGGAAGTTAGGGGTTTCCCACGGCTGTGGATACAGTGGATCTCCTCCCTCTTATCCACAGGTCGTTCAAGAGTTCTGATGAACGGGGAGCTAGACGACACCATTCTTGCTAAGAAGGGTTTCCGGCAGGGAGACTCTCTATCCCCATATCTTTTTATCCTGGTAGCTGATGTCCTACAAAGGCTATGCTGCATGCACTTTCAGGTTGGTGATTTGTTACACCCCCTTGGCTCAGACAGTTTGTTCCCCGTGCTCCAGTACGCGGACGAGACTTTGATTATCTTCCGAGGTGATCTACAACAAGCGCGTGTTATCAAAAGCATTCTCACTGCTTTCTCAGATTTCTCTGGGCTGTAAATAAATTTCCACAAGAGTACTTTGGTTCCAGTCTCGATGGAAGATGGTACTGCGTCGAAGATTGCTCAGTTACTCGGTTGTCCTGTCTCCTCGTTCCCATGCACTTATCTTGGTCTACCCTTATCGTTAAACAAGATCACGCATGGCATGTTGCTGCCGGTTATACACAAGGTCGATCGAAGGTTATCGGGCTGGTTGGCTACTTTTCTTTCATAGGGTGGCAGGCTCACTTTGGTTAATTCTGTGCTTGCCGGTATTCCTAGCTACTTCATGACTTGCGTCCCATGGCCCAAGGAGTCCATCAGCAAGCTGGATGGACTTTTGCGCGCTTTCTTCTGGCAGGGCAAGAACAAGGTTACGGGTGGCCAATGTCTTGTTGCTTGGGACCGAGTCACTCTTCCCCGTAGCGCGGGTGGCTTGGGGGTCCAAGATTTGCTCGCACATAATCAGGTCATGTTGTGCAAGTTTGTAACTAAGGTTCTTCAGTTTTCCGATATACCTTGTTTCCAATGGTTGGCTTCACAATATTGCAAGAATAACCTGCCCCACGGCAGCAGTACCAGGGACATGGCTCTCTGGAAGGTTCTCAAAGCCTGCATTCCCTTGGTTATGTTTTCTTCTCGCTGCTCGGTTGGCTCTGGTGCTTTGGTCTCTTTCTGGCAAGATCAGTGGTTGGATGTTGGGAGACTGAGGCATTTGCTACCAGTTTTATACTCCTTCGCCAAGGACAAATTTTGTTCAGCTCAATCACAGTTCTCCCAAAATGGTTGGGCCATACAGTTACATCCAAACCTCTCCCGAATGGGGGCACAAGAACTGCAAGTCTTGCATGGTCTCATTGCAAATGTAGCCTTGAATAATTCCGATGAGGATTAGCGGGTCTCTTCTCTCTATGGGAGCAGGATCAGTACAAGCTACTTCTACAGACTTCTTACCTTCAGGGGCATGAGATGTGCTTTTGATCAGTGGATTTGGGATGTGCTCATACCAAACAAACACAAAGTCTTCCTTTGGTTGGTCTTTTGGGGGCGCTTAAACACCAAGGACAATATGCTCAAGAAGCACTGGTCTGCGATCGTTTCTCAAGCCGACTGTGATATCTGCCCGGCCGTCAAATCGGTTGCTCATTTTATTCTGTGTTGCCGGCCTGCAGATTCTCTCTGGGGCAAACTGCAGTTGTCTGCTTTGGCATGCGCTTCCTCTGACTTGCTGTTCTTCTTTGAGCAAGCTGCTCATCAGCTTACTTTCAAGAGGAAGTGGAATGTTGTTTTCGCAGCTTGCGCTGTCACACTCTGGCATGCCCAGAACGATCGAGTTTTCAATGGTAAACACTGGACTGATCCGTACGTCAGGTTTTATGCTGCGGACATGCTTCGGCTTTGGGTTCACAGAGCGACGTGGCAACAAGACAAAAATGACCTACTGACTCGGGTGCACATTATTGATAGCTAATCCAGGAGTGAATTGATGTAATCAGCTTCCTGCTGCCTCTTTTCCCCTTTCGTTGGCCGTTTGTGGCCTTGCACCTTGGTGCAATTCACTCGGTTCTTGTACTGGACCTTTTTTCGGTCTCCAGGCTTCTGCCTGTTTGAAATATATATGGTAGAATCATCTCTACCTTTATTTTCAAAAAAAAGAACCAAGGTTATCAATCCAATAGGAGAACCAAACAAAATTCCGTTAATCGCACCTGCACACATAAGAGCAAACACTTGCACCCAACGCAAATAAGAGGGTTGTCAATCCTCTTAGCAGTTATTTGCAAGGATTAAATCTTATCGAGGTAAATAGATAAACAAAAATACTAATTAAAATAAAAGTTAATAAATTGCAGCAAGATATTTTTAGGTTTTTAATATGATAAAGATAGACCCGGGGGCCAAAGTTTTCACTAGAGGCTTCTCTCTCGAGCACAGAAACATACAGTGGGTAAACAAATTACTGTTGGGTGATACGTCTCCAACGTATCTATAATTTTTGATTATTCCATGCTATTATAGTATCAATCTTGGATGTTTTTATATGCAATTATATATCATTTTTTGGGACTAACCTATTAACCTAGTGCCCAGTGCCAGTTGCTGTTTTTTTGCTTGTTTTTGGCTTTTCAGAGAATCAGTACCAAACGAAGTCCAAATGCCATGAAACTTTTTGGAGATTTTTTTCTGCACAAAAGAGGCCCTGGAGACTTGGAGAGGAGGCCAGAAGGTTCGCGAAGCCTCCACAAGGCAACAGGGCACGGCCCCCGGGGGGGTGCCCTGATGCCTTGTGGGGCCTACGTGGCTCCGTTTGACCTAATTCCATTCCTATAAATTCACAAATATTCAGAAACCATCATAGAGTCAGAAGAGAAAACCTTTCCGCCGCCGCAAGCCTCTGTTCTTCCGCGATCCCATCTGGAGGCCTTTTCCGGTACTCTGCCGGAGGGGGAATCGATCACGGAGGGCTTCTACATCAACCTTGCTACCCTTCCGATGATGTGTGAGTAGTTTACCACAGACCTATGGGTCCATAGCTAGTAGCTAGATGGCTTCTTCTCTCTCTTTGATCTTCAATATCATGTTCTCCTCGATGTTCTTGGAGTTCTATCCGATGTAATCTTCTTTTGCGGTGTGTTTGTTGGGATCCGATGAATTGTGAGTTTATGATCAGATTATTCATGAGAAATATTTGAGTCTTCCCTGAACTCTTTTATGCATGATTAAATATAGCTTTGTATTTCTCTCCGATCTATCGATTTGATTTGGCCTACTAGATTGATTTGTCTTGCAATGGGAGAGGTGCTTTGTGATGGGTTCAATCTTGCGGTGCTCAATCCCAGTGACACAAGGGGACATGACACGTATTTGTATTGTTGCCATTAAGGATAAAAAGATGGGGTTTATTCATATTGTTTGAATTCGCTTCTCTACATCATGTCATCTTGCTTAAGGCGTTACTCTGTTTTTATTAACTTAATACTCTAGATGCATGCTGGATAGCGGTCGATGAGTGGAGTAATAGTAGTAGATGCAGGCAGGAGTCGGTCTACTTGTCTCGGACGTGATGCCTATAGACATGATCATTGCCATGAATCCGTCATAATTATTTGCTTTTCTATCAATTGCCCAACAGTAATTTGTTTACCCACCGTATGTTTCTGCGCTCGAGAGAGAAGCCTCTAGTGAAAACTATGGCCCCTGGGTCTATCTTTATCATATTAAAAACCTAAAAATACATTGCTGCAATTTATTTACTTTTATTTTAATTAGTATTTTAGTTTATCTATTTACCTCGATAAGATTTAATCCTTGCAAATAATCGCTAAGCGGATTGACAACCCTCTTATTTGCATTGGGTGCAAGTGTTTGCTCTTGTGTGTCCAGGTGCGCTTAACGGAATTTTGCTTGGTTCTCCTACTGGATTGATAACCTTGGTTCTTAACTAAGGGAAATACTTATCTCTACTGTACTGCATCATTCTCTCCTCTTCGGGGAAATACCAACGCAGACTACAAGTAGCAGGAAGAATTTCTGGCGCCATTGCCGGGGAGACATCATCAAAATTACCAAGTACCTTCGCACAAATTATCATTCACTTGCATTTACTTTATTTGCCTTTTATTTTCACTTGCCTCTCATTTTCATCTCCCCACTTCTATTTTTTTTATACAAAAACACAAAAATATTTTATTTTGCTTGTTTGCTAGTTTGCTTGCTTTGTCGCGATGTCTCAAGAAAATACAAAATTATGTGAATTTTCCAATACTAATAATAATGATTTTATTAGTACTCCTATTGCTCCTCCCGCCACTAGTGCGGAGTCGTGTGACATTAATGCTGCCTTGCTTAATCTTGTTATGAAAGAACAATTTTCTGGTAGTCCTAATGAAGATGCTGCATCCCATCTAAATACTTTCGTTGAACTTTGTGATATGCAAAAGAAGAAAGATGTGGATAATGATATTGTCAAATTAAAATTATTTCCGTTCTCACTACGAGACCGTGCTAAAACTTGATTTTCATCCTTGCCTAGAAATAGTATTGATTCTTGGGATAAGTGTAAGGATGCTTTTATTACCAAGTATTTTCTTCCCTCTAAGATTATTTCTTTGAGAAATCAAATTATGAATTTTAAGCAACTTGAGCATGAAGATGTTGCACAATCTTGGGAGAGAATGAAATTAATGATAAGAAATTTCCCAACTCACGGTTTGAATTTGTGGATGATCATACAAAAAAATTATGCGGGACTAAACTTTGTCTCTAGAAATTTGCTAGACTCTGCCACAGGTGGTACTTTTATGGAAATTACATTAGGAGAAGCTACAAAACTTCTTGATAATACTATGGCAAATTACTCTCAATGGCACACTGAATGAACTCCAACTGGTAAGAAGGTAAATTATGTTGAAGAAATTAATACTTTGAGTGATAAGATGGATGCTCTATTGAAATTGGTTGCTAGTAAAAATGCTCATATTGATCCTAATGATGTGCCATTTTCTACTTTGATTGACCAAAATAATGATGCCATTGACGTGAATTTTGTCTATAGAAATAATTACAACAACAATGCTTATAGGGGTAATTTCAATCCTAGACCGTTTTCTGGAAATTCCTCTAATAACTATGGCAATCCTTACGGTAATCTATTATATTATTAAAATGATAGAAAACGAACGGTGATGATTTATTGCTTTAGAGTTAAGTCATTTGAACGGCCTAGATTCATCTGTACATGTATCAAAAGAAAAAGAAAATCTCACGCGCCTGTGAAAAAGAAAAAGGAAAGGAGAGTATGACATGGACACGCACCTAATTGATTTCCATCGCAAGCAGTCAAACAAGAAAAAAAGAAATACAAGTAGCACACGTACACACAATTGCCTGTTTGATTCGGGGTGAAAGCTAACAAGGCACCCTAAAAAAAGGCAACACATGTGCGTTTGGATCGGTACGTACATGCATGTTTGGCTCGGACCCAAAAGCTAGCTACCCACGTAAAAGAAAAGTCCTACTAGGACACGTATGATGCAAAGCCTAATTCATAAGAACGTAGACACTGTCAGCCTCGGGAGGCAATCGGCCAGCTCTACACGTTGTACACAAACATGATTTACCGGCCTTTTTTTTGGAGATGGAATTCACCGGCCTAATTAATAAATTCTTACATACAATGACATCATTGATGATGGCAGCAAACCAATTGATCAAATCTTGCAGACAATTAGTGTTTCAGTGGCACTTAAGAAAGTGCCAATGCTTTTTTGCCAAAAAAGAAAGAGAAGCAACAGCCGATGCATATGTCTGCATAACCGTGTGACCCGTTTTTACATAAATTTTTCTTGCACAAGGAAAAATAACAGCGTTGATGGAAAAGAATGATTGCAGGCAATTTTTTTACCATTGGCTACGAGTATATATATGAAAAAAATTAGGTTTGAGCAAGTATAAGTAGATGGTCTACGGACTGGATGTAATTTTTTACTTCTGGTGTTCTTTGTACTACATTGACAATTGATGAATAGATCGAAAGTTATGTCGCAAAAAAAAGTAGAAACAATAACTTTTATCTATCATGAGACTTTTCTATAGCACTATTATTACAATTTCATGGAAGCATATTCATATGAAGAATGGTAGTCAAGATAGTTTCAAAATCTAAGTCAACATGTATAGCTAGAAAATTAACCAACAAATGAAACCGAAGATATCATATCGATCAATCAAATTTAGTATAATCATGAAATAATAATCAACTATTAATTTAATTTAGATCATAATAACAACATTTTTCTATAAATGAGAAGTTTGAATAAAATCTACGAGCAAATATGCAGGAGATCAAGCATAGTGCAATGCGAACATATCAAATGCTTCATCAGCCAAGATAAAACCCACAATGAATTCTTTGAAAAACATAACAGGATGCTGAATCAAAAGGGAATGGTGTCCTAGCTAGGCCTAATTTGATCACATACTCCACGAGTATACGCCGCCAAATCCACGTGACCACTGATATGTGCAACCGACTAAACCTCATAATAATTTAGACCTAATCTATAGGATCGATTTCCAATTTGCAAAAACAAACACGCAAAAGGAACACCATTCAAAAACTCATTGACTAGAGTTTAACGCAACAAATTAATCATGCTAATTGGAAAATAAGAAAAAGTAAGCTTGGGCATTTCATCATGACGATCGTGGATGATATGTCAATCACACCGAGGTGGATGCATGAGGTGCGGAGAGTGGAAAGATTGTGATTTTTTTATATACGAAGAGAGGAAAAACAAAATGCATTAGAGTTGGCACAATCTTTCTTAATGGGAAAACAACATATATGCCAACTATGAAACACTTGCATTATATACAATATGAAATTTTTTCAGTCTACAAACTCCTTTCATGCTTCGTTATCGTCCTTAAGCCTACATTTAGTTAGAATTAAAAATAAATATGAAAGCAAATATACACTTCATATAACAGTGGCATGATACTACTATATACATACTACTATAATTAAATTTACAAAACATAGCGGAATAATGTTTCTACAATCAACATATTTATAATTTACTAATGTAGCAATACAAGGCATCACTAATGCATACGTAGCATCAATATAGCATTCTTAGATCATATGTTTGAATTTAAAAGGAGTTTTCTTTTCACAAACCATATCTAAGTTTCATATTTCTGTTACACGAGAATTACTTAAGTAATCTTTTATCACACCTTACAAATGAGTAAAATTTTACAATAATCCATTAATTTCAAATACTATTAAATGTATATATTTAAAATATTACAATCATAAATGAAAATCTAGCCGCGCAAATGCACGGGTAACCCCGCTAGTTCTTATAATAATAATAATAGGATGCCCTATGATCTTGAAGGTAATATTAAAGAATTTATTAGTTCACAAAAGAATTTTAATGCTATGATTGAAGAAAAATTGAATAGAGTTGATGAAATGTCTAGGAACATGGATAGAATTGCTCATGATGAAGAAAATCTCAAGATTAAAATTTTGCCACCTAAAATTGATATAAATGAGTCTATTAAAGCTATCTATGTCTCCATTAATTAAAGTAAAGAAAGGACTGCTAGGTTGAGAGCTAAGCGAGGATTTCTAGAAAGAGCAATTCCACCCGGTTTCTATCGTAGTAATGATGAAGATATTAAAATGATTGCTGTCACTCCTATTGAATCATTATTTAGTAACATAAAACTTGATGAAAAAGGGACTGGAGAAGAGTCAACTTTAGATAGAAGGAGTCCCACTTGCTTGGAGGGTGATAATCTTGATAATAAAAATGAAAAAAGTGGGTTTGGAGAGGTCAAAACTTTAAATAGTAATGCACCCACTACTTAGGATTACAAGGACTTTAATTATGATAGTTTTTCTTTAATTGAGTGTATTTCTTTGTTGCAATCCATGATTAATTCACCAAATGCTTATAAACAAAATAAAGCTTTCACTAGACACATTGTAGAAGCCATGATGAAAGCACATGAAGAAAAACTTGAGTTGGAAATATCAATTCCTAGAAAATTACAAGATGAATGGGAACCTACTATTAAAGTCAAAATTAAAGATTATGAATGTAATGCTCTTTGTGATCTTGGTGCTAGCGTTTCCACTATACCAAAGTCTTTGTGTGATGTGCTAGGTCTCACCGACATGGATCCTTGTTCCCTTAATTTGCATCTTGTGGATTCCACTATTAAAAAGCCATTGGGTAGAATAAATGATGTGCTTATTCTTGCAAATAGAAATTATGTGCCCACGGACTTTATTGTTCTTGACATTGAATGCAATCCTTCTTGTCCCATAATACTTGGTAGGCCTTTTCTTCGAACAATTGGTGCTATTATTGATATGAAAGAAGGTAATATAAGATTTCAATTTCACTAAAGAAAGGGATGGAACACTTCCCTAGAAAAATAATTAAAGCACCTTATGAATCAATTATGAGGTCCACTTATGGAATTAACTTTAAGGATGACAACACTTGAAACTATGCATTATGCCTAGCTAGGGGGCATAAAACAATAGCGCTTGTTAGGAGGCAACCCAATGAATAAAATAAAATTTTGCTTTTACCTTCTGTTTTTGAGTGTTTGCACAATTATATCTTCTATTATGATTGTATTTTTATGTTTTAATTAGTGTTTGTGCCAAGTAATGCCTTTGGGATGATTTGGAAGATAGTATGATAGATGCTGTTTGAAAACAGAAACTTTTGCAAACAGTGCTGGAATTTTGGTTTTTTGCTGGTGCATCAGACCCTTCAGAATGTTTTACACTGTATTGATATATGAATTTCCCACGTTGTCCTAATTTTTCAGAATTTTTGTAGTTACAGAAGTATGACCATAATTCAGATCTTTACAGACTGTTCTGTTTTAGACAGATTCTGTTTTTCTTGCATAGTTCACTTATTTTGATGTATCTATGGATCGTATCGGGGGGAATGAGTCATGGAGAAGTTGGAGTACAGTAGAATTATGCCAATATTAAATATGAATCAATTTACAACAGTACCTAGAGTTAAAGATTTCTTTGTTATACTAACGGATCTCACGAGGTTTCTGTTGAGTTTTGTGTGCTGAAGTTTTCAAGTTTTGGGAGAGACTACGATAGATAAAGGAATAAGGAGCGGCAAAAGCCTAAGCTTGGGGATGCCCAAGGCACCCCAAGGTAATATTCATGGAAGACTCAAACGTCTAAGCTTGGGGATGCCCCGGAAGGCATCCCCTCTTTCGTCTACAATCTATCGATAACTCACTTGGAGCTATATTTTTATTCATCACATGATATGTGTTTTACATGGAGCGTCTTGTGATATAGTTTGTTTGCTTTTTAGTTTGTCACAATCATCTTTGCTGAACACACCTTTTTGAGAGGGACACACATAATTCGTGATTTGTTAGAATACTCTATGTGCTTCACTTATATCTTTTGAGCTAGGCAGTTGCTCTAGTGCTTCACTTATATCTTTTAGAGCACGGTGATACGTCCATTTTGCATCATGTTTTCCTACTGTTATTTATAGTGGTTTTAAGCAATATAACACTTTGTTGAGCAATTCTAATGCCTTTTCTCTCTTAATATGCAATATTTACATAAAGAGGGAGATTGCCGGCAGCTGGAATTCTGGACCTGAAAAAGCTATGTCAGAGATACCTATTCTGCACATCTCCAAATGAGCTGAAATTTCACGGAGGTTTATTTTGGAATAAATAATAAATATTGGAGAAAAGAATTACCAGAGGGGGCCACCCAGGTGCCCACGAGGCACCAGGGCGCGCCCACCCCCCAGGCGCGCCCTGGTGGCTTGTGGGGCCCCTGGCCAGCCTCCGGTGCCCATCTTCTGGTATATAAGCCCATTTGCCCTAGAAAAAAATAAGGAGTAGACTTTCGGTACGGAGCGCCGCCGTCTCGAGGCGGAACTTGGGCAGGAGCACTTTTGCTCTTCGGCGGAGCGATTCCGCCGGGGATACTTCCCTCCGGGAGGGGGAAATCGAAGCCATCGTCATCACCAACAACCCTCTCATCGTGGGAGGACCAATCTTCATCAACATATTCACCAGCACCATCTCATCTCAAACCCTAGTTCATCTCTTGTATTCAATCTTTGTCTCAAAACCTCAGATTGGTATCTGTGGGTTGCTAGTAGTATTGAACTGTTGATTACATCTTGTAGTTGATGCTAGTTGGTTTATCTGGTGGAAGATTATATGTTTAGATCCATTATGCTATTCAATACCCCTCTGATGTTGGACATGAATATGATGTGTGAATAGTTACTTTTTTTCTTGAGGACATGGGAGAAGTCTTGTCATAAGTAATCATGTGAATTTGGTATTCGTTCGATATTTTGATGATATGTATGTTGTTGATTCTCTTAGTGGTGTCATGTGAACGTCGACTACATGACACTTCACCATCTTTGGGCCTAAGGGAATGCATTGTGGAGTAGTAATTAGATGATGGGTTGCTAGAGTGACAGAAGCTTAAACCCTAGTTTATGCACTATTCCATAAGGGGCTGATTTGGATCGATATGTTTAATGCTATGGTTAGATTTATCTTAATTCTTCTTTCGTAGTTGCGGATGCTTGCGAGAGGGGTTAATCATAAGTGGGAGGCTTGTTCAAGTAAGAACAGCACCCAAGCACCGGTCCACCCACATATCAAATTATCAAAGTAGTGAACGCGAATCAAACAAACATGATGAAAGTGACTAGATGAAATTCCCATGTGTCCTCAAGAACGCTTTGCTTATTATAAGAGAACGTTTCCGCTTGTGCTTGCAGAAAATACCTTGCTGAAAACCACTTGTCATTTCCTTCTGCTCCTCGTTGGGTTCGACACTCTTACTTATCAAAAGGACTACGATTGATCCCCTATACTTGTGGGTCATCAAGACTCTTTTCTGGCGCCGTTGCCGGGGAGTGAAGCGCTTTTGGTAAGTGGAATTTGGTAAGGAAACATTTATATTACATGCTGAAATTTACTGTCACTTGTTACTATGGAAAACAATCCTTTGAGGGGTTTGTTCGGGGTATCTTCACCTCGACCGGAAGCACACAGAGCTGCTCCTCAACCTGCTGCACCTACTAAAAATATTTATTATGAGATTCCTTCGGGTATGATAGAGAAACTGCTAGCTAATCCTTATGCAGGAGATGGAACACTACATCCTGATATGCACCTAATCTATGTGGATGGAGTTTGTGGATTATTAAAGCTTGCAGGTTTACCCAGAGATGAAGTTAAGAAAAAGGTTTTCCCTTTATCTTTGAAGGGAAAGGCATTGACATGGTATAGGCTATGTGATGATATTGGAACGTGGGATTGGAATCGATTGAAATTGGAATTTCATCAAAAGTTTTATTCTATGCATCTGGTTCATCGTGATCGGAATTATATATATAATTTTTGGCCTCGTGAAGGAGAAAGCATCGCTCAAGCTTGGGGGAGGCTTAAGTACATGATGTACACATGCCCTAATCATGAGCTCTCAAGAGAAATTATCTTACAGAATTTTTATGCTCGGCTTTCTCATGATGATCAAACCATGCTCGATTCTTCTTCGACTGGCTCCTTTATGAAGAAAACTATTGAATTCAGATGGAATCTTCTGGAAAGAATTAAATGCAACTCTGAAGATTGGGAACCCGACAAAGGTAATGAGTCAGGTATAATACTTGAGTTCGATTGTGTTAAATCTTTTATGGATACCGATGCTTTTCATAAGTTTAGCACTAAATATGGGTTTGACTCTGAGATAGTAGCCTCCTTTTGTGAATCATTTGCTACTCATGTTGATCTCCCTAAGGAGAAGTGGTTTAAATATCATCCCCCTGTTAAAGAAAAGATTGAGGAACCCGTTATAGTTAAAGAAGAAACTATCATTTACAATGTTGATCCAGTTGTGCCCATCGCTTATATTGAGAAACCACCTTTTCCTGTAAGGATTAAGGAACATGCTAAAGTTTCAACTGTGGTTAACAAAAGTAATATTAGAGCACCTAGACCCTCTGAACAAATTAAAGTTGAACCTAATGTTGCTATGGTTAAAGATCTCTTGGTCGATAATATAGATGGGCATGTTATTTACTTCTGTGATGAAGCTACTAGAATTGCTAAGCCCGATCCTAAAGATAAGAATAAACCTGTCGTTGGCATGCCTGTTGTCTCTGTTAAAATAGGGATCATTGTTATCATGGCTTATGTGATTTGGGTGCTAGTGTGAGTGCTATTCCGTTTACCTTATATCAAGAAATTATGAATGATATTGCACCTATTGAAATAGAGGACATTGATGTTACTATTAAGCTTGCGAATAGAGATACCATTACGCCGCTTGGGATCGTTAGAGATGTTGAAGTCTTGTGTGGAAAAATAAAATACCCTACTGATTTTCTAGTCCTCGGTTCTCCACAAGATAATTTTTGTCCCATTATATTTGGTAGACCTTTCTTGAACACTGTTAATGCTAAGATTGATTGCGTTAAAGAAACTGTCAGTGTTAACTTTGGTGATATATCTCATGAGTTTAATTTCTCTAAGTTTCGTAGACAACCTCATGATAAAGAATTGCCTAGTAAAGATGAAATAATTGGTCTTGCTTCTATTGCCGTACCTCCTACTGATCCGTTAGAACAATATTTGCTAGACCATGAAAATGATATGCACATGAATGAAAGAAATGAAATAGATAAGATGTTCTTTGATCAACCACCTATCCTTAAACACAATTTGCCTGTTGAAACTCTTGGAGGTCCTCCTCCACCTAAGGGTGACCCTGTATTTGAATTGAAACAATTGCCTGATACATTGAAATATGCTTATCTAGATGAAAAGAAAATATGTCCTATTATTATTAGTGCTAACCTTTCAGAGCATGAAGAAAAGAGATTACTAAAAACTCTGAGGAAGCACTGTGCTGCTATTGGATATACTCTTGATGATCTTAAGGGCATTAGTCCCACTCTATGTCAGCACAAAATTAATATGGAGCCTGATGCTAAACCAGTTGTCGACCATCAACGATGATTAAATCCGAAGATGAAGGAGGTGGTAAGAACTGAAATATTAAAGCTTCTGGAAGCAGGTATAATCTATCCCATAGCTGATAGTAGATGGGTAAGTCCCGTTCATTGTGTCCCTAAGAAAGGAGGCATTACTGTTGTTCCTAACGATAAAAATGAACTCATTCCACAAAGAATTGTAACTGGTTATAGGATGGTAATAGATTTTAAAAAATTAAAAAAAGCCACTAGAAAAGATCATTACCCCTTACCTTTTATTGATCAAATATTAGAAAGATTGTCCAAGCATACACACTTTTGCTTTCTTGATGGATATTCTGGTTTCTCTCAAATACCTGTATCACAAGCCGACCAAGAGAAAACCACCTTTACTTGTCCTTTTGGAACTTATGCTTATAGACGTATGCCTTTTGGTTTATGCAATGCACCTGCTACCTTTCAAAGATGTATGACTGCTATATTCTCTGACTTTTGTGAAAAGATTGTTGAGCTTTTCATGGATGATTTTTCTGTTTACGGAACTTCTTTTGATGATTGCTTAAGCAACCTTGATCGAGTTTTGCAGAGATGTGAACAAACTAATCTTGTCTTGAATTGGGAGAAGTGCCACTTTATGATGAATGAAGGTATTGTCTTGGGGCATAAAATTTCTGAACGAGGTATTGAAGTAGATAAGGCTAAAGTTGATGCAATTGAGAAAATGCCATGTCCTAAAGATATTAGAGGTATAAGAAGTTTCCTTGGTCATGCTGGTTTCTATAGGAGGTTTATTAAAGACTTCTCTAAAATTTCTAGGCCTCTTACTAATCTCTTGCAAAAAGATGTTCCATTTGTTTTTGATGATGATTGTGTAGAAGCTTTTGAAACACTTAAGAAAGCCTTAACCTCTGCACCTATTGTTCAACCACCTGATTCGAACTTGCCTTTTGAAATTATGTGTGACGCTAGTGATTATGCTGTTGGTGCTGTTCTAGGATAGAGAGTTGATAAGAAATTAAATATTATCCATTATGCTAGTAAAACTCTAGACAGTGCTCAAAGAAATTATGCTACTACTGAGAAAGAATTTCTAGCAGTTGTGTTTGCATGTGATAAATTCAGATCTTACATAGTTGATTCTAAAGTAATTGTTCACACCGATCATGCTGCTATTAAGTACCTTATGGAAAAGAAAGATGCTAAACCTAGACTCATTAGGTGGGTTCTGTTGCTACAAGAATTTGATTTGCATATTACTGATAGGAAGGGAGCTGAGAACCCCGTAGCTGATAACTTGTCTAGATTGGAAAATATTCTTGATGACCCACTGCCTATTGATGATAGTTTTCCCGATTAGGAATTAGCTGTCATAAATGCTTTTCGTAATATTCCTTGGTATGCAGACTATGCTAATTATATTGTTGCTAAATTTGTACCACCTAGTTTCACATACCAACAAAAGAAAAAGTTCTTCTTTGATTTAAGACATTACTTCTGGGATGACCCACATCTTTATAAAGAAGGAGTAGATGGTATTATTAGACGTTGTATACCTAAGCATGAACAGGATCAAATCCTACGGAAGTGTCATTCCGAGGCTTCCGGAGGACACCATGCGGGAGACAGAACTGCACATAAGGTACTACAATCTGGTTTTTATTGGCCTACTCTCTTCAAGGATGCTCGTAAGTTTGTCTTATCTTGTGATGAATGTCAAAGAATTGGTAATATTGGTAGACGTCAGGAAATGCCTATGAATTATTCACTTGTTATTGAACCATTCGATGTTTGGGGATTTGATTATATGGGACCTTTTCCTTCCTCTAATGGGTATACACATATTTTAGTTGCTGTTGATTACGTTACTAAGTGGGTAGAAGCTATTCCAACTAGTAGTTCTGATCATAACACTTCTATTAAAATGCTTAAATAAGTTATTTTCCTGAGGTTCGGAGTCCCTAGATATTTAATGACTGATGGTGGTTCACATTTTATTCATGGTGCATTCCGTAAACTGCTTGCTAAATATGATGTCAACCATAGAATTGCATCTCCCTATCACCCTCAATCTAGTGGTCAAGTTGAATTGAGCAATAGAGAAATAAAGTTAATTTTGCAAAAGATCGTCAATAGATCTAGAAAGAATTGGTCTAAGAAACTTGACGATGCGGGCTTATAGAACTGCTTATAAAAATCCTATGGGTATGTCTCCTTATAAAATGGTTTATGGAAAAGCATGTCATTTACCTCTTGAGTTAGAATATAAAGCATATTGGGCAATTAAAGAACTCAATTATGATTTTAAACTTGCCGGTGAAAAGAGGTTATTTGATATTAGCTCGCTAGATGAATGGAGAACCCAAGCTTATGAAAATGCCAAATTATTTAAAGAAAAATTTAAAAGATGGCATGATAAAAGAATTCAAAAACAGGAATTCAAAGTGGGTGAGTATGTTCTATTGTACAATTCTCGTTTTAGATTTTTTGCAGGAAAACTTCTCTCTAAATGGGAAGGACCGTATATCATCGAGGAAGTTTATCGCTCTGGAGCCATTAAGATCAATAACGCCGAAGGCACTAATCCGAAGGTGGTCAATGTGCAAAGAATTAAGCATTACATCTCAGGTACACCTATTAATGTTGAAACTAACATTGTTCAAACTATGACACCAGAGGAATACATAAGAGAGACCTTCCAGAACACTCCAGAACCTTGAAAAGGAAGAGGTACGTGATACTGTAAGTAAACTGACTCCAAAAATTCCATAAAAATACTTTCTGTCAGTTTTGGAATATTAGAAAAAAATACAAAAATAAGAAACAGCTGAGGGGACCCGCAAGGTGCACACAAGGCACCAGGGCGCACCCACCCCCCTGGGCGTGCCCTGGTGGCTCGTGGGCCCCTCGTGAGCCTTCCCGACTCCGTTTTCTTCTGGAATACTAGTTTTGCAAGATAAAAATTCTTTATATATACTCCCAGACATTTTGATCACCGTATCGCAGAAATATCCTCTGTTCTTGTTTCGTGCTATTTTTTTGACAGATCTAGATCGCCATGGCTCCCCAAAAGCTCTGTACCAAGCACCGTATTGTGCAACTATCGCTGGGCAAATGCCCCTACAACGAGGTTTACTACGAGTGGTCATCGGGAGAGGAAAACAATGGCAAGGAGGACAAGGTCGAGGAAGTTGTGGGAACCCAGGCTCCAGAAGGAGGGCAAGCCATTCCCATGGAGGAGACCGCGGAGAAGGGAGATATCCTTCAACCCCTCTATGATCATCTCCCCTCATCTGAAATTGAAGCCCTAAGAGTCTTTGAAACAATTTGTACTCAGAATACATCTCTCACTCGTGAAGTTATTTTGTTGGAAGAGCAAAACATCGCCCTTCGGAGCATCAACCGTAAATTGGAGTATCTGCTAAAGCTGAAGGACAAGCCCACTACTTCATCACCACCATCATCACCCAAGAAAGAAACTTGAGTACTGCTACTTGTAGCTTGCGTTGGTATTTTTCCCGAAGAGGAAGGGATGATGCGGCACAGTAGAGATAAGTATTTCCCTCAGTTATGAAACCAAGGTTATCGAACCAGTAGGAGAATCACACAACACCACGTTGGCAGCACCTGCACATAAACAACAAATCCTTGCACCCAACGCAAACGAGGGGTTGTCAATCCCTCGGCGGTCAATTGCAAGATTAAATTGTATACGATAGATAGATAGATTGAAACAAAAATACAAAATAAAATAAATAAAAGAAAATGGCAGCAATATTTTTAGGGTTTTAGTAATATGATTTAGATAGACCCGGGGGCAAAATTGACATATACCGGATCATCATTGTGCTCAATAAAAGTGGACAAAGGCACATCATTAGGATCAATATGATCATTTTTGCTAGCAACCAATTTCATAAGTGCATCAACTTTATCACTCAAAGTATTAATTTCTTCAATAGAATTCACTTTTTTACTAGTAGGAGTTCTTTCAGTATGCCATTGTGAATAATTTGCCATAATATTATCAAGCAATTTAATATCTTCTCCCAAAGTAATTTCCATAAAAGTACCACCCGCGGCGGAATCTAAAAGATTTCTAGAAACAAAATTCAATCCCGCATAAATTTTTTGTATGATCATCCATAAATTTAAATCATGAGTAGGGCAATTTCTTATCATTAATTTCATCCTCTCCCGAGATTAGGCAACATGTTCATGATCAAGTTGCTTAAAATTCATAATTTGATTTCTAAGAGAAATAATTTTCACGGGAGGAAAATACTTGGTAACAAAAGCATCTTTACACCTATCCCAAGAATCGATACTATTTCGTGGTAAAGATGAGAACCAAATTTTTGCACGATCCCGCAATGAGAACGGGAATAATTTTAATTTCACAATATCATTATCCACATCTTTTTTCTTTTGTATGTCACACAATTCTATGAAAGCGTTAAGATGGGATGCAGCATCTTCATTAGGACTACCGGAAAATTGATCTTTCATGACAAGATTTAACAAAGCGGCATTAATATCACAAGTCTCCGCACTAGCGGCGAGAGGAGCAATCGGAGTACTAATAAAATCATTACTATTAGTATTGGAAAAATCACAAAATTTTGTATTTTCTTGAGACATCGTGACTACGCAAACAAGATAACAAGCAAGCAAACAAGAAAAGGGCAAAAGGAAAATATTTTTGTATTTTTGTAAAAACGTTTTAGAAGTGGGGGAGATGAAAATGAGAGGCAAATAAAGTAAATGCAAGGAGATGAGAGTTTATGCAAAGGTACTTGATAGATGTTGATGTTGTCTCCCCGGCAACGGCGCCAGAAATTCTTCATGCTACTTGTAGCTTGCGTTGGTATTTTCTCCGAAGAGGAAGGGATGATGCAGCACAGTAGAGATAAGTATTTACCTCAGTTATAAAACCAAGGTTATCGAACTAGTAGGAGAATCACGCAACACCTCGTTAGCAGCACCTGCACACAAACAACAAATCCTTGCACCCAACGCAAACGAGGGGTTGTCAATCCCTCGGCGGTCAATTGCAAGATTAAATTGTATACGATAGATAGATAGATAGAAACAAAAATACAAAATAAAATAAATAAAAGAAAATGGCAGCAATATTTTTAGGGTTTTAGTAATATGACTTAGATAGACCCGGGGGCCATAGTTTTCACTAGAGGCTTCTCTCGAGAAAATAGCATACGGTGGGTAGACAAATTACTGTTAGGCAATTGATAGAAAAGAAAATAATCATGACGATATCCAAGGCAATGATCATTTATATAGGCATCACGTCCGAGACAAGTAGACCGACTCCTGCCTGCATCTACTACTATTACTCCACACATCGACCGCTATCCAGCATGCATCTAGTGTATTAAGTCCATAAAGAACGGAGTAACGCCTTAAGAACGATGACATGATGTAGACAAGATAAACTCACATATGAATAAACCCCATCTTTTTACCCTTAATAGCAACGATACATACGTGTCATGTCCCTTTCTGTCACTGGGATTGAGCACCTTAAGATCGAACCCATTACAAAGCACCTCTTCCCATGGCAAGATAAATTAACTCAGTTGGCCAAACCAAATCAATAGATCGGAAAAGAAATACGAGGCTATAATAATCATGCATTAAAGAGTGCAGCAAAGACTCAAATAATTTCATGGATAATCTGATCATAAACTCACAATTCATCGGATCCCAACAAACACACCGCAAAAAGTGATTACATCGGATAGAACTCCAAGAACATCGAGGAGAACATTGTATTGAAGATCAAAAAGAGAGAAGAAGCCATCTAGCTACAGCCTATGGACCCGAAGGTCTGTGGTAAACTACTCACGCATCATCGGAAGGGCAGCAAGGTTGATGTAGAGCCCCTCCGTGATCGATTCCCCCTCCGGCGGAGTACCGGAGAAGGCCTCCAGATGGGATCTCTCGAGAACAGAAACTTGCGGCGGCGAAAAAAGTATTTCGTGGACTCCCCTGTGGGTTTCTGATTTTTTCTGAATTTATAGTGCTAGAATTAGGTCAAACGGAGCTCTGTGGGCCCCACGAGGCACCAGGGCGCGCCTGCCCCCCAGGCGCGCCTGCCCCCCAGGCGCGCCCTGGTGGCTCGTGGGCCCCACCAGGTCTTCTGGCTTCCTCCCGAAGCTTCTAGTGTTTATCTTGGCCAATAAAAAATCTCCAAAAAGTTTCGTGGCATTTGGACTTCGTTTGGTATTGATTTTCTGTAAAACAAAAACAGGGCAGAAAACAGCAACTGGCACTAGGCACTAAGTTAATAGGTTAGTCTCCAAATATGATATATAATTGCTGTAAATGCATATAAAAACATCCAAGATTGATAATATAACAGCATGGAACAATAAAAAATTATAGATACGTTGGAGACGTATCAAGTACATGGGTATGGGCACTCCCCTTGGCTTGTGCCAAGCTTGGGGGAGGTGCCCCGGTATCGTATCACCATCACTTTTATTATCTTTACCTATTTTTAGTTCGATCCTTAGTTATTTCGTGATTTAGTTGAATAAAAGTTTAGTATGATCTATTTTTGAGTGCTAGTTTCGTGATCTATCTATGTAATTGAGTTGAGAGTTATATAATAAAGAGTAGTTTGAGTTTTTTGCTTCTTTACTTTTATGTTTCAATTCTAGCAATGAAAATAATGAAAAAGATCATATGCTAATCTTATGGAAAGTAATGACATTACATAAAGAAAAGTATAAGTGGTAAAATTTATTGAAAGTTAACAAACATAGCATTGGTCAATGATGCAATTCATGAAAGAATTAATGAGGGAAGAGAAGATTCACATGCAAATACACTATCTTGGACATCTTTTATGATTGTGAGCCCCCATTGAGTATTTTATGTCAAATTGTTGACGTTGGACAAGGAAGACAACATAATGAATTATGTTTGCTTATATTCACATAAAAGTTATATTGTCATAGATCCTCCAACATGTGGTGCTTGCCCAATATCTTTGCTAGCCAAAAATCCGCACCAAGTAGAGATACTACTTGTGCGTCCAAAAACCTTGAACCCAGATTCATTCTATGAGAGTCCACTATACCTACCTATGGATTGAATAAGATCCTTCAAGTAAGTTGTCATCGGTGCATAAAGCAATAAAATTTGCTCCTAAATATGTATGATCTTTTATTGTAAGAGAAAATAAGCTTTGTACGATCTTGTGATGGTAAAGAAATAAAAGCGACGGACTGCATAATAAAGGTTGCTATCACAAGGGGCAATATAAAGTGACGTTCCTTTACATTAAGAGATTGCGCATTCAAAAACAAAAAGCACATGACAACCTCTGCTTCCCTCTGTGAAGGGCCTATCTTTTACTTTTATGTATTTACTTTTTATGCAAGAGTCAATAGTGTTCTCCTCTATTCCTTTTTATTTTTCTCTTTTGCAAGCATCATGTGGTGGGGAAAGATCTAGGCATATATATCCAGTTGGATATGAGTGATCATGAGTTATTATTGTTGACATTACCCATGAGGTGTATAAGTTGGGAGGCGAAATTATAAACCCCTATCTTTCTATGTGTTTGACTGAAACTTTTTGCTCCATATATATGTTGTGAGTGTTAGCAATTATAGAAGACTATATGATGGTTGAGTATGTGGACTTGCTAAAAAGCTCTTACATGAGACCCTTCCTAAAAATATGATGAATTGCAATTGCATTGTTGACTGAGAACATAGTTTAACGTGCTTCAGGTTTTTCAACTCCCACTCAATACATGAGCGCAAGCCATGGATATAGCACTATGGGTGGAATAGAGTGTGGTAGTAGAGGTAAATAAGAGAAGTCAAAAATAAGAAGATAGTCTCACATCGACGAGGCTAATCAACGGGCTATGGAGATGCCCATCAATTGATGTCAATGCAAGGAGTAAGGATTGCCATGCAACGGATGCACTAAGAGCTATAAGTGTATGGAAGCTCAACATGAAAACTAAGTGGGTGTGCATCCAACTTGCTTGCTCATGAAGACCTCGGGCATTTGAGGAAGCCCGTCATCGGAATATACAAGACAAGTTCTATAATGAAAAATTCCCACTAGTATATGAAAGTTACAAAATAGGAGACTCTCTATATGAAAAACATGGTGCTACTCTGAAGCACAAGTGTGGAAAAAGGATAGTAACATTGCCCCTTCTCTCTTTTTCTCTCATCATTTTTTTCATGGCTCTTTTTTGCCTCTTTTTTTTATTATTTAGAACGGTCTCATGGACCTCATCCCCACTTTTTCGAGGACTCATTAGTCTCCACCATTCTTTCTTCACTGGGACAATGCTCTAATAATGATGATCATCATACTTCTATTTACTTACAACTCAACATTACAACTCGATACTAGGACAAAAATATGACTCTATATGAATGCCTCTGGCAGTGTACCAGGATGTGTAATGATGCTAGCGTAACATGTATAAAAATGATGAACGGTGGCTGAGCCACAAATACTATGTCAGCTATATAATCATGCAAAGCAATATGACAATGATGATGTATGTCATAAAAATGGAACGGTGGAAGTTGCATGGCAATATATCTCGGAATGGCTATGGAAATGCCATGATAGGTAGGTATGGTGGCTGTTTTAAGGAAGATATAAGGAGGCTTATGTGTGATAGAGCGTATCATATCACGGGGTTTGGATGCACCGGCGAAGTTTGCACCAACTCTCGATGTGAGAAAGGGCAATCCACGGTACCGAAGAGGCTAGCAAATTACGAAAAGGTGAGATTGCGTATAATACATGGACTCACATTAGTCATAAAGAACTCACATACTTATTGCGAAAGTTTATTAGCCCTCGAAGCAAAGTACAACTAGGACAAGGTCCATCGCTCGTCCCCGACCGCCACTCATAAGGTAGACAATCAATGATAAATCATACTCCAACTTCTTAGCATAACGACAGATCATACGTGCATGCTTCGGGAATCACAAACCTTAACACAATTATTCTTACTAAACCACAATCATCTACTAGTACCTCCCCCATATTACCATCTTAATATCGTAAAACTATTGCAAGGAATCAAATTTATCATATTCAGTGATCTACATGAAAGTTTTTATTATATCCCTCTTGAATACCTATCATATCAGGACCAAATTCATAACCCGTGCATATTAACATTGCTATCATGAGACTCTCAAAAATATATAAGTGAAGCATGAGAGTGCAACTATTTCTTTAAAATATAACCACCGCCGTGTTCTAAAAGATATAAGTGAAGCACTAGAGCAACTGCCTAGCTCAAAAGATATAAGTGAAGCACATAGAGTATTCTAACAAATCACGAATAATGTGTGTCCCTCTCAAAAAGGTGTGTTCAGAAAAGATGATTGTGACAAACTAAAAAGCAAACAAAAGCAAACAAACTATATCACAAGACGTTCCAAGTAAAACGCATATCATGTGATGAATAAAAATATAGCTCCAAGTGAGTTACCGATAGATTGTTCACGAAAGAGGGGATGCCTTCCGGGGCATCCCCAAGCTTAGACGCTTGAGTCTTCCTTGAATATTACCTTGGGGTGCCTTGGGCATCCCCAAGCTTAGGCTCTTGCCGCTCCTTATTCCTTTATCCATCGTAGTCTCACCCAAAACTTGAAAACTTCAGCACACAAAACTCAACAGAAACCTCGTGAGATCCGTTACTATAACAAATAAATCTTTAACTTTAGGTACTGTTGTAAATTGATTCATATTTAATATTGGCATAATGATACTGTACGCCAACTTCTCCATGACTCATACCCCCGATACAATCCATAGATACATCAAAATAAGCGAACTATGCAAGAAAAATAGAATCTGTCTAAAACAGAACAGTCTGTAAAGATCTGGATTATGGTCATAATTCTGTAACTACAAAAATTCTGAAAAATTAGGAAAACATGGGAAATTCATATATAAATATTGTGTAAAAAATTCAGAAGGTTCTGACATTCCAGCGAAAATTAGAAATTCCAGCACTGGACACAAAAGTTTCTGTTTTCAAACAGCATCAATCATACTATCTTCCAAATCATCCCAAAGGCATTACTTGGCACAAACACTAATTAGAACATAAAAATACAATCATTGTTGGGGAACGTTGCATGGGAAACAAAAATTTTCCTACGCACACACAAGATCTATCCATGGTGATGAGCATCTACGAGAGGGAGAGTGAATCTACATACCCTTGTAGATCGCTAAGCGGAAGCGTTTAAGAAACGCGGTTGATGTAGTCGAACGTCTCCGCGATCCAAATCGCAAGTCGTCCCTCGATCCAAGCACGATCCAGCGCCGAACGGACGGCACCTCCGCGTTCAACACACGTACGGCTTGATGACGATCTCCGCCTTCTTGATCCAGCAAGAGGGAGCGGAGAAGAAGAAGAGTTCCAGCAGCACGACGGCGTGGTGATGTTGATGAAGAACTATTTCAGCAGGGCTTCGCCTAAGCACTACTGAAATTATGACGTAGGAGGAACTAGAGGTTGCCGGCACACGGCTTGGGGCAATCTAATGTATCCCGTGTGCTAGCCCTGCCCCTCTATTTATATGTTGAGCCCAAGGGTCTAAACTTGGAGTAAAAGCCTCCTCCAAGTCGGTTTTGCCCGCACAAGGTCGGTTTGGCCCGCAGGAAAAGAGTCCAACTCGGATCCCTGCAGTACCGCGCACAAGCGGTAGTACCGCTTCACACAAGCGGTAGTACCGCTTGGGCGGTAGTACCGCTTGGGCGGTAGTACCGCTTCACACAAGCGGTAGTACCGCTTACGTGGCAGTAAAACTACTTTTGCACTTACCAATACCTCGTGGGCTTTTTCCTTTTGGCCCATACAAAGTGTTGCTGCACCCGAACACTTCGGTAAACATCCGGAACCTCTTCCGGTGAATTCCGGAACCTTTCCGGAGATCACAACACTATTATCACATATATTAATCTTTACCTCCGGACTCTTCCGGAGATCCTCGTCATGTCCGGGATCTTATCCGGGACTCCAAATAACCTTCGGTCACCAACAAAATAACTCAACTATACTAATCGTCACCAAACATTAAGTGTGTAGACCCTGCGGGTTCGAGAACTATGTAGACATGACCGAGACACCTCTACGGCCAATAACCAATAGCGGGACCTGGATGCCCATATTGGCTCCTACATATTCTACGAAGATCTTTTATCGGTCGAACCTCTATGTCAAGGATTCAGTTAATCCCGTATGCTGTTCCCTTTGTTCTTCGGTATGTTACTTGCCCGAGATTCGATCGTCGGTATCTCCATACCTAGTTCAATCTCGTTACCGGCAAGTCTCTTTACTCGTTCCGTAATACAAGATCTCGTGGCTAACACTTTAGTCACATTGCTTGCAAGGCTCATTTTGATGTTGTATTACCGAGTGGGCCCTGAGATACCTCTCCGTCATACGGAGTAACAAATCCCAGTCTTGATCCATGCCAACCCAACAGACACCCTCGGAGATACCTGTAGAGCACCTTTATAGTCGCCCAGTTACATTGCGACGTTTGATACACACAAGGTACTCCTCCGATGTCAGCGAGTTGCATGATCTCATGGTCATAGGAACAGATACTTGACATGCAGAAAACAATAGCAATAAACTGACACGATCATATGCTACGTTCGTAGTTTGGGTCTTGTCCATCACATCATTCTCCCAATGATGTGATCCCGTTATCAAATGACATCTCATGTCAATGGCTAGGAAACCTTAACCATCTTTGATCAACGAGCTAGTCAACTAGAGGCTTACTAGGGACACAGTGTTGTCTATGTACCCACACATGTATTTGAGTTTCCAATCAATACAATTATAGCATGGATAATAAACGATTATCATGAACAAGGAAATATAATAATAACCAATTTATTATTGCCTCTAGGGCATATTTCCAACAGTCTCCCACTTGCACTAGAGTCAATAATCTAGTTCACATCACTATGTGATTTACATTGTAATGAATCGAACACCCATGCAGTTCTGGTGTTGTTCATGTTTAGCCCTTGGAAGAGGTTTAGTCATTGGATCTGCAACATTCAGATCCGTGTGTACTTTGCAAATATTTATGTCGTCCTCCTTAATGTAATCGCGGATGGAATTGAAGCGTCGCTTTATGTGTCTGGTTCTCTTGTGAAATCTTGGTTCCTTGGCTAGAGCAATGGCACCAGTGTTATCACAAAACAGAGTCATTGGGTTAAGCGCACTAGGCACTACTCCAAGATCTGTCATGAACTCCTTCATCCAGACAGCTTCCTTCGCCGCCTCCGAGGCAGCGATGTACTCCGCTTCACATGTAGAATCTGCTACCACGCTTTGCTTGGAACTGCACCAGCTAACCGCACCCCCATTAAGAATAAACACGTATCCGGTTTGTGACTTAGAGTCATCCGGATCAGTGTCAAAGCTTGCATCGACGTAACCCTTTACGACGAGCTCTTGATCACCTCCATAAACGAGAAACATGTCCTTAGTCCTTTTCAGGTACTTCAGGATATTCTTGACCGCCGTCCAGTGTTCCATTCCTGGATCACTTTGAAACCTTCCGACCATACTTATGGCAAGGCTGACATCGGGTCTTGTGCACAGCATTGCATACATGATAGAGCCTATGGCCGAAGCATAGGGGATGACACTCATCTTTTCTCTATCTTCTGCAGTCACTGGGCATTGAGTCTTACTCAACTTCACACCTTGCAATACAGGCAAGAACCCCTTCTTGGACTGATCCATTTTGAACTTCTTCAAAACTTTGTCAAGGTATGTGCTTTGTGAAAGTCCTATCAAGCGTCTCGATCTATCTCTATAGATCTTGATGCCTAATATGAAAGCAGCTTCTCCTAGGTCCTTCATTGAAAAACTCTTGTTCAAATATTCCTTTACGCTTTCCAGCATTTCTATATTGTTTCCAATCAGTAATATGTCATCCACATATAATATTAGAAACGCTATAGAGCTCCCACTCACTTTCTTGTAAATACAAGCTTCTCCGTAAACTTGTATAAACTCGAACGCTTTGATCACCTCATCAAAGCGAAGATTCCAACTCCGAGATGCTTGCACCAGTCCATAAATGGATCGCTGGAGTTTGCAAACTTTGTCAGCATTCTCTGGATCGACAAAACCTTCTGGTTGCATCATATACAACTCTTCCTTAAGGAAACCGTTAAGGAACGCTGTTTTGACATCCATCTGTCAAATTTCATAATCGAAAAAGGCAGCTATTGCTAACATGATTCTGACGGACTTAAGCATCGCTACGGGTGAGAAGGTCTCATCGTAGTCAACTCCTTGAACTTGTGAAAAACCCTTTGCCACAAGTCGAGCTTTATAGACGGTGACATTACCGTCCGCGTCCATCTTCCTCTTAAAGATCCATTTGTTCTGAATGGCCTTACGCCCTTCAGGTAATACTTCCAAAGTCCATACTTTGTTTTCATACATGGACCCCATCTCGGATTTCATGGCCTCTAACCACTTCTCGGAATCCGGGCCCATCATCGCTTCTCCATAGCTCGTAGGTTCATCGTTGTCCAACAACATGACCTCTAAGACAGGGTTGCCGTACCACTCAGGAGCAGTACGCGTCCTTGTCGACCTACGAGGTTCGATAGCAGCTTGATCCAAAGCTTCATGATCATCATCATTAACTTCCTCTTCAGCCAATGTAGGCTCCACAGAAACAACTTTCTGCGCTGCGCTACTCTCAGGTTGAAGTGAAGGTTCAACAACCTCATCAAGTTCTATCTTCCTCCCACTCAATTCTTTCGAGAGAAACTCTTTCTCAAGAAATGTTCCGTTTTTAGCGACAAACACTTTGCCTTCGGATCTGAGGTAGAAGGTATACCCAACTGTCTCTTTTGGGTATCCTATGAAGACGCATTTCTCCGCTTTGGGTTCCAGCTTTTCAGGCTGAAGCTTTTTGACATAAGCATCACATCCCCAAACTTTAAGAAACGACAGCTTTGGCTTCTTGCCAAACCAAAGTTCATATGGCGTCGTCTCAACGGATTTCGATGGTGCCCTATTTAAAGTGAATGCAGCTGTCTCTAATGCATAACCCCAAAACGATAGTGGCAAATCGGCAAGAGACATCATAGATCGCACCATATCCAATAAAGTTCGATTACGACGTTCGGACACACCATTACGCTGTGGTGTTCCAGGCGGTGTCAGTTGTGAAACAATTCCACATTGTCTTAAGTGACTTCCAAACTCATAACTCAGATATTCTCCTCCTCGATCAGATCGTAGGAATTTAATCTTCTTGTTACGATGATTCTCAACTTCACTCTGAAATTGTTTGAACTTTTCAAACGTTTCAGACTTGTGTTTCATTAAGTAAATATACCCATATCTACTTAAGTCATCAGTGAAGGTGAGAAAGTAACGATAACCACCGCGCGCCTCAATGCTCATTGGACCGCACACATCAGTATGTATGATTTCCAATAAGTCACTTGCCCGTTCCATTGTTCCAGAGAACGGCGTTTTAGTCATCTTGCCCATGAGGCATGGCTCACATGTGTCAAGTGATTCAAAATCAAGTGACTCCAAAAGTCCATCAGCATGGAGCTTCCTCATGCGTTTTACGCCAATATGACCTAAACGGCAGTGCCACAAGAAAGTGGTATTATCATTATCAATCCTACATCTTTTGGCATCAATGTTATGAACATGTGTATCATTACTATCGAGATTCAATAAGAATAAACCCCTTACATTGGGTGCATGACCATAAAAGATATTACTCATATAAATAGAACAACCATTATTCTCTGATTTAAATGAGTAACCGTCTCGCAATAAACAAGATCCAGATATAATGTTCATGCTTAACGCAGGCACTAAATAACAATTATTCAGGTTCATCACTAATCCCGATGGTAATCGAAGAGCGACCGTGCCGACGGCGATCACATCAACCTTGGAACCATTTCCCACGCGCATCGTCACTTCATCCTTTGCCAGCCTCCGTCTATTCCGCAGTTCCTGTTTTGAGTTGCAAATATGAGCAACCGCACCGGTATCAAATACCCAGGCACTACAACGAGGGTTGGTAAGGAACATATCAATAACATGTATATCATATATACCTTGTTTGTTGTTGGCCGCCTTCTTGTCAGCCAAATACTTGGGGCAGTTTCGCTTCCAGTGTCCAGTTCCCTTGCAATGAAAGCATTCAGTTTCTGGTTTGGGTCCAGCCTTGGGTTTCTTCACAGGAGTAGCAACTGCTTTGCCACCCTTCTTAGATTTACCCTTCTTACCCTTGCCATTTTTCTTGAAACTAGTGGTTTTATTGACCATCAACACTTGATGCTCCTTCTGAATTTCAGACTCAGCGGCTTTCAGCATCGCAAACAGCTCGGCGACTGACTTGTTCATCCCGTGCATGTTATAGTTCAACACGAAGCTCTTGTAGCTAGGTGGCAATGATTGAAGAACTCTGTCAGTGATAGCCTCTGGCGGAAGAGGCATCCCCAATTCAGCCAGACGGGTGGAGTACCCAGACATTCTGAGCACGTGATCACTGATAGACCCGTTCTCCTCCATCTTGCAAGTATAGAACTTATCGGAGATCTCATATCTCTCGATCCGGGCATTCTTCTGAAAGATAAACTTCAACTCCTGGAACATCTCATATGCTCCATGACGTTCAAAACGTCTTTGAAGTCCCGGTTCTAAGCCATACAACATTGCACATTGAACTATTGAGTAATCATCAGAACGAGCCTGCCAGGCGTTCACAACGTCTAGAGACTCAACTGGAGCGGGTGGATCACCAAGCGGTGCATCAAGGACATAAGCCTTCTGGGAAGCCGTAAGGATAATCCTTAGATTACGGGCCCAGTCCACAAAGTTACTTCCATCATCTTTCAATTTAGCTTTCTCTAGGAACGCATTAAAATTCAGGGGTGCTACTGCGCGAGCCATGATCTACAACATAAATATAGCAAAGACAACTTAGACTATTGTTCTAGATAATGAGTTTAGTTAATCATATTACTTAAAAACTCCCACTCAAATTGACATCCCTCCGATCATTCGAGTGTAACATGATCCAAATCCACCAACTCAAGTCCGATCATCACGTGAGTCGAGGTGGTTTCAATGGTAAACATCTTCATGTTGATCATATCTACTATATGACTCATGTTCGACCTTTCGGTCTCTTGTGTTCCGAGGCCATGTCTGTACATGCTAGGCTCGTCAAGTTTAACCCGAGTGTTCCGCGTGTGCAACATGGCTTGCACCCGTTGTATGTGAACGTGGAGTCTATCACACCCGATCATCACGGCGTGTCTCGAAACGACGAACTTTCGCAACGGTGCACACTCGGGGAGAACACAATTTATCTTGAAATTTAAGTGAGGGATCACCTTATAATGCTACCGTCGTCCTAAGCAAAATAAGATGCATAAAAAGGATTAACATCACATGCAAATCATAAGTGACATGATATGGCCATGAACTTGTGCTTTTGATCTCCATCTCCAAAGCACCGGCATGATCTCCATCGTCACTGGCATGACACCATGATCTCCATCATCTTGATCTCCATCAACGTGTCGCCATGAGGTTGTCGCGCCGACTGTTGCTTCCACGACTATAGCTAACATTTAGCGATAAAGTAAAGCATTACATAGCGCTTAATGATTGACACGCAAGTCATACAATAATTAAAGACAACTCTATGGCTCCTGCCAGTTGCCGTACTCATCGACATGCAAGTCGTGATATTCTATACAACACATGATCATCTCATACATCACATATATCTCATCATGTAAATGGCCATATCACATCACAACATACCCTGCAAAAACAAGTTAGACGTCCTCTAATTGTTGTTGCAAATTTTACGTGGCTGCTACGATTTTGCAAGAACCGTTCTTACCTACGCAAAACCACAACGTGGTGTAGTGATTGCTTTTTGATCTTCTAAAAGAACCCTCTTCATTGAAATCGATTCAACTAAAGTGAGAGAGACAGACACCCGCTAGCCATCTTTATGCAACGAAGTTACATGTTAGTTGAAGGAACCTGTCTCGCGTAAGCGTACGCGTAATGTCGGTCCGGGCCGCTTCATCTCACAGTACCGCCGAATCAAATATCAACTAGTAACGGCAAGCAATATGTATACACCCACGCCCACAACTCGTTTGTGTTCTACTCGAGATCTCATCTACGCATAGACCTAGCTCAGATGCCACTGTTGGGGAACGTTGCATGGGAAACAAAAAATTTCCTACGCACACACAAGATCTATCCATGGTGATGAGCATCTATGAGAGGGAGAGTGAATCTACATACCCTTGTAGATCGCTAAGCGGAAGCGTTTAAGAAACGCGGTTGATGTAGTCGAACGTCTCCGCGATCCAAATCGCAAGTCGTCCCTCGATCCAAGCACGATCCAGCGCCGAACGGACGGCATCTCCGCGTTCAACACACGTACGGCTTGATGACGATCTCCGCCTTCTTGATCCAGCAAGAGGGAGCGGAGAAGAAGAAGAGTTCCAGCGGCACGACGGCGTGGTGATGTTGATGAAGAACTATTTCAGCAGGGCTTCGCCTAAGCACTACTGAAATTATGACGTAGGAGGAACTAGAGGTTGCCGGCACACGGCTTGGGGCAATCTAATGTATCCCGTGTGCTAGCCCTGCCCCTCTATTTATATGTTGAGCCCAAGGGTCTAAACTTGGAGTAAAAGCCTCCTCCAAGTCGGTTTTGCCCGCACAAGGTCGGTTTGGCCCGCAGGAAAAGAGTCCAACTCGGATCCCTGCAGTACCGCGCACAAGCGGTAGTACCGCTTCACACAAGCGGTAGTACCGCTTGGGCGGTAGTACCGCTTCACACAAGCGGTAGTACCGCTTACGTGGCAGTAAAACTACTTTTGCACTTACCAATACCTCGTGGGCTTTTTCCTTTTGGCCCATACAAAGTGTTGCTGCACCCGAACACTTCGGTAAACATCCGGAACCTCTTCCGGTGAATTCCGGAACCTTTCCGGAGATCACAACACTATTATCACATATATTAATCTTTACCTCCGGACTCTTCCGGAGATCCTCGTCATGTCCGGGATCTTATCCGGGACTCCGAATAACCTTCGGTCACCAACAAAATAACTCAACTATACTAATCGTCACCAAACGTTAAGTGTGTAGACCCTGCGGGTTCGAGAACTATGTAGACATGACCGAGACACCTCTACGGCCAATAACCAATAGCGGGACCTGGATGCCCATATTGGCTCCTACATATTCTACGAAGATCTTTTATCGGTCGAACCTCTATGTCAAGGATTCAGTTAATCCCGTATGCTGTTCCCTTTGTTCTTCGGTATGTTACTTGCCCGAGATTCGATCGTCGGTATTTCCATACCTAGTTCAATCTCGTTACCGGCAAGTCTCTTTACTCGTTCCGTAATACAAGATCTCGTGGCTAACACTTTAGTCACATTGCTTGCAAGGCTCATTTTGATGTTGTATTACCGAGTGGGCCCTGAGATACCTCTCCGTCATACGGAGTAACAAATCCCAGTCTTGATCCATGCCAACCCAACAGACACCCTCGGAGATACCTGTAGAGCACCTTTATAGTCGCCCAGTTACGTTGCGACGTTTGATACACACAAGGTACTCCTCCGATGTCAGCGAGTTGCATGATCTCATGGTCATAGGAACAGATACTTGACATGCAGAAAACAATAGCAATAAACTGACACGATCATATGCTACGTTCGTAGTTTGGGTCTTGTCCATCACATCATTCTCCCAATGATGTGATCCCGTTATCAAATGACATCTCATGTCAATGGCTAGGAAACCTTAACCATCTTTGATCAACGAGCTAGTCAACTAGAGGCTTACTAGGGACACAGTGTTGTCTATGTACCCACACATGTATTTGAGTTTCCAATCAATACAATTATAGCATGGATAATAAACGATTATCATGAACAAGGAAATATAATAATAACCAATTTATTATTGCCTCTAGGGCATATTTCCAACAATCATAACAGAAGCTATAATTGTGCAAACACTCATAAACATAAGGTAAAAGCAAAAATTTATTTTATTCATTGGGTTGCCTCCCAACAAGCGCTATTGTTTTATGCCCCTAGCTAGGCATAATGCATAGTTTCAAGTGTTGTCGTCCTTCAAGTTAATTCCATAAGTGGACCTCATAATGGATTCATAAGGTGCTTTAATTATTTTTCTAGGGAAGTGTTCCATCCCTTTATTTAGTGGAAATTGAAATCTTATATTACCTTCTTTCATATCAATAATAGCACCAATTGTTCGAAGAAAAGGCCTACCAAGTATTATGGGACAAGAAGGATTGCATTCAATGTCAAGAACAATAAAGTCCATGGGCACATAATTTCTATTTGCAAGAATAAGCACATCATTTATTCTACCCAATGGCTTTTTAATAGTGGAATCCGCAAGGTGCAAATTAAGGGAACAAGGATCCATGTCGGTGAGACCTAGCACATCACACAAAGACTTTGGTATAGTGGAAACGCTAGCATCAAGATCACAAAGAGCATTAAATTCATAATATTTAATTTTTACTTTAATAGTAGGTTCCCATTCATCTTGTAATTTTCTAGGAATTGATACTTCCAACTCAAGCTTTTCTTCATGTGCTTTCATCATGGCTTCTACGATATGTTTAGTGAAAGCTTTATTTTGTTCATATGCATTTGGTGAATTAATCATGGATTGAAACAAGGAAATACACTAAATTAAATAACAACTATCATAATTAAAGTTCTTTTAATCCAAAGTAGTGGGTGCATTACTATTTAAAGTTTTGACCTCTCCAAACCCACTTTTTTTATTTTTATGATCAAGATTATCACCCTCCAAGCAAGCGGGACTCCTTTTATCTAAAGTTGACTCTTCTCCAGTCCCTTTTTCATAAAGTTTTATGTTACTAAATAGTGATTCAATAGGAGTGACACCAATCATTTTAATATCTTCATCATTACTACGATAGAAACCGGGTGGAATCGCTTTTTCTAGAAATTCTCGCTTAGCTCTCAACCTAGCGGTCCTTTCTTTACTTTCATTAATGGAGACATAGATAGCTTTAATAGACTCATTTATATCAATTTTAGGTGGCAAAATTTTAATCTTGAGATTTTCCACATCATGAGCAATTCTATCCATGTTCCTAGACATTTCATCAACTCTATTTAATTTTTCTTCTATCATAGCATTAAAATTCTTTTGAGCATCAACAAATTCTTAATATTACTTTCAAGATCAGAGGGTATCCTATTATTATTATTATTATAAGAATTACCATAAGGATAGCCATAATTATTAGAGGAATTTCCAGGAAACGGTCTAGGATTGAAATTACCCCTATAAGCATTGTTGTTGAAATTATTTCTAGAGACAAAATTTACGTCAATAGCATCATTATTTTGCTCAATCAAAGTAGACAATGGCACATCATTAGGATCAATATGAGCATTTTACTAGCAACCAATTTCCATAGAGCATCCATCTTATCACTCAAAGTATTAATTTCTTCAACAGAATTTACCTTCTTACCAGTTAGAGTTCGTTCAGCGTGCCATTGAGAGTAATTTGCCATAATATTATCAAGAAGTCTTGTAGCTTCTCCCAATGTAATTTCCATAAAAGTACCACCTGCGGCAGAGTCTAGCAAATTTCTACAGGCAAAGTTTAGTCCCGCATAATTTTTTTGTATGATCATCCACAAATTCAAACCATGAGTTGGGCAATTTCTTATCATTAATTTCATTCTCTCCCAAGATTATGCAACATGTTCATGCTCAAGTTGCTTAAAATTCATAATTTGATTTCTTAAAGAAATAATCTTAGCGGGAGGAAAATACTTGGTAATAAAAGCATCCTTACACTTATCCCAAGAATCAATACTATTTCTAGGCAAGGATGAAAACCAAGTTTTAGCCCGGTCTCGTAGTGAGAACGGAAATAATTTTAATTTGGCAATATCATTATTCACATCTTTCTTTTTTTGCATATCACAAAGTTCAACAAAAGTACTTAGATGGGATGCAGCATCTTCATTAGGACTACCAGAAAATTGTTCTTTCATAACAAGATTAAGCAAGGCAGCATTAATGTCACACGACTCCGCACTAGTGGCGGGAGGAGCAATAGGAGTACTAATAAAATAATTATTATTAGTATTGGAAAATTCACATAATTTTGTATTTTCTTGAGACATCGCGACAAAGCAAGCAAACTAGCAAACAAGAAAAATAAAATGTTTTTGTGTTTTTGTAAAAAAAAATAGAAGTGGGGGAGATGAAAATGAGAGGCAAATGCTAATAAAAGGCAAATAAAGTAAATGCAAGTGAATGATAATTTGTGCGAAGGTACTTGGTAATTTTGATGATGTCTCCCCGGCAACAGCGCCAGAAATTCTTCCTGCTACTTGTAGTCTGCGTTGGTATTTCCCCGAAGAGGAGAGGATGATGCAGTACAGTAGAGATAAGTATTTCCCTCAGTTAAGAACCAAGGTTATCAATCCAGTAGGAGAACCAAGCAAAATTCCGTTAAGCGCACCTGCACACATAAGAGCAAACACTTGCACCCAACGCAAATAAGAGGGTTGTCAATCCTCTTAGCGGTTATTTGCAAGGATTAAATTTTATCGAGATAAATAGATAAACTAAAATACTAATTAAAATAAAAGTAAATAAATTACAGCAAGGTATTTTTAGGTTTTTAATATGATAAAGATGGACCCGGGGGTCATAGTTTTCACTAGAGGCTTCTCTCTCAAGCTTAGAAACATATGGTGGGTAAACAAATTACTGTTGGGCAATTGATGGAAAAGCAAATAATTATGACGAATTCATGGTAATGATCATGTATATAGGCATCACGTTCGAGACAAGTAGACCGACTCCTGCCTGCATCTACTACTATTACTCCACCCATCGACCGCTATCCAGCATGCATCCAAAGTATTAAGTTAATAAAAACAGAGTAACGCCTTAAGCAAGATGACATGATGTAGAGAAGCAAATTCAAGCAATATGAATAAACCCCATCTTTTTATCCTTAATGGCAACAATACAAATATGTGTCATGTCCCCTTCTGTCACTGGGATTGAGCACCGCAAGATTGAACTCATCACAAAGCACCTCTCCCATTGCAAGATAAACCAATCTAGTTGGCCAAACCAAATTGATAGATCGGAGAGAAATACAAAGCTATATTTAATCATGCATAAAAGAGTTCAGAGAAGACTCAAATATTTCTCATGAATAATCTGATCATAAACTCACAATTCATCGGATCCCAACAAACACACCGCAAAAGAAGATTACATCGGATAGAACTCTAAGAACATCAAGGAGAACATGGTATTGAAGATCAAAGAGAGAGAAGAAGCCATCTAGCTACTAGCTATGGACCCGTAGGTCTGTGGTAAACTACTCACATATCATCGGAAGGGCAGCAAGGTTGATGTAGAAGCCCTCTGTGATCGATTGCCCCTCCGGCAGAGTACCGAAAAGGCCTCCAGATGGGATCGCGGAAGAACAGAGACTTGCGGCGGCGGAAAGGTTTTCTCTTCTGGCTCTCTGATGGTTTCCGAATATTTGTGAATTTATAGGAGTAGAATTAGGTCAAACGGAGCCACGTGGGCCCCACAAGGCATCAGGGCGCACCCACCCGGGGCCGCGCCCTGTTGCCTTGTGGAGGCTTCGTGAACCTTCTGGCCTCCTCTCCAAGTCTGCTAGGTCTCTTTTGTCCATAAAAAAAATCTCCAAAAAGTTTCATGGTATTTGGACTTCGTTTGGTACTGATTCTCTGAAAAGCCAAAAACAAGCAGAAAACAACAACTGGCACTGGGCACTAGGTTAATAGGTTAGTCCCAAAAAATAATATAATATTGCATATAAAAACATCCAAGATTGATACTATAATAGCATGGAACAATCAAAAATTATAAATACGTTGGAGACGTATCACGTGGCCAATCCAATGCACCAGGGTGGTCCTGTAATAGAATTATTACACAAATTCATTTATTTTCAAAGAAATAATTTTTACTATACTATATATACAAGCTATATATGGGGAAATTTCCGGTCCACCCCTTAGCTATGCCAGTGGGCAAAGATGTAAAAAATGTTGCAAGCCGATTGTCACAAGACCATCCATCATGCCGCCTAGCCGGTAAATGTCTCACCGCCTATATAGCGGGTATCACTGATGCAAAAATACCAAGAATTTAAACACAGAGTCAGAAGCACGCCACAAAAGACTCTCTCGCTAACCGTCTTGTTCTGTGTAGTCCATAGGATCCTGGTCATCATCACAAACACCAACCATAAGAGGCGTCTCATTCTTCAGGAATTCGCCCAAATCCAAGACTTACCACTCATCTTCACGGACATAGTTGCATAAGAACCAGAAGCCGGGACAGAAGGAAAAGATATGGGTCCCTGATTATAAAAGCACGCTATGAGGACAAAGACCATCGTCAAACCTGTGTAAGACAGGAGATGATCACGGAGCAACTGCGAAACGAAGATTTTGATTTTCAATGGTGCCCAACATGTCGAAGAACAGGCAGTGGACAAGCTTTGTTGTCAACGATTCTTTTTGGAGTCTTCGGTGGCTGCAGTTGATTGTATTGTTTCTTAGATATTCGTCTGCTCATGTCTGTATATATCAGTCATCTAAACCGTGTGGATACAACTATTGCCTGCCAGCAAAGACCGTAGAACATTACTATGTTTTGTTGATCCAAGTTACAACAATACTGGCGGAAACGATAAGCATGGCAACAGGAATAGATAAGGACCCTGATAAGTGCCACACGTCAGGTACGAGCACATGGCAACTCCGAACATTTTCGATGGCAAGTTTAGTTACACAAGGATGACAACTTTAGTTGGCAAGTATGGCAACTTTCGTGCTTCAGTTTATTTTTGACAGAAACTTGCCGTGTATCACTGAAATTTGCCAACCTTGCGTGACTGGAATTGCCATCGAAAAACGTCAGGGCCAGGGTGCCACGCACCTGACGTGTGGCACTTATTATTTGGGGTAATGAATGGCGCAAGCAATTATTTCCAACATATATCGTTACTATCCCTAGTTGCAAGCTCCGAGCTGAAAAACAAAATAATCACACGCACATCGCATGCATAAAAAGGCAATAGATTATTCTTGGAATTTGTTACTACTAGCAATGCCGGCCACGATCACAAACAAGCTGGATACTGCACCGATGGATGCATAGGTGGGCGCCAAAGGGGGGAGGCCTAGCTAGCCAGTGCCCCTATGAATCCGTGGTAGCGCCGTTCGTCAGATGCCCCAATTTAGCATCGCCTGTCAGTATTTCCTGCACGGCTTCCTGAAAACAGAGCAAATATATCAGTGATACTGCTATCCGCTCACCAACTAGAGCGTCGTTGACTGATACAAGGTCACACAAAAATCTAAGATTTTCATACCTCGATACATGTCAAAGTATACTGGACGTCACCATCTGAAATTTGGTAGTGTACCGCGAGTCTGACACTGCAAATTGAGGGCGTTCAAAATGAAGTTATATATGAAGCAAATTGAGGATGGTTTATGAAGCACACATCATATATATGAAGCAGTTGAGCTTGACAACAGTACTGAAAAAAAGCAGTTGAGCCAACTGAATTGAACCTCTTGGAGCCTATTGGCGTTGCAAGCACATTGCGCTGTTCCAGGACTTGACACAGTTTGGTGGGTAAGAACGTCTCCAACAGATGCGCTAAATAAGCCGCGCGCTGAAAAAATGAGCTATATAGCGCGCGAGCTGTCGAAAGTAGCGCTCCAATAGCCACGCTATAATCCCGTGCGCGGTAAAAAGGCGCCAGCGCGCTGGGAAAAGCTGCATTGCGTGCTGGGTATTTGGTGCGCCCGCTCGCGCGCGCTGGACAAGCAAATCATGCACGCGAATCTCACCAACCGCTGGATCTGAAACCTCCTGGTGCTGACGCCTCCACCCGCACCTTCCCCAATTCGCTCCGGCGACCCGTCGGCGCTTCCCCCGCCTATCCCCAGCGCGCCGCCGCTTCCCCTGCTTCTCCCGGTGGCCGCCACTGCTTCCTCCACATTCTCTCCTCGCCACAGCCCCTCGAGCGCATCGTTCCTCCGACAAACAGCACCTGGCGGCCGTTTGCAGCTCGGCGCCCACAAGGTGTTTGACAAAACACTTGCAAGGTATATATTGCTTCTAACTTTATATTTGTAGATGAATTTGGTGCATGGTGTTTGTAGTTTTAAATTAGTTTAAATTCAAGTTTGTAGATGAGTTCGTCCTACGATTCTTCCGATGAAGAATTTGATCTTCAAGAGGAGGAGGACGTCGCAATGATCCTAGCTATCCACGTCAATAAAAAGCCGAAGCACGGTGGTTCGGTTTTCGGTCGTCAGAAATTGTGGAAGGAAAGGATCGATGCCCACAACAGATTGATGAGGAACTATTTTGTGGAGAATCCCACATACCCCGAGTCGTACTTTCGGCGCCGTTTTAGGATGAGCATGGAGTTGTTTAAACACATTGCGGAGAAATTGGCGAGCCAGGATCGGTTTTTTCAGCAAAGGAGGAATGCCGCCGGAGAACTCGGGCATAGCACCTTCCAAAAGGTGACCACCGCTTTGCGTATGTTGGCATACGGTATTCCAGCGGATCTAGTTGATGACCACTTGGCCATGGGTGAGAGTCAAGCCATCATGTGTGTCAAGCGCTTCGCAGTTGGAATTGTGCAAGTGTTTGGTCCGGAATATTTGAGAGCTCCCAATGCTGAAGACACCGCAAGGCTTTTGGAGGTCAACAAAGCTCGTGGGTTCCCAGGTATGCTTGGCTCAATAGATTGCATGCATTGGAGTTGGAAGAACTGTTCTGCGGCATGGCATGGACAATTCCACGGCCACAAAAAGGGTTTCACTATAACCCTTGAAGCGGTGGCCGATCATGAAACTTGGATTTGGCATGCTTTTTTCGGAATGCCTGGATCTTGCAATGACATCAATGTTCTTCAACGGTCACCACTCATGAATAGGATTGCAAATGGTGAAACTCCACCGGTGGAGTTTGTAGCAAATGGCCATACATACAACTATGGCTACTATCTGCGGATGGCATCTACCCAAGGTGGCAAACATTTGTGAAGCCGTTGAAGGCACCGCAAGGTAAGAAAAATCATGATTTCCACAATGCTCAAGCGGCGGCTAGGAAATATGTGGAGAGAGCTTTTGGGATTTGCAAGCCCAATTTGCTACTGTGAGAGGACCGGCTAGATTTTGGGATCAAAAGATCATTCGGTACATCATGAACGCTTGTGTGATCATGCATAACATGATCATCGAGAATGAGCGTGGGCAAGATTTAGACTATTCTTAGTATGAGTTGATGGGACATCCCGTGCGAGTGCGGAGGAGGGCTGCGAGGGTGGTCCGCTTTGTTGCCTACTATCATGCCATTCGACGTACCGAAACGCATGATGAACTTCAAAAGGATCTAGTCGAGGAGTGGTGGTCATGAAATGGGCAACAAAACTAGTTTGATGTATTGTTGACTATTTGTTGTATTGTTCATGAACTATTTGTTGTATTGAAGATAAACTATTTGTTTGAGTTGTAATAATAATTGAATTATTTATTGTTTATTTATTTTGTATGTGTTTGATCTTCTTGGTTCTATGTTTGAGTGGGAAATGTTGTTTGTGCTGGGCGCGCGCGCTGGAATTTAGCACGCCTGCTGGAGTGCTACCCGCGGTGCGCAATATTATAGCGTTTCTGGTAAAGCAAAACACCAGCCCAGCGCGCTAAAACGCTATTTCGGCGCTGCAAAAAAAATTTAGCTGGTCTGTTGAAGATGCTCTAATATGCGTGCATCCGAAAGAATACCTAGGGAATACAGTGGAATGTGGATGCATAAAATTTAATCAGTCAGAAAACATCAATCAAACTCTCTGATAGGTGGACTAGCAGGAGGACTAACCAAATTGGTCTCCACTGAAGCTAAATCAACTGTAAACTGTTCAATTTTCTTCAGCCCATCTGAACAATTGGACAAGAAAAACATATTCAGGGCTGTAAGCCTGTAACGCACGCACAATGGAATACTGTTATAAATGGGATGGAAAAATTAATATGAAAACCTGCTAAGATTTTAGCCTTCCTATGGTCGTCTGCAAGCTTGCCTACGGTGTCGCGGACTGCAACTTCGGCAGCAGCACAAAGAATTCCTACCTGCCTTATTCCACCACCTAGTGTCTTCCTAAGAATTGTAGCCTGAAAATAGTATTTGCCAGATTTTTATTACATGTTCTCTTAAGCAGGCAGCTAAAACATAGTGTAATGTCAAAAACGCTCTTTATATTATGGGACGGAGGGAGGACTAAGTAGCAGAAATAGTATCCATCATAACCTTGTGTATGAAGGCCTTGGAACCAACAATAACTGGGTCAACAGGAGCACCTAACCCTTTCGCTAGGCCTACCTGCACTTCCACGTTTAACAAAGAAATACAGTCACACGCACATCCTATACCAGTGTGACCCATTCTATATAATCTGCCATTGTAGAAGTACCAAGCAAATCGATACTTTTTTTTTTTGAGCAATATAAGCAAATCGATACATACCGATCAAGATGGGAACGGGCCGGGTCAACCCGTCGGGCCATTGGCCCGACCCGAAAAATCGAGGCGATTGGGTCTGGCGGGTCGGCCGTGTATAGGAATCAAATAGGTCCAGTAGAGCCGCACTGGTTGACCCATTGGATCGGCAGGGTCGACCCAAGGCAATCGCCGGCCCCGACCCCCGTCCATCTCTACCGCGGCGGCGGCGCTGTCTCCGGCTCCTCCCACTCGGCGTACGTCCTGTTCACCGTCTCTCTCAGCATCCAGCTCGGCGTCCTGCTCGCCTTCTAGCTCGTCGTCCCGCTCACCTATCGGCTTGCCGTCCAGCTCCCGAGCCCCTCGCCGTCCAGGTGCTTCTCCTGCTCGTGCTGCTCTGGTCCGCTTACCCTTCCTCAAGCCGCTGCCAAGCACAGGTGAAACTTGCCCCCACAGGCTCCGCTTACATTATAGAAGTTGATCTGAATTGCAATAATACATTTCTGCTACTAAATGCGACATCTTCATAATGCTCTGATCCTATGCTATATATCTGCGATGGTTGCATCATGGTGTGTCTTAACTGTTCTGGACATGCTCTAAATGTTGTAGAAGTAGTCTGCAAAACTAGTGTACTAGTTGCCATGTAGCTAACTTCTGATTGCCTCTCAGGTAATTATTTGTTGTCTTGTTATAATATCATTTGGAAAATGTTCTCTGTGTATACATAGCTAAAAAACTGTGGAATTCTAGCTGAATTTCGGGTCGGCCCTAGGGTACCCAATGGGCCAGCGAGGCCACAGGCTTTTGTCAGAATGGCTCGACCCGTGGCCCCTGAAATTGGCCCTGAGGCCACGGGGCCAGGTCCAAGGCCAGGTCCGGGCCGGCCCATTCCCATCTTGACATTCCGAAACCGAATCAGCAGCTCTCACAAGTCTATCAACAGGAACCCCAAGAGCCTGACAGATACGATAGCAGTGATGATCTAAAATGTCAGGAGAAGATCGATACGCATACTTGGTAGTTAGACCATCTGGTTAATTGATCCCATAGTACCTAGTACTTACCGCTGAAGCATTGAAAAATACGAGCTCCGTCGATATGAAGCTTCAGGCCATGGGTTTTAGCAACTTCACCAACCTTGTCGGTGTATTCTACAGACAGACACTTTCCTCCGCAACTGCGGCAACAACAACAGCGGCAAAAATACTACTCAATCAGGTAACGTAGCACAGTAAGCTACTACTACCTCCGTTCCTAAATAAAACAGACGTTTTGATAGTTTAAATCGAACCGACGGACATTTTATATTTAGAAACAAAGGGTGTACTACTTATTACTCATTTTTCTTTTTCAAAAATGTGATAGCCCCGGCCTCTGCAACATCGAGGTGCACGCAGCCATTTTATTAAACAAATATTCAAAATATGTAACCGTCAGGAAAGAAGGTGGAGGCAAGACCACGAACGGCACTAGCCTTGTGAATGATCAGTAACATGAGCATCGGACAGAGCAACTCACTCACTTTCCCTGTGTGTTCTCCAAGCAGATGAGCCTGGTCATGGGATAGTACAACGACCCATCCCGACTCCTGATGGCGGCAACGATCTTGTCGATGTCCATGGTGCCGTCGGGGTTGTTGGCGACGATCCTAGGGTGGACGCCGCCGAGGGTGGAGATGCCGCCGTGCTCGTAGACGTGGATGTGGGAGTTGTCGCCGAGGATGACCTCGCTGCCCCTGGTGTAACAGTGTACGAGGACGGATATGAGGTTGGCCATGGTGCCGGACGGCACGAACAGCGCGGCCTCCTTGCCCATGATCCGGGCCATCTCCGCCTCGAAGCGGCGCGCGGTGGGGTCCGAGCCCAGGATGTCGTCCTCAACGTCCGCCGCGGCCATGGCGGTGCGCATGGCCTCCGAGGGCTTGGTCACCGTGTCCGAGCGGAGGTCCACCACCTTGGTCGCCATTCTTTCTGCGCAGCGCCGAGACGCGGGTCAGACCGAGAGTGGAGAGCCGTGCTTATTGATGCGGCTAGAGGAAGAGGAGAGGGAAAGCTGGACGAGGCGACGTAATAATAACATTACCTAGAAAGGGTTGGGCCGTCGCTTTCTATACTATACTAGTATAATACTCCTATCTTATCTAGTGATATGAATGAAGCAACAATGTACGTACAATCATCTACATCGGTCAACTCAGTTTGCACCAATTAGAACACGCCAAAGGTACCAAGTGGCAGGATATATATTCAGTTATTCAGAACACAAGTTGGTTCCCTGATTCGCTGGTGCTGAGTAGCTTCACTGTTGTCAGAGAGAGATTTTTTAGGGTCTGTCATAGAGAGCTGGACGACCTGTCTTTTTATAACGTGAAATTTTTTAAACGGAGGCAAAGATTGCCTAATCTATTAATAAAGCAGAAGAGAATTGTCCAGTTAATTACGGAAAACCGGGCAAAAACCAAAACAACAAGGGTCAAGCCCACTCCCAAAGACTGAAACACACAGAGCAAAGCCCACCCTCGTCGAAGACATGTCGAACACAACAACAAACACCAACCAACCAAAGCACACATCAACGGGAGGACCCGCTCCACCGATCAAGCTGACCTTCCATCACTGCGAGAAAAGAAGAAGTCGTGATTGCTATGGGAGGAGCAGACCCGGGACGCGCCGGCAGCGATGAAAAGGCAAGCACTCCATAGCCTTGCGATAGCTGCAGCAACCGACATGCCGACGACCAACATCGATGACAACCACGTCGCCCACACGACACGAGGTTCATGCCCTCGAAGCTGCAAATCTCTCGAGGCCGCCGCCTCGACATCAACTGCTCTGACGCGCCCTGCGCACTCAACCGACACCGCCTTCCGGGGCCGCCGCCCCGACATGCCACCACTCACCCTCGAGCAGCAACGCCGCACAATACAGTTATCCGCAGCCCACACTGCTCAGGACAACCACATGCAGACCACGAAGGCCGCACCACATCCAGGGCCGCCGCCCCGACATGCCGTCCAACCGACCCTGCTGGGACACGTCGACCGAGTCGACAATCCTGCCGCCCAAGCAACTCAAGATCGTCACCCAAGCAATGGGACTGCAACCCTGCCTCATGGAGTTGCCGCCGCACCGCAACCCAAGACCGTCGTCTCGGCTTACAACAAAGATCCCGGAGCTGCTGCCTCAGCGTACACCGCCCATGACGCTGGGAGAAATCCACACAACAGCCAAAGGATGACCGTCCAAAGCAATGCCCCCAAGGAGGTTACGGCGTAGCCGCCTCCGTCGCCCACTCCAGGAAACTGGAGTTTGGGTTTTCACCCAGAGAGCCCGAGCACGAAGAGGAAAAGGAGCTCCGAGACAGCGCCTCCAAGGAGATAACGACGCCCGCAGACGCCGCCGCTGCTTGATACGTCTCCAACGTATCTATAATTTTTGATTGTTCCATGCTATTATAGTATCAATCTTGGATGTTTTTATATGCAATTATATATCATTTTTTGGGACTAACCTATTAACCTAGTGCCCAGTGCCAGTTGCTGTTTTCTGCTTGTTTTTGGCTTTTCAGAGAATCGGTACCAAACGAAGTCCAAATGCCACGAAACTTTTTGGAGATTTTTTTCTGGACAAAAGAGACCCTGGAGACTTGGAGAGGAGGCCAGAAGGTTCACGAAGCCTCCACAAGGCAACAGGGCGCGGCCACGGGGGGGCGCGCCCTGATGCCTTGTGGGGCCCTCGTGGCTCCGTTTGACCTAATTCCACTCCTATAAATTCACAAATATTCGGAAACCATCAGAGAGCCAGAAGAGAAAACCTTTCCGCCGCCGCAAGCCTCTATTCTTCCGCGATCCCATCTGGAGGCCTTTTCCGGTACTCTGCCGGAGGGGGAATCGATCACGTAGGGCTTCTACATCAACCTCGCTACCCTTCCGATGATGTGTGAGTAGTTTACCACAGACCTACGGGTCCATAGCTAGTCGCTAGATGGCTTTTTCTCTCTCTGTGATCTTCAATACCATGTTCTCCTTGATGTTCTTGGAGTTCTATCCGATGTAATCTTGTTTTGCGGTGTGTTTGTTGGGATCCAATGAATTGTGAGTTTATGATCAAATTATTCATGAGAAATATTTGAGTCTTCTCTCAACTCTTTTATGCATGATTAAATATAGCTTTGTATTTCTCTCCGATCTATCAATTTGGTTTGGCCAACTAGATTGGTTTATCTTGCAATGGGAGAGGTGCTTTGTGATGGGTTCAATCTTGCAGTGCTCAATCCCCGTGACAGAAAGAGACATGACACGTATTTGTATTGTTGTCATTAAGGATAAAAAGATGGGGTTTATTCATATTGCTTGAATTTGCTTCTCTACATCATGTCATCTTGCTTAAGGCGTTACTCTGTTTTTATTAACTTAATACTCTAGATGCATGCTGGATAGCGATCGATGAGTGGAGTAATAGTAGTAGATGCAGGCATGAGTCGGTCTACTTGTCTTGGATGTGATGCCTATATACATGATCATTGCCATGAATCCGTCATAATTATTTGTTTTTCTATCAATTGCCCAATAGTAATTTGTTTACCCACCGTATGTTTCTGCGCTCGAGAGAGAAGCCTCTAGTGAAAACTATGGCCCCCGGGTCTATTTTTATCATATAAAAAACATAAAAATACCTTGCTGCAATTTATTTACTTATATTTAGTTTAGTAATTTACTTTATCAATTTATCTCTATAAGACTTAATCCTTGCAAGTAACCGCTAAGAGGATTGACAACCCTCTTATTCGCGTTGGGTGCAAGTGTTTGCTTTTGTGTGTGTAGGTGCTGTTCACTGGATCTTGCTTGGTTCTCCCACTGGATTGATAACCTTGGTTCTTAACCGAGGGAAATACTTATCTCTACTATACCGCGTCATCCTCTCCTCTTCGGAGAAATACCAACGCAGTCTACAAGTAGCAGGAAGAATTTCTGGCGCCGTTGCCGGGGAGACATCATCAAAATTACCAAGTACCTTCGCACAAACTATCATCCACTTGCTTTATTTTATTTGCCTTTTTATTTGCATTTGCCTCTCATTTTCATCTTCCCTAATTCTAAAACAATTTTACCAAAAACACAAAAATATTTTTATTCGCTTGTTTGCTTGTTTGCTTGTGTTGCCATGTGCTTCCTATTTGCTGGCATCGTTGCTTGCTAAGAAACTATTGATATGGATCCTCATCTATAAAGTGATTCATAGTAGCTCCTTGAATGAAAAGCATGATTGCAATGATGTTATTATAAATTCTATTAATGTCAATTGTGCTAATGATATGCAAAACTACAAGCTTGAGGATGACAATTTTGTTATGTCCACTACTTATTGCAATGATCACGATTGGGGTGATAATGCTTCTTATGATCTTGAAAATTTATTTAAGCCTCATGATGATTATGTTATTGATAATAATGTTTGCAATAATATTAAAAGTGGGTTTGGAAGAGCGTCAACTTTAGGTAATAATCCCACTACTTTGAAGAATTATCAATCTTATGAATTTTATGATAAAAGTGGGTTTGGAGAGGTCATGACTTTACTTGATGTTAATCCCACTATCTTCGAAGATTATAAAAACTTTTACGCATAAGGATCATGAAGAGAATATTTCATATGATAGCTATATTGTTGAATTTGACTATGATTCTACATGTAATTATTATGAGAGAGGAAAATATGGTTGTAGAAATTTTCATGTTACTCAATTACCTCTCTTGAAGTTCAAATTGTTAATGCTTCGTTCTTCTTCCTTGCATATGCTAGATACTTCTTATCTTGATAAATTGTTTGCTTATAAAATGCCTATGCATAGGAAGTATGTTAGACTTAAATATGTTTCTTACATGCTATATGATGCTCTCTTTGTGCTTCAATTCTTATCTTTTATGTGAGCATCATTAAAATCTTGAAGCCTATCTTAATGGCTATAAAGAAAAAGCTTGTTGGGAGGCAACCCAATGAATAAAATAATTTTTTGCTTTTACCTTCTGTTTTTGAGTGTTTGCATGATTATAGCCTCTGTTATGATTGTGTTTTTATGTTTAAATTAGTGTTTGTGCCAAGTAATGCCTTTGGGATGATTTGGAAGATAGTATGATTGATGTTGTCTGAAAACAGAAACTTTTGCGTCCAGTGCTGGAATTTCTAAATTTCTCTGGAGTGTCAGAACCTTCTGAATTTTTTACACAGTATTGGAATATACATTAGCCACTTTTTCCTAATTTTTAAGATTTTTTGGAGTTACATAAGTATGACCATAATTCAGATCTTTACAGTCTGTTCTGTTTTAGACAGATTCTGTTTTTGTTGCATAGTTTGCTTATTTTGATGTATCTATGGATCGTATCGGGGGGTATGAGTCATGAAGAAGTTGGAGTATAGTAGCATTATGACAATATTAAATATGAATCAATTTACTACAGAACTTAGAGTTAAAGATTTATTTGTTATACTAACAGATCTCACGAGGTTTCTGTTGAGTTTTGTGTGCTAAAGTTTTCAAGTTTTGCGTGAGACTTCGATGGATAAAGGAATAAGGAGCGGCAAGAGCCTAAGCTTGGGGATGCCCAAGGCACCCCAAGGTAATATTCAAGGAAGACTCAAGCGTCTAAGCTTGGGGATGCCCCGGATGGCATCCCCTCTTTCGTCTACAATCTATCAGTAACTCACTTGGAGCTATATTTTTATTCATCACATGATATGTGTTTTACTTGGAGCGTCTTGTGATATAATTTGTTTGCTTTCTAGTTTATCACAATCATCTTTGCTGAACACACCTTTTTGAGAGGGACACACATTATTCGTGATTTGTTAGAATACTCTATATGCTTCACTTATATCTTTTGAGCTAGGCAGTTGGTCTAGTGCTTCACTTATATCTTTTAGAGCACGGCGGTGGTTATATTTTAAAGAAATAGTTGCACTCTCATGCTTCACTTATATCTTTTTGAGAGTCTCATGATAGCAATGGTAATATGCACGGGTTATGAATTTGGTCTTGATATGATAGGTATTCAAGAGGGATATAATAAAAACTTTCATGTAGATCACTGAATATGATAAATTTGATTCCTTGCAATAGTTTTGCGATATTAAGATGGGAATATGGGGGAGGTACTAGTAGATGATTGTGGTTTAGTAAGAATAATTGTGTTAAGGTTTGTGATTCCCGAAGCATGCACGTATGATCTGTCGTTATGCTAAGAAGTTGGAGCATGATTTATTATTGACTGTCTACCTTATGAGTGGCGGTCGGGCTATTTGCTAGCCTCTTCGGTACCGCGCATTGCCCTTTCTAACATCGAGAGTTGGTGCAAACTTCGCCGGTGCATCCAAACCCCATGATATGATACGCTCTATCACACATAAGCATCCTTATATCTTCCTCAAAACAACCACCATACCTACCTATCATGGCATTTCCATAGCCATTCCGAGATACATTGCCATGCAACTTCCACCGTTCCGTTTTTATGACATACATCATCATTGTCATATTGCTTTGCATGATCATATAGCTGACATAGTATTTGTGGCTCAGCCACCATTCCTCATTTTTATACATGTTACGCTAGCATCATTGCACATCCTGGTACACTGCCAGAGGCATTCATATAGAGTCATATTTTTGTTCTAGTATTGAGTTGTAAGTAAATAGAGGTGTGATGATCATCATTATTAGAGCATTGTCCCAGTGACGAAAGGATGATGGAGACCATGATTCCCCCACAAGTCGGGATGAGACTCCGGACGAAAAATTAAAAAAGAAAAGAAAAAAAAGAGGCGAAAAAGATCCATGAAAAAAAGAGAAAAAAAAATAAAATGAGAGAAAAAGAGAGAAGGGGCAATGTTACTATCCTTTTTCACACTTGTGCTTCAGAGTAGCACCATGTTTTTCATATAGAGAGTCTCCTATTTTGTCACTTACATATACTAGTGGGAATTTTTCATTATAGAACTTGGCTTGTATATTCCGATGACGGGCTTCCTCAAATGCCCGAGGTCTTCATGAGCAAGCAAGTTGGATGCACACCCACTTAGTTTTCATGTTGAGCTTTCATACACTTATAGCTCTTAGTGCATCCGTTGCATGGCAATCCCTACTCCTTGCATTGACATCAATTGATGGGCATCTCCATAGCCCGTTGATTAGCCTCATCGATGTGAGACTATCTTCTTATTTTTGACTTCTCTTATTTACCTCTACCACCACACTCTATTCCACCCATAGTGCTATATCCATGGCTTGCGCTCATGTATTGAGTGGGAGATGAAAAAGCTGAAACGGGTTAAAAAGTATGAACCAATTGCTCGGCTTGTCATCGGGGTAGTGCATGATAAATACTTTGTGTGAAGAAGATGGAGCATGACAGGATTATATGATTTTGTAGGGATAACTTTCTTTAGCTTCGTTATTTTGAAAGGCATGATTGTTTGTTAGTATGCCTGAGTATTGATGTCTTTATATCAAATTATAGACTATTGCTTTGAATCATTTGGATCTTATATTATTCATACCGTAAGAGAAAGATTACATGATGAAACATGATAGGTAGCATTCCACATCAAAAATTCTGTTTTTATCATTTACCTACTCGAGGACAAGCAGGAATTAAGCTTGGGGATGCTTGATACGTCTCCAATGTATCTATAATTTTTTATTTTTCCATGTTATTATAGTATCAATCTTGGATGTTTTTATATGCAATTATATATCATTTTTTGGGACTAACCTATTAACCTAGTGCCCAGTGCCAGTTGCTGTTTTCTGCTTGTTTTTGGCTTTTCAGAGAATCAGTACCAAACGAAGTCCAAATGCTGATGACCCACAAGTATAGGGGATCAATCATAGTCCTTTCGATAAGTAAGAGTGTCGAACCCAACGAGGAGCGGAAGGAAATGACAAGCGGTTTTCAGCAAGGTATTTTCTACAATCACTGAAATTATCGGTAACGAGTAGTTTGATAGCAAGATAATTTGTAACAAGTGACAAGTAGCAATAGTAACTAAGGTGCAGCAAGGTAGCCCAATCCTTTTTGTAGTAAAGGACAAGCCGGAACATATGGATCCAAATCAGCCTCTTACGGAATAGCGCATAAACTAGGGTTTAAGTTTCTGTCACTCTAGCAACCCATCATCTAATTACTACTCCACAATGCATTCCCTTAGGCCCAAAGATGGTGAAGTGTCATGTAGTCGACGTTCACATGACACCACTAAGAGAATCAACAACATACATATCATCAAAATATCAAACGAATACCAAATTCACATGATTACTTATGACAAGACTTCTCCCATGTCCTCAAGAACAAAAGTAACTACTCACACATCATATTCATGTTCAAGATCAGAGGGGTATTGAATAGCATAATGGATCTGAACATATAATATTCCACCAAATAAACCAACTAGCATCAACTACAAGATGTAATCAACACTACTAGCAACCCACAGGTACCAATCTGAGGTTTTGAGAGAAAGATTGAATACAAGAGATGAACTAGGGTTTGAGATGAGATGGTGCTGGTGAAGATGTTGATGAAGATTGGTCCTCCCACGATGAGAGGATCGTTGGTGATGTCGATGGCTTCGATTTCCCCCTCCTGTAGGGAAGTATCCCCTGCGGAATCGCTCCGCCGGAGAGCAAAAGTGCTCCTGCCCAAGTTCCGCCTCGAGACGGCGGCGCTCCGTCCCAAAAGTCTTCTCCTTATTTTTTTCTAGGGCAAATGGTCTTATATACCAGAAAATGGGCACCGGAGGCTGGCCAGGGGCCCCACAAGCCACCAGGGCGCGCCTAGGGGGGGTGGCGCGCCCTGGTGCCTCGTGGGCACCTGGGTGGCCCCTCTGGTACTTCTTTCTTCCAATATTTTTTATTTATTCCAAAATAAATCTCCGTGAAATTTCAGCTCATTTGGAGATGTGCAGAATAGGTATCTCTGACATAGCTTTTTTAGGTCCAGAATTCCAGCTGCCGGCAATCTCCCTCCTTATGTAAATCTTGCATATTAAGAGAGAAAAGGCATTAGAATTGCTCCACAAAGTGTTATATTGATTAAAAACACTATAAATAACAGTAGGAAAACATGATGCAAAATGGACGTATCAACTCCCCCAAGCTTAGACCTCGCTTGTCCTCAAGTGAAAGCCGATATCGATAATCATGTCCACATGGTTAGAGAGAGGTGTCGATAAAAACCAAATACGGACATAATAGCATCATGATAACATCAATATTCATTATCATAAAACTTCTCATGAGCAAGTAACAATTCATCACAACAACGAAGTATAAGACATAAACTTTCTTGAAAACTAACAAACTATATTCTCAGTTAACAATGCAATTGCAATTCATCAAATTTTCAGGAAGGGTCTCATGTAGGAGCTTTTTAGCAAGTCCACACACTCAACCATCATTTAGTCTTCTACGATTGCTAACACTCACAACATACATATGGAGCAAAAAGTTTCAACCAGACACATAGAAAGATAGGGGCTTATAATTTCGCCTCCCAACTTATTCACCTCAAGGGTAATGTCAACAATAATAACTCATGATCACTCATATCCAGCTGGATATATATGCCTAGATCTTCCCCACCACATGATGCTTGCAAAAGAGAAAAATAAAAAGGAATAGAGGAGAACACTATTGACTCTTACATAAAAAGTAAATACATAAAAGTAAAAGATAGGCCCTTCGCAGAGGGAAGCAGAGGTTGTCATGCGCTTTTTGTTGTTGGATGCACAAGCTCTTAATGCAAAGGAACGTCACTTTATATTGCCCCTTGTGATAGCAACCTTTATTATGCAGTCTGTCGCTTTTATTTCTTTACCATCACAAGTTCGTACAAAGCTTATTTTCCCTTACAATAAAAGTTAATACATATTTAGGAGCAATTTTTATTGCTTTATGCACCGATGACAACTTACTTGAAGGATCTTATTCAATCCATAGGTAGATATAGTGGACTCTCATGACATGAAACTGGGTTTAAGGGTTTTGGACGCACAAGTAGTATCTCTACTTGGTGCGGATTTTTGGCTAGCAAAGATATTGAGCAAGCACCACATGTTGGAGGATCTATGACAATATAACTTCTATGTGAATATAAGCAAACATAATTCATTATGTTGTCTTCCTTGTCCAACGTCAACAATTTGACATAAAATACTCAATGGGGGCTCACAATCATAAAAGATGTCCAAGATAGTGTATTTGCATGTGAATCATCTCTTCCCTTATTAATTTTTCATGAATTGCATCATTGACCAATGCTATGCTTGTTAACTTTCAATAATATTTACCACTTATACTTTTCTTTATGTAATGTCATTACTTTCCATAAGATTAGCATATGATCTTTTTCATTATTTCCATTGCTAGGAGTGAAACATAAAAGTAAAGAAGCAAAAACTCAAACTACTCTTTATTATATAACTCTCAACTCAATTTCATATATAGATAGATAGATCACGAAACTAGCACTCGAAAATAGATCATACTAAACTTTTATTCAACTAGATCACGGAATAACTAAGGATCGAACTAAAAATAGGTAAAGATAATAAAAGTGATGGTGATACGATACCGGGGCACCTCCCCCAAGCTTGGCACAAGCCAAGGGGAGTGCCCATACCCATGTACTCAAGTTTCTGTCTTCGGTGGTGGTGGTGGTGATGAAGTGGTGGGCTTGTCCTCCGGCTTCCATGGCATAGGTTCCCCATCATAAAAAGATGAATGAGTCTCTAGAGTCCTGAAACTTGTAGCTAAACTCATACCTTTGAATCTTGCCTCATACTCAAAATTTTGGTTTTGAAGATCATAGATTTGGCCTTGGAGATGGTCAATTCGTTCATTGAGCTTGAAGATGATGTCCCCCATCGATTGGCCATCCACCTTGTGATCGCGGGTGAATTCCATGATCATGGAGTGGTTGGCGCTGAGTCCACGTTCTACCATCCCTTGGCACTTGAAAATCTCTTGCTCCACCGCTTCGAGCCTGGCCTCCACGCTCCCGGTCTTCTTGAGTCCTTGAACATCCCGGATGTGAAGCACCCCCTCATGTATCTCGATGGCTTGAGAGTGTTTCATCACCTCCGGTAGGTAGGGGTTGATGACCTTCTCGTAGAACTTGTCCTTGGAAGAGCTTGGTGGAGCCATAGCGATCTAGATTTATCAGAAAAATAGCATGAAACAAGAACAGAGGAGATTTCTGTGATACGGTGGTCAAAACGTCCGGGAGTATATATAAAGAATTTTTATTTTGCAAAACAAGTATTCCAGGAGAAAACGGAGTCGGGAAGGCTCACAAGGGGCCCACGAGCCACCAGGGCGCGCCTGGGGGGGTGGCGCCCTGGTGCCTCGTGTGCACCTCGTGGGTCCCCTCAGCTGTTTCTTATTTTTGTACTTTTTCTAATATTCCAAAACTGTCAGAAAGTATTTTTATGGAATTTTTGGAGTCGGTTTACTTACCGTATCATGTACCTCTTCCTTTTAGGGTTCTAGAGTGTTCTGGAAGGACTCTTTGATGTGCTCTTCCGGTGTAATTGTTTCAATAATATTAGTTTCAACATTAATGGGAGTACCTGAAATATAGTGCTTAATTCTTTGCCCATTCACCACTCTCGGATTAGTGCCTTCGGAGTTGTTTATTTTGATGGCTCCGGAGCGATAAACTTCTTCGATGATATACGGTCCTTCCCATTTAGAGAAAAGTTTTCCTGCAAAAAATCTAAAACGAGAATTGTACAATAGAACATACTCACCCACTTTGAATTCCCGTTTTTTGAATTCTTCTATCATGCCATCTTTTAACTTTTTCTTTAAATAATTTGGCATTTTCATAAGCTTGGGCTCTCCATTCATCCAGTGAGCTAATATCAAATAACCTCTTTTCACCGGCAAGTTTAAAATCATAATTGAGTTCTTTAATTGCCCAATATGCTTTATGTTCTAACTCAAGAGGTAAATGACATGCTTTTCTATAAACCATTTTATAGGGAGACATACCCATAGGATTTTTATAAGCAGTTCTATAAGCCCATAATGCATCATCAAGTTTCTTAGACCAAATCTTTCTAGATCTATTGACGGTCCTTTGCAAAATTAATTTTATTTCTCTATTGCTCAATTCAACTTGACCGCTAGATTGAGGGTGATAGGGAGATGCAATTCTATGGTTGACATCATATTTAGCAAGCAGTTTACGGAATGCACCATGAATAAAATGTGAACCACCATCAGTCATTAAATATCTAGGGACTCCGAACCTCGGGAAAATAACTTCTTTAAGCATTTTAATAGAAGTGTTGTGATTATCACTACTAGTTGGAATAGCTTCTACCCACTTAGTAACGTAATCAATAGCAACTAAAATATGAGTATACCCATTGGATTTAGGAAAAGGTCCCATATAATCAAACCCCAAACATCAAATGGTTCAATAACAAGTGAATAATTCATAGGCATTTCCTGACGTCTACTAATATTACCAATTCTTTGGCATTCATCACAAGATAAGACAACCTTACGAGCATCTTTGAAAAGAGTAGGCCAATAAAAACCAGATTGTAGTACCTTATGCGCAGTTCTGCCTCCCGCGTGGTGTCCTCCATAAGCCTCGGAGTGACACTTCCGTAAGATTTGTTCCTGTTCATGCTCAGGTATACAACGTCTAATAATACCATCCACTCCTTCTTTATAAAGATGTGGGTCATCCCAAAAGTAATTTCTTAAATCAAAGAAAAACTTTTTCTTATGCTGGTATGTGAAACTAGGTGGTATAAATTTAGCAACAATATAATTAGCATAGTCTGCAAACAAGGAGTATTACGAGAGGCATTTATCACAGCTAATTGTTCATCAAGAAAATCATCATTAATAGGAAGTGGGTCATCAAGAATATTTTCCATTCTAGACAAATTATCAGCTACGGGGTTCTCAGCTCCCTTCCTATCAGTAATATGCAAGTCAAATTCTTGTAGCAATAGAACCCACCTAATGAGTCTAGGTTTAGCATCTTTCTTTTCCATAAGGTATTTAATAGCAGCATGATCGGTGTGAACAATTACTTTAGAATCAACTATGTAAGATCTGAATTTATCACATGCAAACACAACTGCTAGAAATTCTTTCTCAGTAGTAGCATAATTTCTTTCAGCACTGTCTAGAGTTTTACTAGCATAATGGATAACATTTAATTTCTTATCAACTCTCTGTCCTAGAACAGCACCAACAGCATAATCACTAGCATCACACATAATTTCAAAAGGCAAGTTCCAATCAGGTGGTTTAACAATAGGTGCAGAGGTTAAGGCTTTCTTAAGTGTTTCGAAGGCTTTTACACAATCATCATCAAAAACAAATGGAACATCTTTTTGCAAGAGATTAGTAAGAGGCCTAGAAATTTTAGAGAAGTCTTTAATAAACCTTCTATAGAAACCAGCATGACCTAGAAAACTTCTTATACCTTTAATATCTTTAGGACATGGCATTTTCTCAATAGCATCAACCTTAGCTTTATCAACTTCAATACCTCTTTCAGAAATTTTATGCCCAAGGACTATACCTTCATTAACCATAAAGTGGCACTTCTCCCCATTCAAGACAAGATTAGTTTCTTCACATCTCTACAAAACTCGATCAAGGTTGCTTAAGCAATCATCAAAAGAAGTTCCGTAAACAGAGAAATCATCCATGAAAACCTCAACAATCTTTTCACAAAAGTCAGAGAATATAGCAGTCATACATTTTTGAAAGGTAGCAGGTGCATTACATAGACCAAAAGGCATACGACGATAAGCCTAAGTTCCAAAAGGACAAGTAAAGGTGGTTTTCTCTTGATCTTCAGGTGATACAGGTATTTGAGAGAAACCGGAATAACCATCTAGGAAACAAAAGTGTGTATGCTTAGACAATCTTTCTAACATTTGATCAATAAATGGCAAGGGGTAATGATCTTTTCTAGTGGCTTTGTTTAATTTTCTAAAATCAATTACCATCCTATAACCAGTTACAATTCTTTGTGGAATGAGTTCATTTTTATCATTAGGAACAAAGGTAATACCTCCCTTTTTAGGAACACAATGAACATGACTTACCCATCTACTATCAGCTATGGGATAGATTATACCTGCTTCTAGAAGCTTTAATATTTTAGTTCTTACCACCTCCTTCATCTTAGGATTTAATCGTCGTTGGTGGTCGACAACTGGTTTAGCATCAGGCTCCATATTAATTTTGAGCTGACATGGAGTGGGACTAATGCCCTTAAGATCATCAAGAGTATATCCAATAGCAGCATGGTGCTTCCTCAGAGTTTTTAGTAATCTCTTTTCTTCATGCTCTGAAAGGTTAGCACTAATAATAACAGGATATATCTTCTTTTCATCTAGATAAGCATATTTCAATGTATCAGGCAATTGTTTCAGTTCGAATACAGGGTCACCCTTAGGTGGAGGAGGGCCTCCAAGAGTTTCAACAGGCAAATTGTGTTTAAGGATAGGCGGTTGATCAAAGAACATCCTATCTATTTCATTTATTTCGTTCATGTGCATATCATTTTCATGGTCTAGCAAATATTGTTCTAATGGATCAGTGGAAGGTACGGCAATAGAAGCAAGACCAATAATTTGATCTTTACTAGGCAATTCTTTATCATGAGGTTGTCTATGAAACTTGGAGAAATTAAACTCATGAGACATACCACCAAAATTAACACTTACAGTTTCTTTAGCGCAATCAATCTTGGAATTAACAGTGTTCAAGAAAGGTCTACCAAATATAATGGGACAAAAATTATCTTGTGGAGAACCGAGGACTAGAAAATCAGTAGGGTATTTTATTTTTCCACACAAGACTTCAACATCTCTAACGATCCCAAGCGGTGTAATGGTATCTCTGTTTGCAAGTTTAATAGTAACATCAATGTCCTCAATTTCAATAGGTGCAATATCATTCATAATTTCTTGATATAAGGTAAACGGAATAGCACTCACACTAGCACCCAAATCACATAAGCCATGATAACAATGATCTCCTATTTTAACAGAGACAACAGGCATGTCTACTACGGGTCTGTTTTTATCTTTAGGATCTGGTTTAGCAATTCTAGCTGCTTCATCACAGAAGTAAATAACATGCCCATCTATATTATCGACCAAGAGATCTTTAACCATAGCAACATTAGGTTCAACTTTAATTTGTTCAGAGGGTCTAGGTGCTTTAATATTACATTTGTTAACCACAGTTGAAACTTTAGAGTGTTCCTTAATCCTAACAGGAAAAGGTGGTTTCTCAATATAAGCAGTGGGCACAACTGGATCAACATGGTAAACAATTGTTTCTTCTTTAACACTAATGGGTTCCTCAATCTTTTCTTTAACAGGGGGATGATATTTAAACCACTTCTCCTTAGGGAGATCAACATGAGTAGCAAATGATTCACAAAAGGAGGCTACTATCTCAGAGTCAAGTCCATATTTAGTGCTAAACTTATGAAAAGCATCAGTATCCATAAAAGATTTAACACAATCAAACTCAAGTGTTATACCTGACTCATTACCTTTGTCGAATTCCCAATCTTCAGAGTTGCATTTAATTCTTTCCAAAAGATCACATCTAAATTCAATAGTTTTCTTCATAAAGGAGCCAGTCGAAGATGAACCGAGCATGGTTTGATCATCATGAGAAATCCGAGCATAAAATTTTTGTAAGATAATTTCTCTTGAGAGCTCATGATTGGGGCATGTGTACATCATGTACTTAAGCCTCCCCCAAGCTTGAGCGATGCTTTCTCCTTCACGAGGCCAAAAATTATATATATAATTCTGATCACGATGAACCAGATGCATAGGATAAAACTTTTCATGAAATTCCAATTTCAATCGATTCCAATCCCACGTTCCAATATCATCACATAGCATATACCATGTCAATGTCTTTCTCTTCAAAGATAAAGGGAAAACCTTCTTCTTCACTTCATCTCCGGATAAACCTGCAAGCTTAAACAATCCACAAATTTCATCCACATAGATCAAGTGCATATCAGGATGTACCGTTCCATCTCCTGCATAAGGATTAGCTAGCAGTTTCTCTATCATACCCGAAGGAATTTCATAATAAATATTTTCAGTAGGTGCAATAGGTTGAGGAGCAACTCTTTGTGCTTCCGATCGAGGTGAAGATACCCCGAACAAACCCCTCAAAGGATTACTTTCCATAGTGACAAGTGGCAATAAATTTCAGCACGTCATATAAGTGTTTCCTTACCAAATTCCACTCACCAAAGGTGCTTCACTCCCCGGCAACGGTGCCAGAAAAGAGTCTTGATGACCCACAAGTATAGGGGATCAATCGTAGTCCTTTCGATAAGTAAGAGTGTCGAACCCAACGAGGAGCAGAAGGAAATGACAAGCGGTTTTCAGCAAGGTATTTTCTGCAATCACTGAAATTATCGGTAACGAGTAGTTTGATAGCAAGATAATTTGTAACAAGTGACAAGTAGCAATAGTAAATAAGGTACAGAAAGGTATCCCAATCATTTTTGTAGTAAAGGACAAGCCGGAACGATCTCTTATAATAAGCAAAACATTCTCGAGGACACATGGGAATTTCATGTAGTCACTTTCATCATGTTTGTTTGATTCGCGTTCACTACTTTGATAATTTGATATGTGGGTGGACCGGTGCTTGGGTGCTGTTCTTACTTGAACAAGCCTCCCACTTATGATTACCCCCTCTCGCAAGCATCCGCAACTACGAAAGAGGAATTAAGATAAATCTAACCATAGCATTAAACATATGGATCCAAATCAGCCCCTTACGGAATAGCGCATAAACTAGGGTTTAAGTTTCTGTCACTCTAGCAACCCATCATCTAATTACTACTCCACAATGCATTCCCTTAGGCCCAAAGATGGTGAAGTGTCATGTAGTCGACGTTCACATGACAGCACTAAGAGAATCAACAACATACATATCTTCAAAATATCGAACGAATACCAAATTCACATGATTACTTATGACAAGACTTCTCCCATGTCCTCAAGAACAAAAGTAACTACTCACACATCATATTCATGTTCAAGATCAGAGGGGTATTGAATACCATAATGGATCTGAACATATAATCTTCCACCAAATAAACCAACTAGCATCAACTACAAGATGTAATCAACACTACTAGCAACCCACATGTACCAATTTGAGGTTTTGAGACAAAGATTGAATACAAGAGATGAACTAGGGTTTGAGATGAGATGGTTCTGGTGAAGATGTTGATGAAGATTGGTCCTCCCACGATGAGAGGATCGTTGGTGATGTCGATGGCTTCGATTTCCCCCTCCCGGAGGGAAGTATCCCCAGCGGAATCGCTCCGCCGGAGAGCAAAAGTGCTCCTGCCCAAGTTTCGCCTCGAGACGGCGGCGCTCCATCCCAAAAGTCTTCTCCTTATTTTTTCGAGGGCAAATGGGCTTATATACCAGAAAATGGGCACCGGAGGCTGGCCAGGGGCCCCACAAACCACCAGGGCGCGCCTGGGGGTGGTGGCGCGCCCTGGTGCCTCATGGGCACCTGGGTGGCCCCTCTGGTACTTCTTTCTTCCAATATTTTTTATTTATTCTAAAATAAATCTTCGTGAAATTTTAGCTCATTTGGAGATGTGCAGAATAGGTATCTCTGACATAGCTTTTTCAGGTCCAGAATTCCAGCTGCCGGCAATCTCCCTCCTTATGTAAATCTTGCATATTAAGAGAGAAAAGGCATTAGAATTGCTCCACAAAGTGTTATATTGATTAAAAACAATATAAATAATAGTAGGAAAACATGATGCAAAATGGACGTATCAAATGCCACGAAACTTTTTGGAGATTTTTTTTGGACAAAAGAGACCCTGGAGACTTGGAGAGGAGGCCAGAAGGTTCACGAAGCCTCCACAAGGCAATAGGGCGCGTCCCCAGGAGGGGGGCGCCCTGATGCCTTGTAGGGCCCTCATGGCTTCGTTTGACCTAATTCCACTCCTATAAATTCACAAATATTCGGAAACCATCAGAGAGCCAGAAGAGAAAACCTTTCCGCCGCCGCAAGCCTCTGTTCTTCCGCGATCCCATCTGGAGGCCTTTTCCGGTACTCTGCCGGAGGGGGAATTGATCACGGAGGGCTTCTACATCAACCTTGCTGCCCTTCCGATGATGTGTGAGTAGTTTACCATAGACCTACGGGTCCATAGCTAGTAGCTAGATGGCTTCTTCTCTCTCTTTGATCTTCAATACCATGTTCTCCTTGATGTTCTTGGAGTTCTATCCGATGTAATCTTCTTTTGCGGTGTGTTTGTTGGGATCCGATGAATTGTGAGTTTATGATCAGATTATTCATGAGAAATATATGAGTCTTCTCTGAACTCTTTTATGCATGATTAAATATAGCTTTGTATTTCTCTCCGATCTACCGATTTGGTTTGGCCAATTAGATTGGTTTATCTTGCAATGGGAGAGGTGCTTTGTGATGGGTTCAATTTTGCGGTGCTCAATCCTAGTGACAGAAAGGGACATGACACGTATTTGTCTTGTTGCCATTAAGAATAAAAATATGGGGTTTGATATCTACTACACAACATATTATTGTAGACTCGTGTTGGGCCTCCAAGCGCAGAGTTTTGTAGGACAGTAGCAATTTTCCCTCAAGTGGATGACCTAAGATTTATCAATCCGTGGGAGGCGTAGGATCAAGATGGTATCTCTCAAATAACCCTGGAACCGAATACAAGAAATCTCTTGTGTCCCCAACACACCAAATACAATGGTTAATTGTATAGGTGCACTAGTTCGGCGAAGAGATGGTGATACAAGTGTAGTATGGACAGTAGATATAGGTTTTTATGCGGCACTTGAAGCATAGACCATCTTCAGGACGAAGAGGAGCAACACGCGGTGGAGCAGCTTGAACTCTTGGTTGCCTCGGTGGTGGAGGAGGCAGACGGGGTGCAGCATAAGAGGGTCTTGACGTAGGGGCAGCTGGACGGTACACACTGTTGGGAATCCAGATACGACGCTTCTGTGCTGGGCTCGAAGATGAGCCAATGTCACGATAGCGCTTCTGCGACTCCTTGTGCTTGATCTGAGCGGTCTCAACCAGAATAGCCTTGTTCACGAGAGTGGCAAAGTCGGTGACGTCTTGAGCAGCAAGTGCAAGCTCGAGGTCTGGGTGGAGTCCACTACGGAACTTCTCCTGTCGGCGAGCATCAGTAGGAATGTCTTCTTCAGCGTAGCGGGACAAGTTGAGGAACTCGCGCTGATAGGCTTCGACAGATTTGTTGCCCTGAACGAGGTTGCGAAACTCGGTCTTCTTCCGGTCTATGGTTCCCTGCGGAATATAGCGAGCACGGAAGGCAGCCTGAAAATCATCCCAAGTAACGATTGTCCCAGCAGGCAGTGAACGCTTGTGAGAGGACCACCATTGTGCAGCGGGGCCCTTCAGAAAGTAGGTCGCGAAGGTGACATAGTTGTCAAAGGCGACGCTAGCAGATTCCATCTCATAAGCAACGTCGCGGAGCCAATCATCCGCGTCCAGCGGCTGTTCAGAGTTGCGGTAAATAGAGGGGTTGAGGCGCACAAATTCTGACAGTGTTATCGAAGCTGGGTTGTTGTTCTGGTTCTGATCGTTCTGATGCGGGAACTGAGCCATTATGTTGGTCATAAACTGACGATTGAGCTCAAATTGTTGCATCATTGCGGCCATGTAGTCGGGCGGTGGAGGATGCTCAGGGGCACGACAAGCACCACGACCTCTAGGCCTAACCATCCTGCTAAAATTTCAACAGGGGGGAGGTTTAGTAAAAAAAACAACTGCAAGTGTTTAGCGACAAATATGATGTAACACAACATTGAACAAATAGTGCATCAGATACATAACAGTAGTCAATTAAGACATACAGATCCTTACACAGAGTCGGTTACAAGCGGACAGCACAACGGCGTCAAATTAAGGAAAAGACATGCTAGGCGGCGCGCAGGCACGCGGTGAGGAACTACACAACGAGACATAGCAAAGGCTACATCAACGTCGGCGAAAACCACTGAAACGGGGTAACTGCAAGTGCAAATGCGGACGATGAACCTCTGTAGCAGAAAGGTCCTGTGCTCCGTGTGCACTCTGATGCAGAACCCGGTCTCGAACTGAAAGAAGAGGCCCACGCGCAGGGGTATGACCTCCAACAGCAGGCCAATCAATACCTGCCGGCATCTGAGTCCTGCGTGGGTAAAGGATATACTCCGGATGTATCCCTGCACGAACAGCTGGCAGCAACTGCGTCATAGCATCGTAAAGACGTGCTCAAGTGGCAAACAGCTCGACGGCGAGAGCCCGGTTAGCGCGATCCAGAGCCTGAGTGTACTGAATCAACACGTGCGGGTCATATCGACGATGCTCGTAAGGGGCACAGATAGCTGTGTAGTATCCAGTAGCATCTCCGGTCGGTGCATATGGAATGTACCGGAACTCAGAGGCATCCAAGGTAGTATGCTCTCCACGAAGTCGTGCGACAGCAGAATAGGCCGCATCATGGACTGCCATCTCAATCGTCACACCGATACCGTGAAAAAGGTGCAACTCGGTGTCTGAGTCATCCCTCTGATCATAGATGCGAACATCAGCATGATACTGCTCCTGGTTGAACTCGCGGTAATCCTCGTAGACCATGTACTCGGGGTACCAGCGGTAACCAAGTCTGGTCAGGAGGGCGATCAGGACAGCTGGAAAGCCAGGGGCATTGCGAGCCAAAGTGCGAAGCACAAGCTACGTCACGGGGCGTGGTGGGAACAAACGATCCATCTGAAACAGAGGCAACTCAGGATTGTCAAACGACAATGACAAATATAATATAATTTGGAGAGAAAGATTAAACAGACCAATGGAAAGGAAAATGTGATTATCAGAATAATCAGATCAATGATATGGAACCAGCACTGATAATCCAGCTCTCCGGGTGGACAAGATTACGAGATCCTAGTGTCAGCGTTAGTAAAATTCATTTAACCCGAAAGGAAGAGGTTTCAGAGTCCCAGAGTATAGAAGAGGAATAAAAGATCCTAATACCACCCAGTTGGCGACGTGGGCCCGTAAGCCACACAGCCATGTTAGTAAAACAGTTTTCGGAAATACTAGACTCAACTGCGGCCAAGGAGTCGGAGGGGGGCTTCCTACAGGCAGTCGGCTCTGATACCAAGTTGTGACGCCCCCGACTTAGTCGTACACTAATCATACACGCAAACGTGGATGATCAAGCACAGGGACTCACGGGAAGATATCACAACACAACTCTAAACTCAAAGGTTCAAACATAAAATTATCATATTACAAACCTGGGGCATGCAGGCCCGAATACTTAAATCATACACACAAATGATATCTGAGTACAGACATAGTTAGTCACGGGTGCCATAAGATAGCTAGCACAAACAGGGGATACAGATCGAAAAGGCGCAGGCCTCCTGCCTGGGAGCCTCCTAACTACTCCTCGTCGGCTGGCTCGATCCAGTAGTAGGTACCATCGGGACCCTCCTGGTAGTAGGCTCCAACGGTGGCGTCTGGCTCCTGGGCTCCATCGTCTGATGTATCATCAATTTGGTATGGGGGAAAAGAATAACAGGGCAACCGTGAGTACTCATCCAAAGTACTCGCAAGACTGACATCAGAACTATGCTACATATGCATGGGTATCAAATGAGAAGGCTGTATTTGTGGACTTAATTGCAGAAAAGCAAGATTAGGGAGAAAGGCCTAGCCTATCGAAGACTAGCATCTTCAAGTAGTCTTGCAGCATCAGAAGAGAGTAGATAGTAATAGCATACATGTTGTCATACAGTAGCAATGCCCTGAGATCCTTTCTCGACTCCCTGCGAGAAAGCGATCCCGAGAGCAGTATTAATAGTTTATCATGTATCATCATCTCTTTATAGTTGTCATGGATCCGGGCACAACTCCAAGCGTCCTGTTACCGTGGACACGGCTATTCGAATAGATATCTTCCCTGCAGGGGTGCACTACTGTTACCCAACACGCTCGATTACCTCCGGCCGGATACACTTGCTGGGTAATACCCGGCCTCGGGTGATCGACACAACGCAGCCCGACCTAGAGCTCAGCAGAGAGGTCAACACGCCGGTCTAAATCCTAAGTGCGCAGGGGTCTTGGGCCATCGCCCTCCGCCCTCCTGCATGTTACGTGACTGGCCGGAGAAACAGGCGCGACACTGGACAACCCAGTGAAGTAACCAGCCCAATCCCGGCGATCAGCCCGCAAAGTAACTTGTGACGTCTGAAGAGCTTTCGGCTGATACTACGATGCAGAGGGCCCCATTAAACCATTATCCCACGTGGTGGTAGTGCGAAATGGGCACGACGACCCACTCAAATCAAACACCCAGCTCCGTTAAGCTCATTTAGTATTACTCGCTTGCTCAATATGCACGATTAACTCCGGCCGCACACCCTTGTTCCTGGTGATGTCCGGCCTCGGCTGATCGATACATCGTGAGTCAGCCCATCTTTGTATTATCCGCTCGACCAACACGCGCGAGTAACTCCGGCCGCACACCCTTGTTCCTGGTGATGTCCGGCCTCGGCTAATCGACACGTAGCAGGTCAGCCTGACTTTACAGTTGGGTGCTGTCAGGACTCAGGTCCATCTCTGACTGGATGGTACCACCAGCCTTTCAGCCCCAGACTGCACATTTCCCCGTGGGTACCTCTCAAGGTGGACCCGCCTGTAAGCAAGGCCATAGTAACTGTGTGGTCAAGCAACAGGTAGGAATCCGAGGAATCACCCTCGTTGGATTCCACTCCGGGAGTTGCACGACATCAGCTTAAACGGAAGTGATGAAAGAGGAATCACCCTCGGTAACACACATCTGGATAGCTATTCTACAGAGGCACCATCGGAAGTGCGCTAAGAGGTATCACCCTCGGCACTCGATGCCAGCTCTGCAGTGTCGGGCAATTTAGGGGGGGTGTGGTGATGTGCTGTCTTCAGTCCAGCAGTCTTCAGTCACTAAAGCGGAGCAACTACAGCAAGGGAGAGGGGCCACAGATGGTTTCCATCCAACCTATACTAAGCAGTTTGGATAACAGGGCAGGTATCAATTAACAGTTATCAAAAACAGGCTATGCATCAGAAATAGGATAAAGCAGTAGCAGCGGCAATTTCTAATGCAAGCAGGGGGGGAAAATGGAATGGGTGATATGGGTATGCGTCAAGGGGTTTTGCTTGCCTGGTTGCTCTGCTGAGAGGGGCTGGTCGTCTGATGGCTGGTCGTCGGGGGTGTAGTCGAACTCTGCTGGGACGGCGTCGGTCTCGGCGTCTATCGAGAGAGAAGGAGGGGGAAGAAACAATAAATATAAAGCAAACAAATGCAATCACTGATGCATGACATGCCTAAAAGATATGCAAATGTGCTTTACTGTCTAACTAAACGATTTAGTTAATTTAGGAATTTATCTGGATTTGTTTTATTAAAGTGGTGCACTATTCATCTATCGAAAACAGTCAAAAAGTTCCATGTTCAGCTAGCTAGGACTGTTGGACAGGTGTTTTGTTCACATATTCAGAATCTTTATATTTTTCTGATCATTTTACATATATAAATTATTTTCATCTGACTTACGGTTTAAAAGATATGATTTTCTAAAGTTTTAAATATTTTCTGAATTTATTTTAATTATTTAATTCGAATTATCCAGAATAGTGTTGGCTGACGTCAGCATGATGTAATGCTGACGTCAGCAGTCAACAGGGGGCTGACCAGGTCAAACCCTGACCAGTGGGTCCCACCTGTCATAGACACAGGTCTAATTAACTTATTAACAGAATAATTAATCCAGTGGGGCCCATATGTCAGTGGGTAATTAGGCAAAATTAATTATTTTAATTAATCTAAAACACTAATTAAGTTTCTGACACGGGGGGCCCATATGTCATAGACACTGGGGGAGGGACCCCACATGTCAGTGGCTGGGTTGACCCAGTCAGCCGAGTTGACCGAGTCAACTCGGTCAACTGGGGCCCCCCTGGCCCACTGGCAGCCTCACTGGGGGTGGCCCCAGCCAGGCCACGTCGGCGGCGGCCGGCGATGAGCCGCCGGCGACCATTCCAGCGGCGGCGCGCACGGGAACCGGCCGGAAATCGCGCTCCGGCCACCGTTTTGCGCGCGGGAGGCGGCGTTCGAACGGGGAAAGCGAGGCGAAGCGATCTGGGGCGGTTTTGCGAGCCAATTCGGCCGGAGACGAGCGGCAGAAGCTCGCCGGCGGCGAGGTTCTACGGGCGAGCAACGGCGAGTCGCTACGGGGCACGGCGAACGGCGGGAGCTAGCGCAAAAGAACCGCGCGGAGGCGTGGAGCAGGTCCATGCACTCGCACGGCCATGACAGGGGCCATATCGACGGCGACGAGCACTACGGCGGCGGAGCATTCGGGCGGTGACGGCGACTATGGCTACGGGGTCGAATCCGCGCGCGAGAGAGAGGGAAAAGGAGGGGAGGAGCTCACCGAGCGGCTACGTAAAGCCCTTGACGGCTTAGGAGCAGCAGAGGAGCTCGAAGACGGCGGGGATCGCCGGCGACCGAGAAGAAGAGGCCGCAGTCGATCCGGCAATGTGGAGGCGCAGGGCTCGAACCAGTAGCCGGAGAGGAAGGAGAGAAGGCAGGCGGAGTGAACGGGCCGGGTCTCAGGCGACGGCGACGACGACAGCGACGGCCACGAGCTCATCCATGGCGGCGGTTGCGGGTGGCTGCGCGGGAGGAAGAGGGAGAGCGTGGGGGGGGGGGGAATTGGTGGGCGCTAGGGTTTGGGCGAGGCCGAGAGGGGCGCGGTGGTGGCCTTATCGACGACGGGGAGGCCACGGATGGGCGACACGGCGACGAACGGCGGCGGTGTCGCGCGCAGGGGGCGACAGCGCGACGAGGACGACGACCTCGCGGCGGGCTGGGCCAGCTACTGTTTCACTAAGGCCCAGCGCGCCAGTAAACGGTAAGCGTTTCTCCTTTTTCTTTTTTCATTTCTTTTCTTCCACTCTGTTTTGCTAATTATTTGACTATCAAACAAGTTTTGTAAAATGTGTGAGTTGCTTCATAATTGCAGGGCATTATTCTTAACCACCAGAAATTGACTTTGTAAAATTATGATTTCACTTTAAACTCTATTAAATTAATTAGTGCTAAATATTATTGTTAACCTACTGTTACAATTAATAAAGTTGTTTAACCAATTTAATTAATGTTGCACATATTTTTATAATTGCCACAGAATTATTTAAATTGTTTTGAACATTTTAGTTTCTGACTTTGAACAACTTTTATTTCCACTTAAGATTTAATATTGCAATTTGAGTTTGAATTTGAAATGAACCATGATGCAAATGATGATTATGCTTGACTAAACATGATGACATGGCATTTTCAACAGGGGATCACTGTAGTCATTACAAGGGGGTGTTACAATTCTCCTCGTCTAACAAGAATTCTCGTCCCGAGAATTAAGAGGACGACTGAAAGAAAGCAGGGTATTCTTCACGAAGATGGTCCTCGCGTTCCCAAGTGGCTTCATCCTCAGAATGATTCGACCACTGAACCTTGAGGAACTTGATCGACTTCTGACGAGTCCGACGTTCAGTTTGATCAAGAACGCGGATCGGATATTCTGGATAAGACAGATCTTCTCGCAATTCAAGCACTTCATGATCCACAGCTCGGATAGGATCCTTGAAGCAGAGACGAAGTTGCGATACATGAAAGACGTCATGCACTTGAGAAAGGTTTGGCAGCAACTCCAATTGATATGCCACTTCTCCTCGACGAGCGAGAATGCGGAACGGGCCAATATAGCGAGGAGCTAACTTGCCCTTGATTCCGAATCAGTGGGTGCCTTTCATCGGAGTGACGCGAAGGTAAGCTTGCTCACCAGGCTGATAGACCATTACCTTGTGCTTTCGGTCATAGTTGCTCTTTTGACGAGACTGGGCAGTTTTCAGATGTTCACGGACAATGCGGACTTGTTCTTCAGCTTGTTGAATAATGTCCGGTCCAACAAGTGAACGTTCCCCAGTTTCTGACCAATTCAGAGGGGTTCGACACTTACGTCCATACAGAACTTCAAACGGTGCCATCTTCAGACTAGCTTGATAGCCATTGTTGTAGGAGAATTCGGCATACGGAAGAGATTCCTCCCATTTCTTACCGAATGAGATGACACAAGCTCGAAGCATATCTTCAAGCACTTGATTGAGTCTTTCGACTTGACCCTGAGATTGAGGGTGAAAAGCAGTGCTAAAAGACAGATGAGTTCCCATGGCTTCCTGGAAACTGTTCCAGAATCTGGAAGTGAAAAGGCTGCCACGATCTGAACTGATCTCTAACGGAACACCGTGGAGTGACACAATTCTGGAAACATACAATTCTGCTAACTGACTAGCAGTGATAGTCTCCTTGACAGGTAAAAAGTGAGCAACCTTTGAGAACCGGTCGATGACGACAAAGATAGCATCATGACCCTTCTGCGATCTGGGAAAACCAGTAATGAAGTCCATTTGAACTTTGTCCCATTTCCACTCCGGAATTTCAAGTGGTTGCAAGGTTCCAGCAGGCCTTTGATGTTCTGCCTTGACGCGACGGCAAACGTCACACTCAGCAACGTATTGGGCAATATCATGTTTCATATCGGGCCACCAGTACCGTTGACGAATGTCTTGGTACATTTTGGTACTACCAGGGTGAATAGACAAAGGCGTGTCGTGCGCTTCCTTCATAACATCCGAACGAGATTCTATATTATGCCTCCTGGGGACCACTAGGCGGCCTTTGAAGAACAAAGCACCATCCTCACCAACATGGTAGAAAGAAGGATTACCCTTGGAGAGGAATTTCTTGATCTTCTCAACTTCAGAGCAGTAATTCTGTCTCGTCTTGATTCTTTGCTCGAGATCTGGTTCGACAACCAAGGTATTAAGATAACCTTGAGGAACAATGTGAAGGTTCAATTTGCGAAGCTCTTCATATAGCATAGGTTGCGCTTCCTGAACCATGAGGTTGTTGCAATAAGCCTTGCGACTCAAAGCATCGGCCATCACATTAGCCTTGCCAGGGGTGTAGGAGATATTCATATCATAATCAGCTACTGTTTCGAGCCATCTCTGTTGACGAAGGTTCAAGTCTGGCTGGGTATACAGATACTTCAAACTCTTATGATCAGTGTATATCTCGCAACGGTTACCAAGGAGGTAATGTCGCCATAGCTTCAGAGCATAAATAACTGCAGCAAGCTCGAGATCATGTACCGGATAATTTTCCTCATGAGGACGCAATTGACGAGAGCCATAAGCAACTACTCTGCGTTCTTGCATTAGGACACAGCCTAATCCTTGACGAGATGCATCACAGTAAATCTCGAAGTCCTTTTGAGAATCCGGGGGTGCTAACACTGGGGCAGATGTCAACTTATCTTTAAGCATCTGAAAGCTTTCTTGACATTTTTCTGTCCATTCAAATTTAACACCCTTGTGGAGCAGGTCAGTTAATGGCTTTGCAATCCTCGAGAAGTTCTCAACGAATCGTCGACAATAACTAGCGAGTCCGAGAAAACTTCTGACTTGCTTGACATTCTTCGGAGGAGTCCAGTCAAGAATAGCCTGAACTCGCTCGGGGTTAACGGCAATGCCATCTTTGGAAATCACGTGACCAAGATAAGTCACCTCGGATAACCAAAATTCACACTTAGAGTACTTGGCATATAACTGGTGTTCTCGTAACTTCTCCAATACAAGCCGAAGATGTTTGGCGTGTTCTTCTTCATTCTTGGAATATATCAGGATATCATCCAAGTAGACCACGACGAACTTGTCGAGGTAGTCCATGAAGATATAATTCATCAATCGGGAGAAGGTTGCCGGGGCATTAGTTAGTCCGAATGACATGACGGTGTACTCGTATGATCCATAACGAGTAACGAATGCGGTCTTCGGAATATCCTCCTTACGAACTCGGATCTGATGATAACCCAACCTCAAATCGAGTTTCGAGAACACAGAGGATCCAGCAAGCTGATCATAAAGATCGTTAATCTGGGGCAGTGGATATTTGTTCTGGATTGTGGCTTGGTTAATGGGCCGATAGTCCTGGACCAATCGGTTAGTTCCATCCTTCTTCTTAACAAAGAGAGAAGGTGCTCCCCAAGCAGAGGAACTGGGGTGGATGAAACCCTTTTTCAGTGACTTGTCGATTTCTTCCTTAAGCTCGAGAAGTTCATGCGGAGGCATCTTGTAAGGACGCTTCGCAATAGGAGTGGTGCCAGGCTTCAAGTCGATGACGAACTCGACAGCTCTAACAGGGGGTATTCCTGGAAGTTCCTCCGGAAAGACGTCCGGAAAGTCACGGACGACCGGAACGCTCTCAATCCCTTCCAGAGGTGAGGCGTTCAAAGCATTCAGAGCATATATCTGTGCTTCGGCATTCTGGGTAATCCGGGCGGTGTAGATCACTATCTCATCTGAGGGGTGCAAGAGTTGGACGACTTTAGTGGCACAATTGATGTTAGCAATATGAGCTTTCAACCAATCCATTCCCAAAATGAGGTCTATGGTGGAAGACTACAGGATAATGGGTGAAACAAGGAATTCCAACCCTTCAATTTCAACAGGGACATTGTGTGCCATCACAGAGGTTTGACACTGACCTCCAGGGGTACGGACGACCATTTGTAGGTTCATTTTATCAAACACAATGTCATGTGATAATGCAAATGCTTCAGACATGAATGAATGCGATGCTCCTGAATCAAATAAAACAGAAGCAGGTACTGAGTTAACGAGGAGAGTACCCATCACAGTAGCAGGTTGATCTTGGACTTCTTCGATATCAATGTTGTAAGCATGTCCACGACCATAAGCAGTAGACCCAGTATTATAGTTGCGGGTTTGATTGTTGCCACGACCATTACCACGGCCATTACGAGGAAAAGCCAGCTGATTGTGATTCTGGCTGCAGTCCTTAGCAAGGTGACCTGGTTTGCGGCACTTGAAGCATAGACCATCTTCAGGACGAACAGGAGCAACACGCGGTGGAGCAGCTTGAACTCTTGGTTGCCTCGGTGGTGGAGGAGGCAGACGGGGTGCAGCATAAGAGGGTCTTGACGCAGGGGCAGCTGGATGGTACACACTGTTGGGAATCCAGATACGACGCTTCTGTGCTGGGCTCGAAGATGAGCCAATGTCACGATAGCGCTTCTGCGACTCCTTGTGCTTGATCTGAGCGGTCTCAACCAGAATAGCCTTGTTCATGAGAGTGGCAAAGTCGGTGACGTCTTGAGCAGCAAGTGCAAGCTCGAGGTCTGGGTGGAGTCCACTACGGAACTTCTCCTGTCGGCGAGCATCAGTAGGAATGTCTTCTTCAGCGTAGCGGGACAAGTTGAGGAACTCGCGCTGATAGGCTTCGACAGATTTGTTGCCCTGAACGAGGTTGCGAAACTTGGTCTTCTTCCGGTCTATGGTTCCCTGCGGAATATAGCGAGCACGGAAGGCAGCCTGAAAATCATCCCAAGTAACGATTGTCCCATCAGGCAGTGAACGCTTGTGAGAGGACCACCATTGTGCAGCGGGGCCCTTCAGAAAGTAGGTCGCGAAGGTGACATAGTTGTCAAAGGCGACGCTAGCAGATTCCATCTCATAAGCAACGTCGCGGAGCCAATCATCCGCGTCCAGCGGCTGTTCAGAGTTGCGGTAAATAGAGGGGTTGAGGCGCACAAATTCTGACAGTGTTATCGAAGCTGGGTTGTTGTTCTGGTTCTGATCGTTCTGATGCGGGAACTGAGCCATTATGTTGGTCATAAACTGACGATTGAGCTCAAATTGTTGCATCATTGCGGCCATGTAGTCGGGCGGTGGAGGATGCTCAGGGGCACGACCAGCACCACGACCTCTAGGCCTAACCATCCTGCTAAAATTTCAACAGGGGGAAGGTTTAGTAAAAAAAACAACTGCAGGTGTTTAGCGACAAATATGATGTAACACGACATTGAACAAATAGTGCATCAGATACATAACAGTAGTCAATTAAGACATACGGATCCTTACACAGAGTCGGTTACAAGCGGACAGCACAACGGCGTCAAATTAAGGAAAAGACATGCTAGGCGGCGCGCAGGCACGCGGTGAGGAACTACACAACGAGACATAGCAAAGGCTACATCAACGTCGGCGAAAACCACTGAAACGGGGTAACTGCAAGTGCAAATGCGGACGATGAACCTCTGTAGCAGAAAGGTCCTGTGCTCCGTGTGCACTCTGATGCAGAACCCGGTCTCGAACTGAAAGAAGAGGCCCACGCGCAGGGGTATGACCTCCAACAGCAGGCCAATCAATACCTGCCGGCATCTGAGTCCTGCGTGGGTAAAGGATATACTCCGGATGTATCCCTGCACGAACAGCTGGCAGCAACTGCGTCATAGCATCGTAAAGACGTGCTCAAGTGGCAAACAGCTCGACGGCGAGAGCCCGGTTAGCGCGATCCAGAGCCTGAGTGTACTGAATCAACACGTGCGGGTCATATCGACGATGCTCGTAAGGGGCACAGATAGCTGTGTAGTATCCAGTAGCATCTCCGGTCGGTGCATATGGAATGTACCGGAACTCAGAGGCATCCAAGGTAGTATGCTCTCCACGAAGTCGTGCGACAGCAGAATAGGCCGCATCATGGACTGCCATCTCAATCGTCACACCGATACCGTGAAAAAGGTGCAACTCGGTGTCTGAGTCATCCCTCTGATCATAGATGCGAACATCAGCATGATACTGCTCCTGGTTGAACTCGCGGTAATCCTCGTAGACCATGTACTCGGGGTACCAGCGGTAACCAAGTCTGGTCAGGAGGGCGATCAGGACAGCTGGAAAGCCAGGGGCATTGCGAGCCGAAGTGCGAAGCACAAGCTGCGTCGCGGGGCGTGGTGGGAACAGACGATCCATCTGAAACAGAGGCAACTCAGGATTGTCAAACGACAATGACAAATATAATATAATTTGGAGAGAAAGATTAAACAGACCAATGGAAAGGAAAATGTGATTATCAGAATAATCAGATCAATGATATGGAACCAGCACTGATAATCCAGCTCTCCGGGTGGACAAGATTACGAGATCCTAGTGTCGGCGTTAGTAAAATTCATTTAACCCGAAAGGAAGAGGTTTCAGAGTCCCAGAGTATAGAAGAGGAATAAAAGATCCTAATACCACCCAGTTGGCGACGTGGGCCCGTAAGCCACACAGCCATGTTAGTAAAACAGTTTTCGGAAATACTAGACTCAACTGCGGCCAAGGAGTCGGAGGGGGGCTTCCTACAGGCAGTCGGCTCTGATACCAACTTGTGACGCCCCCGACTTAGTCGTACACTAATCATACACGCAAACGTGGACGATCAAGCACAGGGACTCACGGGAAGATATCTCAACACAACTCTAAACTCAAAGGTTCAAACATAAAATTATCATATTACAAACCAGGGGCACGCAGGCCCGAATACTTAAATCATACACACAAATGATATCTGAGTACAGACATAGTTAGTCACGGGTGCCATAAGATGGCTAGCACAAACAGGGGATACAGATCGAAAAGGCGCAGGCCTCCTGCCTGGGAGCCTCCTAACTACTCCTCGTCGGCTGGCTCGATCCAGTAGTAGGTACCATCGGGACCCTCCTGGTAGTAGGCTCCAGCGGTGGCGTCTGGCTCCTGGGCTCCATCGTCTGATGTATCATCAATTTGGTATGGGGGAAAAGAATAACAGGACAACCGTGAGTACTCATCCAAAGTACTCGCAAGACTGACATCAGAACTATGCTACATATGCATGGGTATCAAATGAGAAGGCTGTATTTGTGGACTGAATTGCAGAAAAGCAAGATTAGGGAGAAAGGCCTAGCCTATCGAAGACTAGCATCTTCAAGTAGTCTTGCAGCATCAGAAGAGAGTAGATAGTAATAGCATACATGTTGTCATACAGTAGCAATGCCCTGAGATCCTTTCTCGACTCCCTGCGAGAAAGCGATCCCGAGAGCAGTATTAACAGTTTATCATGTATCATCATCTCTTTATAGTTGTCATGGATCCGGGCACAACTCCAAGCGTCCTGTTACCGTGGACACGGCTATTCGAATAGATATCTTCCCTGCAGGGGTGCACTACTGTTACCCAACACGCTCGATTACCTCCGGCCGGATACACTTGCTGGGTAATACCCGGCCTCGGGTGATCGACACAACGCAGCCCGACCTAGAGCTCAGCAGAGAGGTCAACACGCCGGTCTAAATCCTAAGTGCGCAGGGGTCTTGGGCCATCGCCCTCCGCCCTCCTGCACGTTACGTGACTGGCCGGAGAAACAGGCGCGACACTGGACAACCCAGTGAAGTAACCAGCCCAATCCCGGCGATCAGCCCGCAAAGTAACTTGTGACGTCTGAAGAGCTTTCGGCTGATACTACGATGCAGAGGGCCCCATTAAACCATTATCCCACGTGGTGGTAGTGCGAAATGGGCACGACGACCCACTCAGATCAAACACCCAGCTCCGTTAAGCTCATTTAGTATTACTCGCTTGCTCAATATGCACGATTAACTCCGGCCGCACACCCTTGTTCCTGGTGATGTCCGGCCTCGGCTGATCGATACATCGTGAGTCAGCCCATCTTTGTATTATCCGCTCGACCAACACGCGCGAGTAACTCCGGCCGCACACCCTTGTTCCTGGTGATGTCCGGCCTCGGCTAATCGACACGTAGCAGGTCAGCCTGACTTTACAGTTGGGTGCTGTCAGGACTCAGGTCCATCTCTGACTGGATGGTACCACCAGCCTTTCAGCCCCAGACTGCACATTTCCCCGCGGGTACCTCTCAAGGTGGACCCGCCTGTAAGCAAGGCCATAGTAACTGTGTGGTCAAGCAACAGGTAGGAATCCGAGGAATCACCCTCGTTGGATTCCACTCCGGGAGTTGCACGACATCAGCTTAAACGGAAGTGATGAAAGAGGAATCACCCTCGGTAACACACATCCGGATAGCTATTCTACAGAGGCACCATCGGAAGTGCGCTAAGAGGTATCACCCTCGGCACTCGATGCCAGCTCTGCAGTGTCGGGCAATTTAGGGGGGGTGTGGTGATGTGTTGTCTTCAGTCCAGCAGTCTTCAGTCACTAAAGCGGAGCAACTACAGCAAGGGAGAGGGGCCACAGATGGTTTCCATCCAACCTATACTAAGCAGTTTGGATAACAGGGCAGGTATCAATTAACAGTTATCAAAAACAGGCTATGCATCAGAAATAGGATAAAGCAGTAGCAGCGGCAATTTCTAATGCAAGCAGGGGGGGAAAATGGAATGGGTGATATGGGTATGCGTCAAGGGGTTTTGCTTGCCTGGTTGCTCTGCTGAGAGGGGCTGGTCGTCTGACGGCTGGTCGTCGGGGGTGTAGTCAAACTCTGCTGGGACGGCGTCGGTCTCGGCGTCTATCGACCCTGACCAGTGGGTCCCACCTGTCATAGACACAGGTCTAATTAACTTATTAACAGACTAATTAATCTAGTGGGGCCCATATGTCAGTGGGTAATTAGGCAAAATTAATTATTTTAATTAATCTAAAACACTAATTAAGTTTCTGACACGGGGGCCCCATATGTCATAGACACTGGGGGAGGGACCCCACATGTCAGTGGCTGGGTTGACCCAGTCAGCCGAGTTGACCGAGTCAACTCGGTCAACTGGGGCCCCCCTGGCCCACTGGCAGCCTCACTGGGGGTGGCCCCAGCCAGGCCACGTCGGCGGCGGCCGGCGATGAGCCGCCGGCGACCATTCCAGCGGCGGCGCGCACGGAAACCGGCCGGAAATCGCGCTCCGGCCACCGTTTTGCGCGCGGGAGGCGGCGTTCGAACGGGGAAAGCGAGGCGAAGCGATCTGGGGCGGTTTCGCGAGCCAATTCGGCCGGAGACGAGCGGCAGAAGCTCGCCGGCGGCGAGGTTCTACGGGCGAGCAACGGCGAGTCGCTACGGGGCACGGCGAACGGCGGGAGCTAGCGCAAAAGAACCGCGCGGAGGCGTGGAGCAGGTCCATGCACTCGCACGGCCATGACAGGGGCCATATCGACGGCGACGAGCACTACGGCGGTGGAGCATTCGGGCGGTGACGGCGACTATGGCTACGGGGTCGAATCCGCGCGCGAGAGAGAGGGAAAAGGAGGGGAGGAGCTCACCGAGCGGCTACGTAAAGCCCTTGACGGCTTAGGAGCAGCAGAGGAGCTCGAAGACGGCGGGGATTGCCGGCGACCGAGAAGAAGAGGCCGCAGTCGATCCGGCAATGTGGAGGCGCAGGGCTCGAACCAGTAGCCGGAGAGGAAGGAGAGAAGGCAGGCGGAGCGAACGGGCCGGGTCTCAGGCGACGGCGACGACGACAACGACGGCCACGAGCTCATCCATGGCGGCGGTTGCGAGTGGCTGCGCGGGAGGAAGAGGGAGAGCGAGGGGGGGAATTGGTGGGCGCTAGGGTTTGGGCGAGGCCGAGAGGGGCGCGGTGGTGGCCTTATCGACGACGGGGAGGACACGGATGGGCGACACGGCGACGAACGGCGGCGGTGTCGCGCGCAGGGGGCGACAGCGCGACGAGGACGACGACCTCGCGGCGGGCTGGGCCAGCTACTGTTTCACTAAGGCCCAGCGCGCTAGTAAACGGTAAGCGTTTCTCCTTTTTCTTTTTTCATTTCTTTTCTTCCACTCTGTTTTGCTAATTATTTGACTATCAAACAAGTTTTGTAAAATGTGTGAGTTGCTTCATAATTTGCAGGGCATTATTCTTAACCACCAGAAATTGACTTTGTAAAATTATGATTTCACTTTAAACTCTATTAAATTAATTAGTGCTAAATATTGTTGTTAACCTACTGTTACAATTAATAAAGTTGTTTAACCAATTTAATTAATGTTGCACATATTTTTATAATTGCCACAGAATTATTTAAATTGTTTTGAACATTTTAGTTTCTGACTTTGAACAACTTTTATTTCCACTTAAGATTTAATATTGCAATTTGAGTTTGAATTTGAAATGAACCATGATGCAAATGATGATTATGCTTGACTAAACATGATGACATGGCATTTTCAACAGGGGATCACTGTAGTCATTACAAGGGGGTGTTACACCTAGGGTTCATAATTTCACTAGTGCAATCTCTCCACAATGCTAACATAATTGGATCATATAACAATCCCTCAACGTGCGACAAAGAATCACTCCAAAGTTCCGATTAGCGGAGAACATAAAAAAGAAATTGTTGTAGGGTACGAAACCACCTCAAAGTTATCCTTTCCGATCAATCTATTGAGCCATCCCTATAAGTGTCACAAACAGCCCTAGAGTTCGTACTAAAATAACACCATATGATACGCATCAACCAACTCTAATGTCACCTAGATACTCCAATGTCACCACAAGTATGCGTGAGTTGATTATTCGATATGCATCAAACAACTTCAGATTCATAATATTCAATCCACACAAAGAACTTCAAAGAGTACCCCAAAGTTTCTATCGGAGAAAAGAAGATGAAAACGTGTACCAACCCATATGCCTAGCCTCCCCAAGGTCAAGGGAATTCGCGAGTTGATTACAAAAACATACATCAAGTGACTCAATAGAATACCCCATTGTCACCACGGGTATCCATATGCAAGTCATACATCAAGTGTTCTCAAATCTGAAATATTCAATCCGACAATAGAGAAACCTCAAAGGGAAAGGCTCAATTCATCACAGCAAGATAGAGAGGGAAGAAACACCATATGGTCCAACTATATTAACAAAGCTCACGGTACATCAAGATCGTGCCAAATCAAGAACACGAGAGAGAGAGAGAGATCAAACACATAGCTACTAGTACATACCCTCAGCCCCGAGGGTGAACTACTCCCTCCTCGTCATGGAGACCGCCGGGATGATGAAGATGGCCTCCGGTGATGATTCCCCCCTCCTGCAGGGTGCCGGAACAGGGCACCAGATGGTATTTCTTCGGTACAGTGGCGTGCAGCAGCGGCGTCGAAGTTCTTGGTTTATTTCTTGGGGTTTCTCTATTTATAGAATTTTTCAGCGTTAGAATCACACAAAACGGAGCTACGAGGGCCCCACAAGGCAGCACGGCGCGACCCCCCCCCCCCAGGCCGCGCCGTGGTGCCTTGTGAGCACCTCGTGAGGCTTCTAGTCCTTCCACGAAGCTTCGGGGGTCTCTTTTGGTCCAAAAAAAATTGTCAAAAAGTTTCGTCCAATCCCGAGAACTTTTATTTCTGCACAAAAATCAACACCACGGTAGTTCTGCTGAAAACAGCGTCAGTCCGGGTTAGTTCTAATCAAATCATACCAAAACCATATAGAATTGTTATAAATATGGCATGAATACTTCATAAATGATAGATATGTTGGAGACGTATCAGCATCCCCAAGCTTAATTCCTGTCGTCCTCGAGTAGGTAAATGATAAAAGAAATAATTTATGAAGTGTGAATGCTAGCATAGTGCATAAGTTTGATCAATGATAATTCCAAACACTTTTTCTAGCATAATTATATATCATAAACAATAGCTCATCTCATAAAAATTCTCATGATCAAGTAGCAAGCTATTCACATGTTAAAGTATAGACCATAAACTTTCTTGAAAACTAACAAACTATGTTTTCAGTCATCAAACAATTGCAATTCATCTTATTTTCAGGAAGTGTCTATGTAAGAGCTTTGATTTAGCAAATTCCACATACTCAACTATCATATCGTCTTCCATGATTGCTGACACTCAAAGCATATTTTTAGAACAAATCGTTTCAGTCAAACACATAGGAAGATAGGGCTTAATGTTTTGCCTCCTGATGTCTACTACACAACTTTTATTCTTGTAGACGTTGTTGGGCCTCCAAGTGCGGAGTTTTGTAGGACAGTAGCAAATTTCCCTCAAGTGGATGACCCAAGGTTTATCAATCCGTGGGAGGCGTAGGATGATGATGGTCTCTCTCAAACAACCCTGCAATCAAATACAAGAAATCTCTTGTGTCCCCAACACACCCAATACAATGGTAAATTGTATAGGTGCACTACTTCGGCGAAGAAATGGTGATACAAGTGTAGTATGGATAGTAGATATAGGTTTTTGTAATCTGAAAATAAAAAAACAGCAAGGTAGCAAGTGATAAAACGGAGCACAAACGGTATTGCAATGCTTAAAAACAAGGCCTAGGGTTCATACTTTCACTAGTGCAATCTCTCAACAGTGCTAACATAATTGGATCATATAACAATCCCTCAACGTGCGATAAAGAATCACACCCAAAGTTCTTATCTAGCAGAGAACATAAGAAGAAATTGTTGTAGGGTACGGAACCACCTCAAAGTTATCCTTTCCGATCAATCTATTGAGCCATCCCTATAAGTGTCACAAACAGCCCTAGAGTTCGTACTAAAATAACACCATATGATACGCATCAACCAACTCTAATGTCACCTAGATACTCCAATGTCACAAGTATCCATGAGTTGATCATTCGATATGCATCAAACAACTTTAGATTCATAATATTCAATCCACACAAAGAACTTCAAAGAGTACCCCAAAGTTTCTTATCGGAGAGAAGATAATGAAAACATGCAACCAACCCCTATGCCTAGATCACCCCAAGGTCACGGGAATCCGCGAGTTGATCACCAAAACATACATCAAGTGAACCAATAGAATACCCCATTGTCACCACGGGTATCCACATACAAGACATACATCAAGTGTTCTCAAATCTGAAATATTCAATCCGATAATAACGAAACCTCAAAGGGAAAGACTCAATTCATCACAAGAAGATAGAGATGGAAGAAACACCATATGATCCAACTATATTAACAAAGCTTGCGATACATCAAGATCGTGCCAAATCAAGAACACGAGAGAGAGATAGATCAAACACATAGCTACTAGTACATACCCTCAGCCCCGAGGGTGAACTACTCCCTTCTCGTCATGGAGACCGCCGGGATAATGAAGATGGCCTCCGGTGATGATTCCCCCCCTCCGGCAGGGTGCTGGAACAGGGCTCCAGATGGTATTTCTTCGGTACAGAGGCTTGCGACGGCGGCGTCGAAGTTTAGGTTTATTTCTGGGGGTTTCTCTATTTATAGGATTTTTCAGCGTTGAAATCACGCGAAAAGGAGCTACGAGGGCCCCACAAGGCAGCACGGCGTGACCCTCCCAGGCCGCTCTGTGGTTCCTTGTGAGCACCTCGTGAGGCTTCTGGTCCTTCCACGAAGCTTTGGGGATCTCTTTTGGTCCAAAAAAAAATCGTCAAAAAGTTTCATCCAATTCCGAGAACTTTTATTTCTGCACAAAAAACAACACCACGGTAGGTCTGCTGAAAACAGCGTCAATCCGGGTTAGTTCTAATAAAATCATACCAAAACCAAATAAAATTGTTATAAACATGGCATGAATACTTCATAAATTATAGATACGTCGGAGACGTATCACCTCCCAACTTATTTATCTCAGGGATAATGTCAACAATAATAACTCATGATCACCTATATTCAACGGGATATATATGCCTGGATCAATCCCCACCATATGATGCTTGCCAAGAGAGAAAATAAAAACGGAATAGAGAAGAACACTATTGACTCTTGCATAAAAGTAAATACATAAAGTAAATGATAGGCCCTTCGCAGAGGGAAGCAGAGGTTGTCATGCTCTCTTGTTTTTGGATGTGCAAGCTCTTAATGTAAAGGAACGTCACTTTATGTTGCCCCTTGTGATAGCGACCTTTATTATGCAGTCTGTCGCTTTTATTACTCCACCATCACAAGATCGTACAAAGCTTGTTTTCCCTTACAATAAAAGTTCATACATGTTTAGGAGCATTTTTTATTGCTTTGCACCGATGACAACTTACTTGAAGGATCTTATTCAATCCATAGGTAGATATAGTGGACTCTCATGACATGAAACTGTGTTTAAGGGTTTTTGGATGCACAAGTAGTATCTCTACTTAGTGCGGAATTTTGGCTAGCAAAAGATAGGGGGCAAGCACCACATGTTAAAGGATCCAAAACAATATAACTTCTATGTGAATATAAGCAAACGTAACCCATTACGTTGTCTTCCTTGTCCAACATCAACTACTTGATCAAGTTTGAAAATAATTAATGGGGGCTCACAATCATAGAAGATGTCCAAGATAGTATATTTATATGTGAAATCTCTCTTCCTTCAATATTCTTTAATGAATTGTTCAAGTGACCAATGCTATGTTTGCTAACTTTCAATAAATTTTACCACTTATACTTCTTATTTGTGCAGTCACTACTCCCCATGGGACAAGCATATGAAGCACATATAATTTCAACTTTATGATATTCAATTCATTCAACCATTTACTCTTAGGATATAAGTGAAGCACGAGAGTAAACGAGAAACTACTCCAAAAGGTATAAGTGAAGATCAATGAGTAGGCAAACAATTAAGTAGCTATGTGAAGACTCTCTCTCAATAAAGATTTCAGATTTTGAAATTTTTATTCAAACAACAAACAAAATGAAAATAAAAGGACACTCCAAGAATAGCACATATCATGTGAACAAGTAAAAACTTAGGCTAACCGATAGGTGTTGATGAACAAAGGTGGGATGCCCACCGGGGCATCCCCAAGCTTAGTTGCTTGAGATTTATTGGAAACTTGGGGTGCCTTGGACACACCCAAGATTGAGCTCTTGTGTCTCCTTAATTCCTCTCATATCATGGCTTCTCCTAAATCTTAAAAACTTCATCCACACAAGACTCAACAAGAACTCGTGAGATAAGTTAGTATAAATCAACTCCAAACCTTTACATTCTCTACTGCAGCAAATCACTAAAATTATAATTAAACATTTCATACTTAATGCCTCTGCATATTTAATTCTCCTATCCTCAAATAGAATCATTAAACAAGCAAACATATGCAAACAGTGCAACCATAACCGAAATCTGCCAAAATAGAACAGTCTGTAAAGGGGGGATAAGAATTCATACTTCCCTAACTCCAAAAATTCTGAAAAATTACCACGTGAAAGAGAACTCATGCATTCTTACTGTGTAAAAATTTCAGATTTTTATCATGTTCTGACTATTCAGGAATATTCTGGACATAACAGAAAACTTTCTGTTTTCAAACAGCAACACATGAACTTGCAAACTGAGCATGGTAAAAGCTATAATTGGCATTTTATTGAACTAAAAGATACGAAACATGATTATTTATAACACCAAGCAAATATCAATAGAAGAAAATGATGCTCCAAGCAAAACTCATATTATGTGACGAATAAAAATATAGCTCCAAGTGAGGTTACCGATAGTGTTGAAGACGAAAGAGGGGGTGCCTTCCGGGGCATCACCAAGCTTAGACGCTTGAGTCTTCCTTGAGTATTACCTTGGGGTGCCTTTGGCATCCCCAAGCTTAGGGTCTTGCCACTCCTTATTCTCCTCATATCGATATCTCACCCAAAACTTGAAAACTTCAATCACACAAAACTTAACGGAACTTGTGAGAGAGGTTAGTATGATAAAAATAAATCATCTACTTAGGTACCGTAAAGACAAGATTCATAATTGTACTCACATAATAACTACTGTATTCTATCATTTCCACAATTTATATTACTCAATATAAGCTATATAAAGACTAAAACAAGCAAACTATGCACCAAAAACAGAATCTGTCAAAAACAGAACAGCGTGTAGTGAGCGATTTAAAAACCATACTTCTGTACCTCCAAAAATTCTAAAAAATTAGGAAAACGTAAAAAAATTGTAAACCAATACTTTGTAAAAATTTCATAATTTTCTCACGCTCCAGTACTGAATAGAAATTCCAGGACTGGACGCAAAAGTTGTTGTTTTTGCACATAATCAAATCAACAAGCATCCACACTATCCCAAAGGCTTTACTTGGCACATTATTGAAAGAAAACATATAAAACATGATTACAACAGTATCTTAATCATGTGAACACACAAAAACAGTAGGGGTAAATATTGGTTTGCCTCCCAACAAGCGCTTTTCTTTAATGCCTTCTAGCTAGGCATGATGATTTTAATGATGCTCACATAAAAGGTGAAGAATTGAAACACAATGGGAGCATCATGAAGCATATGACTAGCACATTTAAGTCTAACCCACTTCCTATGCATAGGGATTTTGCGAGCAAACAATTTATGGGAGCAAGAATCAACTAGCATAGGAAGGCAAAACAAGTATAACTTCAAAACTTTCAACACAAAGAGAGGAAACTTGATATTATTGAGAAGCCTACAAGCATATGTTCCTCTCTCATAATAATTTTCAGTGGCATCATGAATGAATTCAACAATATAGCTATCACATAAAGCATTCTTTTCATGACCTACAAGCATATGATTTTTATTACTCTCCACATAAGCAAATTTATTCTCATTCATAATAGTGGGAGCAAACTCAACAAAATAACTATCATGAGATACTTGATTGGCATAATCCAATTGAAAATTAAAATCATTATGACAAGTTTCATAGTTATCATTATTCTTTATAGCATACATGTCATCACAATAATCATCATAGATAGCAACTTTGTTGTCATAATCAATCGAAACCTCTTCCAAAATAGTGGAATCATCATTAAATAAAGTCATGACCTCTCTGAATCCACTTTCATAATTATTGCCATAAGATTCAACACCCTCCAAAATAATGGGATCATTAGTACCTAGAGTTGACACTCTTCCAAACCCACTTTCATCAATATAATTTGCTCATCAAAACTTGGGGGACTAAAAATATCATCTTCATCAAACATAGCATCCCCAAGCTTATGGCTTTGCATATCATTAGCATCATGGGTATTCAAAGAAAGCGTACTAACAACATTGCAATCATGATCATCATTGAAAGGACTCACATAAAACATTTTATTAAATTCTTCCTCTAGCAATTGAGCACAATTATCGGAATCCTTATTTTCAAGAAAGACATCATAAAGGTAAAGCATTTGATCCAACTTCAATTCCATTTTTTTTGTAGTTTTCTTTTATAAACCAAACTAGTGATAAAACAAGAAACAAAAAGATTTGATTGCAAGATCTAAATATATACCTTCAAGCACTCACCTTGTAGCGACCCGACCTCAAACGGTCAAGCCTCTGTGTATCCATGCCATCCCTGGATCAGTATGCTGGCACACACAGTACATCAATGTATATGTCAAAGTGCAATCACATGTATAAACAACGTAAAACTGATATATACCTCATAAGTCTCTGCGGAAACAAACAAACGGGTGTGGAGTCCCATCAACGCCATCGGCAAGTTGAGTGTAGACCGTAACCCTACAATGAAACTCACTCATCGTGGAAAAATCATGCAACATGATATGTTGCAGCCCTGTAGGTCAGTACATTGAATGTACCGGCAAGATCACAATAAGAAAAACAGATGATGAAACTATTCTATATGCAATATAGCTTGTGGCTCTGTATCTGAGTTTTTGCGTAAAAGCTGGTTTTATTTTCCCTACAATAAAGGAATAATCAGGAGTTTTCACTATAGAGTTATCTACTATGACATGGTTCCGCCAACCGATGTCTCATAGCCCACAAGTATCATAAGTTGCCCACAATTAGTTATCAGTCTGGTGTTGAGAGTTCAGAGATAGATCCAAGTCCAGAGGCTCAAATTGTCCGTAACCGGGGACACGGCTAATCGATTAGGTTTTAACTCTGCAGAGTGTTGTGCACTTTACCCACAAGATTCGATCCCTCTTTTTACGTTCTCGCACTTCAGGGTGTTTGAGAACAAGATGATCGAAACATGGTCTTCCGAAGAGTTCCTCTGGCCACTGTCCGGTGCTCATCCAATCCTACCATAGTTCTACATCTGCTAGCACCGTCCCAGCCAGAGTCACAACTAAGGTCAACCAAGCCAGTGCCCATAATGACTTGCGGTTGCACAGGTAAGCTTCCGGGCATGAAGTATTCTTCCGTCTCTTTGAGTCTGGGTGAAGCTTTCCGCAAGATGTCATGGCGCTTCTCCATGCATCCCGGCCATCCACTGGTTGCTCCAGGGTGCCCATCAAATCCATCCTTCACCCAGTAGTGTGTATTGAAATCTTGTCTCGAGTCTCGAAAATCATGAGGTCTTGTAGATGCAGGCCTTGAAGAATGCCGGTCTTGAAATTGCCATCATGAAGTTGTCGTCATTGACGTAGAGTCCTCCATTCTCACACCTCTCCCAAACACTCATACCAACCCCGTCTACTATAGCATAGCATTAAAATAAATAACGTCCCGGGGCTTGATAACAGGGTGGTGGGGGTTCCTACCTCATGCAATCTCCTCAACTACAAGAATTCAATATCACTACTGGAGGGATTGTCGAATGGTGTCGCTAAATGCAATGAAAACATAGGTATGAATAAAATGGTGAAAGTGAACTTGCCTGGTAGTACTTGATGAAGATTATATCGCTCTCAGAGAAGTCCTGATAGTACTATTCGTCACTCTCCGAAGAAAAATCTATATAGTCAAACATTGCATTCACATAAGCAATCATTCTAGCAAGCAATTTCTAGCAATCATAATTATCAATCAACAATTAAAACAACAAATAAATCAAATAATAAAACCCAAATAAAATCCAAAGAAACTTCAAAGAAAACTACGAGAAAAACTACTAAGGAAAAGTCTAAGACTTTACTACAAACAATAAAATTATTTTTGTCCTAAATAAGACTTAACAGCAAAGAAAATACTAAGCTAATAAATTAACAAAAAAAAGAAACTACAAAATAACTAAATTAATAGAAAGTATTTTTCATAAACTTTTTCTAGCAAAACGAAACAAATAAAAAGCTTTTATGAAACTCAATTTATGTCCTATGCAAGTGTCACTACAAAATAAAAAAAATAAAAATAAAATTTTGTCTACTGTTTACTAACAAAAACATAAACTAATTTGTCAAAAGTGACAAAAAGAAATAATTTAAAACTATTAAAACAACAAAGAAAAGATTAAAACAAAGCTATAACTAAAACAGTACTATTTTGCCTAAAACCCTAATTTAGAATTTTCGAAAATTTCCCAAATAAAACCTACTGCTAAATAACATCACAAGTGACCAGTAGCAAAAAGAATCAAGTCAAGATCTATTTTTAAACTCAAGTTATTCACAAAACAAGGTTTGAAGCAAATTCATGCAAATTCAAATTTAAACTATTCAAATTTGAAATCTAATGGAACAAACAGAAACTAAATAAAAATTTTGACACAGTGCAATTGGAATCACTCAAAAATACCTAAAAACATAAAAGATATAAGCAATATAAAATAGGAACTATTTCTGAAAAAGAAATCAAAAACAGAAAAAGAAAAATCACTACGGGCCGGCTAATGACCACGTGGCGCGTTCTGGTTGGTCAAGGTGCGTGCGCTGCGGGACTAAACAGTGGACGACCGATAATTAAAGATAATAAACAATGCTGCTGCTACTGCTACGCGGGCGACACGTGGCGCGCTGCCACTGGTGTATACTCGTTCGCTACGAAGCTAAACAGCGGATGACCGATCTCTAAGCAAAAACGTTCGAAAAAAAAAATATCTAATCTAAGCCATACATCCACGATCGGACGGACGCGAGATGCTCACCGGGAACACAGTGGAGGTGGCCGCCGGAGTTGGGGAAGACGGCAGCGCGGCGTCGGGAAGTGGTCGTGGTGCTCGTCTTGGTGGTCGCAGGACTCCGGGGAGGATCGGACGGGGCGCGGCGTGTGAAGGCAAGATCAGGGGTGACCTCGTGAGCGGCAGGGGCGGCCCGTGGTGATGGCGTCGAATGGCTGAAGCAGAGGGCGGCGCCGGCGAACTTCAGGAGAGGTTGGGGAGCTCAATCCCGTGCGAGTCTGCTAGATACAAAAGGTCAGGGAGATGTAGCGTATCGATACGGTGCGAACAGAGGAGAGGAGCTGCTTTGGTAACCTTCAGTGGCAGCGGAATCATCCATTGAAAGCTTCAGGCGGCGGTGAACTCCGGCGAGATCGGATCAGGGTGAAACGGGATCGAGACCTTCCAATTTTTGCGAAAATCGGACGAGGAGAGGGAGGGCATTATTTATAGGGACAAGACTTGAGGATGGGGTCGGCTTTGGGGATCGAATCCCGAAGGATCCGGAGGCGATGGCTCTGCCTTGTGCGTGCGGGACTCGGGCGTGGCTTGAGGAAGAAGAAGGCGCGGGGTCCACCGGTCAGTGGCAGAGGGGAGGTGAGCGAGGCAGCGGGCGGCCGAGCAGTAGTGCTCTCGCGCTCGCGCGAGGCTGTGGGCCGAGAGGCCGGCTGGGCTGGATGGGCTGTACGCTACAGTAGGCTTCGGCCGAAGAAAGAAAGAAAGAAAAAATAAAGTTCGCTTTTAAATAAAACAGAGAAAAGAAAACTAAAACAAAAAAGAATAAATAAAAATATACACAGACATATTATATATCAAAATGTTCATAAAAAGATTTCCTAAAAGATGAACTATTTTTTCAAGTCAAAATAAAATCCACAAAAATTCAAATAATGCAAACAGTGCTACTGTTGCATTTAAAATTCAAATAAAATTATTTTAAAAATACCAAAATGATTTCAAATGAAATTTTCTCCGATTTTCTATTATAGGGAATCATTTTACCCTAATTTCCATATATTTATTTTTAGGAAAAAAATAATTTGAATAAAAACTTCCAACTCATCTTTCTTATAATTTGAAGAAGTCATTTTATCTTCTCTCAAGAAAATCATTGAGTTGCATAAAGTTTATGAAGTTGAAATATTTTCAAATGGAATTCAAATCTTTTCAAATCCCTTTTCATTTATTTAAATGGAAGAAGTCATGTCATCTTCACTCCAGGGTTTTGTACTGAAAAGAATTTGAATTCATTGAAGATCAAAAGCAAGAATGAAAGTTTTGGGAAAGTCCTTTTATTCCCTCTCATTTAACTTTCAAAAAGTTTCAAAATTCACTCACTTTCAATAAATCAATCAAACAATCAACCATAATCATTTAATTAATATAACATTCCAAAATTTTGAATTTTGGGATGTTACACACCTCCCCGGCAACGGCGCCAGAAAAGAGCTTGATGTCTACTACACAACTTATTCTTCTAGACTCGTGTTGGGCCTCCAAGCGCAGAGTTTTGTAGGACAGTAGCAATTTTCCCTCAAGTGGATGACCTAAGGTTTATCAATCCGTGGGAGGTGTAGGATGAAGATGGTCTCTCTCAAACAACCCTGCAACCGAATACAAGAAATCTCTTATGTCCCCAACACACCCAATACAATGGTAAATTGTATAGGTGCACTAGTTCGGCGAAGAGATGGTGATACAAGTGTAGTATGGATAGTAGATATAGGTTTTTATAATCTAAAAATAAAAAAACAGCAAGGTAGCAATTAACAAAAGTGAGCACAAACGGTATTGCAATGCTTAGAAACAAGACCTAGGGTTCATACTTTCACTAGTGCAATCTCTCCACAATGCTAACATAATTGGATCATATAACAATCCCTCAACATGCGACAAAGAATCACTCCAAAGTTCCTATTAGCGGAGAACATAAGAAAGAAATTGTTGTAGGGTACGAAACCACCTCAAAGTTATCCTTTCCGATCAATCTATTGAGCCATCCCTATAAGTGTCACAAACAGCCCTAGAGTTCGTACTAAAATAACACCATATGATACGCATCAACCAACTCTAATGTCACCTAGATACTCCAATGTCACCACAAGTATCCGTGAGTTGATTATTCGATATGCATCAAACAACTTTAGATTCATAATATTCAATCCACACAAAGAACTTCAAAGAGTACCCCAAAGTTTCTATCGGAGAAAAGAAGATGGAAACATGTACCAACCCATATGCCTAGACTCCCCGAGGTCACGGGAATCCGCGAGTTGATTACCAAAACATACATCAAGTGACTCAATAGAATACCCCATTGTCACCACGGGTATTGATACGTCTCCAACGTATCTATAATTTATGAAGTATTCATGCCATGTTTATTATAGTTTTGTATGATTTTGGTGCACTTTTATATGGATTTTATATGATTTTCATGGACTAACATATTGACCTAGTGCCCAGTGCCAGTTGCTGTTTTCTGCTTGTTTTTGGTTTTCCAGAAAATCCATATCAAATGAAGTCCAAATGCAGCGAAACTTTTTGACGATTTTTTCTGGAAGGAAACAGACCCAGGAAGCTTCGGGGGAATAGCAGAAGACCCACAGGGGCCCCACAAGCCACCTGGGCGCGCCACCCCCCCCCCCAGGCGCGCCCTGGTGCCTCATGGGCCCCCTATGGCCCTTCTTCGCGTGATTCCAACGCCAAAAATTCTTATAAATACCAAAACCCCAAAAAATAACCCTAGAATTTGGACTCCGCCACCGCAAGCCTCTGTACCTCCATGATCTCATCTACATCCCTTTTCCGGTACCCTGCCGGAGGGGGGAATCATCACCAGAGGCCATCTTCATCATCCCGGCGGTCTCCATGATGAGGAGGGACTAGTTCACCCTCGGGGTTGAGGGTTTGTACCAATAGCTATGTGTTTTATCTCTCTCTCTCTCTCTCTCTCGCGCGCGCGTTCTTGATTTGGCACGATCTTGATGTACCGCGAGCTTTGTTAATATAGTTGGATCATATGGTGTTTTTTCCTTCTCTATCTTGTTGTGATGAATTGAGTTTTTACCTTTGAGGTTTCACTATTATAGAATTGAATACTTTTATGGATTTGAGAACACTTGATGTATGTCTTGCATATGAATACCCGTGGTGAAAATGGGGTATTATATTGATTCACTTGATGTATGTTTTGGCACTCAACTCGCGGATTCCCGAGGTGACATTGGGGTAATCTATGCATAGGGGTTGATGCACGTTTTCATCCTACTTTCTCCGGTAGAAAACTTGGGGCACTCTTTGAAGTTCTTTGTGTTGGATTGAATATTATGAATCTGAAGTTGTTTGATGCATATCGTATAATCAACTCACGGATACTTGTGGTGACTTTGGAGTATCTAGGTGACATTAGAGTTGGTTGATGTGTATCATATGGTGTTATTTTAGTCCGAACTCTAGGGATGTTTGTGACACTTATAGGGATGGCTCAATAGATTGATCGGAAAGTATTACTTTGAGGTGGTTTCGTACCCTACAATAATTTCTATCTTATGTTCTCCGCTAATAGGAACTTTGGAGTGATTCTTTGTCGCACGTTGAGGGATTGTTATATGATCCAATTATGTTAGCATTGTTGAGAGATTGCACTAGTGAAGGTATGAACCCTAGGCCTTGTTTTCAAGCATTGCAATACCGTTTGTGCTCACTTTTGTTACTTGCTACCTTGCTGTTTTTTTATTTTCAGATTACAAAAACCTGTATCTACTATCCATACTACACTTGTATCACCATCTCTTTGCCGAACTAGTGCACCTATACAATTTACCATTGTATTGGGTGTGTTGGGGACACAAGAGATTTCTTGTATTTGGTTGCAAGGTTGTTTCAGAGAGACCATCTTCATCCTACGCCTCCCACGGATTGATAAATCTTAGGTCATCCACTTGAGGGAAAATTGCTACTGTCCTACAAAACTCTGCGCTTGGAGGCCCAACACGGGTCTACAAGAATAAGTTGTGTAGTAGACATCAAGCTCTTTTCTGGCGCCGTTGCCGGGGAGGTGAGTGCTTGAAGGTATATCTTTAGATCTTGCAATTGAATCTTTTAGTTTCTTGTTTTATCACTAGTTTGGTTTATAAAAGAAAACTACAAAAAAATGGAATTGAGGTTGCCTCATATTATTCGTCTCTGTAATGTTTTTCTTGAAAATGATGGAGCGGAAAATTGTGCTCAATTGATAGAAGAAGAATTCAATAAAATGTTTGGCATAAAATCTTTGAATGATGAGCATGATTGCAATGTTCTTAGTATGAATTCTATGAATATCCAAAATACTAAAGATGATTGCACTAGTCATGACAAACATGTTTCTTTTAAGCATGTCAATTTTTGTGGAGTGCATAAAGTTTGTGAAGACATGCCTTATAGGGATGATAGATTTTGTAAGAAGCATAAACAAGATAGAACCAATTTTTTGCTCAAAGTGATATATGAATTTGCTACAAAATTATGTTCTCTTTATCCTATTACTTGTGAACTTTGCAATAAAGTTGGTCACCTTAATTTCCAATGCATGCTTTTTCATGATCGAATCATGTCCAAATATTGCAATAATTTGATCACCCGTGAACTTTATAATGAACTTTGTTTATTTTTGGGGTGTGAAGAATTGACATATAAAAATAGTTGGTTTGAAGTATTCATTCTCACAAAAGACATTAAATAATTTAGAGGAAATCTATATGTTTTGTGTGGTAAATTGCAATGAGAATGCTTATATAGCCAACTATGGAAAAATAGGAAAACAAATAGAATATAAAAGAAATACTAATGAAAGGGTAAAGATTCCCCCTTTCCCTCCTATTTTCTCTCATGATGAAACAGGTAACGAGGAGTAGCTTCCTATCCAACCAATCTCTTCAATAAGAAGCCCGGAAGAATTAAATAAACCCACACATAATGTGGTAAAGAAAAAGAAAAGAAGGAAAAGTAGAGGTAAAGAGGTATCTCTCCCAAATAATGTTTCTCCTATTATTGTTGTACCTCATGAGAACGAATCAAAAATAATTGTGGAAAATGATACACTTGATGATGATTTTGTTATGCCTATTGCTTGTTGTGATGATTATGATTGGGAATATAATGATACTTCTTATGATCTTGAAAATCTTTATGGCACCAACTTGGAGGAATATGATAATAATTGTTATACTATTGGTGCTATTCATACTATTGATGATAATAGTGATAATGCTAATGATATGCAAACCAACAAGCTTGGGGATGCTATGTTTGATTGTAATGATATGTTTGAGAATTTATTTGCTGCAAATAACGTTTGCCCTAAGCTTGGGGATGCTATGCTTAATGAAAGTGTTCTTTCTATCCCCCCTACTTTTGATGAGCAAATTTATTATGATGATGACATGCCTCCTATCTACGATGATTATTGTGATGACACTTATGTTATGAAAAATAGTGATGATTATTATTATTATACTTGTTATAATTATGAAAATCCTTTTACTTAAAATCACTCTTTTAATGTGGAAACAATTTATAGTATTCGAGTTTCATACGATGCTCCCACTATTATGAATGAGAACAAATTTTCTTATGTGGAGAGTAGTAAAAATTCTATGCTCGTAGATCATGAAAAGAATGTTTTATGTGATAGCTATATTGTTGAATTCATTCATGATGCTACTAAAAATTATTATGAGAGAAGATCATAAGCTATTACATATCCCAATAATATCAAGTTTCCTCTCTATGTGTTGAAAGTTTTGAAGTTATGCTTGTTTTGCCTTCCTATGCTAGTTGATTCTTGATCCCATAAATTGTTTGCTCACAAAATCCCCATGCATATAAAGTGTGTTAGGATTAAATGTGCTAGTCATATGCTTCATGATGCTCCCGTTATGTTTCAATTCTTTACTTTTATGTGAGCATCATTGAAATCATCATGCCTAGATAAAAAGGCATTAAAGAAAAGCGCTTGTTGGGAGACAACCCGACATTTACCCCTACTGTTTTTTTGTGTTCACATGATTAAGATACTGTGGTAATCATGTTTTATATGTTTTCTTTCAATAATGTGCCAAGTAAAGCCTTTGGGATAGTGTGGATACTTCTTGATTCGATTATGTGCAAAAACAGAAACTTTTGCGTCCAGTGCTGGAATTTCTATTCTGTACTGGAGCATGAGAAAATTCTGAAATTTTTACACAGAATTGGTTTACATATTTGTTACGTTTTCCTAATATTTCAGAATTTTTGGAGGTACAGAAGTATGGTTTTTAAATCGCTCACTACATGCTGTTCTGTTTTTGACAGATTATGTTTTCGATGCATAGTTTGCTTGTTTTAGTGTTTCCATAGATTATATTGAGCAATATAAATTGCGGAAACAATAGAATACAGTAGGAATTATGTGAGAACAATTATGAATCTTGTCTTGACAGTACCTAAGTGGATGATTTATTTTCATCATACTAACCTATCTCACCAAGTTCCGTTAAGTTTTGTGTGATTGAAGTTTTCAAGTTTTGGGTGAGATATTGATATGAGGAGAATAAGGAGCGGCAAGACCCTAAGCTTGGGGATTCCCAAGGCACCCCCAAGGTAATATTCAAGGAAGACTCAAGCGTCTAAGCTTGGGGATGCCCCGGAAGGCATCCCCTCTTTCGTCTTCAACATTATCGGTAACCTTACTTGGAGCTATATTTTTATTCGTCACATGATATGTGTTTTGCTTGGAGCGTCATTTTATTTAGTTGAGATTGGCTTGGTGTTATAAATAATTATGTTTTGTATCTTTTAGTTCAATAAAATGCCAATTATAGCCTTTACCATGCTCAGTTTGCAAGTTTATGTGTTGCAGTTTGAAAACAGAAAGTTTTCTGTTATGTCCAGAATATTCTTGAATAGTCAGAACATGATAAAAATCTGAAATTTTTACACAGTAAGCATGCATGAGTTCTCTGTCTAGTGGTAATTGTTCAGAATTCTTGGAGTTAGTGAAGTATGAATTTTAAATCCCCCTTTACAGACTGTTCTGTTTTGGCAGATTTCGGTTATGGTTGCATTGTTTGCATATGTTTGCTTGTTTAATGATTCTATTTGAGGATAGGAGTATTAAATATGTAGAGGCATTTAGTATGCAATGTTTAATTATAATTTTAGTGATTTTTTACAGTAGAGAATGTTAAGGTTTTGAGTTGATTTATACTAACTTATCTCACGAGTTCTTGTTGAGTTTTGTGTGGATGAAGTTTTTAAGATTTAGGAGAAGCCATGATATGAGAGGAATTAAGGAGACACAAGAGCTCAAGCTTGGGGATTCCCAAGGCACCCCAAGATAACATTCCAAGAAGTCTCAAGCAACTAAGCTTGGGGATGCCCCGTTAGGCATCCCACCTTTCTTCATCAACACCTATCGGTTAGCCTAAGTTTTTACTTGTTCACATGATATGTGCTATTCTTGGAGTGTACTTTTATTTTCGTTTTGTTTGTTGTTTGAATAAAATTATCAAGATCTGAAATTTTAAATGAGAGAGAGTCCTCACATAGCTACCTATTTACTTAACTACTCATTTGGTCTTCACTTATATCTTTTTGGAGTAGTTTGTCATTTACTCTTGTTCTTCACTTATACCCTATGAGTAAATTGTTGACTGAATTGAATATCATAAAGTTGAAATTATATGTGCTTCATATGCTTGTATCATGTCTAGTAGTAGTTTCACATTTGGGTTAGAAAGTGAAATCTGTTGAAGCTTGACAATCACAATATTGGTCATACAAGCAATTCATGAATGATTAGTATAAGGAAGAGAACTTTCGCATAAAAATATATTATCTTGGACATCTTTTATGATTGTGAATACCCATTAATTATTTTCAAACTTGAGCAAATTAGTTGAAGTTGGACAAGGAAGACAACGTAATGAGTTATGTTTGGGTATATTTGCATAGAAGTTATATTGTTATGGATCCTCCAACATGTGGTACTTGCTTAGGATCTTTTTCTAGCCAAAAATTCGTACTAAGTAGAGATACTACTTGTGCATCCAAAAACCCTTAAACCCAGTTTCTTCCCATGAGTGTCCACCATATCTACCTATGGATTGAATAAGATCCTTCAAGTAAGTTGTCATCGGTGCAAAAAGCAATAAAAATTGTTCCTAAAATATGTATGATCTTTTATTGCAAGGGAAAATAAGCGTTGTACGAACTTGTGATGGTAAAGAAATAAAAGCGACGGACTGCATAATAAAGGTTGCTATCACAAGGGGCAATATAACGTGACGTTCCTTTGCATTAAGAGCTTGCACATCCAAAAATAAAAAGCGCATGACAACCTCTGCTTCCCTCTGCGAAGGGCCTATCTTTCACTTTATGTATTTACTTTTATGCAAGAGTCAATAGTATTACTTCTCATTTCAACCTTATTTATTCTCTAGTTGGCAAGCATCATGTGGTGGCGAAAGATCCAGGCACATATGGCCAGTCAAATATATTCGATCATGCATTATTATTGTTGACAATTATCTCTATGATAAATAAGTTGGGAGGCGAAACATTAAGCCCCTATCTTTCTCTATGTTCGATGGATGCCTTTTGTTCTAAAAATATGCTTTGAGTACTAGCAATCATAGAAGACTATATGATAATTGAGTATGTGGAGCTCTTACTTAGACTTTGTTGAAGATAAGTTGAATTGCAATTGTTTGGTGACTAAGAACATAGGTTGTTAAGTTTCAAGAGAATGCATTGTTTGAACCATAACATGTGAATGGATTGCTACTTTATCATGATGAATTTTATGAGAAAAAGTTGCTGTTATGGTGCTAGGAAAAGTGATTGAAATTATCATTGATCAAACTTATGCACTATGCTAGCATTCACACTTCATAAATTATTTCTTTTATCATTTACCTACTCGAGGACGAGCAGGAATTAAGCTTGGGGATGCTGATACGTCTCCAACGTATCTATAATTTATGAAGTATTCATGCCATGTTTATTATAGTTTTGTATGATTTTGGTGCACTTTTATATGGATTTTATATGATTTTCATGGACTAACATATTGACCTAGTACCCAGTGCCAATTGTTGTTTTCTGCTTGTTTTTGGTTTTCTAGAAAGTCCATATCAAATGAAGTCCAAATGCAGCGAAACTTTTTGATGATTTTTTCTGGAAGGAAACAGACCCAGGAAGCTTCGGGGGAACAGCAAAAGACCCACAGGGGCCCCACAAGCCACCTGGGCGCTCCACCCCCCCCCATCCCCAGGCGCACCCTGGGGCCTCATGGGCCCCCTGTGGCTCTTCTTCATGTGATTCCAACACCAAAAATTCTTATAAATACCAAAACCCCCAGAAATAACCCTAAAATTTGGAGTCCGCCGCCGCAAGCCTCTGTAGGAGATATGCCCTAGAGGCAGTAATATCAGTTACTTTTGTATCTCAGAGTTTGTAATGAATGTTTATGATCCATGCTATAACTGCAATGATTCTCGAGTCTACAATAACCACGAGGCTTGGAGGGAAACTCATGTGCACGTGTGGTATAATAAACGGTAAATTGTATTCCTAGTCTTGCCTCTAAGACTGGCCCAAGTATTGCATGATGATCCTATTTTCCTGATCATGGGCATGGCTATGCCGGCAATTTTGAGGGCACGATGTTGGTAGAACACTTGTGTTGAATCGACCCAAATTGATGTTATACTATGAGATATATTCGTCACAAGTTAATGGTTAAATAACACAGAGATAGTTAACATTTGCATGATTCCTTAGACCATGAGAGTATTGAGTTTCTTCATGCTTGCTTCATGAACTTTGGGGTTTGTTAAACGTCATCCGTAAATGGGTGGCTATTACGGCGGCTTACGGGTTCATGGAAAAGTATGTCAAGTAACTTGATAGCTCAAGATTGGGATTTGCTCCTCCGACGTTGGAGAGATATCTCTGGGCCCTCTCGGTGTTACGGTATCCATCATCGTCTGGCCAGACACTTTGTGATTTGATCACGGGGATGCCGGAACACGGGAACGAGAAAAGAGAACAATACCGGCAACGAGGTAACTGGCATTGTGGACAAGTTGTTGATCCACGAGGATGCCTACATGTCTCACCTCGGGAAATTGTAACATATCACGAAGCAACAGGAATAGCACACGGCAACTGGAGGTTCACTCGAATATTCATTCGTGTGGGTATAGGGGTCAATATGGGTGTCCACGGCTCCGATGCAGATCATTGATCGGAAGGGGTTCCGGGCCATGTCTATGCTTCACCGAACCTATAGGGTCACACGCTTAAGGGTCATCTATCTGCTGAATACTAGACAGGGAGTCTGAGAGAAAATCACCGAAAAAGTTTCGGACGCCGGAAAAGTTTCGGACAGCGGAAAAGTTCCGCAGAGAGAACACCGGAACAGTTTCGGTAAAACTGAAAAGTTGTTTCAGGGGATACCATTAAGTCAAATTGGCTTCGGCACATGCCTGATAATTCTTGGAGGATGCCAGAACCATTCTGGAAACTTTCTGGAATTTTCCGGGATGAAAACCGGAAATGTTCCGGACCTGCCGAAACCGCTTCAGATGCTTTTCGCAGATGAAAATCACTAAACCGGAATTGTTCCGGATCGCATTGAAAATTATTTTAGTGGGGTACTGGAATTGTTCTAAGCCCACATAAATATTTTCAGTTCGACCGGACGCTGAAAAATGTCGTCGTGAATAGTGAAAGTGCTTTTTGGATATTTTTGGAAAAACAACTTTTTGGATATTTCCAAAAAGGCTTCTAGAAGGGATTGGGGAGCAAGCAAGCTCCTCATGGGGGGCCCCCAAGGGGTGGCCGGCCAAGGGTGGAGCTCCTCCATGGAGCTCCACATGGCACCCTTTTTCCTTCTTATGTTTTTTATGTGTGACATAAAGTGGGGGTAGTTTGGTATTTTCTAGTGCCAACCCTACCCCTTGGTTTTCCTATAAATAGATGAGATGTGGGCTGCCATCTCTTCATCCTTTGCTCTCATACACATGCTTTGCTTTGCAAGCTCTCTCTCTCCCTCCCACGAAAAGAGTTTTTCGTAGAGCCGAAAGGCTGTCTGGGTTCCGGCAGGAACTAGTTCTGGACGGCGAAGCCCTACCGGATAGATGACACCGTATGTGTGCAACCCCGTAGAGAGGTCGTAGTTTTGATCTTTTGCCCGAGGGGCTGTTCGTGTGTCCTCCCGAAGGGCTATCCGAGTCTCCGTTCGAGTTTCGAGGGTCCTCCCGAAGGGCTGTCCGCGACATCGTCCGGGGGACTGTCTGACCGCCTCCCGAAGGGCTGTCCGACGAGGGAGTACATCCTCGCGGTTGGGAGGTTGTAAAATCCTAGCTGCGGGGATCTGCACCAACGATCTCCACCGACTCTTCTTCCGCTGCGCTTCGAGTCGGTACGGATCAGATCAAACCTTGTATGCAGTCTCCATAGTGGTCCTGGGCGTGCTCGCTATACCGGAAATTTTTATTTTCTGTCGCGTTCCCCTACAGTGGCATCAAGAGCCAGGCTATGAGTAGATGCATGTTATGATCTAGAATACATGAGATGTATGGGTATTGCGTAGTATAATTTTGTAGTAGATGAGATCTATTGCTGAAAATTATTTGTGCGGGTAGCAGATGAAATCTGTTACCCGATGTTCCTGTTGCTTCCCTTGAATTTGCATAGTCCTGATCTTGACGGCATGGTGGAATCTCACAAAGTTCTGGCAATCCGCGATCCTTTCATGCTGCTCCTGAGTATGCTGATTGACAGATCAACGAAGTGCTAACAGTTCTTTGGGTTCCACCATAGTTAAAGAAAGATGGATGTTTCGCAGACGAGAGGGCAATGCAGATATGATCTGCACGGGGGTCACGCGTATGACGAAGTTTAGTATGGGGCACGAGATTTTATTATCTCGTGTTTCATACACCCTGGAAAGTTAATCTAGCAACTTGAATTATCATACTTGATGATGGACGTTGGTAGCTGCGGTTTGAGTAAAAACCTTAGAAGCCATGTAAAAATAAAATTTTGCATAAACCGATTAGAAGCGTCTAACTTGGTTTTGCAGGATGGTTAGCATGTGATGTGGTATAGCAGGTCTCATATTAATTTGATTATGTATGAGATGACTATATGATGTAATTAACATGACCTGCGTGTCATGATTCGGCATGATGGCTGGAGCCATATGATTGCACTTTAATGACCTGCGTGTCAACCTTATGTAATGCACTTATTTTATTAGCTATAGAGATAGCAATATTATCTAGTGCATCGACAAGGTGGTGGCAATCTTCGCGAAGGTGAACACCGACGCGAATGCCGAAGACGAAGAGATACTTGACTTCTCCGTCAGAAAGGGCTATACCATATCATGCTGATTATGAATTGCCTGAGATGTTTATCCCTTATGTTGCACCCTTCTTGATTGCGCGGTAGTTGATTTTTATTAGGGTGATCTCTCACTAAAAATATCAAGTAGTTAGTGTTCTCCCAAGTGTAGCACCGTCACAGCATCCTTCCTTTCGGGGTGCGCCATGATCTATATGGGTACGAACGATTGTACGGGTGTAAGGCGGGTGAGGTCGGACCTCGCAGCAAGATCACTTGGTTGTCTTGACGTTCATGGCAGGATCGTCCTGAGCTCGGAACACACGCATCGAAAGATGAACAAGAGTCACATGGAGATGTGATCGGCAAGTTTGCCTACCAATTGGAGTTCGCGACATCGGTGTTCATCTCGAACAATGGCGTTGAATTACAATTTGGATCTTGAATCACTCACAATCAATTATGAGAGATATTGATTTGAGTGGGAGCGCTTTTTAGAATAAAATTGTTTATTCACTAGTTCATAAATCATTATGAACAAAGTCTAAGTGAACTTGTGTTTTCCGTTGTAGATCAAATGGCTCGCAATAGCGCGTTCAACTTAGGCCCGATGTTAGAGAAAGAGAAGTTAGCTGCGAATGGAAACAACTATGCGGACTGGGTCCGTGCCCTGAGGATTGTCCTCAGGAGCGGTAAGAAAGTGTACGTGCTTGACGGACCTCTTCCACCTAAGCCGACGGAAACAGCCGCGGCAGACATACAAAATGTCTGGGCCACTAAGGATGATGATTTCAACTTAGTGCAGTGCCTCATGCTGTCTTGCATGAGTTCAGAGCTTCAAAAACGTTTTGAATTCCATAACTCCTTTGATATGATCAAGGATCTGGATGCTCTGTACAAGTTTAATGCACGGTCCGAACGTTTTGATATCATGAAAATGATGGTGGAGACCAAGATGGCTGAGGGCAGTTCAGTTGGCGAGCACGTAGTCAATATGATTGGCTACGCTGAAAGGCTTAAAACCCTGGAATTCCCACTTCTGAAAGAGCATGTTATGGACTTGTTGCTAGGTTCACTCCCCCCGTCTTATGGCGGTTTTATCATGAACTACAACATGAATGGGTTGGACAAAACAGCAAATGAGGTGCTTGCCATGCTGAAAACTGCTGAAGGAGGACTGCAGAAAAATCGCAAGCAAGTGTTGCTTGTGAATAAAACTGCCAGTTTCAAAAAGAAAGGCAAGCCAAAGAAGGGCAAGGGCGCCGGTAAGACCGGCTTCCAACGCAAATCTAAGGGCGGAGCCAAGAATGAAACTGAGTGCTTCTACTGCAAGGGCACAGGTCACTGGAAGAGAAACTGCAAGAAGTATCTGGAAGATAAGAAGTCCGGAAAAACCGGAAAAGGTATAATTGTTATACAAGTTAATGTCATTGACGTTTTGCTTGCTAGCGAAAATTCTAAGTCTTGGGTATTTGATACCGGATCAGTTGCTCACATTTGCAACTCGATACAGGGGCTACAGAAGGTGCGCAAGCTGGAAAAGAATGAAGTCGTGATGCGTGTCGGGAACGGCGCTGGGATCGCCGCTCAATCCGTCGGCATTATGCCTCTACGTCTCCCTTCAGGATTTATTTTGGAACTAAGTAACTGTTATTTTGTTCCGGCATTGTGTAGAAACATTATCTCTGGATCATGTTTGGTACACGATGGGTACTCCTACAAGTCTGAGAACAATGGTTGTTCACTTTATTGTAAGGACATATTTTATGGATTTGCACCCATTGTTGGGGGCCTTTTCATACTAAATCTTGAATGTGAAAATGATGTCTTTAACGTGAATGCTAAACGCCTTAAGAAAGCTGATACCACCACCACTTTCATGTGGCACTGTCGCCTTGGCCACATCAGAAAGAAACGCATGCAAAGACTCCATAAAGATGGAGTTTTGCCGTCCCTTGATTTTGAATCATTTGACACATGTGAAGCTTGCTTGATGGGAAAAATGACCAAGACGCCGTTCACGGGTCATCCTGAACGGGCGAGTGAATTATTGGAAATAATACATAGTGATGTATGTGGTCCAATGAGCACAATCGCACGGGGTGGGTATTTCTACTTCGTAACTTTTACTGATGATTTAAGTAGGTATGGTTATATCTACTTAATGAAGCATAAGTCGGAAACCTTTGAAAAGTTCAAAGATTTTCAGAATGAGGTAGAAAATCATCGTAACAAAAAGATTAAGTTCTGCGGTCTGATCACGGAGGCGAATATCTTAGTCACGAGTTTGGCCAACATCTGAGTGACCGTGGAATCGTTTCACAGCTTACGCCTCCCGGAACACAGCGGAACGGAGTGTCGGAACGACGTAACCAAACCCTGTTAGACATGGTAAGGTCGATGATGTCTCTTACAGATCTTTAAATATCTTTTTGGGGTCACGCACTACTCACTGCCGCTTATACATTAAACAGAGCACCATCTAAATCTGTTGAGACGACGCCATTTGAATTATGGTATGGGAAGAAACCCATTGTGTCGCATCTCAAAATTTGGGGTTGTGAGGCATACGTAAAACGTTTACAGCCTAGCAAACTCGATCCCAAAGCAGATAAATGCTACTTTGTAGGTTATCCAATTGAGACCATTGGGTATTCCTTCTATCTTCCCTCCGAGCACAAAGTGTTTGTCGCTAGAAACGGAGTCTTTCTCGAGAAAGAGTTTCTCGCTAAAGAAGTAAGTAGGAGGACAGTACAACTTAATGAGATTAGTGAATCTTCGGCAACCGTTGATATGGCTAAGGAACCGGAAGAAATTCTGCTAATTATCCCTACAACTGAGCCGGAAGTTGTCGCATATGATGCGGAAACTTCAGACAATGTTGTAACTGAACCGCGCAGATCAGGTAGGGCCATCCAGCCACCTGAGTGGTTTCATAATGAAATCTTCATTCTTGAAGACGATGAACCTGCGCACTACAAGGAAGCGATGGCGGGGCCTAGCTCAAGGGAATGGCACAAGGCCATGAAATCCGAAATGGAATCCATGTACGAAAACCAAGTTTGGAACTTGGAAGAACTTCCAGATGGCGTAAAACCCATTGGTTGTAAATGGATTTTCAAAAGAAAGACGGACGCGGATGGTAACATTACTGTCCACAAAGCTAGACTTGTCGCGAAAGGGTTCACGCAAGTTCCAGGAGTGGACTACGACGAGACTTTCTCGCCCGTAGCTATGCTTAGGTCTGTTCGGATATTACTAGCAATTGCTGCTTATTTCGATTATGAAATATGGCAGATGGATGTCAAAACGGCTTTCCTAAATGGAAACCTTGAAAGGGATGTATACATGATACAGCCAGAAGGTTTTGTCGATCCTAAGAATGCTGGAAAGGTATGTAAGCTTCAGAAAGCCATTTATGGTCTGAAGCAAGCATCAAGGAGCTGGAACATTCGTTTTGATGAAGTGGTCAAAGAGTTTGGCTTCATCAGGAACGATGAAGAATCTTGTGTGTACAAGAAGTTTAGTGGGAGCGCAAAAGCATTTCTAATCTTGTATGTGGATGACATATTGTTGATTGGAAATGACGTGAATTTTCTTAACGAAATAAAAGACTCATTGAAGAAAAGTTTTTCAATGAAAGACTTAGGCGAAGCGGCATATGTATTGGGCATCAGGATCTATAGAGATAGATCAAGACGCCTGATAGCGCTTAGCCAAAGCACGTACATTGACAAGGTGTTGAAAAGGTTCAACATGGAGAACTCCAAGAAAGGCCTACTCCCCATGTCACCTGGCACAGTGCTTTGCAAGAATCAGTGTCCTCGGACCCTCGATGAGCGAGTACAAATGAATGATATTCCATATGCTTCGGCAGTTAGTTCTATTATGTATGCCATGCTATGTACAAGACCGGATGTTTACTATGCGCTAAGTGTTAGCAGCCGGTACCAAGGTGATCCAGGATTGGAACACTGGGCCGCAGTCAAGGGTATTCTTAAGTACCTCAGAAGGACCAAGGATTTACTCCTTGTGTACGGAGGTGATGAAGAGCTCATTGTAAGTTGTTACACTGATGCAGGCTTCATGAGTGACCCAGACGACTTCAAATCTCAATCTGGCTATGTTTTCATATTGAACGGCGGTGCAGTTGATTGGAAAAGTTCCAAACAAAAGACTGTAGCGGATTCTACAACGGAGGCGGAATATGTTGCTGCTTCAGAAGCCTCCAAGCAGGCTGTCGGAATCAAGCAATTCCTTGAAGACCTTGGTGTGGTTCCAAGTGCTCTGGATCCGGTGGAGATCTATTGTGATAATAGTGGCGCCGTGGCTCAGGCAAGGGAGCCATGTTCGCACCATAGGACAATGCATATTCAACGCAAATTTAAACTCATTCGACATCATGTCGAAGAAGGTTTAGTGAAAGTACGCAAAGTTCACACGGATCTGAATGTGTCAGACCCGATGACGAAGCCTCTACCACGAGCAAAGCATGAGCAACACCGGATTGCCATTGGTGTTAGGGAAGCCATGTAACTAGATTATGACTCTAGTGCAAGTGGGAGACTGTAGGAGATATGCCCTAGAGGCAGTAATATCAGTTACTTTTGTATCTCAGAGTTTGTAATGAATGTTATGATCCATGCTATAACTGCAATGATTCTCGAGTCTACAATAACCACGAGGCTTGGAGGGAAACTCATGTGCACGTGTGGTATAATAAACGGTAAATTGTATTCCTAGTCTTGCCTCTAAGACTGGCCCAAGTATTGCATGATGATCCTGTTTTCCTGATCATGGGCATGGCTATGCCGGCAATTTTGAGGGCACGATGTTGGTAGAACACTTGTGTTGAATCGACCCAAATTGATGTTATACTATGAGATATATTCGTCACAAGTTAATGGTTAAATAACACAGACATAGTTAACGTTTGCATGATTCCTTAGACCATGAGAGTATCGAGTTTCTTCATGCTTGCTTCATGAACTTTGGGGTTTGTTAAACGTCATCCGTAAATGGGTGGCTATTACGGCGGCTTACGGGTTCATGGAAAAGTATGTCAAGTAACTTGATAGCTCAAGATTGGGATTTGCTCCTCCGACGTTGGAGAGATATCTCTGGGCCCTCTCGGTGTTATGGTATCCATCATCGTCTGGCCAGACACTTTGTGATTTGATCACGGGGATGCCGGAACACGGGAACGAGAAAAGAGAACAATACCGGCAACGAGGTAACTGGCATTGTGGACAAGTTGTTGATCCACGAGGATGCCTACATGTCTCACCTCGGGAAATTGTAACATATCGCGAAGCAACAGGAATAGCACACAGCAACTGGAAGTTCACTCGAATATTCATTCGTGTGGGTATAGGGGTCAATATGGGTGTCCACGACTCCGATGCAGATCATTGATCGGAAGGGGTTCCGGGTCATGTCTATGCTTCACCGAACCTATAGGGTCACACGCTTAAGGGTCATCTATCTGCTGAATACTAGACAGGGAGTCTGAGAGAAAATCACCGAAAAAGTTTCGGACGCCGGAAAAGTTTCGGACAGCGGAAAAGTTCCGCAGAGAGAACACCGGAACAGTTTTGGAAAAACTGAAAAGTTGTTTCAGGGGATACCATTAAGTCAAATTGGTTTCGGCACATGCCTGATAATTCTTGGAGGATGCCAGAATCATTCTGGAAACTTTCTGGAATTTTCCGGGATGAAAACCGGAAATGTTCCGGACCTGCCGAAACCGCTTCAGATGCTTTTCGCAGATGAAAATCACTAAACCGGAATTGTTCCGGATCGCATTGAAAATTATTTTAGTGGGGTACTGGAATTGTTCTAAGCCCACATAAATATTTTCAGTTCGACTGGACATTGAAAAATGTCGTCGTGAATAGTGAAAGTGCTTTTTGGATATTTTTGGAAAAACACATTTTTGGATATTTCCAAAAAGGCTTCTAGAAGGGATTGGGGAGCAAGCAAGCTCCTCATGGGGGGCCCCCAAGGGGTGGCCGGCCAAGGGTGGAGCTCCTCCATGGAGCTCCACATGGCACCCTTTTTCCTTCTTATGTTTTTTATGTGTGACATAAAGTGGGGGTAGTTTGGTATTTTCTAGTGCCAACCCTACCCCTTGGTTTTCCTATAAATAGAGGAGATGTGGGCTGCCATCTCTTCATCCTTTGCTCTCATACACATGCTTTGCTTTGCAAGCTCTCTCTCTCCCTCCCACGAAAAGAGTTTTTCGTAGAGCCGAAAGGTTGTCTGGGTTCCGGCAGGAACTAGTTCTGGACGGCGAAGCCCTACCAGATAGATGACACCGTATGTGTGCAACCCCGTAGATAGGTCGTAGTTTCGATCTTTTGCCCGAGGGGCTGTTCGTGTGTCCTCCCGAAGGGCTGTCCGAGTCTCCGTTCGAGTTTCGAGGGTCCTTCCGAAGGGCTGTCCGCGACATCGTCCGGGGGACTGTCCGACCGCCTCCCGAAGGGCTGTTCGATGAGGGAGTACATCCTCGCGGTTGGGAGGTTGTAAAATCCTAGCTGCGGGGATCTGCACCAACGATCTCCACCGACTCTTCTTCCGCTGTGCTTCGAGTCGGTACGGATCAGATCAAACCTTGTATGCAGTCTCCATAGTGGTCCTGGGCGTGCTCGCTATACCGGAAATTTTTATTTTCTGTCGCGTTCCCCTACAGCCCCCCGGGTCTATCTTTATCATATAAAAAACATGAAAAATACCTTGCTGCAATTTATTTACTTTTATTTAGTTTAATAATTTACTTTATCAATTTATCTCTATCAGACTTAATCCTTGCAAGTAACCGCTAGGAGGATTGATAACCCTCTTATTCCCGTTGGGTGCAAGTATTTGCTTTTGTGTGTGTAGGTGTTGTTCACTGGATCTTGCTTGGTTCTCCTACTGGATTGATAACCTTGGTTCTTAACTGAGGGAAAAAAATTCTCTACTATACTGCATCATCCTCTCCTCTTCGGGGAAATACCAACGCAGTCTACAAGTAGCACTGCTACAGAAAGGCTTTCGCCTGAGCTCCACCTCTCCCGGTAGTGTGCAAGCGGTTCCAGAGCACCTTCGGCACCCAAGACCATCCCGAGCCAAGCTCGCTGTGCAGCGTATCCCCATTGCCAGCCACCATACCCCATTTCATGAGGATCCATCGCAGCTCCACATGCCACGGGAATCATCGCGCTTGCCAGGGTCAGATCCGAGCATGGAGTGCCAAATCCACCCTCCCTGGCCACTGCCTCGTCCCTGACGTTGCAGCCGTCGGCCCGGGGCTGCCGCCCCGGCATCCTTGAACCTGCAACACCGCTCTGCCAAAGCCCGTCTGGCCAGCACCCGATGCGGTCACCACAAGCCAAGGCTCCTCCTCCTTCGAGCCTCCACGCCTCTGCATGTCCACCCGCGTCCGCGAGAGCCCAGCGCTGCCGCGCCAAGCCGTCGCCCCTGTCAGATCCGCGCAAGCCACACTCGCACCTCCCCTTCACCAGGCCCGAGCCCGAGTGTCCCCGTTGACTCCAGATCAGGGCGCGAGATCCCTTGATCCGCCGCGCTCTGGCCCGCAGCCAACACCGTCGCGACGCCGAGCAGGAGCACCGCCCAAGCTCCGGGGCCGCCGCCCCGGCATCTGGTCGCCGCGAGCACCGGCCGCCGCCCCCAGCCGCAGCTGCTAGCCTCCAGCGGCGTTGACGGTGACCCCAGCACGTGAGGTAAGGCACCAGGACCGCGTCCCGCTGCTAGCTACGCACCGCCTGTGTACACGCATCAGCCGCCACCGCTCGAGATCCATCCGAGATCCGTTGAGGTGCGCGCGAAGAAGATAGCCCCGCCACCGCCGACGCCGTGCGGGCTTTGCCCGGCGGCGCCCTATGGCGGAGGCAAGGTGAGGGAGAAGGCGGGAGGGAGCCGGCTGCGGCGGCGCGCAAAGTTCGCGCGAGCCGCTCCTGGGAGAGCGACGCGGGGGTTGGGGACATCCGATCGCTAATAGCAAACTATAACGTCTTAAGCAATGTCTCGTTAAATAAATCAGTGTACAATGTCTCGCTAATAGCATATTTTAAGGGTCTCGCTATTTTTTTTATAGCAAGCTATTTTTTTCATTGTTTATAACATGAGTAGGGGCACGAAGGTCCGGATGCTTCATTAATTGACATGGGGTGTTACAGAGCATCTAACAGCATGACCCTTAAAGAAAATAAAAAGTACACACAAGTTCTTGGAACTTTCAAAGAGACCCTAAAGAGAGATGCAAAAATGCAATCAGCTCCAAAAATGCTCATGAGAGGAACCAATCTCACCGGTGCCAGGGGCCAGACCACTTGGTCCGACAGGACCTCCATCACTGCTTGTCATGGACTCCACCATGAAGCTAACTACCTCCTCTAAGGTATTGTGGCCGGGAGGAATATACTTGGTTGCCTTTTGACCAGAAAGTATGACGGCTCGTCGGAGATCGGCAGCCAACCGAGGGTGTTGTAATTCCACCAAAACTGTCGTCCTTGAAGCTCGCGGTCCCCAACTTTAGCATCTCCGTCCTTCATATGCTTCTTCTCCAAATCGTCACGAAAGGGTATTTCCATTAGGGGACCAGACGGAAGAGGGGCAAAGTTGGGCACATGATTTTTTTAGAGGTAAAGATGAGAGCGGGCGCAAATTAGGGGGGGGGGGGATGGAATCGACCCTTTTTGAAAAATGATCATGACATATGAAATCTGTTCACCATGTATTTAGAAAACATTCACAGTGTATTTATAACATGTTCACCCTGTATTTAATCTTTTTCAACATGTATTAAAAATGTTCAACATCCATTTGAAAAATGTTCAGCATGTATCTAAAAAATGTTTAATGTGTGTCCAAATTTTTTTCAATGTGTCTTTGTAAAAATATTAATTGTGTGTCTGAAAACAGTTTAACGTCTACTAAAAAAAAGTTCAAAGCGAATTAGAAAAAGAGAGAAGTTCATATCATAATTTTGAACAATCACCAAAATCTAATATACAACCCTAAACTATGAAACCATACACTTTACAACCTTGAACTACCAAAATCGGACAAGAAACAACCCGAGACTGGGTTTGACTGGTCAGCATCGAGTTAGTCGCCAAGTCCCACTTAACTCTATCTAGTTTTTTTTCTGATGGCAAAACTTTATGAAACTTTCCTAGATTGAATATAAGGGTACTATGGATTTTTCGGATTTTTTTTCAAAAATATTTGGGCACTTTCATTTTTTGGCCAAATTTTAATCGAAAATGGCTCAGAATGTGTATTTCGTTCCAGTTTTTTTTCTATTCAGTAAAACTTCTTGAAACTTTCCCAGATTGAATATAAAGGTGGTGTGAATTTTGGAGAATCATTTCTAAAATTTCTTGGTACATTCATTTTTTGGCCAAATTTTGACCCAGAATGGCTTTTTTGAATTTTTATTCCACCTTTTATTCGGCATAACTTGTTGAAACTTTCCCAGATTGAATATAAGGGTAGTGTGTATTTTTGAGAATTTTTCAAAAAATTCTGGGCAGTTTCATTTTTGGAGAATTTATGACCCAAAATGACTTTGAATTTGAATTTTCGTTCCAGTTTTTTCTCTATTTGGCAAAACCTGTAGAAACTTTCCCAGTTTGAATATATGGGTAGTGTGGATTTTTGAGGACATGTTTAAAAAATACTGGGCACTTTAAGTTTTGGTCACATTTTGACCCAAAATGACTTTGGATTTGTATGTTCATTCTAGTTTTTTACTACTATTCAGGAAAACTTAAAATTTTCCTTATTCAATATAAGGTTAGTGCGGATTTTTTAGAGTTGTTTAAAAAAATCTGGGCACTTTAATTTTTGTCCAAATTTTGACCAAAAATGACTCTAAATTTGTACTTTCGTTCTAGTTTTCTTTTCTATTCAACAAAACTTGCTGAAACTTTTCCAGAGTGAATATAAGGGTAGCGTCGATTTCTGAATTTTTTTTGGAAAATTTCTAGGCACTTTAAATTTTGGGCACATGGGTGACGTGGCGGCTAACTGGACTATTGACCAGTCAAAGACAATCAAAAACCATACCAGTGTTCTCTCTTGTTCGGTTTTGATAGTTCAAGTTTGGAAAATAGACGGTTCCGTAGTTTAGGGTTGTACATTAGACTTTGGTGGTAGTTTGAGGCTTTAATATGGATTTCTCTCTTAAAAATGCTCATATACTAAAACTGGATGGATTAAAAAAATGAATTTGAAAAAAGGATCAAATGCTCCTTCGCTTGCTTGCATGCATTTTTTTAACACAATACACACGTAGACACTCATACATATGCACTTGCACTCATCCCATGGACGTATGCATGCACACTATACCCCTATGAGCACCTCTGAGAGACTGAGTCGACACATTATCTTCAGATTGACGAAGTCGCCACAAACGCCTTCGTAGTCGACGGAAACGTTTCCTCCCACTGAACGCACATCACCGGAAGGCCTTAAATAAATTCAGAAAAATGCGAGCACCAGTGTCATAGTCTAGGACTTAAACTTTGGTGGGTTGGGGATACCACTGTCCCCCTAATCATCCAACCACAGGTTGGTTCGCTATACGCCTGCATTTGATAAAAAAGGCCTAAGGGCATCTCCAATGCTGGCCCTCAAACCGCCTGCATCCGTCCGGACCGAGCTATCTGGACGTGTTTTGCCATCCAACACGGTACCCCATTGATCCGCGGGATGTCCGTTTTCTCGCAACCGGACGCAAACGGGGGGAAGGGGAGCTTTGTCGGAGTCTGGACCGTTGCCACGTAGGACTCCGACACCCCGGACCACTCAAAACCCCATCTCGGTCCACTTTTCTTCCACTCTCCCCTGCCCCCCTTGCTTTGCGTCTGCACCCTCCTCGTCCGTCGTCGTCGTTGTACCTCTCCCACCACCACCCAGCCATCGTAGGATGTTCGCAGCGACCACCAACGCGCCTGCCCTCCTTGGACTATGTCGCCGTCCACCCAGCATCCCTTCATAGCCAGGTACGATCCGCCCTCCTGCCAACGACGTCCATGGCGGACACCAAGCCCGGCAGATGTTCGTTCAAATTTCAATGGGCTTTTTTGTTGAACTTCTTCTTGTTTTCTAGAGTAAGAGCATGATGGCACGTACTCAGTGGAGGAGGATGAGTTGTTGTGAGATGCGTGGTTGGCCGTATCCCCTGACTTTGTTTGCAGAAACTCAAGGGGCTCGATCTTTTGGCAGTGCGTGCATGGTTCATTTCATGCACGAAAGAACTTTGCGTCCTACGACATGCACATCATCCATTAACACAATGTGAAGTGAATATCACATCGATGGTAAATCATATGCAACTCTATCATGAAGTTTTGCGATGCGGTTGCACGGGTAGAGACACTGTGGCCATCGTCAACCATGTAGATCGTAAGTTTTGCTTCATTTGCTCTACAAGTTGTTTAATTCATTCATTCACTCAATGTTGCTCTACACATTGTATGGACTGCATGCGCTGCTGAGATGTACTACAGGACCGAAGGTAGGCCATTCACGCACATACATCGTTTGATGAAACTCAAGGGGCAGTATATGTGGGAAGACTTGTGCCGATTCTGAATAGTATCGTTCAATTTGGAATCAATGAATTCGAAAAACTTGTTGAACATCCGGTTATCTCGGATGTAATATTTACATTTGAACTATTGTTGTACTAGAGATATTTGCATGTTATTTATAGATGAATTGTGATAATTTCTATAATTATTTTAAGTGTTACCATCGTAGTAAATACAATAGAGCAAGACATTTAGAAAACAAGGTTGGATGACCTGCTCCCACATCACTGTCCGCGAACTGGTCTGGACCAGTCCGCGGATGGATAAAGTGTCCGATTTGGGGGTCAATATTGGAGATGCCCTAACACTGCTTTAAGATGTTCCCATAAAAACACAGCTTTAAGATATTTAAGAAATGGTTGCGGAAGAAGTCAACTTAGTCATAGGTGTTTATTTCATACACTGTAATGCTTCGATCATGGTTGCTTTATTTTGTACTCTGCTTATTAATTAATAAAAATGGTTGTGTGCATCACAATAATGCAGAGACTGGAGTTTCAACCACCTGTTAAAAAATGTTTAAGAAATTAGATAATTACTCGTGCGTCGTAACGAGATATAAATATTCTAGTATGTTAGTCCATGATTTACCTGCCCATATTAATGTGATTGTATAAATATAAATGTTTATAAAACTTGACCGTAATTTACCTATCTATAAAAGAATGTTTTGGCTTATCAAAGAAAACACAATTATATTTGATAACTCAATAAAAGGTGAGACGGTTAAGATGGATTTTGAAGGAAAATAGGTGAAAGAAAAACAAAGATGGGAGCAAAAAATTAAAACGAAGAGAGGGAGGAAGAAAACGTATTTAAGATTGAACAAATCACTCTGCCTGTTTCCGCAAAAATAAATTAAAAAAATCACTCTGCCTGACAAATAAATAAAACGCTATTTTTTAAGGGTATAATAGAGATCGAGATTAACTGGAGTCCTGCCAAATCAATGGACTAAACGCCACGAATGGAAATCAAGGGAGACAAATCAAATTGAGCAGGGATATTTAGACAGGATTGGCTAAGAGTAGCCATCGGCAAGAATTAAGAATATGTGCGTCGGCCGAGACTTTATGCTTTCCTTTTGCAATAAATCCCACTTGTTAAAGGTGCACTATTCGTGGCACGGAACAGTTCGTATATCATGATGGGACACGAAATCCGAAGTGGGTGACTTGACGAGTTTTTTTGGTGGAACATCTGGAAGAAACGATACGGGCGAACATGGGGGGGGGGGGGGGGGGGGGGGGGGGTTGCGCACGATTGACTTGTGATCCGTAAAGTCGTTGATTCCCTATATGTTTTCTAAGATATAGTCCGAAACTTATTCAGTTTTGAAACTTAACGATTCTGTCATTCATGTCTATTAAGTTTTGCCAGTTGAAACGTATCAAAGTTTGAAAACTTCGTCAAAACATATTCAAAATTGATCGTATTTGAAAGCCCTCGTCAGAAGCAGCACGAATGTGAAAACCAACTAAATTTGAACTTTTGGTTAAAAATATATGAAAGTTCTAAATTCGAAAGCCAAAAAAAGCATGTGCGAGGAGCTTGGTGCCCCGGTGCGTGCCACAAATCCTCTCCGTCTTGGTGTGATGCTTTTTCGACTTTAACATGGAATGGATTCATTAATCTCTTATCTTTTACTTGTGTCTTTTTAGTCAATGTTCTTGGTCCCCGCAATCCGCCGACAGGATCAATGCTCCATGGCTCGGAGCGAGAGGGCGGTCGACCCTCTTTGGCGATTGCTTGGTGTGTTCGGTGCATCATGGTCCATTGGTTTTTCAAGGTGACGCGGTTCCGATCCTGTTCGGTAATCTAGGTCGCATCGTGTTAGGTGTGGCGACTTATGTTTTCATGCTCCGCTTTGACTTGGTGGCGTTTTCACCTTCTTCTCAGATGTCGTTTTTCACTTTTGACCTAATTGTATGGGGGTTTTCTCACCATTCTGTATCGATTCAGCTGTTTGGAGTTTTTATGTAAAACTGTGCGAAAGCCTATTTCAAGAGCATGGATAGTCTACTCTCTACAACTCTGCTAGCTTAAGAGCAACTCTAGTAGATGCCCCCTGGCCGATTGTCATAATAGCCGCTAGTATGGTGATCAACAGACAAATTGACACTCTAGCAGAGTTGTTATATGGAGCGTGATGGTTATATATTATGGAGCTCGCTCAAAACGACCTCGTAGCCTTCAAATATGGAGGCTCTAGAGGCCTCGTTGAAGCTCACTGCAAACCTGTCGTGGCGCGAGTGATGTTTCATCTTCTTCATCGCCAGCACTGGGATTTGAAGTGCAATGGTCGCGGGGGGGGGGGGGGGGGGGGACGTGACATGCCCGTTTCGTCGGATTCCCATGGCTCCCTGTCGGATGGCCGTCATGCGGCATTATCTCCTATTTCTTTGTGAGGTCGGGAGGCATGTGAGCAGGCCAGGAGAATATGTGAGCAGTGTGACCGTGTTTCTCATCGAAAAACACGCCCATTAATGCCGTCCACCGCCTGCCACCTCCTCAACTGCCCCCTTAATGGCGCCTCCGGCGGTCTATACAAAGTCGAGGCCTCCCCTCTCGCCTTATTGAATACCTCTCCGATGCCTTGCAATCCCCTGTACGGCGCTTTCAATCCACCACTTCGAGTCAATGGGGCGGCGAAAAAAGTACCCCCTCATTTTCGTTTTTTTTTTTACTTGCTCTCATCTTCAGTTTTGGTACACACGCAATGCATGCATGGATGCGTTCCGCTTTGATTTCACCTCTTAAGCAAATGCAAAAGCACTTATTAAGGGTAGTGTATATATAAGGTAGCATGGTAATAATAAGAAGTGCTAGTAGCCAGAGCATCATGACTCTTGGCACACAAGCGTACATGTATGTACGCATAATAGATCAAAGGCGACGTTGATGATGGAGTGGAGCTGTTCAATCAACTTGGGACGTCGACGACCTTGAAGCTGTCGCGGTTCTTGAGGACGACGTCGTACATGTGGGTGGAGCGGAACTGCGCGAAGTCCCGCGGGAGGGAGATGAGGTCGATGCCGCCGTCGCGGCGGTGGAGCTGCACGATGTCGCGGTTCTCGTAGTAGCGCTCCCAGCCATGCGCGCCGAGGCGCCGCTCCAGCAGCTCCAGCGACGTCATCCTCTCGCCGGTGGGCACGTAGAGCAGCGCCTTCCGGCCCGCCGCCGGCTGCTCCGGCTGCAGCTGCATCACGCCGTTCTTGAACACCCACACGCCCGAGCCCGAGCCCGACCCAGACATCCCGTCTCTAGCTGGCTGAGATGAGCGCACGCTGTCGATCGACCGGGGTGGTGCTTATATAGGCTCAAGGTGCCGGAGCTAGCCAGCGTTGCGCGCGCGGTAGACAAATGCACCAGCTAGGGTCGAGATTCGACATCACGATCAGGCGGCCACGGCTGCATGCCCTCGATGATTTGCCTATTCGGGTGCTCCTCTTTTGAAACAGTTGCGGCTGGTTTTAGCCTCTCCCGTCTTTTCAGTGGGAAGCGAATGTTCGTCCGGCGAGAGTGGAGGGTGACGTTACGTCTTACGTGAGTATCTCCCGACGCAGCAGAGCGCTGTCTCGTGGCCGTTCCGGTGCCGGTGCTCTGTACTTGCACAGATGCGTTGGAGTTGGACGACATGCTCGCAAGCGGCAAGTGCATGTATCTGGCGCCTCTTTGCCTCGTCGCTCTCTGTGTCTGTTGAGTATAATGTTTATTTAGGAAACATAGGATAGCGGAGGATTTATTCTACCATGCCTTGTATTCTAAGATGACCATGTACTCTTATATATATATGCCCACGAGGCTCAAGCAATAAAACATCGATTCCACCAATCCCTCTATCCCTTCTAACATGGTATCAGCCTAACCGATCCAAACCCTAGCCACCGCCGCCGCTTCCGCTCCGCGCCGCCCCCGGGACGGTCGGTCTCCATGACCGCCGCCGGGGGCCGCGCCGCCCGTACCTAGGGTTCGTCCGCCGGTCGTGTTGACCGGTTGCCCTAGAGAGTCTTTTTCCCGATCATTTGATCCGGGTTTTTCTCTCTCTCGCCGGTCACCTTGATCGGCGTTTACTTTTTGGTTTACCGATCATAGATCGGATTGCGTCGCCCGCCGCCGCCGTCGACCCCGCGCCTCTACTCCGACATCGGCGCGACCACCCGGCCTCCTCTTCGACCCAGCGGCCTCGCGCGACGCAGCAGCCCGTCACGGCCGTCGTTCGCGCCTCTGTCCGCCCGTCGCTCTACGCCGGCCGTCGCCGCCCTGCTCCGACTGGGACTCCTTCATCACCTCCCGCCTTCGCCGTGTATGTACGGCCGCGTCTGCACGACGTTGCGTTCGCCGCTTCGGGCCTGGCCGATCGGGTGCCGCTGTTGCGTTGGCCGCTCGGGCGTCGCTGCCCGGGCACTGGCGCTGTGTTGGCCACCCGCGCGTCGCCGCTGACGCACTCGTCGGCACATCGCCTACGCCGGTCGTCGCCGCCGGCCTCAGCTTGGACTCCGCCACCATCCCGCCTCCACCAAGCGGCGTGCTCGACCTCGCGCGCGATCGGATTGATCACCCGCCCGCCGCCGCGGTCCGCCTCATCTACGCCGTGCGACCGACCTGGCCCGTCGGTTGCGCGCTCCTCCGCAGGTCCCGGGAAGTCCGTTCAGAGTACAGCGCGCCTCTACCCCGATTGAGCATCAGGCTGCCGCTGCATCGCCCCGTCGGGCCGCAGCGCCGCCGCCCCGTGGTTCTCCCTGTGGCTGCACCGATCCCCGTCGGACCACTTCGTCTACTCCGACCACCGTTGGCGACATCGGCCCCGCGCCGATTGGCGCCTCAACCGTCGTCGAGTCCTTCTCTGCTGGCCCCTCCGACTCCTCGACGTGGCGTACAGCTCGTGCAGGTCCCTCGTCTACGCATGCCCGGTGCTGGCAACACCGATGCGTGCCTTCGTCCACGACGTGTCCCCGGGCCTGGCAAGCCTGGTGCAACGCTTCATCAACTTCGTCTTCGTCCGTCTACGCATGCCCGGTGCTGGCAACACCGGTGCGTGCCTTTGTCTACGATGTGTCCCCGGGCTTGGCAACCCCGGCGCGACGCGTCGTCAACATCGTCTTCTCCCCGGCGCACCACTACTTCGACACCACTGCGCCCATGACTAACTCGGCGCCTCCTTGCGCCCGCGGCTCCACGGCGACTTCCTCGACACCGGCCACCCCGACTCGACATCGACCACGGCGTTCTTCGCACGGCTACCTCGACCACGGCTCCACCACCCTACGCTCTCGGCTACCTCGACAACGGCACAAAGGGCTACCGCCTTGCTTGAGCAACCTCGTCGGTTTCCACTCCAGCCACGACTTCCGCGATGCATCGACCGTTACGACTGTGGGGGGTGTCCGTCGGCTTACCTTCGGGTTCTTCTCCAGTCTCACCGTCTGCGTCGCTACCGTTGTGATTGCGGGGGGATGTTGAGTATAATGTTTATTTAGAAAACATAGGATAGCGTAGGATTTATTCTACCTTGCCTTGTACTCCAAGATGACCATGTACTCCTATATATATGCCCACGAGGCTCAAACAATAAAACATCGATTCCACCAATCCCTCTATCCCTTCTAACAGTGTCGTCTTGTCAGTTGCCGCCGCCGCCGCCGCTATTAGCTCTCCCGCAAGCAGTCGTTGCCGACACTCTCGGCCATGCCCCGCTGCGCCGTTATTGTCATTTTCGGTGGCCACCGCACAGCTGTGTCAAAGGACAATTCTTTTGTTTATTTGTTTGTTTGATTGTGAGAGATCTTTAACAGCTACGCTAGTCCAAACTTTTAGATTTTTCCGGTTGCTAGAAAACTAAACAGTTTTCTTTAGAACAGGAGCCGGAGGTGAGAGCCACCCACAATTTTTACAACCAAAAGAATGTAAAGGAAACAGGGGATGTAACCCCACACGACAGATACAAAGTGCTGAAGGAAAGCTAACAGACTATGAACAAAGAAGCAAAAGGTTACAATGTTTAAGCCTCGACCATGAATGTACTCGAACAGAGGGATAGACGAAGTCTTGAGGGGAAATCATGCCATCAGAGGAAGATCATGCCTTTGTTCGCTTCCAGTTGGTGAGACAGCATCACAGTGCCATCCACCTCCACCATCGAAGAAGACCCATTTCTTCTCGCCCAAGTTCAAAGGGCCTCGCACGTGGCAAGGTAGAGCAGCTCATCCGAGAGCACGCAAGGACACAAGACTAGCTGCCAAGGACACGCAACATCGAGCATGACCACCTCACCAAACAAAAAAGCACGCGGACAACCGTCGTCGCGCACAACACAAATCACACCGAGGACACATGCAATAGAACAAGATCGCCACCGATGGCACGGCCGAAAAATTGAGAAACAAAGTCATGAAGCCACGCCGGAGCTACCTAGGATCGCTGGCACTCATCCCCATTACTGCGTCGCTATCGCCGGAGAGGGAACCCTATCCTCTCTCCCTAGGCTCAAGGGTGTTGTGCCGTCGGAGAAGAGCACACCATCTGAGGAGGAACCAGATTTTCCTTGGTACTACGCCCCCTGAAGTTCAAATCAAGCCCCCGGAAGGAACCTACGAGTTCACAACTGCACATACATCACCCCACAAGCCAAGATGGTGCCTTGGAGGAGTGGACGATGTAGCAGCACCGCTACCGACCAATCCCAAGGATTTACGGTTTTCACCTGAGCACGGGGGAAGGAGGAGAGAGGGCATGCATCTCGAGGTCGTCTCCAAGGGGAAAATGGCACCCTAAGCGTCTTAGACGTCAATGGTCATCGCCGTCATCCAAAATTTCCCCAGACATAGCTCCCAGCCCAACTCCCACCCAGCTTCTCCGCGGTCACAACAGAGGGGACACATAAGTTGACACTAGCAAACGTCCTCCGCCACCGGAAGGGCGCAACCCTCACCACCGAGTCCGCTGCCTGGGAGCCCTGCGCCCTTGCCTGAGTAGAGGAACAACCAAAGACCTCGCCGCCACCCTTGGCGGCTATGTGCGAGATTCTCGATGGCTATTTTGGCGACAGCGAGGGCAGAGGGAGAGAAGGGAACAACAACATGGAGAAAACCTAGTTGCCCCCGAGTATCCCTTGGGGGACGATGTGAGGGATGGGCTGAGGTAACAAACTGGTAATTAATTTCTGATTTTGTTCTACCGATAGAGGTAATTAATCAACAAGTGGGGAATCAGATGGCTCAAAATTATGTTCGTGTAGTCTTTTATGGTGGTTGCTTTCATGGTGACGACGAGAGGACACATGGTATAGTAATTGGTTGACACCTACGAGTCGGAGAAGAGAATAGTTTTTTTTTGAACACAATACAGACGCAAGCGCTCATATACACGCGCATACACTCACCCCTATGAACGCACACACGCACACCCTACCCCTATGAGCACCTCCGAGAGACTGAGCCGGCATATCATCTTGAGATTTACGAAGTCACCGTAGGTGCCTCGTCGTCGACGGGAACGTCTCCTCCCACTGAATGCGCATCGTCGGAAATCCTGAAATAAATCCAGGAATAATGCAAGCACCAGGATTTGAACCCTGGTGGGCTGGGGATACCACTGTCCCTCTAACCATCCAATCACAGGTTGGTTTGCGAGAAGAGAATAGTTGTTGCAAAGAAGAGCTAGTATTGGGACTTGCGCTGGGTCGGGTCAGCAGTGCATGGCTATGTCAAGCCTCAAATCGTATCGGGCTTGGGCCAATCCATCACACCCTGCTTGTGTGGCACATGTGCCTCAGTGGAGGCTCAAGCACGACACACAATGCATTAGATCCCTCTCAAACCTTGCCGACACGAATCTGGTCTGGCAAGTTGGTGTTACCTATTTCACGCACTCGTGTGGGTTGGCCCAACTAACGGAAGCTTCCCTCAAAAAAAAAAAAAAAAAAAAAAAAACTAACGGAAGCGGGCGAGCGATGAGCGGTTTCCTTTCCATTCCTGATGCAATTTTTTTTAGTTTCTTGTTTTCTTTTGTTAGTTTTCTTCTTCGGTTTTTTGTTTTCTAATATATTTTTCCCTTGTTTTCTTTAGCCAGTTTTCGTTGGTTTCTTCGTTTTGTCTTATTTTATGTTTTTTTTATCTTTTTTAAAATTCATGAAGTTTTTAAAAATTTACCTGTATTTTTTTCATGATTCTTAAAATTCTCGATCACGTTTTGAAATACAAGAACATTTTAATATATCCTACATTTTAGTTTAAATTTTTCTAAATTCATAATTTTTAAGAACGTATGAACATTTTAAATTCATAGTATTTTAAAACACATTTGAGATCACTAGTTAAAGTTCATGAACATTTTTGAAAATTCAAGAATATTATTAAAAATTGAAGAAAAAAAATTAAATCATGCAAATTAATAATTTTGTGATCATATTTTACTTCCAATTTATGTTATTTTGAAAGTCTATAATTTCTACCGACTGGTTTTCCAAAGGAAGAGGAACCTAAGCGAAAGAAAATTGCTCAAAGTGAATGAATGTTCGCACAGGAGGTGCCAAGGTGGCTGACCCACGGGGGATGTACATAGCGTTGCTACTCGGCTTAGTGCTGGAATTATTCCAAGTAGCAGGCTACCTCGCTATTTTAGGCCAGGGGAACTATATCTCGCTTACAGCGAGACGTAGCTCCGCCTCGCGGGCAAGCTATGTCTCAGACTCTCAGATATAGCTGGCCAAACGGGCCGTGCTTTTCGGGCCGGCCCAGCAGCACGGCGGCACGGCACGTGACGGGCCAGGCCCGGCACGGGCTAATCGGGCCGTGCCAGGCACGCAGCACGCATTGGGCCGTGCCTGGGCCGCCACCCTCAGCCCGCGTGCCAGCCCGGCACGGCACGATTAGTCGCGGGCCGGCACGTGGCATGGCACGGCACGCGGCACGGCCCGATAGGCCCGCCTCGATCGATGGGGGAGCGGGAGTCGGTCGGTCCTCGGTCGATGCATCGATCGATGGGGGAGCGGGAGCGGGAGCGTGGCGTGGGGCCTGGCCTCTAGCGGCCGACAGGGGGGAAGGGGAGCGGGTCCCGGCCGCGGGTCCCAGGCGCTGGGCGTGGGAGACTGGGAGGCCGGCGCGGGTGCCGTTGGGAGGGGTTTAGGGGGAGTTTAGGGTGGGTTTAGAGAGGTTTAGGAGATGGTTTGGGTAGTTTTTTTAAGAAAATTCATATATTCAAAATTTTGACCGTTAGAGGGTCAAATTTGTCTGAAAAATGTCAAATTTTTGCTATAAATAGGGTTGCCCAGCCCACATATTTCTCACACTCAAACATGGATGACCATGACAATACTAGCTTCACACTCTCCGATTTCGGTCTTGGGGATATGGAGTATAACATCTACCATCCTAGCTCCGATCCCACTACCATGCCCCCACCCGAGCAACATGCCTATACCATGCCCCCACCCGAGCAACATGCCTATACTGATCATCCCACTCTCGAACCCCTTACCGATCCCACTTCCGAAGCCGAAGGTCACACTAATTCTAGTAGTGGGACGGGTTCCTCCACCACCATGGGTGTAAAGCAAAGAGGTCGTCGTAGAACCTCCGCGGTGTGGGAATATTTCGATGAAGAAATATCCGTGGTGGCCGGTGTCCGGAAGGTGAGTGCAAGGTGCAAAAGGTGCAAGAAGGAATATACTGGAGAAGCCAAGGGAGGAACCGACCACCTGAAGAGGCATGTGGATGGCCACGCCAAGGCGGATGCAACGAGCGCGTCGAGCTCGGCAGCTGTGCAAACTCAGCTCTCCTTCAACCCTGATGGTACGGTACGCAATTTCACCTACGATGCTAATGTTCAGCGAGAAGGTCTATGCCGTCTTATTGCTTCTAATGATTTACCACTAGGCTTTGGTGAATCTGACGGTTTCGTAGAATATATTCAAACTTGTCATAATCCTAATTATAGACCAGTTTCTAGACAAACTACAAGTAGGGATATTAAAAAGCTATACAAAACTGGTAAAGAGAAAATAAAAGAAGAATTTTCTACGTGCACTTTTTCAGTGTCGTTAACATCTGATATCTGGACTGGTCGGGCAAAGCAAGACTACATTAGTGTGGTAGCTCATTATGTTAACGAACATTGGCATCTACAAAAAAGAGTCATAGGATTTGAATTAATTGATGTATCACATAGTGGTCCAAACATTGCTGAAGCTATACTCAAAGTTGTGAATGATTTTAATCTTGCCGACAAGGTTTTCGCAGTAACTTTGGATAATGCTTCAGCAAACACCAGTGCAATGAATACCCTGACTCCTATATTCTCCGTATATGCTGCATCCTTTTTAATGCATCAACGTTGTGCTTGCCATATCATTAATCTTATTGCTAAAGGTGCGTTACATTTATGTGAACCACACGTTGAAGTCATACGCACTGCAATATCTTATTTTTCGCATTCAACTCAACGAATTACAAACTATAAGAGATATTGCCTTGCTCTAGGCTGCGTTCCTCATAAGTATAATTCAGACATGCCTGTTAGATGGAACTCTACATATCTGATGCTTAAGGCAGTTATCCGAGACAGAGTTCCGTTCAATGGTTTTATTAATGCAAATTATGGGGTTGAACCTCTAATTAGCAATGAAACTTGGCATGTTATTACATCATTGACTGCATTTCTTGAGTTGTTCTATGATGCAACAATTACTTTGTCTGGGGTTTATTACCCGACATCTCCTTTGATGGTGCATACCCTATTAGACATTGCTGGTCATCTGAAAGCATATGAAGGCGATGGATTATTACTTAATGTTGTTGCTGACATGAAAACCAAGTATTTAAAATATTGCAACAAATTCCACTGTTGTATGCATTTGCATTTATCTTGGATCCTAGAGCTAAACTTGAAGGGTATCGTAGTGCACTCAATGTACTATCTGCATCCCTAAGTTTAGATTATACTGATGACTTCAATAAGGCTCGTGAGAAGCTTTTTGAAGTTTTTGCTAAGTATGAGGAAAAATATGCTGGAGTTCGAATGCAACGACCTCCACCAGCACCTACTGCCGGTAAAAAGAGAGGAGCATGGAGCAAGATCTTTGGTTCTTCGTCCTCCTCGACCGCCGGAAGCTCTTCCACATCAACATCTGTGCTTCAAGGTGGCGGGGAGTTAGCGAAGTTCCTCAACAGTGACAAAGTCATGTACGATTTAGATAGTGAGGAAGACTTCAACATACTGCAGTGGTGGCAAGAACACAAGCTTACATTTCCGGTGCTTTCCATATTAGCACGTGATGTGTTATCGGTGCCTGTCTCTACGGTGTCATCGGAGTCTGCTTTCAGTCTTGCTGGAAGAATAATTGAGGAGAGAAGAACTAGTCTCACCCCTGATATGGTGAGAACACTGATGTCCGTGAAAGATGGGGAGCTATCAAGAAGGAGAGCGCAACACACTGCAGAAAACACAGAACTACTAGCCATGTTTGAAGAAATGAACATTGAAGAAGAAGACCCGGAAGAATAGTTGAAGACTTGTAGTGTAGTCCTTTTCTTTTTAATTTGTAATTTTCTTATCTTTTTGTAATTTTCTTTCCCTTTTGTAATTCTAGAGCGTGGCTTTGTACCCTTTTACTTCCCAGGGATGGAAGGTTTTAATGAGGCAACCACTAATAAAGCTCAATATTTATCCCAGATGATACATTGCCTCAATTTTTATTTTATGCATTATTGTTGCGGTGCCTAACTTGCCTTACGTGCCTAACGTGCCGATTTTTTGCTATAAAAAGGGATGCCCACTTTCTCATTTCTCACACTCAAACTCCATCTCATTTTCCACACACAAACATGGCTGATCCAAATCAAAACATTCTTGTGAGACGCGCTCCCATCTGGAGGTACTACGATGAAGAATTAGTTACAGATGACCATGGTCTCACCCAGCTTTTTGCAAAGTGCAAACAATGCGGTAAGAAGTTGCTCGTGCCAAAGCATGGTGACAGGTATGCTGGAACCGGCCACCTGATGAGGCACAAGACGGCACACGTCAAGGCAGACGAGGCGGCGGCTATGGCTTTGGCTGCGGGGCAAGGTTGAAAGGATCCCATTAGTCAGTTGTAGTATTTGTAATTTTTTTCCCTTTCTCTATCTTTTAATCTTTTAGTATTTCTAGAGCATGGCTTGTACTCTTTTACTTATTTGGGATGGAAGGTTTTAATGAGGCAAGCGCTAATAAAACTCTAGATTTATCCCACATAATACTCTAACGTGCCTAACATGCCTAGCATGCCTAACGTGCCTAACGTGCCATTTTTTTTGCTATAAAAAGGGATGCCCACCCTTCTCATTTCTCACACTCAAACTGCATCTCATTTTACACACACAATACAAACATGGATGGGAGAGGCTCCAGAATCTGGGAGTACTACGATTCTGAAGTAGTTATGGACGGTACAGTCTCCCAGCTAAAAGCACGGTGCAAAAGATGCGGTAAGCTGCTGCGCATTGCCTGCCACGGCCCAGTAAACATCCTTACTAGGCACAGAGCAGCACACATCAAGAGAGACGAGCTGGCCGCGGCTGCCGGACAAGGATGAACGATTCAAATTAGTTCAGTTGTAGTCTTTGTAAAAAATTTCTTTCTATTTCTTTTAATCTTTTAGTATTTCTAGAGCATAGCTTGTACTCTTTTACTTCTTTGGGATGGAAGGTTTTAATGAGACAAGCGCTAATAAAACTCTAGATTTATCCCACATAATACTCTACATTTTTTTTGCAATTTTCTACATTTTTTTGGACAAATTTTCTTTCTATTTCTTTTAATCTTTTAGTATTTTAGAGCATAGCTTCTACTCTTTTACTTCTTTGGGATGGAAGTTTTAATGAGGCAAGCGCTAATAAATCTCTAGATTTATCCCACATAATACTCTACATTTTTTTTTGCAATTTTCTACATTTTTTTGGACATTTTTTGGACATTTTTTCGCTGTACAGAGGAAAAACGCGCCAGGCGGGCCAGCGTGCCACAACGGGCCGGCGTGCCTGGGCGTGCCGCGTGGCGGCCCAGCTAGAGGTCATGCCGTGCCTGGGCTGCAGCCTCCCGCCCGTGGGCCGGCACGGCACGGCCTGGCTATTATTCGTGCCGTAGTGGGCCGTGCCGTGCCAGGCATGTTTACCGCGGGCCGGGCCGTGCCGTGCCGTGCCGGCCCGTTTGGCCAGGTATGCTCTCAGATGCAGGTTTGTGCATTTAATCACTCTGTTTCATTTTTTCTTTCATTTTTTAATTTCTCTTTTTTTAAAATTTTGTTTAACATTTCAAAATCTTCTAAAATACATATATTCCAGAAAATTTACTTATGTTTTGAAAAAAAAATGTGCCACTTTTTTAAAAAAATTGATAGCATTTGAAAAATAAATATCAACACATATTTGAAAAAAAGTATAACATATATTCGAAAACAAAGTTCAAAACATGTGTTCGAAAAAATGATATAAATTAATGATTCAGATGTATATGAAAAATGCATGATGTTTATGAAAAAAGTAGACATAAAAACATGTATCTGACAAAAAACATTTTATTTTAAAAATGTTAAACGTGTATAAAAAATATTCCTTATGTATACAAAAAATGTACAATGTATATCAAGAAAGTAGACAGCGAAACGTAAATTATAAAAATGTTAATCGTGTATTTGAAAAATGTGAAACATGTAAAACATAATGTTTCATAACTATACAAAAAATGTACAACGTGTATGAAAAAAGTAGACGAAAAAACATATATTTTAGCAAAATGTTAATAACGTATTTAACAATCGTTAAACATGTATATTTTTTCTTGATATATATGAAAGTTGTAGACATAAAAAACATATATTTTTGAAAAATGTAATCGTGTATTAGAAAAATGCTAAACATATATAAAAGAATGTTCTTGATGTATACAAAAAATGTACGTTGTCTGTGAAAAAAATTGACATGTGTTGAAGAAAAAAAAAGAAAGTAAACAATGTAAACCGAATAAAATAGTGGAACAAAGTGAAAACCGAAGAAAACCAATGAAAATCGAGAAAGAAACAAAGAAAACTGAAGAAAAATTAAAAAGAATAACAAAATACCCGAAGAAAAGCTGAAGAAACCTAATGTAAAACAGTGGAAAACAGTCAAACAAAATGCTACAGTAACGGGTCAGCCATATCGAGACATAATACGTCTCGATACGGCGACGTATAGCTCCTGCGTGGCCTTGCCTCTAGCGTTGGGGGCACACTCGCCTTAGTGGGTCTGCCAATTAAAGCGGTTTTGGAAACTAGTCTATAGAACCTTTCATGCGAGTTTCTTTTCTTTTTCTATTTTATGTGTTTCTTTACCAGATTTCTTCAGTGTTGGACCCATCTCTTCGACGCCAGAGGCATGTTGTCCTTGGCATATTACGGGATGGAGTCGAAGGTCACTGTCTCGGGGGCCATTACCCCACACGTGACCTTGGACCTTCTTCGCAAAGCTTGTATAGAGGAATTGGGCGAATATTGCGCCGTCCTTCCGGGGGATGACATTGTAGTAGCATTTGTCCGGAAACTCCATTTGCAAAACATTACGAACCACCGGCTCGCGGTTCGGCGGAAGGACATTCTTCGTCTCCGCATGAACCCATGACGAGTTGGAAAAGAAGTTTGGCACCACCCGAACAACGTTGTTGTTGTTGGCAGCCATTGTGTTCTCTAGCAAACTTGTTCTGCGCTTTCGTTGGAGAGAAAGATGAGGGGGGGGGGGGGGGGGGGGGGGGGAATGTGAGAATGTGCTCCTCATCGAACGTTTGGCATGGTATTCGTAGTGGAATGGGGGGGGGGGGGGGGGGGGGCACTCACGAAAATTAATTCTCTCTTTAATGTGGCTGAAACCACAATGGGAATATGGAATGGATTCCCATGAGTGAAAGCACGCCGGACGATATGAACTCAAAACTTGTTTAGTTTCACACCAGTGCAATTACATTATGTTTAGATGTTATTAGTGGTGTAGCCGCATTCCCAAACACTACTGGAGTCAACGAGCCATCACCACTAATAAATGGCCCTAGAATATCACGTGCCTGGTGGGACCCATTTGACTCTGGTGATGCTGCCAGATAAAGCCACTGATAGTGGTTGTCATTAGTGGCATTGCCTCCTTCCCAAATGCTACTAGGGTCCATGAGCCAACGCCACTAATAATGGGGCCCAGAATATCACATGGCCGGTGGGACCCATCTGACTCTAGTGGCGCTGGTAGAGCTGCCCACGCCACTAATAATTTGTGTACTAGTGACATTTGACTACGTACAACGCCACTAAAACTACCTGGCGGGTTGGACAGTTGGGTCCTGCCTACTAGTGACATGTTGTGATATTCGCGCGCCACTAGTGATGTACTATCAGTAGCAGCCACGAAATGCCGCACGTCGGTGGTATTTTGAAAATTTACCAACAGCGGCTAATTTTGTGACAGCACCAGTAACTATCTTCACCTATAAGGGTTTTCCTACTAGTGTACATGAAATTTTTGTGGTGTTTGTCAGTCATTTCCTAGCAATAGGCATAGTGGTGTGGTAGATCACATGGTTGTTATGTTTAGATCTAATTGTTTTACATGTAATCTCTGTGTGTGTGCAGGTTTCTATTGAGTATTGCAAGATTTTTACTGATAAGTTTGTTCCTTTTTGGGGTTTAGGTAATTCCCTCCAGCCCTCACCATTGTATTTATCTCAAACATATCCTGAATTTGTTGTTGTTCATGTTTCCTTTGCTATTCTGCTGATGTTAATGAAATGTACTGTCAATCTAATATAAACACACTAGTGTTGCAACTCAAGTTTCTTTTTTTACTTATTTGTCTATTGTTTTCTTCTTTATTTGGATTACCAACTTGGCCAACTATTCAAGTTATCAGAGTCCAATTTTAATTTTATTTGAGAACTTTGTCTGTATTTCTCCCGAGAACTATCCCTTGCAGATAAACACGTGAGTTATCAAAATTCTTGTAACTTTTTATTCTACTTTTCATTTTTCTCTTACTTATACTTTGTCTTCATTTATTCTTTTCAAGTGATTCTTTTCCAGATTTGTTTTTGGACTTCGTACAACCATGACTGTGTTCTGTACAACATGTTGTACGTGGATTCATGGGATGGGAAATGCATGAAAGAGTTTGATCAAGTATGTTTTGTGACTTCTTTTCGCCATCACTACTCATTTTGTTTGCGAATTCTTTGATATGTATCATATTAGGTCTTTTAGCACTTTCTCTATGCCAGGGAAGTATTCCCCACTTTCGTCAGCTAGTTGCATACAATATGGCAAACTTCGACCTGAACAAGATTGACTTGGATGTTCCTACCAAGAAGAGGAAGAAGACTCACTGTTAGATCATCTCAGTGAAGACCAAGTGTCGGCATTACATGTTTCTTTTTTTGGTTAGAATGTGTTCCACTACTATCGCTGGTCTTCGTTATTACATGTTCAATGTGTTATTGCTATCATACCACCAGATATTTTTCATATCTGAAATACTGTAGAAATATTGGACGATGTTTTCTGTGTTGTTCGTGTGGTTAGAATAACAATTCTGCATCACACATGCACTAGTACTATAGGATAATGTGTACAGTGCTTCTTGCTATTGAGCTGGACCTTACTGTAGATTTTGCTTTATGCTTGCTGAAATGTGAAGATCAGTATATCTATTCAGCTTGAACGTACTGTAGATTTTTCCAATATCATTGTGCTTCCTGCTATCAATAAATCAAGTTTTTTCCGTGAAGCGAGCTGCCCATTCTTTTCAAAACAAGCTAATACTATACCGATTCATTATTTTTGTTCATTAACATTTTCTGATGCCATGAACATTTTTTGAACTAATTTTGAATTCAAAAACATTTGTAACGCATGAACATTTTTTGAATTGGATGAACAATTTTTGAATCCATAAAAAATTGAGTTTGATGAACCATTGTTTGAATCCATAAAAAAATTGAGTTTGATGAACAATTGTTTGAATGCGTGAACATTTTTTGAATCCATAAACATTTGATGAGCATCTTTTAATACAAGAAATTAGCATTGATTCTTTTTTTTCTGGTTTTAAGAACCAAATTTTCCTTCTTTATATTTTAAAGTAGAAATTTCTTTAAAACATCGAAAGAAATAGTGAAAGAATGAAAGAAACAGGCAGTGGGGGGCAGGAAAGAAATAGAGAAATAACTGGGAGTTGGGCCAGCCCAATTACCCGTGCCTGACAAAAAGACGTACGCATTCGCTGACAATCTACCACGCAGGTCGGAATAGGAGCAGCCACCAAAGGGTGCTTAGAGCATCTCTAACCAATCCCTTATAAACGGTTAGAGAAGGATAAATTCACGTTTTCTCCTTTAATGTGCACCTAACCAAACTCTTATAACGGTTGGAGGAGGATAATTTTTACTCCACGGCCGCCACGACCTTTAATATACTCGGCCGCGCACCGTTGGAGTAAAAATCCCCCACTCCCCACCGCTTCACCTTTTTCATTCTATGGCCGTCCTAGCCCCGTCGGCGCACCCCCACCCCACCCCTATCCACTCTGGCGACCCCCTCGTCATAAAAAATGGCCAGATCCAGCCACCACCACTCCCCGCTGCCGATCAGAAGCGCAACTCCGCGCCGCCCCGCGCAGTCCCGAGCCCATGGTCGCGGTGGCGCGTCCGGTTTCCCCGACCTCCCACTGCCGCTGGCGCCGCAAAGGAAATACCTCGGCATGTGGCAGCGAGCGTAGGGGACATGGGTGGCGGAGATCACCGACCGCGAAACCCACGAGAAAATTTGGAGAGGCTGAAGACGACGAAGTAGGCCAGGGCGGTGACGGCGGAGCGGGCGAGGAGGCCATGGCAGAATCGTACTAGGAGAGGTTGATGAACGAGAGCGATAGCGAGTAGTTTCTTTAGTTTTTGTATGCAATCTAGTTTAAATTTCGTTTAAGGTATGTAAAGGAGCTTATGCAACTGGTATAATCGAGTTCAAATCAAGTTTGATGAAGTAGCTTGAATCAAATTTTCACCGAATTTGTGTTCAATTTTTTTGAAGGAGTTAAGTTAGGAGTTCGGTTAGAAACGATTTTTTTAGAGAAGCGAATGTACTCCTCTAAAGGATACTTTTTTTAGAGAAAAGGCGAAGGCCGAGCCCGAGAGAACGCTCGAACCTTGCCCGGTAACAAAGCCATCAACTGGCCAGGATTACATGAGCAACACAATACAGAGAAAATAAAAAACAAAACGGACGAAAATGATACAAGGTGTAGAACAACACAGACACAAAGGCAGCGACAACCCAGGCGAGAGCTCGAAGCGCCGATGCCATCGACCACCGCAGTGCCAACACCAGCAAACCAGCAGGATCACGAGAAGAGAGCAAACCACGCTTGCATCGTGTCGCTTGATGGGGATATGTACCTAGGGTAGGGTCACAGGCCTGACCTGCATACCCTACCTAAGGACATCACATCGGAGAACTTAAGGATTACAAGATTACAAGGAAGACTCCGACTGAAATCACCATGGTGTATGAGTCACTCGACAGCATCCACTCGGAGTCTCCTCCCTCCACTCGACGGTCAACCACTCGGTCGCATGGTCCACTCGGACGACAGCAGTCCAACCGCCAGAGACAATTACCACCGTCATTATGGCTGAAACGGTCGGCCATTAGTACGCAATTGAACCTGTCTTTATGACTTGTAACTCCCGGGCAGCGGACTCTATATAAGCCGCCCGGGGCTTCTCATTCGGGGGGACTTCTTCTCCCTCCAAGGACTCATTTCCTCCAACCCTCTCACACACCCTGTAACCCCGTGTTCATACGCAGAGACAAGAACCCTCTCCGGAGGACAGGACGTAGGGCTTATTACTCTTCCGAGAGGGGCCCGAACCTGCTAAAAATACTCGTGTCACCCATATGCATCTCGGTAGATCATGCTCCTTTACCCTACCCCCTTCGTACTGTCGGAGTCGTTCCCACGACAGTTGGCGCCCACCGTGGGGCCTGGCGTCTATCGAGCCATGGTGCAAATGGTTTTTTCTTCAATCTTCGGCAACGGATCAATGACCATCGCCGGAGAAACTTACTGGCCATCATGCCATTATACAAACAAGAGGATCAGGGAAGTATCGATTCCATCTAGTCTTTTTACAATCAATTATTTAACCATGAGTTTGTCTTTTATTCCTGTCGGATCAGACATACAAATACATGGTTGGTCATGAAGCTGAGGAGAAGAGAAAAGGACAGCCCGTTGTATGACGCCGTCGGCAAGCTCCTACACATGGCCACCGGCGCTGTCATCCTTTCGTCTCCAACCTCAGTACAGCCTAGTGCGTACGCGGCCACCGGCGCCGTCCACGTCATCGTCGTCTCCGACCTCTGCACAACTAGTTGCACCTCGTCGGTGACGTCGTCGTTGCGCCTCCTCGCATGGCCGCCGGCACCATCCGCCTCGCCGTCGTCACGCGCGTCCGCCGGCGTCGTTCGCTTCATCATCGTCTTCAACCTTGTCGATTGAGCGCCCACGCACGGCTGTCGACTCCGCCTCGTGTCCTCGACCTCCACGGTGGAGGCGCAAGCCTGCCGCAGCACAGCCGCGCATCGCTCCTTCCTCCGGCGTCAGTCGCGAATGACGGTCTCGGCAGCGGACGCGCGCTGCAGCGACAACCTACAAAACGGCCACAACCTGCAACTGATAGCCGTTCGGGATCAAACGAGTCAATGCCTCATAAACTCCCTCCCTCATTAAGCCCTTCATCAGGTGAGCATTTTCCATGCGTGCATGCATGCATAATTGCGTCATTAACGCCTCATCAGGTGAGTATTTCCCACGCCAATAAATCGTGCATGCATGCATGCATAACCGTCCACGGACTTTAATCCTGCCAATTAGTGTAGGCGTTTATTGTCCAGCGCAAACATTGGTGGCTATACTTGCTAACTTGTAGGGTCAATCGGTTAGCTGGTAACCAGGTTACTCGGACAGCCAACAGGCTTATTCCGAAAGCTGACAGGCCCGTCACTCGGACAACCAAACGTCCACGATGACCACTAAAATGTCCAGGTTTATTTCGGTGGCATTTCTATCTAGATGACTAGCGTGCAGGTCCTCGGCCGCCCCGCGCGCCGTCGCTCGATTGGACGCTCCTTCGACTACTGACAGCTCCGCGCATCGCCACTCGGTCGGACGCTCCATCGCCACTCGGACGCCCCGCGCGTCGCCACTCCGCTGGCTCCGCTTCGTCAAGATAAGTTTTTTACATACGGACAACTAAACGTCCGGACACTCGGCGGAACGCGTCGTCATCACTCGACGGCTCCACGCGTCGTCACTCGACTGGACGTTCCTTCGTCACCTGGCCGCCCCGCGCGCCGCCACTCAGTTGATCGCGTCTACATCACTCGGCAGCTCCGCGCATCGCCACTCGGTTACGCGATCACTCGGCGGATCGGTGCACCAACTTCATTACTACTCGGACTCGGTCACCACACCGATCCTAACGCAGTGCAGCATCGACCACGTCGCTCTGTTGACTTCGGACACATCTGCCCGACCCCTCCGTGGAGTCCTCTTCGTCGTGTCAGCGACATAGACCTCGTCGTCACGTTGGGCATGAGACAGATAAGTCCCTTTTATAATTAAACTGCATACTTCATTCCGTTACGAGTTTGCCTCTTTCGAGTAACACTCGAGAGCTGCTCCTCACCTTTACCCGAGTCCGACTCGATGAATTACAATTTACCCATTCAATACTATATTTCTCGTATTCCGACAGATCCGCCGTCGGAGCCTATAGTGCAGCCGGGGGCTACGCCGCACTCGGAGGCTGCAGCTCATTCGGAATCACACTTTCCTGAGTGGTCTAGTACTTCATCGCCAGTCGGATCCTTCACTTCAACGAGTGCAGTCAGATCCGCCACTTCGACAAGTCATGATCACTCGGACGCCCCGCGCGTCGCCATCGGTCGGACACGTCCTCATCGCTCGGACGCCCCGCGCGTCGCCACCCGGCTGGACACGTCCTCACCACTCGGCAGCTCCGCGCATCGCCACTCGGCGAGACACGTCTTCGTCGCTCGGCAGCTCCGCGCATCGCCACTCCGCCAGACGTTCCTTCATCATCTCGGTCGCTCCGCGCACCGTTACTCAGTTGGACGCTACTTCGTCACTCGACTGCTCTTGCGCCGTCTGACAGCTAAGTCGTTCTTCACACACTGCATCCAATTAAATAGTTATTGCATTACCGAGTGTTAAGTAAGTCGCACATGACGTTCGCTCGGAACACTACACTTCCGCTTCATTTGGGTCCAGTACTCAAGCGAGTTCAGTCAGATTCTTCATTCTTTTATACTTTCGCTGGTCCTGGACCAGCAAACACCTGGCGCACCCAGTGGGTGTATATGGGTATTATTTATGCAAATCATTTCAGCAAATTCAAAGTATTCCGAGAGATTTGCACCATTGGGTCGACTCCTGTTACAAGATCACTCGACTCGGCTGCTCTGTGCGCCGTCATTGGGTCGACTCCTCTTCGACGACAAGCTCGACTCAGCCGCCCAAATCATTACCTGGAGTCATCTTCAGGACTGCAAAAGGGTGAAAATGACGCTCCTCTACGGATACACTTGGACTTGGAGATGGCCTGTGCTGGTGTTCCCCCGGGATAATGAGTGGCCTCTCTCCGGAGAGTCAGTCCACGCGCTAGCCTTGCCACTCGGGTTTTCATGGCACGTCCACCTCGGACCACTAGTCTATCTCCTCCGGGAGACATACGAGTGCCACCAAGTTTTTCCTCGCAGTGTCCAACTTTTCTCTCCAGTCGGCAGTTTCAAGACCGAAGTTACATACCGTGCCAAGTGCATGAAGATTCACCTGATTGACCCAGTTCCAGGCTGAACTTATTTACGGTGCCAAGCGCAAGAAGATCCATCAGATTGACTCAACTCAAGATTACAGTTATTTACCGTGCCGAGCCCACGAAGATCCAATCCGAATACATGAAGACCTCCTCCGAGTGACGAGCATCCCTCCACTCGGGGGCTTGGCCGCGAATCCGCTTCGCCCAAGTAAAAAACCTACTCCGAGTGACGAGCGTCCCTCCACTCGGGGGCTTGGCCGCGAATCCGCTTTGCCCAAGTAAAAACCTACTCCGAGTGACGAGCGTCCCTCCACTCGGGGGCTTGGCCGCGAATCCGCTTCGCCCAAGTAAAAACCTCCTCCGAGTGACGAGCGTCCCTCCACTCGGGGGCTTGGCCGCGAATCCGCTTCGCCCAAGTAAAAAACCTACTCCGAGTGACGAGCGTCCCTCCACTCGGGGGCTTGGCCGCGAATCGGCCTCGCCCAAGTAAAAACCTCCTCCGAGTGACGAGCGTCCCTCCACTCGGGGGCTTGGCCGCGAATCCGCTTCGCCCAAGTAAAAACCTCCTCCGAGTGACGAGCGTCCCTCCACTCGGGGGCTTGGTCGCGAATCCGCTTCGCCCAAGTAAAAAACCTACTCCGAGTGACGAGCGTCCCTCCACTCGGGGGCTTGGCCGCGAATCCGCTTCGCCCAAGTAAAAACCTCCTCCGAGTGACGAGCGTCCCTCCACTCGGGGGCTTGGCCGCGAATCCGCTTCGCCCAAGTAAAAACCTAATCCGAGTGACGAGCGTCCCTCCACTCGGGGGCTTGGCCGCGAATCCGCTTCGCCCAAGTAAAAACCTCCTCCGAGTGACGAGCGTCCCTCCACTCGGGGGCTTGGCCGCGAATCCGCTTCGCCCAAGTAAAAACCTCCTCCGAGTGACGAGCCTCCCTCCACTCGGGGGCTTGGCCGCGAATCCGCTTTGCCCAAGTAAAAACCTACTCCGAGTGACGAGCGTCCCTCCACTCGGGGGCTTGGCCGCGAATCCGCTTCGCCCAAGTAAAAACCTCCTCCGAGTGACGAGCGTCCCTCCACTCGGGGGCTTGGCCGCGAATCCGCTTCGCCCAAGTAAAAAAACTACTCCGAGTGACGAGCGTCCCTCCACTCGGGGGCTTGGCCGCGAATCCGCTTTGCCCAAGTAAAAACCTACTCCGAGTGACGAGCGTCCCTCCACTCGGGGGCTTGGCCGCGAATCAGCTTCGCCCAAGTAAAAACCTCCTCCGAGTGACGAGCGTCCCTCCACTCGGGGGCTTGGCCGCGAATCCGCTTCGCCCAAGTAAAAACCTACTCCGAGTGACGAGCGTCCCTCCACTCGGGGGCTTGGCCGCGAATCCGCTTCGCCCAAGTAAAAACCTCCTCCGAGTGACGAGCGTCCCTCCACTCGGGGGCTTGGCCGCGAATCCGCTTCGCCCAAGTAAAAAACCTACTCCGAGTGACGAGCGTCCCTCCACTCGGGGGCTTGGCCGCGAATCCGCTTCGCCCAAGTAAAAACCTCCTCCGAGTGACGAGCGTCCCTCCACTCGGGGGCTTGGCCGCGAATCCGCTTCGCCCAAGTAAAAACCTCCTCCGAGTGACGAGCATCCCTCCACTCGGGGGCTTGGCCGCGAATCCGCTTTGCCCAAGTAAAAACCTACTCCGAGTGACGAGCGTCCCTCCACTCGGGGGCTTGGCCGCGAATCCGCTTCGCCCAAGTAAAAACCTCCTCCGAGTGACGAGCGTCCCTCCACTCGGGGGCTTGGCCGCGAATCCGCTTCGCCCAAGTAAAAAACCTACTCCGAGTGACGAGCGTCCCTCCACTCGGGGGCTTGGCCGCGAATCCGCTTTGCCCAAGTAAAAACCTACTCCGAGTGACGAGCGTCCCTCCACTCGGGGGCTTGGCCGCGAATCCGCTTCGCCCAAGTAAAAACCTCCTCCGAGTGACGAGCGTCCCTCCACTCGGGGGCTTGGCCGCGAATCCGCTTCGCCCAAGTAAAAAACCTACTCCGAGTGACGAGCGTCCCTCCACTCGGGGGCTTGGCCGCGAATCCGCTTCGCCCAAGTAAAAACCTCCTCCGAGTGACGAGCGTCCCTCCACTCGGGGGCTTGGCCGCGAATCCGCTTCGCCCAAGTAAAAAACCTACTCCGAGTGACGAGCGTCCCTCTACTCGGGGGCTTGGCCGCGAATCCGCTTCGCCCAAGTAAAAACCTCCTCCGAGTGACGAGCGTCCCTCCACTCGGGGGCTTGGCCGCGAATCCGCTTCGCCCAAGTAAAAAACCTACACCGAGTGACGAGCGTCCCTCCACTCGGGGGCTTGGCCGCGAATCCGCTTTGCCCAAGTAAAAACCTACTCCGAGTGACGAGCGTCCCTCCACTCGGGGGCTTGGCCGCGAATCCGCTTCGCCCAAGTAAAAACCTCCTCCGAGTGACGAGCGTCCCTCCACTCGGGGGCTTGGCCGCGAATCCGCTTCGCCCAAGTAAAAAACCTACTCCGAGTGACGAGCGTCCCTCCACTCGGGGGCTTGGCCGCGAATCCGCTTCGCCCAAGTAAAAATCTCCTCCGAGTGACGAGCGTCCCTCCACTCGGGGGCTTGGCCGCGAATCCGCTTCGCCCAAGTAAAAACCTCCTCCGAGTGACGAGCGTCCCTCCACTCGGGGGCTTGGCCGCGAATCCGCTTCGCCCAAGTAAAAACCTCCTCCGAGTCACGAGCATCCCTCCACTCGGGGGCTTGGCCGCGAATCCGCTTTGCCCAAGTAAAAACCTACTCCGAGTGACGAGCGTCCCTCCACTCGGGGGCTTGGCCGCGAATCCGCTTCGCCCAAGTAAAAACCTCCTCCGAGTGACGAGCGTCCCTCCACTCGGGGGCTTGGCCGCGAATCCGCTTCGCCCAAGTAAAAAACCTACTCCGAGTGACGAGCGTCCCTCCACTCGGGGGCTTGGCCGCGAATCCGCTTTGCCCAAGTAAAAACCTACTCCGAGTGACGAGCGTCCCTCCACTCGGGGGCTTGGCCGCGAATCCGCTTCGCCCAAGTAAAAACCTCCTCCGAGTGACGAGCGTCCCTCCACTCGGGGGCTTGGCCGCGAATCCGCTTCGCCCAAGTAAAAAACCTACTCCGAGTGACGAGCGTCCCTCCACTCGGGGGCTTGGCCGCGAATCCGCTTCGCCCAAGTAAAAACCTCCTCCGAGTGACGAGCGTCCCTCCACTCGGGGGCTTGGCCGCGAATCCGCTTCGCCCAAGTAAAAAACCTACTCCGAGTGACGAGCGTCCCTCCACTCGGGGGCTTGGCCGCGAATCCGCTTTGCCCAAGTAAAAACCTACTCCGAGTGACGAGCGTCCCTCCACTCGGGGGCTTGGCCGCGAATCCGCTTCGCCCAAGTAAAAACCTCCTCCGAGTGACGAGCGTCCCTCCACTCGGGGGCTTGGCCGCGAATCCGCTTCGCCCAAGTAAAAAACCTACTCCGAGTGACGAGCGTCCCTCCACTCGGGGGCTTGGCCGCGAATCTGCTTCGCCCAAGTAAAAACCACCTCCGAGTGACGAGCGTCCCTCCACTCGGGGGCTTGGCCGCGAATCCGCTTCGCCCAAGTAAAAAACCTACTCCGAGTGACGAGCGTCCCTCCACTCGGGGGCTTGGCCGCGAATCCGCTTCGCCCAAGTAAAAACCTCCTCCGAGTGACGAGCGTCCCTCCACTCGGGGGCTTGGCCGCGAATCCGCTTCGCCCAAGTAAAAACCTACTCCGAGTGACGAGCGTCCCTCCACTCGGGGGCTTGGCCGCGAATCCGCTTCGCCCAAGTAAAAACCTCCTCCGAGTGACGAGCGTCCCTCCACTCGGGGGCTTGGCCGCGAATCCGCTTCGCCCAAGTAAAAACCTCCTCCGAGTGACGAGCATCCCTCCACTCGGGGGCTTGGCCGCGAATCCGCTTTGCCCAAGTAAAAACCTACTCCGAGTGACGAGCGTCCCTCCACTCGGGGGCTTGGCCGCGAATCCGCTTCGCCCAAGTAAAAACCTCCTCCGAGTGACGAGCGTCCCTCCACTCGGGGGCTTGGCCGCGAATCCGCTTCGCCCAAGTAAAAAACCTACTCCGAGTGACGAGCGTCCCTCCACTCGGGGGCTTGGCCGCGAATCCGCTTTGCCCAAGTAAAAACCTACTCCGAGTGACGAGCGTCCCTCCACTCGGGGGCTAGGCCGCGAATCCGCTTCGCCCAAGTAAAAACCTCCTCCGAGTGACGAGCGTCCCTCCACTCGGGGGCTTGGCCGCGAATCCGCTTCGCCCAAGTAAAAAACCTACTCCGAGTGACGAGCGTCCCTCCACTCGGGGGCTTGGCCGCGAATCCGCTTTGCCCAAGTAAAAACCTACTCCGAGTGACGAGCGTCCCTCCACTCGGGGGCTTGGCCGCGAATCCGCTTCGCCCAAGTAAAAACCTCCTCCGAGTGACGAGCGTCCCTCCACTCGGGGGCTTGGCCGCGAATCCGCTTCGCCCAAGTAAAAACCTACTCCGAGTGACGAGCGTCCCTCCACTCGGGGGCTTGGCCGCGAATCCGCTTCGCCCAAGTAAAAACCTCCTCCGAGTGACGAGCGTCCCTCCACTCGGGGGCTTGGCCGCGAATCCGCTTCGCCCAAGTAAAAAACCTACTCCGAGTGACGAGCGTCCCTCCACTCGGGGGCTTGGCCGCGAATCCGCTTCGCCCAAGTAAAAACCTCCTCCGAGTGACGAGCGTCCCTCCACTCGGGGGCTTGGCCGCGAATCCGCTTCGCCCAAGTAAAAACCTCCTCCGAGTGACGAGCATCCCTCCACTCGGGGGCTTGGCCGCGAATCCGCTTTGCCCAAGTAAAAACCTACTCCGAGTGACGAGCGTCCCTCCACTCGGGGGCTTGGCCGCGAATCCGCTTCGCCCAAGTAAAAACCTCCTCCGAGTGACGAGCGTCCCTCCACTCGGGGGCTTGGCCGCGAATCCGCTTCGCCCAAGTAAAAAACCTACTCCGAGTGACGAGCGTCCCTCCACTCGGGGGCTTGGCCGCGAATCCGCTTTGCCCAAGTAAAAACCTACTCCGAGTGACGAGCGTCCCTCCACTCGGGGGCTTGGCCGCGAATCCGCTTCGCCCAAGTAAAAACCTCCTCCGAGTGACGAGCGTCCCTCCACTCGGGGGCTTGGCCGCGAATCCGCTTCGCCCAAGTAAAAAACCTACTCCGAGTGACGAGCGTCCCTCCACTCGGGGGCTTGGCCGCGAATCCGCTTCGCCCAAGTAAAAACCTCCTCCGAGTGACGAGCGTCCCTCCACTCGGGGGCTTGGCCGCGAATCCGCTTCGCCCAAGTAAAAAACCTACTCCGAGTGACGAGCGTCCCTCTACTCGGGGGCTTGGCCGCGAATCCGCTTCGCCCAAGTAAAAACCTCCTCCGAGTGACGAGCGTCCCTCCACTCGGGGGCTTGGCCGCGAATCCGCTTCGCCCAAGTAAAAAACCTACACCGAGTGACGAGCGTCCCTCCACTCGGGGGCTTGGCCGCGAATCCGCTTTGCCCAAGTAAAAACCTACTCCGAGTGACGAGCGTCCCTCCACTCGGGGGCTTGGCCGCGAATCCGCTTCGCCCAAGTAAAAACCTCCTCCGAGTGACGAGCGTCCCTCCACTCGGGGGCTTGGCCGCGAATCCGCTTCGCCCAAGTAAAAAACCTACTCCGAGTGACGAGCGTCCCTCCACTCGGGGGCTTGGCCGTGAATCCGCTTCGCCCAAGTAAAAATCTCCTCCGAGTGACGAGCGTCCCTCCACTCGGGGGCTTGGCCGCGAATCCGCTTCGCCCAAGTAAAAACCTCCTCCGAGTCACGAGCATCCCTCCACTCGGGGGCTTGGCCGCGAATCCGCTTTGCCCAAGTAAAAACCTACTCCGAGTGACGAGCGTCCCTCCACTCGGGGGCTTGGCCGCGAATCCGCTTCGCCCAAGTAAAAACCTCCTCCGAGTGACGAGCGTCCCTCCACTCGGGGGCTTGGCCGCGAATCCGCTTCGCCCAAGTAAAAAACCTACTCCGAGTGACGAGCGTCCCTCCACTCGGGGGCTTGGCCGCGAATCCGCTTTGCCCAAGTAAAAACCTACTCCGAGTGACGAGCGTCCCTCCACTCGAGGGCTTGGCCGCGAATCCGCTTCGCCCAAGTAAAAACCTCCTCCGAGTGACGAGCGTCCCTCCACTCGGGGGCTTGGCCGCGAATCCGCTTCGCCCAAGTAAAAAACCTACTCCGAGTGACGAGCGTCCCTCCACTCGGGGGCTTGGCCGCGAATCCGCTTCGCCCAAGTAAAAACCTCCTCCGAGTGACGAGCGTCCCTCCACTCGGGGGCTTGGCCGCGAATCCGCTTCGCCCAAGTAAAAAACCTACTCCGAGTGACGAGCGTCCCTCCACTCGGGGGCTTGGCCGCGAATCCGCTTTGCCCAAGTAAAAACCTACTCCGAGTGACGAGCGTCCCTCCACTCGGGGGCTTGGCCGCGAATCCGCTTCGCCCAAGTAAAAACCTCCTCCGAGTGACGAGCGTCCCTCCACTCGGGGGCTTGGCCGCGAATCCGCTTCGCCCAAGTAAAAAACCTACTCCGAGTGACGAGCGTCCCTCCACTCGGGGGCTTGGCCGCGAATCTGCTTCGCCCAAGTAAAAACCACCTCCGAGTGACGAGCGTCCCTCCACTCGGGGGCTTGGCCGCGAATCCGCTTCGCCCAAGTAAAAAACCTACTCCGAGTGACGAGCGTCCCTCCACTCGGGGGCTTGGCCGCGAATCCGCTTCGCCCAAGTAAAAACCTCCTCCGAGTGACGAGCGTCCCTCCACTCGGGGGCTTGGCCGTGAATCCGCTTCGCCCAAGTAAAAATCTCCTCCGAGTGACGAGCGTCCCTCCACTCGGGGGCTTGGCCGCGAATCTGCTTCGCCCAAGTAAAAACCACCTCCGAGTGACGAGCGTCCCTCCACTCGGGGGCTTGGCCGCGAATCCGCTTCGCCCAAGTAAAAAACCTACTCCGAGTGACGAGCGTCCCTCCACTCGGGGGCTTGGCCGCGAATCCGCTTCGCCCAAGTAAAAACCTCCTCCGAGTGACGAGCGTCCCTCCACTCGGGGGCTTGGCCGCGAATCCGCTTCGCCCAAGTAAAAACCTACTCCGAGTGACGAGCGTCCCTCCACTCGGGGGCTTGGCCGCGAATCCGCTTCGCCCAAGTAAAAACCTCCTCCGAGTGACGAGCGTCCCTCCACTCGGGGGCTTGGCCGCGAATCCGCTTCGCCCAAGTAAAAACCTCCTCCGAGTGACGAGCATCCCTCCACTCGGGGGCTTGGCCGCGAATCCGCTTTGCCCAAGTAAAAACCTACTCCGAGTGACGAGCGTCCCTCCACTCGGGGGCTTGGCCGCGAATCCGCTTCGCCCAAGTAAAAACCTCCTCCGAGTGACGAGCGTCCCTCCACTCGGGGGCTTGGCCGCGAATCCGCTTCGCCCAAGTAAAAAACCTACTCCGAGTGACGAGCGTCCCTCCACTCGGGGGCTTGGCCGCGAATCCGCTTTGCCCAAGTAAAAACCTACTCCGAGTGACGAGCGTCCCTCCACTCGGGGGCTAGGCCGCGAATCCGCTTCGCCCAAGTAAAAACCTCCTCCGAGTGACGAGCGTCCCTCCACTCGGGGGCTTGGCCGCGAATCCGCTTCGCCCAAGTAAAAAACCTACTCCGAGTGACGAGCGTCCCTCCACTCGGGGGCTTGGCCGCGAATCCGCTTTGCCCAAGTAAAAACCTACTCCGAGTGACGAGCGTCCCTCCACTCGGGGGCTTGGCCGCGAATCCACTTCGCCCAAGTAAAAACCTCCTCCGAGTGACGAGCGTCCCTCCACTCGGGGGCTTGGCCGCGAATCCGCTTCGCCCAAGTAAAAACCTACTCCGAGTGACGAGCGTCCCTCCACTCGGGGGCTTGGCCGCGAATCCGCTTCGCCCAAGTAAAAACCTCCTCCGAGTGACGAGCGTCCCTCCACTCGGGGGCTTGGCCGCGAATCCGCTTCGCCCAAGTAAAAAACCTACTCCGAGTGACGAGCGTCCCTCCACTCGGGGGCTTGGCCGCGAATCCGCTTCGCCCAAGTAAAAACCTCCTCCGAGTGACGAGCGTCCCTCCACTCGGGGGCTTGGCCGCGAATCCGCTTCGCCCAAGTAAAAACCTCCTCCGAGTGACGAGCATCCCTCCACTCGGGGGCTTGGCCGCGAATCCGCTTTGCCCAAGTAAAAACCTACTCCGAGTGACGAGCGTCCCTCCACTCGGGGGCTTGGCCGCGAATCCGCTTCGCCCAAGTAAAAACCTCCTCCGAGTGACGAGCGTCCCTCCACTCGGGGGCTTGGCCGCGAATCCGCTTCGCCCAAGTAAAAAACCTACTCCGAGTGACGAGCGTCCCTCCACTCGGGGGCTTGGCCGCGAATCCGCTTTGCCCAAGTAAAAACCTACTCCGAGTGACGAGCGTCCCTCCACTCGGGGGCTTGGCCGCGAATCCGCTTCGCCCAAGTAAAAACCTCCTCCGAGTGACGAGCGTCCCTCCACTCGGGGGCTTGGCCGCGAATCCGCTTCGCCCAAGTAAAAAACCTACTCCGAGTGACGAGCGTCCCTCCACTCGGGGGCTTGGCCGCGAATCCGCTTCGCCCAAGTAAAAACCTCCTCCGAGTGACGAGCGTCCCTCCACTCGGGGGCTTGGCCGCGAATCCGCTTCGCCCAAGTAAAAAACCTACTCCGAGTGACGAGCGTCCCTCTACTCGGGGGCTTGGCCGCGAATCCGCTTCGCCCAAGTAAAAACCTCCTCCGAGTGACGAGCGTCCCTCCACTCGGGGGCTTGGCCGCGAATCCGCTTCGCCCAAGTAAAAAACCTACACCGAGTGACGAGCGTCCCTCCACTCGGGGGCTTGGCCGCGAATCCGCTTTGCCCAAGTAAAAACCTACTCCGAGTGACGAGCGTCCCTCCACTCGGGGGCTTGGCCGCGAATCCGCTTCGCCCAAGTAAAAACCTCCTCCGAGTGACGAGCGTCCCTCCACTCGGGGGCTTGGCCGCGAATCCGCTTCGCCCAAGTAAAAAACCTACTCCGAGTGACGAGCGTCCCTCCACTCGGGGGCTTGGCCGTGAATCCGCTTCGCCCAAGTAAAAATCTCCTCCGAGTGACGAGCGTCCCTCCACTCGGGGGCTTGGCCGCGAATCCGCTTCGCCCAAGTAAAAACCTCCTCCGAGTCACGAGCATCCCTCCACTCGGGGGCTTGGCCGCGAATCCGCTTTGCCCAAGTAAAAACCTACTCCGAGTGACGAGCGTCCCTCCACTCGGGGGCTTGGCCGCGAATCCGCTTCGCCCAAGTAAAAACCTCCTCCGAGTGACGAGCGTCCCTCCACTCGGGGGCTTGGCCGCGAATCCGCTTCGCCCAAGTAAAAAACCTACTCCGAGTGACGAGCGTCCCTCCACTCGGGGGCTTGGCGGCGAATCCGCTTTGCCCAAGTAAAAACCTACTCCGAGTGACGAGCGTCCCTCCACTCGGGGGCTTGGCCGCGAATCCGCTTCGCCCAAGTAAAAACCTCCTCCGAGTGACGAGCGTCCCTCCACTCGGGGGCTTGGCCGCGAATCCGCTTCGCCCAAGTAAAAAACCTACTCCGAGTGACGAGCGTCCCTCCACTCGGGGGCTTGGCCGCGAATCCGCTTCGCCCAAGTAAAAACCTCCTCCGAGTGACGAGCGTCCCTCCACTCGGGGGCTTGGCAGCGAATCCGCTTCGCCCAAGTAAAAAACCTACTCCGAGTGACGAGCGTCCCTCCACTCGGGGGCTTGGCCGCGAATCCGCTTTGCCCAAGTAAAAACCTACTCCGAGTGACGAGCGTCCCTCCACTCGGGGGCTTGGCCGCGAATCCGCTTCGCCCAAGTAAAAACCTCCTCCGAGTGACGAGCGTCCCTCCACTCGGGGGCTTGGCCGCGAATCCGCTTCGCCCAAGTAAAAAACCTACTCCGAGTGACGAGTGTCCCTCCACTCGGGGGCTTGGCCGCGAATCTGCTTCGCCCAAGTAAAAACCACCTCCGAGTGACGAGCGTCCCTCCACTCGGGGGCTTGGCCGCGAATCCGCTTCGCCCAAGTAAAAAACCTACTCCGAGTGACGAGCGTCCCTCCACTCGGGGGCTTGGCCGCGAATCCGCTTCGCCCAAGTAAAAACCTCCTCCGAGTGACGAGCGTCCCTCCACTCGGGGGCTTGGCCGCGAATCCGCTTCGCCCAAGTAAAAACCTACTCCGAGTGACGAGCGTCCCTCCACTCGGGGGCTTGGCCGCGAATCCGCTTCGCCCAAGTAAAAACCTCCTCCGAGTGACGAGCGTCCCTCCACTCGGGGGCTTGGCCGCGAATCCGCTTCGCCCAAGTAAAAACCTCCTCCGAGTGACGAGCATCCCTCCACTCGGGGGCTTGGCCGCGAATCCGCTTTGCCCAAATAAAAACCTACTCCGAGTGACGAGCGTCCCTCCACTCGGGGGCTTGGCCGCGAATCCGCTTCGCCCAAGTAAAAACCTCCTCCGAGTGACGAGCGTCCCTCCACTCGGGGGCTTGGCCGCGAATCCGCTTCGCCCAAGTAAAAAACCTACTCCGAGTGACGAGCGTCCCTCCACTCGGGGGCTTGGCCGCGAATCCGCTTTGCCCAAGTAAAAACCTACTCCGAGTGACGAGCGTCCCTCCACTCGGGGGCTAGGCCGCGAATCCGCTTCGCCCAAGTAAAAACCTCCTCCGAGTGACGAGCGTCCCTCCACTCGGGGGCTTGGCCGCGAATCCGCTTCGCCCAAGTAAAAAACCTACTCCGAGTGACGAGCGTCCCTCCACTCGGGGGCTTGGCCGCGAATCCGCTTCCCCCAAGTAAAAACCTCCTCCGAGTGACGAGCGTTCCTTCACTCGGGGGCTTGGCCGCGAATCCGCTTCGCCCAAATAAAAAACCTACTCCGAGTGACGAGCGTCCCTCCACTCGGGGGCTTGGCCGCGAATCCGCTTCGCCCAAGTAAAAACCTCCTCCGAGTGACGAGCGTCCCTCCACTCGGGGGCTTGGCCGCGAATCCGCTTCGCCCACGTAAAAACCTACTCCGAGTGACGAGCGTCCCTCCACTCGGGGGCTTGGCCGCGAATCCGCTTCGCCCAAGTAAAAACCTCCTCCGAGTGACGAGCGTCCCTCCACTCGGGGGCTTGGCCGCGAATCCGCTTCGCCCAAGTAAAAACCTCCTCCGAGTGACGAGCATCCCTCCACTCGGGGGCTTGGCCGCGAATCCGCTTTGCCCAAGTAAAAACCTATTCCGAGTGACGAGCGTCCCTCCACTCGGGGGCTTGGCCGCGAATCCGCTTCGCCCAAGTAAAAACCTCCTCCGAGTGACGAGCGTCCCTCCACTCGGGGGCTTGGCCGCGAATCCGCTTCGCCCAAGTAAAAAACCTACTCCGAGTGACGAGCGTCCCTCCACTCGGGGGCTTGGCCGCGAATCCGCTTTGCCCAAGTAAAAACCTACTCCGAGTGACGAGCGTCCCTCCACTCGGGGGCTTGGCCGCGAATCCGCTTCGCCCAAGTAAAAACCTACTCCGAGTGACGAGCGTCCCTCCACTCGGGGGCTTGGCCGCGAATCCGCTTCGCCCAAGTAAAAACCTCCTCCGAGTGACGAGCGTCCCTCCACTCGGGGGCTTGGCCACGAATCCGCTTCGCCCAAGTAAAAAACCTACTCCGAGTGACGAGCGTCCCTCCACTCGGGGGCTTGGCCGCGAATCCGCTTCGCCCAAGTAAAAACCTCCTCCGAGTGACGAGCGTCCCTCCACTCGGGGGCTTGGCCGCGAATCCGCTTCGCCCACGTAAAAACCTACTCCGAGTGACGAGCGTCCCTCCACTCGGGGGCTTGGCCGCGAATCCGCTTCGCCCAAGTAAAAACCTCCTCCGAGTGACGAGCGTCCCTCCACTCGGGGGCTTGGCCGCGAATCCGCTTCGCCCAAGTAAAAAACCTACTCCGAGTGACGAGCGTCCCTCCACTCGGGGGCTTGGCCGCGAATCCGCTTTGCCCAAGTAAAAACCTACTCCGAGTGACGAGCGTCCCTCCACTCGGGGGCTTGGCCGCGAATCCGCTTCGCCCAAGTAAAAACCTCCTCCGAGTGACGAGCGTCCCTCCACTCGGGGGCTTGGCCGCGAATCCGCTTCGCCCAAGTAAAAAACCTACTCCGAGTGACGAGCGTCCCTCCACTCGGGGGCTTGGCCGCGAATCCGCTTCGCCCAAGTAAAAACCTCCTCCGAGTGACGAGCGTCCCTCCACTCGGGGGCTTGGCCGCGAATCCGCTTCGCCCAAGTAAAAACCTACTCCGAGTGACGAGCGTCCCTCCACTCGGGGGCTTGGCCGCGAATCCGCTTCGCCCAAGTAAAAACCTCCTCCGAGTGACGAGCGTCCCTCCACTCGGGGGCTTGGCCGCGAATCCGCTTCGCCCAAGTAAAAAACCTACTCCGAGTGACGAGCGTCCCTCCACTCGGGGGCTTGGCCGCGAATCCGCTTCGCCCAAGTAAAAACCTCCTCCGAGTGACGAGCGTCCCTCCACTCGGGGGCTTGGCCGCGAATCCGCTTCGCCCAAGTAAAAACCTCCTCCGAGTGACGAGCATCCCTCCACTCGGGGGCTTGGCCGCGAATCCGCTTTGCCCAAGTAAAAACCTACTCCGAGTGACGAGCGTCCCTCCACTCGGGGGCTTGGCCGCGAATCCGCTTCGCCCAAGTAAAAACCTCCTCCGAGTGACGAGCGTCCCTCCACTCGGGGGCTTGGCCGCGAATCCGCTTCGCCCAAGTAAAAAACCTACTCCGAGTGACGAGCGTCCCTCCACTCGGGGGCTTGGCCGCGAATCCGCTTTGCCCAAGTAAAAACCTACTCCGAGTGACGAGCGTCCCTCCACTCGGGGGCTTGGCCGCGAATCCGCTTCGCCCAAGTAAAAACCTCCTCCGAGTGACGAGCGTCCCTCCACTCGGGGGCTTGGCCGCGAATCCGCTTCGCCCAAGTAAAAAACCTACTCCGAGTGACGAGCGTCCCTCCACTCGGGGGCTTGGCCGCGAATCCGCTTCGCCCAAGTAAAAACCTCCTCCGAGTGACGAGCGTCCCTCCACTCGGGGGCTTGGCCGCGAATCCGCTTCGCCCAAGTAAAAAACCTACTCCGAGTGACGAGTGTCCCTCCACTCGGGGGCTTGGCCGCGAATCCGCTTCGCCCAAGTAAAAACCTCCTCCGAGTGACGAGCGTCCCTCCACTCGGGGGCTTGGCCGCGAATCCGCTTCGCCCAAGTAAAAAACCTACACCGAGTGACGAGCGTCCCTCTACTCGGGGGCTTGGCCGCGAATCCGCTTTGCCCAAGTAAAAACCTACTCCGAGTGACGAGCGTCCCTCCACTCGGGGGCTTGGCCGCGAATCCGCTTCGCCCAAGTAAAAACCTCCTCCGAGTGACGAGCGTCCCTCCACTCGGGGGCTTGGCCGCGAATCCGCTTCGCCCAAGTAAAAAACCTACTCCGAGTGACGAGCGTCCCTCCACTCGGGGGCTTGGCCGCGAATCCGCTTCGCCCAAGTAAAAACCTCCTCCGAGTGACGAGCGTCCCTCCACTCGGGGGCTTGGCCGCGAATCCGCTTCGCCCAAGTAAAAACCTCCTCCGAGTGACGAGCCTCCCTCCACTCGGGGGCTTGGCCGCGAATCCGCTTTGCCCAAGTAAAAACCTACTCCGAGTGACGAGCGTCCCTCCACTCGGGGGCTTGGCCGCGAATCCGCTTCGCCCAAGTAAAAACCTCCTCCGAGTGACGAGCGTCCCTCCACTCGGGGGCTTGGCCGCGAATCCGCTTCGCCCAAGTAAAAAACCTACTCCGAGTGACGAGCGTCCCTCCACTCGGGGGCTTGGCCGCGAATCCGCTTTGCCCAAGTAAAAACCTACTCCGAGTGACGAGCGTCCCTCCACTCGGGGGCTTGGCCGCGAATCCGCTTCGCCCAAGTAAAAACCTCCTCCGAGTGACGAGCGTCCCTCCACTCGGGGGCTTGGCCGCGAATCCGCTTCGCCCAAGTAAAAAACCTACTCCGAGTGACGAGCGTCCCTCCACTCGGGGGCTTGGCCGCGAATCCGCTTCGCCCAAGTAAAAACCACCTCCGAGTGACGAGCGTCCCTCCACTCGGGGGCTTGGCCGCGAATCCGCTTCGCCCAAGTAAAAACCTCCTCCGAGTGACGAGCGTCCCTCCACTCGGGGGCTTGGCCGCGAATCCGCTTCGCCCAAGTAAAAAACCTACTCCGAGTGACGAGCGTCCCTCCACTCGGGGGCTTGGCCGCGAATCCGCTTCGCCCAAGTAAAAACCTCCTCCGAGTGACGAGCGTCCCTCCACTCGGGGGCTTGGCCGCGAATCCGCTTCGCCCAAGTAAAAAACCTACACCGAGTGACGAGCGTCCCTCCACTCGGGGGCTTGGCCGCGAATCCGCTTTGCCCAAGTAAAAACCTACTCCGAGTGACGAGCGTCCCTCCACTCGGGGGCTTGGCCGCGAATCCGCTTCGCCCAAGTAAAAACCTCCTCCGAGTGACGAGCGTCCCTCCACTCGGGGGCTTGGCCGCGAATCCGCTTCGCCCAAGTAAAAAACCTACTCCGAGTGACGAGCGTCCCTCCACTCGGGGGCTTGGCCGCTAATCCGCTTCGCCCAAGTAAAAACCTCCTCCGAGTGACGAGCGTCCCTCCACTCGGGGGCTTGGCCGCGAATCCGCTTCGCCCAAGTAAAAACCTCCTCCGAGTGACGAGCCTCCCTCCACTCGGGGGCTTGGCCGCGAATCCGCTTTGCCCAAGTAAAAACCTACTCCGAGTGACGAGCGTCCCTCCACTCGGGGGCTTGGCCGCGAATCCGCTTCGCCCAAGTAAAAACCTCCTCCGAGTGACGAGCGTCCCTCCACTCGGGGGCTTGGCCGCGAATCCGCTTCGCCCAAGTAAAAAACCTACTCCGAGTGACGAGCGTCCCTCCACTCGGGGGCTTGGCCGCGAATCCGCTTTGCCCAAGTAAAAACCTACTCCGAGTGACGAGCGTCCCTCCACTCGGGGGCTTGGCCGCGAATCCGCTTCGCCCAAGTAAAAACCTCCTCCGAGTGACGAGCGTCCCTCCACTCGGGGGCTTGGCCGCGAATCCGCTTCGCCCAAGTAAAAAACCTACTCCGAGTGACGAGCGTCCCTCCACTCGGGGGCTTGGCCGCGAATCCGCTTCGCCCAAGTAAAAACCACCTCCGAGTGACGAGCGTCCCTCCACTCGGGGGCTTGGCCGCGAATCCGCTTCGCCCAAGTAAAAAACCTACTCCGAGTGACGAGCGTCCCTCCACTCGGGGGCTTGGCCGCGAATCCGCTTCGCCCAAGTAAAAACCACCTCCGAGTGACGAGCGTCCCTCCACTCGGGGGCTTGGCCGCGAATCCGCTTCGCCCAAGTAAAAAACCTACTCCGAGTGACGAGCGTCCCTCCACTCGGGGGCTTGGCCGCGAATCCGCTTCGCCCAAGTAAAAACCTCCTCCGAGTGACGAGCGTCCCTCCACTCGGGGGCTTGGCCGCGAATCCGCTTCGCCCAAGTAAAAACCTACTCCGAGTGACGAGCGTCCCTCCACTCGGGGGCTTGGCCGCGAATCCGCTTCGCCCAAGTAAAAACCTCCTCCGAGTGACGAGCGTCCCTCCACTCGGGGGCTTGGCCGCGAATCCGCTTCGCCCAAGTAAAAACCTCCTCCGAGTGACGAGCGTCCCTCCACTCGGGGGCTTGGCCGCGAATCCGCTTTGCCCAAGTAAAAACCTACTCCGAGTGACGAGCGTCCCTCCACTCGGGGGCTTGGCCGCGAATCCGCTTCGCCCAAGTAAAAACCTCCTCCGAGTGACGAGCGTCCCTCCACTCGGGGGCTTGGCCGCGAATCCGCTTCGCCCAAGTAAAAAACCTACTCCGAGTGACGAGCGTCCCTCCACTCGGGGGCTTGGCCGCGAATCCGCTTTGCCCAAGTAAAAACCTACTCCGAGTGACGAGCGTCCCTCCACTCGGGGGCTTGGCCGCGAATCCGCTTCGCCCAAGTAAAAACCTCCTCCGAGTGACGAGCGTCCCTCCACTCGGGGGCTTGGCCGCGAATCCGCTTCGCCCAAGTAAAAAACCTACTCCGAGTGACGAGCGTCCCTCCACTCGGGGGCTTGGCCGCGAATCCGCTTCGCCCAAGTAAAAACCTCCTCCGAGTGACGAGCGTCCCTCCACTCGGGGGCTTGGCCGCGAATCCGCTTCGCCCAAATAAAAAACCTACTCCGAGTGACGAGCGTCCCTCCACTCGGGGGCTTGGCCGCGAATCCGCTTCGCCCAAGTAAAAACCTCCTCCGAGTGACGAGCGTCCCTCCACTCGGGGGCTTGGCCGCGAATCCGCTTCGCCCACGTAAAAACCTACTCCGAGTGACGAGCGTCCCTCCACTCGGGGGCTTGGCCGCGAATCCGCTTCGCCCAAGTAAAAACCTCCTCCGAGTGACGAGCGTCCCTCCACTCGGGGGCTTGGCCGCGAATCCGCTTTGCCCAAGTAAAAACCTCCTCCGAGTGACGAGCTTCCCTCCACTCGGGGGCTTGGCCGCGAATCCGCTTTGCCCAAGTAAAAACCTACTCCGAGTGACGAGCGTCCCTCCACTCGGGGGCTTGGCCGCGAATCCGCTTCGCCCAAGTAAAAACCTCCTCCGAGTGACGAGCGTCCCTCCACTCGGGGGCTTGGCCGCGAATCCGCTTCGCCCAAGTAAAAAACCTACTCCGAGTGACGAGCGTCCCTCCACTCGGGGGCTTGGCCGCGAATCCGCTTTGCCCAAGTAAAAACCTACTCCGAGTGACGAGCGTCCCTCCACTCGGGGGCTTGGCCGCGAATCCGCTTCGCCCAAGTAAAAACCTACTCCGAGTGACGAGCGTCCCTCCACTCGGGGGCTTGGCCGCGAATCCGCTTCGCCCAAGTAAAAACCTCCTCCGAGTGACGAGCGTCCCTCCACTCGGGGGCTTGGCCACGAATCCGCTTCGCCCAAGTAAAAAACCTACTCCGAGTGACGAGCGTCCCTCCACTCGGGGGCTTGGCCGCGAATCCGCTTTGCCCAAGTAAAAACCTCCTCCGAGTGACGAGCGTCCCTCCACTCGGGGGCTTGGCTGCGAATCCGCTTCGCCCAAGTAAAAAACCTACTCCGAGTGACGAACGTCCCTCCACTCGGGGGCTTGGCCGCGAATCCGCTTCGCCCAAGTAAAAACCTCCTCCGAGTGACGAGCGTCCCTCCACTCGGGGGCTTGGCCGCGAATCCGCTTCGCCCAAGTAAAAAACCTACTCCGAGTGACGAGCGTCCCTCCACTCGGGGGCTTGGCCACGAATCCGCTTTGCCCAAGTAAAAACCTACTCCGAGTGACGAGCGTCCCTCCACTCGGGGGCTTGGCCGCGAATCCGCTTCGCCCAAGTAAAAACCTCCTCCGAGTGACGAGCGTCCCTCCACTCGGGGGCTTGGCCGCGAATCCGCTTCGCCCAAGTAAAAAACCTACTCCGAGTGACGAGCGTCCCTCCACTCGGGGGCTTGGCCGCGAATCCGCTTCGTCCAAGTAAAAACCTCCTCCGAGTGACGAGCGTCCCTCCACTCGGGGGCTTGGCCGCGAATCCGCTTCGCCCAAGTAAAAACCTCCTACGAGTGACGAGCATCCCTCCACTCGGGGGCTTGGCCGCGAATCCGCTTTGCCCAAGTAAAAACCTACTCCGAGTGACGAGCGTCCCTCCACTCGGGGGCTTGGCCGCGAATCCGCTTCGCCCAAGTAAAAACCTCCTCCGAGTGACGAGCGTCCCTCCACTCGGGGGCTTGGCCGCGAATCCGCTTCGCCCAAGTAAAAACCTCCTCCGAGTGACGAGCGTCCCTCCACTCGGGGGCTTGGCCGCGAATCCGCTTCGCCCAAGTAAAAACCTCCTCCGAGTGACGAGCGTCCCTCCACTCGGGGGCTTGGCCGCGAATCCGCTTTGCCCAAGTAAAAACCTCCTCCGAGTGACGAGCTTCCCTCCACTCGGGGGCTTGGCCGCGAATCCGCTTTGCCCAAGTAAAAACCTACTCCGAGTGACGAGCGTCCCTCCACTCGGGGGCTTGGCCGCGAATCCGCTTCGCCCAAGTAAAAACCTCCTCCGAGTGACGAGCGTCCCTCCACTCGGGGGCTTGGCCGCGAATCCGCTTCGCCCAAGTAAAAAACCTACTCCGAGTGACGAGCGTCCCTCCACTCGGGGGCTTGGCCGCGAATCCGCTTTGCCCAAGTAAAAACCTACTCCGAGTGACGAGCGTCCCTCCACTCGGGGGCTTGGCCGCGAATCCGCTTCGCCCAAGTAAAAACCTACTCCGAGTGACGAGCGTCCCTCCACTCGGGGGCTTGGCCGCGAATCCGCTTCGCCCAAGTAAAAACCTCCTCCGAGTGACGAGCGTCCCTCCACTCGGGGGCTTGGCCACGAATCCGCTTCGCCCAAGTAAAAAACCTACTCCGAGTGACGAGCGTCCCTCCACTCGGGGGCTTGGCCGCGAATCCGCTTTGCCCAAGTAAAAACCTCCTCCGAGTGACGAGCGTCCCTCCACTCGGGGGCTTGGCTGCGAATCCGCTTCGCCCAAGTAAAAAACCTACTCCGAGTGACGAACGTCCCTCCACTCGGGGGCTTGGCCGCGAATCCGCTTCGCCCAAGTAAAAACCTCCTCCGAGTGACGAGCGTCCCTCCACTCGGGGGCTTGGCCGCGAATCCGCTTCGCCCAAGTAAAAAACCTACTCCGAGTGACGAGCGTCCCTCCACTCGGGGGCTTGGCCACGAATCCGCTTTGCCCAAGTAAAAACCTACTCCGAGTGACGAGCGTCCCTCCACTCGGGGGCTTGGCCGCGAATCCGCTTCGCCCAAGTAAAAACCTCCTCCGAGTGACGAGCGTCCCTCCACTCGGGGGCATGGCCGCGAATCCGCTTCGCCCAAGTAAAAAACCTACTCCGAGTGACGAGCGTCCCTCCACTCGGGGGCTTGGCCGCGAATCCGCTTCGTCCAAGTAAAAACCTCCTCCGAGTGACGAGCGTCCCTCCACTCGGGGGCTTGGCCGCGAATCCGCTTCGCCCAAGTAAAAACCTCCTACGAGTGACGAGCATCCCTCCACTCGGGGGCTTGGCCGCGAATCCGCTTTGCCCAAGTAAAAACCTACTCCGAGTGACGAGCGTCCCTCCACTCGGGGGCTTGGCCGCGAATCCGCTTCGCCCAAGTAAAAACCTCCTCCGAGTGACGAGCGTCCCTCCACTCGGGGGCTTGGCCGCGAATCCGCTTCGCCCAAGTAAAAAACCTACTCCGAGTGACGAGCGTCCCTCCACTCGGGGGCTTGGCCGCGAATCCGCTTTGCCCAAGTAAAAACCTACTCCGAGTGACGAGCGTCCCTCCACTCGGGGGCTTGGCCGCGAATCCGCTTCGCCCAAGTAAAAACCTCCTCCGAGTGACGAGCGTCCCTCCACTCGGGGGCTTGGCCGCGAATCCGCTTCGCCCAAGTAAAAAACCTACTCCGAGTGACGAGCGTCCCTCCACTCGGGGGCTTGGCCGCGAATCCGCTTCGCCCAAGTAAAAACCACCTCCGAGTGACGAGCGTCCCTCCACTCGGGGGCTTGGCCGCGAATCCGCTTCGCCCAAGTAAAAAACCTACTCCGAGTGACGAGCGTCCCTCCACTCGGGGGCTTGGCCGCGTATCCGCTTCGCCCAAGTAAAAACCTCCTCCGAGTGACGAGCGTCCCTCCACTCGGGGGCTTGGCCGCGAATCCGCTTGGCCCAAGTAAAAACCTACTCCGAGTGACGAGCGTCCCTCCACTCGGGGGCTTGGCCGCGAATCCGCTTCGCCCAAGTAAAAACCTCCTCCGAGTGACGAGCGTCCCTCCACTCGGGGGCTTGGCCGCGAATCCGCTTCGCCCAAGTAAAAAACCTACTCCGAGTGACGAGCGTCCCTCCACTCGGGGGCTTGGCCGCGAATCCGCTTTGCCCAAGTAAAAACCTACTCCGAGTGACGAGCGTCCCTCCACTCGGGGGCTTGGCCGCGAATCCGCTTCCCCCAAGTAAAAACCTCCTCCGAGTGACGAGCGTCCCTCCACTCGGGGGCTTGGCCGCGAATCCGCTTCGCCCAAGTAAAAAACCTACTCCGAGTGACGAGCGTCCCTCCACTCGGGGGCTTGGCCGCGAATCCGCTTCGCCCAAGTAAAAACCTCCTCCGAGTGACGAGCGTCCCTCCACTCGGGGGCTTGGCCGCGAATCCGCTTCGCCCAAGTAAAAAACCTACTCCGAGTGACGAGCGTCCCTCCACTCGGGGGCTTGGCCGCGAATCCGCTTCGCCCAAGTAAAAACCTCCTCCGAGTGACGAGCGCCCCTCCACTCGGGGGCTTGGCCGCGAATCCGCTTCGCCCACGTAAAAACCTACTCCGAGTGACGAGCGTCCCTCCACTCGGGGGCTTGGCCGCGAATCCGCTTCGCCCAAGTAAAAACCTACTCCGAGTGACGAGCGTCCCTCCACTCGGGGGCTTGGCCGCGAATCCGCTTCGCCCAAGTAAAAACCTCCTCCGAGTGACGAGCGTCCCTCCACTCGGGGGCTTGGCCGCGAATCCGCTTCGCCCAAGTAAAAAACCTACTCCGAGTGACGAGCGTCCCTCCACTCGGGGGCTTGGCCACGAATCCGCTTCGCCCAAGTAAAAACCTCCTCCGAGTGACGAGCGTCCCTCCACTCGGGGGCTTGGCCGCGAATCCGCTTCGCCCAAGTAAAAAACCTACTCCGAGTGACGAGCGTCCCTCCACTCGGGGGCTTGGCCGCGAATCCGCTTCGCCCAAGTAAAAACCTCCTCCGAGTGACGAGCGTCCCTCCACTCGGGGGCTTGGCCGCGAATCCGCTTCGCCCAAATAAAAAACCTACTCCGAGTGACGAGCGTCCCTCCACTCGGGGGCTTGGCCGCGAATCCGCTTCGCCCAAGTAAAAACCTCCTCCGAGTGACGAGCGTCCCTCCACTCGGGGGCTTGGCCGCGAATCCGCTTCGCCCACGTAAAAACCTACTCCGAGTGACGAGCGTCCCTCCACTCGGGGGCTTGGCCGCGAATCCGCTTCGCCCAAGTAAAAACCTCCTCCGAGTGACGAGCGTCCCTCCACTCGGGGGCTTGGCCGCGAATCCGCTTTGCCCAAGTAAAAACCTCCTCCGAGTGACGAGCTTCCCTCCACTCGGGGGCTTGGCCGCGAATCCGCTTTGCCCAAGTAAAAACCTACTCCGAGTGACGAGCGTCCCTCCACTCGGGGGCTTGGCCGCGAATCCGCTTCGCCCAAGTAAAAACCTCCTCCGAGTGACGAGCGTCCCTCCACTCGGGGGCTTGGCCGCGAATCCGCTTCGCCCAAGTAAAAAACCTACTCCGAGTGACGAGCGTCCCTCCACTCGGGGGCTTGGCCGCGAATCCGCTTTGCCCAAGTAAAAACCTACTCCGAGTGACGAGCGTCCCTCCACTCGGGGGCTTGGCCGCGAATCCGCTTCGCCCAAGTAAAAACCTACTCCGAGTGACGAGCGTCCCTCCACTCGGGGGCTTGGCCGCGAATCCGCTTCGCCCAAGTAAAAACCTCCTCCGAGTGACGAGCGTCCCTCCACTCGGGGGCTTGGCCACGAATCCGCTTCGCCCAAGTAAAAAACCTACTCCGAGTGACGAGCGTCCCTCCACTCGGGGGCTTGGCCGCGAATCCGCTTTGCCCAAGTAAAAACCTCCTCCGAGTGACGAGCGTCCCTCCACTCGGGGGCTTGGCTGCGAATCCGCTTCGCCCAAGTAAAAAACCTACTCCGAGTGACGAACGTCCCTCCACTCGGGGGCTTGGCCGCGAATCCGCTTCGCCCAAGTAAAAACCTCCTCCGAGTGACGAGCGTCCCTCCACTCGGGGGCTTGGCCGCGAATCCGCTTCGCCCAAGTAAAAAACCTACTCCGAGTGACGAGCGTCCCTCCACTCGGGGGCTTGGCCACGAATCCGCTTTGCCCAAGTAAAAACCTACTCCGAGTGACGAGCGTCCCTCCACTCGGGGGCTTGGCCGCGAATCCGCTTCGCCCAAGTAAAAACCTCCTCCGAGTGACGAGCGTCCCTCCACTCGGGGGCTTGGCCGCGAATCCGCTTCGCCCAAGTAAAAAACCTACTCCGAGTGACGAGCGTCCCTCCACTCGGGGGCTTGGCCGCGAATCCGCTTCGTCCAAGTAAAAACCTCCTCCGAGTGACGAGCGTCCCTCCACTCGGGGGCTTGGCCGCGAATCCGCTTCGCCCAAGTAAAAACCTCCTACGAGTGACGAGCATCCCTCCACTCGGGGGCTTGGCCGCGAATCCGCTTTGCCCAAGTAAAAACCTACTCCGAGTGACGAGCGTCCCTCCACTCGGGGGCTTGGCCGCGAATCCGCTTCGCCCAAGTAAAAACCTCCTCCGAGTGACGAGCGTCCCTCCACTCGGGGGCTTGGCCGCGAATCCGCTTCGCCCAAGTAAAAACCTCCTCCGAGTGACGAGCGTCCCTCCACTCGGGGGCTTGGCCGCGAATCCGCTTCGCCCAAGTAAAAACCTCCTCCGAGTGACGAGCGTCCCTCCACTCGGGGGCTTGGCCGCGAATCCGCTTTGCCCAAGTAAAAACCTCCTCCGAGTGACGAGCTTCCCTCCACTCGGGGGCTTGGCCGCGAATCCGCTTTGCCCAAGTAAAAACCTACTCCGAGTGACGAGCGTCCCTCCACTCGGGGGCTTGGCCGCGAATCCGCTTCGCCCAAGTAAAAACCTCCTCCGAGTGACGAGCGTCCCTCCACTCGGGGGCTTGGCCGCGAATCCGCTTCGCCCAAGTAAAAAACCTACTCCGAGTGACGAGCGTCCCTCCACTCGGGGGCTTGGCCGCGAATCCGCTTTGCCCAAGTAAAAACCTACTCCGAGTGACGAGCGTCCCTCCACTCGGGGGCTTGGCCGCGAATCCGCTTCGCCCAAGTAAAAACCTACTCCGAGTGACGAGCGTCCCTCCACTCGGGGGCTTGGCCGCGAATCCGCTTCGCCCAAGTAAAAACCTCCTCCGAGTGACGAGCGTCCCTCCACTCGGGGGCTTGGCCACGAATCCGCTTCGCCCAAGTAAAAAACCTACTCCGAGTGACGAGCGTCCCTCCACTCGGGGGCTTGGCCGCGAATCCGCTTTGCCCAAGTAAAAACCTCCTCCGAGTGACGAGCGTCCCTCCACTCGGGGGCTTGGCTGCGAATCCGCTTCGCCCAAGTAAAAAACCTACTCCGAGTGACGAACGTCCCTCCACTCGGGGGCTTGGCCGCGAATCCGCTTCGCCCAAGTAAAAACCTCCTCCGAGTGACGAGCGTCCCTCCACTCGGGGGCTTGGCCGCGAATCCGCTTCGCCCAAGTAAAAAACCTACTCCGAGTGACGAGCGTCCCTCCACTCGGGGGCTTGGCCACGAATCCGCTTTGCCCAAGTAAAAACCTACTCCGAGTGACGAGCGTCCCTCCACTCGGGGGCTTGGCCGCGAATCCGCTTCGCCCAAGTAAAAACCTCCTCCGAGTGACGAGCGTCCCTCCACTCGGGGGCATGGCCGCGAATCCGCTTCGCCCAAGTAAAAAACCTACTCCGAGTGACGAGCGTCCCTCCACTCGGGGGCTTGGCCGCGAATCCGCTTCGTCCAAGTAAAAACCTCCTCCGAGTGACGAGCGTCCCTCCACTCGGGGGCTTGGCCGCGAATCCGCTTCGCCCAAGTAAAAACCTCCTACGAGTGACGAGCATCCCTCCACTCGGGGGCTTGGCCGCGAATCCGCTTTGCCCAAGTAAAAACCTACTCCGAGTGACGAGCGTCCCTCCACTCGGGGGCTTGGCCGCGAATCCGCTTCGCCCAAGTAAAAACCTCCTCCGAGTGACGAGCGTCCCTCCACTCGGGGGCTTGGCCGCGAATCCGCTTCGCCCAAGTAAAAAACCTACTCCGAGTGACGAGCGTCCCTCCACTCGGGGGCTTGGCCGCGAATCCGCTTTGCCCAAGTAAAAACCTACTCCGAGTGACGAGCGTCCCTCCACTCGGGGGCTTGGCCGCGAATCCGCTTCGCCCAAGTAAAAACCTCCTCCGAGTGACGAGCGTCCCTCCACTCGGGGGCTTGGCCGCGAATCCGCTTCGCCCAAGTAAAAAACCTACTCCGAGTGACGAGCGTCCCTCCACTCGGGGGCTTGGCCGCGAATCCGCTTCGCCCAAGTAAAAACCACCTCCGAGTGACGAGCGTCCCTCCACTCGGGGGCTTGGCCGCGAATCCGCTTCGCCCAAGTAAAAAACCTACTCCGAGTGACGAGCGTCCCTCCACTCGGGGGCTTGGCCGCGTATCCGCTTCGCCCAAGTAAAAACCTCCTCCGAGTGACGAGCGTCCCTCCACTCGGGGGCTTGGCCGCGAATCCGCTTGGCCCAAGTAAAAACCTACTCCGAGTGACGAGCGTCCCTCCACTCGGGGGCTTGGCCGCGAATCCGCTTCGCCCAAGTAAAAACCTCCTCCGAGTGACGAGCGTCCCTCCACTCGGGGGCTTGGCCGCGAATCCGCTTCGCCCAAGTAAAAAACCTACTCCGAGTGACGAGCGTCCCTCCACTCGGGGGCTTGGCCGCGAATCCGCTTTGCCCAAGTAAAAACCTACTCCGAGTGACGAGCGTCCCTCCACTCGGGGGCTTGGCCGCGAATCCGCTTCCCCCAAGTAAAAACCTCCTCCGAGTGACGAGCGTCCCTCCACTCGGGGGCTTGGCCGCGAATCCGCTTCGCCCAAGTAAAAAACCTACTCCGAGTGACGAGCGTCCCTCCACTCGGGGGCTTGGCCGCGAATCCGCTTCGCCCAAGTAAAAACCTCCTCCGAGTGACGAGCGTCCCTCCACTCGGGGGCTTGGCCGCGAATCCGCTTCGCCCAAGTAAAAAACCTACTCCGAGTGACGAGCGTCCCTCCACTCGGGGGCTTGGCCGCGAATCCGCTTCGCCCAAGTAAAAACCTCCTCCGAGTGACGAGCGCCCCTCCACTCGGGGGCTTGGCCGCGAATCCGCTTCGCCCACGTAAAAACCTACTCCGAGTGACGAGCGTCCCTCCACTCGGGGGCTTGGCCGCGAATCCGCTTCGCCCAAGTAAAAACCTACTCCGAGTGACGAGCGTCCCTCCACTCGGGGGCTTGGCCGCGAATCCGCTTCGCCCAAGTAAAAACCTCCTCCGAGTGACGAGCGTCCCTCCACTCGGGGGCTTGGCCACGAATCCGCTTCGCCCAAGTAAAAAACCTACTCCGAGTGACGAGCGTCCCTCCACTCGGGGGCTTGGCCGCGAATCCGCTTCGCCCAAGTAAAAACCTCCTCCGAGTGACGAGCGTCCCTCCACTCGGGGGCTTGGCCGCGAATCCGCTTCGCCCAAGTAAAAAACCTACTCCGAGTGACGAGCGTCCCTCCACTCGGGGGCTTGGCCGCGAATCCGCTTCGCCCAAGTAAAAACCTCCTCCGAGTGACGAGCGTCCCTCCACTCGGGGGCTTGGCCGCGAATCCGCTTCGCCCAAGTAAAAAACCTACTCCGAGTGACGAGCGTCCCTCCACTCGGGGGCTTGGCCGCGAATCCGCTTTGCCCAAGTAAAAACCTACTCCGAGTGACGAGCGTCCCTCCACTCGGGGGCTTGGCCGCGAATCCGCTTCGCCCAAGTAAAAACCTCCTCCGAGTGACGAGCGTCCCTCCACTCGGGGGCTTGGCCGCGAATCCGCTTCGCCCAAGTAAAAACCTACTCCGAGTGACGAGCGTCCCTCCACTCGGGTGCTTGGCCGCGAATCCGCTTCGCCCAAGTAAAAAACCTACTCCGAGTGACGAGCGTCCCTCCACTCGGGGGCTTGGCCGCGAATCCGCTTCGCCCAAGTAAAAACCTCCTCCGAGTGACGAGCGTCCCTCCACTCGGGGGCTTGGCCGCGAATCCGCTTCGCCCAAGTAAAAAACCTACTCCGAGTGACGAGCGTCCCTCCACTCGGGGGCTTGGCCGCGAATCCGCTTCGCCCAAGTAAAAACCTCCTCCGAGTGACGAGCGTCCCTCCACTCGGGGGCTTGGCCGCGAATCCGCTTCGCCCACGTAAAAACCTACTCCGAGTGACGAGCGTCCCTCCACTCGGGGGCTTGGCCGCGAATCCGCTTCGCCCAAGTAAAAACCTCCTCCGAGTGACGAGCGTCCCTCCACTCGGGGGCTTGGCCGCGAATCCGCTTCGCCCAAGTAAAAACCTCCTCCGAGTGACGAGCCTCCCTCCACTCGGGGGCTTGGACGCGAATCCGCTTTGCCCAAGTAAAAACCTACTCCGAGTGACGAGCGTCCCTCCACTCGGGGGCTTGGCCGCGAATCCGCTTCGCCCAAGTAAAAACCTCCTCCGAGTGACGAGCGTCCCTCCACTCGGGGGCTTGGCCGCGAATCCGCTTCGCCCAAGTAAAAAACCTACTCCGAGTGACGAGCGTCCCTCCACTCGGGGGCTTGGCCGCGAATCCGCTTTGCCCAAGTAAAAACATACTCCGAGTGACGAGCGTCCCTCCACTCGGGGGCTTGGCCGCGAATCCGCTTCGCCCAAGTAAAAACCTCCTCCGAGTGACGAGCGTCCCTCCACTCGGGGGCTTGGCCGCGAATCCGCTTCGCCCAAGTAAAAAACCTACTCCGAGTGACGAGCGTCCCTCCACTCGGGGGCTTGGCCGCGAATCCGCTTCGCCCAAGTAAAAACCTCCTCCGAGTGACGAGCGTCCCTCCACTCGGGGGCTTGGCCGCGAATCCGCTTCGCCCAAGTAAAAAACCTACTCCGAGTGACGAGCGTCCCTCCACTCGGGGGCTTGGCCGCGAATCCGCTTCGCCCAAGTAAAAACCTCCTCCGAGTGACGAGCGTCCCTCCACTCGGGGGCTTGGCCGCGAATCCGCTTCGCCCAAGTAAAAAACCTACTCCGAGTGACGAGCGTCCCTGCACTCGGGGGCTTGGCCGCGAATCCGCTTCGCCCAAGTAAAAACCTCCTCCGAGTGACGAGCGTCCCTCCACTCGGGGGCTTGGCCGCGAATCCGCTTCGCCCAAGTAAAAACCTACTCCGAGTGACGAGCGTCCCTCCACTCGGGGGCTTGGCCGCGAATCCGCTTCGCCCAAGTAAAAACCTCCTCCGAGTGACGAGCGTCCCTCCACTCGGGGGCTTGGCCGCGAATCCGCTTCGCCCAAGTAAAAACCTCCTCCGAGTGACGAGCGTCCCTCCACTCGGGGGCTTGGCCGCGAATCCGCTTTGCCCAAGTAAAAACCTACTCCGAGTGACGAGCGTCCCTCCACTCGGGGGCTTGGCCGCGAATCCGCTTCGCCCAAGTAAAAACCTCCTCCGAGTGACGAGCGTCCCTCCACTCGGGGGCTTGGCCGCGAATCCGCTTCGCCCAAGTAAAAAACCTACTCCGAGTGACGAGCGTCCCTCCACTCGGGGGCTTGGCCGCGAATCCGCTTTGCCCAAGTAAAAACCTACTCCGAGTGACGAGCGTCCCTCCACTCGGGGGCTTGGCCGCGAATCCGCTTCGCCCAAGTAAAAACCTCCTCCGAGTGACGAGCGTCCCTCCACTCGGGGGCTTGGCCGCGAATCCGCTTCGCCCAAGTAAAAAACCTACTCCGAGTGACGAGCGTCCCTCCACTCGGGGGCTTGGCCGCGAATCCGCTTCGCCCAAGTAAAAACCTCCTCCGAGTGACGAGCGTCCCTCCACTCGGGGGCTTTGCCGCGAATCCGCTTCGCCCAAGTAAAAAACCTACTCCGAGTGACGAGCGTCCCTCCACTCGGGGGCTTGGCCGCGAATCCGCTTCGCCCAAGTAAAAACCTCCTCCGAGTGACGAGCGTCCCTCCACTCGGGGGCTTGGCCGCGAATCCGCTTCGCCCAAGTAAAAAACCTACTCCGAGTGACGAGCGTCCCTCCACTCGGGGGCTTGGCCGCGAATCCGCTTTGCCCAAGTAAAAACCTACTCCGAGTGACGAGCGTCCCTCCACTCGGGGGCTTGGCCGCGAATCTGCTTCGCCCAAGTAAAAACCTCCTCCGAGTGACGAGCGTCCCTCCACTCGGGGGCTTGGCCGCGAATCCGCTTCGCCCAAGTAAAAACCTACTCCGAGTGACGAGCGTCCCTCCACTCGGGGGCTTGGCCGCGAATCCGCTTCGCCCAAGTAAAAAACCTACTCCGAGTGACGAGCGTCCCTCCACTCGGGGGCTTGGCCGCGAATCCGCTTTGCCCAAGTAAAAACCTACTCCGAGTGACGAGCGTCCCTCCACTCGGGGGCTTGGCCGCGAATCCGCTTCGCCCAAGTAAAAACCTCCTCCGAGTGACGAGCGTCCCTCCACTCGGGGGCTTGGCCGCGAATCCGCTTCGCCCAAGTAAAAAACCTACTCCGAGTGACGAGCGTCCCTCCACTCGGGGGCTTGGCCGCGAATCCGCTTCGCCCAAGTAAAAACCTCCTCCGAGTGACGAGCGTCCCTCCACTCGGGGGCTTTGCCGCGAATCCGCTTCGCCCAAGTAAAAAACCTACTCCGAGTGACGAGCGTCCCTCCACTCGGGGGCTTGGCCGCGAATCCGCTTCGCCCAAGTAAAAACCTCCTCCGAGTGACGAGCGTCCCTCCACTCGGGGGCTTGGCCGCGAATCCGCTTCGCCCAAGTAAAAAACCTACTCCGAGTGACGAGCGTCCCTCCACTCGGGGGCTTGGCCGCGAATCCGCTTTGCCCAAGTAAAAACCTACTCCGAGTGACGAGCGTCCCTCCACTCGGGGGCTTGGCCGCGAATCCGCTTCGCCCAAGTAAAAACCTCCTCCGAGTGACGAGCGTCCCTCCACTCGGGGGCTTGGCCGCGAATCCGCTTCGCCCAAGTAAAAAACCGACTCCGAGTGACGAGCGTCCCTCCACTCGGGGGCTTGGTCGCGAATCCGCTTCGCCCAAGTAAAAACCTCCTCCGAGTGACGAGCATCCCTCCACTCGGGGGCTTGGCCGCGAATCCGCTTCGCCCAAGTAAAAAACCTACTCCGAGTGACGAGCGTCCCTCCACTCGGGGGCTTGGCCGCGAATCCGCTTTGCCCAAGTAAAAACCTACTCCGAGTGACGAGCGTCCCTCCACTCGGGGGCTTGGCCGCGAATCCGCTTCGCCCAAGTAAAAACCTCCTCCGAGTGACGAGCGTCCCTCCACTCGGGGGCTTGGCCGCGAATCCGCTTCGCCCAAGTAAAAAACCTACTCCGAGTGACGAGCGTCCCTCCACTCGGGGGCTTGGCCGCGAATCCGCTTCGCCCAAGTAAAAACCTCCTCCGAGTGACGAGCGTCCCTCCACTCGGGGGCTTGGCCGCGAATCCGCTTCGCCCAAGTAAAAAACCTACTCCGAGTGACGAGCGTCCCTCCACTCGGGGGCTTGGCCGCGAATCCGCTTCGCCCAAGTAAAAACCTCCTCCGAGTGACGAGCGTCCCTCCACTCGGGGGCTTGGCCGCGAATCCGCTTCGCCCAAGTAAAAACCTACTCCGAGTGACGAGCGTCCCTCCACTCGGGGGCTTGGCCGCGAATCCGCTTCGCCCAAGTAAAAACCTCCTCCGAGTGACGAGCGTCCCTCCACTCGGGGGCTTGGCCGCGAATCCGCTTCGCCCAAGTAAAAACCTCCTCCGAGTGACGAGCGTCCCTCCACTCGGGGGCTTGGCCGCGAATCCGCTTCGCCCAAGTAAAAACCTACTCCGAGTGACGAGCGTCCCTCCACTCGGGGGCTTGGCCGCGAATCCGCTTCGCCCAAGTAAAAAACCTACTCCGAGTGACGAGCGTCCCTCCACTCGGGGGCTTGGCCGCGAATCCGCTTTGCCCAAGTAAAAACCTACTCCGAGTGACGAGCGTCCCTCCACTCGGGGGCTTGGCCGCGAATCCGCTTCGCCCAAGTAAAAACCTCCTCCGAGTGACGAGCGTCCCTCCACTCGGGGGCTTGGCCGCGAATCCGCTTCGCCCAAGTAAAAAACCTACTCCGAGTGACGAGCGTCCCTCCACTCGGGGGCTTGGCCGCGAATCCGCTTCGCCCAAGTAAAAACCTCCTCCGAGTGACGAGCGTCCCTCCACTCGGGGGCTTTGCCGCGAATCCGCTTCGCCCAAGTAAAAAACCTACTCCGAGTGACGAGCGTCCCTCCACTCGGGGGCTTGGCCGCGAATCCGCTTCGCCCAAGTAAAAACCTCCTCCGAGTGACGAGCGTCCCTCCACTCGGGGGCTTGGCCGCGAATCCGCTTCGCCCAAGTAAAAAACCTACTCCGAGTGACGAGCGTCCCTCCACTCGGGGGCTTGGCCGCGAATCCGCTTTGCCCAAGTAAAAACCTACTCCGAGTGACGAGCGTCCCTCCACTCGGGGGCTTGGCCGCGAATCCGCTTCGCCCAAGTAAAAACCTCCTCCGAGTGACGAGCGTCCCTCCACTCGGGGGCTTGGCCGCGAATCCGCTTCGCCCAAGTAAAAAACCGACTCCGAGTGACGAGCGTCCCTCCACTCGGGGGCTTGGTCGCGAATCCGCTTCGCCCAAGTAAAAACCTCCTCCGAGTGACGAGCATCCCTCCACTCGGGGGCTTGGCCGCGAATCCGCTTCGCCCAAGTAAAAAACCTACTCCGAGTGACGAGCGTCCCTCCACTCGGGGGCTTGGCCGCGAATCCGCTTTGCCCAAGTAAAAACCTACTCCGAGTGACGAGCGTCCCTCCACTCGGGGGCTTGGCCGCGAATCCGCTTCGCCCAAGTAAAAACCTCCTCCGAGTGACGAGCGTCCCTCCACTCGGGGGCTTGGCCGCGAATCCGCTTCGCCCAAGTAAAAAACCTACTCCGAGTGACGAGCGTCCCTCCACTCGGGGGCTTGGCCGCGAATCCGCTTCGCCCAAGTAAAAACCTCCTCCGAGTGACGAGCGTCCCTCCACTCGGGGGCTTGGCCGCGAATCCGCTTCGCCCAAGTAAAAAACCTACTCCGAGTGACGAGCGTCCCTCCACTCGGGGGCTTGGCCGCGAATCCGCTTCGCCCAAGTAAAAACCTCCTCCGAGTGACGAGCGTCCCTCCACTCGGGGGCTTGGCCGCGAATCCGCTTCGCCCAAGTAAAAACCTACTCCGAGTGACGAGCGTCCCTCCACTCGGGGGCTTGGCCGCGAATCCGCTTCGCCCAAGTAAAAACCTCCTCCGAGTGACGAGCGTCCCTCCACTCGGGGGCTTGGCCGCGAATCCGCTTCGCCCAAGTAAAAACCTCCTCCGAGTGACGAGCATCCCTCCACTCGGGGGCTTGGCCGCGAATCCGCTTCGCCCAAGTAAAAACCTACTCCGAGTGACGAGCACCTCTCACTCGGAGACTTAGCCGCGAGTCGGACCCCGTTTAAGATTCGCCTAGGTTCAAACTTCTTCTGAGTAATGAGCATCCATCTCCCTCGGAAACCAAACAAATGTAAAGGATTGAAAAGCAAACATGCAAACATTGTCTCTATCAGACCCCCGCCGATGCAAGCACTCGACGGCGGTCTCGGGGACTACACCCAGTGGGTGCACTCAGCGTGCCCCCACTGGACCTACAATCGAAACAAATCTAAGACCCCTGCCGATGACTCCGCGCATCGCCGCTCAACTGGACGCTCCTTCGACACTCGGCAGCTCCGCGCATCGCCATTCAGTCGGACGCTCCTTCGACACTCGGCAGCTCCGTGCATCGCCATTCAGTCGGACGCTCCTTCGACACTCGGCAGCTCCGCGCATCGCCATTCAGTCGGACGCTCCTTCGACACTCGGCAGCTCCGCGCATCGCCATTCAGTCGGACGCTCCTTCGACACTCGGCAGCTCCCCGCATCGCAATTCAGTCGGACGCTCCATCGTCACTCGGCAGCTCCGCGCGCCGTCACTCAGTCGGACGCTCCTTCGACACTCGGCAGCTCCGCGCATCGCCATTCAGTCGGACGCTCCTTCGACACTCGGCAGCTCCGCGCATCGCCATTCAGTCGGACGCTCCTTCGACACTCGGCAGCTCCGCGCATCGCCATCCAGTCGGACGCTCCTTCGACACTCGGCAGCTCCGCGCATCGCCATCCAGTCGGACGCTCCTTCGACACTCGGCAGCTCCGCGCATCGCCATTCAGTCGGACGCTCCTTCGACACTCGACAGCTCCGCGCATCGCCATTCAGTCAGACGCTCCTTCGACACTCGGCAGCTCCCCGCATCGCAATTCAGTCGGACGCTCCATCGTCACTCGGCAGCTCCGCGCGCCGTCACTCAACTGGACGCTCCTTCGACACTCGGCAGCTCCGCGCATCGCCATTCAGTCAGACGCTCCTTCGACACTCGGCAGCTCCACGCATCGCCATTGAGTCGGACGCTCCATCGTCACTCGGCAGCTCCGCGCGCCGTCACTCAACTGGACGCTCCTTCGACACTCGGCAGCTCCGCGCATCGCCACTCAGTCGGACGCTCCTTCGACACTCGGCAGCTCCGCGCATCGCCATTCAGTCGGACGCTCCTTCGACACTCGGCAGCTCCGCGCGCCGTCATTTGACTGGACGCTCCTTCGTCACTCGGCAGCTCCGCTCGCCGTCATTCGACTGGACGCTCCTTCGTCACTCGGCAGCTCCGCGCATCGCCGCTCTACTGGACGCGTCGTCATCGCTCGGCAGCTCCGCGCATCGCCACTCCACGGGACGCTCCCTCGTCACTCGGCAGCTCTACGCATCGCCACTCGGCGAGACACGTCTTCGTCACTTCACCGCTCCGCCCATCGCAACTCAGTCGGACGCTCCATCGTCACTCGACCGCCCCGCGCGCCGTCATACTACTGGACGCGTCTTCATCGCCACTCAGTCGGACGCTCCATCGTCACTCGACCGCCCCGCGCGCCGTCATACTACTGGACGCGTCTTCATCGCCACTCAGTCAGACGCTCCATCGTCACTCGACCGCCCCGCGTGCCGTCGTACTACTGGACGCGTCTTCATCGCCACTCAGCCGGACGCTCCATCGTCACTCGACCGCCCCGCGCGCCGTCGTACTACTGGACGCGTCTTCATCGCCACTCAGTCGGACGCTCCATCGTCACTCGACCGCCCCGCACGCCGTCGTACTACTGGACGCGTCTTCATCGCCACTCAGTCGGACGCTCCATCGTCACTCGACCGCCCCGCGCGCCGTCGTACTACTGGACGCGCCTCCATCGCCACTCAGTCGGACGCTCCATCGTCACTCGACCGCCCCGCGCGCCGTCGTACTACTGGACGCGTCTTCATCGCCACTCAGTCGGACGCTCCATCGTCACTCGACCGCCCCGCACGCCGTCGTACTACTGGACGCGTCTTCATCGCCACTCAGTCGGACGCTCCATCGTCACTCGACCGCCCCGCGCGCCGTCGTACTACTGGACGCGCCTCCATCGCCACTCAGTCGGACGCTCCATCGTCACTCGACCGCCCCGCACGCCGTCGTTCTACTGGACGCGTCTTCATCGCCACTCAGTCGGACGCTCCATCGTCACTCGACCGCCCCGCGCGCCGTCGTACTACTGGACGCGTCTTCATCGCCACTCAGTCGGACGCTCCATCGTCACTCGACCGCCCCGCGCGCCGTCGTACTACTGGACGCGTCTTCATCGCCACTCAGTCGGACGCTCCATCGTCACTCGACCGCCCCGCGCGCCGTCGTACTACTGGACGCGTCTTCATCGCCACTCAGTCGGACGCTCCATCGTCACTCGACCGCCCAGCGAGCCGTCGTACTACTGGACGCGTCTTCGTCACTCGGTAACTCCGCGCACCGACACTCAGTCAGACGCTCCATCGTCACTCGGCCACCCCGCGCGCCGTCACTCTACCGGACACGCCTTCGTCGCTCGGCAGCTCCGCATATCAAGACAGAATCGATCAGGGTGAATGACAAAGACTCCAATCAACGAAGACTGCTATGAAGCCTAACAATGCATTCGGAATTTTTGTGTCATATCAGAACCTGCATCGATCCCTTTTTTCACTCAAACCCTGATCAATTCGGGGACTAATGATGGGGATATGTACCTAGGGTAGGGTCACAGGCCTGACCTGCATACCCTACCTAAGGACATCACATCGGAGAACTTAAGGATTGCAAGATTACAAGGAAGACTCCGACTGAAATCACCATGGTGTATGAGTCACTCGACAGCATCCACTCGGAGTCTCCTCCCTCCACTCGACGGTCAACCACTCGGTCGCATGGTCCACTCGGACGACAGCAGTCCAACCGCCAGAGACAATTACCACCGTCATTATGGCTGAAACGGTCGGCCATTAGTACGCAATTGAACCTGTCTTTATGACTTGTAACTCCCGGGCAGCGGACTCTATATAAGCCGCCCGGGGCTTCTCATTCGGGGGGACTTCTTCTCCCTCCAAGGACTCATTTCCTCCAACCCTCTCACACACCCTGTAACCCCGTGTTCATACGCAGAGACAAGAACCCTCTCCGGAGGACAGGACGTAGGGCTTATTACTCTTCCGAGAGGGGCCCGAACCTGCTAAAAATACTCGTGTCACCCATATGCATCTCGGTAGATCATGCTCCTTTACCCTACCCCCTTCGTATTGTCGGAGTCGTTCCCACGACATCGCTGACTGCATCCAAGAGACCAAGTAGGGGCCAAACATGGTCTGTCTCCGCCGCCGCAAAGGGCCACTACCCTTCACCCAGGCTCGACGGGTGCCACACCGGCGACCGGCAGAATGGCTTCCCAGAACCCAGAGCCATGGTGCTCAAGCTGATAAAGGAGAACAGCAAAAACATACCCGCAGGCAACGAGTAACCAGGAACCACACGGGCACCGTCGTCGGCATCGGAAAGACACCACGCCGGGCGAGAGCTGTTGATCGAAAACGCAATCCATGGAGCTGTTTAAATCATATTATAGGGGATCGGTTAGAGATGCCCTTAGAGCAACTCTAGCCTTCCCGGCGTCGGCCCGTATATTTGCGTCCGGTTTAGCATTTTCGGGCTGGAACAGAAGCGCTATATTTTCCCAGGACGGGAACCTGTTTAAGTTTAAGTTTCTAAATTTAACGTACTGTTTGCGGTATCTGTTCTGCGTCGGTGATGAACTGCCCGCCGCCCTAAAACGATTTTGCGAGCAGAGAATTTAGCACATCTGCTAGAGTTGCTCTTACTGCTTAATAAACACATCCTGCGTCGAGTCACACGTACGTCTTGGTAAAGCTAAACTACCAGTGGTAATACGAGTGTCATCACCATCGTGACGCTAGCCGATGCAATGCAACGAAGGCACTCCAAAGGAAGGTCAACTAGTAAACGCACTCCGATCGAGGCGACGACTCCTCCTCGCCGCGCTGGTGCCCGGTGGTGGGTTGTACGCCGAGACACACATTTCCATGGACCAACGGAGTGCTACTCGGATCTTCTTGATCTGGGTAAACACAGCTATTGACCCTCTCTTGATTCTGCCATGAAGGAGACCTCTCCACGAGCGGCAAACCGACCGGTCTTTGCACAACAGCTCGTAGTAGTAGTACTCCTACTAGTATAAAATGGCCGTTTATCTTTGATCGACGAGCAGTTGGTCTCATCAAAATACTGCCTGATTTCGTCTAAAAAAATAGAATAGGACGAGCATTAATTCTATCTCTATCTCGATGTAGGCTGCCAGTCAACCAGCGCCGTCGTTTTCCCCTGCAGTATCTCTCTGAATGACAGCGCGGTCCCAGGAGATCCAGGGATCCACCTGTCAAGCCATGCATGCATGCGCGCCAGCCACGTGTCCCCCCTCCACCGGGCGAGCCAGGTCGCCGGCCCCATCCGGAACCCGAGGCACGCACGCAGTAGTAGAGTAGATTCGTGCCGCCATCCGCGCCCACGTTTTTCCTCGATATATTGATTTCTTCTCCTCTCCCCTCGCCCGCCCAACGGCACCGCCGAAACGGCAGCGCGGCCGTCGCCTCGCCCGCGTCTCTCGCCAGCGCGCCGAAACGGCGACGAAGACTGGACGGTGGCGGGAGTGACAAGTGAGGAAACTCTCCCGGGAGAGGCACTCCTCTTAGTCCACACGCGAGTCGCCAATACAAGGCAGCGTTTTAAAGCCGGTGGCGAGTGGCGACGACCCGTAGCAAGCAATTAAGCCAGTGGGCGTTCCGTTTCGTTCTCTTCCCCCCCTCTGGCCGTCGATACATCTCTCTCCCCTCGACGGCCATTAATTGGACGGGGATATCGATTTCTCCCTCCGCGGACGATCATCTAGCTCTAGAGTTGTGTCTGCGTCGAGAGAGAGAGAGAGAGAGAGAGAGAGAGAGAGAGAGGGGAGAAGGGCGGCCATGACCACCGGCGGGAACGGGGAGGAGCAGCAGGGGCGGAGGCTGTTCGGCGTGTCGCTCACGGACAGGCCCGTCTGGCAGCAGTTCCTCATCTGCTCCTCCGGCTTCTTCTTCGGCTACCTCGTCAATGGCATCTGCGAGGTACCTACGTCGTGAATCATCCTCCTCTTCCCCTCATCCTCCTTCGGATCATTCACTCTACTCGTCCGTGTTCGTCGAATTCAGTCAAATATGTGCTATAGTAGTACAAGGCAATCATCGTTTGTTTGTGATAGGTATGTATGGAGATCTCTGAAGATTTTCTTCTTATCGAAAGAGAAATCTCGCAAGATCTTGCGATCCGGGGTGCATTGATTTTTCCTGTTGAAAATCCGGAATTGTGCTAGGATCGATGATAGATACTGTTTCTTTTCCGCTCCACGTATATTTTTCTTCGTCCTAGACTGACTGACTGACTGACTGACTCGTAGAGTTGCCTGGTAAAAATGGTACCCCGAACCCGAAGCTTCTGCACACGTTCCCCTGATTTTTATTTTCCTTTTGCCTCTCCTGTTCGTACAATTCCTGCGCAAAATCGACACCCGCCATCGCTCGATCTCCTATCGTTTTCGAAACTTTGTCGTGGCTAACTGAATTCTACGTCCTCGTGCTGTTGCTGCTGCTGCTGCAGGAATACGTCTACAACCGGCTGCAGTTCAGGTACCTACCTAATGACTGGTGATTGATCAGTGGCGAGACGTACGCTCTCTCAGTGTACTAATGGTGTTTGTGGTGGTGGTGCAGCTATGGGTGGTACTTCACGTTCGTGCAGGGGTTCGTGTACCTGGGGCTGATCAGGCTGCAGGGGTTCACGATGAAGCAGATGGTGAACCCATGGCGGACCTACGTGCGCCTCTCCGCGGCGCTCATGGGATCCAACGGCCTCACCAAGGGCTCCCTCGCCTTCCTCAACTACCCCGCCCAGATCATGTTCAAGTCCACCAAGGTGAGGTTTGCCAAAGTCGTTTCTGCTCTTTCTAGTTTCTGACAAACAGTGCAGTAACTTAATTTATCGCCATTCTTTATTTTATTTATTTGCGGCATGAGATGTGTTGTGGTCTTGTGTGAGGAAATGGGAACCTTTCTGTTCTGGGAAATGCTCCAATTTGAGAATCCGACATCAGAGATGATGCCTGCTGAGCTGCCAAGTTATTCCTGTTCAACCATGTACTCTAATTCGAGCGTGTTTCTACTTTTGAGTTGGGGATAGTACACATACTCCTCTCGCTAAAATCGGAGTATGTAGGGCAGGCAGGCTGAATGATTCTCATGCACAATGTTGTCGATATGCGCTTTCTGAATGATTCTCTCTGAATTGGGTATATATGCACGACAGGCTGGTTTTTAAAAGTTTAGTTTTGTCTGTGACGAAATGTCTAGTATCTTGCCAGCAAGAAATTGGTTTTTGAATAATTATTGTTTGATGATGATGTAAACAATGTACTAGTGGTAGTACCGTAGTACTGCTGCAAAGGGAATGTGCAGCTGAAGGAATAGACTGTTGCTTGTAGCACTTCCTCATTCCCTGTCCCTAGGAAGCAGAGTAGAAACCCATGTGAATGTTTACTGCTTCCCATGTTTTGAAACTTCTCCATTTGGTAGTAAGGTGACTTCTGGTGATTTTCTGATATAAAAGTCGTAGCGAAATTGAGACCAAAGAATTTTAGATAGTACTTTCTCTGAAAATAAAGAATTTGTAGTTTCAATCAGCGGTGCAGATCTTATCTCTGTTTTTGATTTGACCTTTCACTCTGCCATTCAGGTGTTGCCGGTGATGATAATGGGGGCATTTATCCCGGGATTAAGACGCAAGTACCCGTTCCACGAGTACGTATCGGCGGTGATGCTCGTCATCGGCCTCATACTTTTCACGCTCGCGGACGCGCAAACATCGCCTAATTTCAGCATGATCGGCGTGGCCATGGTGTCCAGTGCGCTCATCATGGATGCCTTTCTCGGCAACCTGCAGGAAGCCATCTTCAAGATGAATCCAGACACCACACAGGTACTCTATATGTGCATCTTGATGTCCTCTACATGCTTCTGTCAGTTACTAAATTGGGAGAACACTGACACTGAATGCTTTTACTCTGATTAGATGGAGATGCTGTTCTGCTCTACTGTTGTTGGCCTGCCTTTTCTCGCCGTGCCGATGGTGTTAACCGGGGAGCTTACGACGGCATGGAGTGCGTGTTCTGAGGTATATGATCAGAATCTCTCATCCATCCATGTTTTGTCAGTGTCTTTAATCATCAGATACTTTGGTTCAGAATGTGTACAAACCAGATGGTAGGGAAAGAATCAACTACTCTTTTGTGAACAGCACTAACCTTCAGGAATCCATCTTTGGTAGTATAGTTCATTTCGTAGAGAACAAGACATCCCAACACGACATTCTTCAATCTGGTGACATGATTCTGGCCTAGGTGTTAGGAAAAGTATATATCCTCTTAAAAGTTAGCAAATGCTTCTAGTTAACTCGTTGCTACCTCACCCAAAAATTGGAACTGAAAATGATCGACCTGACTGACGTTTCACTGAACCGATGCAGCACCTGTACGTGTACGCCGTGCTGGTGTTCGAGGCGATGGCGACGTTCGTCGGGCAGGTGTCGGTGCTGTCCCTCATTGCGCTCTTCGGCGCCGCTACGACGGCCATGGTGACGACGGCGAGGAAGGCGGTGACCCTGCTCCTGTCGTACCTGATATTCACCAAGCCCATGACGGACCAGCACGTCACGGGGCTCCTGCTGATCACCATGGGGATCGTGCTGAGGCTCCTGCCGGAGGACAAGGAGAAGAAGGGCACGGCCGAGCGCCAGCAGGCGAAGGCGCAGCGCGGCGAGGAGAAGCGGCGGGGAGACGGAGTAGAGGAGGAGACATCGCCGTTGGTATGATCGGTGACTTGGATGAGCTGAACGAATAACAAATCAGAGTGCAGGTTACCAGCTCTGCTTTTGTGAACCTTTGTCCAGTTTGTGTTGTTTGATGTCGTGGAACTGTTTTGGGGATTGTAACTTGTAAGTTAAAGGGACAAATCAGAGTGCAGGATGGCGATGATCAGAGATGGATTTGATGTTGTTAATCCTTTTCCCTTACGTCTCGGTGACAAGTGGAAAATCACATAAAGTTCGTCAAAGTCATCTTCTCCCGTCTAAGGGACTAAGGGCTTGTTTGGTTACCTGCATATCACTCAACCAGGCCTGCACCATGCAGTTTCACGGTGCAGTTTCAGACCGTTTGGTTGCCTGGGCTGCATCAAATTCCTCGCCCACACGAACCTCAAAGCACTCTCGGGCCAGGCTGAATGCGAACGACTGAATCGGCCGTTTTCCCAGAGCCAGGCCCTGGAGAGCCCGCGTGACTGTCGCCTGCACGCCCTGGGAAACGTGGGAGATGCCATGACGCTTCATAACTCCCCCTGCGCTCTCTCGCCTCACCGCCCATACTCTAGTTCACACTACACTCTCACTCTCTCTCTCTCCGCCCTCTTGGTTTCTTCCATGGCAGACTCTCGACCTCGCCGCCCCCTCCCCTCCTCCAAACCCCACCATGACCGGTGGGTGGAGGGCGTCTCTAGATCGGGCAACAACCTCTTGGCCGCTATCCGGTCGCCGCCCCCCTTATGCTTTCGATGGACGCGGTGTGGCTGCTGCCGGCGGTTCATCGGTAGCGATGGTGGCAGGGAGTACATCAGATGCGGAGGCGGCTGAGCGAGGCACGTCGGCCGTGCTCGGGGTGGATATATAGGACAAATGTGCATGCTAGTAGGACAAATGTGCACTGATCATGGCCAATGCCATTGGGCCTAAGGCTTGATCGGTGCACGTACTGATCATGGCTACTGCCATTGGGCTATGGCCTTGATCATTGCATTAACCAAGGACATTGTCATTGGGCAATAGTCTTCATCATTGCACTCATCAAGGCATCTGCCATTGGGCATAAGGCTTGATCAGTGCACTAATCATGGTCACTGCCATTGGGCTATGGCCTTGATCAGTGCACAATGCCTTCCATATGATCAAATGCCATTTTGACGCCACTGCCATTGAGAGTAACTACTGTTTTTCTGAATTGGAAAGATCATCAAGACCAATTAAGATCGAGTTGGGTGCGCTCCCCTGTTCGTCCCCGGTGCGGAGGACAGTGAGCACTGGATCCCGCACAACAAGTGGTACCAAAGGGAGAAGGTGTCGGGGATGATCTTGGAGATGATGAAGCCCATGCCAACGTTGGGTCGACGACCAAGGCTTGGATATGAGGCTTGAGGCCCCATTTGCAACAGAGGGCATTCGAGGAGAATACAGAGTCACTAGAATCACCACCGCCACCAAAAGCCATTCCCAGGAAAAACCATAGCCGCCACGATCTCCATCTTCATCTTCATAGACATTCTCCCCATAGTTTGACATACTTGTAATCGATCTGTCGCATACAACGACATATTAAGACTTCAATCATTCATCTATCAATGCCATCTACGGTGTTTTCCATTTGTGATCTGATTGCGATATGCGAGTACAACTCTATGTACTTGTGCGCAAGATCGTTGGTATTGACTTTGCTTAATTGAATGTTATTTGTATGTGTTATCGCAACGGATTTGTCTCTTGTTTGTTTCTCGTTCAAAGTCCCCACAGGTACCCGTGATCCCATAGATCCATCAAGGAGGTGGCAAAGTGCAGGGACGTGTGGAAGGCTATATACTGAAAGTCGGTGACGGTAAGGATTAGTACAAGAATTGAAATCAACTCGTTGGGGACCACGAGGTACAGTCATTAAACGCCCAATGTGTTGGTCTAGAGAAATTCTTAATAAATGAGGTAACCCCACGCGACGGTAAGGCTCTTGGTTGGACAATAGACTCACGATACAGGTTGTTGGTCGGTCGCGACGATATTTGGACGCATTCCCCACATCTACACATTGAGAACACGTCCTAACGGTGTCTACCGGGACCATGTTGGAAATCAAGACAAGATCCTAAGTGCAAGTATAAGGTTGTAAGTAAAGTCCTCATGCCCTAGCTATTTCCATATCATTGTTTTCTCTCCATAAAACTTGCGATATTCGGTCTAAAAAATTGGAACTTCTAACGACAACAATAGCTTTTTTCTAATCCCTGTGTACTAGCAGTACTTCCCGTGGGTTCGATACCCAGGGTCACCCTTGTGAAAAAAGGTAGGTACTATCTACATCCGAAACCGGATCAAAGGTAATCAGTATGCACACCGAAAGTGATCAGAGGCTTAGGAATCCCAACTTGAGGTTGCTTGACTTGGCGCTTAGGGTTTGATGGCCATGGATGATAGGGTTTGATGGCCATGGATGGAGCAAGTGATGTACGACAAACCGTGGAAGGAGTTCAACATCCAAGTTCCCATGGAGTCCTTGGATTTATACTACATGACAACAACCTTCAGGCTTGGAGATGGGGCGAAGGCTCTTTTTGGGAGGACCAGTGGCTAGAAGATGGGTGAATACCGGAACTCACGCCCAACCTTCTGGCATTCATAAATAAGCCGAAAATCAAGGTGCATTATGTTAGAGATGCTCTCGGTGGCGGCTGGTGGGAGGACGTGAGCCCAGACATGTCAGCTCTAGCGCTGCACGAGTTCCTTCTCCTTGGAGATAGGTTGGCTGACATTGTATTGGAGGATGGCATGGAGGATCGCTTGGTTTGGACATGGCAGAGAGATGGCTGCCTACTTATTTGGCGCTATTCGATGGGCTCACGTAGTGGTCGAGCACGCGCACAATCTGGCGAATGAGGGCACCTTTGACTTGCAAGGTGTTTGGCTGGTTGGCGGCACATAATAGGTGCTGGACTTCGGATAGGCTGGGAAGGACAGAGCTGCTTGGCCCGATTATGTGCCCGTTTTGAGATTAGGAGCTGGAGACCCTGCAACATTTACTCCTGCACTAGTAGAAAACAGGGCATTGGCTTTTGCCAGATCAGAGCAACAGTCCCGGTCTACTTACGAACCGGGACTAATGCATGCATCAGTCCCGGTTCGAGCGGCCAGGACGCCGGCCGGGCCTCGGCAGGCACCAGTCCCGGTTCGGCTGGGACCTTTAGTCCCGGTTCCAGCCACCAACCGGGACTAAAGGGCCTCGCTCCTGGCGCAACCCCTTTAGTCCCGGTTGGTGTCTGGAACCGGGACTAAAGGTCAGTCTTCAGTCCCGGTTCTACACACCAACCGGGACTAAAAAGATGCCTATATATATGCTCGCCCCTGCGCGCTCACTCCTCTGTTTTTTGGCCGGCCGGCGTGTGGGAGGTGTGTGCTACTCTGTTCTCACCTCCTATGCACATGAGGTGTTTGATGAAATGCCCGAGCCAACACTTAAGCTTTCTCCTCTCTAAGCTCGACCTCCAAGCTACATTTTCCCTCCGATTTGTCTAGGTTTGGCGGTGCACCAACTATCCAAGTGTTCTAAAAGGTTAGCAACTTCATCCTTTCATCTCTCACTGCTAGTTTAGCTCATTTCAAATGCTCTAGAAGTAGAGTAGTTTGTGGGTTTTAGTGGAAGTGTGTATGTGGGAGTTCTTTTGATTTAGATGCACAATTTGAGCTCAAATTAACTTCTTAGAGTTTGCGCATGTGTAGGGTGCCGTCCCGTCCCCGTCCCCGTCCTCACCGCCGTCGATCGCCCGCGCCGATCTCGTCGCCGGCACCACCGCGGTGAGCCTCTTGTTCTTATCTTCTTTTTAAAAGAAAAAATTCTTACTTGTATGATTTAGATAGCTATTTGTATAATTTTCTTACTTGTATTATTGTTTGTTATTATATAGTGCCATGGTTTTGGTATCCGCCCCCGTCGGCTCTCGTCCGGTCTATGATTCGGATGTGGTATATTATCTTTTATAACTATTTGTTTCATTTAGTGTTTATGACAATTATGCCGACCAACGTGACATAGATGTTTTTATCTAGGAGGTATGTGAACCGGAAATTCCAACCGACCCTCTTGTCGAGAGGTTAAATTTAGTTGAAAAAGAAAACAATTATTTAAAAGAAAAATTGAAAAGAATTGAAGAAGAGAAGATGAAATTGGATTTGCATGTTGCCGATGTCGTCGATCTACACAAGATCCAGATGGATGCAATGCGCTTGAAGATTAGAAAGATTAGAAAATATGCCATTGATAATGAGGCTTGGTATCATTATGCTGTTGGATCAATTGTTATCTTAGTTGTGATTTTGATCGCATTTGTTGTTGCATTTAAATGTTTTACATAGTTGTATGTTTGTTTCAATGTATGTTTTAATTAGATGCTCTAGAGAGCTGTATGTTGTTCTATGAGAATTATGTATGAACTTTATGTATTTATTTTTTCAGTAATAACATTTGATCACTACTGTACTTTGGTTTTAATGTGATGATGAACTTGTATTAATTTGGTCATTTCTCTATTCATGATGTTCTGTAATGGTTTTTGATACACTTAATTATATAATGCACGCAGATGAACCGGCAATGGATGTACGGTGACCGACGCACATCCGAGTACATTACGGGTCTGCATAATTTTCTCGAAGTGGCTGAGGCAAACAAGCAGAATGGTTTTATGTATTGTCCATGTACTGTCTGTGGGAATACGAAGGATTACTCTTCCTCGAAAACCTTTCACTTCCACCTGCTTGAGAAGGGTTTCATGCCACACTATAATGTTTGGACCAAGCACGGAGAAAGAGGGGTTATGATGGAAGACAACGAAGAAGAAGAGGATGATGACAACTATCCTATGTTCCCTGAATACGGTGATACTGCAACGGAGGAAGCTGAAGATCAAGAGGCACCAGATGTGCCCGATGATGATCTTCGCCGGGTCATTGTTGATGCACAGAGAGGATGCGCAAGTGAAAGGGAGAAGTTGAAGTTCGATCGCATGTTAGAGGATCACAAAAAAGGGTTATACCCAAATTGCGAAGATGGCAACACAAAGCTCGGTACCGCACTGGAATTGCTGCAATGGAAGGCAGAGAATGGTGTATCTGACAAGGGATTTGGGAAGCTACTGAAAATAGTGAAGAAGAAGCTTCCAAAGGATAACGAATTGTCTGACAGTACGTACGAAGCAAAGAAGGTTCTCTGCCCTCTAGGATTAGAGGTGTAGAAGATACATGCATGCCCTAATGACTGCATCCTCTACCGCGGTGAGGAGTACGAGAATTTGAATGCATGCCCGGTATGCGGCGCATTGCGGTATAAGATCAGACGAGATGACCCTGGTGATGTTGAGGGCGAGCGCCCCAGGAAGAGGGTTCCTGCCAAGGTGATGTGGTATGCTCCTATAATACCACGGTTGAAACGTCTGTTCAGAAACAAAGAGCATGCCAAGTTGTTGCGATGGCACAAAGAAGACCGTAAGAAAGACGGGAAGTTGAGAGTACCCGCTCATGGGTCGCAGTGGAGAAAAATCGAGAGAAAGTGGCCGGACTTTGCAGGTGACGCAAGGAACTTATGGTTTGGTTTAAGTGCAGATGGCATTAATCCTTTTGGGGAGCAGAGCAGCAATCATAGCACCTGGCCCGTGACTCTATGTATCTATAACCTTCCTTCTTGGTTGTGCATGAAGCGGAAGTTGATTATGATGCCAGTGCTCATCCAAGGCCCTAACCAACCCGGCAACGACATTGCTGTGTACCTAAGGCCATTAGTTGAAGAACTTTTACAGCTGTGGGACATAAAAGGTGTACGTGTGTGGGATGAGCACAAACAACAGGAATTTGACCTACGAGCGTTGCTGTTTGTAACCATCAATGATTGGCCTGCTCTTAGTAACCTTTCAGGACAGACAAACAAGGGATACAACGCATGCACGTACTGTTTAAATGAGACTGAAAGTATATATTTGGACAAATGCATGAAAAATGTGTGCCTGGGATATCGTCGATTTCTTCCGACCAAGCATGCCTTAAGAAAGAAAGGCAAGCATTTCAAAGGTGAGGCAGATCACCGGAAGAAGCCTGTCCTCCGTATTGGTGATGATATACTTGATATGGTCAAGGATTTACAAGTAATCTTTGGAAAGGGTCCTGGCGGACAATCTGTTCCGAATGACGCTGACGGACACGCAACCATGTGGAAGAAGAAATCTATATTTTGGAACCTACCCTATTGGAAAGAACTAGAGGTCCGCTCTGCAATCGACGTGATGCACGTGACGAATAATCTTTGCGTGAACCTGCTAGGCTTCTTGAGCGTGTATGGGAAGACAAAAGATACACCGGAGGCACGGGAGGACCAGCAACGTATGAACGAAAAAGACGGCATGCATCCAAAGCAGTATCAAGGTCCTGCCAGCTACGCTCTTACCAAAGCAGAGAAGGAAATCTTTTTTGAATGCCTGCTCAGTATCAAGGTCCCGTCTGGCTTCTCGTCGAATATAAAGGGAATAATAAATATGGCAGAGAAAAAATTCCAGAACCTAAAGTCTCATGACTGCCACGTGATTATGACGCAACTGCTTCCGGTTGCATTGAGGGGGCTTCTACTAGAAAATGTTCGATTAGCCATTGTGAAGCTATGTGCATTCCTCAATGCAATTTCTCAGAAGGTAATCGATCCAGAAATCCTACCAAGGTTACAGAATGATTTGGTCCAATGTCTTGTCAGTTTTGAGTTGGTGTTCCCACCATCCTTCTTCAATATTATGACGCACGTCCTAGTTCACCTAGTCGACGAGATTGCAATTCTAGGTCCTGTATTTCTACACAATATGTTCCCCTTTGAGAGGTTCATGGGAGTCTTAAAGAAATATGTTCGTAACCGTGCTAGGCCAGAAGGAAGCATCTCCACGGGCCATCAAACAGAGGAGGTCATTGAGTTTTGTGTTGACTTTATTCCTGACCTTAAGCCGATTGGTGTTCCTGAATCGCGGCATGAGGGGAGACTGGGTGGAAAAGGCATGCTAGGACCGAACTCAATAATATGTAGGGACGGACATTCTTGGGCGCAAGCACACTACACAGTTCTACAGAATTCTACCTTGGTGGCCCCGTATATCAATGAACACAAGAATATTCTACGCTCCAAACAACCGGAGCAGTCTGACGACTGGATTACACGTGAACACATGGGGACTTTCGGCGGTTGGTTGCAAACACATCTCATGGGTAACACCACTGTTGGAGATGAGCTGTACTTGTTGGCCAGGACACCATCTTTGACTGTATTGACTTTCCAAGGGTACGAGATAAATGGAAATACATTTTACACGATCGCCCAAGATAAAAAGAGCACCAACCAAAACAGTGGTGTCCGCTTTGATGCAGCAAACACCAATAGGGCAAAGGACACATATTATGGTTCCATAGAGGACATATGGGAACTTGACTATGGACGTGATTTTAAGGTCCCTTTGTTTCGGTGCAAATGGGTCAATCTGTCAGGAGGCGGGGTACAGGTAGACCCGCAGTACGGAATGACAACAGTGGATCTCAACAATCTTGGGTACACAGACGAACCATTCGTCCTAGCCAATGATGTGTCGCAGGTTTTCTATGTGAAGGACATGTCTACCAAATCGAGAAAAAGAAAAGATAAGGAAGCAAATACATCATACGATGAGCCAAAGCGCCACATAGTTCTTTCAGGGAAAAGAAACATCGTGGGAGTGGAGGACAAGACAGACATGTCAGAAGATTATGAAAAGTTTCATGAAATTTCTCCCTTCAGAGTGAAGACTGACCCAAGCATCCTGTTAAATGATGAAGATTATCCATGGTTACGGCGCAATAAGCAAGGGACACACGCGAAGAAATAGTTTTATACCCCAAGATCCCACTCTGGGATGTGACCGGCTTCACCGCCATCACTTTCTCTCTAGTGTGAGTTTCCGGACTTATAGCTGGAAAGTGCTACTTCTGTCAAACCGGAGGGAATCTTTGTAAGAGCTAGCTAGGGCATTTTGGCATTTGAAACATGATTTTATAATAATTATTTATTAAGTTATGAAATTTCAATTATTCATATCCTTTTAGTATTTTAATTATACAGAGGAGTTAATCAATGCAATTATGTCAAAACAAAATATGAATGTCTTCTGAGCACCGGTTGGTTGCTCAATATTTTCAAAAACATATTGACAAACCACCACCTGATAATATTCTTCAATAGCAAAAAGAATCAACTAAAAAGCTTTTATAAAACTCTAGTTATGATCAAAATAATATTAACTTCAAATTATATAAAAATGAGGTACATATGCAAAAAATTAAAATTGCCATAACATAAAAAATAAAAAGACATAACATGTGCCATATATTTTATAGTGGTTATGAAAGAATATTAAAATTGACATAACATATGCAAAAAATAACATAAAAAATAAAAAAACATAACATATGCAAAAAATTAAAATTGCCATAACGTAAAAAATCAAAAGACATAACATGTGCCATATATTTTTTAGTGGTTATGAAAGAATATTAAAATTGACATAACATATGCAAAAAATAACATAAAAAATAAAAAAAGATAACATATGCAAAAAATAACATAAAAAATAAAAAATACCCGCCTACTAGCAGACACCACGGCCTGCATACGACTAGAAACCCAACTATATATGGGCCAGGATGCAGGCCCGCGGGGCTAGTAGGCCCAACAGGGTAGAGGTTAGGCAATTAACTGCCTGCTTTAGAGAGGAGCTTGGGAGAGACATCGCAGCCGCGTATATAAACCGGTGTGATCTCCTCTCGCTTGGCGAGGTGGGACTAAACTTTCACCACCCCACGGTTGTGCCACCCTTTAGTCCCGGTTGGTGGCTCCAACCGCGACTAAAGGCCCCCCTTTAGTCCCGATCCGAGCCACCAACCGGGACTAAAGGTGAATTTCACCAGCCCAAAGGGCGCGAAACCCAACCCTTTAGTCCCGGTTGGTGGCTCGGACCGGGACTAAAGGGGGGCCTTTAGTCCCAGTTGGAGCCACCAACCAGGACTAAAGGGTTGGGTATATAAGCAGCACTTCAAATTTTTTCTCCCATTCTCTCCCCTGACGCCGAACCACAGCACGCCGCCGCCAGGCTGCTGCGCCGGTGATCGCCGTCGCCTCCGAGCCGTCCCCCCCCCTCGCCGACGCCCTCGCCGTGCCCTAAACGCCGTCGTCGCCGTCGCCGAGCCCTGCCCCGACGCCGTCGCCGACGCCTCCTCGCTGTGAGCGCCGCCCCGATCCCCTCCTCCTCCTCCTATTCCCCTCCTCCCGCGCTGCTGGCCGACCCCGACGCCGCCCGCGCACGGCGCCGTCTCCCTCTCTCTCTGAATCTTCTGCATTTCTGAATTTTTCGACAGGGTGAACAGTGTGCACACCACATGTATGATGAAATGCCAGAGGGTCCTAGGGATTTTAGGAATTCTTGGGAATTTTTGTGGTGAGGTGTTGAAGCATATAAGAGGGTCTGGCAAAGTTTCGGAATTTTTGAAGCAATTAAAAATAGGTTTTGGTCATGGAGTTTGAATTTGGACCAAATTTGAACTGGATGGAATTTGAAAATTTTGAATTGTCGAACTCAAAGTTTTTGGTGAAATGGGTTGTGGGTACTGCCTAGTTACTAGGATAATTTTTGTGGGTGCAGAAGAATTATAGAAAATATGGTTCCTTTGTAAATCAAAGAAACTAGGATAAATATAAATTCCAACTTAGTTTCTAAAATAGTTTCTAAAATAGATTCATTAGCTTTTTTTTCAATTTGAGATGTTGTTAAATAGCTATATGAGATGTGCTCCAAAATTGAGATATGATGAGTGGTTACTAAAACAAATTGAAGAACAAAATGTTTGCATTAGAGTTCATTTTGTCTTTTTTGTATGTTTTAATGCAAGCATCTTTTGGGCAATCTTTGAACATGAAGTAGGAGCATTTTGATGTCATCTTGCTCGTAGATTTTAGTTCATGCCATGTTAGGACCTGTAGTGAGTGCTACAAGCTTGTAAACTTGGTATCTATTCATTTCTGCCATGCCATGCAAATATCACTAAGTCTGAAAATCTGTTAATACTTGTCAACTTGTCATGATGATTGCCATTGATCTAGGGGTCATTTGAATTAGTTCAGTAAGCATGTTTTGACATGTGTTACATGTACATTCATGTCATGCCATTTGTTGCCATGTAGAAATTCTGTAGCATGTTCAAATCTTGCTTTCAAATTGGTATCTAGCTATAATGGACAGATTTGCATTGCATATTGCTTTGATCACCATTTGAGTTCCGTGCATCCGTTTGCCATGATCTTTATAGGTCCATTTCAACTAAAATCTTCCATTCTATCCAGTGGCATACTTGGGTTTGCCTAATTTTTTTTCACTCGGTGGAATTACAGGTTGTGGTGCTGCATCTCCGTGGAGTTGGTCCCCGATCGTCAATCCGCTGTTCGACAAAAGGTGTCCATTTGTCGTATGTTGAGTTTTGTTCATAGGATGATGGTTGGTTCATTTGTTGAGTTAATTGTGTATTCAACTTGTGTATAAATCTTGTATTCATTTTGTATTCATCTTGTGTATAAATCTTGTATTCATCTTGTACAAATATCGTCGTAACTTCGACATGAGAAGGGGGGGGGGTCGTTAGAACATAACCCCGATAACTTTGATTTTGAGGCATATGAAAACCTGATTTGCACGTCTGACAGGCATGAGAGAGGCGGTCCGCAAAGTATCCTCTCCCGAAAGATAGGACGACTCATCAGATATGATTCTAGATAATGTCCAATGCCTCATATCGCGAACATAGTTATATTGGATAATTGATCTTCATATAAATGAAGCATAAAAGTTTAGCAATCACTTACAAATTTTCATGTTGTTCATTGACTTCGACATGAGGGGGGGTCGTGTTAAAACATAACCCCGATAATTTCGGTATAACTTCGACATGAGGGGGGAGGGGGTCGTTAAAACATAACCCCGATAATCCACTAATCCATTGCTCATATGCATATGATTCCTTGTTGTGATTAGGTCTATGTTTGCCACTAATCCATCTCTCATGGTTGTATATTGCCATGTTGTAATATTTGCAGAAACTATGGAACACGACAGATACTTAGAAAAAGAAGAGATGTTGGGGGATATAATCCGCGACGGAGGTGATGATAGCCCCTCACAGTTTCTCAACAACTCTGATGGTGAGGGAAGAGAAGATGACGGCTCCGCCAGTGTTGGAGCCTTAACTGTTGCAAAGTCCGGCGAGGTATATATATTAATTAAGCCTCTGCTGACTAGATGCATTAATTGTTTTGTATGTACATATATTAACACTTCTTTCTTCTTTTAGCCCTCTGGATCGAGCCAAACTTCTATAAGGAGACAAGGCCCGAAGAAAAGGTTGGGCAAGAATGAAAGGTTCACGATCGAACAAGTCGATCCAGATGGCAAACCGACTGTTCCCAAGCGGACCCAAGACCGATTTATACATCAGTGCGGAGTTGTTGTTAGGGACAGCGTCCCGATCAGCATCCAAGAATGGAATAAGAAGAACGACGATGAAGTTTCTTATGTCGACGATAGATGCAAAGATCAGCTTTGGAACTCGCTCATGATAAATTTCAGCCTACCGCCAGAGGAGGATCCAAATAACCCAGTTATACAGCGAAAAGTCAAAAAATGGGCTCTTAAGAAGATGACAGAACAATTCAAGAACTGGAAGAAAAGATTGAACGAACAGTTTGTCGAGAAAGACAAGACTCCAGAATTCATCGGTCAATATGCGAAGATAAAAGATCACTGGCCCGCATTTGTGGCGTACAAGAAATCGGAGAAAGCTAAGAACAGGTCACAGACAAATAAGCTAAATGCTGCAAAGAAGCAGTATCACCATGTTACGGGGTCAGGTGGCTACAAGGTTGCCCGGCCTACGTGGGACAAAGCTGAGAACGACCTGCTTGCTAAAGGGATCCAACCAGCGACATCATACTGGCCCGAACGGGCAAGGACTTGGTTCTTCGGGCATGGGGGAACTTTGGACCCAGAAATAGGGAAGTGTGTTTACACAAAAGAACAACTTGAAACACCCGTCACAAAGATTCAGGAAGCAATCAAGGACGTGCAGGAAGGGAGGTTCCATCCCGACAGAGAGAAGGACGTGCTGTCACGCGCCCTCGGGAATCCTGAACACCCTGGACGAACACGAAGCATAGCAGGCTCCGTTCCGTGGGTGCATGGGTTTCCCGACAGCACTGGTTATAGAAGCCGAGGGAGAAAGAAGAAAGAGGAAGCAGACCGGATGCAGAATGTAGAACAAAGATTAGCGTTGCAGGAGAAGAAACTAGAGGCACTTACCAGTCAGCGAGCTACCGACCCACCATCTCAGCAGCACGAAGATCCTTCATTCGATACTGCCCACGAAGCTACCCCACCATCTCAGCGGAAAAGCAGTGTGGCTTCCACGGAGCTCATTCGGCCTGATATCACGGCTCCTCGCTACCCCGTGGATTATATCACGGAGAGGGAACATTGTGAGCTAATGGCGAAATGCATCAACCTAACCTTGAAGGCGGCGGTCGGCTATGTCTTACCTCCTAGACCTGATGGAACTTTCCATTGCAATCTGATTCCAGATGGCTTTGCTATTGTCGGGGTGGATGAAGTTACCAAGGGATTCGAGGGGCTGGAGCTTGAGTACCCTACAGGTGAAGGGGAGACTCATCTGGTAGATGCCGTAAGGACTACCATTCTATGGAGAAAGGAAAACATCGTGCTTCCACAATGGACGCCGCGTCAGCAGACTCAGCCGAAGGAGGCCCCTCAGCAGACTCCTCAAAGTCCAGCTCTATCTCCGCTGCCTCAGTCGTCTCCGCCGCGTCAGCACACTCCGCCGCCTCAGCTGTCTTCGCCGCGTCAGCGGACTCCGCCGGAGGAGGCCCCTCAGCAGAATCCTCCGCCGCCTCAGCTGTCTCCGCCGCGTCAGCGGACTCCGCCTACTCCGCCGCCTCAGCTGACTCCGCCTCCTCCGTCGCCTCAGCAACGGCAGAAGAGACCCGCCGCTGCTCCGGTGGCTAGCAGTACAAGAACGAAGAAATCCAGAGTAGGTCCAAGCGTCAAGAAGGCTCCTCCCAAGTTACCATACGACATGACTGACGAGGAAATCAACAAGATCGTGGCTGCCGATGTGAAACGCCAGCTTGCACCGAAACGTCTAGATCCAAAGGAGAAAATAGATTCGGTAAAAGTGAAGCGCTGTCTGGATGCCCTTCAGCGACCACCATCTCCTCCGCTGCCCTCACACTATGACCGCTGTATTGTAAAGACATTTAATGAAGCGAAAAGGTCAGGAAGTACTAGCAGTGCTGCAAGAAGTGGGAAAACAATTCCCCAGCTCGGCGAACAGGAAAAACAATCGTGCCCCCCGCTCAAGGTGTTTCCCGATATCGCTAATGATCCGGGGGTAGCGGCCGCTCATCCTGGTTACACTCTTCGTGATTACTTAGGCGGTGAGGTACAGTTCGAAATGGCTGAGGTAGCCTTTAGATACGAGCACGGGAAGCCTCTCGTCAGACCTGAGCAGCTCCCGAAACTATCAACGATGATGCGAAGATTGCATGACTGGTACTTGAAAGCCTGCAAGGAAGGGACCGACAGTATCTTAGTGAGAATTAAAGATGAGCACTACTTCAATGGAGTCGGGGCGTTGTACATTGAATTTGAAGAATTCTTTCAGTTATACAATCAAGACGCCCTCAACAAAACTATCGTCAGTTGCTATTGTCTGTAAGTATTTTTTCTGTAATTAAGTCTCTAGCTTAGCTCGTTCATTGCATGTATAATTATCCTCACACTATATTATGCAGATTGAAGATCCTCGAATGCAGAGGAAAAATCTATGACATTGGGTTCATTAACCCAAATACCGTAAATGAATATACGGTACAAAAAAACCCCGATGAGACAGAGCAAAACTTGCTAAAGGCGTTACTTGGACAACAAAACAAAAGGGAAATACTATTTCCTTACAACTTCAAGTGAGTGTTACTGTCTTGTGCAAATTCTGTTTCGCTTACTCGAGGTTAAGTGTAATTGATGAGTTATGCGTGCGCAGGTTCCACTATATTCTGCTAGCCATTCTGCTTGACGCGGGAGTAGTAAATGTTTTGGACTCGAGACGTAAAGACCCTAAGGAGTGGGCGGACCTGAGTCAAATGCTCCAGAAGTAAGTTCAATCATTATCGCACCATATCAGCAACTTTCGTTCATTTCATGATATCATGTAATCATTTTCTTTGCCAGGCAGGGTTTGGAAAAAGTTCACCAAACAGGTTAGGGGTGAATGGAAAAAGGAGCTGCGATTTTCACACCCCAAAGTAAGTACTACTAGCTAGTTCCGCGCATCTCTCATTGATTCTAGTTTCAATACCATTATCATGCTTGATTATCATTTTGATTGAACTCTATTCTCGTAAAGTTCTTGTGGCAGGAACCCGGGAATAATTTATGTGGATACTACGTTTGCGAGTACATTCGCCATGAGATCTCTGAGCGGGGCAGATCTGAAGAACAATTTGAAGTACGTAAACAATATTCACATTTTTATTTTATTACCATCAATTGTGTTGTGTTTCATTCATATATATATATATATATATATATATATATATAGACCCCCTTCTTTAAATTAGATCTCGCGGAAGCGGGACGAACTCCTACCAACTGATCGCATACGAGCAATTCAAGAGGAATTGGCGGGATTCTTTGTTGAGCATGTCATATCTACAGACGGAGAATGCCATCGGGATTTGCAATGCGATATTGGTAATTAGATATTAGGGATAGTAAGAGATGTTATATTGTATATATGCATGAACGTGTACTATATGTAGTAGCGTCGAATAGATATACGAAAACTTGTTGTTCGACCAAGCACGGAGAAAGAGAGGTCACTTCTCTCTATATATTGATCATGACGATGTTGTGTAATGGTTCCTTCATTGCTATATATATGTAGTAGCTAGCGTCGAGTTGAATGAAAAGCATAAAATAAAAATGAAAACCCTAAATGTAAAGGAATTGAATGGTAAACACAAAAAGAAAAGGGGAAACACAATATGAAACTCCTAAACCCTCCAAAACCCCAAAACCCCTCCTTTCAAAAAAAAAAACCCCAGTGCCTGGCGGTTGCTGACGCGTGACACCAACCGGGACTAGAGGTCCTCCTGCCTGGGCGCCCACAGCGGCCACGTGGAGCTCCTTTATTCCCGGTTCGTAATCCAACCGGGACTAAAAGTGGGGGCCTTTAGTCCCGATTGTTTTGTCCCGGTTGCAGAATCAGGACTAAAGGCTCTCTGGAACCGGGACTGATGCCCTGTTTTTTACTAGTGCTAGGATGTGTGCTTACGAGAAAGTGTGGGCGGTGATACTTACGCACTGGGGAAAACATGTGTGGATTCCCACGACGGATAGCGATCTGGTCGATTGGTGGGCTAGCAAAGAGGATGATGGGCTGCTCTCTGCTGACATCAGGGCGGCGACTTTTCTCGTCCTATAGAGCTTATGGTCACACGGGAATGACATCGTGTTCAACGGTGCAGCCCCTTCGGCGTGACTGTGTTGCGCAAGATCAAGGAGGAAGGCCTTGTAGACGGCTGGTCTTGTAACGAGTAGTCCTTTTTTTCGTCTTTTTTGCCTCTTCATGGGGGCGTTATAACCGTGCTTGCGGTGTGTATCAAGTGTGTGTCTCTTTTTTTGCGAGAGAAATTTCTAATCTTTTCTATTTTGTTCTATGCTACCGATGCGTCCACCTTGAACGTATACTTGAAATAATATGGGAAATAAATTATTTCCAATTTCTAGGTTTAGAATTTTTTATTTTTTTTTTGCGGGAAAAACTTCCGATCTATTCATCTTCAATCATGGTAGTACAACGAACACTAGAAATAATAAAAATTACATCCAGATCCGTAGACCATCTAGCGGCGACTACAAGCACTGAAGCGAGCCGAAGGCGCGCCGCTGTCATCACCCCTCCCTCGCCGGAGCCGGGCAAACCTTGTTGTAGTAGACAGTCGGAAAGTCGTCGTGCTAAGGCCCCATAGAACCAACGCACCAGAACATCAACCACTGCCGATGAAGAGTGTAGATCAGAAGGATCCAACCTGAAGACACACGATAGACGAACGACGAACATATCCGAGCAAATCCACCAAAGACAGATCCGCCGGAGACACACCTCCACACGCCCACCGACGATGCTAGACGCATCACCGGAACGGGGGCTAGGCGGGGAGACATTTATTCCATCTTCAGGGAGCCGCCGCCGTCTCGCCTTCCTGAGCAGGACACAAAGTCTAACAAAACTCGAAAAAAGATCTAAAAACAATACGGGGTAATATCAGCAATTCTTTCATTTTTGCAGCAAGAGAGAACGTCACGCTGGCAGTAGACTTTCCTATAAGATGTCTTTTTCTGGCTTCGTAGAGCAAAAAAATTCGAAGATCTTTCAAATTTGTTTGCCTTGCTTTCATAATCATAAGCAAAAAATCCTAGAGATTTTACATTGTGGTACGTATCACCTGTAATTTGCCCAAGTGGCGAGCGCCGAGAGTTACCGACCATCGCTGCTAGATCAACAGGTGAAAATTATGTCTTGGTGAGGGCTCCCGGACTTGTACATATAAACCATTAGATTGACATGTATAGAATTGTTCACGTCCAGATCTTTTACAATGGGTGAGCCGGATTTGTTCATGAAATTCCTACAGTACTCTCTTCGTCCTTGAAAGAGTGTACTTCTAACTTTGTTGAGGGTCAAACTATGTGCAAAAATATATCAATATTTGTGAAACCAAATAGGTATATGATGAAAATATATTTTATCATGAATCTAATGTTACTAATTTGATGGCATAAATGTTGATGTATTATTATATAAATACGGTCAAATATAAAAAAGTTTGACTTTCCAACAAAGTTAAGTTGGAAGTACACTCTTTCAAGGACAGAGGGAGTATAATTTTTCGTTTAGACTTCCTGCACTACTAAGAGAGGAAACATCCACTCACGAAAGCGAATGAAGAAAAAACCCACCAAACTTGCGAAACTTTCCTCTTTCGACGGCACGCCGCTCCTGAACTATTTTCACATCAGTGTGTGTTGAGCAGAAGCCAGAAGGAGACCTCTGAAGTGGCAAAACTTGAATTATTTTCCTTTGTTTTTAGAACAGGTAGCAAAACTTCATGCATCAGGCTGTCCACTGTACCCTTCACGGCCTGTCGGCCTGCCCTACTTGATACTACCAAACGTGCTGAAAATCCTTAAGTGGCCCATCAAAGAACAGTTAGCTCTATACACACACACACACACACTAGAAACAGTACTAGACAGTACACATGGGCAAACACTTGTTCCAGATATATTGTGATCAGAATCAGATCCTCTGTGTAGCACAGACTCATACCTCAACTCTCCACAACAGCATGAATAATGAGCTACTCCATCTGATTCATAATTCTTGTCGTGGTTTTCGTTAAAATTTAAACTAAATTTAGAATTCAGGAACGGAGGAGGAAGTAATGATTAACCCATCAAACCAGAAGCCATTCATGGACGTACATAGCTTGTGGGCCAGCCAAGCTGGGAGAGCAACTTGCCAAATAGGGACACCACGCATCATGTTCCACGTGCCGCATACCAATTCAACCAGTCTCAGCGAGCCCAGCACCACCATTTTTAACTTGGAAAATACGCAAGCTTTACGTAGCATGCGTACATCCATTTGCTGTAATAAAGTCATTTCTCTCCGCTTGCTTCAAACTCAATTGCATTATCCTCACTGTCTCCCTGATCTCTTGTATGATCTCAATGAGAATCCAATAATTGCGCCCCCTCCCGGCAGTGTCCGTAGAACGTTGCTTCAAACTCGATTAGCTCGCTCCCTCGCTGTATAAATAGAGACCGCTAGCAAGAGCAAGCCATGCTCATACAGACGCTAATAGAGGCCGCTAGCAAGAGCAAGTGTAAGCTTTGCAACCAGTGCAACTGAGCAGGTGTAAGCTTATTACACATGGCAGCTAGCAAGCTTGGCGCTGCTGACCCTCATAAGCTGGAGTTGGGCGCCTTCCAGCCCTGCGTGTGGGGTGACTTCTTCGTCACCTACAACCCTCCGCTCTCGCAGGTAAGCCGCATACACTTTTAGTCAGATACTCCCTCTGTTTCAGTGAATGAGGCGCACAAGTATTTTGGGATTTAACTTTGACCAACAAAATGTCGGTTTTGTACAACGAAAGTTATAGTACGTGTTGAATTCATATTCAAAAAAAGGTTACCAATGGTATAATTGTAAGTCACATAACTAATACTCCCTCCGTTTCATAATATAGTGCGTATAGATTTTTTGAAATGTCAAACTTTGACCAAGTTTATAGATAAAACAATTTATATCTATAGTACCGAATATATAAAATATGAAACTAGATCTTATGATGAATCTAAAGATATATGTCTAGCATTCTAGATGTAAATATTTTTCTCCACAAACTTGGTCAAAGTTTGTGAGGTTTGAGTTTAAAAAAAATCTATATGCACTACATTATGGAGCGAAGGGAGTATATTAGTGATGGTCAAAGTTTCAATCACGAAATGTGCATGCACGCCTTTTATTCGCTAGAATAGAGGGTCTCTCTCTCTCTCTCATTTACGTGTGTGATGCGTAGAGCTCGGAGATGAGGATGCGGGAGAGGGCGGAACAACTCAAGGTCCAAGTGCGCGGCCTGTTAGAGGACAGCAAGAACAGGAGCGTGGCTTATGTTGTGACACTGGTGGAAACGCTCGAGCGGCTCGGCATCGACAACCACTTCCGCGGGGAGATTGGCACCGTGCTAACGCGGGTGCTGAATGAGGAGCCAGAGTTCCAAGCTAGCTCCGACGACCTCCACATCGCTGCTCTTCGGTTTCGTCTACTTAGGCAGCATGGGTTCTCAGTATGTGCAGGTATGTATATTTCTTAACAATGTTGCTAAATCTCAGTCGATTGAGACTTGGTTATGTCTCAGTCACTACTATATTCGTGAGATCTTGCGTGAAGATTCGTGCAAAATTTTATTTTATTTTTTCTTTTTCTATCACATATGTTATGTCACTTGACTGAGACTTGGTTAAGTCTCAGTCGACTAAGACCTAGGCACACACGCATTTCTTAAAGACAAACAAATGATATATATTGAGTTGTGTTTTTTTTTTTTGAACACAGTACAGACGCAAGCGCTCATATACACGCGCATACACTCACCCCTATGAACGCACACACGCACACCCTACCCCTATGAGCACCTCCGAATGACTGAACCGGCATATCATCTTGAAATTTACGAAGTTACCATAGACGCCTCGTCGTCGACGGGAACGTCTCCTCCCACTGAATGCACATCGCCGGAAATCCTGAAATAAATCCAGAAATAAATGCAAGCACCAGGATTTGAACCCTGGTGGGCTGGGGATACCACAGTCCCTCTAACTATCCAACCACAGGTTGGTTCGCATTGAGTTGTGTTTTGATCGGTACACAGTCCACTCTACAAAAGTTTGCTAATCTTAATACCACTCTAAATTTATGTTTGGACACAATTTTTTCGGATCCAGAAATTGCTTTTTTGTTGTTCAGATCAATAAAAAAAATTCAGCCTTTCCTATTCTGTGGTGTTCGTTCTAGGATTGATGTTCGCTATTTGCTCTTTCATCCGAAAAAACATGCCACGAATCAAGCAATATATGTAAAAACACCATGATGCTATGTACATACTTCGGGTTGGGTTTATTAGTTGGGCACGAACTTTTAGGTCTTAAATTTGACTAACAAAACATGCTATGTACATATATTTTAAAACTCCATTCGACGACAAATCTAATTTTTTTATGACATATAAACACATGTTTCGCTAGTTTCTGACATAAAAACCCAACCAAAGAGAGCAGCAAATGTGAGCACACACATGAAGAAACCGAAATGATATGATCATGCTTATATGATTGCGTGCAGACATGTTCGACAAGTTCAAAGACGAGACAGGAAATTTCAGAACAAGCCTATGCAGTGACCCAGTGAGCCTACTAAGCCTTTACAACGCAGCACATCTGGCGATGCCTGGTGAGGATGCACTAAGCGACACAATCGTCTTCTCGAGGTACCACCTCGAGGTAATGAGAAACAAGCTTAGTCCACCAATGGCGGAACAAGTCTCACGTGCCCTCGACATTCCTCTCCCACGGGCCGTCAGGCGGCTGGAAACAATGCATTACATAAAGGAGTGCGAACTGGATGAGGTTAACAATGGCCCGATGTTGGAGCTCTCCAGACTTGACTTCGAACTGGTCAGGTCCCTTCACCTCAAGGAGCTTAGGGCTCTATCTTTGTAAGTTGACGTTTTTCACTTTCTTTTTCTTGTTGTTTTCTTACCAGATCTTATGGTTTGCTAATTGTAAATCATTTAAGATGCTTCTTATATCAAAGCCTTCTGAAAGTGCAACTTAAATCGAATTCACTTTTCTAGATTAGCTTATATAGACATAAAGAATCTCAATCTACTTAGACCGTAGACAGATCCTATATTTAATTCCTTTAGTGACAGAAAGCAAACAAATCTTACGATACAAAGGTTCAGGACATAAGGTAAAAGACAACGCTGGGGATGCCGCCAGCTAACATAATGCAGCGCAAAGGAGTACACAGACTTGAAAATTTGAACAAGCTAATAGGGAACATAAAATACTTCTATCAGTATGCACCAAGATATTACATGATTTTTGGGTTAACATGGATCCAATCTTCAGGTGGTGGAGAGATCTTTACGACAATGTGAAGCTAAGCTATGCTCGGGATCGTCTAGTGGAGAACTATTTCTGGACATGCAGCGTGTTCCATGAGGAGGAGTTCTCCCGCGCACGTGTGATGTTTGCAAAGACGTTTGGTCTGCTATCCCTGATGGATGACACCTACGATGTCCATGCGACCCTGGAGGAATGCTATAAACTCAATGAAGCTATACAAAGGTGGGAATTTTTGCAAAATATTAGAGTCGACGTAGCCCAAGCGTTACCATGTCACTGAACTAAAGCTTAACGTGGCTAAGTTTATACCCGAGAAATTTAAATCCTGAATCTTGTGAACTATCCAATTGCATTGATCAAGATCTTGGTTCATAGCACCCTCCTAGATTCCTAACTCATCATTTATTGCAGATGGGATCGAAGCGCGGTGTCTATTCTACCTAAATACCTGCATATGTTTTACATCAGATTGTTGGGTAATTTCAAAGAGTTCGAGGATACTTTGGGACCACATGAGAAGTACCGTGTATCTTATGCCAAGACAGCAGTAAGAGCTTATCAAAAGAGAATTAATTACATCGAGTTTAACAGCGACACTTTTCAAGATATATACACTCATGATATTACATCTCAGTATCTCACATGTTCTCTCTGTGGATGCAGTTTCAATCGTCGTCTGAATATTGTTAGGTTGATCTCCTCCCGTGTGGGCCCAATGGCCCACCGGGCCCTTAAATCCGCGCCCTGATCGGGGGCGCCCAACCCACTATGGTTGACGGGCCCCTGTCACCTGCGCTATATAAAGAGGTGGGGGCCGGCGGCACGCGGGACGGGGTTCGTCGCGTTGCCGCACACCACACCGACACACCCACCGATCTAGGGTTTCGCGCAGTAGTGACGGGAAGCACCGCCACCGCCACTACTCTCTGCCATTACTGCCCACTCGCCATCCACCATGGCCACCGGCTCGAGCTCCTCGGGCCAAGGAGAAGGTAAACTACCGATCTGATCTACCCTAGCAGATCCTAAAAGATCCCATCAATGGTATCAGATGCTACATCTAGGGCTCTAGATCTCCTTCGGTAGAAGGAAAAGAAGATCAAAAGATCAAAAGAAACGGAAAAGAAACAACAACACCAAAAAAAGTTCGCCGCCGTCAGGCCGCGCCGTTCCTCTCGATTCGGACGCGCATCGGCAAGCCGAGGCGTCTGGAAGAAGAACCACCGGAGCTAGCACAACGGCTCGCCAGAAAAGAAAGGAAAAAGACAAAAAAAAAAGGGGGGGGGGGGTCAGCACCGCGACCAAATCCCTCGACGGCGGCGCGCTCACCACTAGGGAGGACGCGCGACCGGCGAGGAGGATGGCCATGGCGCAAAGTGGCCGCGCTCCTCTTCCTCTTTCTCTCGCGGAAAAGGAAAGGGGGGAGCCTCGCTGCGCCTCTCTGTCTCTCTCTATCTCTCTCGCGTGGAAACGGAGAGGGGAGGGGGAAGGGGCTGGCTCGTGGGTTGCCGCCCTGGCTCGCCGCGCCGTCGGGGCTCGCGGAGCCGGAACTGAGCGAGCGGGCGAGAGAGGAGCGAGCGGGCGAGTGAGGCGCGGTGGGGGCGGAATGGCGCTAGGGTTACGGGAGGGGGTGGCTGCAGCTGGTTTTACCCGCCCGATCTGCGCGGACGACTGTCAGATTTGATCCGACGGCAACCAGCGAGCGGCGCCCCCCCCCCCCCCCAGCGGGCCGATGGGCCAGAGCAGAGCAGGCCGTTGGGCCAAAAGGGAGAAGCTGCGCCTCAGGCTCCGCGTCGCGCTCGTTGGGCGGGCCGTGGGCTGGCCGCACGGGCCATTGGTTGGCCGCATGCGCTGCGCGTCGCCTGTGCGTCGCCTGGGCCGGGCCGCAGCAAAGAACAGGCCGTTGGCATTTTTATTCTAATTTAATTACAGAAGCATGTTTTTTTTACTGTTTTTTTGGGCAACGAAATTTTTGTTTACAGAATAGATAAAGAAAAGAAATGCTTCTGAAAAGTATAAAGTTCATGAATTTTTATTCATGTTTTCCGCTGCAAATAAATAAAAGTGCTCTTTTAAAAAGTAAATAGAACTAAAGTGAAATTAAATTTTAAAGGGCATGTTAAAGTGATTATTGAAACAATTATGATCCTGTTATTTTTATGACCAACGTTATTAATAACATGATCATGATTTGTTATTGTTATAAAAGGTGCATTTATTTCTATTTTTGCCCAACGGTGATATAGTTTTAATTGCATAAACAGTTGTATGTTTAATTTTGACCAACGTTGGATTAATGCATGCAATTGTTGTTGTGATCTCACTTAATTGTGGTTTCAGGAGGTTTCCACTTGATGAGTTGCCTCAAGGATATTCCAACCCTCAGAGGCGATAACTACACTGAGTGGAGAAAGAAAGTTGACTTAGCCTTCATTTGTGCTGAGGTGGACTGGGTTGTGGACACCCCACAGCCGGTCAAATCACCAGCGCCAGTCAGAGGTGCAAAAGATGATGATGTTGCTTGGGCGAAAAAGGAGAGGGATCATGCTCCAGTGGAGATGTCATATACCCTCGAAAACCAAAAGTGGCTCACCGCCAATAAAAAGTGCATGGCTTTCATAAAGAACACAATTAAGAACGCTATTGTGGGCTCAATTGCAGAGTGTACTTCCGTAGGGGAGTTTCTTGAAAAGATAAAGAGCCAGTTCATTGGTTCTTCAAAGATATATGCTACCCAGTTGCTAAAGCAGCTGGTGACAGAAAAGTACACAGGCGGTGGACATGGCATAAGAGAGCACATCCTCAGGATGAGCAATATGGCAGCGAAGCTTAAACCCATGGATGCAGATTTGGAGCTCAAGCCTACACTCCTTGTTCATCTGGTTATGGCTTCACTGCCGAAAGAGTTTGACACCTTTGTTGTCAACTACAACATGTCGCCTGAAAAATGGCACATTGAAAAGGCTATAGCCATGTGTGTGCAAGAAGAGGAAAGACTTAAAACCTCACATGGTGGATTTCTGAACTATGTGAAGGATAACAAGAAAAAGAACTACAATAACAATGGCAAAGGTTCCCCTTCAAAGCCACACGGAAAAGCTCAATATCAGCATCAGCAAAAGTCTTTCCCAGTGGACAAAGATACATGTCTCCATTGTAAGAAGACTGGGCACTATAAGAAAGATTGCCCTGATTGGCTAAAGTCAATAATGGCAAAGAAAGGTAACAACATTGTTTCCTTTGTAAATGAATCCTTGTATACACAGTTTTCGAAATCTACTTGGTGGATTGACTCAGGAGCAACTGTTCATGTTGCAAATTCATTACACGGATTCCATTCGACGCGGACTACGCAAAGAAGCGAAAGATGCATTGAAGTTGCCAATGGAGTTGAAGCAGAAGTTGAAGCTGTCGGCGACATCTCCCTGGAGTTAGCTGATGGATTCACGTTTCTGCTTAGAGATGTTTTATATGTTCCTTCATGTCACAGAAACTTGATTAGTGTTTCGTGTTTGGATAAAGACAATTATGAATGTCATTTTGGACATGGCAAGTGTGCCATATGGTTTAATAATACTCATGTAGGTGTTGCTTTCCTACACGATGAGCTTTATTTATTATCACTACATGAAAAAGTGCATTATGTGTGTAATGTGAATGAGCATGTTTCCGCGTCGGATAAAGTACAAAAGAAAAGAAAGAGAACTCATGACTCATCGAAATTATGGCACTGTCGCTTGGGCCATATTTCGAGGGGGAGAATAGAAAGACTAGTTAAAAATGATATTCTGCCTCCATTAGAGTTCTCAGACATAGATCAATGCATAGATTGCATTAAAGGAAAGTATGTAAAACAAATCAAAAAGGGTGCAAACCGTAGCACAGGAACACTCGAAATCATTCACACTGACATTTGTGGACAATTTCCTGTGAAAAGTGTGGATGGCTATGACTCGTTCATAACATTCACAGACGATTACTCCCGATATGGTTATATTTATCCAATCAAAGAAAGGTCTGAAGCGTTGGATAAATTTAAGATATTCAAAACTGAAGTTGAAAATCAGCATGATAAAAGAATAAAGATAGTAAGATCTGACCGTGGGGGAGAGTACTACGGTCGGCACACTCCATATGGCCAAGTCCCTGGACCTTTTGCAAAGTTCTTACAGGAGACTGGCATAGTGGCCCAGTATTCAATGCCGGGCGAGCCTCGGCAAAATGGAGTAGCTGAAAGGCGCAACCGTACTCTTATGGATATGGTGCTCAACATGATGAGTTACTCCACCCTGCCATTGGGATTATGGATGGAGGCGCTTAAAACCGCCATTCACATTCTCAATAGAGTACCAAGCAAGTCGGTGCCCAAAACACCGTACGAGTTGTGGACAGGAAGAGTGCCCTCCCTACAACACTTAAGGGTGTGGGGGAGCCCAGCTGAGGCCAAAGTGTTTAATCCAAATATTGCAAAGTTAGATTCCAAAACAGTCAGTTGCCACTTCATTGGCTATCCTGATAGATCAAAAGGTTTTCGTTTCTACTGTCCAGAGAGATACACAAAGTTTGTAGAAACAAGACATGCATTCTTCTTATAGGACGAAATTATGAGGGGGGGCATGGTAGCTCGGAAAATTGATCTTGAGGAGAAGAGGGTGCATGCACCTAATCCGATGATTCAGGAGCCATTTTTCTCACTACCTGTTGTACCAGCACCGACAATCCCCGAGGTTGCGGTGCAAGCACCTGTTGTAACTCCACCCATGACAACTATGGGAGAAGATCCGGAACCTGTCCGTCAGGAGCCGACTGAACCTGTCGTTGAGCATGAAAGGGAGGTGCAACAGCCACTTTTAGAAGATGTGTCGGAAGGTGAGGCACAGAATGAGCCTAGGAGTGAGGCCCTTAGAAGGTCTACGAGACCCAAAAAGTCAGCTATTTCTACTGATTATAAAGTTTATAACACAGAAATAGTTCATATGGGAGGTGATCCCACTTCATATGAAGAAGCAATGAGAAGCCCTCATCAAAGTGGCTGGAGGCAATGGAAGACGAGATGAAATCGATGAGTTCCAAAGATGTTTGGGACTTAGAGGAAATTCCTAAAGGAGCCAAAACAGTAGGCTGTAAATGGGTCTACAAAACTAAGTATGACTCTAAAGGGAATGTAGAAAATTATAAAGCACGACTTGTGGCAAAAGGATTTACACAAAGAGAAGGGATAGATTACAATGAGACATTTTCCCCAGTCTCATGTAAGGATTCCTTCAGAATCATAATGGTATTAGTTGCGCATTTTGATTTAGAGCTACATCAGATGGATGTAAAGATGGCATTTCTAAACGGGGATTTAAAAGAAAAAGTTTACATGAAACAACCCAAGGGTTTTATCATGGAAGGCAAGGAAAATATGAGATGCCGCCTAAAGAAATCCATTTATGGATTAAGGCAAGCCTCTAGACAGTGGTATCTAAAGTTTAATGAGACAATTAAAAGTTTTGGATTTAAAGAAAATATTGAGGATAACTGCATTTATGCAAAGTTTAAAAATGGGAAATATATTTTCCTAATCTTGTATGTGGATGATATCTTGCTTGCTAGCAGTGATGTTAGTCTGCTGCAAGAAACAAAGAAGTTCTTGTCCTCAAATTTTGATATAACAGATCTTGGTGAAGCATCATATGTTTTGGGCATAGAAATTCACCGAGATAGGAAAAATGGAGTTTTAGGACTATCGCAGAAGGCATATTTAGAAAAGGTTCTTAAAAAGTATAATATGCATGCGAGTAAAGCCACACCCGCTCCTATAGTCAAGGGCGACAGTTTTGGGAAATTCCAATGTCCCAAGAACCAGTACGAGATCGATCAAATGAAAGCAGTACCATATGCTTCGGCTGTTGGAAGTTTACAGTATGCACAAGTGTGCACTCGCCCTGACTTAGCTTTTGTCACCAGGGTACTCGGTAGATATCAAGAGAATCCAGGCACAGAGCACTGGAAAATGTTAAAGAAAGCATTGCGTTATGCGCAAGGCACGAGGGCCCACATGCTAACATACAGGAGATCTGATTCCCTAGAGATAAGAGGGTATTCAGACGCAGATTTTGCGGGAGACAGAGATGATAGAAAATCCACGTCAGGATACTTGTTCACTCTCGCTGGAGGGGCTATTTCGTGGAGAAGCTCCAAACAGTCAATAGTTGCATCGTCCACGATGTATGCAGAGTTTATAGCATGTTATGAGGCCACGGGGCAGGCGATATGGTTAAAGAAATTCATACCCGACTTGAAAGTGGTAGATTGTATTGACAAACCACTAAAGATGTACTGTGACAACCAGCCTGCAGTATTCTATGCTCACAACAACAAGTCGAGTAATGCTGGCAAAACAATAGAGATAAAGTATTATGTTGTGAAAGACAAAATCCAGGATCACACTATAAGTCTCGAGCATATAAGGATATGCTTGCGGATCCGCTTATGAAAGGCTTACCACCCAATGTGTTCAAGGAACACTTAGCCGGCATGGGTTTAAGGGAAAGCCTATGATTCCTGGATCATGAGAGGCCCAAAAGGAACAGAATTTGTTTCAAAACAGAGAGGTATGTTGTAGCTGTCTGATTCTATCGGCAATTGAGCTGTGACGATGAAACATGTTCTATGTATTGATCTGTGATGAAACGAGTAAAGTAAAAGTATAAGGTTAAAAGTAAAAGTTGAGATCAAGGGGGAGAATGTTAGGTTGATCTCCTCCCGTGTGGGCCCAATGGCCCACCGGGCCCTTAGATCCGCGCCCTGATCGGGGGCGCCCAACCCACTATGGTTGACGGGCCCCTGTCACCTGCGCTATATAAAGAGGTGGGGGCCGGCGGCACGCGGGACGGGGTTCGTCGCGTTGCCGCACACACCCACCGATCTAGGGTTTCGCGCAGTAGTGACGGGAAGCACCGCCACCGCCACTACTCTCTGCCATTACTGCCCACTCGCCATCCACCATGGCCACCGGCTCGAGCTCCTCGGGCCAAGGAGAAGGTAAACTACCGATCTGATCTACCCTAGCAGATCCTAAAAGATCCCATCAAATATTACCTCCGTGAGGCCAAATGGTCCAACGAAAAGTATGCCCCGAGCTTCAAGGAGCACTTAGAGGTGTCAAGTATGTCGTCAGGCTTTCTCACACTGGCCCTTGTGCTACTCATGGGCGCGGGAAACATAGCGACCAAGGAGGCATTCGACTGGGCAGCCGATGTTCCAAACATTGTTTGCGCAAGCGGAGTGATCACTCGCTTTCTCAATGACATTGCTTCTTACAAGCTGGGGAAGACCAAGAAGGATGTGGCTAGCTCTGTGGAGTGCTACATGAAGGAGAACCTTGTGGCAGGCCAGGAGGCTATCGTGGCAATCTCAGCACTGGCTGAGGACGCATGGAGGATGATCAACCGAGCATGTATGGAGATAGAACCGGCGTTGTTGCCTGCAGCACACCTGGTGGTGAACTTGACAAGGACGCTGGAGGTTATATACCTCGGTGGCAGGGATGGCTACACTTTTGGTGGTGACCTCAAGGGTCTCATCACCGGGCTCTTTCTCAAGCCCATCTTTGCCTTTTAAATTATCACCTGTTAAGCTCAATGGAATGTTCAAATTGTGATTTGCTTAACCTTGGCTAGTTTGTATGGTGTGTACTGTGTAACATGCCCACTTTTGTGTAATCTAATAAAGTGATCATCTTTGTCGCGATGAGCATTGCGTAGCATCATGTCTACCTTTTTATTTAAATGTGAAACTGAGTAGAACTTAAAACCTCATGCTTAAAGTACAAATACACCTTACCTTTTTCAACATTCCTTAAATCCCTTGAAAAGCAACGAGAGTTTTGCAGAAGCGGCATATACATGTGTGCTTCCTCTTTCCAGCTTCTCAAACAAAATTGAATGGTTCGAGTCGACGGAAACTTAAAACAACATTAAGTTTAAACAGAAGACCTATTAAGTTTGAAACAATATTATGTTTAAAATTGAATGGTTCAAATCGACAGAAACTTTAAAATTGAATGGATCAAATCGACGGAAACTTTAAAACAATATTAAGTTTGAGATGTTTTGGTGGCAGCCTGTGTGCACTCTCCTTACATTTTTGTTACCGCGGGCTGTTGTGGTGTGGTTGGTTGCAGCTATTTCTATTATGAACTCCGATTAATTTTAATATTTTGCACAAGAACAACATACGCTATCTTTCACAGCAACGAGAGAAGCATGTGTCAATCCAGGTAAGACACAGAGCTAACCATTGAGAGCATAAATACTTTGTAAAGTGTAGTGAAACATTGCAAAGTGTAGTAAAATTCGATGAAGGCCCTCGACGAGATGAAGAGTTCTCCGCTTGGACGAGGACGCCAACCGGTGCACAGTCTCTTTTCCTCTTTGTCTCTTTCTTCGACAAATAAAAAGTTCGCATGATTGACGAGAAGCAATATGCTAGTGATCGGTCTCGGATGTTAGTGGCTCGTCTCTCTCTCTCTCCCTCCGTGACTCCGTCCCTCGCACTGGTTTATTCTCATGTTCTGCAGACAGCTTATTGATATGCTAACTTGCTAACTATTTCTATTTGATGTTTTTTTCTTTGATTTTATTCTTTCCATTTTTTCGTACATACGCATCGACTAAAAAAACTTTGCACCAATCTGTCATTAATTACCTCTCATCTACATATGAGGTGACTAGACTTTTCGTATCTAAGAAAAATACTCAAAATGTAGTCCTGCCCTTCAAATCTGACCTAATTCGAACAAGTGTGCCCGAGCCCACTCTGGATGGCCCCTCGTGAGTCTCTGGGTATGCTGTTGCATGATTATGTTAAACCCAGAGGTAGTCCAAAACCTCTGAGTTAGGTTTGTGTGCAGGCCGTTGCACGGTTTTGTTAAGCCCGGAACCTCCGGGTCGGGTTTCTATGCAGGCCATTTACACGCTTATGTTAAGCTCGGAGGTTGTCCGAAACCTTCGAATTTGGTCTCTCTGAATCCTGCAGCACATTAGACGCTTTTGTTAAACCCGGAGGTTGCCTGAAACCTTTGGACCGGGTCTCTCTGAATCCTGCAGCACATTAGACGCTTTTGTTAAAGACTATGTGACGTACATGCCCACCATGGTCTTATGTTTGGGCTTCCTGACATGAGAGCATCATTTGCTATGTACTAGTGGACCCGTTGCGCCAAATGGCGCAGAGACCCGTTAAAGCCATGTTCGCGATGAAAATAGTTTCTTTTAGCAAGGACATTCGATTTTGGTAGTAGAAAGCCCATGTTTAAACTCAGTTTTAGCATATACATACAGGACATGTCACATTCAAAATTGAGATATACTCAGATACCCATTACATGCATCGGTGTCAATCATATGGGTTCTACTTCGCAATCACACGGTTCAGACAGTTGTAAACATTGCTGATCAAGATTGTGTGGTAACTGTACATTGCTGATCAAGATTGTGTGGTAACTGCACGCATAACTGATCAAGATTATGTGCCTAACACACCAGCAAATAAAACATTGATGATTAACAGTTTTACCACTCATTACCTTATTAGTCCTACTTTGCAATCACATGATTCAGACATCTCTAAACATTGGTGAACATGATGATGATTGTGTAGTAAGTGTACATATCAACTGTGTACCAGCAAAACATGATGATGATTGTGTAGTAAGTGTACATATCAACTGTGTACCAGCAAAACATGATGATGATTGTGTAGTAAGTGTACATATCAACTGTGTACCAGGAAAACAATCGAACGCCAGCTCACACTTCATTCCGGATCAACATAAAAGGGCTAACGGGAGTCTGTCATATGTCCACCCACCACTCTGAGTTGTGACTTCCTGAAAGAAATGGGAACGCAAAAAAGATACTACTGCCTCTCGCCCCTTCCTTTCTTTGAGTGCTATATATTTGGCTTCTTCCTTCCCTCAAACTTAACTTATATTAGCTGCATAATGGAAAGATCAGGTGTCCAAATTAGTGAAATGATTTGTGGTCTGGTACAAATGACCGTAACCCTCGAGAAACGATCTAAAATACCATGAGGTCCATGAGTCATGAAAGCAAAAAAGATGTCGTCAAGCTTTTCCATCTTCTTTGCGTCCTGGGCCTGGTCTCTCTTAAACTTCAAGCACTACATGTAAATATAGCCAGCAAAGCATGAGTGCTTTACTTCAATCAAAGTCTAAGCTATATGCAGCTGACATAAGGTCAGTCAGAAATTAATGAAGGACACCACATAGCGCTATACACTGCTGGCAAACATAATATTGCTTGCATTTTTAAATCATAAAGATAAGAGACTTATTCGAAGATTCGTAATTATCTGTCGGTCGAAGTTCAAGATCAAAAGTGATTAAAAATAATAACAAGACTTTGGAGTCTTGGAAAATCAGTGATATGTTCGCGGTATAAAACTTTTGTAGACGCTTGTCGGAATGAACAAACAAATGGGGAGAGGGAAACTCAAGATTCTGCACATGATAACAGTGAAGGGTCCTAGGGTACCACTATACGCTGCAACAGCATATCTAAATATCATTGGCACGAGTGTTTGACATATAGTATAGCATGCTTAACTTACTATGCAAGAATGCAAGTACTACTACATATTCATCTGTACTATTACTATAGTATATACCCAGGGTACTACAAAATACATGAATGGAAGCAAGACTAAAAAATAAAAATAGTAGAGCAGATAGTTTATTTAGTATAGCAGTTTTTCTTTCCGAGGGATTTAGAATAGCAGTAAGGACCAATAGAACTCCATTATCCTGATCAGATGTTGGAGCTGATATACCAAGTTTTTTATGATAAGCTAAAGTATCCACGTTTTGGTCATCGCATAAGTCTACTTGAAAAACTTATCTGTCTCATTTAGAAAGTACAAATAAGCTTAGCTTTGTATCTAAGGATGAGTATAATTGTATGAACACTGTGTCAGCATCAGATTCAAGCAAGAAACAAGATCATCCTAATCTGTAATCTCTCTCCTTCATTTGAGTATCAGTCAAAGAAATTGGATAGAACTCACCAAGTCCACATTGATGCAGGCTAGACTCTCTATGATGCATATGGCCAGTGAAAGACAATAGAAAGACCCCACCTTTGTCATAGGTTTCCTGAAAATATTCATCACATAAAATGATTACTTTTAGCAAGATTGATTCCCTGTTTATTTGAATATAAGAGAACTGACAGCCAATTTACAATGGGTATGGATATTACTTTGAACTTCTGACCATACATTATGCACAGTTCAGATGCAACCAATGCCTAGCAGGAAGCAGCCATTATTGCAGAATCATTTAGCATGTTAAAAGGAATACAGTTGAATAAGCAGTGTGTGTATGTGTGTGTCCAAGAAAATCAAACATTTCAACCAAGTACTAAATGCAAATATTTGCTTAACGTAAAATTTGACATGGTCAAACCATAATTATTTGTCTGCCAGGCAATCTCTGTGTGCTGCAATCTTCACGCATATTTTGTAACCAACTTATTCATTGACAATGAGAAGGAAGAACTACCTGAGCAACTGAGAGGAGGGCAGTGAGGAGGATGGCTTGTATACACTAAAATCGAATCTTGTTCAGTGATGGGATATGCAGCATACATGTCCTCTGAAGCTACAATGACAATGATCTGTTGTGATAACTGATAAGGTTCCTGAAATTTATGATACAATATAAAATCATTTTGAGTAGTAGGCAACCACACCATAACTGAATCTATCAGCAAGCAAAAGTCGCATTCAACAAATAACAGCTTCTGTGTTTGCCTAATTCTCAAACAAATTTTAGGCAGAGCGACTTAGAGTTTGCCTATACCAAGGCTAACTACCACCTTTACTAACCCAACAAACTGTACTGTTGGAACATTAGAGCAGTTATCCAAGAAAAAAGGCACGACCAGGATAGAATAGTGCACCATGTTGTCACACTTGGGACAGCGATTGCTTCTGTTGTTATCTATACAATAGAATTCATCTTAACTTTTTCAGTGTCAGCAGAAATTTAGTTACCTCCCCGCAAAAAAATGCAGTTACCAATTGCAGGAAAACAAATTGCACGGCAAGGAAACATACTTATTGGCATGAAACATAATAAAATTAGACAAAATCCTGGTTACATCGGTTGTTTGTACAATTTCATGGCTATCTCTGTGAGAACAGATAATGTCAAAAGTATGTGGGCCAAAAATTTATTTGAAACATCATAAACAATGCATACCTAGAATTTTGCCGTGCATTTAAATATTCTAGAGATTAGCAGCGAGCCACCAAATTAAACAATGAAATATTTCTATGCAAGTCTATATGTATCTTTTATTGGCTCTTGCAAAGCTAGCTTGGTTGAACAGAGAGTTACATAGTATAGAGAATATATATACTGAAGAAACCATGAACATTTTGCGGCCATGGTGTTCTGTCTGCATGTAAATTCTTCTCTTATGATCTGTAGTAGATGGTTACCAAATAATGCACAGAAGGACAATCTCAGCAGAAATGATCAAATGAAAAACCCAGAATTCTCCGAGTCTGAAGACCGAGCATCTTCCTCAAATCAAGTAGTGAAAAGTCACATGCAAGAGCAACTATTCATAATCCAGTCAACAGAAGGATAATTAATTTCACAAGCCCAATTAGCATTATACCTCACAGCTAGAACAACAGTGGTCGCAGCACTTCCATATGCTGGGACATAACATCCAAACCTCAGTCCGCACCCTGCATCCACCCGAGCAGAACCAGTCAAACAAATGGAGAAGGGGAAAACGAGAAAACTTCAAACAGGCTGCAAGGGGCTCGTACCGAGACGAGGAGCAGCGAAACGCGGTCACGGGTGTGTCGTTCCTAAGCAATATGGCAAAATAAAATCACCTGGCCATTTCATCAGGCAGATGGTGTGCATTAGCTTGGGCCTAGGTATATGTGATGAGCAAGAGGAAGGATAAGGGGGGTAGATACCTCAGAGACGAGTTGTTGGGCCTAGGTATATCGTTGAAGCTTACACATCCAGCGCCGATACACGCTTAACGGGGGATGCAGACCGCTGACGCTGGTTGTGGTGAGGGAGAGCAGAGGTGTGCAACGCGCTAGAATAGAGATGAGGTTTGGGGAGGAAGAAATCGAGAGAATGAGAGATTGGGAGAGGGATCTCACCGCCTCCAGCTCGAACTCGCCGACGAGCGGTCCTCCGCCTCGAGCACCTCCATCCCGTGTCTCCATTTTCTGGCCTTCCTTGTCTCCGCCTCGAGCTCGAGCTCCAATCTGCCGCCACCAGATCCGACCCCGTCACCCTCTCTTCCCTTGCCTGCCCCTCGAGCTCACCCTCTCCTTCTCCGCCACCTGGGTCAGTGAGCCCGGAGGAGAGGGCTCAGCAAGAGCACGGGGATGGCTCGGTCGGGGTGGTGGTGGCAGCGAGAGAAAGGACGACGGCGACGCAGCAAGCATCTCGGCATCCCGTGCTTCAGTTGTGCCGAGGACGATGGTGACGGCGCCGGACGTCTTGTGCAGTCGTCTCCTTGAGATGAAGGAGGTGGAGCTCGAGCTGGTGGCGTTGTGGGGGGAGAGGCGGCGCAGCAGCCGGAGCAGAGGAAGGAGGGATGAGGAGAGGGGAGGGACGAGCGAGCGGGCGAGGGAGCGAGATCGGTCGACCCGTGCGTGCGAGGTATGGTTTGACCTGCTGCCGGGATGGGCGCAGCGAGGCACGGATCGGCGAATCCTCTCTCGCACATGCCAACGCCTCACCGACTTGTGGGACCAGCAGCCAACGAGGCCCACTCGTCACAGTCTGCGGAGCGGGTGTGTATGAGCTATGCGGGTGTGTACGCATCAGTCCATTGTCAGTCCATCTCCTCTTTGAGGCAAGGCGCACGACGCGCGGCGCACGAGGAGAGGCTCGTTTGCACCAGACAAAGGCTCACCCAGCCAATAGCGATGGACAATGAGCCCACCAGTCATGGAGTAACAAAAACAACCACAAGGTAAAAACGTGATGCAAGGATCTGACGGCCCAGACCAGAGTTGACCAAAAACGAGCTGCTTCGGACGGCTAACGAAGCTCCGTTCTGGGGGATCGCTGGGAGGCCGAGTTGCCCAGAGACCTTATAGGTTTAAATTTGTAGCAAGCACTCCAGTCCAAGATAAACGATGCCACCTATATCTTGCAATGAAGCTTTTGTCCGATTTGCAATTGTTCGCACCTTTGGACTTATCTTGGACGAATTTGAAAAAACTAGACCCCACTCCGGTATGTTATGATGGGCATTTTCTTAAATAGTTACAAGCTTGTAGTCACTTGTTTAACACGTTTTGGTTACCAAGTTATTGAACTAACTCCCCACCCATTTGTGACTTGTATTGCAATATTTCAATATTATGGTAGCATCTCTTACTTCTTAAAAGCATGTCAAAACTCACCATCTAAACTTGTATACCATTTCAAATGCAGAACAATAGACCGCTTACAACATGGTATCCATTCATTACAAAGGACATGGTCATTTGGTACTATATATAACCTAGTACTCCCTCCATTCCACAATGTAGTGCGTCCGCGCGATGCAAGTTCAGTGGTATAATTTTTGCTCCTGCCGCAATCGGTCTCGTTGGTTAAATTTATAGTCAAACTTAGATCTCGAGAAACGCGGGCACACTACATTGTGGAATGGAGGGAGTACTAGGTGGGGCGGCATAAAAAAAACATTGAAACATAAAACAAATGAGACCTAATTTTGAACCTCATGTCTAGACAAACACAACAGTGAAGAAAGAAGACTAACCAGATTAATGGTCTATGAGATAGATCAGTTTCAAATTTTTAGGTCTAGGAATTGATACGGGCTAACATAAGCACTTATGTCATTTTTTGCGGCGAGAGAGATATGTCACAATGGAAGTAGATTTCCCATACACTAAACATGCTTTTTTTTTCTATGTAGAGCAAAATTTTGTGAATATCTTTCGATTTTGGTTGCTTTGCTTTCTTAAGAAAAAATCTTGGAGATCTTACTCTTTGGTATGTAGCACCTGTAATGCCAAAATGGTGAGTGCCGAGAGTTTTTTTTTTTTTGCGAGAAACTTCCAATCTATTCATCTTCAATCATGGCAGTACAAAGAACACCAGAGGTAATAAAAATTACAACCATGTCTGTGGACCACCTAGTGACGACTACAAGCACTGGAGCGAGCCGAAGGCGCGCCGCCGTCATCGCCCCTCCCTCACCGGAGCCGGGCAAACGTTGTTGTAGTAGACAGTCGGGAAGTCGTCGTGCTAAGGCCCCATAGGACCAGCGCACCAGAGTAGCAACCATCGCCGATGAAGAAAGTCGTAGATCAGAAGAATCAAACCTGTAAACATCCAAACGAAGACGAACGAAGACCGGATCCAAACAGATCCACCGAAGACCAGCACCGACTGAATCCCGCGAGATCCGACGGAGACAAACCTCCACACACCCTCCGACGATGCTAGACACACCATCAGGATGGGGATAAAACGTGGGAGACATTATTCCTATTAAGAGACATCGCCGCCGCCACATAGCCCCAACCAAGACGCTAAATCTAACAAGAACGAGAACGGGGTCCCTCAGCGGACGAAAGTTATGTCTTGGTGAGGGCTCCTGGACTTGTAGATATAGATTGGCATGTAGAATTGTTCGCGTCCGGAGGATTTGCTCAAGGAATTACTGCACTCCCGTCACTACTAAAACAAGTAAACATCAGTTCATGAAAGTGACTTAAACGTATAGAACACATGAAATCAAACAAAGTTAGGTGCACAAACATCATAAAAAAAACAGACGTCTCATCGCCCACCAAATTCGTGAAACTTTCCTCTTTCGACGCAACCCGCTCCCCGGGTCCCTCCACGGTGAACTATTTCACATTAGTAGATGATGCATCGCCGACTCTGGCGTGTTGAGCAGAAGGCAGAAGCTGACCTCTGAAGTTGCAAAACTTGTTCTTTTTCCCAAACAAGTACTAGCAAAAGTTGATGCATCAGGCTGTCCACTCCATCCTTCACGGCCTGTCGGCCTGCCTCCTACTTGATACCTCCTTAAGTGGCCCATCAAAGAACAGGTAGCTCTACACACACTCACACACAATTAGCAGCAATAGTACACTAGGCAGTGACGGCTCACATTTGTGGACTCGTATCTCACAAGTTACCCAACTCCCCACAACGGCAAGAATGATGAATTATTAATGATTAACCGATCAAACCATTCAGACGTCGAGCAATTTGGCAAACAGGGACACCATCGAGTTCCGCGTTGCGTGCCGCATACCAATTTAACCAGCTTGAGTCCAGCTCGGTTGACCCGGCCCAACGGTTATGCATCTCTGTGATGAGGCGTTTTCCACATGGTTTTATTTTATTGTCCATGTCTCCCTCGTCTATTGGCACGTTTTATTTAATTGCCACCAGTGAGAATCCAACAAATTCGGCGCAAAAATTAGTAGAGTATAATAATAATGGGAATCCACTAATTGCTTCAGCACCCCTCCTCGCGGAGCTCGCATGCACTCCATTAGCTCGCTCGCTCGCTCGCTGGCTCTATAAATAGAGACAGCAAGCAAGACCATGCCATGCACAAGCAGATACTCCCTCCGTTCCTAAATATAAGACCTTTTAGAGATTCCAGAACTACATACGAATATATATAGACCTACTTTAGAGTGTACATTCACTCATTTTGCTCTGTATGTAGTCTATAGTGAAATCTCTAAAATGTCTTATATTTAGGAACGGAGGGTAAGTTGCAACCAGTGCAATTGTATAAGCTTATTCACGCACACATGGCTGCTACCAGGCCTGCTACTGCTGATCCTCAGAAGCTGGAGATGGGCGCCTTCCATCCCGAAAAAGTTTTTTTACCGGAACCGGTAGCTACCGGTGAGGCATCCACCGTTGGAGTCCTTTTAGGGATTTGTGCCCTTGTTTCGTGTATAAGAGAGATGAATGGGAATACACAGGAATACATGTGGGCCTTCTCCATGCTCTTGTCAGCTTTATGTCAGGTGAGAGAAAGGATGGAAAGAAGACCGGTTGCATGCATATACTAAAGGAAAACGTTTGGAGCCAGACTGCCGGCCGAACGTTCCGCCGGACGCGCGCGGCTCGTTCGATCAAGTTAGATCGAACGGTGAGCAACACGTGCACCCTACCTTACCGAACCCGTAGTTTTCCCCCTTTGCTTCATTACCGTTGCAACATTTCAGAGCGGGGAGAGAGAGGAAGCAGGGGCGACGGCGTTCGGCGGCGGAAACGGCGACGGGGTTGTTGGCGCCAGGAGATCAGGAGCGGCGGCGGCGTCTCAGGGCGGATCTCGAGTCTCCGGCGACCTATGCCCCCCCCCCCCCCGGAAGGTAACTCTTCCCATGTCCCCTCCCCTTTGTTTGATCTCTCCCCCCAAATCGCGTTAGGGTTAGGGCGCTGATAGGTCGCCGCGGTGGTGCTGGGTGGTTTCCGCGGTGGCGCTGGGCTGGGTGGTCGCCGCGGTGGTGCTGGGTGGTTTCCGCGGTGGCGCTGGGCTGGGTGGTCGCCGCGGTGGGTCGTCCGTGTTCTCGGGGCCCGATTTTTGTTCAAAGGGAGGGGTGGCTGGTGGCTAGGGTTTTTGGAGGATTTTTGTTCCTCCATGGTCTGATGTGGGTTCAGCTTGGCGCTACCCTCTGCCAGGTTGTGATTTGCCACAGCTTGCCGCGACCCGTGGTCTCATACGCCATGGTGCCCTCCAGATCTGCGTGGTGACCACCGTAGCTTTTTCTGTTTTGACGGTTGTAACTTTTTTCCTGCTGGTTGCATCTTTCCATGTCGTCAGTTGTAGCAAAAATGCCATGGATTTTTTCTGTGTTTGCTGAGAGGGAGGTAGAAGCACAATAGAGAGATTGCTTGCTGTTTATTTTTGATGAATGAGTTAGATAGATGGTTTTTTTCAGTCATATTTGCTGCTGATGCATATCATATGGCCTTTGCAATAAAAAAACCTGTGTTGGGTTCTCTGGAAACTTAAATTAATCACGTTTCAACTGATGTTTTTTTTGTTTCATGGATCTTGTTGATTTACGTTATTGTACATGCTAATTTCAGAGAGCAATGTTATTCTATACATACTTGTGTGTGCTTGTATGTTTCATAGGTTTTCAGATTTTTTTAATGTGTGTGTATATGTTTTCTAGCTACTGTTTTGATGCAGCATAGGTTTTGATTGAGTTTTTTTTTCCAGGTGTCGCAGGCACCGCTGGTGAGAATGAGGGGAGTAAGAAGGTTAAGAAGAAGAATAAGAAGAAAGGCAATCTATGTGGTTTCAAGTTGAGGTTCAACTCAAAACGGCTGGGTGATCTTGGGAAGCTGTTATCACCAGAGAAGCAGAGAATTATAAGGAAGGGACCATTCGGAGACTTGCTGGACATCCAGCCTTTCAAGGTGCCTCATGAGTTAATTGAGTTTGTTGTGATGCAGACGAATCACATACTCCGTGAGTTCCAATACAAGAACAAGTCCATCAACTTTAGCAAGCTCATGGTGAAAAGGATCTTCAATGTGCCATCCGGTGTTAGACCTGTGAAGCTTCTCAAAAAGAGCGATGAACATGTCCTTCGCAGCATATACAAGGAGGGGAACAGGGCGCCAATTGCCCATGTTATCAAGTTGCTTAAAGATTGCAGCCATGAGGATGAGGTTATGATAAACAGAACATGGGCACTCATTGCGTTGGCAACAGTTGTGTGCCTAGGCACTGGCAATATGGTTAACCTTGAGTATCTAGCTTCCCTCCAAGACATGTCTTCGGTGCATGACCTCGCTTGGGATGAGCACTTGTTGACACGAGCAATGGAGGAGGTTGCAGTTTTTCAAGAGAAGAAGAGGATGCAAGCAACAGTGGAAAATCCAATAGAGTTCCAGATTCGCTCATGCCTTCCCATGTTAGCGGTATGCAACGTTTTCATGACGAGACACCTCCATCTTTTTCTTTGCTGCATTATGTATATATAGCTTGCATTTCATGTTTTTTTTGGCTAATGTCGTTTTTCATTCTATGCAGATCATATATATGGATCATGTTGATATCCCGGCCGGCCTCCCAAACGAGCATGTCATTGATTATTCCGTGTCGAGGATACGTTTTGTTTGTCAAAAGGATTTCGATTGGTTGGGTAAGGTCAACAAGAACAAGCTTACTCTTGTCTAGCCTTTCTACGGGAAACACACCCAAGTAATTATTGCTACATCCCTGTTGTTTTGCTTACTGAATTTGCATGTAGCAATCTTTGCTTTGTTTTCAGCTTATGGCAACCTTCTTATTCTGCATCATGTTTTATTGTTTTCCTTTTTGTTTCAAGTTCCGGAATTTGTGCAACACACCGTATACCGCACAACTTGTGGGACAGGAAGTTCGTGCTGAAGCAGCCAATGCGCACGTAGTTGGTGCTGATGTAGCTAGTGGCCAAGGGAGCCAAGTTCAAGGTGCTGAAAATCAAGCAAAGGACACTCAATCAAACGAGGCTCAAGCAAGTGTTGAGGTTGAACCAAACCTATCATCATCGCTCAACGATTGGCTGCAACAGTCATTCCCAACCATGCAAGATCTAAGGGTACTTTTTTTTTCATCTTCATCTTCTTCTTTAATTTTTCATATCTTTTTTTAGTTTGCCCATGCATTAATTATGTACCCAGTTGCAAGTGCATATATTTTTTTCTACATCCATCACTCTGATGTGCTACAACCACATTTCTATTTTGATACATAGTGGGTTCAGGTGCATACCTACCTGTTTTTGCTTCATCCATATCAGTAATTTGCTACAACCACATTTTTGTGTTTTAATACATAGTGATACAGCTGCAGACCTACTTGTTTTTTGCTTCATCCATACCTCTAATGTGGTACAACCACATTATGTTTTTGTTACATCCATACTTTTCAAAAGCTACATACATGATAATTCCAAGCTACGCACAAGATGACTAAATTGTTCAACACATGGCTTTTGTGTAGGTACCAGATCAGTTCCAAATGATATATGACAAGCACAAGGGGATTTTTGCAGTGGAGGTTGATGATGTAGTAGGCAAGTTTGGACAGGGTTTAAAGGGATTGCAGTGCAACCGGATGGCCGCTCTGCTTCGTGATGTAGGAGACGCCATCACAGCTACCGATGAGCCCAGCATTTCCTTTGCAGCACCTAGCATGGATGAAGGTCGCCAGAAAGAGAGTGTTGCTCAAGCTGCAAATGGTGGCATTGATGGTCAAGCTGAAGTTGAAGCTGCAACACCTATCATGAACAAGGATCAAGTCAATGGGGAGCTGAAAAAGAACCAAGAAGTTGCAACAGAGGTCGCTGAAACTCGTGAGCAACAAAGGGTGAGTTTCGAGATGGAAGGCAACGTCTCACCCCGGAGCCCCCCACTCTCCTGTGATGCACCCAGGAGTGCAACAGCCGGCATTTGGGACGATGAGCCATCATTCGAGATGTTCCCAAAGGGCTCCGAAGACTATGAGTTGATGCATGGCATGGATGAGCCTACAAACAAGAAGAGCAGCCCCATCTATTCCAACATCCCTGTGTTTCCTGTATCAGACGACGATGACAGCCCAAGTATGCTTCCTTCCTCCTCCCTCATTCCTTTTTTTCTCCATGTCATTTTTTTTTGCATTTGTGTGATTACAACAAATTCTTGTACAACCCCTCCTAACCTTACCGTTTCTTTTTTGTTTGCAGCTCCTACAACGGTTGCTACGGATGAGCAAATTGTTGATGTGAGCAGTGGCCCTAGCACACACGATAAGAACACTAGGAAGAGGAGGATGGCTAAAATTCCGGCCGTCAAAAACACCAAGGCAAAGAAGCAGAAGCTCAATGAAGAAGAAGATCAAGCTGCGGCTATGTATGAGAAGTATGTCAAGCATGGAAAACCATTGAGGAAGACAATCCCGAATGAACAACCGTGAGCTACCTAAGCCATATCTGTTTTTTGTTGTTGTTTTTTTGCTTCAAACCAATGATTCATTCGCTTGCAACTATGGTAGCAGGACTCCTTTCATCAAGATAGGTGGATTTTTCATTGGATACAAGAAATTCCTCATATGCTTCAAGCCCCGTGGGGATATGAATGATGAGGTTATGTCGCTATGTATCGAGAACAACAACCTCGCATCTCGTGCAGCAAGCACTAGGGCTGTCAAGAAATACACGTTCTCAGTCCACGCGGCGGTAAGTTTTGTAGAAACAAGCAATGCTTTCATCCTTTTTTCAACTTTTTGATGCAGCACGACTAATCATTTTTGTTGGTATCTTCAAGCAGGTTCTACTCAAGCAAGATCCATCAACCTTCCAACCAAGCATTCTCACGCCTGAGCTTGAAAGGGCTGTCACTAAGTACAAAGTTCAAAAATCCGACCTCGTAAGTTCCTGCGAGCCTTTTTTGTTTCATATCACAAATACTTTCAAATATGTAACCGACAAATGTGACGCCTGTAACATTTTTGTTTTATGTGTTGAGTCCCTTTGCTTTCTTTTGCATTTTTCAGCTCTTTTTCACACTTGTTCACGAGCGTCATTGGATAGTCGTTTGCGCAAATTTGCTTCACAAGCAGTGGAATGTATTCGACTCACTGCATGCGAAAGGGAAAACATCTCCCTTGAAGAGGCAGGCCAACAACCTGGTCAGCTCTCACTCTCTCTTTTAGTATTTGTGTTTTTCCTCGCTTCGTCTACATAAATCCCCTGCTGGTATCTTTACATGTTTCAATGTCAAACTTTTGTGTGTGTTTTTGGTGGTAGATCACAAACTTTGCTACTCTAACACAAGAGTGTGATGAATTCAAGATCAATGTTGCATCCTTTCCTCGGGTTGACCTAGAGGACTACCCAAAGCAAAATAACCTGTGAGTTTTCTTCTTTTTTTGCTTCAATCATGTGTTCCTTTTTCAACAATTTGTTGTTTCCACTCTAAACGGGATTGTCATTTTTCTTTTTGCCAACTCATAGGTGTGATTGTGGTTTCTTTGGGCTCAAATATGTGGAGAACTATGATGGAAAGGCAGTGAAAGAGTTTAAGCAGGTATCCATTTTATTTTTTGTCTTGCTTTTCGTTACAATCTAGTTTTTTGTTTACAATACTTATGCAGCAAAAGAATAGCTACTAATATACTTGCTTCTCTTTGCGTAACATCTTTACAGGAAGACATGCCACGGTACCGTATGGAACTGGCGTACAGACTCTACAATCACCCAATGAACAATGCCCCAAAGGAGCGTGCATTCATGGAAGAGTTGGCAGTTTGATTTTCTGCAAGGTTGAAGACGAACAAGCTATTTTCTTTTAGGCGCCGGCATGGCCTTTTTTAGGTGGTAGCATTTCATAGGATAAGAGTAGCGTGCCTTGGTATGCAAACCAACTTTACTTTTCAAAACATGGTTCCGTATGTAAAGCGATGATAACTCCGGTAAACTTTTGAGTGCTTTTTGTCATGTAACCGATGATACTTGTTGGGTTTGTAACTTGATCTTTGGATGAAGCATTTGTTAGGGAACGTCGCATGGGAAACAAAAAATTTCCTACGCACACGCAAGATCTATCCATGGTGATGAGCATCTACGAGAGGGAGAGTGAATCTACATACCCTTGTAGATCGCTAAGCGGAAGCGTTAAGAAACGCGGTTGATGTAGTCAAACGTCTTCGCGATCCAAATCGCAAGTCGTCCCTGGATCCAAACACGATCTAGCGCCGAACGGACGGCACCTCCGCGTTCAACACACGTACGGCTTGATGACGCCTTCACCTCCTCGATCCAGCGAGCGATGGTGAAGTAGTGGATGAGTTCCGGCAGCACGACGGCGTGGTGATGGTGGTGAGGAACAATCTCTGCAAGGCTTCGCCAAGCACTACGGAGATTATGACGGGAGGAACTAGAGGGTTAGGGTTGCCGACACACGGCTTGGGAAATCTTCATGTGTCCCGTGTGCTAGCCCTGCCCCTCTATTTATATGTTGAGCCCTGGGGTCTAAACTTGGAGAGAAAGCCTCCACAAGGTCGGTTTTGCCCGCACAAGGTCGGTTTGGCCCGCACGGAAAGAGTCAAACTCGGATTCCAGCAGTATCGCGTACAAGCGGTAGTACCGCTCACGAGCGGTAGTACCGCTTCACACAAGCGGTAGTATCGCTTACGCGGTAGTACTGCCTTACCAGCGGTAGTACCGCTTAAGGCAGCAGCAAAACTTCCTTTTGCACTTTCCAATACCTCGTGGGCTTTACCCCTTTGGCTCATATAAAGTGTTGCTGCACCCGAACACTTCGGTAAACATCCAGAACCCCTTCCGGAGATCAAAACACTATTATCACATATATCAATCTTTACCTCCGGACTCTTCCGGAGATCCTCGTCGTGTCCGGGATCTTATCCGGGACTCCGAACAACCTTCGGTCACCAACAAAATAACTCAATTATACTAATCGTCACCAAACGTTAAGTGTGTAGACCCTGCAGGTTCGAGAACTATGTAGACATGACCGAGACACCTCTACGATCAATAACCAATAGCGGGACCTTGATGCCCATATTGGCTCCTACATATTCTACGAAGATCTTTATCAGTCGAACCTCTATGTCAAGGATTCAGTTAATCCCGTATGCCGTTCCCTTTGTTCTTCGGTATGTTACTTGCCCGAGATTCGATCGTCGGTATCTCTATACCTAGTTCAATCTCGTTACCGGCAAGTCTCTTTACTCGTTCCGTAATGCAAGATCTCGTGGCTAACACTTTAGTCACATTGCTTGCAAGGCTCATTGTGATGTTGTATTACCGAGTGGGCCCAGAGATACCTCTCCGTCACACGGAGTAACAAATCCCAGTCTTGATCCATACCAACCCAACAGAGACCCTCGGAGATACCTGTAGAGCATCTTTATAGTCACCCAGTTACGTTGCGACGTTTGATACACACAATGTATTCCTCCGATGTCAGGGAGTTGCATGATCTCATGGTCATAGGAACAGATACTTGACATGCCGAAAACAATAGCAATAAACTGACACGATCATATGCTACGTTCGTAGTTTGGGTCTTGTCCATCACATCATTCTCCTAATGATGTGATCCCATTATCAAATGACATCTTATGTCCATGGCTAGGAAACCTTCACCATCTTTTGATCAACGAGCTAGTCAACTAGAGGCTTACTAGGGACACAGTGTTGTCTATGTACCCGCACATGTATTTGAGTTTCCAATCAATACAATTATAGCATGGATAATAAACGATTATCATGAACAAGGAAATATAATAATAACTAATTTATTATTGCCTCTAGGGCATATTTCCAACAGTCTCCCACTTGCACTAGAGTCAATAATCTAGTTCACATAACTATGTGATTTACATTGTAATGAATCGAACACTCATGCAGTTCTGGTGTTGTTCATGTTTAGCCCTTGGAAGATGTTTAGTCATCGGATCTGCAACATTCAGATCCGTGTGTACTTTGCAAATATTTATGTCGTCCTCCTTGATGTAATCGCGGATGGAATTGAAACGTCGCTTTATGTGTCTGGTCCTCTTGTGATATCTTGGTTCCTTGGCTAGAGCAATGGCACCAGTATTTTCACAAAACAGAGTCATTGGGTTAAGCGCACTAGGCACTACTCCAAGATCTGTCATGAACTCCTTCATCCAGACACCTTCATTCGCCGCCTCCGAGGCAGCGATGTACTCCGCTTCGCATGTAGAATCAGCTACCACGCTTTGCTTGGAACTGTACCAGCTAACCGCACCCCCATTAAGAATAAATACGTATCCGGTTTGTGACTTAGAGTCATCCGGATCAGTGTCAAAGCTTGCATCGACGTAACCCTTTACGACGAGCTCTTGATCACCTCCATAAACGAGAAACATGTCCTTAGTCCTTTTCAGGTACTTCAGGATATTCTTGACCTCCACTCCTGGATCACTTTGAAACCTTCCGGCCATACTTATGGCAAGGCTGACATCGGGTCTTGTGCACAGCATTGCATACATGATAGAGCCTATGGCTGAGGCATAGGGGACGACACTCATCTTTTCTCTATCTTCTGCAGTCACTGGGCATTGAGTCTAACTCAACTTCACACAATGCAATACAGGCAAGAACCCCTTCTTGGACTGATCCATTTTGAACTTCTTCAAAATCTTATCAAGGTATGTGCTTTGTGAAAGTCCTATTAAACGTCTCGATCTATCTCTATAGATCTTGATGCCTAATATGAAAGCAGCTTCTCCTAGGTCCTTCATTGAAAAACTCTTGTTCAAATATTCCTTCACGCTTTCCAACATTTCTATATTGTTTCCAATCAGTAATATGTCATCCACATATAATATTAGAAACGCTATAGAGCTCCCACTCACTTTCTTGTAAATACAAGCTTCTCCGTAAACTTGTATAAACTCGAACGCTTTGATCACCTCATCAAAGCGAAGATTCCAACTCCGAGATGCTTGCACCAGTCCATAAATGGATCGCTGGAGTTTGCAAACTTTGTCAGCATTCTCTGGATCGACAAAACCTTCTGGTTGCATCATATACAACTCTTCCTTAAGGAAACCATTAAGGAACGCTGTTTTGACATCCATTTGCCAAATTTCATAATCGAAAAAGGCAGCTATTGCTAACATGATTCTGACGGACTTAAGCATCGCTACGGGTGAGAAGGTCTCATCGTAGTCAACTCCTTGAACTTTTGAAAAACCCTTTGCCACAAGTCGAGCTTTATAGACGATGACATTACCGTCCGCGTCCGTCTTCCTCTTAAAGATCCATTTGTTCTGAATGGCCTTACGCCCTTCAGGTAATACTTCCAAAGTCCATACTTTGTTTTCATACATGGATCCCATCTCGGATTTCATGGCCTCTAGCCACTTCTCGGAATCCGGGCCCATCATCGCTTCTCCATAGCTCGTAGGTTCATCGTTGTCTAACAACATGACCTCTAAGACAGGGTTGCCGTACCACTCAGGAGCAGTACGCGTCCTTGTCGACCTACGAGGTTCGATAGCAACTTGATCCAAAGCTTCATGATCATCATCATTAACTTCCTCTTCAACTGATGCAGGTTCTACAGAAACATCTTTCTGTGCTGCGCTACTCTCAGGTTGAAGTAAAGGTTCAACAACCTCATCAAGTTCTATCTTCCTCCCACTCAATTCTTTCGAGAGAAACTCTTTCTCAAGAAATGTTCTGTTTTTAGCGACAAACACTTTGCCTTCGGATCTGAGGTAGAAGGTATACCCAACTGTCTCTTTTGGGTATCCTATGAAGACACATTTTTCCGCTTTGGGTTCCATCTTTTCAGGCTGAAGCTTTTTGACATAAGCATCACATCCCCAAACTTTAAGAAATGACAGCTTTGGCTTCTTGCCAAACCAAAGTTCATATGGCGTCGTCTCAACGGATTTCGATGGTGCCCTATTTAAAGTGAATGCAGCTGTCTCTAATGCATAACCCCAAAACGATAGTGACAAATCGGCAAGAGACATCATAGATCGCACCATATCCAATAAGGTTCGATTACGACGTTCAGACACACCATTACGCTGTGGTGTTCCAAGCGGTGTCAGTTGTGAAACAATTCCACATTGTCTTAAGTGACTGCCAAACTCATAACTCAGATATTCTCCTCCTCGATCAGATCATAGGAATTTAATCTTCTTGTTACGATGATTCTCAACTTCACTCTGAAATTGTTTGAACTTTTCAAATGTTTCAGACTTGTGTTTCATTAAGTAAATATACCCATATCTACTTAAGTCATCAGTGAAGGTGAGAAAGTAACGATAACCACCGCGCGCCTCAATACTCATCGGACCGCACACATCAGTATGTATGATTTCCAACAAGTCACTTGCCCGTTCCATTGTTCCAGAGAACGGCGTTTTAGTCATCTTGCCCATGAGGCATGGCTCACATGTGTCAAGTGATTCAAAATTAAGTGACTCCAAAAGTCCATCAGCATGGAGCTTCCTCATGCGTTTTACGCCAATATGACCTAAACGGCAGTGCCACAAGAAAGTGGTATTATCATTATCAATTCTACATCTTTTGGCATCAATGTTATGAACATGTGTATCATTACTATCGAGATTCAATAAGAATATGTTGGGGAACGTTGCATGGGAAACAAAAAAATTCCTATGCACACACAAGATCTATCCATGGTGATGAGCATCTACGAGAGGGAGAGTGAATCTACATACCCTTGTAGATCGCTAAGCGGGAAGCGTTAAGAAACGCGGTTGATGTAGTCGAACGTCTTCGTGATCCAAATCACCGAGCGTCCCGCGATCCAATCACGATCCGTCCCGATCAAGTACCGAACGGACGGCACCTCCGCGTTCAGCACACGTACAACTTGATGACGATCTCCGCCTTCTTGATCCAGCAAGAGAGAGCGAAGAGATAGACGAGTTCTCCGCCAGCACAACGGCGTAGTGGGGGTGGTGGTGGAGCTGTTCCGACAGGGCTTCACCTAAGCACCGACAAAAACAGATTTGAGGAAAATCGTATAGACGGGGGGAGAGAGGGCTGCACCGTGGCTTAGGGTGTTTGGCCCTCTCTCCCCTCTAGTATATATAGGAGGGAGGGGGAGGGGGCTGGCGCCCTAGGGTTTCCCCCCTAGGTGCGGCCGAACCAAGGAGGAGGAGGTGGACTCCTCCACTTCTTCCTAGTCCAAATAGGACACCTTCCATATTTGGTTCCCCTTCCCTTTTCTTGGGTTTTATGCCTTTTCCACTTATTCCAGCCGCATGGGCCTTATAGGGCTGCCTTGCCCAGCCCACTAAGGGCTGGTGCAACCCCCTTTAGGCCCATGTGGCCTCCCGGCGTGGGTGGCCCCTCCCTATGGCCCTCCGGCACTCCCGGTACACTACCGGAAATACCCGAAACTTTTCCGGTGGGCAAAACGGGACTTCCTATATATCAATCTTTACCTCCGGACCATTCCGGAGCTCCTCGTGATGTCCGTGATCTCATCCGGGACTCCGAACAACCTTCGGTCACCAACATGCATAACTCAAATCTACCGAAACGTCAGCGAACCTTAAGTGTGCAGACCCTGCGGGTTCGAGAACTATGTAGACATGACCGAGACACCTCTACGGCCAATAACCAATAGCGGGACCTGGATGCCCATATTGGTTCCTACATATTCTACGAAGATCTATATCGGTCGAACCTCTATGTCAAGGATTCAATTAATCCCGTATGCTGTTCCCTTTGTTCTTCGGTATGTTACTTGCCGGAGATTCGATCGTCGGTATCTCTATACCTAGTTCAATCTCGTTACCGGCAAGTCTCTTTACTCGTTCCGTAATACAAGATCTCATGGCTAACACTTTAGTCACATTGCTTGCAAGGCTCATCGTGATGTTGTATTACCGAGTGGGCCCTGAGACACCTCTCCGTCACACGGAGTAACAAATCCCAATCTTGATCCATGCCAACCCAACAGACACCCTCGGAGATACCTGTAGAGCATCTTTATAGTCACCCAGTTCCGTTGTGACGTTTGATACACACAAGGTATTCCTCCGGTGTCAGTGAATTGCATGATCTCATGGTCATAGGAACAGATACTTGACATGCAGAAAACAATAGCAATAAACTGACACGATCAAATGCTACGTTTATAGTTTGGGTCTTGTCCATCACATCATTCTCCTAATGATGTGATCCCGTTATCAAATGACATCTCATGTCCATGGCTAGGAAACCTTCACCATCTTTTGATCAACGAGCTAGTTAACTAGAGGCATACTAGGGACACAGTGTTGTCTATGTATCCACACATGTACTTGAGTTTCCAATCAATACAATTATAGCATGGATAATAAACAATTATCATGAACAAGGAAATATAATAATAACCAATTTATTATTGCCTCTAGGGCATATTTCCAACAGTCTCCCACTTGCACTAGAGTCAATAATCTAGCTCACATCACTATGTGATTTACATTGTAATGAATCGAACACCCATGCAGTTCTGGTGTTGTTCATGTTTAGCCCTTGGAAGAGGTTTAGTCATCGGATCTGCAACATTCAGATCTGTGTGTACTTTGCAAATATTTATGTCGTCCTCCTTGATGTAATCGCGGATGGAATTGAAACGTCGCTTTATGTGTCTGGTCCACTTGTGAAATCTTGGTTCCTTGGCCAGAGCAATGGCACCAGTATTATCACAAAACAGAGTCATTGGGTTAAGCGCACTAGGCACTACTCCAAGATCTGTTATGAACTCCTTCATCCAGACACCTTCCTTCGCCGCCTCCGAGGCAGCGATGTACTCCGCTTTGCATGTAGAATCAGCTACCACGCTTTGCTTGGAACTGCACCAGCTAACCGCACCCCCATTAAGAATAAATACGTATCCGGTTTGTGACTTAGAGTCATCCGGATCAGTGTCAAAGCTTGCATCGACGTAACCCTTTACGACGAGCTCTTGATCACCTCCATAAACGAGAAACATGTCCTTAGTCCTTTTGAGGTACTTTAGGATATTCTTGACCGCCGTCCAGTGTTCCATTCCTGGATCACTTTGAAACCTTCCGACCATACTTATGGCAAGGCTGACATCGGGTCTAGTGCACAGCATTGCATACATGATAGAGCCTATGGCTGAAGCATAGGGGACGACACTCATCTTTTCTCTATCTTCTGCAGTCACAGGGCATTGAGTCATACTCAACTTCACACCTTGCAAAACAGGCAAGAACCCCTTCTTGGACTGATCCATTTTGAACTTTTTCAAAATCTTATCAAGGTATGTGCTTTGTGAAAGTCCTATCAAGCGTCTTGATCTATCTCTATAGATCTTGATGCCTAATATGAAAGCAGTTTCTCCTAGGTCCTTCATTGAAAAACTCTTGTTCAAATATTCCTTCACGCCTTCCAACATTTCTATATTGTTTCCAATCAGCAATATGTCATCTACATATAATATTAGAAACGCTATAGAGCTCCCACTCACTTTCTTGTAAATACAAGCTTCTCCGTAAACTTGTATAAACTCGAACGCTTTGATCACCTCATCAAAGCGAAGATTCCAACGCCGAGATGCTTGCACCAGTCCATAAATGGATCGCTGGAGTTTGCAAACTTTGTCAGCATTCTCTGGATCGACAAAACATTCTGTTTGCATCATATACAACTCTTCCTTAAGGAAACCGTTAAGGAACGTTGTTTTCACATCCATCTGCCAAATTTCATAATCGAAAAAGGCAGCTATTGCTAACATGATTCTGACGGACTTAAGCATCGCTACGGGTGAGAAGGTCTCATCGTAGTCAACTCCTTGAACTTGTGAAAAACCCTTTGCCACAAGTTGAGCTTTATAGACGGTGACATTACCGTCCACGTCCGTCTTCCTCTTAAAGATCCATTTGTTCTGAATGGCCTTACGCCCTTCAGGTAATACTTCCAAAGTCCATACTTTGTTTTCATACATGGATCCCATCTCGGATTTCATGGCCTCTAACCACTTCTCGGAATCCGGGCCCATCATCGCTTCTCCATAGCTCGTAGGTTCATCGTTGTCTAACAACATGACTTCTAAGACAGGGTTGCCGTACCACTCAGGAGCAGAACGCGTCCTTGTCGACCTACGAGGTTCGATAGCAACTTGATTCGAAGGTTCATGATCATCATCATTAACTTCCTCTTCAACTGATGCAGGCTCTACAGAAACATCTTTCTGTATTGTGCTACTCTCAGGTTGAAGTAAAGGTTCAACAACCTCATCAAGTTCTATCTTCCTCCCACTCAATTCTTTCGAGAGAAACTCTTTCTCAAGAAATGTTCCGTTTTTAGCGACAAACACTTTGCCTTCGGATCTGAGGTAGAAGGTATATCCAACTGTCTCTTTTGGATATCCTATGAAGACGCATTTCTCCGCTTTGGGTTCCAGCTTTCCAGGCTGAAGCTTTTTGACATAAGCATCACATCCCCAAACTTTAAGAAACGACAGCTTTGGCTTCTTACCAAACCAAAGTTCATATGGCGTCGTCTCAACGGATTTCGATGGTGCCCTATTTAAAGTGAATGCAGCTGTCTCTAATGCATAACCCCAAAACGATAGTGGCAAATCGGCAAGAGACATCATAGATCGCACCATATCCAATAAGGTTCGATTACGACGTTCGGACACACCATTACGCTGTGGTGTTCCAGGCGGTGTCAGTTGTGAAACAATTCCACATTGTCTTAAGTGACTGCCAAACTCATAACTCAGATATTCTCCTCCTCGATCAGATCGTAGGAATTTAATCTTCTTGTTACGATGATTCTCAACTTCACTCTGAAATTGTTTGAACTTTTCAAACGTTTCAGACTTGTGTTTCATTAAGTAAATATATCCATATCTACTTAAGTCATCAGTGAAGGTGAGAAAGTAACGATAACCACCGCGCGCTTCAATGCTCATCGGACCGCACACATCAGTATGTATGATTTCCAACAAGTCACTTGCCCGTTCCATTGTTCCAGAGAGCGGCGTTTTAGTCATCTTGCCCATGAGGCATGGCTCACATGTGTCAAGTGATTCAAAATCAAGTGATTCCAAAAGTCCATCAGCATGGAGCTTCCTCATGCGTTTTACGCCAATATGACCTAAACGGCAGTGCCACAAGAAAGTGGTTTTATCATTATCAATTCTACATCTTTTGGCATCAATGTTATAAATATGTGTATCATTACTATCGAGATTCAATAAGAATAAACCCCTCACATCGGGTGCATGACCATAAAAGATATTACTCATATAAATAGAACAACCATTATTCTCTGATTTAAATGAGTAACCGTCTCGCAATAAACAAGATCCAGATATAATGTTCATGCTTAACGCAGGCACCAAATAACATTTATTCAGGTTCATCACTAATCCCGATGGTAATCGAAGAGCGAGCGTGCCGACGGCGATCACATCAACCTTGGAACCATTTCCCACGCGCATCGTCACTTCGTCCTTTGCCAGCCTCCGTCTATTCCGCAGTTCCTGTTTAGAGTTGCAAATGTGAGCAACCGCACCGGTATCAAATACCCAGGCACTACAACGAGAGTTGGTAAGGTACACATCAATAACATGTATATCATATATACCTTGTTTGTTGTTGGCCTCCTTCTTGTCAGCCAAATACTTGGGGCAGTTCCGCTTCCAGTGTCGAGTTCCCTTGCAATGAAAACACACAGTTTCTGGTTTGGGTCCAGCCTTGGGTTTCTTCACGGGAGGAGCAACTGCTTTGCCACTCTTCTTGGAGTTACCCTTCTTACCCTTGCCATTTTTCTTGAAACTAGTGGTTTTATTGACCATCAACACTTGATGCTCCTTCTGAATTTCAGACTCAGCGACTTTCAGCATCGCAAACAGCTCGGCGACTGACTTGTTCATCCCGTGCATGTTATAGTTCAACACGAAGCTCTTGTAGCTAGGTGGCAATGATTGAAGAACTCTGTCAGTGATAGCCTCTGGCGGAAGGGGCATCGCCAATTCAGCCAGACGGGTGGAGTACCCAGACATTCTGAGTATGTGATCACTAACAGACCCGTTCTCTTCCATCTTGCAAGCATAGAACTTATCGGAGGTCTCATACCTCTCGATCCGGGCATTCTTCTGAAAGATAAACTTCAACTCCTGGAACATCTCATATGCTCCATGACGTTCAAAACGTCTTTGAAGTCCCGGTTCTAAGCCATACAATATTGCACATTGAACTATTGAGTAATCATCAGAACGAGCCTGCCAGGCGTTCACAACGTCTAGAGACTCAACTGGAGCGGGTGGATCACCAAGCGGTGCATCAAGGACATAAGCCTTCTGGGAAGCCATAAGGATAATCCTTAGATTACGGGCCCAGTCCACAAAGTTACTTCCATCATCTTTCAACTTAGCTTTCTCTAGGAACGCATTAAAATTCAGGGGTGCTACTGCGCGAGCCATGATCTACAACATAAATATAGCAAAGACAACTTAGACTATTGTTCAAGATAATGAGTTTAGTTAATCATATTACTTAAAAAACTCCCACTCAAATTGACATCCCTCCGGTCATTCGAGTGTCACATGATCCAAATCCACCAACTCAAGTCCGATCATCACGTGAGTTGAGGTGGTTTCAATGGTGAACATCTTCATGTTGAGCATATCTACTATATGACTCATGTTCGACCTTTCGATCTCTTGTGTTCCGAGGCCATGTCTGTACATGCTAGGCTCGTCAAGTTTAACCCGAGTGTTCCGCACGTGCAACATGGCTTACACCCGTTGTATGTGAACGTAGAGTCTATCACACCCGATCATCACGGCGTGTCTCGAAACGACGAACTTTCGCAACGGTGCACACTCGGGGAGAACACAATTTTATCTTGAAATTTAAGTGAGGGATCACCTTATAATGCTACCGTCGTCCTAAGCAAAATAAGATGCATAAAAGGATTAACATCACATGCAAATCATAAGTGACATGATATGGCCATGAACTCGTGCTTTTGATCTCCATCTCCAAAGCACCGGCATGATCTCCATCATCACCGGCATAACACCATGATCTCCATCATCTTGATCTCCATCAACGTGTCGCCATGAGGTTGTCGCGCCGACTGTTGCTTCCACGACTATTGCTAACGTTTAGCGATAAAGTAAAGCATTACATAGCGCTTAATGATTGACACGCAGGTCATACAATAATTAAAGACAACTCTATGGCTCCTGCCAGTTGCCGTACTCATCGACATGCAAGTCGTGATATTCTATACAACACATGATCATCTCATACATCACATATATCTCATCATGTAATTGGCCATATCACATCACAACATACCCTGCAAAAACAAGTTAGACGATCTCTAATTGTTGTTGCATGTTTTACGTGGCTGCTACGGGTATCTAGCAAGAACGATTCTTACCTACGCAAAAACCACAACGGTGATATAAAAGTTGCTACTTCGCCTTCTACAAGGACCGCCTCTGTCGAATCCGATTCAACTAAAGTGGGAGAGACAGACACCCGCCAGCCATCTTATGCAACAAAGTTAGATGTCAGTCGATGGAACCGGTCTCTCGTACGTGGACGAGTAAGGTTGGTCCGAGCCGCTTCATCCCACAATACCGCTGAATCAAGAAAAGACTAAGGAGGGAAGCAATCTGAATATCAACACCCACAAACTCCTTTGTGTTCTACTCGAGATCTCATCTACGCATAGACCTAGCTCAGATGCCACTGTTGGGGAACGTTGCATGGGAAACAAAAATTTTCCTACGCACACACAAGATCTATCCATGGTGATGAGCATCTACGAGAGGGAGAGTGAATCTACATACCCTTGTAGATCGCTAAGCGGGAAGCGTTAAGAAACGCGGTTGATGTAGTCGAACGTCTTCGTCATCCAAATCACCGAGCGTCCCGCGGTCCAATCACGATCCGTCCCGATCAAGTACCGAACGGACGGCACCTCCGCGTTCAGCACACGTACAGCTTGATGACGATCTCCGCCTTCTTGATCCAGCAAGAGAGAGCGAAGAGATAGACGAGTTCTCCGCCAGCACAACGGCGTAGTGGGGGTGGTGGTGGAGCTGTTCCGACAGGGCTTCGCCTAAGCACCGACAAAAACAGATTTGAGGAAAACCGTATAGACGGGGGGAGAGAGGGTTGCACCGTGGCTTAGGGTGTTTGGCCCTCTCTCCCCTCTAGTATATATAGGAGGGAGGGGGAGGGGGCTGGCGCCCTAGGGTTTCCCCCCTAGGTGCGGCCGAACCAAGGAGGAGGAGGTGGACTCCTCCACTTCTTCCTAGTCCAAATAGGACACCTTCCATATTTGGTTCCCCTTCCCTTTTCTTGGGTTTTATGCCTTTTCCACTTATTCCAGCCGCATGGGCCTTATAGGGCTGCCTTTCCCAGCCCACTAAGGGCTGGTGCAACCCCCTTTAGGCCCATGTGGCCTCCCGGCGTGGGTGGCCCCTCCCGATGGCCCTCCGGCACTCCCGGTACACTACCGGAAATACCCGAAACTTTTCCGGTGGCCAAAACGGGACTTCCTATATATCAATCTTTACCTCCGGACCATTCCGGAGCTCCTCGTGATGTCCGTGATCTCATCCGGGACTCCGAACAACCTTCGGTCACCAACATGCATAACTCAAATCTACCGAAACGTCACCGAACCTTAAGTGTGCAGACCGTGCGGGTTCGAGAACTATGTAGACATGACCGAGACACCTCTATGGCCAATAACCAATAGCGGGACCTGGATGCCCATATTGGTTCCTACATATTCTACGAAGATCTATATCGGTCGAACCTCTATGTCAAGGATTCAATTAATCCCGTATGCTGTTCCCTTTGTTCTTCGGTATGTTACTTGCCCGAGATTCGATCGTCGGTATCTCTATACCTAGTTCAATCTCGTTACCGGCAAGTCTCTTTACTCGTTCCGTAATACAAGATCTCGTGGCTAACACTTTAGTCACATTGCTTGCAAGGCTCATCGTGATGTTGTATTACCGAGTGGGCCCTGAGATACCTCTCCGTCGCACGGAGTAACAAATCCCAGTCTTGATCCATGCCAACCCAACAGACACCCTCGGAGATACCTGTAGAGCATCTTTATAGTCACCCAGTTACGTTGCGACGTTTGATACACACAAGGTATTCCTCCGGTGTCAGTGAGTTGCAAGATCTCATGGTCATAGGAACAGATACTTGACATGCAGAAAACAATAGCAATAAACTGACATGATCAAATGCTACGTTTATAGTTTGGGTCTTGTCCATCACATCATTCTCCTAATGATGTGATCCCGTTATCAAATGACATCTCATGTCCATGGCTAGGAAACCTTCACCATCTTTTGATCAACGAGCTAGTTAACTAGAGGCATACTAGGGACACAGTGTTGTCTATGTATCCACACATGTACTTGAGTTTCCAATCAATACAATTATAGCATGGATAATAAACAATTATCATGAACAAGGAAATATAATAATAACCAATTTACTATTGCCTCTAGGGCATATTTCCAACAGAATAAACCCCTCACATCGGGTGCATGACCATAAAAGATATTACTCATATAAATAGAACAACCATTATTCTCTGATTTAAATGAGTAACCGTCTCGCAATAAACAAGATCCAGATATAATGTTCATGCTTAACGCAGGCACTAAATAACAATTATTCAGGTTCATCACTAATCCCGATGGCAATCGAAGAGCGAGCATGCCGATGGCGATCACATCAACCTTGGAACCATTTCCCACGCGCATCGTCACTTCGTCCTTTGCCAGCCTCCGTCTATTCCGCAGTTCCTGTTTTGAGTTGCAAATATGAGCAACCGCACCGGTATCAAATACCCATGCACTACAACGAGAGTTGGTAAGGTACACATCAATAACATGTATATCATATATACCTTGTTTGTTGTTGGCCGCCTTCTTGTCAGCCAAATACTTGGGGCAGTTCCGCTTCCAGTGTCCAGTTCCCTTGCAATGAAAGCACACAGTTTCTGGTTTGGGTCCAGCCTTGGGTTTCTTCACGGGAGGAGCAACTGCTTTGCCACTCTTCTTGGAGTTACCCTTCTTACCCTTGCAATTTTTCTTGGAACTAGTGGTTTTATTGACCATCAACACTTGATGCTCCTTCTGAATTTCAGACTCAGCGGCTTTCAGCATCGCAAACAGCTCGGCGACTGACTTGTTCATCCCGTGCATGTTATAGTTCAACAAGAAGCTCTTGTAGCTAGGTGGCAATGATTGAAGAACTCTGTCAGTGATGACTTCTGGCGGAAGGGGCATCCCCAATTCAGCCAGACGGGTGGAGTACCCAGACATTCTGAGTACGTGATCACTGATAGACCCGTTCTCCTCCATCTTGCAAGCATAGAACTTATCGGAGATCTCATACCTCTCGATCCGGGCATTCTTCTGAAAGATAAACTTCAACTCCTGGAACATCTCATATGCTCCATGACGTTCAAAACGTCTTTGAAGTCCCGGTTCTAAGCCATACAATATTGCACATTGAACTATTGAGTAATCTTCAGAACGAGCCTGCCAGGCGTTCACAACGTCTAGAGACTCAACTGGAGCGGGTGGATCACCAAGCGGTGCATCAAGGACATAAGCCTTCTGGGAAGCCGTAAGGATAATCCTTAGATTACGGGTCCAATCCACAAAGTTACTTCCATCATCTTTCAACTTAGCTTTCTCTAGGAACGCATTAAAATTCAGGGGTGCTACTGCGCGAGCCATGATCTACAACATAAATATAGCAAAGACAACTTCGACTATTGTTCAAGATAATGAGTTTAGTTAATCATATTACTTAAAAACTCCCACTCAAATTGACATCCCTCCGGTTATTTGAGTGTAACATGATCCAAATCCACCAACTCAAGTCCGATCATCACGTGAGTTGAGGTGGTTTCAATGGTGAACATCTTCATGTTGATCATATCTACTATATGACTCATGTTCGACCTTTCGGTCTCTTGTGTTCCGAGGCCCTGTCTGTACATGCCAGGCTCGTCAAGTTTAACCCGAGTGTTCCGCATGTGCAACACTGGCTTGCACCCGTTGTATGTGAACATAGAGTCTATCACACCCGATCATCACGTGGTGTCTCGAAACGACGAACTTTCGCAACGGTGCACACTCGGGGAGAACACAATTTTATCTTGAAATTGAAGTGAGGGATCACCTTATAATGCTACCGTCGTCCTAAACAAAATAAGATGCATAAAAGGATTAACATCACATGCAAATCATAAGTGACATGATATGGCCATGAACTTGTGCTTTTGATCTCCATCTCCAAAGCACCGGCATGATCTCCATCGTCACCGGCATGACACCATGATCTCGATCATCTTGATCTCCATCAACGTGTCGCCATGAGGTTGTCGCGCCGACTGTTGCTTCCACGACTATTGCTAACTCATAGCGATAAAGTAAAGCAAAACGGCAAAAATAATTAAAGACAACTCTATGGCTCCTGCCAGTTGCCGTACTCATCGACATGCAAGTCGTGATATTCTATACAACACATGATCATCTCATACATCACATATATCTCATCATGTAATTGGCCATATCACATCACAACATACCCTGCAAAAACAACTTAGACGTCCTCTAATTGTTGTTGCAAATTTTACGTGGCTGCTACGGGTTTGCAAGAACCGTTCTTACCTACGCAAAACCACAACGTGGTGTAGTGATTGCTTTTTGATCTTCTAAAAGAACCCTCTTCATTGAAATCGATTCAACTAAAGTGAGAGAGACAGACACCCGCCAGTCACCTTTATGCAACGAGTGCACGTAGCGGTGAAACCTGTCTCGCGTAAGCGTACGCGTAGCGGTGAATCAAGTATCAACTAGTAACGGCAAGCAATATGTATACACCCACGCCCACAACTCGTTTGTGTTCTACTCGAGATCTCATCTATGCATAGACCTAGCTCAGATGCCACTGTTGGGGAACGTTGCATGGGAAACAAAAAATTTCCTACGCACACACAAGATCTATCCATGGTGATGAGCATCTACGAGAGGGAGAGTGAATCTACATACCCTTGTAGATCGCTAAGTGGAAGCGTTAAGAAACGCGGTTGATGTAGTCGAACGTCTCCGCGATCCAAATCGCAAGTCGTCCCTCGATCCGATCACGAACTAGTGCCGAACAGACGGCACCTCCGCGTTCAACACACGTACGGCTTGATGACGCCTTCACCTCCTCGATCCAGCGAGCGATGATGAAGTAGTAGATGAGTTCCGGCAGCACGACGGCGTGGTGATGGTGGTGTGGAACAATCTCTGCAGGGCTTCGCCAAGCACTACGGAGATTATGACGGGAGAACTAGAAGGTTAGGGTTGCCGACACACGGCTTGGGAAATCTTGATGTGTCCCGTGTGTTAGCCCTGCCCCTCTATTTATATGTTGAGCCCTGGGGTCTAAACTTGGAGAGAAAGCCTCCACAAGGTCGGTTTTGCCCGCACAAGGTCGGTTTGGCCCGCACGGAAAGAGTCTAACTCGGATTCCAGCAGTATCGCGTACAAGCGGTAGTACCGCTCACGAGCGGTAGTACCGCTTGAGCGGTAGTACCGCTTTCACATGAGCGGTAGTACCGCTTACGCGGTAGTACTGCCTTACCAGCGGTAGTACCGCTTAAGGCAGCAGCAAAACTTCCTTTTGCACTTTCCAATACCTCGTGGGCTTTACCCCTTTGGCTCATATAAAGTGTTGCTGCACCCGAACACTTCGGTAAACATCCGGAACTCCTTCCGATGAATTCCGGAACCCTTCCGGAGATCAAAACACTATTATCACATATATCAATCTTTACCTCCGGACTCTTCCGGAGTTCCTCGTCATGTCCGGGATCTTATCCGGGACTCCGAACAACCTTCGGTCACCAACAAAATAACTCAACTATACTAATCGTCACCAAACGTTAAGTGTGTAGACCCTGCGGGTTCGAGAACTATGTAGACATGACCGAGACACCTCTACGATCAATAACCAATAGCGGGACCTGGATGCCCATATTGGCTCCTACATATTCTACGAAGATCTTTATTGGTCGAACCTCTATGTCAAGGATTCAGTTAATCCCGTATGCTGTTCCCTTTGTTCTTCGGTATGTTACTTGCCCGAGATTCGATCGTCGGTATCTCTATACCTAGTTCAATCTCGGTACCGGCAAGTCTCTTTACTCGTTCCGTAATACAAGATCTCGTGGCTAACACTTTAGTCACATTGCTTGCAAGGCTCATTGTGATGTTGTATTACCGAGTGGGCCCTGAGATACCTCTCCGTCACATTGAGTAACAAATCCCTGTCTTGATCCATGCCAACCCAACAGACACCCTCGGAGATACCTGTAGAGCATCTTTATAGTCACCCTGTTACGTTGCGACGTTTGATACACACAAGGTATTCCTCCGATGTCAGGGAGTTGCATGATCTCATGGTCATAGGAACAGATACTTGACATGTAGAAAACAATAGCAATAAACTGACATGATCATAAGCTACGTTCGTAGTTTGGGTCTTGTCCATCACATCATTCTCCTAATGATGTGATCCCATTATCAAATGACATCTTATGTCCATGGCTAGGAAACCTTCACCATCTTTTGATCAACGAGCTAGTCAACTAGAGGCTTACTAGGGACACAGTGTTGTCTATGTACCCACACATGTATTTGAGTTTCCAATCAATACAAGTACAGCATGGATAATAAACGATTATCATGAACAAGGAAATATAATAATAACTAATTTATTATTGCCTCTAGGGCATATTTCCAACAGAATCAGCTACCACGATTTGCTTGGAACTGCACCAGCTAACCGCACCCCCATTAAGAATAAATACATATCCGGTTTGTGACTTAGAGTCATCCGGATCAGTGTCAAAGCTTGCATCGATGTAACCCTTTACGACGAGCTCTTGATCACCTCTATAAACGAGAAACAAGTCCTTAGTCCTTTTCAGGTACTTCAGGATATTCTTGACCGCCGTCCAGTGTTCCATTCCTGGATCACTTTGAAACCTTCCGGCCATACTTATGGCAAGGCTGACATCGGGTCTTGTGCACAGCATTGCATACATGATAGAGCCTATGGCTGAGGCATAGGGGACGACACTCATCTTTTCTCTATCTTCTGCAGTCACTGGGCATTGAGTCTTACTCAACTTCACACCTTGCAATACAGGCAAGAACCCCTTCTTGGACTGATCCATTTTGAACTTCTTCAAAACTTTCTCAAGGTATGTGCTTTGTGAAAGTCCTATTAAGCGTCTCGATCTATCTCTATAGATCTTGATGCCTAATATGAAAGCAGCTTCTCCTAGGTCCTTCATTGAAAAACTCTTGTTCAAATATTCCTTCACGCTTTCCAACATTTCTATATTGTTTCCAATCAGTAATATGTCATCCACATATAATATTAGAAACGCTATAGAGCTCCCACTCACTTTCTTGTAAATACAAGCTTCTCCGTAAACTTGTATAAACTCGAACGCTTTGATCACCTCATCAAAGCGAAGATTCCAACTCCGAGATGCTTGCACCAGTCCATAAATGGATCGCTGGAGTTTGCAAACTTTGTCAGCATTCTCTGGATCGACAAAACCTTTTGGTTGCATCATATACAACTCTTCCTTAAGGAAACCGTTAAGGAACGCTGTTTTGACATCCATCTGCCAAATTTCATAATCGAAAAAGGCAGCTATTGCTAACATGATTCTGACGGACTTAAGCATCGCTACGGGTGAGAAGGTCCCATCGTAGTCAACTCCTTGAACTTGTGAAAAACCCTTTGCCACAAGTCGAGCTTTATAGACGGTGACATTACCGCCCGCGTCCGTCTTCCTCTTAAAGATCCATTTGTTCTGAATGGCCTTACGCCCTTCTGGTAATACTTCCAAAGTCCACACTTTGTTTTCATACATGGATCCCATCTCGGATTTCATGGCCTCTAACCACTTCTCGGAATCCGGGCCCATCATCGCTTCTCCATAGCTCGTAGGTTCATCGTTGTCCAACAACATGACCTCTAAGACAGGGTTGCCGTACCACTCAGGAGCAGTACGCGTCCTTGTCGACCTACGAGGTTCGATAGCAACTTGATCCAAAGCTTCATGATCAACATCATTAACTTCCTCTTCAGCTGATGTAGGCTCTATAGAAACATCTTTCTGCGCTGCGCTACTTTCAGGTTGAAGTAAAGGTTCAACAACCTCATCAAGTTCTATCTTCCTCCCACTCAATTCTTTCGAGAGAAACTCTTTCTCAAGAAACGTTCCGTTTTTAGCGACAAACATTTTGCCTTCGGATCTGAGGTAGAAGGTATACCCAACTGTCTCTTTTGGGTATCCTATGAAGACGCATTTCTCCGCTTTGGGTTCCAGCTTTTCAGGCTGAAGCTATTTGACATAAGCATCACATCCCCAAACTTTAAGAAACGACAGCTTTGGCTTCTTGCCAAACCAAAGTTCATATGGCGTTGTCTCAACGGATTTCGATGGTGCCCTATTTAAAGTGAATGCAGCTGTCTCTAATGCATAACCCCAAAACGATAGTGGCAAATCGGCAAGAGACATCATAGATCGCACCATATCCAATAAGGTTCGATTACGACGTTCGGACACACCATTACGCTGTGGTGTTCCAGGCGGTGTCAGTTGTGAAACAATTCCACATTGTCTTAAGTGACTGCCAAACTCATAACTCAGATATTCTCCTCCTCGATCAGATCGTAGGAATTTAATCTTCTTGTTACGATGATTCTCAACTTCACTCTGAAATTGTTTGAACTTTTCAAATGTTTCAGACTTGTGTTTTATTTAGTAAATATACCCATATCTACTTAAGTCATCAGTGAAGGTGAGAAAGTAACGATAACCACCGCGCGCCTCAATGCTCATCGGACCACACACATCAGTATGTATGATTTCCAATAAGTCACTTGCCCGTTCCATTGTTCCAGAGAACGGCATTATAGTCATCTTGCCCATGAGGCATGGCTCGCATGTGTCAAGTGATTCAAAATCAAGTGACTCCAAAAGTCCAGCAGCATGGAGCTTCCTCATGCGTTTTACGCCAATATGACCTAAACGGCAGTGCCACAAGAAAGTGGTATTATCATTATCAATTCTACATCTTTTGGCATCAATGTTATGAACATGTGTATCATTACTATCGAGATTCAATAAGAATAAACCCCTCACTTCGGGTGCATGACCATAAAAGATATTACTCATATAAATAGAACAACCATTATTCTTTGATTTAAATGAGTAACCGTCTCGCAATAAACAAGATCCAGATATAATGTTCATGCTTAACGCAGGCACTAAATAACAATTATTCAGGTTCATCACTAATCCCGATGGTAATCGAAGAGCGAGCGTGCCGACGGCGATCACATCAACCGTGGAACCATTTCCCACGCGCATCGTCACTTCATCCTTTGCCAGCCTCTGTCTATTCCGCAGTTCCTGTTTAGAGTTGCAAATGTGAGCAACCGCACCGGTATCAAATACCCAGGCACTACAACGAGAGTTGGTAAGGTACACATCAATAACATGTATATCATATATACCTTGTTTGTTGTTGGCCGCTTTCTTGTCAGCCAAATACTTGGGGCAGTTCCACTTCCAGTGTCCAGTTCCCTTGCAATGAAAGCACACAGTTTCTGGTTTGGGTCCAGCCTTGGGTTTCTTCACGGGAGGAGCAACTGCTTTGCCACTCTTCTTGGAGTTACCCTTCTTACCCTTGCCATTTTTCTTGAAACTAGTGGTTTTATTGACCATCAACACTTGATGCTCCTTCTGAATTTCAGACTCAGCGGCTTTCAGCATCGCAAACGGCTCGGCGACTGACTTGTTCATCCCGTGCATGTTATAGTTCAACACGAAGCTCTTGTATCTAGGTGGCAATGATTGAAGAACTCTGTCAGTGATAGCCTCTGGCGGAAGGGGCATCCCCAATTCAGCCAGACGGGTGGAGTACCCAGACATTCTGAGTATGTGATCACTAACAGACCCGTTCTCCTCCATCTTGCAAGTATAGAACTTATCGGAGGTCTCATACCTCTCGATCCGGGCATTCTTCTGAAAGATAAACCTCAACTCCTGGAACATCTCATATGCTCCATGACGTTCAAAACGTCTTTGACCGGCATGATCTCCATCGTCACCGGCATGACACCATGATCTCCATCATCTTGATCTCCATCAACGTGTCGCCATGAGGTTGTCGCGCCGACTGTTGCTTCCACGACTATTGCTAACTCATAGCGATAAAGTAAAGCAAAACGGCGAAAATAATTAAAGACAACTCTATGGCTCCTGCCAGTTGCCGTACTCATCGACATGCAAGTCGTGATATTCTATACAACACATGATCATCTCATACATCACATATATCTCATCATGTAATTGGCCATATCACATCACAACATACCCTGCAAAAACAAGTTAGACGTCCTCTAATTGTTGTTGCAAGTTTTACGTGGCTGCTACGGGTTTGCAAGAACCGTTCTTACCTACGCAAAACCACAACGTGGTGTAGTGATTGCTTTTTGATCTTCTAAAAAACCCTCTTCATTGAAATCGATTCAACTAAAGTGAGAGAGACAGACACGCGCCAGTCACCTTTATGCAACGAGTGCACGTAGCGGTGAAACCTGTCTCGCGTAAGCGTACGCGTAATGTCGGTCCGGGCCGCTTCATCTCACAATACCGCCGAATCAAGTATCAACTAGTAGCATCAAGCAATATGTATACACCCACGCCCACAACTCGTTTGTCTTCTACTCGAGATCTCATCTACGCATAAACCTAGCTCAGATGCCACTGTTGGGGAACGTCGCATGGGAAACAAAAAATTTCCTACGCACACGCAAGATCTATCCATGGTGATGAGCATCTACGAGAGGGAGAGTGAATCTACATATCCTTGTAGATCGCTAAGCGGAAGCGTTAAGAAACGCGGTTGATGTAGTCGAACGTCTTCGCGATCCAGATCGCAAGTCGTCCCTCGATCCAAACACGATCTAGCGCCGAACGGACGGCACCTCCGCGTTCAACACACGTACGGCTTGATGACGCCTTCACCTCCTCGATCCAGCGAGCGATGGTGAAGTAGTGGATGAATTCCGGCAGCACGACGGTGTGGTGATGGTGGTGAGGAACAATCTCTGCAGGGCTTCGTCAAGCACTACGGAGATTATGACGGGAGGAACTAGAGGGTTAAGGTTGCCGACACACGGCTTGGGAAATCTTGATGTGTCCCGTGTGCTAGCCCTGCCCCTCTATTTATATGTTGAGCCCTGGGGTCTAAACTTGGAGAGAAAGCATCCACAAGGTCGGTTTTGCCCTCACAAGGTCGGTTTGGCCCGCACGGAAAGAGTCAAACTCGGATTCCAGCAGTATCGCGTACAAGCGGTAGTACCGCTCACGAGCGGTAGTAGCGCTTGTGCGGTAGTACCGCTTCACACAAGCGGTAGTACCGCTTACGCGGTAGTACTGCCTTACCAGCGGTAGTACCGCTTAAGGCAGCAGCAAAACTTCCTTTTGCACTTTCCAGTACCTCGTGGGCTTTACCCCTTTTGCTCATATAAAGTGTTGCTGCACCCGAACACTTCGGTAAACATCCGGAACCCCTTCCGGTGAATTCCGGAACCCTTCCGGAGATCAAAACACTATTATCACATATATCAATCTTTACCTCCGGACTCTTCCGAAGATCCTCGTCATGTCCGGGATCTTATCCGGGACTCCGAACAACCTTCAGTCACCAACAAAATAACTCAATTATACTAATCGTCACCAAACGTTAAGTGTGTAGACCCTGCGGGTTCGAGAACTATGTAGACATGACCGAGACACCTCTACGATCAATAACCAATAGCGGGACCTGGATGCCCATATTGGCTCCTACATATTCTATGAAGATCTTTATCGGTCGAACCTCTATGTCAAGGATTCAGTTAATCCCGTATGTTGTTCCCTTTGTTCTTCGGTATGTTACTTGCCCGAGATTCGATCGTCGGTATCTCTATACCTAGTTCAATCTCGTTACCGGCAAGTCTCTTTACTCGTTCCGTAATACAAGATCTCGTGGCTAACACTTTAGTCACATTGCTTGCAAGGCTCATTGTGATGTTGTATTACCGAGTGGGCCCTGAGATACCTCTCCGTCACACGGAGTAACAAATCCCAGTCTTGATCCATGCCAACCCAACAGACACCCTCGAAGATACCTGTAGAGCATCTTTATAGTCACCCAGTTACGTTGCGACGTTTGATACACACAAGGTACTCCTCCGATGTCAGGGAGTTGCATGATCTCATGGTCATAGGAACAGATACTTGACATGCAGAAAACAATAGCAATAAACTGACACGATCATATGCTATGTTTATAGTCTGGGTCTTGTCCATCACATCATTCTCCTAATGATGTGATCCCGTTATCAAATGACATCTTATGTCCATGGCTAAGAAACCTTCATCATCTTTTGATCAACGAGCTAGTCAACTAGAGGCTTACTAGGGACACAGTGTTGTCTATGTACCCACACATGTATTTGAGTTTCCAATTAATACAATTATAGCATGGATAATAAACGATTATCAAGAACAAGGAAATATAATAATAACTAATTTATTATTGCCTCTAGGGCATATTTCCAACAGCATTGTTTGCTGCCAACATGATTATGCAAGGCCCATTGCTGGAGTTTATTAAACTTGTTAGTTTTCTTGTTTTTTGCTGGAACTGCAATATGAATATATTTCAATCTTCCTCCATCGAAGTTTCAAGGGAAGCTCTGTGCATTTTTTCCCTCAAAACTTTTTTAAAATAATCTGTGAATGCTGCATTGACACAATTTATTTGCTGGAAGCTCACACAAAATAACTACAACCTTGTGTCAGATTTGTTGCAATGCCAAAAAACATGCCTTCCAACTGCAAAATAGCTGCATCCCTTCAAGTTTTTTGCTGGAAGTATAATGTAAAAAAGCTTCAACTGTTATTTAAAAAATAAGCTACAAACCTTGCTAAATTTTTTTATTGAACTGTAGTACTACATTCTTGCATGAAATTTATATGCTGCAAGCTCATAGAGAAATATACACATGCATTCTGAATTTTTGTTGCAAAGCCAAAGCAACACATTTTTTAACCCAAGCAAGGTTTTCTTTCAAACATGTTTTTTACTGCAAAGATAATTTTAAAAAGCTTCAACCATGATTTTAAAAAGCTCCAACCACATCAGGAGCATGAAGTGTTGCATCATTCAAGCAAAAAACTTCCACTACTATTTGTTTTTGCTACAACTAGTGATTACACTTGTTACAAGCATGGCTGCTTTTTTCAGTGTTTTTAAAATTTAAGAAACAAAACCATGGAACCATGCAAGGCACATGCTACAAACTTTTGTACCATCAGGCTACAAAATGTAAGATTTCACAAACAAATAAGAATAAGAATCTCTTTAAATAAACTCTCGTAAAAGCAACATTTTGTTTTCTCAATCCACGCATGTAGTAATATGTTGCAATCCCACAAAAGAGTAGATACAACTACTCAGCACAAATGTTGTAAGCATTTTTCTATAATTCTTGCATATGCAGAGAAACCAGGGGGGTTACAAGGCAATACATCATTTCTTCCCCATGAAACATACTAAAGGGTAAGTGTTGTTTCGACACACGGAGCTTTCGCAGTCGCACTCGCAGCAAGCACTGCAGCAAGGAGTTGGCAGCTCTTGATGGTGTGATCCTCATCTCCACAGTAATTGCATAGAGTCTTCTTCCCTTTGGCTTTGGAGCTTTCTTCGTTTTCGCTGCGTCCTTCTTTGCTTTCTTCTTCAATTCATCTTCTCGTAGCTCAATTAGTGGCTTCCTTCGCTTCTCTTTTTCCTTTGGTCTCCCTTTCTTTGCTGACTTTGGTGGGTTGCGCAATCCTACGGGGGGTGGATCCCGATGCCCTGTATTTGGACCCCCTGAAGCCTGCGCTTGTTCATTTGCTTCATGACCTTGGGTTTCTTCATCTCCTGCAACCCCATCCCTTGCTCTAGCTTTCATTGCAGCAACCCCAACAGTGCCCTTCTCAATTAGGCCAGAGACGAAATTATAAGCTTCATCACTGAAGCATGCATCAGAAGCGAGGTTGCCAAACTTCCGGCAGAGAGAGTTGAACTTTAGGGTGTTTGTTGTGGGGACGCCAAAGTGCATAGCTCTATGCCCATCTCCCGGTTCAGGTGCAAGGTCAGTTACTCTCTTAGACCATCTCGGAAGCATGTATGTCGCAGGTATTGTTTGCACGTTCAGGTGCACCATGACACGGATGATATGTGGGCAGATCAGCCCACACATCTCAAACATGTTGCAGCTGCACATGTAACTCTCATCTTCAGGGGCAACACGCACCATGTACTCTTTAGGGTTGACGCCATTGTTTGCAACAAGACGATACCACATGACTTCCCCTTGCACCTGGTATTGCAGCCCAAAGGCTGTTGATTTAGCCAAGAGCTTTTGAAACTTGGAAAATACTTCTCTGGTATAGAAATCTGCAGCCTGCTTTTCAATGTTGTAACTGCAAACAAAAAAGCTACCAACATCAATAAGGTTTGCTACATATGTTTCATAGGAATGCTGCAACCAAAGTGTACTGCAAAACAACAACAAAAAGATACCCAGTAACTAAAAAAAATGCTACATGACTTGGACTTACTTCCCCCATAGTGGTGGCCTCGTCGTATCATTGATGAAGCCAGCATTGTCCTCACGGTCAAGCATTAGCTCCTGGCAGAACTCAAACTATTGCACAAACGTCCAAACCGAGTCCCCATGATGATTTAAAGTCTTGAAGTAGGAATTCAGGCCCTCGGACCACCCGGTTGTGCCTGTGAATGGGAAGAACTTATGCCTAAAGTACACAGGAGCCCACATCTCCCTGGTGTTCCACATGTTTTTGAGGTGTTTCTTATCAGCCACACCAAATAACTCGACCATCTGCTGCCACCTTTCTTCTAACTCCTCAACGGTATCTGAACTATTGATGCAACCATAGAATGCTTCAGCAAAAGGCTCATCCTTGCCCAGCATCTTCCCTAGCTTTGTTCTTGCAACCCAGAAGACGTGCCACTTGCAACATCTGTGTGTTGAATCTGGGAACACCATTGAGATGGTTGTAGCCATTGTCTGGTCTTGATCAGTCATTATGTTCAATGGATGCTCGTTATTCACTGCCAACATCCATTGTTGGAAGACCCACTTGAAAGTTTCAATGGTCTCATCAGGCAGCAAAGCACACCCCAAACAAACTGTGTGTGTGTGGTTGTTAATGCCAACAATCGGTGCAAAGGGAAGGTTGTAGCGATTTGTGCAGAATGTGGTGTCAAAAAACACACAATCCTTGTACTTTGGATACAAGGCCCTTGTTCTCCCATCAACCCAGAAAAGCGCCCTAACAGCTCCATCTTCTTCTAGTTTGGAAAAAAAGAAGTTGGGGTTCTCCACTTGTCTTCTCTTAAAGTACTCGATGATAAGCTCCAAATCATGCTCTGACAGGCCCTTTCGCAAGTTTGCTCTTGCATTTGTCACATCAGTCTTCACATACGGCAAACTCCTTGGGTCGCAACACCGTGCATCTCCAAGCAAGCCCATCATATTTGCTGTTGATATGTTGCGATAGTGCAGTGAGGTGATATACTGCATGTCCGCATCCGGAATCTTTCTGTGAGAACGGCAAAATCTCCGACGCCCCCTCTGCAACATCAGTTGGTGTGTGTGTTCCGCCTCAAAAACTGTCACAACCCAGGTACCGTCTCGTAGGGTAACACCCATATGCGCCTTGCAATCGTACCGCTCCAATCTGTTTCGTCGCCTCTTGTCGCTCACATCCATATAGATGCCAGCTTGCTTGCTTGCTGATTTCTTATTACTAGCATAGCTCATGTCAGCATCATCATTTTGATTTGTTGCAGCGCAGTCAGAAATGCTTCCACTGGCATTCTTGGAAGGATTTTTCTGTGAGTGTATGCACTCAAAAACTCTATAGATTAAGATGCCTTTCTCCCCCGAGCCTCTTATCCTACTATGCTTTGATGTCACAATTCGAGTTCCAAAACCCATCTTCATTGCATAATCATTGTAGACTTGTTGAGCTTCTTCAACATTGTCAAAACCCATTCCAACAAAAGGGAATATTGGTTGCGACGATATATCTTCATCAGGTTCATCAACAAGTGCTGAAGCATTTCCATTGGCATTGTTACTGGGAACTTGGGCATTCACATGAGTTGGATCACCCGTGTTCTGCTGCAAGGTGTCCTCACTATCCGTTCCTGGAGGATCATTCAGATCAAGGCCATCAAGTTCTTCTTGCTCCGCAGCATTTTGCAGATCATCATCAACGAAAATCGATGGCTCCAAAGCAACATTCTGCAACAAAATTAGCACCCAAGTCAACCTTTTTATTTTGCTGCATCAAAAAAACATGCAGAAAAACGCCAAACATAGTGGACGCAGCATGTGAAACACAATTTCAGAACAAACTTTTTTTTGCTACAATCATAGCATAACTTTTTTACAACCAAAACACTTAGCATACTGTTTTTTAAAGGTTCTTCCTCCACCAAACATTTCTACAACGTAGTAGCATGTACAACATTTGGATCATGAAGATATGCAACATCCTTCTGTTTTCATTATTTTTTGAACCAATTTTTCCTTCATGTAGCTTGTAGGATGTAGCATTGTAGCATGTAGGATGTAGCATTGTACCAAATTCACTACATACTTGTAACATTTTATTAGCAGAGACCACTAAGGAACATTTCTACTAGCATTATTTTCAGTGTCAGAAATTTTTCAGAATAATCAACACAAGTAGTCGAGAAGAAATTTTTTCATGTGATGCTCATCAACTGAAATCAAAGGTTGCAACAATTTTTGTGAGAGATAGGATCTAGGGTTTGGTTTTCATACCAGATCAATTTCATCCCGGGCATGTTGTGCTGCATCCTGGAAGACTATACCGGGGTTGACGTACCGTTGCAACATCGGTACACTACCACCAGGGTCTTGCCGCCTCAGAGGAAATCGGCCATCAACGGCGGAGGAGCTCATCCCAGAGCTCGAACCCAAATCCATGGCGGCAAGGAGGTTACCACGTATGTAAGACATGGTTGAAGCAAATCGAAGGTCGCGTGATAGTTGGGGGACCCCTCCTCGAGTAGAGCCTGTAGCCGGAAACCAAAATCCGGCGGATCCGGCCGCCGCCGCCGCGGATCGGGGACGGGCCGACGCGGGAGCAACATGGTCCCCTGTTTCCTCGCTGTGGTGGGCGAAACAACGGTTGCAACTTGTCTTGTTTATTTCTGCTGCAACGGTTCGTTTGGTGGGGAGCTCGCGCGCAGATCAGACGGCCCTGACTCGCTCAATCGGGCGGCTGGGGATAGACCGGCCCAACAGCTCGGCCGGTCCGCCGGCGCCCATCGGCGCCCTATACTAAAATAATCCCCCCCCCCCCCCCATCAAAAGACTTCCATTTAATTTCAGTGTGGAAATTTGGATGATAGATATCTTTTGAATCAAAACTTCAAATTTAATATTTTTTATATATTTGAATTCATATCGAGAAGATCTTCAGAACAAGATCAATTTTGGATACATTTAAACTGTTTTAATTTCACTGATTTTGAAAAACAGATTTCACTCAATTCAAAACATAGATTTCAGTCATATAAAAAATGATGTCACTAATTTCAATTGATTTCACTCATTTTAGAAAACTGATTTCCCTAATTTCAAATGATTTCACTCATTTAAAAAATAGATTCCACTCATTTCAATGATTAGTTATCTTTCAATTACATTCAAAATCCAATTTTACTCAGTTCCAAAAACTCATTTTTCTGAAATTTAAATATGTTGAGTGAAATAACTTTCACATGTTGACAAATATAAGTTTGACATTTTGTAAATAACCAGTTTCACATCTTTTCACACACCAGAATAAGCAAACTTGACAAACACATTGAAATAAGTTTCATAAAAAAACATAATTCCACTCATTTTAGAAAACGGATTTCACTTATTTGAAAAAACATATTTCACTCAATTTTTAACCATATTTCACTCATTTGAAACAACCAATTTCGCTTATTTCAAATGATTTCACTCATTTCAAAAAACATATTTCACTAATTTCAATGAAAAGTTACGTTACAATTACACACAAAATCCAATTTCACTATGTTCCAAAAAATGATTTCCCAGAAATTCAAATAATTTTGAAATATGTTCATAAGTTATAAAAAAACACCATTTCATATATTTGAAATATTCAATTTCACACATTGAAACAATCAATTTCACATGTTTGAAAGAACACGTTTCACATATTTTCACTCATTTCAATAACATATTTCGCTGGAATATGTGTGAAATTAAACGTTAAAATTTAAATGTGTTTGAAATCTATCCAGTATTGATCTTGTTCTAAAGGTCTTAGTGTCAGGACTTCAAATATATAAAATGTTTCAAAAAAGAAATTACTTTTTAAAAGATATAAACGATTGGAAATGTCAAAGAGAAAATAAAAGTCATGAATTTACAGGATGAGAGATGAGACCGATGTGTCGCTTTCATGCATTTGCAGCAGAGAGGGGATGTCTCATGCATGCATGCATGGGTGGGACCTACGCATGAAGGATACGGGCCGGCTAAGTTGAAATACGCTGAGATACAATGATGTGGGCCACCAAACGCAGGAATCGCAAACTAGACGTACGGCGGATGGTTCACCGGTACCTACCTGAACCGGTAAAAAGAGGTTTGCGCCTTCCAGCCCTGCGTGCCCCCTCGTCTCGTCAGTCATGCATCGTCGGCTCTCCCTCCTCTGTGTGTGTGTGTTGAATTTACGTGTGTGGTGTACAGAGCTCGGAGACGAGGATGCGAGAGAGGGCGGAACAGCTCAAGGTCCTAGTGCGCGGCCTGTTCGACGAGGACAGGAGCGTGGCCGACGTGGTGACACTAGTGGAAACGGCATCAACAACCACTTCCGCGGGGAGATCGACACGGCGTTACGGCGCGTCCTGAATGAGGAGGAGCCGGACCTTCGAGCTAGCTCCGACGACCTCCACATCGCCGCTCTCCGGTTTCGTCTACTCAGACAGCATGGCTTCTGGGTATCTGCAGGTATGTACTATCCATGTACTAGATGTGAGAAGGCTGAGCTGATCATTCTCGAAAAAAAAACGGCTGAGCTTGCATGGATGCATGCAGACGTATTCGACAAGTTCAAAGACGAGGCAGGGAACTTCAGCAAGCGCGCCAGCCGACACGTGGCAAAAAAGACCCCCTCCGGATGTTTTCTTATCTCTATACCTATTAACTTATACCAATATGCACCAAGATATTACTATATGTTTTTTGGATTAAAATGAATCCAACATATATGCAGGTGGTGGAGAGATCTTTACGACAATGTGAAGCTAAGCTATGCCCGAGATCGTCTAGTGGAGAACTATTTCTGGACATGCAGCGTGTTCCATGAGGAGGAGTACTGCCGCGCACGACTCATGTTTGCAAAGACGTTAAGTCTGCTATCCCTGATGGATGACACCTACGATGTCCACGCGGCCCTGGAGGAATGCTATAAACTCAATGAAGCTATACAAAGGTGGGATTTTCTTGCAAAATATAAGTGTCCATATAGCACAAGTATTACCATGTCACTGCACTAAAGCTTAACGTCACTAAGTTTATATCAAAAATTAAATCATCAATCTTGTGAAACTATCCAATTTCATTGATTAAGATCTTGGCTCATAGCACTCTGCTAGATTCCTAAATCCTAATTTATTGCAGACGGGATCCAAGCGCGGTGCCTATTCTACCTAAATACCTGCATATGTCCTATGTTTTACATCAAGTTGTTGGCTAGCTTCAAAGAGTTTGAGGATACTTTGGGACCACATGAGAAGTACTGTGTATCTTATGCCAAGACAGCGGTAAAAGCTTATCACTTGTCAAGATATGCTCGTGATATTACATTTCAGTATCTCACATGTTCTCCGTTGATGCAGTTCCAATCCTCGTCTGAATATTACCTCCGTGAGGCCAGATGGTCCAACGAAAAGTACGCCCCAAGCTTCAAGGAGGACCTAGAGGTTTCCCATATGTCATCAGGCTTCCCCACACTAGCCCTCGCGCTACTCATGGGCGTGGGCAATTCAGCGACCAAGGAGGCATTCGACTGGGCAGCCAATGTCCCGGACATTGTCTGCGCAAGCGGAGTGATCGCTCGCTTTCTCAACGACATAGCTTCTTATAAGGTGGGGAAGACCAAGAAGGACGTGGCTAGCTCTGTGGAGTGCTACATGAAGGAGAACCTTGTGGGAGGACAGGAGGCTATCGTGGCTATCTCGGCATTGGCCGAAGACGCGTGGAGGATGATCAACCGAGCATGTATGGAGATGGAACCCGCACTGTTGCCGGCAGCACAACTGGTGGTGAGCCTGACAAGGACGCTGGAGGTTATATACCTTGGTGGCAGGGACGGCTACACATTTGGTGGTGACCTCAAGGGTCTCATTGTTGGGCTCTTTCTCAAACCTATCGATGTTGTTTAAATTATCACTCATGAAGTTTGATAGATTGTTCAGATAGTGATTTGCTTAACTTTGGCTAATTTGTATGGTGTGTAACATGCCTACTTTTGTGTAATCTAATAAAGTGATAATCTTTGTCGTCATGAGCATTGCACGACATCATGTCTACCTTTTCTTGAAACATAAAACCGAGTAGAACTTACAACATCATGTTTAAAGTACAAATACACCTTTTCTTTGTCAATGAGCCTTAAATCCATTCAAAAGGCCTCAGAGTTTTGTAGAGGTTTCACCTACATGTATCTTCACTCTCTCCAACTTCTCAACAAAAACGGAATGGCTCAAACAGTTGGAAACTCTAAAACAATATTAAGTTAAATAAAAGACATATATGTGATCTATTAGATTGAGCGACTTTACTTTGATAAAATATACTAAAATCGGTTCCTTGTCTTCCCATATTATTAGGAAGCACTAATACAAATCCCATGAATTTTGGAATGCAAATAAAAATACCACACTCTAAGTGGTAAACGATGTATAGAGTCTGATATCTGACCGGTGCTGGAAGGTTAGAAGGAGAAGTGTGACAAGCTTTCCATGGAAGCGCAACAAACGGCTGCAATAACGCTAACTGTCATAAGGTAGAGAAATTCATTTGTTGCATAAGTGCTTAAGTAGAGTAGAGACTTGCATGAATGGTGCAACGACTGCCCCATTGTCTTCGACATGGACCCTGTGAGATTGAATTCTCTGTGAAGATGTGGAGTATCAATGGCTCGACGGTAAGACAATGTGCACCTTGACTATATCTTCACAGTGACAACTTTAATTGATTGTGTTGGATAGGTGGGAGGTGGTGACAGACAACGACCAATCCTAAAAGGCCACTCTGAAAGGATCGAGATGGACCTAGAGGGGTTGTGAATAAGTACAAATACAAATTTTAACTATTACTTAGCAATTTTAGGCAATTATGCGGAATATGAAAGTGAGCCTAACAATTGCAAAGGTGATTCCAGTGCTAGCAATATACCCAACAACAACTAGGAGGACAAGCAACCACAATACGATATAACAACTAGGAGTAGCGACCTGCACGATTGGTGTACCAACTACAACTACCCCATTAATGTCTTCGACATGGACCTGGTGAGATTGAATTCTCTAGCCTAAATGCCTTACCAATCATTCGGGGAGTGGGGTCACTGTGAGGTGGTAGTTTATTTGGGGCGGATGCCTCCTAAAGAATAACGAAGGTGTTCATACACACTTGTACTTCAAACTCAAGCTTTGGTACCTACGAAACCACCAACTTCGTATCTGAGCATGGTCCCATGCAATTTTTAGGGTTTAAAACATCACACTCAAGTCGACGGGGATGTCTGTATTCAACTTCCGTATAGCCAGCCACCGATAATATTCCTTAAATTCCTTCGTCTCCACCTCACCAAAGACATCATCGAGCGCATTTTCCTTGAGATCGAGGTGTTCCAACATCTCATTAATCCTTCCATCAAAGAACTCGCCTATCACCGAAGATCCCTCCTTCACCATCGTCTAGGGTTACTTCTTCCTCCTATCACCAGATGCACAACTCAACCACGCCGTCTGCGCCCAGATAAGATCAGGGATCGAGACATTGAGATCGGTGGTTAACGTCGATGGTAAGCCACCGCCGAAGTACAAACACTAATAGGGAGGGCATAACCTTTTTTCCTTCCTATGCACTTGTGGCAACAACTGATCGTTCAGTTGCAAGGTGTGGAAGTTGCTGCCGAAGCAAACAAAACCATACTTTGCTAATCAATTCTTGGTTTTTTTAGCATAAGTGATCAATTATGGGAGCTCCTATGCAGCGCTTCGGGCGCCGACAAGGTTAGCTGGCGCTCGCTCGCTTTGTTTGCGGGCCACGGCCCAATAGTGCCACCTCCTATTACGTATAGTACAACCTTCAAAACAAAACAAAACTACCATGTGTGCTACTTGCCTCAAATAAAAAAAAACCTATTGTACTACGTGGCCAGCGGTTTTCAAAATTTGTGAACTTTTTTCAATTTTCATGAATAAAAGTTCAAGAACTCGAGAAAAAATCATGGATTTGAAAAACAGTTCATGCATTTGAAAAATTTCATCGATTTTGAATAAAAGTTCACAAATTTGAAAAGAAGTACAATGATTTGGAAAAAGTTCATCGATTTTGGAAAAAAGTTTAACAATTTTGAAAAAAATTCACAAATTTGAAAAAAGGTCATCAGTTTTGAAAAAAAGTTCATCATATTTGAAAAAGAAAAATCATCAATTTCAGAAAAAAAATGTTCACAAATTTGAAAAAAAAAGTTCATCGAATTTGAAAAAAAGTCCGCGGATTTTCAAGAAAAGTTCATGAATTTGAACAAAGTTACGAATTTGCAAAAAGTACACGCATTTAAAAAAACAAAAAGAAAAAACCGAAATAAAACCGCCCAGAAAACCAACCAGCTAATAGTGAACAATAGAAAAGGAGAAAAGGAAGTAAATGGACACACCCGATGAGGTTTCCTAGTTGGTTACTGCGACTCAAACTGAAGGAATAGGTCGCGAGTTTGACTCAAGGCACTTGCGTGTTTCCTGAAGCTTGTAAATGGGCCGGTCCAGAACGGAGGGGGGGGGGTGTCCACCAGAATTCCTGGAACCGTCGAGTCCAGTACACCGGCAAGGCCCAATTGTACCACCATTCCACCAAGGCCCATTTTTACCCCTAAAAAAAGTAGTGTAGTGGCGGTACTTCTTAAAATACAAGTTATTTCAGCTAAAAATACAAGTAGTCTCTGACACATACTGTTGCAATACCATGGCCTCTACCTGCCCATGATCTAAACACGTGGGGAATTTATTATAGCTGAAATCCTTAATGATCATGGAGCTAGCGTCACTAGTAGAAAAACGACTTTACGTTCGCATCATTAGTCCCGGTTTGACTACGGCCCGGGACTAATGTGACCATTAGTCCCGGTTCCAACGGCTAGGGGCAGGGGAATCATTAGTCCCGGTTCGTGTTGAACCTTTAGTCCCGGTTTCTGACACAAACCGGGACTAAAGGTGTGGTGGCAGGCTGGTGTCAGGACGATCACCTTTAGTCCCGGTTCGTGTCACAAACCGGGACTAGAGGTAGACCTTTAGTCCCGGTTTGTTACATGAACCGGGACTAAAGGTCTGGTGGCAGGCTGGTGTCAGGCTGGGGCCCACGATCCCCTTTAGTCCCGGTTTGTGTCACAAACCGGGACTAGAGGTTAACCTTTAGTCCCGGTTTGTTACATGAACCGGGACTAAAGGTGTCACTACATAAACCCTTCGTCTAGCCCGAGCCGAAGCTCTCTGTTTTTCCCCTTTCCTCTCCTCTCTGTTCTTCCCCTCTTGCTTGAGCTCATCCTCCATTTTTGCAAAAATTTGTCAAGATTTGAAGGCACCCCATCAATCCAAGTGTTCACAAAGGTTAGCAACTTTGTCCTTTCATCTCTCATTGCTAGATTAGCTCGTGCAATGCTCTATAAGTATAGTGATTTGTGGGTTCTAGTTTGGGAGTAATTATGTGGGAGTTTATTTGATTTATATGCAATTTGAGCTAAAATTAACTTCTTAGTTTACATATGTGTAGGTGTGGTTTACTTAGTGCCTTCCCGTCCCCGTCCTAACCACCGTCGATCGCCCGCACCGTCCCGTCGCTGGCACCACACCTTGGTGAGCCTCTTGTTCTTATCCTTTTTATTAAAAAAATCTTATTTGTATGATTTAGATAGTTAATTGTATAATTTTCTTACATGTATGATTGTTTGTTATACATAGTGCCATGACTTTGATATCCGTCCCCGTCGGCCCTCGTCCGGTTTATGATTCGGATGTGGTATATATATTCTCTTTTATAACTATTTGTTGCATTTCGCGTTTATGACAATTATGCCCATCAAGTTGACATAGATATTTTTATCTAGGAGGTATGTGAACCGGAAATTGCAACCGACCCTCTTGTCGAGAAGTTAAATTTAGTTGAAAAAGAAAACGAGTATTTGAAAGAAAAATTGAAAAGAATTGAAGAAGAGAAGATGAAACTGGAGTTGTATGTTGCCGATGTCGTCGATGATCACAAGATCAAGATGGATGCAATGCGCTTGAAGATTAGAAAATTTAAAAAATATGCCGTTAATCAAGAGGCTTGGTATCACTATGCTGTTGGATCAATTGTTACCTGAGTTGCGATCTTGATCGCATTTGTTGTTGCATTTAAATGCTTTAGCTAGAGAGTTTGTATGTTGTTTTATGAGAATAAGTGTGTATGAACTATATGTATGAACTTGTATTAATTTGGTCTTTTCGGTGTTGTGTAATGAAGATGAGCCGGCAATGGATGTACGATGACCGATGCTCTCCCCAGTTCATTAATGGCGTGCGTACTTTTCTGGTTGCGGCTGAGGCAAACAAGCGGGCGGATGGTTTTATGTGTTGTCCATGTGTTGTCTGTAAGAATGATCACAATTACTCTAACTCAAGAACCATTCACGTCCACCTGTTTACGTCCGGTTTCATGTCCGGCTATAACTGTTGGACCAAGCACGGAGAAAGAGGGGTCCTAATGGAAGAGAATGATGACAGCTATCCTGGCCATGGGTTCCCTGAATACGATGGTACAACAATGGGGGAAGAAGCTGAGCCGGCAATGGGGGAAGAAGCTGAAGAAGAGGCATCAGATGAGCCTGCTGATGATCTTGGTCGGGCCATTGCCGATGCAAAGAGAAACTGCGCAAGTGAAAAGGAGAAGCTGGAGTTGCAGCGCATGTTAGAGGATCACAAGAAATTGTTGTACCCAAATTGCGAAGATGACAAGAAAAAGCTGGGTACCACACTAGAATTGCTGCAATGGAAGGCAGAGAATGATGTATCTGACAAGGGATTTGAAAAGTTGCTGATAATGTTAAAGAAGAAGCTTCCAAAGGACAACGAATTGCCCGACATAACGTACGAAGCAAAGAAGGATGTCTGCCCTCTAGGATTAGAGGTGCAGAAGATACATGCATGCCCTAATGACTGCATCCTCTACCGCGGTGAGTACGAGGATTTGAATGCATGCCCGGTATGCGGTGCATTGCGCTATAAGATCAGCCGCGATGACCCTGGTGATGTTGAGGGCGAGCGCCACAGAAAGAAGATTCCTGTCAAGGTGATGTGGTATGCTCCTATAATACCATGGTTGAAACGTTTGTTCCAAAACAAAGAGCATGCCAAGTTGATGCGATGGCACAAAGAAGACCGTAAGAAAGACGGGAAGTTGAGAATACCCGCTGACGGATCGCAGTGGAGAAAAATCGAGAGAAAGTGGAAGGACTTTGCAGATGACGCAAGGAACGTATGGTTTGGTTTAAGTGCAGATGGCATTAATCCTTTCGGGGAGCAGAGCAACAATCATAGCACCTGGCCTGTGACTCTATGTATCTATAACCTTCCTCCTTGGTTGTGCATGAAGCGGAAGTTCATTATGATGCCAGAGCTCATCCAAGGCCCCAAGCAACCCGGCAACGACATTGATGTGTACCTAAGGCCATTGGTTGAAGAACTTTTACAGCTGTGGAGTATAGAAGGTGTACGTGTGTGGGATGAGCACAAACAGCAGGAATTTGACCTGCGAGCGTTGCTGTTTGTAACCATCAATGATTGGCCTGCTCTTAGTAACCTTTCGGGACAGACAAACAAGGGATACCACGCATGCACGCACTGTTTAGATGATACCGACAGCATATATTTGGATAAATGTAAGAAGAATGTGCACCTGGGACATCGTCGATTTCTTCAGATCAATCATGTCTTAAGAAAGAAAGGCAAGCATTTCAAAGGTGAGGCAGATCACCGGAACAAGCCTCGCCACCGTACTGGTCATGATATACTTGATATGGTCAAGGATTTAAAAGTAATTTTTGGAAAGGGTCCTGGCGGACAATCTGTTCCGAATGACGCTGACGAACACGCACCCATGTGGAAGAAGAAATCTATATTTTGGGACCTACCATATTGGAAAGAACTAGAGGTCCGCTCTGCAATCGACGTGATGCATGTGACGAAGAATCTTTGCGTGAACCTGCTAGGCTTCTTGGGCGTGTATGGGAAGACAAAAGATACACCGGAGGCACGGGAGGACAAGCAACGTATGCACGAAAAAGACGGCATGCATCCAAAGCAGTATCAGGGTCCTGCCAGCTACGCTCTTACCAAATAAGAGAAGGAAATCTTCTTTGAATGCCTGCTCAGTATGAAGGTCCCGTATGGCTTCTCGTCGAATATAAAGGGAATAATAAATATGGCAGAGAAAAAGTTCCAGAACCTAAAGTCCCATGACTGCCACGTGATTATGATGCAACTGCTTCCGGTTGCATTGAGGGGGCTTCTACCGGACAACGTTCGATTAGCCATTGTGAAGCTATGTGCATTCCTCAATGCAATCTCTCAGAAGGTAATCGATCCAGAAATCCTACCAAGGTTACAGAATGATTTGATGCAATGTCTTGTCAGTTTCGAGTTGGTGTTCCCACCATCCTTCTTCAATATCATGACGCACATTCTAGTTCACCTAGTCGAAGAGATTGCCATTCTGGGTCCTGTATTTCTACACAATATGTTCCCCTTTGAGAGGTTCATGGGAGTCTTAAAGAAATATGTTCATAACCGTGCTAGGCCAGAAGGAAGCATCTCCAAGGGCCATGAAACAGAGGAGGTCATTGAGTTTTGTGTTGACTTTATTCTTGACCTTAAGCCGATTGGTGTTCCCGAATCGCGGCATGAGGGCAGGCTTGGTGGAAAAGGCACGCTAGGAAAGGACCAAGTAATATGTATGGACGGGCATTCTTGGGCTCAAGCACACTACACAGTTCTACAAAATTCCAGCTTGGTGGGTCCGTATATCGACGAACACAAGAATATTCTACGCTCCAAACACCCGGAGCAGTCTGACGACTGGATTACACGTGAACACACGGGGACTTTCGGCGGTTGGTTGCAGACACGTCTCATGCATGACGACAGTGTTGGAGATGAGCTGTACTTGCTGTCCAAGTTACCATCTTCGACTATATTGACTTTCAAAGGGTACGAGATAAATGGGAATACATTTTACACGACCGCCCAAGATAAAAAGAGCACCAACCAAAACAGTGGTGTCCGCTTTGATGCAGCAAACACCAATAGGCCAAAGGACACATATTATGGTTACATAGAGGAGATATGGGAACTTGACTATGAACGTGAATTGAAGGTCTCTTTGTTTCGCTGCAAATGAGTCAATCTGTCAGGAGGCGGCGTAAAGGAAGACCCGCGGTACGGAATGACAACAGTGGATCTCAACAATCTTGGGTACGCAGACGAACCATTCGTCCTAGCCAATGATGTGGCGCAGGTTTTCTATGTGAAGGACATGTCTACCAAGCCGAGAAAAAGAAAAGATAAGGAAGCGAATACATCATACGATGAGCCAAAGCGCCACATAGTTCTTTCAGGGAAAAGAAATATCGTGGGAGTGGAGGACAAGACAGACATGTCAGAAGATTATGAAAAGTTTCATGAAATTGCTCCCTTCACAGTGAAGATTGACCCAAGCATCCTGTTAAATGATGAAGATTGTCCATGGTTACGGCGCAAAGGGACACACGCGAAGAAAAAGTTTTATACCCAAAGATCCCACTCTGGGATGTGACCGGCTTCACCGTCATCACTTTCTTCTCTAGTGAGTTTCCGGACTTATCTCGAAAGTCCCACTTCGGACAAATCAGATGGAATCTTTGTAATAGTTAGGGTATATATGTGTTTTGGCATTTGAAAGGCGAAGAAATATATCTTTAAGGCATTTGAAAGCCACATCATCAATTTTCAACCCTTTCTTACTTCATTCGCTATTTTTGATGCATTTACTGATTTTTTTGAGCTAAATGACGTTGAAATTGAAAAGCACTACAGATGAACTCTGAAAAGGTTGAAAGTTGGCATGGTATCATCATTCCACCCACATAGCATGTGCTAAAAAGTTGAGAGGGTTACGGCAAAAACTGGATGCACTTCGTGTACAAACTGGACAATCTCTTTCGAAGTATCAGGCTTTCGGACGAAAACTCATCTGTTACAAAGGAATTTCATTTTTTTAAACTTATTTCAACTCCAGACTTTTTGTGAGTTCAACATGCACCATTCAAAGCCACATCATCAATTTTCAACCCTTTCTGACTTCATTCGCTATTTTTCATGCATTTACTGATTTTTTTGAGCTAAATGACGCTGAAATTGAAAAGCACTACAAATGAACTCTGAAAAGGTTAAAACTTGGCATGGTATCCTCATTTCACCGACATAGTATGTGCTAAAAAGTTGAGAGGGTTATGGCAAAAACTGGATACACTTCGTGTACAAACTGGATAATCTCTTTCGAAGTATCAGGCTTTCGGACGAAAACTCATCTGTTACAAAGGCATTTCATTTTTTTTAAACTTATTTCAACTCCAGACATTTTGTGAGTTCAACATGCACCATTCAAAGCCACATCATCAATTTTTAACCCTTTCTGACTTCATTCGCTATTTTTCATGCAATTACATGATTTTTTTGAGCTAAATGACCCTGAAATTGAAAAGCACTACAAATGAACTCTGAAAAGGTTAAAACTTGGCATGGTATCATCATTTCACCCACATAGCATGTGCTAAAAAGTTGAGAGGGTTACGGCAAAAACTGGATGCACTTCGCGTACAAACTGAACAATCTCTTTCGAAGTATCAGGCTTTCGGACGAAAACTCATCTGTTACAAAGGCATTTCATTTTTTTTAACTTAAAACACCCATTTAAAATAACATAAAAATAACCAAATTGAATATAATGATAAAACACACTAATATTAAACAGCAGGAAAAAGAATCACTCAAAAATCTATTTTTAAAATAAAGTTATTCACAAACTAGTGATTCACACAAATTTCAAATAATTCAAATTTAAACTATTCAAATTTGAAAACTACTGGCACTAACAGAAAGTTTATAATTTTTGTGACCTAAAGCAAAAAGATTCACTCAAAAACTCTAATAAATCAAAAAAACAACTCAGAAACAAAAGAAAATAAATAAAGCAGAAAACAAAAAAAACTGAAAAATAAATAAATTAAAAAAAGCCCGCCTACTGGGCCGCCACGGCCTGCATACGACTAGAAACCCAACTACTAGTTGGGCCAGGATGCAGGCCCGCACGGCCCAGTAGGGACCACAAGGCAGGACAAGTTCGGTAGGCCCACAAAGGCCTGCTTTAGAGAGGAGCTCGAAGGAGATGCCGCGGCGGGGCTTATAAACTGGTGCGGGCGCCTCTCGCCAAGCGAGGTGGGACTAAACTTGCCCTGCACCGCGCATGCGCGAGCACCAGACCTTTAGTCCCGGTTGGTGGCTCCAACCGGGACTAAAGGCCCCCCTTTAGTCGCGGTTGGAGCCACCAACCGGGACTAAAGGCCCCCCTTTAGTCGCGGTTGGAGCCACCAACCGGGACTAAAGGCCTGGCTTCCCGCCGCTTGGCCTGGTGAAAATTCACCTTTAGTCCCGGTTGGTGGCTCCAACCAGGACTAAAGGTCTCCGCATATATATACAACACTTGAAAATTTTCAGAGTTCTCTGCTTCTCTCGACGCCGACCACTACAGAGGACGTCTCCAGGCTGCCGTCGTCGCCTGCCCCGATGCCGTCTTGCCTCCCCCGACGCTGGAGCTCGTCGCCGCCCCCGACGCCGGCCGCCTGCGCCTCCTCCCCGATCCCCGACGCCGCCCGCGCCCTCCTCCCCGAGCCCCGACGCCGCCCGCGCCTCCCCGAGCATCGCGCGCTGCGCCACCGATCCTCGTCGACGGCCGGACCTCCTCGCCGGCCCTCCTCTTCGAGCCCTCGCCGCCCCCGCTCCTCGCCGACGCCCTGCCCGCCCCGATCCCCTCCTCCTCCTCGCTGTGAGCCCTCTTTTTTTCCTTTTTTTCATTTTTTGGAACGGTTAGATGAATGTTAGATATGTTCATAGAAATGGTGATAGAATAGATATGTAATTTTTGTTAGATGAATGTTAGATATGGATATGTAATTCTTTTCTGTTTTTTAGTTATAGAAATGTTAGATATGAATGTTTTTTAGTTTTTTATACTTTTAGTTATAGAAATGTTAGATGAATGTTAGATATAGAAATGTTAGATGAATGTTTTTTAGTTTTTTATACTTTTAATGTTGTATCATAGTATATATAGAAGGAATTTTGACCAAGCATAGAAAAAATTTGCATAGAAAGTTGACCATGTATTAAAAATATTTTAATGTTAATATCTTAATGTTGTATTTTCAAAATTTTGTCATGTATTTGCAAAATCAAGTGAAAAAGAATTACAAAAATCACAATCAAGCATTTAAAAAATGTTAAATTTGCATAGAATTTGTTCTCGACGTCTACGATGCCCGGCCCGCATCCTCGTCGTCGACTCGGTGGCGAGAACCTGCTTGAGAGGCGCCATGTTCGGGACTGGGCTCCGCCGGGCTGGCACTGGGAGGTGCTACCTTCCGGGGCGCGCAGCTTGGTGAGGAACCGGGCTCCCGTCGTCGACCCGGAGCTTCTTTGGTGGCGGTCGCGTGGGCCACTTTCGGTGCGGAGGCAGCCGGCCCCCGCGGAGGTGGTACGTCGCCGTGTCAGGGAGGAGGACGAGCACGTCCGTCGCTACATGGTTGCGTTGGACGTCAGGTTCTCCGATACCTGGCAGGTTCTTCAGGGATCTCACCCGAGCTATGATCCTGTGATGGTTCCTTCTCTTTGGGTGTCCACCGCCCGCGCCTCAGGAACCGCGAGTGAACTAGATTCTTCGATAATATTCGATATGTATTAGCTAGTGATGTTATATGATAATATTCGAGATGTATTAGTGATAATTAATACTCGAGATGTATTCGAGATTATATTCGATAATATTCGAGACGATGTATTCGAGATTATATTCGATGATGCATACTATCCGGATTATTCGAGATGCATATTATCTACTATGATTCAGTTTTTCCTTATTGATTGCATTCTAATTTGAATACTAAATTGTTTTGTCTTTCTTCTGGATTAGTTAATATAAGCTATGGACAAGACCGGCAGAGACGGAGAAGAGACCATGTTCGACATCATACACTCCCCGAGCCCAGATGAGAATGAACCCGAAGATGACGGCTCGCAATATCTTAATAATTCCGGTGAGGGAGTATTAATATTTGATGAAGACGAACGAAGAGACGAAGGCCACAACAATGACGACGAAGGAAATGTTCTTCAAATAACAAAGACCGGCGAGGTATATATATATATATATAAGGCCTCTAGTGATCATTACATGTATTAATTGATTTATATATATTAACGAATCGATCTTTCTTCTTTTAGCCCTCCGGATCGAGCAAATCTTCTACAAGCAGGGCAGTACGAGCCCGGCCAGAAGGTTGCAGGCTGGCATAAAGTACAACATCGATGCCATCAAAGAAAATGGCGAACCGCTTGCTCCTAAAAAGAATGCGGACAAATTTACTCGTCAATGCGGAGTTATTGTCAGGGACCAAATCCCGATCTCCGTTCAAGAATGGAATAAGCCAGCAAAGGGAGATGAAGGAGTTACTTTTGTCGACGGAAGAGCAAAAGATCTGCTTTGGGAATCGCTCATGGCACATTTCACCCTACCAGATCATTTGACAGATGAAGAATGGGAGAAAGTCAAGAAGAGTGCTCTTAAGAAGATGGCGATAGCATTCAACAACCACAAGAAAAGAATATGGGCCAAGTACCAAGCAGACGGAAAGAAGACTCCAGCATTCAAGGGAACACTAGAGAAGGCAAAAGATCACTGGGACGCTTTCGTGCAGTTCAAGGAATTGGAAGAAGCTAAGGAACGGTCGAGAATAAACAAGATTAATGCTGTGAAAAAAAAGTGGCACCATACTCTGGGGCCAGGTGGCTACCAGGTCGGCCGGCCTAAGTGGGATCTCGCTAAGGAACAGATGATTGCTGCAGGGGTCACTCCAGTTACATTGAGTTGGCCCCCCAGGTGCAGGACTTGGTTTTATGCGCATGGGGGGGAAGTTGGACCCAGAGACAGGGCTGGTTATGGAGCAGGCAAGTCTTAAAGAAGCCTCCGACGCTTTACTTGTTGCAATACAAGATGCTCGAACGGGAAAGTACAAGCCCGATAGAGAGAATGACGAGCTTACGCGCGCCCTGAACAATCCTGAACACCCGGGATGAACACGAGGCAAATGCGTTGTTCCGTGGTTTGAGGGGTTTGCGGATTGGAACGCCACTTACAGAAGCCGTGCGAGAAAGAAGCAGCAGGAGGAGGAGCAGAGGAAGCAGGCAGCAGACCGCCTTCAACTGATGGAATCAAAGCACGAGGAGTTGGAACGCGCTTACCTAAGGCAGCAGGAGCAGATCGACTCACTTAGCCAGGAAAGGGCGTCTCAGCGGTAGCAGCAAGCAGATCCAGCATTGGATACAACCGTCCCATCTATGCCGAAAAGCAGCGTGGGTTCCACCCCGGCCGATGATGCACTGCTTGATAGATACCCTATGGATGATATCAAACATACGGCACCTTGTGAGCTACACATGAAAGTGAAGAACATATCCATGAAGGTGGCGGACGGCTATGCTTTAACAAATCCCCCTGAAGCAAACTTCCATTACAATCCGATTCTAGCTGGCTATGCTCGTGTCGGGGTTGATGAAGTGATGTCAGGATATTACGAGCTACTGCTTGACATTCCTGGAGGTGACGAGGAGCGCACACTGGGAGAGGCCATACATCGTATCATTCTATGGAGAAAGGATTGCATCGTCTTTCCAAGGCCACCGACTCCTCCTCCAAGTCCGCCACCGCGTCAGCCGACTCCAACCCTGCCCGAGACGCAGCGCGGCGCTAGTCCGCCACCGCGTCAGCCGTCTCCACCACCCCACCCTGAGACGGAGCCCATCAGCGCGAGTCCGCCATATCGATCTCGGGCGCGTCAGCCTTCTCCAAAGCGGAAGAGAGCACCAAGCAAGAAAGCCTCTCCTCCTGCCAAAAAGAAGTTGGCTTACGAGATGACTATCGAGGAAAACAAGGCCGAAGTGGCTGCCCAAGTGAAGGCCCATTTTGCACCGAAACAGCCCCCGCCGAAGGAGAAAATACTTGATGAAGTCATACAACACTTTATTGATAATGCTCAACCGGCTGTGAAGAGGACGGACTTAGACTATGAGCGTTCTATTAAGAAGTTATATGTGGCACAAAAAGATAAGGAGTCGAGCTCGAGCCAAGCAAGGAGTAGTAAATGCGGGAAAACTGTTCCCCAGCTGGGAGAACAGGCAGTGCAATCGATCCCCCCGCTCATTGTACAATCACATGGTGTGAGTACCGCCGATCAGCCGGTAATAACCGACGCTCATAGACAGATGGCTAGAGAGGCCGGTGTCACTGTTGAACAACTCCTAGGCATCGAGGAACTCCCCAAGATTCAAGATCACGAAGTAGCATGGAAATATGTCCCCGGCCAAGATCTGGTCAGGGAGGTCGAGAATCTATCAACGAGAATGCGCAATTTGCATGACTGGTACCTGAGAGAAGTCAAGAAGGGGCGAGATTCCCTCATGGTGAAAGTCAAGGAAGAGCATTACTTCCATGCAAAAGATTTGTGGGTTGAGTTTCAAGAATTGTTTCAGTTATTCAATCAAGACGCACTCGACAAATCTCTCGTCAGTTGCTATTGTCTGTAAGTGATTTCTTTCTGTAATTTAAGTCTCTAGCTGTGCTCGTTCGTTGCCTGTAATTATCCTCACTATATTCTTTTCTGTGGTATTATGCAGAATGAAGATTTATGAAATGAAAAGAGATAGACACTATGGCATTGGGTTCATTGACCCAAATACCATTAATGAAGAGGTGTGGTCACGTCACCCAAAAGAGACAGAGAAGTACTTGCTAGAGTTTTTGAAGCAACTAAATACCCAACCAGAAATAGTATTTCCTTACAACTTCGGGTGAGTGTTACTGTCTTGTACTACAAATTCTATTTTGCTTACTAGCTAGATGTTAATAAGTGTAGTTGATGAGTTATGCACATGCCCGCTTAATTATACAAATGGTGCGCATGCAGTTTCCACTGGATCCTGCTAATCATTGAAGTTGACGAGGGAAAAGTTAAAGTACTGGATTCACTACTTAAAGAACCTAAAGAGTACTTAATCATGAAGGGGATGGTCGACAGGTAATTTCAATCATTATCGCACTATGTTAGCCTCTTTATTTCATTTCCTAATATCAACTAATTAATAACTCCTACCTGAGCGTGGGAGGAACCGAAGCAGCCTCCTTGACTTGCACTGACCCTGGCGCTCGACACGACGGCGTGGACGAGTGGTGCCGCGCGCTCGGGGGCGGGGGCCATGGCCAATTGGCCGAAGCAAAGCGGAGGACGAGCAGAGGAGAGGAGGCTTTTCGCTGTGGCGCCTCGTGCTCGTGCTGTTTACTTGGCGGGGTCGGGTCGGGTCGGGGCCGGCCACCTTTACGCCGCCTGCGTGCCACCGCTGGGCGCGAGGGGCGCCGATCGCTCTGTCTGATGGGCGTCACATCACATGCGCCATGCATGCATGCATGCAGTCCCACTCACAGTCGATCTCCTCTTTTCACGCAGCGTCGCGCGGTCGCGGTGCCGACTGCCGCTGCCGACCTCGCCGTGCCTCCACCCCGCCGGCCGGTGTCTCCTTGCTCGTTGCCGGCGCGCGCCGCACCAGGAAACCGGCCAGACCACTCGACGGGCGCGACGCTGTTTCGCAAGCGCGCGTCCGGTCCGAGGGGCGTGGAGGCCGAAGCGCGCACTAATTAACGTGCCGTGCGTGCTCCGTCCTCGGTGCGCGCGCGCGGTGGGTGCTCCGTGTCCCTTTTCCTTTTGCCTGACGAGACGTCTTTGTACGCATGCATCCACGCGCCCCTATAAACTAATAAAGCTCGCACGGCCATGCGGATGTGGCGTGGTGATGGTGTCGTGCCTCGCCAGACATGCATTCCGAGCATGTGCATCCTCCCGTTTTCATGGCGCAATGCTCTCTGCGTCTGCGCCAACACATTACAGTTTCTTTTTATAAATAAAAAATAAAAAAAAATCAAGGATGTGCTCTCGTCTGGCATTACAATCCACCCATTAGTTGGTTACTGTGAGTGTGAGTACTGAGTACTCCTACTGCTTGATGGAACTACAGTAGTGATCGATCAGTTAACAAAGACGGTTCCTGTACATGAAGTCAAGTCCTCGCCGAACACATGCCACTTTCTTGCCTGGCCTGGACGTACTACTTGTCAACTGAATTTGGTTTAAAGCTAAAATAATGGATTTGGTTTCACATCGATTTCAAGCTTCCAAAAAAAAGAAACTATAGACGATCGTGAAACCTGCCTAATTTGTTTTCATGTGATATGTTGTATGGTCCTTTTCAGCAATAATCTATTCATTCATCAAACAAAATACGTCAAATCTTTTCCCGTATGTAAATGGATGGTGTCCTGCACGTCAACGCAATCACTAATGTATACTCCTATGCTTCACTAATCACTACTCCCTCCGATCCAGGAAAAGTAGTGAGAGTTAGAAAATTATTGGATCGAAGGGAGTAGTATTTTTTATGCATATATTTTCCATGAAAAATCTGATGATTAATATTTACACCTTGCCAAAAAAAAAGTAGTGAGAGTTAGAAAATTAGATAATTTTATTAAGTACGCAGTTCCTACATAATTATCTATTTACGAATGAAGGTAAATGCATGCTTGTGTATAGGCAATTTGCCAAAATTGTTTTCGCCTGGATAAACTTTGCAAAGATGCATTGTGGTTTTCTAGCATCTTCACATATTGGTGACCATTGTTGTTGTTTTTTTTTTTGCGGTTGGGTTTTCTAGCATCTTCACATATTGGTGACCATTGCTTAACAGACATGTATACTATACACACACGTAAAAAAAAAATGTATACTATACACACACGCGTAAAAAAATGTATACTACACACAGGCCAGGCGTTCCTTTGTTTTCACAAGAAATGCCAGCAAACTTGAGCTACTCTTTGAAGAAACAATGACTTAGTCAATGTCAGACCTTTTTTTGTTTGTTTCAGTAGTGTAATTGAGTTACTTTTTTTTGTCGTTGCTATCCAAACTGTAATTTTCGCCATTCATATAATATGAAATTTAACGATGAGGACGAAGGAGGCACCTTGCAATAGATGAAGAAGGGGGGAGAGATCTGTTGAAAGAAGACAAAGTCCACGCGAGGCAGCTCTAGTGGTCACCAGCTTCGAGCTGGGCTCAAATTCAGTACACCATCGATGAATGCAAGGACAGGTAACATGTCTTACTGGCACCATTCAGTTGATATCTTGACAACCCAGATGAAAACACAAAAGAGGTCCCAACAAGCAATAAAACATATTAATGTACTAAATAGCCTCGCTAGACCCACTAAAACCACGCAAATCCAACCAAATCATAATGCCTACTTGCTAATCGGGCCGAGCACAAGTTCAACACGCCATAATAATGCAGGAAGACGAGACATAACATACTTAACAATGCAAATGGTAGCACATAGGAGGGTCCAGGAAACGATAAACAACAACACGGCTCAGATTCCGCCAAATTTTCCTAGTCTTATTCAACTTGAATGAATTGAATAAAAATAGCAGGAGCCTCACTAGATCCATTCCAACAAAAAGAAAACCCCCACAAAAACCCCACCAAAAGATGATACTAAGAAAAGCACCAAAAGCCAGCCAAGGAGTGAGGGAGGGTGTGGGGGTGGACTGAAGGAGAAAAGCTTCAGGCTTCAGTCAACACAACAGATAAAAGCGAGAAATACCCAGGAGCGAGGAGGACCAGCCCAACCCCCAACGGCGCGACCCCTCTCCCCCTCCCCCTCCCCCCAATGGCGGCAGCAGCAGCTTCGCCCGCCGCTGCCGCTCTTCCCCACCTCTCCTCCCCGTGATCCCCCCTTCCCCCGCTCCCTCCTCTTCCTCCCCTCCCCCTCTCACCCATCCATCCATTTCCGACGCCTGCGCCGCCGCCGCCGTAGCATTGGACGCCAACCCCCCGATGGAGCAGGTAACCGGCGCCGCGCGAGCGGGCGATCTGCCTCCGTTCGGATGGACACGAGGGTTTCGGTTCATTCGATCCGATTTTGTTGTTGTTCTTTGTCTTCTCAAGCGCGTGTTCGTGCAGTACGAGAAGGTGGAGAAGATCGGGGAGGGCACGTACGGGGTGGTGTACAAGGCCCGGGACAGGGCCACCAACGAGACGATCGCGCTCAAGAAGATCCGCCTCGAGCAGGAGGACGAGGGCGTCCCCTCCACCGCCATCCGCGAGATCTCGCTCCTCAAGGAGATGCAGCACGGCAACATCGTCAAGTGCGTCTCTGTCACCCCCCTCCTCCTCCTCCTCATCATCCCCCTCCCCCCGTTTGTGCGCATTGACTTTGTTCCTACCTACTCCGGATTTATTTATTTAGGATTTGGCATTGGTTTGCCTCAACTAGCTTCGATTGACTGCTTGATTGATTGGTTGAAGTGGGCATTAAGTCGAGATGGAGATGGATGGCCTTCGCTTTTATGCAACAGTAAATGAACAGGCCGGATTTAGAACCTATGATGAGATGTGCCACTGCCAGTGATGTTGCTATTTATTTTATCTATTTATAGGGTGGGTGTTAGTAGATGGTTTGCATTGTTGCTATGCTGAGAAGCTTTGCTCATTCCTCTCTTGCAGGCTGCACGATGTTGTCCACAGCGAGAAGCGCATATGGCTCGTCTTTGAGTACCTGGATCTGGACCTGAAGAAGTTCATGGACTCCTGTCCAGATTTTGCCAAGAGTCCCGCATTGATCAAGGTGAGCAATGTCAAATCGTCATGTGTGCCGCCGTGACTTGCTTCTATTGCTTTCCGTATTTAGTTGGTTGAACATTTGTTTGTTCGTTTGTTATTGATCGATGATTCTGTATGTCATACAACTCGGTAGTGCTGGGAGTGATAGAACAATGAGAGTGTGGAGCAGGATAGGTAATGTAACTAAGGAAATAGCTTTTGGTTTTAAACTTGTAGTAGACCACAGTGTTGTTAGTCCAGTGCCTTCTTGTTTCGTGTAAAAGAATTATTAGCTCTCATATGTTGTACAATTGTTCATGGCAAGACACATGCAGAACCCACATTACGTCTTGTGCCCTCCGTATATGATGTATCACCTGTCTTCTTATGTCACTGTGTTTTATATGGCAGGACAGTGCCCATTTTGCTGTTCACTAGGGCCACACTTAGCGTAAACCAGTATGCACAGTTGGGGAAAAGTACTCTTGTCTGTATTGCGTGCGCACTAGTTCATTGTTGAACTTGTTGCACTGAACTTGTATGTAGGTTATATGCACATGTGATGTTTGGACATATATGTAAGTTTACTTTAGAGGTACCGCGTACCTACATTGTTGTGGTAAGACTAGACTTTTATTAGTCTTGATCAATGATTATGTATGCCATACAACTCGGTAGTGCTGGGAAGGGCTTGTGATAGAACAATGTGAGTGTGGAGCAGGATAAGTAATGTAACTAAGGAATAGCTCTTGGTCTTAAATTTGTAGTATAGTAGACCACAGTGTTAGTCCAGTGCCTTCTTGTTTTGTGTAAAAGAATTATTAGCTCTCATATGTCTACAATTATTATTCAAGACAAGACACATGCAGAACCCACATTACGTCTTGTGCCCTCCGTATGTGGTGCATCACCTGTCTTCTTATGTCACTGTGTTTTACATGGCAGGACAGTGCCCATTTTGCTGTTCACTAGGGCCACACTTAGCGTAAACCAGTATGCACAGTTGGGGAAAAGTACTCTTGTCTGTATTGCGTGCGCACTAGTTCATTGTTGAACTTGTTGCACTGAATGTCACTTGTATGTAGGTTATATGCACATATGATGTTTGGACATATATGTATTGTTTACTTTAGAGGTACTGTGTATCTACATTGTTGTGGTAAGATTAGACTTTATAATCTTGAACTAGCTGAATTCTTGTCCCAACAGATGTTAATGAATAGTTTGCAAACAGAGCCATGTTTGCTTTACAAATGCAATGTTTGTTGTTGGAAATATAGTTGTATTTCTTTTACAGATGTAATCGTTTCAATGTTTATTGGATTATCTTCACTGTAATAAACTGGGCCAACCAAAATAAATGCTGTAATCTTTCTCTATCTTATCTGCTTAATGTGGGAATTTCTGAGATCTCGAAGTGAACGTTGGAGTTCTTTTTAACCTTGTTTCAATAATGTTAGTACATGGCTGTGGGTAACATGGATACACTATAGGAACAGACAATCAATATTGCTTTCTAGGACTGCCTTGGGCTCTAGTACCGAACACAATAGCTGGCACACAACGGAGTCCATCTCCTCCTCAAACTAGATTTACTGTACAACACACTTTGCTCTACGGTAACTCCTGTAAGCTGTAAATAAAACATGTCTTCACTGTTACCGGTAGGTTTGTTGATATAAATGTTTGGCAGTGTGGCACCACCACCATTACCCCACTACTGTATGATCTCCATGTGGGCACCATTTCTGTCATGCTTGCTGTCTTTATGTAACTATTTACTGCACACAGAACTGGCACTGTGTCCTTCAACTAACACTTCTGACAGCCATGGCCTGTGTGTGGTCTTTGGATCAAAGTAGTTGCTGCATTTCTTGACATATTATTGTCTGATTAGTATTACCTGTTCCTCGGCATATAGTTTTGCAGGTAATGTTAGAGTTTGCTTACAATATGAATTGTTGCAACACATTTTAGATCAACCGAATTGTATAGGTAAACATGAAGTTCATGCAATGTTACTTTATTAAGAGGCTTATACTGTTATACAGAGAGTAATAACATAAATATAGCACGAGTGCAAGCGTTACATCTTATTTTGCTGTTTTTATGCCTTCATTCAAGCATATTCATTTCTAAGTCAGAAAATGTATTAACTTCTGGTTGCATCTTGGTATGTGAGTATGTGACTGTTTTCTTCTTTCTCCAGTCATATCTCTATCAGATACTCCGTGGCGTTGCTTATTGTCATTCTCATAGAGTTCTTCATCGAGATTTGAAACCTCAGAATTTATTGATAGACCGGCGTACTAATGCACTGAAGCTTGCAGACTTTGGTTTAGCAAGGGCATTTGGAATTCCTGTCCGTACATTTACTCATGAGGTACTTTTTTTCTGTTACTCATTTACAAGGGTCATGAAAACTGTCCTGGTAAATTTGTTGAAGCTGTTTTGCATCTTAGTATGTACGTGCCATTTTGCATCTAAACAAGCTCATTCTTCTTTTGTCTATCCAACATCATTCAACATTGGCTGACAAGGGATGTCTATGGGAAGTATTTTTCAGGTAGTGACATTATGGTACAGAGCTCCAGAAATTCTTCTTGGGGCGAGGCAGTATTCCACACCAGTTGACGTGTGGTCAGTGGGCTGTATCTTTGCAGAAATGGTGAATCAGAAGCCACTGTTCCCTGGCGATTCTGAGATTGATGAATTATTTAAGATATTCAGGTTCGGTTCTCGCCCTGGTACTCAATTTCTCATCTTCGAAGTGCACTTGTTGCCTACTCATCTGATTTATGTGTTGGGTTCTGGTTATCCAATGAAGGGTACTTGGCACTCCAAATGAACAAACTTGGCCAGGTGTGAGCTCCTTGCCTGACTACAAGTCCGCCTTCCCCAGGTGGCAGGCAGAGGTGCGAGACAACCGCTTAAACTTTTCATTAGACGTTTGTGGCAAGTAGGCGTTTATAATGCCCCCAATATATCATGTCGCTGATATTCCTTTTGGAATCTTCGCTAATCTCCAGGACCTTGCAACAATTGTCCCCAATCTTGAACCTGTTGGCCTCGACCTTCTCTCCGTAAGTCAACCAGACAGCCATCTACAATCATGGACTTGGCATGATGTGATCTAACTGTATCATCCTTTTGTTTCTTTTCACCGACAGAAAATGCTTCGGTTTGAGCCAAACAAGAGGATCACGGCCAGGCAGGCTCTTGAGCATGAATACTTCAAGGACATGGAGATGGTACAGTGAGCTAGCTATGTGGTAGTGACTGGCATATGGAATATGTATGAGCTGAGCTGAGCTGCTCGTTTCATTCCTTTTGTGAACGCTCCGCTTTCCCCTTTTCGGCATTTTTGTCTGTCAACTGAATATTTCAGATCTGGTGTGTTTGAGGTGTGCTCAGGATTTGCTGCTAAATAGATTACCATCTTGGTCTCTATTTGTTCAAAGTAAATATTGTCATGTGTTCATCTTTCAATGAGGCATCCATTATTTTGGTCCTCTCTTTTTAGTTTGCTTGTTTGCCCAACACTTCGACATATTTAGAGTTATACAACAGGCGGCGTCTTTAGCTATCTCTACACATTTAGGTTGACTATATGTAGCTCAGTACTAAGCCTAACAAGTCTTTATGTGGCCATCTAGAAAAAAGCCTATGTGGGGACACAAAAAAATAGCCCACGGTGTGGATTTGTACATGTTTTCATGCAATCCTTGTCTACAAAATCAGGCGGAAAAAAATGAATACAATTTCATTGATTCAACATATGTAATACTCCCTCCGTCCCAAAATAAGTGTCTCAACCTCAGTACGACACTTATTTTGGGACGGAGGGAGTAGATACTACTCTCTTCGTTCCAAATTATAAGATGTTATATAACTTTTTTTCTTATTCAGATGTATATAGGCGCGTTTTTAGATCCAAAACATCTTATAATAGTGAACGCAGGGAGTACGATCTTGATCAATCAGACACAAAAGCATAAGATCATGTTACTGTATCGAATCAATAGAGATCAGAACTGCTTCCAGTACAGTGCAGCTAAAAGAGATGAACACAAACCTATCACACACTCAATTGGCTTGTAAATGAGAGAAAATACAAAGGGCTATCACAAGTTTCAAACCATGTAAACCTCCTGAGCTGAGGCAAAAAGTAGCATGGAAAAAACAGTAATTCACATACGAGATCTCCTAAATTTACAATGAAAAACTCATCTTTACATTGGATGAGTGGAGACAAGTTCTCACGGATTCACCACCAAAGATGGTAGTATTTGGTCTGCGAAGCCCGTTATCGTTTCTTCTTCATGATTGCCGACGTGCGCATCTCGGCGTCTTCCTTGGCAAAGCTCCACCAGAGGTACGACAGGGGGATAGCCATGGCGAGGCAGATTGCGTGACCATCAACATATCCCCATCGCGGAGGGACATCGTGGGCTTCCAGGTATAGTGAGAGGACACCGCCGATAGCAACAAAGACGACCTTCAGGCGTGAAGGATGCCTTGTGATGGCAGTCCACACTGTCCACAGGAGGAGCTGAGCAACGCTAATAACAGTGCAAACCTTCATGTTCAGGCCTGCAGAATTAGAAGGTTAGGACAGCCAAGCCTTTAATTTCCAGCAGCACCAATCTCAGAATTTGAGCAGTGCATGTAGCTTTTCTCTATGAGCATGCAGAAGCGAAACAAGTTGTCATGAATTTGGAATACCTTTGTCAAGTTCGTAGAAGTTGAGGTACAAAATGTGGGTTGTCACAAAAGCCAGAATTGGAGCTGCAACCATCACTCTTGAAGCTTCATCCCTTAGATTCGAAGTTCGCAGTATGGCCAAGATGAGGGAGTAACCAAGAAAAGCAGCAGCTGATGACAAATACAGTTTTTCTGTCCAAGCAGTATCACTGTAATAGAGATAGCCAAGATGGATTAATTAACTATCGACAAACAACTTATCTGAAAACGTAGACTGCTAGACTGAACCTACCAACTGTGATATATGGCACACCAGAACCACGAATTCATGGCCAGGAGCGCGTTAATGTGCCATAATCCGGTGTATTCGTAGTATGTCGCGTGAGTTTCTGGCCTAAGAGGCAGCTTGTAAGAAAGCAAGAGGAAAAACGATAACCATCCATTAAATTGCACAAGAAGAGTCAGAGCAGATAGAGCTGCAGAAAGAGGTTCCTGGAATTGAAACAATAGCCAGTATGTAAGTGAACATGAGACAGAAAATGCTTTAACTGTGGTACTGATGAAGACATAAAGACTAACATGGAGCTAGAGCTACCTGAAACACAGAAGCACGTTTGAGAGGCCATTTGCCATGATACTTAACCGGCCCTAGTCCAAGCTCTTCCCTTTCCTGCTCTCTTTCCATCATACAATGGTATCGGCATTCGCTGTTGCAGTTCCACTCCTTCCACTGCAAGTACAATGGCTCGTGCGCGTACCATGATTTGTCAGCAGGCTGATCTTCAGTCGGCACAACACAGTGTTTGATAGAATCCTCGTCTTTCAGCGTGCCAGTTCTTTGACATTCTTCGAAGCAAGCTCTGGTAAAAAGCAAGGGAAAACATGAGTAACTAGCATGCTGGTTGGTTGCTGGTCAAGTCAGTAGCTCAAAGCGTACGAACAAATCACAGCATCTTTCACAAAGCCAAATACAGTGGTGGGATGAAAAGAAAGGTAGAGAGTTTTTCCCCGAGTTTCTTTGTCGTCGCTAATGTTGCTGAATTCGAAATTCTGAATATTTACTGAATTCGAGATCTGAATATCGCGTGGCTGCAAGCCCATGTTCTCCCACAGAGGAATAGGGATGGATCCAACCATCCAATAGAGCGAGCGTTCATACACAGATTTCCAGGTCCAATGCTGGTAATGTTAAGACGAGATCTCGGGTGACTGCGGATCACAAGAACCTCATCATCGTCCTCTCTCGAGCTGCCAGTGCGCATGACACCTCTCAGCCGGACGGACAAAAGTAGTACACAGCGCGGGCAAACATTCGCAGCCCTAATTACAAAACCAGTTCAGGTTCAGTTCCCCATAAACCACAGTACTAGCACTATCAATGTTAATCAACCAATCAACAGCATGTGCTAGCTAAAAGATACAGTACTAGTCCGTACTAGAAGGAAGAAGAGAGCTGCGAACTATCAGCACAGAAACAGCTCTACCCGTACCACCCCATTATTTGTCCGCGATACTGTTCTACTATACGCAATCGGCATCAGAGACGACCGAGCAGAGCAAGCCACACGCAAGGAACAGGAGGAAACAACGGAGGAAATCTCGGGGAGGAAGTGCCGGTACTGCTCACCTGTAGAGCGGATCGGCGTCGCCCTCGGAGGCGTGGTCCGCCGCCGCGGCCGTGGCCAAGAGGCCGAGGAGCAGCAGCAGAGGCCCTCTCCTGCGGAACCCCATCTCCGTCGGCGCGGCTCCGAATCGGGCGGGGTGGGCTGGCAGCAGCTACCTTCCTTCCTAGCTAGCGAGAGAGCGGGGCGGGGCGGAGATCCATTAATCCACGCGAGATGGAGAGGGGAGGCCGGGAGGGGGAGATGGGGGTGATTGACTGGCGTGGTGGGTATGGTTTTCTGTTCCTTCCGCGTGTGTGGGGGGAGCAAATCGACACGGAGGACGATTAGACGGAGGCGAGCGATGGCAACAGGTTTTGTTCGGGGAGGGATATTACTTGAGTTTTCTTCCCCCCACCCGCCCGCTGGCTTTGTGGATGGACGTGCGTCTTCTTGGTGTGTCAGGATTTGGCTTGGTTCGTTGCTGGCGGTGATGGGGCGGGCGCCCACGAGGCCGGCGGCGAGGGATGGGGTGGCGCAACATCAACATAAACAAGCTCCTCCAGCTGACAAACGCAGATCGAGGGGATCCCGGGCACGGCGCGCCTCGCGTTTCGCTGTATTCACATGCCCGGCCTTAGAGCATCTCTGGCTGATCCCGTATGACCTCGCCAGGACGTTTTTTCCCCGGCAGATTTACGGGATCGTAAAAAAAGACGGCCCGGCCCGTAAACCGCCCACAATTCCGGTATATATGCCGGCTCCGGGACGTTTTAGGGTTCCCATCCCCCTTTTCCCCCATCCGCCTCCGCCGCGTTTCTTTCACCCCGGCGACAAATCAAGCGAGTTCCGGCGACGTTTTCCGATGAGGTTAGCCACCCGAGACGAGAGGAGATGTCTTGCGCGGGTTCCGGGATGGGTGGCCGAGGGGGGCTCGGCGACCCGCCCTGCAAGCGCCGCAACGACGCGGAGGCCGGGAGCTCTTCCCTCCGCCCGCCGGTGGAGGAATGGCGGAAGGAGCAGGCCCGCATCCGCGACGCCCGCTCCCGCAACGCCGGCGCACGGGCGTGGAGGAACTTCAACCGCCTCGACCGCCCCCCCCCCCCCCCCCCCCCGGCGCGCGCTCAAGCGTCACCGGGAGGGGAAGAAGGCGTGGTTCGAAGCCAAGGAGGCCGCCGCCGGAGATGAAGCTGCAGCCGCTCGCGTCCCGGCACTGTTCGAGGAGTACCAGCTCGCGCAAGTCCTCTCCAGCACCCTCATGGAGTACCACCTCCACGGCAACCCGCCCCGCGACGACGATGAGTAGATCTAGTATGCTAGTATGCACCCCCATTTAAGTATGAACTGTTTAATTTTCGCTTTTATTAAGTATGAACTCCGGTATGTAGTATGAACTCCGGTATGCTATGTTTTTATGTATGAACTCCGGCGATCTAGTTTAAGCGCAAACTGCGAGTTTGAATATGCGGTATATGTTTGAAGGATCTATTCTGGCTCAGCGTCCGGCGTCCTGCAAAAATCGTTTCCGGGATACCGTAAACGATTTTCTGGGATGGGCGTTTACCGGATCTGCTAGAGATGCTCTTAGGGGGTGGGTGTTGGGTTCATACGGTTAATTTGGTTCGGTTTATTTGGGTTTCTAAAATTCCAGTTTCTGGAAAATAACAACCGATCTAAGAAAAACACATCTCCCTCTTACCCCTTCGCCTCCTCCCCAACCGAACAGGCGGCTAGGATTTCTGCCTCCCATTGACGGCGGCGCTGATCTGCCCCGTCTCCTGTGGCCTTAGGGCCATGGGGGCTCGGCGGATCCCGGCCCTTGCCGGCGGATGGGCTTCATTTTTATACGTTTCTTTGAGTTTTGCTAGGATTTGTGTCCTGTTCAGGAAGACGAGACAGCGACGGCTCCCTGAAGATGGAATAAGCTTCTCCCCGCCTAGCCCCATCCCGGTGCTGCGTCTAGCATCGTCGGAGGGCGTGTGTCTGCGACGGATATCCCAGGATTCTGTTGGTGGTGGACTTTGGTGGATCCGCTCGGTTCTGGTCTTCGTTCGTCTACGTCAATGTGTCTTCAGGTTGGATCTTTTCATCAACAACGGTTGCTGTTCTGGTGCGCTGGTCCTATGGGGCCTTAACACGACGACTTCCCGATTGTTTACTACAACAAGTTTTGCCCGGCTCCAGCGAGGGAGGGGTGATGACGGCGGCGCGCATTCGGCTCGCTCCAGTGCTTGTAGTCGTCAGTAGTTGAAGTTTTTATGCTTGAAACGTGATACAAGTTAAATTTATGAGCCAAGAAGGTGAGATGAAGAAATGAAACATATATAGGGTGGAGAGCACTTGTGGGCCTTACATGGACAGAGCGTGCTGCTGACATGTTTTTTTTTTTTCACTTGATCCGAAGTGGATCGGGTTCCACTATCAGTGATAACGAAACAAAAACAAAAGTGAAACAACATCCTTGTGCAATCAGAAACTAAAAAATGTTCGTGAACTTAAAATGCAGGATCCAGGTGCCCAACACATGGCACCATCCCTCTTGCCACATGCATCGCTAGCAGCAAAATGCAGAGGAAACACAAATAAGCTGGCAATAGATATTACACAAGAGTGGATCTCCACCATTCATCAACATTAGCATAAGCCGCTCTCGGTTATCTTCTTTCATTGCTTCAGCCTTCAGCACCATCATCTTCTCTAGCTTCATCTCATCATCTAAGGGTGTCCTTGCTTCCAGCATGAATGTGTCTCTTCCCAATCCAACCTCTCTTTCATCATGCATTCCCAGCACCACATTCTGCAAAGTTTTGGCTTCTCTCTCCAGTGCCAGATGGCCTCCTTCATTTTTTAATCCTGCCCAATAACTCATAAACGAGCATGCATAGCAGATAAATTCAGCCGGGGAGCGAACTACTTTTCTCTCTCTCCAAATAAGCTTGATTACACAGTTTCCAGATATGTAGGTTCCTGCTTTGTGGAATAAAGTTGGGGGTCCACAAAATATATTGTGTAAAACATGTAGATCTAGATATTGCACCTACGCATTACAAACAATAGTCCACATTGCCGCAGGACATCTAAAGAAGAGGTCGTTAATATTTTCAACCTTAGGACAATAGCGACACAAAAGGTCGTCAGTCCACTTTCTTTTCAGCATGTTATCTTTTGTGGCAATCGCGTTATGCCAAAGTAGCTAGAGACAATTCATGATTCTTAGACTAAAATTTCTTTCCACATTTGTTTAAATGATCTGTCAGGGCCCACATCAGACAAGTGATTATAAATTGATTTTACTATCAATTTACCCTTTATATTCCAAATCCATCTTGGTATACCTTCCTCCTCAGGCTCCAGACTAAGGGCATCTCCAAGGCTGACCCGCAAACCGTCCGCATCTCTCCGGACCGCGCTATCCGGACCGCGTGAGCCATCCAACACCGACCTGTATCGGTCCGGACGCGATTTCTCCCGCAAAACGGAGACAAACGTGCGGGAGTTTTGCGGGAGTCCGGACCGATTCCAAGCCCGCTTCTGACCGTCCTGGCCCACCAAAAACCCCTCCCCCGCCCCTCCCGCGCTTTCCTTCCGATGCACGCGCCGCTTACCGCGCTGCATTCATGCCGGCCCAGAGCACGCAGCTGCCGGCATTGATGCCGCGATGTGATCTTAGGGGAGGGAGGGCGGCGCTGACCGAAGCGACCTCTCGGGAGCCGCCGCTTCAATGCGGACGCAGGTTCCCGAGGAACCAACTCCGGCCGCTGCAGCCGCATTGCTGACCGCTCCTTCGCATGGTCTGGCCACGGCTATTTAAGCCGCGCTCCGGCGCCGTCCGCATCGCATCCTCCTCCTCCTCCCCTCCACGCCCATCTCCTTCCACATCTCCGGCGATGGGTGATGACCCACAAGTATAGGGGGTCAATCGTAGTCCTTTCGATAAGTAAGAGTGTCGAACCCAACGAGGAGCAGAAGGAAATGACAAACGGTTTTCAGCAAGGTATTCTCTGCAAATACTGAAAGTAGCGGTAAAAGATATTTTCGGTAGCAAGATAATTCGTAACAAGTAACAAGTATAATAAAGTGCAGCAAGGTGGCCCAATCCTTTTTGTAGCAAAGAACAAGCCGGAACGATTTCTTATAATAAGCAAAGCGTTCTCGAGGACACACGAGAATTTCATCTAGTCACTTTCATCATGTTTGTTTGATTCGCGTTCGCTACTTTGATAATTTGATATGTGGGTGGACCGGTGTTTGGGTGATGTTCTTACTTGAACAAGCCTCCCACTTATGACTACCCCCTCTCGCAAGCATTCACAACTACGAAAGAAGAATTAAGATAACTCTAACCATAGCATGAAACATATGGATCCAAATCAGCCCCTTACGGAATAGTGCATAAACTAGGGTTTAAACTTCTGTTACTCTAGCAACCCATCATCTAATTACTACTCCACAATGCCTTCCCTTAGGCCCAAAGATGGTGAAGTGTCATGTAGTCAACGTTCACACGACACCACTAAAGGAAGCAACAACATACATATCATCAAAATATCGAACGAATACCAAATTCACATGATTACTTATGACAAGACTTCTCTCATGTCCTCAAGAACAAAAGTAACTACTCACAAATCATATTCATGTTCAAGATCAGAGGGGTATTGAATAGCATTAAGGATCTGAACATATAATCTTCCACCAAATAAACCAACTAGCATCAACTACAAGATGTAATCAACACTACTAGCAACCCACAGGTACCAATATGAGGTTTTGAGACAAAGATTGAATACAAGAGATGAACTAGGGTTTAAGATGAGATGGTGCTGGTGAAGATGTTGATGAAGATTGGTCCTCCCATGATGAGAGGATCGTTGGTGATGTCGATGACTTCGATTTCCCCCTCCCGGAGGGAAGTATCCCCGGCGGAATTGCTCCGCCGGAGAGCAAAATAGCTCCTGCCCAGGTTCCGCCTCGAGACGGCGGCGCTTCGTCCCAAAAGTCTTCTTCTGATTTTTTCTAGGACAAATGGCTTCATATAGCAGAAGGAGGGGGGCGGAGGCCTGTCAGGGGCCCCACAAGCTTGGGGAGGGGGAGGGGGGCGCCCCCAGGCTTGTGGCTTCCTGGTGGGCCCACTCCTAGTAATTCTTTCGCCAGTATTTTTTATATATTCCAAAATAATTCTCCGTAAATTTTCAGGTCATTTGGAGTTGTGCAGAATAACCATCTCCGTTTCACCCCTTTTAGGTCCAGATTTCCAGCTGCCGGTCATCTCCCTCTTCATGTGAATTTTACAAAATAAGAGAGAAAAGGCATAAGAATTGTACCATAAAGTGAAATAATGATCAAAAACATAATAATTAACAGTAGGAAATCATGACGCAAATTGGACGTATCAATGGGCAAGTCCTGTGCGTCGGTGCCTGCAGGCGATTCCGGGGCGGGATCTGGCAGCTCGTGGCGACTCCGCCCTCGAACTCCGGGGCCGCCATCCTCATCGGCTGGCGGCGACTCGACGCGGGCGGAGATCGTCATCTCCTCCGGCGACGAGGAGGACCAGCAGCCACCGCCGCTGAAGTCCGCGCCGGCAGTGCCGGGCCAGGTCTACGCCGGCACCGATGCGGAGATCGAGGAGCAGATGGAGCTGATGCTCCGTCGCTCCGTCGTCCACACCAACGGGCCGGCTCCGCCACCGGGGGCGCTCCTCCCCGTGAAGCCGGAGCCGGCATCCCCTCCACGCTCTCCACCGCCGCGCAGCCGCGGCGTCCAAATCGGACGCCGCGTCAAGGAAGAGCGGCTCTCGCCGCCGCCCCGGCGCGTCAAGGAGGAGAGGGCTCTCGCCGCCACCCCGGCGCGTCGTCAAGGAGGAGCGCCGCTCGCCGCCGCCCATGCCGAAGGCGCGCGGTTGCATTCTGCACTACCTCGGCAGCGGCGGCTCCTCTTCGTCGTCCCGGAGCGCCATGACGGCGCAGGAGTACGCCGACCGGAAGTAGCTCCGGCGGGACAGGAGCAACGCCGCGCGCCGGTCTAAGTCGCGGACTCGGACGTCCCGCCGCCACACATCGCGGCGAACTCGGACCTGGCGTACGCCTAGGCCCTGGTCCACTCCGTGACGACGTCGGAGACGGCCAAGCGCCGTCTCTGACGCCTCGACGGAGCGGTGGCCAGGTTCGGCGAGGAATGGTCCCTCGCCGACCCCGACGCTGCCCCCTCCAACGACCGTCACCCTCTCCCCCAGCCCACGTCCAAGGTGGCTACGGCCGCACTATGCACGGCGCAGGAGGAGGCGGAGTGGATCATCCGTGAGCGTCAGGCGGCCGCCGGGAAGCCCTGCCGTGAAGCCGCCACGTTCCGCCGCCCGAAGCCCGACGACGACGACTCCGACGCAGGGTCGGGCCACGATGACGGAGGAGGAGCCGCCGGCCAGCCCGACATTGGCTACAAGGTCACCGTGAAGTATAGGATAGTTTAGAGTTTTATTTTTAGGTTTTTAGTTCACCGGTCGAAATATCGTCCGGTTTTATGTACAAATTATCCTAGTTTCAATGAAATCGGCCGTGTTTTTATCAAAATTCGTCCGGTTTGATCGAATTTCGATCGGTTGGTTCGAGTTGTTGTGAAAATGTATGCGGCTAGCGTTGGATGGCGTCCTCCCGCATCCGTGTCCGCGAACTGGTCCCCCCTTGTTCGCAGACGGATACGGGAGGATTTTTGCGGGTTGCCGTTGGAGATGCCCTAATAGATTGCAACATAATTATCAATCTATTCAACTTGATCATTTGGTTAGAGTCCAACCATCTTAAGATTCTATTTGCTCTCAACCATTTGTTCCACATATTTAGTTTGTTCATTACATATCCTGAAGAGATCAGGAAACTGCTCTTATAATGGCCCATTATCAATCCAAGTATCTGTGGCTTACCATTCTTCACTATTATGATTCTGTCCCTGACTTAAATTTGGTTGATTTTTAGTAGATCAGACTAGCAAGGGGAGTCTTTGGCAGTAAATTTCAGTTGTTGAAGACCATTTTAAATCTTGTATTCTTTTCTAACAATTTCTTTCCACAACCCTTCTTTGCTTTCAAACTGATATTAAATCTCTCCAGCCCAACCCCTCCTTTCTTTTTGGATCTACAAATAACAAGCCATTTGAATATATGGTATTTTTCTATACCGCCTCCCTGCTAGAAGAATTTTCTGATTGCTTTTTCCATCTACCCAAGTTAGTCTTAGGGAATCCGTACATGACAGAAGCAAAAAAACAGGCATGCTAGTTAAGCATGCATTGATCCTGGATGACCTGTGCTTATGACATACTTAGAGCTTCTTCAATAGAAGATGTAGATGCAAAAATAACTAACTTTTACATCAGAAAGGCCTAAAAACACTGCTCCAACAGACATTGTTCAAGAAATCGGTAACTGATAGCTGCTCGGTTGGCCTGGGAGTAGCGATTAATCGGTGAATCGGCCTATTAACTGGATTAATCGGTAGATTAAATAGTAACTTGCCAACATATATCTAGTTTTTTATGTATTATACCATACTCGCATGCTCTCAGCTATGTAATATACCACAATATGGTATTGTTTGGTTGAATCTTAGCTATTGAGGAGCGAGAGGGGGATGGGAGGGGTTAATGGGCAAAATTTTGGGCTTTGTTGGCCGACAAGTTAATGGGCCAACAACGATTAATCAGCCTAACAACCGATTAATTGGTCTGACAGGCCAATTAATCGGCCTGACAAGTTAACACGATGAATATGTGTTATTCGATTCGGCCACCCTACGAGTAGCGATTAACTGGCCCGTTAACTGATTAATCGGATGAATTCTTGAACAGTGCCAACAGATGATGTAGATGCAAAAAAAAAACATCAACTCCAAATGATGTAAAATACAATACTTGGAGATGCAAATTTGCATCTCCACCTCCCTGGTGATGTAAAACGGCAGCCGCGCACCAACCGCCCAACCGCCACTTCAGTTCTCCCCACCCACCGCGCGATTGCATCCTCTCTGCTGCCGCGCCGCTGCTCGTCCCACCGCGCCACGCCGCCAGATCCAGCCACTCCACCGCCCCCGCCGCTGCTCCGCCGTCGCGCCCGCCACCAAATCGGTCTAATCGCCGCCGCGCCGCATAGCCACCGCCCGATTCACAGCCGCCGGCGCACAGACTCGAGCTCCCGCCCCCTCATTCGACCTCCCGGCTCTCGTCGCTCGGCCGCCATGCCGCCGCGCGAGAAGTTGAACTAGTTTACATCTTCAAATACATCATCTGTTGGAGTTGGAATTTTACATCACCAAATATACATCATCTGTTGGAGTTGGGACTTTTTTGGAGATGTAAAAAGCACTTTTTGATGATGTAAATTATACAACATTCACTTTTACATCTCCAAATATAAATCATCTATTGGAGATGCTCTTAGATACCAAACGAGCTGGGTTAATGAAGCGAGGTGGTTTTAAGTGAATCGACCAAATTTGGTATCAATAGTGGAACGCCTATTAGCATGTGGGTCGTCCTTAATGGAACATTCTTAATATCCTTAGGCTCGTTTTACCAGGTTATCATTTGTTTCTTGTTTTCTTATTAAACTAAAAACAAAAGCACTTATAGCGAGAAATAAACAAGATAAAGAATCAACAATTGGTTGGATAGTGGTGCCCCCGATGAAACTCCATTATTTCAGTCTTCCGTCGACCGATGAAGTATACCTCCGTGCATGCGCATGTGCATCTACGCTGTACTACTATCTCTGTACCAAAATATAATACAATACGTTTTTTAGGCTAAACTAGCCTAGAAACATCTTATATTTTGATACGGAGGGAGTATTTTGTTTAAAAAGAATCACACAAAATAAACATCACAAGACGAGAAGGACCAAAACGCTATATGAAAAATACTGGTGTGCCCCATCGCAAAGACAGCTGAGAACTGAGAAGAACTGACCAAGCGACTTTCGGTGATTATCCCGGTTTTCCTAATCGCCCGACGCGGGGCCCGTCCGCGTGGGCGCACGACGCTTCACGACGTGGGGGGAGCCATCTCCAATCTCCACTGCCCTGCCCGCGCTGCGACCAGCCAAGCTAACCATCCGACGGTGCCGGAGCCGGACGGTGCTCCAGCGCACCGGCGAGCCGAGCCGCGCCGTCCGATCGCGGCCGTGGACCACCGATTGCTGTCGTTAATTATGAAACCATAGCGTAAGGTGGGTGGACTCACGCGTTAGCCGTTGACGTAGCTTTTGGTACGGGCCAATGACGACGGTTATGGTATTGGTACGGCGATCGAAGTGTTATGTTATCTTAACGTAAACTAAGATTAAACTATGCATGTCAACGTCCATGGCCAGGGATTGCACTAAGTGCTCGACTGTTTACGCTTTATAAGACGGTTTTGTTTAGAATTGATGATGGGCGGGGTGTCCTGGGTCCGCTGCCCGTCGTTGATCTCGACGTCTCTGCGCGCAGAAAAGGAGAGATGTTGACATCGCAATTCTCGAACGTAGATTCTTCTGTCCGAGTATGTGTGTGTGTCAAAAGCAGCAGCAGCAGCAAGAAGAAGAGATGCCTCCGTGGTGGACTGGTACCTTCGCGCCCTAGCTCGGCTATATTGGATGCGTTTTTCTCTTTTTGGTTTCTTTTCGTTTTTTTTTATGGTATTTTTGTTTCTTCATCAGTTTTATTTTTTTGTTTTCCCATTGTTTTTTCACCGGTTCTCATCATTTTATTCCCGGCTTTACTGGTTTTTATTGTTTCTTTCTCTTTTTTTCGTTTTCCTTTCTTTCTTTTTCGGTATCACTTTTTTTTTGCTTTTCTTCCTTTCTTCATTTTATTTGCTTTTTCATTTTTTTTCTTGGGTTTCTTTGTTTTTCTTTGCTTCTTTCTCGATTTTCTCTGTTTTCTTCTTTCGCATTGGTTTCTTTGGTTTTCATTTTTTTTATTTTTATTTTTGGTTTTTATTAGGTTTCTTCATTTTTCTTTGTTTCTTTGTAGATTTTCATCGTCTATTTTTTGTTCAACACATGTCAACTTTTATTTACACGTTGAAACATATAAAATATAATTTTTCATCAGTTTTCTGATGTATACAAAAGATGTTACATGTGTATATAAAACATTTTCCGTATACATCCGAAACATATGTTAAAATATATATTTTTTGTGTCTAGTTTTTTCCATACACATTGTACATTTTTGGTATATATCTAATACATTTATAAATCACATTTAACATTTTTCAAATACAAGATTAACATTTTTGAATAGATGGTCAACATTTTTCAGTACACAGTACAAATTTTTTAGTGGCACTAAACACAATTTACATTTTCCTATACATTAGGAACATTTTTATATACATGTTTAATATTTTTAAATACAGAAACAACTTTTTGTAAATATAGTTTTTGATGTCTACATTAATGTAATGTACGTTGTACATTTTTTTCGTATACACCAGGAACATTATTTTATACACATTTAACATATTTTTAAATACATGATCAACATTTTTCATACAAATTGTATTTTTTTATTTTTTTTATTATGAAAAATATTTTTCTATATACATTCAACATATTTCAAATTCCTGATTAACCATTTGCACATACTTGATTAACTTTTTTCAAATGCTTGATTAACATTTTAAATACATGATCAACTCTTTTTTTACACATTATATATTTTTTGTATATACCTTTTTCGTATACATGAGAAACATTTTCTTCTATACACATTTAAATTTTTAAATGTTTTATGTAAATGTATTTTTGTAATATATATAATTAGAATATTTAGAAGTATAAAAATATTAAAGAAAAGAAAGCAAAAAACAAAAACAAAGAACATGAAAAAAAGAGAGAGAAAAAACGAAGGGGCGCCTACCTGTCACTACTGTTTTTCCCTCAAAAAAAAACCTGTCACTACTGTTGGGCCGGTCGTTCGCTTTCCTTATCCGCTTCTTCATTCGGTCGTATTAAAAAAATGTCATTGTAATAAAAAAAATGTTTCATACAAATTAACTAAATGTAGGTGATTTTATAAAATATTCTTGAGTTCCAAAAATATGTTTGCGACTGTTTTAAAAATGTTTATAAAATATAAAAAAAATGTTCAGATAGTTTAAAGAAATGTTTCGTATAATTCGAATAAACGTTCAACCTGTATTCGAAAACTTGTATTTAAAAAATGCTCATCACGTATTTGAAAAAAATGTTCAACGTGTATAAAGAAATGTTCAAGATTATTCAAATACGTACAAAGTGTATTGAAAAGTAGACATGTATTGAGAAAGAGAGAAAGGAACTAGGAAAACCCCGAAGAAATCTGGTAAAGAAACACAGAAAACCAAAAACAAAAAAAGACCGATGGAAACTAATATAGAAAACACACAGAAAAATAGAAAACCCGCGTGGAAGCTTCTAAAATTTGTCCGAACCAATCATAGAATCTTCCTGAAAACATCTCTCCAGGAACTCATATTAAGCAGTCCCATTTGTGATTGCCGACTGCGAGACGGAGGCTGAGATATTAGCTCCCGCGCTAAAAGAAGGGCATCAATAACGACGGGTTTCTTTCCCTAAAAAAATTTACGACGGGTTTCTACCTTTTTTTTTTTTGCCGCAAACTTTGTGAAACGTACCACTATGTTAGTCGTTACGTGGGATGGAGACAAACGTGATGCAGAGTGAACTACTGTGGCTTCTGTTTGGCCCTGTTGACGCGATACAGCAAGCAGCAACGTCCCGCCATGGCACGCAAGAGGACCTCGTTCCTTGGTCCAACTAACGCAAGATCGCCAGGGCGCATGGCGAGCTCGTTGCCGCATTCAGCCACTATGTGGCCGCGTAGCCACCGGGGACAGGTGCAGCGTGAACTACTCGCTACTGCATAGGCCACACGCACGCACCTCGGGGTGTGCATTTGGTTTTTTCCGGTTTGATTCGGTTCGGTTTATATGGTTTATGGTTTATACGATTTTTATACTTCGGTCTATACGATTTTATATAATAGATACGGTTCGGTTTCGGTAGTAACCATTTACTTTCGGTTCGGTTATGGTAATAACCAAATTAACCAAAGTTGACACAAATCTTTGAGCTAACACATAACTTTTCCATGTGTAAATACATGATATATGTCATAATGAAGAAAAAATTAGAAACGATAAAGAAGGGACGTTGGATAAGCAGTCAGACAAATCACGCAAACTAAAGCACTAAATGGGCTAGAAAGTATTGTACTATACCAGCCCATTACGCTTTCGAACCCAAAATCCTTAATTTTGGTTAATTTGATTTAACCAAAGCAAATGGTTTTCGGTTTCTAACAAAAAAAACCAAAATGCAAATGGTTTTCAGATTTCAAAACTGAAACCAAAACCAAAACCTGAAAAAAAATGAAATTTCGGTTCGGTTTGATTTTTGGGTTCGGTTTTTGGTTTTCGGTTCGGTTTTGCACACCTTGACTCTGCTGATGCCGAAGCTCAAGCCTCTCAACTTTCCGTCAAAACCAGGCCGACGTGTTAAGTTATGGTCAAAACCGTGTCCACGTGGGACAAAAACCACCCAAAGCGTTATAAGGGACTAAATTTAGGGAAATGATTTTGTGACACGCAGGTGCGGGGGCACCGAGCCCCTCGCGCGTGTTTTTTTTTTTTGCTTTTGATTTTCAATCTTTCATATCTTGTAAACAAAAAGTCCAATTCAAGTTCTATTTTCGTATTCGTGTTTCTCGTGATGAGTGCATTCAAATAAGATTCATTTTGAATACGTTTTGACGAGGTTTTAAGAATTCTGTTAAGTCTCAACTTTTATAACTTAGTACGAGCGACCGATAAAATCACCACTTTAGTACCTGCGATAAAAAAAATCGCTTAAAGTTTCAACTCTGAAACTTGATAAGAGCAACCGAGAAAATTGTAAGTTTCAAAGATTAAAACTTACTGTGCCCACGTGCGGGATCCAATGACTTCGCTGATCACGAGGCAATCGGGCGATTGGGCAGCTGCGTGCCCCCGCACCTGCGTTCCCCTGCGAATTTCCGCTAAATTTATCCGGTTTTAAAAAGTTAAGGGACTAAAATTTGCTGATTTTGAAGCTGAGGGGTAATTTCTATACTTTAAGAGAGCGAGGGATGAAAAATACACTTTTCCCAAATGAAAAACACAAGGCAACTTGCAGGTCATTGGGATGGTGCATATGTGGTGTGGTGTACTGGATGATTCTGCTGGGCCGAGTGAGACAGCCTCTGCTGCGCAGGGAAAGGGCCTTCGAATCGTCTCATGGACAAGGCAAGGGGACGCTACTTGGAGCATTATTGAGTCCACTAAATGTAGCATCATGGGCAGGGCAGCTACCCGGTCACCGTTTTGTCTACAAAGCGAGCGCAAGTGTTGCTCCAATCACGCAGCAACTCCCCCTTTCGAGGTCACTCACCTTCACCTGCACTACACTATGAAACATACCAGGCATTATTCATTCCATCATCTTTCACACCAGGTCGTGCCCTAACTAAATAACCCAAAAGATCAGACTAATGCGGAGAAAAATACAGTCACTACACTTCCACACAGAAATATACTACCTCCGCCCCAAAATATAAGAAGTTTCTGTAGGCGTGTGCATCCCTGGTGTGTAGCCCGGGAGAGTTTCTTATTCATTATTCATTCGGGGAAAGCTTATGAACTATAGCGAGCATAGCTAATTCAGATCTTTATTAAAAAAATATGATAATTCAGCAGCTGAATATGTTGATTAGAATAAGTTTGCTTCCCTGAAGAAAAGGAAGAACACTAGTAGAATAAGCTTGCCGTTTCTGCACGACAGCATGGCCTTGTTGGGCTCATCTCCCATCCCAATTCCCAACGGATACTTGCGCTCCAACCGTCGGTCGGGGCGGGCCCCACCCCACGCACCACTCCATGCTCTGCTCATATAAACCCCAGCCCGCACCCAACGAAACACCAGCCCGCACTCACTCACCAGAGCAGAGCCACTGAACCATCGCCAGTCCACCACAGCACCCAAGACGCGCGTGCACTGCGCTCATCATGGGGGCGAGGCAGCACGGTGAGAGGGCGCGTATGTCGTCGGCGACCACGAGGCCGAGGCTGGCCGCGGCGGCGGACGCGGCGTCGTGGTGCTTCGCGCTGGCGGCGCTGCTGCTGGTGTGCTCCCTCGGCGAGACGTCGGAGGCCGCGGTGGTGCTGCGGGGCGCGTCGCTGTCGGCGCGGTGGCGGCCGTGCGAGGAGATCTACGTGGTGGCGGAGGGCGAGACGCTGCACGGCATCAGCGACCGCTGCGGCGACCCCTACATCCTGGAGCGGAACCCCCACGTCCACGACCCCGACGACGTCTTCCCCGGCCTCGTCCTCAGGATCACGCCCTCCCTCCAAGCCGTCCCTCCCCGCCCGCTAGCCCGTAGGTAGGCAGACCAAGGAAGAAGAAGAGATTGATTGTTCTGCAGAATCATTCCGGTCCGGTCCGGTTCGCTCTGAAGATCTTCAGAGACGTGGTCAACTCGATCGATCGACTCATCAATCGATCTCTTCAGGGAACACCAGTTGTGATTGCTGGTTGAGAGCAACCTCGGCACTGCTAGTAGTTCAGGACAGAGTTCACTGATGGATATATGCCGTGTTTCCTTGTAATTCTCTCTTAGACTTTGTGCGTCGAAAATTAGCGAAGCCTAGTGCACTCGTTCTGATTTGATATGCTTTGGTTCGGCACTTCACTCCAGCAGAGGTGGTGTCAGGTGTGGCCCTGCCGTACGGGGGCACTCCCAGCACCGGCCGACCGCTGCGTACTACAGTAGCGCATAGCCTTTTTTTTTTTGAGGGGAACTAGCGCATAGCCGTTCAGTATAGCAGTTGGTCAGGTGGGCCGGTGGGGTGGCTGTGGGTCGCGATGACTGAGGAACGAACTCATGGTCTTGTGGGCTCCTTCAATAGTGGAAGGTTCCGTAGCCCGTTTTGTAGGGAAACGCGACAGAAAAAAAAAATCGATACAGCGAGCACGCCCAGGATCACTATGGAGACTGCATACAGGGTTTGATCTGATCATTACCGACTCGTAGCGTAGCGAAAAAAGAGTCGATGTAGATCGTCGGTGCAGATCCCCGCAGTTAGGATTTACAATCTTCCAACCGCGAGTATGTACTCCCTCGTCGGACAACCCTTCGGGAGGCGGTCGGACAGTCCTCGGACGATGTCACGGACAGCCCTTCGGGAGGACCCTCGAAGCTCGAACGGTAACTCGGACAGCCTTTCGGGAGGACCCTCGAACAGCCCCTCGGGCAAAAGATCGAAACTACGACCTCTTTACGGGGTTGTACACATACGGTGTCAGCTATCCGGCAGGGCTTCGCCGTCCAGAACTAGTTCCTGCCGGAACCCAGACAACTTTTTGTAGGAGATATGCCCTAGAGACAATAATAAATGTTATTATTTATCTCCATGTTCATAATTATGTTTATGTTCCATGCTATAACTGCTATGGTTCTCGAGTCTGCAATAACCACGAGGCTCGAAGGAAGACTCATATGCACGTGTGGAATAATAAACGTTAAAATGTATTCCTAGTCTGGCCTCTAAGACTAGCTCAAGTGTTGCATGATGGTTCTGTTTTCCTGATCATGGGCATGACTATGCTGGCAACTTTGAGGGCACAATGTTAGGAGAACACTTGTGTTGAATCGACCCGAATTGATGTTATGCTATGAGATACATTCGTCACAAGTTAATGTTTAATAACACAGAGAAAGTTTACGTTTGCATAATTCCTTAGACCATGAGAGTGTCGAGTTTCTTCATGCTTGCTTCATGAACTTTAGAGTTTGTTAAACGTCATCCGTAAATGAGTGGCTATTACGGCGGCTTACGGGTTCATGGAAAAGTGTGTCAAGGGACTTGATAGCTCAAGATTGGGATTTGCTCCTCCGACGATGGAGAGATATTCTTTGGGCCCTCTCGGTGTTACGGTATTCACCATCGTCTGGCCAGACACATTGTGATTTGATCACAGGGATGCCGGAACACGGGAACGAGAAAAAAGAACAAAACCGGCAACGAGGTAACTGGCATAGTGGACAAGTTGTTGATCCACGGGGATGCCGATAAATCTCACCTCGGGTTTTGTAACATATCGTGAAGCAACAGGAATAGCACACGGCAACTGGAGGTTCACTCGAATATTCATTCGTGTGGGTATAGGGGTCAATATGGGTGTCCACGGCTCCGATGTTGATCATTGATCGGAAAGAGTTCCGGTCATGTCTATGCTTCACCGAACCTATAGGGTCACACGCTTAAGGGTCATCTATCTGCTGAATACTAGACAGGCAGTCTGAGAGAAAGTCATCGGAAAAGTTTCGGAGACAGCGGAAAAGTTCCGGAGAGAGAGCACCGGAATAGTTTCGGTAAAACTGAAAAGTTGTTTCAGGGTATACCATTGAGTCAAATTGGTTTCGGCACACGTCTGGAAATTCTTGGAGGGTGCCAGAATTGGTCTGGGAACTTCTGGGATTTTTCGGAGAAAAAATCCGGAAATGTTCCGGAGCTGCCGGAACCGGTTTGGTTGCTTTTCGCAGATGAAAATCACTAATCCGGAATTGTTTCGGAACGCGTCCAAAATCATTTTAGTGGGTGCTGGAATTATTCTAAGACCCACAAAAATATTTTCGGATTTAACGGTCGCGGAAAAATGTTTCCGTGAATAGTGAAAGTGCTTTTTGGGTGTCTTCTTGGAGAAGCCACCTTGAGGGCCTTTTGGTATTTTTCCCCTTGGCTTCTTGGAGAAGCCACTCTTGGGCTTGGCCTATAAATAGGGGTGGAGGGGGCTGCCTAAAGACACACTCTTTCTCAACATACACAAGCCATGCATGATCTGGCCTTTTTCTCTCCCTCCCCGCGAAATAGTTTCGTAGAGCCGAAAGGCTGTCTGGGTTCCGGTGGGAACTAGTTCTGGACGGCGAAGCCCTGCCGGATAGATGACACCGTATGTGTGCAACCCCGTAGAGAGGTCGTAGGTTCGATCTTTTTGCCCGAGGGGCTGTTCGAGGGTCCTCCCGAAGGGCTGTCCGTGAGGCCTCCCGGAGGGCTGTCAGTAGATCCGTCCGGTGGGACTATCCGAAGGACTGTCCAGAGGCCTCCCAGAGGGCTGTCCGAGGATCCGTCCGGTGGGACTATCCGAAGGACTGTCCAGAGGCCTCCCGGAGGGCTGTCCGAGGATCCGTCCGGTGGGACTATCCGAAGGACTGTCCAGAGACCTCCCGGAGGGCTGTCCGAGGATCCGTCCGGTGGGACTATCCGAGGGACTGTCCCGAGGCCTCCCGAAGGGCTGCCCGGAGATCCGTCCGGTGAGCTGACGAGGGAGTACATCCTCGCGGTTGGGAGGTTGTAAAATCCTAGCTGCGGGGATCTGCACCGCCGATCGTCATCGACTCTACTTCCGCTGCGCTACGAGTCGGTAACGAAAAGATCAAAAACGTTGTATGCAGTCTCCATAGTGGTCCTGGGCTGGTGCGTAGGTCGGAATTTTTTTGTTTTCTGCCGCGTTACCCTACAGTGGCATCATGAGCCGTGCTATGCGTAGATGCAGGTTACGATCTAGAATACATAGAGATGTATGGGTATTGCATAATATAATTTGTAGTAGATGAGTTCTACTGCTGATAATTATTTATGCGGGTAGCAGATGAAATATGTTACCCGATGTTCTTGTTGCTTCCCTGGAATTTGCATATTTCTGATCTTGATAACAGCATGGTGGAGTTTCAAAGTTCTGGCAATCCGCGATCCTGATTGATCAACGAAGTGCTAACAGTTCATTGAATTCCACCATAGTTAGAGAGAAAGATGAAATTTCGCAGACAAAAGGGCAATGCAGATATGATCTGCACGGGGGTCATGCGTATGACGAAGTTCAGTATGGGGCTCGAGATTTTATTATCTCGTGTTTCATACGCCCCGTAAAGTTAATCTAACGACTTGAATAATCATACTTGATGATGGGCGTTGGTAGCTGCGGTTTGTTCGAAACCTTAGAAGCTACGTAATATGAAATTTTGCATAAACCGATTAGAGGCGTCTAACTTGGTTTTGCAGGATGGTTTTCCTGTACATATGATGTGGTATAGTAGTGCTCATATTAATTTGATTATGTATGAGATGACTATATAATGTAAATTAACATGACCTGCATGTCATGATTCGGCATGATGGCTGGAGCCATATGATTGTCACTTTAATGACCTGCGTGTCAACCTTAAGTAATGCACTTATTTTATTAGCTATAGAGATAGCAATATTATCTGGTGCATCGACAAGGTGGTGTCAATCTTCGTGAAGGTGAACACCGACGTGAATGCCGAAGACGAAGAAATACAAGACTTCTCCGTCAGAAAGGGCTATACCATATCATGCTATTATGAATTGCCTGAGATGTTTATCCCTTATGATGCACCCTTCTTGATTGCACGGTAGTCATTTTTTATTAGGGTGATCTCTCACAAAAATATCAAAGTAGTTAGTGTTCACCCAAGTGTAGCACCGTCTGAAATTCGTATCTTTTCGGGGTGCGCCATGTCCACATGGGTACGAATGAATCGAGAGGAATGAGGCGGGTGAGGTCAGACCTCACAGCAAGATCACTTGGTTGTCTTTGACGTTCAGGCAGGATCGTCCTGAGCTCGGAACACGCCCATCGAAAGATGAACAAGAATCACATAGAGATGTGATTGGCAAGTTGGCCTACCGATTAAAATTTTCGTCATCAGTGATGTCCACATCAATGGCGTTGAATTGAAATGCGGGTCTTGTATCACTCATAATCAATTATGAGAGATATTGATTTGAGTGGGAGCGCACTATAGAATTAACTTGTTTAATTCTCTGTGCAAATTAATTATGGACACTGTCTAAGTGTAATTTTGCATAATAGTTGTAGAATAATGGCTCGCGTTTCCACCTTCCCTGTTAAAATTGAATAAGCTGTTAAATATCTGGTTAAAACTTTATGGTTGGTAACGTAATGTGAGGATTGTCCTCATGGGTGCCGAGAAGGACTTTGTCCTATCGCATGCTTTCAGTATTCTCCCGCTAATGCTATGGATAATGTGACTCTCGTCCTTCGATCCAAAAGCTAGAATTCCGTTACGGTCATGTGCAATATGTTTGCATCCATGAGACCCGGACTTCAAAAGTTTGGGATAGCTATGTGATATTCATAGAACTGAAAATCATTTTCAGACACAAACAAAGGCTAAAAGATATGGGATATCCAAAGCAATGTTTGTTTTGCAAACTGTTAGTAAAAGTGTTTACTATGCGTTTGACTAATAACAGAGGGATCCAGAAGAACACCTATCATATGATGAAGGTGAATAAAACAACAACTTAAGAGAAAGGAAATGTCCGAAGGGTGTTAGTATGACTTACACACCTAGGAAGTCCAGGGCTGACGCCACTCTTCAAGTTGGTGCTTCTTCTGAGAGTAGAAGAATTATTGGAAGTAAAACTATTAGAAGTATAAAGGCAAAAAGAGAGAAGACTGGAATGTCCAGCTCATGTATGAAAGTCATACAAGTTATTGATGTATAGAAGGCTGGTCAAAAGAAATAGTTCTTGGGAATTATGATTAAACATGTTAATCATTGATTCTTGGGTATTGTGAGTTGATCACACAGATACCCGCTCGATTGCATTCTGCTGCGACTCGATGCAAGAACTACTACGGCCTAAAAGACTTGCCGGAGTGAGGTTTAAATATGCGCTGGGAACATAGTAAAAGTTGCTATACTCGGTACATTACCTATGTATTTATTTTTCATAATTCATTTTAGAGTTTTTATACACTCTAGCCCATTGCATAAAGTATCTTGCAAGAAGGTTGTTCATAGGAGAACTTTTGATGTTCGATGTTATGAATAACATAAGGGCCATGCTTCCATCATGGATGGGATGTATGTTATGAATATTGATAATAATATATTACCTCCGTATTTACTTTCATAATTCATTTTAGAGTTTTACACACTCTAGCCCATTGCATAATGTTTGTTGCAAAAGGGTTGTTCATAAAAGAACAATAATTGTTCAGTGTTATGAATAACATAAGGGCCATACTTCCATCATGAATGGGATGTATGTTATGAATATTGATGGTAATATGATACATCCATAACACTGACGCTAAATGTCGCAAGACTAAGAGAATACCACACATGTGTGGCACTGCATTTGGTCACATTGGAGAAACTGTTGGAAATATGCCCTAGAGGCAATAATAAATTAGTTATTATCATATTTCCCCGTTCATGATAATAGTTTATTATTCATGCTAGAATTGTATTGACCAGAAACTAAATACATGTGTGGATAATAGACAAATACTATGTCCCTAGTATGCCTCTACTAGACTAGCTCGTTGATCAAAAGATGGTCAAGGTTTCCTGACCATGGACATGAGTTGTCATTTGATAACGGGATCACATCATTAGGAGAATGATGTGATGGACATGACCCAACCGTTAGCATAGCAAATGATCGTTCAGTTTATTGCTATTGCTTTCACTATGTCAAATACACGTTCCTCTGACCATGAGATCATGCAACTCCCGGATACCGTAGGAATACTTTGGGTGTATCAAACGTCACAACGTTACTGGATGATTATAAAGGTGCACTACAGGTATCTCCGAAAGTGTTTGTTGAGTTGGCATGGATCGAGATTGGGATTTGTCACTCCGACTATCGGAGAGGTATCTCTGGGCCCTCTCGGTAATACAGCATCACAGAAGCCTTGCAAGCACCGTGACTAAAGAGTTAGTTGCAAGATGATGTATTACGGAACGAGTAAAGAGACTTGCCGGTAACGAGATTGAACTAGGTATTGGATACCGACGATCGAATCTCGGGCAAGTAACATACCGCCGGACAAAGGGAACAACGTATGTTGACATATGAGGTTCACCGATAAAGATCTTCGTGGAATGTGTAGGAACCAATATGAGCATCCAGGTCCCGCTGTTGGTTATTGACCGGAGAGTTGTCTCGGTCATGTCTACATCATTCCCGAACCCGTAGGGTCCTCACACTTAAGGTTCGATGACGATTTAGTATTATATGAGTTATGTGATTGGTGGCCGAAGTTTGTTCGGAGTCCCGGATGAGATCACGGACATGATGAGGAGTCTCGAAATGGTCGAGAGGTAAAGATTCATATATTGGAAGGCTATATTCGGACGTCGGAAAGGTTCCGAGTGATTCGGGTATTTTTCGGAGTACCGGGGAGTTACGGGAATTCACCGGGAGAAGTAATGGGCCTTATTGGGCCATACGGGAAAAGGAGAGGCAGGCCACGTGAGGAGGCACGCGCCCCCCCCTTGCCCAAACCGAATTGGACTAGGGGAGGGGGCGCAGCCCCCTCTTTCCTTTCCCTCTCCCTTCCCCCTTTCCTACTCCGTATGGGAGGTGGAATCCTACTAGGACTAAGGAGTCCTAGTAGGACTCCCCACACTTGGCGCACCCTAGGGGGCCGGCCTCCTCCCTCTCATCCTTTATATACGGGGGCAAGGGGGCACCCCAAAACACACAATTGTCCCATAGCCGTGTGCGGTGCCCCGATCTCCGTATTCCACCTCGGTCATATTTTCGGAGAGCTTAGGCGAAGCCCTGCCAGAATCACTTCACCGTCACCGTCGCCACGCCATCGTGCTGACGGAACTCATCTACTTCCTCGACGTCTTGCTGGATCAAGAAGGCGAGGAACGTCACCGAGCTGCACGTGTGTAGAACTCGGAGGTGCCGTACGTTCGGTACTCGATCGGTGGAGCTCGAAGGATTGTTCGACTACATCAACTGCGTTGTGAGACGCTTCCGCTAACGGTCTACGAGGGTACGTAGACACACTCCCCCCTCTCGTAGCGATGCATCTCCATGGATAGATCTTGCGTGAGTGTAGGAATTTTTTTGAAATTCATGCTCCGTTCCCCAACAGTGGCATCCGAGCCAGGTCTATGCGTAGATGTGATTTGCACGAGTAGAACACAAATGAGTTGTGGGCATGGGTGTATACATATTGCTTGCCGTTACTAGTTGTTACTTGATTCGGCGGTATTGTGAGATGAAGCGGCCCGGACCGACATTACGCGTACGCTTACGCGAGACAGGTTTCACCGCTACGTGCACTCGTTGCATAAAGGTGACTAGCGGGTGTCTGTCTCTCTCACTTTAGTTGAATCGGTTTCAATGAAGAGGGTTCTTTTAGAAGATCAAAAAGCAATCACTACACCACGTTGTGGTTTTGCGTAGGTAAGAACGGTTCTTGCAAACCCGTAGCAGCCACGTAAAACTTGCAACAACTAAGTAGAGGACGTCTAACTTGTTTTTGCAGGGTATGCTGGTGATGTGATATGGCCAAGACATGATGTGATATAAGTTGTTGTATGAGATGATCATGTTTTGTAAGTTATCAGGCAACCGGCAGGAGCCTTATGGTTGTCTCTTTATTGTATGCAATGCCAACGCTATGTAATTGCTTTACTTTACTGCTATAAGTTAGCAGTAGTAGTAGTAGCAATAGCCGGCGAGATGACCACGACGCTACGATGGAGATCAAGGTGTCCCGACGCTACGATGGAGATCAAGGTGTCAACCCGGTGACGATGGAGATCATGACAGTGCTTTGCTGATGGAGATCAAAAGCACAAGACGATGATGGCCATATCATGTCACATATATTGAATTGCATGTGATGTTAATCCTTTTATGCATCTTATTTTGCTTAGGACGACGGTAGCATTATAAGATGATCCCTTCACTAAATTTCAAGATAAGTGTTCTCCCCTAGTATGCACCGTTGCGAAGGTTCGACGCTTCTAAGCACCACGTGATGATCGGGTGTGATGGATTCTTTCGTTCGCATACAACGGGTGTAAGCCAGTTTTACACACGCAGAATACTTGGGTTAAACTTGACGAGCCTAGCATGTACAGACATGGCCTCGGAACACAAGAGACCGAAAGGTCGAACATGAGTCATATAGTAGATATGATCAACATGAAAGATGTTCACCATTGATAACTAATCCACCTCACGTGATGATCGGACGTGGTTTAGTTGATGTGGATCATGTTACACTTAGACAACTTGAGGGATGTTAATCTAAGTGGGAGTTCTTAAGTAATTTGATTAATTGAACTTCAATTATCATGAACATAGTCTTACTTGTCTTAGCAAATTTATGTTGTAGATCAATAGACCGCGCTGTAGTTCCCCTGTTTTTATTATGTTCCTAGAGAAAACGAAGTTGAAAGTTGATGGAAGCAACTATGCGGACTAGGTCCGTGATCTGAGGATTGTCCTCACTGCTGCACAGAAGGCTTATGTCCTTAATGCACCGCTCAGTGAAATACCCCTACGGTTTCGTCTGAGGACGTTATGAACGTCTGGCAGACAAGAAAAGATGACTACTCGATAGTTCAGTGCGCCATACTTTACGGCTTAGAACCGGAGCTCCAAATATGTTTTGAGCAACACGGAGCATGTGAGATGTTCCAAGAGCTGAAAATTTGTTTTTCAAGCTCACACCCGGGTCGAGAGGTATGACACCTTCGACAAGTTCTATAGCTACAAGATGGAAGAGAACAGCTCCGTTAGTGAGCATGTACTTAGAATGTCTGAGTACTTCAAACACTTGAATCAAGTGGGAGTTAGACTTCCGAATAAAGTGGTGATTGATAGAGTTCTCTAGTCACTATCACTAAGCTACTGGATCTTCGTGATGAACTATAAACATGCAAGGGATAGAAGATCCTTAAGCTATTCGCGATGCTACAATCTGCGGATGTAGAAATCAAAAAAAGGGAGCATCAAGTGTTGATGGTTAATAAGACCACTAGTTTCAAGAAGGGCAAGGGAAAGAAAAGAGAACTTCAAGAAGAACGGTAAAACAGTTGCCGCTCACGTGAAGAAACCCAAGGCTGAACCAGACCCGAGACTTAGTGCTCCCATTGCAAAGGGAAATGTCACAAGGAGCGGAACTTCCCCAAAGTAACTGGCAGATAATAAGACTGGCAATGTGAACAAAGATATTTGATATACATGTTATTGATGTGTACCTTACTAGTACTCGTAGGAGCACCTGGGTATTTGATACTTGTTCAGTTGCTTGCAACTTGAAACATGGAGCTTCGGAATAAACGAGGGCTAGCTAAAGAACGAGGTGACGATGTGCTTTGGAAGTGTCTCCAAGGTTGATGTGATCACCATCACCACACTCTCTCTACCTTCAGGATTAGTGATGAACCTAAATAATTGTTATTTGGTGCTTGCGTTAAGCATGAACATTATATCTGATAGTGTTTATTGCAAGACGGTTATTCAATTTCAGAGAATAATTTTTATTCATTTGGATAATATCATTGATGATCATGCACTTAAAATGAAAGGTTTATTGAATCTTGATCGTAGTAATACATATGTTCATAACACGAATGCCAAAAGATAATGATAGTACCATATATTTGTGGCACTGCCGCTTAGGTCATATCAGTGTTAAACACATGAAGAAACTCCATGCAGATGGGTTTTTGGAATCTCTTGATTATGAATCATTTGAGACATGTGAACCGTGCCTTATTGGCAAGATGACTAAAACTCCGTTCTCCGGAACAATGGAGCGAGCAACCAACTTATTGGAAATAATACATACCGATGTATGCGGTCCGATGAGTGTTGAGGCGCGCGGTGGATATCGTTATGTTCTCACGTTCACAGATGATTTGAGTAGATATGGTTATGTCTACTTGATGAAGCATAAATCTGAAACATTTGAAAAGTTCAAAGAATTTCAGAGTGAAGTAGAGAACCATCGTAACAAGAAAATAAAGTTCTTACGATCTGATCGTGGAGGAGAATATTTGAGTTACGAGTTTGGCAATCACTTAAGACAATGTGGAATTGTTTCACAGCTCACGCCACCTGGAACACCACAGCGTAATGGTGTGTCCAAACGTCGTAATCGTACTCTATTAGATATGGTGCGTTCTATGATGTCTCTTACCGATTTGCCACTATCATTTTGTGGTTATGCATTAATGACAACTGCATTCACTTTAAATAGGGCACCGTCTAAATCCGTTGAGACGACACCGTATGAACTGTGGTTTGGCAAGAAACCTAAGCTGTCGTTTCTGAAAGTTTGGGGATGCGATGCTTATGTCAAAAGGCTTCAGCCAGATAAGCTCGAACCCAAAGCGGATAAGTGCGTCATCATAGGATACCCAAAGGAGACCGTTGGGTACACCTTCTACCACAGATTCGAAGGCAAAGTATTCGTTGCTAAGAATGGATCCTTTCTAGAGAAGGAGTTTCTCTCGAAAGAAGTGAGTGGGAGGAAAGTAGAACTTGATGAGGTAATTGTACCTCCTCTGGATAGTAGTACGCCACAGAAAGAAATTTCTGTGACAATAAACACAGACCAGAGAAGAAGATAATGATGATGATCATGAAACTTCGGAGCAAGTTGCTACTGAACCTCGAAGGTCAACCAGGACACGTTCCGCACCAGAGTGGTACGGAAATCCAGTCTTGGAGGTTATGTTGTTAGACAACGGTGAACCTTCGAATTATGAAGAAGCTATGGCGAGCCCGGATTCCAAGAAATGTCTTGAGGCCATGAAATCCGAGATAGGATCCATGTATGAGAACAAAGTGTGGACTTTGGTAGACTTGCCCGATGAACGGCGAGCTATTGAAAATAAATGGATCTTTAAGAAGAAGACGGACGCTGATGGTAATGTCACCGTCTATAAAGCACGACTTGTTGCTAAAGGTTATCGACAAGTTCAAGGAGTTGACTACGATGAGACTTTCTCACCCGTAGCGATGCTAAAGTCTGTCAAAATTATGTTAGCAATTGCCGCATTTTATGATTATGAAATCTGGCAAATGGACGTCAAAACGGCATTCCTTAATGGATTCCTTAAGGAAGAATTGTATATGATGCAACCAGAAGGTTTTGTCGATCCTAAAGGTGCTAACAAAGTATGCAAGCTCCAGCGATCCATCTATGGACTGGTGCAAGCATCTCGGAGCTGGAATACTCGCTTTGATGAAGTGATCAAAGCGTTTGGGTTTATGCAAGTTTATGGAGAAACTTGTATTTACAACAAAGTGAGTGGGAGCTCTATAACATTTCTAATAAGTATATGTGATTGGAAATGATGTAGAATTTCTGGAAAGCATAAAGAATTAATTGAAAGGAGTTTTTCAATAAAAACCTGTTTTTGAGTTATCCATGGTTTGGGCATCGAGATCTATAGAGATAGATCAAGACACCTGATAAAAGATTTTCACACACCTTGATGAGATTTTGAAGAAGTTCAAAATGGATCAAGTCAAAAGAAATAAGTTCTTGGCTGGTGTGAAGTGGAGTAAGACTTGAAGATCTAGGTAAAGGTTGTTTTACATGTTAGGCATCAAAATCTATAGAGATAGATTGAGACGCCTCATAGGACTTTCACGAAGCACATACCTTGACAAGTTTGAAGAAAGTTCAAAATGGATCAGTCAAAAAGGAGTTCTTGACTGTGGTGCAAGGTGTGAAGTTGAGTAAGACTCAAATCTCGACCACAGCAAAATAAATAGAATGGATGAAGGTTATCCCCTATGCCTCGGCCGTAGGTTCTATAAAGTATGCCAAGCTGTGTGCCTTGCCATGTGTCTGGCAAAAGAGGTACCAAAGTGATCCAGGAGTAGATCACTGGACAGCGGTCAGATTATCCTTAAGATGACTAAGGAAGAATTTCTCAGGAATAGAGATGATAAAGAGTTCGTCGTAAGGGGTTACGTCGATGCAAGCTTTAAACACTGATCCGAAAGACTATGAGTCTCAGACCGGATAAGTATATTGGGGAAATCTTTTGGAGTAGCTCCAAACAGAGTGTGGTAGCAGCATCTACATATAACATAGAGATTTGCCAAGAACACACGGATCTGAATATTGCAGACCAGTTGACTAAAACCTCTCTCACAAGCAAAACATGATCAGCTTTAGAACTGATTAAGTGTTAATTACATGGAGATGTAATCTAGATTATTGACTCTAGTGCAAGTGGGAGACTGTTGGAAATATGCCCTAGAGGCAATAATAAATTAGTTATTATCATATTTCCCCATTCATGATAATAGTTTATTATTCATGCTAGAATTGTATTGACCAGAAACTAAATACATGTGTGGATAATAGACAAATACTATGTCCCTAGTATGCCTCTACTAGACTAGTTCGTTGATCAAAAGATGGTCAAGGTTTCCTGACCATGGACATGAGTTGTCATTTGATAACGGGATCACATCATTAGGAGAATGATGTGATGGACATGACCCAACCGTTAGCATAGCAAATGATCGTTCAGTTTATTGCTATTGCTTTCACTATGTCAAATACACGTTCCTCTGACCATGAGATCATGCAACTCCCGGATACCGTAGGAATACTTTGGGTGTATCAAACGTCACAACGTTACTGGGTGATTATAAAGGTGCACTACAGGTATCTCCGAAAGTGTTTGTTGAGTTGGCATGGATCGAGATTGGGATTTGTCACTCCGACTATCGGAGAGGTATCTCTGGGCCCTCTCGGTAATACAGCATCACAGAAGCCTTGCAAGCACCGTGACTAAAGAGTTAGTTGCAAGATGATGTATTACGGAACGAGTAAAGAGACTTGCCGGTAACGAGATTGAACTAGGTATTGGATACCGACGATCGAATCTCGGGCAAGTAACATACCGCCGGACAAAGGGAACAACGTATGTTGACATATGAGGTTCACCGATAAAGATCTTCGTGGAATGTGTAGGAACCAATATGAGCATCCAGGTCCCGCTGTTGGTTATTGACCGGAGAGTTGTCTCGATCATGTCTACATCATTCCCGAACCCGTAGGGTCCGCACACTTAAGGTTCGATGACGATTTAGTATTATATGAGTTATGTGATTGGTGGCCGAAGTTTGTTCGGTGTCCCGGATGAGATCACGGACATGACGAGGAGTCTCGAAATGGTCGAGAGGTAAAGATTCATATATTTGAAGGCTATATTCGGACGTCGGAAAGGTTCCGAGTGATTCGGGTATTTTTCAGAGTACCGGGGAGTTACGGGAATTCACCGGGAGAAGTAATGGGCCTTATTGGGCCATACGGGAAAAGGAGAGGCAGGCCACGTGAGGAGGCACGCCCCCCCCCTTGCCCAAACCGAATTGGACTAGGGGAGGGGGCGCAGCCCCCTCTTTCCTTTCCCTCTCCCTTCCCCCTTTCCTACTCCGTATGGGAGGTGGAATCCTACTAGGACTAAGGAGTCCTAGTAGGACTCCCCACACTTGGCGCACCCCTAGGGGGCCGGCCTCCTCCCTCTCATCCTTTATATACGGGGGCAAGGGGGCACCCCAAAACACACAATTGTCCCATAGCCGTGTGCGGTGCCCCGATCTCCGTTTTCCACCTCGGTCATATTTTCGGAGAGCTTAGGCGAAGCCCTGCGGGAATCATTTCACCGTCACCGTCGCCACGCCGTCGTGCTGACAGAACTCATCTACTTCCTCGACGTCTTGCTGGATCAAGAAGGCGAGGAACGTCACCGAGCTGCACGTGTGTAGAACTCGGAGGTGCCGTACGTTCGGTACTCGATCGGTGGAGCTCGAAGGATTGTTCGACTACATCAACCGCGTTGTGAGACGCTTCCGCTAACGGTCTACGAGGGTACGTAGACACACTCTCCCCTCTCGTAGCGATGCATCTCCATGGATAGATCTTGCGTGAGCGTAGGATTTTTTTTGAAATTCATCCTCCGTTCCCCAACAGAAACCCGCATGGAGAAATTCCATAATGATGGATTTTGAAGTCGTTTGATTATGAATCATCTGACACTTGCAACTTTCCTCCGAAAAGTGAAGTGACTGAAATACCATTCACAGGCCATAAGGAATAAGCAACGAACTTATTGGTGATCATACATTTTGATGTATGTAGTCCGATAAATGTTGTTGCTAGCAGTGGATTTATCTATCTTCAAAAATGACTCAAGTAGATATAATGGATATTTACTTGATGAGACGTAAGTCTGGATCTTTTGAAATCATTCATAAGATTTTCAATATGAAGTAGAAATTATTGTAACAAGAAAATTATGTTTCTGCAATTTGATTGCGGAAAGGAATATTTGAGTTACAAATTTAGCGAATGTCTGATGAGTTGTGAAGGGAGTTTCATAACTTACACCTCCCGGAACACCACTGTGAGTGGAATGTCCGTGAAGATGTAATCAAACCATTTATGACATGGTAAGATCAAAGATGACATAAATCAATTTGCCATTATCCCTTTTAAAGTAATGCTTTAGAGACTGCGGCTTTTACACTGAAAAGAGCACCATCTGATCTGTTGAAATGACTCCATGGTATGGTACACCCAACCATGTTATGTCTTTTCTTAACATTTGGAATATGGGGCTTGTGTAAAATATTTACAAACCTATTCCAAATCAGACAAGTGCTACTTTGTAGGTTATCCCAAGTTATTGGGAATTCCTCCACCACTATACCGAGGCAAAAAGTTTTGCCACAAAAACGGTATGCTTTTGAAGAAAATGGTTCTTGCAAAAAGGTGAGTGGGAGGACAGTACAACTCGACGAGATAACAGTATCTTCGTCATCAGATCGAAGGAAAGAAACCTTGGAAGTAATTCCAGAGTTTCCTACTGCGACTGATACGGAAGCCTCTACATGAGATGTATGGACTTCGGTCAAACTTGCAACCGAACCACGTAGGCAAAACTCGTGCAAACCTCTCAGGTGCGCAAGCGAGATATTGTTGTTAGACAACAATATACCTACGATACACAAGGAAGCGTTGATGGGCCCTGACTCCGGAATTGGCTAAATACCAATATAATCTGAGATAGTTTCCATATAAATGATTCAAGATTATATCTTGATAAACCCTTCGGAAGACTTAGAGTCTAACGAACATTAATAGAACTATAAACTGATGTGGATAAAATGTTTTATCCATAAAGCTCGGCTTGTTGCAATAACAAATTCAAGGAGTTGACTACGATGAGATTGTCTCACCGTAGCGATTCTTAAAGTCAGATCGGGTTAAACTAGCAATTAATACATATTTCAATCTTGAGATATGATACATGGATGCCAAAAGGATTTCCATGTGATGGAAATACAGCCTAGGACTTACATGTGATACAGTCCAAGGTATTTTGTCAGCCCAGAGGATGCTAGTGAGTATGCAAACTTCAGAGTTCCAGCAATGGACAGAAGAGACAAAATGGAGTTGGAATCTTCGTTTTTGATGAAATAGTCAAAAGAGTTTGATTTCATCAAATGGATAACGAAGATGCTTGTGGTTTCAAGAAAGTAAGTGGGAGCATAATAATATTTCTAAAAACCTTGTGTGCTTGACACATTGTTGATTGGAAATAATATAAATTTCTTGACACGAATTAGGACTTCATTGAAAATAGTTTTTCGATGAAGTGCTTGGGCTAAATAGCCTTGATATTAGGCATATTTATCTATGAGATAGAATTGCCTAATAGGCTAAGCCAAAAATACATATTGACAAGATGCTAAAACAGTTTAGCATAAGAACGCCAAGGAGTGATTCTTGCCGAAGTCACATGGAAAGAGTTTTGCAAGACTCGGTGTCCCAAAACACTGATGAGCAAAATACATGATGGATTTTCCACACACCTTTGTGTTTGGATTAATCATGTATTCCATGGTATGTATAAACAACCAGATATGTTCGATACTCCCAAGCTGTTGCGAGTATAGATACCAAAGTGATCAAAGTACTGATCATGGGACAACAGTGAAAAATGTCGTTAAGTACTAAAGTAGCACTGATGACATGTTTTCTCGCAAGCAGAGATTATTAAGTGCTCCTTGTAAGTAATTACATCGATACAGTCTTCATCAATGCTCCATGCGATTTTCGATTTAAGTTAAGGGTTTTGTGTAATACACAATATGGTGGCACGGTGTTTGGAAATCGTTCCAAACAGGTTACTGTGGCGAATTCTATAACAAAGGCTAAGTATGTTGACGCTTTGGAAGCGACAAAGAAGATGTTGAATCATATAGTTCATTCATGAACTTAGTATGATTCCAAGATGGCTTTGGTCAATGGAACACTATTGAAGATAGTTGCTACATAGCTCAGTCTGAGGAATCAAGGTTTCACCAGTGATTCACATATATACGAAGCCAAGTCCACACAAAATATGAATTTTGTGAAAGCGTGAAAACGTGAGGACATGCAAAGATACACACGGAACTGAAGTTGTCAGATCCGTTGGACATCAGGCTATACCACATGCGAAGCATTTTTACACCGGTATGCCATAGGTGTAATGTGCATTAGCATTGACTAGATTATTGACTCTAGTGCAAGTGGGAGTCTGTAGGATATGCCCTAGAGGCAATAATAAATGTTATTATTTATCTCCATGTTCATAATTATGTTTATGTTCCATGCTATAACTGCTATGGTTCTCGAGTCTGCAATAACCACGAGGCTCGGAGGAAGACTCATATGCACGTGTGGAATAATAAACGGTAAAATGTATTCCTAGTCTGGCCTCTAAGACTAGCTCAAGTGTTGCATGATGGTTCTGTTTTCCTGATCATGGGCATGACTATGCTGGCAACTTTGAGGGAACAATGTTAGGAGATACCGATGATCGAATCTCGGGCAAGTAACATATCGCCGGACAAAGGGAATTGCATACGGGATTACCCGAATCCTCGACATCGTGGTTCAACCGATAAAGATCTTCATGGAATATGTAGGAACCAATATGGACATCCAGGTTCCACTATTGGTTATTGATCGGAGAGGTGTCTCGGTCATGTCTACATGATTCTCGAACCCGCAGGGTCCGCACGCTTAACGTTCGGTAATGCTAGAGTAGTATTGAGATATGTGCATTGGTGACCGAATGTTGTTCGGAGTCCCGAATGAGCTCCCGGACGTCACGAGGAGCTCCGGAATGGTCCGGAGGTAAAGATTTATATATAGGAAGTCCTATTTTGGTCGCCGGAAAAGTTTCGGGTATTACTGACAGTGTACCGGGAGTGCCGAAAGGGGTCCGGGGTTCCACCGGGGGGTCCACCTGCCCCGGGGGCCCACATGCGCTGTAGGGGGTGCGCCTTGGCCTATACGGGCCAGGGGCACCAGTCCTAAGAGGCCCATGCACCAAGGAGAGGTGGAGGAGGAAGAGTCCTAAGGGGGGAAGGCACCCCCCTAGGTGCCTTGGGGAGGGATGAAACCTCCCTAGGCCGGCGCCCCCTCCTTGGAGGAGGGTCTAGGGCTGCGCCCCAGGCCTCCCCCTTGCCTCCTATATACAGTGGGGGAGAGGAAGGGGCTGGACACACCAATTCCCATGCCCCGGAGGCAGCCCTACCTATCTCATAACTCCGTTTTCTCCTCAGATTGGTTCCGACAGCGTTTGGCGAAGCCCTGCCGGCACTGCACCACCACCATCTCCACCACGCCGTCATGCTGGTTGAGATCCCATCAACTTCTCCTCTCTTGCTTGCTAGATTAAGAAGGAGGAGATGTCACCGAGCCGCACGTGTGCTGAACGCGGAGGTGCCGTCCGTTCGGTACTTCATCGGATTGGATCGCAATTGGATCGTGAAGAGTACGGCTACATCAACCGCGTTATATACGCTTCCGCTTTCGGTCTACAAGGGTATGTAGACACACTCCCCTCTCGTTGCTATGCTTCTCATAGATAGATCTTGGGTGATTCGTAGTAATTTTTTTGATTTTCATGCTTCGTTCCCCATCAGTGGCATCATGAGCTAGCTCTATGCGTAGATGTATATGCACGAGTAGAACACAAAGAAGTTGTGGGTGTTGATGCTCAAATTGCTTACCTCTCTTGTCTTATTTGGATTCGGCGGTATTGTGGGATGAAGCGGCTCGGACCAACCTTACATGTCCTCGCACATGAGACCGTTTCCACCGACTGACATGCAACTTGTTTTGCATAAGGTGGCTGGGGGGTGTCTGCCTCTCCTACTTTAGTTGAATCTGATTTGACAAAGGCGGTCCTTGTAGAAGGTTAAAAGGCAACTTGATTATCACCGTTGTGGCTTTACATAGGTAAGAACGGTTCTTGCTAGTTGCCCATAGCACCCACGTAAAATTTGCAACAACAAAGTAGAGGACGTCTAACTTGTTTTTGCAGGGCATGTTGTGATGTGGTATGGGCAAAACGTGATGTGATATATGTTGATGTATGAGATGATCATGTTTTGTAATAGGTTCATGACTTGCATGTCGATGAGTACGGCAACCGGCAGGAGCCATAGGGTTGTCTTTAATTTATTGTATGACCTGCGTGTCAATCATTAAACGCCATGTAATTGCTTAATTTATCGCTATGCGTTAGCAATAGTTGTAGAAGCAATAGTTGGTGAGACAACCACGTGACGACACGATGATGGAGATCATGGTGTCATGCCAGTGATGATGGAGATCATGTCAGTGCTTTGGAGATGGAGATCAAAGGCACAAGATAATAATGGCCATATCATGTCACATATTGATTGCATGTGATGTTTATCTTTTATGCATCTTATTTTGCTTAGGACGACGGTAGCATTATAATATGATCCCTTCACTTAATTTCAAGATAAAAGTGTTCTCCCTAAGTATGCACCGTTGCGAAAGTTCGTCGTTTCGAAGCACCACGTGATGAGCGGGTGTGATAGACTCTACATTCCCATACAACGGGTGTAAGCCAGTTTTACACATGCAGAATACTTGGGTTAAACTTGACGAGCCTAGCATGTACAGACATGGCCTCGGAGCACGAGAGACCGAAAGGTCGAACATGAGTCATATAGTAGATATGATCAACATGGAGATGTTCACCATTGATGACTGCCCCATCTCACGTGATGATCGGACATGGGTCAGTTGATGTGGATCATGTAACACTTAGACAACTTGAGGGATGTTGATTTAAGTGGGAGTTCATTAGTAATTTGATTACTGAACTAATTATCATGAACTTAGTCTAAATTGTCTTTGCAAAATTGTGTTGTAGATCAATGGCTCGCGCTGTAGTTCCCCTGAATTTTAATGCGTTCCTAGAGAAAGCTAAGTTGAAAGATGATGGAAGCAACTATGCGGACTGGGTCCGTAACTTGAGGATTATTCTCACTGGTGCACAGAAGGCTTATGTCCTTGATGCGCCGCTAGGTGAAGCACCCCCTCCAGCATCGTCTGTGGATGTTGTGAACATCTGGCAGGCACGTTCTGATGACTACTCGATAGTTCAGTGCGCCATGCTTTACGGCTTAGAACCGGGGCTCCAAAGACGTTTTGAGCACCACGGAGCATATGAGATGTTCCAGGAGCTGAAATTGGTATTTCAAGCTCATGCCCGGGTTGAGAGGTATGACACCCCCGACAAGTTCTTTAGCTGCAAGATGGAGGAGAACAGCTCCGTTAGTGAGCATATACTCAAAATGTCTGGGTATAACAACCGCTTGAATCAGTTGGGAGTTAATCTTCCAGATGAGATGGTTATTGACAGAGTTCTCCAGTCACTGCCACCAAGCTACAAAGGCTTTGTGATGAACTATAATATGCAAGGGATGGAGAAAACGATCCCCGAGCTCTTCATGATGCTTAAGGCCACGGAGGTAGAAATCAAGAAGGAGCATCAAGTGTTGATGGTTAAAAAGACCACTAGTTTCAAGAAAGGCAAGGGAAAGAAAGGGAACTTCAAGAAGAATGGCAAGACAGTTGCCGCTCCCATGAAGAAACCCAAGGCTGGACCCAAACCTGAGACTGAGTGCTTCTATTGCAAGGGGAATGGTCACTGGAAGCGGAACTGCCCCAAGTACTTGGCAGATTAAAAGGCTGGCAACGTCAACAAAGGTATATTTGATATATATGTTATTGATGTGTACCTTACTAGTGCTCGTAGTAGCACCTGGGTATTTGAAACTGGTTTAGTTGCTAATATTTGTAACTCGAAACAGGAGCTGCAGAATAAACGGAGACTAGCTAAGGACGAGGTGACGATGCACATTGGAAATGGCTCCAAGGTTGATGTGATCACCGTCGGCACGCTCCCTCTATGTCTACCTTCAGGATTAGTTTTAAACCTAAATAATTGTTATTTGGTGCCTATGTTAAGCATGAACATTATATCTGGATCTTGTTTATTGCGAGATGGTTATTCATTTAGGACAGAGATAATGGTTGTTCTATTTATATGAATAATATCTGTTATGATCATGCACCCTTGTTGAATGGTTTATTCTTGTTGAATCTCGATCGTAGTGATACACATGTTCATAATATTGATGCCAAAAGATGCAAAGTCAATGATGATAGTACCACATACTTGTGGTATTGCCGCTTAGGTCATATTGGTATAAAGCGCATGAAGAAACTCCATGATGATGGACTTTTGGAATCTCTTGATTATGAATCATTTGAGACATGTGAACCATGCCTCATGGGCAAGATGACTAAAATCCCATTTTCTGGAACAATGGAGCGGGCAAGTGACTTGTTGGAAATAATACATACCGATGTATGCGGTCCGATGAGTGTTGAAGCACGTGGTGGATATCGTTATTTTCTTACCTTCACAGATGATTTGAGTAGATATGGGTATATTTACTTAATGAAACACAAGTCTGAAACATTTGAAAGGTTCAAGGAGTTTCAGAGTGAAGTAGAGAATCATCGTAATAAGAAAATTAAATTTCTATGATCTGATCGTGGAGGTGAATATTTGAGTTACGAGTTTGGTATGCATTTAAGACAATGTGGAATTGTTTCACAGCTCACACCACCTGGAAACACCATAGTGTAATGGTGTGTCTGAACATCGTAATCGTACTCTATTGGATATGGTGCGTTCTATGATGTCTCTTACCGATTTGCCACTATCGTTTTGGGGTTATGCATTAGAGACATTGGCATTCACTTTAAATAGGGTAGCGTCTAAATCCGTTGAGACGACACCGTATGAGTTGTGGTTTGGCAAGAAACCTAAGCTGTCATTTCTTAAAGTTTGGGGATGCGACGCTTATGTCAAGAGGCTTCAGCCTGATAAGCTCGAACACAAAGCGGAAAAGTGCGTCTTCATAGGATACCATAAAGAGACCATTGGGTATACCTTCTATCACAGATCCGAGGGCAAAATCTTTGTTGCTAAGAATGGGTCCTTTCTAGAGAAGGAGTTTCTCTTGAAAGAAGTGAGTGGGAGGAAAGTAAAACTTGATGAGGTAATTGTACCTTCTCACGAATTGGAAGGTAGCACATCACAGAAAGAAGTTCCCGTGATGTGTACACCAGCCGGAGAGGAAGCAAATGATGATGATCATCAGACTTCAGATCAAGTTACTACTGAAATTTGTAGGTCGACCAGGGTACGTTCCGCACCAGAGTGGTACGGTAATCCAGTCCTGGAAGTCATGTTGTTAGACAACGGCGAACCTACGAACTATGAAGAAGCAATGATGAGCCCGGATTCCGATAAATGGCTTGAGGCCATGAAATCTGAGATAGGATCCATGTATGAGAACAAAGTATGGACTTTGGTGGACTTGCCCGATGACCGGCAGGCCATTGAGAATAAATGGATCTTTAAGAAGAAGACAGACGCTGATGGTAATATCACCGTCTATAAAGCTCGACTTGTCGCAAAGGGTTTCCGACAAGTTCAAGGGGTTGACTATGATGAGACTTTCTCACCCGTAGCGATGCTTAAGTCTGTTAGAATTATGTTAGCAATTGCCGCATTTATGATTATGAGATCTGGCAGATGGACGTCAAAACAGCATTCCTTAACGGGTTTCTTAAGGAAGAGTTGTATATGATGCAACCATAAGGTTTTGCCGATCCTAAGGATGCTAACAAAGTATGCAAGCTCCAGCGATCCATCAATGGATTGGTGCAAGCATCTCGGAGTTGGAATATACGCTTTGATGAGGTGATCAAGGCTTTTGGTTTTATACAAACTTACGGAGAAGCTTGTATTTACAAGAAAGTGAGTGGGAGCTCTGTAGCGTTTCTAATATTTTATGTGGATGACATATTGTTGATTGGAAATGATATAAAATTTCTGGAAAGCATAAAAGGTTATTTGAACAAGAGTTTTTCAATGAAAGACCTCGGTGAAGCTGCTTACATATTGGGCATCAAAATCTATAGAGATAGATCAAGACGCTTCATAGGACTTTCACAAAGCACATACCTTGACAAAGTTTTGAAGAAGTTCAAAATGGACCAGTCAAAGAAAGGGTTCTTGCCTGTGTTGCAAGGTGTGAAGTTGAGTAAGACTCAAAGCCCGACCACGGCAGAAGAAAGAGAAAGGATGAAAGTTATCCCCTATGCCTCAGCCATAGGCTCTATAATGTATGCCATGCTGTGTACCAGACCTGATGTGTGCCTTGCCATAAGTTTGGCAGGGAGGTTCCAAAGTGATCCAAGAGTAGATCACTGGACATCGGTCAAGAATATTCTTAAGTACCTGAAGAGGACTAAGGACATGTTTCTCGTTTATGGAGGTGACGAAGAGCTCGTCGTAAAGGGTTACGTCGATGCTAGCTTCGACACAGATCCGGATGACTCTAAGTCTCAAACCGGATACGTATTTATATTGAATGGTGGAGCAGTTAGTTGGTGCAGTTCCAAGCAAAGCATCGTAGCGGGATCTACATGTGAAGCGGAATATATAGCTGCTTCGGAAGCAGCGCAAGAAGGAGTTTGGATGAAGGAGTTCATATCCGATCGAGGAGTAATACCTAGTGCATCGGATCCAATGACTATCTTTTGTGACAACATTGGAGCCATTGCCATTGCCAAGGAGCCCAGGTTTCACAAGAAGACCAAGCACATCAAACGCCGCTTCAACTCCATCCGTGATTACATCAAGGAGGGAGACATAAAACTTTGCAAAGTACATACGGATCTGAATGTGGCAGACCCGTTAACTAAATCTCTTCCACGGGCAAAACATGATCAACACTAGGACTCCATGGGTGTTAGATTCATAACTATGTAAACTAGATTATTGACTCTAGTGCAAGTGGGATACTGTTGGAAATTTTCCCTAGAGGCAATAATAAATTGGTTATTATCATATTTCCTTGTTCATGATAAAGGTTTATTATTCATGCTAGAATTGCATTGACCGGAAACTTAAATACATGTGTGGATACATAAACAAATACCGTGTCCCTTGTGAGCCTCTACTAGACTAGCTCGTTGATCAAAGATGGTTAAGGTTTTCTAACCATAGACATGAGTTGTCATTTGATAACGGGATCACATCATCAGGAGAATGATGTGATGGACAAGACCCAACCATAAGCTTAGCATTTGATCGTATCACTTAAGTTTATTGCTATAGATTTCTTCATGTCAAGTATCTATTCCTAAGACCATGAGATCATGCAACTCCCGGATACCGGAGGAATACCTTGTGTGCAATCAAACGTCACTTCATAACTGGGTGATCATAAAGATGCTCTACAGGTATTTCCGAAGGTGTCTGGTGGGTTGGCATGGATCGAGACTGGGATTTGTCACTCCGTATGATGGAGAGATATCTCTGGGCCCTCTCGGTAATACAACATCGTAAAGAGCTTGCAAGCAATGTGGCTAATGAGTTAGTCATGGGATCTTGTATTATGAAACGAGTAAAGAGACTTGCCGGTAACGAGATTGAACTAGGTATGGAGATACCGACGATCGAATCTCGGGCAAGTAACATATCGCCGGACAAAGGGAATTGCATACGGGATTACCCGAATCCTCGACATCGTGGTTCAACCGATAAAGATCTTCGTGGAATATGTAGGAACCAATATGGGCATCCAGGTTCCGCTATTGGTTATTGACTGGAGGGCTGTCTCGGTCATGTCTACATGATTCTCGAACCCGCAGGGTCCGCACGCTTAACGTTCGGTAACGCTAGAGTAGTATTGGGATATGTGCGTTGGTGACCGAATGTTGTTCGGAGTCCCGGATGAGATCCCGGATGTCACGAGGAGCTCTGGAATGGTCCGGAGGTAAAGATTTATATATAGGAAGTCCTATTTTGGTCGCCGAAAAAGTTTTGGGTATTACCGGCAGTGTACCGGGAGTGCCGAAAGGGGTCCGGGGGTCCACCGGGGGGTCTACCTGCCCCGGGGGCCAACATGGGCTGTAGGGGGTGCGCCTTGGCCTATATGGGCCAGGGGCACCAGCCCTAAGAGGCCCATGCGCCAAGGAGAGGTGGAGGAGGAAGAGTCCCAAGGGGGGAAGGCACCCCCCTAGGTGCCTTGGGGAGGGAGGAAACCTTCCTAGGCCGGCGCCCCCTCCTTGGAGGAGGGGCTAGGGCTGCACCCCAGACCTCCCCCTTGCCTCCTATATATAGTGGTGGAGAGGGAGGGGCTGGACACACCAATTCCCATGCCCCGGAGGCAGCCCTACCTCTCCCATAACTCCGTTTTCTACTCAGATTGGTTCCGGCAGGGTTCGGCGAAGCCCTGCCGGCACTGCACCACCACCATCTCCACCACGCCGTCATGCTGGTTGAGATCCCATCTACTTCTCCTCTCTTGCTTGCTGGATCAATAAGGAGGGGACGTCACCGAGCCGCACGTGTGCTGAACGCGGAGGTGCCGTCCGTTCGGTACTTCATCGGATTGGATCGCGATTAGATCGTGAAGAGTACGGCTACATCAACCACGTTATATACGCTTCCGCTTTCGGTCTACAAGGGTATGTAGACACACTCCCCTCTCGTTGCTATGCTTCTCATAGATAGATCTTGGGTGATTCATAGGAAATTTTTTGATTTTCATGCTTCGTTCCCCATCAATATCCTCATAAAACTTCTCATGAAAAAGTGACAATTCATTCACAAGTTAAAGTATGAACCATAAACCATATTGAAAACTAACAAACTATGATCTCAATCACTAAAGCAATTGCAATTCATCATATTATCAGAAAGAGTCTATGTAAGAGCTGTGTTTAGCAAGTTCACATACTCAACTATCATTTAGTCTTCTATGATTGCTGACACTCACGGCATACTTATGGAGCAAAAGTTTTAGTCAGACACATAGAAAGATAGGGGCTTATAATTTCGCCTCCCAACGTATTTACCTCAAGGGTAATGTCAACAATAATAACTCATGATCACCTACATTCAACTGGATATATATGTCTAGATCTTTCCCCACCACATGATGCTTTCCAAGAGAGAAAAATAAAAACGGAATAGAGGAGAATACTACTGACTCTTGCATAAAAGTAAATACATAAAGTAAAAGATAGGCCCTTCGCAGAGGGAAGTAGAGGTTGTCATGCGCTTTTTATTTTTGGATGTGCAAGCTCTTAATGTAAAGGAACATCACTTTATATTGCCCCTTTTGATAGCGACCTTTATTATGCAGTCTGCGCTTTTATTTCTCCACCATCACAAGATCATACAAAGCTTATTTTCCCTTACAATAAAAGTTCATACATATTTAGGAGCAATTTTTATTGCTTTTGCACCGATCCCAACTTACTTGAAGGATCTTATTCAATCCGTAGGTAGATATAGTGGACTCTCATGACATGAAACTAGGTTCAAGGGTTTTTCGGATGCACAAGTAGTATCTCTACTTAGTACGGAATTTTTGGCTAGCAAAAGATAGGGGCGAAAGCACCACATGTTAGAGGATCCAAAACAATATAGCTTCTATGTGAATATAAGCAAACATAACTCATTACGTTGTCTTCCTTGTCCAACGTCAACTATTTGACATAGAATATTTAATGGGGGCTCACAATCATAAAAGATGTCCAAGATAGTATATTTATATGTGAGACCTCTCTTCCTTTATTACTTTTTCATGAATTGCAACAATGACCAATTATGTTTGTCAACTTCCAACAAGTTTTATCAATTATACTTCTTTTATGTGAAGTCATCACTCCCCATGGGATTAGCATATGATCTTACTTCTTATTCTCTTTATTTTATTTCTAAGATTGGATCAACAAAACCAAAACACTCAACTCAAACTAATCTTTATTATATAGCTTTTACACACGATTACATAGATAGATAGATCACAAAGCAAGCACTCGAAACTAAATCATACTAAAACTTTATTCCTCTAAATCACGAAATAACTAAGGATCGAACTAAGAAAGGTAATGATGATAAAAGTGATGGTGATACGATACCAGTGAGCCTCCCCCAAGATTGGCACAAGCCGAGGGTGGTGTCCATACCCATGTACTCAAGTCTCCTTCTTCGGTGATGGTGGTGATGAAGTTATAGGCTTGTCCTCTGTATTCCACTTGAGGACACAAATTTCTTCTTTTAATTTGTCATTCTCCCTTTCAAGATCCCAAATTTTATGACGCAGTTTATCTGAATCTTCCTGCACATGACGAAAGGGAATGAATTGAAATTTTGGCACATTCAGTGTATTGGGTAAGCTGGACCTGTCGAATTCAACATGCATATCTCCTGGCTGAGGCAGAGGAAGATCCTCTTCCTCCTCACTGGGTTGATCTTGCTTTCTCCTCAAGTCGGCCTCCTCCTCTTCGTCAGATGACAATCCATAGGGATCAATATCCCCATAGACTCTAGGGTTTGCAATAAGGTGCGAGACATAGCTCTCCCCATCCGAGTCTTGAGACGACATAGTGTGTCCAAATCTGTCAGGAAAATAGCCTGAAACAAGAATAGAGGAGAAACTTGTGATGCGGTGGTCAAAACATACGTGAGTATATATAAAAGAATTTTATCTTGCAAAAAAAAAGCATACGAGAGGAAAACGGAGTCGGGAAGGCACACAAGGGGCCCACAAGGCAACACATCGCACCCCAGGGGGGGTCGCGACCTGTTGCCTTGTGACCTCCTCGTGGATCCTCTCGGCGGTTTCTTATTTTTGTATTTTTTTCTAATATTCCAAAACGGACAGAAATAATTTTTATGAAATTTTTGGAGTCGGTTTACTTACCGTATCACATACCTACCCCTTTTCAGGGTTCTGGAGCGTTCCAGAAGGACTCTTTGATGTGTTCCTCCGGTGTCATCGTCTGAAAAATATTAGTTTCAATGTTAATGGGTGTACCTGAGATATAATGCTTAATTTTTTGCCCATTCACCACTCTCGGATTGCTACCTTTGGAATTGTTAATTTTAATAGCTCCGGAGCGATAAACCTCTTCGATGATATATGGCCCTTCCCATTTAGAGAGACGTTTTCCTGCAAAAAAATCTGAAACGAGAGTTGTACACTAGAACTTGCTCACCCACTTTAAATTCCCATTTTTGAATTCTTTTATCATGCCATCTTTTAACTTTTTCTTTAAATAACTTGGCATTTTCATAGGCTTGGGTTCTCCATTCATCTAAAGAGCTAATATCAAATAACCTCTTTTCACCGGCAAGTTTAAAATCATCATTAAGTTCTTTAATTTCCCAATAAGCCTTATGTTCTAACTCAAGAGGTAAATGACATGATTTTCCATAAACCATTTTATATGGAGACATACCCATAGGATTTTTATAAGCAGTTCTGTAAGCCCATAATGCATCATCAAGTTTCTTAGACCAAATTTTGCTGGATCTATTAACGGTCTTTTGCAAAATTAATTTTATTTCTCTATTACTCAATTCAACTTCACCACTAGACTGAGGATGATAAGGAGATGCAATTCTATGATTAACAACATATTTAGCAAGCAATTTACGGAAAGCACCATGAATAAAATGTGAACCACCATCAATCATCAAATATCTAGGGACTCCAAACCTCGGAAATATAACTTCTTTAAGCATTTTAATAGAAGTGTTATGATCAGCACTACTAGTTGGAATAGCTTCTACCCACTTAGTATCGACAGAGAATTCATAATCCTTATCAGTAACAAATATGGGAGAGGTAGCAAACTTAGGATCATATTTCATTCTCTCCCTCATAGATTTTTCTTTCATTTCAGCAAGCAGTTTTATAACTTCATCTCTATCATTACAAGCAAGAATGGCTCTAGCCGTCTCCCTATCAAAGACATGTTCATCAGGTGATTCAACTCTAGTAGGAGAGCTAGGCATAATAGGTGAATCGTAGTTCTCAAGAGTTTCAACATTTTTAGCATTCTCAATTTCTTTAGCTTCAGCAAGTTGTTCATCAAGAAAATCACCAAGTGGCACAGTATTATCAAGCATAGTACTAGCATCATCATAAGCATCATTCATAGCAGAAGTAGTATCATCAATGACTTGCGACATATCAGAATGCATAACAGGTGGTGGTGTTGCAAGCTTACTCAAAACAGAAGGTGAATCAAGTGCAGAGCTAGATGGCAGTTCCTTACCTCCCTTCATCTTAGAGGGAACGATCTTGGTCTTAGCGTCTTTCAGATTCTTCATAGTGATCAGCAGATATAAATCCCAAGTGACTCAGCAAATAGAGCTATGCTCCCCGGCAACGGCACCAGAAAAAGGTCTTGATAACCCACAAGTATAGGGGATCGCAACAGTTTTCGAGGGTAGAGTATTTAACCCAAATTTATTGATTCGACACAAGGGGAGCCAAAGAATATTTGCAAGTATTAGCAGTTGAGTTTTCAATTCAACCACACCTGGAGACTAAATATCTGCAGCAGAGTGATCAGTAGCACAGGAGTATGGTAGTTTGATAGCAATAGCAATAATAGTAACAATAGCAGTAATAGTTTTGTAACAATTGTGACAGTAGTAACAACAATAGTAACTTAGCAAAGAACAATATGTGAAAAACTCGTAGGCATTGGATCAGTGATTATGTTGGATAACATTCATCATGTAACAGTCATAACCTAGGGCGACACAGAACTAGCTCCAATTCATCAATGTAATGTAGGCATGTATTCCGTATATAGTCATACGTGCTTGCGATAAGAACTTGCATGACATCTTTTGTCCTACCCTCCCGTGGCAGCGGGGTCCAAAAGGAACCTAAGGGATATTAAAGCCTCCTTTTAATAGAGAACCAGAACAAAGCATTAAGACATAGTGAATACATGAACTCCTCAAACTACGGTAATCACCGGAAAGAATCCCAATTATTGTCACCTTGGGGTATGCGGATCATAACACATAGCAGGTGCGTATAACTTGCAAGATCGGATCGAGAACAGAAATATATTCATGAAAACATAAAGGGTTCAGATCTGAAATCATGACACTCGGGCCCTAGTGACAAGCATTAAGCATAGTAAAGTCATAGCAACATCAATCTCTGAACATAGTGTATACTAGGGATCAAGCCCTAACAAAACTAACTCGATTACATGATAAATCTCATCCAACCCATCATGGTCTAGCAATCCTACAAAGGAATTACTCACTCCCGGTGGTGAGCATCATGAAATTGGTGATGGAGGATGGTTGATGATGACGATGACAGAAGATCCCCCTCTCTGGAGCCCCGAACGGACTCCAGATCTGGCCTCCCGATGAAGAACAGGAGGTGGCGGCGGCTCCGTATCGTAAAACGTGATAAAACTTCCTCTCCTATTTTTTTCTCTGGAATTGTGAATTTATAGGCTTGAGATTAGGGTCAGCGGAGCCACGTTGGCCCCACAAGCCACCAGGGCGCGCCAGGGGGGGTGGCACGCCCTGGTGCCTCATGGGCAGCAGGTGGCCCCCCTCCAGTGGATCTTGGCTCCAGTATTTTTTATTTATTCCATAAAAAATCTCCAAAAAGTTTCGTCCAATTCCGAGAACTTTTATTTCTGCACAAAAAACAACACCATGGTAGTTCTGCTGAAAACAGCGTCAGTCCGGGTTAGTTTCATTCAAATAATGCAAATTAGAGTCCAAAACAAGAGCAAAAGTGTTTGGAAAACTAGATACGATGGAGACGTATCAACTCCCCCAAGCTTAACTCATTGCTTGTCCTCAAGCAATTCAGTTGACAAACTGAAAGTGATAAAGAAAAACTTTTACGAACTCTTTTGTTCTTGTATCTATATATATGCTTAAATAATACCCAGGGTTTCAGCAAAGATTATAACTAACCATGCAAATGATAACTCTTAAAAATTATATTCACTCATATCAATGGCATAATCAACTAGCGAGCAATAATAAGATATCTCAAATGGCAACACTTTGTCAAAACAATCGTGATATAATATGACAACATGGTATCTCGCTAGCCCTTTCTGAGACCGTAAAACATAAATGCAGAGCACCTCCAAAGTTCAAGAAGTGACTAAACATTGTAATTCATGGTAGAAGAGATCCAGTCATGATGCACACAACATTAACTATACACAATGCATGAGAATGACAATAGTGCTCTCAGGGCTGGTGCTTATTTGAGAAGGTGGCGACTCAACAATAAAAATAAAATTACATAAAAGTAGATAGATGGGCCCTTCGCAGAGGGAAGCAGGGATTTGCAGAGGTGCTAGAGCTCAAAGCTTAAATCAGAGATAAATGTAATTTTGGGAGGTATACCTTTCCTGTCAATGTCACGACCGAGAGTTTTCAATATCTTCCATGCTAAACACATTATAGGCGGTTCCCAAGCGGAAAGGTAAAGTTTACTCCCCCTCCACCAGCAATCACAAGCCATGGCTAGCCGAATCCTCGGGTGCCCTCCATACCAACAACTTTCCGGGGGAGTTTGTTTTATTATTTTGCAATTTTAATCATGTGACTGGGCATGCCGATTACCAGCCTCTCTTGTGCAAGGACAAGTGAATAAACACTCATCATGAGAATTACCCGCTTAGCATGGAAGATACTGACCGCCCCCTGTCGCTCCATGAGCGGTACAGGCACACAAAACAGATGTTCATTTGAATATTTAGAGGTGGCACATGCAAATTTACTTAGAACGGCAGAGTAATATCGCATATAGGTAGATATAGTGGACTCGTCTGGAATAACTTTGGTTTAAGGGGTTTGATGCACAAGCAGTATTCCCGCTTAGTACAGGCGAAGGCTAGCAAATAGGTTGAGAAGCGACCAGCTAGAGAGCGAAAACGGTCATAATCATGCATTATGAATAATCAATATTGAATACTAGCATGAGTAGGATATAAGCACCATGAACATAAATATCGTGGAGGCTATGTTGGTTTTGAATCAACTACATGCGTGAACATGTGCCAAGTCAAGCCACTCAAAACATTCAGAGGAGGATACCATATCATCATACTACATCACAAACATTTTAATGCATGTTGACACCCAAGATAAATCATTATCCACTCCTAGCTACTTAAGCATGGCATGAGCAACTATAATCTCTAATTGTCATCATAAACATGTTTAATCATAATATGCTGAATCATGGGTACTGAGTTAAACATATTTACAAAGACAAAAATAAGTTGAGTTCATACCCGCTTTTCCTTGCCACAGTCACTTCATCAAATTATCGTCATTATTGCCTTTCACTTGCATGACTGAATGATGTGAAAATAGTAATAGTGCAAGGGTGCTGTGGACTAAGCTGGAATCTGCAAACATTTTATTCAAAGGAGAAGACAAGGTAATATGGGCTCTTTGTTAGATCAACAATAATGCATATGAGAGCTACTCAACATTTTCATCGTGGTCTTTTCCTTACAATGACACAACAAAAGAAAAGAATTTCAGAGAAACACACTGAAATATTTTTGGAGTTTTTAGTTTTTTTTAAGGAAGCAATTTAAAGAAGAAAAACAAAAAGCGAGAAAACTATTTACACGGGAAAACTCCCAACAAGCAAAAGAAAAAACAAGAAATCTTTTTGGGTTTTCTTTTAATACTATGAACTAACAAACAAGAAAGGAAAACCGAAAAGAAGCGAGAAATATTTTTGGGTTTTAGAAGTTTTTCAAACACACAAGAAGAAAGCGAAAAATAAAACTAACATGGATATATAATGAAAAAGTATGAACACCGACAACTGAAATGAATGTGTGAACATGAATGTAATGTCGGGGAGAGATACGTACTCCCCCAAGCTTAGGCATTTGCCTAGCTTGGTCTACTGCCATGGCTGTCTTGGATAATAATCGAAGTGGTAGCTCGTAGAGGCGTTCTGAGCCGCCTCCTCAGCCAGATGGGCAGCCTCAACTCCCGCATTGTACTCGTGCACCTCGCTCTCTGATAGAAAATATCCCTGTTTGTTCTGAAAATCAAAGAGGGCAGGAGCAGGCAAAGCAACATACAGAGAGCGATATTTATCAACAACTAAGTTATATTCATATCCATGTGCGTCGCGTTTTAAAAACTTATGTTCTCGCATTGCTTTGAAATTCAAATATTTATCAGGTAAGAGGGGATCATTGAAATTGGGTGAGACCCCTAGCCTTGCAGCTAAGCGGGAGGCGTAAATCCCTCCATACAAATCACCATTACCCACGTTACGTGGCAGTCTATGTGCAACAATAGCCCCAAGATTATAATGCTTGCTACCAGTCAAAGCTGTATGAATAAGACTCAGATCAGGGGCGCAAAGCGCACTGCAGTCTTGCTTACCAACAATGCATTTACCATTAAAAAGCGCAAAATACCGAATAGCGGGAAAGTGAATGCTAATTATTCTGGCCTGCATAACTCCCCTATCCTCACCGTTGCAAAGGCTATTAAGAAACAACTCCTAATCATATTTTGGTGGTTCATCTAACAAACCCCAATATGGAATTTTGCATGCATCACAGAATTCTTCTAGAGACATACTATAGGATTTATTATAGAGATGAAACAAAACTCTAGAATTACGAGTATGATACGCAAAATGTTGAGTGAATGAATAAGTGAGGTTGTAGTGCTGCGGAGGCTTATCTGCAACGAAGGCGGAAAGCTCAGTGTTCTGAATGTATTGCTTGAATTCCTCCTTAATCCCTGTACCCAACATGAACTCCTCACAGGGCCATCGACAAGATTTTGCCTTGGCACCTCTCACCGAACTTGCTCTTGGTTCCTCATATGATTGGCGTGCTGAGCTTTCACTTGATGACGCTTCAGAGGACCTCCTCCTCGAAGAACTCCTCCAGAAGAAATTCATTTTCCTAAGAACAAATTTCTGAAATTTTTTGGGCCACAAAAAGATGTTAACAAAACTTCACAAAATTTATAGCAACTACTCATACAAGTGCCTAGGGGCCATATCAAGCATTCAAACTACTTAGGACTCAAAGAATTCAACATGCAAGCTCATTTTCAGAAGCACCAAGAGCAGCTAATTATGCAAGATATAATCCACTAGAGCAAAAACTAATTGGAGCAAATGAGGAGTCACATACCAAGTAGCAATCTCCCAAAACAGTTTTGGAAACGGAGCTCCGAGCAAAGAGATCAAAAATCTTAGGTTTGGGAGCAAGAACACGAGAGAGAGAGAGAGAGAGATCTACCAGGAATTTTTGTTAGAGGTAAGAGACGAAGTGAGCTGAAGGAATAAGTGAGGGGGTCCCTGTGGGGCCCACAAGCCCCCAGGGCGCGCCCAAGGGTGGTGGCGCACCCTGGTGCCTCATGGGCACCTGGGGCATCCCCCTGGTATGTTTTTAGTGCCAAAAATTCTTAAATATTCTATAAAAATTCATGTAAAAATTTCAGATCATTCTGAGCACTTTCATTTTTGGGCACTTTTTTATTGCACAGATAATTCAGAAAAACAGGATAATCATGGCATTTTATTGCATTTAACTAAAAATAACAGAAAACAAAAAGTGGGTGCAGAAGGTTGTGCTTACTAAATTCATCGACCACATGCCTCTCAAAAAGAATCCATTAATAAGGTTGATCAAGTCTTATTAACAAACCATTTCCGAGTAACATGAAACCGAAGAACCTTCGTAAAACACTAGGTTACCTCAACGGGGATGTGTACCTCCCCAATAATGAGAGTTTCATATTTCTTTTTGACAGTAGGAAGAGGGAGTTGAAAACTTCCAATAGTAATTGTCGGAGTCTTTTCAATAACATGAATACCGTTTACTTGAAATTGTTTCTTCGGAAAGTGCACCGTATGTTCATTACCATTGATATGAAAAGTGACCTTGCTTTTGTTGCAATCAATAACAGCCCCTGCAGTATTCAAAAAGGGTCTACCAAGGATAATCGACATGTTGTCATCCTCGGGCATATCAAGTATAACAAAGTCTGTTAGGATAGTAACATTTGCAACTACAACGGGCACATCCTCACAAACACCGATGGGAATGGCAGTTGATTTGTCAGCCATTTGCAATGATATTTCAGTGGGAGTGAGTTTATTCAAATCAAGTGTTTTATATAAAGAGAAGGGCATAACACTAACACCGACTCCTAAATCACACAAAGTAGTTTTGACATAATTTCTTTTAATGGAGCATGGTATAGTTGGTATTCCTAGATCTCCTAGTTTCTTAGGTACTTCGTCCTTAAAAGAATAATTTGCAAGCATGGTAGAAATTTCAGCTTTAGGTATCTATCTTTTATTTGTGACAATGTCTTTCATATATTTAGCATAAGGGGCCATCCTTAAAATGTCAGTCAAACGAGTACGCAAAAAGACTGGCCTAAGCATTTCAGCAAAGCGTTCAAATTCTTCCTCATCCTTATTCTTAGATGGTTTAGGAGGAAAGGGCATGGGTTTTTGAACCCATGGTTCTCTTTCTTTACCATGTTTTCTAGCAACGAAGTCTCTTTTATCATAACATTTGTTTTTAGGAGGTGGGTTATCAAGATCAACAGCAGGTTCTATTTCAACATCATTATCAAGTTCTTTATCATTATCTGGTTGGGCATCCATATGGGCATCATCATTATTATTATCATCAGGTGAATGTTCATTACCAGATTGTGTTTCAGCATCGGAAATAGAAACATCATTATTATCCTCCAAGGGTTTTTCTACCTCAGGTTCACTAGAAGTATGCAAAGTCCTATCATTTTTATTTTTCTTTTTCTTTTTAGATGGACTAGGTGCATCAACATTAATTCTTTGAGAGTCTTGTTCAATTCTTTTAGGGTGACCTTCAGGATAAAGCGGCTCCTGAGTCATTCTACCTCCTCTAGTCATTACTCTAACAACATGATCATTCATATTGTTATTCATTTCATTGAGCAATTCACTTTGAGATTTAGTAACTCTTGTTCTAATTGGGTTTGAACCATGGATGCATGTTTACCTACACCTTTGACATCATTAGCAATTTTAAACAACAAGTCACTCAAGCGATCAATCATGTAGGCATTTCGTTTCAATTGTTTCATAACATTTGCATTGAAATGATCTTGCTTAATAATATAATTGTCAAATTCATACAAACATTGACTAGGAAGTTTGTTATAAGGAATATCACCTTCATCAAACTTTATAAAAGAATTTACCTCTACCACCTGTGGCGGTGTGTCAAGACCATGTATTTCCTCAATAGGTGGCAAATTCTTAACATCTTCAGCCTTAATACCTTTTTTCCTTCATACATTTCTTTGCTTCTTGCATATCTTCAGGACTGAGAAATAGAATACCCCTCTTCTTTGGAGTGGGCTTAGGCGGTGGTTCGGGAAGTGTCCAATCATTATTATTCTTCAATATATTATTTAATAGCTCCTCAGCTTGTTCAATAGTCCGTTCCCTGAAAACACAACCAGCACAACTATCTAGGTAGTCCCTAGAAGCATTGGTTAGTCCATTATAGAAAATATCAAGTATTTCATTTTTCTTAAGAGGATGATCAGGCAAAGCATTAAGTAATTGGAGAATCCTCCCCCAAGCTTGAGGGAGATTCTCTTCTTTAATTTGCACAAAGTTAAATATTTCCTGTAAGGCAGCTTGTTTTTTATGAGCAGGAAAATATTTTTCAGAGAAGTAATAAATCATATCCTGGGGACTACGCACACAACCAGGAGCAAGAGTATTAAACCATTTCTTAGCATCACCCTTTAGCGAGAAAGGAAATAACTTAAGAATATAGTAATAGAATTCTTTTTCCTCATGAGCGAATAGGATGGCTATATCATTTAATTTAGTAAGATGTGCCACAACGGTTTCAGTTTCATAGCCATGGAAAGGATCAGACTCAACCAAAGTAATTAACTTAAGATGGACAGAGAATTCATAATCCTTATCAGTAACAAATATGGGAGAGGTAGCAAACTTAGGATCATATTTAATTCTCTCCCTCATAGATTTTTCTTTCATTTCAACAAGCAATTTTATAACTTCATCTCTATCATTACAAGCAAGAATGGCTCTAGCCGTCTCCCTATCAAAGACATGTTCATCAGGTGATTCAACTCTAGTAGGAGAGCTAGGAATAATAGGTGAATCATAGTTCTCAAGAGTTTCAACATTTTTAGCATTCTCAATTTCTTTAGCTTTAGCAAGTTGTTCATCAAGAAAATCACCAAGTGACACAGTATTATCAGGCATAGTACTAGCATCATCATAAGCATCATCCATAGCAGAAGTAGTATCATCAATGACTTGCAACATATCAGAATGCATAACAGGTGGTGGTGTTGCAAGCTTACTCAAAACAGAAGGTGAATCAAGTGCAAAGCTAGATGGCAGTTCCTTACCTCCCCTCGTCTTAGAGGGAACGATCTTGGTCTTAGCGTCTTTCAGATTCTTCATAGTGATCAGCAGATATAAATCCCAAGTGACTCAGCAAATAGAGCTATGCTCCCTGGCAATGGCGCCAAAAAAAGGTCTTGATAACCCACAAGTATAGGGGATCGCAACAGTTTTCGAGGGTAGAGTATTGAACCCAAATTTATTGATTCGACACAAGGGGAGCCAAAGAATATTTGCAAGTATTAGTTGTTGAGATTTCAATTCAACCACACCTGGAGACTAAATATCTGCAGCAGAGTGATCAGTAGCACAGGAGTATGGTAGCTTGATAGCAATAGCAAAAATAGTAACAATAGCAGTAATAGTTTTGTAACAATTGTGATAGTAGTAACAACAGTAGTAACTTAGCAAAGAACAATATGTGAAAAACTCGTAGGCATTGGATCAGTGATTATGTTGGATAACATTCATCATGTAACAGTCATAACCAAGGGCGACACAAAACTAGCTCCAATTCATCAATGCAATGTAGGCATGTATTCCGTATATAGTCATACGTGCTTGCGATAAGAACTTGCATGACATCTTTTGTCCTAACCTCCCGTGGTAGTGGGGTCCAAAAGGAAACTAAGGGATATTAAGGCCTCCTTTTAATAGAGAACCGGAACAAAGCATTAACACATAGTGAATACATGAACTCCTCAAACTACAGTAATCACCGAAAAGAATCCCAATTATTGTCACCTTGGGGTATGCGGATCATAACACATAGCAGGTGCGTATAACTTGCAAGATCGGATCGAGAACACAAATATATTCATGAAAACATAAAGGGTTCAGATCTGAAATCATGACACTCGGGCCCTAGTGACAAGCATTAAGTATAGCAAAGTCATAGCAACATCAATCTCAGAACATAGTGGATACTAGGGATCAAGCCCTAACAAAACTAACTCGATTACATGATAAATCTCATCCAACCCAACACCGTCCAGCAAGCCTATGAAGGAATTTCTCACTCCCGGCGGTGAGCATCATGAAATTGGTGATGGAGGATGGTTGATGATGACGATGACGGAAGATCCCCCTCTCCGGAGCCCCGAACGGACTCCAGATCTGGCCTCCCGATGAAGAACAGGAAGTGGCGGCGGCTCCGTATCGTAAAACGCGATGAAACTTCCTCTCCCAGTTTTTTCTCTGGAATTGTGAATTTATAGGCTTGAGATTAGGGTCAACGGAGCCACGTGGGCCCCACAAGCCACTAGGGCGCGTCAGGGGGAGTGGTGCGCCGTGGTGCCTCGTGGGCAGCAGGTGGCCCCCCTCCAGTGGATCTTGGCTCCAGTATTTTTTATTTATTCCATAAAAAATCTCCAAACAGTTTCGTCCAATTCTGAGAACTTTTATTTCTGCACAAAAAACAACACCATGGTAGTTCTGCTGAAAACAGCGTCAGTCCGGGTTAGTTTCATTCAAATCATGCAAATTAGAGTCCAAAAGAAGAGCAAAAGTGTTTGGAAAAGTAGATACGACGGAGACGTATCAACGTGCATCTTTGAAGAGAGTAGGCCAATAAAAACCAGATTGTAATACCTTATGCGCAGTTCTGTCTCCTGCATGGTGTCCTCCGTATGCCTCGGAGTGACACTTCCGTAGGATTTGTTCCTGTTGATGCTCAGGTACACAACGTCTAATAATACCATCTACTCCTTCTTTATATAAATGTGGGTCATCTCAAAAGTAATGCCTTAAATCAAAGAAGAACTTTTTCTTTTGTTGGTATGTGAAACTAGGTGGTATATATTTAGCAACAATGTAATTAGCATAGTTTGCATACCACGGAGTGTTACGAGAAGCATTTATCACAGCTAATTGTCCATTAGGGAAATCATCATTAATAGGAAGTGGGTCATAAAGAACATTTTCCATTCTAGACAAATTATCTGCTACGGGATTCTCAGCTCCCTTTCTATCAACAATATGTAAATCAAATTCTTGTAACAAAAGAACCCACCTAATAAGTCTAGGTTTAGCATCTTTCTTTTCCATAAGGTATTTAATTGCAGCATGATCAGTATGAATAGTTACTTTGGAATCAACAATGTAAGATCTGAATTTATCACATGCAAACACAACTGCTAAAAATTCTTTCTCAGTAGTAGCATAGTTTCTTTGAGCACTGTCTAGAGTTTTACTAGCGTAATGAATAACATTCAATTTCTTATCAACTCTTTGTCCTAGAACAGCACCAACATCATAATCACTAGCATCACACATAATTTCAAAGGGTAGGTTCCAATCAGGTGGTTGAACAATAGGTGCAGATATTAAGGCTTTCTTAAGTATTTCAAAGGCTTCTACGCAATCATCGTCAAAAACAAATGGAACATCTTTTTGCAATAGATTAGTAAGAAGCCTAGAAATTTTAGAGAAGTCTTTTATAAACCTTCTATAGAAACTAGTATGACCAAGGAAACTTCTTATACCTTTGATATCTTTAGGACACGGCATTTTCTCAATTGCATCAACTTTAGCTTTATCAACTTCAATACCTCTTTCAGAAATGTTATGCCCAAGGACTATACCTTCATTTACCATAAAGTGGCACTTCTCCCAATTCAAGACAAGATTAGTTTGTTCACATCTCTGCAAAACTCGATCAAGGTTGCTCAAGCAATCATCAAAAGAAGTTCCGTAAACAGAAAAATCATCCATGAAAACCTCAACAATCTTTTCACAAAAGTCAGAGAATATAGCAATCATACATCTTTGAAAGGTAGCAGGTGCATTACATAAACCAAAAGGCATACGACGATAAGCATAAGTTCCAAAAGGACAAGTAAATGTGGTTTTCTCTTGATCTTCTGGTGATACAGTTATTTGAGAGAAACCAGAATAACCATCTAGGAAGCAAAAGTGTGTATGCTTAGATAATCTTTCTAACATTTGATCAATAAAAGGCAGGGGATAATGATCTTTCCTAGTAGCAACAATAATACCTCCTTTCTTAGGAACACAATGAACATGACTTGCCCATCTACTATCAGCTATGGGATAAATTATACCTGCCTCCAGAAGCTTTAATATTTCAGTTCTTACCACATCCTTCATTTTAGGATTCAACCTTCTTTGGTGATCAACAACTGGTTTAGCGTCTGGCTCCATATGAATTTTATGCTGACATAGAGTGGGACTAATGCCCTTAAGATCACCGAGAGTATATCCAATAGCAGCACGGTGCTGCTTCAGAGTTTTAAGTAATCTCTTTTCTTCATGCTCTGAAAGGTTAGCACTGATAATAACAGGATATATCTTTTTTTCATCAAGATAAGCATATTTAAGCATATCAGGTAATTGCTTTAATTCAAACACAGGGTCACTCTTAGGTGGTAGAGGGTCTCCTAATGTTTCAATAGGCAAAGTATGTTTGAGGACAGCTGCTTGCTTAAAGAACAACTCATCTATTTCATTTCTTTCATTCATATGCATATCATTTTCATGGTCTAGCAAGTATTGTTCTAAAGGATCAGTAGGAGGCACAACAATAGAGGCTAGTCCAATAATTTCATATTTATTGGGTAATTCTTTATCATGAGGTTGTCTACGATACTTAGAGAAATTAAACTCATGAGATATATCACCAAAATTAACACTGACAGTTTCTTTATTGCAATCAATCTTAGCATTAACTGTATTCAAGAAGGGTCTACCAAATATAATGGGACAAAAATCATCTTGTGGAGATCCAAGAACAAGAAAGTCATTAGGATACTTGATCTTACCACACAAGACTTCAACATATTTAACAATCCCAAGTGGTGTAATAGTATCTCTATTTGTAAGCTTAATGGTGACATCAATATCTTCAATCTCAACAGGTGCAATATCATTCATGACTTCTTGATAAAGATTAAATGGAATAGCACTCACACTAGTACCAATATCACATAAACCATGATAGCAATGATCTCCAATTTTAACAGAAATAACAGGCATGCCAACTACGGGTTTATTTTTATCTTTAGTGTCTCGCTTAGCAATTCTATTTGCTTCATCACAGAAATATATGACATGTCCATCAATGTAATCAGCCAAAAGATCCTTAACCATTGCAATACTAGGTTCAACTTTAATTTGTTCAGAAGGTCTAGGTGCATTAATATTACTTTTGTTAACCATAGTTGAAGCTTTAGCATGTTCCTTAATCCTAACAGGGAAAGGAGGTTTCTCAATATAAGCAGTAGGCACAACTGGATCAATATTGTACACAATTGTTTCTTCTTTAACACTAACAGGTTCTTCATTTAATTAAATAGGTGGATGAAACTTAAACCATTTCTCCTTAGGGAGATCAACGTGCGCAGCAAAAGATTCATAAAAAGTAGCTACTATCTTAGAGCCAAGTCCATATTTGGTACTAAACTTATGCAAAGCATCAGTTTCCATAAAAGATTTAACACAATCAGATTCAAGATTTATACCTGACACTTTACCTTTGTCGATTTCCCAAGCTTCAGAGTTGCGTTTAATTCTTTCCAGAAGACCCCATATGAATTCAATAGTTCTCTTCATAAAGGAACCAGTAGAAGAAGTATCGAGCATGGACTGATCATTATGAGAAAGCCGAGCATAAAAGTTCTGAATAATTATTTCTCTTGAGAGCTCATGATTGGGGCATGTGTGCAACATATACTTAAGCCTCCCCCAAGATTGAGCAATACTTTCTCCTTCACGAGGCTAAAAATTATATATATAATTCTGATCATGATGAATCAAATGCAGAGGATAAAATTTCTGGTGATATTCCAGCTTCAACCGGTACCAATCCCATGTTACCATATCATCCAATAGCATATACCATGTCAATGCCTTTCCCTCCAAATATAAAGGGAATACCTTCTTCTTAACTCCATCTCCGGATAAAACTGCAAGCTTAAACAATCCGCAAATTTCATCTATATATATCAAGTGCATATCAGGATGCACCGTTCCTTCTCCTGCATAAGGATTAGCTAGCAGTTTCTCTATCATACCCGAAGGAATTTCATAACAAATATTTTTAGTAGGTTCAGTAGGTTGAGGAGCAACTCTTATTGCTTCCGGTTGAGGTGAAGATACCCCGAACAAGCCCCTCAAAGGATTACTTTCCATAATGACAAGTGACAGCAAATTTCAGCACGTAATATAAATGTTTCCTTACCAAATTCCACTCACCAAAGGCGCTTCACTCCCCGGCAACGGCACCAGAAAAGAGTCTTGATAACCCACAAGTATAGGGGATCAATCGTAGTCCTTTCGATAAGCAAGAGTGTCGAACCCAACGAGGAGCAGAAGGAAATGATAAGCGGTTTTCAGTAAGGTATTTTCTGCAAGCACTGAAAGTAGCGGTAACGAGTAGTTTGATAGCAAGATAATTCGTAACAAGTAACAAGTAACAAGTGTGACAAAAGTGTGATGACCCACAAGTATAGGGGATCAATCGTAGTCCTTTCAATAAGTAAGAGTGTCGAACCCAACGAGGAGCAGAAGGAAATGACAAGCGGTTTTCAGCAAGGTATTCTTTGCAAGTACTGAAAGTAGCGGTACCAGATAGTTTCGATAGCAAGATAATTCATAACAAGTAACAAGTATAATAAAGTGCAGCAAGGTGGCCCAATCTTTTTTATAGCAAAGGACAAGCCAGAACGGTCTCATATGTAAAGCAAATAGTTCTCAAGGACACATGGGAATTATCATCTAGTCACTTTCATCATGTTTGTTTGATTCGTGTTCGCTACTTTGATAATTTGATATGTGGGTGGACCGCTGTATGGGTGATGTTCTTACTTGAACAAGCCTCCCACTTATGATTACCCCCTCTCGCAAGCATCTGCAACTATGAAAGAAGAATTAAGATAAATCTAACCATAGCATGAAACATATGGATCCAAATCAGCCCCTTACGGAATAGCGCATAAACTAGGGTTTAAGCTTCTGTCACTCTAGCAACCCATCATCTAATTACTACTCCACAATGCCTTCCCTTAGGCCCAAAGATGGTGAAGTGTCATGTAGTCGACGTTCAAACGACACCACTAAAGGAAGCAAGAACATATATATCATCAAAATATCGAACGAATACCAAATTCACATGATTACATATGACAAGACTTCTCCATGTCCTCAAGAACAAAAGTAACTACTCACAAATCATATTCATGTTCAAGATCATAGGGGTATTCAATATCATTAAGGATCTAAACATACAATCTTCCACCAAATAAACCAACTAGCATCAACTACAAGATGTAATCAACACTACTAGCAACCCACAGGTACCAATCTGAGGTTTTGAGACAAAGATTGAATACAAGAGATGAACTAGGGTTTGAGATGAGATGGTGCTGGTGAATATGTTGATGAAGATTGGTCCTCCCACGGTGAGAGTATTGTTGGTGATGTCGATGGCTTCGTTTTCCCCTTCCCGGAGGGAATTTTCTCCGGCGAAATCGCTCCGCCGGAGAGCAAAAGTGCTCCTGCCCAGGTTCCACCTCGAGACGGCGGCGCTTCATCCAGAAAGTCTTCTTCTTATTTTTTTCTAGGCCAAATGGCTTCATATAGCAGAAGGAGGGGGCCGGAGGCCTGCCAGGGGCCCCACAAGCTCGGGGGCGCACCCCCAGGCTTGTGTCTTCCTGGTGGGCCCCCTCCTGGTATTTATTTCGCCAATATTTTTTATATATTCCAAAATAATTCTTCGTAAACTTTCAGGTCATTTGGAATTGTGCAGAATAGCTATCTCCGCTTCACCCCTTTTCGGTCCAGAATTCCAGCTGCCGGCAATCTCCCTCTTCATGGGAATCTTGCAAAATAAGAGAGAAAAGGCATAAGAATTGTATCATAAAATGAAATAATGATCAAAAACATAATAAATAACAGTAGGAAAACATGATGCAAAATGGACGTATCAACTCCCCCAAGCTTAGACCTCGCTTGTCCTCAAGCGAAAAACTGAAATCGATTATCATGACCACATGTTTAGACAGGGAGGTGTCGATAAAAGAAAATAAGGACATGAAAGCATCATGATCATTATTATAACAGCAATATATCATCATAAAACTTCTCATGAAAAAGTGACAATTCATTCACAAGTTAAAGTCTGCACCATAAACCATATTGAAAACTCACAAACTCTGATCTCAGTCACTGAAGCAATTGCAATTCATCATATTATCAGAAAGAGTCTATGTAAGAGCTTTGTTTAGCAAGTTCACATACTCACCTATCATTTAGTCTTCTATGATTGCTGACACTCACGGCATACTTATGGAGCAAAAGTTTCAATCAGACACATAGAAAGATAGGGGCTTATAATTTTGCCTCCCAACGTATTTACCTCAAGGGTAATGTCAACAGTAATAACTCATGATCACCTACAACCAACTGGATATATATGCCTGGATCTATCCCCACCACATGATGCTTGCCAAGAGAGAAAATAAAAACGGAATAGAAGAGAATACTATTGACTCTTGCATAAAAGTAAACACATAAAGTAAAAGATAGGCCCTTCACAGAGGGAAATAGAGGTTGTCATGCGCTTTTTATTTTTGGATGTGCAAGCTGTTAATGTAAAGGAACATCACTTTATATTGCCCCTTGTGATAGCATCCTTTATTATGCAGTCTGTCGCTTTTATTTCTCCACCATCACAAGATCGTACAAAGCTTATTTTCCCTTACAATAAAAGTCCATACATATTTAGGAGCAATTTTTATTGCTTTTGCACCGATGACAACTTACTTGAAGGATCTTATTCAATCCATAGGTAGATATAGTGGACTCTCATGACATGAAACTGGGTTTAAGAGTTTTCGGATGCACAAGTAGTATCTCTACTTAGTACGGAATTTTGGCTAGCAAGAGATAGGGAGCAAGCACCACATGTTAGAGGATCCAAAACAATATAACTTCTATGTGAATATAAGCAAACATAACTCATTACGTTGTCTTCCTTGTCCAACGTCAACTATTTGACATAGAATATTTAATGGGGGCTCACAATCATAAAAGATGTCCAAGATAATATATTTATATGTGAGACCTCTCTTCCCTTATTACTTTTTCATGAATTGCAACAATGACCAATACTATGTTTGTTAACTTCCAACAAGTTTTATCAATTATACTTCTTTTTGTGAAGTTATCACTCCCCATGGGATTAGCATATGATCTTACTTTTTATTCTCTTTATTTTATTTCTAAGATTGGATCAAAAAGCAAAACACTCAACTCAAACTACTATTTATTATATAACTTTCACACACGATTACATAGATAGATAGATCACAAAGCAAGCACTCGAAACTAAATCATACTAAAACTTTATTCCTCTAAATCACGAAATAACTAAGGATCGAACTAAGATAGATAATGGTGATAAAAGTGATGGTGATATGATACCGGGGCACCTCCCCCAGGCTTGGCACAAGCCAAGGGTAGTGCCCATACCCGTGTACTCAAGTCTCCTTCTTCGGTGATGGTGGTGATGAAGTGATGGGCTTGTCCTTCAAAACATTCAACAAGATATCTTTCAAACTCTGGATTTCCTGAAGCAACTGCTGGATCATGGTGGCATTCCTTTGCACTTCAACCATAATGTGTTTATTCTCTGGCCACCATGAGCCCTTTCCTGCATCATTCTCACTTGGACGGGAAATATCCCAATTGGAGGGTATGTGCATGCGGGGAGTATTCTCAAATCCATAATTGTGAACCAAGTTATGAAAATTGTTTCAATGTAACCTTTGCAAGGGCCTCCTAGGGGGAAGCCCTTCTTGTACCTCTGGACTCCCATGGCTTGTTGTGCTTCTCATGGCTTGATGGGGATTTGGAGTTGTGGAGATGCCGGCAAGGGTACCCCTCCCGGAAGCCAGAGGGTGGACCTCTAGCGAATCTACATCATCTTCTTCCATGGTAACCTCTTCTTCCTCCTCCCTCCTGAGTTCCATCTGCAGCAACCAAGCGTCGTCTCCCACGTTGTTGGAGGAAGAGGACGACATGATGCCTGGCCCCGAAAGTCTGACAGAAAACAGCACGAAACAAGAACAGAGGAGAAACTTGCGATACGGTGGTCAAAACATCTGAGAGTGTATATAATGAATTTTTCCCGTGCAGGACAAGTAATATGGAAGAAAAACGGAGTCGGGAAAGTCCACGAGGGGGCCACAAGCTTGGTAGGCATGCCCTGGTGGGTAGGGCGCGCCCCCCAGGCTTGTCGCCTCCTCGTGCACTTTTCGAACTGTTTATTATATTCCAAAATGAACAGAGAGTACTTTTATGGAATTTTTGGAGTCGGTTTACTTACCGTACCACATACCTACTCCTTTTCAGGATTCTGGAGCGTTCCGGAAGGTTTCTTCTATGTGCTCTTCCGGTGTTATTGTTTGAATAATATTAGTTTCAACATTAATGGGCGTACCTGAGATATAATGTTTAATTCTTTACCCATTAACCACTCTCAGATTATTGCCTTCGGAGTTGTTTATTTTGATGGCTCCGGAGCGATAAACTTCTTCAATGATGTATGGTCATTCCCATTTAGAGAAAAGCTTTCCTGCAAAGAATCTCAAACGAGAATTGTATAATAGAACATGATCACCCACTTTGAATTCCCGTTTTTGAATTCTCTTATCATGCCACCTTTTAACTTTTTCTTTAAATAACTTGGCATTTTCGTAAGCTTGGGTTCTCCAGTCATCTAGAGAGCTAATATCAAATAACCTCTTCTCACCGGCAAGTTTAAAATCATAATTAAGTTCTTTAAATGCCCAATATGCCTTGTGTTATAATTCAAGGGGTAAATGACATGCTTTTCCATAAACCATTTTATACGGAGACATACCCATAGGATTTTTATAAGCAGTTTTGTAAGCCCATAGTGCATCATCAAGTTTCTTAGACCAATTCTTTCTAGATCAATTAACAGTCTTTTGCAAAATTAATTTTATTTCTCTATTAGTTAATTCAACTTGACCACTAGACTGAGGATGATATGGAGATGCAATTCTATGATTAACATCATATTTAGCAAGCAATTTACGGAAAGCAACATGAATAAAATGTGAACCACCATAAGTCATCAAATATCTAGGGACTCCAAACCTCGGAAATATAACTTCTTTAAGGATTTTAATAGAAGTGTTATGATCAGCACTTCTAGTTGGAATAGCTTCTACCCACTTAGTAACGTAATCAACAACAACTAAAATATGAGTATACCCATTAGAGGAAGGAAAAGGTCCCATATAATCAAAACCCCAAACATCAAATGGTTCAATAACAAATGAATAATTCATAGGCATTTCCTGACGTCTGCTACTTGTGAGCTGCGTTGGGATTTCCCCGAAGAGGAGGGGATGATGCAGTACAGTAGAAATAAGTGTTTCCCTCAGTTATGAAACCAAGGTTATCAATCCAGTAGGAGAATCACGCAACAACTCGTTAGCAGTACCTGCACACAAAACAACAAATCCTCGCACCCAACGCGAACAAGGGGTTGTCAATCCCTTGGCGGTTAATTGCAAGATTAAATTGTATGGTGATAGATAGATAGATCGAACAAAAATGCAAAATAAAATAAATAAAGTAAAATTGCAGCAAGGTATTTTTGGGATTTTTAATATAAGATAAAAGTAGACCCGGGGGCCATAGTTTTCACTAGAGGCCTCTCTCTTGAAAATAGCATACGGTGGGTGAACAAATTACTGTTGGGCAATTGATAGAAAAGCAAATAATCATGACGATATCCAAGGCAATGATCATGTATATAGGCATCACGTCTCAGACAAGTAGACCGAAACGATTCTGCATCTACTACTATTACTCCACCCATCGACCGCTATCCAGCATGCATCTAGAGTATTAAGTTCATAAAGAACGGAGTAACGCCTTAAGCAAGATGACATCATGTAGACAAAGTAAACTCATGCATGAATAAACCCCATCTTTTCACCCTTAATAGCAACGATACATACGTGTCATGTCCCTTTCTGTCACTGGGATTGAGCACCGCAAGATCGAACCCATTACAAAGCACCTCTCCCATTGCAAGATAAATCAATCTAGTTGGCCAAACCAAATCAATAGATCGGAGAGAAATACGAAGCTATAAAAATCATGCATAAAAGAGTTCAGAGAAAACTCAAATAATATTCATGGATAATCTGATCATAAACTCACAATTCATCGGATCCCAACAAACACACCGCAAAAAGTGATTACATCGGATAGAACTCCAAGAACATCGAGGAGAACATTGTATTGAAGATCAAAAAGAGAGAAGAAGCCATCTAGCTACTAACTATGGACCCGAAGGTCTGTGGTAAACTACTCACGCATCATCGGAAGGGCAGCAAGGTTGATGTAGAGCCCCTTCGTGATCGAATCCCCCTCCGGCGGAGTGCCGGAAAAGGCCTCCAGATGGGATCTCTCGAGAATAGGAACTTGCGGCGGCGGAAAAAGTATTTCGTGGACTCCTCTGTTGGTTTCCCGATTTTAGAGAATTTATAGAGGTGGAATAAGGTCAAACGGGGCAGAGGTGGGCCCACGAGGCACCATGGTGCGCCACCCCCCTGGGGCGCGCCCTGGTGGCTCGTGGCCACCTCCTATGTCTTCTAGCCCTCTCCCGAAGCGTCTAGTGTCTCTTATGTCCGAAAAAAAATCTCCAAAAAGTTTCGTGGCATTTGGACTTCGTTTGGTACTGATATTCTGGAAAACCAAAAATAGGCAAAAAAAACAGCAACTGGCACTCGGCACTAAGTTAATAGGTTAGTCCCAAAAAAATGATATATAATTGCTTGTAAATGTATATAAAACATCCAAGATTGATACTATAATAGCATGGAGCAATCAAAAATTATAGATACGTTGGAGACGTATCAAGCATCCCCAAGCGTAATTCCTGCTCGTCCTCGAGTACGTAAATGATAAAAACAGATTTTTTGATGTGGAATGCTACCTATCATATTCATCATATACTCTTTTCTTTAATAGCATGGACATTTGGACTTGAATGATTCAAAGCAATAGTCTATAGTTTGACATGAAGATATAAATACTCAAGCATACTAACAAGCAACCATGTCTTTCAATATATCAACGCTAAAGAAAGTTATCCCTAGCCCATTATGCTCAATCATTGATCCATTCATGAAACACACTCAATATTAGCTACACACAATGCACAAGTATGACAATAGTGCTCTCTAGTTGGTGCTTTGTAAGAGAAGATGGAGACTCAAAATAAAAATAAAAATTGCATAAAAGTAAATAGATAGGCCCTTCGCAGAGGGAAGCAGAGATTTGCAAATGTGCTAAAGCTCAAGGCTTAAATTAGAGAGATAAAATTATTTTGAGAGGCATGCTTTTCCTGTCAATGAAAACGACCGAGAATTCCCAATATCTTCCATGCTAGACACATTATAGGCGGTTCCCAAACAGAAAGTAAAGTTTATTTCCTTTCCACCATTCTTTCACCATCCATGGCTAGCCGTATCCACGGGTGCCCTCCATACCAACACTTTCCAAGGAATTTATTATTATCATCATATTAATTTTTTTTCATTTCGGGACTGGGCATCCCTATTACCTGCCACTCTCTCGTGCAATGACAAGTGAATAAACACTCATCGTGAGAATAACACACCTAACATGGAAAATATTGGCCACCCCCTGCCGCTTCATGAGCGGTACGGGCACACAAAACGGAAAATTATTTTGAAAAATTAGAGTTGACACATGCAAATTTACTTGGAACGGCACGGAAATACTGCATATAGGTAGGTATGGTGAACTCATTTGGCACAACTTTGGGTTCAAGGAGTTGGATGCACAAGCAGTATTCCCGCTTAGTACAAATGAAGGCTAGCAAATAGATTGAGAAGCGACCAACCAAAAAGCAAAAACGGTCATAAACATGCATTGAACATAACTAACACTGAATAATGCACCATAAGTAGGATATAATTTCTTTGCATAACTATCGACTTTATGTGCATGCATAGGGAATCACAAACCTTAACACCAATATTCTTACTAAATCACAATTACTCACTAACATGACTCACATATTATCATCTCCATATCGCAAAACTATTGCAAGGAATCAAACTTATCATATCCAATGATCTTTCATGAAAGTTTTTATTATATCCCTCTTGAATATTTATCACTTTGGGACCAAATTCATATCTTGTGCAAATTATTACTATTATCAACTCTCAAAAAGATATAAGTGAAGCATGAGAGTGCAAATATTTCTTTAAAATTTAATCTTTATCAACTCTCAAAATAATATAAGTGAAGCATGAGAGTTCAAATATTTCTTCAAAATATAGCCACCGCCGTGCTAAAAAGAGTTAAGTGAAGCACTAGAGCAACTACCTAGCTCAAAAGATTTAAGTGAAGCACATAGAGTATTCTAATAAATCATGATAAATGTGTGGCTCTCTCAAATAGGTGTGTCCAGCAAAGATGATTGTGACAAACTAAAATGCAAACAAAGCAAAGACTCATATAATACACGACGCTCCATGCAAAACTCATATCATGTGATGAATAAAAATATAGCTCCAAGTAAAATTACCGATAGTTGGTAGAAGAAAGAGGGGATGCCTTCCGGGGCATCCCCAAGCTTAGACGCTTGAGTCTTGCTTGAAAATTACCTTGGGGTGCCTTGGGCATCCCCAAGCTTAGGCTCTTGCCACTCCTTATTCCTTCATCTATCGTGATCTCACCCAAAACTTGAAAACTTCAATCACACAAAACTGAACAAAACCTTCGTGAGATCCGTTAGTATAACAAATAAATATTTAACTTTAAGTACTATAGTAAATTGATTCATATTTAATATTGGCATAATTATACTGTACTCCAACTTCTCCATGACTCATACCCCCCGATACGATCCATAGATTCATCAAAATAAGCAAACTATGCAACAAAAACAGAATCTGTCTAAAACAGAACAGTCTGTAAAGATCTATTTAAAAGATATATTTCTGTAACTCAAAAAATTCTGAAAAATTAGGACAACGTGTAAAATTAATATATAAATACTGTGTAAAAATTTCAGATTTTTCTGACACTCCAGTACAGAACTAAAATTCCAGCACTAGATGCAAAACTTTCTGTTTTCCAAACAGCATCAATTATACTATCTTCCAAATCATCCCAAAGGCTTTACTTGGAACAAACACTAACTAAAACATAAAAAACACAATCATTACAGTAGAATAATTGTGTAAACACACAATAACATAAATAAAAAACAAAAATTTATTTTATTCACTGGGTTGCCTCCCAACAAGCGCTATTGTTTTATGCCCCTAGCTAGGCATAATGCATAGTTTTAAGTATTATCATCCTTCAAGTTGATTCCATAAGTGGCCCTCATAATGGATTCATAGGGTGCTTTAATTCTTTTCCTAGGGAAATGTTCCATCCCTTTCTTTAGTGGAAATTGAAATCTTATATTACCTTCTTTCATATCAATAATAGCACCAATAGTTCGAAGAAAAGGCCTACCAAGTATTATGGGGCAAGACGGATTGCAATCAATGTCAAGTACAATAAAATCAATGGGAACATAATTTATATTTGCAAGAATAATCACATCATTTATTCTTCCCAATGGATTTTTAATAGTGGAATCCGCAAGATGCAAATTAAGAGAACATTCATCTATATTGGTAAAACCTAGCACATCACATAGAGATTTTCGAATTGTGGAAACGCTAGCACCCAAATCACATAAAGCATTGCACTCATAATTTTTAATTTTAACTTTAATGGTGGGTTCCCACTCATCATATAATTTTCTAGGAATTGAAATTTCTAGTTCTAGCTTTTCTTCTAACGCTTTCATCATCGCTTCTACGATGTGTTTAGTAAAAGCTTTATTTTGTTCATAAGCGTTGGGTGAATTTAGCATGGATTGTAACAAAGAAATACACTCAATCAAAGAACAACTGTCATAATTAAAGTCTTTGTAATCCAAGAGAGTGGGCACATCGCTAGTTAAAGTTTTTACCTCTCCAAACCCACTTTTATCAATTTTTTTATCAAGATTTTCACCCTTCGAATTATGGGAACGCCTTCTAACTAAAGTTGACTCTTCTTAAGTCCCCTTTTCATCAAGTTTCATATTGCTAAACAAGGAATCAATAGATGAAACACCAATCGTTTTAATATCCTCATCATTACTACGATAAAAACTGGGAGGAATCGCTTTTTCTAAAAATTCTCGTTTAGCTTTTAGCATAGCGGTTCTTTTCTTGCTGTCATCCATGGAGACATATAAAGCTTTGATTGATTCATTAATATCAATTTTGGGTGGCAAAATTTTAGTCTGAAGATTTTCCACATCATGAATAATTCTATCAATGCTCCTAGACATATCATCAAGTTTACTCAATTTTTCTTCTATCGTAGTGTTGAAAACCTTTTGAGCATTAATAAATTCTTTAATATTACTTTCAAGATCAGAGGGCATACTATTATTATTATTATAAGAATTACCATAAGGATTGCCATAATTATTAGAGGAATTTCCAGGAAACGGCCTAGGATTAAAATTACCTCTATAAGCATTACTATTAAAATTGTTTCGCGAGACAAAATTCACATCTACGGGATCAATATTTTGCTCAATCAAGGTAGATAAAGGCACATCAATAGGATCAATAGGAGTATTTTTGCTAGCAACCAATTTCATAAGCGCATTAAATTTATCACTCAAAGTACTAATTTCTTCAATAGAATTCACCTTTTTACTAGTAGGAACTCTTTCAGTATGCCATTGTGAATAATTTGCCATAATATTATCAAGCAATTTAGTCGCTTCTCCCAATGTAATTTCCATAAAAGTACCACCCGCGGCGGAATCTAAAAGATTTCTTGAAACAAAATTTAATCCCGCATAAATTTTTTGTATGATCATCCACAAATTTAAACCATGAGTAGGGCAATTTCTTATCATTAATTTCATCCTCTCCCAAGATTGGGCAACATGTTCATGATCAAGTTGCTTGAAATTCATAATTTGATTTCTAAGGGAAATAATTTTCGCGGGAGGAAAATACTTGGTAATAAAAGCATCTTTACACCTATCCCAAGAATCGATATTATTTCGTGGTAAAGATGAAAACCAAATTTTTGCACGACCCCTCAATGAGAATGGGAATAATTTTAATTTCACAATATCATTATCCACATCTTTTTTTCTTTTGCATATCACACAATTCGACGAAAGTGTTAAGATGGGATGCAGCATCTTCATTAGGACTACCAGAAAATTGTTCTTTCATAACAAGATTTAGCAAAGCGGCATTAATATCACAAGTCTACGCACTAGCGGCGGGAGGAGCTATCGGAGTACTAATAAAATCATTATTATTAGTATTATAAAAATCACACAATTTTGTATTTTCTTGACACATCGTGGCTAGGCAAACAAGATAACAAGCAAGCAAGAAAAAGGCAAACGGAAAATATTTATGTATTTTTGTAAAAACTTTTTAGAAGTGGGGGAGATGAAAACGAGAGGCAAAGGAAAATAAAGTAAATGCAAGGAGATGAAAGTTTTATGCGTAGGTACTTGATAGATGTTGATGATGTCTCCCCGACAACGGTGCCAGAAATTCTTCCTGCTACTTGTGAGTTGCGTTGGGATTTCCCCGAAGAGGAGGGGATGATGTAGTACAGTAGAGATAAGTATTTCCCTCAGTTATGAAACCAAGGTTATCAATCTAGTAGGAGAATCACGCAACAACTCGTTAGCAGTACCTTCACACAAAACAACAAATCCTCGCACCCAACGCGAACAAGGGGTTGTCAATCCCATGGTGGTTAATTGCAAGATTAAATTGTATGGTGATAGATAGATAAATAGATCGAACAAAAATACAAAATAAAATAAATAAAGTAAAATTGCAGCAAGGTATTTTTGGGATTTTTAATATAAGATAAAAGTAGACCCGGGGGCCATAGTTTTCACTAGAGGCCTCTCTCTTGAAAATAGCATACGGTGGGTGAACAAATTACTGTTGGGCAATTGATAGAAAAGCAAATAATCATGACGATATCCAAGGCAATGATCATGTATATAGGCATCACGTCCGAGACAAGTAGACCAAAACGATTCTGCATCTACTACTATTACTCCACCCATCGACCGCTATCCAGCATGCGTCTAGAGTATTAAGTTCATAAAGAACGGAGTAACGCCTTAAGCAAGATGACATGATGTAGACAAAGTAAACTCAGGCATGAATAAACCCCATCTTTTTACCCTTAATAGCAACAATACATACGTGTCATGTCCCTTTTTGTCACTGGGATTGAGCACCGCAAGATCGAACCCATTACAAAGCACCTCTCCCATTGCAAGATAAATCAATCTAGTTGGCCAAACCAAATCAACAGATCGAAGAGAAATACGAAGCTATAACAATCATGCATAAAAGAGTTCAGAGAAAACTCAAATAATATTCATGGATAATCTGATCATAAACTCACAATTCATCGGATCCCAACAAACACACCGCAAAAAGTGATTACATCGGATAGAACTCCAAGAACAACGAGGAGAACATTGTATTGAAGATCAAAAAGAGAGAAGAAGCCATCTAGCTACTAACTATGGACCCGAAGGTCTGTGGTAAACTACTCACGCATCATCGGAAGGGCAGCAAGGTTGATGTAGAGCTCCTCCGTGATCGAATCCCCCTCCGGCGGAGTGCCGGAAAAGGCCTCCAGATGGGATCTCTCGAGAACAGGAACTTGCGGAGGCGGAAAAAGTATTTCTTGGACTCCTTTGTTGGTTTCCAGATTTTAGAGAATTTATAGAGGTGGAATTAGGTCAAACGGGGCAGAGGTGGGCCCACGAGGCACCAGGGCGTGCCCTGGTGGTTCGTGGCCACCTCCTCTGTCTTCTGGCCCTCTCCTAAAGTTTCTAGTGTCTCTTATGACCAGAAAAAAATCTCCAAAAAGTTTCATGGCATTTGGACTTCGTTTGGTACTGATATTCTGGAAAACCAAAAACAGGCAAAAAAACAGCAACTGGCACTGGGCACTAAGTTAATAGGTTAGTCCCAAAAAAATGATATATAATTGCTTGTAAATGTATATAAAACATCCAAGATTGATACTATAATAGCATGGAACAATGAAAAATTATAGATACGTTGGAGACGTATCAACGTCTACCAACATTACCAATTCTTTGGCATTCATCACAAGAGAGGACAAACTTACGTGCATCTTTGAAAAGAGTAGGCCAATAAAAACCAGATTGTAATACCTTGTGTGCAGTTATGTATCCCGCATGGTGTCCTCCATATGCTTCGAAGTGACACTTCCATAAGATTTGTTCCGGTTCATGCTCAGGTACACAACGCCTAATAACACCATCTACTCCTTGTTTATATAAATGTGGGTCATCCCAAAAGTAATGTCTTAAATCAAAGAAGAACTTTTTCTTTTGTCGATAGGTAAAGCTACATGGGATATATTTAGCAACAATGTAATTAGCATAGTCTGCATACCAAGGAGTATTACAAGAAGCATTTATCACAGCTAGTTGTTCATCAGGAAAATCATCATTAATAGGAAGTGGATCATCAAGAACATTTTCCATTCTAGACAAATTACCTGCTACGGGATTCTCAGCTCCCTTTCTATCAATAATATGCAAATCAAATTCTTGTAGCAACAGAACCCACCTAATAAGTCTAGGTTTAGCATCTTTCTTTTCCATAAGATATTTAATAGCAACATGATCAGTATGAATAGTAACTTTGGAATTAACAATGTAATATCTGAATTTATCACATGCAAACACAACTGCAAAAAATTCTTTCTCAGTAGTAGCATAATTTCTTTGAGCACTGTCTAGAGTTTTACTAGGATAATGAATAACATTCAATTTCTTATCAACTCTTTGACCTAGAACATCACCAACAGCATAATCACTAGCATCACACATAATTTCAAAGGGTAGATTCCAATCAGGTGGTTGAACAATAGGTGCAGAAATTAAGGCTTTCTTAAGTATTTCAAAGGCTTCTACACAATCATTATCAAAAACAAATGGAACATATTTTTGCAAAAGATTAGTAAGAGGCCTAGAAATTTTAGAGAAGTCCTTTATAAACCTTCTATAGAAACCAGTATGACCAAGGAAACTTCTTATACCTTTGATATCTTTAGGACATGACATTTTCTCAATTGCATCAACTTTAGCTTTATCAACTTCAATACCTCTTTCAGAAATTTTATGCCCAAGGACTATACCTTCATTCACCATAAAGTGGCACTTCTCCCAATTCAAGACAAGATTAGTTTCTTCACATCTCTGCAAAACTCGATCAAGGTTGATCAAGCAATCATCAAAAGAAGTTCCATAAACGGAGAAATCATCCATGAAAACCTCAACAATCTTTTGACAAAAGTCAGAGAATATAGCAGTCATACATCTTTGAAAGGTAGCAGGTGCATTACATAAACCAAAAGGCATACGACGATAAGCATAAGTTCCAAAGGGACAAGTAAATGTGGTTTTATCCTGATCTTCTGGGGATACAGGTATTTGAGAGAAACCAGAATAACCATCTAGGAAGCAAAAGTGTGTATGCTTAGATAATCTTTCTAACATTTGATTAATAAAAGGCAAATGTTAATGATCTTTCCTAGTAGATTTATTTAATTTCCTGAAATCAATTACCATCCTATAGCGGGTTACAATTCTTTGTGGAATGAGTTCATTTTTATCATTAGGAACAACGGTAATACATCCTTTCTTAGGAACACAATGAACAGGACTTACCCATCTACTATCAGCTATGGGATAAATTATACCTGCCTCAAGAAGCTTTAATATCTCAGTCCTTACCACATCCTTCATTTTAGGATTCAACCTTCTTTGATGATCAACAACTGGTTTAGCATCTGGCTCCATATGAATTTTATGCAGACATAGAGTGGGACTAATGCCCTTAAGATCAGCAAGAGTATATCCAATAGCAGCACGGTGCTTCTTCAGAGTTTTAAGTAATCTCTTTTCTTCATGCTCTGAAAGGTTAGCACTAATAATAACATGATATATCTTCTTTTCATCAAGATAAGCATATTTAAGCGTATTAGGTAATTTCTTTAATTCAAACACATGATCACTCTTGGGTGGTAGAGGATCTCCCAAGGTTTTGACAGGCAAATTATGTTTAAGAATAGGTGCTTGTTTAAAGAATAATTCATCTATTTCATTTCTTTCATTCATATGCATATCATTCTCATGGTCTAGCAAATATTGTTCTAAAGGATCTGTAGGAGGCACAGCAATAGAAGCAAGACCAATAATTTCATCTTTATTGGGTAATTCCTTATCATGTGGTTGTCTACGAAACTTAGAGAAATTGAATTCATGAGATATATCACCAAACTTAACTCTAACCTTCTCTTTAACACAATCAATTTCAGCATTAATGGTATTCAAGAAGTGTCTACCAAATATAATGGGACAAAAATTATCTTGTTGTGAACCAAGTACTAAGAAATCAGTAGGGTATTTGATCTTACCACACAAGACTTCAACATCTATAACAATCCCAAGTGGTGTAATAGTATCTCTGTTTGCAAGCTTAATAGTAACATCAATATCTTCAATCTCAACAGGTGCAATATCATTTATTACTTCTTGATATAAAGAAAATGGAATAGCACTCACACTAGCACTCATATCACATAAACCATGATAGCAATGATCTCCAATCTTAACAGAAACAACAGGCAAGCGAACTATGGGCTTGTTCTTATCTAGCATATCTCGTTCATTTCTAACAAGTTTAGCAATTCTAGCAGCCTCATCACAAAAGTAAATAACATGCCCATCAATATCATCAACCAAAAGATCTTTAACCATTGCAATATTAGGTTCAACTTTAATTTGTTCAGAAGGTCTAGGTGTTCTTAGATTACTTTTATTAACCACAGTTGAAGCTTTAGCATGTTCCTTAATCCTAACGGGGAAAGGAGGTTTCTCAAAATAAGCAGTAGGCACAACTGGATCAATATTGTAAACAATTGTTTCTTCTTTAACACTAACAGGTTCTTCATTTAATTGAATAGGTGGGTGATATTTAAACCATTTATCCTTAGGGAGATCAACATGAGCAGCAAAAGATATACAAAAGGTGGCTACTATCTCAGAGTCAAGACTATATTTAGTGCTAAAATTGTGAAAAGCGTCAGTTTTCATAAAAGATTTAACACAATCAAACTCAAGATTTATACCTGACTCTTTACCTTTATTGATTTCCCAATCTTCAGAGTTATGTTTAAATCTGTCCAGAAGATCGCATTTGAATTCAATAGTCCTCTTCATAAAGGAACTAGTAGAAGAAGTATCGAGCATGGATTGATCATTATGCGAAAGCCGAGCATAAAAGTTTTGAATAATTATTTCTCTTGAGAGCTCATGATTGGGGCATGTATGCAACATATACTTAAGCCTCCTCGATACTTTCTCCTTCACGAGGCCAAAAATTATATAAATAATTCCGATCACTATGAACCAAATGCATAGGATAAAATTTCTGGTGAAATTCCAGCTTCAACCGATTCTAATCCCATGTTCCAGTATCATCACATAGCCTATACCATGTCAATGCCTTTCCCTCCAAAGATAAAGGGAATACCTTCTCTTAACTCCATCTCCGAATAGACCTGCAAGCTTAAACAATCCACAAATTTCATCCACATATATCAAGTGCATATCAGGATGCATCGTTCCATCTCCTACATAAGGATTAGCTAGCAGTTTCTCTATCATACCCAAAGGAATTTCATAGTAAATATTTTCAGTAGGTTGAGGGGCAACTCTTAATGCTTCCGGTCGATGTGAAGATACCCCGAACAAACACCTCAAAGGATTACTTTCCATAGTGACAAGTGACAGTAAATTTCAGCACGTAATATAAATGTTTCCTTACCAAATTCCACGCACCAAAGGCGCTTCACTCCCCGGCAACGGCACCAGAAAAGAGTCTTGATGACCCACAGGTATAGGGGATCAATCGTAGTCCTTTCGATAAGTAAGAGTGTCGAACCCAACGAGGAGCAGAAGAAAATGCCAAGCGGTTTTCAGCAAGGTATTCTCTGCAAGTACTGAAAGTAGCGGTAACAGATAGTTTCAATAGCAAGATAATTCGTAACAAGTAACAAGTATAATAAAGTGCAGCAAGGTGGCCCAATCCTTTTTATAGCAAAGGACAAGCCGGAACGATCTCTTATGTAAAGCAAATAGTTCTCGAGGACACATGTGAATTATTGATACGTCTCCAACGTATCTATAATTTTTTATTGTTCCATGCTATTATAGTATCAATCTTGGATGTTTTATATACATTTACAAGCAATTATATATCATTTTTTTGGGACTAACCTATTAACTTAGTGCCCAGTGCCAGTTGCTGTTTTTTGTCTGTTTTTGGTTTTACAGAATATCAGTACCAAACGAAGTCCAAATGCCACGAAACTTTTTGGAGATTTTTTTCTGGACATAAGAGACACTAGAAGCTTTGGGAGAGGGCCAGAAGGAAGAGGAGGTGGCCACGAGCGACCAGGGCGCGCCGCAGGGGGGTGGCGCGCCATGGTGCCTCGTGGGCCCACCTCTGCTCCGTTTGACCTAATTCCACCTCTATAAATTCTCTAAAATCAGGAAACCAATAGAGGAGTCCACGAAATACTTTTTCCGCTGCCGCAAGTTCCTGTTCTTGAGAGATCCCATCTGGAGGCCTTTTCCGGCACTCCGCCGGAGGGGGATTCGATCACGGAGGGGCTCTCCATCAACCTTGCTGCCCTTCCGATGATGCGTGAGTAGTTTACCACAGACCTTCGGGTCCATAGTTAGTAGCTAGATGGCTTCTTCTCTCTTTTTGATCTTCAATACAATGTTCTCCTCGATGTTCTTGGAGTTCTATCCGATGTAATCACTTTTTGCGGTGTGTTTGTTGGGATCCGATGAATTGTGAGTTTATGATCAGATTATCCATGAATATTATTTGAGTTTTCTCTGAACTCTTTTCTGCATGATTGTTATAGCTTCGTATTTCTCTCCGATCTATTGATTTGGTTTCGCCAACTAGATTGATTTATCTTGCAATGGGAGAGGTGCTTTGTAATGGGTTCGATCTTGCGATGCTCAATCCCAGTGATAGAAAGGGACATGACACGTATGTATCGTTGCTATTAAGGGTAAAAAGATGGGGTTTATTCATGCGTGAATTTACTTTGTATACATCATGTCATCTTGCTTAAGGCGTTACTCCGTTCTTTATGAACTTAATACTCTAGATGCATGCTGGATAGCGGTCGATGTGTGGAGTAATAGTAGTAGATGCAGAATCGTTTCGGTCTACTTGTCTCGGACGTGATGCCTATATACATGATCATTGCCTTGGATATCTTCATGATTATTTGCTTTTCTATCACTTGCCCAACAGTAATTTGTTCACCCACCGTATGCTATTTTCAAGAGAGAAGCCTCTAGTGAAAACTATGGCCCCCGGGTCTACTTTTATCTTATATTAAAAATCCCTAAATTACCTTGCTGCAATTTTACTTTATTTATTTTATTTTGTAGTTTTGTTCGATCTATCTATCTATCACCATACAATTTAATCTTGCAATTAACCGCCAAGGGATTGACAACCCCTTGTTCGCGTTGGGTGCGAGGATTTGTTGTTTTGTGTGCAGGTACTGCTAACGAGTTGTTGCGTGATTCTCCTACTGGATTGATAACCTTGGTTTCATAACTGAGGGAAATACTTATCTCTACTGTACTGCATCATCCCCTCCTCTCCGGGGAAATCCCAACGCAGCTCACAAGTAGCAGGAAGAATTTTTGGCGCCGTTGCCGGGGAGACATCATCAACATCTATCAAGTACCTACGCATAAACCTTCATCTCCTTGCATTTATTTTATTTGCCTTTGCCTCTCATTTTCATCTCCCCCACTTCTAAAAAGTTTTTACAAAAACACAATAATATTTTATTTGCTTGCTTGCTTTTATTGCCATGTCAACACACAAGAACAGAAAGTAAAATAAAAATTTAAGATCACTATGGATCCTCATCCACTTGCTAATCTTTTCAAAAGATCCAATTATAATGAACCAATTACTAGTGAGTTGAGTGCACTAGATTATCTCTATGAAGTTTTGCTTGAAAATCATGAATCTGAAAATTGTGATGAAGTGTTAGAAGAAGAAGAAATTTATAAAGTGATTCATGATAGCTCTTTGATTGAAAAGCATGATTGCAATGATGTTATAATAAATTCTATTAATTTCAATTGTGTTAATAATATGCAAAACTACAAGCTTCGGGATGATAATTTTGTTATGTCCACTACTTATTGCAATGATCATGATTGGGGTGATAATGCTTCTTATGATCTTGAAAATTTATTTAAGCCTCATGATGAATATGTTATTGATAATAATGTTTGCAATACTATTAAAAGTTGGTTTGGAAGAACGTCAACTTTAGGTAATAATGATCCCACTACTTTGGAGAATTATCAATCTTATGAATTTTTTGATAAAAGTGGGTTTGGAGAGGTCATGACTTTAGTTGATGTTAATCCCACTATCTTGGATGATTATAAAACTTTTATGCATATGGATCATAGAGAGATTATTGTTTATGATAGCTATATTGTTGAGTTTGATTATGATCCTACATGTAATTATTATGAGAGAGGAAAATATGGTTGTAGCAATCTTCATGTTACTAAATTGCCTCTCGTTATGTTGAAATTATTAATGCTCCATTCTTCCTATTGGCATATGCTAGATATTGCTTGTCTTGATAATTTCTTCTCCTATAAAATGCCTATGCATAGGAAGTATGTTAGACTTAAGTGTGTTTTTCATATGCTTCATGATGCTCTCTTTGTGTTTCTATTATTATCTTTCATGAGAACATCATTGAAATCTCAAGCCTATCTTAATGGCTATAAAGAAAGAGCTTGTTGGGAGACAACCCAATGAATAAAATAAGTTCTTGTGTGTTTACACAATTATGCTACTTTTATGATTGTGTTTTTATGTTTTAATTAGTGTTTGTGCCAAGTAATGCCTTTGGGATGATTTGGAAGATAGTATAATTGATGCTGTTTGGAAAACAGAAAGTTTTGCGTCCAGTGCTGGAATTTTTACAAAGTATTTGTATATGAGTTTCCCACGTTGTCCTAATTTTTCAGAATTTTTGGAGTTACATAATTATGTCTTTTAAATAGATCTCTACAGACTGTTCTGTTTTTGACAGATTCTGTTTTTGATGCATTGCTTGCTTGTTTTGATGAAACTATGGATTGTATCGGGGGGTATAAGCCATGGAGAAGTTAGAATACAGTAGGTATAATGCAAAAATAAAATATGAATGGGTTTGCAACAGTACTTAAAGTAGTGATTTTTTTTGTTATACTAACGGATCTCACGAAGGTTTTGTTGAGTTTTGTGTGATTGAAGTTTTCAAGTTTTGGGTGAGATCACGATAGATGAAGGAATAAGGAGTGGCAAGAGCCTAAGCTTGGGGATGGCCAAGGCACCCCAAGGTAATATTCAAGGAAGACTCAAGCGTCTAAGCTTGGGGATGCCCCGGAAGGCATCCCCTCTTTCTTCTACCAACTATTGGTAATTTTACTTGGAGCTATATTTTTATTCATCACATGATATGTGTTTTACTTGGAACATCGTGTATTATATGAGTCTTTGCTTTGTTTGCTTTTTAGTTTATCACAATCATCTTTGCTGGACACACCTATTTGAGAGAGGCACACGTTTACCATGATTTGTTAGAATACTCTATGTGCTTCACTTAAATCTTTTGAACTAGGCAGTTGCTCTAGTGCTTCACTTAATTCTTTTTTAGCACGGCAGTGGCTATATTTTGAAGAAATATTTGAACTCTCATGCTTCACTTATATTATTTTGAGAGTTGATAAAGATTAAATTTTGAACAAATATTTGCACTCTCATGCTTCACTTATATCTTTTTGAGAGTTGATAATAGTAATGGTAATTTGCACAAGATATGAATTTGGTCCCAAAGTGATAAATATTCAAGAGGGATATAATAAAAACTTTCATAAAAGATCATTGGATATGATAAGTTTGATTCCTTGCAATAGTTTTGCGATATGGAGATGATAATATGTGAGTCATGTTAGTGAGTAATTGTGATTTAGTAAGAATATTCGTGTTAAAGTTTGTGATTCCCTATGCATGCACATAAAGTCAATAATTATGCAACAAAATTATATCCTACTTATAGTGCATTATTCAGTGTTAGTTATGTTCAATACATGTTTATGACTGTTTTCGCTTTTTGGTTGGTCGCTTCTCAATCTATTTGCTAGCCTTCATTTGTACTAAGCGGGAATACTGCTTGTGCATCCAAACTCCTTAAACCCAAGTTGTGCCAAATGAGTCCACCATACCTACCTATATGCGGTATTTCCATGCCGTTCCAAGTAAATTTGCATGTGCCAACTCTAATTTTTCAAAATAATTTTCCATTTTGTGTGCCCGTACCGCTCATGAAGCGGCAGGGGGTGGCCAATATTTTCCATGCTAGGTGTGTTATTCTCACGATGAGTGTTTATTCACTTGTCATTGCACGAGAGAGTGGCAGGTAATAGGGATGCCTAGTCCCGAAATGAAATGAAAAAAATAATTAATATGTTGATAATAATAAATTGCTTGGAAAGTGTTGGCATGGAGGGCACCCGTGGATACGGCTAGCCATGGATTGTGAAAGAATGGTGGAAAGGAAATAAATTTTACTTTTTGTTTGGGAACCGCCTATAATGTGTCTAGCATGGAAGATATTTGGAATTCTCGGTCGTTTTCGTTGACAGGAAAAGCATGCCTCTCAAAATAATTTTATCTTTCTAATTTTAGCCTTGAGCTCTGGCACATTTGCAAATCTCTGCTTCCCTCTGCGAAGGGCCTATCTATTTACTTTTATGCAATTTTTATTTTTATTTTGAGTCTCCATCTGATCTTACAAAGCACCAACTAGAGAGCACTATTGTCATACTTGTGGATTGTGTGTAGCCAATATTGATTGTGCTTCATGAATTGATCAATGATTGAGCATAATGGGCTAGGGATAACTTTCTTTAGCGTTGATATTTTGAAAGACATGGTTGCTTGTTAGTATGCTTGAGTATTTATGTCTTCATGTCAAACTATAGACTATTGCTTTGAATCATTCAAGTCCAAATGTCCATGCTACAGAAGAAAAGAGTATATGATGTATATGATAGGTAGCATTCCACATAAAAAATTCTGTTTTTATCATTTACCTACTCAAGGACGAGCAGGAATTAAGCTTGGGGATGCTTGATACGTCTCCAACGTATCTATAATTTTTTATTGTTCCATGCTATTATAGTATCAATCTTGGATGTTTTATATACATTTACAAGCAATTATATATCATTTTTTGGGACTAACCTATTAACTTAGTGCCCAGTGCCAGTTGCTGTTTTTTGCCTGTTTTTGGTTTTCCAGAATATCAGTACCAAACAAAGTCCAAATGCCACGAAACTTTTTGGAGATTTTTTTTTCTGGACATAAGAGACACTAGAAGCTTCAGGAGATGGCCAGAAGATTGAGGAGGTGGCCACGAGCCACCAGGGTGCGCCCAGGGGGGTGGCGCGCCCTGGTGCCTCGTGGGCCCACCTCTGCTCCGTTTGACCTAATTCCACCTCTATAAATTTTCTAAAATCGGGAAACCAACAGAGGAGTCCATGAAATACTTTTTCCGCCGCCGCAAGTTCCTGTTCTCGAGAGATCCCATCTGGAGGCCTTTTCCGGCACTCCGCCGGAGGGGGATTCGATCATGGAGGGGCTCTCCATCAACCTTGCTGCCCTTCCGATGATGCGTGAGTAGTTTACCACAGACCTTCGGGTCCATAGTTAGTAGCTAGATGGTTTCTTCTCTCTTTTTGATCTTCAATACAATGTTCTCCTCGATGTTCTTGGAGTTCTATCCGATGTAATCACTTTTTGCGGTGTGTTTGTTGGGATCCGATGAATTGTGAGTTTATGATCAGATTATCCATGAATATTATTTGATTTTTCTCTGAACTCTTTTATGCATGATTGTTATAGCTTCATATTTCTCTACGATCTATTGATTTGGTTTGGCCAACTAGATTGATTTATCTTGCAATGGGAGAGGTGCTTTGTAATGGGTTCGATCTTGCGGTGCTCAATCCCAGTGACAAAAAGGGACATGACACGTATGTATCGTTGCTATTAAGGGTAAAAAGATGGAGTTTATTCATGCGTGAATTTACTTTGTCTACATCATGTCATCTTGCTTAAGGCGTTACTCCGTTCTTTATGAACTTAATACTCTAGATGCATGCTGGATAGCGGTCGATGTGTGGAGTAATAGTAGTAGCTGCAGAATCGTTTCGGTCTACTTGTCTCGGACGTGATGCCTATATACATGATCATTGCCTTGGATATCGTCATGATTATTTGCTTTTCTATCAATTGCCCAACAGTAATTTGTTCACCCACCATATGCTATTTTCAAGAGAGAAGCCTCTAGTGAAAACTATGGCCCCCGGGTCTACTTTTATCTTATATTAAAAACTTACCTTGCTGCAATTTTACTTTATTTATTTTATTTTGTATTTTTGTTCGATCTATCTATCTATCACCATATAATTTAATCTTGGAATTAACCGCCAAGGGATTGACAACCCCTTGTTCGCGTTGGGTGCGAGGATTTGTTGTTTTGTGTGTAGGTACTGCTAACGAGTTGTTACGTGATTCTCCTACTGGATTGATAACCTTGGTTTCATAACTGAGGGAAATAATTATCTCTACTGTACTGCATCATCCCATCCTCTTCGGGGAAATCCCAACGTAGCTCACAAGTAGCAATTATCATCTAGTCACTTTCATCATGTTTGTTTGATTCGCGTTGGCTACTTTGATAATTTGATATGTGGGTGGACCGGTGCTTGGGTGATGTTCTTACTTGAACAAGCCTCCCACTTATGATTACCCCCTCTCACAAGCATCCGCAGCTACGAAAGAAGAATTAAGATAAATCTAAACATAGCATGAAACATATGGATCCAAATCAGCCCTTTACGGAATAACGCATAAACTAGGGTTTAAGCTTCTGTCACTCTAGCAACCCATCATCTAATTACTACTCCACAATGCCTTCCCTTAGGCCCAAAGATGGTGAAGTGTCATGTAGTCGACGTTCACACGACACCACTAAAGGAAGTAACAACATACATATCATCAAAATATCGAACGAATACCAAATTCACATGATTACTTATGACAAGACTTCTCCCATGTCCTCAAGAACAAAAGTAACTACTCACAAATCATATTCATGTTCAAGATCATAGGGGTATTGAATAGCATTAAGGATCTGAACATATAATCTTCCACTAAATAAACCAACTAGCATCAACTACAAGATGTAATCAACACTGCTAGTAATCCACAGGTACCAATCTGAGGTTTCAAAACAAAGATTGAATACAAGAGATGAACTAGGGTTTGAGATGAGATGGTGCTGGTGAAGATGTTGATGAAGATTGGTCCTCTCACGATGAGAGGATCGTTGGTGATGTCGATGGCTTCGATTTCCCCCTCCTAGAGGGAAGTATCCTCGGCGGAATCGCTCCGCCGGAGAGCAAAATTGCTCCTGCCAAGGTTCCGCCTCGTGACGGCGGCGCTTCGTCCCGAAAGTCTTCTCTATAATTGTTTTGGGGCAAATGAGCCTATATAGCAGAAGGAGGGGGTCGGAGGCCTGCCAGGGGCCCCACAAGGCATCAGGGCGCGCCCAGGGTGGGCCGCGCCCTGTTGCCTTGTGAACAACTGGTGGGTCCCCTCTGGTATTTCTTATATCCAGTATTTTTTATATATTCAATAAAAATCTCCGCGAAATTTGAAGTCAATTGGAGCTCTGTAGAATAGGTATCTCTGTTGTAGCTATTTCAGGTCCAGAATTCCAGCTGCTGGTATTCTCCCTCTTCATATAAATCTTGCAAATTAAGAGAGAAAAGGCATAAGAATTGCATCATAAAGTGAAATATTGATAAAATACATTATAAATAACAGTAGGAAATCATGATGCAAATTGGACGTATCACTGCCCCAAAGGTTTGTGGGGAATGTATCAAGGTCACACCAAAGAGGCCACAATCATACTTGAAGCGGTGGCATCACATGACTTATGGATTTGACATGCTTTCTTTGGAATGCCGGGATCTTACAACGACATCAACGTGCTTTAACGATCTCAGGTGTTCAGGAGGCTTTGTAATGCGGAATCGCCGCCGTGCAACTACACCGTCAACGGCCGTGACTACAACATGGGATACTATCTTGCCGATGACATCTATCCTCCGTGGGCGGCGTTTATGAAGACCATATCCGAACCACAGGGCAGGAAACAAAAGCACTTTGCAACAATGCAGGAAGCAGCTAGGAAGGATGTGGAGAGGGCATTCGGAGTGCTTCAAGCTCGTTGGGGAATTGTTCGTGGAGCTGCAATGATGTGGGTATTGGAAACTTTGTGGCAACTCATGACATGTTGTGTTATTTTGCACAATATGATTGTCGAGGATGAGGGTGATGGTGTTTCCCAAACCAATGATTTTGAAGTGCCTAGAGAACAAGTTCAAATCCCGAAAAATCAAGATGCATCTCAGCTTATAAACTTTCTTTAGATGCATCAGAATCTTCGAGATCATCACGTGCACGCGCAACTGCTCAATGATCTTGTGGAGCATATGTGGACCCACAATGGAAACCAAAGAGATGATGTTTGAGTTATGCACTTAAAATAAATTTTATGTAAACACTATTTATTTTCGGCACCAACATTTGTTATTTACGTGCGACATTGGCATGTATGATCGACGTGCATGGATTTGCATGGATTTGAGAGTCCGGATATGATATATGTGGATGCAGGGCACAGGATATGAGGGGCCAGCGGGCGCCGCCGGCGGACGGGCCCGCAGGCGTATAGGGGGGCAGATTTGCCTGTACATGCTCTTAGTTTGCGTTTAATAACTCTGGTCTGTAATATGTCCTGAACCTGTTGGAACTGATTGCTGGTGGTCTTTTGCAGGGTGTTGGAGCTTTCTGGCCATGGTTGCCAGAGTTTTTTTTTTAGCTTGGTACTCCCTCCGTAAAGAAATATAGATGCTCTTATATTTTTGTACTGTTTAATTTTGATGGGGCTTCAGGGCTCTCCGCTCTGGCGAGAAACTGGGTTGTCAGTTTCTCTCGGACGGGGCTCTGCTGATGGGTGTGTTGTGGCGGTGTAATGAATTTCTATAGTTTTTTTAACGAAAATCAGGTGAAAACCCCTTCCATAAAAAAAATATAATGGGTGGTGCAGCATCTGTAGATGCGGTAGCACCGGGGCAGGACACTGAAGTGTCAACGTACCAAGTAGTATTACTGATGGGTGACAAACAAGCATGTCGACACTGTATTGTCGACGAGTCACATCATCAACTTGCCAACGATCGATAATACTCCCTTCGTTTCTAAATATAAGACTTTTTAAAGATTTCACTGTAAACTACATACGGATGTATATAGTTCTATTTTAGAGTATAAATTTACTCATTTTGCTTCGTATGTACTCCCTCCGTCCCAAAATAAATGACTCAATTTTATTTTGGGACGGAGGAAGCAGTTAATCAAGGTCTTCTATATAGGAACGCAAGGAGTATTGCGTACATGCTGGTCCCTTAGAGCATCTCCAACAGGCGCGCTACGGCGAGGCGTGCTAATTTTTTTTTACAGCGCGTGCATAGCGTTTTACGGCGCCGGATTGGGTCGTTGCTTCACTAGGCGCTGCAAATTTTAGCGCGCCGCTGTAGCGCTTCAGCGGACGCGGTAAAAAAGAGTGCGCGCGACCAGCCGGCGCTTGGAAAAAAACTTGAAACAACACATACGAAAAAATTGAAACAACACATAGTTCAAATTCTCATAACATAGTTTCTCACATAGTCCAAACTACAAGCCAGTTCATAGATGCTAGATAAAAATAGATAAAACGATACTAAAACGACGCTGATAAAACTACTCGTCCTCCTCCTCGGTGGTGTCGTCCGACTACGTAAACGCGTCGACGCACCGAGAATCATCGGAGTCCCAGGTCGACGCTTCTCCCAGCTTGATCTGGGCTTCCGCCGCCTCCTTCCGCGCACGCTTGTCCGCCCGACGCGCGGCTCGCTCCGCCCTCCTCTGCGCGGAGAACTCGTTCTCCGCGACGACATCCTGCGGGAAGCGCTCGCGCCACACCGCCATGGCGTGCTCGTCCGTCTCGGCGATGAGGAGGCGGCGCTCCCGCCTCCGCTGGAGGTGGCGATCCTCCTCGGTGACTAGTCGCGGGGGAGGCACGAGTTCCTGCGCCCGCTCGCGCGTCCGCACGTCGGGAAAGTTCATCTGCGCCCGTGGCCTCCCGAGGCGCCACGCCGCCGCGTCGTACGCACGGGCGGCCTCGTGGGCGGTCTCGAACGTTCCGAGCCCAAGACGGATGTCGTCGCCGGAGCGGATCTCCGCATAATACACGCCGGAGAGGCAGAGGCGGACGCCGCGGAAGCCCAAGATGCTCCGGCGGCGCGGCGGCAGCGGGGGAGAAATCGCGGCGCGGCGGAGGAGAAGGAGCGGCGGCGGCGGGGCGAGGAAGAAGGCGCTGGAGAAGGCGCGGGGCGAGGAAGAAGGCGCTGGAGAAGACGCGGGGCGAGGCCGAGCGCTGGGAGAGGCGCGGCTTTTATACAGCGCACGCGGCGCCGCGTGCCAAATCTGCCGCGCGTGCGGCCGCTTTTTCCCGCGTGCGCCGGTTTTTTTAGCGCGCCGAAATTTCCCGCGCCCGCTGGAGCGAGCCGCGCGGCCACTCGCGTGCCAAAAGGACGTTTTTTCATGCGCGCGTCTTATTTAGTGCCTCTGTTGGAGATGCTATTACAAGATCCGGCATGTTTTGGCCAGTCATTGGCTCGGCTACCGGCTGGCGTAGGTTGCTTTGCATGGTGAGGCAACACGTACCCGGTGCCGAGTATCGCTGTTTGCTGTGTGGGTCTGCTCACGTACTCCTGCAAGTGTGCTTGGTATACCACCCGGAACTTATAGCAACTCCACTAAATTTTCTAGAACCCTCTACACTCTAAAGAAACGGTTAAGTAGAACAGATTCATTTCACAAATTCTTTAAGTGGCTCTCCAATCCTAAAATTATCCCAAATGATAAGTGCCACACGTCAGGTGCGTGGCACTCCGGCCCTGACGTTTTTTGATGGCAATTCCAGTTACGCAAGGATGGCAATTTCTAGTGACAGGCGGCAAGTTTTTGTCAAAAAAAAAAAAAAAAAAACTGAAGTCCGAAAGTTGCCATGCTTGGCAACAAAGTTGTCATCTTCGCGTCACTAAACTTGCCGTCGAAAACGTTCGGTGCTCGTACCTGACGTGTGACACTTATCAGGGTCCAAAATTATTTGAGGAACCTCTAAAACACTAACCCAGTAGTTTTTATACTCTATCCGTGATTTTTTTACGCCAATGAAACTTCACGCTCCTGCATCTCCCTCCCATGACCGCCGCGGCGCGCGCGATCATGGGCTGCCTGGCGCACCACCACCACCATGGCCTCCACACCGATCCATTCCTTGACGTCACTGTGGTCTCAGGCGCCCATGCTACTGTGCTCCCCCCTCGCATCGCTGCCTCAGCTCGCGTGTGCTTGGCACCTCCGGAGACGGCGTGGACATCCTCCTCCACTCACCAGGGCCGCCCCACAGCGGTGTCCCACCTCTCCTCACTTCAGGCAACCGGTGAAGTGCCGTCACCCGTGCCCGTCGTGTCGGCGAAACGCCGCCTCGTCTCCCGCTCCCTCGACTTGCTCTCTACCCTTAGAGAGGTTGTCCTTTTAGTTAGTGAGCACTTAAATTAATTTTTCCTTGGCAATAGTGATTTTTTAGTTGTATCTAATAAACTGAAAAGGGTCGAGTATTACATAGCAAAGATCTAATGATAGAAAATATATTATCTAGCATATATATCGGTTGACGACCATGTTTCACAGGTCACAGATATTGAGATATCAATATGATAGTATGGACTCGCATTAATAGAACACCATGTCGTACACACTCATTTTGAGACGCGGTGAGAGGTTCAATTACTTAGTCTCAAGTACAACGTATATGACATGTCCAAAACTAGATGCCGTTGGTGTGAATCGGCCTACTTAGGGACTATCCAATGCTAGACTGTAACTGGGTAGTCACGAGTTGGACCAAGATAGGATTTGACCCTCTGACTTGAAGAGAGATATAGCTTTGGGCCTCCCGAGTGATCACTCTACATGGCCATGAGCCTATGGCTATGGGTTAACCTAAATCAAGAGTCTGTATCATGAGTTGGAGAAGAGAGATCGAGTCCCCATGGAGGACAAGTAATCACCTTGAGCTTGACAATGTATTAGTCGATTCCTTGTTAAACCAACTTGAATAATATACATTTGTTGTCGGCTATTTCTGATACAGTCTTGCTAAATCTCAGTTGACTGAGACTTAGTTCGATTCTATATTCGTGAGATTTTACGTTGAGATCCGTGCAATTTTTTTTCTTTTTTCGTTCTTACACATTATGTCACATGACTGAGACTTGGACTAATACCTAGTCACACCCTTTCTGATAATTAGTCGGTTGTATAGTCCTCCGTGTGGAACATGCCCGTCCACAGCACTCGCAGATGATAGGACATCAGATGAACACGGTGGCCTGCGCAGCGCGATTGGAGGTTTTATGGCAGCACAGCCAAGGAAAGGACGTCGAGATGGCGACGGCAGTGGCCCTGTTCACTCCGGCCGTACGTACTCTCGCAGTCGTCCGTACGCAGCGTGCCGGCCATCCCGGACGTCAAGCATTTGGTGATGATTTGGTTCATCTGCGCGCTGCTCCTTTTGTTTCAGCCAGAAGAACCAGGTACTCATGCATAAATGGCCATTACCACGGTGTCTCCTCTTCGTCTTCCCCGTTTTAAATCTTCATATCTGGACTAAATATATTGCACAGTGTAGGCTTTGTACGTTGCTAGCTAGGTATACATGGAGATGGAGCTGTCTCTGGCCTTGGGTCGCCCGGGAACCGACGACAGCGGGGCGGCCGGCCGGGGAACGGGCAACGGCGGGGTGGCCGACGATGAGGCGCGGCCGCTGTTCCCGTGCCTCTTCTGCGACAGGAAGTTCCTCAAGCCGCAGGCCCTCGGGGGCCACCAGAACGCGCACAAGGAGGAGCGCGCGGCCGGCTGGAACCCCTACGTCTACGGCCGCCACCCCGCTGCCAATGCCGCCTCGTCTCGTGCCTCCGCCACCGACAACTTCATCCCTATCGCCACGCACGGCGGTGGCGAGGGAGGCGCCCCACCGCCCCTCCACGTCGTTCCTGAGACTGGCACGCTGGCCCCGTTGGTCCGCGGCGTGCGAGCCGCAGCCGGCCCGTTCTCCGGCGTCCACGGCGACGTGGGGGACATGCTAAGTTTGGGAATGTCATCCGCCGCTGAGCCTGCACCGGAGAGCAACACCGGCGTAGGGATCGACCTGGAGCTGCGACTCTAGCAGAGTTACCTACCGACGATATGCATCTTACAGGATTATCTTCCAGCTCTCTTGGTTAATTGCCTTTATCAATCTATCTTTTGAAGGTTTGTGTTCGAAAGTCTTCTACTGCCCCTGAGCTCAAATGAGCTCGGGGTGAACAGTAAAACAAAAAAAATTCAAAAAATTCTGATTTTTTGTGTGCCAAACTTTGACAAATGTTTTGTGTGCTTGAGAAATTTCATCACGAAATGACATTCGTGGAAGTCATGGTAAAAAAAAAAAATCAGCACTCCAAAACGTCAGGGCGGTGTTACTTCGTGCCACACGTGTGGCACTTATCATTTGGGTTTAAAAATAGCATTTTTGGAGCATCGTTTTTTTTTTGCCATGACATCCATGAATGTTCTTTCACGATAAATTTCTTCAAGCACACAAAACATTTGTCAAAGTTTACCACAAAAAAATCGATTTTTTTTTATTTTTACTTCTTTTTTTATTTTACTGTTCATCAGGGAGCACTTGAGCTCGCAAGCAGATACTCCACATCCTGTTTGCGTTGCGCTTCTTCAGTTTTTGTTTTGTTTTGTGAAGTGCCTTTTTTTTCAGACTGATGGTTCGTTGCCTTATTCAAGCATGACCTACTTGTGATTCTGACCTATTGCTATAATTCCAAATATTGCATCGCCTCGTCAAATTGCTATATTTGTGATTGGTTCATAAATAATATACGTGGTTCTGTCTTACTTAGAAGGGTGTTATGTCCAACATTAGAGTAGTCATATACTACTTTAGTTAACTGTGCATATGTGTTCAATCGGGCACGAATAAGTAGCTTTCTGTTTTCTCTGTAACTTTCTTACAAATAGTTGTAAGAAAGCTACAACAATTGTACGGCCAGGATTTGTCACACATTGCTGTAAGTAATCATCAATCCATGCATCTGAATGAGCTAGCCAAATCTTGGTTAACCGATGATCTGTAAAGAATTGGAAATTTTCTATGGCTTGGAGATATAATTTGTAATATGTGGTTTTCTGTGGTTACCAACTTACAAGTAGAACGTCTTTTAAATAAGGAACTAAGTCACGAACCTGATGTTTTTGATTTGCAAGAAGTTTTTTCAGTTTTCAACTTTGCACTGCTTTCTTAGATTCTTATTTGGGTTTGGTTGTTCAATAGCTACAAAAAGTATTGTAACCTTTAACAAAGATGTATTCCATTCGGAATCAGGTTTCCAGAACAGTCTTAGTTGCGGTTTTGAACACATAGTCTATGCATAACATGGGAGATTTTTCTCTCTCCAATGAACACATATACAGACATGTTTTACTGAAATTAATAATTGACATGCGCATATTCACGTGAGATCTAATATGCGTAGTTCTAGTTGAAAACAAAAGGAAGTCACACACACAGTTCAGACTTGTCATAGTTAATTCAGTTATATTTTGCTATGTACAAAATCACATTTAAACAATGGTAGTAGGATTTTTGTTTTTGTTGCATTTAACATTTTTAAAGAGTATCATACATTGAACATTAGCTTTCGGTACAGTTACATGACACAAACAACAATCATCAGATAGGTGTTGAAGAAGCAAAACATGTGGTCTAAGGTTGGATCAGATGGCATGTAAAACATGACATATTTGATCACATTGACAGAAGTACATCTCAAAAGATAATTAAGCTCTTGTTGTTACAAGGACTAAGAAATGTCTTTGTTAAAACATATTATGTTCAACATGCACCATCTTTATTTTCTACATTTATAGGAAAATTTTCTAGTAACCTTTTTTTTATATTCTAACATGTTACTTAGAAGACCTATTCATGTTTAGTTTACACCCTTGTGAAAATCTTAGCACCATGTCTTGAAGATGAGCTACCATTAAGATGTCCTGGTTGCCAACTATTATCCTAGCATCTAGGTTTCAACAACGTAAATCATCTAATTTATTCTGAACTAGCACTGAGAATATTTATCAGTAGATACCCAAGAAACTTTCTAATGCAACGTATGATAAACTTATGTTGCGTACTAATAACCATCTCCATCGGCAGGGACATAAAGTGGATATTAGTTTACTTATCTTATCTTGTCTTAAACATGCAAGGTAGGATGCCTATATCCAAAGAAAATGAAATTTCCATGTGGCTATATCAACTCTGTTAATCATAAAAACATAATAGATTTCAAATTTTGTTCATATAGTGGAAAACTATTTCAATTACACGAAAAGATGACAATAGCCAAGAGAGCTTTGTAACTTTCAATTGTGAAAGAAGAAATTGGTTAGATAAATTATGTTTGATAAAATCTCACTAAGTGGCTAAATCTAATCGTTGACTCGTATCCCAATGAATGTAAATATTCCAAAATTTGATAAAGACACATTCAATAACATAAAAATCATTCAAGCATTATGAGACACAAAAGTTCCACATTTTCAAACTATGCAACTAGTGTATACTAGCTAATTGCCCATGCGTTGCAACGGGGGCATACATATTCTAATGGTTCAACATAAATCGTGTCCGACATATACCTTACACCCACCATATTCTAGATTTTGGTAAGATTTGATTTGAGTATGTGTACGGGAAGGCAAGGAAAGTTTTGATTTAGTTGAAGTTTTGGTAAGATTTGATTTGATTTGGGTATGGGTAGGGGAAGGCAAGGAAAGTTTTGATTAGTTGAGGTTTTGGTAAGATTTGATTTGATTTCATTGAGTTAATGCATGACATGGTTTTGGTAAGATTTCATTGAGTTAATGCAAGACATGGTTTTCAGTAGGACAAGAAAAGGAAAATATTGATTTGATTTAGAGGAAAAAGCCATGGTAGGAGGAGAGGGGGAGGAGGTGAGGAGAACGTACCAACTCCCCTTTAATAATAGAGATCAAAAGTGCAACTGCCCAAAATAAAGTTTTAGAAACAAAAATAAATCATCAAGGCATGGTACGAAATAACTATTTTGTGAGAATTGTTGTGGAAAATAAATAATCAGACTTGGGGGTCTCACCTAGTCTTACGTGGCCGGTCAATGGAAGTACAAGGCAATTAACGAGACCCAAGACGGTCAACAAAAGTCCAAGCCAAATGAAATGGTCAACACATAAAAGGAAAAAAGAATAAAAGGACTAATTCAACAAAGGAAACAAAGAGCAAATGAGTCCATGTCTAAAAGAGGCCAACTAGCCAAGGCACCACATTCATGAATGGATGAGAGGAAGTGGCTCACCATGATCCAAGAACACACCCACATTTGACTACTCTTCTCGGACTTATACATTAAGTTTTATCTTCCTACCCCTCAAAACTACCACGCCGTTGAGTAGCCTTGTTCATTTATTAAGGGCTCCTGATCTGTATAAGCTCCCCACAGCCATGTAACTCATTCACTCTCACTTGAATAAACTCAAAGGGAGGACACTAGAGCTCCAAGACGCATTCGGGAGTTCTAGGGTCGAGAGCTGACAAGTGTCTGTGGTGTTGGATGTTCCAAGTGTCACAAACCTGATCATGAGTTAGGGTTCTGGAAAGACATTGGACACTTCCAAACTTTAGCACATCTCACGAAGATAACAACATAACCAAGAAACATATATCATTCGTTAGCATTTCTTGGGTTTCTAGAACTTTGTGAGCTGCATTTCAACTTTTAATTACGTGCAACCTATTATTCACAATATGTATTGTATTATGGACGCAACTTTGTCATATATAGATAAAATATAGTAACATGTGTATGGAATATGTATGAATTGTTCAGTTTCCTCAACATTTAGGGGCCGCTGAGAGGCAGTGCATTATAACGACTCATCAGTAAGGAATACACTACTGATGGGCCTCGACACCCTATCAGTAGTAACATATAGATCATCCACCCTACTCTCAACACGTGCATCCTCAATACGGGTGACAGGTGAAGATGCCCGTCAGTCCTTTGTCCACTCCATTAACGGGCTAGCAGACACATAAATTCATCACTGATGGAAGTTACTGATGGGTCGGCGACCCATAACTGGTGAGGGGTTTTGTTCCATCAATGATAAGTGGTTATGTTATAGTGAACATTCGTATGATCATAATTGGCCAGGCAATTCAGGGTGAACCATGCCATAACATTGTCACGTGAGCGAGTAAGGAGGACCCCCCCCCCCCACACACACACACACAAAGCATAATGCACCTCCACAACCAGTGTGTTGTTACCGACCATTGACTATCCGGGTTTGATTTCTTTGCGGTCATTTTCCTATCATGTTGGTTTGTATACGCTTTCAAATTTGAAAACAAAAAAAAATCCAATTCAGTGTTTCAAATTTGTAGTTTTGTCCATAACACATCTCTTAGTTACCTCGCCTTTTATAGAGAGAATGATGACACTTTATTGATTAGTGAACATCATTACAAAGTTCATCTTCCCGGATACGCTCTGAAATCACACCACGATATATATGATTTACATCATGCTCACAGCTACGAGCTAATTTGTGTGCAAATACGTTCATACCACACTTGACATGAAGGAAAGAACATCTGATAAAAACCAAACGCCAAGGACTTGATGTCGGAGACAACAACCCCCAATCTTGATCGATGTAGGACCCAATAATTGAATATATTCACCAGGGAGAGGAAAACTGACACCAGATTCATGGCCGTGAAACTTTCACCTCGAGACACGTCAAGAGCACACCTAATGGAAACAACCTCAGCCAGTTCAGGATCAGAAATACCATGGATTTGTTCATTGCAAGCAAGCAAGCATTCCCGTCGATGATCCTTGACCACACGACCAATGCCCATCCTCCGAGAGGAATTAAAAAGTGTAGCATCGACATTGAGAGTGATCGTACCTACAGGTGGCGTAGACCAAGTTGTTTTTCTTAACATGGTACAATCACAGATTCTCACGCAACCCACATACACTCATCCCTATGAACGCACACACGCACACCCTATTACGTAGACCAAGTTGCTGAAGAATAAGACGCATGCCGAGAAGCAGGTCCAGTCTTAGAACAGTTTTGCACCACCAGGTGGTATGCCATGAAACACAATTTTGTTAAAAATAGTCATCACCGACTTTTTTTTCTTTCTAAAGTTTTTCAGCGATGGGTTCCACTATCACGAAGACAACAGAACAAAAACTATACAACATCCAGTGCAAAAAAGCCAAAAAGTCTTAAGTTCCAAACTTTTAATTGATTTCTAAAAATGCAATGGACGGTAGAAAGAACGCATAATGGCGAGAGGCATTGGAGAGGCTGGAAGTTTCTTTTTTGCGAAATACAAAGCATCCCCAACATAATAAAAATTATGTTGAGGTCATTAGACCACCGAACAACCACTACCGCCACCAGAACAAGCTGCAGACACGCCGCTGTCGCCGCTCCCCTACCATAGTCGGCCTGACCTTGTCGATGACCGCAGGGAAGTCTTCGTGCACGTGCCCCTAAGGACCAGTGCTCTGGAGCCATCGTCGTCGTTGAACCCTTGAATTGATCTGAAGGGCCTGGCACCATATGACGTCATCGCGAATGCGGGGCGAGAAACCCTAATCTCACCGCACCGAGGATATGGCAGGAATATACACTGTAGTTCCATCGAATCAGTTCTGGTGGACACATTCGAGAAAGATCGGAGCCCGGAAGACCAACTTGAAGGCGAGGTGCCGCCATCCGCCCGAACTCCGACTCTGCGAGAAAAAAACCTAGCCTAAACTACTCACCGAAGCCAAGGAACCGGGATTCCCCTCCCCGCCACTGGCCGCCGAAGCAGCAGGTGGAGGGGAGGAGAATCCACAGGCTGGTCGGTGAAGTCGGAAGGGATTAGATCTGTAGCCGCCACTGCCCTTGTGTGGAGCACATGAAAGACTCCCCGATTAGAGAGGCTGGAAGTTACTTGGAGCAACTTTAACAAAATCATCATATTCACAAAAATCGCTATATTCATATGGACCATACTCCATTCCGTTTTATGACGGCTATTATACCGACCGACCCGACATGTCGACTGTGCTAGAGTTGCTCTTATATGACAGTAATTTCTCTTCCTGGAAAAAAGACAGCAATTTCCCAGCATAACACTACGGGCAAGCTCAAGCAGGAGCAATGTACATCCAGATTTGAAGGTGACGTCCACTGAATCTCTTCTGCTGTGCATCAGAGGACAACACTCACTCGCCATTAAAAAAAAACCTAATTACTTTAGCCTCCAATGCAAAGGCTCCCGACGACGCCGCTGTTCTTTCTATCATCACTCGTCCGGATCCCTCGGAACTCATCTTTGCACTAGCTATAGGAATCAATCAGCTCGCATCTGCACCCCTAATTGGCAACTACTCTTTATCTAATCGAATCACGATCCCCATCTATATAAACAAAACCTACACATTGCCAGCAATGGCGAAGCTAGATTACCCTGACGAAATTCATGGCGGCGCCTGGCCTTCACGGCTTATCGGTGGCGCTAGTCGTCGTCGGGACGGTTCTTGGCTCATTTTGGATCAGACTCGCCGCCTCGCAGCAGCAGGGAGAGGGAGAGGAAGCTGCAGGCGAGGAGGAGGCGCAGCGGCAGAGGTACAACTTCCGGTTCGTGCGGCACGCGCGGGACGCGCCGCTGGTGTCCCACTACAACTACATCGTGGTCGGCGGCGGCACGGCGGGCTGCCCGCTGGCGGCGACGCTGTCGGAGCGCTCGCGCGTGCTCCTCCTGGAGCGCGGCGGCTACCCGTACGGCAACCGCAACGTGTCGAGCGAGTACCACTTCGCGGACGCGCTGGCGGACACGTCGCCGCGGTCGCCGGCGCAGCGGTTCGTGTCGGAGGACGGCGTGGTGAACGCGCGCGCGCGCGTGCTCGGCGGCGGGAGCTGCCTCAACGCCGGGTTCTACACGCGCGCCAGCAGCGAGTACGTGCGCGCCGCCGGGTGGGACGCGCGCCTTGTGAACGCGTCGTACCGGTGGGTCGAGCGCGAGCTGGTGTTCCGCCCGGACGTGCCGCGGTGGCAGTGCGCGCTCCGCGAGGGCCTCCTCCAGGCCGGCGTCACCCCGGACAACGGCTACACCGTCGACCACGTCCCCGGCACCAAGATCGGCGGCACCATCTTCGACAGCGCCGGCCGCCGCCACACTGCCGCCGACTTCCTCCGCAGCGCCAACCCCAGGCGCCTCACCGTGTTCCTGCACGCCACCGTGTCACAGATCCTCTTCCGGCGCAGAGGTACGCACATGCAGCGCACGCCACGCATGTACATTTGCAAGTAGTGGCTGCTCTGAAATTCATTGAAATGCAGAGGGGTCGGCGAGCCCGGTGGCGTACGGGGTGGTGTTCATGGACCCGATGGGGGTGCAGCACCGCGTGTACCTGCGGGGCGTGGGGAGGAGCGAGGTGATCCTGGCGGCGGGGACGCTGGGGAGCCCGCAGCTGCTGATGCTGAGTGGCGTCGGCCCGCGCGCGCACCTGGAGAAGCACGGCGTCCGCGCCGTGGTGAACCACCCAATGGTCGGGCAGGGCGTGGCCGACAACCCCATGAACTCGGTGTTCGTCCCGTCCCCAGTCCCCGTCGCGCTCTCGTTGGTCCAGGTCGTCGGCGTCACCCGCTTCGGCAGCTTCATCGAGGGCATCAGCGGCTCCCAGTTCGGCATCCCCCTGCATTCCCGCCGCCGCGCCCACTCCTTCGGCATGTTCTCCCCCATGGTATTGATTGACACCTTCTCCAGACTAACTCCCAACGTGGCAATGGCAATGCCATCGATGCCTCGACAGTGCCCTTGATTAACTACGCGTGGTCCATCCATTGATCATCAGACGGGGCAGCTGGGGACGCTGCCGCCGAGGGAGAGGACGGCGGAGGCGATGAGGCGGGCGTCGGAGGTGATGCAAGGGCTGGACCGGCGGGCGTTCCGTGGCGGCTTCATCCTGGAGAAGATCCTGGGGCCGCTCTCCACGGGGCACGTGGAGCTGCGGTCGACGGACCCGCACGCGAACCCGGCGGTGACCTTCAACTACTTCCGGGACCCAAGGGACGTGGAGCGGTGCGTGCGCGGGATGGAGACCATCGAGCGGGTGGTGCGGTCGAGGGCCTTCGCCCGGTTCACCTACGCCAACGCGAGCGCCATGGACGCCGCCTTCGACCGCGCCGCGCTGGCCAAGTTCCTCAACCTGCTGCCGCGGTACCCCAGGGACACGCGCCCGCTGCAGCAGTACTGCCGGGACACCGTCATGACCATCTGGCACTACCACGGCGGCTGCCACGTCGGGCCCGTCGTCGACCCGGACTACCGCGTCATCGGCGTCGCCGGGCTCCGCGTCGTCGACAGCTCCACCTTCAAGTACTCCCCCGGCACCAACCCGCAGGCCACCGTGATGATGCTCGGCAGGTCAGACCAACAGAATCTTTCTGCTTCAACTCTTCTCCTGCATTCGATTTGCTCTCGCGAAATTTAAATGTTTGTGCCTATGTTTCTTGATCATTTGCATGTCTTTGGATGAAATTCGGTCAAACAGGTACATGGGGCTGAAGATTCAGGAGGAGGGATGGAGACCAGGACCCAGAAATTAAGCATGCATTCGTCCGTTGATTCATTCACTCACGGTCACCCCACACCCAGGCTCCAACCAAGCGTTCATGCTTCCTTCGTGCCGTGGTGGGTTGGCCCTGCTGCTTGGGAGATTGGGATTTCTTGTTTATTTCATCTAGAGATTGTTTTTGTGTACTGGTCACATACACATTGTTGTTACATGTAATGTAACGTTTGCTGAGATAAAATTGCACGTCGACGCAACATTTGTGAGATAAAACACTTTGCATCGATCGATGATGCGTTAATGTTTTATAAAGAAAGAAAGGAAGAAAATGCCACTTTGTGATCCTTTTTTTCCAAGAGCTCACAACGTTGTAATAATATCTCAAAAAGGAAAAACCTCGAAACACAAAAGGTGCAATGTCAAATTTGGAATTCGTATGCTCCATGTCCATGTCCGTGTAGGGGAGCGCGACAGAAAACAAAAAATTTCGGTACAGCGAGCACGCCCAGGACCACTATGGAGACTGCATATAGGGTTTGATCTGATCATTACCGACTCGTAGCGCAGCGGAAGTAGAGTCGATGTAGATCGTCGGTGCAGATCCCCGCAGCTAGGATTTACAACCTCCCAACCGCGAGGATGTACTCCCTCGTCGGACAGCCCTTCGGGAGGCGATCGGACAGTCCCTCGGACGATGTCACGGACAGCCCTTCGGGAGGACCCTCGAAGCCCGAACGGTAACTCGGACAGTCCTTCGGGAGGACCCTCGAACAGCCCCTTGGGCAAAAGATCGAACCTACGACCTCTCTACGGGGTTGCACACATACGGTGTCAGCTATCCGGCAGGGCTTCGCCGTCCAGAACTAGTTCCTACCGGAACCTAGACAGCCTTTCGGATCTACGAAACTATTTTGTGGGAGGGAGAGAGAAAACCAGACAAAGCATGGCATGTGTATGAGAGCAAGGGATGAGTGTGGAGAGCACCTCTCCACCTCTATTTATAAGAAAGCCAAGGGGTAGGATTGGCACACAAAATACCAAAGTACCCTCACTTTATGTCACACATAAAAGGAAGAAAAGGCAAAAAAGAATGGCATGTGGAGCTCCTCTCCCCCCAAAGGGGGTTCCTTAGTTCCTAAGTCTTTCTAGAAGCCTTTTGGGAAGAAATGTGGCTTTCCAAAAAATTAACCATAACGTGATTTTCACTATTCACGGAACCAATTTTCCACGACCGTTAAATCAGAAAGTATTTCTGTGGGTCTTAGAATAATTCCAGTACCCACAAAAATGATTTTGGACGCGTTCCGAAACAATTCCGGATTAGTGATTTTCATCTACGAAAAGCAACCAAACCGATCCGGCAGCTCCGGAACATTTCCAGTTTTTATCCCGGAAAAATCCCAGAAGTTTCCAGAACAATTCTGGCACCCTCCAAGAATTTCCAGGCGTGTGCCGAAACCAATTTGACTTAATGGTATACCCCGAAACAACTTTTCAGTTTTACCGAAACTATTCCGGTGTTCTCTCCGGAACGTTTCCGTTGTCTCCAAAACTTTTCCGATGACTTTCTCTCAGACTCCCTGTCTAGTATTCAGCAGATAGATGACCCTTAAGCATGTGACCCTATAGGTTCAGTGAAGCATAGACATGACCCGGTACACTTCCCGATCAATGATCAACATCGGAGCCGTGGACACCCATATTGACCCCTATACCCACACGAATAAATATTTGAGTGAACCTCCAGTTGCCGTGTGCTATTCCTATTGCTTCGCGATATGTTACAAACACCCGAGGTGAGATTTTCTGCATCCCCATGGATCAACAACTTGTCCACTATGCCAGTTACCTCGTTACCGGTTTTGTTCTCTTTTCTCGTTTCCGTGTTTCGGCATCCCTGTGATCAAATCACGCTTTGTCTGGCCAGACGATGATGGATACCGTAACACCAAGAGGGCCCGAGAATATCTCTCCATCGTCGGAGGAGCAAATCCCAATCTTGAGCTATCTCGTTTCTTGTCATACTTTTCCGTGAACCCGTAAGCCGCCGTAATAGCCACCCAGTTACGGACGACGTTTAACAAACCCCAAAGTTCACGAAGCAAGTACGAAGGAACTCGATACTCTCATGGTCTAAGGAATAATGCAAACATTAACTTTCTCTGTGTTATTAACCATTAACTTGTGACGAATGTATCTCATAGCATAACATCAATTCGGGTCGATTCAACACAAGTGTTCTCCTAACATTGTGCCCTCAAAAATTGCCGGCACAGACATGCCCATGATCAGGAAAACAGGATCATCATGCAATACTTGAGCCAGTCTTAGAGGCAAGACTAGGAATACATTTTACCGTTTAGTATACCACACGTGCACATGAGTTTCCCTTCGAGCCTCGTGGATATTGCAGACTCGAGATCATTGCAGTTATAGCATGGAACATAAACATTCATTACAAACTTGGAGATACAAAATAACTGTTGTTACTGCCTCTAGGGCATATCTCCTACAGACTCCCACTTGCACTAGAGTCATAATCCAGTTACATGGCTTCCCTAACACCAATGGCTATCCGGTTATGCTCATGCTTTGCTCGTGGTAGAGGCTTTGTCATCGGGTCTGACACGTTCAGATCCGTGTGAACTTTGCGTACTTTGACTAAACCCGCTTCGACACGATGTCGAATGAGTTTATATTTGCGTTCAATATGTCTTGTCTTATGGTGCGAAGATGGCTCCCTAGCCTGAGCCACGGCGCCACTATTATCACAATAGATCTCCACCGGGTCCAGCGCACTCGGAACCACACCAAGGTCTTCAAGAGACTGCTTGATCCAGACCGCCTCCTTGGAGGCTTCTGAAGCTGCAACATATTCCGCCTCCGTCGTAGAATCCACCACAGTCTTTTGTTTGGAACTTTTCCAATCAACTGCGCCACCATTCAAAATGAAAACATAGCCTGATTGAGATTTGAAGTCATCTGGGTCAGTCATGAAGCCTGCATCAGTGTAACCACTTACAATGAGCTCTTCATCACCTCCGTACACAAGGAGTAAATCCTTGGTCCTTCTGAGGTACTTAAGAATATTTTTGACTGCGGCCCAGTGTTCCAATCCTGGATCACTTTGGTACCGGCTGCTAACACTTAGCGTATAGGAAACATCAGGTCTTGTACATAGCATGGCATACATAATAGAACCAACTGCCGAGGCATATGAAACATCATTCATCTGTACTCGCTCATCGAGAGTCTGAGGACACTGATTCTTGTAAAGCACTATGCCAGGTGACATGGGGAGTAGGCCTTTCTTGGAGTTCTCCATGTTGAACCTTTTCAACACCTTGTCAATGTACGTGCTTTGGCTAAGCGCTATCAGGCATTTTGATCTACCTCTATAGATTCTGATGCCCAATACATATGCCGCTTCGCCTAAGTCTTTCATTGAAAAACTCTTCTTCAATGAGTCTTTTATTTCGCTAAGAAAATTCACGTCATTTCCAATCAACAATATGTCATCCACATACAAGATTAGAAATGCTTTTGCGCTCCCACTAAACTTCTTGTAAACGCAAGATTCTTCGTCATTCCTGATGAAGCCAAACTGTTTGACCACTTCATCAAAACGAATGTTCCAGCTCCTTGATGCTTGCTTCAGACCATAAATGGCTTTCTGAAGTTTGCATACCTTTCTAGCATCCTTATGAACGACAAAACCTTCAGGCTGTATCATGTATACACCTTCTTTGAGATTTCCATTTAGGAAAGCCGTTTTGACGTCCATTTGCCATATTTCATAATCGAAATAAGCAACAATTGCTAATAATATCCGAACAGACCTAAGCATAGCTACGGGCGAGAAAGTCTCGTCGTAGTCCACTCCTGGAACTTGCGTGAACCCTTTCACGACAAGTCTAGCTTTGTGGATAGTAATGTTACCATCCGCGTCCATCTTTCTTTTGAAAATCCATTTACAACCAATGGGTTTTACGCCTTCTGGAAGTTCTTCCAAGTTCCAAACTTGGTTTTCGTACATGGATTCCATTTCGGATTTCATGGCTTTGTGCCATTCCCTTGATCTGGGCCCCGCCATCGCTTCCTTGTAGTGCGCTGGTTCATCCTCTTCAAGAATGAAGATTTCATTATGAAACGACTCAGGTGGCTGGATAGCCCTACCTGATCTGCGCGGTTCAGTTACAACATTGTCTGAAGTTTCCGCATCACATGCGACAACTTCCGACTCGGTTGTAGGGATAATTTGCGGAATTTCTTCCGTTTCCTCAGCCATAACAACGGTTGCCAAAGATTCACTAATCTCATCAAGCTGTACTGTCCTCCCACTTAATTCTTTTGCGAGAAACTCTTTCTCAAGAAAAACCCCATACCTTGCAACAAACACTTTGTTATTGGACGGGTGGTAGAAAGAATACCCAACTGTTTCCTTGGGATAACCTACAAAGTAACATTTGTCTGATCTAGGATCGCGTTTGCTTGGTTGTAAACGTTTTACATAAGCTTCACATCCCCAAATTTTAAGATGCGACAAACTGGGTTTCTTCCCATGCCATAACTCGTATGGTGTCGTCTCAACAGACTTAGACGGTGCTCTGTTTAATGTGTGAGCGGTAGTTTCTAGTGCGTGACCCCAAAAAGATATCGGTAGATCTGTAAGAGACATCATCGACCTTACCATGTCTAACAGGGTTCGGTTACGTCTTTCCGACACTCTGTTTCGATGTGGAGTTCCGGGAGGCCTAAGCTGTGAAACGATTCCACAATCACTCAGATGTTGGCTAAACTCATGACTCTGATATTCGCCCCCGCGATCAGACCGCAGAAACTTAATCCCTTTGTTACGATGATTTTCTACCTCATTCTAAAATTCTTTGAACTTTTCAAAGGTTTCCGACTTATGCTTCATCAAGTAGATATATCCATACCTACTCAAATCATCAGTAAAAGTCATGAAGTAGAAATACCCAGCCCGTGCGATTGTGCTCATTGGACCACATACATCACTATGTATTATTCCCAACAATTCATTCGCCCGTTCAGGATGACCCGTGAACGGCGTCTTGGTCATTTTCCCCATGAAGCAAGCTTCACATGTGTCAAATGATTCAAAATCAAAGGACGGTAAAACTCCATCTTTATGGAGTCTTTGCATGCGTTTCTTTCCGATGTGGCGAAGCCGACAGTGCCACATGAAAGTGATAGAGGTATCAGCCTTCTTAAGGCATTTAGCATTCACGTTAAAGACATCATTTCCACATTCAAGATTTAGTATGAAAAGGCCCCCAACAATGGGTGCAAATCCATAAAACATATCCTTACAATAAAGTGAACAACCATTATTCTCAGACTTGTACGAATACCCATCGTGTACTAAACATGATCCGGAGATAATGTTTCTACACAATAGTGGAATAAAATAACAGTTGCTTAGTTCTAAGATAAATCCTGAAGGGAGACGTAGAGGCATAATGCCGACGGCTTGAGCGGCGATCCCAGCGCCGTTCCCGACGCGCATCACGACTTCATTCTTTGCTAGCTTGCGCACCTTCTGCAGGCCCTGTATCGAGTTGCAAATGTGAGCAACCAATCCGGTATCAAATACCCAGGACTTAGAATTTTCGCTAGCAAGCAAAACGTCAATGACATTAACTTGTATAACAATTATACCTTTTTCGGTTTTCCCGGACTTCTTATCTTCCAGATACTTCTTGCAGTTTCTCTTCCAGTGTCCAGTGCCTTTGTAGTGAAAACACACAGTTTCACTCTTAGCTCCGCCCTTAGACTTGCCTTTCTTTTTGAAACTGGCAGTTTTATTCACCAGCAACTTTTGCTGATTCTGCAGTCCTATCTCATTTGTTTTGAGCATCGCTTCATAAAGCGAGGTAAGGATCAAATCATTACCAGGTGTCTTTGGAAAATTAATTCCCCTTTCAGCATAACTATCGTAACAGTTTGCTAGTCTGACACTATGGTCATCAACTAGAGATTTCTTATTTATATTGCATTCTTTCATGGCCTCAGTTATCTCATGAACTTTGGCCGAATCCTGTTTGTGATACAGAACATCTAGTGCCTCGATAATCTTGAAGGTACTAAGTCGTTCAAAACGGTTCTGTAGCACATGATCCATGCAAGATAACATAAGATTTTTAACAACACTGAAATATTCCTTTTGTGAGATAAACACGTTGATGATATCCTGAGCCATTTCTGGCGTAGGCGAATCACCTAGAGGTTGATCAAGCACATAGTCTTTCTTAGTGCTCTTGAGGACAATCCTCAGGGTACGGACCCAGTACGCATAGTTGTTTCCAGTTTCAGCTAACTTCACTCTCTCTAACATCAGGGCTAAGAAGAACATGGTGTTGCGAGCCATTTGATCTACAATGATAAAAACAAGTTTCACTTAGACTTTGTTCATAATCAATTTGCACTAGTGAATAAACAATTTTATTCTAAAGTGCGCTCCCACTCAAATCAATATCTCTCATAATTTGATTGTGAGTGATTCAAGATCCGCATATCAATTCCACGCCATTGATGGGAACAACACTGATGACGGGAATTTCAATCGGTAGGCCAACTTGCTGATCACATCTCAATGTGATTCTTGTTCATCTTTCGATGGGCGTGTTCCGAGCTCAGGACTTTCCTGCCTGAACGTCAAGACAACCAAGTGATCTCGCTGTGAGGTCTCAACTCACCCACCTCACACTTCTCTAATTGTTTGTACTCATGGAAACATGATGCACTCCGAAAAGATAGGTGCATTGACGGTGCTACACTTGGGAGAACACTAACTACTTGATATTTTGAGTGAGAGATCACCCTAATAAAAAGCGACTACCGTGCAATCAAGAAGGGTACATCATAAGGGATAGACATCTCAGGCAATTCATAATAGCATGATATGGTATAGCCCTTTCTGACGGAGAAGTCTTTAATTTCTTCGTCTTCGGCATTTGCGTCGGTGTTCACCTTCACGAAGATTGCCACCACCTTGTCGATGCACCAGATAATATTGCTATCTCTATAGCTAATAAAATAAGTGCATTACTTAAGGTTGACACGCAGGTCATTAAAGTGACAATCATATGGCTCCATCCATCATGCCGAATCATGACACGCAGGTCATGTTTAGTAAATTTACATCATATAGTCATCTCATACATAATCGAATTAATATGAGCACTGCTATACCACATCACATGCACATCCTGCAAAACTAAGTTAGACGCCTCTAATCGGTTTATGCAAAATTTATTTTACGTGTCTTCTAAGGTTTTGACTTAAACCGCAGCTACCAACGTTTATCATCAAGTATGATTATTCAAGTCGCTAGATTAACATCGCGGGGTGTATGAAACACGAGATAATAAAATCTCGAGCCCCAAACTTCGTCATACGCATGACCCCCGTGCAGATCATATCTGCATTGCCCTTTCATCTGTGAAATTTCATCTTTCTTTTGACTATGGTGGAACCCAAAGAACTGATAGCACTTCGTTGATCAATTAGGATCGCGGATTGCCAGAACTTTGTCAAATTCCACCATGCTATCTCGAGATCAGAAATACGCAAATTCTAGGGAAGCAACAAGAACATCGGGTAACAGATTTCATCTGCTACCCGCATAAATAATTTTCAGCAATAGATCTCATCTACTACAAAATTATATTATGCAATACCCATACATCTCCATGTATTCTAGATTGTAACCTGCATCTATGCATAGCACGGCTCTTGATGCCACTGTAGGGGAACGCGACAGAAAACAAAAATTATCGGTACAGCGAGCACGCCCAGGACCACTATGGAGACTGCATACAGGGTTTGATCTGATCATTACCGACTCGTAGCGCAGCGGAAGTAGAGTCGATGTAGATCGTCGGTGCAGATCCCCGCAGCTAGGATTTACAACCTCCCAACCGCGAGGATGTACTCCCTCGTCGGACAGCCCTTCGGGAGGCGGCCGGACAGTCCCTCGGACGATGTCACGGACAGCCCTTCGGGAGGACCCTCGAAGCCCGAACGGTAACTCGGACAGCCCTTCAGGAGGACCCTCGAACAGCCCCTCGGGCAAACGATCGAACCTACGATCTCTCTACGGGGTTGCACACATATGGTGTCAGCTATCCGGCATGGCTTCGCCGTCCAGAACTAGTTCCTGCCGGAACCCAGACAGCCTTTCGGCTCTATGGAACTATTTCGTGGGAGGGAGAGAAAACCAGACAAAGCATGGCATGTGTATGAGAGCAAGGGATGAGTGTGGAGAGCACCTCTCCACCTCTATTTATAGGAAAGTCAAGGGGTAGGATTGGCACACAAAATACCAAAGTAACCTCACTTTATGTCACACATAAAAGGAAGAAAAGGAAAAAAAGAATGGCATGTGGAGTTCCATGGAGGAGCTCCACCTTGGCCGGCCACCCTCATGCCCCCCCCCCAAAGGGGGTTCCTTAGTCCCTAAGTCTTTCTAGAAGCCTTTTGAGAAAAATCCCAAAAGGTGGCTTTCCAAAATATTAACCATAAAGTGATTTTCATTATTCACGGAACCAATTTTCCGCGACCGTTAAATTCGAAAATTGTTCTGTGGGTCTTAGAATAATTCCAGTACCCACAAAAATGATTTTGGACGCGTTCTGAAACAATTCCGGATTAGTGATTTTCATCTGCGAAAAGCAACCAAACCGGTTCCGGCAGCTCCGAAACATTTCCGGTTTTTATCCCGGAAAAATCCCAGAAGTTTCCAGAACAATTCTGGCACCCTCCAAGAATTTCCAAGCGTGTGCCAAAACCAATTTGACTTAATGGTATACCCCGAAACAACTTTTCAGTTTTACCGAAACTATTCCGGTGTTCTCTCCGGAACGTTTCCGTTGTCTCCGAAACTTTTCCGGTGACTTTCTCCCAGACTCCCTGTCTAGTATTCAGCAGATAGATGACCCTTAAGCGTGTGACCCTATAGGTTCGGCGAAGCATAGACATGACCCGGAACACTTCCCGATCAATGATCAACATCGGAGCCGTGGACACCCATATTGACCCCTATACCCACACGAATAAATATTTGAGTGAACCTCCAGTTGCCGTGTGCTATTCCTATTGCTTCGCGATATGTTACAAACACCCGAGGTGAGATTTTCTTCATCCCCGTGGATCAACAACTTGTCCACTATGCCAGTTACCTCGTTACCGATTTTGTTCTCTTTTCTCGTTTCTGTGTTCCGGCATCCCTGTGATCAAATCACCCTTTGTCTGGCCAGACGATGATGGATACCGTAACACCGAGTGGGCCCGAGAATATCTCTCCATCGTCGGAGGAGCAAATCCCAATCTTGAGCTATCTCGTTTCTTGTCATACTTTTCTGTGAACCCGTAAGCCGCCGTAATAGCCACCCAGTTACGGATGACGTTTATCAAACCCCAAAGTTCACGAAGCAAGTACGAAGGAACTCGATACTCTCATGGTCTAAGGAATAATGCAAACATTAACTTTCTCTGTGTTATTAACCATTAACTTGTGACGAATGTATCTCATAGCATAACATCAATTCGGGTCGAGTCAACACAAGTGTTCTCCTAACATTGTGCCCTCAAAAATTGCCGGCATAGACATGCCCATGATCAGGAAAATAGGATCATCATGCAATACTTGAGCCAGTCTTAGAGGCAAGACTAGGAATACATTTTACCGTTTAGTATACCACATGTGCACATGAGTTTCCCTCCGAGCCTCGTGGATATTGCAGACTCGAGAATCATTGCAGTTATAGCATGGAACATAAACATTCATTACAAACTTGGAGATACAAAATAACTGTTGTTACTGCCTCTAGGGCATATCTCCTATAGTCCGGACGACGGGAGCTAAGGGCATCTCCGTCGCCATCCCCTAAAACAAACACACTAGTTGTCCGTCGAAAAAAAGATGTATCCCACGATCCATGTCGCAATAGACGGCAGGAGCTCACAACACGGTCCCCTTAAACGAGCACACTGTTTGTCCGTAGAAAAAAGGTGTATACCATTTCCACCTCAGATTTGTAAAAATATTTTTTTTACGAAATCCCATAACTATATTCCTGTTTAATTTATTTATTTTCAATTTTATGACCCAATCGTTCCCATGAAGGACGAAGAGTCACATTTCCTCCCCGTGAAGGACTAAGAGCCTCTCTTCGTTCTCCTAGAGGCCAAAGAGATGTCTTCAATCACCCGGTGAACGAAAAGAGGCTTTCACATGTCCAATGCACCGGCAACCTCACACATGATCATCTCCGTTCGCATCGTAGCTCCCCTGGCCGAATCCTCCCGCCAGAACGACCGCACAGACGAGGAGAATCCATTTAAATGAACAAGATCTCGAATAGTGCATTGTGGAGGACGAATTTTGCCGATCAATCTACATTGGCCGGAGCAAGCCTACATTGCACTCGGTGATTTCTTTTCCAAGTAATCGCACCCATCTACTAATCCAGGCGAGGCTAACAAAATGACATGGAAACTTCACGTCATAATGACATTACGATGACCGCGTCGAGGTGATGCTGTGTTGGAAATATGCCCTAGAGGCAATAATAAATTGGTTATTATCATATTTCCTTGTTCATGATAAAGGTTTATTATTCATGCTAGAATTGTATTGATCGGAAACTTAAATACATGTGTGGATACATAAACAAATACCGTGTCCCTAGTGAGCCTCTACTAGACTAGCTCGTTGATCAAAGATGGTTAAGGTTTCCTAATCATAGACATGAGTTGTCATTTGATAACGGGATCACATCATTAGGAAAATGATGTGATGGACAAGACCCAACCATATGCTTAGCATTTGATCGTATCACTTAAGTTTATTGCTATAGCTTTCTTCATGTCAAGTATCTATTCCTAAGACCATGAGATCATGCAACTCCCGATACCGGAGGAATACTTTGTGTGCTATCAAACATCACTACGTAACTGGGTGATCATAAAGGTGCTCTACAGGTATCTCCGAAGGTGTTTGTTGGGTTGCATGGATCGAGACTGGGATTTGTTACTCCGTATGACGGAGAGATATCTCTGGGCCCTCTCGGTAATACAACATCATAAAGAGCTTGCAAGCAATGTGGCTAATGAGTTAGTCACGGGATGTTGTATTATGGAACGAGTAAAGAGACTTGCCGGTAACGAGATTGAACTAGGTATGGAGGTACCGACGATCGAATCTCGGGAAAGTAACATATCGCTGGACAAAGAGAATGCATACGGGATTAACCGAATCCTCGACATCGTGGTTCAACCGATAAAAGATCTTCGTGGAATATGCAGGAACCAATATGGGCATCCAGGTTCCGTTATTGGTTATTGACCGGAGAGGTGTCTCGGTCATGTCTACATGATTCTCGAACCCGCAGGGTCCGCACGCTTAACGTTCGGTGACGCTAGAGTAGTATTGGGATATGTGCGTTGGTGACCGAATATTGTTCGTAGTCCCGGATGAGATTCCGGACATCACGAGGAGCTCCGGAATGGTCCGGAGGTAAATATTTATATATAGGAAGTCCTATTTTGGTCACCGGAAAAGTTTCGGGTATTACCGGCAGTGTACCGGGAGTGCCGAAAGGGGTCTGGGGGTCCACCTGCCCCGGGGGCCCACATGGGCTGTAGGGGGTGCGCCTTGGCCTATATGGGCCAGGGGCACCAGCCCTAAGAGGCCCATGTGCCAAGGAGAGGTGGAGGAGGAAGAGTCCTAAGGGGGGAAGGCACCCCCTAGGTGCCTTGGGGAGGGAGGAAACCTCCCTAGGCCGGCGCCCCCTCCTTGGAGGAGGGGCTAGGGCTGCGCCCCAGCCCTCCCCCTTGCCTCCTATATATAGTGGAGGAGAGGGAGGGGCTGGACACACCAATTCCCTGTTGGGGAACGGAGCATGAATTTCAAAAAAATTTCCTACGCTCACGCAAAATCTATCCATGGAGATGTATCGCTACGAGAGGGGAGAGTGTGTCTACGTACCCTCATAGACCGTTAGCGGAAGCGTCTCACAACGCGGTTGATGTAGTCGAACAATCCTTCGAGCTCCACCGATCAAGTACCGAACGTACGGCACCTCCGAGTTCTACACACGTGCAGCTCGGTGACGTTCCTCGCCTTCTTGATCCAGCAAGACATCGAGGTAGTAGATGAGTTACGTCAGCACGACGGCGTGGCGACGGTGACGGTGAAGTCATTCCGGCAGGGCTTCGCCTAAGCTCTCCGAAAATATGACCGAGGTGGAAAACGGAGATCGGGCCACCGCACACGGCTATGGGACAATTGTGTACTTTGGGGTGCCCCCTTGCCCCCGTATATAAAGGATGAGAGGGAGGAGGCCGGCCCCCTAGGGGTGCGCCAAGTGTGGGGAGTCCTACTAGGACTCCTTAGTCCTAGTAGGATTCCACCTCCCATACGGAGTAGGAAAGAGGGAAGGGAGAGGGAAAGGAAAGAGGGGGCTGCGCCCCCTCCCCTAGTCCAATTCGGTTTGGGCAAGGGGGCGCGCGAGCCTCCTCACGTGGCATGCCTCTCCTTTTCCCGTATGGCCCAATAAGGCCCATTACTTCTCCCGGTGAATTCCCGTAACTCCCCGGTACTCCGAAAAATACCCGAATCACTCGGAACCTTTCCGACGTCCGAATATAGCCTTCCAATATATGAATCTTTACCTCTCGACCATTTCGAGACTCCTCGTCATGTCCGTGATCTCATCCGGGACTCCGAACAAACTTCGGCTACCAATCACATAACTCATATAATACTAAATCGTCATCGAACCTTAAGTGTGGGGACCCTACGGGTTCGGGAATGATGTTGACATGACCGAGACGACTCTCCGGTCAATAACCAACAGCGGAACCTGGATGCTCATATTGGTTCCTACATATTCCACGAAGATCTTTCTCGGTGAACCTCATATGTCAACATACGTTGTTCCCTTTGTCTGGCGGTATGTTACTTGCCCGAGATTCGATCGTCGGTATCCAATACCTAGTTCAATCTCGTTACCGGCAAGTCTCTTTACTCGTTCCGTAATACGTCATCTTGTAACTAACTCTTTAGTCACGGTGCTTGCAAGGCTTCTGTGATGCTGTATTACCGAGAGGGCCCAGAGATACCTCTCCGATAGTCGGAGTGACAAATTCCAATCTCGATCCATGCCAACTCAACAAACACTTTCGGAGATACCTGTAGTGCACCTTTATAATCACCCAGTTACGTTGTGACGTTTGATACACCCAAAGTATTCCTACGGTATCCGGGAGTTGCATGATCTCATGGTCAGAGGAACGTGTATTTGACATAGTGAAAGCAATAGCAATAAACTGAACGATCATTTGCTATGCTAACGGTTGGGCAAGTCCATCACATCATTCTCCTAATGATGTGATCCCATTATCAAATGACAACTCATGTCCATGGTCAGGAAATCTTGACCATCTTTTGATCAACGAGCTAGTCTAGTAGAGGCTTACTAGGGACACAGTATTTGTTTATCTATTCACACATGTATTTAGTTGCCGGTCAATACAATTCTAGCATGAATAATAAACTATTATCATGAACGGGGAAATATGATAATAACTAATTTATTATTGCCTCTAGGGCATATTTCCAGCAGTCGCCCACTTGCACTAGAGTCAATAATCTAGATTACATCTCCATGTAATTAACACTTAATCAGTTCTAAAGCTGATCATGTTTTGCTTGTGAGAGAGGTTTTAGTCAACGGGTCTGCAATATTCAGATCCGTGTGTTCTTGGCAAATCTCTATGTAGATGCTGCTACCACACTCTGTTTGGAGCTACTCCAAAAAATTTCCCCACTATACTTATCCGGTCTGAGACTCATAGTCTTTCGGATCAGTGTTTAAAGTTTGCATCGACGTAACCCCTTACGACGAACTCTTTATCATCTCTATTCCCGAGAAATTCTTCCTTAGTCATCTTAAGGATAATTTGACCGCTGTCCAGTGATCTACTCCTGGATCACTTTGGTACCTCTTTTGCCAGACACATGGCAAGGCACACAGCTTGGCATACTTTATAGAACCTATGGCCGAGGCATAGGGGATAACCTTCATCCATTCTATTTATTTTGCCGTGGTCGAGATTTGAGTCTTACTCAACTTCACACCTTTCACCACAGTCAAGAACTCCTTCTTTGACTGATCCATTTTGAACTTCTTCAAAATCTTGTCAAGGTATATGTTTTGTGAAAGTCATATGAGGCGTCTCAATCTATCTCTATAGATTTTGATGCCTAACATGTAAACAACCTTTACCTAGATCCTCAAGTCTTACTCCACTTCACACCAGCCAAGAACTTATTTCTTTTGACTTGATCCATTTTGAACTTCTTCAAAATCTAATCAAGGTGTGTGAAAATCTTTTATCAGGTGTCTTGATCTATCTCTATAGATCTCGATGCCCAAACCGTGGATAACTCAAAAAACAGGTTTTTATTGAAAAACTCCTTTCAATTAATTCTTTATGCTTTCCAGAAATTCTACATCATTTCCAATCACATATACTTATTAGAAATGTTATAGAGCTCCCACTCACTTTGTTGTAAATACAAGTTTCTCCATAAACTTGCATAAACCCAAACGCTTTGATCACTTCATCAAAGCGAGTATTCCAGCTCCGAGATGCTTGCACCAGTCCATAGATGGATCGCTGGAGCTTGCATACTTTGTTAGCAGCTTTAGGATCGACAAAACCTTCCGGTTGTATCATATACAATTCTTCCTTAAGGAATCCATTAAGGAATGCCGTTTTGACGTCCATTTGCCAGATTTCATAATCATAAAACGCGGCAATTGCTAACATAATTCTGACAGACTTTAGCATTGCTACGGGTGAGAAAGTCTCATCGTAGTCAACTCCTTGAACTTGTCGATAACCTTTAGCAACAAGTCGAGCTTTATAGACGGTGACATTACCATCAGCGTCCGTCTTCTTCTTAAAGATCCATTTATTTTTAATAGCTCGCCGTTTCATCGGGCAAGTCTACCAAAGTCCACACTTTGTTCTCATACATGGATCTAATCTCGGATTTCATGGCCTCAAGCCATTTGTCGGAATCCGGGCTCGCCATCGCTTCTTCATAGTTCGTAGGTTCACCGTTGTCTAACAACATGACCTCCAAGACAGGATTGCCGTACCAATCTGGTGCGGAGCGTGTCCTGGTTGACCTACGAGGTTCTGTAGCAACTTGATCCGAAGCCTCATGTTCATCATCATCAACTTCTTCTCTGGTCTGTGTTGGTGTCACAGAAATTTGTTTCTGTGGCGTACTACTATCCAGAGGAGGTACAATTATCTCATCAAGTTCTACTTTCCTCCCACTCACTTCTTTCGAGAGAAACTCCTTCTCTAGAAAGGATCCATTCTTAGCAACGAATACTTTGCCTTCGGATCTGTGGTAGAAGGTGTACCCAACGGTCTCCTTTGGGTATCCTATGAAGACGCACTTATCCGCTTTGGGTTCGAGCTTATCTGGCTGAAGCCTTTTGACATAAGCATTGCATCCCCAAACTTTCAGAAACGACATCTTAGGTTTCTTGCAAACCACAGTTCATACGGGGTCATCTCAACGGATTTAGACGGTGCCCTTGTTTAAAGTGAATGCAGCTGTCTCTAATGCATAACCCCAAAATGATAGTGGCAAATCGGTAAGAGACATCATAGAACGCACCATATCCAATAGAGTACGATTACGACGTTCAGACACACCATTACGCTGTGGTGTTCCATGTGGCGTGAGCTGTGAAACAATTCCACATTGTCTTAAGTGATTGCCAAACTCGTAACTCAAATATTCTCCTCCACGATCAGATCGTAAGAACTTTATTTTCTTGTTACGATGGTTCTCTACTTCACTCTGAAATTCTTTGAACTTTTCAAATGTTTCAGATTTATGCTTCATCAAGTAGACATAACCATATCTACTCAAATCATCAGTGAACGTGAGAATATAACGATATCCACCGCGTGCCTCAACACTCATCGGACCGCATACATCGGTATGTATTATTTCCAATAAGTTGGTTGCTCGCTCCATTGTTCCGGAGAACGGAGTTTTAGTCATCTTGCCAATAAGGCATGGTTCACATGTCTCAAATGATTCATAATCAAGAGATTCCAAAAACCCATCTGCATGGAGTTTCTTCATGTGTTTAACACTGATATGACCTAAGCGGCAGTGCCACAAATATGTGGTACTATCATTATCTTTTGGCATTCGTGTTATGAACATATGTATTACTACGATCAAGATTCTATAAACCTTTCATTTTAAGTGCATGATCATCAATGATATTATCCAAATAGAATAACAATTATTCTCTGAAATTGAATAACTGTCTTGCAATAAACACTATCAGATATAATGTTCATGCTTAACACAAGCACCAAATAACTATTATTTAGGTTCATCACTAATCCTGAAGGTAGAGAGAGCGTGGCGATGGTGATCACATCAACCTTGGAGACACTTCCAATGCACATCGTCACCTCGTTCTTAGCTAGCCCTCGTTTATTCCGAAGCTCCATGTTTCAAGTTGTAAGCAACTGAACAAGTATCAAATACCCAGGTGCTCCTACGAGTACTAGTAAGGTACATATCAATAACATGTATATCAAATATCTTTGTTGACATTGCCAGTCTTATTATCTGCTAGTTACTTTGGGGAAGTTCCGCTCCCGGTGACATTTCCCTTTGCAATGGGAGCACTAAGTCTCGGGTTTGGTTCAGCCTTGGGTTTCTTCGCGTGAGCGGCAACTGTTTTACCGTTCTTCTTGAAGTTCCCTTTTCTTTCCCTTGCCCTTCTTGAAACTAGTGGTCTTATTAACCATCAACACTTGATGCTCCCTTTTTTTGATTTCTACATCCGCAGATTGTAGCATCGCGAATAGCTTAAGGATCTTCTATTCCTTGCATGTTTATAGTTCATCACGAAGATCCAGTAGCTTAGTGATAGTGACTAGAGAACTCTATCAATCACCACTTTATTCGGAAGTCTAACTCCCACTTGATTCAAGTGTTTGAAGTACTCAGACATTCTGAGTACATGCTCACTAACGGAGCTGTTCTCCTCCATCTTGTAGCTATAGAACTTGTCGAAGGTGTCATCCCTCTCGACCCGGGTGTGAGTCTTGAAAAACAAATTTTCAGCTCTTGGAACATCTCATATGCTCCGTGTTGCTCAAAACATATTTGGAGCTCCGGTTCTAAGCCGTAAAGTATGGCGCACTGAACTATCGAGTAGTCATCTTTTCTTGTCTGCCAGACGTTCATAACGTCCTCAGACGAAGCCGTAGGGGTATTTCACTGAGCGGTGCATTAAGGACATAAGCCTTCTGTGCAGCAGTGAGGACAATCCTCAGATCACGGACCTAGTCCGCATAGTTGCTTCCATCAACTTTCAACTTCATTTTTTCTAGGAACATAATAAAAACAGGGGAACTACAGCGCGGTCTATGGATCTACAACATAAATTTGCTAAGACAAGTAAGACTATGTTCATGACAATTGAAGTTCAATTAATCAAATTACTTAAGAGCTCCCACTTAGATTAACATCCCTCAAGTTGTCTAAGTGTAACATGATCCACATCAACTAAACCACGTCCGATCATCACGTGAGGTGGATTAGTTATCAATGGTGAACATCTTTCATGTTGATCATATCTACTATATGACTCATGTTCGACCTTTCGGTCTCTTGTGTTCCGAGGCCATGTCTGTACATGCTAGGCTCGTCAAGTTTAACCCAAGTATTCTGCGTGTGTAAAACTGGCTTACACCCGTTGTATGCGAACGAAAGAATCCATCACACCCGATCATCACGTGGTGCTTAGAAGCGTCGAACCTTCGCAACGGTGCATACTAGGGGAGAACACTTATCTTGAAATTTAGTGAGGGATCATCTTATAATGCTACCGTCGTCCTAAGCAAAATAAGATGCATAAAAGGATTAACATCACATGCAATTCAATATATGTGACATGATATGGCCATCATCGTCTTGTGCTTTTGATCTCCATCAGCAAAGCACCGTCATGATCTCCATCGTCACCGGGTTGACACATTGATCTCCATCATAGCGTCGTGACACCTTGATCTCCATCGTAGCGTCGTGGTCGTCTCGCCGGCTATTGCTACTACTACTACTGCTAACTAATAGCGGTAAAGTAAAGCAATTACATAGCGTTGGCATTGCATACAATAAAGAGACAACTATAAGGCTCCTGCCGGTTGCCTGATAACTTACAAAACATGATCATCTCATACAACAACTTATATCACATCATGTCTTGGCCATATCACATCACCAGCATACCCAGCAAAAACAAGTTAGACGTCCTCTACTTTGTTGTTGCAAGTTTTACGTGGCTGCTACGGGTTTGCAAGAACCGTTCTTACCTACGCAAAACCACAACGTGGTGTAGTGATTGCTTTTTGATCTTCTAAAAGAACCCTCTTCATTGAAACCGATTGAACTAAAGTGAGAGAGACAGACACCCGCCAGTCACCTTTATGCAACGAGTGCACGTAGCGGTGAAACCTGTCTCGCGTAAGCGTACGCGTAATGTCGGTCCGGGCCGCTTCATCTCACAATACCGCCGAATCAAGTAACAACTAGTAACGGCAAGCAATATGTATACACCCACGCCCACAACTCACTTGTGTTCTACTCGCGCAAATCACATCTACGCATAGACCTGGCTCTGATACCACTGTTGGGGAACGGAGCATGAATTTCAAAAAAAATTCCTACGCTCACGCAAGATCTATCCATGGAGATGTATCGCTACGAGAGTGGAGAGTGTGTCTACGTACCCTCGTAGACCGTTAGCGGAAGCGTCTCACAACGCGGTTGATGTAGTCGAACAATCCTTCGAGCTCCACCGATCAAGTACCGAACATACGGCACCTCCGAGTTCTACACACGTGCAGCTCGGTGACGTTCCTCGCCTTCTTGATCCAGCAAGACGTCGAGGTAGTAGATGAGTTCCGTCAGCACGATGGCGTGACGACGGTGACGGTGAAGTGATTCCGGCAGGGCTTCGCCTAAGCTCTCCGAAAATATGACCGAGGTGGAAAACGGAGATCGGGGCACCGCACACGGCTATGGGACAATTGTGTACTTTGGGGTGCCCCCTTGCCCCCGTATATAAAGGATGAGAGGGAGGAGGCCGCCCCCCTAGGGGTGCGCCAAGTGTGGGGAGTCCTACTAGGACTCCTTAGTCCTAGTAGGATTCTACCTCCCATACGGAGTAGGAAAGAGGGAAGGGAGAGGGAAAGGAAAGAGGGGGCTGCGCCCCCTCCCCTAGTCCAATTCGGTTTGGGCAAGGGGGCGCGCGAGCCTCCTCACGTGGCCTGCCTCTCCTTTTCCCGTATGGCCCAATAAGGCCCATTACTTCTCCCGGTGAATTCCCGTAACTCCCCGGTACTCCGAAAAATACCCGAATCACTCGGAACCTTTCCGACGTCCGAATATAGCCTTCCAATATATGAATCTTTACCTCTCGACCATTTCGAGACTCCTCGTCATGTCCGTGATCTCATCCGGGACTCCGAACAAACTTTGGCCACCAATCACATAACTCATATAATACTAAATCGTCATCGAACCTTAAGTGTGCGGACCCTACGGGTTCGGGAATGATGTTGACATGACCGAGACGACTCTCCGGTCAATAACCAACAGCGGAACCTGGATGCTCATATTGGTTCCTACATATTCCACGAAGATCTTTCTCGGTGAACCTCATATGTCAACATACGTTGTTCCCTTTGTCTGGCGGTATGTTACTTGCCCGAGATTCGATCGACGGTATCCAATACCTAGTTCAATCTCGTTACCGGCAAGTCTCTTTACTCGTTCCGTAATACGTCATCTTGTAACTAACTCTTTAGTCACGGTGCTTGCAAGGCTTCTGTGATGCTGTATTACCGAGAGGGCCCAGAGATACCTCTCCGATAGTCGGAGTGACAAATTCCAATCTCGATCCATGCCAACTCAACAAACACTTTCGGAGATACCTGTAGTGCACCTTTATAATCACCCAGTTACGTTGTGACGTTTGATACACCCAAAGTATTCCTACGGTATCCGCTTTCGGTCTACGAGGGTATGTAGACACACTCCCCTCTCGTTTCTATGCTTCTCATAGATAGATCTTGGATGATTCGTAGGAATTTTTTTGATTTTCATGCTTCGTTCCCCATCAGTGGTATCAGAGCTAGGTCTATGCGTAGATGTATATGCACGAGTAGAACACAAAGAAGTTGTGGGCGCTGATGCTCAAATTGCTTACCTCTCTTGTCTTATTTGGATTCGGCGGTATTGTGGGATGAAGCGGCTCGGACCAACCTTACATGTCCTCGCACATGAGACCGTTTCCACCGACTGACATGCAACTTGTTTTGCATAAGGTGGCTGGGGGGTGTCTGCCTCTCCTACTTTAGTTGAATCTGATTTGACAAAGGCGGTCCTTGTAGAAGGTTAAAAGGCAACTTGATTATCACCGATGTGGATTTGCGTAGGTAAGAACGGTTCTTGCTTGTTGCCCATAGCAGCCACGTAAAATTTGCAACAACAAAGTAGAGGACGTCTAACTTGTTTTTGCAGGGCATGTTGTGATGTGGTATGGCCAAAACGTGATGTGATATATGTTGATGTATGAGATGATCATGTTTTGTAATAGGTTCACGACTTGCATGTCGATGAGTACGACAACCAGCAGGAGCCATAGGGTTGTCTTTAATTTATTAATCGCCATGTAATTGCTTTACTTTATCGCTAAGCGTTAGCAATAGTTGTAGAAGCAATAGTTGGCGAGACAACCATGTGACGACACGATGATGGAGATCATGGTGTCATGCCGGTGACGATGGAGATCATGCCGGTGCTTTGAAGATGGAGATCAAAAGCAAAAGATGATAATGGCCATATCATGTCACATATTTTTGATTGCATATGATGTTTATCTTGTTATGCATCTTATTTTGCTTAGAACGACAATAGCATTATAAGATGATCCCTTCACTTAATATCAAGGAAAAGTGTTCTCCCTAAATATGCACCGTTGCGAAAGTTCATCGTTTCGAAGCACCTCGTGATGATCGGGTGTGATAGACTCTACGTTCGCATACAACGGGTGTAAGCCAGTTTTACACATGCATAATACTTGGGTTAAACTTGACGAGCCTAGCATGTACAGACATGGCCTCGGAACACGAAGGACCGAAAGGTCGAACATGAGTCGTATAGTAGATATAATCAACATGGAGATGTTCACCATTGATGACTGCCCCATCTCACGTGATGATCGGACATGGGTCAGTTGATTTGGATCATGTGACACTTAGACAACTTGAGGGATGTTGATTTAAGTGGGAGTTCATTAGTAATTTGATTAACTGAACTAATTATTATGAACTTAGTCTAAATTGTCTTTGCAAAATTGTGTTCTAGATCAATGGCTCGCGGTGTAGTTCCCCTGAATTTTAATGCGTTCCTAGAGAAAGCTAAGTTGAAAGATGATGGAAGAAACTATGCGGACTGGGTCCGTAACTTGAGGATTATCCTCACTGCTGCACAGAAGGCTTATGTCCTTGATGCACCGCTAGGTGAAGCACCCCCTCCAGCATCGTCTGCGGATGTTGTGAACAACTGGCAGGCACGTTCTGATGACTACTCGATAGTTCAGTGCGCCATGCTTTACGGCTTAGAACCGGGGCTCCAAAGACGTTTTGAGCACCACGGAGCATATGAGATGTTCTAGGATCTGAAATTGGTATTTCAAGCTCATGCCCGGGTTGAGAGGTATGACACCTCTGACAAGTTCTTTAGCTGCAAGATGGAGGAGAACAGCTCCGTTAGTGAGCATATACTCAAAATGTCTGGGTATAACAACCGCTTGAATCAGTTGGGCGTTAATCTTCCAGATGAGACAGTTATTGACAGAGTTCTCCAGTCACTGCCACCAAGCTACAAAGGCTTTGTGGTGAACTATAATATGCAAGGGATGGAGAAAACTATCCCCGAGCTCTTCGCAATGCTTAAGGCCGCGGAGGTAGAAATCAAGAAGGAGCAGGAAGTGTTGATGGTTAAAAAGACCACTAGTTTCAAGAAAGGCAAGGGAAAGAAAGGGAACTTCAAGAAGAACGGCAAGACAGTTGCCGCTCCCATGAAGAAACCCAAGGCTGGACCCAAACCTGAGACTGAGTGCTTCTATTGCAAGGGGAATGGTCACTGGAAGCGGAACTACCCCAAATACTTGGCAGATAAGAAGGCTGGCAACGTCAACAAAGGTATATTTGATATACATGTTATTGATGTGTACATTACTAGTGCTCGTAGTAGCGCTTGGGTATTTGATACTGGTTTGGTTGCTAATATTTGTAACTCGAAACAGGAGCTGCGGAATAAACGGAGACTAGCTAAGGACTAGGTGACGATGCATGTTGGAAATGGCTCCAAGGTTGATGTGATCGCCGTCGTCACGCTCCCTCTACGTCTACCTTCGGGATTAGTTTTAAACCTAAATAATTGTTATTTGGTGCCCGCATTAAGCATGAACATTATATCTGGATCTTGTTTATTGCAATACGGTTATTCATTTAAGTCAGAGAATAAAAGTTGTTATATTTATATGGATAATATCTTTTATGGTCATGCACCCCTGGTGAATGGTTTATTCTTGTTGAATCTCGATCGTAGTAATACACATGTTCATAATATTGATGCCAAAAGATGCAAAGTTAATGATGATAGTATCACATACTTGTGGCACTGCCGCTTAGGTCATATTGGTGTAAAGCGCATGAAGAAACTCCATGCTGATGGACTTTTGGAATCTCTTGATTATGAATCATTTGAGACATGTGAACCATGCCTCATGGGCAAGATGACTAAAACCCCATTCTCCGGATCAATGCAGCGGGCTAGTGACTTGTTGGAAATAATACATACTGATGTATGCGGTTCGATGAGTGTTGAAGCACGCGGTGGATATCATTATTTTTTTACCTTCACAGACGATTTGAGTAGATATGGGTATATTTACTTAATGAAACACAAGTCTGAAACATTTGAAAAGTTCAAGGAGTTTCAGAGTGAAGTGGAGAATCATCGTAATAAGAAAATTAAATTTCTACAATCTGATCGTGGAGGTGAATATTTGAGTTACGAGTTTGGTATGCATTTAAGACAATGTGGAATTGTTTCACAGCTCATGCCACCTGGAACACCACAGCGTAATGGTGTGTCCGAACGTTATAATCGTAGTCTATTGGATATGGTGTGTTCTATGATGTCTCTTACCGATTTATGCTACTTGTAGTCTGCGCTGGTATTTCCTCGAAGAGGAGAGGATGATGCAGTACAATAGAGATAAATATTTCCCTCAGTTAAGAACCAAGGTTATCAATCCAGTAGGAGAACCAAACAAAATTCCGTTAAGTGCACCTGCACACACAAGAGCAAACGCTTGCACCCAATGCAAATAAGAGGGTTGTCAAACCTCTTAGTGGTTATTTGCAAGGATTAAATCTTATCGAGGTAAATAGATAAACTAAAACACTAATTAAAATAAAATTAAATATATTACAGCAAGGTATTTTTAGGTTTTTCATATGATAAAGATAGACCCGGGGGCCATAGTTTTCACTAGAGGCTTCTCTCTCGAGCACAGAAACATACGGTGGGTAAACAAATTACTGTTGGGCAATTGATAGAAAAGCAAATAATTATGACGGATTCATGGCAATGATCATGTATATAGGCATCACGTCCGAGACAAGTAGACCGACTCCTGCCTGCATCTACTACTATTACTCCACTCATCGACCGCTATCCAGCATGCATCTAGAGTATTAAGATAATAAAAACAGAGTAACGCCTTAAGCAAGATGACATGATATAGAGAAGCAAATTCAAGCAATATGAATAAACCCCATCTTTTTATCCTTAATGGCAACAATAAAAATACGTGTCATGTCCCCTTCTGTCACTGGGATTGAGCACCGCAAGATTGAACCCATCACAAAGCACCTCTCCCATTGCAAGATAAATCAATCTAGTAGGCCAAACCAAATCGATAGATCGGAGAGAAATACAAAGCTATAACAATCATGCATAAAAGAGTTCAGAGAAGACTCAAATATTTCTCATGAATAATCTGATCATAAACTCACAATTCATTGGATCCCAGCAAACACACCGCAAAAGAAGATTACATCGGATAGAACTCCAAGAACATCGAGGAGAACATTGTATTGAAGATCAAAGAGAGAGAAGAAGCCATCTAGCTACTAGCTATGGACCCGTAGGTCTGTGGTAAACTACTCACACATCATCGGAAGGGCGGCAAGGTTGATGTAGAAGCTCTCCGTGATCGATTTCCCCTCCGGCAAAGTACCGGAAAAGGCCTCCAGATGGGATCGCGGAAGAACAGAGCCTTGCGGAGGTGGAAAGGTTTTCTCTTCTGGCTCTCTGATGGTTTCCCAATATTTGTGAATTTATAGAAGTGGAATTAGGTCAAACGAAGTCACGTGGGCCCCACCAGGGAACACGGCACCCCCCCGGGGCGCACCCTGTTGCCTTGTGAAGCCTCCATGAGGCTTCTGGCTTCCTCCCGAAGCTTCCAAGGTTTCTTTTGTCCAGAAAAAAATACCAAAAAGTTTCGTGGCATTTAGACTTCATTTGGTACTGTTTCTCTGAAAAGCCAAAAACAAGCAGAAAACAGCAACTGGCACTGGGCACTAAGTTAATAGGTTAGTCCCAAAAAATGATATATAATTGCATATAAAAACATCCAAGATTGATACTATAATAGCATGGAACAATCAAAAATTATAGATACGTTGGAGACGTATCAAGCATCCCCAAGCTTACTTCCTGCTCGTCCTCGAGTAGGTAAATGATAAAAACAGAATTTTTGATGTGGAATGCTACCTATCATATTTCATCATGTAGCTTCTCTTACGGTATGAATAATAAGATCCAAATGATTCAAAGCAATAGTCTATAATTTGATATAAAGACATCAATACTCAGGCATACTAATAAACAATCATGTCTTTCAAAATAAAAATGCTAAAAAACGTTATCCCTACAAAATCATATAATCCTGTCATGCTCCATCTTCTTCACACAAAGTATTTATCATGCACTACCCCGATGACAAGCCGAGAAACTGGTTCATACTTTTTAACGCGCTTCAGCTTTTTCAACTCCCACTCAATACATGAGCGCAAGCCATGGATATAGCACTACGGGTGGAATAGAGTATGGTGGTAGAGATAAATAGGAGAAGTCAAAAAATGGAGAAAGTCTCACATCAACGAGGCTAATCAACGGGCTATGGAGATGCCCATCAATTGATGTCAATGCGAGGAGTAGGGATTGCCATGCAACGGATGCACTAAGAGCTATAAGTGTATGAAAGCTCAACATGAAAACTAAGTGGGTGTGCATCCAACTTGCTTGCTCATGAAGACCTCGGGCATTTGAGGAAGCCCGTCATTGGAATATACAAGCCAAGTTCTATAATGAAAAATTCCCACTAGTATATGAAAGTGACAAAATAGGAGACTCTCTATATGAAAAACATGGTGCTACTCTGAAGCACAAGTGTGGAAAAGGATAGTAACATTGCCCCTTCTCTCTTTTTCTCTCATTTTTTTAATGGCTCTTTTTCGCCCTCTTTTTTTTAGAATGATCTCATGAACCTCATCCCCACTTTTTCGAGGACTCATTAGTCTCCATCATTCTTACCTCACTAGGACAATGCTCTAATAATGATGATCATCACACCTCTATTTACTTACAACTCAACATTACAACTCGATACTAGAACAAAATATGACTCTATATGAATGCCTCTGGCAATGTACCAGGATGTGCAATGATGCTAGCGTAACATGTATAGCAATGATGAACGGTGGCTGAGCCACAAATACTATGTCAGCTATATGATCATGCAAAGCAATATGATGATGTATGTCATAGAAAAAACCGGAACGGTGGAAGTTGCATGGCAATATATCTCGGAATGGCTATGGAAATGCCATGATAGGTAGGTATGGTGGTTGTTTTGAGGAAGATATAAGGAGGCTTATGTGTGATAGAGCGTATCATATCACGGGGTTTGGATGCACCGGCAAAGTTTGCACCAACTCTCGATGTGAGAAACGGCAATGCACGGTACGGAAGAGCCTAGCAAATTGCGGAAGGGTAAGAGTGCGTATAATCCATGGACTCACATTAGTCATAACGAACTCACATACTTATTGCGAAAGTTTATTAGCCCTCGAAGCAAAGTACAACTAGGCATGCCCCTAGAGGGATAGATTGGTAGGACAAGGTCCATCGCTCGTCCCCGACCGCCACTCATAAGGTAGACAATCAATAATAAATCATGCTCCAACTTCTTAGCATAACGACAGATCATACGTGCATGCTTCGGGAATCACTAACCTTAACACAATTATTCTTAATAAACCACAATTATCTACTAATACCTCCCCCATATTACCATCTTAATATCGCAAAACTATTTCAAGGAATCAAATTTATCATATACAGTGATCTACATGAAAGTTTTTATTATATCCCGCTTGAATACCTATCATATCAGGACCAAATTCATAACCCGTGCATATTACCATTGCTATCATGAGACTCTCAAAAAGATATAAGTGAAGCATGAGACTGCAACTATTTCTTTAAAATATCATCACCGCCGTGCTCTAAAAGATATAAGTGAAGCACTAGAGCAACTGCCTAGCTCAAAAGATATAAGTGAAGCACATAGAGTATTCTAACAAATCACGAATAAAGTGTGTCCCTCTCAAAAAGGTGTGTTCAGCAAAGATGGTTGTGACAAACTAAAAAGCAAACAAACTATATCACAAGATGCTCCAAGTAAAACACATATCATGTGATGAATAAAAATATAGCTTCAAGTGAGTTACCGATGGATTGTAGACGAAAGAGGGGATGCCTTCCGGGGCATCCCCAAGCTTAGACGCTTGAGTCTTCCTTGAATATTACCTTGGGGTGCCTTGGGCATCCCCAAGGATAGGCTCTTGCCGCTCCTTTTTCCTTTATCCATCGTAGTCTCACCCAAAACTTGAAAACTTCAGCACACAAAACTCAACAGAAACCTCGTGAGATCCGTTAGTATAACAAACAAATCTTTAACTTTAGGTACTGTAGTAAATTGATTCATATTTAATATTGGCATAATGCTACTGTACTCCAACTTCTCCATGACTCATACCCCCCGATACGATGCATAGATTCATCAAAATAAGCAAACTATGCAACAAAAACAGAATCTGTCTAAAACAGAACAGTCTGTAAAGATCTATTTAAAAGCCATACTTTTGTAACTCCAAAAATTCTGAAAAATTAGGACAACGTGGGAAATTCATATACCAATACTGTGTAAAAATTTCAGATTTTCCGACTCTCCAGTACAGAACTAAAATTCCAGCACTGGACGCAAAACTTTTTGTTTTCCAAACAGCATCAATTATACTATGTTCCAAATCATCTTAAAGGCATTACTTGGCACAAACACTAATTAAAACATAAAAATACAATCATAACAGAAGCTATAATTATGCAAACACTCAAAAACAGAAATAAAAAGTTTATTGGGTTGTCTCCCAACAAGCTCTTTCTTTATAGCCATTAAGATAGGCTTGAGATTTCAATGATGCTCACATGAAAGATAGTGATTGAAACACGAAGAGAGCACCATGAAACATGTGAAAAACACATTTAAGTATAACATACTTCCTATGCATAGGCATTTTATAAGCAAACAAATTATCAAGACAAGCAATATCTAGCATATGCCAGTAGGAAGAATGGAGCATTAACAATTTCAACATAACGAGAGGCAATTTAGTAACATGAAGATTTCTACAACCATATTTTCCTCTCTCATAATAATTACATGTAGGATCATAATCAAACTCAACAATATAGCTATCATGAACAATATTCTCTCTATGATCCACATGCATAAAAAATTTATAATCTTCCAAGATAGTGGGATTAACATCAACTAAAGTCATGACCTCTCCAAACCCACTTTTGTCAAAAATTTCATAAGATTGAACACTCTCCGAATATGTGGGATTCTTTTTACCTAAAGTCGACACTCTTCCAAACCCACTTTCAATATTATTACAAACATTATTATCAATATCATATCCATCATGAGGCTTAAATAAATTTTCAAGATCAAAAGAAGCATTATCACCCCAATCATGATCATTGCAATAAGTAGTGGTCATGACAAAATTATCATCCCCAAGCTTGTAGCTTTGCATATCATTAGCACAATTGAGACTAATAGAATTTACAATAAAATCATTGCAATCATGAAAGATCGTGGATATCGCCTAGAGGGGGGGGTGAATAGGCGCTTTAAAATAATTACGGTTTAGGCTTGAACAAATGCGGAATAAAACTAGCGTTTAATTTGTCAAGCACAAAACCTAAATCGACTAGGCTCACCTATGTGCACCAACAACTTATGCTAAGCAAGATAAGCAACTAAGTGATAGCAAGATATATAACAAGAAACAATATGGCTATCACAAAGTAAAGTGCATAAGTAAAGCGCTCGGGTAAGAGATAACCGAGGCACGCGGAGACAACGATGTATCCCGAAGTTTACACCCTTGCGGATGCTAATCTCCGTTTGGAGCGGTGTGGAGGCACAATGCTCCCCAAGAAGCCACTAGGGCCACCGTAATCTCCTCACGCCCTCGCACAATGCAAGATGCCGTGATTCCACTAAGGGACCCTTGAGGGCGGTCACCGAACCCGTACAAACAAGGTTGGGGCAAACTCCACAACTTAATTGGAGGCTCCCAACAACACCACGAAGCTTCACCACAATGGATTGTGGCTCCGAGGTGACCTCAAATGCTCGGGGCAATCTCCACAACCTAATTGGAGACCCCGAAGCTTGCCCGGAGCTTTGCACCACAATGATTGAGCTCCGAGGCACCACCAACAGTCTAGGGTGCCAAAGCACCCAAGAGGAACAAGCTCAAGGGTGCTCAAACACCCAAAAGTAATAAGCTTCTCCAACTTCACTTCCACGTATCACCGTGGAGAACTCAAACCTATGCACCAAATGCAATGGCAAGGGCACACGAAGTGCCCAAGTCCTTCTCTCCCAAATCCCACCAAAGCAACTAATGCTAGGGAGGAAAATGAGAGGAAGAACAAAGAAGAACACGAAGAACTCCAAGATCTAGATCCAAGGGGTTTCCCTCACATAGAGGAGAAAGTGATTGGTGGAAATGTGGATCTAGATCTCCTCTCCCTTTTCCCTCAAGAACTAGCAAGAATCATTGGAGGGATTGAGAGTTAGCAAGCTCGAAGAAGGTCAACAATGGGGGAAGAACACGAGCTGAAGAGATAAGGTCCAATGGGGAAGAAGACCCCCTTTTATAGGAGGGGAAAAATCCAACCGTTATCTGCCCTGCGCCCGCAGCCAAGCGGTACTACCGCTCCTAGGAGCGGTACTACCGCTTAGGCGGTACAACCTCGTACTAGCCTGAAACACACTAAGTGTACCACGGTAGTGCCGCCGGAGCGGTACTACCGCTGTCCCTGGCGGTACTACCGCTTAGGGGGTTTAGACCAGGAGAGGCAGCAGTAGTAGAGGCAGCCAGGGCGGCAGTACCGTGCGAAGCGGTACTACCGTCCTAGTACCGCTCTACTACCGCTTAAGGGAAAATGGAAACAGAAGCGTGCACTGAGGAAACCCCGCAAGCGGTAGTGGCGGCGGTAGTAAGGGCGGTAGTACCGCCAGAGCGGTACTACCGTGCTACTACCGTGAATGGCAAACTGGCAATGGAGAGTTGCACGCTCGGGGAAACCCCAAGCGGTAGTGCCACGGAAGTGCCTAGTGGGACTACCGCTTGCATAAGCGGTACTACCGTGGGCACCAGCGGTACTACCGCTTGCATGCCACTGAAAAACCATAGAAAACAGAGGATATAATAAAGCCAGAACTGCCATAACTTCTGCAAATGAGCTCCGAATTGAGCAAACTCAAGCTTGTTGGATAGATGACGACAAATACTATCCAACATCGACTGGTTAAAATAAGAAGTGGAAGGGGAGATAAGCCTAATATATAGAGATGAGAAACCTCTATGAATGAAGAACCGGCATAAACTCCAACATCGAAAACATCATAGACGATGCATATATGAACTCCGTTTTCGATGAACTCGAGCTTTTCAAGAAGATGACCATAAGCTCAAAAACTCACAAAGAGAAACACCAAACAAGAACCAAGAAAGATGATGCAATGATGCAATGGTTTGAGCTCTCTACGAACGATACGATCAAGCTACTCACTTGAGAGCCCCCCTTGATAGTACGGCTATCGATCCTATAACCCGGTCTCCCAACTACCACCATGAGACCGGTAAAATAGAAAACCTATCAAGGGCAAACCTTTGCCTTCCACATAGTCCACTTGAGCTAGATGATGACGATCTTGACTTCCTCAAGTTGGACCACCTTTCTTGATTGCGCCGGCTCGATGAAGACTAGTTGATTGCTCCCCCATACTCCACTATGGGTGAGCCACTCTTCGGCACATCTTCACAAGTCCGTTGTCACCACAATGGACGGCAAGCTTCAAGCATGTGATCTCTTCGTGATGCTCCACTTGAACTTGCACACCGCAATCTTGATGACGATCACCACTTGATGTCATCCTCCATGGGTTGTATGATATCTTCCTTTTGATGCACGCCCATGGAAACAAACCTAACCCCACAAAGAACTCTCGCATAGAACATGGGTTCGTACACAAAGCGTAATGGACAATGCTTACCATACCGTGAGATCACTTGATCCCACTCGGTACATCTTCTACGCTTTGTGTGTTGATCAACTTGAATCACTCTTCATATTTAGTCTTGATCAACCTTGAATCTTTCCAATTCTCTTCATTAAGATGATGTCTTGAAGGTAAACATGAATGTCCACACAATCTTCTTCTTCAAGACATGCTTGCAATAGGCTCATCTCTTACATGACCAATCTTTGGATAACTCCATGAATAACCACCTTGGTCATCTCAAAATCTCCTTGAAACCAACAAATGTACTTCAAGAAAAGACTATGGACAAACCCTTCAAATATAACTCGAGGCAACCATTAGTCCATAGGGATTGTCATCAATTACCAAAACCAAACATGGGGGCAGCGCATGTTCTTTCAAATCATGCTTTTAATTCAAGGAGCTATCAAGTATGGGTGCTATAGCAATAATTTCATTTTTAACATAAGGGACTATAGCAAGTTCATCTCTATAAGCATCATTAATATTGGCATCATGGCCATAAGAATAGCAAGCATCACATTCATCAACAGGGGATATTTCAATCAAACCAACGGAATCATAATTATCTATGGATTCATGCATATCATTATTTTCTTTCAAAGTAGCAGACATCCTTTCAATAAATTCATTGACATAGGCATTAGGAGCATAGTTTTCATAGCAATATTTAATTATGTCAAAATTTTCAGATTTGTAGAGAGTAATATCATACTTTTCAATTAAAGAAGCAACTTCATAAGCACCCTTAAAAGCAACAAATTCTTCAATTTGTTCGATATCATAGTAACTATAAACACCCTTGGCATAAGAAGATGAGATTTCATTATCATTAAACTCACATAGGTAGGGAAGGTGTTTTTTTTGGGTTCTTAGAGCAACAAGTAAAATCATAAATTTTACATAGATTCCAAGCATAGCATAGCAAACAATTTATTTGATTCCATAAGAGTCTCCCTTTTTGAGACAAACGGTGACGCACAAAATGAGCATGCTCATCTAATGATTTTCCCTCAACTAAACTAGTTGGGGTTTCAGCATGAGCACAAATGGATTGAAGATGATCCAAGTAGAAAACCTTAAGGTGATCCAATGTATCTTAAATTTTTGTTTTACTTTTTGTTCTTGAGTGTTTGACATGAAGGCAATAAAACCAAGCAAACAAGCAAATAATTTTTTTTGTGTTTTTGTAAAAAAAATTAGAAGTGGGGGAGATGAAAACGAGAGTCAAATGCAAATAAAAGGCAAATAAATTAAATGCAAGTGAATGATAGTTTGTGCAAAGGTACTTGGTAATTTTGATGATGTCTCCCCGGCAACGGCGCTAGAAATTCTTCCTGCTACTTGTAGTCTGCGTTGGTATTTCCCCGAAGAGGAGAGGATGATGCTGTACAGTAGAGATAAGTATTTCCCTTAGTTAAAAACAAAGGTTATCAATCCAGTAGAAGAACCAAGCAAAATTCCGTTAAGCGCACCTGCACACACAAGAGCAAACGCTTGCACCCAACGCAAATAAGAGGGTTGCCAATCCTCTTAGCACTTATTTGCAAGGATTAAATCTTATCGAGGTAAATATATAAACTAAAATACTAATTAAAATAAAAGTAAATAAATTGCAGCAAGGTATTTTTAGGTTTTTTATATGATAAAGATAGACCCGGGGGCCATAGTTTTCACTAGAGGCTTCTCTCTCGAGCACAAAAACATACGGTGGGTAAACAAATTACTGTTGGGCAATTGATAGAAAAGAAAATAATTATGACGGATTCATGGCAATGATCATGTATATAGGCATCACGTCCGAGACAAGTAGACCGACTCCTGCCTGCATATACTACTATTACTCCACTCATCGACCGCTATCCAACATGCATCTAGAGTATTAAGTTAATAAAAATAGACTAACGCCTTAAGCAAGATGACATGATGTAGAGAAGCAAATTCAAGCAATATGAATAAACCCCATCTTTTTGTCCTTAATGGCAATAATACAAATACATGTCATGTCCCCTTCTGTCACTGGGATTGAGCACCGCAAGATTGAACCCATCACAAAGCACCTCTCCCATTGCAAGATAAATCAATCTAGTAGGCCAAACCAAATCGATAGATCGGAGAGAAATACAAAGCTATAACAATCAAGCATAAAAGAGTTCAGAGAAGACTCAAATATTTCTCATGAATAATCTGATCATAAACTCACAATTCATTGGATTCCAACAAACACACCGTAAAAGAAGATTACATCGGATAGAACTCCAAGAACAACGAGGAGAACATTGTATTGAAGATCAAGGAGAGAGAAGAAGCCATCTAGCTACTAGCTATGGACCCGTAGGTCTGTGGTAAACTACTCACACATCCAGGTTCTCGAATATGTAGGAACCAATATGGGCATCCAGGTTCCGTTATTGGTTATTGACCGGAGAGGTGTCTCGGTCATGTCTACATGATTCTCGAACCCGCAGGGTCCGCACGCTTAACGTTCGGTGACGCTAGAGTAGTATTGGGATATGTGCGTTGGTGACCGAATATTTTTCGTAGTCCCGGATGAGATCCCGGACATCATGAGGAGCTCCAGAATGTTCCGGAGGTAAAGATTTATATACAGGAAGTCCTATTTTGGTCGCCAGAAAAGTTTCGGGTATTACCGGCAGTGTACCGGGAGTGCCGAAAGGGGTCCGGGGGTCCACCTGCCCCGGGGGCCCACATGGGCTGTAGGGGGTGAGCCTTGGCCTATATGGGCCATGGGAACCAGCCCTAAGAGGCCCATGCGCCAAGGAGAGGTGGAGGAGGAAGAGTCCTAAGGGGGAAGGCACCCCCCCTAGGTGCCTTGGGGAGGGAGGAAACCTCCCTAGGCCGGCGCCCCCTCCTTGGAGGAGGGGCTAGGGCTGCGCCCCAGCCCTCCCCCTTGCCTCCTATATATAGTGGAGGAGAGGGAGGGGCTGGACACACCAATTCCCACGCCCCGGCGGCATCCCTACCTCTCCCATAACTCCGTTTTCTCCTCAGATTGGTTCCGGCAGCGTTTGGCGAAGCCTTGCCGGCACTGCACCACCACCATCTCCACCACGCCATCGTGCTGTTTGAGATCCCATCTACTTCTCCTCTCTTGCTTGCTGGATCAAGAAGGAGGAGACGTCACCGAGCCGCACGTGTGTTGAACGTAGAGGTGCCGTCCGTTCGGTACTTCATCGGATCGGATCGTGAAGAGTACGACTACATCAACCGCGTTATATACGCTTCGGCTTTCGGTCTACAAGGGTATGTAGATACACTCCCCTCTCGTTTCTATGCTTCTCATAGATAGATCTTGGATGATTCGTAGGAAATTTTTTGATTTTCATGCTTCGTTCCCCATCAGTGGTATCAGAGCTAGGTCTATGCGTAGATGTATATGCACGAGTAGAACACAAAGAAGTTGTGGGCGTTGATGCTCAAATTGCTTACCTCTCTTGTCTTATTTGGATTTGGCGGTATTGTGGGATGAAGCGGCTCGGACCAACCTTACATGTCCTCGCACATGAGACCGTTTCCACCGACTGACATGCAACTTGTTTTGCATAAGGTGGCTGGGGGGTGTCTGCCTCTCCTACTTTAGTTGTATCTGATTTGACAAAGGCGGTCCTTGTAGAAGGTTAAAAGGCAACTTGATTATCACCGATGTGGCTTTGCGTAGGTAAGAACGGTTCTTGCTAGTTGTCCATAGCAGCCACGTAAAATTTGCAACAACAAAGTAGAGGATGTCTAACTTGTTTTTGCAGGGCATGTTGTGATGTGGTATGGCCAAAACGAGATGTGATATATGTTGTTGTATGAGATGATCATGTTTTGTAATAGGTTCACGACTTGCATGTCGATGAGTACGACAACCGGCAGGAGCCATAGGGTTGTCTTTAATTTATTAATCGCCATGTAATTGCTTTACTTTATCGCTAAGCGTTAGCAATAGTTGTAGAAGCAATAGTTGGCGAGACAACCACATGACGACACGATGATGGAGATCATGATGATGGAGATCATGGTGTCATGCCGGTGACAATGGAGATCATGCCGGTGCTTTGAAGATGGAGATCAAAAGCACAAGATGATAATGGCCATATCTTGTCACATATTTTGATTGCATATGATGTTTATCTTGTTATGCATCTTATTTTTCTTAGAACGACAGTAGCATTATAAGATGATCCCTAAACTTAATATCAAGGAAAAGTGTTCTCCCTAAATATGCACCGTTGCGAAAGTTCATCGTTTCGAAGCACCTCGTGATGATCGGGTGTGATAGACTCTACGTTCGCATACAACGGGTGTAAGCCAGTTTTACACATGCATAATACTTGGGTTAAACTTGACGAGCCTAGCATGTACAGACATGGCCTCGGAACACGAAGGACCGAAAGGTCGAACATGAGTCGTATAGTAGATATAATCAACATGGAGATGTTCACCATTGATGACTGCCCCATCTCACGTGATGATCGGACATGGGTCAGTTGATTTGGATCATGTGACACTTAGACAACTTGAGGGATGTTGATTTAAGTGGTAGTTCATTAGTAATTTGATTAACTGAACTAATTATTATGAACTTAGTCTAAATTGTCTTTGCAAAATTGTGTTCTAGATCAATGGCTCACGGTGTAGTTCCCCTGAATTTTAATGCGTTCCTAGAGAAAGCTAAATTGAAAGATGATGGAAGCAACTATGTGGACTGGGTCCGTAACTTGAGGATTATCCTCACTGCTGCACAGAAGGCTTATGTCCTTGATGCACCGCTAGGTGAAGCACCCTCTCCAGCATCGTCTGTGGATGTTGTGAACATCTGGCAGGCACGTTCTGATGACTACTCGATAGTTCAGTGCGCCATGCTTTACGGCTTAGAACCGGGGCTCCATAGACGTTTTGAGCACCACGGAGCATATGAGATGTTCCAGGAGCTGAAATTGGTATTTCAAGCTCATGCCCGGGTTGAGAGGTATGACACCTCTGACAAGTTCTTTAGCTGCAAGATGGAGGAGAACAGCTCCGTTAGTGAGCATATACTCAAAATGTCAGGGTATAACAACCGCTTGAATCAGTTGGGCGTTAATCTTCTAGATGAGACAGTTATTGCCAGAGTTCTCCAGTCACTGCCACCAAGCTACAAAGGCTTTGTGATGAACTATAATATGCAAGGGATGGAGAAAACTATCCCCGAGCTCTTCGCAATGCTTAAGGCCGCGGAGGTAGAAATCAAGAAGGAGCAGGAAGTGTTGATGGTTAAAAGACCACTAGTTTCAAGAAAGGCAAGGGAAAGAAAGGGAACTTCAACAAGAATGGCAAGACAGTTGCCGCTCCCATGAAGAAACCCAAGGCTGGACCCAAACCTGAGACTGAGTGCTTCTATTGCAAGGGGAATGGTCACTGGAAGCGGAACTACCCCAAATACTTGGCAGATAAGAAGGCTGGCAACGTCAACAAAGGTATATTTGATATACATGTTATTGATGTGTACATTACTAGTGCTCGTAGTAGCGCCTGGGTATTTGATACTGGTTTGGTTGCTAATATTTGTAACTCGAAACAGGAGCTGCGGAGTAAACGGAGACTAGCTAAGGACGAGGTGACGATGCGTGTTGGAAATGGGTCCAAGGTTGATGTGATCGCCGTCGTCACGCTCCCTCTACGTCTACCTTCGGGATTAGTTTTAAACCTAAATAATTGTTATTTGGTGCCTGCATTAAGCATGAACATTATATCTGGATCTTGTTTATTGCGATGCGGTTATTCATTTAAGTCAGAGAATAAAAGTTGTTCTATTTATATGGATAATATCTTTTATGGTCATGCACCCCTGGTGAATGGTTTATTCTTGTTGAATCTCGATCGTAGTAATACACATGTTCATAATATTGATGCCAAAAGATGCAAAGTTAATGATGATAGTACCACATACTTGTGGCACTGCCGCTTAGGTCATATTGGTGTAAAGCGCATGAAGAAACTCCATGCTGATGGACTTTTGGAATCTCTTGATTATGAATCATTTGAGACATGTGAACCATGCCTCATGGGCAAGATGACTAAAACCCCGTTCTCCGGATCAATGGAGCGGGCTAGTGACTTGTTGGAAATAATACATACTGATGTATGCGGTTCGATGAGTGTTGAAGCACGCGGTGGATATCGTTATTTTTTTACCTTCACAGACGATTTGAGTAGATATGGGTATATTTACTTAATGAAACACAAGTCTGAAACATTTGAAAAGTTCAAGGAGTTTCAGAGTGAAGTAGAGAATCATCGTAATAAGAAAATTAAATTTCTACGATCTGATCGTGGAGGTGAATATTTGAGTTACGAGTTTGGTATGCATTTAAGACAATGTGGAATTGTTTCACAGCTCATGCCACGTGGAACACCACAGCGTAATGGTGTGTCCGAACGTTATAATCGTACTCTTTTGGATATGGTGTGTTCTATGATGTCTCTTACCGAGTTATGCTACTTGTAGTCTGTGCTGGTATTTCCCCGAAGAGGAGAGGATGATGCAGTACAATAGAGATAAATATTTCCCTCAGTTAAGAACCAAGGTTATCAATCCAGTAGGAGAACCAAGCAAAATTCCGTTAAGTGCACCTGCACACACAAGAGCAAACGCAAATAAGAGGGTTTTCAATCCTCTTAGTGGTTATTTGCAAGGATTAAATCTTATCGAGGTAAATAGATAAACTAAAACACTAATTAAAATAAAAGTAAATATATTACAGCAAGGTATTTTTAGGTTTTTTATATGATAAAGATAGACCCGGGGGCCATAGTTTTCACTAGAGGCTTCTCTCTCGAGCACAGAAACATACGGTGGGTAAACAAATTACTGTTGGGCAATTGATAGAAAGGCAAATAATTATGACGGATTCATGGCAATGATCATGTATATAGGCATCATGTCCGAGACAAGTAGACCAACTCCTTCCTGCATCTACTACTATTACTCCACTCATCGACCGCTATCCAGCATGCATCTAGAGTATTAAGATAATAAAAACAGAGTAACGCCTTAAGCAAGATGACGTGATGTAGAGAAGCAAATTCAAGCAATATGAATAAACCCCATCTTTTTATCCTTAATGGAAACAATAAAAATACGTGTCATGTCCCCTTCTGTCACTGGGATTGAGCACCGCAAGATTGAACCCATCACAAAGCACCTCTCCCATTGCAAGATAAATCAATCTAGTAGGCCAAACCAAATCGATAGATCGGAGAGAAATACAAAGCTATAACAATCATGCATAAAAGAGTTCAGAGAAGACTCAAATATTTCTCATGAATAATCTGATCATAAACTCACAATTCATCGGATCCCAACAAACACACCGCAAAAGAAGATTACATCGGATAGAACTCCAAGAACATCGAGGAGAACATTGTATTGAAGATCAAAGAGAGAGAAGTAGCCATCTAACTACTAGCTATGGACCCGTAGGTCTGTGGTAAACTACTCACACATCATCGGAAGGGCGGCAAGGTTGATGTAGAAGCCCTCCGTGATCGATTCCCCCTCCGGCAGAGTACCGGAAAAGGCCTCCAGATGGGATCGCGAAAGAACAGAGGCTTGCGGCGGTGGAAAGGTTTTCTCTTCTGGCTCTCTGATGGTTTCCCAATATTTGTGAATTTATAGAAGTGGAATTAGGTCAAACGGAGTCATGTGGGCCCCACAAGGCAACACGGCGCCCCCTGTTGCCTTGTGAAGCCTCCGTGAGTCTTCTCGCTTCCTCCCGAAGCTTCCAAGGTTTCTTTTGTCCAGAAAAAAATACCAAAAAGTTTCATGGCATTTGGACTTCATTTGGTACTGTGTCTCTGAAAAGCCAAAAACAGCAACTGGCACTGGGCACTAGGTTAATAGGTTAGTCCCAAAAAATGATATATAATTGCATATAAAAACATCCAAGATTGATACTATAATAGCATGGAACAATCAAAAATTATAGATATGTTGGAGACGTATCAAGCATCCCCAAGCTTAATTCCTTCTCGTCCTCGAGTAGGTAAATGATAAAAACGGAATTTTTGATGTGGAATGCTACCTATCATATTTCATCGTGTAATCTTTCTCTTACGGTATGAATAATAAGATCCAAATGATTCAAAGCAATAGTCTATAATTTGATATAAAGACATCAATACTCAGGCATACTAATAAACAATCATGTCTTTCAAAATAAAAATGCTAAAGAACGTTATCCCTACAAAATCATATAATCCTGTCATGCTCCATCTTCTTCACACAAAGTATTTATCATGCACTACCCCGATGACAAGCCGAGAAACTGGTTCATACTTTTTAACGCGCTTCAGCTTTTTCAACTCCCACTCAATACATGAGCGCAAGCCATGGATATAGCACTACGGGTGGAATAGTGTATGGTGGTAGAGATAAATAGGAGAAGTCAAAAAAATGGAGAAAGTCTCACATCAACGAGGCTAATCAACGGGCTATGGAGATGCCCATCAATTGATGTCAATGCGAGGAGTAGGGATTGCCATGCAACAGATGCACTAAGAGCTATAAGTGTATGAAAGCTCAACATGAAAACTAAGTGGGTGTGCATCCAACTTGCTTGCTCATGAAGACCTCGGGCATTTGAGGAAGCCCGTCATCGGAATATACAAGCCAAGTTCTATAATGAAAAATTCCCACTAGTATATGAAAGTGACAAAATAGGAGACTCTCTATATGAAAAACATGGTGCTACTCTGAAGCACAAGTGTGGAAAAGGATAGTAACATTGCCCCTTCTCTCTTTTTCTCTCATTTTTTAATGGCTCTTTTTGCCCTCTTTTTTTTAGAATGATCTCATGAACCTCATCCCCACTTTTTCGAGGACTCATTAGTCTCCATCATTCTTACCTCACTGGGACAATGCTCTAATAATGATGATCATCACACCTCTATTTACTTACAACTCAACATTACAACTCGATACTAGAACAAAATATGACTCTATATGAATGCCTCTGGCAATGTACCAGGATGTGCAATGATGCTAGCGTAACATGTATAGCAATGATGAACGGTGGCTGAGCCACAAATACTATGTCCGCTATATGATCATGCAAAGCAATATGATGATGTATGTCATAGAAAAAACCGGAACGGTGGAAGTTGCATGGCAATATATCTCGGAATGGCTATGGAAATGCCATGATAGGTAGGTATGGTGGCTGTTTTGAGGAAGATATAAGGAGGCTTATGTGTGATAGAGCGTATCATATCACGGGGTTTGGATGCACCGGCGAAGTTTGCACCAACTCTCGATGTGAGAAAGGGCAATGCACGGTACGAAAGAGCCTAGCAAATTGCGGAAGGGTAAGAGTGCGTATAATCCATGGACTCACATTAGTCATAACGAACTCACATACTTATTGCGAAAGTTTATTAGCCCTCGAAGCAAAGTACAACTAGGCATGCCCCTAGAGGGATAGATTGGTAGGACAAGGTCCATCGCTCGTCCCCGACCGCCACTCATAAGGTAGACAATCAATAATAAATCATGCTCCAACTTCTTAGCATAACGACAGATCATACGTGCATGCTTCGGGAATCACTAACCTTAACACAATTATTCTTACTAAACCACAATTATCTACTAATACCTCCCCCATATTACCATCTTAATATCGCAAAACTATTTCAAGGAATCAAATTTATCATATCCAGTGATCTACATGAAAGTTTTTATTATATCCCGCTTGAATACCTATCATATCAGGACCAAATTCATAACCCGTGCATATTACCATTGCTATCATGAGACTCTCAAAAAGATATAAGTGAAGCATGAGACTGCAACTATTTCTTTAAAATATCATCACCGCCGTGCTCTAAAAGATATAAGTGAAGCACTAGAGCAACTGCCTAGCACTAGAAGAAATATGCTATCTTGTGACCTTCTCTCCGCGACCGTGCAAGAAATAGTCATAAATCTACGACTATTTGGAGTCAATTGGTCGTAAGCTGTTTGGGAGGGTCCAAACCTTAAGCCAAAACGACCATTTTAGTCAAAAAAGGTCGTAATTGCCTTACATGAAATGGTCGTAAAGCAAACAACAGTGATCGGCAACCTTATTTGTACCTAATTACAACCAATCTAGATGGTCATAATACTGTAATTTGTCGTGCATTGCTATGACTGGGCGCCACCTCATCAATTTTGCCTATGTGTCATGTCTATGTGTCAATTTTTGCATATGTGTCATGTCCATGTATCAATTTCCGCTTCCAGATGGAACCCACACAATTGACATGTTATTTTTAGGCAACACAATTGACCTGCTTTTCTTTTTAGGCAACACAGTTGACCTGTTTTTTTCTTATATCCAACCAAAAACGCAGGCACACCGGTGTTGAAGGGCGGGATCCACAACACTATATGCGTCTATGTGTGCGGCCAATAATGCGCAACAAAAAAAGGGCCACCCTGGGTGGGTTCGAACCCGAGACCTCACGGTCTCCTGCAGCGATCCAACCACCAGACCACCAACCATCTCGTGCTGGCATACCACACCGAATTCTATTAAAACTACGTTCTGTTATTGGGCTTGGGCCTCGGTAGGACGAGGCCTTCTTCTCCCCACCCTTTTTTTCTGACCATTCTTCACTGTGCCGACTGGGCCAAAGGCCCATAGGCCATAAGAACGTGCATACGTGCGATATATAGGCTTCGCACAAGTTTGAGTCCACATAAATAGAGGGAGTTTGCCTCGAAAAAAATAGAGGGAGTTCAAATGTTTATTTTGGAAAGTATAAAATGTAATTTCACCATCAATTTTCCATATGACCTCGGATCGAGATGGATATGCTGGATATGTGAGAAATATGGGCTTCGCACAAGTCTAAAATTCACACAGTTTGATGAAAAATGTTTTGTGGCATTAAAAAATATACATCACATTTATGGAAATATTCCTGCATTTCAAAAAAAAATGTGACATTAAAAAAGTTATATACAATGTAAAAAATGTAAGGGTATGCAAAAAAATGCTTATTTCCATTCAAAAAATGTATCGTGACATTTTAAGAAATATTCGCGTGTTTTCTAGAAAATAGTGTGTAAATTTGAAAAAATGTTTATACAATGTAAAAAAAATGTTTGTGTAGTTTTAAAATGTTTATTTTCATTTTAAAAATGCAGGACGTGTACTTGGAAAAATGTTACCATGTATTCAAAAAAGTGTTCAAACACATGTATTTAAAAAGAAATTGCCGACATTACTATTTGTAGTTGCGGTGGAATCTTGCAAAATTCTCGGTGAATCTCTAATGAAATTACTATTTGTGTAGTCTGAATATTAGATTTGACTGAAGTCAAACTTCGTAAAGTTTGACCAAGTTTATAGAAAATAATATAAACATTTAACATAACAAATCTATATGATGTGAAAGTACGTTGAATAATGAATTTCTTATGCCCGTTTCAAAATGTGGTCAAAACGGCGGGCATGACCGTTCATAGTTAAGGGCTGAATCTTGCAAAACTTTTGGAGTATCTCTTATGAAATAGATACTTATGTACCTAGAAATGATTTTTGGAAAAAATAAAGAGCAAACTATGAGGCAGCTGTAGTTAAAAATTGACCCGCTTCCTACTGAATCGGCGGAAATTTGTCTTTTTCACCAGAGGTGGATCAATAACTTTTGACACCCAACCATTTGGTCAATTGTACATTAAATATGGCCTAATATTTTAAAAAATTGATTTGGTCCAATTTTGCAACAAATATTTTGTAGGTTCTTCACAAAAAAATCCATTTCGACTACTCGGAAAATGGAAAATGAATTTTTTGTGCAAAGAAAATGAAAACACCCTTTGGCAACATTGTTTGTCAGTCCAAGATGCAAACTTGTGCAAAATATGATACAATTTGAACAAACTATAACATGAATGTTGCCATAACATTGGTCATTTGCCTTGAAAATCATGGATCTTCATACATGATAGCTCGTTTCTGAGAACACTTTTCTAAGACATTTGCCGTAGTCCAAGTTTTTTATTTTTCCTGCAAAATAGGTCACATATAATGACAAAATGCGAAGGTTTTCAATTTTTTTTTGATTTTTTTTATTTCTTATGCCCGTTTCAAAATGCGGTCAAAACGGCGGGCATGACCGTTCGTAGCTAGCGGTTGAATCTTGCAAAACTTTTGGAGTATCTCTGATGAAATAGATACTTATGTACCTATAAATGATTTGTGGAAAAAATAAAGAGCAAACTATGAGGCAGCTGTAGTTCAAAATTGACCCGCTTCCTGCTGAATCGGCGGAAATTTGTCTTTTTCACCAGAGGTGGATCAATAGCTTTTGACACCCAACCATTTGGTCAATTGTACATTAAATATTGCCTAATATTTTAAAAAATTGATTTGGTCCAATTTTGCAACAAATATTTTGTAGGTTCTTCACAAAAAAATCGATTTCGGCTACTCGGAAAATGGAAAATGAATTTTTTGTGCAAAGAAAATGAAAACTCCCTTTGACAACATTGTTTTTCATTCCAAGATGCAAACTTGTGCAAAATATGATATAATTTGAACAAACTATAACATGAATGTTGCCATAACAATGGTCATTTGCCTTGAAAGTCATGGATCTTCATACATGATAGCTCGTTTCTGAGAACACTTTTTTAAGACATTTGCCGTAGTCCAAGTTTGTTATTTTTCCTACATACTAGGTCACATATAATGACACACTGCGAAGGTTTTCAATTTTTTTTTGATTTTTATTAATTTCTTATGCCCGTTTCAAAATGCGGTCAAAACGGCGGGCATGACCGTTCGTAGCTAGGGGTTGAATCTTGCAAAACTTTTGGAGTATCTCTAATGAAATAGATACTTATGTAACTAGAAATGATTTTTGGAAAAAATAAAGAGCAAACTATGAGGCAGCTGTAGTTCAAATTTGACCCGCTTACTGCTGAATCGGCGGAAATTTGTCTTTTTCACCACAGGTGGATCAAAAGCTTTTGACACCCAACCATTTGGTCAATTGTACATTAAATATGGCCTAATATTTTAAAAAATTGATTTGGTCCAATTTTGCAACAAATATTTTGTAGGTTCTTCACAAAAAAATCCATTTCGGCTACTCGGAAAATGGAAAATGAATTTTTTGTGCAAAGTAAATGAAAACTCCCTTTGGCAACATTGTTTGTCATTCCAAGATGCAAACTTGTGCAAAATATGATATCATTTGAACAAACTATAACATGAATGTTGACATAACATTGGCCATTTGCCTTGAAAGCCATGGATGTTCATACATGATAACTCGTTTCTGAGAACACTTTTTTAAGACATTTGCCGTAGTCCAAGTTTGTTATTTTTCCTGGAAACTAGGTCACATATAATGACACAATGCGAAGGTTTTCAATTTTTTGATTTTATTTGAATTTCTTATGCCCGTTTTAAAATGCGGTCAAAACGGCGGGCATGACCGTTCGTATCTAGGGGTTGAATCTTGCAAAACTTTTGGAGTATTTCTGGTGAAATAGATACTTATGTACCTACAAATGATTTTTGGAAAAAATAAAGAGCAAACTATGAGGCAGCTGTAGTTCAAATTTGACCCGCTTCCTACTGAATCGGCGGAAATTTGTCTTTTTCACCAGAGGTGGATCAAAAGCTTTCGACACCCAACCATTTGGTCAATTGTGCATTAAATATGGCCTAATATTTTAGAAAAATGATTTGTTCCAATTTTGCTACAAATATTTGGTAGTTTTTTCACAAAAAACTTACTTTGGGCACTCGGAAAATGGAAAATGAATTTTTTGTGCAAAGAAAATGAAAAATCCCTATGGCAACATTGTTTGTCATTCCAAGATGCAAACTTGTGCAAAATATGATATCATTTGAACAAACTATAGCATGAATGCTGCCATAACATTGGCCATTTTCCTTGAAAGCCATGTATCTTCATACATGATCCCTCGTTTCTGAGAACACTTATTTAAGACATTTGCCGTAGTCCAAGTTTGTCATTTTTCCTGAAAGCTAGGTCACATATAATGACACAATGCGAAGGTTTTCAATTTTTTTGACTTTTTTTAATTTCTTATGCCCGTTTCAAAATGTGGTCAAAACGACGGGTATGACCGTTCGTAGCTAGGGGTTGAATCTTGCAAAACTCTTGTTGTATCTCTGATGAAATAGATACTTATGTACCTAGAAATGATTTTTGGAAAAAATAAAGAGCGAACTATGAGGCAGCTGTAGTTCAAATTTGACCCGCTTCCTACTGAATTAGCGGAAATTTGTCTTTTTCACCAGAGGTGGATCAAAAGCTTTTGACACCCAACCACTTGGTCAATTATGCATTAAATATGGCCATATATTTTAGAAAAATGATTTTTTTCCAATTTTGCTACAAATATTTGGTAGGTTCTTCACAAAAAACTCATTTTTGACACCCGGGAAATGGAAAATGAATTTTCTGTGCAAAGAAAATGAAAACTCTCTTTGGCAACATTGTTTGTCATTCCAAGATGCAAACTTGTGCAAAATATGATATCATTTGAACAAACTATAGCATGAATGTTGCCACAACATTGGCCATTTGCCTTGAAAGCCATGGATCTTCATACATGATAGCTCGTTTCTGAGAACACTTTTTTAAGACATTTGCCGTAGTCCAAGTTTGTCATTTTTTCTGGGAGCTAGGTCACATATAATGACACAATGCGAAGGTTTTCATTTTTTTTGAATTTCTTATGCCCGTTTCAAAATGCGGTCAAAACGGCGGGTATGACCATTCGTAGTTAGGGGTTGAATCTTGCAAAACTCTTGGTGTATCTCTGATGAAATAGATACTTATGTACCTAGAAATGATTTTTGGAAAAAATAAAGAGTGAACTATGAGGCAGCTGTAGTTCAAATTTGACTCGCTTCCTACTGAATCGGCGGAAATTTGTCTTATTCACCAGAGGTGGATAGAAAGGTTTTGAAACCCAACCACTTGGTCAGTTGTACATTAAATATTATCTAATATTTAGCAAAATTGATGCGGTCAAACTTTGCAAAAAATATTTGGTAGGTTCTTCACAAAAATACTCACTTTGGGCACTCAAAAAATGGAAAATGAATTTTTCATGCAAAAAAAATAAAAAACTCCATGTGACAACATTGTTTGTCATTCCAAAATGCACCCTTATGAAAAATATGGTGTCATTTGAACAAACTATGCCATGAATGTTGCCACAACATTGGCCGTTTGCCTTGAAAGCCATGGATCTTCATACATGATAGCTCGTTTCTGAGAACACTTTTTTAAAACATTTGCCGTAGTCCAAGTTTATTATTTTTCCTGGAAACTAGGTCACATCTAATGACACAATGCGAAGGTTTTCATTTTTTTTTTTTTTTTTTTGAATTTCTTAAGCCCGTTTCAAAATGCGGTCAAAACGGCGGGCATGACCGTCCGTAGCTAGGGGTTGAATCTTGCAAAAATCTTGGTGTATCTCTGATGAAATAGATACTTATGTACTTAGAAATGATTTTAAAAAAAATAAAGAGCAAACTATGAGGCAGCTGTAGTTCAAATTTGACCCGCTTCCTGCTGAATCGGCGGAAATTTGTCTTTTTCACCAGAGGTGGATCAAAAGCTTTTGACACCCAACCATTTGGTCAATTGTGCATTAAATATGGCCTAATATTTTAGAAAAATGATTTGGTCCAATTTTGCAACAAATATTTGGTAGGTTCTTCACAAAAAACTCATTTTTGACACTCGGGAAATGGAAAATGAATTTTTTATGCAAAGAAAATGAAAACTCCCTGTGACAACATTGTTTGTCATTCCAAAATATGATATCATTTGGTTAGCGTCGAAGCATCATTTGGGTGGGCGTCGCATGGTGTCGGGGATTTTCATTTGATTTTGACGCCCTCTTTCTCTCCGTTCGCTTCCAACAAAAAAAGGCAAAATAAAACCGAAAAAAGCCTCCCGCTCACTCTTCCCGCGTGTGCACTCCAAACATTTGGGTCCAGCCCGCTCCCTCCCACGCCCACCCACAAAAAGAGAAGAGAAAAAAAAGAGCCAGACCACCCACCCACGAACAGATCCCTCTCCCTCATCCCCATCTCTCTCCCGCACGACTCTGCTCGCCGGCGCCCGATCCCGGCGACCTCCGGCGGGAATCGGCGGTGCCAAGCACACCACAGGGATCCCCTCGCTCTGCTCCTCCCTCCTGTCCGGCGCGATCCGGCGCGCGCGTCCTCCAGCGCCACCCGCGACCGTCGCTAGGGTTTCGGCCGGCGTGGCTCCGGTGACTCAGGTGCGTCCCTCCACTCCATCTCCTCCTCACAGCCCTCCCTCAGTTCCTCACCTCGTGTTCTCTCCCTCCCAGATCTAGGACGCTATCCTTGCTCGAGCACTGGGACGCCATGGACGGGATGGTCGCTTCCTCCCCTACCCCGACGCCATGGAGGACGCCTCTCTCTCCCTCTCCCAGTGCCGGCGCTGTCGCGGCTGGTGCTGCATCTGTCGTCTCCAGCCAGTGCCTTCTTCTCCGCTCGCTCTGCGTAGGCGAACTAATCTGGTAAGTACGCGCCGACTTCTCTCCGCTTCAACCTCTCTCCCCTCCGCGCCCGGCCATCCCTTTTCTCTCGCCGGCGACGCCCCTGTTCCCCCCGGGCGCCGCCGCGCGCGTTGGGGCCTGTTTTGTCAGAGATCTGGACCGCGTCCCTGGCCGTGGTTTGATTCACTGATTGACTGGGCATTGGTTCCATTACAGATCGGCCGGTCGAAATGGGCCATGAGGGCACCAAGTACGGAGAGGACGGCCGCCCCAACTGCGACTGCCTCCTCTTCGGTACATCCCTGTGACCCTGTCTGCCCTCTGCTCTGCTGCAGCCGCTAAATCTCTCTCTCTCAGGCTAATTTCAGTTTCTGTGAATTTCACACCATCTTGCCCATGTCTGAAACTACATGCAATGGTTTGCCTTCTTTTGTTTCAGACCTTGATGACAGGCTCTACCCGGTGGGTTCCGGCATTGGGCTCGACGTCATGAACAACATCCAAGGTACTACCACGGCCGGTTCTGGTCTTACTGTCGATTTGTACTGCTAGTATCAGATTGCAGGGAGAGATGCATATATACGTAGATGGTCTGCGTATGTATGTCTGTATGTATGCTATTGATGAGTCGATGCTGCTGTCTTTGACAATTTGACTGTCCGGTGTTCTAGAATATATGGTCTATCGTGACCTGTACACAGCTTGACCTAAATATCTTTGAAGTGCGGTTTTTGCTAAGTGGAGGTGAATTACTATTTCTAGACCGTAGTTGGTAAAGTAGTGAGCAGTGACTACAACCTTTATGTGTAGGTATTAACATTGAAAGGCATGGTGTTGAACAAGAATACAAGATATGAACCCTTGCAATTTTGTGTCAACTGTTGTTCGTTATTCTTCCATAATACAACACCATTCAGTTTCTTGTCCTGATATGTGGTAAACACGTGAAATTTGGCACCTGATATCGCTTTGTTTGTTTTCTACATAGATTGCTTCTTGATCTGGGCCTTTGATGTGTTGTGCTTATGTGTTATTTTTGCAGCTGCCGATCTCTTCCTATGGAGGAACAAGAAGATCTATGGCGGGGTGCTCGCGGGCACCACGACCATGTAGTTGTTGTTTGAGGTCCTGGAGTACCATCTCCTCACCCTTCTCTGCCACTGCTTCATCCCCACCATGGGAATCCTCTTCCTCTAGTCCAACGCCTCTGCCTTTGCCAACAATTGAGCTTCTTTAAATTTCCATTGTTATTTGCACTATATTCCATGCACACCTCATGTGAACATGTGATCATATCCATAGACCAGTGAATTTATCACACTATTTGCTTCTTGTGAAGTATCTAGTAAAATTAATATGCATGTTCCACTCCACTGTCTACACATTTACTTAGTAACATCTACTCCTGCACTTCTGTTATGCTTCTCTCTTTTGTTTGTATGAGGTGGCCAGGCTGCCTATTTTGTAGCAGTCTGCTTCCATAGTGTTTGTATGGAGTCGAGATAATTGTGTTTTCCTCCTCATGAATGCTCAACCCCCTTTTGTTACACTATGTCTTTAAGTAGTAAAATTGAGAATGGCAAGCTAAATTGTTCAACTGAACTGCTCTTTCATTGTACCACCAAATACTGAAGTTTTGCTATGTATAACATTGCTACATGTGTTTTTGTCTATATAGAATTGCATTCATTTACTCTTCTTTCAGTAGTTACATGGCTTGAGGTCTGTGTATTCTTTTGAATAGGATGTACGGTTCTATGCAGAAGATCTGATCTGCACAAACATAGTGCACCACGGCACAAGGCCAAGTGAGCAAGCAGCGCTGCTGGTTCCTTGAGGCCGAATCGAGTAAGATGGTGCACCACGGCGTGCGGCGGCCTATTTTGTCGTAGTGGTATTGTATATGGTCTCATCCAGCACTGAGTATCCATTTGTTGTTTTAATTCTGATGATGCTGTTGTAGTATAAAATGGACACCATATTCAGTTTGTCTTGATGCTTTATCTTTGGTGGTTACTTGTCTGATGCACATTGTTCTTTGCAGGGTTATGATGATATTTCCAAGGAAATATACTGACCCCGACGTGACAAAGGTGCCCATTTTCCCTTTCTTACATTTTGCTCTGTTTTGTGTTCTGCTTGTATGTCCAGTTTCACATTGTTTAATACCTACATGGCAGCCTGAGAATTGGGATGATGGGGAACATGGCAAATGGACCATGTTCACATGAGGACCATTCCAAGCCCTGAGTACAAGGGACCATGGAAACAAAAGGTATGAGGTAGTTAATTTGCTTAGACAAGCAACTATGTGTATTACAAGTTTTTATTATGGGACTTGTTATCTGCATTTTTAGTTTTGTTTCATTTTTAGTATCTTGCTGCAAAGACCAAGGCAAGCCATGACTCTTCTTTTGTAGGATGTGAAGGCTGTGAATGCTGCTTGTGCTCAGGTGATGAAAGCATGATCCGCTGACAAGAAGCTTGCGGCGTCGACTGACGAGAAGGTGGAGGACATTAGCAAAGATGCTTCCAAGAATAGTACTGTTTATTTGAAGTGAGATGTACTCGTCTACTGCCAGGTAAAAAAATGAAGGATGAAGCGTCATATATTGTCTATGATGTAGTGAGCTGTAGTAGGAGTGAAATGAAATTTTATCTGCTGTTGTATGTGCTATTTTCCTGTAATGTGTTGTGTACATTTTACTTTAATAGTAAAATTCTCCATAAAATGTTCTTACTAGACCTGACAAAGGCCACGGCCCAAATATACTTACTATTAAGATGCCATGGCCCAAAATGACCTGGGCTGAAATGCTATTCAGAATCTGTACTATAAGTAGGCCTCGACTCAAATAGAAAATAGAAACAAAAAGGAAATGGACTCAATTCAAATAATAAATAGAAACAAAAAGGAAGTGGGCTGTGTGGAAAGGCGAAGGCCCAAGATAGAGAAGGCCCCAAAAAAATCAGGCAAAAAAATCATAAAAAGGCTGAATTATTGGGCCCGGCCCATAGAGACGGCTAGACCGGACCGGGCCGATTCTGAGCAACGACCATTTCGTTTGGTCGTAATTTTGCCACATCAGCTTGCCACGTTGGATCTGACGTGGTCTGGGCAGACTGGCAGTGACCAAAACAATAGGTCATAAAATCTACGACCTTTTATTTTGGTCGTAACCTACTATGACAATTTCACAAAGAAGGTCGTTAAGTTTCATTAAAGACGGCCAGCTTTTGACCAACTGTTTTTGGTCACAAAAAGGTCACAAATGGAAAACAGTGACCATTTAGTGACCAATATTGATGGTTGCAAGTTGACATATTTCTTGTAGTGTAGCTCAAAAGATATAAGTGAAGCACATAGAGTATTCTAACAAATCACGAATAAAGTGTGTCCCTCTCAAAAAGGTGTGTTCAGCAAAGATGATTGTGAAAAACTAAAAAGCAAACAAACTATATCACAAGACACTCCAAGTAAAACACATATCATGTGATGAATAAAAATATAGCTTCAAGTGAGTTACCGATAGATTGTAGAAAAAAGAGGGGATGCCTTCCGGGGCATCCCCAAGCTTAGACGCTTGAGTCTTCCTTGAATATTACCTTGGGGTGCCTTGGGCATCCCCAAACATAGGCTCTTGCCGCTCCTTTTTCCTTTATCCATCGTAGTCTCACCCAAACCTTGAAAACTTCAGCACACAAAACTCAACAGAAACCTCGTGAGATCCGTTAGTATAACAAACAAATCTTTAACTTTAGATACTGTAGTAAATTGATTCATATTTAATATTGGCATAATGCTACTGTACTCCAACTTCTCCATGACTCATACCCCCCGATACGATGCATAGATTCATCAAAATAAGCAAACTATGCAACAAAAACAGAATCTGTCTAAAACAGAACAGTCTGTAAAGATCTATTTAAAAGCCATACTTTTGTAACTTCAAAAATTCTGAAAAATTAGGACAACGTGGGAAATTCATATACCAATACTGTGTAAAAATTTCAGATTTTCTGACTCTCTAGTACAGAATTAAAATTCCAGCACTAGACGCAAAACTTTCTGTTTTCCAAACAGCATCAATTATACTATCTTCCAAATCATCTTAAAGGCATTACTTGGCACAAACACTAATTAAAACATAAAAATACAATCATAACAGAAGCTATAATTATGCAAACACTCAAAAACAGAAATAAAAAGTTTATTGGGTTGTCTCCCAACAAGCTCTTTCTTTATAGCCATTAAGATAGGCTTGAGATTTCAATGATGCTCACATCAAAGATAGTGATTGAAACACGAAGAGAGCATCATGAAACATGTGAAAAACACATTTAAGTCTAACATACTTCCTATGCATAGACATTTTATAAGCAAACAAATTATCAAGACAAGTAATATCTAGCATATGCCAGTAGGAAGAATGGAGCATTAATAATTTCAACATAACGAGAGGCAATTTAGTAACATGAAGATTTCTACAACCATATTTTCCTCTCTCATAATAATTACATGTAGGATCATAATCAAACTCAACAATATAGCTATCATGAACAATATTCTCTCTATGATCCACATGCATACAAAATTTATAATCTTCCAAGATAGTGGGATTAACATCAACTAAAGTCATGACCTCTCCAAACCCACTTTTGTCAAAAATTTCATAAGATTGAACACTCTCCGAATATGTGGGATTCTTTTTACCTAAAGTCGACACTCTTCCAAACCCACTTTCAATATTATTACAAACATTATTATCAATATCATATCCATCATGAGGCTTAAATAAATTTTCAAGATCAAAAGAAGCATTTTCACCCCAATCATGATCATTGCAATAAGTAGTGGTCATAACAAAATTATCATCCCCAAGCTTGTAGCTTTGCATATCATTAGCACAATTGAGACTAATAGAATTTACAATAAAATCATTGCAATCATGCTTTTAATTCAAGGAGCTATCAAGTATGGGTGCTATAGCAATAATTTCATTTTTAACATAAGGGACTATAGCAAGTTCATCTCTATAAGCATCATTAATATTGGCATCATGGCCATAAGAATAGCAAGCATCACATTCATCAACAGGGGATATTTCAATCAAACCAACGGAATCATAATTATCTATGGATTCATGCATATCATTATTTTCTTTCAAAGTAGCAGACATCCTTTCAATAAATTCATTGACATATGCATTAGGAGCATAGTTTTCATAGCAATATTTAATTATGTCAAAATTTTCAGATTTGTAGAGAGTAATATCATACTTTTCAATTAAAGAAGCAACTTCATAAGCACCCTTAAAAGCAACAAATTCTTCAATTTGTTTGATATCATAGTAACTATAAACACCCTTGGCATAAGAAGATAAGATTTCATTATCATTAAACTCACATAGATAGGGAAGGTGTTTTTTTTGGGTTCTTTGAGCAACAAGTAAAATCATAAATTTCACATAGATTCCAAGCATAGCATAGCAAACAATTTATTTGATACCATAAGAGTCTCCTTTTTGAGACAAACGGTGACGCACAAAATGAGCATGCTCATCTAATGATTTTCCCTCAACTAAACTAGTTGGGGTTTCAGCACGAGCACAAATGGATCGAAGATGATCCAAGTAGAAAACCTTAAGGTGATCCATAGTATCTTAAATTTTTGTTTTACTTTTTGTTCTTGAGTGGTTGACATGAAGGCAATAAAACCAAGCAAGCAAGCAAACAAGCAAATAATTTTTTTTGTTTTTTGTAAAAAAAATTAGAAGTGGGGGAGATGAAAACGAGAGTCAAATGCAAATAAAAGGCAAATAAAGTAAATGCAAGTGAATGATAGTTTGTGCAAAGGTACTTGGTAATTTTGATGATGTCTCCCCGGCAACGGCGCTAGAAATTCTTCCTGCTACTTGTAGTCTGCGTTGGTATTTCCCCGAAAAGGAGAGGATGATGCAGTACAGTGGAGATAAGTATTTCCCTCAATTAAAAACCAAGGTTATCAATCCAGTAGGAGAACCAAGCAAAATTCCGTTAAGCGCACCTGCACACACAAGAGCAAACGCTTGCACCCAACGCAAATAAGAGGGTTGTCAATCCTCTTAGCGGTTATTTGCAAGGATTAAATCTTATCGAGGTAAATAGATAAACTAAAATACTAATTAAAATAAAAGTAAATAAATTGCAGCAAGGTATTTTTCGGTTTTTTATATGATAAAGATAGACCCGGGGGCCATAGTTTTCACTAGAGGCTTCTCTCTCGAGCACAGAAACATACGGTGGGTAAACAAATTACTGTTGGGCAATTGATAGAAAAGCAAATAATTATGACGGATTCATGGCAATGATCATGTATATAGGCATCACGTCTGAGACAAGTAGACCGACTCCTGCCTGCATATTCTACTATTACTCCACTCATCGACCGCTATCCAACATGCATCTAGAGTATTAAGTTAATAAAAATAGAGTAACGCCTTAAGCAAGATGACATGATGTAGAGAAGAAAATTCAAGCAATATGAATAAACCCCATCTTTTTATCCTTAATGGCAACAATACAAATACATGTCATGTCCCCTTCTGTCACTGGGATTGAGCACCGCAAGATTGAACCCATCACAAAGCACCTCTCCCATTGCAAGATAAATCAATCTAGTAGGCCAAACCAAATCGATAGATCGGAGAGAAATACAAAGCTATAACAATCATGCATAAAAGAGTTTAGAGAAGACTCAAATATTTCTCATGAATAATCTGATCATAAACTCACAATTCATCGGATCCCAACAAACACACTGCAAAAGAAGATTACATCGGATAGAACTCCAAGAACATCGAGGAGAACATTGTATTGAAGATCAAAGAGAGAGAAGAAGCCATCTAGCTACTAGCTATGGACCCGTAGGTCTGTGGTAAACTACTCACACATCATCGGAAGGGCGGCAAGGTTGATGTGGAAGCCCTCCGTGATCGATTCCCCCTCCGGCAGAGTACCGGAAAAGGCCTCTAGATGGGATCGCGGAAGAATAGAGGCTTGCGGCGGCGGAAAGGTTTTCTCTTCTGGCTCTATGGTGGTTTCCCAATATTTGTGAATTTATAGAAGTGGAATTAGGTCAAACGGAGTCACGTGGGCCCCACAAGGCAACACGGCGCCCCCCTGGGGCGCGCCCTGTTGCCTTGTGAAGCCTCCATGAGGCTTCTGGCCTCCTCCCAAAGCTTCCAAGGTTTCTTTTGTCTAGAAAAAAATCTTCAAAAAGTTTCGGGGCATTTGGAATTCATTTGGTATTGTTTCTCTGAAAAGCCAAAAACAAGCAGAAAACAGCAACTGGCACTGGGCACGAGGTTAATAGGTTAGTCCCAAAAAATGATATATAATTGCATATAAAAACATCCAAGATTGATACTATAATAGCATGGAACAATCAAAAATTATAGATACGTTGGAGACGTATCAATTTGCCACTATCGTTTTGGGGTTATGCATTTGAGACAGCCGCATTCACTTTAAATAGGGCACCGTCTAAATCCGTTGAGACGACACCGTATGAGTTGTGGTTTGGCAAGAAACCTAAGCTGTCGTTTCTTAAAGTTTGGGGATGCGATGCTTATGTCAAGAGGCTTCAGCCTGATAAGCTCGAACCCAAAGCGGAGAAATGTGTCTTCATAGGATACCCTAAAGAGACCATTGGGTATACCGTCTATCACAGATCCGAAGGCAAAATCTTTGTTGCTAAGAATGGGTCCTTTCTAGAGAAGGAGTTTCTCTCGAAAGAAGTGAGTGGGAGGAAAGTAGAACTTGATGAGGTAATTGTACCTTCTCTCGAATTGGAAGGTAGCACATCACAGAAAGAAGTTCCCTTGATGTCTACACCAGTCGGAGAGGAAGCAAATGATGATGATCATGAGACTTCGGATCAAGTTACTACTGAACTTCGTAGGTTGACCAGGGTACGTTCCGCACCAGAGTGGTACGGTAATCCAGTCCTAGAAGTCATGTTGTCAGACAACGGCGAACCTACAAACTATGAAGAAGCAATGATCGAATTCCGACAAATGGCTTGAGGCCATGAAATCCGAGATAGGATCCATGTATGAGAACAAAGTATGGACTTTGGTGGACTTGCCCGATGACCGGCAGGCCATTGAGAATAAATGGATCTTTAAGAAGAAGACATGCGCTGATGGGTAATGTCACCGTCTATAAAGCTCGACTTGTTGCAAAGGGTTTCCGACAAGTTCAAGGGGTTGACTACGATGAGACTTTCTCACCCGTAGCGATGCTTAAGTCTGTTAGAATTATGTTAGCAATTGCTGCATTTTATGATTATGAGATGTGGCAGATGGACGTCAAAACAGCATTCCTTAACGGGTTTCTTAAGGAAGAGTTGTATATGATGCAACCAGAAGATTTTGTCGATCCTAAGGATGCTAACAAAGTATGCAAGCTCCAGCGATCCATCTATGGAATGGTGCAAGCATCTCGGAGTTGGAATATTCGCTTTGATGAGGTGATCAAAGCTTTTGGTTTTATACAAACTTACAGAGAAGCTTGTATTTAGAAGAAAGTGATTGGGAGCTCTGTAGCATTTTCAATATTATATGTGGATGCGATATTGTTGATTGGAAATGATATAGAATTTCTGGAAAGCATAAAAGGTTATTTGAACAAGAGTTTTTTAATGAAAGACCTCGGTGAAGCTGCTTACTTATTGGACATCAAAATCTATAGAGATAGATCAAGACGCTTAATAGGACTTTCACAAAGCACATACCTTGAAAAAGTTTTGAAGAAGTTCAAAATGGACCAGTCAAAAAAAAGGGTTCTTGCCTGTATTGCAAGGTGTGAAGTTGAGTAAGACTCAAAGCCCGACCACGGCAGAAGAAAGAGAAAGGATGAAAGTCATCCCCTATGCCTCGGCCATAGGCTCTATAATGTATGCCATGCTGTGTACCAGACCTGATGTGTGCCTTGCCATAAGTCTGGCAGGGAGGTACCAAAGTGATCCAGGAGTAGATCACTGGACAGCGGTCAAGAATATCCTTAAGTACCTAAAGAGGACTAAGGACATGCTTCTCGTTTATGGAGGTGACGAAGAGCTCGTCGTAAAGGGTTACGTCGATGCTAGCTTCAACACAGATCCGGATGACTCTAAGTCTCAAACCGGATACGTATTTATATTGAATGGTGGAGCGGTCAGTTGGTGCAGTTCCAAGTAAAGCGGCGTAGCGGGATCTACATGTGAAGCGGAATATATAGCTGCTTCGGAAGCAGCGCAAGAAGGAGTCTGGATGAAGGAGTTCATATCCGATCTAGGAGTAATACCTAGTGCATCGGATCCAATGACTATCTTTTGTGACAACACTGGAGCCATTGCCATTGCCAAGGAGCCTAGGTTTCACAAGAAGACCAAGCACATCAAACGCCGCTTCAACTCCATCTGTGATTACATCAAGGAGGGAGACATAGAACTTTGCAAAGTACATATGGATCTGAATGTGGCAGACCCGTTGACTAAACCTCTTCCACGGGCAAAACATGATCAGCACCAGGACTCCATGAGTGTTAGATTCATAACTATGTAAACAAGATTATTGACTCTAGTGCAAGTGGGAGACTGTTGCAAATATGCCCTAGAGGCAATAATAAATTGGTTATTATCATATTTCCTTGTTCATGATAAAGGTTTATTATTAATGCTAGAATTGTATTGACCGAAAACTTAAATACATGTGTGGATACATAAACAAATACCGTGTCCCTAGTGAGCCTCTACTAGACTAGCTCGTTGATCAAAGATGGTTAAGGTTTCCTAACCATAGACATGAGTTTTCATTTGATAACGGGATCACATCATTAGAAGAATGATGTGATGGACAAGACCCAACCATAAGCTTAGCATTTGATCGTATCACTTAAGTTTATTGCTATAGCTTTCTTCATGTCAAGTATCTATTCCTAAGACCATGAGATCATGCAACTCCCGGATACCGGAGGAATACTTTGTGTGCTATCAAACATCACTACGTAACTGGGTGATCATAAAGGTGCTCTACAAGTATCTCTGAATGTGTTTGTTGGGTTGCATGGATCGAGACTGGGATTTGTCACTCCGTATGACGGAGAGATATCTCTGGGCCCTCTCAGTAATACAACATCGTAAAGAGCTTGCAAGCAATGTGGCTAATGAGTTAGTCACGGGATCTTGTATTATGGAACGAGTAAAGAGACTTGCCGGTAACGAGATTGAACTAGGTATGGAGATACCAACGATCAAATCTCGGGCAAGTAACATATCGCTGGACAAAGGGAATTGCATACGGGATTAACCGAATCCTCGACATCGTGGTTCAACCGATAAAAGATCTTCATGGAATATGTAGGAACCAATATGGGCATCCAGATTCCGCTATTGGTTATTGACCGGAGAGGTGCCTCGGTGATGTCTACATGATTCTCGAACCCGCAGGGTCCGCACGCTTAATGTTCGGTGACGCTAGAGTAGTATTGGGATATGTGTGTTGGTGACCGAATGTTGTTCGAAGTCCCGGATGAGATCCCGGACGTCACGAGGAGCTCCGGAATGGTCTGGAGGTAAATATTAATATATAGGAAGTCCTATTTTGGTCGCCGGAAAAGTTTCGGGTATTACTAGCAGTGTACCGGGAGTGCCAAAAGGGTCCGGGGGTCCACCGGGGGGGTCCACCTGCCCCGGGGGCCCACATGGGCTGTAGGAGGTGCGCCTTGGACTATATGGGCCAGGGGCACCAGCCCTAAGAGGCCCATGCGCCAAGGAGAGGTGGAGGAGGAAGAGTCCTAAGGGGGGAAGGCACCCCCCCTAGGTGCCTTGGGGAGGGAGGAAACCTCCCTAGGCCGGCACCCCCTCCTTGGAGGAGGGGCTAGGGCTGCGCCCCAACCCTCCCCCTTGCCTCCTATATATAGTGGAGGAGAGGGAGGGGGTGGACACACCAATTCCCACACCCCGGCGGCATCCCTACCTCTCCCATAACTCCGTTTTCTCCTCAGATTGGTCCCGGCAGCGTTTGGCGAAGCCCCGCCGGCACTGCACCACCACCATCTCCACCACGCCGTCATGATGGTTGAGATCCCATCTACTTCTCCTCTCTTGCTTGCTGGATCAAGAAGGAGGAGACGTCACCGAGCCGCACGTGTGCTAAACGCAGAGGTGTCGTCCGTTCGGTACTTCATCGGATTGGATCGCGATTGGATCGTGAAGAGTACGACTACATCAACCGAGTTATATATGCTTCCGCTTTCGGTCTACAAGGGTATGTAGACACACTCCCCTCTCATTGCTATGCTTCTCATAGATAGATCTTGGGTGATTCGTAGGAAATTTTTTGATTTTCATGCTTCGTTCCCCATCATGCTGGAGTTAGCAACATGCGGTTCATGTTCGCGGATGGCACATATAGTGATGTGCGCGGCCAACGACAACTATACAAAGAGGAACAATGTCTAGAAGGACGGCGGCATCTAGATGAGTAGATGGGTTGAAAAAAACGCCGAGCACGAAGTCGGCTTGCGTCGGTCGCTATAGATTGAACGGCAAAATTCGACCTCCACAATGCACTGTTCGAGCTCATATTCATCTGAATAGATTCTTCACATCGATGTGGTCGTGCTGGCGAGAGGATTCAACCAGGGGAGCTACGGTGTCGCGGGAATGATTATTTGTGAGGTTGCTTGTGCACCGTACTATACAACATCTTTTCGTTCTGGAGGTGAACGGAGAGTTCCTCTTCGTCTGCCACGAGAACGAAGACACCTCTTGGAACTCTACGGGAATGAAGAGAGGCTCTTTGTCCTTCATGGGAACGAAAAGTGACTCTTCGTCCGCTACAAGAATGACCGGGTCATAGAATTGAAAAAGATTAAATGGAGATATAGTTTCGAGATTTTATTAAAAATAAAAATATTTAAAAGAAATCTAAAATTGCACACTGACGCAACATTTGTGAGATAAAACACTTTGCATCGATTGATAATGTGGTAATGTTTGATAAAAAAAGAAAGAAACAAAATGCATGTGATCCTTTTTCAAGGAGCTCACAACGTTATAACATCTCAAAAAGGAAAAACCTCAAAACTCAAAAGGTGCAATGTCAACTTTGGAATTCGTATGCTCCATGTCCATGTCCGGACGGCGGGAGCTATGGGCATCTCCAACGCTGACCTGTAAATTTTCTCCCGCATCCATCCGTGGACAGAGGGGACCAGTCCGCGGACACGAATGCGGGAGGCCGCCATCCAACGCTGCCAGCATACATCCGGCCTCTCTATTTTTTTTAAAAAAAATCCACAAGTTCAAATAGCCGCATACATAGAGTACAGACATTCGAATAGCCGCATACATAGAGTACAGACGTTCAAATAGCCGCATGCAGCAGTATTTCAAATTTTAAAAAGTTCAGATATTATATTTCAACATTGTTGTCCCCTTTAACCACCCACAGATGCTCAATCAGATCTTCCTTCAGCTGCTCGTGGGTTGCTCAATGCCGAATTTGTTTATGCATTTGAATAAACTCTTCAAATGTGGCCGGATTCTGGTCTGGAAGTTCGATAGGGTCACCCATGTTCTCAAATTCTAGAGCTGCGGCAACATCCTCACCCTCATCCTCGACGATCATATTGTGCATGATCACACAAGGTCTCCGGATCCCATTGTTTAGCAGGTCCATGAACAACCGCAAAACGGGCCTGCAGAACACCAAATGCCCTCTCGACATCTTTTCTAGCTGCTTCTTGTCTTTGGGCAAAGTGAGACTTTTTCTGGCCAACTGGGTTAGAGATGGTGTTGGCAAAGGTAGTGCACGGAGGATAGATACTGTCAACCGGATAGTAGCCCATGTTGTACTCATGTCCATTGACAGTATAGTGGCAAGGAGGAGCTTTTCCTTCAGTCAGCCTCGCAAACAATGGTGATCGCTGCAGCACATTGATGTCATTGTGAGACCCGAGCATGCCAAAGAAAGCGTGCCAAATCCAAAGATCATGTGATGCAACTGCTTCAAGAATGATGGTGGGCTTCTTAACATGACCCTGAAATTGCCCTTGTAAAGTCTACGGGCAGTTCTTCCATTTCCAATGCATGCAGTCAAGAGATCCAAGCAAACCTGGCCACCCTCTTGCTTCTGAGATTGCCAAGAGCCTCTCGGTGTCTGCCACAATTGGTTCTCTCAGGTACTGAGGTCCAAACACCTCGACCGTGGCAGTTGCAAATCTAACCATGGCATCTCCGCATGTGCTCTTAGACATCCGTAGGTACTCGTTCCACGAATCAGCGGCCATGCCATATGCAAGCATCCGGAGTGCGCCGTGCACTTCTGGTAACTAGAGAACCCAATGGTTCCCACGGCGTCCTTCTTCAAGATGAAGTAGTCATCATAGGACCGGTTGCCATGGTACAAACGATCGAATACTGTCTTGTGAATTCGAAAACGCCGGCGAAAATGGTCCGCAAAGAGTGCATCGGGGGCAAAGTAGTCGTCCATCAGTGTCAAATGCCCGCAAGCCCTGTTGCGGTTGAGCACTCGATGACCCTTGATCGATCCCTTGAAATTGAGAACATGCTCCTCCGCACACTCTGCATCTTCAAGGACCACCTACATCATCGCCGTCTCATTCGTGTAGTCCTCCTCATCGGACGAGCCAGCCGACAACTCAACATAGTGCTCGTATATGTACTATTTTTTAAATCAAAATCCATTGCTTGAAAGAAGAATGGACAACTTTTTTAGCTCCGGCAAATCATCGAACAGTTGCCGGGCATGGTGAGTCTAGCAGTAGCGGATGGTGCCTGGCGGGGCGGTCGGAGGAGAGGGGTTGAACGGCGATGGAGGAGAAGCGGGGGTGGAGCCCGGCTGGAACGCTGGAGGTGACGGAGACGTAGAGTTCCGGCAGGGGTGTGGCGTGGCGGTCGGGGTGGTGGAGCAGTGGCGAAGGCAAGAGAGAAAGAAGGAAGGAGAGAAAAAGGGGAGGATGGAGGCGCGGGGTCCGGGAAGGGTTTAGGGTGGGCCGGGGGTGTCGGAGGCCTACGTGGCTGCTATCTAGACTCCCGCAAAGCCCCCCATGTTTGTCTCAGGTTTGCCAAAAAAAGTACGAACAGACCGCTTGGCGGACTTATACAGGCCCGCGTTGGATAGCAAACCGCGTCTGGACCGCGCGGTCCAGACGTATGTGGCCGGTTTGAGGATCGGTGTTGGAGACGCCTACTAAAACGAACACATTATTCGTCTATGAACTAGTCCGGACCAGTCCATGGATACAAACACAAGAGCCGGTCATCCAACCGCATTCCCTAAACGTTTGTTTTTGTCCGGTCAATTTCATTTCAAATGCATAACAATATGAGCAACTTAAGTATGATGTTCATAGTGCCTGATCACAACCAAAAAGAGACGGATGTTTATAGTTTTTACATGTGCCCGATCACAGAAGAACCCGACCGACAGTCCGTGCAAAAAAAACAACATTTTTTGCCCTCCCAGACAGGCTATCGAAGCCTCCTCACTCACTCTGCCACCGCCTCCTCCTTATCATCCGCCTCCATCGCGACCGCCAAGCACTTCAACATCTTGACACGGACAATGCGCACGATCATCGCCGCATCGTGATCCAACTCGTCCATCCTAATGGTCAATATTTTGGTATCCTCCGAAGCGGTTGCGAGCTCAACCCTCCTCTCTTCGAGTTTGGTCTTCTTCTCTTCTAGGTTGACGTTCTTCTTGGTCGCCGCCATCAAGATTTTCAACCTCTTTGCCTCTTTTTCCTCCTTCACGTCATCTTGGCTGCCGCCCCTTCTTGCTTCTCCTCGGAACGCTTGACACATACTTCCTCCTTCTTCGCCAAGATGCCCTCGAACCTCTCCGTCATCTTGGCTGCCGCCCCTTCTTGCTTCTCCTTCTCCTACTCCCATTCCCCCCCCCCCACCGCAACACCCTTCTAACCTTCTTGGGCGGCTCTTCTGTTGGGTCGGGTGGATCACCCACTTCTTCCTCATTGCCAATGTTGGCGGTCTTGATGGATTTGCAATGGATAGTTACACTTGGGTTTTCCATTCAACTTCCACCAACAATGCATGAGAACGAAACTCTTCTCCTTCAAAAACAAGTTGCACGCACGGGAGGGCTAGAAAATAAGACATTGTCAACAAGCTGCATATCTGGCCAAATGACCAACAAATAGAACATATCCGGCCAACAAATTGCATATTCGACCAAATGACCAACACATAGAACAACTTACTTGCTCAGTGATTTGCGCACCACTTGACCACCGACCGATTAGTTGTTTAGGGCAGTCTTCCACTTCCAGTGCATGCAATCGATGGAGCCAAGCATACCTAGAAACCCACGGTCTTTGTTCATCTCCAAAGCCTCGCCGTGTCCTGAGCATTTGGTGCTCTCAAATACTCTGGACCATAAACTTCAACAAGCAGGTTTGCAAATTGTTTGACATAGAAGATCGAAGTGCTCTCTCCCATGGCCAAGTTGTCATCGATGAAATCAGCCGAAACACCATAAGCCATCTTGCACAATCGGCAATGACCTTCTGCTCAATGCTATGACCAAGCATTCTGGTGCAATTCCTCCTTTGCTCGAAGGACCAATCATGTTGCTTCAAAGAATTGCAAATGTAAAGAAACAAGTCCATACACATCCTAAACCGATGTCAAAAGTACCTCTCTGGCTAGTGAGGATTTGGCCCAAAGTAATTGCGCATCAATCGGTCATGCGCCTCTTTACGTTCTCTCCATAAATACTCGTGGTCGTAAGCTGAACCGCCATGCTTCGGCCTCTTGTTCTTGTGCATTGTCAAGATCAACGCAACATCTTCCTCCTCCTCCATGTCAAACTCCTCATCCGACAAGGAGTCATCGAAAAAATTGGAGTCACGTGAACTCATCTACAATAGAAATTCTCTATGAAGCTCAATCTTTGTTGCATATGTAAAGAAAAGCATGACAAAAGTTTTGCCGCACTGCCGCTAGTCGACCTCCATATGCCTGGGCGGTGCACCAACAACCACGGGCAGCGCCGACACAATGGTTGGCCGAAATTGGATTGAATCGGCGCAGCGACGGAGGGCAAATCAACGCGGCGGAGGGGACTCTGGCAGCCGTCTGAGGTAGCGAGGCGGGGGACGGGGTCAGGGTGGAGTCTGGGTGGGCGGTGCTGCGGCGACGATGGCCTATGGGGTGCGGTGCGGCGGTGGTGGGAAGGTCCGGTCGGAGGCGGGAATGAAATTGACGGTTGGTGGGTTGAGCGAGGCTTGGTTTCGTTTTGCGGCAACCGCCCAAGTGTTGTATATTTGCAGCACTTGGTACCTTATTTTTGGGCTGCCCAAAAAAATTATGCCCAGATTTTTATGATATGGCAGCAGTTGGAGGTTGTTCTTTTGTCCCCAAATGCAAAAAAACTGCTAGTGCCCTATTATAGGCCTGCTATTGGAGATGCTCTAAATGGACAGCCCAACACTAGTGGAGGGTTGGCTACCAAGCGCATGTTTTTATATATTTTATTATTTTGTTTTATTAATTTTATTTATATTTCAGAAATAAAAATATATTTATTTATTTTTCAAAAAAAATAACCATTCACTTAAAAAATATCTTTCTAAAAAATGTTGATTGCATTCAAAACAATGTCCATGACATTCAAAAGAAGTCCACGCATTTCAAAATATGTTTCTGACATTTTTTTTAAAATGTTAATACGATGTAATAAAATGTTCATATAGCTAGAACAAAATGCTTCTTACCATTCAAAAAAATGTCTATGCAATGTAAAAAAATGCTTATACAATGAAAAAAGATGTTAACGTGTTTAAAAAAAATGTTATGTACCATTCAAAAAAGGCTGGTGATATTTTTAAAAAATCACGTACTTTAAAAATATGTTTCGTACCTTTAAAAAAAACATTTGTGCTATTTAGAAAGAAAAAATTCACGCATTTTCGAAAATAATTTTCATGACACTTTCAAACAATATTTATAGAATGTAAAACAAATCATGTGGTTCAAAAATTGTTTTGTACCATTCAAAATAAATTCAACGTGTATTAAAATTTCTTCAGAGAACATGTTTCAGACATTTATTTAAAAAATGTTAGTCTTGTATTGGAAAACTAGTTAACATGTTTCGAAGAATTGTTACATGAGTATAGGAAAAAAATGTCCAACGTGTATTGGAATAAGTCAGGATGTATTTTAATATAGAAAATTAAAATATGAGAAAAACTAAAATACCTGAAGATAACCAATAAAGAAACACAAAGAAGAAATAAGAAAAACAAAGGGAAAAGGAGAAGCTAAAGGCCGATAAAAAATAAAAATGGAAAACCCGAACCGAAAAAAGTAAACTTTAAAAGAAAAAAGAATAAAAAAAGAAAACCAAAGCAAAGCACAAAAAACCGAAAAAAAACGTGGACAAAGGACGGCCGTTCGCGGGATTGTTTGCTGAAGGCGAGGATAGATTTCCGTCTCGTGACGGGCGAGATATAGCACCGGCATATTTGACGTCTCTCGAATGTCGCGTTTCCTGTTTGGCGCTTATGGCGGCGGTTACAACCTAAACCATACGCAACACACAAGCCTGCCTTCGGTTGATTATAAGTGGGCCAGCCCATTAAAGTGTAAGGCGAACGGTTGCTCCCTCCCGATTTTGGGAAGCTTCTGGACAATTTTGCGAAACTTATGATTTGGTTATTTTATTTTTCTCCCATTCTGTATGCGGTTCTTTTCTCAAGATTTTCATATTTTCAGTATTCACTCGCATTTTTTTCTAAAAAACTGAAGATTTTTCAATTTATTTCCTTTTTAAAATTCATTAAATTTCCAAAGTTTGCAAAACTAATCAACTTTTTGAACTTTATTCAAGTTCACAAATATTTTCAAAATTCGTGAACTTTTCCTAAATTTGAGAAATTTTAGAAATTCATAAAAAATCAATTCATGATTTTTTCCCAAATTCGTGAACGTATTTTCTATTTTATGAACTTTTTCCAAATTCATGAAATTTTTTTAAATCCATAAATATTTTTGATTTCACATCTTTTTTCAATGTATTGTAAAAGACTAGAAGTTTTTTTTTCCTTAGATAGCAGGCCAACAGCAGAAAAAATCAAAAAGAAAAAAATAGAGGGCGAAGCGAGCTAGGCGGTGCGAGCGGGGAAGAGATTTGGCCGCGACCGGGTGGCATGCGCGTTTGCGTCAGCTTGTTAATTGACACTTAAGGTGCTGGGGAGGAGCCCTCCTCCAAGGCCCCATGCTTGGAGGGCGCGGCGATATCTCGCTTGACGTGGAATGGAAGCTAGTGTCACCTCTAGCGAGCATTTCGTTGGGCCGGCCCAAGTAGCTTTCTGCAGGTTTGTGAAAACGCAACATTTTACTTGAAACAAATTAAAACCATGAATTTGAAAAATGTTAACCCAATGAGAAAACATAATAAAAAAATGGTGATAGCATACAAACAAAATGGCAACATTTTAAAATATGCACGCGTGTAAAAAAAATACATAGGACCAAAGATCACTAAAGAAACTCAGAAAACCGCCAGGAAAATGAATGAAAAACTCATACAGAAAACACACTGATAAAAAATGTGCCTAAAAGTCGCTCCAGCTGGAGCCCATATACGGCCAGCCCAGAAACCTCTAGACGCAAAAATCCTTGAGGCGAGACTGAAAATAGTATGGGCGCCCGTAGAGGGAAGCCTCGCGTCGGGGGAGCTCCAAATGGGCCAGCCCAGCCACGCGGAAGGGCTACAGCCGCCTTTTTCTTTTCTTTTTTTTTACGTTTTCTGTTTCAGTTTTTTGCTTTATTTTTTTACTTTGGTTTACACTAGCAAACATGCCTGTGCGTTGCAATGGGAGAAAAAAAATCACCCCTTTATACACACACTGGACGATATCAGCAAATCCCTTAAAATCTCCATACAACAAAGAACATGATAAGTGGTGTTGCGCAGAAACGTAATGGTTGGATGATTTTTGAAGTGTACTCAAGGTGTTTCCAAAAATCTGTATGGGCATAATTTCAAACAATATGGAGATCAACATTAAGCCACTTGGTTACATAAAGCTCGTATCAACAGTTTCGTGTACATCATCGTATATTGATTGGTTATATTGTGCACGATGAAAAATAGGATGACTATGTATCTATTGTAACCTTTAGCATATGGTAGCTGGTAGGAATCAACATCCCTTATAGTATCTTTTGTGAGAGCATCAAACTATCATATCTACTCAAGTTAAATGGGGTAGGAAACATATGTAATAGGCATTTCGAAAATACCCCATATAGAGAAGGTATTAATTAAGGTTGCACCATAAACTTAATTTTAGAAATGATTAACATGCAAGATAATAGTATATTAAAAATCTACACATTTTTTTGAGGGATTTTCATATATAACTTGTTAGATTTGGAGTTAGGATTTAAAAGATATAAATATTTTAAAAAGCATTTGAATATACACAAAACAGAGAAGTGAAAAAGAAAAGGAGGAGGGCGCTCGGGTCGAACCCAGGTCTCCTGGGTCGTGGAGTAAGGCTCTAGCTAGTGGGCTGACTGTGTTCTTGTGATCAATTAAGGATCGCATTGTATATAAACCTATGAAAACGGCCCATGTAGCGAAGCGAACAGTTTTTTCACTTACGGGTGGCATAGTAGGTAATTCTTGCCAACTTTGAGAGTAATTTAGATGACGGTGAACGGACAGAAGCAATCCGTACTTTATTAGTAGGTATAGACTTTAAAATATTATAAATATATATATTACACAAACATGTATAAAAGCATTTCAAAAATGTTTATCACGTATACAAAAATGTAGGAAAAACATTTAGCATATATTCAAAAAATGTTAATCCAGCATTTGAACAATTATTTGAAAAATGTTAATCAAGCATTTAAAAAAATGTTAACCATGTATATAAAAAATGTTGATGATGTATTAAAAATGTTGAAATATTTTGATCATGTATATAAAAAATGTTAATCAAGCATTTCAAACAAAATTGAACAAGTATTTGAAAAATGTTAATCAAGCATTTGTAAATGTTAAATATTTATAGAGAAAATGTTGACCATGTATTAAAAAAACTATGTATTTTTGTAACATACATATAAAAGTGTTAATCAAGCATTTGAGAAAAATGTTGACTAAGCATTTGAAAAATGTTAATCAAGCATATGGAAATGTGAAATGTGTATAGAATTTTTTTTGACCATGTATTAAAAAATGATTAATTTTTTTTATCATGTATATAAAAATGTTAATCAAGAATTTGAAAAAATGTTGAACAAGTATTTGAAAATGTTAATGAAGCATTTGGAAAAATGTTAAATGTGTATAGAAAAAATATTGGCCATGTATTTAAGAAATGATGAATTTTTTTGATCATGTATATAATATTAATCAAGCATTTTAGAAAATGTTGAACAAGTATTTAAAAATGTTAATCAAATATTTGGAAAATGTTAAATGTGTATAGAAAAAATGTTGACCATGTATTAAAAAAATGTTAAACTTGTATTTGAAAAATGTTAATCAAGATTTTTTTTTAAATGTTTATAGAAAAAATGTTGACCATATATTTAAAAAATGTTAATCTAGTATTTGAAGAAAACCAATGAAAAACCAGAAACAAAGAAACAAAACTGAAGAAAAACAAAGAAAAAAATAAAGAAATGAAAAAACACAGTGAAACCCGAGAAAGATATGAAGAAAACCAAAAAAAGAAAGAAAAAAACCCAATAAAAACAGAGAAAAACGGAGAAAACCGTTGAAAAAGAAAAGAAAAAAATCCCGGAAAACCTAGTGAAAAACCAGCCCTTTCTGCCTCAAGTAGAACGCACCCAACTACCTTAGCACGAACCCGACGTGAGCGAGTGGCTAGGTGCGCTGCGCATCATGCTGGAGACCAGGGATCGATCTCTTGGTTCCCCCCTTTTCTTCGTTGTTTTTGTAAGTTTGCTCACACTAACGGACGGTCCGATACTGTAGTCCCTCGACGCGATAGCTTCTTCCGTCTCGCTTAATGCGAGACATAGCTCTCGCAAAATAGCATCGCAACAGGCGATATATAGCCTAGGCGATGCATGGCACAGGAGCTCCCTTATATGTACGACAACAACGAAAGTGCTCTTCTGATACTGAGCTCACATGCATCAGGATGAACAGTAAAATTCAGGTAATACTAAAAGAAATAAAATATTCCGAGGAAAAAGTTGGCAACAAACATTGTTGAGTTTTTTACATGTATGCAACTTTTCCTGATGGAATGACATTCATGGTGGTTTGGGCTTTTTGGAGCATCATTTTTTTGATTGTTCATAACTCCATGAATGTCATTCCACCATAAATTTTTGCACCCAAGTGAAAAACTCATCCGTGTTATCACAAAAAAATTCAGAAATTTTTGAATTGTTTTACTATTTTTTTTAAACAAAATATTGTTCACCATGGTGCATATTAGCTCAGGATCAGAAACTCTGTGTCCTAGTAGCAACGACTAATATCTTTCAATCAACCAAAAGGAAATATTAATACTCCCTCCGATCCATATTAATTATGATTGAAATGGATGTAGTTAGATGTATTTCAGGGAAAACCCTATTCGACGCATTCTGCGGCAAGTTGTCCACCTTTCGCACAGGGACATCGAGCGAGAGATCCACTTGGGCCGGCTCGTTTAATCCCTTCAGTGATCCTGGTTTTGCGAACCTTCTCGAGGTTTCCGGCCTGGTTTTTTTTTCTGGTTTTAGGAAACTTCTAGAAGGTTCCTAAACCGGTTTTTTTCTTGTTATTTTTTTGTTTTTCCCTGTTTCCATTTCCTTTTTCTGTTTAATTTTCTTTACGTTTTTCCTTATTATGTTTCTTTTTTTTGTTCCTTTTTTATTTTCTCTCATTTTCATTTTCTTTTACCAAGTTATTTTTTCCTTTTTATTTATGTTTCTATTTATTTCCCTTTTAGTTTTTCTCTCTTTTTCTATCTTTTTTTGTTTTTTTAAAGGAAAGAAAAGTGCTCCTGGCCTGGAATTTCAAAAAATGTTCTCTTTTTCAAAATTTGTTCACATTTTTCAAAAAGTGTTCGTATTTCAAAAAATGTTCCGGAATTTCAAAAATGTTCTCATTTTCAAAATTTTGTTTCAAAATTTCAACAAATCTTGGTGTTTCAAAAAATGCTCTTGTTTTCATAATTTTGTTCACAATTTTAAAATTTTGTTCACGAATTAAAAAATGGTTCCTGTTCTTTTAAAATTTGTTCACAATTCGAAAAATGTTCGCGGTTTCAAAATTTTTTCACAATTCAAAAAATGTTCACGGTTTCAAAATTTGGTCACAAATTTTAAATATGTTTGCGGTTCCAATTTTTTGTTCGGAATTTGTTGAAAAGTTCCATTTTTCAATTTTTGTTCATAAATTCTAAAAATAATCGTAGTTATAATTTTTTGTTCGGAATTTCATGAAATGTTCTATTTTTCCAAATATTTGTTCAAAAATTCGAATTTTTTTTTGCAGTTTCAAAATTTGTTCAGAATTTCATAATTTGTTCACGTATTCAAAAAAAAATCCTGTTGTTGAAATTCAGAAAATGCTTGCACATTTTCAAAATAATCACTTTCAAAAAAATTACACTTTTTTCAAATCACCTTCACAAATTTTGTTCTTTTTTTTCGAAATGTTTACAAAATTTTCAAAATCTGTTTGAAATTTCAAATTTTGTTCACATTTCCTCGAAAATTCTTTTCGTGTTTTCCAAAATGTGTTTAATTTTCAAAAATCTATATGCTACACCACACGTATAGAAAATAACATTCATGGGGGGATATCCCGCAGTAGTAAGTTGTTAAATACTATAGCGATGCGTTATTGTTCACATGTAGCGACTTGCTCTGGTGGCTAGGCGCACTTATGGTGGAAAGTGACATCACGGGTTCGATTCCTTGCTGCTTCACTTCTGTTTTTGCGATTTTTACCGATGTAGACACACCTCGCGCTGCCTCTCAGTGGGCCGGCCCAGCCGCACGCCCTTCTGTGCGTCGCGCTGGTTATTCGCCGCAAAATGCGGCACATAGGAGGTCCCGCATTTCAGTGCTAGATACATCGGTTTGAGACAACTAATATGGATCGGAGGGAAGAGTATAATTCGGGCCAGCCCACTAATAGTGCGTGAGGTGCTCGTCAGCCTTGCCTCTTGTGACTCTATGTCGTCTTCGGTCAAAGTTTTTTTATTTCTTACATAAATTTTCCTAAAATATATTTATTTCACTAATTCTATATATTCCTTTTATGAGCAAGCGAAAAAATATTCACTTTGTGGCAAGGAAAGGGTATCAAGCATGTAAAGAAAGTTATTCGAAAAAAAGCATGTAAAGAAAGTTCATGATTATTTTTTTAAACAAATGTTCTGTACGTAAAATATGAGTGCCCAGGTGTTACAAAAAAAAGGTTCACACATATAAAAAATGGTTCATGTAATTAAAAAGTGTTTGTGTATTTTTTAAAAGTGTTATATATGTGAAAAAATGTTCATGTGTTGCTATATATGAAAATAAACGTTTCGAAAAATTAAAATTATTGTATATAAAAAGTAGATGTCCATATATCTTGGAACAATATGCTCATATTTCGAAAAAAAAGAATGTTCACATATTCAAAGAAAAAGTGAGAATATATCTCATAAAAACATTTGTCTCAACCCCAAAATAACATACGAAAAAGAAAAACACAAAAAAGAAACAATAAAACAGAAAAGAACAAGAACAAGAAGAAGAAAAAAGGAAAAAGGAAAAAAAGAAAATAAAAGTAATGGGGAAAACAAGGAAACCTAACAAGAAAAAGGAAATCCAGAAATTAACCTGAAAAGGAAGAAGAAAGGACTATTGCTGGGCCTGGCCCATGGGCGATTTCCGTCCTATATACTTATATAAGAGGTATATGGTGTTTGAGGCTAGAACTCTCCCCTCCTGGGCTCTGGTGGCCGCTACTAGCACCTATCCTCCCCTCTTGGCTTCGTTGTTAGAGGAGGCATCCTGATGAAGTATGTGCAGTAGGTGGCAACAACAGGGTTTCTCAGGGCCATGGTAGTGATCGAAGCAACAATGTGAAGGTGTCGCACGACGCCCTTGTTCTAGATCCAATGCATAGAAGCGTGTGCACGATAGACAAAGAACGGAGCCGCTCTCCTTCTTTCTTCCGTCTTGGTGTCGTTGTTGTCAGTGCTTGTCACAGTGCCGATGGGGCTCATATGTGAGAGCTTTTGTGGCGGCGCGCGGGTTCATGGGCACTGTAGTTGTGGCCTCGGCAGCTGAAATGGGCAGTTTCGAGGCGACGCGTCTTAACATGAGTGTGCCGGATGCGGCTCCCCGCCTCCCAATGGTATGGTCATTAGTGTAGTGGCCTCGGGACTAGTGAGCCAAGGGTTGTTTCCATGTCAGAAGCCAGCTAGCGCCATAACATGTGTGATGGTGTCCTAGACTAGGGGGTACTAACCTAGTCGGCCCGTATTCCTTGGGTCGGAGGAGTGGGCTCTCGTTCTTGTCAAGATGGACTCCAGAAGATACGCGCAGGAGAAGAGGTCAAGACCGTATCTACCGAAGACTTGGCGCATACTCCAAGGCTCCTCCTGTCGCCTCCGTGCCTAGATACCGACCTTGTAATCTTAGATACCTTATCCGGCGTGTATATAAGCCGAAGGGTTTAGCCCTTAGAAGGGACCTCAACACAATCTCATTCACCTAGCCTTAGGACTAGATCATACGATCTCGAGGTAGATCAACTCTGTACTTGATACTACTCCATCAATATAAACAAGAGCAAGACGTAGGGTTTTACCTCCATCAAGAGGGCCCAAACCTGGGTAAACATCGTCTCCCTGTTCCTGTTACCATCTGTCCTAGATCCACAGCTCGGGACCCCCTACCCCGAGGTCTGCCGGTTTTTACACCGACACTGGTGCTTTCATTGAGAGTTCTGATGTGAGATCAGAAAAGGATCGATGGGATCATCGGCTTACAACTCCGATCTCGCAGGCACGATTCCTGCATCTGAAGCTTCTGTCACAGAAGCACCCTTCCTTCCCCACCGATCAGGAGCGATCCACGACTCCTCCCCAGCTCCGGCCGACCACCCCTTCAAGGGCGAAGGGCCGAAGTATTTTCTGGAAAGCGATTCAGACGGCGACTAGCCAGCCACGGCCGATGAACCTGATCTTCGAATCGGGTCGGCCGGGCCGACAAACGTAGGCCTGTCACGGGATGAAGATACCAAGGCCCCGAGCATGCGGTCCATAGAGATCGAAAACCCACCCACCTCCCACATCGAGTACTGCCCCGATTACGCGGGGCCTCCAGACATTTGGGATCTAGCCTATGTGCAACAATTCCCCGACGAATCGATCAGACAGTTCTGGGCCAGGTTCTTGTCGATCAAGGACAAGATACCAAACTACCAGGATGCAGATATAGTAACAACTTTTCAGCGCGGATGCTAGGATAAAGGTGTCTCGAACGCCCTCGCCCGCCGCTGTGTACAAACCATCTCGGAGTTGTCCGACCTGGTGTCTAAATTCTGCACCATCGAGGATGCTTGGATTGCCAAGAAGAGCATAGATTCGATCTGTGAGCGCAAGTCAAAGCGAGAAAGACCTACACCTCAATGTACACCCCGCGCAGGGACCGTACCGACCAAGCAACCTCGGAAAAAGAAGAAAATCTCTGCCCTCCCCAGGACCACCCTCGATCGTCTCCTGGATAAACCATGTCTGATACATGTTGTTTTGCTCAATTCCTGCCCAACTCACAGCCTGCGCGACTGCTGGGTAGTGAGGCAAGTGGCAAACCGAGGACCCGCCCTCCTTACGGGCACTCCCTGCCACGCAGAAGAATCCTTAGATGAAGGCGAAGTCATGATGATCTACGAGACCTTTACGTCCAACAACCAGCGCAAGCGGGCCCTGCAAGAAATCAACTCCATCTGTCAGGTACCAACTCGGGGCGCATGGATAGACGCGCCCATCACCTTCGATCATAAAGATCAGCCGAGGTCAACCCCGAACAGGTGCCCCGCCGCCCTGGTCCTTGACCCGATCGTGGGCAGCTGCCGTCTCCGAAAAGTATTAATGGACAGAGGCAGCAACCTAAATTTGATATACGCAGACACTCTGGACAGAATGCAAATCGATAAATCACGCATCGAACAGAGTAGCACCACCTTTAAAGGTATTATACCTGGGCGAGAGGCACACTGCAGTGGAAAGATAACCTTGGATGTGGTCTTCGGAACTGCAGATAATTATCGATCCGAAGAGATTACGTTCCACATCGTCCCATTCAGGAGTGGATATCACGCCCTCCTGGGACGAGACGCCTTCTCCAAATTCCAAGCAGTACCGCACTACGGCTATATGAAGCACAAAATGCCGGGCCCGAACGGGATGATCACCGCCTCAAGCGACCCCGACAGAGCACTCACGGCCAAAAATAAGATGGCGTCACTCGCCCTTGAAACCCTGTCCGAAGCCCTCGCGGCCGAGGAACTAAGCACACTACGAGCCGAAGTCGATCGCGATGATATCATCCTCGACAAACGGCCGAAGTCCACCTCATTCAAACCGGCCGACGAAATAGTCAAATTCCAGGTACACCCCACGGACCCAGCTAAAACGGCGTCCATAGGGGCAAACCTCGACCCAGAAATTGACGAGGCTCTACGAGGTTTTCTTAAGGAAAATTGGGACATATTTGCCTGGCACCCTTCGGACATGCCAGGAATACCCCGCAGGCTTGCGGAACACAGCCTTAACATATTGAAAGGCTACAAACCCGTCAAGCAAACACTTCGGCGCTTCTCGGAACCCAAGCGTCAAGCAATGGGCGAGGAACTGGCCAAGCTATTGGAAGCCAGATTCATCCGAGACATAAAACACCCCGATTGGCTTGCCAACTTGGTCATGGTACCAAAGAAGGATAGGTCATGGCGCCTGTGCGTCGATTTTAAAGACCTCAATAAAGCATGCCCCAAGGACCCTTTCCCTCTACCACGAATTGACCAAATCGTGGATGCCACCGCCGGGCACGATTCGCTGTGCTTTTTGGATGCCTACTCAGGATACCATTAGATCAAGATGAAGGAATCTGATCAGGCAGCAATAGCATTCATCACACCTTACGGGCCGTTTTGCTTCAATACAATGCTCTTTGGATTAAAGAATGCCGGCGCCACATACCAGCGCATGATTCAATCATGTTTGGAAAAACACATCGGGAAGACCGTTGAGGCCTACGTCGATGATGTGGTTGTCAAAACCAAACACATCGGACAATTGGTCGATAATCTCCGTAACACATTCGCTAGCTTACGGGAGTATCAAATAAAGCTCAACCCGTAGAAATGTGTCTTCGGAGTACCAGCCGGCAAACTCCTCGGCTTCATCGTATCTAGCCGAGGTATTGAAGCCAATCCGGCGAAAATAAAAGCCTTGGACCGCTTAGAGGTACCAACAAAGCTCAAACATGTACAAAAACTAGCAGGATGCGTGGCAGCGCTGAGCCACTTCATATCAAGACTCGGGAAGAAAGCCTTACCTTTGTATAGACTCTTAAAACAGACAAAAACCTTCAAATGGATCGAGGAGGCCGCGGAAGCTCTAGAAGGTATTAAAACTCTCCTTGCAACCAATCCTATCCTGGCAGCGCCCGGCATATGCGAGCCGATGATATTATACATCTCGGCCACAAACCAGGTGGTCAGCGCCGTACTCGTGGTCGAACGAGACATGGAAGGTCACAAGTTCCAGGTGCAAAGGCCCGTGTACTACGTCTCCGAAGTCCTAACACCGTGCAAGACATGCTACCCCCACTATCAAAAGATAGCTTATGCCGTCTTCATGGCATCTCGAAAACTTCGGCACTACTTTCAAGAGTGCTCGGTAACCGTGGCATCTGATGTCCCATTAAGCGACATAATTAACAACAGAGATGCAACGGGGCGCATAGCCAAATGGGCCATAGAGCTCCTACCCTTTGAAATAACTTACCGACCACGCCGAGCTATTAAATCTCAGGTGTTGGCCGACTTCGTGGCCGAATGGACGGAGGCCGAGCTCCCTCGAGAATACAACACTTATTCGCATTGGACAATGTACTTCGACGGTTCCAAAATGCTTGCCGGCCTAGGGGCTGGCATAGTGCTTACCTCACCCACAGGGGACAATATTCGGTATGTATTGCAAATCATGTATACCGACTCCAATAACGCAGCGGAATACGAAGCCCTGTTGCACGGACTCCGGATAGCAGCCTTCATGGGTGTCCAACGCCTGGAGGTCCGAGGTGATTCCAACCTCGACATCTCACAGGTCAATGGCGAATTCGACGCAAAGGACCCAAAGATGACAGCCTACCGGAATGCCGTCGTGCGAATCTCGGCCAGGTTCGAGGGGCTGGAATTTCATCATATACCCCGAGATAGTAACCAGGCCGCAGATATACTCGCCCGAATGGGCGCTAAGCGGGAAAAAGTCCCGGATAACACCTTCCTCGAACGGCTCTTTAAGCCCTCTGTAGTCTGGCAAGACGACACGGGGACGTCGGAATCAAACAACGCTGGACAACCTACCTCTCCCGAAGATGACGAGGGGCTGGATATAGTAGGCGGCTCGGCTGTTCAGAAAACAGCCTCTGCGCATGAAGTTATGGCAGTCATCGCACCATGGACCGAGCCGCTCCTCGCATACCTGCTCCGCAGAGAGCTCCCCCAAGACCAAACCGACGCACGTCGGATTGTAAGGCAATCTAAAGCCTACAAGGTCCACGAGGGAGAACTCTATAAGATAAGCACCACGGGCGTCCTGCAGCGATGTATCTCTGAAGAGGAAGGGCGGTTATTACTTCAGGAGGTTCACTCCAGAATGAGCGGACATCACGCCACTGCTCGGACCTTGGTTAGCAAGGCCTTCTGAGCTGGTTTTTACTGGCTAACCGTGGGCGCCGACGCCGCTGCGTTAGTACAGTGCTGCCCCAGCTGCCAGGTATTCACCAAACAAAGCCACATGCCCCCCCGCGGCTCTCCGCACAATCCCTATCACTTGGCCTTTCGTGGTCTGGGGGCTAGATATGGTCGGCCCACTCAAGGGCGGATCAAGAAAAAAAATACCTACTTGTCATGGTGGACAAGTTTACTAAGTGGATCGAAGCAAAACCAGTAACTTCGGCCGGTGCAGTACACGTACTCAAATTCATATCGGGGGTAGTACACCGGTATGGTATCCCCCATAGTCTCATAACAGACAACGGAATAAACTTCACGGCCAAAGAAGTGAAAACATGGTGCGCCAAAATGGGCATTAAGCTCGACTACGCATCCGTCTATCACCTGCAGTCAAACGGGCAAGTAGAACGCGGCAATGGGCTAATCCTTAGCGGCATCAAGCCCAGGCTAGTTCGCTCCCTCAAGGAGGCCGACTGCAAATGGGTAGAAGAACTCGATTCCGTCCTATGGAGTCTGCACACCACACCAAACAGATCCACTGGGTATACTCCATTTTTTATGGTGTACGGCACCGAGGCAGTGCTCCCCTGCGATATCATACATGATGCACGTCGGGTACGCATGTACTAAGAGCGGGAGGCCGAGTTAGATCGGCAGGACGCCTTGGATGCCCTAGAGGAGGAACACAATGTCGCTCGGGCACGGTCTGCCATTTACCAGCAACAAGCTCGCCGCTATCATAGCAGGGAGGTTCGCGCAAAGGACTTCAACAAAGGAGACCTCGTCATGCGGCTTCATCCAGAGAAACAGACGCATAAGCTCTCCCCTAAGTGGGACGGGCCATTCATCATCGACTAGGTCCCCACCGGAGGCGCGTACCGGATTCGAGACCCAGAGGATGGGCGTCTAGAACCCAACCCCTGGAACGCGGCGCTACTCCGACGTTTCTATGGTTGAAGCTCCGAGAACTACTCACCTCTGTACATACACCACCCTTTCTATTTTTTTCTTTTTTTTCTCTCTTAAAAGACTTCGGAGGCATCCCTTGAGGGGCCCCGAGGAACAAAATCAATACCGCGCGTTCTTTTCAAAACACGCATTATTCCACCTCTTACATACTATTGTCTTTCAAGCCATAATATGCATCGATTTGACTTAAGCTTTGGCCAAGCTGGGTTGCCCGGTTCCTGTGCTTACCCCTTACGTTCCCGATCTTTCGGCTAAGAGGCAAAGGGAGCACCGCTGTGATTGTTACTCCCGGGTTATCCGGCACAGTACCTTAGACGGACAAAGCCAAAAGCTAGCATTCTTAAACGTACAAATTGGTCGGCCATGACATAGAAATAAAAGTGGAGGGGGTCTCTCAAACCCCGACCAGGGGCTTCACCCCCGAGGTCACCCGTCTTCGGACATATGTGTTCGACACAGCTACCCGAGGAAAGGAACTGTTGGAAGAACTATTTTCCTCGAAAGATGTTTCTTACGTTAAATAGTAATATAACATAACTCTCTGCCTCACTCTCGTCACTCGCACCGTATAGCCGGATTGCCTCGTCTCCTGAAGCATCTGTTCCATTCACTGCGGACAGTAGTAAGCAGACACTACTCGGTCACTAATCGAGGAGGTAGAAGCCGATGGCTGGTTGACAGAGTTTACATGCGCAGATTGAATAATGACGTAAAGTACTTTGATACATAGAGTCATACATTATCGTTTCATTCCACACAGTCTAACCCATCTATCAAGACGTCCAAGGCGCAGTCCTTTTGCGATGACCGAGTGGCAGGCATAACATTCTCATATACGAGACTAGTGGGTATTTCCTCTCCGTCCGGACCCATCGGCCCTACCTCGGCCAGGTGTGCCATATCAACCTCCGTATACTGGGTCTTGACCATGGCCCATGCCTCCCTCGCTCCTTCCCGGCAAGCAGACACCTTCCACGCCTGGATCCGATGCCGAGCTCGCCGTATATGTTCAGCTAGGACGGCCATGTCTTTGGGAACGTGCTCCACTTCGGGCCATAACGCCTTGAAGACTTCCTTCATGGATTTTCGTGCACTTTCGTGCACCTCGCCTAGCCGGGTTGCCATGTCTTCGGGAACCGGATCTCGGTCATCAAGGGGTCGGCCGAACAGGGAAGCTGGCACAAAAGCATGTATTAGCCTGCTAAAACATCTCGGCTGAAACCCCAAACTCAAGCAACGATTGTTGAAATAAAAACTTACCACAAATCGTCTCATCGGTTCGACGATTCTTGGCTTCGGCGGCAGCTAGTTGAGCTTTTAAGCTCTTGATCTCGTCCGCCTGTCGAGCGTTTTCAGCCCTTAGCGCGTTAACGCTATCCACCCTTTGAGTCACCACATGTTGATTGGCCTGGCGCTGCGACTCCGTATATCACAAATCTTCGCGGGCCTGCTTGAGATCTCTCTCAAGATTACCTATGGCTTCCGCTACTACATCGGATTACGCTGTCAGGGGACTTCGCTAATTAACAGATTCCTATATACAAAACAAAGCACTTACTGTGCGCCTCTCGGGTGAACTTTTTCACCTGTTCCACCTCGGTCAAGGCAGCCTCCAACTTCCCCTTTGCCTGGGAAAGAGCCTCGGATAGCTGATCATTCCTCGCCCGTGCACCCTACACACAAAAAATCCCACAGCTTCTTCAGGGTAAAGTCAAGCCTCGCTACGGGCATTGTCGCCCATATCAAGCCTTAGGGGCTACTACCATTATGGACAGTATGAACAAACAGAGACATAAAAGAAATCTTCGAGATAAAATGAGCTCGGGCTGGACCTTACCCGCAACCCTTGCGACAAAACATCTAATGATTGATCAAAAACGGCGCGGGTCGCCCCGAGGTACGCATCCACCGAGCTGAGAGCATTGAACTCCCGATCCTATAAGGCCAGACTCCTTAGAGAGGTCTTCCGCCGCCGATAATTCGTGGCACACTGGATCTCGGAAGGAGTAGCCAAGCTGGTCTCGGAGTCCTCGGGCTGGGGGACTTCAGGAGCGGCTCCCAAAGATGGGCGCGCTTCTGCTTCCCTGTTTGAATTTGCCGCCCCTCGACCCTCGTGCTTGCCGCCACGGAGGAATAAGGCCGCCTACGAAATGATCAAAAAGGGTCAGAGCTTGAGGTAACGTTTCAGCAAAATTTAGCAAATCATACGTCACCTGGTGATTGAGGGAGCACTTTCGCCCATTTCCATGACCTCGGCAGGAGCTTCCTCCGCCTCCTGCGGGCGGTTCCCTTGAGGAGTTGTCTCTCCGCGCGAACGTTTCGAACGCCGTCCCTTCGGAGAAGAAGTCAGGGGAGCAGGGGCTTAGGGACGAGGGGCTCGCTTTTGATTAGAGGAAGAGGGCGTTACCGATGAAGCTGGCCTCGTCCCCGGTGCGTCCGGGGTGACGGCTATCTTGGAGCCGTCAAGGCACTCCATGTAAAATTTCCTCCCCTCATAGATGAGGGCCAGATCCTCGTCCTCTTGAAAGAGGGGGTCTTCCGCTCGTTGGCGTATTTCCGGCTCGGGCGCCGGGCTGTTTAGAGCCTCCACCCGACGCCTCCATCTCTGCTCAAAATTAATAAACAGATCGATCAAATGGACTGGCTATCAAAACAACTCGGGTAGGCACAATAAAGGAGCGGGAAGACTCACTATGTCAGCAGGATTGAAGTAGGACAGCCCGTCTCGGAATTGACGTCGGGCGAATTCCTCCACTGTTCCTTGGTAGATTCCGGCCATCACTGTCCCGAAGGCCGCTTGGTCAAAGAAACTTTGCCGGATCGATCGAGAGCAATCTTCGGTCCCGTTGTATGCGCACAACGGGTGAGGGCGTAGTCGGAGTGGTTGGACTCTTCAGTCTATCGTCGTGGCCATTACGTCTATTATGGTAAGGCCTATCCTTACCAATTGCTTCACCTTGGCGGCCAGCTCGGTTACCTCGGCACCACCTTCTGGGGCCATACCCTGCGGCCTCCAGCTATATTGCCTCTTCGGGGGCTCCGGAGAGAAAGGGGGAAGCCCTGGCCGAACCGGGTCTGGGAGAGGGACATCGTCTATGTAGAACCACTCTGTTGGCCAGACGTTGGCATCCTCCCGAGGTGTGCCTGGCGGGTATTCTGTCCCCTCGATTCGACAGACTTCGGCCGCTCCGACCTCATAAAGCCTTTCGGCGGAGGAACAAGGCACTACACAGAAGTACCTCCTCCAGAGTCCGAAGTGCGCTTCACACCCAAGATGCATCTCGCATAGGGTGACGTACCCCACAATGTGCAGAATTGAGTTGGGGGTAAGGTGGTGAAGCTGCAGCCCGTAAAACTCTAACAGGCCCCGGAGGAAAGGGTGAATTGAAAATCCTAAACCGCACAGCAGGAAGGAAATCCTAAACCGTTCATCCTTTTGAGGGGAGGGGAAATTCTCTGCGTGCACCTGCCCGTTGATGGATGTTAAACCCAGGCGGGTCGCTGTCAGATCTGAATCCGGCAGGTACCCTTGCCTGGCCAGGCGCTCCAGTTGGAGACACGAGGCGGCGCAACTACCCCAATCGCCCCGGACGGGGCCATGAGGGCGTCTTGAAGAACCTGCGTCGCTCGCCATGGGAAACCCTCAGGAATGGACTTGGGAGGAAGGGGAGCGCTTGTGCGGTTTGCTTGAAAGGAAGATTGGGGGTTTGTTATAAATTCACGCGTCTGACTCGTGGATAAAAAGGGAAGGAGACCGGCGCTTCGACGTTTCGCCATAAGGCTGACCCGCTTCCCCGTAAGACACGGTTCCCCAAGGATTAGAAAGTTGAGGCCACGCGTGGTAGGGCTGGGCCCACTCGGCGGGATTGTCAATCTTGCCAAGGTCTTCTTAAAGTTAAGCTGAGGGGATCATGTACGGAACTTGCCTGCCGAGACAAAGACTCTGGAACCGAAGTCCAAGAGTGTCGTCCTCGGCGTCGGAGACCAGTTCAGGGGCTACTGATGGTGTCCTAGACTAGGGGGTACTAACCTAGTCGGCCCGTATTCCTTGGGCCGGAGGAGTGGGCTCTCGTTCTTGTCAAGATGGACTCCGGAAGATACGCGCAGGAGAAGAGGTCAAGACCGTATCTACCGAAGACTTGGCGCGTACTCCAAGACTCGTCTTGCCGCCTCCGTGCCTAGATACCGACCTTGTAATCTTAGATACCTTATCCGGCGTGTATATAAGCCGAAGGGTTTAGCCCTTAGAAGGGACCTCAACACAATCTCATTCACCTAGCCTTAGGACTAGCTCATACGATCTCGAGGTAGATCAACTCTGTACTTGATACTACTCCATCAATATAAACAAGAGCAGGACGTAGGGTTTTACCTCCATCAAGAGGGCCCGAATCTGGGTAAACATCGTCTCCATGTTCCTGTTACCATCTGTCCTAGATCCACAGCTCGGGACCCCCTACCCCGAGGTCTGCCGGTTTTTACACCGACAATGTGTGAACAGACACCCGCGGATAGCATGTGTATGTTAGCATTGGCGTCAACAATTAGTCTGCATATTTTTCGGGTGAAAACTTATGATCTAGCCTCATTGTCTGGATCAAGTAGCATTGATGTACACATGTCATATTCGTTGATTGTGTTGGTTAGAAGCTTCGTAATAACCAAAAATTTGACCTTGTGGTTAGATCCAACAACGTCGGTATGCCTAGGGTAAATTATTATTTTTTGGCGGCGTTGTCTTTCAGTACCACACTTATTGTTAAACTAGATGATGCCATGCGCGTTGCTCTGGTAACTTTGTTAAAAAAAAACATAAATAGTTGCTAAAAATAACTAAATCTAATGGAAAGAAATATAAGTTGAAAATCAATAAAAGAAAGTGTCTAAAAATAGAATAACACTTTTGAATTACTGTTAAAAAAATATCATTTCGAACAAAAATATGAAGAATGACTAACATGCATGTATGATGTGGCAACATTACATGCATAGACTAATGCAAAAATAATTGTAATTTATAAGTTCGCTTATGTGGCAGATTTCGCATGGCTTAGCGGGGGAGAAGACTTAAATGCATGGCTTACTCGAGATGTTGAGGTGGACACTTTGCATGTTAAGAGAATTGGATCAATATTTTAAGAATGTAAGATTCCAAGTTTGTTTTGCTCGTGGTTTTTTTTCTCTATGGTCGTAGGTTTGCCATAGACTTTTGGGGATGCCGGCGGTCGTGACGTTGGCCTCTAGTTTTCTTTCTTAATTTTGTATACCGATTTAATTAGGCATTGATAAATGGTAATTTTTAAACAAAATTGTGGTTTTATGTGTGAATTGCACAAGGAAGACAAATGTCTGGTTTCATACAATGCCGCCGGCTAGGAGACCAACCTCTAGTCTAGTATCCTAGTCCCTTCATGCGACGTCGAACCCAATAGACCATAGTGTTTGCTTTATGTTTGCCGTGGCTGTTGCTTTTCTCCCGTTCCCGTTGGGGAGAAGAAATCAGCATTCGGACGTCAGTAAAAATTAACAAGAACTTTTGACTTTGAAGTAGACCGGCATTCTTTATTTTCGTTGATGTTGCTAGTTAACACTGTTTTGGCGCAGCCACGGCTGCGACTTGGGCGTGGAAGCAGCCACCATGACAGACGCGCGACGGCGACTCGTGTCTTCGTCGCCGCCGTCCCTGTCCGATCCCCGGTGTGTGTGGGGGGGGGGGGGGGGGGGGGGGGGGGGGGGGGGGTGATCGATCAACTTGATCGTGGAAACGAGGGCGAATTGATGGGGTGTGCACGGGAATTCATGGGTGTTGCCGTGCTTGGACCCGGGGGGGCGGCCTCGCTCCCCTGCCGACGGAGACACCTCGCGACCTACCGGATTAAATCCGCCGGGGATGCACCCCGCCGGCAACCAACCAACCGCCAACCAGCTCGCGTCCCCGCTAGCTGTAGCTGCTTCCCATGCTGCCTCCATGCGGCGGCACTGCAGCACGCCGTGCCGGAGAGGACGCGCTGGTCCCCGGCCTGCTCGACGGTCGCGTGCCACGACGCTCTGTGCCACTGCAGTCTCCATTTCTGAATGTCTGATCGATCCTTCTTTTCTGCAGCAATGTCTGATTGTTCCTTGTCGTGGAATGTCCGGACGGGTTAACCAGCCGGGCAATACAATGGTACAAGTGGGTGGTCGTTCTAGGAACGTGTCCGGACCAATACAATGGCAACAAATGGGTAGTTGTCTCAACATAATGTATCATCACTAGATCATCTCCGACAGAAGCCCTATAATAGGGCACAACCCTTTTTAGTGGGTTTGTCCGCAGACCGGTCCGGACTCATCCACGAACATGGATACGAAACCAGTCATCCAACTTTGACCCTAAACATCTGCCCTTTGTTTCTTTTAAAATCCGCAACACTCAAAATAAGTATAGAAAATAGCACAATTCATCCATAAATAAAATGCAAATATCCCTAGTAAAGCAATAGTTTAATGTAAATATTACATCCGAGATAACCGGATTTTCAACAAGATTTTTGAATTCATCGTTTCCAAATACAAGGATAGTTGAGTCAGAATCCACATATATCGTCCCACGCACTATGCCCCTTAAGCTCCATCCAACAATGTATGAACATAAATGATCTGCCCTCGGTTATGTGGTACAGCACGTCCAGTCTATACAAATCAAGTTGCAACATTGAGTGAATCAATGAATTGACCAACATGTAGAGTAACAAAAGGCAAAACTTACAATCTCCATGATTGACGTGCCCGGTGGCCGCCTTCTCTCCACTTGTGCAATTACAGCGTAATACTTTATGACAGAGTTGGAGATGGTGTACCACCGATGGGCTAGCGACTTCACATTGAGTTCATGGATCACGTGCAAGTCGTAGGGCACGAAGTGCTTTTGCTCATGAAAAGAAGTATGCTTGTTTTGCAGAAATGTCGAGCCCCTTGCCTCGTGCCTACAAAGTCTGCAGATACGACCAACCACGCATCACACAACAACTCATTCTCCATCACCGAGTACCCTGCCATCGTGCTTACTCTAGGAAACAATGAGAAGGTCAAAAAAATCTCAGTGGCATTTGACCGAACACCTGTCAGGCGTGGTGTCCACCATGGACGACGTCGGTAGGGGCGGAGGGTACCAGGCTGCGGATGGATCTGAGGTGGACGACAGTGTAGTCCAAAGCTGGCAGGCGCATTGGTGGGGGTTGCGGGCGTCCGGCAATGCCTGGGCGGCGGCCGGAGAGGTACAATGGCGACATCGGACAAGGAGGGTGCGGATGCAAAGCAAGGGGGCGGGGGCAGAGTGGAAGAAAAGTGGTCTGGGAGAGGGATTTGAGTGGGCCGAGGGCGCCAGAGTCCTACGTGGCGGCGGTCCGGACGCTCGCAACCCCCTCCCCCCCAGTTTGCGCCCGGTTTGCGGGAATTCAGACAAACAGAAGCAGACAAATACGGGTCCGCGTTGGATGACAAACTACGTCCGGACACATCGGTTCATACGTTTGCGGGCGTTTTGAGGGTCAGTGTTGGAGATGCCCTTAGCAAACTAAATAAAGACGACTCATACATTGTGCATGGGATGTGAATACGGCATCACTCCTAGGTTGTTACAAGCTCGGAAAAGATTGCTTGAGTTTAGGGCATCTCCAAAGTCGACCCTCAAATCGCCCGCAAACGACCGACCGAGCTTTCCGGACGTAGTTTGTCATCCAACGTCGTCCTGCATACGTCCGCTGACTCATCCGACAGTCCGAAATCCCGCAAACTGGTAGGACTCCAACACCCCCAGCCCACCCAAAACCCCACCAGGAGCCCGCGTCTCTGTCCCTTCCCTCTTGCTCTGCATGTGCTTACTCCATTTCCGCCACCACTGTTGTACCACCCCGGAAGCCCGCCAAGGCCTTGCCAGGCCTCCGCCGCTCCATCCGGTTGCCACGCTGCTTTGCCCATGCCACCGTTCCACCTCGTCCGTCCGCCATGCAGGTGCAATCCGCCCCTGTGGATGCCGTCCATGGGGGTCAACACGCCCGACAAGTGTTTGGCGGAATGACCGTGATAAACTTTTGACATTTTTTCTGCCTTCTTTCAAGCAATGGATTTGGACATGGAGTACTTCTACAACAACTTTGTTGAGTCGTCCGGTGAGGAAGAGTATGAGGATGAAACGGCGATAATGCATGTGATCCTTGCGGGCACAGATCGTGCGGAAGAGCATGTTCTAAATTTCAAGGGATCGATCAATGGTCATTGAGTGCTGAATCGGAACAGTGCACGAGGGCATTTGACACTAACGGACGACTAATTTTCCCCCGATGCCCTATTCACGGACAATTTTCACCATGCTTTCAGATGCCGCAAAATTTGATCGACCGCCTCTACAATGGCATTCGGCCCTACGATGACTACTTCATCTTGAAGTATGTCGTAGGAAGAATTGGATTCTCTGGTTACCAGAAGTGCACGCCTGCATTGTGAATTCTTGCATATGGCATGACCGCAGATTCATGGGACGACTAGCTCCAGATGCCTGTGAGCACTTGCGAAGACGCCATGGTTAAATTTCCTACTACGGTGGTCGAGGTGTTTGGACCTTGGTGTCGGTTCTAAATCCGGCATATCTCGTAGTAGGGGTCCTAAGCTAGGTGTCTTGGAGCGATGGTAACATGGACACAGGATTTTACCCAGGTTCGGGCTCTCTCGAAGAGATAATACACTACGTCCTGCTTTTGATTGTATTCATATGGGGTGTAGTACAGAGTACATGTATCTACCACGAGATTGTTCTAATGACTATCAGATCATCTATTGACTAGCCTGGCCTCGGTTTATATAATGTACCGGAGGCCTAGGGTTTAGGAGAGTCTTCGGCTTGTGCACCAAGTCTTGTAGAGTCTTCCTTGTATGCATCATGGGCTGCCCGAAGTGGCCCATTAGTGAACCGCCATGGGGGTCCTCGGCTCAACCCACCTGGTCGGGAGACGATGTGGTGAGTACCCCCTAGTCCAGGACACCATCAGTAGCCCCCTGAACCGGTCTTCAAGTTGGGGACGCTCCTCGGTTCTTCCGAGTTGTTCTTGGTCTTCGGTCGTCGGTCTTGAAAACTGGTTCAACAAATCTTCCCATCTCCGAGCTTGAGGATCACCGAAGTGTATCCGAAGAGTTGACACGTCAGGCATCCGAGGGGCCCATTTAGGTTCTTGGCCTTTATCAATGCCTTGTTATTTTTTACGCCATACCTTGGGTTCGAAGTTTTTCCCGTGCGGCGGTGTCCTCTTGCATCCGAGCTCCAACGCCGGACTGCATCCGAGATGTATTTTTGCAGCCGAGCTCCAACGCCGGTCTGTATCCGAGGTGGATTTTTGCAGCTGAACTCCAACGCCGGACTGCATCCGAGGTACATTTTAGCAGCCGACCTCCAACGCCGGTCTGTATCCGAGCTCCAGTGCCGGACTGCAGCTGAGAAGGCATAGAGTACCTCGTCTTTGAAAAAGTTTGAAGGAGGTTATCCGAGCTTAACGCCGAAAATGTTCTCTATGGAGCCAACCACTCACAGCCGAGCTTTATGCCGGACTGCTTCCGAGGTGGTGCAGTTTATTCTCTGCCGAGATGTATAGCCAGTAGCCCTCAAGGTGTGTGTCGGCTGAAAATCCGAGATGCACCTGAAGGAAAATATAAAACCCCTGATCCCAGTAGCCCCTGAGACTCAAGTCGATTCGCGAAATCGGCCTGAGGATCAATTCCAAACTCAGCAGCATATTTAGGAACGGAAACACGGTGTGCATAGTCCTCGAGACTCAGGTTGGGTGCGGCCAACCAACCCAAGGATCGTAATCTCCTTGGAAACTATTTCACACTTTTAATTTTCCTGCATTGAATCGTCAAATGCAGTAGCCCCCGAGCCACTGATCGGGTGTGAACACCAGATTAGGGGATCGATGTACCTCTTTAGTTGCTTTTAATTTGAGAAGCGCGAAGCCCAGTAGCCCCCGAGCCTTAATTTTGGCAAGGGTGGCCGAATTAAGGATCGATATCCGGGGTAAATTGACTTTAATCACAATTTATGTGTAATGATTCTACGTATCCAAGTACTTTACATCATTAATGCTCGGATCCGTATTGTACAAAACTTTGTTGACCGACCATCGGCTTCAACCTCCTCGGCCAGTAGCCGAGGAGTGTTTGTCCTACTTTATAAAGCCTTTATAAGGGCAAAGATTTACGGCAAATAAGGCAATACGGCCATACGGTTTTATGAACAAACGTACGCGGAGAGATATGTTATATTACTATTTAACGTAAGAAACATCTTCTGGGAAAAATAGTTCCTTTATAAGTTCCTTTTCCCAGGCTATCATGTTGACCATGATCGTGAAACCTCAACTCCGATCAATGTGGGAGGAAAATATTGAGGATTTAGTTTGGGAAAAGTTCCCGAACTCTGTGGTCTTTAATGAACCACAATTTTCACTTCCGTCGTTGCCGACCAATTATATTCTTAAGATGGCTAGCTTTCGGCTTCACCCAGTCTGAGGTACTAGCTCGGATGACCCGGAAGTAACAATCACAGAGGTGCTCCCTTTACCCCCTAGCCGAACAATCGGGAACGTAAGGGGTAAGCACGGGAGCCAGGCAACCCAGCTTGGCCAAAATCTTAAGTCAAATTGATGCATATTTATGGCTTTATAACGATTTATGGGAAGGCAGCGTTCCTATATTAAATACAAACGCTTTTATGCTATATACTATTTTGACTCCTTTGTGACCGTTTATCATTTGAGAGTGGCCCATCGTCGGCTTCTACCCCTTTGTAGATTCTACGCAGGGTGTTTCCGCAGTAACAAGACAACCCTTAGCCGACGTCTCGGTGCCCGAAGGCAGTCGTGTTAGCGGAAACGAGGCAATCAGATATCCAGGCTTTATAATTTTCACTTAGTCATAGGAGCTTAAAGTTGGGAGGCCAGTTACTAGCCCCCGGTTAGTGTTCGGCGTCAGCCGAGGTCAAGCCATTAACACTTCGGCCAATTTTATGAAAGGCCCATGGGGTAACCTCAATCGATCTATAGTTTGACACAGTCATCGGATCGCTGACCAGTTTGCGCTCATTGTGACAGTCAGTTTTCGGCTTTCTCCACTGAGGTACTTGACCAGTTAAATCGGAAGTACAATCGCAGTGATTCTCCCTTTGCACACCCAGCCGAACAAAGCGGAACGTAGGAGGCAAACATAGGAGCCGGGCAACCCAACTATTGACCAAAGACACAATTCGAAACTGATGCATATAAAGCAATATCCGAGAACGTTTGGCCGTGGACTCCATAGAGTACCTTGGCTTTTGGTGGGTTCGGCTCTAGTCGCAGCCCCCCGTTGATATTGCCGATGCTTTAAAGGCGTCCGGCATTGTACTGCAAGACTTATGGATTTGACAATGCCGAGGTGCAGCTCGGCAGGAAAGATGCCGAACTACGGGTCGGAAAAGATTTCCCGAGCAAAACCATCACGCAGAACACCTCGATCAAGAGGATGTCCCGCCTCCTGAAAGGAAAACATACAAGTAGGTTAAAAGTGCCATAAGCTCGAAAAGCCAAAAAACTTATGTAAAAACTTTCCCGATCTAAATCAAGTTTTTTGGTGCCAATCTGAAAATTGGTCTTAAAATTAGTTTGTGCTTCCGTCGTGCTTTAACATGACACATCCGATCTCAAGACTTCAAGCGGGTCAGCCTTCCGCTTCAATCTCCTATCCCGAAGGCGGAGTGCTTCTCAGGCCAGTTTAGCGAACTAAACTCGAGCGGCTTTAGAGAGAAACCAGGCTATCCGGCTATTGACCACACACTCGCGTCGAGAAAGGAGTGGTAGAAAAAGACTTTGCAACGACTTAGAAGAAAACACCTATTATAAAACGGCTCATATAAATTTAAGAGCCCCCAGTTAACATGGGAAAAAGAAGCGGTTTTTAACGAACCTCGTTTTTAACAAACAGATTTTAACATAAATATAATGCTTGGTCGAACCGAACAAAAAATTAAGAATTTAGAAAATTTAAGCATGAAAGCGACTTAGCTGGTTAATGTGCTCGGCGTTGATGACGTGGTGCGGGCTTGTGGCGGGACGAGGACGCATAGTCCTCGGCTTGACCGAGGTCCCAGCCCCCAAGCCCGAGGTGGCCGAGCGAAGAGCTCGGCTTGATGAAGCAGCGACGCGACACGGTCGATGTGGCGAGGCGAAGCCCCCGGTCCAGCCGAGGTGACGAAGCTGATCGGCTGGTGACGCCGAAGTCCCCGGAGTAGGTTGATGAAGAGATGGCGAAGCCCCCGGTCTAGCCGAGGTGTCGGAGCAGGTCGGTAAGGTGACGTTGCAACCCCCATGCCAGCTGAGGTGTCGAAGCAGGCCGGCGAGGTGGACATCGGCTCAAAGAAGCAACTGCGCGGCGATGCCGACGCAGGTCAAAACTTTGTGACGCGGTCAATGCAGGCTTGAGAAGTGACCGCGCGGCGATGCTGGCGCGCCCGACCCATGCAATCCGTAAGGTGACGATGTTATCTTGACGATCATTAGGGAGAGCGGTGCCGAACTCTTGGTCGGCTCGCCGAGGTGATGATCCGAGGTGGTTGTCGTCGGCTCGATGAAGCGACGGCGCAGTTGATGCTGGCGCAGGTCGGTAGCCATGGAGCAACGTGGCCAGGCTGGTTTGATACCGCCGCGACGACGAAGATCGCCTCGGAAAAGACTTAAAATTTGCAGGCACGTGCTTGAAAACAAAACACAATACCCTATAAAAAATTCCCTTCGAAAAGGATGTCCGATAATCTGTTCATGAAAAGATGAACTCGGGCCGGATTCGTTTTCGCGCAGAAAACAGATCCGAAAATTGATTCACTCATCGGACGCTTCCCGGAGCTTGAACGGTCGGATCGAGCTAAAATTTTGAGGGGTGGTATATATGGGAATTCCGCAGCCGATGAACGGTTGGATCTTCCAAAGAACGTCCGAGCTGACTGCTGGACTCCTCGCCCTAAACTCGTCCAGATTCCCGACCAGATTTGACAGGGCTCTGATATATCAGAGATCGCCGGAGATTCCTCCATCGGAACGTGACAAAATTTTGCAGGGTTGTTCTAGACTCAATTCCGCACAATTCCACCGAAGCAATCGTCAAAGCGACGCTCAAGGAGACGGGGACGGCGAACACGAATCCGCTGTCTAGAAAAAACTGCATGATCGCGCGAGGGCAATGTTGACGTTGAGCCCCCGAGCACCATGGACGATTTTTCCATGATCCCGGATGAGATCGGAGTTGATGATGACGAAGACATCCGTCCGAACTTGACAATCTGAAGAGACGCCTAGTCCTCGGCCTAGCCGAGGTGACCAGTCGAGCCGGCGACGAAGATGCCGACGTTGACGATGTAGCTCGGTTCCGACGCATAGATCGCGATGAGGACGATCTGAATTCCCATCGCACCGCGGCGACTACCCAGCAGGCTCTCAATGAAAGCACCAATGTCGGTTCTAAATCCGGCATATCTCGTAGTAGGGGTCCTAAGCTAGGCGTTTTGAAGCGATGGTAACATGGACACAGGATTTTACCCAGGTTCGGGCTCTCTCGAAGAGATAATACCCTATGTCCTGCTTTTGATTGTATTCATATGGGGTGTAGTACAGAGTACATGTATCTACCACGAGATTGTTCTAATGACTATCAGATCATCTATTGACTAGCCTGGCCTCGGTTTATATAATGTACCGGAGGCCTACGGTTTAGGAGAGTCTTCGGCTTGTGCACCAAGTCTTGTAAAGTCTTCCTTGTATGCGTCATGGGCTGCCCGAAGTGGCCCATTAGTGAACCGCCATGGGGGTCCTCGGCTCAACCCACCTGGTCGGGAGACGATGTGGTGAGTACCCCCTAGTCCAGGACACCATCACTTGGTACTTAAAAGAACTAACTATCACAGACACCGAAAGGCTTATGGCACTTTCGAAAGTAAGAACATGGTCAGGTATGCTTGGATCTCTTGATTGCATGCACTAGAGATGGAAGAATTTCACATATGCTCTACAAGGGCAATGTCAGGGCCATGTTAAGAAGCCCACCATCATTCTTGAAGCAGTTGCATCATAAGATCGTTGGATTTGACACACTTTCTTTGGTATTTGCGGGTCTCACAATGATATCAATGTGCTGCAACGGTCTCCATTGTTTGTTAGGTTGACTGAAGGACAAGATCCTCCATGCAACTAGACCATCAATGGTCATGACTACAACATGGGCTACTATCTGATTGATGATATCTATCCTCCCTGGGTAACCTTTATCAAGACTATCTTTGACCCAGTTGGTCAGAAAAGAGTTCACTTTTCCCAAAGACAAGAATGAGCTAGAAAGGATGTGGAGAGGGCATTTGGACTGCTCCAAGCCTATGCGAGGACCTGCAAAAATATGGGATCTAAAGAGCTTGTGGGATGTGATGATAGGTTGTGTGATCATGCACAACATGATCATGGAGGATGAGGGTGAAGATGTTGTCGGAGGTCTGGAATTTGAGAACATGGCTGATCCTATCCAACTTCCACATTAGAATCGGGCCACATTTGAGGATTTTGTCCAAATGCATCAACATATTTGACATTGAGGAATTCACGAGCAACTTAAGGAAGATCTAAATGTGGGCGCTTAAATTGGAGAACTAGAACATATGCGTGAGTTGAATTCAAGTTTGAACTATTTTATTTCAAAACTTAGTTGGATTGTATTATTTTCATTTGAACTAGCGTTGCATTTGAATATTTTCACTCCTCAAAGATTTATGCTATTATTTTGAGTGCCGTGGACTTAAAAAAGGGCGGACATTTGGGGACTGGGTTGGATGGCTGGCTCCCGTATCCGGATCCACGGACGAGTCCGGACCAACCCGTAGACAAATACTATGAAATGACAACACATTGCCTACCCTAAAGTGCGATCCAATATAGTGTCCACTTATATATTAGCACCCTAGGACATCACCATAACAATTCATATGATTGATGCCAAGCATACTAGAAGACCAGAGCCATAGGACAAAATAAAACTACTCAGACATGAAAACGATGAAACACATCATAAGGGAATTATTCATTGAATAAAACACCATGTCTTAGTAGGAGATTATAGAGGTTTTACAATGGTGAACCCACTAATCCAAGGAAGAATTTGGTGGTGGAAATGGTGGAGAAGAGGGTGGAGGCGATTGTGGCAATGTGGAGTCCCGACGGCCGCCGAAAAGGGAGGGGGAAGGGCCCCCTCCTCCTTATTCTTCCTTGGGATCCTCCCTTGGTTAGAGATGAGTTTTCTCCTTGGGCTCCTCCCTTGGTTTGAGATGAGTTTCACCTCTATAGATGGCGGCTATGGGCAGCAATTTTCGCACCAAAGGGTGCCCCACCTAGAAAAGTAGGGTTTCCCATCAATATATAGGCCAAGTCTTCCAATCTCGGCCATACAACCCATAAAGCTTTGATCAAAGGCTCTTGGGCATGCTTAGACACCTCCAGATTCCCCCTTCTCTTCTCATCAAGTCTGGAAGGAGTTAGAGTCAATCCCGTCACCCCCCACTTTCGGATTCCCAAAAGTAGTAGTTTTTGTAAAAATTGGATTGGACCCACAAGGTGCATATAGACCCACAATTGGGTGATTCAAAGTGCTACAGTTTTGTTATGACGTGGAGAATAACTTACATGTTTTTACTTTCTTCTTTTGACTCCATCTTCAAGGGTCCCACGTGAGGATCTTTAGGTACTGCTCATGTAGGGACAGATTTGCAATAGCTTCATATTTCACCGGACCTTGAAGTTTTTTTTATAGTTCATTAAATTTCCATAAATTTCCTACACACATAAGGGGAAACAAAAACTTGTGCATGTCTTATAATTATTAGTAGGTGAGTTTAGATAAATATAAAAGTTTACACACAAAGATAAGATAGGGCCATGAAACATGCAAAAATTATAAATACGTTGGAGACGTATCAGGTTGTCATTCTTGTGGTAACGTATCCAGGAAAATCTAGTGGTACCAGATGGGTGGCTGTCTCAAAGTACTATATCACCAACAGACTAAATAAAGATGGCTAGTTCAATATTCTCATGATGTGAATACGTTACTACTCTTAGACGTTACAAGTATGATAAATATTGCATGTGTTTTAGAAGAATAATAAGATAACCTAAGAGCATAATTATAAAAGGGGAAGCTAACTGGTTGTCACTTGCGCGACACCCACTAACCCTCATGGTTATTTTCTGACCATGTGTTCTTTTCCATATTTGGTAGTGTTCCTCCTTCCCGTGTTCTTACCTTTTTGGGGTTAGTCCCTTTTCCGTCGCGTGTTGCATCACTATTCCCTTTTCGCGTGCTTGTTTCCGACAAGAGTTGTTATACATTGTTATAGTTGCGTAGAAACCATCGGTTGCCTCCTTTTTGGTCTAGGGTAACGCAGCAGAAAACAAAAAAAATCGACCTACGCACCAGCCCAGGACCACTATGGAGACTGCATACAAGGTTTGATCTTTTCGTTACCGACTCGTAGCGCAGCGGAAGTAGAGTCGATGACGATCGTTGGTGCAGATCCCCGTAGCTAAGATTTACAACCTCACAACCGCGAGGATATACTCCCTTGTCTGCCTCTCGGACAGCACTCCGGGAGGCAGTCGGACAGTCCCTCGGACGGTGTCACGGACAGCCCTTCGGGAGGACGCTCGAAACTTGGACGGTCACACGGACAGCCCTTCGGGAGGACACTCGAAACTCGGACGGTCACTCGGACAGCCCTTTGGGAGGCACTCTCGAACAGCCCCTCGGGCAAAAAGATTGAACCTACGACCTCTCTACTGGGTTGCACACATACGGTGTCATCTATCCGGCAGGGCTTCGCCGTCCAGAACTAGTTCCCACCGAAACCCAGACAACCTTTCGGCTCTACAAAACTATTTTGCAGGGAGGGAGAGAAGAAGCTAGATCATGCATGGCACTTGTATGTGAGAAAGGAGTGAGTGTGGAGAGCACCTCTCCGCCTCTATTTATAGGAAAACCAAGGGGTAGGATTGGCACACAAAAAACCCAAAATGCCCATACAAATGTCACACATGAAGGGCATAATGGGGAGGCAAAGGAGCTCCATGGAGGAGCATCCTTGGCCGGCCACCCCCTAGTGGGACCCTCCCAAAAGGGGTTCCTTAGTCCCTAAGTCTTTCCTTCTAGAAGCTTGACAAAAGCCCTAAAAGGTGGCTTTCCAAAAAGTAACCCAAAAAGCACTTTCACTATTCACGGAAACATTTTTCCACGACCGTTAAATCCGAAAATATTTCTGTGGGTCTTAGAACAATTCCAGTACCCACTCAAATGATTTTGGACGCGTTCCGAAACAATTTCGGATTAGTGATTTTCATCTGCGAAAAGCAAACAAAGCGGTTCCGGCAGCTCCGGAACATTTCCGGGTTTTTTCTCTGAAAAATCCCAGAAGTTCCCAGAACAATTCTAGCACCCTCCAAGAATTTCCAGGCGTGTGCCGAAACCAATTTGACTTAATGGTATACCCTGAAACAACTTTTCAGTTTTACCGAAACTATTCCGGTGTTCTCTCTCCGGAACTTTTCCGTTGTCTCCGAAACTTTTCCGGTGACTTTCTCTCAGACTCACTGTCTAGAATTCAGCAGATAGATGACCCTTAAGCATGTGACCCTATAGGTTCGGTGAAGTATAGACATGACCCGGAACACTTTCCGATCAATGATCAACATCGGAGCCGTGGACACCCATATTGACACCTATACCCACACGAATGAATATTCGAGTGAACCTCCAGTTGCCGTGTGCTATTCCTGTTGCTTCGCGATATGTTACAAATACCCGAGGTGAGAATCATCGGCATCCCCGTGGATCAACACTTGTCCACAATGCCAGTTACCTTGTTACCGGTTTTGTTCTCTTTTCTCGTTTCCGTGTTCCGGCATCCCTGTGATCAAATCACATTGTGTCTGGCCAGACGATGGTGGATACCGTAACACCGAGAGGGCCCAGAGATATCTCTCCATCGTCGAAGGAGCAAATCCCAATCTTGAGCTATCAAGTCCCTTGTCATACTTTTCCATGAACCCGTAAGCCGCCGTAATAGCCACCCAGTTACGGATGACGTTTAACAAACCCCAAAGTTCATGAATCAAGCATGAAGGAACTCGATACTCTCATGGTCTAAGGAATTATGCAAACGTTAACTTTCTCTGTGTTATTAACCATTAACTTATGACGAATGTATCTCATAGCATAACGTCAATTCGGGTCGATTCAACACAAGTGTTCTCCTAACATTGTGCCCACAAAATTGCCGGCATAGTCATGCCCATGATCAGGAAAACAGAACCATCATGCAACACTTGAGCTAGTCTTAGAGGCCAGACTAGGAATACATTTTACCGTTTATTATTCCACACGTGCATATGAGTCTTCCTTTGAGCCTCGTGGTTATTGCAGACTTTAGAACCATAACAGTTATAGCATGGAACATAAACATAATTATGAACATGGAGATAAACAATAACATTTATTATTGGCTCTAGGGCATATCTCCTACGGACTCCCACTTGCACTAGAGTCAATAATCTAGTCAATGCTAATGCACTTTACACCTATGGCATACCGGTGTAAAAAATGCTTCGCTTGTGGTATAGCCTGATGTCCAACGGATCTGACAACTTTAGTTCCGTGTGTATCTTTGCATCTCCTCGCATTTTCATGCTTTCACAAAATTCATATTTTGTGTGGACTTTGCTTTGTATATATGTGAATCACAGGTCAAACCTTGATTCCTCAGACTGAGCTATGGAGCAACTATCTGCAATAGTGTCCTATTGACCAAAGCCATTTTGGAACCATACTAAGTTCATGAATGAACTATATGATTCAACATCTTCTTCGTCGCTTCCAAAGCGTCAACATACTTAGCCTTTGTTATAGAATTCGCCACAGTAACCTGTTTGGAACAATTTCCAACTACCGTGCCACCATATTGTGTATTACACAAAACCCTTAACTTAAATCGAAAATCGCATGGAGCATTGATGAAGACTGTATCGATGTAACAACTTTACAATGAGCACTTCATAAACTCTGCTTGCGAGAAAACATGTCATCAGTGCTACTTTAGTACCTAATGACAATTTTCACTGTTGTCTCATGATCAGTACTTTGATCACTTTGGTATCTTTACTCACAGCTCATTGGGAGTACTGGACATATCTGGTTGTTTTACATACCATGGAATACATGATTAATCCAAACACGAAAGTGTGTGGAATCTCCATCATGTATTTTGCTCATCAGTGTTTTGGGACACCAAGTTTTGCAAAAACTCTTTCCATGTGACATCGGTAAGAAAACCTCCTTGACGTTCTTATGCTAAACTGTTTTAGCAACTTGTCAATATGTATTTTGGCTTTAGCCCTATTAGTCAATTCTATCTCCGTAGATAATTATGCCTAATATCGAGGCCATCTAGCCCAAGCAATTCATCGAAAAGCCTATTTTTCAATGAAGTCCTAATTCCTGTCAAGAAATTTATATTATTTCCAATCAACAATGTGTCAAGCACACAAGGTTTTTAGAAATATTATTATGCTCCCACTTAATTTCTTGTAACCACAAGCATCTTCGTTATCCATTGATGAAATCAAACTCTTTTGACTATTTCATCAAAACGAAGATTCCAACTCCATTTTGCTCTCTTCTGTCCATTGCTGGAACTCTGAAGTTTGCATACTCACTAGCATCCTCTGGATAGACAAAATACCTTGGACTGTATCACATGCAAGTCCGAGGTAGTATTTCCATTTCATGGAAATCCTTTTGGCATCCATGTTTCATATCTCATGATTGAAATATGTATTAATTGCTAGTTTAACCTGATCTGACTTTAAGCATCGCTACGGTGAGACAATCTCATCATAGTCAACTCCTTGAATTTGTTTTTGCAACAAGTCGAGCTTTATGGATAAAACATTTTATCCACATCAGTTTATAGTTCCATTAATGTTCGTTAGACTCTAAGTCTTCCGAAGGGTTTATCAAGATATAATCTTGAATCATTTATATGGAATATCTCGGATTATATTGGCATTTAGCCAATTCCGGAGTCAGGGCCCATCAACGCTTCCTTGTGTATCGTAGGTATACTGTTGTCTAACAACAATATCTCGCTTGCACACTTGAGAGGTTTGCCCGAGTTTTGCCTACATGGTTCAGTTGCAAGTTCGACCGAAGTCCATACATCTCATGTAGAGGCTTCCGTAACAGTCGTAGTAGGAAACTATGGAATTACTTCCAAGGTTTCTTTCCTTTGATCTGATGACGAAGATACTGTTATCTCGTCGAGTCGCACTGTCCTCCCACTCACTTTTTTGCAAGAACCATTTTCTTCAAAAGCATGCCGTTCTTTGTGGCAAAACCTTTTGCCTCGGTACAGTGGTGGGGAAATACCCAATAACTTGGGATAACCTACAAAGTAGCACTTGTCTGATTTGGAATAGGTTTGTAAATATTTTACACAAGCCCCATATTCCAAATGTTAAGAAAAGACATAACATGGTTGGGTGTACCATACCATGGAGTCATTTCAACAGATCTGATGGTGCTCTTTTTAGTGTAAAAGCCGCAGTCTCTAAAGCATTACTTTAAAAGGGATAATGGCAAATTGATTTATGTCATCTTTGATCTTACCATGTCATAAATGGTTTGATTACATCTTCATGGATATTCCACGCACAGTGGTGCTCCGTGAGGTGTAAGTTATGAAACTCTTTTCACAACTCATCAGACATTCGCTAAACTTGTAACTCAAATATTCCTTTCGGCAATCTAGTTTGCAGAAACATAATTTTCTTGTTACAATAATTTCTACTTCATTTTTGAAAACCTTTCGAATGATTTCAAAAGATCCAGACTTACGTCTCATCAAGCAAATATCCATTTATCTACTTGAGTCACTTTTTCAGATAGACAAATCCACTGCTAGCAATAACCTTTATCGAACTACATACATCAAAATGTGTGATCACCAATAAGTTCGTTGCTCGTTCCTTATTGCCTGTGAACGGTATTTCAGTCACTTCACTTTTCGGAGGAAAGTTGCAAGTGTCAGATGATTCATAATCAAACGACTTCAAAAACCATCATTATGGAATTTCTCCATGCAGGTTTCTCCAATGTGACCAAATGCAGTGCCACACATGTGTGGTATTTTTTTAGTCTTGCGACATTTAGCGACAGTGTTATGGATGTATTAGGTTACCATCAATATTCATAACATACATCCCATCCCTGATGGAAGTATGGTCCTTATGTTTATTCATAATACTGAGCAACAATTGTTCTTTTATGAACACCACTCTTGCAACAAACATTATGCAAATGGGCTGGAGTGTGTAAAACTCTAAAATGAATTATGAAGGTAAATGCAGAGGTAATGTATTATTATCAATATTCATAACATACATCTCATTCATAATGAAAGTATGGCCCTTATGTTATTCATAACACGGAACATGAAAGTTCTCTTATGAACAACCTTCTTGCAAGATACTTTATGCAATGGGCTAGAGTGTATGAAACTCCAAAAATGAATTATGAAAATAAATACATAGGTAATACACCGATGGAATGTATAGTAACATTTACTATGTTCCCAGCGCGTATCTGAACCTCACTCCGGCCAGTCTTTTAGGCCGTAGTAGTTCTTGCATCGAATTGCAACGGAAAGCAATCGAGCATGTATCTCTGTGATCAACTCACAATACCCAAGAATCAGTGATTAACATGTTTAATCATAATTCTCAAGAACTATTTCTTTGACCAGCCTTCTATACATCAATAGCTTGTATGACTTTCACACATGAGCTGGATATTCCAGTCTTCTCTCTTTTTGCCTTTATACTTCTAACAGTTTTACTTCCAATAATTCTCCTACTCTCAGAAGAAGCACCAACTTGAAGAGTGGCGTCAGCCCCGAACTTCCTAGGTGTGTAAGTAATACTAACACCCTTCGGACATTTCCTTTCTCTTAAGTTGTTGTTTTATTCACCATCATCATATGACAGGCGTTCTACTGGATCCCTCTGTTATTAGTCAAATGCATAGTAAACACTTTTACTAATAGTTTGCAAAAACAAACATTTCTTTGGATATCACATATCTTTTAGCCTTTGTTTGTGTCTGAAAATGATTTTCAGTTCCATGAATATCACATAGCTATCCCAAAACTTTTGAAGTTCGGGTCTCATGGAAGCAAACATATTGCACTTGACCGTAACGGAATTCTAGCTTTTGGATCGAAGGACGAGAGTCTCATCATCCATAGCATTAGTGTCGGGGGGATGACCCCCGGGTAGGCCAGTGAACCCGGAGCCCCTTTTCAAAAACATCGGGGCAGCTCGTGCCCCTCCTCGCCGGCTGGCGAACCTACCGGCTCCTCGGCGCTAGCCGGCTGGCGATGGGTCGGCGGCCGTCCCATCGCGTCCGGCGACAAGACAGCCCCCCACGAGGGGAGAACATGGCTACAGTGCAATCCGTCTCGGGAGGGCGCGCCGGCAAAGCTGCCAACCCTGTTGACGCGACGGCCGGTGTCAGCACCAGCGCGCCAGTGCAGCCCCCCGTGAAGCCGCCTACTCCAACACGCCTCTACAGAGCACGCACGCGACGTCTACTCCTGCACGCCTCTGCAGAAGCGCGCACGCCCCGTCCACTCCGTGACGCTCGAAGCGACGGGCCACAGTGTCGCGCCGCCCTCGGGCGCCGCAGCCGGCGGGGCCCAGCAGCCGGCGGGCCCGCGGCCGGCTCCAGACGCCGACGCCCGGGTCCCGGCACGCGTAGTTTACCCATGTAACCCTGGGGGGTCGAGCTATAAGACCCCCAGGAAGCCTCCATGCAGAGGGGTTCGATTTAGTTCAGTCAGTTCGCATTCTAGTTGGCTACTTGGTTCACTCCTTCTTCCCCGACACATACACACACACATGAGAGGCTAAACGGAGACCTAGCTCCTTCTGCCTCCTCCACTCAAACAGCTCCAGGAGCACCATTGTAACCATTGTGGCCTCTGAGCCTATCAACCCACTCGGCAGGACTAGGGGTGTTACCTCTTCGGAGGGCCCCGAACTTGGGTACGCCTTGTGTCTCTCGCATGCGCGTGCCAACCTCGCTTCCGGAACCCACCGGCGTCCTCACGCAGCCCCCCACTTTTAGCCATCTCGTGGCATCTGCCGTGATTTCACCACGACAGTTGGCGCCCACCGTGGGGCTGCTCGCGGAGTCGACCGGAGTAAAGTTCCGGACGAGGCCCTTCACCAGCTCCGGCGAGCGCATCGTGCACGGTTTGGTCCGTGCGCCTCGCACGGCCAACCCGGCCGGCTGCAGCGCCGTATCGGACGCGAGCGCCGCCTGCCCCGCAGGCTGCCTCGTCATCCCCTTCGGCACGCTGCGCGTCTTCGTCGCGCTCGTCCCCGACGTGTTTCCCGGCAAGGTACACAGCTTCACCGATTCGCCCGTCCCCGTTGGCTGCGCCGCCTCCGACGACGGCGCGAACCTCTGCGTTCGCGCGGAGGTGCTGACCGTCGGCACCAGTTCCGGCTCCCCGCGCGCCAAGGAGAAGGCTGCCGCGGCCGCCGCGGCTGCGGCCCCGCCACGCCGGGTCGACCCGCTCCACGAAACGATCCGGAGCCTGCGGGCCTCCATCACGCCCGACGCCGACACGGCGGCAGCGGCGGCTCAGCTCAACGAGGACCGTGAGCATTTGTTGTTCGAGGCCACGGAGCTTGCGGCAACGCGGCGCCGGCTGGAGTCCAACCAGCGAGAGTACGACAGCGCCCACGGCTTCACACCGGCCGCTGCTGAGCCCAGCCGGGTTGCGGAGGTGCGAATCCGTGGGGGCGCAATCGGCCACGCGCTAGGCGCAGGCCGGCCCGTCTACGACACCCCCGTCAAGAACATGCGCGCGGCGCAGGCGGCCATGGCGGATCTCGAGTTCCTGGAGGGCGAGGAGCTGCTGCAGCAGCAGCAGCGCATCCGCGACCTCATCACCGCGGCGAACGAGCAGCAGCAGCGTTTCGACCCAGCCCAGCCATCCGCCTCCACCTCAGGCAAAACCAGAAACCAGGAGAGGGCTCTTCGGGACACGCAGCAAGCGTCTTCCCCTGCTGGCTCGACGAGTCGCGGCTCTGGCCGGCACCGGGCAGGATGGAGCCGGCATGACCGCGTCACGACCACTGGCGACGGCGTTGCCAACAAGACTGCCGGTGACGGCCGTACCCAGCGGCCGGAACCTCCTCTCCCGCCGCCTCGACAACCCCGGCCGGTTTCCGCCGGCACGGTGCCACGCGGCCCCGTCGCAAGCCGGCTGGGTCCCCGCGTGCCCTACGATGAAACCGACGCCCGCCACTGTAGGGTAACGCAGCAGAAAACAAAAATTTTCCGACCTACGTACCAGCCCAGGATCACTATGCAGACTGCATACAAGGTTTGATCTTTTTCGTTACCGACTCGTAGCGCAGCGGAAGTAGAGTCGATGACGATCGGTGGTGCAGATCCCCGCAGCTAGGATTTTACAACCTCCCAACCGCGAGGATGTACTCCCACGTCAGCTCACCGGACGGATCTTCGGGCAGCCCTTCGGGAGGCCTCAGGACAGTCCCTCCGATAGTCCCATCGGACGGATCCTCGGACAGCCCTTCGGGAGGCCTCACTGACAGCCCTTTGGGCGGGTCACTCGAACAGCCCTTCGGGAGGACCCCCGAAACACGGACAGTAACTCGGACAGCCCTTCGGGAGGCACTCTCGAACTAAGACCGAAACTACGATCTCTACAGAGTTGCACACATACGGTGTCATCTATCCGGCAGGGCTTCGCCGTCCAGAACTAGTTCCCACCGGAACCCAGACAGCCTTTCGGCTCTACGAAACTATTTCGCTGGGAGGGAGAGAGAAGCCAGAAATGTCATGGCACTTGTATGTGAGAAGGAGTGAGTGTGGAGGCAGCCCCTCCACCTCTATTTATAGGAAATCCAAGGGGTAGGGTTTCTTAGCCCCCAAGCCTTCTAGAAACCTTTTGGGAAAATATCCCAAAAGGTGACTTTTCCATAAATATCCCAAAAAGCACTTTCACTATTCATGACGACATTTTTCAGCGTCCGGTCGAACTGAAAATATTTATGTGGGCTTAGAACATTTCCAGTACCCACTAAAATAATTTTCAATGCGATCCGGAACAATTCCGGTTTAGTGATTTTCATCTGCGAAAAGCATCTGAAGCGGTTTCGGCAGCTCCGGAACATTTCCGGTTTTCATCCCGGAAAATACCCGAGGTGAGACATGTTGGCATCCCCGTGGATCAACATCTTGTTCACTATGCCAGTTACGTCGTTACCGGTATTGTTCTCTTTTCTCGTTCCCGTGTTCCGGCATCCCCGTGATCAAATCACAAAGTGTCTGGCCAGACGATGATGGATACCGTAACACCGAGAGGGCCCAGAGATATCTCTCCATCGTCGGAGGAGCAAATCCCAATCTTGAGCTATCAAGTTACTTGACATACTTTTCCATGAACCCGTAAGCCGCCGTAATAGCCACCCATTTACAGATGACGTTTAACAAACCCCAAAGTTCATGAAGCAAGCATGAAGAAACTCGATACTCTCATGGTCTAAGGAATCATGCAAACGTTAACCATCTCTGTGTTATTAACCATTAACTTGTGATGAATGAATCTCATAGCATAACATCAATTCGGGTCGATTCAACACAAATGTTCGTCTAACATTGTGCCCTCAAAATTGCCGGCATAGCCATGCCCATGATCAGGAAAACAGGATCATCATGCAATACTTGAGCCAGTCTTAGAGGCCAGACTAGGAATACATTTTACCGTTTATTATTCCACACGTGCATATGAGTCTTCCTTCGAGCCTCGTGGTTATTGCAGACTCGAGAACCATAGCAGTTATAGCATGGAACATAAACCTAATTATGAACAGGGAGATAATCAATAACATTTATTATTGCCTCTAGGGCATATCTCCTACAGACTCCCACTTGCACTAGAGTCAATAATCTAGTCAATGCTAATGCACTTTACACCTATGGCATACTGGTGTAAAATATGCTTCGCATCTGGTATAGCCTGATGTCCAATGGATCTGACGACTTCAGCTCTGTGTGTAACTTTGCATATCCTCGCGTTTTCACGCTTTCACAAAATTCATATTTTGTGTGGACTTGGCTTTGTATATGTGTGAATCATTGGTCGAAACCTGATTCCTCAGACTGAGCTATGGAGCAACTATCTGCAATAGTGTCCCATAGACCAAAGCCATCTTGGAACCATACTAAGTTCATGAATGAACTATATGATTCAACAACTTCTTTGTCACTTCTTAAGCGTCGACATACTTAGCCTTTGTTATAGAATTCGCCACAGGATCTTGTTTGGAACAATTTCCAACTACCGTGCCACCATATTGTGTATTACACAAAACTCTTAACTTAAATCAAAAATCGCCTGGAGCATTGATGAAGACTGTATCGATGTAATTACTTACAACGAGCACTTCATAATCTCTGCTTGCGAGAAAACATGTCATCACTACTACTCTAGTACTTTAATGACATCTTTCACTGTTGTCCTATGATCAGTACTTTGATCACTTTGGTATCCATACTCGCAACAACTTTGGAGTATCGGACATATCTAGTTGTTTTACATACCATGGAATACATGATTAATCCAAACACAAGAGTTTGTGGAATCTCCATCATGTATTTCACTCATCAGTGTTTTGGGACACTGAGTCTTGCAAAAACTCTTTCCATGTGACTTCGGCAAGAATTACTCCTTGGCGTTTTAAATGCTAAAAGGTTTTAGCATCTTGTCAATATGTATTCATAGCTTAGCCCTATTAGGTAAATCTATCTCCATAGATCATCATGCCTAATATTGAGGCTATTTAGCCCAAGCACTTCATCAAAAAACTATTTTCAAATGAAGTCCTTAATTCGTGTCAAGAAATTTATTTCCAATTAACAATGTGTCAAGTACACAAGGTTTTTAGAAATATTATCATGCTCCCACTTACTTTCTTGAATCACAAGCATCTTCGATACCCATTTGATGAAGTCAAAACCCCTTTGACCACTCCATCAAAAACGAAGATTCCAACTCCACTTTGCTCTCTTCTGTCCATCGCTGGAACTCTGAAGTTTGCATACTTACTAGCATCCTCTGGATCGACAAATTACTTTGGACTGTATCACATACAAGTACTAGGTTTTATTTCCATCAGATGGAAATCCTTTTGTCATCCATGTTTCATATCTCATGATTGAAATATGTATTAATTGCTAGTTCAACCCGAACCGACTTCAAGCATCACTATGGTGAGACAATCTCATCATAGTCAACTCCTTGAACTTGTTATTGCAACAAGTCGAGCTTTATGGATAAAACATTTTATCCGTATCAGTTTTTAGTTACATAAATATTCGTTAGACTCTAAGCCTTCCGAAAGGTGTATCAAGATTTTAATCTTGAAACATTTATATGGAAACTATCTCGGATTGTATTGGCATTTAGCCAATTCCGGAGTCAGGGCCCATCACCGCTTCCTTGTGTATCGTAGGTATACTGTTGTCCAACAACAATATCTCGTTTGTGCACCTGAGAGGTTTGCACGAGCCTTGCCTTCGGGGTTCAGCTGCAAGTTCGACTGAAGTCCATACATTTTATTGTAGAGACTTCCGTATCAGTCGCAGTAGGAAACTCCGGAATCACTTCCAAGGTTCCTTTCCTTTGATCTGATGACGAAGATACTGGTTATCTCGTCGAGTTGCACTGTCCTCCCACTCACCTTTTGTAAGAACTATTCTCTTTAAAAGCATACCGTTTTGTGGCAAAATCCTTTGCCTCGGTATAGTGGTGGGGGAATACCCAATGACTTGGGATAACCTACAAAGTAGCACTTGTCTGATTTGGAATAGGTTTGTAACCTTTTACACAAGCCCCATATTCCAAATGTTAAGAAAAGATATAACATGGTTGGGCGTACCATACCATGGCGTCATTTCAACAGACCTGATGGATTTCTTTTCAGTATAAAAGCCGCAGTCTCTAAAGCATTACTCTTTAAAAGGGATAATGGCAAATCTATTTATGTCATCTTTGATCTTACCATGTCATAAATGGTTCGATTACATCTTCACGGACTTTCCATTTGCAGTGGTGTTCCGGGAGGTGCACGTTATGAAACCCCTTTCACAACTCATCAGACATTCGCTAAACTTGTAACTCAAATATTCCTTTCTGCAATCGAATTGTAGAAACATAATTTTCTTGTTACAATATTTTCTTCTTCATTTTGAAAACCTTTCGAATGATTTCAAAAGATCCAGACTTACATCTCATCAAGTAAATATCCATATATCTACTTGAGTCATTTCTGAAGATAGATAAATCCACTACATGCAATAACATTTATTGGACTACACACATCATAATGTATGACCACCAACATGTTCTATGCTCGTTCCTTATGGCCTGTGAACGGTATTTCAGTCACTTCACTTTTCAGAGGAAAGTTGCAAGTGTCAGATGATTCAAAATCAAACGACTTTAAAATCCATCATAATGGAATTTTCCATGCGGGTTTCTCCAATGTGACCAAATGCAGTGCCACACTTGTGTGATATTCTTTTAGTCTTGCGACATTTAGCGTCAGTGTTATGGATGTATCATATTTCCATCAATATTCATAACATACATCCCATCTAGGATGGAAGCATGTCCCTTCATGTTATTCATAATACTGAACAACAATTGTTGTTTTTATGAACAACTCTTTTGCAACAAACATTGTGCAATGGGCTAGAGTGTATGAAACTCTAAAATGAATTATGAAAGTAAACACAGAGGTTATGTATTATTATCAATATTCATAACATACGTCTCATTCATAATGAAAGTATGGCCCTTATGTTATTCATAACACCGAACATCAAAAGTTCTCTTATGAACAACCTTCTTGCAAGATACCTTATGCAAAGGGCTAGAGTGTGAAACTCTAAAATGAATTATGAAAGTAAATACATAGGGAATACACCTATGGAAGGCATAGTAACATTTACTATGTTCCCTGCGTGTATCTAAACCTCATTCCTGGCTAGTCTTTCAGGCCATAGTAGTTCTTACATCGAGTTGCAACAGAATGCAATTGAGCGGGTATCTTTGTGATTAACTCACAATACCCAAGAATTAGTGATTAACATGTTTAACCATAATTCCCAAGAACTATATCTTTGACCAGCCTTCTATACATCAAAAACCTGTATGACATTCATACATGAGCTGGATATTCCAGTCTTCTATCCTTTTGCCTTTATACTTCTAACAGTTTAACTTTTAGTATTTCTCCTACTCTCAGAAGAAGCATCCAACTTAAGAGTGGCGTTAGCCCCGGACTTCCTAGGCGTGAAAGTCTTACTAACACCCTTCAGACACTTCCTTTCTCTTTAAGTTGTTGTTTTATTCACCTTTCATCATATGATAGGCGTTCTCCTGGATCCCTCTCTTATCAGTCTAATGCATAGTAAACTCCTTTACTAACAGTTTGCAAAAAAACATTGCTTTGGATATCTCATATCTTTTAGCCTTTGTCTGTCTCTGAAAATGATTTTCAGATTCCATGAATATCACATAACTATCCAAACTTTCGAAGTTCGGGTCTCATGGAAGCAAACATATTGCACTTTGACTTAAAAGGAATTCTAGCTTTTGGATCGAAGGACGAGAGTCACATGATCCATAGCATTAGCGAGAGAATACCGAAAGTATGCGATAGGAAAAAATCCTTCTCGGCACTCTAGACGACAATCCTCACATTACGTTACCAACCGTAAAGTTTTAACCAGATATTTAACAGCTATTCAATTTTAATAGAGAAGGTGGAAACGCGAGCCATTATTCTACAACTATTATGCAAACCACACTTAGACAGTGTTCAAAATTAATTGCACTGAGAATTAAACAAGTTAATTCTATAGTGCGCTCCCACTCAAATCAATATCTCTCATAATTGATTTTGAGTGATACAAGATCCAGACTTCAATTCATCGCCATAGAATCATCATCTCATGACGGGAATTTTAATCGGTAGGCCAACTTGCCGATCACATCTCTATGTGACTCTTGTTCATCTTTCGATGCGTGTGTTCCGAGCTCAGGACGATCCTGCCATGAACGTCAAGACAACCAAGTGATCTTGCTGCGAGGTCTGACCTCACCCGCCTCACACATCCCTAATCGTTCGTACCCATGCATCCATGGCGCACCCCGAAAAGTTAGGTGCCGTGACGGTGCATCCTAATAAAAAGCGACTACCGCGCAATCAAGAAGGGTGCATCATAAGGGATAAACATCTCAGGCAATTCATAATAGCATGATATGGTATAGCCCTTTCTGACGGAGAAGTCTTTCATTTCTTTGTCTTCGGCATTCGCGTCGGTGTTCACCTTCGCGAAGATTACCACCACCTTGTCGATGCACCAGATAATATTGCTATCTCTATAGCTAATAAAATAAGTGCATTACATAAGGTTGACACACAGGTCATTAAAGTGCAATCATATGGCTCCAGCCATCATGCCGAATCATGACACGCAGGTCATGTTAATCAATTTACATCATATAGTCATCTCATACATAATCAAATTATTATGAACACTGCTATACCACATCATATGCACATGCAAACCATCCTGCAAAACCAAGTTAGACGCCTCTAATCGGTTCATGCAAAATTTTATTTTACGTGGCTTCTAAGGTTTCGAAACAAACCGAAGCTACCAACGTCCATCATCAAGCATGATAATCCAAGTCGCTAGATTAACATTGCGGGGTGTATGAAACACGAGATAATAAAATCTCGAGCCCCATACTGAACTTCGTCATAAGCGTGACCCCCGTGCAGATCATATCTGTATTGCCCTTTCGTCTGCGAAACATCCATCTTTCTCAACTATGGTGGAACCCAAAGAACTGTTAGCACTTCGTTGATCTGTCAATCAGCATACTCAGGAGCAGCATGAAAGGATCGCGGATTGCCAGAACTTTGTGAGATTCCACCATGCCGTCAAGATCAGGACAACAGAAATTCCAGGGAAGCAACAAGAACATCGGGTAACAGATTTCATCTGCTACCCGCACAAATAATTTTCAGTAATAGATCTCATGTACTACCTAATTATATTGTGCAACACCCATACATCTCTATGTATTCTAGATCGCAACCTGCATCTACGCATAGCACGGCTCTTGATGCCACTGTAGGGTAACGCAGCAGAAAACAAAAAAATTCCGACCTACGTACCAGCCCAGGATCACTATGGAGACTGCATACAAGATTTGATCTTTTTCGTTACCGACTCGTAGCGCAGCGGAAGTAGAGTCGATGACGATCGGCGGTGCAGATCCCCGCAGCTAGGATTTTACAACCTCCCAACCGCGAGGATGTACTCCCACGTCAGCTCACCGGACGGATCTTCGGGCAGCCCTTCGGGAGGCCTCAGGACAGTCCCTCGGATAGTCCCACCGGACGGATCCTCGGACAGCCCTTCGGGAGGCCTCTGGACAGTCCCTCGGATAGTCCCACCGGACGGATCCTCGGACAGCCCTCCGGGGGGCCTCTGGACAGTCCTTCGGATAGTCCCACCGGACGGATCCTCGGACAGCCCTCCGGGAGGCCTCACTGACAGCCCTTCGGGCGGGTCACTCGGACAGCCCTTCGGGAGGACCCCCGAAACACGGATAGTAACTCGGACAGCCCTTCGGGAGGCACTCTCGAACTAAGACCGAAACTACGATCTCTCTACAGAGTTGCACACATATGGTGTCATCTATCCGGCAGGGCTTCGCCGTCCAGAACTAGTTCCCACCGGAACCCAGACAGCCTTTCGGCTCTACGAAACTATTTCGCTAGGAGGGAGAGAGAAGCCAGAAATGTCATGGCACTTGTATGTGAGAAGGAGTGAGTGTGGAGGCAGCCCCTCCACCTCTATTTATAGGAAATCCAAGGGGTAGGGTTTCTTAGCCCCCAAGCCTTCTAGAAACCTTTTGGGAAAATATCCCAAAAGGTGACTTTTCCATAAATATCCCAAAAAGCACTTTCACTATTCACGACGACATTTTTCAGCGTCCGGTCGAACTGAAAATATTTATGTGGGCTTAGAACATTTCCAGTACCCACTAAAATAATTTTCAATGTGATCCGGAACAATTCCGGTTTAGTGATTTTCATCTGCGAAAAGCATCTGAAGCGGTTTCGGCAGCTCCGGAACATTTCCGGTTTTCATCCCGGAAAATTCCAGAAAGTTTCCAGAATGATTCTGGCACCCTCCAAGAATTATCAGGCATGTGCCAAAACCAATTTGACTTTATGGTATCGCCTGAAACAACTTTTCAGTTTTACCGAAACTGTTCCGGTGTTCTCTCTGCGGAACTTTTCCGCTGTTCGAAACTTTTCCGGTGTCCGAAAACTTTTTCGGTGATTTTCTCTCAGACTCCCTGTCTAGTATTTAGCAGATAGATGACCCTTAAGCGTGTGACCCTATAGGTTCGGTGAAGCATAGACATGACCCGGAACCCCTTCCGATCAATGATCAACATCGGAGCCGTGGACACCCATATTGATCCCTATACCCACACGAATGAATGTTCGAGTGAACCTCCAGTTGCCGTGTGCTATTCCTGTTGCTTCGCGATATGTTACAAATACCCGAGGTGAGACATGTTGGCATCCCCGTGGATCAACATCTTGTCCACTATGCCAGTTACCTCGTTACCGGTATTGTTCTCTTTTCTCGTTCCCGTGTTCCGGCATCCCCGTGATCAAATCACAAAGTGTCTGGCCAGACGATGATGGATACCGTAACACCGAGAGGGCCCAGAGATATCTCTCCATCGTCGGAGGAGCAAATCCCAATCTTGAGCTATCAAGTTACTTGACATACTTTTCCATGAACCCGTAAGCCGCCGTAATAGCCACCCATTTACAGATGACGTTTAACAAACCCCAAAGTTCATGAAGCAAGCATGAAGAAACTCGATACTCTCATGGTCTAAGGAATCATGCAAACGTTAACCATCTCTGTGTTATTAACCATTAACTTGTGATGAATGAATCTCATAGCATAACATCAATTCGGGTCGATTCAACACAAATGTTCTTCTAACATTGTGCCCTCAAAATTGCCGGCATAGCCATGCCCATGATCAGGAAAACAGGATCATCATGCAATACTTGAGCCAGTCTTAGAGGCCAGACTAGGAATACATTTTACCGTTTATTATTCCACACGTGCATATGAGTCTTCCTCCGAGCCTCGTGGTTATTGCAGACTCGAGAACCATAGCAGTTATAGCATGGAACATAAACCTAATTATGAACAGGGAGATAATCAATAACATTTATTATTGCCTCTAGGGCATATCTCCTACAGCCACCGCATCGACCGGCTGGCGCGGTCCACGCTTCTCGAGGAGGAGAGCTCTGTCGGCCCGGCGTGCTTCGGCCCCCGCATTCGCGAGGAGCCCTTCCCCAGAGGCTTCTCGCTGCCCCGCGACTCTCCCAAGTACTGCGGTGTCTCCAAGCCGGAGGACTGGCTAACCGATTACACCATGGCTGTCGGCATCTCCGGCGGCAACCGGCGCATAGCGGTTCGCTACGTTCCCCGCATGCTGCTCGGCTCGGCTCGGACGTGGCTTAACAGCCTGAGGGCCGGCAGCATCAATTCCTGGCTAGACTTCGAAGATGCATTCGTGCGCAACTTGACCAGCACGTACAAGCGTCCTGGTCGGCCTCGCCAGCTCTCCATGTGCATTCAGAACCCGGGCGAGCCCCTCCGCGACTTCCTCACGCGGTGGACCGAGCTGCGCAACTCCTGCGAAGGCGTCCACGAGGTGCAAGCCATCCAGTACTTCGTCGACGGGTGCCGAGACGGCACCCTGCTCAAGCACCGCCTGATGTGCGACGAGCCGGACACCCTGGCGGAGCTCATGGCGGTGGCGGACAAGTACGCCACGGCCGACTCCGCGATGCGTGTAATGATTACAGTCGACGCGGATGGCAAGCCGGTCCCGGTCCAGCCGGCCGCCCCGAAGCCGGCGGGCGAAACCAGCCAGCGCCGGCAAGACAACCACAACAACAAAAAGCGGAAGGCCAACCAGCCGGCTCCTCGCTACAGCAACCAGCAAGTAGCCACGATGGAAGGGGAGCGGCAGGCTGAACAAGCAGCCGGCCAGCGTCCGCGCACCGGCAAGGCCGCCTGGCAGCCCAAGCTGTCTTTCGAGCAGATGCTCGACACCCCCTGCAAGAACCACAGCGGCGCGAAGCCATCGACGCACACGCTCCGGCAGTGCAGCTTCACCCAGCGTCTGTTGAAGGGCAACCTTCCACCCCCGCCACCTAGAGCCGGCCCGCAGCAGCCGCCGCTTCCGCCTCCCCCGCCGCCTCCGGCAGCCGGCGCCCTCGCCAACAACCCCTATCCGCAGCAGGACGCGGCCTACGTCGTCTTCACCAGCGAAGGCGACGACAAGCACAGCAAGCGCAAGTACCAGCACGAGGTGAACGCCGTCGTCCCCCCGGTCCCCCAGTACATGCACTGGTCCGACCGTCCTGTCAGCTGGACCCGGGAGGATCACCCGGCCGTGATGCCCATGCCGGGTGGCTACGCGCTCGTCCTCGACCCCACCTTCGTCGCTGAGAAGCGCACCTGCCACTTTTCGCAGGTACTGATCGACGGCGGCAGCAGCATCAACATCCTCTACCGCGACACCATGGTCAAGCTCGGCATCGAGGAGGGCCAGCTACAGCCCAACCAGACGGTGTTCCACGGCATCGTTCCCGGCGTTTCGTGCTCTCCCATCGGCCGGGTGCGGCTGGACGTGCTGTTCGGCACCAGCGCCCACTTCCGCCGCGAGCCGATCTGGTTCGAGGTGGTCAACCTCGCCAGCCCCTACCACGCGCTTTTGGGTAGGCCCGCCATGGCCAAGTTCATGGCGGTTCCGCACTACGCCTACCTCAAGATGAAGCTGCCGGGTCCCAAGGGCATCGTCACCATCACCGGCGACTACAAAAAGTCCCTGGAGTGCGCCAAAGCTGGCTCCAAGCTGGCCGAGTCGCTGGTTATCGCCGAGGAGAGGTGCCAGCACGACCGCCTTATCGCGCTGGCTGGCGAGCAGCCGGTCATGCCGGTTCAGCTCAAGCAGCCGGCCGACGAGGGGTCCTTCAAGCCGGCCAAGGGCACAAGGAAGGTTTCGCTCGACCCATCCAACCCCGACTCCAGCGAATACGTCGTCGTGGGCTCCGGCCTCGACAACAAATAGGAAGGCGAGCTCGTCGACTTCCTCCGTGAGAATCGGGATGTCTTCGCATGGTCCCCCAAGGACATGCCGGGTGTTCCGAGGAAGTACGCCGAGCACAAACTCCACGTCCGGCCGGATGCCAAGCCAGTCCGGCAGCCGCTACGCCGCTTCTCCGAGGAGAAGCGAAGAACCATTGGCGAAGAGATCGCCCGGCTGCTCAGAGTCGGGTTCATCATGGAGGTATTCCACCCCGAGTGGCTGGCCAACCCGGTCCTCGTCCTGAAGAAGAACGGCACTTGGCGCATGTGTATCGACTACACCAGCCTGAACAAGGCCTGCCCCAAGGACCCGTTTGCCCTTCCCCGGATTGACCAAGTCATCGACTCCACAGCCGGCTGCGAGCTCCTGTCCTTCCTGGACGCTTACTCCGGCTACCACCAGATCAAGCTGGACCCGGCAGATGCCCTCAAGACGTCCTTCATCACCCCCTTCGGGGCATATTGCTACATCACCATGTCGTTCGGCTTGAAGAACGCCGGCGCCACATTCTAGCGCTGCATGCAGAAATGCCTCCTGCCGCAAATCGGCCAGAATGTGCACGTCTACGTCGACGACATCGTGGTGAAGACCAAGCAGCACCTCACCCTCCTTGAGGATCTCAGGGAGACGTTTGCAAACCTGCGCCAGTACTAGATCAAGCTCAACCCAGAGAAATGCGTCTTCGGCGTGCCGGCTGGCCAGCTCCTTGGTTTCCTCATCTCGGAGCGCGGCATCGAGGCCAACCCGGAGAAGATCAAGGCCATCGACCGCATGCGCAAGCCGGCCCGGCTGCGCGATGTCCAGAAGTTCACCGGCTACCTGGCCTCTCTCAGCCGGTTCGTCAGCCAGCTGGGGGAGAGGGCCCTGCCCCTATATCAGCTGATGAAGAAGACGACGCCGTTCGAGTGGTCCGACCAGGCGGACGAAGCTTTCCGCGACCTCAAGCGCATGCTCTCCACCACGCCCGTCTTGGCCGTGCCGGCTGAGAAGGAGCCGCTCCTGATGTACATCGCGGCGACCACCCGCGTGGTCAGCGTGGTCCTGGTGGTCGAGCGCCCCGAGGAAGGCAAGGCACAGCCGGTCCAACGCCCTGTGTACTACCTTAGCGAGGTCCTCTCCACTTCCAAGCAAAACTACCCCCACTATCAGAAGATGTGCTACGGCGTCTACCTGACCGCCAAGAAGCTCCGGCAGTACTTCCAAGAGCACGCCATCACAGTGGTGAGCACGGCCCCCATCGGCGAGATCATGGGCTGCCGGGATGCCTCTGGACGAATCGCAAAGTGGGCCATCGAGCTAGCCGGCCACACCATCCTCTACGAGCCTCGCACCGCCATCAAGTCGCAGGCGTTGGCCGACTTCCTCGTCGATTGGGTGGAGACCCAGTACTTGCCACCGGCTCCCGACGCAACACATTGGCGCATGCACTTCGCCGGCTCGAAGATGGCATCCGGCTTGGGAGCCGGCATCGTGCTCTCCTCCCACAAGGGCGACCGGCTGCGCTACACGCTGCAAATCCACTTCGCCGCCTCCAACAACGTCGCCGAGTACGAAGCCATCGTCCACGGCCTCCGGCTGGCCAAAGAAATTGGCATCCGGTGCATCCTCTGCTTCGGCGACTCCGATCTGGTGGTCCAGCAAGTCTCCGGCGAGTGGGATGCCAGGGACTCCAACATGGCCAGCTATCGCAACCTGGTCCAGCAGATGACCGGCAACTTCGACGGCTGCGAGTTCCTCCATGTCCCCCGCAATGAGAACGAGGCAGCCGATACTCTAGCCAAGCTTGGTTCCAACCAGCAAGCAATCCCAACCGGCATCTCCCTCGAGCACCTACGCAAGCCGTCCATCAAGCCGTCTCCGGATTCGGAGTCCATCTTCGTCCCGGCCGACCCAACAGCCCTTCGCCCGGCCCCGGGGGCTGCCGGCTCCGGCTCGGGGGCTGCCTGCTCCAGCTCGGGGGCTGCCGGCTCCGGCTCGGGGGCTGCTGGCTCCAGCTCGCCGCCTCCCGACCCGGCCGAACCTGCGCAAATGGCCGTCCTCACGGTGCTGGAGGCGCCGTCTTGGGCTCAACCAATCCTCGCGTTCCTGGCGAACGGCGAGCTCCCGGCGAACGAGGTCGAGGCTCGGCAGGTGCAACGCCGGGCTTCCGCCTACAACATCATCAACCGCGAGCTCGTCAAGCGCAGCACAACCGGCGTTTTCCAGCGATGCGTCGAGACGGCCAAGGGTCTCGAGATCTTGCTCGATATCCACCAGGGCGAGTGCGGGCACCACGCCGCCTCCCGATCCCTGGTGGCTAAAGCATTCCGCCACGGCTTCTACTGGCCGACTGCGCTGAAGGACGCCGAGGAGCTGGTTCTCAAGTGCAAGGGTTGCCAGCGCTTCAAGGCCCAGAGCCACCAGCCGGCTTCGGCGCTCCAAACCATCCCCATCGCGTGGCCCTTTGCCGTCTGGGGCCTCGACATGGTGGGACCCTTCAAAACCGCTCGGGGCGGCATGACGCACCTTCTAGTGGCCGTCGATAAGTTCACCAAGTGGGTCGAAGCGAGACCGATCAAGAAACTCGACGGCCCCACGGCCGTCAAGTTCATCACCGACATCGCTGCCCGCTACGGCGTCCCCAACAGCATCTTCACCGACAACGGCACCAACTTTGCCAAAGGCGCGCTAGCACGCTAGTACTCCGTCTCCGGCATCCGGCTTGACCTGGCCTCCGTCGCCCACCCTCAGTCCAACGGCCAGGCAGAGCGGGCAAACGGCCTCATCCTGGCTGGCATCAAGCCGCGACTCGTCGAGCCGCTCATACGTTCACCCGGCAGCTGGATCGACGAGCTGCCGGCCGTCCTATGGAGTCTCCGGACCACCCCCAACCGCTCAACCGGCTTCACTCCATTCTTCCTCGTCTACGGGGCCGAGGCGATCATCCCCACAGATATCGAGTTCGACTCACCTCGCGTCACCCTGTACACGGAAGTGGAAGCGGCAGCAGCACGCGAAGACGGCGTCGACCTGCTCGAGGAGGCGCGCCTGCTGGCCCTCAGTCTGTCGGCCATCTACCAGCAGAGCCTATGCCACTACCACAGCAAGAAGATCAAGCCCCTCGCTTTCCGCGAGGGCGACCTCGTGCTCCGGCTGATCCAGCGAACAGCCGGCCAACACAAGCTGTCCTCCCCATGGGAGGGTCCCTTCATCATCAGCAAGGCCTTGCGCAACAACGCGTACTACCTCATCGATGCGCAAAAGCGAAGCAAGCGCAAGAGAGACGCCTCCGGCGAAGAGACGGAACGCCCCTGGAACGCGGAGCTCCTCCGTCCATTTTACAGTTAAACCATGTATGTATGTATGTATCACTACCCCTTTTGAACTTAATGAAAGCAACAGGTCCCCCGAACGACGCTCGGTGGCTACCTTTTCATCTCTACCAAGTTTTTGCGCACTTTACCACATTCGCCTCCCTCCCACCGGGTCGGCACGGCCGGCTCGGGGGCTCGGGGGCTTGCCGGCAAGCCCGCGCCGCGTTCTCCTCAACCCAATTAGTAATGTGCGCACCGCCGAAGCCCTCTCTGCCATAAGCCACAGATCGGCTCATGGCTGTTCAAGTCTGGCAAGAGCCAAAGGCTGCAAGCATCTGCACGCGAAAAGCGGCTAAGTATGAACAATCGGTTCGGCTAACCCGGCTCTTCTCACTTCACTCTCCGCCGCACAGACCGGTTGAGCTCCAGCCGGCTTCGCCGGCTGCAGCCAGCCGGCCCAGTGGGTGTTTCGCTTACGCTCAAATCCTAAGGCCCAAGTACTAGGCGCTCTCTTCCGAGTTTGGCTCCCTGTCCAGCTACAGACCGGCTCCCGGCTGTCCGGCTAGCGGGGAGAGGGACGAAGGCGGAAGCAAACAGGAAAACGGCTAAGGGAAAAGAACAAAAGCGAAACTGCCACACGGCAGGCGCAAGCACACAAGAAACAAACATGCATTCATATATACAGCAAGGCCCGCGGCCAATAAGTTCATTACACTAAACTTACACCCCCCAGTGGGTGGATCTGCCGGCTAACGAAAGCTCCGAGTTCAAAAGAAACAGGAAAAAATAAAAGCCCTAGGCTGCGGCTTCGTCGGCGTCGCTCGGCGCCGGGTTCTCCGTGGTGGCGGTGTCGTCCAACTCGCTAGCGTCGTCGTCCGTGTCGGCGATCGTCTCGGCTGAGCTGCCTTCCGGGTCCTCGAGCTCCAGGCCAAAGTCGTCGGCGGGAAGCTGCGCGCCGTCCGGCGCCCGCTCCGGCACGAAGTCGCCGTACGGGGCGAACGACGCGATGTCGCTAGCCCGCACGGCGATCGCCGTCTCCCGCTCCGCCAGGTCCGCCTCCGCCCCAGCCCTCCGAGCGCGCAGTTGGTCCAGGCGGATGGTGGGATACCAGGACAGCACGACCCCGAGCGCCATGTTTGCACCGGCTCGAGCTGCGGAGGCCCTCCACGCGTTGAGTCGCGCCGCGCTGGACTCCAGCCAGCGCGCCAGTCGGCTCACGCTGCTCGGCGCCACCGCACCCGGCCACAGCGCGGCCAACATCGACAAGCCGACTTTGAATAGCCGGTTCATCTGGCGCTCCACCGCCTCCAGGCGAGCCTTGGCGGCCACGGTGATCTCCGCCACCGACCAGGCGGCGTATTCCTCGATAGCGGCCCCCGCCGCAATCTGCTCCTGCCGATGGGCGGCCACCGCCGTTTCGGCCGACCCTTGGGTCTCGGGGAAGAACCCTGGAAGAGAAGGGGGGGAGATTGACCAAGACGCCAGAAGATGGGAAACAGAAAAAAGCAAAAGACGCGAGCAGAAGCGCTTACGCGTGAGAAGCTCGTCGATGTAGAGCGCCTCTTGCAGCGCCTCCCGCTCCCTCGCCGCCAGCGCGTTGGCGCTGCGGTCGCGGTCCGCCTGGAGCTGGCTGACCTCCTCGGCGGCATTCTTCGCCGCCTCCTCCTGCTGCGCCGCCGCTTGACGGCGCTCCTCGGCAAGCCGGTCCAGCTCGGCCTTATGGGCGGCGGCGGCTTCGTCCCTCTCCCGGACTGCCCGGGCCGCCTCCTCCTACAGCCGGTCGCGCTCCGCGGCCGCCTGGTCACGGAGCTGGCCGGCTTCCGCCCGTTGGCGCCGGAGCGTCTCCATCTCCGCTGGGTCAACTGCAGCGGCTGCGCATCCGGACCCGGATTCCATTCAGAAGCCGGACAAGAAAGCAAAGAAGATCCGACCCGGCTGCTGGGCAAACCGGCCCGGATCTCGGGGGCTACACCCAGTGAAAGCGCTGGCGCGCCCCCACTGGAAGAGCGCAAGAAAGAAGTTGGAAATAGTACCTCTGACCTGGTGAAGTTCCCCCTCCTTGGCCGCCAGCTGGTCCCTGGTCGCGCGGTACCGGCCCAGGAGGCGGTTGTACGCCTCCACCCGCTAGTCGTAGATGGACAGCAAAGAAGACAAAGTCAAAACACGGACACCTGAGAAGGCCCGACCCGCCTGCTACGCAGCCGGCCCGGGCCTCGGGGGCTACATCCAGTGAGTGCGCTGACGCGCCCCCACTGGAAAGCGACCAAGCCGGTAGAAAAGAAAACAAAAAGCAAGAAGGCACGAAAAGCAAAAGAACTCACCGCGAAGGTCTGCTCCAACTGGCGCAGCCGGCCGCTCTCCGCCTGGGCGAAGCTCTGCCACTGGCTGTGGTGGTTGGCAATCTGCAGCTGCAGAGAGTCCACCGCCGCGTCCAGCTCGCTCCGGGGGGTGCCGTTCGTCGCCTCGCTGGAGCTCGCCGCCTAGGTCCGCTGCGGCTAAATGGCGGACCCGGCCCTGGTTCCACTGCCGGCCGGCCTCGATTCGAGGCCAAGCCCCGCGGCCCGCGGTTCCGTCGTCACCAGGGCGCGCGAGCTCTCCGGTGCGGTCTCCGTCCTTGGCGGCGGCGCTCCTCCTCCGCCCGGCGCGGCCTCCGGCTCGTGGTCCCCTCCTCCTCCGCCTCCGGCTCCGTCGACCGGGTCTACATCCGGCGGCACCTCCTGGTCGGCCGTCGGGTTGGCCTCCGGCTCGTGGCCGCCGGATTCGCCGCGACCGGCGGCTTCCTCGGCGGCCGCACGAGCATCCGCATCCGCCTGGCGGGCCGGATCATGCACTGTCTTGGAGCGATGCTCCGCGACCGGTGATGGCAGCGGCGACGGCGCCGTCCACTCCGGCCACGCGGCCCCCTCCGAGGCCCGCGGCCGCCTCGCCACGACTTCGGCCACGGCGACGCTCCACGCCTTGGCCGACGCCTCGGCCATCTCCTTCTCGGCCGCGGCTCGGGCCCTCCAGGCATCCCGCTGGGTGGCCTCCAAGGCGGAGCCGGCTTGGCGGGCCGCGAGCACCTCTTCGGGGGTCTCCCCCGCCTCGCTCTCCCCCGTGCCGCTTCGACCCCGTCGCCGGTCGGCCTCCTCCACGGCCGCCGCTGCCGTGGCAGCCTCCGCCAGCTCGAGCGCGCTCCTGGACGTCGCGCGAGAGAGATGAAGAAGAAGAAAAGAAAAGAAAGAACGGCAACAGCGGCAAATAAAGCGGCAACTCCAACTGCAAAGGAAGAAACTTACCCTATGGCCACAGGAACCGCTCGCGTCGGGCCCGTCGGCGGCGCCATCCGGCGCGCCTTCTTGGCGGAACTCTTCAGGGCGCCCGCCCGCGCCGCAGCCGGGCGCTTCGCAGCTAGCCGCGCCTCGACCGACTGCTTCCCGTGCGGCCGGCTCGAGCCAGCCGGCTCCCCGGACGCCCTCTTCTGTCGCCCCCTGGGGGCGGCCCCGTCACCCGCTTCCGCGCCCTGAGGAGCTGCATCGCCTGTCCCGTCCTCGTCATCTTCGTCGTCATCCGGCCACTCGCGCAAAACATCCGGGATCAGAGACTTACCGGTTTGAGCGAGCCGCCGGCTTCCGCGTCCGCTGGATGCTCCTCGCCGCCTTCGGCTCCTGCGTTGCTGGCCTCCTCGTCCTTCGGGTCCGACTCGACCCGGTCCGGCTACAGAACCATGGGACTCGGGCCGTCATTCACCAGCTGGCTCGGGAAGCGCTGCAGCCGGCCCAGGGCGTCAGGGCGCATAAGAAGGGCAGACGTGGCAAAGAATAGAGACCAGACACTCACTACTGGCGCCGGGTCGTCTCGGCTGTACGGCTCCTTGCCGAACTGCCACTCCTTCACCTTGAGCCCGGCAGCAGAGACGTCATTGACGCGCACGGCAATCTCCTCTGCCGTCAGCTCCTTCGTCGACAGTTGCAGGGGTCGCGCCGGCCGCTCATGTCGCAGATCCGGTGCTGCCGCCTCTGCAGCGGCAGCACCCGGCGACCGATGAAGGCGGCGATGAGGTCCACGGCGGTGAGCCCCTCGCGGTCCGTCATCTCCTTGATCCGGCGGCAGATCCCCAAGATCTCCGCGGACGGGTTCTTCGGGTTGTGCCCCCAGTTCAGCTTCTCAGCCGGGGACACATCCGCGAAGGGAGGGAGGTTGATGCGGTCGTTGGCCGGGTCCGCGTTCTTCACATAAAAGAACGACTTCTGCCATTTCTTGGCGGATTCCTCAAGCGGCAGCTTTGGGAAAGGGCCCGCCGTCCGGGTCACCGCCACGGCTGCCCCGCACTCGGACATGACGCCGGCTGCCGCTCCTTGCTGCTTGAGGTAAAACATCCGGCACCATAGCTCCACGTACGGGAGGATGCCGATGTAGCCCTCGCACAGCGTTGCGAAGCCGGCGAGCTGCAGAATGGCGTTCGGCCCCAGGTGGTGCGGCTGGAGGCCGAAGAAGGTGAGGAAGCGCCTGAAGAAGACGCTTGCCGGGAGCCCGAGCCCGCGGAGGAAGTGGGTGTAGAACACCACCACCTCGCCACTCCGCGGTTCCGGCGCCATCTCCTCGCCGGGCGCGCGCGCCTCCACCTCCGTCGCCAGCAGCAGCTGCCTCGTGCGCCGAAGATACTCGATATCATCACCGGTGACCACCGACCCCTCCCACGAGCCCTTCGGCGGCGCCATTGGCGAGAGCAGGAGAGGCACGGACGAGGCAGAAAGAAAGCAGCGATGGAGCGAGGAAGCAACGACCGTGCGAGTCGCGGTGCAGTGCGGTGGCGAGCCTGGCGGGCGACGGCGTGCGGCGGCGGTGTGCGCGAGAAGAAAGATGGGGAGGCAGAGGCGAAGCAACGGGCGGGGGCAGAGGAGCGAATGCCTCGGCCTCTCCCCCTCCCCTCCCATTTAAAGACCGCGCACGAGCGTGGGGGAGTGGGATCGATTGCGCCCACGATCCCCACTCCCCCGCAATACGCGGGCGCGTTAAAGCCACGCCTTAACTGCCCCGAGAACTCCAACAGGCGCTGGCGGCCGCAGTAAATCCCGCGCGCGGGCCGAGGACACGGCCCGGTGGGACCCAGCCCACCGCGACGTCTCGTCGCGCGCGTGGCCTGGCAGGCCTCTTCAGCCGCTGGGCTGCACGTGGCAAGAATTCATCTGGCGACTGGCGCGCTCCCCCATACCGGCGGGACCAGCCGGCTGAGCCGCTCAGGCTCCGGTGAAACCAAGTACCTCAACCCGGCTCCCGAAAGCCGGCGGATGGCGGCCTCAAGCCGGCACTGCCTCGTCACGTTACCGCACTCCTTCGGGGGGATAAGCTGCAAAGCCTCTCCCACTTGGAGCCGGCGAGCCTTCACAGCTTCGGGGACTACTGTCGGGGGGATGACCCCCGGGTAGGCCAGCAAACCCGGAGCCCCTTTTCAAAAACATCGGGGCAGCCCATGCCCCTCCTCGCCGGCTGGCGAACCTACCGGCCCCTCGGCGCTAGCCGGCTAGGCCCGGCCCTGGGCCGGGTCCGGCTGGCCACTAGCCGGCTGGCGATGGGTCGGCGGCCGTCCCATCGCGTCCGGCGACAAGACAGCCCCCCACAAGGGGAGAACATGGCTACAGTGCAATCCGTCTCGGGAGGGCGCGCCGGCAAAGCTGCCAACCCTGTTGACGCGACGGCCGGTGTCAGCACCAGCGCGCCAGTGCAGCCCCCCGCGAAGCCGCCTACTCCGGCACGCCTCTGCAGAGCACGCACGCGACGTCTACTCCTGCACGCCTCGGCAGAAGCGCGCACGTGCCGACCACTCCTGTACGCCTCTGCAGAAGCGCGCACGCCCCGTCCACTCCGTGACGCTCGAAGCAACGGGCCACAGTGTTGCGCCGCCCTCGGGCGCCGCAGCCGGCGGGGCCCAGCAGCCGGCGGGCCCGTGGCCGGCTCCAGACGCCGACGCCCGGGTCCCGGCGCGCGTAGTTTACCCATGTAACCCTGGGGGGTCAAGCTATAAGACCCCCCAGGAGGCCTCCATGCAAAGGGGTTCGATTTAGTTCAGTCAGTTCGCATTCTAGTTGGCTACTTGGTTCACTCCTTCTTCCCCGACACATACACACACACAGGAGAGGCTAAACGGAGACCTAGCTCCTTCTGCCTCCTCCACTCAAACAGCTCCAGGAGCACCATTGTAACCATTGTGGCCTCTGAGCCTATCAACCCACTCGGCAGGACTAGGGGTGTTACCTCTCCGGAGGGCCCCGAACCTGGGTACGCCTTGTGTCTCTCGCATGCGTGTGCCAACCTCGCTTCCGGAACCCACCGACGTCCTCACGCAGCCCCCCACTTTTAGCCATCTCATGGCATCTGCCGTGATTTCACCACGACAATTAGCGGGAGAATACCGGAAGCATGCGATAGGGCAAAGTCCTTCTCAGCACTTTTGAGGACAATCCTCACATTATGTTACCAACCGTAAAGTTTTAACCAGATATTTAACAGCTTATTCAATTTTAACAGGGAAGGTGGAAACACGAGCCATTATTCTACAACTATTATGCAAATTTCACTTTAGACAAAGTCCATAATTAATTGCACTGAGAATTAAACAAGTTAATTCTACAGTGCGCTCCCACTCAAATCAATATCTCTCATAATTGATTTTGAGTGATTGAAGATCCGCATTTCAATTCGACGCCATTGACGGGTTCATCACTGATGACGTGAATTTCAATCGGTTAGGCCAACTTGCCAATCACATCTCTATGTGACTCTTGTCCATCTTTCGATGTGCGTGTTCCGAGCTCAGGACTGTCCTGCCTGAACGTCAAGACAACCAAGTGATCACGCAGTGAGGTCTCACCTTCACCTGCCTTACACCTCTCTAATCGTTCATGCTCATGTGTACATGGCGCACCCCGAAAAGATACGTGTTGTAGACGGTGCTACACTTGGGAGAACACTAACTACTTGATATTTTTGTGAGAGATCACCCTAATAAAAAGCGACTACCACGCAATCAAGAAGGGTGCATCATAAGGGATAAACATCTCAGGCAATTCATAATAGCATGATATGGTATAGCCCTTTCTGACGGAGAAGTCTTTAATTTCTTCGTCTTCGGCATTCGCGTCGGTGTTCACCTTTGCGAAGTTTGCCACCACCTTGTCGATGCACCAGATAATATTGCTATCTCTATAGCTAATAAAATAAGTGCATTACTTAAGGTTGACATGCAGGTCATTAAAGTGACAATCATATGGCTCCAGCCATCATGCCGGATCATGACACGCAGGTCATGTTAGTAAATTTACATCATATAGTCATCTCATACATAATCAAATTAATATGAGCACCGCTATACCACATCACATGCACATCTTATGTCATCCTGCAAAACCAAGTTAGACGCCTCTAATCGGTTTATGCAAAATTTGTTTTACGTGGCTTCTAAGGTTTCGAAGCAAACCGAAGCTACCAACGTCCATCATCAAGTATGATTATTCAAGTCGCTAGATTAACTTTGCGGGGTGTATGAAACACGAGATAATAAAATCTCGAACCCCATACTGAACTTCATCATACGCATGACCCCCGTGCAGATCATATATGCATTGCCCTTTCGTCTGCGAAATTTCATCTTTCTTTTTAACTATGGTGGAATTCAATGAACTGTTAGCACTTCGTTGATCAATCAGGATCGCGGATTGCCAGAACTTTGAAACTCCACCATACCGTTATCAAGACCAGAAATATGCAAATTCAAGGGAAGCAACAAGAACATCGGGTAACAGATTTCATCTGGTACCCGCACAAATAATTATCAGCAGTAGAACTCATCTACTACAAATTATATTGTGCAACACCTATACTTCTCTATGTATTCTAGATCGTAACCTGCATCTACGCATAGCACGGCTCATGATGCCACTGTAGGGTAACGCAGCAGAAAACAAAAAAAATTGACCTACGCACCAGCCCAGGACCACTATGGAGACTGCATACAAGGTTTGATCTTTTCGTTGCCGACTCGTAGCGCAGCGGAAGTAGAGTCGATGACGATCGTTGGTGCAGATCCCCGCAGCTAGGATTTACAACCTCCCAACCGCGAGGATGTACTCCCTCGTCTGCCTCTCGGACAGCCCTCTGGGAGGTAGTCGGGCAGTCCCTCGGACGGTGTCACGGACAGCCCTTCGGGAGGACGCTCGAAACTCGGACGGTCACACGGACAGCCCTTCGGGAGGACACTCGAAACTCAGACGGTCACTCGGACAGCCCTTCGGGAGGCACTCTCGAACAGCCCCTCGGGCAAAAAGATCGAACCTACGACCTCTCTACGGGGTTGCACACATACGGTGTCATCTATCCGGCAGGGCTTCGCCGTCCAGAACTAGTTCTCACCGGAACCCAGACAGCCTTTCGGCTCTACAAAACTATTTTGAGGGGAGAGAGAGAAGAAGCCAGATCATGCATGGCACTTGTATGTGAGAAAGGAGTGAGTGTGGAGAGCACCTCTCCATCTCTATTTATAGGAAAACCAAGGGGTAGGATTGGCACACAGAAAACCCAAAATGCCCATGCAAATGTCACACATGAAGGGCATAATTGGGAGGCAAAGGAGCTCCATGGAGGAGCATCCTTGGCCGTCCACCCCCTAGTGGGACCCTCCCAAAAGGGGTTCCTTAGTCCCTAAGTCTTTCCTTCTAGAAGCTTGACAAAAGCCCTAAAAGGTGGCTTTCCAAAAAGTAACCCAAAAAGCACTTTCACTATTCACGGAAACATTTTTCCGCGACCGTTAAATCCGAAAATATTTCTGTGGGTTTAGAACAATTCCAGTACCCACTAAAATGATTTTGGATGCGTTCCAAAACAATTTCGGATTAGTGATTTTCATCTGCGAAAAGCAAACAAAGCGGTTCCGGCAGCTCCGGAACATTTCCGGGTTTTTTCTCCGAAAAATCCCAGAAGTTCCCAGAACAATTCTGGCACCCTCCAAGAATTTCCAGGCGTGTGCTGAAACCAATTTGACTTAATCGTATACCCTGAAACAACTTTTCAGTTTTACCGAAACTATTCCAGTGTTCTCTCTCCGGAACTTTTCCGTTGTCTCCGAAACTTTTCCGGTGACTTTCTGTCATACTCCCTGTCTAGAATTTAGCAGATAGATGACCCTTAAGCGTGTGACCCTATAGGTTCAGTGAAGTATAGACATGACCCGGAACACTTTCCGATCAATGATCAACATCGGAACTGTGGACACCCATATTGACCCCTATACCCACACGAATGAATATTCGAGTGAACCACCAGTTGCCGTGTGCTAATCCTGTTGCTTCACGATATGTTACAATACCTGAGGTGAGAATCATTGGCATCCCCATGGATCAACACTTGTCCACAATGCCAGTTACCTCGTTACCGGTTTTGTTCTCTTTTCTCGTTTCCGTGTTCCGGCATCCCTATGATCAAATCACATTGTGTCTGGCCAGACGATGGTGGATACCGTAACACCGAGAGGGCCCAGAGATATCTCTCCATCGTCAGAGGAGCAAATCCCAATCTTGAGCTATCAAGTCCCTTGTCATACTTTCCCATGAACCTGTAAGCCGCCGTAATAGCCACCCAGTTACGGATGACGTTTAACAAACCCCAAAGTTCATGAATCAAGCATGAAGGAACTCGATACTCTCATGGTCTAAGGAATTATGCAAACGTTAACTTTCTCTGTGTTATTAACCATTAACTTGTGATGAATGTATCTCATAGCATAACATCAATTCGGGTCGATTCAACACAAGTGTTCTCCTAACATTGTGCCCTCAAAATTGCCGGCATAGTCATGCCCATGATCAGGAAAATAGAACCATCATGCAACACTTGAGCTAGTCTTAGAGGCCAGACTAGGAATACATTTTACCGTTTATTATTCCACACGTGCATATGAGTCTTCCTTCGAGCCTCGTGGTTATTGCAGACTCGAGAACCATAGCAGTTATAGCATGGAACATAAACATAATTATGAACATGGAGATAAACAATAACATTTATTATTGCCTCTAGGGCATATCTCCTACATTTGGTACCACTGCTTGTTTCGTCGTACCCAGGTGGGCGTTGGGTGGGAATTCCCCCGTGGTAGCGTATCCATACAAAAACAACTGTGCAAGATGAGTAGTCAAGGCAAAGTACTATATTGTCAGCAAGTTAAATAAAAATGGCTCGTGTATTGATGTGATAATGCCAATATTATATTCATGGAGCAATGAGAAGTACGGCAAAATATTGCATGAGTTTTAGAAGAAAATAAGGCAAATCGAGAAGCATTTGGTAGGGTGGCAAATCTATGAGGACATAACTCAAACCGTATATTCTAAAATCGAGTTGTCTTATAATTTTTACATTAGAAGACTTAGAAGGAAGATGCAAGTTTGTGTCCTAGTCAAACACTACAATTGGTGGAACCAAAGATAGATATATGAACCTCACTAAATTCTTGGTAAAGTCATGCTCAAGCGTCACTTGAAACATTTTTTAGAGTTATGCCCACACAACTCTACCAACCATCAAGAGGTGGTTCTCTAGACCTCTAATCCAGAGATTTGATGTCATGTGGTGCTTAACAAGTTATTTCAACGTGATTCAGTAGTGATGCACACATATGGCAGCTTGTTTATTTTTAAGCATGTGCATCTCTAGTTTTCTTTAGGAAATCAGTATCTACTATAGTATAAATACAACAAGACCCAAAAGACCAATTTTTTTACATCAAAACCATGTGGGTCGACTTCTTCCTTCGATTGTGCATCGCCGGTTGGATCTTGAAAATTGCACTAAACAGGCAGTAAGGAAAAGAGACACCCGCAACTTCTATCACTATTGTTTTGAATATCGCAATAGCCACTTATTGCTAAAAAGGGATGCAGTGATCGTTGAAGGAATGTTGAGCATCACTCTACACCACCGCGTGCTTGAAATCCTTCACCACTAGTTCAGAGGTTTGGAGAAACCGGGCCATGCTGCATAATAAAATGAAAGCAGAGGTAGAAGTTGCCGCAAAGAGCTAGCCAACTGCTTCTCTTGATTCACACCAACCGCCAAGATCCGCAGAAAGCCAATGGATCTGGCGACACCTACCCTCACATGCCTGTCTTCGATGCCGGATTGGACGTCATTGAGGAAGGGAGAGGCCGGAGAGACCTCATTCCAATGTCATCGTCGTCCCCACATTCGAATCGTTGATCTCGTGACCCGTTTCTTTTAAGACCCACGTGCTTATCTGAATTTAGCAGCAGTCCTCCTTCATGCGTTATTTAGTTTTTGCATGCTACATCACGATTCCCTTTCTGCATGCTACTTTTCTACTAGATTTTTATGCATGCCATGGTCCCACAAAAACCACTAGTAATATCTTTTTTGCAACATTCTTGTTTAAACGTGTTCGGACAGGTTAGAGCTCACCCGGACAAATACAATCAATGGTACCTAATGGGTTGTCATTCTTGTACTAACATATCATGGCAGTGGCAGCAGATGGGTTTTCGTTCTTGTGGTAACGTATCCGGGTAAATACAATGGTACCATATGGGTGGTCATCTCAAAGTACTATATCGCCAACAGACTAAATAAAGATGGCTCGTACAATACTCTCAGGATGTGAATACGTTACTACTCTTAGATGTTACACGTACGATAAATATCACACGTGTTTTAGAATAATGATAAGATAACTTAAGAAGCATTTTGTCAGCTGGTAGAGTTATGAGAGCATAATTCTAAAAGGGGAAGCTAACTGGCAGTTCTCCTTCCCGTGTTCTTACCTTTTGGGGGTTAGGTCTCTTTATTCTCCGCGCATTGCATCGCTATTCCCTTTTTGTGCACTAGTTTCCCAAAAGAGTTGGTATACATTGTTATAGTCCCATAGAAATCCACCATTGCCTCCTTTTTTGGCACCGTTCCTTGTTTCGGTGTATCGGGGTGGGTATTGGGTAGACATTCCCCCTAGATGTATCCAGATAAAACCAAATGTGCAAGATGAGTAGTCATGGCAAAGTACTATATTGTCGGCAAACTAATCTAAAACGGCTCATATATTGATGTGATAATGCCAATATTGTACTCGTGGATCAATGACAAGTACGGTAAAGATTGTGTGAGTTATAGAAAAAAAAAGACAAAACGAGAAGCATTTGTTAGAGTGGAAAATCTATGAGGGCATAACTCAAACTGTACATTGTAAAATTGAGTTCTTTTATATTTTTCTGTTAGAAGGAAGATGCGAGTTTGTATCCTGATCAAACACTGGAATTGGTGGAACCAAAGATAGATATGTGAACATCACTACATTTTTGCTAAAGTCATGCTCGATCAAGGTTCATTTGAACCATTTTGTTATAGTCATGCCCACACAACTCTACCAACCATCAAGAGGTGGTTCTCTAGGACTCTAACCCAGAGGTTTGATGTCAGTGATGCTTAACAAGGTTCGTTTTTCAATGTGATTCAATAGTGATGCACACATGACAACTTGTTTATTTTTGACAATAGTTATTTTACTCTAGGAAATCAGTATCTGGTACAATTGGAAGACAAAAAGACACAAAAAATAAAAATAAATTACATTAAAAAAATACGAGACGACTTCTTTCTTTGATTTTACATCGTGTGGCACCCCGATAGAGGGCCAACGCACGCCAGTCCCAGGATAAGACCTGGCGCACACCTAAGACATGATACAGAAATTCCAGGCACAAAAATGGCTTTATTATATGAAATGGAGTTTTACAATACTGTTGCTTACAACAATATTACATGGCTCCAAGGCTAACTAAATGGCAGCGAAGGTTTTGGTTCAGCGGCAACGACGTCTCTGGCTGGGCTCCACAACTCACAGGACTGGCTGGGTTACGATCTAGCACGGCGGATCTTCTCCTGCAACTGGCCACGTGCAAGGCCAGGTGAGTACTTGGAATGTACTCGCAAGACAACCAAATACATAGCATCCAAACAAGCAGATGACAAAGCAAGCACTATGCTTATATAAGAATTTATTCTAAGCATGGCATGGAATTAACAGAAAATCATGGATCGAGCATGGCATAACATGAATCAACCATATCAGCTGCATAACATGGCATGGCTATTTCTACGAGACATGGCATCCAAGATTAAACTGAAACCTACACTACAGTTACCCCCTGTGAAGTATCAAAATACCATGTTGAGACATTACTCAGTTTTACTGCCCAACTGGGCTATCTCATGACTCACCGAGATCCCATCTCGTGATCATATCAGAACAACATGGTAACTGCTCACAATTATCCTATATTCCAGGTTACCACATTACCTAGTAGCACATTCTTTAGCAAGTTTATGACAGGTTTATCCTCCAGATCGACAAAGACCAAATAGTGGCCTAGTACGAACCATCCATGACCGAGGACGCGGCTATTCGAATAGATTTACACTCTTCAGAGGTTGCGCACTTTACCCACACTATTGAGCTCCTGGCCTCGTACTTTAGTACATGTTCCCATTCGGGTGGACCGGTGCTGCTCCAACGAAACTTGCCTAACCCGTGACTCTCCCACCGTACCACCGACAATCATACCCTCCCAGGGTCATGTCTTGGGTGGCCCCTGTGTCACCTCGTGACACCTGCCACCGTCGTGGCCAAACAAAACTGTCCCAAACGGGGACTCCCGGGCTAAACAAACAACTGGGCTCAGAAGGTTATCGCCGCCAACCTGATCAGGGCAGCACGCGCGCATAACCTTCCCTAGTTGGTGGTACCGATAAAAGAGCACAAAGCTAGACCAAGTCAAGGCCGTCCCATACCGGCAAATTGTGACACCCTGGTTTTCGCTCCTTGTTTTTTTTCCTTCGCGGGATTTGACTCCCGTCTTTTTTCGATGTTCTTGGGTTTTCTCTTGCCTTTGGGTATATGAAGATGGTCATTTAGCCTTGCCTTCCCTATCCAACCAGAGACTCTCTCCAACCCAACCTTGCTATCCCAGATTTATTCTCAGGATTTCATCGCCGAAACCCTACCTTCCGAATTGCCGGAAGGGAAACTCCAATTCCTTCCGTTACAAAGGAACCCCAACTTCCTTTGATCTATTGCCTCCCAAACTTTTCCCAGTGATCATCCTATCTCTATAAACCATGTATATGCAAAAATATTGCCAAGTCATTTGCAATATTTTTCATTTAAAATTAATTCCTTTTTCTGCTGTTTAAAGGAATTAAATCCAGGAAAATATCTATCCATCTCCAAAGCTCATGAAAACTCGTGGAGATATTCTTTGTGATCATATTGAGCTCCCATAAAAATATTGGTAATAATTAAATAAGGGAAATTGCCTTTTCCTATTTAAAGCCAATATTGCAATTTGGGCACTTTCCAAAGGAGCTACTATTTTGGTAGCCAGGAAAAATCCCAAATAATTTGTGGAGCTTCTACTATCCCTATCTTCACCATTTTCATCAAGATCCCAAGTTCCACAGATCAAATTTTGAGAGCATCTTCCAATTCTTGTTTCTGGATTTATTTTGAGGTTGTGAAGCAACTATATTTTATATTGCTTCAAAAATTCTCAAATTAATCCAGGACCTCACATTCCCTATATGTTGTGACTATGCAAAAATTAACATCATTTTATCTAGCCAATTTCTCTCAAAAATTCCATCTAGTTTCTGTCCAGATCCAAGCTCTGTGAAGGAAGTACCACTTTGGCATTTCCAATTGAGCTGAAATTTTTCCAGTACCTCTATACCTCCAAATTATCACCCTCCACCAAAATTCAGATCATTTCATCAATCCAGATGAGTGCAGCTTCAAAGTTAAGTTTCTGGACCAGAATTTGCATTGCAAAGGAAGTATATGCAAAACTTGTCCAAATGACTCTAAATTTTGCAAGCACCTAGTCCTTCCTAACACATTTCCCTTTGACAACTTGGCCAGCTCATTGGCACCTCTATTTGACCACAGCTTCCTCCCCAAATTTCTGACCAGAAACTGTTCTAGATCATCTCGGCCACTCTAGAGCAATCCTGGTCCATCCAATGACCCATCTCATATATATGATCAGTGCCTTCCGTGTTTGACAAGATTTGGCACCCAGAGGAGGGCCACAACACGACATGCCAGTGGTGACCACGGGCATAGCAGGCAGCAGTGGCGCTCTGTGCACCCATCTCGTCGGTCCGGCCAACTCGAGCTGCCACGGCGTGTCCTGGCATGCCGACCTGACTCCCCGTCGTCCGCTTCCTCGTCTCCGGTCACTTCCCCCTTCTCTCCCGTCTTCCTCGCACCACGGCGAGTACTGCCATAGCCATTGTCGCCCGTGACCGCCGTCGTCGCTTTCCTCTCTGTCTCCTTCCTCCCCGAGCCCTCTCGAATGCATCCGAGGCTTCTCCACTCTCCCAGAGCCCTTGCCGACACCCCCTCCTTCCTCCGCGTGTCGCCGGAGCTCCAGTACGCCGATAAGATCGCTACCTCGGCCGAGCTTATCCTCGCCCTCGCCGGGCTATAAATAGCCCTTCCCCGAGCCATTCGAGCACACCAACCTCCTCCCCTCTCCCTCTAGTCCCCTCCAGCTCGCTCGCCCGGTCGAAACCCTCGCCGGAGCGCCCCAATTTCCGGCGAGCCGCCGCCAACGGCCACCACCCAATCTCTATCTCCAGCCCCTCCCTGCCCCGACCAAGCTCTCCACGGGATGCTCCACTCGCCGGCGAGCCCTCCCGTGCCCTCGCCGAACCCATTCCCCCACCGGAGCCCCTCCATTGGCCGGAGCCGCCGTCCTCGGCCGCGCCGTGGAGCTCCGCCTCTGGCTGTCCTCAACTGCGGCCGAGACCTCCTCTGGAAGCGGCGCACGCCGGGGCATCCGCCCGTCCACTCGCCCGCCGGAGCGGCCCATCGGAGCGCAGGAGCCCGCGCCGGGGCTGCGGCTGTGCTGCCGCGTCGGGGAAGGCAGGAGGAGGAAGGAGAAGGAGAGGGAGGAGAGAGAGAGCCGGTGGGCCCCGCCATAAGTGAGATAGCCGCCGGGCCCGCGCCAGTAAGTGGACACGTATTTCGTCGAAATGCGCCTTCCTTTGGAAAGCGTACTTTACTGGTGCTTCGGGTGAAAATGCACTTTCCCTCTGCTGAAGGCGTATTTTTGAAAAGGCGCTTTTTGTTTTCTCAGCCGGCCGAAACCTGTAAATTGCGGCCGTTCGTCGGTTAAGCGCAGAAATGAACACCTTTTTGTTTGTTTTCTGCCTAACTAACGAACGCCCGTAACTTTTCAACCGTAACTCCGATCGAGGTGATTCCAAAGCCCACTTCTTTAGTTCATCGAGCCCGTTCCGATGATATCACTTTCACCATGTTTACACTTTCTGAAAATACCCATTTTGCCCTTGCCCTTCTATCAGCCCTCCGAGAGAGAATCCTTTCCGGCGAATTCTTCCGCGAGGCGATCGCACTTCTTCCCGGAGTATTCCTCGACCCCCAGGCAAGCCGACCATCTGATATATGCCCTGAAGTATTGCTCTATGTTATTCTTGCGTGTTTAATTAATGTTTATGCATGTGTTAAAATTAGTTAAACTCCTGCTAGTTTGAATTTGCTATCTGCATTACCTGCTAATGTTCATCATATTATCGCACTATCGACTCGTTGTGATATTGTATGGAGATAGGTTGTTAGGTTTTCATAATTGTTACATCTTGCATGGTTACTGTTACTGCAATATTATGAAATGTGACTTAATAATGACAACAACCTCCTCCGTCGACTGGATCGAGTCATAGTGTCACCTATCCGGACTTATCCGTGCAGCCACATTTGCCGGTATGGGACGGCCCTAGCTTGGTCTATTATCTTGTCTCTTGTCGGTACCACCAAATAGGAAAGGTTATGCGTGCGCGCTACCCTGGCCCGGTAGGCGGCGATAACCTTGTGATCCCAGTTTATGGTTATGTGCGCACGTCCCTGTTTGGGACAGTTTTGTTTGGCCACGACGGTGGCAGGTGTCACGGGGTGACACAGGGGCCACCCAGGACATGACCCTGGGAGGGTATGATTGTCGGTGGGACCGTAAGAGTGCCGGGCAATAGACAAAGTTTTGTTGGAGCAGCACTGGTCCACCCGAATGGGAACATGTACTAAAGTACGAGGCCAGGCGCTCCATGGTGTGGGTAAAGTGCGCAACCTCTGCAGAGTGTAAATCTATTAGAATAGCCGCGTCCTCGGTCATGAACAGTTCGTATAGGCCCCTATTTGGTCTGTGTCGAGTCTGGAGGAACAAACTATATAATGTTATTGCTAAGACTAAACCAGAGAATGGTAAGGGTTGTCAGACTTGCAGTGCAGATGCATGGACATCAGATGATGTCAAATGTTTGAATGCTAGCCATGAGATCGCTATGAGATGAGTGGTCGGGTGACCGCAAAGCTTGGATCAGATTTGGATCGTGAGCATATTCGGAGTTCGGATCATTTACCTGATATACTTCACTGCATTTACTCCAGTAATTATCATGCTAGATAATCCTGCTATAACCTGATAATTAATGCTGCTAGATGACTAATCTTGCTAGATAATTTTGCCATAACATGAGAATTAATACTATTAAGATAACAAGTGCATGCTTGAATGCCATGGTTTGCTTTGCTTGGTGTATATGTTGGTATGGCTTGCTTGCGAGTACATTCAAAAGTACTCAGCGGCCTTCAATGTGGCCAGGTTCACCTAAGGATTCGACATCCGCTAGCGAGGAGCCGGAGTGTTCGCGGGCTAGAAGAGTAACCCAGTCAGATCCCTGTGGATTGGAGCCGCACCAAGACCTTGCTGCCTTCGATAGAGCTTCTCCGCTGCCATCACCCTTGTAATATCCCATGTAAGACTTATATACCCATTAATAGAAAAGCTTGTGTTCATGATACTTGTTGTAAAAGCGCATGCCAGAGTGATTTTCCTGGGCTGGTATGTGCGGTAACCGTCTGACTACAGTGGTATTCAGGCGGGGCGCCACACAAATGTGGCTGCACGGGTAAGTCCGGATAGGTGACACTATGACTCGATCCCATCGACGACGGAGGAGGTTTAATTTATAAGTTCAATTTAATATTTCCATCATCTCATCATAACATCAACATTTATGAGCAAGAACAATTACTTAGCAACAGCATAGCAAAATCATACTGGTACTAACAATCATGGCATGAGATCAAATCATAGCACTAACATGATAATGGTTCTAGAAATATTGTTACTAACATGGGAAAATATGACATGAAAGCAATTCATGATATCACATGGTAAACAACACTAGTATCTAGCAGAGATGAAATAACAGGGCTACGGTAGTGTAGACTAACAGATGATCTGCAACACACACACACAGGGTGCAAGCAAAGTGATCACGCAAGTCCGAAGCTCATGATAAGAGGTTGGCTTGCCTTGAGGTAGAGGAATACACCGGGAGGAAGTGCGATGAAACTCCGGAAAGATTTGCCGGAACAGTTCCCTCTCGAAGGGGGCTGATTAATGGCAAGGGCAAAATGGTCATTTTCACAGTGTGGAAACATTATTAAAATGATGCCATCGGAACGGGCTCGACGAACTGAAGACGTGGGCGTTGGTTTTACCTCAATCGGAGTTACGGTCGCGGAGAAATGCCCGTTCGTTCGTTAGGCTGTAAAACAGACAGAATAGTGTCCATTCCAGTGCTTAACGGACGAACTTCATTATTTAATCAATTCGGCCGGCGGCAGAGAAAACGGAAGCGCCTTTTACTGATTACACTTTCAATAATAGAAAGTGTACTTTCTGCAAATAGCGCGGCCGAGTGCGCTTCTCCGAATGGAAAGCGTATTTTACCAATTACACTTTCACTTATCAGCGCGCGGGCCCGAGTTGACTTTTCTTTTTCCGGCTGACAGGCGGGGCCCACCTCATCCCTTTCTCTCTCCTTTCCTTCTCCTCTGGTCGTCTCTTTCCCCCCAACAGCACAGAGCAGGGGCGGCTGGCCGCCGGCGTAGCCGAGGATGGGTTGCGCCAGAGAGCTCGCCGGTGGCCTCCCCGGAACTGGAGCAGCGCACCGTGCTCGGGGATGGTGGCGGCCTCGCCTGGGGTGGCCTGCAGCGCTCTCGCCACTGGCAGAGCTGCGGTGGCCGAACCACGGCGGGGAGCCACGCCGGCAGAGCTTCCCCGTCGGGAATGGAGACGGCGGCCGCCTGCGGGTACTCGGGGGTGGTCAAGGGCGACGATGGCGAGGAGGGGGAGGGCCATGGGGCTGGAATCGGGAGGGGGCTAGGCGGCGGCAGAGTTTCTGCCATGGGCGAGGCAGAGAGCTACTCGAGCTCGAGGAGAGGGGGTGGGACTAGGCTTGCTGGTGGAGAGGATGAGGGGCTCGGAGGCGCTACTTATATCCGCGGGGAGGAGGTCTCGCGACGGCAGACGGAGCTTCGAGAGCTTGCTACCGTGGCGGCGACCTAGCGGAGCATCGACGTCGGCAGAGACGGCCACCGGCTAGGAGACGAGGGGGAAAGCTCCAGGCGGTCCACGCGTGCGGCGGGGAGCTCGCCGGCGCGCCCGGACAAGCCGGAACCCACTGGAGACGGCCTCCCGAAGCCTCCAACGCACAGAGCATCGATTTGGCGCGCTCTGCCCGTAGTCACCACGTGGCCACGGAGGTGCCACGCCCCACTCATTGCCAAAACATGTCTGCAGTCTTCTCCTTGCAGCACTGAGTGGACCTATGCATCTGGATGGCACAGAAGAGGTCTGGTGTGACTACACCATGGTCAAATAGTTTCCAGCAGCAAACTTTGCACACGTGGTGTGGCCACCACAGTGCTCCTATTGGCTTGATCTTTGGCATGGGTCAATAATCCACTAAGGTAGTCTTGCTGGCCAAGTTTCAGAACAAATGGACAATTCTAGATGGTACCTCCTTTGTAAACTAGCAATCTGACCAGAAATGAAAATGATGATGCTGGGGTCAAATGGATAAATGGATTTGGATGATTTTTGGTGGGGAGTGATTATTTGGTCATTAGAGATAGCTGGAAAAGTTTCAGCTCAAATTGATCATCTATGAGGGTACTTCCTTCACAGAGATGCAATCTGAACAGAAACTTAGATAAATTACCGGGGAAAATTGGATAGATGAAATGGGCTTATTTTTGGGTCCAGTGGTTATTTATAAATGTTAACCACCCTGAAAAATCTCAGCCCAAAAAGATCAAGGGAACAAGCACTTCCTTTGCAAACTAGAAATCTGGACAGAAGTTGCAAATGGATGTTGTGCTCAAAATTTGAATTGTGGAACTTGGGGTTTTGATGGAAATGGTGAATATATGGATAAGAGAAGCTCCACAAATTATTTGGGATTTTTCCTGGCTACCAAAATGGTAGTTCCCTTGGAAAGGCCCCAAATTGAAATATTGGCTTTAAATAGGAAAATGCAATTTCCCTTATTTAATCATGGCCAATATTTTTGTGAGAGCTCAATATGATCACAAAGAATATCTCCAAATGTTTTCATGAACTTTGGAGATGGATATATATTTTCCTGGATTTAATTCCTCAGAAAGGCAGAAAGAGGAATTAATTCTAGATGAGAAATATTGCATATGACTTAGCAATATTTTTGCACATCTAGGGTTTATGAGGGAAGGACGGTCTCTGGAATTTTTTAGAGGATTAACAGAGTAAGGAAAATGATAGCTCCTTTGTAAACACAAAGGCAGGATTTCCAGTTCTGATATTTTGGAACTAGGGTTTGAATGAGGGTCGGGGTTTACTGGCAGATGCTTGGCTGGCACAAGAACATGGGAAAGGCACTGAGATGCTGAGGAATTTCTGGATTCACCTGGTCACTCAGCAGATTCCAGAAAAAAAATTGGGAGAGGAAAGCTAGGAAGGAATAACAGCACAAAAATCGATAACCCGGTTTTTGGGGTGTTACAAACCTTTCCCCCTTAAGAGAATCTCGTCCTCGAGATTCCTAGGGTTAGCTCAAAACAAATGCTACACCTCTTGAAAAACCTCTGGGTTGGGTCTTAACCCCCGGTTGAAAGCAACCGAGTTAAGAGTACCGAAAATTGGTACACCCAGATCGAGATACGGATATCGCGGGATCTACTCCACGGTTAGGGGTCGCTGGGTTGCTCTCGTGGCCCTGACATTTTTAGCAAATATTTCCCTTCTCCAAAAATGCTAGGCGCACCCGAATGAACAGTGGCCTCTCTCGCTGACAGGTGGGCCCAGGGCCCACTGGTAGCCTCCTTCTTCTTTCTCCGGCCAACGGTTCTCTCTCGTTCCCGCGCTGCTCCGTGTGCGGCTGGTTACTGCACGAGCATATAGCTCCTAGGGCACAAAGCACCCTACAACGATAGTGCGCGGCGTGCACGAGGCCGACGCAGAGAGCACTCATCTCGCGGGCCAGCGCCGGTCGGCACTACTCGCGGATTCGCCTCCTGGACGCCGGTGATCGAGCGATGCGCGGTTCTCCTGGACCTCGCTCACCGTACACCGGACTTGGGCTATAAAAGACGACGGTGACGCAGCTCTGTCCAACACACACCATGCCTCTCTTCCATCTCTTCGGTTTGGACGAGCTCGATCCGAGGTCCTTCGGCCATGCGGTGTTCCTGGTGGGGCTACGGTGGTTCCTCACTGCGCTGCTGGCTGTGCTGATCGGTTCATCGCTCTTGCTGCTGCAGCTCATCCTGCTAGAGCGGGCTCGTGATGACGAGGGTCCTGACGCGGCGGGTCGAGACGAGGGCAATGCTGGCAGATTGGCTGGTGAACATCCACGCTGGTTCCTTCGCCGTCTCAGGCGGGTGGAACAAGCGCGTGGGTTGCAGTAGGGCGAGGTGGCGGCCTGTCCAGCGTCACTCAGGACGGTGACAGAGGCGCCGCTGGGTCTGTGGCTAGTGTTGAGTGGTCAGCGGAGCTCTACCAAGGCAGGGATCACGCTGCTGGTAGCTCCTCGTCGAACAACATCCACAATGAGTGGGTGTTGGGGTAAAATCGAGGTTTAGATCTTGGACTGGAGAGGTTGTAACGGTTTATGCTGCAATAAAATTTCTCAGAATTTTTCCGAGATTGTAGCTGGGTTCTGGGAAAAAGATTTAGGGACCGGGGAATTTTTGGGAAGAACTGGCTCTCCAGAGTTCTGGGTTTGGGAGGCTGGCAAACGGAGAAAGCACGAATGGCTGTGGGTATGCGGCTTGCATTCCACCTGAGTACTGCTGCGCCTGTACTCAAGGGGATGAACTGGGCGTGTAGACATTTCTCACACAATACACATGCAATCTACTCAAACCAAAATGCAGGCAAATGCATATAGGAGCAACATACATGCAAGGGAAAAGAACACATCCAACATATTACACTAAGGTGTTTTAATGCTAGTGGGTGTATGTACTCCTGGTATACATATACCTACACCAGCTCGCATTTCATTAGGGACTCCGAGCGAGTCCATTGTTATTAAGTGTAAGTGCTCTACTGACTAAAATCTTGTTAAGAAATCATTGCCGGCTCTGTTAAGCATTTCTGCTTAACGGAGGGGCAGACGAACCAAAAACATAGAGCAAACAGACATACCTAACATTACAACAGCACACAAGCATTACAGGCAATACAAGCATACAACACACAACCTCACTAGGCAGCTAACAACAACTACTCACTCCAAACTACAGGGTCTACTCTTGCTGGGGCTCTCCTGGGGGACGCAGGCTGAGCCAATTTCCGTCTTCATCGTCGGACACCTCTATAGGTTGGGGCTTGACTGCTGGAGCTAGACGAAGACGTCGCATAGCTCCTCGAATAGAATTTGGGTGGATGGAGCCAGAGTTCCATGGGTTCATGGGCTGCGAGGATAGCACTAGCTGCGAAGGTGGCATTGGGTCTGGCATCATGGAACTGGTGGCCTAGGATGCAGCTTGACGGGCCTCACGGTATGCTTCCGTAACAACCCGAGTGGTGCTTTGGTCAATGGCTTTAAACTCTCCAAGGATGCCGGAGATCAGCAGTCCCTGGGCAGCAATGAACTGAACTAGGCGAGCCATTGTCGAGTCGGCATCCTCGGCTGTGCTTAAGAATATGCAGCCTTCGCTGGACGCAGAGGGAAAGTAGCGGAACTCCCGCATCTCCGCTACTTGCGAGAACTGGAAACGAAGATGTGCGATGGCTTCCGCAGCAGCTGTCTAGACAACCAACGCAGGGGTGGGCATGGGTTTGCCCTGGAAAGTCAAGGGCTTCCCATCCTCTGTTGGACCTGGGCAGATATGCGCATTCGCATAGTATCGGCAAAGGTGAGAAACGGGTTCCGATTGGAACACCAGATACACCGGGCTAGTATTACAGCCAAGGGCTTGAGTGAGCATGCTCGAAAGGATGGGCGGGAAGCCGGGATAACCATTAGCCAAGGTTCGGATATGGAAAGTGGGTGCTCTGGAAGAACTAGCCATGGCTGCTGGTTTGGAGATACTGGCCTGGGTTCTCTCGCCGGGATCTGGCTCACTGAACGGAGATGGCTGCGACTCGCAGGTGGGAGGGGTTTTAAATAGGCAGCCAGGCTGGGACATACCAGCATGGCGTGGGTCCTTCTCGTGCCGGGTAGAGGATACGCCGGCACGACCGACAACTGGGTAGGGTCGCGGTCCAATCCAGGGATGGCTGGGTGGGCGGGACAGCTGGGTAGGGACACGTCAATTCTGACTGCGCCGCCTGTTGATCAACAGTGGATGTGTCGGAGGCCAGGGATGGGTCAACTCTATTGGGCTCACTACGGTCGAAATTAGGGGTGGTTTGAGGCTAGGGTAACCTACAGCCAGCCTGGCTCTGATACCAAGTCTTGTGGCACCCCGATAGAGGGCTGACGCACGCCAGTCCCAGAATAAGACCTGGCGCACGCCTGAGACATGATACAGAAATTCCAGGCACAAAAATGGCTTTATTATATGAAATGGAGTTTTACAATACTGTTGCTTACAACAATATTACATGGCTCCAAGGCTAACTAAATGGCAGCGAAGGTTTTGGTTCAGCGGCAACGACGTCTCTGGCTGGGCTCCACAACTCACAGGACTGGCTGGGTTACGATCTAGCACGGCGGATCTTCTCCTGCAACTGGCCACGTGCAAGGCCAGGTGAGTACTTGGAATGTACTCGCAAGACAACCAAATACATAGCATCCAAACAAGCAGATGACAAAGCAAGCACTATGCTTATATAAGAATTTAGTCTAAGCATGGCATGGAATTAACAGAAAATCATGGATCAAGCATGGCATAACATGAATCAACCATATCAGCTGCATAACATGGCATGGCTATTTCTATGAGACATGGCATCCAAGATTAAACTGAAACCTACACTACACTTACCCCCTGTGAAGTATCAAAATACCATGTTGAGACATTACTCAGTTTTACTGCCCCACTGGGCTATCTCATGACTCACCGAGATCCCATCTCGTGATCATATCAGAACAACATGGTAACTGCTCACAATTATCCTATATTCCAAGTTACCACATTACCTAGTAGCACATTCTTTAGCAAGTTTATGACAGGTTTATCCTCCAGATCGACAAAGACCAAATAGTGGCCTAGTACGAACTGTCCATGCCCGAGGACGCGGCTATTCGAATAGATTTACACTCTGCAGAGGTTGCGCACTTTACCCACACTATGGAGCTCCTGGCCTCGTACTTTAGTACATGTTCCCATTCGGGTGGACCGGTGCTGCTCCAACGAAACTTGCCTAACCCGTGACTCTCCCACCGTACCACCGACAATCATACCCTCCCAGGGTCATGTCCTGGGTGGCCCCTGTGTCACCTCATGACACCTGCCACCGTCGTGGCCAAACAAAACTGTCCCAAACGGGGACTCCCGGGCTAAACAAACAACTGGGCTCACAAGGTTATCGCCGCCTACCTGATCAGGGCAGCACGCACGCATAACCTTCCCTAGTTGGTGGTATCGATAAAAGAGCACAAAGCTAGACCAAGTCAAGGCCGTCCCATACCGGCAAATGTGGCTGCACGGGTAAGTCCGGATAGGTGACACTATGACTCGATCCCATCGATGACGGAGAAGGTTTAATTTATAAGTTCAATTTAATATTTCCATCATCTCATCATAACATCAACATTTATGAGCAAGAACAATTACTTAGCAACAACATAGCAAAATCATACTGGTACTGACAATCATGGCATGAGATCAAATCATAGCACTAACATGATAATGGTTCTAGAAATATTGTTACTAGCATGGGAAAATATGACATGAAAGCAATTCATGATATCACATGGTAAACAACACTAGTATCTAGCACAGATGAAATAACAGGGCTACGGCAGTGCAGACTAACAGATGATCTGCAACACACACACACACAGGGTGCAAGCAAAGTCATCACGCAAGTCCGGAGCTCATGACAAGAGGTTGGCTTGCCTTGAGGTAGAGGAATACACCGGGAGGAAGTGCGATGAAACTCCGGAAAGATTTGTCGGAACAGTTCCCTCTCGAAGGGGGCTGATTAATGGCAAGGGCAAAATGGTCATTTTCACAGTGTGGAAACATTATGAAAATGATGCCATCGGAACGGGCTCGACGAACTGAAGACGTGGGCGTTGGTTTTACCTCAATCGGAGTTACGGTCGCGGAGAAATGCCCGTTCGTTCGTTAGGCTATAAAACAGACAGAATAGTGTCCATTCCAGTGCTTAACGGACGAACGTTCATTATTTAATCAATTCGGCCGGCGGCTGAGAAAACGGAAGCGCCTTTTACAGATTACGCTTTCAATAATAGAAAGCGTACTTTCTGCAAATAGCGCGGCCGAGTGCGCTTCTCCGAATGGAAAGCGTATTTTACCAATTACGCTTTCACTTATCAGCGCGCGGGCCCGAGTTGACTTTTCTTTCTTCGGCTGACGGGGGGCCCGCCTCATCCCTTTCTCTCTCCTTTCCTTCTCCTCTGGTCGTCTCTTTCTCCCCAACAGCACAGAGCAGGGGCGGCTGGCCGCCGGCGTAGCCGAGGATGGGTTGCGCCAGAGAGCTTGCCGGTGGCCTCCCCGGAACTGGAGCAGCGCACCGTGCTCGGGGATGGTGGCGGCCTCGCCTGGGGTGGCCTGCAGCACTCTCGCCGCTGGCAGAGCTGCGGTGGCCGAACCACGGCGGGGAGCCACGCCGGCAGAGCTTCCCCGTCGGGAATGGAGACGGCGGCCGCCTGCGGGTACTCGGGGGTGGTCAAGGGCGACGATGGCGAGGAGGGGGAGGACCACGGGGCCGGAATCGGGAGGGGGCTAGGCGGCGGCAGAGTTTCTGCCATGGGCGAGGCAGAGAGCTACTCGAGCTCGAGGAGAGGGGGTGGGACTAGGCTTGCTGGTGGAGAGGATGAGGGGCTCGGAGGCGCTACTTATAGCCGCGGGGAGGAGGTCTCGCGACGGCAGACGGAGCTTCGAGAGCTTGCTACCGTGGCGGCGACCTAGCGGAGCATCGACGTCGGCAGAGACGGCCACCGGCTAGGAGACGAGGGGGAAAGCTCCAGGCGGTCCACGCGTGCGGCGGGGAGCTCGCCGGCGCGCCCGGACAAGCCGGAACCCACTGGAGACGGCCTCCCGAAGCCTCCAACGCACAGAGCACCGATTTGGCGCGCTCTGCCCGTAGTCACCACGTGGCCACGGCGGTGCCATGCCCCACTCATTGCCAAAACATGTCTGGGGTCTTCTCCTTGCAGCACTGAGTTGACCTATGCAACTGGATGGGACGGAAGAGGTCTGGTGTGACTACACCATGATCAAATAGTTTCCAGCAGCAAACTTTGCACACCTGGTGTGGCCACCACAGTGCTCCTATTGGCTTGATCTTTGGCATGGGTCAATAATCCACTAAGGTAGTCTTGCTGGCCAAGTTTCAGAACAAATGGACAACTCTAGATGGTACCTCCTTTGTAAACTAGCAATCTGACCAGAAATGAAAATGATGATGCTGGGGTCAAATGGATAAATGGATTTGGATGATTTTTGGTGGGGAGTGATGATTTGGTCATTAGAGATAGCTGGAAAAGTTTCAGCTCAAATTGATCATCTATGAGGGTACTTCCTTCACAGAGATGCAATCTGAACAGAAACTTAGATAAATTACTGGGGAAAATTGGATATATGAAATGGGCTTATTTTTGGGATCCAGTGGTTATTTATCAATGTTAACCACCCTGAAAAATATCAGCCCAAAAAGATCAAGGGAACAAGCACTTCCTTTGCAAACTGGAAATCTGGACAGAAGTTGCAAATGGATGTTGTGCTCAAAATTTGAATTGTGGAACTTGGGGTTTTGATGGAAATGGTGAATATATGGATAAGAGAAGCTCCACAAATTATTTGGGATTTTTCCTGGCCACCAAAATGGTAGTTCCCTTGGAAAGGCCCCAAATTGAAATATTGGCTTTAAATAGGAAAATGCAATTTCCCTTATTTAATCATGGCCAATATTTTTGTGAGAGCTCAATATGATCACAAAGAATATCTCCACAAGTTTTCATGAACTTTGGAGATGGATATATATTTTCCTGGATTTAATTCCTCAGAAAGGCAGAAAGAGGAATTAATTCTAGATGAGAAATATTGCATATGACTTAGCAATATTTTTGCACATCTAGGGTTTATGAGGGAAGGACGATCTCTGGAAATTTTTAGAGGATTAACAGAGCAAGGAAAATGATAGCTCCTTTGTAAACACAAAGGCAGGATTTCCAGTTCTGATATTTTGGAACTAGGGTTTGAATGAGGGTCGGGGTTTACTGCAGAAGCTTGGCTGGCACAAGAACATGGGAAAGGCACTAAGATGCTGAGGATTGTCTGGATTCACCTGGTCACTCACCAGATTCCAGAAAAAAAATTGGGAGAGGAAAGCTAGGAAGGAATAACAGCACAAAAATCGATAACCCGATTTTTGGGGTGTTACACATCGCCCGCCGGAGCTTGAAAATTGCATTGAACTGACAATAAGGGAAAGATATACCCGCAACGTCCCTCACTATACAATGTTTTGAATACCGGCATAGCCACTTGTCGCTAAAACGAGATCTTGTGATCATTGAAGGAACATTGAGCATCACCCCCGCACCCCTGCAGGCTTGAAATTCTTCAGCACCAGTCCAACGGGTTAGAGAAATGGGGCCATGCTGCAGGATAAAATGAGAGAAGAGGACGAAGTTGCCATACCGAGAGCTAGCCACCTTCTTCCCTTGATTCACACCAACTGCCAAGATCCGTAGAAAGCCTACAGTTCTGGCGACATCTACCCTCACATGCCCTTCGTCGCCGCAGGATCAGATAATGTAGAGGCAGGGAGAGGCCGAAGAGATCTTATTTTAATGACATCGCCGATCTCATGACCCGTTTGCCTTTAGATGAGGTTCTTATCTAAATTTAGCAGCAATTCTCTTTCATGCGCTATTCTGTTTTTGCATGCTACTCCCTCCGTCCCAAAATAAGTGACTCAAGAGTACAAAGTTGAGTCACTTATTTTGGGACGGAGAGTACAAAGTTGAGTCACTTATTTTGGGACGGAGGGAGTACATCACTAGTCCCTTTCTGGATGCTACTTTTCTACTAGAGCTTTTGTGCACGCTATGATCCCACAGAAACAATCTGTAACCTCTTTTTTTGGAACATTCTTCTTCTAACGTATTCGGACGGGTTATGGCTCACCCGGACAAATACAGTCAATGGTAATTAATGGGGTTGTCGTTCTTGTAGTAACCTATCATGTAAAATACATTGGTACCAGATGGGTTGTCGTTCTTGTGGCAGCGTATCTGAGCAAATACAGTGGTACCAGATCGGTGGTCGTCTCAGAGTACTATATCGCGAACGGACTAAAGAAAGATGGCTCGTATAATACTCTCAAGATGTGAATATTTACTACTCTTAGACATTAAAAATATGGTAAATATCACACATGTTTTAGAAGAATAAAAAGATAACCTAATATGTCGGGTGGTAGAGTTATGAGAGCATAATTCTAAAAGGGGAAGCTAACTGGCGGTCACCCGCTGGCTGTTCTGACCATGTGTTTTTTTCGTATTTGGTAGTGTTCTACCTTCCCGTGTTCTTACCTTTTTGGGGTTGGTCTCTTTTTTCTCCGCGTGTTGCATCGCTATTCCCTTTCCGCGCGCTAGTTTCTGACAAGAGTTGTTATACATTGGTATAGTCCCGTAGAAACCACCCGTTGCCTCCTTTTTGGCACCGTTTGTTTCGTCGTGTCTGAGTGGGTGTTGGATAGATGTTCCCCAGTAGTAGTGTATCCAGACAATGTCTTATTCCTTTGGTTGTACGTCACTCGTCGGAGCTTGAAAATTGCACCCGATGTTAAGGGAAAGAGACAACCGCAACGTCCCTCACCATACTAGGTTTTTAACACCGCAATAGTCACTCATCGCTAAAAAAGAGATCTAATGATCATCAGGCATCACCCCCACATATCGCAAGCTTGCAATCCTCGCCACCAATCCGAAGGGTTTGGGTTGGAGAAACGAGTCATATTGCGGAACAAAATGAAACAGGTGGTCAAAATTGGCGCACCAAGAGCTAGCCAGCTGCCTCCCTTGATTCACACCAGAGCGCCAAGATCCGAAGAAAGCCAACAGATTTGAGGACACATATCCTCACATGCTCTTGTCGGTGCCGGATTAGACGTTGTCGAGACAGGGAGATGCCGAAAAGACCTTATTCCAACGCCACTGACGTCACCGCCTTTGGCATTGTCGTCAGAAAACAAAACCTAAGAGACACAGATACCCATATAAGACCTATCAGAAAAGTGTTTGCACTGAAGAGGTATTGGGATGCTCGAACAAACCCGAAAAAGGGTCCTTGCGTTTCAAAATACAAGGCGCATTGATTGAGAAGTCAAACATATTTATGACTGGCCTAGTTTTTTTTTTTTTGAGAGCCATCACTGGCCTAGTTTGTTGTGGAAAATATCAAGTCCCGTGCTACGAATCATCCGGGCGATACTTGCCGAACTTTAAGCCGCCTCGGGAGCCGTGCGATCAGGCCACAACCAACCGTTGGATTCTTGCATGACTCGGTACTACTCGATGCATCACGTGGGATCTTTCGGCCTTTTGACTCGGCAAGCCGCTGCTGCAAAGTACTAGTGCCAGAGACGTGCGTCATCTAGGGTAGGTCCATTTCCATAGTTGGTGGAGCCCACCAATACTTACGTAAATAATCTCCTTTCCTCATCTTTTTCCAGCGATCAAGGCGCCTAAGCTGTGGCTGTCACTCTTATGTGCAAAATTACTAGGGCTGTCGCAATATAAAAAGGTTGTAACATCTTTCATTTTTTTTCTTGTGTGTACAACATGGCCGCAAATGTTTTACTATAAAAGTATATTTAATTTTTCTAGCATATATGTGCACTAAATCTTAATTCATTGCAACAAAAATCATTCAAAAAATGTCCACAACATAACAAGTTGACTCAGGTCGCCTACAAAAATACACAACAATTAAATCACTTTGGAACTTTAGCCTAGAAAAATACACACAACATTGCATGTTATTTGGGAAACCGTTCTTTGTGGCCGTGATATGCTTTGGGACATGGCGGTGTGCTTTGTAGAAAAAATAAGTGGTGCTTGCTTGCAGCAGGGCGGACTAGCTTTGCAACATCACTTGCCCCCTACATTGTTGCGTCAGCCGTTCGATCACAATTGTGTCAGCCGTTTAGCTGCGACCCACCGTTTGCAACACGATTACACGACCCATATGGGGGTTTGCAATATGACCCATGTTGTGCTTGCGTTGCAAACACTCCTTGACCAGCGAAACATTTTCTGACCGTTTGCAATGTGACCCATGTTGCGCTCGGGAGTTTGCAACATGTCCTCGCGTTGCAAATACTCCACGGTTGTCCAAGCGTTTTATGACCATTTGCAACATGATCCATATTGCACTCGTGGGGATTGCGACATGACCCGTGTTGCGCTTGAAGGTTTTCCAACTTGGGGCATGTTGCGACGGCCGCAATGTTGGCGATGTTCCAACTGCAACATGAGCGATGTTGTGCAGCGACGGCTACAACTTGGGAGATGTTGTGACAGCCGCAAAGTTGGTGATGTGTGCGGCGATGAGTGTTTGCAACGCCCGCCCAGTTCCAAACCTCCCAAGCGCAACAGCATGTTGCAAACGGTGAGTGCAACATGAGTCGTGCTGCAAACGATCGTCGCATCTAAATGGCTAACATCATGGGACCGATCGAGTGGTTGTCGATTGCTTTGGAACGTCAAGCGTTTGCTTTGTAACATGTTGCGCCGCGCGACCGGCTTTGCAGCATGGCGGTCCGATTTTTTCGTCGACCGCCTTGCAACGTAAGCGTCCAGCTTGCAACATGCAGCGTCGCGCGACCGACTTTGCAACACGGCAATCCGGGTTTGATGTCGATTGGTCTTGCACCGTCAAAGCATTTGTCTTCAACATGAAGCACCGCGTGCTACAGCGCCAAGGCGATAAGGAGGCGACCAGCAGAGGTGCTCGGTTCTTCCGTCGGTGAGCTCGCCGCTCCTCCGCGCCTCCGATGGCCGCTTGGCCTCGGGAGGCGGGGGGGGGGGGGGAGCTCCGGGATCTCACCGGTGTGTAGATAGGTTTCCTGGTGGTGTGAGCGAGGCGTTGGCGTTCACTCCGTGTCGGAATAAGGTGCTCTCGGCTCCGTTCGCGTTTCGTCGGTGCTCGTGCCGGCGAGGAGCTGGTAGAGCTTCCGTGCTAGGACTGGGTTGGTTAGGCGGCGGCGACCACCCAGTCTCCGGCTTGTGTGCTCCGAGCTCGCCTCCGTCTCCATGGCGTTCCCTCCGGCGGCTATGGAGAGCTCGGGAGCTGTGTGCAGGGAGGTTCGGTCCGAGATGCGTTTCTCGGACGGCGACGCCGGCGACATCTGGACGGCGCTGGCTCCGCTGTTGGGATGTGGAGGATGGTGTGGCGGCTTCGTTGTCAGGTCTTCGTCGATTTCGGCGAGCAACGACGAAGCCGAGCTCGGCAAAGCTGCGGGGTCTGTCCCCGCCGGTGATCCCCATTGGAGATGCGCCCGTCCATACGCGGCGGGCCTCAGGTGAACGCCACAAAGCAGCGAGGCTGCGAGGGGCTTTGTCGATGCTTGGTGTTGTTGGTGGCTCGACTCTCTCCGTGGCGACGGGCAGACGGCGGCCGGATGCGGTGCGTGGCGGAGCTGGCGGTGGCAGGGGCCTGGAAGGACTTCTTCGTGTTTTTCTTTTCTCCAGGGTTGTCTCTGTAATTGTCCCTGTTTCCCGGCGTCGCGAGATGTTTCGTGTGTGCGTTGACGTGGTCGGTTCCTGTACTGCTGTTTTACTCTAATGGACACGTCTTTTTTTTTCTCAACATGAAGCACCGTGCAACGGGCTTTACAGCGTGACCGCTCGGTTTTACAACAACAAAAAAACGGCGGTCGCATGGCGACATTTCATACTTTCATCTTGTACAAGTAGTCGTCCGGCTTTGAAGCGTCACGTCTAGCTCGTGAAGTAGCGACGCCCTTTCGATGTTGCTTCTGGATCAACCTAGTGATTTTGGTCGTTTCACCTATGCAACAACCTCATTTGGTTATAGTCAGAAATGCCGAGAACAAAAAACATTGGACATACGTAGCATGCAAGTCAAAAACAAAATGCTTGCAACATAAGAGCATCTCCAACAGGCGCGCGGTTGCGCGGCGCGCTAAATTTTTTTTTTCAGCGCCGAAATAGCGTTTTTTAGCGCGCAGGAGGGTGTTTGCTTTACCAGGCGCTGCAAAATTTAGCGCGCCGCTATAGCGCCAGCAGGCGCTGTAAAATCCAGCGCGCGCGAGCAGCCAGTGCTTGGAAAAAATGGAAGCAACACATACGAAAAAAATATGAAACAACACATAGTTCAAATTCATAGCATAAAAAAAATGAAACAACGCATAGTTCAAATTCAAGCCCCACACCACAAGCTAGTCCATACGATGCAAATAAACTAGAAAAACGATGCTACGATGCAAATATAACTAGATAAACGCGTCGACGAAACTACTCGTCCTCCTCGGTGGTGTAGCCCGACGACGTAAACGCGTCGACCCACCGAGGATCTTCCTCGTCCCAGGTCGACGCAGGTCCCAGCTCGCACTGGGCTTCCGCCAGTGCCTTTCGCTCACGCTTGTCCGCCCGACGCGCGGCTCGCTCCGCCCTCCTCTGCGCGCAGAACTCATTCTCGGCGACGGCATCCTGCGGGAAGCGCTCGCGCCACACCGCCATGGCGTGCTCATCCGCCTCGGCGATGAGGAGGCGGCGCTCCCGCCTCCGCTGGACGCGGTGATTCTCCTCGGTGACTAGTCGCGGGGGAGGCGCGAGTTCCTGCGCCTGCTCGCGCGTCCACACGTCGGGGAAGTTCATCTGCGCCCGTGGCCTCCCAAGGCGCCACGCCGCCGCGTCGTACGCGCGGGCGGCCTCGTGGACGGTCTCGAACATTCCGAGCCCAAGACGTATATCGTCACCGGAGCGGATCCCCGCATAATACACGCCGGAGGGGCGGAGGCGGACGCCGCGGAAGCCCGAGCTGCTCCGGGGGCGCGGCGGCATGGCGGGGCGCTGGAAGAGACGGGGGGAGAAGGCGCAGCGGTGGCAGGGGAGAAGGCGCGGCGGCGGCGGGACACCGGAAGCGGTGAGGAAGAATGCGCGGGGGAGGGGGAAAGGGTGGCGGTTGGCGGACGCCCGCACGCGGCTTTTATCCAGCGCGCTGGACGCCGCACACCAAAACTGCCGCGCGCGATGCCGCTTTTTCCCCGCGCCGAACTTTCGCGCGCCTGCTGGAGCGCGCCAAACAGCCTCTCGCGCGCCAAATAGCCGGTTTTTCTAGCGCGCGGCTTATCTAGCGCGTCTGTTGGAGATGCTCTGAACAAAGTTGCAGCGGACACCCTAAGGGCATCACAACATGTCGCTCCATGTATTAGCATCAACACATCCACTAATTATAAATGCTAGTGGTGTCTTATAGTTATTCCTGCTGAGTACTCCATGACAGCATGTGTAGCGGTGGAGGTCAAAACAAAAACATGCATGCAAAAGAATTATAAGCTATGGCAGCAGGGGGACCACACTCGTGTAAAAAGGTCAGGGGACCCGCGCATGCAAAAGAATCAAGCTAAGGGGACCAGCGCGCCCAGCTCCAACGCGTCCGTAAAATCATGATTAGGCGATCTGACGGCTCAGCGCGCAGACGCGTCCGTGAAATCCGACGACTCGGGAGAAGGTTTACGCCAACAAGAAATCAGTCGGTTGTATCTAAGGGTTTTCCAAATATAAATGTCTGCAAAACCAAATTAGTATCATCAGATTTTTCATCAAATATATTTTTATCGGTTTGGGGTTGTCGGTGTGTTGATACACTTGTCAAGGATTTGAGTTGTAGATTTTTCATATTTTTAATGGATGGAGGCCGTAAAACAAAAATTGATGGCTGGCGAACACTGGTGCCGCCCACCGCCCAGCCCCCTCTCCGGATCCGATCTGCCCGGCAGGCCGCGTTGCGCTCGTCGACACGGGAAACTCCACGAGGACCGGACCAGGACTCGCGCACTGGCGCCCGCGGGCAGGCAGCGCCAAAGCCGCCAGCCAGCCAGCCAGCCAGACGATGAGAATCGGGCGGGCGACGCCCACGTGCCCGGATGCCCGAGGCGACAGCCGGTCGATACTACCGAGGGAGGTCACCCCCGCCCCGCCCGCAATTACCACGACCACCGCCCGCCCGCCCGCCCGTTACCACCCCCTTCCCCCTTTTCTTCCAGGATACGGCCAGGTTCCCAGCCGTAGCCAAGGGAAAATCCTGCTCCCTCCCCGCGGCGAGAAAAAAAGAAAAAGAAAAGGAAAAGGCTAGCGGCGAGCGGCGTATATATACGGCGCGGGGCGGAGCTGGCTGGGAGTGTCCCGCGTCCATCCCTCCCCGCGATCCGCTCCCGTCCGTAGGCTCCTCCTCCTCCGGTCCTCCCCCTCGTCCCGGCCGTCTGCAACCTCGCGCTTCTTCTTCTCTCACTGGTACAGTGCACTCCCGTCCTCCTCCCTCCTCCCGCCGCCCCAATCCACGATTCGATTCTCCTTGCCATGGCTATTCATTTGGTTGTTGATGCGGAGGTGCGCGTGTCTCGTTCGGTTTCAGCTCAAGCCAGATGGCGGCGGAGAGGGTCAAGGACGTGGGCATCCTCGCCATGGACATCTACTTCCCGCCCAACTGCGTCCTCCAGGTTACATCACACTTCAGTCATCACCACCACCACCGTCCTCTCTCTGCCTGTCTCCCTCTGAATCTCATCTCATTGCAGCGCCGCCCGTGTTCTCCTGTTGCTGTAAAAAAAAAAAAACGTTTCACTGGCCGTTTCCCTGTAACGCCATGATAAAAAAAAACATACTATTACCAGTCAAGGGGCACGCACGCTCTTTGTGTGTGGTTGGTGGTTTTTATCTTTCGTTTTCCTTGGGATCAGTTCTTCACCGCGACCAGGAGCTTCTTTTTCTCGGGGCGGCTATGCCTGCGTTGTGCAGAGCAGAGTTGCCTGTCCATAGTTGCGATGCAGACCCAGTCCATTCAGATTAAGACCACAGGGCGAGGTTATCTGAATATTATCTGTTGATAGCTTGTCTACTTTGGAGTGGAGACAGCCAGACAGGCCACCATTCAGCCTATTCTACGGCTGGCCAGATTCAGCCTATTATAAGACGTTTTGAATATTTCAACTTGATAAGTGAACAGACACACTAAAACGCGTCTATATACATTCGATTCAGAAAAAAGCTAGAACATCTTATATTTAGGAACCGAGTTAGTATTAGCTAATTAATAACTTAGACGATTATTATTAATTCTACGAATTACTTCTTCTGCTAAACTACCAAAGAATTCTAGCTGTGTATTGGTGGCAAGGGTAAGCCCATGGGTGATTATCAGGTACTAGGGTGGTAACTCAAGCAGTTACTAGTTAATCTGTCACCCTCTGTAATTAATAGTAGTACAATTCCAGCTGGACTGATTAATACGTACTAGTGGAAGAAACCTTGTAGGGTGCTTCCAGAGTGTGAAAGATTCTCAAGAGGCGTAATTGCTTACACGAGGAATGTTGGCACACTTTGTGGAAAGGAAAATTAATATGCCAAGACCTAGAACATGCCAGCTGAAAGAGCTTGGTGTGAGCGGTAGGACCCTCGTCCTCTGTTTACTTAAGGCTGCGTGGACGATTAATCAGCTGATGCTGATGTTGATGGCTGTCAAACTGTCCCTTTCCTTTCCTGGGCTTGTAAACCGAGTTGGTCTCTCGTGCACATGCGGTCATTGAATTCGGAAGCGTTGCTGTCCACGTGGATCTCCCAATCTTTTTGGCCGTACAAAATGTGTTTTGAAAAGGGAGGCTTCATATATATTATTATATAGTATCATCATATATATTATGTGGAGGTTGGACAAGGTTGACCCTAACAAGTGAATAAGAATTATGATCTGTTGATGTCAGCCATATGTCTGAACGTCTTTTTTGTGTCACATAAGGCAAGGTGTTCTGAAATATACAGTGCTGTCTTGGAAAGAAGAGATAGGTATCCTCAAGCTTTAACTGTTGTCGTCCTCTTTGAAAATTGTTCTGTTAAAGTATTGATCTGTCTTATTTTATAAGATTCTCTTGACCAGAAAAGAATCTATGAATGTTAAATCAAGTAAAGAAATTACTGGCCACTGACCCACTGTACAACAGCCCATCACTACTCAATGGCGCCTTAAGACTTGTACGGTTTTCATTTGGAAAACTTACGAGATCTCTTGCAGTATCTCTTTCATTTTTGTTTTTGTTGATCTCACTTGCAGATCAATGTTTTATTTCATATTCTCTTTACTATTTTCCAAGAAGTTTCTTCACTAGCTGGAAATCTTACATGATGATGGTTGCAGGAAGAATTGGAAACTCATGATGGTGTGAGCAAAGGGAAGTACACCATTGGGCTTGGGCAGGATAGCATGGCCTTTTGCACTGAAGTGGAGGATGTCATTTCAATGAGGTACGATTACTTTCTTGAGTACAAAGTACTCTCATTTTGCTATCTTTCTCTCTCTTTTCCTCGAAAGCACTTTATTCTCCTCCGTATCTATTATTACCTCCTGGAGATCGTTGTTTGAAATGTGAGGACCAAGATAGTTAACATCAACCGATTTGTGCAACCTATGATGATGAGGGCCAATTTTAGAATCTAAATAGAACACCATGACATGCTTGTTTTAAGCTATACTATTTGACACCAGTGCTCCACCGACTACCGATGATGTTAGAAAAAAAGTACAATATAGATGGCTGTGAATATAAAAGCACAGTGTAGTACCCTTCAAGATGCCTTATATTTGTCTCTGAACTCCGAATGTATAACGTTTCGAATGTCCAGACATGAACCATTTTACGTTCTAAACATATGAACAGTGTCTTGTTTGCCATTTTAGTTCCGTTTATCTCATCTGATTAAGATTTTTTCTCAGCTTGACAGTGGTGAAGTCCCTCCTGAAAAATTATAACATCGATCCAAAGTGCATTGGACGATTGGAAGTTGGCAGTGAAACTGTAATAGACAAGAGCAAGTCTATAAAGACTTGGTTGATGCAAATATTTGAGGTTTGTTCCTTTCAGCAAGAACATGCTAATAAGTTCTTTTACTTTTTTGTGTCTTGTTGTAGTTTGGTCCAGCAATCCTTACGTATATAAAAATAATAAAACAATTGGTAATAGTGCTAGTACTTCAATTTGCCGCTGCACAATTCCTGTTGGTGATGTTCTTTTTATAACAATATTCTTTATTTGCAGGAGTGTGGTAATACTGATATTGAGGGAGTTGACTCCTCAAATGCATGCTATGGTGGAACAGCTGCTTTGTTTAATTGTGTTAATTGGGTCGAGAGCAACTCATGGGATGGACGTTATGGCCTCGTTGTTTGCACAGACAGCGCGGTATGGAGTACATTGTTTCTTTTTCAGTATCTAAATTTAATACTGCGTGACTTCTCAGACCATTTTACAACCTTGAGCATTTTATAGAACTTAGACCATAGGTATATGCATTCATGTCACCATGTTCTCGTATTCATATTTTTTTCATCATTTTTAGTTTCCATAAATAGCTTCAGTTTCCCCAATGTTCAGGCAAGCATAATTGCCTATTCTGTTTTCTTACCTTTTTTATGTTCGACACCCATGATAAAAATTGTAAGTCATGCTGATTTCTTAGATTCACGTTGACACCTTATCAGGTTTATGCTGAAGGGCCGGCCCGTCCTACTGGCGGTGCAGCTGCTATTGCAATGCTGATTGGACCAAATGCTCCTATTTCACTTGAAAGCAAATATAGAGGGTCTCATATGGCACACGTTTATGACTTTTACAAGCCTGATCTAGCGAGCGAATATCCGGTACATCGCCGTTCCCTACAATTCCTTTTGACACCAAAATTCTGTTTAGGCAGAGCAAGCTTGAGATACACTGGAGATGAATTTAGGTGATCTGCCAATGTGAACACCCCTTTTGACAAGATAGCAAAATTGCATGCAGGTGGTCGATGGGAAGCTATCCCAGACATGCTATCTCATGGCACTGGATTCCTGCTACAATACCTTCTGCAAAAGGTAAGCTATAATCCTCTTACTTGAACAGGTTAATCAAGTTGACCAGCTGATTTAACCAGATCCCATTGCCTTGATCTTTCAGGTACGAAAAGATTGTAGGAAAGCAATTTTCAATCGTCGATGCAGATTCATTTGTATTTCATTCTCCATACAACAAGGTATCATAAAGCCCCATATAATGTTCCTTTGGCATCTTAGTGGCATTGTCCATTACACTAGCAATCTTTGTGAAGGCAGTATACCAACTGCATTTCTCTCCAAGATATCATGCTTTTTATTATGGCCATTGGTTTCACGTATACACTGCCGAGATTCCTTACTTCAGTACTGAGCCTTATATGTGTTTAGACAATTAGACTGGCAGTATATGTAACTGTTTCTCACTGCAATCTATGTTGGATATCACTTAGCTTGCTCTCCAGATACCTTGCTCACTGGTATAGTTATCTGTTTATGTACATTTACAAGTTTTTTACATTTGTGCCATGTGCAGCTTGTACAGAAAAGTTTTGCTCGTTTATTCTACAACGACTTCTTGAGAAACTGCAGGTTGGTCACCTAAGACGGCTGGTGTATTAGGAATTCTGTGCCTATATGCTGTTTCTTACTTGTTTACTAACTGAAATTTCTGTTGTGTCAAATAGCATTGTTGACAAAGACTCGAGAGAAAAATTGGAGCCTTATTCAGGCCTGTCATCCGAGCAAAGCTATCAGAGTCGAGACCTTGAGAAGGTACCAGTAACAGTCAAATTATACAAAATTATTCCTCTATGTAATATAACTCATGAGTGTAATTTGATTTGTGCTACCTTAAATATGCAGGTCTGTCAGCAAGTTGCGAAGCCCCTGTATGATACCAAGGTTCAGCCAACAACACTGATCCCAAAACAACTCGGGAACATGTATACGGCATCACTCTATGCCGCTTTTGCATCAGCTGTCCACAATAAACATGATGCTCTGGTATAAATCACACTCTACCATGTTTTCTTTAGCTGTGATCAACGTTGAACTAAATTTCCTCTGTTTTCTCTTTCGAAATGTTCCAGGTGGGCCAGAGGATTGTCATGTTCTCTTACGGCAGTGGCATGACATCGACAATGTTCTCCTTCAAAATCAATGAAGGCCAGCATCCGTTTAGCCTATCAAACATAGCAAACATACTGGATATTTCCAACAAATTGGAGTCTAGGCATGTGGTAAGTCTTTCGTGAACTGCACCAGAGTATCTTACTCATTGCAAACCTCAAGCTTGCTTTGTCTCACTGTTCATCTTCCACGCAGGTTCCACCGAAGAAATTCGTCGAGGCGCTGAAGCTGATGGAGCACCGCTACGGCGCCAAGGACTTCGTCACCAGCCAGGACACGGGCTTGCTCGTTCCAGGCACCTACTACCTCACCCACGTCGACTCCATGTACCGAAGGTTCTACGCCGTGAAAGGCGACGCAACTCCGGTAACCAACGGCCATTGACTGATTTGATTGCCCTTGCCTAGCCTGAAGCTGCAATAAGCGCGGCAAGCGCTCTTAGATTATCTATCTGGTAGGGAAGGGGAAAGGGGGAAGCTGGAACCTGCTCGGATTATTCTCTGTCAACTTGTCCTAAGTTTGTAAAGTTAGATAGAGCTGCGTGAGTGGCGCCATTGTCGTCAGTGAGAATCTTTGGCTCTGTAGTTGAACATTTGTACTCTGCTGGGTTGTTAACTTGTAAGGTTTCTGAATAATCCGCCGAATTACCCGGCAGGTTTAAGGTTGTGATGACAAAAAGGCATGGTTGATGGCTTGTGTGTGCCAGGATGAGATGAAAATGGAGGCAGGGCTAAATGGCGCCCGGTGCCTTCGCTTTTGGTCATGTTTTCAGCTGCACGATCATGCGAATTTTGACTTTTCAGGTGACATGTTTGGTCACCGGTTATTTGGTGTTCAACTGAATTAGTCAGGTCATAGCAGTCAGCATTCTTAACAAATCTGGGAAAACTTGAACCACAGTATGCGTGATAAGCAACTTCTGAATGGAAATTAAGTTATGATGATGATTTAGGTCGTTAGCTCTACTTTAAAGAAGTGCATGATCCCGATACAAAGCAACGCTCATCTGGCACTGTTATTACAGACACCATGGGTGGTTTTGTTGCTGCGAATCAGATAATGAGGCGGTAGTTCAGACCATGAATGAAGGAGTTCCGCAACAGCTAGCTCAGCAATTTTCTATGATTCCAATCTAAGGGCGAGTAGTTTTGATGAAGTGAAGTTTGTCCACTATCCAAGGGAAGCCAATATGGCGGCGCATGAGTTAGATATAGGTCCGTGTCTTTACTTTCTGAAGCTTGTACTTGGGTTGAACCCTCTAGTTTTCTCTTGCCTGGCCCGTATCTTTTTTTTTTTAAACACAGTACAGACACAAGCGCTCATATACACGCATATCTGATGTATCTTTGATTCACAATCAATAAAATGCGCGAGATGGCTTTCCCTAAAAAAGGTGCATGATCCAAAAAATATATATTGCAATACTTGACACTTCCCTGACATTCAAGTTCCACACCGCTCCTCACGCCCCGTAAATCTACGTGGAATTTCACAATGCGCTATATAGTTTTTTATCATCCCAAATTGTGCTAGTGGAGGTCTTGAACTCGAGACACCAAAGTTCAAATTGATGAACAACATAGACAATACTTCATTCGTCATGGATTCTTTGACGTACGTCACTTAGCTTTACAGTGGCTGACATGTGGGCCCAAGAACAAGCTGGCCCACATGCCAGTGAGCCAAAAGGCATGTGACCTACAGAGAATCTAGGCCGTACTTCATTATACTTGAACATCTAGAAAAGGGATAAAAAAAAAACGAATGTCCTATTTTGATCCCGAGCTCAAATGCATCCTTATGAACAGTAAAATCGAAAAAAAAATCAAAAAATTCGAAATATTTTTTGTGGTAAACTTTGACGATTTTTTTGTATGCCTGCAAAATTTCAGCACGAAATGACAATCGTGGAAATCGTGGCAAAAAAAAAAAAATCAGTACTCCATAATATTTTCAAAACTAGCATTTTTGGAGCATCGATTTTTAAGGTTTCTGAATATCCGCCGAATTACCAGCCAGGTTTAAGGTTTTGATGACAAAAAGGCATGGTTGATGGCTTGTGTGTGCCAGGATGAGATGAAAAAGGAGGCAGGGCTAAATGGCGCCCGGTGCCTTCGTTTTTAATCATGTTTCAGCTCCAAGATCATGCGAATTTGAACTTTGCAGGTGACATGTTTGGTCACCGGTTATTTGGTTATCCACTGAATTAGTCAGGTCATAGCAGTCAGCATTCATTTGGCAATACTTGACACTTCCCTCGCATACAATTTCCACGCTGCTCCTCACGCCCCGTAAGTCTCTCTAAATAAAGGTGGAATTTGAGATTTTCACAATGTGCTATAATTTTTTATCATCCCGAATTGTGCTAGCAGGGGTCTTGAACTCGAGACACCGAAAGTTTGAACTGATGAAGAACATAGACGCAACATCGAGAAAAAGGGAAGAATAAAAGCAATTAGATAACATATCAGGTCAATGAGGGCAATCTACAATGGTAGAGTCTTTTTTTTTTGCGATGAAATGGTAGAGTCTATTGTTGACCCTATAATCCCTGTACATTATTTACAATCCACATTTAAATATCTTTATTTTGAGGAAACGATATTTAAATATCCTATACGACTGAATGTGCTATAACCTGACTCAAAGTAAAGAGTTACTTAGCATAAAACGTGATTCCGAGCATGGTTCTTAAATTGTTGTTTACTTTTTTTTGCGGATAATTTTTTTTGTTAACTATGGAGCCCGACATATTCGGAACGTGATCCCAATCTAACTCGTTGGAGATAAGCCATGCTTAATTCGTCTGATTATCGGGCGTCGGGGCCGGTGGTGACTGGCGATTGCCGGAACTGTCGAAGTCTTTCGACAGAGCGACTATCGAGCATTGTAGGTGAGAAGCCAATGGTGCCGCACATGAGCTTGCTCGCGCTCGTTTTGAGGAAAGTTTGGCGAGGTGGGGTATGAAGTATGATAAATGTCCGGAATTTCTCCTCCCTCAAATGATACTAGTAGAATGTTCGTGCGTTGCCACGGGCCAACAAATAGATATATCACGAGCCCCTCCACTTTATCTCTTCGATCACTGTGTTATTACCTCGCTATGTTGTCACCCACTCCAAATTCGCCTAGATGTATGAGCCAGCCTCAATCAAATAGAAAATATGTTCGAGTCATCCTGGTCCAAGTATGTTAAATTAATCAGCCATGGGTCTAATGGTAACCTATAAATTTGTGGTTGCAAGGGGGCATAGTATTCTAGGGGGGGGGGGGGGGGGGAGGAGGGGGCGGGGTTAAGGGCAATGCTAGAAGATCTAGAAAGTCTTCACAGCCTGGATGCACAAAGATTTTTAAGGACTAAAAAGTTAGAGTTAAGCTAATATGCAAGTTAAGTTTGCAAGGTTATAATTTTTATTTTTGATGGGTGCAAGGGTATAACTTTGACCAAGCACAACATATGAAAATAAGAGATCATACTGTTTGTGTGCATAAATCTTATATCTATTTGGGGAGTACGGGGATACGACTGCGCCATGCGAACGTCTCTACCACAATAGTAGGACTGTTACTTTCCAGGTGCATGAAAGCAAACCCAATAGAATGACATGCATGACATGTTTCCTTCTATCACTGTTCCTGATAGATGCAGATCATTGATTCATTATCAATAACTGGAATTCTCTGCTATTTATTTTTTAAACTTTCCCTCCTTAGATAATTGTTGTTTAAATCCATGTTGCATGGTTACCATGTAATGATCTTCCATTTGTGTGGCTAAATATACTTCAAAGCTATAATAAAATAGATAACCAGAACACTGAGGCTAAGTGGCGTTGTTCATCTCATTTAGCAAACATCACATGTAACTAACTACAGAGGAGCATCCTCCACGAATAGACTACATATAAAGGAATAAATAATTGAGTTCGAGATATGACGGTTGTCATGTCCAGTAGGAACAGGGATGCCCATTTGAACCATTGCTTGAAGCACCTACATGAAACACACTTGGCTAGTTAAATGTTCAATCGAAATCCATAGGGTACATTCTCGACGGGTAAAGTACCTGTTAGGACCGAGAGTATATCGACCAGAGGGGGGGGGGGGGGGTGAACGGGAGATTCAAAAATTCTTGCGAATGTTTTGAACTGATCCCAAACACAGCAGCGGAAATAGGGTTCGGTAGACAAGTATTTAAACACGCATGCAACAGAGGAGCAAATCTATCGAAGAAGAAAGTAGAAGTTGTTCGATCGAAAAATATCTCTAGATTGACTGGTACGATGGTGAAGCAATATATTAACAGATGTAATATCACGAGGAAAAACTAGAGATGAACTGCGATGGAAATGCACGTGGCATGGTAACACAGTGAATAGATTCAGCAACGAATGAAATTACACAGACATGCAGTGTTACGATGAGAAATAAATTAACTTGAGACGATGGAAATGAATGATGTGAATGCGATAGATAAGTAACGAACTATGATTGATCAGATAAACTATCGACACGGAGCACGAATGTAAACTGCTGAAAGAGATGTAGTAAAATAGAGTGAACCAGTGGTGCTCGATGGCGACAGAAGAATTTGGTAGACCAGTTCGCCCTTCTGCCAAAGGGCTACGTCTGGTTGGAGGGGTTGTGATTTAACACAGAAGATAAACTCTCTTCGCCCTATTCTCCTTCAACTCGGAGCTGATCAGACTCCAGTTGATTTCACTCGTGGTAGATACTTGTCGGCGATCTCCAAACCTTCGACAGACTTCTTCGCGAACCACAAGTTGCTGAAGATCTTGGTCGGTGAAGACAATTACTCTTCGACACTCGAGCCGACACCTATCCATCTAGAGAGTGTGCAGCTCTCAAGAGTAATAGGTACAAGAACTCTAACTCAGAACTGCTGTGATGCTCTACCACTGTCTAAGTTTGGGCTCTTGATTTTTCTCTCGGTGGATCTTAAACTCAAATCGCTCGGAGAGGGGATGCTCAATCAATCTTCTCAGAAATCTTAAGCGGAGCAGCCACCGGACAACGCCGGTGCGGGGTGGCTATTTATAGCCGCAGCCTTCCCTGATGGGAAATGACCAAATTGGACATGTGAAGCAGCCAACGGCCGAACGACACGAATCCAACGGTCGGAATTTCAGAGCAACGGTAACATTACTTGCAGAGCAAGTAAAGCTAACTCCTCAGTTCGAAAGATATCTCCTGCATCACCGAAGAACAACGTCTTCTGCTGGCAGGTAATCATTCGAAACATAAAGAGATTTCTCTCAGTCTCGCATAGGTTTGGGCTAAGCATCACAACGGATCTAAGCTTCGAGAACCTATACCCCCCTTAATAGTACGGAGGTCCTATGACTCAAATAAATGAAAGAAGAACAACGAAAAGAATGATACGTCTTCACTTCGTCTTCGTCTTCCATCGTTGCAGTCAATTTTCTTCGAACAGACTCACGGAACCAATTGCTTCGAGTCAGCAATAACCTTTCGAGGGGTCAACTTCTTCACGTCATTCTTCTCGTTTACAAGTCTTCATGGGATGTAGCTCATTCTTCTCTGCGGTGCAGTTATTCTTCGGTGAAGTTCCTCGAACTGAACACCGGAGACAGCATTTTCTTCGTTACTGCATGGACTATTTCTCTCTGTGTGCACTAGCAAACAAATCAGTCCATGCCTGTTTCTGTAAACAATCTCCAAAACACAGGAGGGCAAGAATTGCACCAACAATCTCCCCCTTTTTGGATGATTGTTGACAAAACAGAACACGTCGAAAGATAGATAAAAGAATGAAACGGAAGGTGAAGGAAGGTAAAAGACGAGAGATAAATACGAAGATAAAACATGCTCCCCCTGAAGATATGCATCATTCTGATTGGAGTGAGCATAGGAGATAATACAGAAGGTAGCGAGGTGAATCTTCGTATGAGTGACATTGGCAGATGATTTGATTCGTAGATTTATCCAATGCACTCGACAGTGTCTGATATATTTCCTGCCATACACAACCTTTGAAACAGATTAGTTAGATAGCGAAAACATTGTGGCAAGGATACGCCATGAAGATTTTCTCAGAACACAGTTTAATTCCACACGAGATATCGATTTCCTGCAAATTAGATGTTCGAGGAATAATCAGAGCAAAGGAGTCATAAGTATATTGCTCGGAGTGGATATGCTTCAGACGACGTTTTCATGCAACAAAGATGATCCTTGTTAGAAAGAATTTTGTTTTGAAATCACGAATAATTTTACTCTAAAGCGACTTCTCTTCTCCGGCGTCGAAAGATAAATATCGAGGATAATCATTGCAAGGAAGTAAGTATTCGATAGCACCTGCAAACAAATAGCTGGAAGCAAATATAGCATTGCAGGGGTTATTAACGGCACATGACGACGTAGTATGCCATCACCACAGGTGGTGAGATTAAGTTCCACGACCAAGAGTTCAACGAGTTTAACAACCAAAAGGCAAATTGTTCGAAAGAAGAGCAAATGGCGAATGGAAACACCCTGCAAATAACCCGCTTTTCTATCTCTCGATGTTCTTCTCCCCCTTTTTGTCAACAAGTGTCAAAAAGGAAAGAGAATGCATGCGAGGAACTACTCGTCCGAAGAATCCCCAGAACTCGAGCTGTTCGGCGAAGCAGAACGAGCGATGGTCGAGGCCGAAGCAGGAGTTGGAGACGAGACACGGGCTTCGGGATCAGCTTCGGGAGCAGCAGTGCGAGGTGCATCTGGCTTGTATATATATGTGCCTGCTGTGTCGTCAAGTTCATCATCAGGTTCAACAAACAGCAGGTCGGTGGAGGCAGAACGCTGGGGAAGCACTGGGGTTTGCCTCTGAATACGAGGAACTTCAAACAGCTCCAGATACTCATAATCTTTCTCGATACCCTTGGCAGATAGTTGAGTGCAAGAATAATGCTTGCGCAGAAGGGTCCATGAGCGCTTCTTCTGTTCTTTCTCATACAGCAGAGCTTGACGAGCATAATTGTGAAGCAAATTGATCTCAGTCATCATTTCCAGTTTTTCTTTGCGACCGAGCTTGATGTGACTTTCCAGAGCTTGCTGAGTGCGAAGACAAATCTCGTATAGAGAGGGATTTTCTTCATGAGGGATTTCTACTGTGACCTTCTTGACCTTCGGAGCTCTAGCAGAGGCAGAAACAGTGGCATCAATAGGTGTCTTCCCTTTGCCAATGTCCTTCACAAATCGGAGAGTGTCTCGGACGGGTGGCATGAAAACTTTCGGGACATATGGGCAGAAGAACTTTCTCTCGATAAGCTGCTCAACGGCGAACATGACCCATGGTGCATATGGCTTCAAGACTTGGGGGCTATCAGCTGCATAGGCCAGGTTGCGAATGAGAAGATCTGGAATATCAAACCGAATGCCATGAGCTATTGCTTGAAGAGCATTTTCCACGATGCCATGAATGGTTTCGGGCCTGTTTGTTGGCGTGAGAGAGTTGCAGAGGATATAGAACAAAACTTTGTTCTCATAGGCCAAATTCTTAGGATTTGCCTCTGTACACTCATCTCCAACAAGTTTGGGGTCCATCAGCATGTGAAGTTCAGCTTCGGATACTTCCCAGAAGTGCAGTCTGTGTTCATGTGAGGCATCAAATTCGCACCGAGGAAGATTCAATAGTGCTAGGAACTGGTCAGCCGAACATTTGATCTTTTCTTCCTCGGTCATCCATTCGAGTATCCAAGTACTGCTGTTTGTAAGATCTCCTGAGATATAAAGGGTAGCGTAGAACTGAAGAATTACTTCACGATTCCAGCCATGATTGAAACGAAGGAAACTCTTCAGGAAGACCTGCTCAATCTGCTCGATAGTGTGATGGAAGCAAGGTAAACTTTCAAGCTCAGCGAAATCCAGAATCTTATGCTTGAAGATGCGATTCTTGCCATACAGAATGCAAGCATAATACACGGCATGTTCCTTTGTCCAGAATCTTGATGACATGGAAGTTCTTTCTCCTTCATATGGGCTGGTCCCAAAGAACGCAAGTTTCGAATGATGAAACTGCTCGTTGAAAGCTGGACCATTTGGGCCATCATCAACAGGAAACAACGGATAAGTTTCCAGTGGGTTTCTCAGCGGTTCTTCATCGACCATGGATTGGGTCCGATCATCATCAGGCGCAGGCACACCTTCCTCAATAGGCTTGAGAGGAGCATGAGGCTTCCTCGATTTTTCTTGTGCAGATGGCTTTGAGGAACTTGACTGACTACTGTTCTTGCTCGCCGGAACTCCTTCGGCATCCTTTTGACTTTCGGACTCAAGGGCCTTTTCTTTCATTGCACTTTCATCAGCTGGAGGCACGACGACCTCTTTCTCAGACGCTTGAGTCATAACTGGTGGGACAGTTTCTTCTCGAGCCATCGACTCATCATATTTCTTTTCTTCCTCTACCAACTGAGAAGCAGTGGCGTGAGGAGCAGGATCAACATCCATCCGGGTAGGGGCACCAGATGATGTGACCGGGGGTGTTTTCTCTCGGGAAGCATCTAGCTCCCCCTTAATCTTGTCATTTTCCTCCTTATTCGGTTCGGAGGGCTCTTGCTCAGTTCTTGGTGGCAATGGTTCTGCCTTCTCAACTTCATGTTGGGGAACGTTGCATGGGAAACAAAAATTTTCCTACGCACACACAAGATCTATCCATGGTGATGAGCATCTACGAGAGGGAGAGTGAATCTACATACCCTTGTAGATCGCTAAGCGGAAGCGTTAATAAACGCGGTTGATGTAGTCGAACGTCTTCGCGATCCAAATCGCCGAGCGTCCCGCGATCCAATCACGATCCTTCCGATCTAGTGCCGAACGGACGGCACCTCCGCGTTCAACACACGTACGGCTTGATGACGCCTTCACCTCCTCGATCCAGCGAGCGATGGTGAAGTAGTGGTTGAGTTCCAGCAGCACGACGGCGTGGTGATGGTGGTGAGGAACAATCTCTGCAGGGCTTCGCCAAGCACTACGGAGATTATGACGGAGGAACTAGAGGGCTAGGGTTGCCGGCACACGGCTTGGGAAATCCTGATGTATCCCGTGTGCTAGCCCTGCCCCTCTATTTATATGTTGAGCCTTGGGGTCTAAACTTGGAGTAAAAGCCTCCTCCGGGTCGGTTTTGCCCGCACAAGGTCGGTTTGGCCCGCAGGGAAAGAGTCCAACTCGGATCCCTGCCGAACCGTGCACAGCCGCGCACAAGCGGTAGTACCGCTTCACATAAGCGGTAGTACCGCTTGGGCGGTAGTACCGCTTCACACAAGCGGTAGTACCGCTCGGGCGGTAGTACCGCTTCACCAAGCGGTAGTACCGCTTACGCGGCAGCAAAACTACTTTTGCACTTTCCAATACCTCGTGGGCTTTATCCCTTTGGCTCATATAAAGTGTTGCTGCACCCGAACACTTCGGTAAACATCCGGAACCCCTTCCGGTGAACTTCGGAACTCTTCCGGAGATCAAAACACTATTATCACATATATCAATCTTTACCTCCGGACTATTCCGGAGATCCTCGTCATGTCCGGGATCTTATCCGAGACTCCGAACAACTTTCGGTCACCAACATAATAACTCAATTATACTAATCGTCACCAAACGTTAAGTGTGTAGACCCTGCGGGTTCGAGAACTATGTAGACATGACCGAGACACCTCTACGGCCAATAACCAATAGCGGAACCTGGATGCCCATATTGGCTCCTACATATTCTACGAAGATCTTTATCGGTCGAACCTCTATGTCAAGGATTCAGTTAATCCCGTATGCTGTTCCCTTTGTTCTTCGGTATGTTACTTGCCCGAGATTCGATCGTCGGTATCACTATACCTAGTTCAATCTCGTTACCGGCAAGTCTCTTTACTCGTTCCGTAATACAAGATCCTGTGGCTAACTCTTTAGTCACTTTGCTTGCAAGGCTCAATGTGATGTTGTATTACCGAGTGGGCCCTGAGATACCTCTCCGTCATACGGAGTAACAAATCCCAGTCTTGATCCATGCCAACCCAACAGACACCCTCGGAGATACCTGTAGAGCACCTTTATAGTCACCCAGTTACGTTGCGACGTTTGATACACACAAGGTATTCCTCCGGTGTCAGTGAGTTGCATGATCTCATGGTCAAAGGAACAGATACTTGACATGCAGAAAACAATAGCAATAAACTGACACGATCAAATGCTACGTTTACAGTTTGGGTCTTGTCCATCACATCATTCTCCTAATGACGTGATCCCGTTATCAAATGACATCTCATGTCCATGGCTAGGAAACCTTAACCATCTTTGATCAACAAGCTAGTCAACTAGAGGCTTACTAGGGACACAGTGTTGTCTATGTACCCACACATGTATTTGAGTTTCCAATCAATACAATTATAGCATGGATAATAAACGATTATCATGAACAAGGAAATATAATAATAACCAATTTATTATTGCCTCTAGGGCATATTTCCAACACTTCAATCTCTTCATCAACCTCATCAGCTGGGGATTGTTGCTTGGGAGGTGCATTTTCCTCATCAGTCTTTTCCAGGAATATATCAACAACTTCATGTTGCTCTTGGGCTTCTGGCGCATGAATGATAACCTCTTCAGCACCAACCTGTTGCATGGGTTCATCCTCGAGAGGTGGAGATGGAGGAACTTGCTGCAAGGGTACATGGGAATCCAGTGTGGGATCAGCAATGACATTCTGAAGGCGGCGATCTTTGATAGTTTTCGGCTTGCTCACTCTCGCTCTAGCCTTCTGACGTTTTTCTTCCTGAATTCTTCTTCGAGCGAGATCTGCCTTGCGGTCAATCTCCTCGTTTCTCCTGTCACACAACTGAGATACATCCATGTGCAGACGCGAGTGCCACTCAATTTTCTCATTTCGCAAGACACTGAGGGCCTTGGTGAGTTCAACAATTTCTTTGTTCCTCTTTTTCCTTTCGGATTCTGTCTTGGCCTCATTTCTCATTTTCTCGACAGCTTGCTTGTCTTTGACAGCTTTGTTCAGCTTCTTGGAGATTTTCCTCAGCTCGATAAAATGCTTAGTTACCATTTCGGCAACATCATCAGGCAGTCCCAGACCGCTCACATCATCAGCTTTTGCATCATATGCAGCATTGTCAATCACATCAATCATGAAATTGAAATCATACTTCTGTTCCTCTGTGGGAGCAGGAACAGTGACCCTGGTTTTCTTGGTAGCCACATCAATTTGTTCTTCAGACTGCAGCTTCCTCTTCGCTGCAGAGCTTGACAAAGTTCTCGAAGCCGCAGAACCCGAAGGTTTATCTGAGGATGGAATGGGTGCATGTCTGGGTGATTTCCTCGGAAATGGCAAAGCTTTCACTGCCGAGGGAGTCATGGATGGCTTGTTGAGAATGGCGGGACGGTCATACAATGGGATTTCATCAGGGGTATCTTCTCTGGACGACTCATCAGACGAGTCGGTAACTGCTTTCTTGATTCTCTTGGTGAGGGTTTTCTTTCGTGGTGCACGAGGAGAAACTGATTTCCCAGATTTGCTTTCCTTCGAAGCTAATGCACGTTCCTTCTTCTTCTGTACGTCTTGCTGGGTCAGCGCGACGTTTTCCGCTTCAACTTGGTTTTTCTTAGCTTCTCTAGCTTCACGCTTGGCTTTGGCCTTCGCCCTCTTAGCCACTTCATCGGGAAAATCAGCGATGGTTTTGAGGGAGTCGGGGTGAGCATTTGACGGTTGTGGTGATCTGACTTTTTCGTCATCAGGGCCAATGCAGTTTTTGGCAATGCAGTCATTCCATGGTGGTGTGAAGGCAAACAAAATCTGGTACTTTTCGCGGACATTTTCATATCTATACCATTTGCCAGCCCAGTGGCGGCGAATTCTTTGAAGCCTGTTGTTGCGATCTGTCGTTGATTCACCCTCAGGTGGAGTTCTGTAACCGTCAGGATCAGACATCTCAGCACTGGTGTTCTTTTCTCTGCCACGACCGCCCTTTTTGAGATTTCCATCGGAGAAGATGGTTAGAGCGTCTGTGACCAATTCATCCTCGGGCTGACTTTGAGCAGAGGGGATTTCCTCATAATCTTCTTCGTGCTCAGACTCGTGTTTCTTCTTCGGGGCCTTGGATGGCTTCGAAGATTTTCCACCTCCAATCATTCTAGTTCGTTCTGACCTTGATGGAAGTTGAGGCAATTCTTCGTCAGAATCTGAATACTCTTGCGAATACTGTGACATGACCAACCTGTGAAATAGAAATAGATGCGAGGAAAAAAAAGGGTAGGGTCATAAACATGCACGGAAAAAAAATGATTTTTGAGTGAGACAACAAGGAACACGTGGTAAAACAGAAAGATATCATTGATAGATATTACGGGCTAGCCACAGAAAATTCTAGGCAGGTTGATAGCTATCTAATCTTTCGGATAATTACACATGAATCCTAGATGAGCAGAACCAGTACGAGGAAGATCTACAAACCGTACCAGTCAAATCCTAGTGATTCCTAAAGATCTACCGTAGTGGAATAAATCGAAGAAAATTGCATCAGTAAGAACTGCCCTAAGAACAGAGAGATGGAGAGGCGCAGTTCCGGATCTAAGTGCCCTAACTTGGCAACTTGGATCAGCTACGGCAATGCGGGAGGACGGATTACCGCACCGGCGTGATCAGCTGCAATGAGACTTCACCGGAGTTGCACGGCGGAGCTTCTCGCCGGAGTTGCTTCGAGCTCGGGCTCGGGTGAAGGTGGAACGAGGGTTTGAGCGGATGAGGAAGAAGACGCGACGTGGGGGATATATATAGCTAGAGAGCAGAACTTCTGCTCCGAAATCTACGGCCCACAATTGCGGGACGATCCGCATTCGACGGACACGATCACGATAGTGGAGATCGTGGGCACGTGGCAACCGTTTTCTGTGAGAAACCCAGGAAGAGAGCGGGAGGTCGAAAGGTTTGAAGGGCTGAACGCCAAAAGTGGATAAAGTTCGAAGTTGATTCCTTTCGCGACCAAGGACGTCAGAGAGAGATCTTCTTCAGATCAAATTGCATGCTTATGACGGACAGCATAGATTTAGAAGAGAAAGAATAGAGGGATAAAAAGGGTCCGAAACAAAACACTCAGCCAAATGAGAAGAAACACCAAACGAAGAGCTATGAGTGAGTTGTTCATCGGACGAAACACAAAAAACGGCAACTCGAAGACAAACACAAATAGAGGACAAATAAACACAAAGAACCAGCACCAACAATAATGATCTCAGGGCAAAGGATAACTGGGAGGAGTCCCTGAGATAGAATTCCTGCAAGATGGGTTAGTTCTTTCTCGCAACCCACACTTGTGTGGGCAGCGCACACCTCATTTGTCTTGACTGAGCAGAGACGTTCCTTCGTTGATTTCCGTAGTTCACCTGTGCATCTCGAGAGTAATCATATGAGTAAGCATTGAAATTATTCCCAGAGACATGAGCATAATGATTCGAGGAGATACGCATGTACTCTTTTTGTCGATAGTTTACGACATTCATTCGAGGAAATTTCAGCGTCAATCTGCGAGTGATTGTCATTTCCTCGAGGAGAGTTGCTCTGCATATTCAGGTTAGCAGTGACAGATAAATTTTCAATGGTGCACTTCTTCACCCAGATTTGCTTCTTGGGTGAACCAGACCTATAGTTAGTCCCAACATACCGAGCGAAAATCTTACCATTTTGTTGTTTGAAAAGTTTGTAGTTTGAGTCATTTGACTCGTCTGAAGTAACAGGAATGGGAGTATCATATCCAGACAGGAGTGCAGGTTCGAGAGTTTTGCTTTTAGCTAGAACCCAACTCGTTCGAGGATATTGCTCAGGAGTCCAGTAAGTTCTATCAACGTTGAGTTTCCTTTCGAAACCCAATCCTTCTTTTCGGGGATTTTTGTGCAGTAATGACTGCTTGAGCACATCACAGAGTGTTTGATGTACTTTGAGGCTCTTTAGCATTCCCGTCTCAAGCAAGTTCTTTAGCCTGCAATTTTCATCAGAGATAGCAACAAATTCCTCGGAAGAGGGGTTAGAAATATCATTCGAAGTAGTTGCAGTATTCTTGATGGCGGAATTGGATATTTCAGCATTCGAATCACCATTGCTACGTTCTAGGCATTTTGAGCAAGGAGGCGCAAAATCATCAGGAAGGTTGTTAGATTGCTCGGCGAAGAGAGAAGCTTTTTCTATCGCGAGTACGTTATAAGACTCTTTCAGTGACTCGAGTTCTTGATTCCTGCTAAGGAGTTCATCTGATAAACTCTCGTAGTCGACTGTAAGTGAATCATATCGTTCGGAAAGATCATCAATCATTGAAGAAAAAGCATCATGCTTTTCAGTCAACTCTTGATTCTTCTCCATCTCTTCGACCGGTAATCCTTCGGTTTTCCTGAGATTCATCTCAAGTTTTTCAAGCTCATCTTGTTGAGATTTTGCAATCTTAACAAGTTTAGCATAGGCAATGTATTCAGAGGAATATTCAGTCATTGATTTTTGGTGTTTTGCTGATACCTGATCCTTTGAGGTTTTTGCCATGAGACAGAATGCGATAGGATCATCATCACTTGAAGCATTATCATCAGTGTCTGATTCGAGAGACTTCTCGGATGATTCATAAGCGACGAATGCATTGCTTCTTCCTTGTCTTCTGTAAAGCTCTTCGTCTTCTGATTCTGATTCGGATATTTCATCTTCAGATTCCATATTCATTTCAACACACACTCTAGTCAGCTGCGATATTCTCTTCATATTAGATTCAATGGTCGCTCTGGTTTGCATGTCGGTGACTGGTCTCGTCGAAGAAGATGCGACAGATTCATTTTTCTTCGAGAGCTTAGTGTGACGATCCACTCGAGTGAATCCAGAGCAGTGAAGATAGATCCATCTGCTGCTAGGTTTTTCATCTTGCTCCCAGCAGCAAGGACAGTCGGTGATGTAGTGGCCGAATTGTTCGCATTTGAAGCACTTAATTCCGTTCGGAGGTAATCTTCTTGAAGATTCAGGCAAGTCAACTTCGTCATCATTTGTGAGACGCAGATTGTGTCTTTTGAGATCACCAAGTCTTTCTGTGAGCATTTTGAGTTCTCGTGTGATAGAGTGTTGATTCTTGATATCTTCTTCTTGTGCACTGCCATAGTGTGAAAGAATTTCCCCTTCGTTTTCCGAAGAAGATTCTTGATGCCCATTTTCAAGTTCCATCTTTTCTTCGTGAATAGACAATAGTGTCATGATCTCGATATAGTGAAGTTCTTCAAAGTCTGGTCTTTGCTTGATTTCAGCCACGATTGGATCGAAGGTTGCATCAAGAGCACTCAGTAGTTTGTTGACCACATCTCTATTGGTGATATCTGTTACTCCTCGTTGATGAAGTCTTTCAACAATATTTGTCAACCGATCGGTGAGTTCCATAGCACTTTCCCTACGAAGACTCCGGAAACCTGCAAACATGGCACGAAGCATATCTGTGTGTTGATCTGTTCTGGTAAAGGATTCTTCATGAACATCCTTGATGGCATCCCAGAGTTGCTTGGCCGAGTCAAGCTTTCGAAACCGAATGAAAATGTCTTTTGAGATGCTGTCACAGATAATATCTTTTGCTTGAGCATTCAATCGCATTCTAGCTTTGTCATCGGAGGTGGGATCATCAGGGTGCTGAACAGTGTATCCATTTTCCACAATCTGCCAAAGTTCAATGTTGATGGCTTGAAGTCTGATTTTCATTCGCTCCTTCCAGTAGATATAGTCATTTCCATCGAAGATAGGGAACCTTTCAGAGTGCGAGGATCTACCTGCAAACGACATACTCAAAACTCCAAGGTTGTTAGACCTTTAATAAACAGAGACAGGGAGTACCTGCTCTGATACCAATTGTTAGGACCGAGAGTATATCGACCAGAGGAGGGGTGAATGGGAGATTCAAAAATTCTTGCAAATGTTTTGAACTGATCCCAAACACAGCAGCGGAAATAGGGTTCGGTAGACAAGTATTTAAACACGCATGCAACAGAGGAGCAAATCTATCGAAGAAGAAAGTAGAAGTTGTTCGATCGAAAAATATCTCTAGATTGACTGGTACGATGGTGAAGCAATATATTAACAGATGTAATATCACGAGGAAAAACTAGAGATGAACTGCGATGGAAATGCACGGGGCATGGTAACACAGTGAATAGATTCAGCAACGAATGAAATTACACAGACATGCAGTGTTACGATGAGAAATAAATTAACCTGAGACGATGGAAATGAATGATGTGAATGCGATAGATAAGTAACGAACTATGATTGATCAGATAAACTATCGACACGGAGCACGAATGTAAACTGCTGAAAGAGATGCAGTAAAATAGAGTGAATCAGTGGTGCTCGATGGCGACAGAAGAATTTGGTAGACCAGTTCGCCCTTCTGCCAAAGGACTACGTCTGGTTGGAGGGGTTGTGATTTAACACAGAAGATAAACTCTCTTCGCCCTATTCTCCTTCAACTCGGAGCTGATCAGACTCCAGTTGATTTCACTCGTGGTAGATACTTGTCGGCGATCTCCAAACCTTCGACAGACTTCTTCGCGAACCACAATGACTCTTGGTTGCTGAAGATCTTGCTCGGTGAAGACAATTACTCTTTGACACTCGAGCCGACACCTATCCGTCTAGAGAGTGTGCAGCTCTCAAGAGTAATAGGTACAAGAACTCTAACTCAGAACTGCTGTGATGCTCTACCACTGTCTAAGTTTGGGCTCTTGATTTTTCTCTCGGTGGATCTTAAACTCAAATCGCTCGGAGAGGGGATGCTCAATCAATCTTCTCAGAAATCTTAAGCGGAGCAACCATCGGACAACGCCGGTGCGGGGTGGCTATTTATAGCCGCAGCCTTCCCTGATGGGAAATGACCAAATTGGACATGTGAAGCAGCCAACGGCCGAACGACACGAGTCCAACGGTCGGAATTTTAGAGCAACGGTAACATTACTTGCAAAGCAAGTAATGCTAACTCCTCAGTTCGAAAGATATCTCCTGCAGCACCGAAGAACAACGTCTTCTGCTGGCAAGTAATCATTCAAAACATAAAGAGATTTCTCTCAGTTTCGCATAGGTTTGGGCTAAGCATCACAGCGGATCTAAGCTTCGAGAATCTATATCCCCCTTAATAGTACGGAGGTCCTATGACTCAAATAAATGAAAGAAGAACAACGAAAAGAATACTACGTCTTCACTTCGTCTTCCTCTTCCATCGCTGCAGTCAATTTTCTTCGAACAGACTCACGGAACCAATTGCTTCGAGTCAGCAATAATCTTTCGAGGGGTCAACTTCTTCACGTCATTCTTCTCGTTTACAAGTCTTCATGGGATGTAGCTCATTCTTCTCTGCGGTGCAGTTATTCTTCGGTGAAGTTCCTCAAACTGAACACCGGAGACAGCATTTTCTTCGTTACTGCATGGACTATTTCTCTCTGTGTGCACTAGCAAACAAATCAGTCCATGCCTGTTTCTTTCAACAATCTCCAAAACACAGGAGGGCAAGAATTGCACCAACAGTACCATGATAAACTTAATTCATGAGGATCATTAAAATAAAGTCCATAAAATTCTTCAAGCAGTTGCAGTTCTTCAAGGGTATTTGGACTAATAGTGTAGATAAAAAGAACATAGATTAGATTAAATATATAGTGACTTTACATGAAACAAAATGATCGTCTAGAACCTTACCATCATCCCACCCTTCCCATCATTCCAAAGTCTTAGAAGATAATCCTCCCACTGTTGGTATCATCTGTTCAATTGATTATGCAAAGGAAATCAATTTAACCAAAACATTTCCACTATAATTAAGCGAGGTACTTAAAATGAGAAAAATTATAGTACATATGATTTGATATCATGAAATTTATATATAATCTAAAAGAATATACTCTTGTAGTTTTGACCCACCATGGGAGGGAGGAGAGGAGGCGAGGCCGGTGAGCAGCAGTCTCCGGCGAGGCTGCAATACATAGGAACGCATAAAACATTCATCACAACAATTTAATTTTTGTTGGAATAGATAGTTCGTATATTCCAAATAAGTTCTTGCACATTCATGACTATATGCCAGAAGTATGAGTACTACATACTTGTTAACTTGAGGGTGAGAATCATGGTCTCCCCATACACAGTCTGATCAGGTTTACGATGCAAGAGAAGCACCAAAAGGCCACCATGTTTCCTTGGTCACAAATAACTAATGAAACAGTCTCAACCTCGGCTTGACTCAGACTGCTGAGACCGGCCTTAGCACTTCAGACAAGAATTAAAGATATTGTGTCATGCTTACACAAAAAGTTGTGACTTCATTGTATCATTTCAAGGACAGTGCCCTAGATGCATTCCTGCTTTGTTTTACAGAATAGCACCAGAAGATTCATAATCAATTCTCAAAATGGTTGCAATGATCATGTTAGTACTAACACCGGTTTTACTGTGGACACAGCAATTCTCAAAACCTTTAATAAGCTCCCTGCCAACAAGGAGACATGATCCAGTAACTATTGTGCTCCACAGATCCACAAGGCAAGTTCAGGTCACATTATTTTTTGGCCATTACAGTAGGCCCATACCCCATATACAGAGCAAAATGGTTGCAATGTTGAGAGCTTTGCGAGGTTCCCAAAACATAGGCACATCCATCTGTTACACGATTTGGAGACAATGCAAAAAAGGTTAGAATAGTCCTAGATGCAAGGGTCAAATCTCCATCCTAATATACACTTGAGTATTAATTATTTAGTATTAAATCAGGACCTGAAGTTATAGAACAGAAATGAAAACCAAAGCTTATGCATTAGGAATAACTCCATAAGAGCATGCAACGTAATAGTACTCGATTCCCCACAACATTATTAAGAAGAAATCACGATTACCTTGTTGGCAAACATCATATCTAGCTTGGCAGATCTATTAGTAGCAGGACCAAGACCATTTGGAGTCTGAGGATAGCAAGTACGAATTGTTCTCACACTGAAACATGAAAATTTTGAATTGTACATATATTAGTATTTCTATATTGTTTTTTTTCGGGGTGCGGGGATGGGGGTTGCATGTTGTAATGACACATACTCCCTCCGTTTCTTTTTAGTCTGCATATAAAATTTGGTCAAAGTCAAACTTTGTCAACTTTGACTAAGTTTATAGAAAAAAAATATCAACATTCACAATATGAAATCAATAATATTAGATGCATCATGAAACTAATTTTCATACCATATAGCTTTAGTATTGTGGATGTTGATAGTTTTTCCTACAAAGCTAGTCAAACTTTAAAAAATTGACTTTGACCAAAGTTTATATGCAAACTAAAAAGAAACGAAGGGAGTACCTGCCAACAGCTGAAAAAAATCTTCATAATATTCTGGTAAGAAGGATCACCAGGAAGATTTTCTGCCATTACAATTTGGGACTACAAGAGAGAGGGAGCCAAATGATCTTAGCAGTGCCCATTATCTAATATTACAAAATGGAACAACATATGATGCAGAGACATTCATGAATACCTGGAACTCCTGCATATCAGATTCAGTAAATGGATGTCGGCGTTTTACTCTTTTTCCATCACCACTTACAACCTACGATGTAAAGGTTGTAAGCAATTACACAAATGTACTATATGCTAAGAATGTAAGTAGATAGTTGCTGATATTTTACTCCTTTCTCTAATTAAAGAGAAGACATTAGTAAAAACAACCTGCATGTATCTTTGTAGAATGGGGATTGGATAAACTTACAAATTTTGATGAGGTACAGAGAGGTGCAGCAAGCATTGTGTTATTATGCACTAAAGCTTTTATTGTGTTACTCCTTTCTCTAATGAAAGAGAAGACATTACTAAAAACAACCTGTATGTATCTTTGTAGAATGGGGATTGGATAAACTTACTAGTTTTGATGTGGTAAGGCGAGCTGCAGCAAGCACTGTGTTATTATGCACTAAAGCTTTTATTGTCTTGAAGCCAGCAATAACTGATATTGGCACTGCATACAGTGAAAGAACATGTTACTCACGCCCCCCCCCCCCCCCCCCCCCCCCCCCCCCCCAATAATGTCCGTTGGTAGATCCTAAATAACATATTCGTAATATTTGGACTAAAGATGCAATACACACCTTATGAAAAATTATGATTACCAATTAAGTTAAGCAAATGAAAATCACATCGTTATAGTTGAGCCAATATGAATCGGCGTATCTAACAGAAGGCATGTCTACATAGAAGAAACATGTTGACTTCTGTTTCTGCCAAAGCGAATCAGCAACAAGATGAATATAATGTTGTTGTAAACCTTGCACGAAAAATGTCTACTCCCAGTATTGTGACTGGATTTGCAGGAACAGACTACTGACACAAACACATCAACAGATCCATCTTAATATGTATCCCAAGTTACCAAAAAAGGTAGATCCAGGTATAGATATGCAACTCACCGTATCCGTGAGGATCCTTGCTAATAAATCTCATCAGATGTTCCGGAGTGGCCAGGTTTATATCACTGAAATAGTACTCCGCCTACAATTTCAAACCATGAAGATTAGAGTGGGCAAAATCCAATAATAACTGGGAAACGAAACACCAAGAGGACACTACCATTTGTGTTATTGAGTAAATTGCATGAAACTACCACACTTGGGGCATGGTGCATCGTGTTGTCAAGTCCAAGAAAATAATGAAGCGCCCGGCTGGTTACTCGACCAGCCCCGCGCACGACGGAGATGAACAATGCCTGCATTTCCAACTGATTACGGCCACGAACCAAACTTGGTCTACTCTTTAGTTAATGAAAACACTCTCGCAAAAATCATTCTTTTTCCTAGACACACCTTATGCCACACAAAATTAGTAAGTCGCAATTTTTTGGGTGGCCACCTCCGGGTATGCTCCAGCAGCGCTTTCGCCACTGAGCATGTCGCAGTCAGTTCCATCAAGCACATCATTTGCAATGTTAGTCGCCTCAGCGCGGGTTGGCCTGGGGAACTTGATCATTGACCCGAGCATCTGTTTTGCTGTGACAACAGGCTTGCCAGCAAGGTTGCACTTGTAAAACATCATTTTCTGTGCAAGGAATATCTTCTCAACTGGAATCTCCATTCCAAAATCACCTTGGCAACCATAAAGGCATCGGTTTCCCTCAAAATGCCATCAAAGTTTACAATGCCCTCTTGGTTTTCAACCTACATGTTCAAGAAAGAATAGCAACATAACCAGCATAGTTGCAGACAAGCACATATGTTGATTGACACAGTAGACTTGGTCACATGGCAGTAGAACGAAGCTAAGTAATCTGAACAATTTCACAAGCACCAGGAAATAAAACTTATCAGGGGGATGCAATAAACAAAAATTGGCAAACAAGGTCTGATTATGTTTATTGCACATACAGTCTGGCAATTTGTATGGCTTTCATGATCACAGGCACAAACAAGGTTTGCTCCAGCTGTAAAGTGTAGAGGAGTAAACTGACATGACGTCTTCAACTCCAGTGATCAGTGATAGTAGGAAGAGAAAAATATGTAAACATAAGCGACAATCTAAGAAATATATGTGCTATCTCTATAAATATTAAACATGCATAAACTGATCTAAGCAATATAAATACCATCGGTCATTCTGTACTACTCCCTCCATAAAGAAATATAAGAGCATTTAGATCACTACTTTAGTGATCTAAACGCTCTTATATCTCTTTACAGTGGGATATACATGTTGCTCTTATATGTTGGCAACGTTTCATATTTTCCATGCTAGAAGGAGACATTTTGTGACTTATTACAAGAGATGTTAAGAGTAAATATGTCGCTAACCCCTAGTATTAGCTAGTGCATAAAATATTTCAATAAGAAGGCTTCCAATTTCACGAGTTTCTTAGCAGCGTTAGAAAATTCCTAGCCTGCTTGTATGAGTTTGGTCTGCTCAAAACATCCTTCACTGGGAAAAGACTACAGAAAAAAAACCACAATATGTCCTGCTCAAAATTCTAAAAAATGCATCATTGCTATCAACGATGGAACTCAAGTTTCATACTCCTTAGTTGATCTGATCATCCATATATGCTGGGCTACGTCACTCAAAACATCATCTAAGATCATGACGGCTTATGATTTGTTGAATCGGTGGAGGAGATTAACTTCGTGAGGTATGGCTGGGAACCGCACTAATAAATCACAAGGGAATCAAAGCATGTAGAGGTGGTGGAAGTCCCCGCCGCCAACTCCGGATAAAATCCAGACAATAATTCACCCAGCTAACCCAATTTGGACCACGGATGTGCCACTGCCACCTCCTTGAGTGCATTGACCTGGCAGCAATGAAGCAAGCGTGTGCCGAGGAGAAACAATCATCAATTCATGTCATGGAGTACCGTGCACGGTGCAAAAAATATATAGAGCAGGAGGTGGCTAGTTTGTAGAACAGCACGACCATGTCCTTCTTGGATGCTGGGGATGGGGGCGACGATGAACTGACGGAGACTGCGGTGTAGTGATGTGGGCACCCCCAGCCTGGGAGGCAACACCGGATGTCCAGATCCGACCGCAGTCAAAAGTCAGCCTCAATAGTTGTGGCGGCACTGCGCGCCGGCTCCATCCTGGACCAAAGGACGACGGTCATCTCTGTTCCTCGGTGGCGAGCTCGGCCACTCCCTAACTCGCCTGGTGCAATGGATCAGGACGTTGTGGACAAGGCGGCGGCGAGCTCACCGGGCGTCGGAGTGGACAGTTCGCGCGCGATGGGGCTGTTGCTGGCGCGCGGAGGGCCCTGACACGAGGAGATCCAGGCGACGCTGCCGGCGCTGGCCGCCACCGCCACACCGAGGCGCCATCGATCGGGGCAAAGAGATGTGAGGAGGCTAGGGATTGCGGTCCAGTCCTCCCTTGGTTGTACTAGAGCTGCGACAATTAATTTGGGTCGAAGGGAGTATTTTTTTAATAAAAAACAATATGGTTATTATTTGAAATAAGGTCGCTGAAGTAAAAAATTTTTTTGCCGTGTGCATTTCCGTGCGTGTTTGGTTAAAGTAGACTGAAGCCAACCGACTTGACAAAACCATCTGCAACCTTCCAGCGCCTCCGCCTCCTCCTCCTCCACCCCCAACACCCGACCGCCGCCGCCGCTTCCTCCACCACCATGTGGCGAGACGAGGGGATCGAGGACGAGGAGACCCTGAACGCGTTCCTGGAGGCGTCCAGGACCCCGGAGGGCCGGGCGGCGCTCTCCGACGCGCTCGCCGACACCCTCCACCTCCTCCCCGCCTCCCCGGCGCCGCTCCTCCTCCTGCGCCTCCGCCTCCTCCGAAACCTCCTCGCCGGCGACGCGCTCAACCAGGGCACCTTCGTGCTCCTCTCGGGCCCCGCGGCCGTCGTCTCCTCCGTCCTCTCCCTCCCCGCCCTCTCCCCCGACCTCGCGCGCGCCGCGCTGCAGGCCCTGGGCAACGCCGCGCTCGGCGGGGACCAGCACCGCGAGGCCGTCTGGGACGCGCTCTGCCCCGGGGCCCTGCGGGAGTTCGCAAGGGTCCGGGACACCGACGTCCTCGACCCGCTCTGCATGGTGCTCGACACCTGCTGCTCCGGCGACGGCGGCCGCGGGAGGGTCGAGGAGCTGTGCCATGAGAACCTAGGGCTGCCCGTGCTCGTCGAACTCGTCACTACCGCCTCCCGATGTGAGCCCACGCCCACCGCTACCAGTCTTGGTTTATGCTTTTGCGTGTTCACCCATGTCTGCTGCTAGATGCCTAGATGTGCAACTGTTTCATAGCTGCATTTGCTTTACAGATATAGAAGTATGGGTTGCTTAAGCTGTTTGTTTTTATGAATCTGTGTTAGGATGATCATACTGAAGGTTAGTTCAGCACAAGTAGGACGTGCACAGTGTAGATTATTATTTCAGCAACTGAAAGATTTGGCGAAGTGTTAAATAGATCAGCAACTGTAGACAGGAATTTGGACCAATTGGATGTCCGATATTTAATGCTTCTGTGACATTGCCAAGAAATTTTAACCAACGATGGACTCAGCCTTGCTCAGTGGTTGTATGTAATGAGTTCACAGTTAGATTATGGTTATTTGCTATTTAGTGAAATCTGGTTTTGGACAACTTTGGTTTATATCACCTGTTAGTTTGGTTCATCTTTCTGAAGCATGTTAGCATGACTGCTCGACCTGTTGCAACTTCTTAGCAAGAAAAAAAAATGTGGTGTCATATGTTTGATATGTTGCTGAAGTATTAGTCAGTTGCTTGATAGTTGGAACTGTTACTATGTGTTAAGTGTAGAGTCTGAGCTTACATGTGAGATACTATCAGAGAACCAAATCTGACTTTTGAAGGCAATTTTTGCTTATCTGTGACTTATCGAATGTTATGGTTAGTTTTTTTTTTTTTTTTTGCTTCTTAGGATGTTGTCGGTCACATATTGTTCTCTGGTTAATTCATTTGATTCCCCCATTTTCTCCTTGGTTACTTTGCACATGATGCTAATATAAATTATGAAATGCAGTGGGGCACAAGGAAGAATGGTTGGAGTGGCTTCTCTTCAAAATCTGTGTTGAGGAGGAGAAGTTTGAAGCCTTGTTTGCAGCCCTAGATTCAACTGATGGTGGTGAATCTGGAAATGGGTTCAGTGCTAAGCATGCATTTCTTATGGGTACATTGTCAAAGTGTTTGACTGAACGACCTGAAGAAGTTAGTGTCTCGAACAGTTTCGCTCTTCATGTTTTCAATATACAGAAGCATGCTGCTGAGACTGTGGATTTTACTTGCCGAGGTAGCTCTGCTCTTCCAACTGGTTGCCCTGGAATTGATGTCCTTGGATATTCATTAGTGCTCTTGAAGGACATATGTGCTTGGGACCCCTCTTCATCGGGGACTGAAGCACCTGTGGACTCACTGTTGCAGGCTGGTCTTGTAAAGCGCCTCTTAAAATACCTAGGTGAGCTTGAGCCCCCAAGTACAATCAGGAAAGCGATGGCAAAAGAACAAGGAGATCAACAGCCAGCCCTTGCAACTGCAAAGGTCTGCCCATACAATGGTTACAGGAGAGATTTAGTGGCTGTCATTGCCAATTGCTTGCATGGAAGGAAACAGGTGCAGGATGAGGTTAGGCAGCTAAATGGGATTATGTTACTGCTGCAGCAGTGTGTCATTGATGAAGGAAATCCATACTTGAGGGAATGGGGTCTGCTAGCTGTTAAGAATTTGCTTGAAGAAAACGAGGAAAATCAAAAGGAGGTATCAGAGCTTCAGATGCAAGAACCTATTTTAACTCCAGAGGTTGCAGAGTTAGGCCTAAGAGTGGAGATCGACAAGAAAACGGGTCATCCAAAATTGGTCAATTTCTCCTGATGTAAAAAGGCAAGTTAGAATCTGATGTCTAAATATAACAGCATCTGCCTATGCCCCACATCCTGTTTCTGCTTTTACACTTGAAATCTGATGCCTACCTCTGCAGTCTAAATTTGTGCTTGTGCTATTTCTGCAGCTCCTGTCTTGTGATTGACAATGCCTGGACTTGCTATCTGGATGCATGTTTAACTTTAGCACATTATGAAGGTACTGCTCTTTAGTACACTTGCTCTTTAGTGACGCTTTAAGTCTTTGCAGCAATCTCGAATGCTTACCATTGGAATGTGAACTGGTCACATTTGCATCATCTGAGAGATCGTCTTATTTTGCAGATTTTTCACTTTGGTCCTGCCTTGTTGAGACGAAAACCAGGAGAAACTTCAGCTGGTCATGGTTCCTCTAGACACAATCCGGAGAAATGTAAATATTGGATGCTGCTGCCCCAGGGGAAATAGGGGTTATATTCTCATTAAGTATTTCTAGTGCTGGCTATGACTATCAGATGCGAAGTATTTCATTTTAAACTTCAGTGCTGGGCTATGATTGTAGATTCAAACATTTTATGTAGACAATAGACGCATTCGGATTTGTGCCGTTGTGCACCGCATTAGAACAGTGATGTGGGAACATGCATGGTTTCATTGTTGTTTTGTTCTTCATTACTGAAGTCATTGTGCGGTAAAACAACACAAACTATGTCTTCTGATTTGTGTATGGATTGACAGCCGCTGGCTCACGCATCTGCTCCTTTCATTTGGTTACTGTGGTGTTAACATTTGCAAGCTTGCTTTCTTAGATACTCTTATAAAGGAACCAACCGAAGCTTTGCATAAGGCTCAAATTCGAATCAGGATGTAACTTTTGCGCATGACAGCATATGATGCGACGACAAATGATAGAATGATTTTGAGCTTTTCCAGCATTGCGGCAGTTACAGAACTCTTATACAAGGTGCATGATAGAACACAAATTTGATCAGGCGAGCATTTCCAACATTGCAACAGCTACCTCTCAACTTTCACTATGGGACTTCTGTTGTTGCACATATCACAAAAGCCAAACCCGTTGGTTCTTGTCTGAAACCAGCCTCAAGTAATTCTTCAGCTAAGCGAACACGACGTCTGAACTTGTCTGAAACTAGCCTCAAGTGATTCTTCAGCTAAGCGAACACGACGTCTGAACGGAGCACGTATTTGACGTTCTTTTTCACGACGCGGGCTTCATGCAGCATGCACCTGGCACCATGTAGGTGGAGTAGAGCCATTCCTTGTACGGGAGCAACCTACATTGAGGCAACTTCAGATTAATACCAGCTTGGCAGCGGTAGTATTACCATGTAAAACACACACACACAAAAAGGATGATCTCATCGCCTTAGGACAGCACCAGGATATTTCATAACGCTACCCATGTATGAGACCCTCTTGGTTTTCATAATCTAACAGGAGTTAACAATCCAAAAGAAGACTCGTAATACAGTAGAATATATGCATCTCGTACTCTTTTATCCAATTTCTCTCAGACACAGTTGTTCAGTTCTGCCTGCATAGTTAGAGCCAATCGCATATTTTCATGTGCACACGTTAGTTTCAATCTAAACCACCAGATGAGAAAGTGTAATATGCGTGACAAACCAAACAAGTGGCATTATGTATCTCCTTGCTACTAGCATTGGTTTTCCACAACAGAGGAAATGGTTGACAAAGCAATGTGGCAAACATTTTTTATCAAACAGATGGTTTTGGAATCAGAAAGTACCTCGGCAACAATTCCTCCTCGGTGATCATAAAAGACAGTCTCCCCTCCAACAAGAGCTTGCGAATCTTTCGCGCTTCCCTTGCCAGAAAGGTATACCAGCAATGTATACTGCGTCCTAGAACCGTCCCCAAGGTGGACGCTCTCATCGATATGCCTGCCAAAGCGCTGGCCTTCAACGTACCTACAAGCGACAACATCAGTGACTGAACCTGTCCAACACACAACAGATCTGAAGTTATAAATCAGTATATACCTGTAAAGCCTGATATTTGGATTCAAACCAGTTGCTACTTTGCCGGAGATGTTGATGTCCGTGAATATCCTGTTTATCCCTGATTCCCAGAGCGTTTGAGCGAGCAAGTGATCCGTGACAGATATCCGGTCATTATCTCTGTAAGCTTCCCCCTTGAGTGGCCCAAGACTGCCCTGGTGCGTGAAGCCCATGGATTCAGCGACGTCGACGAAAGCCTTCGCCTCAGCGGAAGTGAGGAATTCGGGGACCTATGTCAAGTGTGGCAGTTGTCCATAAGTAACACAATCAAGTAAAGATAAATCCAACAAAATATCATATCAATTCAGGTATTTTTCTATCATTCGTTCAGTTTGATCAAACAGCATATCATCAAAAAGAACATCCTCCCCTTCCGGCTCCTAGGAAGGAGGCTTATCGCATCATATTCGCTAGGTAACAATTTCACCAGAAGTGGCGTGGCAAAATTTGATGCAGGCTGAATCTCCCCTACATGCTCTGCAAGAGCGTCAGCCCTAGATGCTAATCCGCTCCTAGCGGAAGCAGATCGAGCTAGTTGATTCCTAGATGCGGGCGTGTGACAAGGTCCCTAGCTAATTGCGTCAAATCCAAAAGGGGGATTGATTGGCTTACGGTGAGGAGCTGGGTGCCCTTGAGGCGATTGACCTGGAGATCCTTCTTGGGCTTTATCGCCGGCCATGCCCCGCCGCTGCCGCTGCCGGTGGCGCCGCCCTTCTTAGCCTTCTTGGCCGCGGAGGATTTCTTGTGGCGCTGCTGCTGGGCGCCGTCTCCTGCCGCGGGTTGCTCCATGGGTGGTCGCCTCTTCCGGTCCGGCGCCGGTAGCATCAGGTTGTTGAGGCGACCGGGTTGGACCCGGACCTGTTGGGTCGCTGTTCGAGTCATCAGGTCTTTAGTTATTTCTTTAATTTTTAAACATATATAAATTGCCATTTTATAAAACCATCCTCTTTTTGCGAATGAAAAAAAAAGTTGCCATTCTTTTTTTTTTTGACACAGTACAAACGCAAGCGCTCATATATACGCGCATACACTCATCCCTATGAACACACTCACGCACACCCTACCCCTATGAGCACCTCCGAGAGACTGAGCCGGCATGTCATCTTGAGATTTTACGAAGTCACCGTAAGCGCCTCGTAGTCGACGGGACGTCTCCTCCCACTGAACTCGTATCGCCGGAAATCCTGAAATAAATTTAGGATAAATGCGAGCACCATGATTTGAACTGGGCTGGGGATACCACTGTCCTCCTAACCATCCAACCACATGGTACGAATTTTTTTGTGAGAATCGTGCTCTCAACACTTTATTTTATTTAGGCGAAACTAACCCTTATTGAATATCCTCAATCAGGGTTACAGAGAAAGAAGTAGAGCTACATCATGGTTCCTAGGATCAAAATCTTTTTCTCTATGATCTAATTTCACTTAATTTTTTGAATCAGCCTTTCGCCCCGCTTTATTATAAATAAAGCTCAAAGGGCCAATCTAATTCAAGGTGGTAAGGAAACCACTTAAAAAGTAGGTCAAAATACAAACAATAATATAGAGAGAAGCGAGAATGCTACCAGCTAAGCGTCGAGCAAGAACACAGGAGTAGGGGCACTTAATAATATGTTATCAAAACTACCAACCAGGAATGAAAACACGCCTCCTCGGGAAACCACCTACATCACGCACACCAAGCTATCATCAGAGAGGGTCGTCTGCCCTCCCACTTTGGGCCACGGATTGCCGATCCTGCTAGCGGATAGCTAGGACCGAAAGCGGTAACAATAGGGAAACATGTGCAAAATAGGAGACCAACGAAGCCACCCCAGGCCAGAAAATAAAACCCTTCTCGCCAGGATCAAAGCATGCCCGAATACATCGACTCGCCACGGCCGGATGGTACCTGAGATCCACGACGCCGCCCCCAAGAGGGTGACGATGCAACACGCTGCGGCTGCCGGGTCCGAAAAGACGGACAAGGATTTTCATCCGAAGCTCTGACACAAAGAAGGGGGGGGGGGGGGTGCACAACGACGCCCCAAAGAGGGAAGTGACACCCACAAACACCACCTTAGCCGATGCCGGAGCATGGAGCTTTCTTTGCCAGGGTCGACGATCAAACCCAAGAGGAGGACCGACGAACCAGTACAAGTGAAAGTGCATGTAGTTCCCATGTGTGGTTTTGGTAAATAATAACAATCCTTATGGACTAATGTTCTAATTAAGTATATTTGAAGGGAAGTTCCATAGGCAATGCATGAAGAATATTGGATGGATTAAATGATGAAATCTATCAACACAACTATATGCATTGAGGCTTGGTAATGAATGGCAATTCCTATGGAGCAACAATGGCATCAAGCTATATATGAGGATATGTTCCATAAATGATGCAATAAGGAGATTGGATGTTTTTGGAATGAATGCCATCAAAATTTAGATATGCATCAATGATTGAATGACCAAGATGAATTCCATGTGATGATCGAACATGACTAGATGAAGTCCATTGGAGGATCTCAGAGGTTGCGATGCTTAGGCTAATGGGTTAAGCCATGATGGATCAAGAACTCGAGAGAATGATTAAAGAGAAAGAATTATATATGTGACTTGAAGATGAGATTATGATGACCTAATATGTTGAGTCATGGTTGATCAAGTCATGAAGCAAGTAATTCAAGTGAAGAATTCATTGTGCATCTCAAGAGATTGTGATGGATCATGAAAAATAGCAAGTGATGACCAATATGATATTCATGGAGAAACTCGATATGGTCATGAGAGAATTTTGATATTGGTGTCATGTCTTGAAGCAATGAAGTGATGTCTTGCAAGTGTGTATGGTTGAGTTTTAACCTTTTTGAAGTAAGCGTATCGATCCCACAGAGAGCTTAGGAAATGGTCTTTGACTAGAGGTTTATCGCAAAGCGACTGCAAGTTAATTGTGGTCCAAAGCAAAAGCGATGCGAAAGTGAAAATATTGCAAGAGTGTCATTGCAAGAATTAAAGACCGTTGTTTAAACCGGATAATCTTGGAATTCCAAGAAAAATCACTCTGATATTGACACCAATGACTAATGAATGCGAGAGATCGAAATCCATTATTTAATTTGTTTTCGCGGGAAAAGAGGCTAAACGTGGAAGGAAATTATCACCTAGAAGGAAACAAGGTTATTGTAGAAGGAATTGGAGGCGCAACCAAGTCAGGAGAGTGCAAGATGACGTCTGATACGAGCGCAAGCACTCGTACCATCGCTCGTACCAAGTGACATCGGCTTCGTAAGGTCCAACCAACCAACAATTATAAAGGGCCCCGTACTAGAATCGCAACAGAAAAGCGAGGAGAGCACCATTCACGAACCAGAAACCATCTTCCAACCCTAGCTGCCGTCATTTGCCATCTCATCTCCATAGCTGCCACCATGACCATCACCACAGCAATCGGACAGAGCATTGGCGACAACGTGCTGTTCGGTCAAGTGTTTGTTCGCAGCCCTCGAACATTTAACTGCGGCAAAATCCGACCATTGTTCGATTCTGTTGGAAACTGACTGGGTGGATACTGGCATCTGCGCGTCCCAGAGGCCGTTCAGGTATGAGTGCATGTGGGGAAGGGACCAGAGGTTTGAAGGGGTCATCGAGAGAGCGTGGAACTCCAAAGGAAGGGTTCATTCTGTAGCAGAACTCTTTGACCCACGTGCACATAGGGACGTGTTTTAGTCTCTGGACACCCGTGCGCACGGGTCAACTTAGCCCGTGCGCACGTAGTCCAACGGCTAGATTCGGCCACAGGATGAAGAACACTATATAAAGGCCCCTTCTCCTACCTCCAACCCTAATCATTTTGCTTTGTTGAGCCACCACCATTTCCAACCTCCATTTTTCTCATATCTCTCAATCCCTTCACTCCAACTTGTTGATACTTTGGGGATTGAGTGAGCAAGGCCCGATCTACACTTTAACCAAACCAATTTGTGTTCCTCGCAACATTTCTTCACCAACAACTTGTTACTCTTGGGGCTTGATGGACCCATGCTTCAAACAAAGGAGCATCTTCGTTGATGTGGAATTCCAGTACATGCTCACGTAATATGCTCATTTAGCTGGTGGCATTCTCGTTTTATCAGCGCTTGATGGACCCATGCTTCAAAGAAAGGAGCATCTTCTTCATCTCGCTGGGTTTTTAACCGCTGGTGTTTTTTACGTGTTCTTCTTAATGTTTCTCATTCTGGGTTTGTGGTTCTGAGCAGAGACACATTTCTCCACTATATTTTTCAGGTTGGGTTACGCTCTCTGATATGCTTCTTGAATCAAGTAGAAAGGCCCTGTGTTCATTGAATTTCCATAGCGGAAAGTTAGAGGTATTGAGTGTGTGCAAGTCACTCATTAACATTATTTCTACTTGGTTGATTGATATTGTACATCCATTAGTTCTAAAGTAATTTGCTGCCTTTTGTGTTCTGCAGAGCTGTTGAGTGTGTGCAAGTCACCAGGATATGCGATACCAATCATCCGCGGGTCTGCCTTATCAGCCTTGAAAGGAACAAATGATGTTCATGGGACAATTGAAATTTTGAAACTCATGGATGCGCTTGACGAGTATTTTCTTATCCCGTCAGTCAGTTTCATGATGCAGTCTTGAGCCAGCTGATTAGATTTTCTGACTTCTGCACTAGGACTATCATATGGACTTATTAGTCTTCAAATTTTTCCATGATGCTTAATTGCCAGAAAGCCTAGAAACCTAAACTAAACTAGCCACGAGTCTTAAAGCAACACCCGTCAGTATAATACAAGAGGAAGTAAACATAAATAATGAGTTGGAAATGAATTTTTTAAGTTTATTAACAGGTCGGCCCATAGGCTGGGCCAAGAGGACAGTCGCCATGGGCCTCGCGAGGAGGAGGGTCCCAAATATTGAATATAGTAGTAATAACTATATAATTGTTTGTTGGTCGAAATAATTATTGTATATGTGAAAAATAAAATCCTAATTTTGCATGAGCAAGTCTATGACACATTATTGTAACAATCAATCTAATAGGCAGCACTGAACTTAGTTAGCCTAGTAGTCTCTTTCTCATAGATGCACTACACGTTGAATTCAAAATTATGTTAAAAATATTTCCATGTTTATTCTGTTTGGAACCATATATATTTAGAAACCACCAGAAGCTCTTGTATACACCAGATAAAATCGGACATTTAAATGAGTATACCAATTAAACATGTATGCAAACTAAATAAATGATATGTTTACGTTTGTCGATATTCTGTGTAATTTCAGTACCATGCATATAAATTTGTTACCGAATCTACTTTGCAACACATTTGCTACAATTTATACTCTACAAGGTTCTCTAAATATGATCACTTAACAATACACTAGAAACCAGTGTTAATATATTAGTTAGACATTATATTTTTTGAATCTACCATGATATTTAACAAATAATATATACAAACATTTGCACATATATACAAATATGTATGTCTACACTATATAATTTACGAAATTATGAAAAAATAATTCAAACATTTGTACATATATTTTGATACATCACATTATTTAAAATTTAGCATAAACAAAAATTGCAGTGATATATGTTATAATAACAAATAACAATTAACCATACCAACTAAATTATATGGTTAACCATGCCAACAAAATAATAAAATTATACTTCTTATTATTATAGTATGATGAAAAAAATATTAAGTATAAATGTTTGGTATAAAACATATTAATTTATTTCGTCCCGGGTCCTGATTTTTTTGGACAGTTCCTGTTTATATTTATTAAGAGCAGACAAGCAAAATATTCTTATCACACCTTCTGCAAGACTTTCTTAGCAATCCGGTATGAACAAATGTCGACCGCTCGGTTCACCAAAAGAGCGATATGACTCTCAATCAGTATATATGTGATGACACCTACTTGACTACCATGTTTTAATAAAATGAGTACATAAATAATAATGTACATCTTAAGTTTCAACCTAACAATACATTCAACAACACAAATATATAAGCAAACAACCATGGATACTACTTACTTTATCTGTGCTAAAATGGGTAGCATCTCACGTAATAATGCATGATCCCCTGGTGCAGAAGCTCGTGGATGCATGTGCAAATAAGATGGCGGCGAAGAATGCCGATGTACTGCAGACTACAGTTGCTAAAGCAGGTCATCATTTTAAAGCTGATATTACTGCAGTGATCGACGACAAGCATAAATCCCTAGAGGCAACAGCAGAGCTCCAGCTTAGTGAGACTCACATCATAGGTAACATTGGGAAGGGCGTGTTGGCTATGCTGGGCGTGATCCTTGCTCTCATTGTGTACTGTGTGCACGCGGCGTGGGCCAAAGCCAACGAGATCGCGAACTCAGCGCTCGGAAGAGTGGTCAAGTTTGTGCTTAGTTTATTCGGTGGTAAGTCAGGTTAGAAGAGTGGATACTGTTGACTGATTGTTGTTGTCTGGAGAAAGTTTTGCACACTGTTGATTCACAAATTTGTATGTACTACGGTGATTTTTGCAGATATTCGCTGATGCTTTTTTTCTGTTAACTGGCACAATTTACTGTTATTTCCTTTACCATGGTACACTGCTTCTTTAGTGATGAAAAAATTGGTCCAAATTGGCCATTAGTAAAGGTTTGACCGTGAATCTTACACAAAATTTTCTAAAGCTAGGGAGTGTAGAACAATTGTTCTACGATATTTTCATATATTAACTAAAACAAGGTACATATACAGTGGTATAACACTGTTGGTGCACTTTCCTAGAGAACGTATCCTATGCACCCGGCGAACTGGTGAACCAGTGACGCGTTTGGTTACCTGCATCAAGCCCAACCAGGCTCTAGCGAGCTAAGTCCGAATTGTTTGGGTGCGTGACTCGCACGGAAAAACTGGCCCGCACAAAACTCAAAGCACCCCTCAGCCTGGCCCGGCAGGAACGCTCAGATTGGCAATTTCTCTAGATGCAGACTCGATCTAGTGCAATTTACACTACTGGGGAGGATGCAGGCTAGGGTAAATGCAGGAGACAAATGACATGCAGAACGTGGCCCAAAGCATGTATACCATTAACCAGGCTCCACTGGTCCAGGCTCCCGAGAAACGCGAAAAGCGTGCAGGTAACAAAACGCGTCCCAGGTGCACCACCACTTCTGGGTCATTTGATTTTTCGATAAAGGGCATTTTTATTGACTCAAAAAGTAGCATCAAGCGGATACAAAACATGATGAGCATCGCCCGGCCTCTGCATAACTAAGATTCACATAGCCAAACAAAAACAAACTAAAAGAAGATTAAAAAAGGCAACATATCAGCAATAGTAGGATCATATAGGACCGACACTATGCCTATGTCGAAGGAGGTGGTGCACCAATCCGGAGATTATGCTACCACCCATGCTGGGTGAAGACTTCCCTGGCCACCTGCTACTTGTAGACTGCGTTGGTATTTCCCCGAAGAGGAGAGGATGATGCAGTATAGTAGAGATAAGTATTTTCCTCAGTTAAGAACCAAGATTATCAATCCAGTAAGAGAACCAAGCAAGATGCAGTGAACAGCACCTACACACACAAAAGCAAACACTTGCACCCAACGCAAATAAGAGGGTTGTCAATACTCTTAGCGGTTACTTGCAAGGATTAAGTCTGATAGAGATAAATTGATAAAATAAATTACTAAGCTAAATAAAAGTAAATAAATTGCAGCAAGGTATTTTTATGTTTTTTATATGATAAAGATAGACCCGGGGGCCATAGTTTCCACTAGAGGCTTCTCTCTCGAGCGCAGAAACATACGGTGGGTAAACAAATTACTGTTGGGCAATTGATAGAAAAGCAAATAATTATGACGGATTCGTGGCAATGATCATGTATATAGGCATCACGTCCGAGACAAGTAGACCGACTCCTGCCTGCATCTACTACTATTACTCCACTCATCGACCGCTATCCAGCATGCATCTAGAGTATTAAGTTAATAAATACAGAGTAACGCCTTAAGCAAGATGACATGATGTAGAGAAGCAAATTCAAGCAATATGAATAAACCCCATCTTTTTATCCTTAATGGCAACAATAAAAATACGTGTCATGTCCCTTTCTGTCACTGGGATTGAGCACCGCAAGATTGAACCCATCACAAAGCACCTCTCCCATTGCAAGATAAACCAATCTAGTTGGCCAAACCAAATCGATAGATCGGAGAGAAATACAAAGCTATATTTAATCATGCATAAAAGAGTTCAGAGAAGACTCAAATATTTCTCATGAATAATCTGATCATAAACTCACAATTCATCGGATCCCAACAAACACACTACAAAAGAAGATTACATCGGATAGTACTCCAAGAGCATCAAGGAGAACATGGTATTGAAGATCAAAGAGAGAGAAGAAGCCATCTAGCTATTAGCTATGGACCCGTAGGTCTGTGGTAAACTACTCACACATCATCGGAAGGGCAGCAAGGTTGATGTAGAAGCCCTCCGTAATCGATTCCCCCTCCGGCAGAGTACCAGAAAAGGCCTCCATATGGGATCGCAGAAGAACAGAGGCTTGCGGCGGCGGAAATGTTTTTTCTTCTGGCTCTCTGATGGTTTCTGAATATTTGTGAATTTATAGGAGTAGAATTAGTTCAAACAGAGCCACGTGGGCCCCACAAGGCATCAGGGCACGCCCTCCTGGGGCCGCGCCCTGTTGCCTTGTGGAGGCTTCGCGAACCTTCTGGCCTCCTCTCCAAGGCTCCAGGGCCTCTTTTGTCTAGAAAAAAATCTCCAAAAAGTTTCATGGCATTTGGACTTCATTTGGTGCTGATTCTCTGAAAAGCCAAAAACAAGCAGAAAACAACAACTGACACTGGGCACTAGGTTAATAGGTTAGTCCCAAAAAATGATATATAATTGCATATAGAAACATCCAAGATTGATACTATAATAGCATGGAACAATCAAAAATTATAGATACGTTGGAGACGTATCAAGCATCCCCAAGCTTAATTCCTGCTCGTCCTCGAGTAGGTAAATGATAAAAACAGAATTTTTGATGTGGAATGCTACCTATCATGTTTCATCATGTAATCTCTTTTACGGTATGAATAATAAGATCCAAATGATTCAAAGCAATAGTCTATAATTTGATATAAAGACATCAATACTCAGGCATACTAATAAACAATCATGCCTTTTAAAAAAAAATGCTAAAGAACGTTATCCCTACAAAATCATACAATCCTGTCATGCTCCATCTGATGGGGAACGTTGCATGAAAATCAAAAAAATTTCCTACGAAACACCCAAGATCTAATCTATGAGATGCATAGCAACGAGAGGGGAGTGTGTCTTACGTACCCTCGTAGACCGAAAGCGTTGGCGTCGTAACACGGTTGATCTAGTCGTACTCTTCACGATCCAATCGCGATCCAATCCGATCTAGTGCCGAACGGATGGCACCTCCGAGATTAGCACACGTGCAGCTCGATGGCGTCCTCTCCTTCTTGATCTAGCAAGCGAGGGAGAGGAGGTAGATGAGATCAGAACCAGCACGGCGGTGAGGTGGTGGTGGTGGCAGCGGAAATCCGGCAGGGCTTCGCCAAGCACTGACGGAACGTGGAGGAGGAAGAGAGGGAGGGGGCGGCCAAGGGTCGAAGCCTCTTGCCTCCCGCGCCCCTCCCCACTATATATAGAGGAGGAAACTTGGAGGAGGAGGAATAGTGCCATGTGAACAGTACCACGTGAACAGTACATGCGTGAATAGTAATCCTCTTTCCCAAGTAATGCCTCTTATCTCCTATTTTAAAGGGATTTGATCTTATCACTTGGGATAGCCGCATGGGCCAAGTGGGGCTGCTGCGCTGTAGGAGATATGCCCTAGAGGCAATAATAAATGTTATTATTTATCCCCATATTTGTAATTAAGTTTATATTCCGTGCTATAATTGCTATGGTTCTCGAGTCTACAATAACCACAAGGCTCGGAGGGAAACTCATATGCACGTGTGGAATAATAAACGGTAAAATGTATTCCTAGTCTGGCCTCTAAGACTAGCTCAAGTGTTGCATGATGGTTCTGTTTTCCTGATCATGGGCATGACTATGCCGGCAACTTTGAGGGCACAATGTTAGAAGACCATTTGTGTTGAATCGACCCGAATTGATGTTATGCTATGAGATACATTCGTCACAAGTTAATGGTTAATAACACAGAGAAAGTTAACATTTGCATAATTCCTTAGACCATGAGAGTGTCGAGTTTCTTCATGCTTGCTTCATGAACTTTGGGGTTTGTTAAACGTCATCCGTAAATGGGTGGCTATTACGGCGGCTTACGGGTTCATGGAAAAGTGTGTCAAGGGACTTGATAGCTCAAGATTGGGATTTGCTCCTCCGACAATGGAGAGATATCTCTGGGCCCTCTCGGTGTTACGGTATCCACCTTCGTCTGGCCAGACACATTGTGATTTGATCACAGGGATGCCGGAACACGGGAACGAGAAAAGAGAACAAAACCGGTAACGAGGTAACTGGCATAGTGGAAAAGTTGTTGATTCATGGGGATGCCGATAAGTCTCACCTCGGGTGTTTGTAACATATCACGAAGCAACAGGAATAGCACATGGCAACTGGAGGTTCACTCGAATATTTGTTCGTGTGGGTATAGGGGTCAATATGGGTGTCCACGGCTTCGATGTTGATCATTGATCGGAAAGTGTTCCGGCCATGTCTATGCTTCACCGAACCTATAGGGTCACACGCTTAAGGGTCATCTATCTGCTGAATAGTAGACAGGGAGTCTGAGAGAAAGTCACCAGAAAAGTTTCGGAGACAACGGAAAAGTTCTGGAGAGAGAACACCGGAATAGTTTCGGTAAAACTGAAAAGTTGTTTCAGGGTATACCATTAAGTCAAATTGGTTTCGGCACACGCCTGTAAATTCTTGGAGGGTGCCAGAATTGTTCTGGGAACTTCTGGGATTTTTTGGAGAAAAAACCCGGAAATGTTCCGGAGCTGCCGGAACCGCTTTGTTTGCTTTTCGCAGATGAAAATCACTAATCCGGAATTGTTTCGGAACGCGTCCAAAATTATTTTAGTGGGTACTGGAAATGTTCTAAGACCTACAGAAATATTTTTGGATTTAAAGGTCGCGGAAAAATGTTTTCGTGAATAGTGAAAGTGCTTTTTGGGTTACTTCATGGAAAGCCACCTTTTAGGGCTTTTCCCAAAAGGCTTGTAGAAGGAATTGGGGACTAAGGAACCCCTTTTGGGGGGGACCCACTAGGGGGTGGCCAGCCATGGTGAGGCTCCTACATGGGGCCCCACTTGCCCTCTTACCTCCCCTTTATGCCCTTGTGGAGGACTCCATTCATGGGCATTTTGGGGTTTTGGAATGCCACCCCACCCCTTGGGATTTCCTATAAATAGAGGTGGAGAGGTGCTCTCCACACTCACTCCTTTCTCACATACAAGTGCCATGCATGATCTGGCTTCTCTCTCCCTCCCCGCGAAATAGTTTCGTAGAGTCGAAAGGCTGTCTGGGTTCCGGTGGGAACTAGTTCTGGACGGCGAAGCCCTGCCGGATAGATGACACCGTATGTGTGCAACCCCGTAGAGAGGTCGTAGGTTCGATCTTTTTACCCGAGGGGCTGTTCGAGAGTGCCTCCCGAAGGGCTGCCCGAGTGACCGTCCGAGTTTTGAGGGTCCTCCCGAAGGGCTGTCCGTGACACCGTCTGAGGGACAGTCTGACCGCCTCCCGGAGGGCTGTCCGACGAGCAGACAAGGGAGAACATCCTCGCAGTTGGGAGGTTGTAAATCCTAGCTGCGGGGATCTGCACCGACGATCTACATCGACTCTACTTCCGCTGCGCTACGAGTCGGTAACGATCGGATCGAAACCTTGTATGCAGTCTTCATAGTGGTCCTGGGCTGGTGCGTAGGTCGGAAATTTTTTGTTTTCTGCTGCGTTACCCTACAATGGCATCATGAGCCGTGCTATGCGTAGATGCAGGTTACGATCTAGAATACATAGAGATGTATGGGTGTTGCATAATATAATTTTATTGTAGATGAGATTTATTGCTGAAAATTATTTATGCGGGTAGTAGATGAAATCTATTACCCGATGTTCTTGTTGCTTCCCTTGAATTTGCGTATTTCTGATCTTGATAACGGTATGGTGGAGTTTCAAAGTTCTGGCAATCCGCGATCTTGATTGATCAACGAAGTGCTAACAGTTCTTTGAATTCCACCATAGTTAAAAGAAAGATGAAATTTCGCAGACGAAAGGGCAATGCAGATATGATCTGCACGGGGGTCATGCGTATGACGAAGTTAAGTATGGGGCTCGAGATTTTATTATCTCGTGTTTCATACACCCCGCAAAGTTAATCTAGCGACTTGAATAATCATACTTGATGATGGACGTTGGTAGCTTCGGTTTGTTTCGAAACCTTAGAAGCCACGTAAAATAAAATTTTGCATAAACCGATTAGAGACGTCTAACTTGGTTTTGCAGGATGTGCATGTGATGTGGTATAGCAATGCTCATATTAATTTGATTATGTATGAGATGACTATATAATGTAAATTTACTAACATGACCTGCGTGTCATGATTCGGCATGATGGCTGGAGCCATATGATTGTCACTTTAATGACCTGCGTGTCAACCTTAAGTAATGCACTTATTTTATTAGCTATAGAGATAGCAATATTATCTGGTGCATCGACAAGGTGGTGGCAAACTTCACAAAGGTGAACACCGACGCGAATGCCGAAGACGAAGAAATTAAAGATTTCTCCGTCAGAAAGGGCTATACCATATCATGCTATTATGAATTGCCTGAGATGTTTATCCCTTATGATGCACCCTTTTGATTGCACGGTAGTCGCTTTTATTAGGGTGATCTCTCACTTAAAATATCAAGTAGTTAGTGTTCTCCCAAGTGTAGCACCGTCACATCATCTTTCCTTTCGGGGTGCGCCATGTCTACATGGGTACGAACGATTGTACGGGTGTAAGGCGGGTGAGGTCAGACCTCGCAGCGAGATCACTTGGTTGTCTTGACGTTCTGGCTTGATCGTCCTGATCTCGGAACACGCCCATCGAAAGATGAACAAGAATCACATAGAGATGTGATTGGCAAGTTGGCCTACCGATTAAAATTCTCGTCATCAGTGATGTCCACATCAATGGCGTTGAATTGAAATGCGGGTCTTGTATCACTCACAATCAATTATGAGAGATATTGATTTGAGTGGGAGCGCACTGTAGAATTAACTTGTTTAATTCTCTGTGCAATTAATTATGAACTTTGTCTAAGTGAAATTTTCATAATAGTTGTAGAATAATGGCTCAAGTTTCCACCTTCCCTATTAAAATTGAATAGCTGTTATATATCTGGTTAAAACTTTATGATTGGTAACGTAATATGAGGATTGTCCTCAAGAGTGTCGAGAAGGATTTTGTCCTATCGCATGCTTTCAGTATCCTCCCGCTAATGCTATGGATGATGTGACTCTCGTCCTTCGATCCAAAAGCTAGAATTCCGTTACAGTCAAGTGCAATATGTTTGCTTCCATGAGACCCAAACATCAAAAGTTTGGGATAGCTATGTGATATTCATGGAACTGAAAATTAGTTTCAGATACAAACAAAGACTAAAAGATATGAGATATCCAAATAAATGTTTGTTTGCAAATATTAGTAAAAGTGTTTACTATGCATTTGACTAATACGAGAGGGATCCAGAAGAATGCCTATCATATGATGAAGGTGAATAAAACAACAACTTAAAGAGAAAGGAAATGTCCAAAGGGTGTTAGTGTGACTTACACACCTAGGAAGTCCGGGGCTAACGCCACTCTTAAGTTGAGTGCTTCTTCTGAGAGTAGGAGAAATACTGAAAGTTAAACTGTTAGAAGTATAAAGGCAAAACGAGAGAAGACTAGAATGTCCAGCTCATGTATGAAAGTCATACAAGCTATTGATGTATAGAAGGCTGGTCAAAGAAATAGTTCTTGGGAATTGTGATTAAATTGTTAGTCACTAATTCTTGTGTATTGTGAGTTGATCACAAAGATACCCTCTCGATTGCATTCTGCTGCGACTCGATGCAAGAACTACTACGGCCTAAAAGACTTGCCAGAGTGAGGTTTAGATATGCGCTGGGAACATAGTAAAAGTTGCTATACTCGGTACATTACCTATGTATTTATTTTCATAATTCATTTTAGAGTTTTTATACACTCTAGCCCATTGCATAAAGTATCTTGCAAGAAGGTTGTTCATAAGAGGACTTTTGATGTTCAGTGTTATGAATAACATAAGGGCCATGCTTCCATCATGGATGGGATGTATGTTATGAATATTGATAATAATATATTACCTCCGTATTTACTGTCAGAATTCATTTTAGAGTTTTACACATTCTAGCCCATTGCATAATGTTTGTTGCAAAAGGGTTGTTCATAAAAGAACAATTGTTGTTCAGTGTTATGAATAACATAAGGGCCATACTTCCATCATGAATGGGATGTATGTTATGAATATTGATGGTAATATGATACATCCATAACACTGACGCTAAATGTCGCAAGACTAAGAGAATACCACACATGTGTGGCACTGCATTTGGTCACATTGGAGAAACCCGCATGGAGAAATTCCATAATGATGGATTTAGAAGTCGTTTGATTATGAATCATCTGACACTTGCAACTTTCCTTTGAAAAGTGAAGTGACTGAAATACCGTTCACATGCCATAAGGAACGAGCAACGAACTTATTGGTGATCATACATTTTGATGTATGTAGTCCGATAAATGTTGTTGCTAGCAGTGGATTTATCTATCTTCAGAAATGACTCAAGTAGATATATGGATATTTACTTGATGAGACGTAAGTCTGGATCTTTTGAAATCATTCATAAGGGTTTCAAAAATGAAGTAGAAATTATTGTAACAAGAAAATTATGTTTCTGCAAACTAGATTGCCGAAAGGAATATTTGAGTTACAAGTTTAGCGAATATCTGATGAGTTGTGAAAAGAGTTTCATAACTTACACCTCATGGAGCACCACTGTGAGTGGAATATCCGTGAAGATGTAATCAAACCATTTATGACATGGTAAGATCAAAGATGACATAAATCAATTTGCCATTATCCCTTTTAAAAGTAATGCTTTAGAGACTGCGGCTTTTACACTGAAAAGAGCGCCATCAGATCTGTTGAAATGACTCCATGGTATGGTACACCCAACCATGTTATGTCTTTTCTTAACATTTGGAATATTGGGCTTGTGTAAAATATTTACAAACCTATTCCAAATCAGACAAGTGCTACTTTGTAGGTTATCCCAAGTTATTGGGTATTCCCCCACCACTGTACCGAGGCAAAAGGTTTTGCCACAAAGAACGGTATGCTTTTGAAGGAAATGGTTCTTGCAAAAAGGTGAGTGGGAGGACAATGCGACTTGACAAGATAACAGTATCTTCGTCATCAGATCAAAGGAAAGAAACCTTGGAAGTAATTCCAGAGTTTCCTACTGCGACTGATACGGAAGCCTCTACATGAGATGTATGGACTTCGGTCGAACTTGCAACTGAACCACGTAGGCAAAACTCGTGCAAACCTCTCAGGTGCGCAAGTGAGATATTGTTGTTAGACAACAGTATACCTACGATACACAAGGAAGCGTTGATGGGCCCTGACTCCGGAATTGGCTAAATGCCAATATAATCCGAGATAGTTTCCATATAAATGATTCAAGATTATATCTTGATAAACCCTTCGGAAGACTTAGAATCTAACGAACATTAATGGAACTATAAACTGATGTCGATAAAATGTTTTATCCATAAAGCTTGACTTGTTGCAATAACAAATTCAAGGAGTTGACTACGATGAGATTTCCTCACCGTAGCGATGCTTAAAGTCTGATCGGGTTAAACTAGCAATTAATACATATTTCAATCTTGAGATATGATACATGGATGCCAAAATGATTTCCATGTGATGGAAATGCAACCTAGGACTTGCATGTGATACAGTCCGAAGTATTTTGTCAATCCAGATGATGCTAGTAAGTATGCAAACTTCAGAGTTCCAGCAATGGACAGAAGAGAGCAAAATGGAGTTGGAATCTTCATTTTGATGAAATAGTCAAAAGAGTTTGATTTCATCAATGGATAACGAAGATGCTTATGGTTACAACAAAGTAAGTGGGAGCACAATAATATTTCTAAAAACTTTGTGTGCTTGACACATTGTTGATTGGAAATAATATAAATTTCTTGACACGAATTAGGACTTCATTGAAAATAGTTTTTCGATGAAGTGCTTGGGCTAAATAGCCTTGATATTAGGCATATTTATCTACGAGATAGAATTGCCTAATAGGCTAAGCCAAAAATAGATATTGACAAGATGCTAAAACAGTTTAGCATAAGAACGCCAAGGAGTGATTCTTGCCGAAGTCACATGGAAAGAGTTTTGCAAGACTTGGTGTCCCAAAACACTGATGAGCGAAATACATGATGGAGATCCCACACACTCTTGTGTTTGGATTAATCATATATTCCATGGTATGTAAAACAACCAGATATGTCCGATACTCCCAAGATGTTGCGAGTATAGATACCAAAGTGATCAAAGTACTGATCATGGGACAACAGTGGAAAATGTCATTAAGTACTAAAGTAGCACTGATGACATGTTTTCTCGCAAGCAGAGATTATGAAGTGCTTGTTGTAAGTAATTACATCGATACAGTCTTCATCAATGCTCCATGTGATTTTTGATTTAAGTTAAGGGTTTTGTGTAATACACGATATGGTGGCACGGTAGTTGGAAATTGTTCCAAACAAGTTACTGTGGCGATTTCTATAACAAAGGCTAAGTATGTTGACGCTTTGGAAGCGACTAAGAAGATGTTGAATCATATAGTTCATTCATGAACTTAGTATGGTTCCAAGAAGGCTTTGGTCAATGGGACACTATTGTAGATAGTCGCTCCATAGCTCAGTCTGAGGAATCAAGGTTTGACCTGTGATTCACATATATAAAAAGCCAAGTCCACACAAAATATGAATTTTGTGAAAGCGTGACAACATGAGGAGATGCAAAGATACACATGGAACTGAAGTTGTCAGATCCGTTGGACATCAGGCTATACCATGAGCGAAGCATATTTTACACCGGTATGCCATAGGTGTAAAGTGTTTTAGCATTGACTAGATTATTGACTCTAGTGCAAGTGGGAGTCTGTAGGAGATATGCCCTAGAGGCAATAATAAATGTTATTATTTATCCCCATGTTCGTAATTAAGTTTATATTCCGTGCTATAACTACTATGGTTCTCGAGTCTACAATAACCACGAGGCTCGAAGGGAAACTCATATGCACGTGTGGAATAATAAATGGTAAAATGTATTCCTAGTCTGGCCTCTAAGACTAGCTCAAGTGTTGCATGATGGTTCTGTTTTCCTGATCATGGGCATGACTATGTCGGCAACTTTGAGGGCACAATGTTAGAAGAACATTTGTGTTGAATCGACCCGAATTGATATTATGCTATGAGATACATTCGTCACAAGTTAATGGTTAATAACACAGAGAAAGTTAATGTTTGCATAATTCCTTAGACCATGAGAGTGTCGAGTTTCTTCATGCTTGCTTCATGAACTTTGGGGTTTATTAAACGTCATCCGTAAATGGGTGGCTATTACGGCGGCTTACGGGTTCATCGAAAAATGTGTCAAGGGACTTGATAGTTCAAGATTGGGATTTGCTCCTCCGACGATGGAGAGATATCTCTGGGCCCTCTCGGTGTTACGGTATCCACCTTCGTCTGGCCAGACACATTGTGATTTGATCATAGGGATGCCGGAACACGGGAACGAGAAAAGAGAACAAAACCGGTAACGAGGTAACTGGCATAGTGGACAAGTTGTTGATTCACGGGGATGCCGATAAGTCTCACCTCGGGTGTTTGTAACATATCGCGAAGCAACAGGAATAGCACACGGCAACTGGAGGTTCACTCGAATATTTATTCGTGTGGGTATAGGGGTCAATATGGGTGTCCATGGCTCCGATGTTGATCATTGATCGGAAAGTGTTCCGGCCATGTCTATGCTTCACCGAATCTATAGGGTCACACACTTAAGGGTCATCTATCTTCTGAATACTAGACAGGGAGTCTGAGAGAAAGTCACCGGAAAAGTTTCGGAGACAACGGAAAAGTTCCGGTGAGAGAACACCGGAATAGTTTCGGTAAAACTGAAAAGTTGTTTCAGGGTATACCATTAAGTCAAATTGGTTTCGGCACACGCCTGGAAATTCTTGGAGGGTGCCAGAATTGTTCTGGGAACTTCTAGGATTTTTCGGAGAAAAAACCCGGAAATGTTCCGGAGCTGCCGGAACCGCTTTGTTTGCTTTTCGCAGATGAAAATCACTAATCCGGAATTGTTTTGGAACGCGTCCAAAATTATTTTAGTGGGTACTGGAATTGTTCTAAGACCTACAGAAATATTTTCGGATTTAACGGTCGCGGATTTTTTTTTCCGTGAATAGTGAAAGTGCTTTTTGGGTTACTTTATGGAAAGCCACCTTTTAGGGCTTTTCCCAAAAGGCTTCTAGAAGGACTTGGGGACTAAGGAACCCCTTTTGGGGGGGACCCACTAGGGGGTGGCCAGCCATGGTGAGGCTCCTACATGGGGCCCCACTTGCCCTTTTACCTTCCCCTTTATGCCCTTGTGGAGGACTCCATTCATGGGCATTTTGGGGTTTTGGAATGCCACCCCACCCCTTGGGATTTCCTATAAATAGAAGTGGAAAGGTGCTCTCCACAGTCACTCCTTTCTCACATACAAGTGCCATGCATGATCTGGCTTCTCTCTCCCTCCCCGCGAAATAGTTTCGTAGAGCCGAAAGGCTGTCTGGGTTTCGGTGGGAACTAGTTCTGGACGGCGAAGCCCTGCCGGATAGATGACACCGTATGTGTGCAACCCCATAGAGAGGTCGTAGGTTTGATCTTTTTGCCCGAGGGGTTGTTCAAGAGTGCCTCCCGAAGGGCTGTCCGAGTGACCGTCCGAGTTTTGAGGGTCCCCCCGAAGGGCTGTCCATGACACCGTCTGAGGGACTGTCCGACCGCCTCCCGGAGGGCTGTCCGAGGAGCAGACAAGGGAGAACATCCTCGCGGTTGGGAGGTTGTAAATCCTAGCTGCGGGGATCTGCACCGATGATCTACATTGACTCTACTTCTGCTGCGCTACGAGTCGGTAACGATCGGATCGAAACCTTGTATGCAGTCTTCATAGTGGTCCTGGGCTGGTGCGTAGGTCAGAATTTTTTTGTTTTCTGCTGAGTTACCCTACATGTGCCTGGCCCATGAAGGGCTGGTGTGCCCCCTTTAGAGTCCATGTGGACCCTCCGTGGACTTTCGGACACCTCCGGAACCCTCCGGAACCTTCTGGAAGCTTCCTGGTACAATACCGAAAAAAACCGAACTTTTTCCGGAACCCATAATATGACTTCCCATATATAAATCTTTACCTCCAGACCATTCCGGAGCTCCTCATGATATCCTAGATCCCATCTGGGACTCCAAACAACCTTCGGACTTTCCACTGTTAATATCTCATTATTACCCTAGCACTAACGAACGTTAAGCGTGCGACCCTACGGGTTCGGAACATGCAGACATGACCGAGACTCCTCTCTGGTCAATAACCAATAGCGGGACCTGGATGCCCATATTGATTCCTACATATTCAACGAAGATCTTTATCAGTTGAACCATGATGTCGAGGATTCGGTTAATCCCGTATGCAATTCCCTTTGTCCGGTGATATGTTACTTGCCCGAGATTCGATCGTCGGTATCTCTATACCTAGTTCAATCTCGTTACCGGCAAGTCTCTTTACTCGTTCCGTAATACAAGATCCCATGGCTAACTCATCAGCCACATTGTTTGCAAGCTCTTTACGATGTTGTATTACCGAGAGGGCCCAGAGATATCTCTCCGTCATACGGAGTGACAAATCCCAGTCTTGATCCATGCCAACCTAACAAACACCTTCGTAGATACCTGTAGATCACCTTTATGATCACCCAGTTACGAAGTGATGTTTGGATACACACTAAGTATTCCTCCGGTGTAAGGGAGTTGCACGATCTCATGGTCTAAGGAACAGATACTTGACATGAAGAAAGCTGTAGCAAATAAACTAAACGATCTGATGCTAAGCTTAAGGTTGGGTCTTGTCCATCACATCATTCTCCTAATGATGTGATCCCATTATCAAATGACAACTCATGTCTATGGTTAGGAAACCATAACCATCTTTGATCAACGAGCTAGTCTAGTAGAGGCTTACTAGGGACACGGTGTAGTTTATGTATTCACACATGTATTTAAGTTTCCGGTCAATACAATTCTAGCATGAATAATAAACATTTATCATGAACAAGGAAATATGATAATAACCAATTTATTATTGCCTCTAGGTCATATTTCCAACACCATCTTCTTCACACAAAGTATTTATCATGCACTACCCCGATGACAAGCCGAGCAATTGGTTCATACTTTTTGACGCGCTTCAGCTTTTTCAACTCCCACTCAATACATGAGCGCAAGCCATGGATATAGCACTATGGGTGGAATAGAGTGTGGTGGTAGGGATAAATAAGATAAGTCAAAAATAAGAAGATAGTCTCACATCAACGAGGTTAATCAATGGGCTATGGAGATGCCCATCAATTGATGTCAATGCGAGGAGTAGGGATTGCCATGCAACGGATGCACCAAGAGCTATAAGTGTATGAAAGCTCAATATGAAAACTAAGTGGGTGTGCATCCAACTTGCTTGCTCATAAAGACCTCGGGCATTTGAGGAAGCCCATCATCGGAATATACAAGCCAAGTTCTATAATGAAAAATTCCCACTAGTATATGAAAGTGACAAAATAGGAGAATCTCTATATGAAAAACATGGTGCTACTCTGAAGCACAAGTGTGGAAGAGGATAGTAACATTGCCCCTTCTCTCTTTTTCTCTCATTTTTTTTTCATGGCTCTTTTTCTTCTTCTTTTTTCTATCTTTTTTTTTCGTCCGGAGTCTCATCCCGACTTGTGGGGGAATCATGGTCTCCATCATCCTTTCCTCACTGGGACAATGCTCTAATAATGATGATCATCACACTTCTATTTACTTACAACTCAACATTACAACTCGATACTAGAACAAAAATATGACTCTATATGAATGCCTCTGGCAGTGTACCAGGATGTGCAATGATGCTAGCGTAACATGTATAAAAATGATGAACGGTGGCTGAGCCACAAATATTATGTCAGCTATATGATCATGCAAAGCAATATGACAATGATGATGTGTGTCCTAAAAACGGAACGGTGGAAGTTGCATGGCAATATATCTCGGAATGGCTATGGAAATGCCATGATAGGTAGGTATGGTGGCTGTTTTGAGGAAGATATAAAGAGGCTTATGTGTGATAGAGTGTATCATATCACAGAGTTTGGATGCACCGGCGAAGTTTGCACCAACTCTCGATGTGAGAAAGGGCAATGCACGGTACCGAAGAGGCTAGCAAATTGCGGAAAGGTGAGAGTGCGTATAATCCTTGGACTCACATTAGTCATAAAGAACTCACATAGTTTTTGCAAAAGTTTATTAGCCCTCGAAGCAAGGTACTACTACGCATGCCCCTAGAGGGATAGATTGGTAGGACAAGGTCCATCGCTCGTCCCCGACCGCCACTCATAAGGTAGACAATCAATAATAAATCATGCTCCAACTTCTTAGCATAACGACAGATCATACGTGCATGCTTCAGGAATCACAAACCTTAACACAATTATTCTTACCAAACCATAATTATCTACTAATACCTCCCCCATATTACCATCTTAATATCGCAAAACTATTGCAAGGAATCAAATTTATCATATTCAGTGATCTACATGAAAGTTTTTATTATATCCCTCTTGAATACCTATCATATCAGGACCAAATTCATAACCCATGCATATTACCATTGCTATCATGAGACTCTCAAAAAGCTATAAGTGAAGCATGAGAGTGCAACTATTTCTTTAAAATATAACCACCGCCGTGCTCTAAAAGATATAAATGAAGCACTAGAGCAACTGCCTAGCTCAAAAGATATAAGTGAAGCACATAGAGTATTCTAACAAATCACGAATGATGTGTGTCCCTCTCAAAAAGGTGTGTTCAGCAAAGATGATTGTGACAAACTAAAAATCAAAAAAACTATATCACAAGACGCTCCAAGTAAAACACATATGATGTGATGAATAAAAATATAGCTCCAAGCGAGTTACCGATAGATTGTAGACGAAAGAGGCGATGCCTTCCGGGGCATCCCCAAGCTTAGACGCTTGAGACTTCCTTGAATATTACCTTGGGGTGCCTTGGGCATCCCCAAGCTTAGGCTCTTGCCGCTCCTTATTCCTTTATCCATCGTAGTCTCACCCAAAACTTGAAAACTTCAGCACACAAAACTCAACAGAAACCTCGTGAGATCCGTTAGTATAACAAACAAATCTTAAACTTTAGGTACTGTGGTAAATTGATTCATATTTAATATTGGAATAATGCTACTGGACTCCAACTTCTCCATGACTCATACCCCCCGATATGATCCATAGATTCATCAAAATAAGCAAACTATGCAACAAAAACATAATCTGTCTAAAACAGAACAGTCTGTAAAGATATGAATTATGGTCATACTTCTGTAACTCCAAAAATTCTGAAAAATTAGGAAAACGTGGGAAATTCATATATAAATACTTTGTAAAAAATTCAGAAGGTTATGACACTTCAGCGAAAATTAGAAATTCCAGCACTTGACGTAAAAGTTTCTGTTTTTCAACAGCATCTATCATACTATCTTCCAAATCATCCCAAAGGCATTACTTGGCACAAACACTAATTTAAACATAAAAACACAATCATAACAGAGACTATAGTCATGCAAACTCTAAAAAAACATAGAGTAAAATGTATTGGGTTGTCTCCCAACAAGCTCTTCCTTTATAGCCATTAAGATAGGCTTTGAGATTTCAATGATGCTCACGTCAAAAAACAAGAATTGAAGCACAAAGAGAGCATCATAAAACATGTGACAAACATATTTAAGTCTAACATACTTCCTATGCATAGGCATTTTATAGGAAAACAAATGATCAAGACAAGCAATATCTAGCATATGCATATAAAGAGAGTGAAACATTAATAATTCCAACACAAAGAGAGGTAATTTGGTGATATGAAGGTTTTTATAACCATGTTTTCCTCTCTCATAATAATTACATGTAGGATCATAATCAAATTCAACAATATAGCGATCATATAAAATACTATCTTCATGATCCACATGCATAAAAGTTTTATAATCTTCCAAGATAGTGGGATTAACGTCAACTAAAGTCATGACCTCTCCAAACCCACATTTATCAAAAATTTCATAAGATTAAACACTCTCCGAATATGTGGGATTCTTTTTACCTAAAGTTGACACTCTTTCAAACACACTTTCAATATTATTGCAAACATTATTATCAATAACATATTCATCATGAGGCTTAAATAAATTTTTAATATCATAAAAAACATTATCACCCCAATCATGATCATTGCAATAAGTAGTGGACATGACAAAATTATCATCCCCAAGCTTGTAGTTTTGCATATTATTAGCACAATTGACATTAATAGAATTTATAGTAACATCATTGCAATCATGCTTTTCAATCAAGAACCTATCATGAATCACTTTATAAGTTTCTTCTTCTAACACTTCATCACAATTTTCAGATTCATGATTTTCAAGCAAAACTTCATAGAGAAAATCAAGAGCACTCAAATCACTAGCAATTTGTTCATCATAATTGGATCTTTTGAAAAGATTAGCTAGTGGATGAGGATCCATATCAATAGATTTTTAGCAAGCGAAGATGCAAGCAAATAGAAGGCACATGGCAACACAAGCAAAGATAGCACACAAAATATTTTTGTATATTTTTTTGTGAAATTGTTTTAGAAGCGGGGGAGATGAAAACGAGAGGCAAATGCAAATAAAAAGGCAAATAAAATAAATGCAAGTGGATGATAGTTTGTGCGAAGGTACTTGATAGATTTTGATGACGTCTCCCCGGCAATGGCGCCAGAAATTTTTCCTGCTACTTGTAGACTGCGTTGGTATTTCCCTGAAGAGGAGAGGATGATGCAGTATAGTAGAGATAAGTATTTCCCTCAGTTAAGAACCAAGGTCATCAATCCAGTAGGAGAACCAAGCAAGATCCAGTGAAGAACACCTACACACACAAAAGCAAACACTTGCACCCAACACGAATAAGAGGGTTGTCAATCCTCTTAGCGGTTACTTGCAAGGATTAAGTCTGATAGAGATAAATTGATAAAGTAAATTACTAAACTAAATAAAAGTAAATAAATTGTAGCAAGGTATTTTTATGTTTTTTATATGATAAAGATAGACCCGGGGGCCATAGTTTTCACTAGAGGCTTCTCTCTCAAGCGCAGAAACATACGGTGGGTAAACAAATTATTGTTGGGCAATTGATAGAAAAGCAAATAATTATGATGGATTCATGGCAATGATCATGTATATAGGCATCATGTCCGAGACAAGTAGACCGACTGCTGCCTGCATCTACTACTATTACTCCACTCATCGACCGCTATCCAACATGCATCTAGAGTATTAAGTTAATAAAAACATAGTAACGCCTTAAGCAAGATGACATGATGTAGAGAAGAAAATTCAAGAAATATGAATAAACCCCATCTTTTTATCCTTAATGGCAACAATACAAATACGTGTCATGTCCCTTTCTGTCACTGGGATTGAGCAACGCAAGATTGAACCCATCACAAAGCACCTCTCCCATTGCAAGATAAACCAATCTAGTTGGCCAAACCAAATCGATAGATCGGAGAGAAATACAAAGCTATATTTAATCATGCATAAAAGAGTTCAGAGAAGACTCAAATATTTCTCATGAATAATCTGATCATAAACTCACAATTCATCGGATCCCAACAAACACATTGCAAAAGAAGATTACATCGGATAGAACTCCAAGAGCATCAAGGAAAACATGGTCTTGAAGATCAAAGAGAGAGAAGAAGCCATCTAGCTCCTAGCTATGGACCCGTAGGTCTGTGGTAAACTACTCACACATCATCGGAAGGGCAGCAAGGTTGATGTAGAAGCCCTCCGTGATCGATTCCCCCTCCGGCAGAGTACCGAAAGAGGCCTCCAGATGGAATCGCGGAAGAACAGAGGCTTGCGGCGGCGGAAAGGTTTTTCCTCTGGCTCTCTGATGGTTTCTGAATATTTGTGAATTTATAGGAGTGGAATTAGGTCAAACGGAGCCACATGGGCCCCACAAGGCATCAGGGCGCCCCCCCGGGGCCGCGCCCTATTGCCTTGTGGAGGCTTCACGAACCTTCTGGCCTCCTCTCCAAGTCTCCAGGGCCTCTTTTGTCTAGAAAAGAATCTCCAAAAAGTTTCATGGCATTTGGGCTTCGTTTGGTACTGATTCTCTAAAAAGCCAAAAACAAGCAGAAAACAGCAACTGGCACTGGGCACTAGATTAATAGGTTAGTCCCAAAAACTGATATATAATTGCATATAAAAACATCCAAGATTGATACTATAATAGCATGGAACAATCAAAAATTATAGATACGTTGGAGACGTATCACCACCCACTCCAACCGCGTACACACCGCCTTGAACAGCGGTTGATACTCCGTTCGGTGTAGCGTAGACCACGTGCGAAGCGAGTGCGTACAACGGAAAATAACCTGCAAAGGAGAGGTGTTTTTTCCCTCGAAAACCAAATCATTTCTACATAGCCAGAGTGCCCATAATAAGGCATATGCTCCCACCCGAATTAACGCTTTGAACCTATTTGAAATTCCGTCCAACCAATGACCAAAAATATTGGCAACACTTGTGGGCGGATACAAATTGGATGCTATTTGGATGACTGACCACGTGGAATGCGCAAACTTGCATTGGAAAAAGAGGTGTTTGATTGTCTCGTCATGAGTACAAAAACTACACTTCTTACTTCCGTGCCAATTGCGACGGGCGGGATTGTCTTTGGTTAGCACAACTCACCTTCGAAGATACCACATGAAGATTTTAACTTTTAGTGGAATCTTTGACCTCCAAATTTTCTTGTTATTATCCACTGGGACCTCTGAATGCGTGACCGCACGGTACATAGAGTCGACTGTGAAGGACCCAGATGTAGTGAGGTTCCAGCAAAACACGTCCCGTCCTTGTGTCTGGTTAAGCGACTCCAATCGAGATAACAGATTTTGGCATGACATAAGACGGGCGCCAATCAAATCCTGCCTGAAAGAAATATTCGGCGGGAATGAACTGAGCACCTGCGCTAGAGTATCATTCTTATCGTGAACAATGCGGTACAAAGCTGGATATTGTTCTTGGAGGCTGGCATTGCCTAGCCAGTTGTCCTCCCAGAAACGAATCTCTGACCCATCTTTTATCGTGAAGGATCCAAAGCGGAAAAGGTGTTTCTTTGCCACCATTAGACCAGCCCAAAAGTGTGAGTCACCAGGTTTCCAATAGGCCTATGACACAGCTTTTTGGCCTAGATACTTATTGTGCAGCAGGCTTTGCCAAACGCCATCTTCAGTAAGTAGTTTGAACAACCATTTACTAAGTAAGGCATCATTTGATGGAGGAGGAAGGGGCCAGATTCAGCTATAAGCTGGTCACTGGCACATTGGCAGAAATCCCCTGGAACCTTTATGGATCAGATGAGACAATCCTTGATGAGTTAGCTCTCTTTCGTACATTTGTTTTAACTTGTAATTTGCTTGAGCAAGTAGCATAAAAATAGTTCAGTTCATTGTGTCCACTTTCCATTGTGTTCATACTTCTTTTTGGTGCAAAGAAATGTTATAGCAATACTCCATATAAATTAATGATGCCTTAGTAATAGAGTTCATGATGTGAGAAATAGCATTGACCTATTGAAAGAAGTAAACATTTGCACTTTTAAACAAAGTAATACATAAACTTTTGAGGGAATACCATTCGGCACACTTTATTTCGTCACAGAACTGTTACATCATTTACAAAGTCTGGAAGTCTAAAAATACATATATACCATGACGTTTGTTTACTGGAGGCACCAAAGTACTTAAGTACATAAGTAACAGATTTGTTTTTGTTTTTCATGAATACGCGAAGCTTGTGTATCATTTCATTGATAGAAGGAATTAGAATGAGTACATGAGAGGGTACACCACAATACACGAATGCAAAATGGCGTGGACATGGTTCGCTGAGCAGAGAGAATGGTATGCTCGGCCCGAACAGAGGGTATAACATAGCTAAACCTAACAAGCCCTGAGGTAGAGGGTGACGGTGTCCTGGATTAGGGGGTGCTAGCCCAGCCGGCCCATCTCCTCGGATGGGCCAAGGGGCCCTCGTACGTGATCAAGATGGACTCCGGAGGCCGTACACAGGAAGCGTGATCGAGACTGTCTCTACCGAAGACTTGACGTATACTCCAAGATCTTTCCAGCCGCCTTACTACTAGTTACCGACTTTGTAGCCCTAGATACCCTCCCTGGCATGTATATAAGCCATAGGGTTTAGCACGTAGGGGGGAATCAATGCAATATTGCTCACCTAGCCCTAGAAGTTAGATACACATTACGATCTCGAGGTAGATCAACTCTGTATTCGATACATCTCCATCAATATAAATAGAAGTAGGACGTAGGGTTTTACCTCCATAAAGAGGGCCCGAACCTGGGTAAACATCGTTTCTCTTGTCTTTGTTACCACCGATCCGAGATCCTCAGCTCGGGACCCCCTACCCTGAGGTCTGTCGGTTTTTACACCGACACTGGTGCTTTCATTGAGAGTTCCGCTATGCGATGGCCAAAAGGATCGATGGGATCGCCGGTCAACGGCCCTAAGCCTATGGAGCACGCCTCCATGTTCGAAACTTCGACCACGGAGATGCCTGCACGTAAAGTGGAGGCGAACCATGACCCTTCTTTGATTCCAATGGGGAATTCCCCCAGGGACGAGGGGCTGAGATACTTCTTGGAGAGTGGGTCGGACAGTGACCTACCGGAGACTGATCTTGAGATCAATTTGGCTAATCTGGTAACCACGGATCCGGCGTCGAGTGAGAATAACAGGGTCTTGAGCCCGCGGTCTTTAAAGATCGGGACTCATCCGCTCACCTCCCATATAGAGTATCGCCCCGATAACTCCAGCTCACCCAACATCTGGGATTTAGACTATGTGCAGCAGCGCCCTGATGAACCAATCAGGTGATACTGGGCCAGATTCTTGTCCGTCAAGAACAAGATACTGGATTACCAAGACTCTGACATAATTACCGCTTTTGAGCGCGGATGAAAGGACAAGGGCATCTCGAACGTCCTCGCTCGTCGTTGCGTCCAAACACTCCCTGAATTGACCAACCTGGTAGCATGATTTTGCGCCATCGGAGACGCCTGGCGGACCGAGGAAAACACGGACTCGATCTGTGAGGATTACCCGGAACGCGAGCGATCGGCACTTCGGCGCGAAAATAGCAAACTAAACACTCCGGGCGATCGACCCCGGAAGAAGAAGAAAACCTCCGGTCACCCTGGAACAACCCTGGACGGCTTTCTGGATAAACCATGCCCGATCCACGCCGTGTTGATTAACTCCTGCCCCACTCACAGCCTTCGCGACTGTTGGGTGTTGAGGCAGGTGGCTAAAGGGGGACCCGCCCTCTTGGCAGGCACCTCCAGCCACCTTGAACAGACCTTGGAAGAAGATGAGGTCCTAATGATTTATGAGACCTTTACGTCTAAAAACCAGCGCAAACGGGCCCTGCGGGAAATTAATTCCGTCCGGCAAGTACCACCTCGGGGCGCGTGGATAGACACGCCGATCACCTTCAACCACAATGATCAGCCGAAGTCGGCCTTAGACAGGTGTCCCGCCGCGCTAGTCCTCAACCCCATAGTGGACCACTGCCGCCTCCACAAGGTCCTTATGGACGGAGGCAGCAGCTTGAATCTAATATACGTAGGCACTCTGGACAAAATGCACATCGATAAATCGCGCATAGAACAGAGCACCACCACCTTCAAAGGAATAGTCCCCGGACGAGAGGCACGCTGCAGCGGAAAGATAACCCTGGACGTAGTCTTTGGGACTCCAAATAATTATCGCTCCGAGGAGATTACATTCCACATCGCGCCTTTTAAGAGCGGGTACCACGCCATCCTCGGACGGGACGCCTTTTCAAGATTTCAAGCAGTGCCGCACTACAGCTACATGAAGCTCAAGATGCCGGGCCCGAAGGGGATCATTACTATCTCAAGCGATCCCGACAGGGCACTCAAAGCCGAGAATAAAACGGCGTCCCTCGCCCTCGAGACTCTGGCCGAAGCCTTCACGGCCGAGGAGCTGACCGCGCTGCGCGTCGAGGTCGACCGGGATGACGTCGTTCTCGACAAAAGACCAAAGTCTACTTCCTTCAAACCGGCCAACGAAATAGTCAAATTCCAGGTTCACCCAACGGACCCTGCTAAAATGGCGTCCATAGGGGCTAACCTCGACCCAGAGGTTGCCGAAGCCCTACGTGCCTTCCTCAAGGAAAACTGGGACATATTCGCCTGGCACCCCTCCGATATGCCAGGGATACCCCGTAGGCTTGCAGAGCATAGCTTAAACATACTGATGGGCTATAAGCCTGTCAAACAAACACTTCGGCGTTTCTCCGAGCCCAAGCGTCAAGCAATGGGCGAGGAACTAGCAAAGCTGTTGGAGGCAGGATTCATCAGGGACATAAAACACTCTGACTGGCTAGCCAATTTGGTCATGGTACCAAAGAAGGACAGGTCCTGGCGTTTGTGTGTCGATTTCAAAGACCTCAATAAAGCTTGCCCCAAAGACCCCTTCCCCTTACCCCGTATTGACCAAATTGTGGACGCCACTGCGGGCCATGATGCACTATGCTTCCTAGACGCCTACTCAAGATATCATCAAATAAAGATGAAGGAATCTGACCAGGCAGCAACGACATTCATCACGCCCTATGGGCCGTTTTGCTTCAACACGATGCCTTTCGGACTAAAGAACGCTGGCGCCACATACCAGCGTATGATTCAAACATGCCTGGAAAAACACATCGAAAAGACCGTCGAGGCCTACGTAGACGATGTAGTTGTCAAAACCAAACACGTCAACCAGTTGGTGGACAACCTTCGAGATACATTTGCCAGCCTACGGGAATATCAAATAAAACTTAATCCGGAGAAATGCGTTTTCGGAGTCCCAGCTAGCAAACTCCTCGGCTTTATCGTATCTAGCTGAGGAATTGAAGCCAATCCGGCTAAAATTCGAGCCTTAGATCGTTTGAAGATTCCAACAGAGCTCAAGCATGTACAAAAACTGGCAGGCCGTGTAGCAGCCTTGAGCCGCTTCATATCACGGCTCGGAGAAAAGGCCTTACCCTTGTACAAGCTGTTAAAGCAGACCAAAACATTCAAATGGACCAAGGAGGCCGTGGCGGCCCTGGAAGACATCAAGGCCCTCCTCGCCACCAACCCCATCCTGGCAGCGCCAGGTGTTTGCGAGCCAATGATATTGTACATCTCGGCCACAAACCAGGTGGTGAGCGCAGTCCTTGTGGTCGAACGAGACATGGAAGGTCACACATTCCAGGTCCAGAAGCCCGTATATTATGTATCCGAGGTCTTAACTCCATGCAAGTCATGCTACCCTCACTACCAAAAGATAGCCTACGTGGTCTTCATGGCGTCACGAAAACTTCAGCACTACTTTCAAGAGTGTTCGGTGACCGTGGCATCTGACATCCCGCTAAGTGACATAATCAATAATAGGGATGCGAGAGGGCGCATCGCCAAATGGGCCATAGAGATCTTACCTTTTGAAATCATCTACAAACCACGCCGGGCCATTAAATCCCAAGTGCTGGTGGACTTCTTAGCCGAATGGACCGAAGCCGAACTCCCCCATGACTAAAGTACTTACTCGCATTGGACAATGTATTTCGATGGCTCCAAAATGCTCGCCGGCCTAGGGGCTGGCGTGGTGCTCACGTCATCCACGGGAGATAACATTAGATACGTGCTACAAATCATGTACACAGACTCTAATAATGCGGCTGAATACGAAGCTCTCCTACACGGACTTCGGATAGCAGTCTCTATGGGTGTTAAATGCCTGAAGGTCCGAGATGATTCTAACCTCGCCATCTCACAAATCAACGGCGAGTTTGACGCCAAAGACCCAAAGATGACAGCTTACCGAAACACCGTCATAAAGATCTCGGCCAGGTTCGAGGGGCTGGAGTTTCACCACATACCCCGAGACAGCAACCAGGCCGCAGATGTGCTCGCTCGATTGGGCGCAAAACGGGATAAGGTCCCCGAAAACACCTTCCTCGAATGGCTTTTCAAGCCATCTATAGTCTGGCAAGATAGCAAAGGAACGTCGGATTCAACCGACGTCGGGCAACATGCCCCGCCCGAAGAAGATGACGGTATCATAGGTGGGTCAATGATCCGGAAGACTGCTTCAGCGCATGAAGTCATGGCAGTCATCGCACCATGGACCGAGCCGCTCCTTGCGTACTTGCTCCGAAAAGAGCTCCCCGATAACCAAACCGACTCCCACCGGATTGTAAAGTAGTCTAAAGCCTACAAGGTTCATGAAGGGGAACTTTATAAAATGAGCACAACGGGTGTCCTCCAGAGATGCATATCCGAGGAAGAAAGAAAACTCCTACTTTGGGAGATACACTCCGGCATGAGCGGACATCACGCCGCTGCTCGGACCTTGGTCAGCAAGGCTTTTCGAGCCGGTTTCTATTGGCCAACTGCAGGTGCCGATGCCTCGGCATTAGTACAGCGTTGCCCAGGCTGCCAGGTATTTGCCAAGCAGAGCCAATGCCCCCCACGGCCTTCAGCACCATCCCCATCACTTGGCCTTTTGCGGTCTGGAGGCTCGATATGGTCGGGCCACTCAAGGGTGGATCAAACAAAAATAAGTACCTCCTCGTCATGGTCGACAAATTTACCAAGTGGATCGAAGCAAAGCCGGTCACCTCGGCCAAAGCCGTCCAGGTAATCGGATTCATCTCGGGGGTAGTACATCGTTACGGTGTCCCCCACTGTCTGATTATAGACAACGGAACCAACTTCACGGCCAAAGAGGTTAAGGCATGGTGCAAAAAACTGGGCATTAAGCTCGACTACGCATCTGTCTACTGCCCACAGTCTAATGGGCAGGTGGAGCGAGCCAATGGACTAATACTTAGCGGAATTAAGCCAAGGTTAGTTCGCTCCCTTAAAAAAGCCGACTGTAAATGGGTTGAGGAACTTGATTCCGTGCTATGGGGCTTGCGTACGACACCAAACAGGTCCACAGGATACACCCCGTTTTTTATGGTGTACGGCGCCGAGGCAGTCCTCCCCTGCGATATCATACACGACGCACCTCGAGTATGCATGTATGAGGAGCTAGAGGCCGAGCTTGATCGGCAGGATGCCCTAGACGCTCTCGACGAAGAGCGCAACATCGCACGGGTGAGATCAGCTATTTATCAGCAGCAGGCCCGTCGCTACCATGACAGAGAGGTTCGCGCCAAAGAATTTAACGTCGGGGATCTCGTAATGAGGCTACACCCCGAAAAAAAAGCACAAACTCTCCCGTAGATGGGACGGGCCGTTCATCATTGACCAAGTACTCATTGGAGGAGCCTATCGAATCCGAGATCCAGAGGACGGCCGATTAGAGCCCCATCCCTGGAACGCGGCGCTACTCCGACGCTTCTGCGCTTGACACCACGTATACGGTCCGTGTTAATAACTTGTGCATTTTCTTTGACTTAATCTTTTACTCATTATTTATTTTCCCACCTCGGAACATTATTCAATGACCCCGAGGACAATATAGCATGTTCTTTTCAAAAAAAGAGCTATTCCACCTCTTATGTACTATCGTCGTTTGAGCCACCATATGCATCAATTCGCTTTAAGATTTGGCCAAGCTGGGTTGCCCGGCTCCTGTGCTTGCCCCTTACATTCCTGATATTTCGGCTAGGGGGCAAAGGGAGCACCGCTGTGATTGTCTCTCCCAGATCAGCCGGTGTAGTACCTCAGACGGATAAAGCCGAAAGCTAGCGTTCTTACAATGCGAATCGGTTGGCCTTGACATAGGACTAACGTGGCAGGGGTCTTTTCAAACCCCGACCAGGGGCTTTACCCCCGAGGTCATCCGTCTTTGGACAGATGTGCTCGACACAGTGACCCGAGGAAAGGAACTGTTGGAAGAACTATTTTCCTCGGAAGATGTTTCTTACGTTAAATAGTAATATAACATAACTTTCCGTTACCCTCTTGTCCTTCGAGCCGTGTAGACCGATTGCCTTGTCGCCTGAAGCACCTGGTTCGATAACCTCGGCCAGTAGTATGGGACACTCCTCGGAGTTTATCCGAGGAGGCGGAAGCCGAAGGCTGGCTGACAGAGTTTGGATACACGGATTGAAAAAAAAAGACATAAATACTTCGGTACATAAAGTCATACAAAGTTTTCACGCGCGGTCTAGCCCGTCTATTAGGGTGTCCAATGCGCAATCCTTCTGCGAGAATCGCGCCGCAAGCATTACACTATCATATGCTTGGCTAGCGGGGATTTCCTTCCCGTCAGACCCCATGGGCCCTACTTCTGGTAATTCCATCGTCTTCAGACCGGTGTAGTGGGTCTTCACCATGGCCCAGGCCTCCCTCGCACCTTCTCGGCAAGCTGATACTTTCCAAGCCTCTTAAGCTGTTCAGCTAGCACGGCCATGTCCTTGGGGACCGGCACCACCTCGGGCCATAAAGCCTGGTGCACATCCTTCATTGATTTCCGTGCCCTTTCGTGCACCTCGGATAGACGAACGGCCATGTCTTCGGACATTGGACCCCTAGATTCCGGAGGAAGGCCAGACAAAGAAGCTGCCAAACAAAATAACATTCGCATGACAAATCACCTCGGACAAGTTACATGACAAGCATTCCTCGAGATTTATAACTTACCATAAATCATGTCGTCCGTTTTCCGATTCTTTGCTTCCGCAACAGTGAGGTGAGCTTTTAAGCTCTTAATCTCCTGGTCCTGGCGGGCGTTCTCAGCCCTAAGCACATTCACGCTGTCCACTCTTTGAGTAACCACGTGTTGATTTGCCTGCCGTTGTGCTTCAGCATACGCCAGATCCTCGCAGGCCTGCTTCAGGTATCTTTCAAGATGGCCTAGGGCTTCCGCTGCTACAAGGGATTCTGGCGTCAACTCTATTTTCATTGGCATTACCCAATTCAAGCACAAAACACTTACCGTGCGCCTCTCTGGTGAATTTCTTCACCTGTTCAACCTCGGACAAAGCCGCGTCAAGCTGCACCTTTGTTTGGGCCAACGCCGAGGTCAATTGCTCGTTCTTCAAGCGAGCTTCCTGTTCATGACGGTGGTTGCTGGTTAGTACTCAAGCCTTGATTCGACCCTAGGGGCTCGTACCAAGCCTTAGGGGCTACTATCATACTGGGTAGTCATACTTGTCTTTAAACCTTACCCGCAGCCCCCGTGACAAGACGTCCAGCGATTCATCGAAGGCACCTCGGGCTGCCCCGAGGTATGCATCCACCGCGCTGAGAGCACTGAACTCCCTATCCGAGAAAACTGGATTGTTCAGAGAAGCTTTTCGCCGGCGATAATTTGCGGCGCATTGAATCTCGGACGGAGTAGCCGATGTCGCCGAGTCCTCGGGCCGGGAGGCTCCGGGGTCAACCCCCGTGGGATTTCGGGCATCCGTTTCCCTGGGCAGGGCCGTGGCTCCCTCGGCCTCTACGTTTGCTGTGGTGGATGAAGGTTGTCTGCAAATAATCGGGAAGGTTAAAATCCAAAGTGTCTTTGCAGCGGCATAGATCAAAGTATTACCCGGTGATGGAGGGGGCACTTTCGCCTGCCCCCGTGACCTCAGCTTGAACTTCTTGTACTTCTGCTGGAGCCCTTCCCAGTGAAGCCGTTTCTCTGCGTAGGCGTTGGGAGCGCCGCCCCTTTGGAGGAGAAGTCAGATGGCTGGGGACTGGAGGACGAGGGGCTCTCTTTCGTTTAGAGGAAGGGAGTGTTACCGATGAGGCTGGCCTCGTCCCCGGCGTGTCAGGGATGACAGCTACTTTTGAGCCGTCAAGGCTCTCCAGGAAAAAGTTCCTCCCTTCGTAAATAAGGCCCAAGTCTTCATCCTCATTGTAAAGAGGGTCTTCCGCACGGCAGTGCAGTTCTGGCTCAGGGGCCGGACTGCTCACGCCCTCAAGCCAACGCCTCCACCTCTGTTCAAGGACCGAGGTGTAGCGGATTAATGTTAAAGATCCCGAGGTGAACGGGAGAGTTCGGAAGAGAAACTTACTATGTTAGCAGGGTTGCTGTGCGACAGCCCGTCTTGGAACTGGCGCTTGGCGAACTCCTCCGCGGACCCTTGGTACATGCTGGCCAGTACGACTCCGAGGGTCATTTGGTCCATAAAAGCTCCCTTGATGGATCGGGAAGCGTCGTTGGACCCGTTATACTCGCACAATAAGTGCTGGCGCTGCCGGAGGGGTTGGACTCTTCGGTCCAGGGCCACCGCCATCACATCGATGATGGTGAGGCCAGCGCTTGATAGTAGCTTCACCTTGGCCGCTAGACTGGTCACGGCTTCATCTTCCTCTTGAGCCAAGCTCTGTGGCCTCCAACTATAACGTTTCCTCGGTGGATCCAATGAGAAAGGTGGGAGTCCTGGCCGGGCTGGCTCGTACAGCGGGACGTCGTTAATGTAGAACCACTCGGAAGGCCAGTAATCGGCGTCCTCCCGAGGTGTTCCCGCTGGATAACCAGTCTTGTTGATCCGGCAGACTTCGGCTCCTCCAACCTCAAATAGCTTGTCAGCCGAGGAGCGGGGCACGATGCAGGAATACTTTCGCCACAATCCGAAGTGCGCCTGACAGCCGAGGTGTAGCTCACAGAGCGCGACGAACCCCGCGATGTGTAATATCGAATTCGGGGAGAGATGGTGTAGCTGCAGCCCATAAAACTCCAGCAAGCCGCGGAGGAAAGGGTGGATTGGAAACCCTAAACCGCGGAGGAGGAAAGGCACGAAGCATACCCGCTCGTCTCCTCGTGGCGAAGGGTAATTCTTGGCGTGGGCTTGACCGTCGATGGACGTTAATCCGGGACGGTTGGGGGCCAGATCCGCATCCGGTAGATAACCTTGCGTCGCCAAGCGCTCTAGTTGAAGGCGCGTGACGGAGCAGCTCCCCCAGTCCCCTCTATCAGGGCCGTGAGGGCGCCTTGACGATCCTTCACCACTCGCCATTGTTCGGGCTCTTGAGCTTGGGCTGGGATGGTGGGGGATTTTTGCTACGGTTGCGGTTGATGCGTATTGCCGCTAGCAAAGGCTGCGCGTTTATTAAGTAAAGGCAGAAGGGGCTGACGCTTCGACATTTTTTCCATAAAGGGGCCCGATTCCCTAGATGACACGATTCTCAAAATCTGAAATTGGGCCCCAACGGAATTTTGAGGGTTGGCCGAGGACTTTAAGTCTGGTCGGAGGATAAAGCACGGGAACTTGTCTATCGAGCTGAGACGCCGGAACTGAAGGGCGTCGACTTCGGCATCGAAGACCAGTTCAGGGGCTACTGACGGTGTCCTGGATTAGGGGGTGCTAGCCCAGCCGGCCCGTCTCCTCGGATGGGCCAAGGGGCCCTCGTACGTGATCAAGATGGACTCCGGAGGCCGTACACAGGAAGCGTGATCGAGACTGTCTCTACCGAAGACTTGACGTATACTCCAAGATCTTTCCAGCCGCCTTACTACTAGTTACAGACTTTGTAACCCTAGATACCCTCCCTGGCGTGTATATAAGCCATAGGGTTTAGCCCGTAGGGGGGAATCAACGCAATATCGCTCACCTAGCCCTAGAAGTTAGATACACATTACGATCTCGAGGTAGATCAACTATGTATTCGATACATCTCCATCAATATAAACAGAAGCAGGACGTAGGGTTTTACCTCCATAAAGAGGGCCCGAACCTGGGTAAACATCGTTTCTCTTGTCTTTGTTACCACCGATCCGAGATCCACAGCTCGGGACCCCCTACCCCGAGGTCTGCCGGTTTTTACACCGACAGAGGGGCATGCCGAAACCACCACGACAGCCAACATCAACAGAGCCAGCCACGGGGACACCATGAGCAAACAAGATGGCGCCTTCAAGAAGGAGACCGACATCGTGACGTCGTCGCCATCCGATCCGAAAAACCGGACCAAGGGTTTCCCATGTGCTCAAAGAGGGAAGTAGATGAAGGCCATGGCAGCGCCTCCAAGAAGGAAAACGGCACCTGCGAGTGTCGCCGCTGCCAGCATTGACAGGCCAAGCAAGGCTTTTGCCCTGGCCTGAGGTCAAGGAATCTCATAGCCGCCAGGTCGGAAGTTAGAGATGAGGAAGTCAGGCCACCGGTCGGAACCGCCACCATGAAAGGAGGCGTGGGAGACATGCGCCTGGGTTGGATTTGTAGATTTTTTTGACAATAGTTAGATTTGTGGAGATGCTGAGCACGCCCACTGCGCAAGAATACAAGGTTCGCTATGCAAAAGTCCTTGCGCACTCGGTGCACAAGTTCGCTGGTTGCATAGGATATGCTCTCACTTTTCATAGTTTCAGGTCTCCTTTGATTCATAAGATAGGAAAATCATAAGAAGTGAGATGACATGTATCTTAATTCTTATAGGAAAAGAGATGTCATAAGATGTATAGGATATGATTTTTTTTCCATTGAGTCCAGGCTAAATTTTTTTTTCCTGTGAAATGTGAAGGATTGGTTCCTATCCTACATAGGAATATGATTCCATTCCTACAAACCAAAGAAATTTTTCCTACAAAATTCCTATCTCTAGAATTCCTACAATATTCATGTAAATCAAAGGAGGCCTTCGGAATCTGATTATTATCGATTTAGAAATCGGCTAGCTGTTAAGTAGACTATTTGGGAAAAGAAGTAGACTGTTCGAAAAGAAATCACAAACTTATATATTGACCCGGGTCGACCAAGCTCATCCGTCTTCTCTCAACATGTATAACTTTGAATGAATACTTAAGGTGAAATGTCACGATCTGCATAAAACTAGCTAAGACGACCCTGACCAAGCTCATGGCCACACACACATATATCTATCCATCTTCTCTCGATCGACATGGCAAGTGCGCATAACATATAGTACCATTATTAAGTACTCCCTCCTTTCCGATTTATAGGACTCATCTCAAAAATCTTGTTTTTTCATTTTATTAGTCTCAATTCTACTACTACTTACCATCACGTGTTTAGATTTTGAGGTGCATTAAATCATCACATGCAAAGATAAAAAAAACTCACCCATGTATGTAGAAGTTATTAGTCATTTAGTGGTCATACATGCATGCATTGTAATTAATGCATCGATAAACATAACCATTTAAGAAAAACGAGCGTACTAATTAAATACTTTTGCAAACTGCAAAATTTATTCCACCACTCACCATCTACCTTGGTTGAAGAGATTTTCAAATTGAGCGCTATAAAACGGAAAGGAGGGAGTAATACTACTCATGGTGAGAATGTCACGCTCTGAATAAGACTAGCTAAGACGACCCTGATAAAACTTAAGGTCACACAAATATATAGGGATGTAAGTGGAGGCATCCACGACGTCCGCGAAAGCGAAAATAAGCTAATCAATGTTGCTTTAAAAATCGAGCTAATACAAGAACCATATGAATGCGGACGCTCGCGGACGTCGCGGATGCTGAGAAATGTCTGGTGGCCGGCTTGGGAACCCACGAGTGAGGCCACTGAAACCAACTGAACTAGATGACGCCCCGCGCGTTGCTGCAGGATTTTGTTGCAGCCAAGATGATAAGAATTGGAATCAGTTATATGATAAATTTTATTTACATGCAATAAATTTTGTATTTGTTTTATAACACGTAACACTCGCACAATGATAAACAATAGAAAAGAAAAGGATAATGGAAATCCCAAGAGGTGGCTGATGGCTTCCTGCATTGTCCTTCATAGTCTGCTTCCAAACATTGTCACATGGCCATAAAAAATGAATAATGTCAAGATCTAAATCACTCCATATAGTAACGCTTGGTACAAAAAAAATTCAGAATAGTGACCCTATTACATTGTTGTGCAAACTACGAAAAAAATCTACAGAATCACATCATATACGTCATGGTTTTAATTTTCCTTGTGATTAGTACCAAAATCCACAACTATTATCACTGGACACTCGTACAACTACGTCTCCTGTGTTTCCGCAAAAAAAAAAAAACACATGTCTTTGAATCCACATATCTATGTATATATAGTCCAATCAATGAAATTGCAAAGTCCAAAATACCAGACAAATCAAATAAGGCGGCCGGGCTCAGATAGAATCGGCAACATAGTGTAAAATAATGGATTGAAACAGGGAGCTCACATGTGTGCCCTTGCTTGGCGGTCACGCGGAAGTCAGTTGGGGTAGAGGCAGCAGTGGAGCATGGTGAGTAGGAGAAGAAGGCGGACGACCTGACGCGCACCGGCCTCTACTGCGACGTACAATGCGAACTCCCCGGTGCCCATCAACACGACAGCGTGCGATGCGCTGGATTAGGATGGGATGACGTCCATGGGTCGGACAGTGGCGAGCGATGTGATGGGGTCGGACGCCTCATCGACGAACATGATGCGATTCACTGTGTTGCTTGGCGGCAACGCTGAAGGCGTCAGGATCGAGGTGTCAGTGGAGGGTGGTGAGAACATGAGAGAAGGCGGATGGCCGGTACGTACCTCCGCTATGACGTACAAATCAGACTCACCGGCGTTCATCAATCAAACATGGTAGCGAGCGGCGCACGTTGGCGTCGGAAGCCTCGACATCGGCCACGATGGGACGGCATCCCCGGGTTGGACGGTGGCGAGCGACCCGCCGGGGTCAGACGCTGAGCATCATGCGACGGACTGTGTTGGCTTCATCGGATCTAACAGCAGCGCAGATCGCCTGGTGGGAGATCGACTGGATATCCCTTGGTGGCCAGGCGAGTAAGCGACTGCCCTGTGGTCTTCTCGACCGCCACTGCTACTGATTTGTGCGGGTGGATTCGGCAACTCAATCTTGCTTTACTGGAGGAAGGTGCAGAAGATGAATTCAAACAGCAAGGGAATAATTAATGATCTGAAGAGGCAGTTATGGAGAAGATAAAGAGGACGGAGGGAGAGGGAATCGTCTGTTCCTCCGCCCGATTAAACTACCCAACTGGAGGGCTGAAAAGTTGAATTAATATCTTGAAAGAATGGCGCGGCTCCATGTGAGCTCCTAGCTACAATCATGGCAAGGGTTCTTCCATGCCTGCTTACAGCAGGAGGCTGTGGCATCGATTGCAAGAGCTATGGATTCATCAAACTGCAGCATAGGCGAGGTGATGTAAGATGAACAGGAGCGAAAGGCCAAGGAGCATATATATGCAAGACTTTTGAATGCTGATGGGGATCCCAAAGGACGGAATAAATCGTGGTGGAGGTTTTATTACTCCTCGGACGGGAGAGGAAGCGGAAGGAAGGGAACATGGCAGACTAGTGGTTTACTGTCGGGACAATATGGGGATAGGAGATAAACAGTGGTGCATGCGAGTACGGAGAAGATTATGCTAAAAATAAAGCATTATGCGTGCTGGGAGTTGCTGAAGTGGAGAAGTTGAACGCTGATGTGGCACCATGATGATGTGGACAGTGTGCATGATGAGAGAATAGGAAGTAGTGGGGAGCAACTTCTTAAGAATGGTAGATAACTGAGTATACTGCCACTTGGTATCTCTGATGTGAACTGACCGTGACCGGTGGAGATGATTGTGTATTGGAATTTTATACCCGATTGAAGAGTGTTTTGGTGTGAAGTGATCAGACCGACGCCGGAGATGATTGTATAGTATTTCAGGACTATACACCCCAAGGAAGGAAGGGTGTCACACGGAAGTGGAGTATCTGCTCCTGGGCACAAATGCTCCATGATAAACAGTAAAATAATAAAAAAAGTAAATAATTACAAAAATCTGAATTTTTTTTTTGATAAACTTTGACAAATGTTTTACGTGCATGTAAAAATTTATCATGAAAGCACATTCATGGAAAAAAATCGATGCTCCAAAAATGCCATTTTTGAAAACATTTTGGAGTGTTAATTTTTTTTGCGATGACTTCCACGGATGTTATTTCGTGATGAAATTTGTCAAGCATACAAAACATTTGTTAAAATTTCCCAAAAAAAATTCAGGATTTTTTGAATTGTTTTTCATTTTCTTTTGATTTTACTGTTCATCCCGAGCTCATTTGAACTCGGGAGTAGAAGAGGACTTTCGGGGTGTCACTTGGTCTCTGTATATTGTAGCTCCATCACTAGAAAGCAACGGGCCACCGCTTTCCTACGTGGTTGTGCAGGAGCGCACGTGAAGACGAGCGACCCGTCAAAGCTGATGATCTCGTCAAGGTTAGGTCACGTCGCCTCGTCTTCTTCCTCCAACGACGCCGCCAGCCTAACCTTTCGTCTATAAAGCATCGCTCCTCTGAGGCAACGTAACGTACACCACCTGCAGGGAAGCCACAGCATTCCGCTCGACGCCCGCCGTCCCCATCCACCTCGCATTCCGCTACATCCGGATTCTGGTGCGCAAATTCTGTCCATCTTTTCCATCTTTCAGTCTCTTCTTCTTCTTCTTCTTCTTCTTCTTCTTCTTGTTTTCCCTTGTGATTTTTCAAGAGCCCTTCTTCTTCTTGTTTTCCCTTGTGATTTTTCAAGAGCCTTGGCTGCTCGTGAAAAATCTTGGGGGAAATGAGTGACATGCATGTACGGGCACCAAATTCTGTGGGTTTTTTTTTTTTGAGAGGAAATTCTGTGGTTGTTGGAAGGATAGCGTGCTAGTAAGATGCTGCAATGTAGTACAAAAACGAATGAAAAGCAGAGCCGTCCGTATGGCATTTTCTCTAGAATATATAAATCATATAGCTTTGTTGCTTTCCACACCTTCCGCCTGCTGGGAGTTTGAATGGTTCACAGCTTCACAACGCCTTCACAATTGATTGAGAGATCAATCAGTTTCAGTTATCCTACCGGAGTGTGCAGAAAGGATGGCGACCAAGGTGGTGGACCTGCGCTCCGACACGGTGACCAAGCCGTCGGAGGCCATGCGCGCCGCCATGGCAGCGGCGGACGTGGACGACGACGTGCTGGGCGCGGACCCGACGGCCCGGCGCTTCGAGGAGGAGATGGCGCGGATCATGGGCAAGGAGGCCGCGCTCTTCGTGCCGTCGGGCACCATGGCCAACCTCATCTCCGTCCTCGCGCACTGCGACGCCAGGGGCAGCGAGGTCATCCTCGGCGACGACTCCCACATCCACGTCTACGAGCACGGCGGCATCTCCACCCTCGGCGGCGTCCACCCCAGGACCGTCCCCGACAACACCGACGGCACCATGGACGTCGACAGGATCGTCGCCGCCATCCGGAGCACGGACGGGGCGCTCTACTACCCGACCACCAGGCTCATCTGCTTAGAGAACACCCATGGAAAGTGAGTGAGTTGCTCATGTTACTGATGCCTGCTGCTAACTCTGTTATGTTACCTGATTTGTGAAGTATTCTTGCTGTTGTTGTGGCTGCAGTTCTGGTGGGAAGTGTCTGACTGTAGAATACACTGACAAGGTTGGTGAAGTTGCTAAGGCTCATGGATTGAAGCTCCATATCGACGGCGCTCGTATTTTCAATGCTTCCGTCGTAAGTACTCCATACCGAGTACTCTCTCCGTCCCAAAATAAGTGTCTTAGCCTTACTACAAATTTGTACTAAAGTTAGTATAAAGTTGAGACACTTATTTTGGTACGGAGGGAGTAGCATGGGATCAATTGTTAACCGCCATGTGGAAGTACCAAGCATGTGTATCTTTGTCCTGACATTTTTAGATGGCTGTTATGTTATCGTGCCTGTCAGGCACTTGGAGTCCCTGTTGACAGACTTGTGAGAGCTGCTGATTCAGTTTCGGTATGTATCAATCTGCTTGGTACTACACTAGAATGCTAGATTGCATATGCAGCCCACATAAGAACGGAAAATGGGCTGATTCCTGTTGATATATGATGTGTGACTGTATTTCTCTGTTAAATGTCGAAATGCAGGTATGCCTGTCGAAAGGGATAGGTGCTCCTGTTGGATCAGTTATTGTTGGTACCAAGGCCTTCATACACAAGGTGAAGATTGGTAGATATTGTGCATGCTAGTGAGTTTAAGCTGCTTGCTTAAGGGCATCTCTAACCGATCCCCTAAAACTTAGTGGACCTAGCCGATCCCCTAAACTTAGCGGAGTAAAAAAAAATTTCATTTGCATTTCAATTTCGGCCACCGAAACACATTTCTTTACTTCTTTATTTCATTCAACGACATTGGATTACATAATAATTCACCATTTCTTTGCTAGAAGAGCAAGACCAAAGAAAACAAGAACCAAAATTAGACATTTTAGAAGATATCCAATTTCCATAACTGCTCCCACACTAGTTGGATTAATATCTTCTCGATGCCTTCATTGTTGATCTGCGGATTCTCGATCTTGCATACTTCATTCTTCTTCTTTGATTCTAAAGAAGTAGACGTTGCTTCCCCTCTAATTTCTTCTCTAATCTCACATCTAGTCTCATCTTTAGCCTCAATTCTAGCAAGGAGTGCACGAACATCTATTAATTTTCGTTCTATCAATATATCGATGTATTCTTCTTCCCAATACCAAAACGAGCATCCATCATCCTACACACATAGATGGGCATCAATGAGCTACCGAAATTGAACCGAATCCGGTGAAAAACCGAATCAAAACAAGCACATACCCCATCGTTTGTGCATTTGAAGAACACCCATCCGGGATGTTGCGGCGTGGTAGAAACTCGGCGCACCACTTGCCGTGGGCAGTCGTCGCACTGTATGACCGGCAGCTGTGAGCCGGCGAGCCACTGCACGAGTGCTGAGCCCGGGCGACGGCCGGCCGTGTATTTGCCGACGAACCGACGACGGGAGCGATTAGAGTGGCTAGAGGAAGAGCCGGTACCTGCATGCGGCGCAGAGGCTTTGCCGTGGCTGTGTGGGCCGCTTCCCGACCAATCCATGGCAAGGCGCAGCCGCCGGCGGCCGGAAACGCCAAATCCGGCGGCGGCGACAGCAGCTGCAGATCCCCTTGATTTTTGGCTGGCGGCGGGACGAGGAGGTGGTGGAAGACAGCGCCGGAGGCCTACAAGGCTTCCCCGTCGGCGGGCCGGTGCCGGCGGGGAGGGGGGAGGGGTAGGAGGGGCGGCGGGGGCGAAGATGCGGCGCGGGAGGGGAGGGAGAGGTAGCAGAGGAGAGCCGCGCCGTTTTACTCAGCGGAGCAAAGAGGGAGTAAAATAGGAAATTTTTTAGGGAGAGGAGTAAAATTTTACTCCGTTAGGCCGGATTGGGGATCGGCTAGGTGCCGGTTAGTGGAGTAAAAAGCTAAATATACTCCACTAACCAGTTATAGGGGATCGGTTAGAAATGCCCTAAGAGAAGATGCAAGCGAAATCTGACAAATAATACTTGCTTTCAGGCTAAAATTCTTAGGAAGACGCTAGGTGGTGGAATGAGGCAGGTAGGAGTCCTTTGTGCTGCTGCCGAAGTCGGGGTTCGCGACACCGTAGGCAAGCTTGCCGATGACCATCGGAAGGCTAAAGTTTTAGCAGGTTTCATATTGATCTATCTTTTCCATCCTGTTTATATCGGTGTTCTATTTACAGGCCCTTAACCTACGGCATCAATATAACCCTGAATTTGGTTTTCTTTTGTCCAAATGTTCAGATGGACTGAAGAAAATCAAACAGTTCACAGTTGATTTGACTTCAGTGGAGACCAATATGGTTAGCCTGTTATTGCATCTACCGAGCTTGATTTTTTCAGATTAAACACCATGTTTGTGACCTCCGGCGATGTATTCCCTTCGCTAGGTATTCTTTGATATGGCGGATCCACGCATAACACCTGCCAAACTGTGCCAAATCCTGAAACAGCGCAATGTGCTTGCAATGCCAACAAGCTCCAAGAGGTTCAGTTCACTTCGCTCAACTTCCTTCTCTTTTTTTTAACTGCTTATTAATATTGTCAAGCTCAACTCCTCACTATAAGAATCATTAATTATGGGTGTATGTATCGGTCTATAACTAAAACAAAACTTTATGCTGTATTTAATCAAAAGAAACGCACTGCTTTATTACATTCTGAGCTCCCTTGATTAATTTTCAGCGTCAGATTCGTCGTCCACTACCAAATTTCAGACAGTGATATCCAGTATGCTTTGACATGTGTCGAGGTACTACAGAAATCTTTCCAGATTTGTATCACCGTTGCTATGATTGGTGGGATATCACTGATATGTTGCTCTGTTTCCAGGAAGCCGTGGAGGAAATGCTGGCATGCGACGCCAAATCGGAGCCTTGTTCGACCAACGGCACTAGCTAGTGCGGATTCATAAGGGCACTAGCTATAGCTAGGCCACACTTCCTGAATTACGTGATTGCTATGCATGATGCATTATCCAGCTCGTTTGTGAAATAATGGATCGTGTTCTTCTTCAGCTTGGAGCATGCAATGCAATTAGGGATAGTTGTGACGATACTGGAAATGTGGCCCATCAGTGGTCTACTCTGTTTGGAGTATTGTTTGACCTAGTACCCCTCGTCCAGCTACATCTACTATGACAGCGTATTGCTATTGTCCGAACGATCGATCCACCTGTTCTTCGTTCCGGCCGCGGATCTTTTTTTTATGGGAAAAATAAATAAAAAAGATGCGCGGTCTTGTGGGGAACGAGCCAAGGGTTAGGATCTCGCTGCCGAGCGCTTGGCGTGGCGTTTGGTCACCGCTCCCATTTGAATTCCTCCCATTTCTTCGCCCTTAGCAAAGGGTTAGGAGGCAAAAGCTCTCTCAAGGTGTCAATGGCTGACACTAGTACGGCCTATCTACTAAAAAGCAAAATACGGCTAGAAATTTTCACATTTTTTTCTTTTTGAAAAGGAGGATGACCCCCGGCCTCTGCGATGCATGCAGCCATTTTATTAATTATTCATCAAGACCTTACAAAGTAATACATCAATAAGTCTGAAGCCACCATCTCGGCAACATCTGTCGCTACTCCTATAAACTTGATGAAGGGGTGCAGATTGTCTGAGCCGCATACCCAGACCTCACACTAAAGCCCAACATCTAAAGCTGGAGGCCCCAACCAAGCCGTACTGCCGGGTCTGGGGCACACACCAGTCCGACGCACTCGCAGTGGTCACCGCACGCGCACGCTGCAGAGGCTGCCGCCACCGTCTTCCACCGATCCATATTCAGAGGAGGTACTGATGCATCGACCTTGCCAGGCCTAACTGCCATCCACGCCACCATGATGCCAGACAGCGCCATCATCCTGCGCTCGTCCATCAACACGCGTCCACCGCCGAGACCCCACTGCACCATGCCGCTGATAAACCTGTCCACTCGAGTCGGTACCTGCTCCAAAACGATGCCTCCAGCAAGGAGCGCGGCGCCAGACATCGCTATCGTCCGATCCAGGAATACAGATCTAGGGTTTTTCCCAGAGCAGGCCGAAAGGAGCGACGCGACTTGCTATGACGATATCTTCGACAAGGTAACGACGCCAAAAGACGTCGCCATCATCCGCCATCACCGTAATCGAGGCCCGGTCTTAAATGGTAGTCTTGCCGCTCCAAACTCGCCACCGGACAGATCTGAAGACAGCAGTTAGGAGCGCAGTGGGGTCTCGGCAGAGGAGCCAGACAGCACCACCATCCCGCGCTCGTCCATCAACACGCGTCCACCGTCCATTAACAACGCTCCTGGCCGGCCACCACCAACACGCAAGCGCGCAGCAGGAGACGACTGCCACCGCTGCACCGCTAGACAGGTTGAGCCCCAACCTGGATGCCCGACCCAGGGCCATAGATCGGGGAAGGATCCCTAGATCCAAGCCGCCGAGTAGGGGACCTCCCAGGCCACACCGCCACCACGCGCCGAGCGCCAGGCCCTCTGGAGCGCCGTGATTGGCCCAACCCGCGGCGGTGGCTGCCGGTGTCCGCAGCTCCTCTACCGCACCGCGCGCCCGCACGCCCGTGCCACCATAGAAATTCCCACATTAATTAGAAATATCCGGCCCTTGATTCTAATAAATTATTCCCGATAATAAACCTGAGCCGATAGATTTCATTAACCCAAACCCTCCCATCACCAGGACGTCGCAGTCGCGCACAAAAGGAAATGACATAACATGCCCTAGCTCGAGCAAAAAAAGAAACAAGCTCTAGCACGTCGTGGCATCCGCCCATCCCCTTTGCCACGGTTTTTCACCGCCGGCCAACGGGAGAAGAATCGGGCAGCCACCATCGCCGCAAACCCCGACGCCTGGAGCTACGGCCGCGTGGCCAGACGCGCGTGAGCCGCGCGCGAACGTGCGAGTGCCCGACGATGATGGATGGCGGGGCGGGTACCGCAGTCGTGGCGGGTACAGCGGCGGAGGTGGCCGGCCATGTTAAGACGCTGGTTATGGCCAGCAGTGGGACTACGACGGGTACGACGCCTATGGTGATGATCGCTACCGAGGATCGTCATCTTTCGGCGGTGGTTATGGCTACGGCGGCGAGCAGCGGAACTCCGGTGGCGGCCGGGGCTTTGAGGGGCCGGCTGGAGGGTTCGTCGAGGGGGGCCTCGGGGCCGCACCAATATGGTCGTCATCGAGGCGGAACGAGGGCGCATCGGGCCGGTTATGGGGGCGGCGGACGTGGTGGCAAGTTCGCCGGACGCAACCATCCACCGCGCCGAGATCCTCCACCGCGTCGTGACCCTCCGCCGGCGGCCGATGGGGTGGCAGTGACGACCACTATGCCGCAGTCGCTGACGGTCGCGGTACCACTTCCGCCTACGGCCGCGACGCCTACTCCGGCCACTGTAGCTGGGGCGCCTTTACCGGCCCTCCCCGGTGTTGCTATGGCGGCGGTGCGAGCCTTGGCTGCGGTACCGGTGGCGGATGCGATGGTAGCTACGGCGGCTTCTGTTCCGACGATAGACAAGGCAAGTGAGAAGTCAAACACTGATCATGCTAATGAAGGGCCACGTAAGAAAGAAAAGCTATACAGCTACCGGTGCGTCGTAGCGGGACACTTTGCGGTGGGATGGACTACGGAGTTGTGTGACATATGCTTGAAGCCGAAGCATGCTTCGGGAGACTGCTCGCTTCTCTTTGGCACCCAAACCAGTGGTAACGGTATATGGAGTATGCGACAGTAAGCTTATGTTCTTCGAGACTCCACGTATGAACTTATGCCGACCCCGCCTTGAGAGCTCTACGACTGGCCTGGTGCGTGTCACGGGCGGTTCAATGACGGAGGAGCGGGTAGTGCAAGAACCGAGTAGGTTGGTGTCTGCGAGTTTCCTGTGGTCTCTAGTGCGTATTGATGACTAAATTTATAAGGTGGACTTTCAAGGAAAGGGGACCTGGTTCGCCTCCTGGTGTTTGGTATGTGCTGAATTCCAGACAATACATGTTTTCTCGAGTTTGATGAGTGGAAGAAAAAGGAGCCTGAGGGGATACCACTGCGTCAGATATGGGTCAGGTTTCATGGGGCTCCGTCTAAGCCTCTAAATGATTTTTTGCAGACCTGGAGCATTGGATCGTTGATAGGTAAGACTGAGAAGGTGGATATGCCTTTTACTCGCAGCCATGGTATTGCGAGGTTACTTGTTGGGGTAACCGAGATTGATTATGTGCTGAAGTATGTCATGGGGTGATACGTCTCCAACGTATCTATAATTTTTTATTGTTCCATGCTATTATAGTATCAATCTTGGATTTTTTATATGCTAGTAGCTAGATGACTTCTTCTCTCTCTCTTTGATCTTCAATACTATGTTCTCCTCGATGTTCTTGGAGTTATATTTGATGTAATCTTCTTTTGCGGTGTGTTTGTTGGGATCCAATGAATTGTGGGTTTATGATCAGATTATTCATGAGAAATATTTGAATCTTCTTTGAACTCTTTTATGCATGATTGTTATAGCTTTGTATTTCTCTCCGATCTATCCGTTTGGTTTGGCCAACTAGATTGATTTATCTTGCAATGGGAGAGGTGCTTTGTGATGGGTTCAATCTTGCGGTGTTCTATATCCCAGTGACAGAAAGGGACAAGACACGTATTTGTATTATTTCCATTAAGGATAAAAAGATGGGGTTTAATCATATTGCTTGAGTTTACTTTGTCTACATCATGTCATCTTGCTTAAGGCATTACTATGTTTTATACTTAATGGTAGTAGATGCAGGCAGGAGTCGGTCTACTTGTTTTGGACGTGATGCCTATATACATGATCATTGCCATGAATCCGTCATAACTATGCGCTTTTCTATCAATTGCCCAACAGTAATTTTTTTACCCACCGTATGCTATGTGTTCAAGAGACAAGCCTCTAGTGAAAACTATGGCCCCCGGGTCTACTTTTATCATATATTAAAATCCAAAAATACCTTGCTGCAATTTATTTACTTTTATTTTCTTTTGCAATTTAGTTTTCTATCTATCACTATCAGAATTAATCCTTGCAAGTAACAGCTAAGGGGATTGACAACCCTCTTATTTGCGTTGGGTGCAAGTGTTTGCTTTTGTGTGTGTAGGTGCTACTAAAGAGGTTCTGTGTAGTTCTCCTACTGGATTGATAACCTTGGTTCTTAACTGAGGGAAATACTTATCTCTACTGTACCGGATCATCCTCTCCTCTTCGGGGAAATCCCAACGCAGTTCACAAGTAGCAGGAAGAATTTCTGGAGCCGTTGCTGGGGAGACATCACCAAAACTTATCAAGTACCTTCGCACAGACTATCATCCACTTGTTCTTATTTTCATTTGACTTTTATTTGCATTTGCCTCTCATTTTCATCTCCCCCACTTCTAATACAATTTTACAAAAACACAAAAATATTTTCGTTTGCTTGTTTGCTAGTTGCTCGCTTCGTCGTTATGGCTAGCTCTTCAGTTGTTACTTGCACCCCTGAAAATGAAGTTCTTAATTTTAAACAAAGGGGATGTAGGAGATATGCCCTAGAGGTAATAATAAATGTTATTATTTATCTCCATGTTCATAATTATGTTTATGTTCCATGCTATAACTGCTATGGTTCTCGAGTCTGCAATAACCACGAGGCTCGAAGGAAGACTCATATGCACGTGTGGAATAATAAACGGTAAAATGTATTCCTAGTCTGGCCTCTAAGACTAGCTCAAGTGTTGCATGATGGTTCTGTTTTCCTGATCATGGGCATGACTATGCCGCCAACTTTGAGGGCACAATGTTAGAAGAACATTTGTGTTGAATCGACCCGAATTGATGTTATGCTATGAGATACATTCGTCACAAGTTAATGGTTAATAACACAGAGAAAGTGAACATTTGCATAATTCCTAAGACCATGAGAGTATCGAGTTTCTTCATGCTTGCTTCATGAACTTTGGGGTTTGTTAAACGTCATCCGTAAATGGGTGGCTATTACGGCGTCTTACGGGTTCATGGAAAAGTATGTCAAGTAACTTGATAGCTCAAGATTGGGATTTGCTCCTCCGATGATGGAGAGATATCTCTGGGCCCTCTCGGTGTTACGGTATCCATCATCGTCTGGCCAGACACAATGTGATTTGATCACAGGGATGCCGGAACACGGGAACGAGAAAATAGTACAAAACCGGCAACGAGGTAACTGGCATAGTGGACAAGTTGTTGATCCACGGGGATGCCGATAAATCTCACCTCGAGTTTTGTAACATATCGCGAAGCAACAGGAATAGCACACGACAACTGGAGGTTCACTCGAATATTTATTCGTGTGAGTATAGGGGTCAATATGGGTGTCCACGGCTCCGATGTTGATCATTGATCGTAAAGAGTTCCGGTCATGTCTATGCTTCACCGAACCTATAGGGTCACACGCTTAAGGGTCATCTATCTGCTGAATACTAGACAGGGAGTCTGAGAGAAAGTCACCGGAAAAGTTTCGGAGACAGCGGAAAAGTTCCGGAGAGAGAGCACCGGAATAGTTTCGGTAAAACTGAAAAGTTGTTTCAGGGTATACCATTAAGTCAAATTGGTTTCGGCACAGGCCTGGAAATTCTTGGAGGGTGCCAGAATTGTTCTGGGAACTTCTGGGATTTTTCGAAGAAAAAACCCGGAAATGTTCCGGAGCTGCCGGAACCGCTTTGGTTGCTTTTCGCAGATGAAAATCACTAATCCGGAATTGTTTCGGAACGCGTCCAAAATCATTTTAGTGGGTACTGGAATTATTCTAAGACCCACAGAAATATTTTCGGATTTAACGGTCGCTGAAAAATGTTTTCATGAATAGTGAAAGTGCTTTTTGGGTGGCTTCTTGGAGAAGCCACCTTGAGGGCCTTTTGGTATTTTTCCCCTTGGCTTCTTGGAGAAGCCACCCTTGGTCTTGGCCTATAAATAGGGGTGGAGGGGGCTGCCTAAAGACACACTCTTTCTCAACATACACAAGCCATGCATGATCTGGCCTTCTCTCTCCCTCCCCACGAAATAGTTTCGTAGAGCCGAAAGGCTGTCTGGGTTCCGGTGGGAACTAGTTCTGGACGGTGAAGCCCTGCCGGATAGATGACACAGTATGTGTGCAACTCTGTAGAGAGATCGTAGTTTCGGTCTTAGTTCGAGAGTGCCTCCCGAAGGGCAGTCCGAGGATCCGTTCGGTGGGACCATCCGAAGGACTGTCCAGAGGCCTCCCGGAGGGCTGTCCGAGGATCCGTCCGGTGGGACTATCCGAGGGACTGTCCATAGGCCTCCCGAAGGGCTGTCCGAGGATCCGTCCGGTGGGACTATCCGAGGGACTGTCCTGAGGCCTCCCGAAGGGCTGCCCGGAGATCCGTCCGGTGAGCTGACGAGGGAGTACATCCTCGCGGTTGGGAGGTTGTAAATCCTAGCTGCGGGGATCTGCACCGCCGATCGTCATCGACTCTACTTCCGCTGCGCTACGAGTCGGTAACGAAAAAGATCAAACCTTGTATGCAGTCTCCATAGTGGTCCTGGGCTGGTGCGTAGGTCAGAAATTTTTTGTTTTCTGCTGCGTTCCCCTACAGTGGCATCATGAGCCGTGCTATGCGTAGATGCAGGTTACGATCTAGAATACATAGAGATGTATGGGTGTTGCACAATATAATTTGTAGTAGATGAGTTCTACTGCTGATAATTATTTGTGCGGGTAGCAGATGAAATATGTTACCCGATGTTCTTGTTGCTTCCCTGGAATTTGCATATTTCTGATCTTGATAACAGCAAGGTGGAGTTTCAAAGTTCTGGCAATCCGCGATCCTGATTGATCAACGAAGTGCTAACAGTTCATTGAATTCCACCATAGTTAGAGAGAAAGATGAAATTTCGCAGACGAAAGGGCAATGCAGATATGATCTGCACGGGGGTCATGCGTATGACGAAGTTCAGTATGGGGCTCGAGATTTTATTATCTCATGTTTCATACACCCCGTAAAGTTAATCTAGCGACTTGAATAATCATACTTGATGATGGACGTTGGTAGCTTTGGTTTGCTTCGAAACCTTAGAAGCCACGTAAAATGAAATTTTGTATGAACCGATTAGAGGCGTCTAACTTGGTTTTGCAGGATGACATGAGATGTGCATATGATGTGGTATAGCAGTGCTCATATTAATTTGATTATGTATGAGATGACTATATGATGTAAAATTAACATGACCTGCGTGTCATGATTCGGCATGATGGCTGGAGCCATATGATTGTCACTTTAATGACCTGCGTGTCAACCTTAAGTAATGCACTTATTTTATTAGCTATAGAGATAGCAATATTATTTGGTGCATCGACAAGGTGGTGGCAAACTTCGCGAAGGTGAACACCGACGCGAATGCCGAAGACGAAGAAATACAAGACTTCGCCGTCAGAAAGGGCTATACCATATCATGCTATTATGAATTGCCTGAGATGTTTATCCCTTTGATGCACCCTTCTTGATTGCGCGGTAGTCGCCTTTTATTAGGGTGATCTCTCACTGAAAATATCAAGTAGTTAGTGTTCTCCCAAGTGTAGCACCGTCACGGCACCTATCTTTTCGGGGTGCGCCATGGATGCATGGGTACGAACGATTAGAGAAGTGTGAGGCGGGTGAGGTCAGACCTCTCAGCAAGATCACTTGGTTGTCTTGACGTTCATGGCAGGATTGTCCTGAGCTCGGAACACACGCATCAAAAGATGAACAAGAGTCACATAGAGATGTGATCGGCAAGTTGGCCTACCGATTAAAATTCCCGTCATGAGATGATGATTCTATGGCGATGAATTGAAGTCTGGATCTTGTATCACTCAAAATCAATTATGAGAGATATTGATTTGAGTGGGATCGCACTTTAGAATTAATTCTTTTAATTCTTAGTGCAATTAATTATGGACACTGTCTAAGTGTTATATGCATAATAGTTATAGAAGAATGGCTCGCGTTTCCACCTTCCCTATTAAAATTGAATAGCTGTTATTTATCTGGTTAAAACTTTATGATTGGTAACGTAATAAGAGGATTGTCCTCAAGAGTGCCGAGAAGGACTTTGTCCTATCGCATGCTTTCGGTATCCTCCCGCAAATGCTATGGATGATGTGACTCTCGTCCTTCGATCCAAAAAGCTAGAATTCCGTTACGGTCAAGTGCAGTATGTTTGCTTCCATGAGACCCGAACTTCAAAAGTTTGGGATAGCTATGTGATATTCATGGAACTGAAAATTAGTTTCAGATACAAACAAAGGCTAAAAGATACGAGATATCCAAAGAAATGTTTGTTTGCAAACTATTAGTAAAAGTGTTTACTATGCATTTCACTAATACGAGAGGGATCCAGAAGAACGCCTATCATATGATGAAGGTGAATAAAACAGCAACTTAAAGAGAAAGGAAATGTCCAAAGGGTGTTAGTGTGACTTACACACCTAGGAAGTCCGGGGCTAACGCCACTCTTAAGTTGAGTGCTTGTTCTGAGAGTAGGAGAAATACTAAAAGTTAAACTATTAAAAGTATAAAGGCAAAAAGAGAGAAGACTGGAATATCCAGCTCATGTATGAATGTCATACAAGCTATTGATGTATAGAAAGGCTGGTCAAAAGAAATAGTTCTTGGGAATTATGATTAAACATGTTAATCACTGATTCTTGGGTATTGTGAGTTGATCACAGAGATACCCGCTCGATTGCATTCTGTTGTGACTCGATGCAAGAACTACTATGGTCTAAAAGACTTGCCGGAGTGAGGTTTAGATACGCGCTGTGAATATAGTAAATGTTACTATACCTTACATCGGTGTATTTGTGTCTGTATTTATTTTCATAATTCATTTAGAGTTTTTACACACTCTGTCGGGGTAGCGACCATCTATGGGGCCATGCAGCCCCTTGTGGTTCGGCGGGGAAGATCGACGTGCATGAAGAGCATGAACAATGGGACGCGAGGGATTTTACCCAGGTTCGGGCCGCTGAGAAGCGTAAAACCCTACTCCTGCCTTTGGTGTATTAGTGGTACGGAAGCACAGTACAAGGAGCGCTTCTCCCCGGCAAGGCATGGGGAGAGCAGCTACACGAGAGGTGCTTGTGTTTGAAAAGGGGTCCGACTCCTCTAAACTGTTGCCTTGGCCCTCCTTTTATAGCTTAAGGGGTTACCACAGTGGCAAAACAGTAATTACATCGTGACTAGATAGCAAACAGTGCTATCATACCTAACTCTGCCAGTTTAGGACAAAGGCATTAAATGCGCTGTTAGGTGTCATGCGGAGAGGTAGTCCCGGCATGGTTTCTGCACCGCTTGCCCAGCTACCTCGTATTATCCTGACACGCCTCCTGGATGGGTGTCTTTAGAAGCAAATCTTCCCCCAGCGTGCCAACACGTGTCCGACAAGTCTCACCAACCAGCCTGCGCGGTCGACACCTCACTTGTCAGCGAACACCTGTGCAGCGAGGTGGAGCGCCGGAGGGCTGTTATAAGCTTGCCGGCGCGTAGCTTGCCGGGTCCTCACCTTGCCGGTTTAGCCTTGCCGGCAAGGAATGTCTTCATCTTTGGTACTAGTTGAGTGTCGTGCCTTGAGCTTCTTTCTGGTAGCTTCTTTGGCTGGACTCTGAATCTTGGTCTTGGCAGTTCCCGGCAAGGCCTTGGCCGGCAAGGAGGCTGCTACTGTCTGTGCATAAGTCAGGGTATAAAATACCCATGTTTTATACACCGATAGGAGCCCCCGGGCCTGGGCCATACGCGCGTCCGAAGCGTCGTTGGGCTAGGCCCAAACAATGCGCAGACACGCGGCGGGAAACTGCCGTTGGTTCGAATCGACGGGCGTTTAGCCAGGAGTGGCAAGAGACAACTGCCCCGTCTGCCTTTATTTCTCCTTTTTGTGCGCTCCTCCATCACGCACGTCGGCATGCATGCAGGGCAGCGGATTGGTGGAGAAGGGCGGTCGTTGGAGTGGTGTGCCTGGTAATGGGCGCAGAACGCGGGATTGGGGAGGCTGGGCGGCCGCCTGAAGACGGTGAAGAGCCAGCCTCCGCGCTCTCCCTATAAAGAGGAGGGCCGCGGGGATGCGACGCTCATCCAGTTCTTCCATCCCATCCTTTCCACAGCCGCCATCTCCATCTTCTTCTCCTTCCTTCCCCCCGCTTCCGTGATCGCCATGGCGAGGGGGAGAGGGCGAGCTCGTGGATCTGCCGCCGCTATGAGGGCCTCTCTTCAGGATCATGCCGGCGCTTCAGCTACGGCCGCGGAGGCCGCCCCCAGCGCTCAGGGAGGAACCGCGGGTCATGGTCGTGGAAGACGCGGCGCCCGGGGTCGAAGTGGCCGTGGCGGTGCGCTCTCTACTCCGTCCCCGGCCATCCAGCCCCCGGCAGAAGGCCATACGGAGGACACGGCGCGCGAGTGCGTCGTGGGGCTGCGCGACCGGCCACGGAGCCAGCTGCGGCTTCCTCGTCCCTTCGCCAGGGAGATGGAGGGCATTGACTTGCGCGGCCTAGCGGTTGCGCAATGACGGTTGCTGCAACGGCTCGGTCTGGGTGGCCGTCGAGACTTCCGCCAACGGCATCTTGTACTTCACGCGGGGGTGGAAGTCCTTCGTCCATGCTCGCTGCCTGGGGCAGGGGCATCTCCTCCACTTCAGGTTGGACGGACTCGACACGCTCGTCGTGAAGCTCTTCGGGGCTTCAGGCGCTCGTCTGGAGTGCTGTGCGGAAAGCTCGAGCGACTCCGACACCTCTTCCTCCAGCGAGACTGAGGATGACGATGATGACGGCGGCGCTCCAGGCGTGAAGGTCGAGGACGACGGCTCCGACCCCTTCGTCTCGTATTGATCGCCGGCAGCACCATCATCTGGTCTTCCGGCAACGAGCCATCCTAGGCTTCCCTTTTGCCCTCGCGTCGCTCTTGAGATAAACCCTGGCAAAGGGCCAAGGAAAATGTAATCGAGCTCTTTCTTAATGAAAATCTCATCGTTGTCGGGTTTAGACAAATGCATGTTGTTTCCCTCATTTTATTTTGCCGGTGCGCACGCTTGCCGCAAGCGCTTTGAGGAACGGGTCCTTAGCAGCCTGCTGGAAACGCCGCCGCCGGCAAGCTTGCCGGAGCGTGTACTTGCTGCGAGCGCTTTGAGGAACGGGTCCTTAGCAGCCTGCCGGAAGTACCGAGGCCGGCAAGTTTTCCTTAGCCGTTTTCACTGCAGCTACTTAAATTGTCGAGCGGACTCGAAACAAAATAAGAGCGCGAATGATTGCGACAAGGTTCCTTCGCGTGCAGGTTTCTCATACAAAGTGCAAAATCGTTCAAGGGAGAACGCGAATGTAATTAAGGAATTTTTTTCAAAGTTTTGCAACTTAGCTTTTCCCTGCGTCGTTTCTCTTGCTGCGTGAAATGATCACTTGAACGTCATTAAAAATGGTACCCATCTCCACTCCCCCCGGGAAACTTGTGCGCGAGGGATCTTTCTTATCCTTTAAGAAAAAGAAAGAAGAGAAAAGAGCGGTTGAGGAACCTTGACGGTCTGCTAGCCATTTCATACAAACTAAAGTGTAAATCACAACATCACATGCATGGACACTTAAATGAATATGTACGAGGAGTTGCGAAACACTTAGCTTTATTATGCACAGGGTCTGTGCCTGGCTTTGTACAAAGGGTTACATGTCTTGCCAACAAGGCTTGTACAAAAGAGGTTGCCGGGAGATGTCCTGGCAACTGCGCCTTACGGGTAGAACTTGCGAAGATGCTCGAAATTCCATGAGTTTTGCACTGGGGTGCCATCTTCGGTCTCCAGCCGGACTGCGCCAGGCCTGGTGACTCGTACTACCCGGTAAGGGCCTTCCCACTTTGGCGTCAACTTGTTTGATCTTCTGGCGGACTGAGCGCGCCGAAGAACAAGGTCGCCTTCCTCAAGGCTTCGGGCGTGCACTTTGCGGCTATGGTAGCGGCGCAAGGCTTGCTGGTAGCGTGCAGCTCGCACAACCGCCCGAAGACAATCTTCCTCAAGGAGCAACACGTTGTCTTGTCGCAACTGCTCTTGCTCGGCTTCATCGTAAGCGAGCACTCGAGGTGACCCGTATATGAGTTCCGTGGGGAGCACCGCTTCTGCACCATAGATTAGGGAGAAGGGTGTCTGGCTGGTAGCTCGATTTGGTGTCGTCCTGAGTGACCAAAGAACCGCCGGCAACTCATCAACCCAGCGCTTTCCGCACTTGCGCAGCTTGTTGAAAGTTCTTGTCTTGAGACCATGCAGCACTTCAGCATTCATCCTTTCCGCTTGGCCGTTGCTTCTCGGGTGAGCGACGGACGCAAAACAGATTTTGCTGCCAAGGTCTTGGTTATATTGCATGAAGGTGCGGCTCGTGAATTGCGTGCCGTTGTCGGTGATGATCCTGTTAGGAACCCCGAAACGGCAAACTAATCCTTTAAAGAACTTGACGGCTGATTGCGCTGTCACCTTTCTCACTGGCTCCACTTCAGGCCACTTTGTGAACTTGTCGATGGTGACGTACAAGAACTCAAAGCCCCCGGCAGCACGGGGGAAGGGGCCCAAGATATCGAGCCCCCAGACCGAAAAGGGCCAGGAGAGAGGGATCGTTTGGAGAGCTTGGGCTGGTTGATGTATATTCTTTGAATGGAACTGGCATGCTTCACATCTGGTTACTAGCGCAGTTGCATCCTGGAGGGCGGTGGGCCAATAGAAGCCTTGCTGGAAAGCTTTGCTGGCGAGTGCTCTTGATCCTATGTGAGAGCCACATATGCCTCCATGTATCTCTGCCAACAGCTCTAGTCTGTCTTCCTGGCAGATACACTTCAATTTCACACCGTTTGGTCGTTTCCTGTACAGGATGTTATCCACAAACTGATACATACTTGACTGACGGCTACTTTCTCTGCTTCTCCTTGCTCATCGGGAAGCTCTCCTGTTTGAAGGAAACAAACTATCTGCTGCGCCCACGTCAGAGCCTGCGGCTCGACGACAAGGACTAAAGGCATCTCTTCGGCTATGGGAGCGCTTGCTTGTGCGGCAAGAACCTGAGGTTCTACGCTCAGCGGCTGCTCACCGGCAACCGTGTCGTTGTTCCCGGCAACATCCTTGCCGGTGGCTTCCGGGAGCTCTGTCGGAAAGTATTTGCGGGTACTTAACTTCCTTCTCTTGCTGGCCTGCGTCGATGGGGCGACCGTTGGTCGATTCAAATGGAGCACAAAAGTCCATGGTTCCACGGGAAGCTTCTGAGTGGCACACTTTGACAGGCCATCAGCAACGCTGTTTTCCGCACGAGGGATGTGCTCTGTTTGCAACCCGTCAAAGTGTTCTTCCAATTTCCTCACTTCTTCCACATACGCCTCCATCAACGGGCTCTGATAATCTTTGTTCACTTGCTTTACAACAAGCTGCGAGTCGCCGCGGATGATCAATTTTTTGATTCCAAGGTCTACCGCGATCCTGAGACCGGCAAGGAGTCCTTCGTACTCAGCAGTGTTGTTCGTAGCTTGCTCCCTGGGGAAGTGCATTTGGACCACGTACTTGAGGTGCTCCCCGGTGGGTGCGATAAGCAGCACTCCGGCACCAGCGCCTTGCAGCGAGAAGGCACCATCAAAGTACATAATCCATTCTTTTGCTATTTCCTTGCCGGGGAGAGCCGTTTCTTGAATCTCTTCGTCCCGTGTTGGTGTCCATTCAGCAATGAACTCTGCTAAGGCTCTGCTCTGGATAGTTGAAGTGCTTTCAAACTTGAGTGCAAAGCTTGACAATTCCAACGCCCACTCCACTATCCTGCCGGTTGCCTCTGGATTTCTCAAGATGCGTTGCAACGGAAAGCGAGTGACGACGGTAATCTCGTGTGCTTGGAAGTAGTGGCGCAACTTTCTTGAGGCCATAAGAAGGCCAAAAAGCAATTTCTGCACCCCCGAATATCTTGACCTAGCCCCCTGCAGAAGGGAACTAACAAAATAAACAGGCCGCTGCACCACTTTCTTCTTTGGCACCACTTGCTGATCAGCTTTATTCGCTTGCGCTGTATTCGTCTCGTCGACGTCAGACCCTGCCGGAGAAGATTCCGGTTTGTCGTTGGATGGGCTTGCCGTGGTTGCTTCCTCGTCATCGATTTCCCTCTGCGCCACTAATGCAGCACTAGCTACTTGATTCGTTGCCGCTATGTATAGCAGCAACGGCTCTTGTGGTCTAGGCGCAACTAGTGTTGGCGCAGAGGAGAGGTATCTTTTCGAGTCTTGCTGCGCGACCTCCGCTTCCGGAGTCCATTTCATTGGTCCTGCCTTTTTCAAAACATTGAAAAACGGCAAGGCGCGCTCGGCAGATCTTGAAATGAACCTACTCAAAGTAGCAACACAACCGACAAGACGCCGCACATCCTTGACGCTTTTCGGTGCTTGAATCTGCTCAATTGCCTTGATCTTGTCGGGATTTGCTTCAATTCCCCGCTGAGATACAAAGAACCCGAGAAGCTTGCCGGACGGGACGCCAAACACACACTTCTTGGGGTTGAGATTCAGATTAATCTTGCGCAAGTTTGCAAACGTCTCTTCCAAGTCTTGAATGAGGGTTGATTTATTCTTGGTTTTGACCACTATGTCATCCATGTAGGCTTCTACATTCCTGTGCAGCTGGGGCCCAAAACCAATCTGGACTGCTCTTGCAAACGTAGAACCGGCACTCTTTAATCCGAAAGGCATACACACGAAGCAGTACGTGCCACATGGAGTAATGAATGCGGTTTTCTCCTCGTCCTCCTTGGCCATGAATATCTGATGGTATCCAGAGTATGCATCAAGGAAGGAGAGTAGATCATAGCCAGAGGTGGAGTCCATAATCTGATCGATGCGCGGCAATGGGAAAGGATCTTTTGGACAAGCTTTGTTGATATCAGTGTAGTCAATACAAAGTCTCCACTTCCCATTTGCTTTGCGCACCACCACTGGATTTGCCAACCACGTGGGATGTAACACTCCTCTGACCAGGCCTGCCGCTTCGAGTTTCTTGATTTCTTCGGTAATGAACTATTGCCGCTCCAAAGCTTGCTTCCGGACTTTCTGTTTGATGGGCCGAGCGTGGGGACAGACGGCAAGGTGGTGCTTAATTACCTTCCTGGGAACGCCGGGGATGTCAGACGGTCGCCATGCGAACACATCGACATTTGCCCGCAGGAAGGCAACGAGCGGGCTTTCCTATTTGCTGTCAAGGGTGGCGCTGATAGTGAAGGTACCGTCAGCGCCGCCCTCCTTTGCCGGCACCTTCTTGGTCGCCGGTGCAGGGGCTTTGGATCTCTTACCGGCAGAGCACTCCGGCAAGTCTTCAACGGGTGCGCAGCACTCTGAAGAGGTGCGCTTCCCGGAGTCCTTGCTAGAGGTCTTGCCGGAGTTCTTCTTTTCCTTCTTCTTGGCGGGAGCTGGCGCCTTGGCGGCTTCAGCTGCAACCGCATCTCTGTACATCTTGTCGACGCAAATGACTGCATCTTTCTTATCGGAGTTGATGGAAATGACACCCATCGGCCCTGGTATCTTCAATGTGTTGTAAGCATAGTGGGATGCTGCCATGAATTTTGCCAAAGCCGGGCGCCCAAGAATTCCATTGTATGGCAAGGGGGTCTTGACGACGTCAAAGACAATCTTTTCCGTCCTATAGTTCAGTTCCCCGCCAAACGTTACCGGCAAAGTGATCTTCCCCTTGGGCTGGCTCCTTCCCGGGTTCACTCCCTGAAACGTGCCCATTCTCTCGAGTTCCTCGTCGGGGATCTGCAGCCTCTTGATAACTTCCGGAGAGATCAGGTTCAGACCGGCCCCACCGTCAACTAACATCTTCATTACCTGGAGGTTGCGAATTGTTGGTGAGACCAACAACGGCAAACACCCGACCGCAGTTATGCGATCAGGGTGGTCCTCAGCATCGAAGATGATAGGCGTGTGTGACCATTTGAGTGGCTTTTGAGAGCCCATTGCCGGCTCTGCTGCGTTAACTTCACGAGCCCACTGTTTAAGTTGGCGGTGAGAGGAGTGCAAGGATGCGCCTCCATCAACGCACATGGCGTCGGTTGCCTTCTGGAATTCTTGTTCGCTGGTCTCATCGTCATCCTCTTCGTCCTCAGTTCCATCATCTCCGTCTTTCTTCTCACGGCCTCTAGCAGGCTTTTCTTTCTGCTGTTTGGCCCTGCCGCGGCGGCCTCCTCGACCACCGTGGCCCTTTTTACCAGACACACCAGCACCATCTTGGCCCTTTTCCTTGTCGCGCTTCACATATTCAGCCTTCTGTTTCTCGACAAGGTGCTCGACTTGTCGGCACTCTTGGAGATCATGGCCCTTGGTGCGGTGAATCTTGCAGTATGGCCCATCTGACTTGCCGGCCTTCTCGTTAGCCGCCACCTCCTGGAAAACGGCGCATACAGCAGCCTCCTTGCCGGAGTTCTCAGTTTTGGCTTTCTTGGCGGACTCGGAGTTGCCGGAGCCTTCGACAGCCATAACAGTTTTGCCTTTGCGCTTCCTGTTGCGCTTTCGGCCTTTCTTCCTTGGGGTGGCAGCATCATCGTCCTCTCAATCTACTTCGGCGCCAGCATCCTCCCCGGGAAGCCTTCTTCCTTCCTCAGCCCGTGCACACTTATCCGCCAACGTATAGAGCTCGTTGACGGTCTTGGTCAACTTAACGTTCATTTTCTCCCGCATCCTCCTATTGCGCACATTCGTGTGAAAGGCGACAATCACGACCGCGGGGTGCACGTCTGGAATGTTGCGGTGCACACAGCTGAACCTCTGGATGTACTTGTGTAAGGTTTCACCATCTCTTTGCGGGATCACCTGCAGATCGCTGGGCTGTCCAGGAGCCTTGTGGCCTCCGGTAAAGGCACCAACGAACTCGTTGCAGAGGTCTGACCACGAAGAGATGGAGTTCTCCAGCAAGTTCATCAGCCAAGACCTCACGTTGGGTTTCAGTACCAACGGAAAGTAGTTGGCGAGGATTTTCTCATCTCTTCCTCCGACAGCTTGTATGGCAATCGTATAGATGCCCAGAAATTCTGCCGGGTTCAGCTTGCCGTCATATTTTTCTGGCACTTCTGGTTTGAAGGCTCGAACGGACGGCCATCGGACTTGCCGCAGCTCACGAGTGAAGGCAGGACACCCAACCTCGTAAGGTAGGTATCCGCCAACCCCTGGCGCAGGCTCATCAGCGATGAGGCCATTAGGCGCGTCGGATTGTCGGCGTGCCTCGTGGCGCCGTTCGATGGTGGTGCGGGCGTCTTCAGCCCGCCTATCTCGCAGCACTTGCCGCTGATCTTGCCGCGCTCGTGGATGCGAAGACGCGATCGACATCTCGTCGGGTCCAAAAGACCGCTGGGCTTGTCGCGACTGTTGGCGTTGCTGCTGTTGAGGCTGCTGCCGCGGCGGCGACTGCACCGTTAGTGTAGTTCCGTCAGCGCGGCCACCAGCTGGAGATGCCGGCGCAGGTTGCGGACGCCGTGAGGGTTCCGCTTGCTGCGATTTACCGGCCTCGGCAAATCCGATCAAGCTCTGGATGGTGGCTCTCCACTCGTCCATCTTCTCTGCTGCCGGAGGGAAGTTTAGCAGCATCTGAGCTCGCGCCATTGCTTCTGCCGCTGTGGCTGGCATGGCTGGGAGCGAAGAGCGCGACGTCGCTCTACTCCTGGCAGAGCCAGTAGGAGCGCCACCGCGGTTTTGCTGCCGTGGCACATGATCAGCAGCAGGTTGCCATGGCGGAGGCGGTGCCTGAGGATCTGGGATCTGGTCCACAGGTGTCTTGCCATGGGGTCGCCGTTGCCCGGAGTCGTTGGCGCCGCTTGGGGCTGTACCGCGCCCATTATGTGAGGGGCGCGGCGTCTGTCCTGAAGCAGCGTCCTTGGACGTCGCCGCAACGGGGTCCCGGTCCGCGCCGGCCTGGGCGTTGCCGCCCCGGTGGCTGCATTTGTCGTCGCGGCGGGGAGGAGGAGGAGGAAGACGTCCGTCCGCTCCACCTGTGCCGTTGTGGCTCCGTTCGCCAGAGGACCGAGGAGGTCGACCGGCTCCGTCGTGCTCGTCCCTTGCGCCGACTGCGGTGGGCGTAACGACCGCGCCGCCTGCGCTGGTCACGCTGACCACAGTACCGGCGCCGCCAGCATTGGTTGGGTCGCCTGCGCCACCTGCGGATGTGCGCGAGGTGGCCGTCATCGTGATGCCCTTCTTCTAGGGCGCCATCGACGACGAGAAGGGTGGTGAAGAAGTTGATGATGAAGATGAAGAAGACGCGTGGTCCACTGATCAAGGTTCGCACAGCGCTCCACTCCCCCTACCTGGTGCGCCAAAGATGTCGGGGTAGCGACCATCTATGGGGCCATGCAGCCCCTTGTGGTTCGGCGGGGAAGATCGACGTGCACAAAGAGCATGAACAATGGGACGCGAGGGATTTTACCCAGGTTCGGGCCGCTGAGAAGCGTAAAACCCTACTCCTGCCTTTGGTGTATTAGTGGTACGGAAGCACAGTACAAGGAGCGCTTCTCCCCGGCAAGGCGTGGGGAGAGCAGCTACACGAGAGGTGCTTATGTTTGAAAAGGGGTCCGACTCCTTTAAACTGTTGCCTTGGCCCTAATTTTATAGCTTAAGGGGTTACCACAATGGCAAAACAGTAATTACATCGTGACTAGATAGCAAACAGTGCTATCATACCTAACTCTGCCAGTTTAGGACAAAGGCATTAAATGCGCTGTTAGGTGTCATGCGGAGAGGTAGTCCCGGCAAGGTTTCTGCACCGCTTGCCCAGCTACCTCGTATTATCCTGACATACCTCCTGGACGGGTGTCTTTAGAAGCAAATCTTCCCCCAGCGTGCCGACACGTGTCTGACAAGTCTCACCAACCAGCCTGCGCGGTCGACACCTCACTTGTCAGTGAACACCTGTGCAGCGAGGTGGAGTGCCGGAGGGCTGTTATAAGCTTGCCGGCGCGTAGCTTGCCGGGTCCTCACCTTGCCGGTTTAGCCTTGCCGGCAAGGAACGTCTTCATCTTTGGTACTAGTTGAGTGTCGTGCCTTGAGCTTCTTTCTAGTAGCTTCTTTGGCTGGACTCTGAATCTTGGTCTTGGCAGTTCCCGGCAAGGCCTTGTCCGGCAAGGAGGCTGCTACTGTCTGTGCATAAGTCAGGGTATAAAATACCCATGTTTTATACACCGACACACTCTAGCCCATTGCGTAAGGTATCTTGCAAGGAGGTTGTTCATAAGAGAACTTTTGATGTTCGGTGTTATGAATAACTTAAGGGCCATACTTTCATTATGAATGAGATGTATGTTATGAATATTGATAATAATACATTACCTCTGTATTTACTTTCATAAATCATTTTAGAGTTTTATACACTCTAGCCCATTTGCATAATGTTTGTTGCAAGAGTGTTGTTCATGAAAGAACAATTGTTGTTCGGAATCATGAATAACATAAGGGCCATGCTTCCATCATGGATGGGATGTATGTTATGAATATTGATGGTAATATGATACATCCATAACACTGACGCTAAATGTCACAAGACTAAGAGAATACCACACATGTGTGGCACTGCATTTGGTCACATTGGAGAAACCCGCATGGAGAAATTCCATAATGATGGATTTTGAAGTCGTTTGATTATGAATCATCTGGCACTTGCAACTTTCCTCCGAAAAGTGAAGTGACAGAAATACCGTTCACATGCCATAAGGAACGAGCAACGAACTTATTGGTGATCATACATTTTGATGAATGTAGTCCGATAAATGTTGTTGCTAGTAGTGGATTTATCTATCTTCAGAAATGACTCAAGTAGATATATGGATATTTACTTGATGAGACGTAAGTCTGGATCTTTTGAAATCATTCATAAGGTTTTCAATATGAAGTAGAAATTATTGTAACAAGAAAATTATGTTTCTGCAATTTAATTGCGGAAAGGAATATTTGAGTTACAAGTTTAGCGAATGTGTGATGAGTTGTGAAAAGAGTTTCATAACTTACACCTCCCGGAAGTCCACTGTGAGTGGTACGTCCATGAAGATGTAATCAAACCATTTATGACATGGTAAGATCAAAGATGACATAAATCAATTTGCCATTATCCCTTTTAAAGTAATGTTTTAGAGACTGCGGCTTTTACACTGAAAAGAGCACCATCAAGTCTGTTGAAATTACGCCATGGTATGGTACGCCCAACCATGATTTGTCTTTTCTTAACATTTGGAATATGGGGCTTGTGTAAAATATTTACAAACCTATTCCAAATCAGACAAGTACTACTTTGTAGGTTATCCCAAGTAATTGGGAATTCCTCCACCACTATACCGAGGCAAAAAATGTTTGCCACAAAGAAAGGTGTGATTTTGAAGAAAATGTTTCTTGCAAAAAGGTGAGTGGGAGGACAGTGCGACTCGACGAGATAACAGTATATTCGTCATCAGATCAAAGGAAAGAAACCTTGGAAGTAATTCCAGAGTTTCCTACTGCGACTGATACGGAAGCCTCTACATGAGATGTATGGACTTCGGTCGAACTTGCAACTGAACCACGTAGGCGAAACTTGTGCAAACCTCTCAGGTGCGCAAGCGAGATATTGTTGTTAGACAACAGTATACCTACGATACACAAGGAAGCGTTGATGGGCCCTGACTCCGGAATTGGCTAAATGCCAATACAATCCGAGATAGTTTCCATATAAATAATTCAAGATCATATCTTGATGAACCCTTCGGAAGACTTAGAGTCTAACGAACATTTATGGAACTATTAACTGATGTGGATAAAATGTTTTATCCATAAAGCTCAACTTGTTGCAATAACAAATTCAAGGAGTTGACTACGATGAGATTGTCTCACCGTAGCGATGCTTAAAGTCAGATCGGGTTAAACTAGCAATTAATACATATTTCAATCTTGAGATATGATTCATGGATGCCAAAATGATTTCCATGTGATGGAAATGCAACCTAGGACTTGCATGTGATACAGTCCGAAGTATTTTGTCAATCCTATATGGGTGTCCACGCCTCCGATGTTGATCATTGATCGTAAAGAGTTCCGGTCATGTCTATGCTTCACCGAACCTATAGGGTCACATGCTTAAGGGTCATCTATCTGCTGAATACTAGACAGGGAGTCTGAGAGAAAGTCACCGGAAAAGTTTCGGAGACAGCGGAAAAGTTCCGGAGAGAGAGCACCGGAATAGTTTCGATAAAACTGAAAAGTTGTTTCAGGGTATACCATTAAGTCAAATTGGTTTCGGCACAGGCCTGGAAATTCTTGGAGGGTGCCAGAATTGTTCTGGGAACTTCTGGGATTTTTCGAACAAAAAATCCGAAAATGTTCCGGAGCTGCCGGAACTGCTTTGGTTGCTTTTCGCAGATGAAAATCACTAATCCGGTATTGTTTCGGAACGCGTCCAAAATCATTTTAGTGGGTACTGGAATTATTCTAAGACCCACAGAAATATTTTCGGATTTAACGGTCGCAGAAAAATGTTTCCGTGAATAGTGAAAGTGCTTTTTGGGTGGCTTCTTGGAGAAGCCACCTTGAGGGCCTTTTGGTATTTTTCCCCTTGGCTTCTTGGAGAAGCCACCCTTGGTCTTGGCCTATAAATAGGGGTGGAGGGGGCTGCCTAAAGACACACTCTTTCTCAACATACACAAGCCATGCATGATCTGACCTTCTCTCTCCCTCCCCGCGAAATAGTTTCATAGAGCCGAAAGGCTGTCTGGGTTCCGGTGGGAACTAGTTCTGGACGGCGAAGCCCTGCCGGATAGATGACACCGTATGTGTGCAACTTTGTAGAGAGATCGTAGTTTCGGTCTTAGTTCGAGAGTGCCTCCCGAAGGGCAGTCCGAGGATCCGTCCGGTGGGACTATCCGAAGGACTGTCCAGAGACCTCCCGGAGGGCTGTCCGAGGATCCGTCCGGTGGGACTATCCGAGGGATTGTCCAGAGGCCTCCCGAAGGGCTGTCCGAGGATCCGTCCGGTGGGACTATCCGAGGGATTGTCCCGAGGCCTCCCGAAGGGCTGCCCGGAGATCCGTCAGGTGAGCTGACGAGGGAGTACATCCTCGCGGTTGGGAGGTTGTAAATCCTAGCTGCGGGGATCTGCACCGCCTATCGTCATCGACTCTACTTCCGCTGCGCTACGAGTCGGTAACGAAAAAGATCAAACCTTGTATGCAGTCTCCATAGTGGTCCTGGGCTGGTGCGTAGGTCAGAATTTTTTTGTTTTCTACTGCGTTCCCCTACAGGGGAGGAGAAAGTTTAAAAGATGCTTCGTATAGGATCTGCGATGCTCAAAATAGTTTAACTCGAAAGCAATCCACCACTGTTCTTCTTCGAATTTTTTATGTGGGTATTACTACTTGGTATAAATTTGTGCTAGATACTATTACCGGAGGGAATTTCTTGAGTAGTTACCCTATGGATGCTTTCAATGCTATGGGAAACTTAGTGGGATCGCCACCTATCATTATTAATGAAACAACATTGACTTTGGAACATGTTATGCAAAGGTTAGAAGCTATAGAAAATAAAATGTCTACTATTGAACATCTTGAGAATTTAGACAAGAAGGTCCATAATCATATTAGTTCTAAGGTAGGAATTACACTAAAAACCCTAAAAGAAAAAGAACCAATGATTAATGAAAGGATAGAACAAGGTCCCGCTAGAATCGATAAGTTAGAAGAAATTATTTATAACTTGGGTTCCGCTTTTTCCTCCATTAAAACAATTGATAGGACCCCTTCCAATAAAAATTGCAAGTTTATGTATGTTCCTAAGACTAAGGGTGCCACTTCTAGCAAGGGAAATGAGGATCTTAAAATGATTAGCGTGCACCCCAATTTCATTGATATAATAAAGGAACCTATCTATGAAAGCAAATTTCTCAACTTTGTGCCTAGGAGCGTTACGATAAGAAATTCCTATGTTAAATCTCCTAGAAAGAGTGGGTGTGTAATTGAGGATTTGGAGACTAAGGAAGATAACACTTGAAACAATGCATTATGCCTAGCTAGGGACATAAAACAATAGCGCTTGTTGGGAGGCAACCCAATATGTATCTTAAATTTTTTGCTTTACTTTCTGTTTTCGTGTGTTTACACAATTGTAGCTTCTGTTATGATTGTGTTTTTTATCTTTTAATTAGTGTTTGTGCCAAGTAATGCCTTTGGGATGATTTGGATGATTGTATTATTGATGCTGTTTGAAAACAGAAACTTTTGCGTCCAGTACTGGGATTTTGATTTTTCTCTGAAGCGTAGGTAGATTCTGAATTTTTTATACAGTATTGGAATATTAATTTCCCACGTTGTCCTAATTTTTCAGAATTTTTAGAGTTACAGAAGTATGACCTTAATTCAGATCTTTACAGACTGTTCTGTTTTAGACAGATTCTGTTTTTGTTGCATAGTTTGCTTATTTTGATGAATCTATGGACCGTATCGGGGGGTATGAGCCATGGGGAAGTTGGAGTACAGTAGAATTATGCCAATATTAACTATGAATCAATTTACAACAGTACCTAAAGTTTAAGATTTGTTTGTTATACTAACGGATCTCATGAGATTTCTGTTTAGTTTTGTGTGCTGAAGTTTTCAAGTTTTGGGTGAGACTACGATGGATAAAGGAATAAGGAGCAGCAAGAGCCTAAGCTTGGGGATGCCCAAGGCACCCCAAGGTAATATTCAAGGAAGACACAAGCGTCTAAGCTTGGGGATGCCCCGGAAGGCATCCCCTCTTTCGTCTACAATCTATCGGTAACTCACGTGGAGCTATATTTTTATTCATCACATGATATGTGTTTTACTTGGAGCGTCTTGTGTTATAGTTTTCTTGCTTTTTAGTTTGCCACAATCATCTTTGCTGAACACACCTTTTTGAGAGGGATTAGAATACTCTATGTGCTTCGCTTATATCTTTTGAGCTAGGCCGTTGCTCTAGTGCTTCACTTATATCTTTTAGAGCACGGCGGTGGTTATATTTTAAAGAAATAGTTGCACTCTCATGCTTCACTTATATCTTTTTGAGAGTCTAATATATAGTAATGGAAATTTGCAAATGTTAAAAGAATGGTTTTGATATGATAAGGTATCTAAGGGGGATATAATAAAAACCTTCATGTAGATCACTAAGTATGAAGTGCATGGTTAATTTTATTAAGGTCGTAATATGAAAGGATATAGGTTCATGATCATTGGTTAGTGGAAATATCGGTATTAAAGTTTGTTATGACATATTCACCTAAATATTAGTTGTGGCATGGCGAGGAAGTTGGAGCATTTATAGGTCTGAAATGAAATCCTTGAGTGTTGTTATAACCGGGGTCGCATGATGGTTAACTCCTACCAACCCTCCTCCTAGGGGCATGCGGTGAGTGCTTTGCTTCGAGGGCTAAGTAGACTTTTGCAATAAGTATGTGAGTTCTTTATGACTAATGTGAGTCCATGGATTATACGCACTCCTATCTTTCCGTAATTTACTAGCCTCTTCGGTACCGTGCCTTGCCCTTTCTCACCTCGAGAGTTGGCGCAAACTTTGCCGGTGCATCCAAACCCCGTGATATGATACGCTCTTTCACACATAAACCCCTTTTACCTTCCTCAAAACAGCCACCATACCTACCTATTATGGCATTTCCATAGCCATTCCGAGATATATGGCCATGCAACTTCCACCGTTCTATTTATATCACACACATCATCATTGTCATATTGCTTTGCATGATCATATAGCTGACATAGTATTTGTGGCAAAGCCACCGTTCATCATTTTTTATACATGTTATGCTAGATCATCGCACATCCTGGTACACTGACAGAGGCATTCATATAGAGTCATATTTGTTGTAGTATCGAGATGTAATTTCGAGTTGTAAGTAAATAAAAGTGTGATGATCATCATTATTAGAACATTGTCCCAGTGAGGAAAGGATGATGGATCCTATGATTCCCCCACAAGTCGGGATGAGGCTCCGGACGAAAAATAAAATAAAATAAAAACAAAAAAAGGAGACCAAAAAGAACCCACCAAAAAAATTAGAGAAAAAGAGAGAAGGGGCAATGTTACTATCCTTTTCCACACTTGTGCTTCAAAGTAGCACCATGTTTTTCATATAGAGAGTCTCCTATATGTTGTCACTTTCATATACTAGTGGGAATTTTTCATTATAGAACTTGGCTTGTATATTCCGATAATGGGCTTTCTCAAATCCCCGAGGTCTTAATGAGCAAGCAAGTTGGATGCACACCCACTTAGTTTTCAGTTTGAGCTTTCATACACTTATATCTCTTAGTGCATCTGTTGCATGGCAATCCCTACTCCTCTCATTGACATTGATTGATGGGCATCTCCATAGCCCATTGATCCGCCGAGTTGATGCGAGACTTTCTTCGTCTCCTTTCCATTATTTGATACCTACCACCACATTCTATTCCACCTAGTGCTTTATCCATGGCTTGCGTTCATGTATTGCGTTAGAGTTGAAAATGCTCAAGCGCGTTAGAAGTACGATCCAATTGCCTGGTTTAACACCGGGGTGCTCACTATTTATATATTTGCGGTGAAGATAGAGTCATGCCATGATTAATATGAGAAAGTGAGTAGGGATAACACTCGTTAAGGATCGTATATTTTGAAAGTTAATGATTATGTTCTTATGTTCATGGATATTATTATGTTGATATTGTTAATTCATCGCTTCACAACTTATACGCCGTAAAGAGATTACATAATAAACATGTTGGGTAGCATTCCACATCAAAAATTCTGTTTTATCATTTACCTACTCGAGGACGAGTAGGAATTAAGCTTGGGGATGCTTGATATGTCTCCAACGTATCTATAATTTTTAATTGTCCCATGCTATTATAGTATCAATCTTGGATGTTTTATATGCAATCATATATCATTTTTTGGGACTAACCTATTAACCTAGTGCCCAGTGGCAGTTGCTATTTTTGGCTGTTTTTGCCTTTTCAGAAAATCATTATCAAACGGAGTCCAAATGAAGAAAAAAACTTTGGATTAATTTTTTCTAGACCAGAAGGGACCCTAGAAGCTTCGGGAGAAGACCTGAAGAGTCACGAGGGAGCGACAAGCCCGGAGGGCGCGCCCAGGGGGGGGTAGGCGGATCCCCTAGGCTTGTGTGCCCCTCGTGGCACCTCTTGACCTAATTGCAGCGCTATAAATTCCAAAATATTCCCCATATACTAGAAAGACAGAAGAGAAAACCTTTTCGCCGCCGCAAGCCTCTGTTCTTCCGCGATCCCATCTGGAGGCCTTTTCCGGTACTCTGCCGGAGGGGTAATCGATCACGGAGGGCTTCTTCATCAACCTTGCTGCCCTTCCGATGATGTGTAACTAGTTTGCCACAGACCTACGGGTCCATAGCTAGTAGCTAGATGGCTTCTTCTCTCTCTTTGATCTTCAATACCATATTCTCCTCGATGTTCTTGGAGTTCTATTCGATGTAATCTTCTTTTGCGGTGTGTTTGTTGGGATCCGATGAATTGTGGGTTTATGATCAGATTATTCATGAGAAATATTTGAGTCTTCTCTGAACTCTTTTATGCATGATTGTTATAGCGTTGTATTTCTCTCCGATCTATCCGTTTGGTTTGGCCAACTAGATTGATTTATCTTGCAATGGGAGAGGTGCTTTGTGATGGGTTCCAATCTTGCGGTGTTTGATGACCCACAAGTATAGGGGATCAATCGTAGTCCTTTCGATAAGTCAGAGTGTCAAACCCAACGAGGAGCAGAAGGAAATGACAAGCGGTTTTTAGCAAGGTATTCTCTGCAAGTACTGAAAGTAGCGATAACAGATAGTTTCGATAGCAAGATAATTCGTAACAAGTAACAAGTAACAAGTATAATAAAGTGCAGCAAGGTGGCCCAATCCTTTTATAGCAAAGGACAAGCCGGAACGAACTCGTATAATAAGCAAAGCATTCTCGAGGACACATGTGAATTTCATCTAGTCACTTTCAGCATGTTTTTTTGATTCGCGTTCGCTACTTTGATAATTTGATATGTGGGTCGACCGGTGCTTGGGTGCTGTTCTTACTTGAACAAGCCTCCCACTTATGATTACCCCCTCTCGCAAGCATCCGCAACTACGAAAGAAGAATTAAGATAAATCTAACCATAGCATGAAACATATGGATCCAAATCAGCCCCTTACGGAATAGCGCATAAACTAGGGTTTAAGCTTCTATCACTCTAGCAACCCATCATCTAATTACTACTCCACAATTCCTTCCCTTAGGCCCAAAGATGGATAAGTGTCATGTAGTCGACGTTCACACGACACCATTAAAGGAAGCAACAACATACATATCATCAAAATATCGAACGAATACCAAATTCACATGATTACTTATGACAAGACTTCTCCCATGTCCTCAAGAACAAAAGTAACTACTCACAAATCATATTCATGTTCAAGATCAGAGGGGTATTGAATATCATTAAGGATCTGAACATATAATCTTCCACCAAATAAACCAACTAGCATCAACTACAAGATGTAATCAACACTACTAGCAACCCACAGGTACCAATCTGAGGTTTTGAGACAAAGATTGAATACAAGAGATGAACTAGGGTTTGAGATGAGATGGTGCTGGTGAAGATGTTGATAAAGATTGATCCTCCCACGATGAGAGGATCGTTGGTGATGTCGATGGCTTTGATTTCCCCCTCCCGAAGGGAAGTATCCCTGGCAGAATCGCTCCGCCGGAGAGCAAAATTGCTCCTGCCCAGGTTCCACCTCGAGACGGCGGCGCTTTGTCCCGAAAGTCTTCTCTCTATTTTTTAGGGCAAATGAGCTTATATAGCAGAAGGAGGGGGCCAGAGGCCAGCCAGGGGCCCCACAAGGCATCAGGGCGCGCCCAGGGGGGCCGCGCCCTGTTGCCTTGTGGGCAACTGGTGGGTCCCCTCCAGTATCTCTTTTCTCCAGTATTTTTTATATATTCAATAAAAAATCTTCGTGAAGTTTCAAGTCAATTGGAGCTCTGTAGGATAGGTATCTCTGATGTAGCTATTTCAGGTCCAGAATTCCAGTTGCCGGTATTCTCTCTCTTCATATAAATCTTGCAAATTAAGAGAGAAAAGGCATTAGAATTGCATCATAAAGTGAAATAATGATCAAATACACTATAAATAGCAGTAGGAAATCATGATGCAAATTGGACGTATCAACTCCCCCAAGCTTAGACCTCGCTTGTCCTCAAGCGAAAGCCGAAATCAACAATCATGACCTCATGTTTAGAGAGAGAGAGGTGTCGATAAAAATAAAAAATACGTACATGAAGGCATCATGATCTTTATTATAACAGCAATATATCATCATAAAACTTCTCATGAAAAAGTGACAATTCATTAACAAGTTAAAGTATGAACCATAAACCGTATTGAAAACTAACAAACTATGATCTCAGTCACTGAAGCAATTGCAATTCATCATATTATCAGAAAGAGTCCATGTAAGAGCTTTGTTTAGCAAGGTCACATACTCAACTATCATTTAGTCTTCTATGATTGCTGACACTCACGGCATACTTATGGAGCAAAAGTTTCGGCCAGACACATAGAAAGATAGGGGCTTATAATTTCGCCTCCCAAATTATTTACCTCAAGGGTAACGTAAACAATAATAACTCATGATCACCTACATCCAACTAGATATATATGCCTGGATCTATCCCCACCACATGATGCTTGCCAAGAGAGAAAATAAAAACGGAATAGAGGAGAATACTATTGACTCTTGCATGAAAGTAAATACATAAAGTAAAAGATAGGCCCTTCGCAGAGGGAAGAAGAGGTTGTCATGCGCTTCTTGTTTTGAGATGTGCAAGCTCTTAATGTAAAGGAACGTCACTTTATATTGCCCCTTGTGATAGCGACCTTTATTATGCAGTCTGTCGCTTTTATTTCTTCACCATCACAAGTTCGTACAAAGCTTATTTTCCCTTACAATAAAAGATCATACATATTTAGGAGCAATTTTTATTGCTTTTACACCGATGACAACTTACTTGAAGGATTTTTTTCTCAATCCATAGGTAGGTATAGTGGACTCTCATGACATGAAACTGAGTTTAAGGGTTTTCGGATGCACAAGTAGTATCTCTACTTAGTACATAATTTTTGGCTAGCAAAAGATAGGGGGCAAGCACCACATGTTAGAGGATCCAAAACAATATAACTTCTATGTGAATATAAGCAAGCATAACTCATTACGTTGTCTTCCTTGTCCAACGTTGACTATTTGACATAGAATGTTTAATGGGGGCTCACAATCATAAAAAATGTCCAAGATAGTATATTTATATGTGAGACCTCTCTTCCTTTATTACTTTTTTCATGAATTGCAACAATGACCAATGCTATGTTTGTTAACCTTGTGACACCCTGGTTTTTGGCAACTTTTTCTTTTCGAAATCTTTCTGGCTTTATTTGTAGTTTGGATGGATTTTGAATCTTCTCAGTTGACTTTGGACTTATGAATTTCTCTCAATGACCCAAAGCCCTCAGCATCTTGCCAAAACCTTGTCACTCACCTTCTGGATCAATTTCCAATTCTTTATCTTTCCCAAATATTCATTTTTCTCCTTTGGGAAAATCTGTCATCACTATGGGTTACACAGCAACCTATGGTTCTGGTGATCAGAAAAATCCCAAATTAATCCCACACCTTCTTGTCATCATCTACTCCCACAATCTTCAAAAACATCTCATGGTCCAGTACAAAATTTTGTCCAGAAAACTCCATTTGCTCTGTGGACAGTGCTAGTCATTTGTGAAACAGCTCATATTTTCCTAACTCAAAAAATTCCCAATTAATTCCCTGAGCTTATACGGAACCTATCTTTCCACAATATCCAAAAATATCATCTTGTCCAGTACAAATTTTCACCAGCAATATTCTGCCAAGTTTCTGTTCAGTTGGAACCTCTGTGAAGGAAGTACCAGCTAGAGGTATCCAATTGAGCTGAAATTTTTATGGCATCTTCTATCCACCAAATAACCCTGCCACACCAAAATTCAGCTCCAGCAGATCACCCAGATGAGTGCTACAAGCTCATCTCTACTCTGGTCCAGTAACCCCCACTTGTACATGAACTATATTCAAACTTTGATGAAATCTTCTCAAACTTGGCCAGCTTGGAGTCCTTCCAAGATAGATCATCCCAGACATCTCCATTGGCTCCATCTCCAGCTCACCTCTTCTCTAGATCACTCTCAAGTTTGCTGTCAGAGACTGTAGCTGAAGCTACACTTCGAACCAGTCTGTATCTAGTCGAACCAGAGGCATGGAGAGACTAAGGGGTCAAGGGTCGACGTGCCAGACAAGAAATGCCAGGCTCGCGAGGCCTCTAGACATCAGTACCCGTGGTGAGCACGACATTGGCATGCCAATGCGCGTGCTCTGCACCGCGCCCGTGTCTGATTCGTCGCATCCGACTGCCTCGCGTCGCCGTAGCTTGTCCCCGTGCGCCGACATCCTCCCCTTCCTCCACCTGGCCGCCCTGGATCCTTCCCCTCGCCGGAATCGCCCTCGCCGGCCACCACGCACGCGGGCACTGTGGCGCCCGTGCGGCCACAGTAGCTCTGCGGCTCGTCTTCTTCCTCCGCTAGCAGCCACCGTCCGCCATAACTCCTCTGCCCTCTCCCATCGCATCGCCCGCGTCGAGCCAGCCAGCGCGGCGTACCTTAACCGGCGACGTGGCCGAGTCCCGCCGCTTCCAGAGAGCTCCTCCCCTTGCTATATAAAGCCCTCCTCGGCCTCTCCCGAGCTCCTCAACCCACTCCTCCTACTCCTAATCGAGCTCCCAGGCATCGAGCCACGACCGAGAGGCCCTCTGGCCTCGCCGCTCACTGGTGATCTGCCGCCACCCGAGCCCAGCCTCCTCACCGTTCCACTCCTCCCCGGTCTCAACTGACTCCGCCATCGAGCTCAGTTCACTCCACTGACCTCGTCGGAGCTCTTCCCGAGTCGAATCGCTGCCGGAACCGCCGTCTTCGACGACACCCGAGCGCCGCCGCCGCCGGAGAGGATGGGGACGACGCCGTTCGGCCACCTCTCGTCACCCTACTGGTACGTGCGTGTTCGTCTCCAAGAGCTCGTTCCATCCCTGCTCTCTCCCGACCTCACCGTCGACTGCATCGCCTGCGGCCATCGCCGGAGAGCCACAACTCTCTGTTCCCTCCCCTCCCCCTTTTAAACCTGACCGCGGGGCCCGCACGTCAGGGACTCGCTCGCGCGCGTCGAAGCGGTAAGTGGAGGCGCCCGGGCGAAATACGCCTTCGACGTGGCCCGCTGCTAGATTTTCTATTTTCTATTTTAATTCCAGATTTTGACCAGAACTTTGACCAGCCATAACTTTTTATCCATAAGTCCAAATCAATTGATTCTTTTTGCATCTGGTTTGTCTTGAGCTCCTCTATTTTCTTGCAAAGTTTGGTATTTTTCCCATGTTCACAGAATTTCTGGTGAACAGAACAGTAATATGTGACATTTTCAATTGCATTTTTAAAATATTTTCAGAGGGAAATACTTTTGGATTTGAAGCCCAGGAGTTTGTGGACAACTCAACAGAGCAAGGCAAGCCATGTCATCCATTGCATGAAGCATTTCAATAGTTTTGGTTATTTGATTGAATTATATGCATTATTTTAATATGTGATAATTCATAGTAAACTATTTAAATGCCTAGCTACTGCCATGACTAATTATTCCTGATAAATACCCATATTGGTTAAATGCTTGTCAACACTAAACCTAATTGGTTGATCTAGTGTCACCTGTCCGGACTTATCCGTGCAGCCACATTTGCCGGTATGGGACGGCCTTGACTTGGTCTGGCTTTGTGCTCTTTTATCGGTACCACCAAACTAGGGAGGGTTATGCGTGCGTCCTGCCCTGATCAGGTAGACGACGATAATCCTGTGAGCCCAATTGAGTTATTTTGCTGGCGTCCCCGTTTGGGACAGTTAGTGGCCACGACGGTGGCAGGTGTCATGGGGTGACACAGGGGCCACCCAGGATATGACCCTGGGAGGGTATGATTGTCGGTGGTACGATAGGGGAGTCACGGGTCAGGCAGGTTTCGTTGGAGCAGCCCCGGTCCACCCGAATGGGAGCAAGAGGCCAGGAGCTCCATAGTGTGGGTAAAGTGCGCAACCTCTGCAGAGTGTAAGAATCTATTCGAATAGCCGCGTCCACGGTATTGGACAGTCCGTACTAGGCCACTGTATGGTCAACCACCCTAAAGATAATAATGATGGAAGAACTTGTCTTATGTTCGGAAGTGCTCAGTGGTTTATGAGCATTCCGAGGGTTGTGGGACAACCCAGAAGAGAGTAAGTTGGTAACAGTAAGCAACCTAAGCACTTGTTATGATCATTGCCATGCTATTGTTTGCTGCATTGTTTTGGTTGCCATGAGCTTGCGAGTACATTCCAAGTACTCACCTGGCGTATCATGCCAGATGCAGGAGAAGCTGAGGACGGAGGTCCCGAAGGTTCGTGCTACGCTAACTAGGCCGTGTCCACAGCAGTGTCCCTATGGATGGAGTTTCCGCGCTATGTTTCGCTACGCCGTAGTTCTACCCAGTAGTATCGAGGCCCTGCTATGTTCCATAAATAATGTAGATATTGTCATAGCACGTGCAGTGCTTCTGGCCTCATTATCGATGTAAATTATGAGCTTGTACTCGAGATCTATCAATAAAGTTCAGTTCTGTTCTGTTCCAAGTTGTTGTGTGTTTCCAGAAGACATGATCTCTGGGTTGGAAACACTGGTAAACCGGTTCTCTGAGCCGGGGTGCCACAAACCTCCAACAAGTTTTATCAATTATACTTCTTTTATGTGAAGTCATCACTCCCCATGGGATTAGCATATGATCTTTACTTTTTTTAATCTCTTTATTTATTTCTAGGATTGGATCAACAAAAGAAAAACACTCAAATCAAACTACTCTTTATTATATAACTTTCACACATGATTGCATAGATAGATAGACCACAAAGCAAGCACTCGAAACTAAATCATACTAAAACTTTATTCTTCTAAATCACGAAATAACTAAGGATCGAACTAAGATAGATAATGATGATAAAAGTGATGATGATACGATACCGGGGCACCTCCCCCAAGCTTGGCACAAGCCAAGGGTGGTGCCCATACCCATGTACTCAAGTCTCCTTCTTCGGTGATGGTGGTGATGAAGTGATATGCCTGTCCTTCAAACTCTGGACCTCCCGAAGCAACTGCTGAATCGCGGTGGCATTCATTTGCACTTCAACCATAATATGTTTATTTTCCGGCCATTATGAGCCCTTTCCTGCATCATTCTCACTTGGACGGGAGATATCCCAATTCGAAAGTATGTGCATACGAGGAGTGTTCTCGACCCCATAATTGTGGACCAAATTATGAATGTTGTTCCGATGTAACCTGTGTAAGGGCCTCCTAGGAGGAAGCCCATCTTGTACCTCTGGACTCCCATGGCTGGTAGTGCTTCTCATAGCTTGATGAGGATTTGGAGTTGTGGATATGTCGACAAGGGTACCCCTCTCTGAAGCAGGGGGCTGGACCTCTAGCGAATCTCCATCATCTTCTTCCATGGTAACCTCTTCCTCCCCTTCTCTCCTGAGTTCCATCTGCAACAGCCAAGCATCGTCTCCCACGTTGTTGGAGGAGGAGGAAGACATGATGCCTGGTGCTACTTGTGAGCTGCGTTGGGATTTCCCCGAAGAGGAGGGGATGATGCAGTACAGTAGAGATAAGTACTTCCCTCAGTTATGAAACCAAGGTTATCAATCCAGTAGGAGAATCACGCAACAACTCGTTAGCAGTACCTGCACACAAAACAACAAATCCTTGCACCCAACGTGAACAAGGGTGACGGTGTCCTGGATTAGGGGGTGCCAACCTAGCCGGCCCATCTCCTCGGATGGGCCGATATGCCCTCGTACGTAATCAAGATGGACTCCGGAGGCCGCAGATGGGAGACATGATCAAGGCTGTCTCTACCGAAGACTTGCAGTACACTTCAAGATTATTCCAGCCGCCTTATTCTAAGATACCGACCTTGTAACCCTAGATACCCTCCCTGGCATGTATATAAGCCATAGGGTTTAGCCCGTAGGGGACATTAACGTAACATCGAACACCTAGCTATAGTAGTTAGACACATATTACGATCTCGAGGTAGATCAACTCTGTACTCAATACACCTCCATTAATATAAATAGAAGCAGGACGTAGGGTTTTACCTCCATCAAGAGGGCCCGAACCTAGGTAAAACATCGTCTCCTTTTGTCTCTGTTACCATCGATCTGAGATCCGCAGCTCGGAACCCCCTACCCCGAGGTCTGCCGGTTTTTACACCGACACTGGTCATTTCATTGAGAGTTCCGCTGCGTGATCGCTAGAAGGATCGATGGGATCGCTGGTTAACGGCCTCAAACCCATAGAGCACATCTCCACGACCGAAGTCTCGGTCACGGCGACACCCCCACCTACGGTGGGAACAAACCTTGACCCCTCTCTGATCCTACCAGAGAGTCCCCTCTTGGGCAAGGGGCTGAGGTACTTCCTGGAAAGCGAATCAGACGGCGACTCACCAGCAGCCGACTCCCAGATCGAATCGGCTAGACCGATAACGGCGGATCCAGCATCGGACGAGGGTGATAGGGTTCCGCCGTCTTTAGAGATCGGATCTGGCCCCCTCACCCACTACACAGAATATTGTCCCGATAACTTCGACCCGTCTGACATTTGGGACTTAGCCTACGTACGGCAGATCCCCGGCGAGCCAATCCGACAATACTGGGCCAGATTCTTATCCGTCAAGAACAAGATTCTGGATTACCAAGATTCTGATATAATCGCCGCCTTCGAGCGTGGATGCAAGGATAAAGGCGTCTCAAACGCCCTTACTCGCCGTTGCGTCCAAACATTCCCTGAATTAACCAACTTGGTAACTCGATTCTGCGCCATCGAAGACACCTGGCGGACCGAGGAGAATACAGACTCGATCTGTAACAACTACCCGGGACGCGACCAGCCAACGCTTCGGCGCGAAAATCACAAACAGAACATCCCGTCCGATCGGCCTCGGAAGAAGAAGAAAACCTCCGATCACTCCGGAACGGCCCTGGACGGCTTCCTGGGTAAACCATGCCCGATCCACGCCGTATTAGTTAACTCCTGCCCAACCCACAGCCTTCGAGACTGTTGGGTGCTAAGGCAGGTGGCCAAAGGGGGGCTCGCCCTTTTGGCGGCTACCTCCAGCCACTCTGGATGGACCTCGGATGAAGACGAGGTCTTAATGATTTATGAGACATTTACGTCTAAAAACCAACGCAAACAGGCCTTACGGGAAGTTAACGCCGTCCGGCGGGTATCGCCTCGGGATGCGTGGATAGACACGCCGATCTCCTTCACTCAGAATGATCAACTGAAGTCTACCCCGGACAGGTGCCCCGCCGCGCTAGTCCTCTATCCCATCGTGGACCGCTGTTGCCTCCATAAGGTCCTGATAGACGGAGGCAGTAGCCTGAATTTGATATATGAAGACACTCTGGATAAAATGCACATCGATAGAACACGCATAGAACCGAGCACCACTACCTTTAAAGGAATAGTGCCCGGGAGAGAGGCACGCTGCAGTGGAAAGATAACTTTAGACGTAGTCTTCGGGACCTCGAACAATTATCGCTCCGAAGAGATTACATTCCATATCGCGCCTTTCAAAAGCAGATATCACGCCATCCTCTGACGGGACGCCTTTTCAAGATTTCAAGCGGTACCGCATTATGGCACCATGAAGCTCAAGATGCCGGGCCCAAAAGGGATCATTACCATTTCGAGTGATCCTGACAGGGCGCTCAAAGCCGAGAATAAAACGGCGTCCCTATCCCTCGAGACCCTGGCCGAAGCCTTCGCGGCCGAAGAATTAACCGCACTACGCGCCGAAGTCGATCGGGACGACGTCATCCTTGACAAAAGATCAAAACCTACTTCTTTCAAACCGGCCGACGAGATTATCAAATTCTAGGTTCACCCCACGGACCCCTCTAAAACGGCGTCCATAGGGGCTAACCTCGACCTGGAAGTTGCCGAAGGCCTACGCGCTTTCCTTAGGGAAAACTGGGATATATTCGCCTGGCACCCCTCCGACATGCCTGGGATATCCCGTAGGCTCGCAGAGCACAACCTAAACATACTGGCAGACTATAAACCCGTTAAGCAAACACTTCGGCATTTTTCCGAGCCCAAGAGTCAAGCAATGGGCGAGGAACTGGCAAAGCTGCTGGAGGCAGGATTCATCAAGGACATAAAACACCCCGATTGGCTAGCCAACCTGGTCATGGTACCGAAGAAGGATAGGTCCTGGCGGTTGTGCGTCGATTTTAAAGACCTCAACAAAGTTTGCCCTAAAGACCCCTTTCCTCTACCCCGTATCGACCAAATTGTGGATGCCACTGCGGGCCACGACGCATTGTGCTTCCTAGATGCCTATTCAGGGTATCATCAAATAAGCATGAAGGAATCGGACCAGGCAGCAACAACATTCATTACGCCTTATGGACCCTTTTGCTTCAATACGATGCCCTTCGGACTAAAGAACGCTGGCGCTACGTACCAGCGTATGATTCAAACATTCCTGAAGGACCACATCGGAAAAACTGTGGAGGCCTATGTAGACGACGTGGTTGTCAAAACCAAACGCGTCGACCAACTGGTGGACAACCTCCGCGATACATTTGCCAGCCTACGGGAATATCAAATAAGACTCAACCCCGAAAAATGCGTCTTCGGGGTCCCGGCTGGCAAACTCCTTGGTTTTATTGTATCTAGCCGAGGAATTGAGGCCAATCCGGCCAAAATTCAAGCCCTGGATCGCCTAGAGATCCCAACAGAGCTCAAAGATGTACAAAAGCTAGCGGGCTGCGTAGCAGCCCTAAGTCGTTTTATATCACGGCTTGGCGAAAAAGCTTTACCATTTTACAGGCTGTTAAAGCAGACTAAAACGTTCAAATGGACCAAGGAGGCTGCGGCGGCCCTGGAAGACATCAAGGCCCTCCTTGCCACCAACCCAATCCTGGCAGCACCAGGCGTTTGCGAACCAATGATATTATACATCTCGGCTACAAACCAGGTGGTTAGCGCAGTCCTCGTGGTCGAACGAGACATGGAAGGTCATAAGTTCCAAGTCCAGAAACCCGTATACTACGTGTCCGAGGTCTTAACCCCCTGTAAGACATGCTACCCTCACTACCAAAAGATAGCTTACGCAGTCTTTATGGCATCGCGCAAGCTTCGGCACTACTTTCAAGAGTGCGCGGTGACGGTGGCATCCGACGTCCCATTGAGTGACATAATCAACAACAGAGACGCAACGGGGCGCATCGCCAAATGGGCTATAGAGCTCCTACCTTTTGAAATTACCTACAAACCGCACCGGGCCATTAAATCCCAGGTGTTGGCGGACTTCGTCGCTGAATGGACCGAAGCCGAACTACCCCGTGAATACAGTACCTACTCGCACTGGACGATGTATTTCGACGGTTCCAAAATGCTCACCGGTCTAGGGGCTGGCGTGGTGCTCACTTCCCCCACGGGAGATAACATTAAATATGTACTGAAAATCATGTACACAGATTCCAACAACGCGGCTGAGTACGAAGCCCTCTTACATGGGCTTCGGATAGCAGTCTCCATGGGTGTTAAACGACTCGAGGTCCGAGGTGATTCCAACCTCGCGATCTCGCAAATTAATTCGACGCCAAAGACCCAAAGATGACAGCTTACCGCAATGCCGTCATAAAGATCTTGGCCAGGTTCGAGGGGCTGGAATTCCACCATATACCCCGAGATAGTAACCAGGCCGCAGATGTACTCGCCCGAATGGGCGCAAAACGGGACAAGGTTCCCGAGAACACCTTTCTCGAGCAGCTTTTCAAGCCATCCGTAGTCTGGCTAGACAGCAAGGGGACACCGGACTCAACCGATGTCGGGCAACAGTCCCCGCCCGAAGAGGACGACGGTACCATAGGCGGATCAACGATCCGGAAGACCGATTCAGCGCATGAGATCATGGCAGTCGTCGCACCATGGACCGAGCCATTCCTCGCATACCTACTCCAAAAAGAGCTCCCTGATAACCAAGCCGACTCCCGTCAGATTGTAAGACAGTCTAAAGCTTACAAGGTTTATGAAGGGGAACTTTATAAAATGAGCACAACGGGCGTCCTCCAGAGATGCATATCCGAAGAAGAAGGGAAACTCGTACTACGCGAGATACACTCCGGCATGAGCGGACATCACGCCGCGGCTCAAACCCTGGTCGGCAAGGCCTTTCGAGCCGGTTTCTACTGGCCAACGGCAAGTGCCGATGCCTCGGCATTAGTACAGCGTTGCCCGGGCTGCCAGGTATTCGCCAAACAAAGCCACATGCGCCCCACGGCTCTGCGCACCATCCCCATTACGTGGCCCTTTGCGGTCTGGGGGCTTGATATGGTCGGGCCACTCAAGGGAGGATTAAATAAAAACAAATACCTACTCGTTATGGTTGATAAATTCACTAAGTGGATCGAAGCAAAGCCGGTTACCTCGGCCGAGGCCGTCCAGGTCATCGGATTCATTTCGGGGGTAGTTCACCGTTACGGTGTGCCCCACAGTCTGATCACAGACAACGGAACCAACTTCACGGCCAAAGAGGTCAAGGCATGGTGTGAGAAAATGGGCATCAAGCTCGATTACGCGTCCGTCTACCACCCGCAGTCTAATGGCCAAGTGGAGCGAGCCAATGGACTCATCCTTAGTGGAATTAAGCCACGGCTCGTCTGCTCCCTTAAAAAAGCCGATTGCAAATGGGTTGAGGAACTTGATTCCGTATTATGGGGCTTGCATACCACACCGAACAGATCCACAGGGTATACCCCATTCTTTATGGTATACAGTGCCGAAGCGGTCCTCCCCTCCAATATCATACACGACGCACCTCGGGTGCGCATGTATGAGGAGCTGGAGGCCGAACTCGATCGGCAAGATGCCCTAGACGCTCTCGATGAAGAGCGCAATGTCGCACGGGCTAGATCAGCTATTTATCAACAGCAGGCACGGCGCTACCACGCTAGAGAGGTTCGCCCAAAGAATTTAATGTCGGGGACCTCGTAATGAGATTACACCCCAAAAAGCAAAAACACAAGCTCTCCCCTAGATGGGATGGACCGTTTGTCATTGACCAAGTACTTGTTGGAGGAGCTTATCGAATCCAAGACCCAGAGGATGGACGACTGGAGCCCCATCCGTGGAACGCGGCGCTACTCCGACGTTTCTATGCATGAAACCAAAGCATACGGTTTGTGTAAATACCTTGTGCATTTTTCTTTATTTTTTTCTTTTCTTTTTTGTCCTTCACCTCGGTAAGTCATTTAATGACCCCGAGAACAATCCAACATGTTCTTTTCAAAACATAAGCTATTCTGCCCCTTACGAACTATTGTCTTTCAAGCCAATATATGCATCGATCCACTTGAAGATTTGGCCAAGATGGGTTGCCCGGCTCCTGTGCTTGCCCTCTACGTTCCCGATATTTCGGCTAGAGGGCAAAGGGAGCACCGTTGTGATTGTTAGTCATGGGTCAACCGATGTAGTACCTCAGACGGACAAAGCCGAAAGCTAGTGTTCTTACAATGTGGATTGGTCGGCTATGACATAGGACTAACGTGGCATGGGTCTTTTCACACCCCGAGCAGGGGCTTTACACCCGAGGTCATCCGTCTCCGGACGGGCGTGTTCGACACAAACACCCGAGGAAAGGAACCGTTGTAGGAACTATTTTCCTCGGAAGATGTTTCTTACGTTAAATAGTAATATAACATAACCTTCCGTTACCCTCTTGTCCTTCGAGCCGGACAGCCCGATTGCCCGGTCACCCGAAGCATCTGGACCGATGACCTCGGCCAGTAGTACGAGACACTCCCCGGAATTTATTCGGGGTGCGAGAAGCCGACGGCTGGCTGACAGAGTTTGGATCAACGGACGGACACAAATTGACATAGTATACTTCGGTACATAAAGTCATACAATACTTTTCACGCACGGTTGAGCCCGTCTATCAGGATGTCTAACAAACAATCCTTTTGCGAGAGGCGTGCCGCAGACATTACACTGTTGTATTCTTGACAAGTGGGGATCTCTTCCTCACCAGGCCCCATGGGTCCCACCTCTGCCAATTCCGTCGTCTTCAGACCGGTATAGTGGGTCTTCACCATGGCCCAGGCCTCCCTCGCACCTTCTCAACAAGATGACACTTTCCACGCTTGGATCCGGTGCCATGCTCTTTTTAGCTGTTCGGCCAGGACGGCCATGTCCTCGGGAACCGGCACCACCTCGGGCCATAAAGCCTAGTGAACGTCCTTCATCACTTTCCGCGTTCCTTCATGCACCTCGGATAAACGGACGCTCATGTCTTCGGATGACGGTCCCCGAGACTCCGGAGGAAGACCAGTCAAGCTAGCTGTCGTAAATAACATTTCGCATGAAAAATCTTTCGGATTAACCGCATAACAAATGTCTGTCGCGACTTATAACTTACCATAAATCATGTCGTCCGTGCGTCGATTCTTTGCTTCCGCAGCAGCCAGGCGAGCCTTTAAGCTCTCAATCTCCTGGGCTTGGCGGGCATTCTCCACCCTAAGCGCATTCGCGCTACCCGCTCTCTGAGTAACCACCTGTTGATTCGCCTGGTGTTGCGCTTCAGCATACGCCAGATCGTCGCGGGCCCGCTTCAGGTCTCTTTCAAGATGGCCCAGGGCTTCCGCTGCTACAAGCAATCCTGGCGTCAGCTCTACTCTTCGGACATTACTTACTTCAATAAACAAGCACTTACCGTGCGCCTCTCTGGTGAATTTCTTCACCTGCTCCACCTCGGACAACGCCGCGTCAAGCTGCACCTTTGTTTGGTCTAATGCCGAGGTCAATTGCTCGTTCCTTAAGCGAGCCTCCTATTATAGCAACGTTTGTGGGTTAACATTCAAGTCTTGATTCGACCCCAGGGACTCGTATCAAGCCTTAGGGGCTACTACCATACTCGGTAGTTATACTTGTCTTTAAAAGACCTTACCCGCAGCCCTCGTGACAGGATATCCAGCGACTCGTTAAAGGCACCTCGGGTCGCCCCGAGGTACGCATCTACCGTGCTGAGAGCATTAAGCTCCCTGTCCGTGAACGTCGGATTATTTAAAGAAGCCTTTCGCCGACGATAATTCGCGGCACATTGGATTTCGGACGGAGTGGCCGATGTCGCCGAGTCTTCGGGCTGGGTGGATCTGGGGTCCACCCTCGTAGGATTTCGGACCTCTGTTTCCTTGGGCGGAGACGCGCTTTTCTCGGCCTCCACATGTACGTTAGCGGGTGGAGGTCGTCTACAAACAATTAGGGATGTTAGAATCCAAAGTGTCTTTTCTGAAAATATCGACCTAGGAAATACCTAGTGACGGATGGAGCACTTTCGCCTGTTCCCGTGCCCACGACCGGAGCTTCTCGCGCTTCAGGCTAGGCCCTTTCCGGTGGAACCGCTTCTCTGCGTAGGCATTGGGAGCGCCGCCCCTTTGGAGGAGGAGTCAGAAGACTGGAGCCGGGGGGACGAGGGACTCTCTTTCGTTTAGAGGAAGGGAGAGTTACCGATGAGGCTGGCCTCGTCCCTGGCATGTCAGGGACGACCGCTACCTTTGAGCCATCAAGGCTCTCCAGGAAGAAACTCCTCCCTTCATAAATCAACCCTAGATCTTCATCCTCGTGATGAAGCGGGTCTTCGGCGCGGCTGTGCAATTTCGGCTCGGGGGCCGGACTGCTCACTCCTTCAAGCCAACGTCTCCACCTCTGTTTAACCGATGTGAAACGGATTAATGTTGAGGATCCTCGAGGTAAAATGAATAAGCCCGAAGTAAACACTTACTATGTCGGCAGGGTTGTAGTATGACAGCCCGTCTTGGAACCAGCGCTTGGCAAACTCCTCGGCCGACCCTTGGTATATGCTGGCTAGTACGGCTCCGAGGGTCATTTGGTCCATAAAAGCCCCTTTGATGGATTGAGTGGCGTCTTCGGACCCATTGTAATCGCACAATAAGTGCTGACGCTACCGGAGAGGCTGGACTCTTCGGTCTAGAGCAACTGCCATCACGTCAATGATGGTCAGGCCGACGCTTGATAGGGACTTCACCTTGGCTGCTAGCCTAGTCATGGCTTTGCCTTCCTCTTGAGCCGAACTCAGCGGCCTCCAGCTGTAACGCTTCCGCGGTGGGTCCAATGAGAAGGGAGAAAGGTCTGGCCGGACTGGCTCATACAATGGGACGTCGGTGATGCAGAACCACACGGAAGGCCAGTAATCGGTTTCCTCCCGAGGTGTCCCTGCTGGGTAGTTAGTCTTGTCAATTCGGTAGACTTCGGCTCCTCCAACCTCGAATAGCTTGTCTGCCGAAGAGCGGGGCACGACGCAGAAGTACTTCCGCCACAATCCGAAGTGTGCTTGGCAGCCGAGATGTAACTCGCAGAGCGCAACGAACCCCGTAATATGCAGTATCGAATTCGGGGAGAGGTGGTGTAATTGCAGCCCGTAAAACTCCAGCAGACCACGGAGGAAGGGGTGTATTGGGAACCCTAAGCCGCGGAGGAGGAAAGGCACGAAGCATACCCGCTCGTCTCCTCGGGGCGAGAGGTAATTTTCGGCATGGGCTTGACCATCAATGGACGTCAGTCTAGGATGGGTAGCGGCTAGATCCGCGTCAGGCAGGTACCCTTGCGTCGCCAAGCGCTCCAATTGGAGGCGCGCGACGGAACAGCTCCCCCAGTCTCCCCTATCATGGCCATGAGGACGCCTTGACGATCCTTCGCCGCTCGCCATTGTTCGGGCTCTTGAGCCGGAGAGGGGAGGGGATTTTTTGCTGTGGTGGCAAATGTGAACTGTCACCAGCAGGGGTTACGCGGCTGATAAAAAAGGGCAGAGGGGGCTGACGTTTCGACATAAAAGAGGCTCAGCCGCCTAGGCCACACGATTCTCGAAATCTAAAATCGGGCCCAAATGGAATTCTAAGGGTTGACCGAAGTCTTTAAAATTGGTCGGGGAATAAAGCATGGGAACTTGTCTATCGAGCCAAGACTCCAGGAAGTGAAGGCCGTCGACCTCGGCATCGAAGACCAGTTCAGGGGCTAATGACGGTGTCCTGGATTAGGGGGTGCCAACCTAGCCGGCCCATCTCCTCGGATGGGCCGATATGCCCTCATACGTAATCAAGATGGACTCCGGAGGCCGCAGATGGGAGACATGATCAAGGCTGTCTCTACCGAAGACTTGCAGTACACTTCAAGATTATTCCAGCCGCCTTATTCTAAGATACCGACCTTGTAACCCAAGATACCCTCCCTGGCGTGTATATAAGCCATAGGGTTTAGCCCGTAGGGGACATTAACGCAACATCGAACACCTAGCTATAGTACTTAGATACATATTACGATCTCGAGGTAGATCAACTTTGTACACGATACACCTCCATTAATATAAACAGAAGCAGGACGTAGGGTTTTACCTCCATCAAGAGGGCCCGAACCTGGGTAAAACATCGTCTCCTTTTGTCTCTGTTACCATCGATCCGAGATCCGCAGCTCGGGACCCCCTACTCCGAGGTCTGCCGGTTTTTACACCGACAAAGGGGTTGTCAATCCCTTGGCGGTTAATTGCAAGATTAAATTGTATGGTGATAGATAAATAGATCGAACAAAAATACAAAATAAGATAAATAAAGTAAAAGTGCAGCAAGGTATTTTTAGGATTTTCAATATATAATTAAGATAGACCCGGGGGCCATAGCTTTCACTAGAGGCTTCTCTCTTGAAAATAGCATACGGTGGGTGAACAAATTATTGTTGGGCAATTGATAGAAAAGCAAATAATCATGACGATATCCAAGGCAATGATCATGTATATAGGCATCACGTCCGAGACAAGTAGACCGACTCCTGCCTGCATCTACTACTATTACTCCACACATCGACCGCTATCCAGCATGCATCTAGTGTATTAAGTCCATAAAGAATGGAGTAACGCCTTAAGCAAGATGACATGATGTAGACAAAGTAAACTCATGCATGAATAAACCCCATATTTTTACCCTTAATAGCAACGATACGTACGTGTCATGTCCCTTTCTGTCACTAGGATTGAGCACCGCAAGATCGAACCCATTACAAAGCACCTCTCCCATTGCAAGATAAATCAATCTAGTTGGCCAAACCAAATCAATAGATCGGAGATAAATACGAAGCTATAATAATCATGCATAAAAGAGTTCAGAGAAAACTCAAATAATATTCATGGATAATCTGATCATAAACTCACAATTCATCTGATCCGAACAAACACACCGCAAAAAGTGATTACATCGGATAGAACTCCAAGAACATCAAGGAGAACATTGTATTGAAGATCAAAAAGAGAGAAGAAGCCATCTAGCTACTAACTATGGAACCGAAGGTCTGTGGTAAACTACTCACGCATCATCGGAAGGTCAGCAAGGATGATGTAGAGCCCCTCCGTGATCGATTCCCCCTCCGGCGGAGTACCGGAAAAGGCCTCCAGATGGGATCTCTTGAGAATAGAAACTTGCGGCGGCGGAAAAAGTATTTCGTGGACTCCTCTATTGTTTTCCTGATTTTAGAGAATTTATAGATGTGGAATTAGGTCAAACGGAGCCTTGTGGGCCCCAGGAGGTACCAGGGCGCGTCCCCTGGGGCGCGCCGTGGTGCCTCGTGGACCACTGCTTCATCTTCTCGTCCCCTCCTGAAGCTTCTAGTGTCTCTTATGTCCAGAAAAAATTCTCCAAAAAGTTTCGTGGCATTTGGACTTTGTTTGGTACTGATATTATGGAAAACCAAAAACAGGCAAAAAACAATAACTGGCACTGGGCACTAAGTTAATAGGTTAGTTCCAAAAAATGATATATAATTGCTGTAAATGCATATAAAAACATCCAAGATTGATATTATAATAGCATGGAACAATCAAAAATTATAGATATGTTGGAGTCGTATCACCTGGCTTTAAAATCTGACTGAAAACAACCGAAAACAAGAACCAAGGAGAAACTTGCGATGCGGTGGTCAAAACACCCGTAAGTATATATAAAGAATTTTTATCTTGCAAAACAAGCATACGAGAGGAAAACGGAGTCGGGAGAGCACATGAGGGGCCCACAAGGCAACACGACGCGCGCCAGCGGGGTCGCGCCCTGTTGCCTTGTGACCTCCTCGTGGGTCCTCTCGGATGTTTCTTATTTTTATATTTTTTTCTAATATACCAAAACGGACAGAAATAATTTTTATGGAATTTTTGGAGTCGGTTTACTTACCATATCACATACCTACCTCTTTTCAGGGTTCCTGGAGCGTTCCGAAAGGACTCTTTGATGTGTTCCTCCGGTGTCATTGTTTGAATAATATTAATTTCAACATTAATGGGGGTACCTGAGATATAATGCTTAATTCTTTGTCCATTCACCACTCTTGGGTTGGTGCCTCCGGAGTTGTTGATTTTGATAGCTCCGGAGCGGTAAACTTCTTCGATGATATGTGGTCCTTCCCATTTAGAGAGAAGTTTTCCTGCAAAAAATCTGAAATGAGAGTTGTACAACAGAACTTTCTCTCCCACTTTAAATTCCCGTTTTTGGATTCTTTTATCATGCCATCTTTTAACCTTTTCTTTAAATAACTTGGCATTTTCATAGGCTTGGGTTCTCGATTCATCTAGAGAGGTAATATCAAATAACCTCTTTTCACCGGCAAGTTTAAAATCATAGTTAAGTTCTTTTATTGCCCAATAAGCCTTATGTTCTAACTCAAGAGGTAAATGGCATGCTTTTCCATAAACCATTTTATATGGAGATATACCCATAGGATTTTTATAAGCAGTTCTGTAGGCCCATAATGCATCATCAAGTTTCTTAGACCAATTTTTCCTGGATCTATTAACGGTCTTTTGCAAAATTAATTTTATTTCTCTATTACTCAATTCAACTTGACCACTAGACTGAGGATGATAAGGAGATGCAATTCTATGATTAACATCATATTTAACAAGCAATTTACGAAAAGCACCATGAATAAAATGTGAGCCACCATTAGTCATCAAATATCTAGGGACTCCAAACCTCGGAAATATAACTTATTTAAGCATTTTAATAGAAGTGTTATGATCAGCACTACTAGTTGGAATAGCTTCTACCCACTTAGTAAAGTAATCAACAACAACTAAAATATGAGTATACCCATTAGAAGAAGGAAAAGGTCCCATATAATCAAAACCCCAAACATCAAATGGCTCAATAACAAGTGAATAATTCATAGGCATTTCCTGACGTCTACCAACATTACCAATTCTTTGGCATTCATCGCAAGAAAGGACAAACTTACGTGCATCTTTGAAGAGAGTTGGCCAATAAAAACCAGATTGTAATACCTTATGTGCAGTTCTGTCTTCCGCATGGTGTCCTTCGTATGCCTCGGAGTGACACTTCCGTAGGATTTGTTCCTGTTCATGCTTAGGTACAGAACGTCCAATAATACCATCTACTCCTTCTTTATATAAATGTGGGTCATCCCAAAAGTAATGCCTTAAATGAAAGAAGAACTTTTTCTTTTGTTGGTATGTGAAACTAGGTGGTATATATTTAGCAACAATGTAATTAGCATAATCTGCATACCACGGAGTGTTACGATAGGCATTTATTGCAGCTAATTGTTCTTCAGGGAAATCATCATTAATAGGGAGTGGGTCATCAAGAACATTTTCCATTCTAGAAAAATTATCTGCTACGGCATTCTCAGCTCCCTTTCTATCAACAATATGCAAATCAAATTCTTGTAGCAAAAGAACCCACCTAATAAGTCTAGGTTTAACATCTTTCTTTTCCATAAGATATTTAATAGCAGCATGATCAGTGTGAATAGTAACCTTGGAATCAACAATGTAAGATCTGAATTTATCACATGCAAACATAACTGCTAAAAATTCTTTCTCAGTAGTAGCATAATTTCTTTGAGCACTGTCTAGAGTTTTACTAGCATAATGAATAACATTCAATTTCTTGTCAACTCTTTGTCCTAGAACAACACCAACAGCATAATCACTAGCATCACACATAATTTCAAAGGGTAGGTTCCAATCAGGTGGTTGAACAATAGGTGCAGAAATTAAGGCTTTCTTAAGTATTTCATAGGCTTCTACGCAATCATCATCAAAAACAAATGGAACATCTTTTTGCAAAAGATTAGTAAGAGGCCTAGAAATTTTAGAGAAGTCTTTTATAAACCTTCTATAGAAACCAACATGACCGAGGAAACTTCTTATACCTTTGATATCTTTAGGGCATGGAATTTTCTCAATTGCATAAACTTTAGCTATATCAACTTCAATACCTCTTTCAGAAATTTTATGCCCAAGGACTATACCTTCATTCACCATAAAGTGGCACTTTTCCCAATTCAAGACAAGAATAGTTTCTTCACATCTCTGCAAAACTCGATCAAGGTTGCTTAAGCAATCATCAAAAGAAGTTCCATAAACGGAAAAATCATCCATGAAAACCTCAACAATCTTTTCACAAAAGTCAGGGAATATATCAGTCATACATCTTTGAAAGGCAGCAGGTGCATTACACAAACCAAAAGGCATATGACAATAAGCATAAGTTCCAAAAGGACAAGTAAATGTGGTTTTCTCCTGATCATCTGGTGATACAGGTATTTGAGAGAAACCAGAATAACCATCTAGGAAGCTTAGATAATCTTTCTAACATTTGATCAATAAAAGGCAAAGGGTAATGATCTTTCCTAGTAGCTTTATTTAATTTTCTGAAATCAATTACCATTCTATAACCGCTTACAATTCTTTGTGGGATAAGTTCATTTTTATCATTAGGAACAACAGTAATACCTCCTTTCTTAGGAACACAATGAACAAGACTTACCCATCTACTATCAGCTATGGGATAAATTATACCTGCCTCCAGAAGCTTTAATATTTCAGTTCTTACCACATCCTTCATTTTAGGATTCAGCCTTCTTTGATGATCAACAACGGGTTTAGTGTAATACCCCTGTGTAATGAGCTACAGTAATCGATCATGATTATGCTAAGTCACCTTGATTTGCAATGCATGATCACAGTGAATTCATATCTCATTTCAAATTCCACCACTGAATTCAATTCAAATCATAAGTGAAATTTGAAGTTGCACAAAAGTTGCTGCAAAATAGTTCATCATTTAGCAAATATTCCATAACAAATATTTGTTCAGGAAAACAACATCACCTATTTGCTAAAATGAGCTATAGCAATTAAAACAGTGCTAAAACAACATATTTAAATGCTATTCCATTTATGAAAAATTCAAATGAATTCAAATGCCTTCCAAACTTTTTGTGGCAGTGCAGAATATTGCAATGTATTTATGTGGCCAAGTTTCACATTTTACAAAAGTGAATTGGCAGCTCAAAATATTGCAAAACTATTTCTGTAAAAAGAAAATAGAAAAGAAAAGAGAAAAGACCTAAACCTATTGTGCTAGTGGGCTTAAGTGGCTACAGTGGCACGGCCCAGCCCGCCTCTCTCTATCCCCCACCTCCCGCCTCTCTCTCTGTTGCGTGTCGCCGCGACCATGCCCGTGCGCGCGCGACGCCGGTGCCTGGCCGACACGGCGCCGCTACAGGGCCGCCAAGGGGATAAGGACACCCCCTCGGCCTCGTCACCATCGTCATCCACTCTCCCCCTCCTCCCTCGCCCTCTCCCGCTCGCTTCCGAGTTCACTCGAGTGCCGTCGTCGCCATGGCCGTGCGGTAGCACGGCCACTGAGCTCCTCCCGTCGCCTCACCGTGTCCACGAGGGTCGCCGTCGTCCGCTACGTCGTCCACACCCACAATGGTGAGCCGGGGAGCACCACAGCGCCGGATCCGCACCGTCTTCCTCCTCTACGGTCGCCGGCGAACTCCGTCGACTCCGGCGCCGCTGCTGCTCCTAAGCTAACACCGGGCCCCCGTGTGCCTTCCTGGTGAGCCTCTGCTCCCTTCCCCTCTCCTCTCGCCGTCGATTGCGTCCTCTGGCGCTAGATCCACCGCGACCGAAGCGCTTCGCCGCACGAGCTCGTCGCCGGCGTGGCTCCGGTGACCAAATGGTCACGGGACCGTGCCCGTCGTCCTTGCCGCATCACATAGCGCCCCACTAGCTTCGCCATTTGCTCGTTTGCACGCTGCTGCTGCATTTCCGCCACCGCCCGAACTCCGGCGCTCGCTCGCGAGCTCGTCGCCGTCGACTCCGGCCACCCCAGCCTCTGCCACCGCCACCGTTCAACGCGGCGTCGAACGACCGTTCGAACGCGACCAGCCGAGCCTCATTTGGTGGCCTGTAGGTGAAACCCGACGCGCGTCCGAGTCCCTCCGCCGCAAAATGAGGTCGCCGGCGTTTAAACGCCGGCGCCGCTGACCTGGCTTGCCGCGTGGGCCTCCCTGGGTCACTGACCAGTGGGTCCCAGGGGCCCAGTTGACTGGGTTGACCAGTCAACCGTGTTGACTGGGTAACCCCAGTCACTGACAGGCGGGCCCCACGCACTTATTAAATTATTTGCTAATTTAACTTAATCTGATTATTAGATTAGTCACTGACAGAAGGGGCCCACCTGCTAATTAACCTCTTTTAGTTAATTATTAATCCTGTTTAGCCCTTTGTGTATGACATGTGGGTCCCAGTGGTCAGGTTTGACCTGGACCGGCTGGGTTGACTGCTGACGTCACCCTGACTTGCTGCTGACGCAATAAAGTTATTTTTCGAATTAAAATAATCCCAGGAATTTAAGAAAATGATTAAAACTTTGAAAAATCATAGAAAATAATCCGTAGCTCGGATGAAAAAGTTTTCTACATGAAAGTTGATCAGAAAATCGAGACGAATCCGAATATGCCCTCCATGTAGCTGTCACATGCCCACAACATTGCAAACAATGAACCTTCCCCTCTGGTTCATCTGTCTGACAGATGCCTGAAACCGGGAAAATCTTCCCAAATATTTTCCCGCTCCGCCGTTAACGTGTAGCACTGCATTAGGTCACCACCAGCACAACATATTGCCATGCCATGCATCTGTGTTGCATTTGTTTGCTTTGTATTTATTGTTTCTCCCCCCTCTTCTCTTCGGTAGACCCCGTGGCCAATGCTGCTGTCGAGTACGACTACGCCCCTGACGACCAGACCTTTTCTGCAAAGCTTCCAGCCAAGCAAAACCCCTTGATCATTCCTATATCGCCTATTCCTTCTCTCCCATGCTTGCATTAGATTTTGCTTCCGTAATTGATTGCTCCTATTCTGATGCATGGCCAGTTTTTGTTGATACCTTACCTGCTATCCTAAATGCTTAGTATAGGTTGGTTAGCGAGACATCAGTGGCCCCTCACCCTTGTCCTTGTTGCCATGCCTTGTTACCGGTGCCTCGATCAGTGTGATCGATGTACAAAGCCCGACACATCATCGCACACCCCCTTAGTTGTACGACTCTGCAGAGCTACAATCGAGTGCCGAGGGTGATACCTCCTATCTCACTCTTGATGATATCTCTGTAGCGAAGCTAGTCGGTAGTGGGTTACCGAGGGTGATTCCTCTTTCACCACCTCCGATGATGCCTCTGTCGTACAACCCCTCAAGTGTGAACCCATCGAGAGTGATTCCTCGGAGTTTACCTTGACGGATACATCGAGTGGGAATCCAACGAGGGTGATTCGTCGGCTTCCTTCTTGATATGGACACACGGATACTTTGACTTTACCTCAGAAACTTGTGGAAGTCAGGTCGACACCGAGGGGTACCCGCGAGAGATGTGGAGTCGGGTTGACCATGAGGGTACCTGCGAGATAATTATGTGGCACGGCCGGGCATTCCTGGCCCTTGCCGTAGCACTACTAGAAAAAAGCACATTAGTGGCGCACCACTTTTGGGTATTAATGGCGCACCATAGGTGCGCCACTATTACCACGCCACTAATAAGAAATACTAATGGCGCACCTCTGGTGCGCCATTAGTATTGCAGATAACAGTGGCGCACCTCTGGTGCGCCATTACTATTGCTACAGGTGCGCCACTGGTAATTTTTTTTTATTTTTTGTTTTGATTTTTTTTGAATTTTGAAGGCGGGAAAATAGTAGTGGCGCACCGTCTAACCCCCACCGTGCGCCATTGCTATTTTTGAATTTTGAATTTGGATCTGGCTCATTTTTTTGGCTCGTTTTTTTTGGTTAAATTTTTTTCAAATTTCGTTCTCGACCTGGTTAAATTTTTTTGCCTCGTTTTTTTTGATTAAATTTTTTTCAAATTTTTGGCTCCACATGTGGCCGGAAGTAGAGGAGGAGGGAGGAGAGAGGTCGCCGGAGAGGAGGAGGAGGAGGAGGTCTCCGGAGAAGGAGGAGGAGGAGGTCGCCGGAGAAGGAGGAGGAGGTCGCCGGAGAGGAGGAGGAGGACCGTGAGCAGGAGAGGAAGGAGCACCGTGAGGAGGAGAGGAGGGAGGAGGAGGAGCACCGTGAGGAGGAGAGGAGGGAGGAGGAGGTCGCCGGAGGAGGAGCACCGGCCGTGAGGAGGATGTCACCGGAGGAGGAGCACCTTGAGGAGGAGGAGGTCGCCGGAGAGGAGGAGTTGGAGTGGAGGAGAGGAGGAGATGGAGTGGAGGAGAGGAGGAGATGGAGTGGAGGAGAGGAGGAGAAGAATGAAGGGGAAGGGAGGAAGAAGGGGAAGGGAGACGGGGAAGGAGAAGGGAGGAGGAGGGAGGGGGATGGGGATAAGGAGAGAGGAAGGAGAGGGGTGGGTGGGTGCGCACGTGGTGGGGCTGTGACATAGTAATGGCGCACCATGGGGTGGTGCGCCATTGCTATGGTACATAGTAATGGCGCACCTAGGTGAGGTGCGCCATTACTATGTACCATAGCAATGGCGCACCACCCCATGGTGCGCCATTAATATTTTTTAATTTTTTTGAATTTGGAAGGCGGGAAAGTTAGCAGTGGCGCACTATGCATTGGTGCGCCACTGCTAACTTTTTTTAATTTTTTTATTTTTTTGCCTGCAGATCTTAAAATGGCTGTAACTTATTTTCTGTTAGGTTTTTGAGGATTCTAAAAAATCGATAACCGGCATAGCCGGTCAAATTCGGATGTAACTTTTCGAGTAGTATCTTTTTCATATAAAAAACTTTTTCATCGGAGGTCGTATGCAAAAGTTACGGCCATTTTACCGAAACACGGCGGTTTTTTTTTGCAAAAAAATTCAAAATTCATCTTTGTTAATTTTCGTAACAACTAGAACACATAACACATCGGCATCTATTTTTTTGAATTTTTTTGAATCATTTATCATTTTCTTTTATTTTTTTTTAAACTGAAAAGGCGATCCACGGGGGGGGGGGGGGGGGGGGTGTCTGTGTGTGTGGTGGGGTGTGTGTCTGTGTGTGTGAGACATAGTAATGGCGCACCCTCCCTGGTGCGCCATTGCTAACCCTAGCAATGGCGCACCAGGGAGGGTGCGCCATTACTATGTCTCACACACACAGACACACCCCCCACCAGACATAGCAATGGCGCACCACACCAAGGTGCGCCATTACTAAGGTGCATAGTAATGGCGCACCTAGGTGTGGTGCGCCATTGCTATGTCTGGTGGGGTGGGGGGGGTGGGCAAAAAAAATAGCAATGGCGCACTGCTCAGGTGGTGCGCCACTACTAAAAAAATAACAATGGCGCACCTGTTTCTGGTGCGCAATTGCTATATAGCAGTGGCGCACCACCACCATGGTGCGCCACTAATATGGATATTGGCTATAGCCAGTTTTGTAGTAGTGTAGGTCCACGAGACGGGGCGACGGGACCACAGATCGTGGATCACTGATTGTCACCACGAGCTCCCAGCACACTAATGGGTTAGGATATGTGATCTGAGTAGGCCTCTGGCCTTTTTGCACTAACCACCACTCGGGAATAGTATGGGCACTCGGCGTCGTATGTATCAGCCGAAGTTCTTCAGATGTCAGCAGTTGAGCGGCGCGTGCCTAGGTGGACCGCGACAGCCTGCGTGTGTATACAGGGGCTAGGTCTGGTCCCGGCCGCGTACGCAACACGCAGGAGTGCAAAGGGCGATGGGCCCAAGACCCCTGAGCGCTTAGGGTGTAGACCGGCGTGCTGGCCTCTCGGTTGAGCCTAGGTAGGGCTATGGCGTGTCGATCAGCCGAGGCCGGGCATGACCCGAGTAAGTGTGTCCAGCCAGAGTTAATCGAGCGTGTAGGGTAAGTTGGTGCACCCCTGCAGGGAAGTATATCTATTCGAATAGCCGTGTCCTCGGTAACGGACGGTCAGAGAGTATCCCGATCTACTACAACTAGAACTGGATACTGGTGATGCTTAATAATATGTTGGCTCCGGGATCGCTTTCTCGCAGGGAGTCGAGGAAGGATCTCTGGGCATTGCTACTCTTACTTATTACTATATGTTATGATACTAATCTGCACTCTTCTAATGCTGCAAGACGCTGCAAGATGCTAGTCTTCGATAGGCTAGGACTTCTCTCTATTCTGGCAACTCTGCAGTCTAGTCCATAGATACAACCCCCTTCATTTGATACCGATGCATACTTTGCATAGATCTAATGTAAGTCTTGCGAGTACTTTGGAAGAGTACTCACGGTTGCTTTGCTACCTCTTTTTCCCCTATACCCGATTGCTGCGACGAGATGACGGAGCCCCGGAGCCAGCTGCCCCCGTCGACGACTACTAATACCCCTCCGGCGGAGCCTACTACTACATGGAGACTGAGGACCAGGAGTAGATAGGAGGCTCCCAGGCAGGAGGCATGCGCCTTTTCGATCTAGTGTCGTTGTTTTGATCAGCCTTCTGAAGGCAGACTTGTTTAGCTTTTATATTGTCTTTGCTTCCGCTAAAGCTTGTACGCGAGCTTATGTATTCGAGCCCTCGAGGCCCCTGGCTTGTAATATAAAGCTTGTATGACTTTTATTTGTGTTTAGAGTTGTGTTGTGATATCTTCCCGTGAGTCTCTGATCTTGATCGTGTGCATTTGCGTGTATGATTAGTGCACGATTGAGTCGGGGGCGTCACAAGTTGGTATCAGAGCCGATTGCCTGTAGGAACCACCCTTTACAACTCCTTGGCCGAAGTTGAGTCTAGTCTTTAAAAAACTGTTTTACTAACATGGCTGTGTGGCTTACGGGCCCACGTCGCCAATGAATGGGTTTAGGATCTTTTATTCCTCTTCCTTACTCTGGGACTCTGATCTCTCTTCTTTTCGGGTTAAAGATTTTGCTAACTCTAACATTAGGTTCTCGTGTTCACATTCAACCGGAGAGCTGGATTATCTGCAATCATTCCTTTCAAAGTTATCAGTTGCTTCTCACATTGTCATTTGACATCTTGCACTCCCTTGTTTCAGATGCGTCCCGCAAGACAGCTCGTATGCCAGACTATGGCTGTTGATGCGACTGGGTTCCCTGGTATTCTGGTTGACCTCTTGACCAGGCTGGGATATCGCTGGTACCCCGAGTACACTGTTTACGAGGACTACCGCAAGTTCAACCAGGAGCAGTACCACGCTGTGGTTCGTATCTTTGATCGGCAGAATAACTCCACCACCGAGTTGCACACCTTTCATGGTGTTGGAGTGACTGTTGATATGGTAGTCCATGATGCTGCCTATACTGCTATTGCTCGTCTTTGTGGAGAGCACAGCCGCTTGGAGGAGACTGCTTTCAGATATCCCGTATGCCCCTGCTGGGGATGAGAGTGGATACTACACTGCTATCTGTACACCTTACGTGTGACGTCGTTATGACCCGCATGTTTTGGTACAGTACACTGAGGCTTTGGATCGCACTGCCCGAGCTCTTGCTATCGAGTTGTATGCTATTCATGCTCATCTTTACGACGCTCTGACACAGTTGCTACCAGCAGTCAGTGCAGGGATACATCCTCAGTACATCCTTTACCCGCGCAGGACGGAGATGCCACCAGGTCTTGAGTGGCCTGCTGTTGGAGGTTGTACTCCTCCACGTGGTCCTCTTCTTCCAGTTCGGGACCAGGTTCTGCACCAGAGTGTTCACGGAGCGCAGGATCCCCGTGTCAAGGGCACCCTGCGTCGTCACTTGCAGCTGCCTGGCTTCAGTGGGTTTCTCCGACGTTGATGTAGCTATCGCTATGTCCCGTTGTTGTATCCCTCCACCGCGTGCCAGCGTGCCGCCTAGGTGTCCAGCTTTTTCTTTCCGTTCTTGTAACGCTAGTTTGTAACCGACTCATGTATGGATCTATATGTCATGTTTGACTATTATGTTGTATCTATTGCACTTCCTTTGTTGTGCGTAATACTTCATGAATGATTCCATACAACTGCAATACTCATTGCTAAACTGCCCCTGTTGACTTTAGCAGGATGATTAGACCCACAGGTCGTGGCCATGGTGCCAACAATCCACCACCGCCCGAATGGCTGGAATGATGCAACAGTTTGAGCTGGATCGTCAATTCATGCAAGGGCTTATGGATCAGTTTCCTCATCCAAATGCTAACCAGCAGCCAGCCCCAATAACCTTGCAAGATTTTGTGCGCCTCAACCCAACTATCTTCCGCAACTCAGTTCAGCCGCTTGATGCTAATGACTGGCTCCGTGAAATCACTTATGAGATGGAGTCAGCCAATGTTGCCCCTGCCAGCTATGTCACTTTCGCATCCTACTTCCTGAAGGGACCCGCAGCTCAATGGTGGGACAGTCACATGCGTACCCTAGCTGTTGGAACTATCATCACCTGGGTGGAGTTCCAGGCTGTTTTCCGTGCCTGCTACATTCCCCAGGGAGTCATGGACCGGAAGAAACGTGAGTTCCGCAACCTTTCTCAGGGCAGCAAGACTGTGGAAGTTTACCAGCGGGAGTTTCTTGAGTTATCCCGCTATGCTGAAGAAGATATTGCTACTGATGCCCGTAGACAGGAGAAGTTCCATGAAGGGCTCAACCCTGATATCAAGCTAGCACTGCTTGTCCAAGACTTCGTTGACTTCGCCACCTTGGTGAACAAAGCCATTCAGGTTGAGACTGGTCTGAAGGATCACAAGGACGCGCTCAAGCGCACTCATGACGCGGGCTCATCTTCGGGCTCGTCTTCGCAGAAGCGCCGTATTTGGATTCCTCAAAGCATGTACCATCCAACTGCACCTGCTCCAAGGCCATCCTATGCTGCACCTCGCCCGCCTCCTCCACCACTGAGGCAGCCGATACCTCAAGCTATGCCACCTCGAGCTCCTGCTCCCCGTCCCAATGATGGAGTGTGTTTCACATGTGGTTGTCCAGGTCATCGTGCTAAAGACTGCCGTCAGAAACAGAATCAATTGGCACTTCCAACTGCTGGTCGTGGTAATGGCCGTGGTAACAATCAGCCTCGCAACATCAATGCCAGGCCTTCTTATGGTCGTGGTCAAGCTTATCATGTTAATATGATTGAAGATCAAGACCAACCAGCTACTATGATGGGTACTCTTCTTGTTAATTCAGTACCAGCTTCTATTTTATTTGATTTAGGAGTATCGCATTCTTTCATATCAGAAGCTTTTGCATACATGCATGACATTAAATGTGAGGAACTGCACCAACCGTTAGTGGTAAACACTCCCGCGGGCCAATGCCAAGCCTCCATGTTCAGCCCCAATGTCACCATTGAAATTGAAGGGTTGGAATTCCATGCTTTTCCCATTATTTTGAAGTCTTCCAAAGTTGACCTCATTCTGGGAATGGATTTGTTGAAGGCTCATACCGCCTTAATCAATTGTGCCACTAAAACCGTCCAACTCCTGCACCCCTCGGATGAAATAGTAAACTACCATGCTCATCTCGTTCAAAATGCCGAGGCTCAAATTTATGCCCTGAATGCGTTGAACACTTCTCCTCTTGAGGGGGATCGAAAACGTTCCAGTCGTTTGCGACTTTCAAGATGTTTTCCCAGAGGAACTTCCAGGAGTACCCCCTATTAGAGCTGTCGAATTTGTCATCGACTTGAAACCAGGCACTACTCCTATTGCGAAGCGTCCTTATAAGATGCCACCACATGAACTCCTTGAACTTAAGGAGGAAATCGACAAGTCACTTCGTAAGGGTTTCATCCGTCCAAGTTCCTCTGCTTGGGGAGCACCTTCTCTCTTCGTCAAAAAAAAGATGGTACGAACCGGTTGTTCCAAGATTACCGACCTATCAACCAAGCAACCATTCAGAACAAGTATCCGCTTCCTCGGATCAACGATCTGTATGATCAACTTGCTGGATCATCAGTATTCTCTAAACTCGACTTGAGGTTGGGTTACCATCAGATCCGGGTTCGCGAAGAGGATATCCCAAAGACCGCTTTCGTTACTCACTATGGCTCCTATGAGTACACTATCATGTCCTTCGGCTTAACTAATGCTCCAGCAACGTTCTCCCGCCTGATGAATTATATCTTCATGGATTACCTTAACAAATTCGTCGTGGTTTATCTGGATGATATCCTGGTATATTCCAAGAATAAGGAAGAACATGCTGAACATCTTCGTCTTGTTCTAGAAAAGCTTCGAGAGCATCAGTTGTATGCCAAATATTCCAAGTGTGAATTCTGGTTATCCGAAGTGACCTACCTTGGACATGTGATTTCCAAGGATGGTATTGCTGTCAACCCAGAGCGTGTTCTGGCTATTCTTGACTGGACTCCTCCGAAGAATGTCAAGCAAGTCAGAAGTTTTCTCGGATTCGCAAGCTATTGCCATAGATTTGTCGAGAACTTCTCCAAGATTGCCAAGCCTCTGACTAATCTGCTTCACAAAGGCGTTAAGTTTGAGTGGACAGATAAATGTCAGTAAAGTTTCCAAACACTCAAGGACAAGCTGACCTCTGCTCCAGTGCTTGCTCCTCCGGATTCTCGCAAGGAATTAGTGATTTATTGCGACACCTCTCGTCAAGGTTTAGGCTATGTCCTAATGCAAGAGCGCAAAGTGATTGCTTATGCTTCACGATAGATGCGTCCTCATGAAGAGAACTACCTAGTTCATGATCTCGAACTTGCTGCAGTTATATATGCACTGAAGTTGTGGCGACATTACCTTCTGGGTAATCATTGTGAGATCTAAACTGACCATCAAAGTCTGAAGTATCTGTTTACTCAGCCAGACTTGAATCTTCGTCAGCAAAGATGGAAGGAAACAATCACAGACTATGACTGCGGTATTACATATACCCCTGGTAAGGCTAATGTCATGGCCGACGCCTTGAGCCGCAAGTCTTATTGCAACAATCTCATGGTTCAGCGAGCTCAACCCCTTCTTTATGAAGAACTTCGCAAGTTGAACCTTCATATCGTTCCACAAGGTTTTATCAATACCCTTGTTTTACAGCCAAATCTTGAGAAAGCTGTTAAGTCTGCGCAAGCAAAGGAAGCCAAAGTTGATCAGATGAAAAGGGATCGTGTCCTTGAAAAGGCCAGAGATTTCTCGCTTGCTGAAGATGGAACCTTGTACTTCAGAGATCGCATTGTAGTACCCCGGGTTGAACTTATGACAGACAATGTTATGAAGGAGGCACATGATACACCACTGTCTATTCATCCGGGTAGTACCAAGATGTATCGTGACCTCCGTCAACGGTACTGGTGGTCTAAACTGAAGCAAGACATTGCTCGCTATGTTGCCGAATGTGACGTTTGCCGTCGCGTCAAAGCAGAACATTAGAAGCCTGCTGGAATTCTACAACCGATCCCTATCCCTGAGTGGAAGTGGGACAAGGTTCAGATGGATCTTATCGCTAGTCTTCCCAGGTCACAAAAGGGTCACGATGCTATTCTTGTCGTCATTGATCAACTCTCCAAAGTTGCACATTTTCTGCCAATCAAGGAGACGATCACTGCTATTCAGTTAGCAGATTTGTATATCTCCAGAATTGTTTTACTCCACGGTATTCCAAAGGAGATCAGTTCAGACCGTGGCAGCCTTTTCACCTCAAAGTTCTAGGCAAGTTTCCATGAAGCTATGGGAACTCATATAACCTGGAGCTCAGCTTATCACCCCCAGTCCCAAGGCCAAGTTGACCGAGTTAATCAAGTGCTTGAAGATATGCTGCATGCTTGTGTCATTTCATTTCGCAAGAAGTGGGAGGAATCTCTCCCGTATGCTGAATTCTCGTACAACAACAGCTATCAAGCTAGCTTGAAGATGTCCCCCTTCGAGGTACTATATGGACGTATGTGCTGAACCCTCTGAATTGATCACAAACTGGGGAACAGCCGCTCATTGGTCCGGATATTATCCAACAAGCCGAAGAGCAAGTCCGTATTGTCCGGGAAAATCTCAAGGTGGCCCAGTCTCGCCAGAAGAGCAATTATGATCGTAAACACTAGGGATTGATCTATAAACCTGGTGAGCAAGCTTATCTGTGTGTCACTCCTATGAAGGGCACTCATCGCTTTGGAATCAAGGGCAAGTTAGCTCCTCGCTACATTGGTCCCTTCCGCATTCTCGCCAGACGTGGACATGTGGCATATAAATAGGAGTTGCCGCCGCAATTCTCTCACATCCACGATGTCTTCCATGTGTCGCAACTTCGTCGTTGCTTCAAGGATCTGCACCGTGCAGTGGATCATGAGTTGCTCGAACTGCAAGATGATCTCTCTTATAAGGAGCATCCGATCTGCATTCTCGATCAAGCTGAACGTCGAACCCGTCAGAAGACAACCAAGTTCCTTAAAGTGCAGTGGTCAAATCATACTGAAGATGAAGCCACATGGGAACGCGAGGATCGTCTTCGCGAAGAATACCTCGATCTTTTCCCTTCTACATCCTGAATTCTCGGGACGAGAATTTCTTTTAGAGGAGGAGAATTGTAACAACCCTGTGTAATGAGCTACAGTAATCCATCATGATTATGCTAAGTCACCTTGATTTGCAATGCATGATCATAGTGAATTCATTTCTGATTTCAAATTCCACCACTGAATCCAATTCAAATCATAAGTGAAATTTGAAGTTGCACAAAAGTTGCTGAAAAATAGTTCATCATTTAGCAAATATTCCAAAACAAATATTTGTTCAGGAAAACAACATCACCTATTTGCTAAAATGAGTTATAGCAATTAAAGCAGTGCTAAAACAGCATATTTAAATGCTATTCCATTTATGGAAAATTCAAATGAATTCAAATGCCTTCCAAATTTTTTGTGGCAGTGCAGAATATTGCAATGTATTTATGTGGCCAAGTTTCACATTTTACAAAAGTGAATTGGCAGCTCAAAATATGGCAAAACTATTTCTGTGAAAAGAAAACAGAAAAGAAAAGAGAAAAGGCCTAGACCTATTGTGCTAGTGGCACGGCCCAGCCCGCCTCTCTCTCTTCCCCACCTCCTGCCTCTCTCTCTGTTGCGTGTTGCCGAGCCCATGGCTACGCGCGCACGACGCCGGCGCCTGGTCGACACGGCACCGCTACAAGGCCGCCGAGGGGATAAGGACGCCTCCCTCGGCCTCGTTACCATCCTCATCCACTCTCCCCCTCCTCCCTCGCCCTCTCCCGCTCGCTTCCGAGCTCACCCGAGCGCCGTCGTCGCCATGGCCGTGCGGTAGCGCGGCCACTGAGCTCCTCCCGTCGCCTCACCGTGTCCACGAGGGCCGCCGTCGTCCGCTACGTCGTCCACGCCCACGAACGCGAGCCGGGGAGCACCACAGCGCCGGATCCGCGCCGTCTTCCTCCTCTACAGTCGCCGGCGAACTCCATCGACTGCGGCGCCGCTGCTGCTCCTAAGCTAACACCGGGCCCCCGTGTGCCTTCCCGATGAGCCTCTGCTCCCTTTCCATCTCCTCTCGCCGTCGATTGCGTCCTCTGGCACTAGATCCACTGCGACTGAAGCGCTTCGCTGCACGAGCTCATCGCCGGCATGGCTCCGGTGACCAAATGGTCATGGGACCGTGCCCGTCGTCCTTGCCGCATCGCGTAGAGCCCCACTAGCTTCGCCGTTTGCTCATTTGCACGCTACTGCTGCATTTCTGCCACCGCCCGAACTCCGGCGCCCGCTCACGAGCTCGTCGCCGTCGACTCCGGCCACCCCAACCTCTGCCACCACCACCGTTCGACGCGGCGTTGAACGGCCGTTCGAACGTGACCAGGCGCGCCTCGTTTGGTGGCCTGTAGGCGAAACCCGACGCGCGCCCGAGTCCCTCCGCCGCAAAATGAGGTCGTCAGTGTTTAAACGCCGGCGCCGCTGACCTGGCTTGCTGCGTGGGCCTCCCTGGGTCACTGACCAGTGGGTCCCAAGGGCCCGGTTGACTGGGTTGACCAGTCAACCGTGCTGACTGGGCAACCCCAGGCACTGACAGGCGGGCCCCACACACTAATTAAATTCTTTTCTAATTTAACTTAATCTGATAATTAGATTAGTCACTGACATAAGGGGCCCACCTGCTAATTAACCTCTTTTAGTTAATTATTAATCCTGTTTAGCCCTTTGTGTATGACATGTGGGTCCCAGTGATCAAGTTTGACCTGGACCGGCTGGGTTGACTGCTGATGTCACCCTGACGTGCTGCTGATGCAATAAAGTTATTTTTCGAATTAAAATAATCCCAGGATTTTCAGAAAATGATTAAAACTTTGAAAAATCATAGAAAATAATCCGTAGCTCGGATGAAAAAGTTTTCTACATGAAAGTTGATCAGAAAATCGAGACGAATCCGAATATGCCCTCCATGTAGCTGTCACATGCGCACAACACTGCAAACATGGAACCTTCCCCTCCGGTTCATCTGTCTGACAGATGCCTGAAACCGGGAAAATATTCCCAGATATTATCCCGCTCCGCCGTTAACATGTAGCACTGCATTAGGTCACCAGCAGCACAGCATATTGCCATGCCATGCATCTGTGTTGCATTTGTTTGCTTTGTATTTATTGTTTCTTCCCCCTCTTCTCTTCGGTAGACCCCGTGACCGACGCTGCTGCCGAGTACGACTACGCCCCTGATGACCAGACCTTTTCTGCAGAGCTTCCAGGCAAGCAAAACCCCTTGATCATCCCTATATTGCCTATTCCTTCTCTCCCATGCTTGCATTAGATTTTGCTTCCGTAATTGATTGCTCCTATTCTGATGCATGGCCTGTTTTTGTAACTGTTGTTGATACCTTACCTGCTATCCTAAATGCTTAGTATAGGTTGGTTAGTGATACATCAGTGCCCCTCACCCTTGTCCTTGTTGCCCCGCTTTGTTACCTTATACTCGCAGACTAGCCTTTTCAGGGTTTCTTCCTACTCGGTTAAGTACCTGGCTATTTATTACATTGGAGCATCGTTCGTTCAATTTTTTTAAATTTTATTTTCAGAAGTGAAAGATGAGGGATCTCCGTCGCCATGCTATTGAAAAAAAAAACGAGACCAACCCGGGCTAGACTAGCCTGTTGGCATTTTTTTATAGAAGAAAACTCCGTGAGCACCAAGCGCTCGAGCCAAGACTCGAACACTGGTGGGCTGGCTGCGAACTCCCGCGCCTTGCCAACTAAGCTACGCTCAATTCTCTCGCCGTGCTATTGAGACATGCATGCTTCTCATGATTTTTGGGCATAATTAACAAATACCTTTATTGTTATTATATATTTAAATAATAAAAAATACCCCAAAAAGAGGGAAAATGTGGAAAAAATAAAATAAAGCAAAAACAAAAAAATAAATATAAAGTAATAAAAAATAAACGGTAAAAATGAAAAAAAAGTGATAAGGAAAACCAACTAAAAATAGGGGAAAAAGTAAGGAAGAAAAACAACTCCATTCCATGTCGCAAATGCCTAAGGAGTGGACCCCGGATTAAAAAAAAATGGTATTTCAAAGTTTATAAAAAATTCTATTTTTTCTACGAGTACATACTAGAAAAAGCAACAATCTTGCAAGTAGAAAAAAAAATATTGAAAGTATATAAAAATCAAAAGTTCAAAGGGCCATTCTTGGAGAAAAATAATCCATCCCAGACATTTGTTTTTGTACTAAATGTATAATTTTTTGTAGTTGTAGCGCCACATTCCACCACACGCATCTTCAACCTCTCTGAACTACGATGCTCTTCTCTGCTCTCTCCGTTCCTGGTTCTCTAATAAGGCCAAGCTCCTACCACGGATGACGTGTCTATCGCCTCTTACTTCTACAACTAACTTGAAATTTTCAGTTGGATGACACAGTCGTCAAAAGCGTTGAAACTGCTCCCCAACGATGAAATTTAAAAAGCAAACGAAATAATTTAACATATTCAGTGAAGAATATTCCGCTTTCTTGTTTTTATTAAACCTTTTACTACCTCCTCGACGATAGCTCAGGGTTAGGGTAGAGAGGAAATTGTTGAGATCATCTAACAGTCTACAAACAAATGCACAGTTTCGTCACAACTGGGTTTAGGTGAAAATTGCTACTATATGCATGTCAATTAAAACCGGTCGAGAAAATGAGATAGAAAAACATTCTGAACTGGGAAGAATCCATAAACACGATGTGCCTATATCCATGATGTCTCAAAATGCAAATAGGTTAGAGCGTCTACAGCCGGACTTGGCAAATTCGGCCCCTATACGCCCACGGGCGCGTCCGCGGACAGTGCCCGCCGACCCCTCATATCTTGCCTGCACATCCACATATCTCAAATCCGGTCTCTCAAATCCATATAAATCCATGCACGTCGATCATACAAGACGTTGTCGCACGTAAATAACAAATGTTTGGTACCGAACATAAATAGTGTTTACATATAATTTATTGTAAGTGCACAACTGAAACAACAGCTCATCGGTTTTCATTGTTGGTCCACATATGCTCCACAAGATCACTTGAATCATTTGATCAAGCTCCGTCGGTCCATACTCGTCCGATGAAGCATCGGAATCCACCATTTTCCCTAATAAAAAAAAAAAAATCGGTCAGACAATGTGTCGAACACATGAAGCGCAAGGCGGAGCCAGAGAGTTGCCGGACGTACCGCGGTGGCGTCCGGGCCGGCGACGATGTCCCAGGCGGCGAAGACAGGACAGAGGACTGCTCTGCCGGAGCTGGCGGCGCAGAGGCTACGAACGGCTGCGGAGCAGGCGCGGCACCGGAGCTGCGAGACGGACGGTGCGGAGGAGGAAGAAGAGAGGACAGAGAAAATGGATTCGGCAAGTTCTGGGGGTGGATTTGGTGCAATTTGGGGTGGGGTCGGGCTGTCGGGTCCGACATGGCGGGCGTGCCCGGGCGTGCCCGGGCGCTCCCATATCCGCCCCATATTTGGGCTGGATATGAGGGGTGCCGGTCAGCCCGGGCGTTTGAGGCCCGTTTGAGACGCCCGGCTGGGTCGAAAAATCATAACCGGTCAGTGACCGGGCGGCCCGGCCCGCCCGGGCGTATGAGGCGGGTTGAGGCGCCCGGCTGTAGATGCTCTTATTCCATGTATTCTTACAAACAGAGTAGGAAACGCGAAACCTAGGTCGATATAACCCAATTTACCCTTAAAAGAAATATAACCCACTTTTGCAAGACCTGTATCCACTATGGCATCAACTACGCAAACATGATATGATATCCAACAATGCAAGACTTATTAAACACAGACTGAAATAAGGGAGCACCGTTAAGAAGAATTTCTGGGTTAATTAAGAAGAAGAGCATTTCTAGGTTAACTAATGAAAAACAAATGAAAACCGTCACAAACATGACCACATAAGGACAAATTCTAAAGCATATAACCCCACGAGAGCAGAGGCGGATCGGCAGACACTACCAACACGCTGCAACTGCAAGCCAGCGACATATGCTACATAGCATCGTAAGGCTGCTGCCAATGCACCGATGCTTAGATGAGATGTTAAGTGTTAAATGCCTTAGCAACTCAAGTCCCCAATGCATAGGTGCTTAACTTGTTGTAGCTAAGCCTATTTCATTTAATGATTTAGCACCTAAACTCTTTCATGCATTGGTGAGCTTCCTTCTTTTAAGTGTTTTGCCTAGGTTGGCGTGCTTGGCATTGGTTCTTCTTGGGATCACCAAAGTGCCCTCTCTCCTCCTTAATTGTTGTGCCATGTCATTTTTTTGGTTATGTGGTATGCTTAGCACCTGTACACCGTGGAGCACTGGAAAGGGCCTAAAGGAACCCTGGCAATAACCCGTCGACCAAGACATCGGACACCAAAGTTCTACCATTGAAAAAAAATCAAATGCAAATTTGACAATACTACTTTTGTCGCACATAGGCCACAATTTATCGGAAATCGGCTTTGGCTCATAGATGTATATGCACTCATTGTCTAAACACACATTTTGAAAAGTTAAAAAATTACGAGAAAAAATCCGCGTGTAAATCCGGACATTATATGTGCGTGCACAAAGTTTCGATGAAAAAGGACATTTTTTGTGGCTTGTGTAAAAAAGACAATTTTCGATGCTTGATTACAGCTATTCACGAGGCATTTTTTTGTCTTTTTTGTACATGCCACAAAAAATGTCCTTTTTCACCGAAACTTTGTGCTCGCACATATAATGTCCGGATGTACACGCAGGATTTTTTTCTCGATTTTTTTAACATTTTAAAATGTGTTTTTCATATATATTGCACAATAGGTGTATATGCACCTATGAGCCAAAACGCCACTCTCACAATTTATTGGTCAAATTGATTCTTGAAATGTGCGTGTGTCTTACTCGCTGATCGAACGCTGGATGGAACTTTGGAACTGAAGGAGTATATCATGTAGTACTACTAGTAGTAATAGTCTAAGGACGTCAAAACAAAAGGTATACTAATAGTCTAGGAAATTAATAGTTGGTGTCCTTACCATGTTCGGCAATAATCAGTCGGTCGTGTCCACCATTAGTACGTCTTTCTGCCACGATTGCATGTAAATGAATGAGGGATGTTGTACCATCGATCTTGTGCCAGAGGGCACAGAGACCACGAAGGATTTGCGGGGTACTTCAATGTCGTCAGCCGATCGTCAGTATGTAAGGGCATCTTCAATGTCGTCCACCAAAAAACGGGCAAATCGTCCTAACATTGTGGTTCAGACACTTTGTATCATTCAACGTCATGCAATAAACGTTCGTGGACCGGTCCACACGTTTAAATCCCGCCAAACCAGATGCAAACCAGTAAGAGGTTTGCCGGCGTTCGACACCCATGCCCACACAAAACCCCTCTCTCTCGTTCCGCTCCAACCGCCACGACGCTCTCTACGCCGCATTCAAGAAGGACGTGGAGGAGGAGGAGGAGGAGGAGCAGGCAGATGAGCAGGCGCCGCCTGTCTCCGCGTTCTGGATGCTGTAGGAGGAGCAGCGGTACAACCTGTCACTCCTCGAGCACCACCGCTCAATGAGGGCCAGATCGCCGGCGAGCAGGCGAAGGAGCAGGCCGTCGCAACCATGCTCGCGGAGAACCAACGCTTCGTCGACGAACAGCGGGCGCTTTAAGAGTCAGTGCGGAGCGCCCGGACCATCCGCCGGCCCCGAGTGATGGCAGCTCCACGTAATTGGGGCGGAGCGCAGCCGCCTGTTCGAGGAGATCGTGGCGGAGGCGTATGCAGAGGCGGCACATGCGGTGGCGGATGGGAACGCTGCCAACGTCGGCAGCTCTGTGTCGTTTGCGCCAGCTCACAACGACGATGAGGCTGGACCGTCCTGCTCGAACGTTGATCTCACCTCACCTTCACCGGCGACATCTACGGCCAAGCGGTGGACTCCGGCTGTCGGTGTACTAAAGTTCGGGTCCTTTTAGTACCCCATACTTGTGCACGGACGGTTGTAGCCATACCAGCGGCAAGGCCTGCCGGAGAATAGCTGGGAATATTTGCAAGATATCAAGAAGGCGTCCAAGCTAATGACCAGAAGACAGAAGACCAGAGGCTGGGTTCCCCGCAAGATCCTTGCCGGGAAGGCTCGCGAAGGCCCGGCAAGGCCTCGCGCCTGGCAAGACCTCGCACCCGGCAAGATTCCACCGCTCTAGCACAGTGTCACCGCTCCAGCACAGCGACTAGCCTGTCGTTTAGGGCTTGTCCTCCTGGTTGCGTGTCATGGCGTCAACCACAAATGGGCTTAAGCGGTGCTGATGGGACGGCCCCTTTTTCCGCCCCCGAGAAAGTAAGGGACAGCTAAGTAGAACATTAAATGCGTTTGTCCTAAGACGTTTGTCCTCAAACGTCTGTGGTAATCATGAGACACTGTAGTAACTTTACACCTCTTGTACTGTTGTTCGCCACTGTTGGTGACCCCTTGAACATATAAAAGGAGGCCCAAGGCGATGCTATAGGGGGGAGGACCTTCTGGCCCATTCTGCATGCGTACCTGCTTCTTCATCACCAGCGCTCCATGTACTTGAGCCAAGAACATCCACAGTAATACAACTAAAGCAGGAGTAGGGTTTTACGCTTCTCAGCGGCCCGAACCTGGGTAAAGATCCTCGCGTTGATCGCTGGTTCCGCTCTTTGTGCAAATCTTTTCCCCTTGCCGAACCGTAAAGGGATCCACGCGATCCCATAGGTGTCGTACGCCGACATCTTTGGTGCGCCAGGTAGGGGAAAAGGTTGCGCGAACCCGATCTAGCGATCAGCGCGCCAGTTCTTGATCACTTTCATCGCCATGGCACCCAAGAAGAAGGGCGCTACGGCGGTTGATCCATCTGCGTCCAGCCTCCCCGTACCCACATAGACGGGTGATGGCGCAGGCGCTGGTGGAGGAGGTGGAGGACTTGAACCTCCGCGACGTTCTGGCGATCCGAGCCAGGCGAGCGCCAGGTCTAAGGACGGAGCCGTGCTACCTACGGGTGGCGCAGCAAACTCCAAAGACGGGACGGCACCTTCCAAGACACCCACGCCGGCGCATGCGCCGCGGCCTTCTCCGGTCGCGCGCGACGTGCAGCGCCGCGACGTTGGTGGCTCCAGGCATCCCCATGGGAAAACCCCTGCGCATCACTCCCAAGATGCGCGGGGCCAAGATCTACGCCAACACGTCCGTGGAAGCCGCGCGCGGTTGCAGGACCGTGACGGTGCTCCTTCTAACTCCGTTAGGAGTCAGAGCACCTCACGTTCTTCGCATCTTTCGCCGCCGCCTACACCGGCAGAAGCCTTGGCGCGAGCTCAGCTGCTCCTAGATTTCCCTCCCGCTGCAGAGAAGCTAGATGAGTGGAGATCTGCCATTCAGAGCCTCATTGGTTTTGCCAATGACGACAGGCCGCAGCAGGCAGAGCCTTCGCGGCGGCAATCCACTGGGCCGGTGCGTGCTGATGGCGAGAAGACCGGAGGCGGAACGACTACGATGCGCTCCCCTCCGCCGCGACAAGAGCGGTCGACAACTCGGCGGAACGACTACGATGCGCTCCCCTCCGCCGCGACAAGAGCGGTCGACAACTCGGCGGATCAACGCTCGTGACGATGATTCCACGGCGTCGTCTGATCCGCGGGTTCGCCGCGATCAACGCCTAGTTCTTCGGGAACGGAACAAGGAAGACGCTCGAACTACCATCGAGCGACGGCGGGAGGCGCGCCGTCAATCCAACAGGCGCGCAGGGCCCACTGTCGACGAGCCTGCGCCAGGGGATTCTGGTAGCCTGCCTTACGAGGTGGGTTGTCCAGCTTTTACTCGTGAGCTGCGGCGAGTCCAGTGGCCCAACTCCCGAACCTTCAAGCCAGAGGTGCCGGAGAAGTACGACGGCAAGACTCACCCGTCAGAGTTCCTGAGCATCTACACCATTGCGCTGCAAGCTGCCGGGGCTCGAGATGACAAGATATTCGCCAACTACTTCCCGTTGGTGCTTAAGCCCAACGTCAGGTCGTGGTTGATGCATTTGCCAGAGAATTCCATTTCCTCCTGGGCAGATCTGTGTCATGAGTTTGTTGGCGCCTTTACTAGTGGCCACCAGGCTCCTGGCCAGGAAAGTGATTTACATGTCATCCCCCAGAAGGAGGGCGAAACCCTGCGCAAGTATATACAGAGATTCAGCCGTGTACAGTACAACATCCCAGATGTTCATCCTGTCGCAGTCATCAGCGCCTTTCACCAGAATGTGCGCAACCGCAAGATGCGGGAAGAGCTGGCGATGAACAAGGTCAGGGATGTCGCCGAGCTCTACGCTCTGGCTGACAGATGTGCTCGGGCCGAAGAAGGAAGGAGACTCCCCGGCGAAGACGCTAGCGCAGGAGTCGATTCTGAAAGCGAAGACGCCGCCACCCCGGCAAAGAAAGGCCGACGGAGGAACAGAAAGCGCAAGGGCAAGGCCGTGCTTGCCGTCGAGGGATCCGGCAACACCGGCACCGCCAAGAAGGTCAAGACTGATGGCCCCGGGAAGGAGGTTGCCGGGTGTGCCGCATGTCAAGCCTTAGCGGCTGCCGACAAGCCGGAGGACTCCGCCAAGCAGTACTGCAAGATCCACCGCACCAAGGGCCACGACCTCCAAAACTGCCGGCAAGTTGAGGAGCTTGTCGAGAAGCAGAAAGCCGAGTATGAAAGGCGAGACAATGAGAAGGCCCAGGATGGCGCTGGGGGGTCCGGCAAGAAGCGCGGTGGTCGAGGAGGTCACCGCGGGAAGGCCAAGCAACAACAGGAGAGGCCCGCTCGAGGCCGCGACAAGGAACAAGGGAGTGAAGATGATGATGAAGAGGGCGACGAGTCCAGCGAGCACGAGTTCCAGAAAGCTACGGAAGCCATGTGCGTTGACGGAGGCGCTTCGTTGCATTCCTCTCACCGCCGACTCAAACAGTGGGCGCGCGAGATTAATGCAGCAGAGCCATCGGTCGATGCCTGAAAGCCGTTGAAATGGTCCCACACGCCTATCATTTTTGACGCCGAGGATCACCTTGATCGCACAACTGCGGTCAGGTGTTTGCCGTTGTTGGTTTCACCAACTATCCGCAAACTCAAGGTGACGAAAATGTTAGTTGACGGTGGGGCCGGTTTGAACTTGATCTCGCCTGATGTGATCAAGATATTACAAATTTCTGACGAAGATCTCGAGGAAACGGGCACGTTCCAAGGGATCAATCTAGGAAGGAGCCCGCCGAAGGGCAAGATCACCCTGCCAGTGACGTTTGGTAGTGAGCTGAACTACAGAACGGAGAAGATCGTCTTCGACGTCGCCAAGATTCCATTACCATATAATGGGATTCTTGGTCGCCCGGCGCTGGCCAAGTTTATGGCGGCATCACATTACGCCTATAACACACTGAAGATGCCCGGGCCGATGAGCGTCATCACAATCCACTCTGACAAGAAGGATGCGCTTATCTGCACCGACCAAGTCTACCGGGAGGCAGTTGCAGCGACTGCCGCCAAGGCACTTGCTCCTGCCGCCGAAGCTCCCGGAGGGAAGAAGAAGACCGGTAAGGCCTCTAGCACACACTACGGCAAGCGCACCTCCACGGAGTGCTGCGCTCCCGTTGAGGATGTGCCAGAGAGCTCCGCCGGCAAGGGAAAGAAATCCAAGGCTGCTCCACCAGAAACCAAGAAGGTGCCCGCCAAGGAGGATGGTACGGGAGGAACTTTCACCATAAGTTCCACCCTCGATGACAAATAGGAAAGCGCGCTCATTGCCTTCCTGCGGACGAATGTCGATGTGTTTGCATGGCAACCATATGATATCCCCGGTGTTCCCAGGGAGGTAATTGAGCACCACCTTGCTGTCTTTCCCCACGCGCGGCCCGTCAAGCAGAAGGTCAGGAAGCAAGCCTTGGAGCGGCAAGACTTTATCGCTGAAGAGATCCGGAAGCTTGAAGCAGCAGGTCTAGTTAGAGGAGTCCTCCATCCGACATGGTTGGCCAATCCAGTTGTAGTGCGCAAGGCGAATGGAAAATGGAGGCTATGTATCGACTATACTGATATCAATAAAGCCTGTCCAAAAGATCCTTTTCCCCTGCCGCGCATCGACCAGATTGTGGACTCCACTGCTGGCTGCGATTTGCTGTCATTTCTTGACGCATATTCAGGCTACCACCAGATTTTCATGTCAAAGGAAGACGAAGAGAAAACCGCATTTATCACCCCATGTGGCACGTATTGCTTCATACGCATGCCTTTCGGGTTGAAAAGTGCTGGTTCAACATTTGCAAGAGCGGTCCAGATCGGTTTTGAGCCCCAGCTACATAGAAATATGGAAGCTTACATGGATGACATAGTGGTCAAAACCAAGGACAAGGCAACACTCATACAAGATCTAGAAGAAACATTTGCGAATCTACGCAGGATCAATCTGAAGCTCAATCCTGAGAAATGTATGTTTGGCGTTCCATCCGGCAAGCTTCTCGGGTTCTTTCTATCTCAAAGTGGAATCGAAGCAAATCCCGACAAGATCAAGGCAATTGAGCAGATTGAAGCACCGAGACGTGTCAAAGATGTGCGTCGACTTGCCGGCTGTGTTGCTGCTCTGAGCAGGTTCATCTCCAAATCCGCTGAGCGCGCCCTGCCCTTTTTCAAAATCTTGAAGACGGCATGTCCAATGAAATGGACTCCGGAAGCGGAGGCAGCACTGCAGGACTTGAAGAAGTACCTCTCCTCTCCGCCGATGCTAGTCGCGCCTAAACCACAAGAGCCGTTGCTGCTATATCTAGCGGCAACGAATCAATTGGTTAGTGCTGCGTTAGTGGCGCAGAGAGAAGTAGACGAAGAAGCAGCGGCAGCGGCAAGCCCATCAAGCGACAAGCTGGGATTATCCCCGGCAGAGTCTGGTGCCGACAAGGCGGGATCTGCGCAGTCGAATGAAGCAGCAGTGCAGAAGAGGAAGATGGTACAGCGCCCAGTCTATTTTGTTAGCTCCCTGTTGCAGGGGTCTAGGTCAAGATATTCCGGTGTGCAGAAGTTGCTCTTCGGCCTCCTTATGGCCTCGAGGAAGCTGCGCCATTATTTCCAGGCACATGAAATCACCGTCGTCACTCGCTTCCCGTTGCAATGGATTTTACGAAATCCAGATGCGACCGGCAGGATTGTGGAGTGGGCATTGGAACTGTCAAGCTTTGGTCTCAAGTTTGAAAGCACTTCGACTATCCAGAGCAGAGCCTTGGCAGAATTCATTGCAGAATGGACACCGACGCCAGACGAAGAAGTTCAAGAGACAGCTATCCCCAGCAAGGAATCAGATCGGGAATGGATTATGTACTTTGATGGGGCTTTTTCGCTGCAAGGCGCCGGTGCTGGCGTGCTGCTTGTCGCACCCACTGGAGAGCACCTCAAGTACGTAATTCAGATGCACTTTCCCCGGGAGAGATCAACAAACAACACTGCAGAATATGAAGGACTGCTTGCCGGTCTCAGGATCGCGGCAGATCTTGGAATTAAGAAGCTCATCGTCAGAGGTGACTCGCAGCTCGTCGTCAGGCAAGTGAACAAAGATTATCAGAGCCCGTTGATGGAAGCATATGTAGACGAAGTGAGGAAGTTGGAGGAGCGTTTCGACGGTCTGCAGACAAAGCATGTTCCTCGAGCAGAGAACAACATTGCTGACGACCTGTCGAAGCGTGCTGCCCTCAAGTTACCTGTGGAACCAGGAACTTTTGTGCTCCGCTTAACTCAGCCATCCGTATCACCATCAACGAGGCAAGACAAAAGAACAAAGTTGATTACCGGCAAGTACTTTCTGGCAGAGCTCCCAGAAGCCGCCGGCAAGGAAGTTGCCGGGAACGACACGGTTGCCGGTGAGCAGCAGCCTCGCGCAGAACCTCAGGTTCTTGCCGCAGAAGCAAGCGCTCCCGCGGCCGAAGATATGCCTTTAGTCCTTGTTGTCGAGCCACAGGCTCCGGCATGGGCACAGCCCATCGTCCAATTCCTTCAAACAGGAGAACTCCCTGAAGAACAGGAAGAAACGGAGAAAGTAGCCCGTCAGTCTAGTATGTACCAGTTCGTGGATAACATCCTGTACAGAAAGAGACCGAACGGAGTGAAATTGAAGTGTATTCCTCGGGAGGATGGACTAGAGCTGTTGGCAGAGATACATGGAGGCATATGTGGCTCTCACATAGGCTCAAGAGCTCTTGTCGGCAAGGCATTCCGGCAAGGTTTCTTCTGGCCCACTGCTCTCCAGGATGCAACTGCACTAGTAACCAAGTGTGAAGCGTGCCAGTTCCATTCAAAGCAATTGCATCAGCCAGCTCAAGCTCTTCAGACAATCCCTCTTTCCTGGCCATTTTCGGTCTGGGGGCTCGACATATTGGGCCCCTTTCCCTGTGCTGCCGGGGGCTTCGAGTACTTGTACGTCGCTATCGACAAGTTCACGAAGTGGCCGGAAGTGGAAGCAGTGAGAAAGGTGACAGCACAGTCGGCCGTCAAGTTCTTCAAGGGAATAGTGTGCCGTTTTGGTGTGCCGAACAGGATCATCACCGACAATGGCACGCAGTTCACGAGCCGCACCTTCATGCAGTACGTCCAAGACCTTGGCGGCAAAATCTGTTTGCCTCTGTTGCTCACCCGAGAAGCAACGGCCAAGCGGAGAGGGCAAATGCTGAAGTGCTGCGAGGCCTCAGAACAAGAACTTTCGACAAGCTGCACAAGTGCGGAAGGCGCTGGATTGATGAGCTGCCGGCAGTTCTTTGGTCGATCAGAACGACACCAAATCGATCTACCGGCCAGACACCCTTCTCCCTGGTCTACGGGGCAGAAGCAGTTCTCCCCATGGAACTCATATACGGGTCACCTCGAGTGCTCGCTTATGATGAGCTTGAGCAAGAGCAGCTGCGCCAAGATGACGCCACGCTCCTTGAGGAAGATCGTCTTCGGGCTGCTGTGCGAGCTGCACGCTACCAGCAAGCTTTGCGCCGCTATCATAGCCGCAAGGTTCATGCCCGAAGCCTTGAGGAAGGCGACCTTGTTCTTCGGCGCGTTCAGTCGGCCAAGAATTCCAACAAGTTGACGCCGAAGTGGGAAGGCCCTTATCGGGTAGTACGAGTCACCAGGCCTGGCGCAGTCCGCCTGGAGACCGAAGATGGCGTTCCAGTGAGCAACTCCTGGAATATCGAACACCTTCGTAAGTTCTACCCGTAAGGCGCGGTTGCCGGGTCTCCCGGCAACCACCTTTTGTACGAGTTTTGCCGGCGAGGCATGTGATCCTTTGTACAAAGCCAGGCGCAGACCCTGTGCATAGTTGAATAAAGTTAAGTGTTTTACAATTCTTGTCGATTTTCATGTCATTTCTATATGCATGCTTGTCTGAGATATTGTATTGCACTTGCCTCCGATAAGCGCTAATGAACCGCCAAGGTTCCATATCTCTATTTTCTCTTCTTTCTTTTTCTCAAGGGACAGAAGATTCCCTCGCATACACGTTTGCCGGGGGGGAATGATGGTATGGATACCGACAGGCGACGTTCAAGTTGGCATTACGCAATAAGGAGTACAGCAACGAAAAGCTAAGTTGCAAAACTCTTTAAGCAGATTTTTGTAGTAAAGTTATTTTCCTTGAACGATTTCGGCCTTTGTATGGAAAACCTGCACGCGAAGGAACCTTGTCGTGATTGGTTGCGCCCTTACTTTGTTTTCGAGTCCGCTCAACAACTTAAGTGGCTGCACTAAAAACGTCAAGGTATCTTGTCGGTAGCGACACCCCCAGCAGGCTACTAAGGATCCGTTCCTCAAAGCGCTCGCGGCAGGGTGCGCGCACCGGCAAGATCCCGATAAGCGTAGGGTAAAAACCATACAGAAAGAAATCAGACGAGGGAAATAGCATACATTCATCCAAAATATAGCAAGTTATATTACATTGATGGTCGCCGCGATTCTAATATAAGATAAAACTGTCTTTGGCATGGGATGGTGGCGACAAGATGAAGCGAAGCGGCTAATCCCTGCGCTCGCCTTCGACCCGCTTGACGTGGCTCACTCTGTCAACAATGGGCGCGACAAGCTCCTCGAGTGCCTTGAGATCTGCATCCTCCGGCAAGCTAGCGAGGACGTTGGTGAGGTTGATGCCAGGGTTCTTGTGCACCACTTTGATGAGCACCTTGCGAAGGACGGCCCGGCAGAGCTTGCGGGATTCGTTGGCCAGATGAGTTGCTCGGTCAGCCTGGAGCAGCTTGAGGGCATCAACGACATCCTCGAAGAACATGGTCAGCTTGGCGCTCGAAGACACCCTCTCGTCAGAAGAGTACCTGAAGTTGTTCAAGCCCATGGTGGACAGCTCTGCGGCAAGCCTTTCCGCGACGTCGACGAGGCGCTCAGTCCAGATCGTCACACCTTTCTCGAAGTCATTATAGGTGGCGGCGTCGCTGTTGAGTAGGCTCTTCTCGGCCTGAAGATCCTTGGTCAGAGCCCTCTCACGAGCCTTGCTGCTCTCAAGGGACTTCTCCAGCGTTGTCAGCTTCAATGTCAGATCGGCAATGGATTCATTGGCTGAAGAGAGCTCTTTGGTCTTGTCGGACATGGCGGCTTGCATCTCCGCCAAGCTGAAGAGAGTCTTATCTCTGTCGGCTTTGAGCGTTGAGATCTCCTTGCCGTGGCCCTCAAGATCCGCTTCCAGCCTCTTTACCCTATCGCCCAACTCGCGCTTGGCGGCCTCTGCAGCTTCGGCGGCATCGATGGCTTCCTTTAGCTTGCCGGCGTGATCTGCGACCAGAGCAGCGAGTGCTTCCTTGTGCCTCTGCTCCAGCTCCTGTGTTCGCCGCACGACAAGCTTCTCGATCTCTTCGTCCTTGCTGCGAAGCTTGGCGGCAAGCGCCTCCTCGCGAGCGGCAAGGTCTTCTTCATGAGCATCAAGCCCGACGCGGCGTTCCGTTAAGCGGGCTTCCTCTGCAGCGGCCTGCTGCGCAGCCTCCTCCTGTGCCTTCTCGACATCGGACTGCTTCATGAGGAGCTCGTTCCAGCTTTGATTCAGCTGCTCCCGACCAGCCGTCAGCTCTTGGAAGGCCTCGGCGAACCAGACTTGTGTCTCCCCGACACGCTTCTGGAAGTCCGCCTCTGCTACTTCAACAACTGCCGCCCTGGAGTCCAACTTCTCCTTTCGGGCGCGGTGAAGCGCCCGGAGCTTCTGAAAGTTATCACTCATGTCTTGGAGGAGCTGCTCTTCTTTGGGTCCGCTGCTGTTGGCGGCGGCAACGACGTCTCCATCAAAAGTTTCTCCTTCAATTGGCACCCCAGTGCTTGCCGTCCCTGGTATGCTGACAAACAGGTTGTCGCCAACCTTGAGATAACTGCTTGACGGGGGGACGTCGGATGTTGACGGTTGATCCTCGACGACCGCCTCCCCGGCAGCTGGGGGCTCCGTGACCGGTGTAGCGCCAGGCGCTCCTGCGGCAGGAATGCCGTCAGTGTGGTCGCCGGTCTCCTTGCCGGCCCCCTCAGCAGATTCCTTGGTGGTTTCTTCCTGTGTGGCCTTGGCGGCCTCGTCAGCTGCGACCTTGTCGGCCTCGGCGGCAGCATCCCTGGCGGTCTCTTCAATAATGGTATCGACATCCATTTGTTCTGCCAAGGGGAGATCTGAAAGCCAAGAAAGGAAACCGGATGAGACCAAAGTTAAATTCAAGAAGACAAAAACAGAGAAAGAATGACAAGTACACCACGGCAACGATTTACCTGTGTCGAGCTATTGAGAGGTGGCTTCTCCTTTCCCGGCAACGTTGGTTGCCGAAGAAGGATTGCCAGCGCCTGCGCTTGCCGGCTCCTCTTCAATGCGGATAGGCCCGCCAGTGGAACCCCCTGCCGTAGGTTCATCTCTGGGCGGCGTGGTTGACGGAGGCGGCACTTCAGGGACGGCCTCCAATGGCTCTCCATATTGCCGTCCTTCTCCTACAAGCCCGGTGATGTCAATAGCGAAGAAAACCTCCCCAACGCTCGCCAGCGGAAAATGAGTAGTGGACTCACGCTGGGGGCTGGGTTCGAGACTGCGTTGAGGGCTGCGCTCCGGGCTGATAACGATGGTCTCTGGCGCACCTACGGTGCTTGCCGAAGGCTCATCGCCCGTAGAAGTCTTTGCCCTCTTCGCCGACCTTTGCGCCAACGTCTCTGTATCTCTGCGAGGACAGGCCAAAGCAAATCAATTGAGTTAAACAAAGCCAAGGATTCAGAAATTGAAATATGCGGCAAGGATCACTTACTCCTCTCTTTCCGGGCTGAAGGAAGAAAGGTCGAAGTCGACCTCCGCTCCAGTATCCGTGTAAGGAGGTGGAGAAGGGGCCCTGGGACGTTTGGCTGCGGCAGAAGCAGGCGGTTGATGTGATCCTGCCGCTCCAGCTGTTGATGCCATCGGGCGAGACTCCCCCGCCACATCAGTTGTTGCCGCGGTCGTGCGTGGCGAGCGTCGCACAGGTTGCTGCTGGGCTCCTTGCCACTGCGCAGCCTTGCCGGTCGCTCCCTTACCAGCCTCGCCGCTTGAGGAAGACTGACGTGCTGGGGTGCCAGAGCCAGCTTTCCGAAGAACACGCTTTTTCTTCCCTGGAGCTGGGGGCTCCTCGTGCGGCTGCTCCTCGGTTGTGTCCTCGACAGAAGGACTCCCGGTGGCCATGCCGCTCTGCTCCCGGGCGGCTTCCCCTTGCTCGGCAAGAATCTCCTCTGGCACTGTCTCTTCTTCACTGGTGTCCTCTCCCGTGAAGCCAAAGTCGCCGGCCTCCGCGGCAAGATTTGCCTCTTCCGCCCTGCTGGCAATATAAGCCACTTCTTCATCAGTGGTGGGGCGGATAAGGTTAGAATCTTCCCTGATGGCCCTCTCCGACAAGCTGTCGAAGAACTCCTGTACACGCTCTGGAGGCGGCTCTACCCAAGTCCCGTCAAGGCCGTGGGCATTGCACACTGGCATCATAGCGATGATGGAGCTCAGGGCAGAGTTGTTGCACAGAGGGATCACACCAGCCCGCAACGTGTACCTCCCGTCAGGCCTGAATAGCTTGTGGCAGAGGAACGTGTGTTGCATGACCGTCAGATTGTTATTTATACCAGGGCGCAGCCTCATGATATCTGCTGCGTTCTTGAAATCCCAGGCTGGCCTCCCTTTGTTATGCAAAGGGGCAATGCGCCAGCGGAGGAAATTTGCGCCGACCATCTCAATCGTGAGCCCGGCAGCCTTAAGACGGTGGATCCTGGTGATTGCAATTGTGAGCTTCCCATCCTGAGGATCGAGGTCGCTCCAATTCTCGCCGTGGACTACTTTCTTTTGTCGGGGCACGCAAAACGGCTGAGGGTCTTTCTCCTGGATCCAGCACCACTCAGACCGCCATTCCTCCCACTTCTTGCGGTAGAGACCCCCTGGATATATATCCTTGTTCCATGCCCTTGGAATCCAAGTGATAGAACCAGAGAGGGCGTCTCCTGTCTCGATGCGGGGAATGAAATAATGGCGGAAGAGGGCTGTGTTGGGGACTACTCCGGCAAAGTTTTCGCAGAGGTGAGCAAAGACTGACATACATGCTACGGCGTGAAATCCAAAAGGCGGAACCCGTATGTATACATAACGTCGACAAAGAAGTCGGAGAATGGAGGACAGAGCCCGCAGTAAAAATAAGCAGCAAAGAAGGGGAACCTATCCGCGCCGCCCCCGGCGGAAGCTGGGAGCGCGCGGGTGGCGAGGTGGCTATTCGTTTTCTTCCCCCACGCGCACCTGTACCGAGCGATCAGGGTGTGCCCGTCGAGCGCCGGGTCGAAGACGGCGTGCTCCTTCCGCATCTTCACCAGATCGACCTCATCCACTCCTGCGGCCGAGCCGGCGGTTTTCGCCGCTTTGCCCTTGCTTGCTTTGGGCGTCATGGCGGCTGTGGAAGCGGAGTCCGAAGATGATGAGGGCGTGCGGGTGGCGGGTGAATGGAGGAGGCTCCTTTTCAAGCTCGAGGAGGAAGACGACGGCGGTTACTAGATTGGAAAAGATGAGGGGTAAATGAGCAGCGCCTCTGCGGATTCCTTTTTATGGGGAAGGCGCGGGGCTGGCTCTTTACTGGCCGATGCGAGAGCATTTTTACAAGCGCACTACTGCGGCCGTTCCGCGCACGTCTCCCACGTCCCGCGTTTAATGCGCATTGTGGGGGGCGCGGTAAATAAGAAAGTTATGACAGTTAACTCCTGCCACGCGTGCCCGTGCACTGTTTGGGCCTAGCCCAACAACGCCTCGCACCCGTGTATGGCCTAGGCCCGGGGGCTCCTGTCGGTGTACTAAAGTTCGGGTCCTTTTAGTACCCAATACTTGTGCACGGACGGTTGTAGCCATACCAGCGGCAAGGCCTGCCGAAGAATAGCTGGGAATATTTGCAAGATATCAAGAAGGCGTCCAAGCTAATGACCAGAAGACAGAAGACCGGAGGCTGGGTTCCCGGCAAGATCCTTGCCGGGAAGGCTCGCGAAGGCCCGGCAAGGCCTCGCGCCCGGCAAGACCTCGCACCCGGCAAGATTCCACCGCTCTAGCACAGTGTCACCGCTCCAGCACAGCGACTAGCCTGTCGTTTAGGGCTTGTCCTCCTGGTTGCGTGTCACGGCGTCAATCACAAATGGGCTTAAGCGGTGCTGATGGGACGGCCCCTTTTTCCGCCCCCGAGAAAGTAAGGGACAGCTAAGTAGAACATTAAATGCGTTTGTCCTAAGACGTTTGTCCTCAAACGTCTGTGGTAATCATGAGACACTGTAGTAACTTTACACCTCTTGTACTGCTGTTCGCCACTGTTGGTGACCCCTTGAACATATAAAAGGAGGCCCAAGGCGATGCTAAAGGGGGGAGGACCTTCTGGCCCATTCTGCATGCGTAGCTGCTTCTTCATCACCAGCGCTCCATGTACTTGAGCCAAGAACATCCACAGTAATACAACTAAAGCAAGAGTAGAGTTTTACGCTTCTCAGTGGCCCGAACCTGGGTAAAGATCCTCGCGTTGATCGCTGGTTCCGCTCTTTGTGCAAATCTTTTCCCCTTGCCGAACCGTAAAGGGATCCACGCGATCCCATAGGTGTCGTACGCCGACACCGGCGTGGAAGAGTAGGACGTGGAACACGGACGTGCCCACGTCCGGCGAAGAGCATGACATGGGACACGGACGTGCCCACATCCGACAAAGACGACTAGGGTCGTTTCATTTTTACTATGTGAAAGAAATCTTAAATATTAATAAAAATGCCGGGTCCGCTTTTATTTGATGCATCGGGTCGGACTTACCGTCTCGCTATCCGCTATCCGTGGACAAGTTCGAATGTGTCCATAAACGTTTGGCGTGTCCGATTTAATGCATGGCATTGAAGATGCCCTTACATACTGACGATCGGCTTACGGGACAGGGTACTCCACATATCTACCGTACGTACGTAGTCGAAATAGTCCATCACGACAACCGCCGCATAATTCGTTCACGGCCTCACTTGCATAGCTGCGCAGAGTAGGGGGTAGGGGTGCACAAGGACGTACGCACGCGCTCAAATCTCTTCTGTCTGGCTACATCTACACCTACACGCGAAGAGTACGTAGCTAGCTAGGTAGCGTAGGACATTCGCATAAAAACAAAAGGAAGGTAGCATAGGACGATCGGTCTAGTATGGGGCTCGGGTTCACCGGCGGGCCAGCGCACGCGCTGGGGGAGGAGGCGGCGGCCGTGGTGCGGCAGGCGGTGAGCTTGGCGGGGCGGCGGGGGCATGCGCAGGTGACCCCGCTCCACATCGCCAGCGCCATGCTCTTGGCGCCCCCGGCAACGGCTGGCATCCTCCGCGCCGCCTGCGCCAGGTCCCAATCCCACCCGCTGCAGCACAGTGCGCTCGACCTCTGCCTAGGCGTGGCGCTCGGCCGCCTCCCCTTGGCCAAAGGGGCCGGGCCAGCGTCCGCCGTCGCCCACGACGCCGACCGCGTCGAGCCGGCGCCGTCAAACGCGTTCGTGGCCGCGCTGAAGCGGGCGCAGGCGCATCGGGGGCGCAGGGGCGGCAAGGTCGAGCTTCAGCAGCTCGTCCTCTCCATCCTCCACGACCCGAGCGTCGACCGTGTCATGCGCTCGGCCGGCTTGTCGAGCTCCCAGGTCAGAGCCAGCGTCGTCTCGTCGAAGAGTTTCGACGTCACGCCTTCTCCCAGTCCGGTTCCCATGAAGGCTAGGGCTGGTGGACAAGCATCTCTTTCTCTTCAGACCGTCCCGGAACTCCACCCGCCGGTCGTCGCCGACGTCGTCCCGGACGGAAGGTAGTTTACTGCGTACTTCCAGAGTGTGGCATGCATGCATGCACGCACGTTTATCTGATTGACATTTAAATTATACTTCAGGTTAGTACATCAGCGCTTTTTTAGTCTATACCTAATAATAAACCACCGATAGCTTCTGGTAGTACGTCGCCGCTGATTTTGCAAAAAGCCCCTGTATTTTATCGAAATCAACCCTATATTCCTTGAACGGTTGGACGTACGACCCTATCGTTTCTTTAGTCCCCACCTTGCTATTGCAAGCACCAATCTCTTCCCCAACAGTGTAATCATCGCCTTCGGCTAGTTAATTATGTCCCACGGCCACCTGGTCCTGACCCTAGCTAACTTTTACAATTATCCTCCTCGATCGTCCCCACCACCTTCGTCATTTTCACTTCGCAGGTGGCTCCTCAACTACATGGACGTGTGCTTAAGAAAATAAACAAGACTAGCAAATTATTATAATGGTTCTCCAACATTTTGTTTCACATGATGGCATTATAATAATGGTTTTGAAGACGAAATACTAATTGCGTACCCATAAAAAAAATACTACTCTTTTCGTCCCATAATATAAGAGCGTTTTTTTACACTGAACCGCTCTTATATTATGGGACGGCGGGAGTAATTGTGTAGCCGGCAAATTAAAAAACGTAGAGGAAGAACGTTTCTATGGCTTTAGTTATTCTTTGTAGTTTTGTCCTAGAGTTAATTTGCACTATTTTTTTGCGGGAATATTTTGCACTAGTTTATTTACATAATAATAGAAGTTATTTCCCTTCTAAAAGAATACTACTCACTCCATTATTCATAAATTGCTGTTGTTTTAGATACTGACATGGTCTGTGTATCTTTGGCTGTAACATTGTATATACATGTATGTCGGTAAGAAATAATGTTTTTTGCAAATATTTTATGATAGTTCTATTTTCACTTTACTATTATTAATATTTTCTTATATGTTCATATTCAAAGTTGAAAAGGTTATATTGCACAGTTTGTATGAAGTCATGTATCTTCGAATGGAGATAGTACTATCCTAGTTTGTGCTAGAAGTAAATCTAGTTGGCAACAAGGCAACAATAGACTGCCGCCATTTGGCCAATGTAGACGCATGCATGATACTTAATTAGTCGAATGATTTATCTATTTCTCAGGGCTGAGAAATAGACTAATTATTTCTGTTTTCTTGCAGTGAATGTTAAGCTAGCAAAGCAAAATCAGGAACAGGGCAGCCGTCTTTCTAATGCGGCACGAAGGTAGTCGCAACGACGGCGATCCTTCCTCCGTGGCTCCACCGCTACAAATGTACAACATACACCAGTACAACATACTGCGGCACCAGTCTTCAAGCAAATGTACGTACGTATAACACATTCAGATAGATACATGTGTGCCTAATATCACTCATGCATGAAGTCATGAATTCACCATCTGATTACCCCGTGACACGTGCAGGGTGCTTCCAGCCGGCCGAAGTTCACGGAGCTGACCGCGCAAAATCTCAGGATCCTGTGCGACGCGCTTGAGCAGCGAGTTCCGCGGCACGCGAACATCGTTCCCGGCATATCCAGCACGGTGCTCCGATGCAGATCCGGCGTGACGAGACGGAGGGCGGGGAACAAGCCAACGACCTGTCTGTTCTTCCGAGGAAGGGACGGTGGTGGCAAGATGGCGATTGCTCTGGAGCTCGCGAGGCTTGTGTTTGGCTCCTACGCCAAATTCACCGCCCTGCAGGGTAACACCAACATCCCCGCGCGCACCGGCAAACTCGCCATCAAGAGGCAGCGATCACCGGACAGCGACAGCGACATTGGAGCGAGGCTATTTGAAGCGATCGAGGAGAACCCTCACCGTGTTATACTGGTCGACGGTGTCGACAGACTAGATCGTAATTCGGAAATACGCATCAAGAACGCGATCGCGGTAGGAACAATGGTTGGGGGATGCAACGGGGACGTGGTCGGTCTGGAGGATGCCATCGTGGTGCTGAGCTCTGACCTGTGTGACTCGAGGTCTGTGGCTTCCGCTTCCTCCCCATGGGTGAAGCGATGACAAAATAACGAGGACGAAGATGATGTCATCGACATGGAAGTGAGACCACGTCGTCGTCTTTGCTGGGATCTGAACGTTTGTGTAGTGGATGGGGAAGAGGAGGAAAACAATTTGGCTGACGATGAGGGGTACCTGAGTGTTGTGGATGGTGTTTTCCTTTTCAATTAGCAAAGGATAATCTTCTTTCAAACAATTCTAGGTGTTTTCGACTATTTTGAAAATGGATGGCAGGTGTCAGTCAGACCAAGTATCATAATTTAGAGTATATTTTTTCGAAGGTTTATGAAGTCCAATATGAGCATTTTCTCAGACCAAAGCTATTGGCCTGACCGTTTTAATAACCCTCTAAAACCTCCTGCTTGTGCTGTAATTCTAGAACATCGGCTGCTTTGCGGCTTAGTTTGAGATATATATATACAGGGCCAGGCCCATAGTGGTTCCAAATGTGCAGCCCACACAGGGCCCACAATTTTGGGGGGCCTCGAATTTTGTATATAGGCCTAGTAGTATTTCTCAAAAAAAAAAAATACTACGATGTGGAGCTGGGCCTGAGACGATCGGGAGCTGGAGCTGGGCCTGAGTCGAGGCCATCGAGCGCACGAGTTCTGGTGCTCGATCAATATATATGTCTCAAAAGAAGGAAACCGATCTATCGATTGGAAACGTACCGATCTCTACAGAAGTCCAGCGGTATCAGGTCTCGTCTCTCGATCTAGAGACCGCAAAAAACGGGATCGCCAAAGAAGCCATCGGGATCGTCTCGTCTCTTGATCTGGAGACCGCAACGCAACAGCAGTCGCGTCGGCTTAGCTATAGGAAACAGGATCGTCTCGTCACCTTCGCCTCATCAGATCGATCGGATTCAGGCCGCTGCCGCTGTTGCCTTCCTAGCTTCCTCTCCCATATTTCAGACTCGTCGCCTCGTGGGATCGATCCGTGACCGACTCTAGCCTCCAGGTGCTCAGCGAGTCCTTCTTTGCAATTAACTTCGGTTCCTACGCCTAATTCCTAATTTACTAGTTAACTTTTGGCATGGATCGTTACTTCATTACTAGTTAGAGATTGGTTGTTACCTCCTCGGTTAAAGATCACAGTGTAGCAGTTCAACCGGACAGGACCCAAAACTAGGTGAGTTAGACGGTTAGTCTAATTGCAAAACATTGATGCATGATCTTCAATTGATATATGCTACTGTATAACTCCAATTTAATTGTATTCATCTCTTTTATCTTGTGTTTCAATAATACAAATTTGAGTCATTATGGGGAAACATCAGTCTGGTTCCTATAAGCGCAAGGGAAAAGAAAGAGAACATAATTTAATTAATAAATCTTATAAAGGTGGTATGGACAAATTTGTTGTCAAAGAAGCACCGCAAGTGTCAACCGGTAATCAGTCTATTGATCCTTCTACCCTTGCACTTGCAATTGTTCCTTACAATGATTATAGAGATAATCAGACAGAGACAGATAATATGGAGGTAGAGGAAGTCCTATATGCGTACTACTATGACACAACAAAGACTCAATGATTTGGCCACAATAGCACTTGAGAGTGAAGTGTTGGAGAAGATTGATTACGAGGATATCATTGAAGATTTCATTTCAAAGAATGCTAAAAAAATAATGTTCTTCAAATAAATAGCAACCGGGAGTTGAATAGGTACGATTTTTTATATGTCCAATTGTTATGTAAGACATTTTATTATATACATCATAAAAAATTTCTGCGAGATATATTTATATATTTATATATATATATATATATATATATATATATTATAATTGCTTGTTAGTTCATTTTTTTAGTGAGATAGGGCCCCATTTTTTATTTTCGCACAGGGCCCCAGATTTTGCCGGCCCGGCCCTGTATATATATATATATCCACGTGGGGCAGCTTGCACCCCCTGATTATTCTTTAAAAAGCATTTCTACCATAAAAAAGGTATTGGTTCTATCAACCTTTTCTTTTTCTGAGATTAGACATTAGGGTGAATCCATTTTCACCCCCCAGTTTCTCGTTTGTGACAACATTTACCTCATTTTAGCAAAATTTCTGTATTTTTGCCCAATTTAATAAAACATGTGCCACAAATTACCCCATTTAATTTTTCCCTTGTTTCTATGCTGACTGTGCATGCCATGTAGGTGGTTTAGTTTACTTTCTGTTTTTTCTTTGGTTTGCTCTCGGTTCAACTACATGGTTTGGTTCGGTTTTGGTGGATCCCGTCAGCCACATAACCCACTTGGTTGAGCCGCACCTAGCCCCCCATGTTTAGTTGAGCCGCATCCGCACCTAACCAGCTAGTCCAACCGCGTGCCCACCCAGTCAAGCCGCACCTAGTTGAACTGAGCGCCCCCATCTGTACGTACCCACATGGTCCAACCCAGCCACTCCCATCATCCTTTATTTCCTTCTCTTTGCTTCCCCCTATTTCATTCCTTTGGCGACGGAGTAGCCGAGGCAATCAAGGTGATCGCCGGAGATCTGTGGCGTGGCCGGCGTCGAGAGATAACCATCCATCTCCCCCATCTCGTTCTCCTCTGCAACCTCCCCAATCTTCCCCACTTGTCTGCATGTTTTTAGAGGAAAAGAAGAGATTTTGTCCGGCAGAGAGGATAGGTTTATGAGAAGTTGAATTTGTTGCGGGCAAAAAGCTTTCTTCGATCGTGTAAGGTTCATATCTAGGCTCTTGCGCACCGGTGGTAAGTCAAATTCATAGTTTTTGGTGGAAAACAAAGCGGCCATGTAATCTGATTTTTTGCCAAAAAGAGAAGGGTTTAAGCAGAGATAAAGGTTGGGCTTGATGATATGTGTGTGTGTGTGTGTGTGTGTGTGTGTGTGTGCATGTTTCTTGTGCTAGATGTGATGTTGTTTCTTGACGATTACTCTGTTCAAATAAAGGAGACATGAGAGATCAAACTTAGGGCTTAGGGTTTAAGCAGGAAAATGCAGTTCGGTATCTAAATTCAGTTTCAGGTTCTAGATCTAGTTGCATATGCTAAGTACATGAAGAAGAATTAGGGTTTAGTGTTTTAAAGTGTTGATGTTTCAGTTTGATGGAAAAAAATGTGTCTTTCTTTTCCCGTTGTCTATGTATCAATTGCTATGTATTAGTGTTTCCGTCAAAATTCAGTTAGATGTCATAAATTCAGATTCATGTGTAAAAAAATGCATTTTCAGTGTGAGAGCATTCAGTTTCAATTGTAATGACTCTATCTGGTCAATTATGTATGTTGCGGATGGCAGAGATATGTGGTTGCTTAGGCGCATTTTGCATGAAGAAGGAAGAAATCCAGATCATGAACCTGATACTTGGTCAATGAATTTAGTTTGTTGTACTTTTATGTAGGAACATATGTTTGACTTGGGGTTTTGTAGAAGTGACAGTTTGTATTATCAAAAGAGAGGACAAAGAGGTAGGAACATCACGGTTGAAATCACCAATGATGTATAAGTTATGAAGATGCTTGATGAATTTCAAGCAATGAAGGAGGCCGATTTGCAATGGTACATGACACCTGGTCTAGATATACAACCTGGTACAATTAATGTTGTTCCTGCTCAATTGAATAATTCTCCTGGTCATAGCAATGTTGATGCTGGTCCTAGGAATGTGCAGGTTATGGCTAGTGAGCAATACTATTCAGAGTTTGATGCTAATCCAAAGGTAGAGGAAGAAATTCAGATAACTGAAGATATTGTTGAAGATGTTTGCCAGTTACTTTTAGATGTGGAGTATAGTGATCTAACTGAACACTGGAAACAACTTTACAGTCAAGATCTTGGTATTGACTCAAGTGATTATGATGAATTTGATCTTTATGCAGAGATAAAGAGATGTGAAAAATGTATGCATTGAAGAAGCAGAAAGAGTTGGCAGAAAAGGGTGCTCATTCAGATGATGAGTATAAGGATTTGTTTGTAGATCAGGATGTTCATGTAATAGATAGGTCATAAGCACAAATGAAAAAGATATGGTTTTTGCAAAGGCAGAGGAGCACTAGTACAGCGAGATGCTATACAAACGGTTTTTACCCCCTTTCAGTGATGAAGTTTTATACCGTCGCCTTGCCTGTGTGTGCGATAGGGGAGTCCTTTCCACACGACCCAGAAACCGTCCGCGATAGGGCCTCTGGTCACACATGCGGGGCAAAAAGAGCTCGTGTGCGATCGGGTGAGCCATCGCAGTCAATTATACTGGCCCAATCGTTTCCGTTCGTATGTACATCCTACATAGTGAATCCAAGATAAACGTTTCCGTTCGTATATACATCCCACACAGTGAATCCCAGACAAACGTTTCCGCATCACATCGTTTGTGATAGTGTTGCCATTGCAGACGATAGTAATAATTTTATCGTTTGTGTTATTGAATGCATCACGCACGGTGTCTAGAAGAAACTGTGTGGTATAGGCTGTCCATCACACACACTTTTTATGTGGAAAACGTTTGTGTAAGGTGGCCTAACGCAAACAGTTGTGCAGAGGAAGTCGTGTGTGATTGTTCATTGATCCAATACGTTTACTTCCTATAAACTGTGTGGGTTGTCTGAGATCATCGCCCACGGTGTTGTCTCAATAACCGTTTGCACTAGAAAAACCCAATAAACAGGCTAATTGGCCTTTTATTATTAATCCATTTAGTAATCAAATTTACATTTCATAATAAACACACAATATATTTCATTTTCGTATTATGGAACCAGGATTTCATAATTGAAATATATCAGAGTACAACATCATATAGCTTCAGCACTCACTCACACCATGTAGGCATATAGCTAGCTACCCCATTACACAACAGCACCAAGTTACACATGCAACATCTAAAACCTTTGGAAATTAGCATCATAGACGGTAGATAGACAGATGAATCTCATCTGGAAAACTGCTGAAGCGGAAGGCGAATATTGAGCCTTCAATGATGTTGAATGTCCTTGCAACTTTAGGCCAGTGCCTGTGGATGATTGACCGCCCATCCTTCGTCCTCTTGAGGAAGACTTCAATATTGTACCGTGGATGTTGTATGAACTGTAGGAGATATGCCCTAGAGGCAGTAATAACAGTTATTGTGTATCTCCGAGTTTGTAATGAATGTTTATGTTCCATGCTATAACTGCAATGATTCTCGAGTCTACAATAACCACGAGGCTCGGAGGGAAACTCATGTGCACGTGTGGTATGATAAACAGAAAATGTATTCCTAGTCATGCCTCTATGACTGGCTCAAGTATTGCATGATGATCCTGTTTTCCTGATCATGGGCATGTCTATGCCGGCAATTTTGAGGGCACAATGTTAGTAGAACACTTGTGTTGAATCGACCCGAATTGATGTTATGCTATGAGATACATTCGTCACAAGTTAATGGTTAATAACACAGAGATAGTTAATGTTTGCATAATTCCTTAGACCATGAGAGTATCGAGTTCCTTCGTACTTGCTTCGTGAACTTTGGGGTTTGTTAAACGTCATCCGTAACTGGGTGGCTATTACGGCGGCTTACGAGTTCACGGAAAAGTATGACAAGAAACGAGATATCTCAAGATTGGGATTTGCTCCTCCGACGATGGAGAGATATTCTCGGGCCCTCTCGGTGTTACGGCATCCATCATCGTCTGGCCAGACACATTGTGATTTGATCAGTGGGATGCCGGAACACGGAAACGAGAAAAGAGAACAAAACCGGTAACGAGGTAACTTGCATGATGGACAAGTTGTTGATCCACGGGGATGCAATAAATCTCACCTCGGGTGTTTGTAATATATCCTGAAGGAACATGAATAGCACACGGCAACTGGAGGTTCCTCGAATATTCATTCGTGTGGGTATAGGGGTCAATATGGGTGTCCACGGCTCCGATGTTGATCATTGATCGGAAAGTGTTCCGGGTCATGTCTATACACTACTAGGGAAAAGGCTAGCAGTAGCGCGGGATTTTACCTTATCAGTAGCGCGGGCACAGGCACTACTGCTAAGGCGCTACAGCTAAACTTTAGCAGTAGCGTGGGTTTACCCGCGCTACTGCTAACTATACATAGTAGTAGTGTGCTCATTAAACCGCGTTGCTGCTAATAGCAGCAGCGCCTCTTTCCAGAGCGCGCTGCTGATAATAGCACGCTGCTGCTACATGCATGCCCGCGCTACTGCTAATGTTTCCTGTATTTTTTTTCTGCAGCATATTGGCCCTGTATTTGTACATGTTTTATACAGTAATCTCATCATATGATTTCATGATCATGATGAATTATTATATCGGTGGGTGAAATAAACGCGGATTAGATTCAAGTGGATGGATCCAAAGTGACCATGTTGGATTAGTAAGATGTCCAACGACGTCCTACTAATCCAACATGGTCACTTTGGATCCATCCACTTGAATCTAATCCGCGTTTCTTTCACCCAATGATATAATAAGTCATCATGATCATAATAACAACTCATCATCATCGTAATATATAACTCATCATCATCATCATCATCATCATCATCATCATCATAGTCATAACAACTCATCATCAAAACAACTCCTCATGATCATCATCTATGAGTTATATAACAACTCATCATTCTAGCTAACACATTGTAGCACATATAACTCATCATCATCATAATAACTAATCATCATCATCATAGTCATATCAACACTAGCTAATTGTTCTTACTACCTAGGACCTAGTCCTCTCTCCTAGGTAAAATTGCATAAAACAGGTAAACCGGTCCATCTCCAAAATGGAGAATGGAGATCCACCTGTCGCCAACTTCTGGCTTGCGCACACGCATGTTGTCTCCAATCGGTTGCGTGCGCACCTTCATTTCTTTGCTCCAATCTTTGATATTGAGCCTTTCATCTTTCAAAGAAATAGAGTATGCACTTTGGTAAGCCGACGGTGGAAACGGTCGTAAGCTAACCATGTACATACTCCCTTCGGTAAGCATCATGTGAGGCACAACCTCGCTAGGGAGCTTCTGTTGAACAATATAGTAACATATATAGTTAGCAATGTAGTTTACTTAAGAAGAATGTATGCAACGAAGTTACCATCATTAACAAAATCATACCAAGTTTTTTGCAATGAGATTACCATCAAGCAACTGATGGACTAGTGGCACGTATCCAGTATAATTTGGGTTGATAAACTGATTGGTCTTAAAATTCTCAACATCATCTATAAATGAGACAAGATATCCTTTCTCCTCACAATTAAGCTCGGAGCCATAACTGTAGTACGTCATGTCCACAGCTTTCCGAGTATTTTTTGAAGATAAGAAATAAGCTGATAATTATAAATAAACAAGTTTAGTAGCGATGAACACCAAATATTTTTAAATAAAAAATATAAATTACTTAACAAATTAGTTTGACAAACTCACATTTAGGCAAAACAGGTGGCATATCCACATCGACCCAAATGTCGATATTATCTTCAATATCTTCATCTTCGGGACGAATATCAAAAGTTATTTGCATATTCTCCTCAAATCCATAGGCCTTGCAGAAAGCTTCCCAATTAGAGCAGCCGAAATGTGAGTGATTAAGCGCATTGTAGAGCTTAACCCGAAAAGCATAACCGTGTTTAGTCCTGAGGTGAGCCCTCCTCGTCTCCATATTCTCAAGGTCTTGGAAACCGAGCTTCTGCAAGACAAACGGTCTTGCATGGCATGGGATGTACTAGTTGAATTGAAAAAAAAACGAAAATTACACGTTGAAGCAAAGAATCACAAGTCATGATTACTTGTCGTTGCATACCGTACAAACATCGAAGGTCTCTTCCAACTTTACGGTGAAGAACCTATGATTTTGCAGGTGAGGCTCCCTGTCGCACAAACCCCGGTCATCGCAGCAGTAGTCGCACTCCGGGATCTTATCATCGTCGGACATTTCCTGTGTTCAAAATTCAAAGATTATAAATTGACGGCAACTAACAGGAACTCAACACACAGATCATTATTATTCATCACGGGTTGACTGTCGGTCTGTCGAGTCTTTCCTTGAAAACTCTCATCTCACGTGGTGTTAAAATTCTAGCACAAGTCATGCTAAAATTTAATTCTCTTTCCAGCAAATCCAGGGCACTCGATATTTCCTATATATTCTAGCACAAGTCATGCTAAAATTCACGGAAAAATCTGGCATGACCTTCGCTAAAATAGGACATATCGAGCGCCTGAAATTTGCCGGAACGGAAATGAATCAACACTCCGGCAAAACATAGGCCACTCGGATTTTCCCTGCGATACAAAGAGTCAAATGTGGCCATCTTTGGCACCATATACACAGCAGCTCAAGATTGACATGTCCATACACATACACATGTTCTTTTTTAAGCATGAACAGAGTCAAGTTCTTTTTTAGCGAAGGTCATGCCGGATTTTGCCGTGAATTTTAGCATCATCATCGACATCAACGACATGGGGATTTGGTTGGTCTCACCTCGAGGTCGGATGGGGTCGATGACGGGGACGACGGCGGGGACAATGCAGGGGCAAATACTTGATTTCTGTGAAAACAAAATATAAAAAAAAGATTATTATGCTGATTTTAGGACTTAATGAAACCCTATAAGCTATCAACTAAACCCTAGAAGCATACTAAATCAAAGTGTTACATATCAACTAAATATATTAACTATGTCTAAATTTTTACTAATTCACTCTAAACCCTAAAAAATATTAACTATATCAAAGTGTTACATATCAACTAATCAAAATGACTAAATCTATCAACTATGTCTAAATTTTTACTAATTCACTCTAAACCCTAAAAACTATTAACTAAATCAAAGTGTTACATATCAACTAATCAAAATGTAGGAGGGGCTGTGCATGGAGGAGGGGGGAGGAGGGGCTGTGTGGATGGAGGAGGAGGGAGGAGGGGCAGCGGCTGGAGGGGAGTGAGGAGGGCGGTGGTTGGAGGGAGGGAGGAGGGCGGCAGATGGAGGGGGAGGAAGGAGGGAGGAGGAGGATGGGGGAGGGGCGGCGGATGGATGTGGGGCGGCGGCTGGAGCAGGAGGAGGGAGGAGGGAGGGAAGGAGGGAGGGAGGGAGGGAGGTGGAGGGAGGAGGGAGGAGCTACCTCGGTGGAGGAGGAGCGGGAGCGTCGGCGGCGAGGAGAGGAGAGCGCGAGAGAGTGAGGAGTGAGAGTGATGAGACAGAGGAATAGACGGCCATGGGATAAGATAAGCTTAGTAGTAGCGCGGGGTAGAGGGCCAGCGCTACTGCTAAGCCCAATACCTGTAGCGCGGGTCGTGGGTCACGCGCTGCTGCTAAATGGGGTGGTAGCCCAATTTTCTTTTGTTTTTCTGTTTCATTTTCTTTTTCTTTTTAACAATGTAATTTTTTTTTAACACAGCCCAGTTTTATTTTCTTTTTCTGTTTCATTTTCTTTTTAACAATGTAATTTTCTTATTAACACAACCCAATTTGAAGCATGTCAAAAAAAAAACATCATAAAATACATCGGTCATCAATGATCTTTTTGTGTAGAATCTAAATTGTCAGTATGAATCTTCACCTGTAGGAACAGGTGAAGATTCATATTGCCACAGATCCTACACATAGAGTACAATGAAGACCAAGTGCTTGTGATAGTTCGAGAATTAACATATTTAAGGTGGTAAAAACCCTGTTCGCGGGGTGAGGTGGGACTAAACTTATCAGTAGCGCGGCCTCTGTAAAACGCGCTACAACTATATAGTTAGTTGTAGCGCGGGTTGTATCCCCACGCTGCTACAAAGGCTCCACCCGGTGGACACCATGGGCCCGGTTAGCAGCAGCGCCTGTTTGGCCCCCGGCGCTACTGCTAATGTTATATCAACAGCGCGTTGTTGGGGCACGCGCTATTGTTAAATAGCAGTAGCGCTCTCCCGTGCCCCGCGCTACTATTAAGCCTCCACCTATAAGCTTTTCCCTAGTAGTGATACTTCACCGAACCTATAGGGTCACACGCTTAAGGGTCATCTATCTGCTGAATACTAGACGGGGAGTCTGAGAGAAAATCACCGGAAAAGTTTCGGACGCAACGGAAACGTTCCGGAGAGGACACCGGAATAGTTCCGGTAAAACTGAAAAGTTGTTTCAGGGGATACCATTAAGTCAAATTGGTTTCGGCACACGCCTGGAAATTCTTGGAGGATGCCAGAAGTGTTCTGGAAACTTCTGGGAATTTTCCGGGATAAAAACCGGAAATGTTCCGGAGCTGCCGGAACCGATTTGGTTGTTTTTCGCAGATGAAAATCACTAATCCGAAATTGTTTCGGAATGCGTCCAAAATCATTTGTGTGGGTACTGGAATTATTCTAAGACCCACAGAAATATTTTCGGATTTAACGGTCACGGAAAATTGGTTCTGTGAATAGTGAAAATCACTTTATGGATATTTTTATGGAAAGCCACCTTTTGGGATATTTCCCAAAAGGCTTCTAGAAGGGCTTGGGGGCCAAGGAAGCCCCTCATGGGGGGGGGGGCCCAAGGGGTGGCCGGCCAAAGGAGGTGGAGCTCCACATGCCATCCCTTTTTGCTTTATTCTTTTATGTAAAGACATAAAGTGGGGGTACTTTTGGTATTTTTGAATGCCAACTTTACCCCTTGGCTTTCCTATAAATAGAGGTGGAGGGTTGCACTCTACACTCATCCCTTGCTCTCATACACATGCCATGCTCGTCTGGCTCTCTTTCTCTCCCTCCCACGAAATAGTTTCGTAGAGCCGAAAGGCTGTCTGGGTTCCGGCAGGAACTAGTTCTGGATGGCGAAGCCCTGCCGGATAGCTGACACCGTCTGTGGGCAACCCCGTAGAGAGGTCGTAGTTTAGATCTTTTGCCCGAGGGGCTGTTCGAGTGTCCTCCCGAAGGGCTGTCCGAGTCTCCGTTCGAGTTTCGAGGGTCCTCCCGAAGGGCTGTCCGTGACATCGTCCGAGGGACTGTCCGACCGCCACCCGAAGATCAAACCCTGTATGACATCTCCATAGTGGTCCTGGGCGTGCTCGCTGTACCGATTTTTTTTTGTTTTCTGTCGCGTTCCCCTACAGTGGCATCATGAGCCGTGCTATGCGTAGATGCAGGTTACGATCTAGAATACAAGGAGATGTATGGGTATTGCATAATATAATTTTGGAGTAGATGAGATCTATTGCTGAAAATTATTTATGTGGGTAGCAGATGAAATCTGTTACCCGATGTTCTTGTTGCTTGCCTAGAATTTGCGTATTTCTGATCTCGAGACAGCATGGTGGAATTTGACAAAGTTCTGGCAATCCGCGATCCTGATTGATCAATGAAGTGCTATCAATTCTTTGGGTTCTGCCATAGTCAAAAGAAAGATGAAATTCACAGACGAAAGGGCAATGCAGATATGATCTGCACGGCGGTCATGCGTATGACGAAGTTTAGTATGGGGCTCGAGATTTTATTATCTCGTGTTTCATACACCCCGAGATGTTAATCTAGCGACTTGAATAATCATACTTGATGATAAAACGTTGGTAGCTGCGGTTTAAGTCAAAACCTTAGAAGCCACGTAAAATAAAATTTTGCATAAACCGATTAGAGGCGTCTAACTTGGTTTTGCAGGATGTGCATGTGATGTGGTATAGCAATGCTCATATTAATTCGATTATGTATGAGATGACTATATGATGTAAATTTATTGACATGACCTGCGTGTCATGATTCGGCATGATGGCTGGAGCCATATGATTGTCACTTTAATGACCTGCGTGTCAACCTTAAGTAATGCACTTATTTTATTAGCTATAGAGATAGCAATATTATCTGGTGCATCGACAAGGTGGTGGCAATCTTCGCGAAGGTGAACACCGACACAAATGCCGAAGACGAAGAAATAATTGACTTCTCCGTCAGAAAGGGCTATACCATATCATGCTATTATGAATTGCCTGAGATGTTTATCCCTTATGATGCACCCTTTTGATTGCGCGGTAGTCTCTTTTTATTAGGGTGATCTCTCACTTAAAAATATCAAGTAGTTAGTGTTCTCCCAAGTGTAGCACCGTCACGGCACCTATCTTTTAGTGGTACCACATGGATACATGGGTACGAACGATTAGTGAAGTGTGAGGCGGGTGAGTTGAGACCTCGCAGCGAGATCACTTGGTTGTCTTGACGTTCTGGAGGATCGTCCTGAGCTCGGAACACGCCCATCGAAAGATGAACAAGAGTCACATAGATATGTGATTGGCAAGTTGGCCTACCAATTGAAATTCTCGTCACTTGAGATGGATACATCCTTGGCATTGAATTACAAGTTGGGTCTTGTATCACTCATAATCAATTTTGAGAGATATTGATTTGAGTGGGAGCGCACTTTAGAATAAAATTGTTTATTCACTAGTGCAAAAATCATTATGAACAAAGTCTAAGTGAAACTTGTGTTTACCGTTGTAGATCAAATGGCTCGCAACACCACGTTCAACTTAGGCCCGATGTTAGAGAAAGAGAAGTTAGCTGCGACTGGAAACAACTATGCGGACTGGGTCCGTAACCTGAGGATTGTCCTCAGGAGCGCTAAGAAAATGTATGTGCCTGAAAATGCTCTTCCAGCTAAACCGGCGGCCGATGCCCCGGAAGATGAACAAAATGTCTGGGCCACTAAGGATGATGATTACAACTTAGTGCAGTGCCTCATGCTAGCTTGCATGAGTGCAGGGCTTCAAAAACGTTTTGAATTCCATAAACCCCGTGATATGATCCGGGAATTGGATGCTCTGTACAAGGAAACCGCAAGGTCTGAACGATTTTATATCATGAAGGCCTTGATGGAATGCAAGATGGCTGAGGGTAGTTCAGTTGGCGAACACGTCGTCAAAATGATTGGCTATGCTGAAAGGCTCAAAACCCTGGAATTTCCAATTCCACCGGGCCATATGATGGACATGATGCTTTCTTCACTCCCCCCGTCTTACGACGGTTTTGTCATGAACTACAACATGAGTGGGATGGAGAAGACACCGGAAGACGTGCTCGCCATGCTGAAAACTACGGAAGGAGGACTGCGGAAAAATCACAAGCAAGTGTTGCTTGTGAATAAAACCGTCAGTTTCAAAAAGAAAGGCAAGCCAAAGAAGGGCAAGGGAGCCGGTAAGACCGGCTCCCAAAGTAACTCTAAGGGCAGAGCCAAGAATGAAACAAAGTGCTTCTACTAAAAGGCACAGGACACTGGAAGAGAAACTGCAAGAAGTATATGGAAGATAAGAAGTCCGGGAAAGCAGGAAAAGGTATAATTGTTATACAAGTTAAGGTCATTGACGTTTTGCTTGCTAGCGAAAATTCTAAGTCTTGGGTATTTGATACCGGATCGGTTGCTCACATTTGCAACTCGATACAGGGACTGCAGAAGGTGCGCAAGTTAGCAAAGAATGAAGTCATGATGCGCGTCGGGAACGGCGCTGGGATCGCCGCTCAAGCCGTCGGCATTATTGTTGGAAATATGCCCTAGAGGCAATAATAAATTGGTTATTATTATATTTCCTTGTTCATGATAATCGTTTATTATCCATGCTATAATTGTATTGATTGGAAACTCAAATACATGTGTGGGTACATAGACAACACTGTGTCCCTAGTAAGCCTGTAGTTGACTAGCTCGTTGATCAAAAGATGGTGAAGGTTTCCTAGCCATGGACATGAGATGTCATTTGATAACGGGATCACATCATTAGGAGAATGATGTGATGGACAAGACCCAAACTACGAACGTAGCATATGATCGTGTCAGTTTATTGCTATTGTTTTCTGCATGTCAAGTATCTGTTCCTATGACCATGAGATCATGCAACTCCCTGACATCGGAGGAGTACCTTGTGTGTATCAAACATCGCAACGTAACTGGGTGACTATAAAGGTGCTCTACAGGTATCTCCGAGGGTGTCTGTTGGGTTGGCATGGATCAAGACTGGGATTTGTTACTCCGTGTGACGGAGAGGTATCTCAGGGCCCACTCGGTAATACAACATCACAATGAGCCTTGCAAGCAATATGACTAAAGTGTTAGCAACGAGATCTTGTATTACGGAACGAGTAAAGAGACTTGCCGGTAACGAGATTGAACAAGGTATAGAGATACCGACGATCGAATCTCGGGCAAGTAACATACCGAAGAACAAAGGGATACGTATACGGGATTAACTGAATCCTTGACATAGAGGTTCGACCGATAAAGATCTTCGTAGAATATGTAGGAGCCAATATGGGCATCCAGGTCCCGCTAATGGTTATTGATCGTAGAGGTGTCTCGGTCATGTCTACATAGTTCTCAAACCCGCAGGGTCTACACACTTAACGTTTGGTGACGATTAGTATAGTTGAGTTATTTTGTTGGTGACCGAAGGTTGTTCGGAGTCCCGGATAAGATCCGGACATGACGAGGATCTCCGGAAGAGTCCGGAGGTAAAGATTGATATATGTGATAATAGTGTTTTGATCTCCGGAAGGGTTCCAGAATTCATCGGAAGGGGTTCCGGGTGTTTACCCAAGTGTTCGGGTGCAGCAACACTTTATATGAGCCAAAGGGGTAAAGCCCACGAGGTATTGGAAAGTGCAAAAGGAAGTTTTGCTGCTGCCTTAAGCGGTACTACCGCTGGTAAGGCAGTACTACCGCGTAAGCGGTACTACCGCTTGGGTGAAGCGGTACTACCGCTCAAGCGGTACTACCGCTCGTGAGCGGTACTACCGCTTGTACGCGGTACTGCTGGAATCCGAGTTGGACTCTTTCCGTGCGGGCCAAACCAACCTTGTGCGGGCAAAACCGACCTTGTGGAGGTTTTCTCTCCAAGTTTAGACCCCAGGGCTCAACATATAAATAGAGGGGCAGGGCTAGCACACGGGACACATTAAGATTTCCCAAGCCGTGTGTCGGCAACCCTAACCCTCTAGTTCTCCCGTCATAATCTCCGTAGTGCTTGGTGAAGCCCTGCAGAGATTGTTCCTCACCACCATCACCACGCCGTCGTGCTGCCGGAACTCATCTACTACTTCACCATCGCTCGCTGGATCGAGGAGGTGAAGGCGTCATCAAGCCGTACGTGTGTTGAACGCGGAGGTGCCATCCGTTCGGCACTAGTTCGTGATCGGATCGAGGGACGACTTGCGATTCGGATCGCGGAGACGTTCGACTACATCAACCGCGTTTCTTAACGCTTCCGCTTAGCGATCTACACGGGTATGTAGATTCACTCTCCCTCTCGTAGATGCTCATCACCATGGATAGATCTTGTGTGTGCATAGGAAATTTTTTGTTTCCCATGCAACGTTCCCCAACAGTGGCATATGAGCTAGGTCTATGCGTAGATGAGATCTCGAGTAGAACACAAACGAGTTGTGGGCGTGGGTGTATACATATTGCTTGCCGTTACTAGTTGATACTTGATTCGGCGGTATTGTGAGATGAAGCGGCCAGGACCAACATTACTCGTACGCTTACGAGAGACCGGTTCCTTCAACTGACATGTAACTTCGTTGCATAAAGATGGCTAGTGGGTGTCTGTCTCTCTCACTTTAGTTGAATCGATTTCAATGAAGAGGGTTCTTTTAGAAGATCAAAAAGCAATCACTACACCACGTTGTGGTTTTGCGTAGGTAAGAACGGTTCTTGCAAACCTGTAGCAGCCACGTAAAATTTGCAACAACAATTAGAGGACGTCTAACTTGTTTTTGCAGGGTATGTTGTGATGTGATATGGCCAATAACATGATGAGATATATGTGATGTATGAGATGATCATGTGTTGTATAGAATATCACGACTTGCATGTCGATGACTACGGCAACTGGCAGGAGCCATAGAGTTGTCTTTAATTATTTTTGCCGTTTTTGCTTTACTTTATCGCTATGAGTTAGCTATAGTGATGGAAGCAACAGTCGGCGCGACAACCTCATGGCGACACATTGATGGAGATCATGGTGTCATGCCGGTGACGATGGAGATCATGCCGGTGTTTTGGAGATGGAGATCAAAAGCACAAGTTCATGGCCATATCATGTCACTTATGATTTGCATGTGATGTTAATCCTTTTATGCATCTTATTTTGCATAGGACGACGGTAGCATTATAAGGTGATCCCTCACTTAAATTTCAAGATAAAATTGTGTTCTCCCCGAGTGTGCACCGTTGCGAAAGTTCGTCGTTTCGAGACACCACGTGATGATCGGGTGTGATAGACTCTACGTTCACATACAACGGGTGCAAGCCAGTGTTGCACGTGCGGAACACTCGGGTTAAACTTGACGAGCCTAGCATGTACAGACATGGCCTCGGAACACAAGAGACCGAAAGGTCGAACATGAGTCATATAGTAGATATGATCAACATAAAGATGTTCACCATTGAAACCACCTCAACTCACGTGATGATCGGACTTGAGTTGGTGGATTTGGATCATGTTACACTCGAATGACCGGAGGGATGTCAATTTGAGTGGGAGTTTTTTAGTAATATGATTAACTAAACTCATTATCTAGAACAATAGTCTAAGTTGTCTTTGCTATATTTATGTTGTAGATCATGGCTCGCGCAGTAGCACCCCTGAATTTTAATGCGTTCCTAGAGAAAGCTAAGTTGAAAGATGATGGAAGTAACATTGTGGACTGGGCCCGTAATCTAAGGATTATCCTTACGGCTTCCCAGAAGGCTTATGTCCTTGATGCACCGCTTGGTGATCCACCCGCTCCAGTTGAGTCTCTAGACGTTGTGAACGCCTGGCAGGCTCGTTCTGAAGATTACTCAATAGTTCAATGTGCAATATTGTATGGCTTAGAACCGGGACTTCAAAGACGTTTTGAACGTCATGGAGCATATGAGATGTTCCAGGAGTTGAAGTTTATCTTTCAGAAGAATGCCCGGATCGAGAGATATGAGATCTCCGATAAGTTCTATGCTTGCAAGATGGAGGAGAACGGGTCTATCAGTGATCACGTACTCAGAATGTCTGGGTACTCCACCCGTCTGGCTGAATTTTGGATGCCCCTTCCGCCAGAGGCTATCACTGACAGAGTTCTTCAATCATTGCCACCTAGCTACAAGAGCTTCGTGTTGAACTATAACATGCACGGGATGAACAAGTCAGTCGCCGAGCTGTTTGCGATGCTGAAAGCCGCTGAGTCTGAAATTCAGAAGGAGCATCAAGTGTTGATGGTCAATAAAACCACTAGTTTCAAGAAAAATTGCAAGGGTAAGAAGGGTAACTCCAAGAAGAGTGGCAAAGCAGTTGCTCCTCTCGTGAAGAAACCCAAGGCTGGACCCAAACCAGAAACTGAGTGCTTTCATTGCAAGGGAACTGGACACTGGAGGCGGAACTGCCCCAAGTATTTGGCTGACAAGAAGGCGGCCAACAACAAACAAGGTATATATGATATACATGTTATTGATGTGTACCTTACCAACTCTCGTTGTAGTGCCTGGGTATTTGATACCGGTGCGGTTGCTCATATTTGCAACTCAGAACAGGAACTGCGGAATAGACGGAGGCTGGCAAAGGACGAAGTGACGATGCGCGTGGGAAATGGTTCCAAGGTTGATGTGATCGCCGTCGGCACGCTCGCTCTTCGATTACCATCGGGATTAGTGATGAACCTGAATAATTGTTATTTAGTGCCTGCGTTAAGCATGAACATTATATCTGGATCTTGTTTATTGCGAGACGGTTACTCATTTAAATCAGAGAATAATGGTTGTTCTATTTATATGAGTAATATCTTTTATGGTCATGCACCCGATGTGAGGGGTTTATTCTTATTGAATCTCGATAGTAATGATACACATGTTCATAACATTGATGCCAAAAGATGTAGAATTGATAATGATAATACCACTTTCTTGTGGCACTGTCGTCTAGGTCATATTGGCGTAAAACGCATGAGGAAGCTCCATGCTGATGGACTTTTGGAGTCACTTGACACATGTGAGCCATGCCTCATGGGCAAGATGACTAAAACGCCGTTCTCTGGAACAATGGAACGGGCAAGTGACTTATTGGAAATCATACATACTGATGTGTGCGGTCCGATGAGTATTGAGGCGCGCGGTGGTTATCGTTACTTTGTCACCTTCACTGATGACTTAAGTAGATATGGGTATATTTACTTAATGAAACACAAGTCTGAAACATTTGAAAAGTTCAAACAATTTCAGAGTGAAGTTGAGAATCATCGTAACAAGAAGATTAAATTCCTACGATCTGATCGAGGAGGAGAATATCTGAGTTATGAGTTTGGCAGTCACTTAAGACAGTGTGGAATTGTTTCACAATTGACACCGCCTGGAACACCACAGCGTAATGGTGTGTCCGAACGTCGTAATCGAACCTTATTGGATATGGTGCGATCTATGATGTCTCTTGCCGATTTGCCACTATCGTTTTGGGGTTATGCATTAGAGACAGCTGCATTCACTTTAAATAGGGCACCATCGAAATCCGTTGAGACGACGCCATATGAACTTTGGTTTGGCAAGAAGCCAAAGCTGTCATTTCTTAAAGTTTGGGGATGTGATGCTTATGTCAAAAAGCTTCAGCCTGAAAAGCTGGAACCCAAAGCGGAAAAATGCGTCTTCATAGGATACCCAAAAGAGACAGTTGGGTATACCTTCTACCTCAGATCCGAAGGCAAAGTGTTTGTCGCTAAAAACGGAACATTTCTTGAGAAAGAGTTTCTCTCGAAAGAATTGAGTGGGAGGAAGATAGAACTTGATGAGGTTGTTGAACCTTTACTTCAACCTGAAAGTAGCGCAGCGCAGAAAGATGTTTCTATAGAGCCTACATCAGCTGAAGAGGAAGTTAATGATGATGATCATGAAGCTTTGGATCAAGTTGCTATCGAACCTCCTAGGTCGACAAGGACGTGTACTGCTCGTGAGTGGTACGGCAACCCTATCTTAGAGGTCATGTTGTTGGACAACGATGAACCTACGAGCTATGTAGAAGCGATGATGGGCCCGGATTCCGAGAAGTGGTTAGAGGCCATGAAATCCGAGATGGGATCCATGTATGAAAACAAAGTATGGACTTTGGAAGTATTACCTGAAGGGCGTAAGGCCATTCAGAACAAATGGATCTTTAAGTGGAAGACGGACGCGGACGGTAATGTCACCGTCTATAAAGCTCGACTTGTGGCAAAGGGTTTTTCACAAGTTCAAGGAGTTGACTACGATGAGACCTTCTCACCAGTAGCGATGCTTAAGTCCGTCAGAATCATGTTAGCAATAGCTGCCTTTTTCGATTATGAAATTTGGCAGATGGATGTCAAAACATCGTTCCTTAACGGTTTCCTTAAGGAAGAGTTGTATATGATGCAACCAGAAGGTTTTGTCGATCCAGAGAATGCTGACAAAGTTTGCAAACTCCAGCGATCCATTTATGGACTGGTGCAAGCATCTCGGAGTTGGAATCTTCGCTTTGATGAGGTGATCAAAGCGTTCGAGTTTATACAAGTTTACGGAGAAGCTTGTATTTACAAAAAAGTGAGTGGGAGCTCTATAGCATTTCTAATATTATATGTGGATGACATATTACTGATTGGAAACAATATAGAAATGTTGGAAAGCGGGAAGGAATATTTGAACAAGAGTTTTTCAATGAAGGACCTAGGAGAAGCTGCTTTCATATTAGGCATCAAGATCTATAGAGATAGATTGAGATGCTTAATAGGACTTTCACAAAGCACATACCTTGACAAAGTTTTGAAGAAGTTCAAAATGGATCAGTCCAAGAAGGGGTTCTTGCCTGTATTGCAAGGTGTGAAGTTGAGTAAGACTCAATGCCCAGTGACTGCAGAAGATAGAGAAAAGATGAGTGTCATCCCCTATGCTTCAGCCATAGGCTCTATCATATATACAATGCTGTGCACAAGACCCGATGTTAGCCTTGCCATAAGTATGGTCGGAAGGTTTGAAAGTGATCCAGGAATGGAACACTGGACGGCGGTCAAGAATATCCTGAAGTACCTGAAAAGGACTAAGGACATGTTTCTCGTTTATGGAGGTGATCAAGAGCTCGTCGTAAAGGGTTACGTCGATGCAAGCTTTGACACTGACCCGGATGACTCTAAGTCACAAACCGGATACGTATTTATTCTTAATGGGGGTGCGGTTAGCTGGTGCAGTTCCAAGCAAAGCGTGGTAGCTGATTCTACATGCGAAGCGGAGTACATCGCTGCCTCAGAGGCGGCGAAGGAAGGTGTCTGGATGAAGGAGTTCATGACAGATCTTGGAGTAGTGCCTAGTGCGCTTAACCCAATGACTCTGTTTTGTGATAATACTGGTGCCATTGCTCTAGCCAAGGAACCAAGATTTCACAAGAGGACCAGACACATAAAGCGACGTTTCAATTCCATCCGCGATTACATCAAGGAGGACGACATAAATATTTGCAAAGTACACACAGATCTGAATGTTGCAGATATGATGACTAAACCTCTTCCAAGGGCTAAACATGAACAACACCAGAACTGCATGGGTGTTCGATTCATTACAATGTAAATCACATAGTGATGTGAACTAGATTATTGACTCTAGTGCAAGTGGGAGACTGTTGGAAATATGCCCTAGAGGCAATAATAAATTGGTTATTATTATATTTCCTTGTTCATGATAATCGTTTATTATCCATGCTGTAATTGTATTGATTGGAAACTCAAATACATGTGTGGGTACATAGACAACACTGTGTCCCTAGTAAGCCTCTAGTTGACTAGCTCGTTGATCAAAAGATGGTGAAGGTTTCCTGGCCATGGACATGAGATGTCATTTGATAACGGGATCACATCATTAGGAGAATGATGTGATGGACAAGACCCAAACTACGAACGTAGCATATGATCGTGTCAGTTTATTGCGATTGTTTTCTGCATGTCAAGTATCTGTTCCTATGACCATGAGATCATGCAACTCCCTGACATCGGAGGAGTACCTTGTGTGTATCAAACGTCGCAACGTAACTGGGTGACTATAAAGGTGCTCTACAGGTATCTCCGAGGGTGTCTGTTGGGTTGGCATGGATCAAGACTGGGATTTGTTACTCCGTGTGACGGAGAGGTATCTCAGGGCCCACTCGGTAATACAACATCACAATGAGCCTTGCAAGCAATATGACTAAAGTGTTAGCCACGTGATCTTGTATTACGGAACGAGTAAAGAGACTTGCCGGTAACGAGATTGAACTAGGTATAGAGATACCGACGATCGAATCTCGGGCAAGTAACATACCGAAGAACAACGGGAACAGTATACAGGATTAACTGAATCCTTGACATAGAGGATCGACCGATAAAGATCTTCGTAGAATATGTAGGAGCCAATATGGGCATCCAGGTCCCGCTATTGGTTATTGATCGTAGAGGTGTCTCGGTCATGTCTACATAGTTCTCGAACCCGCAGGGTCTACACACTTAACGTTTGGTGACGATTAGTATAGTTGAGTTATTTTGTTGGTGACCGAAGGTTGTTCGGAGTCCCGGATAAGATCCCGGACATGACGAGGATCTCCGGAAGAGTCCGGAGGTAAAGATTGATATATGTGATAATAGTGTTTTGATCTCCGGAAGGGTTCCGGAATTCATCGGAAGGGGTTCCGGGTGTTTACCGAAGTGTTAGGGTGCAGCAACACTTTATATGAGCCAAAGGGGTAAAGCCCACGAGGTATTGGAAAGTGCAAAAGGAAGTTTTGCTGCTGCCTTAAGCGGTACTACCGCTGGTAAGGCAGTACTACCGCGTAAGCGGTACTACCGCTTGTGTGAAGCGGTACTACCGCTCAAGCGGTACTACCGCTCGTGAGCGGTACTACCGCTTGTACGCGGTACTGCTGGAATCCGAGTTGGACTCTTTCCGTGCGGGCCAAACCGACCTTGTGCGGGCAAAACCGACCTTGTGGAGGTTTTCTCTCCAAGTTTAGACCCCAGGGCTCAACATATAAATAGAGGGGCAGGGCTAGCACACGGGACACATTAAGATTTCCCAAGCCGTGTGTCGGCAACCCTAACCCTCTAGTTCTCCCGTCATAATCTCCGTAGTGCTTGGCGAAGCCCTGCAGAGATTGTTCCTCACCACCATCACCACGCCGTCGTGCTGCCGGAACTCATCTACTACTTCACCATCGCTCGCTGGATCGAGGAGGTGAAGGCGTCATCAAGCCGTACGTGTGTTGAACGCGGAGGTGCCGTCCGTTCGGCACTAGTTCGTGATCGGATCGAGGGACGACTTGCGATTCGGATCGCGGAGACGTTCGACTACATCAACCGCGTTTCTTAACGCTTCCGCTTAGCGATCTACAAGGGTATGTAGATTCACTCTCCCTCTCGTAGATGCTCATCACCATGGATAGATCTTGTGTGTGCGTAGGAAATTTTTTGTTTCCCATGCAACGTTCCCCAACAATTATGCCTCTACGTCTCCTTTCAGGATTTATCTTAGAACTAAATAACTATTATTTTGTTCCACTATTGTGTAGAAACATTATCTCCGGATCATGTTTAGTACACGATGGGTATTCGTACAAGTCTGAGAACAATGGTTGTTCACTTTATTGTAAGGATATGTTTTATGGATTTTCACCCATTGTTGGGGGCCTTTTCATTCTAAATATTGAATGTGGAAATGATGTCTTTAACGTGAATGCTAAACGCCTTAAGAAGGTTGATACCACCACCACTTTCATGTGGCACTGTCGGCTTGGCCACATCGGAAAGAAACGCATGCAAAGACTCCATAAAGATGGAGTTTTACCGTCCCTTGATTTTGAATCATTTGACACATGTGAAGCTTGCTTGATGGGGAAAATGACCAAGACGCCGTTCACGGGTCATCCTGAACGGGCGAGTGAATTATTGGAAATAATACATAGTGATGTATGTGGTCCAATGAGCACAATCGCACGGGGTGGGTATTTCTACTTCGTGACTTTTACTAATGATTTGAGTAGGTATGGATATATCTACTTGATGAAGCATAAGTCGGAAACCTTTGAAAAGTTCAAAGAATTTCAGAATGAGGTAGAAAATCATCGTAACAAAAGGATTAAGTTTCTGCGGTCTGATCGCGGGGGTGAATACCTTAGTCATGAGTTTGGCCAACATCTGAGTGACCGTGGAATCGTTTCACAGCTTACGCCTCCCGGAACTCCACAGCGAAACGGAGTGTCGGAACAACGTAACCGAACCCTGTTAGACATGGTAAGGTCGATGATGTCTCTTACAGATCTACCGATATCTTTTTGGGGTCACGCACTACTCACTGCAGCTTATACATTAAACAGAGCACCGTCTAAGTCTGTTAAGACGACACCACATGAGATGTGGCATGGGAAGATTCCTAGTGTGTCACATCTTAAAATTTGGGGTTGTGAGGCATACGTAAAGCGTTTACAGCCAAGCAAACTCGATCCCAGATCAGACAAATGTTACTTTGTAGGTTATCCAAATAACACCATTGGGTATTCCTTCGACAACCAGTCCGAGGGCAAAGTGTTTGTCGCAAAAGTTGGACACTTGCTCGAGAAAGAATTTCTCGCTAAAGAAGTGAGTGGGAGGACAATACAACTTGATGAGACTAGTGAATCTTCGGCAACCGTTGATATGGCTAAGGAACCGGAAGAAATTCCGCTAATTATCCCTACAACCGAGCTGGAAGTTGTCGCATGTGATGCGGAAACTTCTGACAATGTTGTAACTGAACCACGCAGATCAGGTAGGGCTATCCAGCCACCTGAGTGGTTTCATAACGAAATCTTCATTCTTGAAGACGATGAACCTGCGCACTACAAGGAAGCAATGGCGGGGCCCAGCTCAAGGGAATGGCACAAGGCCATGAAATCCGAGATGGAATCCATGAACGAAAACCAAGTTTGGAACTTGGAAGAACTTCCAGAAGGCGTAAAGCCCATTGGTTGTAAATGGAATTTCAAAAGAAAGACGGACGCGGATGGTAACATTACTATCCACAAAGCTAGACTTGTCGCGAAAGGGTTCACGCAAGTTCCAGGAGTGGACTACGACGAGACTTTCTCGCTCGTAGCTATGCTTAGGTCTGTTCGGATATTACTAGCAATTGCTGCTTATTTCGATTATGAAATATGGCAGATGGACGTCAAAACGGCTTTCCTAAATGGAAATCTCAAAGAGGATGTATACATGATACAGCCAGAAGGTTTTGTCGTTCATAAGGATGCTGGAAAGGTATGCAAACTTCAGAAAGCCATTTATGGTCTGAAGCAAGCGTCAAGGAGCTGGAACATTCGTTTTGATGAAGTGGTCAAACAGTTTGGCTTCATCAGGAATGACGAAGAATCTTGTGTTTACAACAAGTTTAGTCGGAGCGCAAAAGCATTTCTAATCTTGTATGTGGATGACATATTGTTGATTGGAAATAACGTGAATTTTCTTAACGAAATAAAAGACTCATTGAAGAAGAGTTTTTCATTGAAAGACTTGGGCGAAGCGGCATATGTATTGGGCATCAGAATCTATAAAGATAGATCAAAACGCCTGATAGCGCTTAGCCAAAGCACGTACATTGACAAGGTGTTGAAAAGGTTCAACATGGAGAACTCCAAGAAAGGCCTACTCCCCATGTCACCTGGCACAGTGCTTTGCAAGAATCAGTGTCCTCAGACTCTCGATGAGTGAGTACAGATGAATGATGTTCCATATGCTTCGGCAGTTGGTTCTATCATGTATGCCATGCTATGTACAAGACCGGACGTTTCCTATGCGCTAAGTGTTAGCAGCCGGTACCAAAGTGATCCAGGATTGGAACACTGGGCCGTAGTCAACGGTATTCTTAAGTACCTCAGAAGGACCAAGGATTTACTCCTTGTGTACGGAGGTGATGAAGAGCTCATTGTAAGTGGTTACACTGATGCAGGCTTCAGGACTGACCCAGATGACTTCAAATCTCAATCAGGCTATGTTTTCATATTGAACGGCGGCGCAGTTGATTGGAAAAGTTCCAAACAAAAGACTATGGCGGATTCTACGACGGAGGCGGAATATATTGCAGCTTCAGAAGCCTCCAAGGAGGCGGTATGGATCAAGCAATTTCTTGAAGACCTTGGTGTGGTTCCAAGTGCTTTGGACCCGGTGGAGATCTATTGTGATAATAGTGAAGCCGTGGCTCAGGCAAGGGAGCCAAGTTCGCACCATAAGACAAGACATATTGAACGCAAATATAAACTCATTCGACATCATGTCGAAGCGGGTTTAGTGAAAGTACGCAAAATTCACACGGATCTGAACGTGTCAGACCCGATGACAAAGCCTCTACCACGAGCAAAGCATGAGCAACACCGGATAGCCATTGGTGTTAGGGAAGCCATGTAACTGGATTATGACTCTAGTGCAAGTGGGAGTCTGTAGGAGATATGCCCTAGAGGCAGTAATAATAGTTATTTCGTATCTCCGAGTTTGTAATGAATGTTTATGTTCCATGCTATAACTGCAATGATTCTCGAGTCTACAATAACCACAAGGCTCGGAGGGAAACTCATGTGCACATGTGGTATAATAAACGGAAAATGTATTCCTAGTCATGCCTCTATGACTGGCTCAAGTATTGCATGATGATCCTGTTTTCCTGATCATGGGCATGTCTATGCCGGCAATTTTGAGGGCGCAATGTTAGTAGAACACTTGTGTTGAATCGACCCGAATTGATGTTATGCTATGAGATACATTCGTCACAAGTTAATGGTTAATAACACAGAGATAGTTAATGTTTGCATAATTCCTTAGACCATGAGAGTATCGAGTTCCTTCATACTTGCTTCGTGAACTTTGGGGTTTGTTAAACGTCATCCGTAACTGGGTGGCTATTACGGCGGCTTACGGGTTCACGAAAAAGTATGACAAGAAACGAGATAGCTCAAGATTGGGATTTGCTCCTCCGACGAGGGAGAGATATTCTCGGGCCCTCTTGGTGTTACGGCATCCATCATCGTTTGGCCAGACACATTGTGATTTGATCACTGGGATGCCGGAACACGGAAAGGAGAAAAGAGAACAAAACCGGTAACGAGGTAACTTGCATGGTGGAGAAGTTGTTGATCCACGGGGATGCAATAAATCTCACCTTGGGTGTTTGTAATATATCGTGAAGCAACAGGAATAGCACACGGCAACTGGAGGTTCGCTCGAATATTCATTCGTGTGGGTATAGGGGTCAATATGGGTGTCCACGGCTCCGATGTTGATCATTAATCGGAAAGTGTTTCGGGTCATGTCTATACTTCACCGAACCTATAGGGTCACACGCTTAAGGGTCATCTATCTGCTGAATACTAGACGGGGAGTCTGAGAGAAAATCACCGGAAAAGTTTCGGACGCAACGGAAACGTTCCGGAGAGGACACCGGAATAGTTCCGGTAAAACTGAAAACTTGTTTCAGGGGATACTATTAAGTCAAATTGGTTTCGGCACATGCCTGGAAATTCTTGGAGGATGCCAGAAGTGTTCTGGAAACTTCTAGGAATTTTTCGGGATAAAAACCGGAAATGTTCCGGAGCTGCCGGAACCGATTTGGTTGCTTTTCGCAGATGAAAATCACTAATCCGAAATTGTTTCGGAACGCATCCAAAATCATTTGTGTGGGTACTGGAATTATTCTAAGACCCACAGAAATATTTTCGGATGTAACGGTCACGGAAAATTGGTTCCGTGAATAGTGAAAATCACTTTATGGATATTTTTATGGAAAGTCACCTTTTGGGATATTTCCCAAAAGGCTTCTAGAAGGGCTTGGGGGCCAAGGAAGCCCCTCATGGGGGGCCCCCAAGGGGTGGCCGGCCAAAGGAGGTGGAGCTCCTTGGAGCTCCACATGCCATCCCTTTTTGCTTTATTCTTTTATGTAAAGACATAAAGTGGGGGTACTTTTGGTATTTTTGAATGCCAACTTTACCCCTTGGCTTTCCTATAAATAGAGGTGGAGGGGTGCACTCCACACTCATCCCTTGCTCTCATACACATGTCATGCTCGTCTGGCTCTCTCTCTCTCTCCCTCCCACGAAATAGTTTCGTAGAGCCGAAAGGATGTCTGGGTTCCGGCAGGAACTAGTTCTGGACGGCGAAGCCCTGCCGGATAGCTGACACCGTATGTGTGCAACCCCGTAGAAAGGTCGTAGTTTCGATCTTTTGCCCGAGGGGCTGTTCGAGTGTCCTCCCAAAGGGCTGTCCGAGTCTCCGTTTGAGTTTCGAGGGTCCTCCCGAAGGGCTGTCCGTGACATCGTCCGAGGGACTGTCCGACGAGGTAGTACATCCTCGCGGTTGGGAGGTTGTAAATCCTAGCTGCGGGGATCTGCATCGACGATCTACACCGACTCTTCTTCCGCTGCGCTACGAGTCGGTACGGATCAGATCAAACCCTGTATGACATCTCCATTGTGGTCCTGGGCGTGCTCGTTGTACCGAAATTTTTTGTTTTCTGTCGCGTTCCCCTAAATGAACACCTTCCTCGCCTCTTGACCATACAGGTGGTTTGAGAGGTAATCATCTGTGAACTGCTTTGAAAAGGCCTGAAAACAAAGATATGCATAAATATGTTCTCTGAATTTTGAAATGGCGCAAAGGAATAAAAAACAAGGTACTCCCTCCGGTCATTTTTACTCCGCGTATTAGATTTGTATCAAGTCAAACTTTGTAAAGTTTCACCAAATTTATTTTAAAAAATATCAACATCCACGATACCAAATATGTAAACTATAAAATTGTATTTCATAGTGCATCTAAAAATAATGATTTTGTAGTTTGAATGTTGATGCTTTTTTCTATAACTTTGGTCAAAGTAGAGATACTTTGACTTCGGACAAAACTTATATGCAGACTCAAAAGGACCGGAGGGAGTATAAGAGTTAGTACCATTCTGTAGTTCACTGATGTCTTCTTCATTGTGCAGACAAAGATCTTGTTGTTTTTCGTCGCTAGTTTCTTTATCCTCACAATCTCTCTGAGTTTCTTGACTTGACTGATATTCATGGATATCTCATTTCCCCATATGCAAAATGGGTCAAACAGAGGGTTAAAACTTCTGACAGCAGGACCTACATGTGCAAGACCAAATTGTTAAAAACCTAAATACTAGAATGGTTCCTGCACTTGCACAATAATGTGCTATTAGACAAAGGACCATGCATGTGCGAACCTCGATGGTAAACATCAGTGCCTCCCATTGTTTCCCTGCAACACATATAAGGTAGTTATTGATCAGGCTAAGTGAGGGTTGGCATACTATCAGTAAAATATGTTGATGAAAAATAAACACATTGCAGATTCAGCAGATTAATTCGAGCCACATGGAAAAGCCATTTATCCAAACCAAGCATGCTTAAGAACTAGGAAATATAGCAATTGTATATGTTTCTCATGTATTTAGTACAGCCGAATTCGATTTATTTCTCACATGCATAACAATACAAAATTGTACCCACGACAATTGAACATCGCATTGCAGAATTGAACCAAACAGTTAACTAAGCACCACAACAAATGAACCAAATAGTTAACTGAGCACCACATTGCACAAGAGAACATACTACAAGATCAGACAGTTAACCAAACCTAGTATGCTTAACAACTTGGAAATATAGCAATTGTATTTGTATCTCATATATTTTGTACAGCCAAATTCGATTATTTCTCACATGCAAGAGAATACAAAATTGCACCCAGAAGAATTGAGCATCACCTTGCAGAATTGAACTAAACAGTTAACTGAACATGATAAAAACATAACCAAACAGTTAACTCAGCAGCACATTACACAATATATAGAACATATATACTAGAGGATCAGATTGCATAGTAAGAGTACATAGGACAATTCACTAGAATTTGTCAAGGAAAGGCAGGAACAGCACATGCAACAGGTAAACCGAACATGCTTAACTGGCGTGGCTAGCTAGCTGAACATAGGTCCTTGTAGTGAGCTAAAAAAACAAGCTAATCCTCATCGTCGGAGATATCGATGACGATGGGCTCCTTAGACTTGGAAGAGGGCGAGGCCTCCACATCGTGGGTGCCCTCCTCGTAGTGGTGAGTCGCCTGAGCCACTCCGGGCACCAACCTGCTGGCTCTGGAGTTGAGGTAAGCACGGGCACGCTGAGAAAATACCTCGTAGTCTTCGTCGAAGGCACCGACGGTGGCCTCGAGAAAACGCCATGAACTGTCGTTTAAAGCAGCCAACCGCGTGGCAGCGTCCACGCGCGAGGCGTCGACGGTGGCCTCGACGGCGAGGTGCTCCTCCAAGATCTGGGGGTCGGCACGCATGGCAGCCATCGCGACCTCATTCGCGCATGCGGCCGTGATTTGCTTCTCCGCTGCCAGATGCTCCTTGAGCTCCTGGCTATACTGCGTGCATCATGGCTTAGGGCGGTGCTTATTTGGAGGATGGGTCACTGATTTGGGTGGAAGGTGTCACGCCGGCGGTCGGGGCATGTGGGATGTAGAAGGAGGTGGAGGATGTTGGTCGGGTGTGGATTACCTGACTAGATCGACGAGGCCGAGCAGCAGGAAGGACCGTCGCCAGCGAGGCAGCGGCGCTGCAAGCAAGCAGTGAAGGTTTGAACTTGGAATGGAAGGCAGAAACAGGGGAAATGTGGCTTTTGGTAAGGAGGAGGGGGGCATGGGAGGTAGATATTTCCGCGGATGCCGAAAATTTTCGCTCCGTGCAGCGAAAAACTGGCGCGCGAAGTGTTGATATGTCTCCAACGTATCTATAATTTTTGATTGTTCCATGCTATTATAGTATCAATCTTGGATGTTTTTATATGCAATTGTATGCAATTATATATCATTTTTTTGGGACTAACCTATTAACCAAGTGCCTAGTGTCAGTTGCTGTTTTCTGCTTGTTTTTGGCTTTTCAGAGAAACAGTACCAAATGAAGTCCAAATGCCGCAAAACTTTTTGGAGATTTTTTTCTGGACAAAAGAAACCTGGGAAGCTTCGGGAGGAGGCCAGAAGCCCCACAGGGGCTTCACAAGGCACTAGGGCGCGCCCCAAGGGGGCGCGCCGTGGTACCTTGTGGGGCCCACGTGACTCCTTTTGACCTAATTCCATTTCTATAAATTCACAAATATTGGGAAACCCCCAGAGAGCCAGAAGAGAAAACCTTTCCGCCGCCGCAAGCCTCTGTTCTTCCACGATCCCATCTGGAGGCCTTTTTCGGTACTCTGCCGGAGGGGGAATCGATCACGGAGGGCTTCTACATCAACCTTGCTGCCCTTCCGATGATGTGTGAGTAGTTTACCACAGACCTACGGGTCCATGCTATTAGCTAGATGGCTTCTTTTCTCTCTTTGATCTTCAATACAATGTTCTCCTCGATGTTCTTGGAGTTCTATCCGATGTAATCTTCTTTTGCGGTGTGTTTGTTGGGATCCGATGAATTGTGAGTTTATGATCAGATTATTCATGAGAAATATTTGAGTCTTCTCTAAACTCTTTTATGCATGATTTTTATAGCTTTGTATTTCTCTCCGATCTATCGGTTTAGTTTGGCCTACTAGATTGATTTATCTTGCAATGGGAGAGGTGCTTTGTGATGGGTTCAATCTTGCGGTGCTCAATCCCAGTGACAGAAAGGGACATGACACGTATTTGTATTGTTGCCATTAAGGATAAAAAGATGGGTTTTATTCATATTGCATGAATTTGCTTCTCTATATCATGTCATCTTGCTTAAGGCGTTACTCTGTTTCATACTTAATACCCTAGATGCATGCTGGATAGCGGTCGATGGGTGGAGTAATAGTAGTAGATGTAGGCAGGAGTCGGTCTACTTGTCTTGGACGTGATGCCTATATACATGATCATTGCCATGAATCCGTCATAATTATTTGCTTTTCTATCAATTGCCCAACAGTAATTTGTTTACCCACCGTATGGTTATGTGCTCAAGAGAGAAGCATCTAGTGAAAACTATGGTCCCTGGGTCTATCTTTATCATATAAAAAATCTAAAAATACCTTGCTGCAATTTATTTACTTTTAATTGAATTAGTAATTTACTTTATCTATTTACCTCGATAAGATTTAATCCTTGCAAATAACCGCTAAGAGGATTGACAACCCTCTTATTAGCGTTGGGTGCAAGTGTTTGCTCTTGTGTGTGCAGGTGCGCTTTAATTGAATTTTGCTTGGTTCTCCTACTGGATTGATAACCTTGGTTCTTAACTGAGGGAAATACTTATCTCTACTGTACTGCATCATCCTCTCCTCTTCGGGGAAATACCACCGCAGACTACAAGTCGCAAGTGTCATCAGACACGGTCCTTTATTCAGCACTGTGTACGATATCTGAACATCACAAATGATTCATATGGCTTACCCCATGTGTGATGAGTTTGAACGTGTAAATTTTGGTTCGAATTTCCCTGGTTACAATGGTCTTCCACGTCATTGCATAATTTGGGTACACAAAAGAGCCTACAGCACACCCACACTTCTTAATCGAGCAAGTTCGGAAATTAAACAGAGCTAGCTGACCTAAACATTACTCTAACAAAAGACCGGCGCTCTAAACAAAGACTACTACTCTGCCTTGCACTCATCGATCTCCGCCGCCTCCTCCATGTCCAGCTCGCGTCCGACGATCTCCTGGGGAAGGGGCTCCATGGCATCCATCGCACCATACTCGGCAAGCATCTCGCCATCCGCATACGCCATCTCTTTGGAAAAGGCCGCCATGAGCTGGGCGTGGGCGGCTGCGGTCTGGGCTTGGACGGGCTCCATCGCGGCAAGGTATGCCGCGAACGAACGGATGGCTGCTCGAATGCTCTCGGTGATTGCCAACTCTTCGGCCGTGGGTTGCCGACCGTTGTCGGAGAAGATTCGTGCGATTTGTGCGGTGACCGCCAGGAGCTGGGCGTGGCTGGCCTCGACATGGGCGAGGGCGGCCTCCATCAAGTCTAAGGCAGCCGCCGCGGAACGGACAGCTGCTGTCCCGCTCTCGCCATTTGCTATCCCCATCGCAGATGTTCCTGCCGCCATCTGAGCTGCAGTAGCGGCCGTTTTGGCTGCCGCAGCCGCCTGGTCGCAGATTGCGGCCGCGCTCACATAGGTTGTGAGCACGCTCATGGCAGCTGCGGGCGCGCTCTCGCCGAACTGCGCCGCCGAAGTTGCCCTCACGACACGGGTCCACGTCCCCATCTTTGACCGGCGACGATTGAACAGTGAAATGATATTTGGGGGGCTAGTTTGCTAGACGCGTCGGCTGTGGACTGTAGCCGACGAACCTGCTCGCGTAAGCCATATATGACGGTGCACCAAGATATTTTGTACTGCATCTCACACGGTTGGAGATAATAAATTGTGTGTGATGTACTTGATTTTTCGTCTTGATTTGAAATATGGAATGGGGTCACAGCGGCAAAGGACGGTGTTTGAATTGCTAAAACATTTGTCTGCAGTGAACATTAAACTATACGACTGTCCTGTTAAAATTTGGAATTATTCGGGGTTCGTTTGGACATATTTATACATTAACTGAGTTTTCTAGGCATTTTATGTGCATATATCAAATTTGAACTACATGCACATGCTCCGGTGCACCAAAATGGGTTGAAATATCATATGTGTGTCCTTGGGTGCATGCTTAGGTCCCATGCAAGAAATGGGAATGAATTTCAAACACCTCGGCATCGTGGCTCGGCCGCAAATGCTGAGATACTTGGTTTTGAAATATCAGTAAATCGAAAACTCGTCTGAAATTCATGAAACTTGGCATGCTATCATGCAAGAAATTATATTCACGCAAATCAATGGCATCAACATGTTTTGAATTACAATGTCTAGTCGCTGCTTGAACTTTGGAGGTGCTCTGCATTTATGTTTTGCGGTCTCAGAAAGGGCTAGCGAGATACCATGTTGTCATATTAAATCATGATTGTTTTGACAAAGTGTTGGCATTTGAGATATCTTATTATTGCTCGCTAGTTGATTATGCCATTGATATGAGTGAATATAATTTCTAAGAGTTATCATTTGCATGGTTAGTTATAATCTTTGCTGAAACCCTGGGTATTATTTAAGCATATATATAGATACAAGAACAAAAGAGTTCGTAAAAGTTTTTTTTATCACTTTCAGTTTGTCAACTGAATTGCTTGAGGACAAGCAATGAGTTAAGCTTGGGGGAGTTGATACGTCTCCGTCGTATCTACTTTTCTGAACACTTTTGCTCTTGTTTTGGACTCTAATTTGCATGATTTGAATGAAACTAACCCGGACTGATGCTGTTTTCAGCAGAACTACCATGCTGTTGTTTTTTATACAGAAATAAAAGTTCTCGGAATTGGACGAAACTTTTTGGAGATTTTTTATGTAATAAATAAAAAATACTGGAGCCAAGATCCACTAGAGGGGGGCCTCCTGCTGCCCACGAGGCACCAGGGCGCGCCACCCCCCCTGGCGCGCCCTGGTGGCTTGTAGGGCCCTGATGTATCTCAATCCTATAAATTCACAATTCCAGAGAAAAAAATAGGAGAGGAAGTTTCATCGCGTTTTACGATACGGAGGCGCCGCCACCTCCTGTTCTTCATCGGGAGGCCAGATCTGGAGTTCGTTCGGGGCTCCGGAGAGGGGGATCTTCCGTCATCGTCATCATCAACCATCCTCCGTCACCAATTTCATGATGCTCACCGCCGGGAGTGAGTAGGCTTGCTGGACGGTGATGGGTTGGACGATATTTATCATGTAATCGAGTTAGTTTTGTTAGGGCTTGATCCCTAGTATCCACTATGTTCTGAGATTGATGTTGCTATGACTTTGCTATGCTTAATGCTTGTCACTAGGGCCTGAGTGCCATGATTTCAGATCTGAACCCTTTATGTTTTCATGAATATATTTGTGTTCTTGATCCGATCTTGCAAGTTATACGCACCTGCTATGTGTTATGATCCGCATACCCCAAGGTGACAATAATTGGGATTCTTTCCGGTGATTACCGTAGTTTGAGGAGTTCATGTATTCACTATGTGTTAATGCTTTGTTCCGGTTCTCTATTAAAAGGAGGCCTTAATATCCCTTAGTTTCCTTATGGATCCCACTGCCACGGGAGGGTAGGATAAAAGATGTCATGCAAGTTCTTATCGCAAGCACGTATGACTATATACGGAATACATGCCTACATTACATTGATGAATTGGAGCTAGTTTTGTGTCGCTCTAGGTTATGACTATTACATGATGAATGTTATCCAACATAATCACCGATCCAATGCCTATGAGTTTTTCACATATTATTTTTTGCTAAGTTGCTACTGTTGCTACTACTGTCACAATTGTTACAAAACTATTGCTGCTACTGTTACTGTTACTATTACTATTATTGCAATTGCTATCAAACTACCATACTACTATGCAACTGATCACTCTGCTACAGATATTTAGTCTCCAGGTGTGGTTGAATTGACAACTCAACTGCTAATACTTGCAAATATTCTTTGGCTCCCCTTGTGTCGAATCAATAATTTTGGGTTGAATACTCTACCCTCGAAAACTGTTGCGATCCCCTATACTTGTGGGTTATCAGCAACATAGACCAATAGGAGTGTCGTGTTAAATTTTGGAATTATTCGGGGTTCGTTTGGACATTTTTATACATTAACTGGGCTTTCTAGGCATTTTATGTGCATAATTCAAATTTGAACTACATGCACATGCTCCGGTGCACCAAAATGGGTTGAAAAATCATATGTGTGTCCTTGGGTGCATGCTTAGGTCCCATGCAAGAAATGGGAATGAATATCAAATACCTCGGTATCGTGGCTCGGCCGCAAACACTGAGATACTTGATTTTGAAATTCTAGTAAATCCAAAACTCGTCTGAAATTCATGAAAGTTGGCATGCTATCATGGAATGGCACCAACATGCCGTGGTAAATTTTTTGTCCCATCTGGGGCAGGTTTTGGTATAAGCTTCTCACAAACCAGAGCTTCTCACAAGAAGCCTCATGGTTCCAGTAGGGAACGTGTCACCTTTGTGGACGAAACGACATTCGTTGCCTCTTCTTGCCTTGATTTGTTTTCTAGAGGTAACATAGACCAATAGGAGTGTCGTGTTAAATTTTGGAATTATTCGTGGTTCATTTGGACATTTTTACACTTTAACTGAGTTTTCTAGGCATTTTATGTGCAAAATTCAAATTTGAACTGCATGCACATGCTCCTGTGCACCAAAATGGGTTAAAAAATCATATATGTGTCCTTGGTTCCATGTTTAGGTCCCATGCAAGAAATGGGAATGAATTTCAAACACCTAGGCTCTTCGTGGCTCGGCCGCAAACTTGAGAACTTGGTTTTGAAATTCTAATAAATCCAAAACTCGTCTGAAATTCATGAGACTTGGCATGGTGTCATGGAATGGCACCAACATGTTGTGGTAAAACATTTGTCCAATATGAGAGAAGGCGCACACATTAACAACCAACAAATAGCTGTCATGTTATCATCACAAACGGTTGTACAGTATTATTTCGATCGTGGGCGTTCTACTGACCATTTACGTGCCGCCACGCGTCCCACTTTTTTAATGGCAAGGAGGTGCCGTCCGGGCAGCTGTTTGAGTAGACGGGAGGCATGCGAGCGAAGTCCGCGGCGCGGGCTGACCGGGAGGCGTGCGACCAGTCCTGCACTGTGCAGGCTGACCGGGTGGCGTGCGACCAGTCCTGCACTGCGCAGGCTGACCGGGAGGCCTGCGCCAGCGACCATCCCCGTGGCATTGACGGGCTGGTTGCCGAGCTTCATCGCAGAGCTGGAAGCCACGTGCGTCAGCGAGGTCCTCGCGGACCCATGCGAGCTCGTGTACGTGCCAGCGCCAGTGCCCCCGCCTGTGCTCGTGCGCGCCCCGGCACCCACCGCGGCGCCGGTCCCCGTGCGCTTTCCTGCACCAGCCACGCAAATGCCCGTGTGCACGCCAGCACCCGCCGCGCCCCCCTCAGCATCATGGGACGCCGCCGTCGACCGCTACCTCGCAGCGCCGTGAGTCGTCGTCCCCCCGCGCCCCGCCCGTCGATCGCGTGACGAACGGCTCTTGGATTTGGAAGTCCATAATATTCTGGGATGGCTTGAAGACTTGACCAACGGCGTCCCGGACGTCGACAACACTGGCGCAGCACGCCGCCGCCGCCACCGTTGCAATTAGTTTTTTTGTTTAATATTGTATCCCGATCATATGAATGTAAAACCAGAGTGTCACTGAATGAAATCGATGGTTTTGATCAACTTAGCGTTTTTTCTCTGAATGTACAGACTTACCAAAGTAAAAAAAAACATCAACGTCTTTCTTTAAATAAAACACTCATCGCAGACATTTTCAGACTGAACACCCGTATGCAAAGCAAGAGCTGGGTTCCGTCGCAGCTAAGCCAAGGGAAAAATGTGGCGCGCAGGTTTTGTGCATCTCTTCATCGCAAACGTTTCAGACTGAACACCCATATGCAAAGCGAGAGCTGGGTTCCTTCGCAGCTAAGCCAAGGGAAAATGTGGCACACAGGTTTTGTGCATCTCTTCATCGCAAATGATTTTGCATGATGACCCGTGTGCAACGACGTACACACAATGTGGTAAGATTTGCATCTGTCATAGTGGGTATAATTGCCATTTGTCAAAATGGAAAAATTGGTATTTGTCAATCTAGTAACATTGCCATTTGTCAATCTAATAACATTGCCATTTGTCAACCTAGTAACACTGCCATTTGTGATCCTCAGAAAAAAAACACTGCCATTTGTCAAATTTTGCAGCTAAAAATCACTAGTACTGTAATTTTTGCAAATGAAATTCACTAAGCATAGATTTCATTCATAGATTAAGCAGTCATTCTTTATACAAACAGTTCAACTCGACACCTAAACCGAACAAACTTTTACCCAATTGTTGCCAACCACGTACTGAAATAGCAAGTTCAACTATATATACTAGCTAAATTTAAGTACGTAGTACAGTTCAACCATATCTATAGTCAGATGAACTGAACAAAATAGCCCCTAAATACTACTACTACGGAGGGGCTTTGTACTACTTCCAGCAGCCTCTCCTCTGCCGAGCGCGCTCAGTAAGAGGCCGAGGAGGAGCCTACCGACGAGTTGGAGAAGCGGAATCCGGCACCTGCCGCTGCTGCACCTTTAGCGACGCCCAGCTCGAACGCCCTCTGCCGTTCCAGACGATCCCTCTCGAAGCGGCGGGACTCCTCGTATATCTCCGCATTCCACGCCACTGCGGCGGCTTCTGCTGCGGCCACGGCGGCGGTAAGATGCTTTGCGTGCTCGACCAGGCGCTCCCCCTCCTCCCGCAGGAACTCGATGTAGCGCGCGGCAAGGTCGCTGATGCTCGTGCGGGCCTCCACATCCCGCCTTCGGGCCACGGTGGCGAATCGGGTGATGACCCCGGCGGTCGACGGTTGGGAGGTGGCCACGGCGGCCGACGGTAGGGTGGCGGCCAAGACGGCCACCACCCGCCTTCGGGACGCGGTGGCGGAGCGGGCGATGGCCCTGGCGGGCTTTGGTGGTGTGGCGGCCACGGCTGCCGACGGTGGGGTGGCGGCAATGGCTGCCGGCAACAGGTGCCGTCGGGCAGTGGCGGTGGAGCGTGTGGCGGGTGTTATGCGCACACCCAACAGGGACGCCACGGGCAGTACACGCCACCGGGGACTGCGCTGCCGCCGCGATGTAGCCTCCCAGCTGGAGTTGTCCTCAGACGACGGCGAAGTGGCTGAGCGACGACGACGGACCGGTGCCATTGGTGATGGTGGGAGAAGCAGACGAGATAAGCTACGGGGAGGGAGGAGAAAATGCGATGCCGACTCTCCGGCCATGACTGTTTATAAAGAAGGCCGGTAAGCACTGGTTTTTTTTTGGGATTTCGCCGAGTCGGGCGGGAAGCTTGGGCGGGAACCTACGCGGTTGCGTGGGAACGGGCTCACCGACGATTCATTGGCGCCTCTTCGAGCTAACATTTGGCCAAGGAACGCCTGTGCGGTGCTCAAGGTTGCACTCTAAGCCTTCTGCGGCAGCGCGGTGACAAGACGTGCGAGAGGAGGACAAAATGACACATACACAAATGGTTAATAAAAAAATGTTTGCGATTTAATTACCTAGCACATAGCCGCTCTCTACGCAGCGTCGCGAACGATTGTTTGCCCACTATGTGATGTGGAACGCGACGTAGTTTCACATCACGCCGCCGGCTCGCAACTGCCGGCCGGCTAGTAGACGGCCATTCCATGCGTCTTCAACTTCTCTATGCATGTGGTTGCTCGCGATTGAGGCGGCCGCGGCGCGCTCTGCTCGCGTCACGCCGCGCGCGCTCTGCTCGCATCCCTCCTCGCGCTCTGCCCACGTCCCTCCTCGCACTCTTCTCGCGTCACTCCGCGCGCGCTGCAAGCGTTTCGGGCTGGTGCACGATCACGTACGTTCGGGGTGCCTTATGCATGCGGTTACGCCGGACGCGGCGCCACGACGCAGTTACGTGGGGCAAAAACTGCCTTGCGGACGTGCCGAGAATCCCGGCCGCCTGGCCCTGATTAATTCCCGTGGCCATTTCCCTTCATCTCTCGCGCCCCACGACACAATAAGCACACCCACGACGACACATACAGAGAGGATATCCAGCGGCTCCAATGGCGCTCCCAGCGGCTGACGATGACGACGGGCGGCAGTACACCACGCCTGACGTAGTGGACACCCACGTGAGGAGGAAGGACCTCTCGGTGGTGTACACCAATGAGCCGGTCTCGGTGGAGAGCTCCATCCACACTATGGAGCAGTTGCTTGCTGAGGACGAGTACCAAGTGGTCGGCTTCGACCTCGAGTTCACCGGCGTTCGTGCCGGGTGTGATCCGAAGGTTGCCGTCGCCCAGTTGTGCGTGCACCATTACGTCCTCGTCTACCACTACTCCCTGGCCACAAGGCCTTGCGAGCGTTTCGCCAGGTTTATCAACAGCCCCGACTACAGGTTCGCTACGGTGGACACCGTGAACGATCTAAAGGTGCTCGAGACTACGGGCTTGGCCTGCCAGAATCTTGTCGACATCCAAGGCCAGTACAGGGTCTGGTGCAGAAAGAAGAAGAAGGACTCCCTGGTTAACCTAGCCGCGGCCATCATCGACCCCTACTACAGAGGCATGAAAGATGAGTGCAAAAAGAACAAGGATGCCTGGCACGAGGCCTGGGTGCGGAGACTGGATGAAGAACACGTCAAGTACGCGGCCAAGGACGCGTTCACAAGCTATGAGATGTACAGGCGGATCGTTGACATGAGGGAGTGCCTCCTTCCTCTGGACAACGAGGGATCGAGGCACAAGTAGAGTAGTGGCGGCAGCGTCACAAGAAGTAGATGATTAGATGATCGTTTCTCCTAGTTTAGAATGCATGTAATTGTTTATTGAGGTGCGTGCAAATGTTTTGTATAGTCACCTATGTAATTGGATGTTTAATTTGGTTATATATGTTGTTCTTCTGTAGACTGAGCAAATTACAACGCAGACGGACTAAACTAGGGAACCCGTCGGTGATGATTTCATCAATCGCTGACAATTGTATACCAGCAAGCGTTTGCCCACAACACACATGGGTTATTAGCAGGATCGTCCGTGTTGTTATCCATCTTCCCACACATTTCGGATTACTGACATGTTTGCCGCGTATCACACACATCTTGTTAAGTTGAACCGTTTCTGTTGTGTTGGGTAATCGCAAACAGTTCATCCGAGTGAACCGCATGTCGTATATCGCACACACCTTGATCTGCCTGACCGTTTCTGTTGTGTTGGGTAATCACAAACAGTTCATCCAAGTGAACTGTATGTTGTGTATCGCACACACCACAAACTGGCTGACCGTGTTTGTTGTTCTGGCTTATCGCAAACAGTTCATATGGATCAACTGTATGCCACGTATCGCACACGCGTCTCTAATCTGAATCGTTTTTTATGTCTCCGGCATCGCAAACAGTTCGTCTTATTGGGGACGGTTTTTTTACGACACCGTTTGTGATTCATGCATCGCACACAGTTTGGTCGCGGGGTCTCTGATTCATGTGTCGCGTTAGCGGTCGCCTGCAGTAGTGGAGGCAAGACAGAAAAAGGAGAAAGCAGATAAGAAGTTGGCTTTGCCCAAGAGAAGGGAACAGAAGAAAAAGCAGGCTGATGAAGACTGAGCTGTCAAAGCCTCCAATTTCGGATGGTGGAGATGGGTCTTGTCGGAAGGTAGTGATGATAATGAAACAAGTTCCATGGTTGTATTCCAGGAGAAAATAAGTAAAACGCCCAAGAGGTTGATATACCCTAGAATGCAATTTGATGATGTGTACATGAATGCTGCTGATAGGATGGCATTTCAACTTGCTAAGGGCATGTGTTTCAAAGATGTCAAATAGTTTAGGCCAACACTTAAGTCATTTCATATAATGCAGGGAGGAAGCTTTGGTTTTGTAAAGTACAAGATGGATAAGGTGAGGGTCCAGTGCTCGGAAACAAACTGCAACTTTGAACTATTTGCATCAAAGATTTCTGGTGAGGCTACATTCATGATCAGAGAGGATGTGGAACCACACACATGTGGAATAAAAAGATAAGATAGTAGGATTAATTCATTATGGGTAGCATCTCATTATGAAGATTAGATCAGAGAGGATCCCAACTCGAAGCTTGATACTTTCATGGAAGCAGTAAAAGAGAACTAAATTTTGAAATCACAAAGAGGATGGCATACAGAGCTAAAGCATATGCTCAAGAAAAGTGTTTGGGGACCAAGAAAAGAAATATGACATAATTTGAGGTTATTTAAATACATTGCTGAACAAGAATCCAGGGAGCATTATTATGCCAACAATAATACAAAATCTCAAGCCAGAAGAAAACCCTAATAATATTTTTAATGGGATGTTCTTGAGCTTTAAATGAAAAATCCAAGGATTTATAAATGGTTGTAGGACATTTATTTGTTTGTATGGTTGTTTTGTCAAGTTTGAAAATGGACCCCAAGTCTTGGCCTCTTCTACAAGGGATGGAAATAACAACATGTTCCTCTACCTTTTGGAGTGGTTAATGTTTGAGGACACTAACAACTGGACATGGTTTCTAGAGAAACTTGAGCCAGCAATTGGCTATGGTGAGCAACATGGTGGATAGAATATCATGTAAGACATGCAGAAGGACTTGCTAAATGCAGTTAGAAATGTATTTCCAAACTATGAGCACAGATTTTGCAAAAGACATGTGCTTGCAAACTTCTCATCAGACGGGTTCAGAGGAGAGACTTACAAGGAGTACTTTGATGTGGTTGTGTATGCACATACTTAGAGTGAGTACAATATTGCCATGGAAAATCTCAAAGCTTATGATGTTGAAGCATGGAAGTGGGTGAGTGCAATGCCCAAAGAGCACATTAGCAGGCACACCTTTAGAAGAAATTGCAAAACAGATCTTGTGTCAATAGTCCCAGTGAGGTGTTGAAAAAGTATATCCTTGATTGCACAGCAAGCCAAAAGTAACCATGTATGAGTTACTGAGAACTAGGGTAATGACTATAACATTTTTGAAATAAAAGTTGGGGAGACAACACACAAGGCTTGCGTTTGGCTCCTATGCCGAATTCACCATCCTGCAGGGTTACACCGACATGCCCGCGCGCACTGGCAAACTCACCCTCAAGAGGCAGAGATCACCGGATAGAGACGACGACATCGGAGCAAGGCTGTTTGAAGCCATCGAGGAGAGGCCTCACTGAGTCATATTGATCGACGGCGTCGACCGACTGGATATAGATTCGAAAAAACGCATCAAGAAAGCGATCGCGGGAGGAACAATGGTGGGGGGATGCAATGATGACGTGTTGTACTCGAGGTACGTGGTTTCCGCTTCCTATTCATGGGTGAAGCAATGATAGAACAGTGAGGAGGTGACATCGCGGACATGCAAGTGCGATAACGTCGTGGTCTTTGCTGAGATTTGAACGTTTGTGCACTCGACGGGGAAGAGTACGAAGACAGTTTGGATGATGACCAGGGGATCCTGAATGTGGTGGATGGTGTTTTCCTTTTCAATTAGCAGAGGATGTTCTTTCAAACCATTCCAGGTGATTTCAACGGTTTGGAAAATGTACGACAAATATTAGTCAGACCAATTACCATATTTTAAAGTATTTTTTCAAAGATCATAGTTTATAATGTCTAATATGAGCATTTTTTCAGACCAAAGTCCTAGGCCTGGCCGTTGTAATAACCCTTGTAAATTCTCCTGCTTGTGTTGTTCTTCCAGAACATCGGCTGCTTTGCAGTTTAGTTTGAGATCTATATTTAGGTGGGGCAGCTTGCACCTCTCGTGATTCCTAAAAAAGCATTTGTACCATAAAAATATTTTGGTTCTATCAACTTTTTCTTTTTTGAGATTATTATGGTTCTGTAAACTCATATAAGTTGATTTTTTGTTTTTTTAGGCCTCATATAAGTTAATTTTGTGCCAGCACTCCGCCTCACTTGTCCCCAAGGGCGGCACAAAATTACGGAAGCGCGGGGAAAACTATTTGACGCGCATTGCGTCAAGTAGTCGGTGCTTCGCACTGCGGCACACACGACTAGGCCGGCCCGTTTTCGGTTTTTCTGTTTCTATTTTTCTTTTAATTTTTCTTTTTCTTTCATGTTTTTTTCTTTTCTTTTTTAAAGTTTATTTTTATTTTCTTGAAAAATATCAGAAATTTTAAAAATGTTCACATTTTCAAAAAAAATCAAAATTTCAAAAAAGTTTCTGTTTTCAAATTTTGTTCAGAAATTTTAAAAATGATCAGTAATTCAAAAAAATATAATTTCGAATTTTTTGGCTTCTTCTCAAAAAATCGAAAACAATTAGAATTTCAAAAAAAAATCACATTTTAATTTTTTTAACAAATTTGCAAAATGTTCGGGAATTTTAAAAAACTTCCTGTTTTTTAGAAAATTCAATAATTCAAAAAATGTTCATGTTTTCAAAATTTGTTGGAAACTTCAGACTATATTCGGGAATTTCAAAATATGTTTGGAATTTCAAAAATTATTTGCGCATTCAAAAAAATATAGAGGCATTTCAAAATTGTTTGCAACTTTCAAGAAATGTATCTAAATTGTTTTCGAATCTGAACACTGTTGTGTGTTCTTATATATTTTGCGCTTCCCATGTTGACCGGCAGCCGTCAGGTTGAGGGGTTAGCAGCTCGCGCTAGGAGTGCAAGGTCATGAGTTCTAATCCTCGCAAGCTCGCTCCTTTGCACCTAAGAATGTAATGGGCTACACTTCACTGATTTAGGATGTGTGTCTGTATCTCTCTGTTGAACGTCCAAGTGTAGGTATGCCTCTCGAAAGGGTTGGGTGCTCCTGTTGGATCCATACAAAGGTGATGGTGGATGCTATTTCCGCTAGATAGTTTAAGCTGCTTGCTTAAGAGAAAATGCAAGGGAAATCTGACAAATAGTACTTCCTTTCAGGCTAAAATTCTTAGGAAGACACTTGTTGGCCGAATGAGGCAGGTAGGGGTTCTTTGTACTGCTGCCGAAGTAGGCAAGCTTGCCGATGACCATAGGAAGGCTAAAATTTTAGCAGGTTTCATACTAGTCTTTTCCATCCTGTTTATATCGGTATTCCCTTGTATTGTGTCTGCTGAGCAAATAGGCAATTTTTCGATTAATTTAATCCATGAATAAATCACTAGCATGGCATTGACAAAATTAATAACATGCTGATATTCGATCACGCAAGCACATACTATGCTAACAGCAGATACATCTACGTATAACGCTAGTATGGCTACAACAGAAAACAATAGGAGCGGGATAAACGAGTTATACCCTCCGGTTGGCCAGTTGGCCGTAACAGCAGCGGCGGCATCCTCGGCCGCCTTCTGATCAGCAGTAGCCTTCTCCTTCTCGGCGGTGGCTCTCTCGGCGTCGATGGACATGATGACGATGAAGAAGGCGCGGACGAGGTAGAGGAAGCAGATGATCGGAGGCGAGTAGTCGCTCCCCAAAAACCTAATCACCCCTCTCCCGTACAGGATCCGGAGAGGCGGGGTTTCAGAGGCCTGCTCTCCCGTCGACCGTGTACGTGGCGGACGGGATGGGATCACCGGCGGCAGCAGCAACAATGGAACGACGTGGGCGTGGAGACAGATGTGCTCTGTTTCGCGTGGCGGCTAGGGTTGGCAGAGGAGAAGCGCGCGGGAACCACTTCTCTTCTCAAGCTCTAATAGCATGTGGAAGAGAATCCCTTATAAGGAGGTCTAACTCCTTCTCCTCTAGCAGTATGGGACTAAACTTCCCACCACACCTAGTGCCATATACCCACATGGACCCTTAGAGATTTTTTCTGAAATTGTTAGATGGGCCCTAGGCCCAACTCATATTTCAACAATCCCCCACCAGATCTCAAGGGCCCATTTTGTCCTTTGTTCCAAACACTGTTTTGATATACCAGTATTTCAGTGGAGACCGGTTAAGGTTGAAGTCCACCTAGAGCAAGTAGCTACACTCCTTCACAACTGAACAATGGACTATGCCTTGAATTGTTAGTTTGGCGTAAAGAAGTTTCACCACATGTCTTACTAGTACTAGACTGCCGAAGGCTGACCCCTCGGGTGGAGCATATTAGTCACACTCCTGGCCTATTCATGAGCTTGCTAGAGATCACCCCAATCTCATAGACTGTGACCAGCAGTCGGGCTCATATAGGTGTGTTCCTCCAAAGATCGCTCTGTAGGACAGCATCTTGCTTATACATATAAGTCTTGGAACACATTAAGACAGTAGTCAACCTACCATACAGTTTTCGAGAGTATTGCATCTCCAATGGAGTGGGTTAGTAAAGTTACTCTCCTCAGTTCACCACTGGCTTGTTTTCCCAGGTCCTACTTCACAGGATCTCCGATCACATAGGTTGGGTTACTACCATGGCAACTCATGTGGGTCTCATACCCATCTCCCTCGATGCATTATGTATCACAACACGTGATAGCCCTTTAGTAAAGGGATCTGCCAGATTCTTAGCCGTTTGGATATAATCCAACGCTATCACTCTGGAGCTTCTTAACTTTCTGACAGCTTTTAGTCTCATTCTTATGTGTTTGTTGGACTTCATGTTGTCCTTTGAACTCTTCACCTTAACAATAACTGTTTGATTGTCACAGTTCATAAGGATGGCCGGAACCGGCTTCTCAACCACTGACAAGTCCATCAAAAGATCTCGAAGCCATTCTGCTTCGCCACCAGATGTGTCTAATGCTGTTAATTCTGCTTCCATTGTCGATCTCGTTAAGATCGTTTGCTTGCAAGACTTCCAGGAAACAGCACCACCTCCAAGAGTAAATACATACCCAGTTGTGGATTTCATCTCATCAGCATCAGAGATCCAATTCGCATCACTATACCCTTCAAGTACCGACGGGTATCCGGTATAGTGAAGTCCATAGTTCATAGTACCTTTCAGATAGCGCATAATTCTTTCAATAGCATGCCAATGTACATCACCCGGTTTGGAAACAAACCGGCTCAGTTTGCTCACAGCAAACGCGATGTCAGGCCTCGTTGCGCTCGCTAGATACATTAGTGAACCAATAATTTGAGAGTATCTCAATTGATCTTTAGCTGTGCCTTCGAACTTTCGAATCAGCACACTAGGATCATATGGTGTTTGAGATGGTTTGCATTCTGAATATCCAAAACGACTCAACACCTTCTCAACATAATGGGATTGCAGAAGTTTAATCCCACCCTCATCATCTCTCAGTAGCTTGATGTTCAAGATAACATCAGCCACTCCAAGGTCCTTCATCTCAAAGTTCTGAGATAAAAAGGACTTAACTTCCTCAATCACTTTGAGGCTAGTTCCAAATATCAGTATGTCATCAACATACAAGCACAGTATAACTCCTTCGCCCCCACCATAGCGATAGTATACACATGTGTCAGCTTCATTAACAAAGAAGCCAACAGATGTCAAAGTTTCATTAAATTTCTCATGCCATTGCTTAGGTGCTTGTCTCAGGCCATATAAAGATTTCAGCAACTTACACACCTTTCCTTCCTGACCATCTAACACAAAGCCATCATGTTGTTGCATGTAGATTTCCTCCTCTAGCTCTCCGTTCAGGAATTCCGTCTTAACATCCATCTGGTGGATGAGAAGACCATGCGAGGCTGCCAACGAGTGTAATACTCGAATGGTGATCAGTCTGGCCACAGGTGAATAAGTGTCGAAGAAATCTTCTTCTTCTTTCTGGGCATAACCATTGGCCACAAGCCTAGCCTTGTACTTTTCAATAGTACCATTGGGCCTAAGCTTCTTCTTGAATACCCACTTACATCCCAATGGTTTGCAGCCATAGGAACGTTCAGTAATCTCCCAAGTCCCGTTAGCCATGATGGAATCCATCTCGCTACGGACCGCATCCTTCCAGTAGTCAGCTTCTGGAGATGCATACGCTTCTGAAATAGAAGTGGGAGTATCATCCACGAGGTACACAAGGAAATCATCACCAAAGGTCTTTACATTCCTTTGTCTCTTGACCCTACCAAGGGCTTCCTCGTCATCCTCCTCAGGATTTTCATCATGTGTTTGTTCATAATATTCCATCGGAATGGCAGGTTCAGGAGTCTCCACAGATTCCTGTCTAGAAGTGCTTTGCATATCTCTCATAGGAAAAATATCCTCAAAGAATGTAGCATCCTTAGACTCCATAATTGTACCGACCTTCTGGTCAGGTACCTCAGATTTCACTACTAGAAATCTATAGCCAACGTTATTCTTAGCGTAGCCCAAATTAACGCAGTCCACGGTGTTTGGTCCAAGCTTACACTTTTTGGGGATCGGCATGTTGACTTTCGCCAAACAGCCCCAAGTACGCAAGTACGAGAGTGTTGTCCTTCTCTTCGCCCATTTCTCATAGGGAGTGGTCTCATTATCCTTTGTCGGAACTTTATTCAGGACATGACATGATGTCAATATAGCCTCCCCCCACCATGCCTTGGATAAACCCGATGTATCTAACATGGCGTTAACCAAATCGGTTAGAGTACGGTGGTGTGAGTTGGGGCTCCGGGGACCCAAAGGTTCGAACACTGGGGTGAGCTCGTTCCTACCTCCTCGTCCCCTACCACAGCTAAACTACGGCGAAGCTACGGCGAGAGCGCGCTAGCGAGGAGCGAACCGTGGACTCAGCGGTTTACCCAGGTTCGGGCCACCTTGCGGTGTAAAACCCTACTCCTACTTGGTTTGGATTGCTGAGGGCAAGAAGATGTTCTTGCGTACAAGGGAGGAGATGAAGGGAGGCGATCCGATCAGATCTCTCTACAGCGGCACCCTGGCATTTTTTTATATCTACCTTGGTCCTCTTCCCCCGAAAACATTGGCGGGAAGGTTTGCCACACAATGGCAAGTTTGAAGGGGGACAGGGGCGCAGTCTATCCTGACAAAAGGTGGTCTTCATCTGCAAAGTGTCCGTCCATGACGCGCCGGTGGGCTCGGGGATGAACTCCGCCCTGCGCGCCCATCGTCTTGGTCTTCTTTCACCGATCGGGCATCCTTTGGGGGTTGCTTTGGGAAGTGGATTGCTGGCTTTGCTCCCTTAGCACAACAGGGGAAATCCTCTCCATCCGCGCCTGCTGGCACGGCCTCTACCGCCGTTCGTCGCCGCGCGCGTCACCCACGTGATGGGCACAAGACCGCATGACCGAGCCGAACAGCTTCTGTCGAACGCGCCTTTGGGAGGGTGCCTCGGGAGGCAACCTCGGGAGGCCGCCTCGCGAGAGGGCCTCGCGAGGATCTCGGTGAAGCAGCTGAGTCTTGCTTGCCCACTCCCTGAGAAGGGGTCCTTAGGAGGCCAAGACAACATGAGGGGTCTTGTCAGAGGTGCCTGCTGGGGCCCTGGGCCAAAGGCAGACGGGCCGGGATACCCCGGATCCCACGGGCCCTACAGTAGCCCCCCGTGTTGGGGATATTTACCAGCATTTAGACCCGGCAGGATGATGACCCGGCCTTAGAGTAGGCTCAGTGAGTCATCTCACTCCAGGGTCAAAGTTGATTGATGGGCCGGCTTGACGGAGGCCTAATAAGAAAGGCCAGCTCAGGCTTTGGGCCGGCTCCGGAAGAAGATGAACGGCTTAAGGGACGGCTTGGAGAACAAGTAGGAAAGAATAGGAGACGGGTCAGGATGACGACCCGGACTCTCATGTAAATCTAGGGTTCCGCCTGTATATATAAAGGGGAGCACCTAAGCGAAAAAGACTAAGTTGCAATCCCTCGAAAGCTAGGTTAGCGAATCCGCATCCTTGTAATCGAGATCCACAGCAATATAATCAAGTAGGACATAGGCTTTTACCTCCACTGTGAGGGGCCGAACCTGGGTAACTCTGTGTCTTCTCGTTCCCGATCAACCCCGTTAAGCTCCCACGCTTGTGCGATGGCCTCATCTCCAAGTCCTTTCACAAGGGCATCTGCCGTGTCAAAACCACGATAGTTGGCGCCCACCGTGGGGCCTACGCACGGTGGGGTTGAGTTCTTAGCGGGATCTCTCCCAGGGTTCGGGAAGTACGCGGTCGGCTTGATGACGAAGAGCCGCCGCGGGAAGTTCTACATCGACGATTCATACTGGGGCCCCGATGCAGACTCAATAGAGTACAGGTACCGGGTCCCCTTCGGCAAGATCCACACCTTCATCGGCGTGGTCAGCGAGTCGGCCGCCGGGTTGGAGAACATCGCCGGTGTTGAGTCGGCGGACCGCACTGGTCCGAGCCAGGCAAGACCCGGCCTGCCTCAAGCCGGCCGGAACCATGTCTTCGTAGGGTTCACCCAAGGGGTGGCCTTGTCGGAGAACTCCCTGTCTGGAGATGATACGCTCGTCCAATCTGACGGCGAATCCTCGACATGAGAGACCGAGTTGATCCATCTTCTGCATGATGGAAGGCTCGGACACGCTGACGACGTCTTTCCAGAAGTCCCTGAGCCGCCTCGTTTTGCGGCGGTATACATGGCGGGTAGGCAAGATTCGGTGCGTGATCCGGCTGATCCAACGGCCGGACAGAACCTCACCCTTGCCGGCTCAGGAGGAGCCAGCGCGTTGGCCGCCGGCTCTCAGAGAACTGGGGTGCAGGCGCTCGCGGACTTGATGAATACTCTGACAGGCCTGCTGGCAGAGCCGGTTACTGTGGAGAATGCAGCGGCACGCAACGCGGAGATCACGAAGTGTCGTGATCAGATGGCCAAGATCCAAGAGGACATCAACGCGGAGAATACACGCATGGCACAGGCGCAGGCCCGGCTTGCCGAGGAGAGGCAGCGCTTGGATGAAGAGGCGCATTATCTAAGCCGCCGACAGGCCGAATCAGAACTTGTCCACCGGAGGCGTTATCAAAGCCGGCTTCTGGTCGATCTTGAGCCGACTCAGTTATTCACCACACCGCCGACTCCGACGAACTCGGGGGCTGGAGTTGTACCCCCGGGAGGATCACCTTTGCAGCAGCCGGTGCAGCAAAGGGAGACGGCCCAGCATCGCACGCCGGATCAGTAACAGCGGACGCCGTCTTACCGGTTGTAGACCCCAATTGGACAATACTCTAACCCGGTTGATAATGTGCTGGCAGCAACCCACAACTTGGCGGCTATTCCGATCGAGGGGGGCGGTCCGATTCAGGCGAAGGCCAGGAACGCTATTGCAATGCTCAAGACAGCAGTAGTGCAGCAGGCCAACTACTCGCATAGCCAGCACCGGCTTCATTCAACTCCTCACCAGAGCCGTACCAGGAGCCAGTGTCCAGAGTCACCGGCGGTTTCCTGCAGCGCTCATCGCAGAAGAGCCGCCCAACCGCTGGCGGATCAACACCAACCCAGAATCCCGAATGCACAGGACATTGTGGATGCCGCTTGGGCTCTTCGAGCGTTGGAGGAAAACGCGCGCGCAGTGTATAACTCGCCGGCGAACGTCAACCCGCCGACGGCACACGACCCGCCCACCGCAATCCAAACAGTCGGCCGGTCTGGGGGCTTATCGAGCCGCATGATCGGAACTCCTTGTTTAGTACCAGCGCTGCGAGAAGCGCGCATACCCCCGAATTTCAAAGGTCCTCGCAAGGTTCCTAATTACATAGCGAATCTGGAGCCCACTGAGTGGATCAAGAGTTACGAGCTGGCCAGGGACTTATTGGGCACAAGTGAGGCAGTGTGTGTGCGTTATCTGCCTCTCATGTTGGAAGGCTCCGCTCGCATTGGGCACCAGCGAATTCTATCAACACTTGGCAGGAGCTGAAGGAGCGCTTCATCAAGAATTTTCAGGGAACCTCTAAAAGGCCAACCACCATTGTTGATCTGGAGCGTTGCGTTCAGCACGAGGATGAGTCGGCGCACCATTGGGCTCACCGGGTTGCGGAGGTTATACACAGTTCCGACAGTATATCGGCGGCTCAAGCGGTGCTTGTTCTGGAACGGACATGCAAATTTCAGCCACTGGTCCAAAAACTAGGGCGACTCAAGAGAAAGGCCTAGGACATGGGTGATCTCATGGATGTCTTAACCCGGTATGCGGAGTCTGACAATACTAAAGATCCGCCGTCTGATGAGGAAAAAGCCGGTAAAGACAAGAAAGGCGGTGGCAAGGGCCACCAGCAGAACAATAGTAATGGGCAGAACAATAACGGCGGTAAACGCAAAGGTTATGATGGTAGCTCCGATCTGGTGGCAAACACAAATACAGGGAACAAAAGTCAGCGTCAGAACGATGGTTCTAGGAGGCAGCCCTCTGGTAATCGCCCTCTCAGCTACGAGGAGGCTCTCAAGGGTCCATGTCCGAAGCATAGCTACAACGGCAAGCCGTCTAGCCACTCCTGGGAAAACTGCTACATCATGCAGGAATTTTCCAAACGGGTCTTCCAGAACCATCACAACGGGGGCGGCAGCGGCTGACAACCCGGCAACCAGGGACCCAGCTTCTCGGGAGCCGGCTTGCAAGGGCCCTTCGCAGGTCCTGGGTTCCACGGGAATAGTAGCCAGAGCAGCGAGTTTCAAGGGGCTGGTAATATTGGAGGCAGCAATCAGCGGAGCAACCAGGGAAGTCAGCACCAAGCCGGTCCGAAAGGGTTCCAAAGCAACCCGAAGCAGTTAAATAGTGGGCAGTATCATGTTTTCACCACCAGCACCTGCAAACGGGATCGAAAGGTACAACGACGAGCCGCCCACACGGTTGAGCCGGCAACCCCTTATTATCTCAATTGGTCCGAACAGCCGGTTACTTGGAGCAGGGCGGATCATCCAGTCCTCCTTGATCACCCCGGCCATTTGGCTTTGGTGGTAGCACCGCATGTTGGCGGTTATACATTGACTAAAGTGCTCATGGATGGAGGCAGCAGCATCAATATTCTGTACTATGACACGTTCAGACGGATGAATCTGTCTGACAAGCAGTTGACTCCATCCTCTACAGTTTTTCATGGCATCGTTCCTGGCAAGTCAGCTTACCCCATGGGGAGGGTATCCCTGGAGGTGGCCTTCGGCTCAGAGGATAACTGGCGTTCTGAATTCCTGTCCTTTGAGGTAGTCAAGTTGAAAAGCCCGTACCATGCTCTATTCGGTAGGCCGGCTTACGCACGATTCATGGCACGACCATGTTACGTTTATCTGAAATTAAAGATACCAGGGCCGAGGGGAACCATCACAGTCGAAGGCAACCGGAAGATCGCACTCGAATGCGAGGAAGGAGATGCAACATATGTCGAGACGGCTTGCGCTGCAGAAGAATTGCGGTACTATAAGGACAATGTCGACCCGTCTGACAGGACCTCCCTGAAAAAGCCCACAACAGAGTCAGACCCTCTGCTCAAGTTTAAATTGGCCCGGGACACCAAGCAAGTTGATTTCACCCCGGGCAATTCTTCTGAGCAATTCACTATAGGGGCCAATATGGATACCAAATAGGAAAGCGCGCTCATCGAGTTCATCCGTGAGAACCGGGACATCTTTGCATGGAAACCTTCTGACATGTCGGGTGTACCGAGAGAACTCGCTGAGCACTCCCTCAATGTGGATCCCAAGTTTAAACCGGTCCGCCAGTATCTCCGTCGCTTTAATAAGGAAAGGCGGAAGGCTATTGGTGAAGAAGTGGCCCGGCTCCTAGCTGCCGGGTTCATCGTTGAAGTCTTCCATCCTGAATGGCTAGCCAACCCGGTACTTGTTCTGAAGAAAAATGGGACTTGGCGGATGTGTGTTGATTACACAGATCTAAATAAGGCTTGTCCTAGTGACCCCTTTGCCTTACCCCGTATTGACCAGATCATCGATGCTACGGCGGGTTGTGAGTGTTTATGCTTCCTGGATGCTTACTCTGGTTATCATCAGATCAAAATGAAGCTGGAGGACCAGGAAAAGACGGCTTTCATCACACCCTTTGGGGCTTTCTGTTATACAACCATGCTGTTTGGTCTGAAGTGTGCACAGGCGACTTACCAGCGTTGTGTCCAAAGCTGCTTTCACAAACAGATCGGGCGGAACGTTCATGCTTATGTTGATGATATTGTGGTTAAGTCTCGAAAGAAAGAAACCCTGTTGGAGGATCTCAAGGAAACATTTGACAATCTCCGTGTCTATCAGATGAAGCTCAACCTAGAGAAGTATGTTTTTGGTGTCCCTGCAGGAAAGCTTCTGGGATTTCTTGTTTCCGAACGTGGCATTGAAGCTAACCCGGAAAACATCAAAGCAATCACGACCCTGGCTAAGCCGGCAAATCTAAATGCCTTGCAGAAGCTGGCTGGGCGGGTTGCGGCGCTGAGCCGGTTCATAAGACAGCTTGGAGAGAAGGCAATTCCGTTGTATCAATTGCCTAATTAAGAAATCGGATTACTTCGTCTGGAGTGATGCTGCAGATCAGGCTTTTTAGGCCCTCAAGAAGCAGTTGTCTGAGCCGCCGGTCCTTGCTGCCCCTCGAGAGAAGGAACCAATGTTGCTATATATTGTTGCCAATAACAAGACTGTGAGCGTGGCAGTCATTGTAGAGCGCAAGGAGTACGGCAAGAAGTATCTAGTTCAGCACCCCGTGTATTATATCAGTGAAGTGTTAACCGAGTCCAAGCAGCGATATCCACATTGGCAGAAACTGGTCTACGGAGTGCTTATGGCTAGCCGCAAGCTGAAGCATTACTTCCACGAACATCCAATCACCGTGGTCAGCTCAGCACCTCTTGGGGATATAATCCAGAACCGGGAGGCCACAGGCCGGGTTGCCAAGTGGGCCATCGAGCTCGGTCTGCATCATCTCAAATATGTGCCCCGCACAGCAATCAAATCTCAAGCATTGGTGGATTTCATTAATGATTGGACAGAGTTACAGGCTCCCGAAGAGAAGCCTGACACAACATTCTGGTCCATACACTTTGACGGCTCAAGGCAGCTTGAAGGCTCGGGGGCTGGAGTTGTGATTACTTCCCCACGAGGAGATAAGTTCTGTTATGTTTTAAGACTTATCTTCCCCTGTATAAATAATGCAGCAGAATATGAGGCTTTGCTTCATGGGCTTCGGATGGCCAAGGAGATGAACCTGAGCCGGGTCAGGTGTTTGGGCGACTCAGATTTGGTGGCCCACCAGGTTTTTGGTACATGGGATTCCAAAGATCCCCTTATGGCGGCTTATCGGCACGCGGTCACCAACATTGCTGGACACTTCAAAGGTTATCAAGTTGATCATATTGATCGCCGACAGAACGAGGCGGCAGATGCACTCTCTCGCTTGGGCTCTCAGCGCAAGCCGGTGCCACCCAATGTTTTCCTGGACGTTTTGCACAACCCGTCTGTCAAGTTACCAACAGAGGAAGACTTGGCTATTCCTGACCCGGAGGTGGCTCTAGTAGCTGCTATCCACGCTGTACCTGATTGGACAGTCCCCTACTTGGCTTATTTAAGCCGGGGAGAACTTCCAACAAAAGAAATCCTTGCTCGACAGATCATCAGACGATCCAAGTCTATGACTATCGTCAATGGTGAGTTGCACCGACGAAGCGTCACTGGTGTTTTTTAGTGTTGTGTTTTGCCTAAAGAAGGCCGCGCAATTCTCAATGAGATTTATTCTGGTGACTGTGGTCACCATGCCGGCTCAAGATCACTGGTCGCAAAAGCTTTCCGACACGGCTTTTACTGGCTCACAGCTCACGCCGATGCGGAAGATATTGTGCGCAAATGCGATGGTTGCCAGAAATATGCTCGCCAGGCTCATGTGCCGGCTCAAGAATTAAGGATGATACCGATAACCTGGCCTTTTGCGGTCTGGGGACTTGACATGGTTGGACCCTTGAAACGTTCTAAGAACAAGCATACACACCTATTGGTGGCTGTGGACAAATTTACCAACTGGGTAGAGGCGGAACCGGTCAGCCGTTGTGATGCTGCCATAGCTGTCAAATTTCTGAAAATGCTGATATTTCGTTTTGGCTATCCGCACAGTATCATCACAGACAATGGCACCATTCTTTCCAAGGGAGTCATGAAGCAGTTCTGTCAATTGGAGCATATCCGGCTTGATTTAACATCGGTTGCGCATCCTCAGTCCAATGGACAGGCAGAAAGAGACAATCAGGAATTGCTACATGGTATCAAACCCCGGCTCATGGTGCCTTTGCAGCGCACGCCGGGTTGCTGGGAAGAAGAATTACCTGCGGTGCTTTGGAGCATACGGACTACTCCCAATAGGTCAACAGGCTATACGCCGTTTTTCTGGTCTATGGTGCGGAAGCTGTACTTCCAAGCGATATTCGTCATGACTCCCCTCGAGTGGCGGCTTATGTGGAATCTGATAATGATCAAGCTTGACAAGACGCTCTTGATGCCCTAGAAGAAGAACGCGAACTTACCGCGTCCAGGTCAGCAATTTACCAACAAAACCTACGTCGCTATCACAGCCGTAGAGTTCGAAGCCGCACTTTTCAGGAAGGTGACTTAGTGCTCCGTCTGATACAAAACCAGACAGGCATGCATAAGCTTTCACCACCTTGGGAAGGGCCCTTTGTGGTTAGCAAGAATCTCAACAACGGGTCATATTACCTGATTGACATACGTGAGGCACACAAGTCACGAACCTCGGAGGAGGAAACAAGCCGGCCCTGGAACATTGCCCAGCTCCGGCCATACTACACCTAAGTCATTGACTGGGTTGCATCTTTGTACATACCTTCTATTATGTATATACATATTTCTTGATCAATGAAATAAAGACCAGCAGCTCTGTATAAGAGAGTTTTGTTGTTTCGCCTCAAAATTGGGTGTGGAGTCTTTTATTGTTGATCCTTGGTTATTTGGGGGCTTCCAACTCATTGAGTTTTGCTTACAAAACCCTTTAACCCGGCGAGATGCCACAAGTTGGTTAAACCTGCCTGTTAACAAGATGCTACTCCCTAAAAGCAACCCGGCGTACGCCTGATGAGTCAATCACAAAGGTGACTCTGAATTCATCAGAGTTAAAACGCTCGATTGGTTGCGTGAGAGCCGGCTTTCAGAAAGCGAGGATAAACCAACAGGCAAAAGTGCCAGCTTCATGAAAGCAATTCAGACTTGAGCTTTATAAGCCGGTCTTTCACGTTGTGTTTTAAACCGGCTTGTTACAGTCATGTTCTCCTTTCTGCATTTATTTCTTCTCTGCATGCATGCATACATTTATACATTCATACATGGCATCTACCTTTGTTAAGATTGCTCTTTTATCGCAAAACACTAACGTGATGTTCATCGCTCAAAGCTGTTGCTATCTGCGATAATTCTTGCTTGTGCAGAATCACTCTTGTTGAAAAAATCGGCTCTAGAGGCCGCAAAGAGGATCCACAATGGCAAAATCGCCTGTATAACATACACAGGCAAGGCATCCACAGAGATGTTTGTACAAGCACCACAGTGCACGATGGCACTGGAATCAACAGTTTTGGATACTAAGTTATTACAAGCCGCCCATCAACTGCGGCCACGGCAAAAGTTTCCACAGTTCAAACTACAGCAGAGGACGAGCTGGTGTTTCATATCGCCGGGTTAGAGCTGGCACCAGCAGTCGTTGGAGCATCGTGTGTCGGCTCTTCGCGGCCGTCGTCATCCTCCGCCTCCTACTGACTTGATTCGCCGGTCGACCACTGGATTGAGCGCAACGCTTCAAATATGGCATCGGCTGTTATCACGGAGGAAGGGTCGACGTCAGGAGCGAAAGATGGCTTACGCATGCGGGTTAGAGCAACCGGTTCAGGATTTGGTGGCTCCATCCATTCGTTCTCCTTTGAATAGCTAGCCTGGTACTTGGTCAAATCTGCCTCTTCTGCAATCTTGGTGGCTGCAACCCGGGTCTCCTTTATACAGCGTTGGAAGTCTTTCTTGGTAAAAGGCAAGTCGTCCACATTGAACTCCGGATACCCGCCCACAATCTGAGCCGGATCCAGTTCTGGCACATAGGCTTTGGCACGAGCAAGAGCTGTCAGAGCGCCAGTGCGACAAGCCGCCTTTTTCAATTCTTCAAACCACTTGGGCACAACCAACAGTTCCTTCAACATGTCAGAAATCAATTGGGGCGGCGTCTTGGTATTTTTCGTGGCCATTACGCACCGGGAGCCGCCTATGCACAGCTGCTCCACAAAGGTGTAAACCGCCTTCAACTTCACCAGTGGTTGCTGGACAAGGGTTTGGTTCTTGCAGCCTTTAACAATAAGTACGCGCGATCAATAAAGCCGGCTTAGCATGTTAAGTCGGTATAATTGACTCATGGTGGTCTTTTTACTTACCGAAGATGGCCTTGCACATGGCTGTGATCTGGCCCTTCAGAGTGGCTAGCTCTCGAGTTACCGGCTCCAATTTCAACTCGACTTCCTTAGCACGTTTGGCTAGGGCGGCTCTTTCGGCTTCAGTTTCTTGCAAAGTGCTCCTTACAAGGAGCAGAGACTTGTTGGCTTCTACAGATGTCTTTTCAGCCTCTTTGCACAGTTTTCTCTCCTTCCTTGCTTCCTTTCGGAAGAAGGAAGCTTGAGCCTCCACCCGATTCAACATGTCCTGCAAGGCAGCCTCAATTATGCATTGTCTAAGCATGTCCTGAGCTGCACTTCCGGTCGACCCGGCACATGGGGGCTACGTGTTTCAGCGTTTCTCATACAGCAAAAAGAAAGCAAGTTCCATGCAGATGCAGGCATTCTACATGGCACTTGGGGGCTAATACATAGTTTGATGTATCTTATTAGATAAAATTTTGAAGTCCCGAGTCATCATCTGATAATGACCCGGCCCTTGGGGGCTATATATATATATATGTCTCAAAACAGAGGACAAAGGTTACCTCATGTTTTCGCTTCAATGATGTTATCATGGCAATTTCTGTATCTCGGCTTTCAGACAGCCGGGTCAGCACGACTTGGTGCAGGGTACTGGCGTCTTGGTCTTCAAAGGCAGAAAAGTCAAGAGCCGTCTTCCCCTTATCTTTCGGGGCTGGCTCAGGCTTGGCAGGAACCTTGGTGAGAGCAGTAGAGCCTTCTGGTGGAGCAGCTTGCCGTTCACTGGTCACCACTACTTCGTCCTGAGCCGGTGCCTCAGGCTGCTCCTCAGTTAAATTTTCTCTCTCCTGAGCAACAGGAGAGGAAGCGCGAGCCGGACTGGCCGTGTCTTGGGGCGGCAGGCTGTTCTGACATGCCAGCTCGTCCTGGATGTCCAAGGTAGCTGTTGTTTCTTGATGAGAAGGGCCTTCTGGAATGACCGGGTCAGATGACCCGGCCGCGGCGGTGGTCTTCTTCTTGATGGCCTTGGCACTATACGAGGAGCAAAGAGTTATTCAGTTAAAGGTTAAAAGGTACAGAGCCGTTGTGCGATACAGGAATAATCAACGTGCTTACCCCGGGTTGATGTTGAAAGCCGGCGCCTGAGTAGCGCTTGATTCATCCGAAGAGGGGGGCGTCTGATAGGCCGAGTCATTTAAATGTAAGGGTTACTTGAAACGACCAGCTAGAGGAAAAGAGGGAGTTGAACTAAGAAGCATCTCTGTCCGCGCTCTACGGGATGGCGGCTCATTTGGAAGCCCGCCACTCAGCTCTCCTTCACTACTCCGGGTTTTCCTTTTTGAGGTTCCGGCGTCTGTGTTTTCTTCAAAAGAAATTGGGGATCCAAGTGAGCATCTTGATGTGAAAAAGGGACTTTACGGATGGTAACCCGGGGTTTTCTTCGGATTTTGCGGACTACAGCCCGGGTTTTCTTTCGAACAGGTATTGGGGAGTCAGAGTCTGAGGAGATCAAAGTTACCTCTGGCTCGATGGTGTGGCTAACTTCAGCTTCTTCCTGAGATGAGTGAGCATTAGCAATCTGATTAAAAAGGCGGCTAAGAGAGTCAAGTTCTACCTCATTGTCATCATCATCCTCCGGGTCTTCTTCATCGTCCTCTCGAGGAGGAGTCGGGTCTTGAACTTCAACCCGCCACCAGTCAGTGTTCTTTTGTGATATGATGGATTGATGAAATTATGATAAAGATAAAACAGTAGTGGCAAAGTGCAAGAGAACAGAGATGGCTTACCGCAGGGGCCGGGTTGTTGACGAAGAATGGGGCGAGCCCCACGAGCTTAATGTCGTCCTTTGTTTCACCAAGAAGCTTCTTGGCAAATTTTAGGACGTCCTTCTCCTTGAGGTTAACCTGGCTGAACCGAAGTGGGTCGTCGTGATGGCCGGTGTAGGTGTGCATGAGCCGGGTTCTGGAGCTCAGTGGCTGAATTCGCCACTCGACCCAAGTCCGGGTCAAATCGACGCCAGTGAGGCCATGAGCAATCAATGCATTCATCTTTGGATATAAAGGCTCTAGGTTCTCTCTCTCTTCCTTGGAAGCAAGACCCGGGAAGGCTGCATTGACGGCGAGCCGGCTGGACCTGTAACCCGGCAGTCGGTGCTGCCCTTCAAGGGATGTGTCTTTGCAATAAAACCAGGTGTTGTGCCATCCCTTGGGGTGGCTGGCCGGCTTGGCGTTGGAGAAGACTATGTTTTTCCTTCTTTGAATAGAAATTCCACCAAGTTCGATACTTGGACCATCTTTGTGCTCCGTTTGGAGGTTCAAATAGAAGAATTCCCAGAACAAGCTGATGGACGGCTCGAGCTACAGGTACACTTCACAGAATACTTGAAATTGGCACAAGTTGAAGATAGAATTGGGGGCCAGGTCTTGAGGCCCGATGTTGAAGAAATGCAGCACGTCCCGGAAAAAATTAGAGCCGGGAGGACGGAAGCCCCTTGAAACATGATCAACAAATATGACGATCTCATTCTGGCCGGGTTGGGGGTAGATTTCTTCTTCAGGAGCTCGCCATGAAATTACTTCCTTAGTCGGCAACAACCCGGAATCTACCAGGGTTTGCAGACTCAGTTCAGACATGCTGGACTTGGCCCAGTTGACGATCTTGGGCTTGGGAGGCATTGTTTCAGCTGCTATGAAAAAGAGAGAGATGTCATAAGCCGGCAAACTGTGAGCTTTTCGATTTAACATAACTAGAACATATGAGCCAGCAATTGAGATATTTGGCCGGGTTTTGAGAGGGGGTGCAAATGAAGTCCGGGTCAAGGTTACTAGCGAAGATAAGCCGGAAACTACATGGCACAGATTTTCACAAGTGTTGAGGATGGTTTGGGCTACGAGTCCGCAACCAAGTTTCTATTGAGTTATAAAATTTTACGGATCTGAAGGGCAATGGGGTCTATCTAAAGCAATACAGCAGATCTGCCGATAAAGAAACTGCTGCAGGGCGACTGTGTGAACTATAAACAAAAGGGGCCCGACGCATTTTTGGATCTACCGCGGTTGTGGCGAAGAACACTGAAGAACAGCCGAAGAACAGTGGCAATGGAGAAGAAGGTCCTTACAGATTTGGACGAGGGGCCTTGCAGTCTTCGTGACCGGCGGAGGCGGTCGTGCTAGCAGTACCAGAAGGGCTCCGGCGATGGGAAGAAGATCCGGATGGCGCTGAACTGGCGGCGGCGGAGAGCTCGAACGGTCGCAGCAGTGAGTTCGAAAGGTCGCGGTGGCGTTGCGGAGAAGATGACGAGGAGCAGTAAAAGAAAAGGTGGGGACGGCGCTGGCCTATTTATAGGCGTGGTAAGAGTTGGAACGACAAGTGCGAACCCCCAGGCGGCGCAGTAAATTTCAGCCATGGGCTCCTCGATTTTCATGCCTGACAGGACAATACGAACCCACTCAAAGATTCCATATGATGTCACCCCGGATTTTGTGGAAGTAGAGTGTGACGTCATGAGGAAAAGGAGATGAAAAGTGCCAAATCTGAAGACAGAAAGAATGACCCGGCGTTTTATTAACCCGGGAAATCAAGCCTGATAAGGATGGTGCTCCAAAAAGCCGGCTTGAGAAGCAATTTAATAATGTCTTATTAATGATTCTGTTTTTCAGGGTGAAGTTTAACATGAATAAATTCAAGTCAAACTAAGGGCTAATGTTGGGGATATTTACTAGCATTTAGACCCGGCAGGATGATGACCCGGCCTTAGAGCAGGCTCAGCGAGTCATCTCACTGCAGGGTCAAAGATGATTGATGGGCCAGCTTGACGGAGGCCTAATAAGAAAGGCCGGCTCAGGCTTTGTGCCGGCTCCGGAAGAAGATGAACGGCTTAAGGGACGGCTTGGAGAACAAGTAGCAAAGAATAGGAGACGGGTCAGGATGATGACCCGGACTCTCATGTAAATCTAGGGTTCCACCTGTATATATAAAGGGGAGCACCTAAGCGAAAAAGACTAAGTTGCAATCCCTTGAAAGCTAGGTTAGCGAATCTGCATCCTTGTAATCGAGATTCATAGCAATATAATCAAGCAGGACGTAGGCTTTTACATCCACTGTGAGGGGCCGAACCTGGGTAACTCCGTGTCTTCTCGTTCCCGATCAACCCCGTTAAGCTCCCACGCTTGTGCGATGGCCTCATCTCCAAGTCCTTTCACAAGGGCATCTGCCGTGTCAAAACCACGACACCCCGGGCCCGCGGTGCGCACGTTCCCGCCTACTCGGGGGCGAAACGGCGCGGACCCTAACCGCCTGTGGGCCAGGCGCGATGTGTGGCGCATGATGTGATGGGGGACGCCCCCACTTCTCCCACGACGCCTCGGTAACAGCCCGCGGTGACATAAAGCCTGGCCGCGCGCGGCGCGAGACCATCATTGCCTTCCTCCATGTGTTCCGTCTCCCCGTGCCTTCCTTCTTACGTTATAAAAGGCGAAGGGGAAGGACTCCCTGCCTATCTTCTCCACCAGCTCCTCCCTCCTACTCCACGATCCAGGCGAGCTTCCGCGGCGATGCCGAGGGGAAGAGGCCGAGCTCGCGCGTCTGCAGCCGCGTCCAGGGTTCTGCCCCGGGGGCGCGGGCGCTCTCCGGTGGCTGCCGGCGCAGGCCCCAGCGGCCGTGGAAGGGGCGCCGCGGCCGTGGAAGGGGCGCCGCGGCCGAGGTGGCCGCGGCGGGGCAGCCGCCCTACCTCCCCAGGCAGGGAGACACTCAGCGGAGGCGGCTCACGAGTTCATAGTGAACATGCATCGCCGGCCCTGCACCTGGCTCCGGCTTCCCGACTCCTTCGCGGAGGCAATGGCCGACCGCGCGCCCCTGGGCCTGTGGGTGCAGGCGGACGGCTGCTGCAACGGCCCCTCCTGGGTGGCGACGGAGTTCACCCCCTCAGGCTTCATGTTCTTGAAGCAGGGGTGGAAGTCGTTCGCCCTCGCCCGCGACTTGAAGCGGGGCCACGTCCTTCAGTTCAAGTACGACGGGGCCGCCACGCTCTTCGTGAAGATCTTCGGGATCTCCGGCAGCCGTCTGGAGTGCTGCGCGGAGAGCGAGGACGGCAGCTACAGTGGCTCCTCCAGCGAGGACGACAGCAACCACGGTGCCGCCTCCTCCGGTGGAAGCGGGAGCGACGACAGCTCCCCCCGCATCAAGAGCGAAGATGAGGACTCCGACTAGGCGCGCGCGGCTTCCGTGTTGGAGCCTCGGGGACGACGGCGCCCCGCCTAGGCCTCTTTCTTCTTTTTTTCTTTTTCTGCATTGGATCGATGTAGCCCCGTGGGGGTGTGAAAACAATGGCTTCTATGTTTCACTTAATGCTTTTGTGGTTTGGAATGTGTGTGTTCCCTCCCGAGGTCCTCTCGCAAGGCCTGTTTTTCTCTTCCTTGTTTGCCTCGGTGCTCTACGCCATCAGGACCCAGCCCCCGAGCGGGCCTACAGCCGTCGTTGGTATGTCAGGTCACGATGCCTGGACAAGGCCAGGAGGTGAGGGGCACCGGGAGCTAGTAAGGGCTCCTGAGGCACGATGCTCAGGAAGCCCCCCCTTTGGCGTGCAAGCGGCTCGCGCAAAAGAGGAATGCCAATGCTTAGCGAGATCACGAAGGGAGGGAACTTGAGTGATAGTGAGGGCGTCTCGCGAGGTGGTTAGACTTAGCTCTTCACGGAGGGTAGCGTCGGGCGGACTGCAGCTCACGAGGAGCGCGCGGCTCACAAGGCATGCCTCTCGAGGCTTAGCCCTCGAAGTCTTCGTCTCGCGAGGTCCCCTGCCGAGGCGACCGCCGCAGGCCGGCTCGCGAGGTGCTGCCCGTGCAGTGCCCGAGCGGCTTGCCTCCAGAAACAACTGCATGTTGACAAATCGCACACTGGGGGAGTGACGTGCGCTTGCTAGCCTGCTCGTGGCCGTTGCGTGAGGAGATAAGGCACCAAGGACCTTGGTGAGGTGGCGTGCACGGGAGCAAGCCCGCGAGCCAGAGCTCAGTCGTTTGGATTTAGCGGTGCTGCAGGGACGGACCTGAGCACAGGCGCCGTGCCTAGCCCTCGCGCATGGAACGGTCAGGAGAAGGGTCGCGAGCGAGCGTCACTCTCAAGACGGCCTCACTCCAAATACGCAATTATGTAAGCAACATAAACTTATCATAGCATAATCAGTAGGATCCATTACACGACCTAAAAGAGGAGAGGGGCAAGGCTGCCATGTCCGGCACGGATCAGCTTGAGGTTGGTGCAGCCTGTGAGGCGCCCTCAATTAAACAACCCAAAAATCACCTGGTAGTACTGTGCTGGAGAAGTGCGCGGGTCGCTCAGTGAGCTTTGCCGCGAAAGCTTGCTCCTCAGGGACTGAGGGGCTCCTGAGGCCCAGGGGACTCGAAGCGCGTCAGCCGCTGGAAGGTGGCGCCGGCGTTCCTTAAGCCGAAGGGCATGCGGGCGTAGCCGGTGGCAGAGTCCGCGCCCTGGCCGACGCGCGGCAGCAGAAAGGGGTCTTGAGGACAGGCCTTGTTGAGGCTCGTGAAGTCGACGCACATACGCTCCTTGCCGCCCTTCTTGGGGGCGACGACTGGGTTGGCGAGCCATTCGGGATGGCGCACCTCATGGACTACTCCAGCTTCTTGTAACTTGTGCACTTCTTGGACAATGAACTCTTGCTTCTCGGGCGCCTGGCGCCGTGCTTTTTGCTTGATGGGGCATGCGTTGGGGCACACCGCTAAGTGGTGCTCGATCACCTCCCTCGGTACACCGGACAAGTCAGATGCTTTCCAGGCAAAAACATCCGAGTTTGCCCGAAGGAAGGCGACGAGCGCGCTTTCCTATGCAGGAGGGAGGCAAGTGCCGATGGTGAAGGCAGGGCCTGAGCCGCTGCCGTCAACCGACACCTTCTTCGTCTCGGCGTGGTCCTGAGAGAACAGCTGCTTCTTCTTCGCGGGTGCGGCCTCAGGAGGCTCGACCGCGTCCTCGTCAGCCAGATGTGCGGCAGCGGCAGCTTTGTAGGCATGCTCGAGGGAGCAGACCGCGTCCTTTTTGTCGCAGGCGACGGTGATGATGCCGCTGCAACCAGGCATCTTGAGGACGTTGTAGGCGTGGTGGGTCGCCGCCATGAACTTGGCGAGAGCTGGGTAGCCCAAGATGGCGTTGTACTGCAGGCCGATGTGTGCCACGTAGAAGTCGATGAGCTCGGTGTGGTAGTTCTTGCGGGTGCCGAACGTGACGGGAAGGCGCACTTGCCCAGAGGAATGATGGAGCGATCAGTCACTCCGGAGAAGGGCCTGGTCAGCATCAGCTGGTCGTAGGGCACTTGGAGCGTCTCGAAGATCTTGATGGAGATCACGTTGAGGCTGGCGCCTCCGTCGATGAGGGTCTTGGTGACCGCAACGTTGCTGATGGTGGGAGTGCATAGCATGGGGAGTGCGCCTGCGGAGCCCGTGGACTTGGGGTGGTCTTTGGAGTCGAAGGTGATGGCGTACTACGACCACTTGAGGGGTCGCGCCGCCTCAGGCCTCGGGAGGGCAGCGTTCACCTCGCGAGAGAGCTGCTTGAAGTGGCGGTTGGACATGGGAGCTTGAGCCCCGCCAAGGATGCAGGCAACTGCGCGAGGCTCCTGGTAGCCCCCGGCGCCCTCGTCAGGCTGGTTGACGTCGTTCCTCCGGGGCGGCGGAGGCAGCGGTGTTGGCCTGGGGGATTGCCTCACGAGGCTGGTCGCGCCAGGCGGCCTCACAAGGCTGGTCGCGCTAGCCCTGGCGGAAGTTACCGTTGCCGTTGCGGCCGTCCCAGCGGTTGCCGCCGCGGCCACCTCCGCGGCTAGCGCCGCAGTTGTTGCGGTCACCTCGGCGGCCCTGGCGCTCGTCGCGAAGCAGCTTGAGCTCCTGGTAGTCCTCAGTGGTGTGTTAGCGCATGTTGTGGTAGGCGCAGAGTGGGCGGCCGTCTTTCCTGGGCTCGTCGCGGTCACGGCCGTGCTTCGGCTCGGGCTCCGCAACAAGCACGGCAGGGCCCTTGCGCTTGACGTCCTTGTTCTTGGACTTGGCGGCGTCGGGCGCCGCATCGGGGTCCTTGTGGACGAAGAGGCGGCCTTCTTCTGCCTTGGCGCACTTGTCGGCGAGGTCAAACAGCTCGAGCACCGAGTCCAGCTCGTCGTTGATGGCGAGCTCCTTGCGCATCTTGATGTCCGTGATGCTAGTGGAGAACGCAGAGATGACGGCCGCGTCGGAGGCATGCGGAATCTTGTTGCGCACCTGGCTGAAGCACTGGATGTACTTGCGGAGGGTCTCGTCTGGGCGCTGCCACACATGCCGCAGGTCGTTGATGGTGAGGGAGCGGTCTTGTGTGCCCTTTAAGTTGGCGACGAACTGGGTGCAGAGCTCGGCCCACGACGAGATCGATGCCTCAGGGAGATTCATGAGCCAGGAGCGAGGGCCATCCTTGAGGGCCATGGGGAACCAGTTCGCCATGACCTTGTCGTCACTATTCGCCGCCTCGACGCTCAGCACATAGAGCTGAAGGAACTCTGCGGGGTTGGGGGTGCCGTCGTAGCGTGGAGGTAGCTCCGGCTTAAACTTCGCGGGCCACACCACCCGACGCAGCTCGCGAGTGAATGCATGGCTGCCCACGCCGCTCGAGGGTACACCTCCGGTGAGGGCGGGGCGGTTCTGGCGGCCAGCCGCCGCGACCTCCTGGACGGCTCGGTCTTGGCGCCGGCGCTGCTGCTCGAGGCGCACACATGCATCGGGCGGCGCGCGGTGGATGATCTGGCAGCTGGCCTCATCGCGGACCGGCAAGGAAGCACCGCGAGATGGCTCACGCGCCCGCGTGTTGCGCTGGGGCCCGTCGAGCTCGTCGCGCAGAGGAGGTGGCGGGGAAGTACCATGCGCTACGTCCCCAGCGTGAGACGGCGGGGGTCGGAGCGAGTGGGAAGGCGTCGGAGCATCCCCGGCGGCGTTGACGAGCTCGGTGATGCGACCAAGCCAGGCGTCGTAGCCGGTGTCAGCTGGGCGATAGCGAAGCAGCTCGCGCGCCATGAGTAGCGCGGCTTGCGCGTTTGGCGGCCCTCGGTGGGCGAGGGAGGAGGAGGCCGTGGCGGTGTGGCCCTCTGCTCGCACGGAGGGGTGCAAGGAGGAGTCCTGCTACTCCCGGGCGGCAGGGTCGGTGGCGGCAGCGGCCTCGATAGGGCGGCGGCAGTTGCTGCGGGCCACCGGCTCCGTCTGAGCCACGCGGCCAGCCCTGTGCTCAGCGCGCTCGCGGCGGGCGTCGGCCATGAAGCTGGTGGAGCGGAGGACGGAACGGAAGAACGGTAGTGCACCCCTACCTGGCGCGCCAAATGTCGGAGTTGGGGCTCCGGGGACCCAAAGGTTCGAACAATGGGGTGAGCTCGTTCCTACCTCCTCGTCCCCTACCATAGCTAAACTACGGTGAAGCTATGGCGAGAGCGCGCTAGCGAGGAGCGAACCGTGGACTCAGCGGTTTACCCAGGTTCGGGCCACCTTGCGGTGTAAAACCCTACTCCTGCTTGGTTTGGATTGCTGTGGGCAAGAAGATGTTCTTGCGTACAAGGGATGAGATGAAGGGAGGCGATCCGATCAGATCTCTCTACAGCGGCACCCTGCCCTTCCTTTATATCTGCCTTGGTCCTCTTCCCCCGAAAACATTGGCGGGAAGGGTTGCCACACAACGGCAAGTTTGAAGGGGGACAGGGGCGCAGTCTATCCTGACAAAAGGTGGTCTTCATCTGCAAAGTGTCCGTCCATGACGCGCTGGTGGGCTCGGGGATGACCTCCGCCCTGCGCGCCCGTCGTCTTGGTCTTCTTTCACCGATCGGGCAACCTTTGGGGGTTGCTTTGGGAAGTGGATTGCTGGCTTTGCTCCCTTAGCACAAAAGGGGAAATCCTCTCCATCCGTGCCTGCTGGCACGGCCTCTGCCGCCGTTCGTCGCCGCACGCGTCACCCGCGTGATGGGCACAAGACCGCGCGACCGAGCCGAACAGCTTCTGTCGAACGCGCCTTCGGGAGGGTGCCTCGGGAGGCAACCTCGGGAGGCCGCCTCGCGAGAGGGCCTCGCGAGGCTCTCGGTGAAGCGGCTGAGTCTTGCTTGCCCGCTCCCTGAGGAGGGGTCCTCAGGAGGCCAAGACCTCATGAGGGGTCTTGTCAGAGGTGCCTGCTGGGGGCCGCCTGTTGGGCCTCCGCCAGGCGTTGCGCCCTGGGCCAAAGGCAGACGGGCCGGGATACCCCGGATCCCACGGGCCCGACAACGGTTTTTCCGTTCGGCAACCCCGTTTGACTGGGGTGAATAGGGAGGCGTCCTCTCATGAATAATACCATGTTCCGCACAAAAGGAATCAAACTCACTCGAGAAGTACTCTCCACCACGATCTGACCGGACTCGTTTAATTTTCTTTTCAAGTTGATTCTCAACTTCTACCTTATAGATTTTAAAGTAGTGTAGAACTTCATCTTTAGTATTTAACAGATACACATAGCAATATCTAGTGGAATCATCTATCAATGTCATGAAGTATTTCTTTCCACCTTTAGTCAACACACCATTCATCTCACAAAGATCAGAATGTATGAGTTCTAATGACGCCAAGTGTCTCTCCTCCGCAGCCTTGTGAGGCTTGCCATGTTGCTTAGCTTGCACACACGAAAGACACTTAGAACCTTTGGCTAAAGTGAAACTCGGGATTAAATTCAACTTGGCTAGCCGCGTCATAACACCGAAACTAATGTGACAAAGACGTGAATGCCAAATCTCAGATTCATTAACACTAGAATGAATATTGTTCACGACTTTATTACAAAAATCTGCAAGAGAAAGGCGGAACATTCCTTCGCATTCATAACCGTTTTCAACAAATAGTCCATATTTCGTAACAACTACTTTATTAGACTCGAAGACCAACTTAAACCCTTCTCTACATAGAAGGGAGCCACTAACGAGGTTCTTCTTGATGGCGGGGACATGCTGCACGTTCTTCAGCTGCACGATCCTTCCCGAAGTAAACTTCCGATCGACCGTGCCAACACCATGAACATAAGCACTCGTGCCATTCCCCATCAATACGGACCCGTGACCTGTGGCCTGGTAAGAAGAAAACAATGGAATGTCAGCACACACATGAACACCTGCACCTGTGTCCACCCACCAATCGATGGACCGACAAACTAAAAATACAGTAAATAAATTACCGTACCTAGATGCACCACTTTCATTGTTGCCCACAATCATATTTTGGCAGACTTGGAGTCCTGCCCTGGCTTCTTGTACTTGTTAGGGCACTTGTTGGCCCAATGTTCATCTGAACCACAAGTGAAGCAGCCATCTCCCTTCTTGTTCTTCTTGAAGGTCTTCTTACCCTTCTTCTTAAAGTCGGTATTTTGTTGGACACCGTTCTTTCCCTTGGGCTTGTGGGAATTGAAGTTCCTCTGATGCACCATATTGGCTATAGAAGTTCCTTCAACCCCTTTTCCGTGTGAGTCCTTTTCTCTCGAGTTCTGCTCAACACACTCAGATGGCCGATGACATCCTCTACCGAGAATTCAAGCCTCTCATGTTTCAGAGTGGTGGCAAAGTTCCTCCAGGAATTAGGGAGCTTAGCGATTATACAACCAGTGACAAATTTGCCCTGTAAATCGCACTTAAGAACCTCAAGCTCCTTAGCGATGCATATTATCTCATGAGCCTGTTCCAATACAGAACGGTTCTCGACCATTTTGTAATCGTGGAACTGCTCTATAACATACATCTCGCTCCCAGCATCGGTGGCCCCGAATTTAGATTCGAGCGCCTCCCACAAGTCCTTGGCAACCCGCATATGTAAATATGCGTCAACCAACTTATCTCCGATCACGCTCAGAACTGCTCGGACAAAGTAGACGGTGGCCTCCCTGAACGCCTTCTCCTGTTCAGGATTGAGCGTTCCTGTGGAAGTCGCACCGGCGACCCAGAACACGTTCATTGTCGTGAGCCATAAGATGGTTTTGGTCTGCCAATGCTTAAAGTATGTACCGGTAAACTTATCCGGTTTCAGTGCGGCAGCAAAACCATGATTCGAAAAATTCCTACACAAATTAGGTTTTGGATTGCTGAGTAAATATGCAATTTTTCGATTAATTTAATCCATGAATAAATCACTAGCATGGCATTGACAAATTAATAACATGCTGATATTTGATCACGCAATTACGCTAACAGCAGATACATCTACGTATACCGCTAGTATGGCTACAACAAAAAACAATAGGAGCGGGATAAACGAGTTATACCCTCCGGTTGGCCAGTTGGCCGTAGCAGCAGCGGCGGCCTCCTCGGCCGCCTTCTGATCAGCGGCAACCTTCTCCTTCTCGGCGGCGGCTCTCAAGGCATCGGTGGACATGATGACGACGAAGAAGGCGCGGACGAGGTAGAGGAAGCAGACGATCGGAGGCGAGCAGTCGCGTAGTTGCTCCCCAAAAACCTAATCGCCCCTCTCCCGTACAGGATCCGGAGAGGCGGGGTTTCGGAGGCCTGCTCTCCCGTCGACCGTTTATGCGGCAGACGGGATGGGATCACCGGCGGCAGCAGCAGCAATGGAACGACATGGGCATGGAGGCAGATGTGATATGTTTCGCGTGACGGCTAGGGTTGGCAGGGCCTCACATATATAGGCGCAGCCGCGTGGAGAGACGTGGGCTGAACCCACGTCCAAGTCAGTAACAGCCCACGATCCGACGTCATGTCCTGAATAGAGTTCCTAACAAGAATAAAGAGAAAACCCCTTATGAGGAGTGGGTTGGGAGAAAACCATCACTTTCTTACTTGCGCACTTGGGGATGTTTGGCAAAGGTCAATATTCCTATTCCTAAGAAACGCAAACTCGGACCAAAGACAGTGGATTGTGTCTTTCTAGGCTATGCTCAACGGAGCATTGCCTATAGATTTTTAGTGGTTAAATCTGAGGTACCTGATATGCATGTTGATACTATAATGGAATCTCGTGATGCAACATTTTTTGAGAATATATTTCCTATGAAAGATATGCATAGCATTGCTAGATTTTCTTCTGAGATAATTCCTGAATCTAGTACATCTGATGAGTATTTCGAACAATCACATGAGGAAGTCCTTGAGAAGGATAACAATGAAGCTCCTGTAAGGAGTAAGAGACAAAGGGTTGCAAAATCCTTTGGTGATGATTTCATTGTATACCTTGTGGACGATACTCCCAAGTCTATTGCAGAGGCATATGCATCTCCGGATGTAGATGATTGGAAAGAAGCTGTTCATAATGAGATGGACTCAATTCTTTCTAATGGAACTTGGGAACTAACTGATAGACCATATGGTTGTAAACCTGTGGGCTGTAAGTGGGTATTCAAAAAGAAGCTAAGGCCTGATGGTACTATTGATAAGTACAAGGCGCGTCTTGTGGCCAAGGGCTACACTCAGAAAGAAGACGAAGATTACTTTGACACCTATTCACCTGTTGCTAGAATGACCACCATTCGGGTGCTACTTTCCCTGACTGCCTCTTATGGTCTTATCATTCATCAAATGGATGTAAAGACAGCTTTCCTAAATGGAGACTTGGAAGAGGAAATCTATATGGATCAGCCTGATGGGTTTGTGGTAAAGGGTGAAGAGAGAAAGGTGTGCAAGTTGTTAAAATCTTTGTATGGTCTAAAACAAGCACCTAAGCAATGGCATGAAAAGTTTGAAAGAACTCTAACTTCTGCAGGATTTGTCATTAATGAGGCTGATAGGTGTGTTTACTATCGCCATGGTGGGGGCAATAGTGTTATATTATGTTTGTATGTTGATGACATACTAATCTTTGGTACAAACATTGATGCGATCAATGAGGTCAAGTCTTTTCTATCAAAGAGTTTTGATATGAAAGATCTGGGAGAAGCTGATGTGATACTAAACATCAAGCTTATTAAGGAAGAGAGTGGGATTACTCTAACGCAATCTCATTATGTTGAGAAGGTCTTGAGCCGGTTCGGCTTTATGGATAGCAAGCCTTCTCCAACACCTTATGATCCTAGCGTGACACTCAGAAAGAACAAGAAAGAAACGAGAGATCAATTAAGATACTCTCAAATTGTTGGTTCACTCATGTACTTAGCTAGCGCTACAAGGCCAGATATCTCTTTTGCTGTGAGCAAACTGAGTAAGTTCATGTCCAACCTGGGTGATGATCATTGGCATGCACTAGAAAGGGTCTTGCACTATCTGAGAGGTACTATGAGTTACGGAATTCACTATTCAGGGCATCCTGCTATGCTAGAAGGATATAGTGATTCGAATTGGATCTCCGATGTTGATGTACTCTACGCCACAAGTGGGTATGTATTTACTCATGGAGGTGGCGTAGTGTCATGGAGGTCTTGTAAACAAACCATATTGACGAGGTCAACTATGGAAGCAGAACTAACTGCTTTAGACACAGCCACTGTTGAGGCAGAATGGCTGCGTGAGCTCTTGATGGACTTGCCTGTGGTTGAAAAACCTGTACCAGCTATTCTTATGAATTGTGACAACCAAACGGTTATCGCTAAAGTGAACAATTCTAAGGATAATGCGAAGTCATCAAGACATGTGAAGAGACGTTTGAAGTCTGTCAGGAAATTGAGAAACTCCGGAGTAATAACTGTTACGTATATTCAAACAGACAAAAACCTGGCAGATCCCTTTACAAAGGGACTATCACGCAATGTGATAGATATTGCATCGAGGGAGATGGGTATGAGACCCATAGATGTTACACCATAGTAGTAACCCAACCTTTGTGATCGGAGATCCCGTGAATTAGGACCTGGGAAGAACAAGCTATTGGTTAACAGACAAGTGTAACTAGTGACCGTCTCTAAGTGAAGATGCAAAACTCTCAGAGCTGTAAGGCAGGTTGGCAACATGCCTTAATGTGGTTCTATTGGCAATGATTAGCGAATATGCTGTCCTACAGAGCAGTCTTGAAAGAACGCACCTATATGAGCTCCGATTGTAAACGTCGTAGTCTATGAGACTTGGGTGATCTCTAGTAAGCTCACGAAGAGACCAGGGAGTACGACGTATATGCTCCAAACCGCGGGGTAGCCTACTGGCAGCCAGGTACTTGTTAAGACTTTGAGTGAAACCTGTTCACACAAAACTAGCAATTCAAGGCATAGTCCATTGTCAAGTTGTGGACGGATGTAGTTTAAAGTTCTAGGCAGAAGTTCAACTTAACAGTCTCTGCTGAAACACTGGTATATTAAACAAGTAGTGGGAGAAGGCAAATCTCTAAATGGGTATTTGAGATCTGGTGGGGGATTGTTAGAATTAATGGGCTAAGCCCATAATAATTTCTGAAATCTCAAATAGTGGCCCATGAATAAAATAGCAAGAGGTGGTGCTAAAGTTTAGTCCCATACCGCTAGTTGAGGAAGAGTTGGACCTCTGGTCCTAATATATATACTGCTACCGGTTGCGACCAAAAGACACACCGAAAACACCTAGGGTTTTGCCTCATCTCACAACTTGCGCCGCCACCGTAGTCTACTCCATCCCAAACGCCGGCGTGCATCGGCGTGCGGGAGAGCAGGTCTCCGGAACCGTTCGTCCTTGCGATCCTGCACAGGGAGAGGACGAATTAGGTTTTTGGGAAGCGCTCTGCGCGACTGCTTAAGTTCGTCATCACGGGTCGTCTTCCGTCCAAGTCGAGCGGTGCTACTCATCGTCGTCTTCATCGCCGTCAGCAGCAGATCGTCGCCAACATCGTCATCAACACCGTCGCCCCTACAACAGCTAACGAACAGTACGTTCATCATCATCTGTTCATGTCTCTCTCTACAGCTGTTGTTTCCTGTGCGCTGCTGTTATGCATGTTTTGGCTCAATTCCGCAACCCGCGGCGCGTCGTGACGAGGCATGGCGTGGCGGCGGAGGAGCACGCGGGAACCACTTCTCTTCTCTAACTCCAATAGCATGTGGAAGTGAATCCCTTATAAGGAGATCCAACTCCTTCTCCACTAGCGGTATGGGACTAAACTTTCCACCACACCTAGTGCCATATATCCACATGGGCCCTTAGAGATTTTTTCTGAAATTGTTAGATGGGCTCTAGGCGCAACTCATATTTCAACAGTGTCCTTAACCCTGAATTTGGTTTTCCTTTGTCGAATTGTTCAGATGGACTGAAGAAAATCAAACAGTTTACAGTTGATTTAACTTCAGTGGAGACCAATATGGTTAGTCTGTTATTCCATCTACCGAGCTAGATGTTTTCAGATTAAATATCATATTTGTGACCTCCGGCGATGTAATCCCTTCGCTAGGTATTCTTTGATATGGCGGATCCACGCATAACACCTGCCAAACTGTGCAAAGTCCTGGAACAGCTTAATGTGCTTGCAATGCCAACAAGCTCCAAGAGGTTCAATTCAGCTCGCCATCTCAGTACAAGCCTAATTTTGTGTCGCTGATGCTCTAGTTGGTGTGTGGATATAACTGACTGTTTGCTCTGTTCTCAGGAAGCCGTGGGGGAAATACTGGCATGCCACGCTAAACTGGAGCATCTGACGAACGGCGCTGCCGCGAATTCATAAGGGCACCAGCACTAGCTAGGCCACTTCCTTTTGTGCCCACCTACGCACAATGCATGGATGCAGACATGCAGTACCATCCTGCTTGTTTGTGGTCGTGGCCTTGGTGGCAATATTGACAACTTTGCAGAATAATAGATTGCCTGCTTATGCGTGCAATGTCAATGTGAACGTTCCTCTTCAGCTTGGAAAGCATGCTATGCAATGCAGCTAGGGATAATAACGACATAGGAAACGTTGGCCCGTCGCTTGTCAAGAATTATATGTTTTAAATTCATGAATACTTTTTGGATAGACAAACATTTTTAGATTTTGAGAACATTTTCTATTAATTTAGTGAACATTTTCAATTCATGTATTTTTTTGATAATTTTTTAAAAAAATTCGGAGGACATGAACAATTTCAAATTCATAAATTTTTTAAATAACGTAAATAAATTTATATATGATTTTTTTCTTAATCCGCTAGCATTTTTAAATTCACGAGCCAATTTTATATTCATAACAATTTATTAATTCTTTTATTAAAAACTTCTATTTCGAAATATTAGTTTTTAATCTGTAAATAAATCATGTTATCACTCTTTTAGGAAACCTTGCTGTAAAAACCGAAGGACAAAAACATAAGCTGAAGAAAGTCGCTAGACAAGGGCTCATCGTTGTAGTGGGGGGGGGGGGGGGGGGGGGGGGGGAGTCCGCTGCCGCTGTGATTGTTTTTTCATTTTTCTCTGATTTTCTGTTGTTGGTTCTTTTTTTAATATAGTTTTTCTCTTGTTTTTAATAGTTTTCTACACTGTAGTTATTTATATATGGTGAATTTTTTTCAAATACACATTGTATGGTGAACATTTTTTTATATATAGTGAATATTTTTTGTGAGTTTTTTAGTGTATGATGAACTTTTTTTAATATATGCTGAACATTTTTTATATATGATGACTTTTTTACATATAGTAATCACTTTTTATCTACAACGAACTTTTTCAATGTCTGGTGAATTTCTTTTAATATGCCGTGACATGTTTTAAAGGATCGTCATAACGGCCGAACGTTAAGATTCTAGGGATCATACCGAACGTCCGGAGCGAGCTGATCCTTCCCATTTTTCTATTGCAAGCCCATCTATTAGTTGCATGGGCATGCACTTCTAAAAAAAATACTATTTTTGTGTGTGTGCATGTATGCATATAAGACAAGTATGCTGATGTCATCAAGAGTGAACTAAAATTTAAAATTTAAAATATTTTGTATCTCGAACCGTCGGTCCTATTCAAAATCCGTTTTCACATAAAAAAATCCAGCTTGTTTATGGTTGTGGCCTTTGTGGCTGTAGTGACAACTTTGTAGAATGATCGATTGCATGCTTATGTGTGCAATGTCAATGTGACTGTTGTTCTTCGGCTTGGAAAGCATGCTATGCAATGCAGCTAGGGATACTATCGATACTCTCAGGCGCGCCTTTTTTTGGGCTGCTGAAGAAACCTGTTCCGGGGCTCAATGCCTCATCGCCTGGAATAACGTATATAAACCAAAAAAGTATGATGAGTTAGGCATTAAAAACTTGCACGTTCAAAACAATTGCTTGCTTATCAAATTTGCTTTCAAATCGTTTCTCCCTTCTCTCACCCCCTGGCTAGACTCGATTTCTCTACCACACCCCAATGCCTTTGTTGCTCCAGTTTCCAACCAATCCTTTTTACGCAAAACAATCAACACTTAATCCCACTGCAAAAAAAGTATCTTTTGTCCTAACAAACAATCGTTTCCCCACTGTAATTATTTAGTGTCTTTGTTGCAGGACTTCAAGCCCTCGGGTGACCTGGATGCTCGCTTCCTCATTGAGGTCCTAGACTTCTCCACAAAAAAAGCATATGAGGACATCCTTCACGATCCAGACGAGGACATCAACGCCAAGCACTAGTAGAAAACAGGGCCCAGATCAGAGCAATAGTCCCGGTCATGTTACGAACCGGGACTAATGTGAGCATCAGTCCCGGTTCGAGCGGCTAGGACGCCGGTCGGGCCTCGGCAGGCATCAGTCCAGGGCCTCCCTTTAGTCCCGGTTGGTGTCTGGAACCGGGACTAAAGGTTAGTCTTCAGTCCCGGTTCTAGACACCAACCAGGCCTAAAAAGATGCCTATATATATCCTCGCCCCTGCCTGCCCTCTCCTCTGTTTTTTGGCCGTAGAAGGTGGGAGGTGTGTGTGCTACTCTGTTCTCACTTCTTATGCACATGAGGTGTTCGATGAAATGCCCGAGCCACACTTAAGCTTTCTCCTCTGTTCTTCCTCCAAGCTCCATTTTCCCTAAGATTTGTCTAGATTTGGCGGTGCACCAACTATCCAAGTGTTCTAAAAGGTTAGCAACTTTATCCTTTCATCTCTCACTGCTAGTTTAGCTCATTTCATATGCTCTAGAAGTAGAGTGGTTTGTGGGTTTTAGTGAAGGGGTGTATGTGGGAGTTTATTTGATTTAGATGCACAATTTGAGCTCAAATTAACTTCTTAGTTTGCACATGTGTAGGGTGCCGTCCCGTACCCGTCCCCGTCCTCACCGCCGTCGATCGCCCGCGCCGATCTCGTCCCCGGCACCACCATGGTGAGCCTCTTGTTCTTATCTTTTTTTTAAAGAACAAATTCTTACTTGTATGATTTAGATAGCTACTTGTAATTTTCTTACTTGTATTATTGTTTGCTATTATATAGTGCCATGGTTTTGGTATCCGCCCCCGTCGGCTCTCGTCCGGTCTATGATTCGGATGTGGTATATTATCTTTTATAACTATTTGTTTCATTTAGTGTTTATGACAATTATGCCGACCAACTTGACATAGATGTTTTTATCTAGGAGGTATGTGAACCGGAAATTCCAACCGACCCTCTTGTCGAGAGGTTAAATTTAGTTGAAAAAGAAAACAATTATTTAAAAGAAAAATTGAAAAGAATTGAAGAAGAGAAGATGAAATTGGAGTTGCATGTTGCCGATGTCGTCGATCTACACAAGATCCAGATGGATGCATTGCGCTTGAAGATTGGAAAGATTAGAAAATATGCCATTGATAAAGAGGTTTGATATCATTATGCTGTTAGATCAATTGTTACCTTAGTTGTGATTTTGATCGCATTTGTTGTTGCATTTAAATGTTTTACATAGTTGTATGTTGTTTTATGAGAACTATGTATGAACTTTATGTATTTATTTTTGCAGTAATAACATTTGATCACTACTGTACTTTGGTTTTAATGTGATGATGAACTTGTATTAATTTGGTCATTTCTCTATTCATGATGTTCTGTAATGGTTTTTGATATACTTAATTACATAATGCAGATGAACCGGCAATGGATGTACGGTGACCGACGCACTTCCGAGTACATTACGGGCCTACATAATTTTATCGATGTGGCTAAGGCAAACAAGCAGAATGGTTTTATATACTGTCCATGTGTTGTCTGTGAGAATACGAAGGATTACTCTTCCTCGAAAACCCTTCACTTCCACCTGCTTGAGAAGGGTTTCATGCCCCCACTATAATTGTTGGACCAAGCACGGAGAAAGAGGGGTTATGATGGAAGACAATGAAGAAGAAGAGGATGATGACAACTATCCTATGTTCCCTGAATACGGTGATACTGCAACGGGGGAAGCTAAAGATCAAGAGGCACCAGATGTGCCTGCTGATGATCTTCGCCGGGTCATTGTTGATGCACAGAGAGAATGCGAAAGTGAAAGGGAGAAGTTGAAGTTCGATCGCATGTTAGAGGATCACAAAAAACGGTTGTACCCAAATTACGAAGATGGCAACACAAAGCTCGGTACCACACTGGAATTGCTGCAATGGAAGGCAGAGAATGGTTTATCCGACAAGGGATTTGGGAAGCTACTGAAAATAATGAAGAAGAAGCTTCCAAAGGATAATGAATTGCCTGACAGTACGTACGAAGCAAAGAAGGTTCTCTGCCCTCTAGGATTAGAGGTGCAGAAGATACATGCATGCCCTAATGACTGCATCCTCTACCGCGGTGAGGAGTACGAGAATTTGAATGCATGCCCGGTATGCGGTGCATTGCGGTATAAGATCAGACGAGATGACCCTGGTGATGTTGAGGGCGTGCGCCCCAGGAAGAGGGTTCCTGCCAAGGTGATGTGGTATGCTCCTATAATACCACTGTTGAAACGTCTGTTCAGAAACAAAGAGCATGCCAAGTTGTTGCGATGGCACAAAGAAGACCGTAAGAAAGACGGGATGTTGAGAGTACCCGCTGATGGGTCGCAGTGGAGAAAAATCGAGAGAAAGTGGCCGGAGTTTACAGGTGACGCAAGGAACTTATGGTTTGGTATAAGTGCAGATGGCATAATCCTTTTGGGGAGCAGAGCATCAATCATAGCACCTGGCCTGTGACTCTATGTATCTATAACCTTCCACCTTGGTTGTGCATGAAGCGGAAGTTCATTATGATGCCAGTGCTCATCCAAGGCCCTAAGCAACCCGGCAACGACATTGATGTGTACCTAAGGCCATTAGTTGAAGAACTTTTACAGCTGTGGGATATAAAAGGTGTACGTGTGTGGGATGAGCACAAACAGGAGGAATTTGACCTACGAGAGTTGCTGTTTGTAACCATCAATGATTGGCCTGCTCTTAGTAACCTTTCAGGACAGTCAAACAAGGGATACAACGCATGCATGCACTGTTTAGATGAGATTGAAAGTACATATTTGGACAAATGTAAGAAGAATGTGTACCTGGGACATCGTCGATTTCTTCCGACCAAGAATGCCTTAAGAAAGAAAGGCAAGCATTTCAAAGGTGAGGCAGATCACCGGAAGAAGCATGTCCCCCATACTGGTGATGATATATTTGATATGGTCAAGCATTTAAAAGCAATCTTTGGCAAGGGTCCTGGCGGACAATCTGTTCCGAATGACGCTGACGGACACGCACCCATGTGGAAGAAGAAATCTATATTTTGGGATCTACCCTATTGGAAAGTCCTAGAGGTCCGATCTGCAATCGACGTGATGCACGTGACGAAGAATCTTTGCGTGAACCTGCTAGGCTTCTTGGGCGTGTATGGGAAGACAAAAGATACACCGGAGGCACGGGAGGACCAGCAACGTATGAACGAAAAAGACGGCATGCATCCAAAGCAGTATCAAGGTCCTGCCAGCTACGCTCTTACCAAAGCAGAGAAGGAAATCTTTTTTGAATGCCTGCTCAGTATCAAGGTCTCGTCTGGCTTCTCGTCGAATATAAAGGGAATAATAAATATGGCAGAGAAAAAATTCCAGAACCTAAAGTCTCATGACTGCCACGTGATTATGACGCAATTCCTTCCGGTTGCATTGAGGGGGCTTCTACCAGAAAATGTTCGATTAGCCATTGTGAAGCTATGTGCATTCCTCAATGCAATTTCTCAGAAGGTAATCGATCCAGAAATCCTACCAAGGTTACTGTGGCACCCCGGCTCAGAGCAACCGGTTTACCTTGCATTGCCAGCCCAGAGATCAAGTCTTCTGGCAATACACAACAACTTGGTACAGAAAACAACCGCTTTATTGATCTCTTAGCGGATACATAGGTTTACATCTTACATGATGAGCGAGGCCAAGCGGCACACACGGTGCGGCTACACTTATGCACATTATTTAGTAGACATGGCAGGGGCCTCGATGATAAGGGAACTACTACGCGACAGCGGAATGACGGGGTAGCGGAACTCCATTCCACAGGGACACTGCTGGGACGCGGCCTAGATCGCGACAAACTGCTCAACGTCAACTCCTTGCACGGCTTCCCCTGCATCTGGCATGATAAGCCAGGTGAGTACTTTGAATGTACTCGCAAGCTCACAGCAAACAAAACAAGTACGACAAACAATAACAAGGCATTTAACAGATTTAATGCATGAGCATGATGCTACTCAACATGAGATGTGCGTGAATCATTGCCATGGTCTTTGGGACCAACTTACCATCTCGGGGTTACCGCATAACCACCGTTCATAACTTACCAACGTGATCCTTACTGGATCACATTCATACCTTTCATAGTGATCCTCGATCACCATTTCTGCATGTGCCATCTTGTGAATCTTAGTGTGCAAGTTAATTATTTCTGTTGACCCATGGTGTGACCTACTACGAACTGTGTCCATATCCGAGGACGCAGCTATCGATAGATTATACACTCTGCAGAGGTTAGTACACTGTACCCACACTACGGAATTCATGGCCTCGTGCTCCCATTCGGGTGGACCAATGACATTCCGACAAAACCAATCTATTGCATGACACTCTCCCGGCCACTCCGACAAACTCCCCTTTGGGCTATGTCCTGGGTGACCCTGATGTCAACATGTGACATCTGTCACCTCTGTGGCTGCCACCGTCGTGGCCAAACATCAAAACTGTCCCAAACGGGGACCTCGGTACCATCAAAACTTGGGTCCTCAAGGTTATGACTGCCTACCGGGCCAGGGTAGTGCCAGAGCACAACCTTCCCTCGTAGGAGGCACCGGCGAGAGGCATGACAATAGACCGCATTAGGGCCTCCCCATCCAGGCAAGTGTGGTTGCACTGGTGAGCTCGATTCGGTGGCACCATGACTCGATCAACAGCATGTTCACGTTGGATTATTATCAAGTTTAACTTGAAAAGAAAATGATTCGAGCCATAGTGAATGAATGGGTGCACGGGTCACGGTCATGAATAACAAATGCATCATGTTGTCATATGAGTATATGCCATGATACCTACTGCATACTAGCAAGAAAGCATGTAACCTACTGCACAAATTATCAGCATAACAGAACAAAGTTTATGCAACAAGATTTATATAGCAAATTATTTTAAATAGTGATTAAAGGATGGATTTAATTCAATTAAACCAAGTCATTGCACTGCCATCCTTGCATATGAATGTTGTGGCTTGCCTTGGTTCAGAGGAGTGTCACAGTACTCCTGGCCTTCTCCAACACAACTAGGTTCTTCTGAAATTAAATTAAATGCAAAAAGAAAATGTCACATAACACTGTTTATTGCACCAGAAATTCACAACAGCAAGAAAAATTCTGAAATTTGACATGCAGAAACTTTGGAATTTTATAAACCAGAAGCAAAAAGAATCAAATCATTTGGACTTATAGATAAAAAGTTATTGCAGGTCAAAGTTGAATAGAATCTGGTCAAAATTTCTAATAAAAAGAAAATCCAGCTGCGGCCACGTCGAAGACGTATTCAGAGAATACGCCTCCACTCATAACGTTTCGGCCGAGCGAGTGAGAGGCTGACGGGCGGGGCCCGCGGTCAGGGTTAAACAGAGGAGAGGGAGGGAACAGAGAGGACGGCGACTTCGCCGGCGTTTCTCCGACGAGGAGACGTCGGTGATCACCGGAGAGAGGGGGAATGGGGCTAGCTCGACGAGACGGTCACGCACGTACCCGAAGCTCGAGCTGAGGAGGTCGGACGGCGTCGCGGCGATCTTCTCCAGAGACGGCGGCAGCGGAGCTGATCGGAGTCGGCGTTTCCGGCGACAATCTGGTGAGTTCTTGCTACCGTCGTGCTCAGGAGGTTGCTACGGTCTCGTTGGTGGCTGTGGTTGGAGCTGAGGTGGACCAGGGTGAGGGAACGGAGGAGAGGGATCCGCGGCGGTCGCCGGCGAGATTTGAAGGCCAGAGGCCTTCCCGGCATTGTCCGCAGCTTCTGGAGCTCATTTTGAGAGAAGTGAGGTGGGTTGGGATGGCTAGAACTATCGGAGGAGAGCTCTATTTATAGGGAGGGGCGAGGCAGGGTTTGGGCTCCGCCGGAGCTGTGCGCGAGGTCGACCTGGGGGCGGCTGGAGCTCAGGCGAGCTAGGAGATGACGCGGGCGAGGCCAAGCATAGTGCTTGCACGCGGGCTCGAGCGCAGGCGCGCTAAGGAGGAACAGGGCACGCGTGCAAGCCACTGTGCCGACCGCTAGCACCGTGGCGGCTTCCGGCGTGCGGGCTACCGGCGACGGGGGTGGTCAGGGAGGGGCTGGGTGGAAGAGGGGGTGTGCGCTGAGTGGACTGGATAGGGTGCGGTGGCGCGAGGTGATTGGTTGGACGGCGGCCGAGAGGACCCGACGTGCAGAGCGCGGCGATTGACCGTCGAACACCTTGCACATGCGCGGTCACCGCGTGCTCTGGCACGGGGGTGGCTTTCGGCGCTGCCACACCATGTCCAACGTGAAGTCCTCTCAACGCTTTCCCTAGAAATGAGCTTGGCTTGCCATCTGGAGCACTGAAAATGACTTGAGCCTGCGGCCAAGTTTCTGGACAGAAACTTGCTCCAAGAGCTGGGGACAAACGGCTGAGATTCTAGGGCTGGTTTTAGGCATTTAAGCATCACTTAGGAAGGTCATTAAGTGGTAAAAATTTCAGCTAAAAAGGATCAAGGAAAAATATAGTTGCTTCGCAATGTGCTCTTTCTGACCAGAAGCAAAAACATTTTCCTTGGCTGAAATTTTCCAAATGACCAAGGGATATTTTTGCATAGGAAGGTGAGGCATGACCCAAAGAATATTTGGGAATTTCTTGGGATTTTTAGGGCAATAAAAATAGGGGTTGCTTCATAGCTATATGAGGAAAAAGGCATTTTCAGACGGAAAAAGGGTATAATGCCATTAAATAAAAATACCCAATGGCATTATTATGGGAGGGATGAGGTCTAGGGAGGGTTTAAGGATGGTAGAACCCACTTGGAAGAAAATCAAAAATAAATCCAAGTGGTAAGTCCAAAAGAAATGACTGGAAAACCCAATTGCAAATAAAACATTCAATAAATCCAAATAAGTCCAAATAAAAGAAAAAGGCAAAAAAACCAGGGTGTTACAAACCTCCCCCCCTTAGGATCAATCTCGTCCTCGAGATTCGGTTGCTCAGGAAACAAATATGGGTATGCAGTCCTTAAGAAATCCGCTCTTTCCCAGGTGGCTTCGTCCTCAGTGTGGTGCTCCCATTGGACTTTGTAGAACTTTATAGTTTTGCTGCGGGTGACTCTGTCCATTTCTTCCAAGATTCTCAAAGGTTTCTCCTCATATGTTAAATCCTTGGCCAGCTCTAGTTTTGCCATATTTGCCTGCTTTGTGGGTGGTGCGATGCATCTCCGTAGCTGAGATACGTGGAATACATCGTGAACCTCTGATAGTTCGGGAGGCAATTCCAACTGATAGGCCACTTGGCCCACTCGGGTCATAACTAGAAACGGACCGATGTACCTTGGTGCAAGTTTTCCCCGAGTGTGAAATCTCTTGACTCCTTTCATGGGGGTAACTCGGAGATATGCATATTCACCTGGTTCGAAGCTGATCTGTCTATGCTTTGAGTCATAGTAACTCTTCTGACGAGATTTTGCCACTTGCAGTCTATCTCGAATTTCTTTGACTTGCTTTTCTGCTTCCATCATCAAATCAGTCCCGAAGATTCGGCTGTCTCCTGTCTGAGACCAGTTCAGCGGGGTACGACACTTACGTCCATATAGGGCCTCAAAAGGTGACATCTTGAGGCTAGTGTGATAGCTGTTGTTGTAGGAGAACTCAGCGTACGGCAGGCTGTCTTCCCATTTGGGTCCTTGTGCGAGAGCGCATGCTCGAAGCATATCTTCCAAGATTTGATTTACTCGCTCTGTCTGCCCATCTGTCTGAGGGTGATAAGCAGTGCTGTGCTTCAAGGCGGTTCCCAAGGCTTGGTGTAGACGTAGCCAGAATGCCGAGGTAAACAAAGATCCTCGGTCTGAAGTGATAGTCCTTGGTACTCCATGTAGACTGACAATCCTGGACACGTAGAGTTGAGCGAGTTGGTCTGCACGGTAGGTTGTCTTTATTGGAATGAAGTGGGCCACCTTGGTGAGCATGTCGACCACGACCCATATGGCATTGTTGCCTCGTGGGGTTCTGGGTAACCCCACGATGAAGTCCATGCAGATATCATCCCACTTCCATTATGGAACGGGTAAAGGTTGAAGTAGACCGGCTGGTTTCTGGTGTTCAGCCTTTACCTTGTTGCATATATCACAACAGGCGATGTAATAGGCGATATCTTTCTTCATACCTTCCCACCAGAATGTCTACTTCAAATCTTGATACATTTTTGTGCCTCCAGGATGAATAGAGTAGGCGGACTCATGGGCCTCTTTCAGAATTTGCTGCTTCAATTCCCTGAGGTCCGGTACACAGACTCGATTCCGAAATCGTAGTGTACCTTTGTCATCAATGTTGAAATCTGGCGTCTTCCCTTCTCGTACTTGAGCCATTATTTTTAATAACGTAGGGTCACCAGGTTGAGCCTTTCGAATTTCGTCTTCCAGGGTAGGGGTTACTTCCAAGGTAAGTGAACAGATTGTATCACACAAGATCATATTGAGCTGAGCTATTTCTTCTTGAAGTGCTGGGTGCAGACGCTCGATTAACGAGTTTGCGGTAGCCGGCTTGCGACTGAGGGCATCGGCAACCACATTTGCTTTTCCTGGGTGGTAGTTGATACCCAGGTCATAGTCTTTGACCAACTCAAGCCATCTTCTTTGTCGGAGATTCAAGTCCGGCTGTGTGAATATATACTTGAGACTCTTGTGGTCGGTGTAGATTTGACATCGCTTTCCAATGACGTAATGCCTCCAAATCTTTAAGGCGTGAACCACAGCTGCCATTTCTAAGTCATGGGTAGGATAATTCTCCTCATGAGGTCGGAGCTGCCTTGATGCATAGGCCACGGCCTTTCCATCTTGCATAAGTACACACCCAATGCCACGCCTGGATGCGTCGCAATAGATGTCGAAGCTCCGGTAAATATCTGGTAGAGTCAATACTGGAGCGGTGGTCAACCGGGTCTTGAGCTCATTGAAACTGTTCTCACATGCTTCCGTCCATATAAACTTCTGATTTTTCTTGAGTAATTCAGTCATTGGCTTGGCAATCTTTGAGAAGCCTTCAATGAAACGACGGTAATAGCCTGCTAGATCCAAGAAACTTCTGATTTCAGTTACTGAAACAGGTGTCTTCCACTTCAGCACTTCGGTGACTTTGCTTTGGTCCACGGCCACTCCTTGAGCGGAAAGGGTATGCCCAAGGAATCCCACTTCTTTTAGCCAAAATTCGCATTTGCTGAACTTGGCGTAGAGTTGATGAGCGCGTAATCGTTCCAACACTGCTCAGAGATGTTGCTTGTGCTCCTCTTCACTTTTGGAATATATGAGGATGTCATCAATGAACACCACTACAAACTTATCCAAGAAGTCCATGAATACCTTGTTCATCATGTGCATGAAGAATGCAGGAGCGTTGGTCAGTCCAAATGACATGACCGTATACTCGTACAGCCCGTATCTTGTGGTGAATACTGTCTTAGGGATATCTTCTTTTCTGATTTTCAGCTGGTGGTACCCGGTGCGCAAGTCGATCTTGGAGAACACTTGAGCTCCGCTGAGTTGATCGAACAAATCATCAATCCTGGGCAGCGGGTATTTATTCTTGATGGTGACATCATTGAGAGCACGATAGTCAACACACATCCGAAGACTACCGTCTTTCTTGCCCACGAATATTGCAGGTGCACCCCAAGGAGATGAGCTGGGGCGAATATATCCTTTTTGGAGCATCTCATCCAATTGCTTCTTCAACTCCACTAGTTCAGACGAAGGCATTCGATAATATTTCTTGTAAATTGGTGATGTTCCGGGTACAAGCTCAATAGAAAATTCCAGCTCCCGGTTAGGTGGCATGCCTGGCAATTCATCTGGAAACACATCTGGGAACTCACAGACCACTGGGACTAGATTCATTTCTGTGGCGATGGCTGCATAAACCATTCCTTTCTTCGGTATGGCTCGACCAGTATAGAATCGGGCGAACTGGCCTGAGGGATTTATGAGTGTGACTTCTCTTGTTGCGCAGTTGATACAGACCTGGTGTCTTGTCAACCAATCCATCCCCAAAATAATATCCAAGGTGGGAGACTCAATGGATACCAGTGATGCGGGAAAGATGACTCCATAGATTGATATTTGCAATCCTCGGCATACAATATTTGTCTTGAGCATGGATCCGGGGGACTGTACCACCATAGCATTGTCCAAAAGAGTATAGGGAATGCGATGTCGGGCAATAAAACTCCGCGAAATAAAAGAATGGGAAGCCCCGGAATCGAATAAATTTGTTGCAGGTATGTCATTAGCAGGAAACATACCAATGACCACCTCGGGGACTTCGGCGGCTTCTTCAGCGGAGATATGATGAACTTGCCCTTGAATGTATCTCCGTTTGGGGAATTGCCCCACGTAATTGACTTGAGGTTTCAGGTTGGCTTGTGCCTTGCCGTTCTTGGGACACTGCCTAGCGTAATGCCCAGTTTGTCCGCAGGTGAAATAGGCATTGTTACGCTGACAGTCTTCCTTATTTGGCTTGGCGACCACAGTCTTGATCTGACTTTCATTCTTGATGTTCCCCTGCTGCCAGGTCGGCTTGAACTCGAACTGAGGTTGCTGCCAAGTACGAACCTTCTGAAAAACTTGCCCTTCCTTCTTGGGTTCAAACTTGCGTTTGCGGTCTTCAAAGGCAGTCTTATGATCATTAACTAGTTTGTGTTCCCTTTCGGCAATGAGTGCCTTGTTTACCAAGGTTTGAAAGTCGGGGAAATCCAGCATGCTGAGTGCACATCGGAGGGTAAGATTGAGCCCTCCGAGGAACCGATCTATCTTCCGTTCTTCAGTGGCCACATCATGAGTGGAGTAACGGACCAAATGATTGAACTTGTTTAAATATTCACTTACAGTCGAGGTTCCTTGGGTAAGAGTGAGAAATTCTCGCTGCTTGACCTTCATGATGCCGGCAGGAATATGGTACTTGCAGAATTTGTCTTTGAATTTTTCCCAAGTAATCTCGTCTTCAACGGGCCACATCTCTTTGGCATTGTCCCACCATATAGCAGCTGGTCCTTCTAGATAATGAGTGGCGAATGGTACCTTGTCGGCATCTTCGGTGCGAGCAATTTCCAGCTTCTTCTCTATGGTCCTTAACCAATCATCGGCTTCCATCGGGTCCACGGCTTGACTGAAACTTGGGGGCTTGGTCCTCTGAAAGTCTGACAGCTTGGAGTGATTACCATTGTGATTATTCTGCCCAACCACAGTCTGCATGCTCCTCAAGAATTCCATCAGATCTTGGTTCCTCTTCTCTTCAAACATCCGCATAATCTGTTCTGTTGTGGGTGCTTGAGGTGGAGGAGGTGGTGGCTGATATGGTTCCGGAGAATGTCCTGCTTGCCTGGCGGATCGACGAACTGGAGTGTCGTCTCCACCATGACAGTTACTGCCACACCTTGTCATCCTATATATGTTTCCCAATACAAAGCATCGAGATGAGCAACATCCATTAGGGGAAAACAAGCAAAATAGGGAGGTGAAGCAACAAACCCGAAAAAAGAAATCGAGAAAAGCCAAAGCGAGTAACAGAAAGCATCATAATTATACAATACACCATCCAGCATACATAGCAAGGTAACAACATGGATAGTACCACTACATGCTTACAACCAAACACCACATCATCCTCGTCTACATGCGACGACCGGGATCGCACTGGCACACTGACGGTCCTGCTGGTGTCTCCTCGGTGTCAGACTCCGAACCGGAACTGATAACGGATACATCCGGAGCAAAGGAAACACGACGACGCTGACGGGAAGGCTCTCCCTCAGGGTCTGGAGCAGGGTGACTCCGCAGCATCGGAGCGACTGGGGTAGCAAGCAGCATAGCCCACTGGGCTGGGGACTCGTGGGGAGTCACTACCGAAGTGCCTGAGCTACTCTGGGAGGGTGTGGGGATCACTGGTGTGGATGGGGGTAAGGTAGCTGGGGGAACAAGTGATGTGTGGATAAGCAGAGGTGGAGCGAATGCAGATCGAGCGGCAGCTAGCTCACCACGAACACGGGTCAGCTCCTGGGCTAGACTGGTGATCAGAAAGTATCCCGCTATTATGTAGCGAGACAGGTGACTGGCTGACCGGTCGCACTCCGGATTAATGTAAGGGAAGCGGATCTATCCTGACTCGTACAGGGACGGATAGAAGTAGAAACCTGGGTGAGTCTGCATCTGAACCTCATTATAGCGCAAGTTAGTGAGAGCCTCGAATGCTGCAAACTGGACCGCCTGATCGGGTGTAGAAGCCGTCCCGCTCTTGGCGGAGCGAGTGTACGTGCCCACCACGGTACTGTTGTGCAGGATGACCTCCGCGTGATACTCGTAAACGCCATCGGCGAGCTGCTCTCGGTACACCTGGTATATGGGGTCATCGCCATCGGGGTAGAGTCGGCGCCACACGTTGGTCAGCAGATGCAGAAAGGTGGAAGGTGCCGGCTCAGGCTGGTACGGATAAGGGACTGGTGCCATCTACACTCACAACATTAGCTGGTTAGCATAAAATGCAAACTATATGCATGCGATGCAACACCCAAGTGCACAACCAACCTCAAATCACTACAGAGACTAAGACTACCGTTTTTCTAACACGTCGGTTGTCTAGGGCGTCCTACAGTCAGCGCGGCTCTGATACCAAGCGTTGTGGCACCCCGGCTCAGAGCAACCGGTTTACCTTGCATTGCCATCCCAGAGATCAAGTATTCTGGCAATACACAACAACTTGGTACAGAAAACAACCGCTTTATTGATCTCTTAGCGGATACATAGGTTTACATCTTACATGATGAGCGAGGCCAAGCGGCACACATGGTGCGGCTGCACTTATGCACATTATTTAGTAGACATGGCAGGGGCCTCGATGATAAGGGAACTACTACGCGGTAGCGGAATGACGGGGTAGCGGAACTCCATTCCACAGGGACACTGCTGAGACGCGGCCTAGATCGCGACAAACTGCTCAACGTCAACTCCTTGCACGGCTTCCCCTGCATCTGGCATGATAAGCCAGGTGAGTACTTTGAATGTACTCGCAAGCTCACAGCAAACAAAACAAGTACGACAAACAATAACAAGGCATTTAACAGATTTAATGCATGAGCATGATGCTACTCAACATGAGATGTGCGTGAAACATTGCCATGGTCTTCGGGACCAACTTACCATCTCGGGGTTACCGCATAACCACCGTTCATAACTTACCAACGTGATCCTTACTGGATCACATTCATACCTTTCATAGTGATCCTCGATCACCATTTCTGCATGTGCCATCTTGTGAATCTTAGTGTGCAAGTTAATTATTTCTGTTGACCCACGGTGTGACCTACTACGAACTGTGTCCATATCCGAGGACGCGGCTATCGATAGATTATACACTCTGCAGAGGTTAGTACACTGTACCCACACTACGGAATTCATGGCCTCGTGCTCCCATTCGGGTGGACCAACGACATTCCAACAAAACCAATCTATTGCATGACACTCTCCCGGCCACTCCGACAAACTCCCCTTTGGGCTATGTCCTGGGTGACCCTGATGTCAACATGTGACATCTGCCACCTCTGTGGCTGCCACCGTCGTGGCCAAACATCAAAACTGTCCCAAACGGGGACCTCGGTACCATCAAAACTTGGGTCCTCAAGGTTATGACTGCCTACCGGGCCAGGGTAGCGCCAGAGCACAACCTTCCCTCGTAGGAGGCACCGGCGAGAGGCATGACAATAGACCGCATTAGGTCCTCCCCATCCAGGCAAGTGTGGTTGCACTGGTGAGCTCGATTCGGTGGCACCATGACTCGATCAACAGCATGTTCACGTTGGATTATTATCAAGTTTAACTTGAAAAGAAAATGATTCGAGCCATAGTGAATGAATGGGTGCACGGGTCACGGTCATGAATAACAAATGCATCATGTTGTCATATGAGTATATGCCATGATACCTACTGCATACTAGCAAGAAAGCATGTAACCTACTGCACAAATTATCAGCATAACAGAACAAAGTTTATGCAACAAGATTTATATAGCAAATTATTTTAAATAGTGATTAAAGGATCGATTTAATTCAATTAAACCAAGTAATTGCAATGCCATCCTTGCATATGAATGTTGTGGCTTGCCTTGGTTCAGAGGAGTGTCACAGTACCCCTGGCCTTCTCCAACACAACTAGGTTCTTCTGAAATTAAATTAAATGCAAAAAGAAAATGTCACATAACAGTGTTTATTGCACCAGAAATTCACAACAGCAAGAAAATTTCTGAAATTTGACATGCGGAAACTTTGGAATTTTATAAACCAGTAGCAAAAAGAATCAAATCATTTGGACTTATAGATAAAAAGTTATTGCAGGTCAAATTTGAATAGAATCTGGTCAAAATTTCTAATAAAAAGAAAATCCAGCTGCGGCCACGTCGAAGACGTATTCAGAGAATACGCCTCCACTCATAACGTTTCGGCCGAGCGAGTGAGAGGCTGACGGGCGGGGCCCGCGGTCAGGGTTAAACAGAGGAGAGGGAGGGAACAGAGAGGACGGCGACTTCGCCGGCGTTTCTCCGGCGAGGAGACGTCGGCGATCACCGGAGAGATGGGGAATGGGGCCAGCTCGACGAGATGGTCACGCACGTACCCGAAGCTCGAGCTGAGGAGGTCGGACGGCGTCGCGGCGATCTTCTCCAGAGACGGCGGCGGCGGAGCTGATCGGAGTCGGCGTTTCCGGCGACAATCCGGTGAGTTCTTGCTACCGTCGTGCTCAGGAGGTTGCTACGGTCTCGTTGGTGGCTGTGGTTGGAGCTGAGGTGGACAAGGGTGAGGGAATGGAGGAGAGGGATCCGCGGTGGTCGCCGGCGAGATTTGAAGTCCTGAGGCCTTCCCGGCGTTGTCCGCAGCTTCTGGAGCTCGTTTTGAGAGAGGTGAGGTGGGTTGGGATGGCTAGAACTATCGGAGGAGAGCTCTATTTATAGGAAGGGGCGAGGCAGGGTTTGGGCTCCGCCGGAGCTGTGTGGGAGGTCGACCTGGGGGCGGTTGGAGCTCAGGCGAGCTAGGAGACGACGCGGGCGAGGCCAAGCATAGTGCTTGCACGCGGGCTCGAGCGCAGGCGCACTAAGGAGGAACAGGGCGCGCGTGCAAGCCACTGTACCGACCGCTAGCGCCGTGGCGGCTTCCGGCGTGCGGGCTACCGGCGACGCGGGCGGTCAGGGAGGGGCTGGGTGGAAGAGGGGGTGTGCGCTGAGTGGACTGGACAGGGTGCGGTGGCGCGAGGGGGTTGGTTGGACGGCGGCCAAGAGGACCCGACGTGCAGAGTGCGGCGATTGACCGTCGAACACCTTGCGCATGCGCGGTCACCGCGTGCTCTGGCACGGGGGTGGCTTTCGGCGCTGCCACACCATGTCCAACGTGAAGTCCTCTCAACGCTTTCCCTAGAAATGAGCTTGGCTTGCCATCTAGAGCACTGAAAATGACTTGAGCCTGCGGCCAAGTTTCTGGACAGAAACTTGCTCCAAGAGCTGGGGACAAACGGCTGAGATTCTATGGCTGGTTTTAGGCGTTTAAGCATCACTTAGGAAGGTCATTAAGTGGTAAAAATTTCAGCTAAAAAGGATCAAGGAAAAATATAGTTGCTTCACAATGTGCTCTTTCTGACCAGAAGCAAAAACATTTCCCTTGGCTGAAATTTTCCAAATGACCAAGGGATATTTTTGCATAGGAAGGTGAGGCATGACCCAAAGAATATTTGGGAATTTTCTTGGGATTTTGAGGGCAATAAAAATAGGGGTTGCTTCATAGCTATATGAGGAAAAAGGCATTTTCAGAGGGAAAAAGGGTATAATGCCATTAAATAAAAATACCCAATGGCATTATTATGGGAGGGATGAGGTCTAGGGAGGGTTTAAGGATGGTAGAACCCACTTGGAAGAAAATCAAAAATAAATCCAAGTGGTAAGTCCAAAAGAAATGACTGGAAAACCCAATTGCAAATAAAACATTCAATAAATCCAAATAAGTCCAAATAAAAGAAAAAGGCAAAAAAACCAGGGTGTTACAGTTACAGAATGATTTGGTCCAATGTCTTGTCAGTTTCGAGTTGGTGTTCCCACCACCCTTCTTCAATATTATGACGCACGTCCTAGTTCACCTAGTCGACGAGATTGCAATTCTGGGTCCTGTATTTCTACACAATATGTTCCCCTTTGAGAGGTTCATGGGAGTCTTAAAGAAATATGTTCATAACCGTGCTAGGCCAGAAGGAAGCATCTCCAAGGGCCACGAAACAGAGGAGGTCAGTGAGTTTTGTGTTGACTTTATTCCTGACCTTAAGCCGATTGGTGTTTCTGAATCGCGGCATGAGGGCAGACTGGATGGAAAAGGCACGCTAGGACCGAAAGCAATAATATGTAGGGACGGGCATTCTTGGGCGCAAGCACAGTACACAGTTCTACAAAATTCTACCTTGGTGGCCCCGTATATCAATGAACACAAGAATATTTTACGCTCCAAACACCCGGAGCAGTCTGACGACTGGATTACACGTGAACACATGGGGACTTTCGGCGGTTGGTTGCAAACACATCTCATGGGTAACACCACTGTTGGAGATGAGTTGTAGTTGTTGGCCAGGACACCATCTTTGACTGTATTGACTTTCCAAGGGTACGAGATAAATGGGAATACATTTTACACGATCGCCCAAGATAAAAAGAGCACCAACCAAAACAGTGGTGTCCGCTTTGGTGCAGCAAACACAAATAGGGCAAAGGACACATATTATGGTTGCATAGAGGAGATATGGGAACTTGACTATGGACGTGATTTTAAGGTCCCTTTGTTTCGGTGCAAATGGATCAATCTGACAGGAGGCGGGGTATAGGTAGACCCGCAGTATGGAATGACAACAGTGGATCTCAACAATCTTGGGTACACAGACGAACCATTCGTCCTAGCCAATGATGTGGCGCAGGTTTTCTATGTGAAGGACATGTCTACCAAACCGAGAAAAAGAAAAGATAAGGAAGCGAATACATCATACGATGAGCCAAAGCGCCACATAGTTCTTTCAGGGAAAAGAAACAGCATGGGAGTGGAGGACAAGACAGACATGTCAGAATATTATGAAAAGTTTCATGAAATTCCTCCCTTCACAGTGAAGATTGACCCAAGCATCCTGTTAACTGATGAAGATTATCCTTGGTTACGGCGCAATAAGCAAGGGACACATGCGAAGAAAAAGTTTTAGCTGGAAAGTGCCACTTCGAACAAACCGGAGGGAATCTTTGTAAGAGCTAACTAGGGCATTTTGGCATTTGAAACATGATTTTAGAATAATTATTTATTAATTTATGAAATTTCAATTATTCCTATCCTTTTAGTATTTTAATTATATAGAGGAGTTAATCAATGCAATTATGTCCAAACAAAATATGAATGTCTTCTAAGCATTCCAGATAAGTCGCTTGAGGTTGACAGGCATAGGCCATACACACCCTCACCAGTTGTAGTGATTTCAGTCCCAAGTTTTGCAAGGTTGATCATACGCGGTTAGTCCCGGTTGGTGGCTCCATATAAAATAACAAGGTTAATATAGACATGGCTTAAACGTCTTGACATAGATGAATACAACAGAAGCATCGGAGATGATAAGAGAGAAACGTTGTATGACATAAAGTTGGAGGTCCAGATGAGGAGTTCTCTGGTTGCTTTCTGGTGAAACTGAGGACAACATATCAGATGGCCATTCTCGAGAATAGTCTATTGTTTTGGCATATCTCATGAACATCCAGGCACCTTTATATTATCTTACATCAGGAGTCCAAACCCACATCATGAGTATGTTGGGTTATACTCAAATGGCTTTAGATTCCGGAAGAAAGATTTTGACAGCATTGATCGCCTTGTGTCATATTTTCAAAAACATATAGACAAACCTGATGCTGGCCCTTCAATGCGAAATGTTGTGGCAATGGTACCTATGAAAAATAACTTGATAGAACTATTTGTCACTATCTGATGAAAATCTATATCATCAAATAAAGTTATATAAAATTCTAGTTATGATCAACTAAAAAAAACTATAATATTCTTCAATAGCAAAAAGAATCAACTAAAAAGCTTTTATAAAACTCTAGTTATGATCAAAATAATATTAACTTAAAATTATATAAAATTTATGCAACTAAAATTTTCATAAAGTATTTTTTGTTAAAAACTTTAATAGCAAAAAAGAATTAAATCAAAACTAGGCATGTATGCTACTGTTTTTGAATCTGTTTAAAAGAAAACTAAAACTAAAATATCCTAAAAAGGTCTAAAACCAAAAATAGGAAAAACAGATTTAGTCCCGGTTGGTGCCCCCAACCGGGAATAAAGGCCTACCTTTAGTCCCGGTCCGAGCCACCAACCGGGACTAAAGGCCTGGGTTTCGCGCCCTTTGGGCTGCTGAAATTTAGCTTTAGTCCCGGTTGGTGGCTCGGACCGGGACTAAAGGTAGGCCTTTAGTCCCGGTTGGGGGCACCAACCGGGACTAAAGCTGTGGGTATTTAACCGCGTTTTCTCCTTCCTCTCCACTCCAACCCCCGACGCCGAACCACACCACGACGCCGCCAAGCTGCCGAAGATCGCCGTTGCCTCCGAGCCGTCCCCGAGCCCGTTGACCGTCGCCGGACCTCCTCACCCTCCTCCCTGCCCGCCGCCGCTCCTCCACGCGCGCGCGCCCCCTCGACGTCGCCGCTCTCCTCCACGCGCGCGCGCCCCCTCGACGTCACCGCTCTCCTCCACGCGCCGCGCGCCCGAGCCCGTACGTGCCGGTCCTCCGCCGCCCGCTCCGGCCCTCCACCGCCCGCGCCAGCCCTCCCCCCGTGCCTGCCCTCCCCCGCGCCGGCCTCCCCCCACGGTGAGCACATTACCCTCCCCTATCCATCTTTCTGTAGCAATAGGTTTTCTTCTTTTTTTTTAATTTTGTTGTTGTTGATAGTTATGTAATTAGATGGATGGTTAGATGGATGGATGCAGCATGGATTGATGCATATGGTTTTCATTTTAAAAAATGCAAAAAAAAATAACAAGAATGCAAGAAATGCAAATGTATGATGATAGTTACGTAATTAGATGGATGCATCATGTATTGCTATGGATTTAGAATTTAGGTATTGTATGGATAATGTGACGGTATGATGATGATCTTGATCTTGCTATGGATTACAATGTGAAGGTATGATGATAATGTAACAAAAATGCAAAAGAAATTAACACTTGAGAAAATTTAGGATTTGAAGTATATGGATAAAGTGGCAATGTTGTATGTGATGTGATGATCTAATTTTTTTTCAGTCGGTGGAATTTGTAGACTTTGTGGTGTCGCATCTCCCCGGAGTGACCCGCTGCACCCGCGCCCACGACGCCCCTCTTCCGACCCCCGGCCGGTGAGCATTCTTCATTTTTTTTTCATTTTTTTTTCAGTTTCTTGCTACTGTTAACTACTGTTTGTTAGGTGGATGGATGCATGGATGAATTTGTGTTAGATGGATGCATGGATGTTGTTAGATTCATAGATGGATGGATGGATGGAATGTTGGTCAATTTTTTTTGAAACTTAGTTTGTAAAATATTGATGAATGGATGTTGGTCAAGTTAATGATGGATGGATGGACAGATGTTGATCAAGTTAGTGTTAGGTCATGTTGATTCATAAGATACATTATTTGCCATTTTGTAATTTGAGAAGATATTTTTGGAGCTATTTTTCTCATGCGAATATGTAGTAAATAATTGATGAAGCTTATTTTGCAATTTGAGATGTTGTTAAAAGCTATATGATATGTGATGGTCTAAATTTTTAAATCGGTGCAATTTACAGATTTGTGGTGTTGCATCTCCGAGGAGTGTTTATCGACGTCGGAGTTGTTGGTCCCCGACCGCTGATCAACTACTTCCTCTACAGCCGAGGGTGAGCTACGAATCCCCCTTCACCTCCTCTTCTTTTTTTGTCACTAGAAAAAATTCAATGATATTTATTTGAAAAAATTTAATCACTTAGATGTGTATAAAATGTTTTAGATGTATACAAAAATGTACAATGTGTATGAATAAAAAATGGTATTAAAACATATATTATAAAAAATGTGAATCGTGTATTTGATATGTGTATAAAAAATATAGACATGTGGTGAGAGAAAAAAAATTAAAGAAATCTGATGCATACAATGAAATAAAGGCGAGCCGGAGCAACGTCTCACAATGAACGAGAAATAGACCTGATTTGTTTTCATAGGAATTTGTTCTCTGCGACGATGCCCGGCCCGCATCCTCGTCGTCGACTCGGCGGCGACAACCAGTTTGAGAGGCACCATGTCCGGGACTGGGCTCCGCCGGGCTGGCACTGGGAGGTGCTACCTTCCGGGGCGCGCAGCTTGGTGAGGAATCGGGGTCTCGTCGTCGACCTGGAGCTTCTTTGGTGGCAGTCGCGTGGGCCACTATCGGTGCAGAGGGAGCCGGCCCCCGGGAGGGTGGTACATCGCCGTGTCAGGGAGGAGGACGAGCACGTCCGTCGCTACATGGTTGCGTTGGACGACAGCTTCTCCAATACATGGCAGTTTCTTCAGGGATCTCACCCAAGCTATGATCCTGTGATGGTTCCTTCTCTTTGGGTGTTCACCGCCCGCGGCTCAGGAACCGGGAGTCGACGTCCAGTTTGATTGGGGCGAGATGTTTAGTGATATTATGTGATATTATTGTTGCATTAACTAGATTATTCGAGATGTATTAGTGATATTATATGATAATATTATTGCATTAACTGGATTATTCGAGATGTATTAGTGATATTATGTGAATTTGTTTTAATAATGTGATTTTTTTAATCGAGATGCAAATAGACATGGAAATGTGAATTTGTTTTAATAATTTGTTTATAGCATTGAAATAACTTGCAAGTCTTTGCAGAAACTATGGAACACGACAGAGACTTAGAACAAGAAGAGATGTTGGGGGATATAATCCGCGACCGAGGTGATGATATCACCTTGCAGTTTCTCAACGACTCCGATGGTGAGGGAAGAGAGGATGACGGCTCCGGTGATCGAATGGAGGGAGAAGATGACGGCTCCGGCGGTGTTGGAGCCTTAACTGTTGCAAAGTCCGGCAAGGTATATTAGTTAAGCCTGCTGACTAGATGCATTAATTGATTTGTATGTACATATATTAACGCTTCTTTCTTCTTTTAGCCCTCCGGATCGATCCAACCTTCTGTAAAGAGACGAGGCCCGAAGAAAAGGTTGGGCGAGAATGAAAGGTTCACGATCGAAGAAATCGCTGCAGATGGCAAACCGACTGCTCCCAAGCGGACCGCAGACCGATTTATAAGTCAGTGCGGAGTTGTTGTTAGGGACTGCATCCCGATCAGCATTCAAGAATGGAATAAGCCAAAGGCGGACGATGGAGTTTCTTATGTCGACGATAGATCCAAAGATGAGCTTTGGAATACGCTCATGACAAATTTCAGCCTACCGCCAGAGGTGGATCCAAATAGCAATGTTGTAGAGCGAAAAGTCAAGGCGTGCGCTCTTAAGAAGATGGCCGAACAATTCAAGAATTGGAAGAAAAGATTGCACGAAAAGTTTGTCCTGAAAGAGAAGACTCCAACATTCACCGGTCAATATGAGAAGATGAAAGATCACTGGCCCGCATTTGTGGCGTACAAGACATCGGAGAAAAGTAAGAAAAGGTCACTGATAAATAAGCAAAATGTTGCAAAGAAGAAATATCATCATGTTACGGGGTCAGGGGGCTACAAGGTTGCCCGGCCTACGTGGGACAAAGCTGAGAACGACCTGCTTGATAAAGGGATCCATCCAGAGACATTGAACTGGCCCGAACGGGCAAGGACTTGGTTCTTCAGGCATGGGGGAACTTTGCACCCAGAAACAGGGAAGTGTGTTTATACGAAAGCTCAACTTGCAACACCCGTCAAAAACATTCAGGATGCAATCCAGGCCATGCAGGAAGGGAAGTTCCATCCCGACAGAGAGAAGGACGAGCTATCACGCGCCCTCGGGAATCCTGAACACCCTGGACGAACACGAGGCACATCAGGCTCCATTCCGTGGAAGGTTGGGTTTCCCGACAGCAGAGACACTTATAGAAGCCGAGGGACAAAGAAGAAAGAGGATGCAGACCGGCTGCAGAAGGTAGAAGAAAGATTAGCGTTGCAGGAGAAGCAAATAGAGGCACTTAACAGCTAGCGAGCTATCGGCCCATCATCTCAGCGGCACGAAGATCCTTCATTCGATACTTCCCACGGAGCTACCCCGCCATCTCAGCGGAAAAGCAGCATGGCTTCCTCTTTGCTCGTTCGGCCGCCCATAGATGATATCACGGCTCCTGATCGCTACCCCGTGGATGATATCACGGAGAGGGAACATTGTGATCTACATGCGAAATGCATGAACATAACCTTGAAGGTGGCGGTCAGCTATGCCTTACCTCGTGTACCTGATGGAACTTACCATTGCTCTCCGATTCCAGATGGCTATGCTGTTGTCGGGGTGGATGAAGTTACCAACGGATTTGAGCAGCTGGAGCTTGAGTACCCTACAGGTGAAGGGGAGACTCATCTGGGAGATGCCATAAGGACTACCATTCTATGGAGAAAGGAACACATCGTGCTTCCATACTGGACGCCGCGTCAGCAGACTCAGCCGGAGGAGGCCCCTCAGCAGACTCCTCACAGTCCAGCTCTATCTCCGCTGCCTCAGTCGTCTCCGCTGCCTCATCCGTCTTCGCCGCGTTAGCACACTCCGTCGCCTCAGCTGTCTCCGCCGCCTCAGCTGTCTCCGCCGCGTCAGCGGAAGAGATCCGCCGCCGCTCCGGCGGCTAGTAGTACAACAGCGAAGAAATCCAGAGCAGGTAGCGTCAAGAAGGCTCCTGCCAAGTTACCATACGACATGACTGAGGAGGAAACCAAGGAGATCGTGGCTGCCGACGTGAAATGCCAGCTTGCACCGACCCGTCCAGATCCAACGGAGAAAATAGATCCGGTAAAAGCGAGGCGCTTGCTGGAAAACCTTACAAAACCACCGCCGCCTCCACTGCTATCAAACTATGACCGCTCTATTGTAAAGTCATATAGAGATCCACAGCAGCGGTCGGGAAGTAGCAGTAGTGCAAGGGGGAAAACAATTCCCCAGCTCGGCGAACAGAAAAACCAATCGTGCCCCCCGCTCAAGGTGTTTACCGATATCGCTAATGATCCGGGGGTAGCGGCCGCTGATCCTGGTTTCACTCTTGGTGATTACTTAGGCGATGTGGTACAGTTCGAAATGGCTGAGTTAGCCTTTAAATTCGAGCACGGGAAGCCTCTCGTCAGACCTGAGGAGCTCCCGCATCTACCAACGATGATGCGAAGATTGCATGACTGGTACTTGGAAGCCTCAAAGCAAGGGAGCAACTATATCATTGTGGGAATTAAAGATGAGCATTACTTCAATGGAGACGAGGAGATTTTCATTGAATTTGAAGAATTATTTCAGTTATACAATCAAGACACTATCGACAAATCTATCGTCAGTTGCTATTGTTTGTAAGTATCATTTCTGTAATTAAGTCTCTAGCTCAGCTCGTTCATTGCATGTATAATTATCCTCACTATATATATTATGCAGAAAGAAGATTCTCGAATGCAAAAGAGGACAAATCTATGACATTGGGTTCATTAACCCAAATACTATTCATGAAGGTACGGTAAAATGGAACGCCAAGGATACAGAGAAGATCTTGCTAAGGGCGTTAATTAAACAACAAACCAAAAGGGAAATACTATTTCCTTACAACTTCCAGTGAGTGTTATACTGTCGTGTACACATCATTCTGTTTCGCTTACTCGATGTTAAGTGTAATTGATGAGCTATGCGTGCGCAGGTTCCACTTTATTCTGCTAGTCATTCAGTTTGACGCAGGAAAAGTACTTGTCATGGACTCGTTACGTAAAGACCCTAAGATGTGGGCGGACCTGCAAAAAATTCTCCAGATGTAATTTCAATCATTATCGCACTATATCGGCAACTATCGTTCATTTCCTGATATGAAGTAATTAATAACTCCTTTATTCATTTTCTTTGCCGGGCAGGGTTTGGAAAGAGTTCACCAAGCAGGTTAGGGGTGAATGGAGAGAGGAGCTGCGATTTGAACAACTCAGTGTAAGTAGTACTAGCTAGGTCCGCGCATCTCTTTGATTCTAGTTTCAATACCACTATCATGCTTGATTATAAAGTGCTCGTGGCAGGGATCCGGGAATAACTTATGTGGATACTACGTTTGCGAGTTCATTCGCCAGACGACCTCTGAGACGGGCAGCTTTTTGGAAAAACTTGAAGTACGTAAACAATATTCACAAATTTATTTTATTACCATCAATTGTGTTGAGTTTCATTCATATATATATATATATTGACCCCCTTCTTTAAATTAGATCCAACGGAAGCGGGACGAACTCGTACCAAAGGCTCGCATAAGAGCAATTCAAGAGGAATTGGCGGGATTCTTCCTTGAAGAGATCATAGCTAAAACCGGACAATACCATCGAGAATTGGATGTGAATGTTGGTAATTAGATATTAGGGATCGTAAGAGATGTTACATTGTATATATGCATGAACGTGTACTATACGTAGTAGCGTCGAATAGATATACGAAAACTTGTTGTTCGACCAAGCACGGAGAAAGAGAGGTCACTTCTCTCTATATTCATGACGATTTGTGTAATGGTTCCTTCATTGCTATAAGTAGTAGCTAGCGTCGAGTTGAATGGAAAACGTAAAATAAAAACGAAAACCCTAAATGTAAAAGAATTGAATGGTAAACACAAAAAGAAAAGGGGGAAACACAATATGAAACCCCTAAACCCTCCAAAACCCTAAACCCCTCATTTTTTTAAAAAAACAAAAACCCCAGTGCTTGGCTGCCTTTTAGTCCCGGTCGGTGTTACCAACCGGGACTAAAGGTCCTCCTGCCTGGGCGCCCCACAGCGGCCACGTGGAGCTCCTTTAGTCCCGGTTCGTAACACAACCGGGACTAAAAGTGGGGGCCTTTAGTCCCGATTGCTTAGTCCCGGTTGCAGAACCGGGACTAAAGGCCCTTAGGAACCGGGACTAATGCCCTGTTTTCTACTAGTGAAGATTTGGGAAACAAAGGTTCCTAACAAGATCAAAGTCTTTCCTTGGTTAGCCTTTCGTGATCGACTCAACACCATGTCTAACCTAGCACACAATAATGTCACGACTATGTCGGCTTGCCCTAGATGCAACTGTTGTCGTGGTGTTCTCACGGCAGATGCCATGGGATGGCTTATCGTGGGTGGAGCCTGAGAGCGCCGGTGGGTTTCGGAGGCGAGATTGGGTGCAAGCGGTGCGAGACACACGAAGTACCCAGGTTCGGGGCCCTCCGATGGAGGTAACACCCCTAGTCTTGCCGGATCGACTATGAGGATCACAAGGGCTACAATGGTGCTCCTGGAGCTGTTTGGGTGGAGGAGGAAGAAGGAGCTAGCTCTCCCTCTGCCTCGTATGTGTGTGTGTGTGTGTGCGTAGAATGAGCCGACACCCGCTCTGGGGGGCTCCTGGCAGGTCTTATAGCCCGACCTCCCAGGTTATTAGGGATCAAATAAGAGGCGGGGGACCCTGCTGTCATCGTCTCTGGACGCCAGTGGGGCCCGCCGGCTGCTCGGCACTGTGGCTCGTCGCCTCTTGCGTCACGGAGTGGTTGGCACTGTGGCTCTACAGTGCCGCGTCGCGCTGACGTCGGTCGCCCCGGTCAGCGGGGACGGTGGCACTATAGCCACGCTCTCCCCGGTCAGCCGGGGGGGGGGGGGGCACTGTTGCCACATCTCCCCGACGTGGTAGGGGTCTTGCCGTACGGCGGGACGGGACATGCGCTGACCCCGTCGGCTGCCGGCTGCGGCCAGCCGGCCCGGACGTGGGGCCGTGCCCAGCCGGCCTAGAGCTGGGAAGCCGGCTGGAGGGCCAGCCGGACTGAGGGGCGTTGGCCGCCCCGATGTTTTGAAAATTGTCTTGTACTCCCGAGCCTACCCGGGGGTCATCCCCCGACAACTGTGCTACCAAGTGTGCCTCACACCTCTTCATCACATGTCCCTACTCTACTCGGGTGTGGCAGCGTTTGGGGCTCGTGCCAACCTCCACACTCAGCGACGATCTTTGGGTATGCTACTTCCGGCTCAAACAGCTCACTGCGTTTGGCCCTTTGTTCACCTCTCTGTCATGTGGCGAATCGGGGATGCAAGGAGTGCCGGAACTTTCAAAGGCCATTATACTCGTTCCATCACTACTCTCAAGCATATGCGTAGAAGACTTGGATTTATGGTCACATAGGATATCTAAGCCTAGTGACAAAGAAGATGTACTCTCATGGCGGTTGTCCCTCTCCTCGCGTAATCTAATGCTTATTTAATCTCCATTCCTCCTACCTTGTGTCTGCCCCTGTAACTATTCAGCCGCTGCAACCTTTTGAAGATGGGGGAACACCACCCCCCCCCCCCCCCACCACGGTGATTCAAAAAAAAATAACGATACTGGAAACGTTGGTCCATCAAGAAGTGTATTTTAAATTCATGAATACTATTTGGGACTCACGGACATTTTTTAAGTTTTGATAAAAAAAATATAAATTTAGTGAAAAAAAATTCAATTCATAATTTTTACAATTTGTAAAGATTTTTTAAATCATGAATGTTTAAAAAACACAAACTTTTAATTTACATCTGACAACATTTTTCTAATCCGCTAGCATTTTTAAATTAGCGAACAGATTTTTATATTCTTATTTATTAAAAATATATTTTTTATCTTGAAAAATATTAATTTTTAATTTGTAAATAAATCATGTGGTCGCTCATTTAAAAACCTTGCTGTAAAATCCGAAGGAAAAAAAAAGAAGCTTAAGAAAGTCGCTAGAGGAGCACTCATCTTTGTAGTGGGCAAGCCCACTTAAGCGCTCTGTGCGTCGGCCAATGTGTTTGATGCACATAGCATCAGGTAGGGCAGATCCTATTCGCCGCCCACAGACGGCAAATAGGCAAAGCGATGCCCTCGAGAGAGCTGAGCTGAGCTGAGTTTTTTTGCAGTAGATTGTCAACGATTCGCACAAGCACCACACTTATGCGACGAACTCAGGTATGTTTTTTTTTCTTATGCCGACTTACTTCGGTTTCTTTTCCTTTTAAAATTTTTTCATTTTTAAAAAATGTCAGAAAATTCACATATTGTTCAAAATGACAAAACAATGTCGCGTTTTAAAATTTTCACAAATTAAAAATGTTTCAGAATTTCAACAAATGTTGGCGTTTTAAAAAATGTTCAGGGAGGCTTCATGTGATGGCTACGGAAAATCATATTTCACGCATTTTGCGGGAGATTGCTGTCGATTCGCACAGGCACTGCACTGCACCGCTGGACTCAGGTACGGTTTTTTTCATTTTTCTTTCTCCTATTGTTTCTTTTACCGATTTCCTTCGGTTTATTTTCGTTTTCAAGATTTTTTTATTTTACAAAAATGTTCATAAAATTCAAATATTGATCAAATTTTTAAAAATGTCATGTTTTAAAAGTTTGTTCACAAATTCAAAAAATGTTTGAGAATTTCAACAAATATTCACGTTTCCAAAGAAATGTTCAGGGATTTGAAAAAATGTTCCTGTTTTCATAATTTCTTCGCAAGTTTTTCAAGGAATTGATTGTGTTTTCAAGAATGATCGGAATATTCAAAAAATGTTCACGGTCTCGTCCCAATTTCAAAAAATGTTCTTGTTTTTCAAAAACTTCAAATAATGTTCGTGTTTTCCAAAAATTGTTTGGAAAGTTCAGAAAAGTTTGAAAATATAAAAAAATCTTTGTGATTTCAGAAAAAATAGTACATTTGAAAATTCCACGTTTTGGAAAAAGCTCTTTTTCCTCCTGCACGGTCAACTGGTACACTAGAACCCAGTAGTGTTTCTATATTGATCAAGGTTCTCTTTGTGCATATTTCCAAGGACCAGTTTGTAATTTTTATATTGCTTGATGTCATTTCAGTTAATAGCTGCGATATAATGGCTTTTGTTTGTTATGCCAGTTTCGGACTCAGCTTCAGTGCCTTTGTGAAGCAAAGGCACAGAGCGCCTTAGCCTACCATATCAACCCCTCATTCTACATTCAATAGACAGGATTCACTCAAGGCAAAAAAGGCCCAGCTTTAAGAAGTTTCAGCGGAGAGACGAGGCGTTTTCACGGGGGCGGCATCCAGTTCTCCCGCCCGGCCGCGACGGAGGCGAGGGTTTGGCAGGGGAGCCGCCGTCCCCGAGCTTGTGCGCGGCGTCGAACCCGGTCGTCGCGGCGTGGAGCTGCTCGTAGGTGAAGGCCCGGCGGTTGTGGTGCAGGCCGTGGCGGCGGCGCGGGAGAACTGCGACGCCTGTTGCGACGCGCGGCCACCCTCCCCCTTGCAGCGGATGTGGCGGACTGCGATGGCAACGCAGAGGTAGAGCAGGAGCACGGCCAGCAGCGACGCGGCGGCGACGAGCGCGGTGGTGAGCACGCGGCTCGCGCCACCGCTGCCAGCACCGCCGCCACTCTTGACCCGGTGCTGGTGGGCGTGCGGGTGCAGGGGAGGAGGGGGCTCGTGGTCGCCGAGCCGGGACGTAGCTAGCAGCGGGAGCGTGGCGGCCAGGAGGAGGAGGAGCAGCAGTCGCCGTTTCGCCGGAGGTAATTCTAATTTTAGTCGAATTTTACTGCAGCCAAGCTCAAACCGTGAGAACCTAATTATTCAGAAGTTGAGATGATGCTTTCACTAGTAGTAATGCTTTGAATTTTTTACGGGATTACATGGTTCTGCAAGTTGTAGTAATTCTTTTGACCAGTCCAGATCACACACACCAGATATAATACATGGTTGTGCAAGTTCAGATCACACACCACACACGCACACAACAGATATTCAGAAGTAGAGTAATAATTTTGTAGTACTGGTGAAAGAACACTAACTAATATTCAGATATACTACTAGTGCAATATTAGTATTAGTAATTGTTTCAAGTTTGCATCTAGAATATTAGTTGGTGTTGTGCAATTTAGTCAGCTGATTATATATGTTGGCGATGGCAGATAAATTGGGTGGTGTGCAATGGCACAATCTGATAAGGGGGCGCCTTCAAGTTGGCATGTTCTTTAAAAGTTCAGAGGAGGCTTGGCTGTTTTGGAGAGCATATGCATGGTGGTCGTGTTGGCTTTGATGTGGCCTAAGTGTACAAGTGAAATGGCCTATTATGTAACAGATTTGGATGATTGTCATCAGTGGTACTTGTTGCTACAAAATTTGAATCATATGCTTCAGACTTTCAATGTCATGTGCTTGAAAATTGCAGTGCTATGCTACAGAATTGTTGAATGTCAAGTGCTTGCAAATTACAATGTTACGTTGTTCATATTTCCTTCTCTGATTGCTTCAGATATTGAAAGTCATGTGCTTCCAATAGGACTAGTTTTGCATGTTAAGTGGTACATATTGTACAAATTTCTTTGATATGGTACAGACTGTACACTGAATGTTAAGTGCATGCAAATTTCAGTGTTGTGCTATTCATTTTTTTCCTTGTCCAATATGGTACAGATTTTATCATTTCTGTTTTTTCAGTCACAGTTGGTACAGGTTGTACACTGAATGTCAGTTTGTTCAGTACATATTGTCAGATTTTTTAAACATTAGCGAACTAAGTGAGAGCCGAATGACAAGCAAACTAACAACCTGATCTTTAGCATCAAATATTTTGTGTGAAAATCTTCAGGCTGGAGAGCGTTAGTGCATCGCTGCTGCCATTCCTCTGTTTCTCCTGAAAATTACCAAGTCTGAAACTTCTTAAAGCTGGGCCTTTTTTGCCTTGAGTGAATCCTGTCCATTGGATGTAGAATGAGGGGCTGATATGGTAGGCTAAGGCGCTCTGTGCCTTTGCTTCGCAAAGGCACTGAAGCTGAGTCCGCCAGTTTCTAGGTCCTTCAGGACCCCTCCCTATTGTTAAAAAAGGTAATCGGGCATGAGACTTATTAGCGAGCAGAAGATTGGTCCAATATTAAATGTCTTGTAAATGCTCCAGTGAGTAGTCAATCGCAGCGCTACTATAGCTGCTGCTTGATCATTTGGGCACAGCACTTCAACTAGCTCTACTGGACGGTGGTGTGACTGGTGTCTGCTGTGGGCTGTGGCAACAATCCCTACTGCAGGACAGAGGTAAAGGTTGGCTGAAGGTACACTGTCAAGATTGTCTTTGCCAAAGGAGGACGGCGGGCTTGTGTTGCAACGCAGCGAGCCACGATCAGAAAATATTTGGCTCCACCTGCATGCCTTTAGGCTGGTCAAGTGGGGAGTATCATACACTAGTATCATATGCATGATACTAGTGTATGATACTACATCCGTAGTACCATCCAGCTCTTTATGGTATATTGTACATATTTTGGTACTTATATTGACGATGTGAGTTCCGGTGCGAGACTTATATCCCCGTCCGAATAAAACACTGTAGTGATAATCCAGGAAATTATAGTTGGTGTCCTTCATATGTTCGGCAATAATCACTCGGGCGTGTCCACCATGAGTGCTGCCGATGACCACATCCACATGGATATAAATAGGTCCAGATATATTTCTATATATGGGGCCTGCACTCTTCTGCCATGACTGCATGTACATGGATGAGGATGATGTATGGTCGATCTTGTGTAGGGACTAGTGACCACAAAGGATTTGCGGGATATACATTACATACTGACGAGGTCCTCAGCTCTATCGTAAGTACGTAACCGAAATAATCCATCATGAAAACTAACTGCAAATTGCCGAGCGCCACGTCTAGGCGGAGGTGAGGCCGTGATCGAATTGTGTCGTGGTTTTCATGATGCATTATTTCGGTTACGTACGTACGACAGATCTGAGGACCTCGTCAGTATGTATACCCCGCAAATCCTTTGTGGTCACTACTCATGGCACAAGATCGACCGTACAGCATCCTCATCCATGTACATGCAGTCATGGCAGAAGGGTGCAGGGGCCATGCATATATATAGAAATATATCTGTGCCTATTTATATCCATGTGGATGTGGTCATCGGCAGTACTAATGGTGGACGACCGAGTGATTATTGCCGAACATACGAAGGACATCAGCTATAATTTGCTGGATTATTAATAGAGTGTTTGAATCTGGGAAAGTTTCAAAAAGATTGGCCAAGTAGAAAAAAAATTTAAAGTGAAAATTCAAATTTAGATCCATTTTTGGTCAAATTTTGGCCAAAAAAAAGTTTCCACAAAAATTCTCAAAAATCCACGAAACCATTATATTGAATCTGGGAAAGTTTCAACAAATTTTGAAAAGTAGAAAAAAATATTAAAGAGAAAAAAGTTTCCAGAATTTGAATTTTCGCTTTAATTTTTTTTTCCACTTGGCAAAATTTGTTGAAACTTTTCCAGATTCAATATAATGGTTGTGTGGATTTTTGAGAATTTTTTCAAATTTTTCTGAAAACTTTTTTTGGCCAAAATTTGACCCAAATTGACTGGGCGTTGACTGGATGGTCAACAGTCAAAAACCGGTCAACATAAATCAAAAACCACCCCAGGGTTGTCTTTTGTCCGGTTTTGAAAGTTCAGGGTTGTAAAGTAGATGGTTTCGTAGTTCAGGTTTGTGTTTTAGACTTTGGTGGTAGTTCGAGGTTGTAACATGGACTTCTCTCAACTTTAATGAATCCAGTTCACCTGACTCAAACTTTAAAGCTAGGTACATAGACTGAATAGACAACTTTCCTGATTTGTTTAACAACCTTCCACTTGATCTGACCAAATCAGATCAGCACAAACTTGTTGAAGCTGGTATAGGGACCTTCAATAAAGAAGGATGGTGCACTAATAATAACACTAAAACTTAAATTGCAAAGCCTAGGGAATTGAAGAATGAGAGACTTAATTGCCTCTCGGGCACAAGTCCTCCCAAAATCTAGTAGTAGTTCTTTTACTTTCATAAACCTTGCCGGAAGTAAGACTCACCGGAATTGCATCTAGCGCATGGTTAGAGTAGTATGTGCATCTTTAAATCTCTATATTCCTTCAAGGGTTGGACCACCCTCTTTATTTTCTACTCACCTTTATATTGCTAGCACCAATCTCATCTCCAAGGGTGTGTAATCGCCACCTTCGGCTTGTTATGACCCATGGTCACCTCGTCGAATCATGGTTTCCCTCTAACACCCCCCCCCCCCACCCACCCCACCCCGGGAGTGGGGGGGGGGGGGGGGGGGGGGAGCCGTCCAGGTTCTGAAAAACACCCTTGCCCTAACCACTCTCATGCCCATCTGTTTTCTTGCAGTGAATGTCAAGATAGCAAAGCAAAAGTAGGAACAGCGCAGCCGGTTTTCTTAGGCGGCACCGAGGTGGTCGCAACGACGGCGATCCTGCCTCCGTGGTTCCATCGCTACAAATGTACAACATACACCAGTACAACATACTGCGGCACCAGTCATCAAGCAAACGTACGTATAACACACTCACATAGATACATGTGTCTAATATCACTCATGCATGAAGTAAAGAACTCACAATCTGATTATTCATGACATATCACACATGCAGGCTGCTTCCCGCCGGCCGAAGTTCACGGAGCTCACCGCACAAAATCTAAAGATCATGTGCAACGCGCTCGAGCTGTGTGTTCCAGGGCACGCGAACATCGTTCCTGGCATATCGAGCACGGTGCTCCGGTGCCGATCCGGCGTGACGAGTCGAAGGGCGGGCGTATGGCTGACGAGCTGGCTGCTCTTCCGAGGAAGGGACGGCGGCGGCAAGACGGCCGTTGCTCGGGAGCTCGCGAGGCTCGTATTTGACTCCTACGCCGAGTTCGTTGCCCTGCAGGTGCAGGGTGACTCCGACATCCACACTGGCACCGGCAAACTGGCCCTCAAGAGGCAGAGATCACCAGACAGTGACGGCTATGGCAATGGTGAAGACCCCAGAGCGAGGCTGTTCGAAGCGATCGCGGAGAACCCTCACCGCGTAATATTGATTGACGGCGTCGACAGAATGGATCGTGTTTCGGAAATGTGCATCAAGAACGCGATCGCTGGAGGAACATTGGTCGGGGGGTGCAACGACGACGTGGTCGGTCTGGAGGATGCCATCGTGGTGCTGAGTTCTAACGTGTGTGACTCGAGGTATGTGGTTTCCGGTTGCTCCCCGCGGGTGAAGGTGAAACGACGACAGATCAGCTCGGAAGGTGATGCCGCAAACATGGAAGCGACATCACGTCGTGGTCTTTCCTGGGATTTGAACGCTTGTGTAGTGGATGGGGAAGAGGCGGAGGACAGTTTGGCTGGTGATGAGGGGATCCTGAATGTTGTCGATGGTGTTTTTCTTTTCAATTAACAAGAGGATATTCTTTTCCCTAAAAAACCCTAGAAAGCAAGAGAATATTCTTTCAAACCATTCCAGGTGTCTTCAACGGTTTTGAAAATGGACGGCATGTGTTAGTCAGGGTATTTTTTTCAGAGTTCATAGTTCATGAAGTTTAAGAGGAGTGCTTCGGTACACCCCCCAACAAAACGTAGAAGGGCAAAAAGGTCATACGGAAGAAACGTATACCCACCTCGTATTGTGGACGTACAATCGCGGCCATACGAATACACGTGAGTAAGAAGAAGAAAAAACTTGCACGAGCACTCGATCGATCCCGCCTGCCGCCCGACTAGAGGGAAAAAAAAAACGCTGATCGATCAGTCCTGCCGCACGGCGATCACGCGGCGGCTGATTTGGATCGTCGCGGGTGGGCTGAGGAGTGGAAGACCGCCGTCGCCGGTGGCCGGCCAGGTGTTGGACGTCGCCGTTCTCCGCATCGACGGCCGCCTCTAACCACCCCGATCTCCCACGCCGGCGGTTCCAACCCCGTCGTCTCCCACGTCACTGTCGGCGGTTAGGGAAGTGGCCGGCCACGTCTTGGACGTCGCCGTCTTCCGCAACGACGCCGCGTCCGCCGCCTGTAACCGTCCGGACGTCCCACGGCGCGTACCACACTCGTCCAAAACGCCGACGTCGTTGACCTAACTTGTCCGCCGCCGCGGTTCCGTCAGGTAATCCCGCTTGTGGATTTGTCGTCTTCCACGTCGCCGCCGTCTTGAATCACGCCGGAGGCCCGTGCGTCAAGGCCCCATCGGCGTTGACGGACGACATCGACAGCACCGCTGAAGGTTTGTCATCTATCCCACATCTAAGAAGCTGTAAATAGCCTAGACCACTGCTACTTCTTTGGGGGGAAAATCAGAGGGATCTTCATTAGCATTGACATTGTGTGGTCTACAATATTGACCAGCAACATAATATTGTCATGGAAATCACTGTTGCTCAAGTTTACACACAAGTCATGCAACTATACACAAAGTACAATCCAGCAGAAGAAATTTCGCTGTACCACCTATGTAGATGAGTTAGATTTAGAAAGAAATCATTTTAAATGCTCATAGGTTAAATGTTGCAATTTATTCATCTATATGTCCCACTTCATGAACTTAGAATTTAACGTGGGATAATGTGTTTTTCAATGATGTGCAGTGTTGGTAGTAACGTGTGTTTAAATGGACGAAGAAACCTCATTTACGGCCGATGATAATGGTACAAATGAGGTCAGTCGGACCGATAACGATCCTAGTAATGAAGATGATGACAGCAGCGATAACGATTCGTGGTCATCATATGATATCTTACCTTCAGAGGATTTTGCAAATAATGAACATGGTGCAAATAGTGAAAACGTAAGTGAAGTCTATTTGATTCTAGTTTTCAATTGGCAGAGTACCGTATGTGTAATTATTTGTCTGTGTTTTTAATTTACAGGAAGATGTGGACGTTCAGAATCAGCAAAATAATTTTGAGGAATCGTGGGCCGATAACTTGAGCCAGGTTCGCTCAAACATTTTGTACCGCGCGCGGTAGTTTGTAATAGATGATAAAAACTGACATAGTTTCATATGTAATTTTGTAGGAGGGGTCAGATGGTACTGATGGTGCTGACGACGAAGCAGAGATGGACATTGAGGAGGCTCTATACCAGCAGAAGGTGTTGGAGACACATTGGAAGGTCATGGCTATGACTTTTCGGTCCCAAGGGGATGCATACATATTCTACAACAAGCACGCCAAAGAGCGTGGGTTCAGCATCAGGAGAGATAAGGTGAAACGAGGGAAGGGTGCTTCAGGAATAATACGGTTCAGGCGGTTCATTTGCTCTAGGGCAGGGAGAAGGCAGAGCAAATTCATAATCATGGAGGGTCGCACTCGCAGGCTTAGACCCGAAACTCGATGCGAGTGCGGTGCGCATATGGTGGTGAAATTGGACAAGGCACGTGGAGTTTGGTTCGTCGCGTCATTCGTGGACGATCACAACCACGCGATGGCTCGACCGGACGAGGTTCCATTTTTGTGGTCACACAGACGGATTGGAGATGGCACGAGGGCAGAGATACTGGCTATGCAAGGTGCTGGAATCAGGAAGCATATAATGGTGGACAACTTCATCAGTAGGTACGGTTCGTACGATAAATGCGGACTTATTAGGCGGGACGTGTACAATCTTTGCTGCAGAGAGAAAATGAAGCTCATTGCAAAAGGTGATGCTGAGACGGCAGTGGGCATTATGAGGAGCAGAAAGGAGAAGGACCCAGACTTCTTCTTCGAGTACGTGGTAGATAAGGAAGGGCGGTTGAAGAGTATGTTCTGGTGCGATGCACAGTCACGAAGGGACTATCAGGACTACGGCGATGTGGTCGTGTTTGACAGCACGTATAAGATGAACAGATATGGTATGCCGTTCATCCCCTTTGTCGGTGTTAATAACCACCGTTGCACAACCGTTTTTGGTTGCGCCATTGTTTCTGATGAGACCAAAGGGACGTATGTGTGGCTGCTTCAGACTTTTATGAGGGCAAACTGTCAGCAGAAGCCAAAGTCAATAATCACAGACGGTGACGCTGCAATGATCCGAGCGATTCGGAGTGTCCTTTCAGATGTGATCCATCGTATTTGCTCGTGGCATATCGAGAAAAATATGCAGAGGCACCTACATTACAAGTCACTGGATGAGTTCAGATCGCTCCTGTACTATGCCACCTCTCAAGAAAACTTTGAGCAGAGATGGACCGCCTTTGTCGATAAATGGAAGACGGATAAAACTGAAGAGTGGTTGAACAGGATGTATAGGAAGAGGAGACTTTGGGCAGCATCATATCTTTCGGATGGCTTTTTTCTTGGTATGCGTAGTAACCAGAGGAGCGAAAGCCTCAACTCCTCCCTTCACCTTCACCTCGACTATGGTATGACCATAGTTGATTTGGTAGTGCATTATGAGAACTGCATAGTTCGCCTCCGTGAGAACGAGGCGCATGATGACTGTGAGGCTAATCATTCAGAACCACCGGCGGTTACTGAATATAAGGCCCTTGAGGAGCATGCTGCCAAAGTATTCACTCCTGCTAATTTCTACATTCTGCAAGATGATCTCAAGAAGATGGGAAAACTGGAGATATTTGATACGCTAGTGGGAATTGAGCGTCGGACATTCATCGTGACATGGCAGGATAACCACAAGTTCAGCTATAATGTTGTGTATGAACCAGGTAACTCAGAAGAAACTATATCATGCTCGTGTCTCAGGATGATTCGGAAAGGGCTGCCTTGCAAACACATTCTCTTTGTTCTGCATCACCTGAAATTATCTGAAATACCAAAGTGTTGTGTCCTCCATCGGTTGTCTAAAAATGCGAGAGATGGGTTGCCAGTGCAGTGCAAGAGTGATCTTTTTGGCTGGGGTTGGTCTGGGCCAGAGCAGAGAGAACGGTACAGTCAAGTGAGCATAAAATCAGCAGAAGCTGCTCATGTTGTAGCAAATGATCCCTTCTTGTTTGATGAACTGATGAAGTGTCTGGACAATATAATAGCGAAGAAGAATATCCCGGAAGAGGAACTCATAGGACGTAGGAGGTGTGCTCTAATTGCGAAGCAGGCAAGTCAAGCGGAAGAAGGTGCAGCAGGTATACTTGATCCTGAGAAAGTTTCGACGAAGGGTGCACCTAAGAAAGGCCGATCAAAGGGTGGCCCTGACGTTACGAAAAATGGTAGACCAAAAGATTTTAGAGAGAAGAAAGGTGGTCCGTTGTGCAGTCTTTGTCATGTGGCAGGTCATAACAAGGCGACATGTAGTCTAAACGAGAAGTAAGTTTTACATTGTTATTTCAGTTATGTTGCATGTTTGGTTTTACGGACTATATTTTCTTACACGGTTCTTCATATTTCATTCAGGAATCGTGCGTAGAGAAGTGGCTTCGATCATGGGAAGAAGAAATCTGGTTGCAGCAGTCATGTCGGAATAACCTATGTTGTTGTTTATTTATACATGTGTGCGCTAGAAAACATAATAAGCGTTTTGTTTAATGTTTCTCAAAATATTTATGTGAACATCTATCATATTTATTGAATGAATTCGCATGTTTTTTGTACTGTTGTGTGAACGAGTTCACAGTTTGTACATACTGTTTATTCTGTTACTTAGTGCTTAATGATCAGTAATGAATACCTCGTACGCCAAAAAAAATGTACAAAAAAAATGCCCAACCTGCAGCTGCTTGGCCGGTAGTAGGTATATTTTTCCACCCAAATCAAGCCCAACAGGGCGACTCAGGCGGTCAAATCGGCCCACTACGGGCCCAGAATCAGGGTCCAACGGGGCTGGAAGTATATGTATTAGAGGAGTTCGGCACAGTTGGCGCGCCCGCCTATTTAAGCCGGTCGGCGCGCCTGCCAGCTTCCGAGGTGGGACTAATCGCAGGTGCGCTGCGCGCGCGGGGTAGACTGCGCGGGTGGACTGTGGGCCGGCCCAGTTGGCGGGGGAGAGGTCGCGCGGGGGGGGGGGGGGGGGGGAGGGCCGACCGCGGTGGCTTTGGGAATATTGGCTGGCCCACGATTAATCAGAACAATATTTAGCATGTACTAGGATCATTATTATTATGAGTCCCGAGGCGCCGTAAAATTCACAAAGGCATAATCACTTTCAAAAATCAGTAGCGATGCATAATCACTTGTAACAGTAGCAAAAATTGTCTCAATCACCAAATAGGCCTAATTACAATAATAAATTTGTCCCAATCACCAAATAGGCATAATAATGTAAGTGGCAAAAACCGAAAGTGTGCCGTTATTACAATAATAAAGGAGATGGTACCAGCCGCCGAATAGGCATAATCATCTACGGGGCAAAACAAAAATTCTGCCATTATTACAATAATAAAATTGTACCAACTATGGGGCAAAAACTCTAAGCACATCGTAGCACTTATTCCTTGTCCATGATTTTCAGTATCTTGTCCTTCACCCTGCTCAGCGTGTTGCTCTCTGAAAATAGTATTTCCGCAAGAATGCGTCCCCTTAAAGAATTAATCTCGTCCTGGTCAAAGTCATATGTCCACTCATCCCCATCCCAGTATTCGACGCATTTCATCACAAAAAGTCCACAAGACACTCTGAAATAAAAACGCGAGTCAAGTAATGATGGAAGGAACAATTACATATGCATTCAATTATGAGCTTACGTGTCATGTTGTCTCGGCATTTTGTACTCCTTTATTGGCCAGTTAGACACATCAGGATGATTTGTACCTATACTTGAGTTTACCTCCTTTGTATCTATAGCAATTTCTGCCCTCTGAAATAAAATTGTCAGAACAATATTTAGTACATAAAAAATGAACACCTTACGAAAGTACAAATGCATTTTGTGTTATGAAAAGTTGTTAACTTACCATCACAGCAATCTTCGAACGAACTGTCTTGCTGATTTTACCAGTAGAATTTAGGACTTGAAACTCTTGTTTCCCGTTGTGCATGACAACGGTTATCCAATGTTCATTGTCCAGATTGAAAGGAAAATATGCCTACGAAACAGTAAAGTTATGTACATAAAGATCGTTACGTACTGCAAATACTCGTTTCAAATGAAATACCTTCTCTTTTGCGAAATACTCATCGGTTACTCTTGAGACAGTTTTCGATCTGTTTGTGAAATGTTCCATATAGTTCATGTTCGAGTTCTTAACCTTTCCTTCAGCGCGTAGTAGAAGCCAATGGGATACCCATGATGTTAGAACATGACGATCAGAACTACTAGTACGGCTCTGCATGTGGTTGCAATAACAGTTGATGACCTGACAAAATTCACAAGCCAAATATGACTGTTACAAAATACCCTTACTACAACACAAGTGTAGAAGAACATAAATTAATACTCATACTTACAGCGCCATTCAACCACTGACGCGAAGTGATGGCTTGAAGCATTTCCGCCGTACACGTTTCCCCACCTATTCCTGTCATGTGGACCACAGTCTGTCTGCAATGCTTCGGCGAGTTCGATAGCGTCTGGATATAGACCCTCGCGGCCTCTATGTGATCATCAGTAATGTAGTCAGTACTTATAAGAACATCTTGATCACCAAACAGACCTAACGTACAGAGAGTTAGTTAACTGCAAATGTTAGGACGGAAATGGCTAAAACAAAATTGTACATTGAACTTACTTTTTTTGACACGTTTGCGTCGACCATCCTGTTGGTACGGGGACCGAAAGTATTTTGACTGTTGCCGCTTCCGCTTCACATCATGCTCCTTAGTCCCATTATTAATCGCATCCTTTATAATTGTATTTAGACTAGGATAACTATCTTCTGCTGAATTTTCGGCGCTAGACCCGCCTGATACTGCATTTTCATTCTGTGGGGTTCTAGTAACAGAAGGAAACTCATTCGTAGCTAATGATGGTGATGATTCCCTGGGTGAACCATTATCCTCAATAATGAAGGGGGCGGCTTCATCACCTTTACCGGGTGTATTGTACGCAACGCCTGTTTCATTGGGAAACTCCGTACGCTTTGCACCCGTGAAGGATGCTTCATTCTTCTCCTCCGCGCGATCTTCAAAAGGAGTTGAATTAACTTCCTGAAAATCTTTTGGCCTGTACTTTCTCATCCACTCATCACTGTCGTCCGCAACAGCAAACTGATCACCGAACTTCTGGGTTGGCTTCAGCAGCAGACCCTTCTTACTCAACTTCTCGATCACTACCTGCATCAACAAATGCAAAACATTACGTCCATGCAAATATTATATACTTGCACACGTAAAATAAAGTACACATTAATCATTACCTCAGCACATTTATCAGGAATGAGACGAATCTCTTTCTGCATTTCTTTTATGCATTTCAGGACGTGATCCATTCGACTGCTTCTGCTCGATGAAGCCTCGGGCTTACTACCTTTTCTACTTCTGCCACCACCTTTACTTTTATGTGGCTCGGTAACTTCCTCTTCGATTATTGCTTCTTTTGCTATTTTGGCACGCCTGTACTCTTCACTAATTAAATCATCAATCTGTGAAATGTTCAACGAATTGAAAATAAGTGATCAGTTATATACTCGAATGAATGCATGCAGTACATGATATAAATATTTACCATGCCATGACCACGGTTGTTCTCTGTGTCGTAAGTGTCACGCTTCTTAGCCTCTATTTCGGACCAATTTACCATCAAAGGGTACTCCGACGACAGAGGATCGAATGTTTCTACTGAAGTTGGCTGCACTTTCTCCCAGTACATGTACTGCATAAACATCAAACGAATTAGTAATCTTGCAATACAAAACAAATAAGTAATACACAATAAAATTACGGTATACCTGAATCAGCGCAAGGTTTCCCACCGGCCACTTGAACTTTTTAACATCTTTAACCGTCTTTGTGATGCCATCCATGCAGACGCGTAATGTGAACGCGTTCCAATTATATGACTTTATGGCATCGACATCATCCACCAACTTGTAAAAAAAATGTGGAACATGTCTCGTGGAGTGCGGTGCTATAATAGTGGCAAGGAGGACCAATACCGCTCGCCGCACAAAGTCGTCGTCATACGTGCCACTCACAACTATGTTTTCGATTAACTGATCGATCACTATTTCTCCACTTCGCGCATCTACAAACCGAGAAGGAACCATTTCCTTCACGTCCTTGGGTACTTTACCTAATGCCTTCATTACATCTTTGCCCTTGTTCTCTAGGCCAAATATATGAAAGACATCATCCGTGCGCAAGGATATGTCACCTTTTGTCGGACGCAACACGAATCTTTTTTTAGTCAGGTCATATGTTTTAATGATGTATTTTAGCAAACACTGTCGCATTTGCACACTAGGTATTTGCAAAAATTTCTGCAAGCTGGTGCCACCTAGCCGCTTTCGTTGCCTGGCGTTTAACTTGCTCACCAACGTGCACCACTTCTCCACGGAGCAATAAATTTCTCCATACTCTTCCATACTAAACGAAAAACAATACATGAAGTATTAGCTATTTGACAAACGGCCACGGCAAGAAAAATTATAACATCACTTTACCTTCGTGCGTGCCGCGGTTGTCGGCCGTACCTAGTCCGTCGGGGGCCGGCGTCGTGCGTCTACGTCGGGGCTGGCGTCGTTCGTGGGGGGCTGTCCTGCGGATCGTGGACGCGACGGCGGCGGCGGGCTATGGTGGAGGCGGAGGCTGGGGGTCGTAGATGCGGCGGCTGCCGGTCGTGGAGGCGGAGGCTGGCGAACGTGGAGGCTGGCGAACGTGGAGGCGGCGGCGGCGGCGACTGGCGGCTGGCTATCGTGGAGGCGGCAGCGGCGGCGGCTGGAGGCGGGCGATCGTGGAGGCGGCGGCGGCGGTGACTGGCGGTGGGCGATCGTGGAGGCGGCAGCGGCGGCGGCTGGAGGCGGGCGATCGTGCGTCCGTGCGCGGGGCGTGGCGATCGTGGAGGCGGCGGGGTATGGGAGTAGTGGACTAGGGCTTTGACCCCGATGGACATGCATGTATTACAGATTGATACGCTGGGCCCATCCATTAATTGCGTTGGTGTTTTTTTTATTTATCGCAAGTACGTTGATTGATCCAAGTACGTTTTTTTTTTCAACTTCGCCAAATGGCCTCAAACTTTTGGCACACGTTGGCATCACCATCGACAGCACGCACGCCAATTTGCATCTTCTTCCGACGCTCGATTCATTTCCTAGGATTTTCCCCGTGAAAAAACCCTGAAACACTGGCCGGACGTGACGCGACGTTAGTTTGGTGTCCGATTTTCGTTCAAACCTTGCGTGGGGGCCTACGTTGGCCGTGCCCACATGTCTGCACAGTTTCGTGCACTTGCATGCATGCGATCACGTACACCATGTGGAACTAGCACCGTTTCGGTCTGCCGGAGGGGGTTCCGAAGGAGCTTTTTTTTTCAACTGGCCCCAAACTTTTTCCACACGCTGGCATCACCATCGACACCACGCACGCCAATTTTCATCCATTTCCGATGCTCGATTCATTTCCTAGGATTTTCCCGGTGAAAAAACCCTAAAACAGTGACCATACGTGACGCAACGTTCGTTTGGTGTCCGATTTCATTCAAACCTTCCGTGCTGGCCTACGTTGGCCGTGCCCACATGTGTGCACAGTTTGGTGCACTTGCATGCATGTGATCACGTACACCATGTGCAACCAGCACGGTTTCGGTCTACCGGAGGGGGGTTCCGAAGTACGGTTTTTTTTCCGACTACGCCAACTGGCCCCAAACTTTTTCCACACGCTGGCATCACCATCGACACCACGCACGCCAATTTTCGTCCATTTCTGACCCTCGATTCATTTCCTAGGATTTTCCCGGTGAAAAAACCCTAAAACTGTGGCCGGACGTGACGCAACGTTCGTTTGGTGTCCGATTTCGTTCAAACCTTGCGTGCTGGCCTACGTTGGCCGTGCCCACATGTGTGCACAGTTTGGTGCACTTGCATGCATGCGATCACGTACACCATGTGCAACCAGCACGGTTTCGGTCTACCGGAGGGGGGTTCCGAAATACGTTTTTGTTTTCGACTACGCCAACTGGACCCAAACTTTTTCCACATGTTGGCATCACCATCGACACCACGCACGCCAATTTTCATCCATTTCCGACGCTCGATTCATTTCCTAGGATTTTCCCGGTGAAAAAACCCTAAAACAGTGGCCGGACGTGACGCAACGTTCGTTTGGTGTCCGATTTCGTTCAAACCTTGCGTGCTGGCCTACGTTGGCGGTGCCCACATGTGTGCACAGTTTGGTGCACTTGTATGCATGCGATCACGTACACCATGTGCAACCAGCACGGTTTCGGTCTACCGGAGGGGGGTTCCGAAGTACGTTTTTTTTTCGACTACGCCAACTGGCCCCAAACTTTTTCCACACGCTGGCATCACCATCGACACCACGCACGCCAATTTTCATCCATTTCTGACCCTCGATTCATTTCCTAGGATTTTCCCGGTGAAAAAACCCTAAAACTGTGGCCGGACGTGACGCAACGTTCGTTTGGTGTCCGATTTCGTTCAAACCTTGCGTGCTGGCCTACGTTGGCCGTGCCCACATGTGTGCACAGTTTGGTGCACTTGCATGCATGCGATCACGTACACCATGTGCAACCAGCACGGTTTCGGTCTACCGGAGGGGGGTTCCGAAGGACGTTTTTGTTTTCGACTACGCCAACTGGCCCCAAACTTTTTCCACATGCTGCCATCACCATCGACACCACGCACGCCAATTTTCATCCATTTCCGACACTCGATTCAATTCCTAGGATTTTCCCGGTGAAAAAACCCTAAAACAGTGGCCGGACGTGACGCAACGTTCGTTTGGTGTCGATTTCGTTCAAACCTTGCGTGCTGGCCTACGTTGGCCGTGCCCACATGTGTGCACAGTTTGGTGCACTTGCATGCATGCGATCACGTACACCATGTGCAACCAGCACGGTTTCGGTCTACCGTAGGGGGGTTCCGAAGTACGTTTTTGTTTTCGACTACGCCAACTGGCCCCAAACTTTTTCCACATGTTGGCATCACCATCGACACCACGCACGCCAATTTTCATCCATTTCCGACGCTCGATTCATTTCCTAGGATTTTCCCGGTGAAAAAACCCTAAAACATTGGCCGGACGTGACGCAACGTTCGTTTGGTGTCCGATTTCGTTCAAACCTTGCGTGCTGGCCTACGTTGGTGGTGCCCACATGTGTGCACAGTTTAGTGCACTTGTATGCATGCGATCACGTACACCATGTGCAACCAGCACGGTTTCGGTCTACCGGAGGGGGGTTCCGAAGTACGTTTTTTTTTCGACTACGCCAACTGGCCCCAAACTTTTTCCACACGCTGGCATCACCATCGACACCACGCACGCCAATTTTCATCCATTTCTGACCCTCGATTCATTTCCTAGGATTTTCCCGGTGAAAAAACCCTAAAACTGTGGCCGGACGTGACGCAACGTTCGTTTGGTGTCCGATTTCGTTCAAACCTTGCGTGCTGGCCTACGTTGGCCGTGCCCACATGTGTGCACAGTTTGGTGCACTTGCATGCATGCGATCACGTACACCATGTGCAACCAGCACGGTTTCGGTCTACCGGAGGGGGCTTCCGAAGGACGTTTTTGTTTTCGACTACGCCAACTGGCCCCAAACTTTTTCCACATGCTGGCATCACCATCGACACCACGCACGCCAATTTCCATCCATTTCCGACGCTCGATTCATTTCCTAGGATTTTCCCGGTGAAAAAACCCTAAAACAGTGGCCGGACGTGACGCAACGTTCGTTTGGTGTCCGATTTCGTTCAAATCTTGCGTGCTGGCCTACGTTGGCCGTGCCCACATGTGTGCACAGTTTGGTGCACTTGCATGCATGCGATCACGTACACCATGTGCAACCAACACGGTTTCGGTCTACCGGAGGGGGGTTCCGAAGTACGTTTTTTTTCCGACTACGCCAACTGGCCCCAAACTTTTTCCACACGCTGGCATCACCATCGACACCACGCATGCCAATTTTCATCCATTTCTGACCCTCGATTCATTTCCTAGGATTTTCCCGGTGAAAAAACCCTAAAACTGTGGCCGGACGTGACACAACGTTCGTTTGGTGTCCGATTTCGTTCAACCCTTGCGTGCTGGCCTACGTTGGCCGTGCCCACATGTGTGCACAGTTTGGTGCACTTGCATGCATGCGATCACGTACACCATGTGCAACCAGCACGGTTTCGGTCTACCGGAGGGGGGTTCCGAAGGACGTTTTTGTTTTCGACTACGCCAACTGGCCCCAAACTTTTTCCACATGCTGGCATCACCATCGACACCACGCACGCCAATTTTCATCCATTTCCGACGCTCGATTCATTTCCTAGGATTTTCCCGGTGAAAAAAACCTAAAACTGTGGCCGGACGTGACGCAACGTTCGTTTGGTGTCGATTTCGTTCAAACCTTGCGTGCTGGCCTACGTTGGCCGTGCCCACATGTGTGCACAGTTTGGTGCACTTGCATGCATGCGATCACGTACACCATGTGCAACCAGCACGGTTTCGGTCTACCGGAGGGGGGTTCCGAAGTACGTTTTTTTTCCGACTACGCCAACTGGCCCCAAACTTTTTCCACACGCTGGCATCACCATCGACACCACGCACGCCAATTTTCATCCATTTCTGACGCTCGATTCATTTCCTAGGATTTTCCGGGTGAAAAAACCCTAAAACTGTGGCCGGACGTGACGCAACGTTCGTTTGGTGTCCGATTTCGTTCAAACCTTGCGTGCTGGCCTACGTTGGCCGTGCCCACATGTGTGCACAGTTTGGTGCACTTGCATGCATGCAATCACGTACACCATGTGCAACCAGCACGGTTTCGGCCTACCGGAGGGGGGTTCCGAAGTACGTTTTTGTTTTCGACTACGCCAACTGGCCCCAAACTTTTTCCACATGCTGGCATCACCATCGACACCACGCACGCCAATTTTCATCCATTTCCGATGCTCGATTCATTTCCTAGGATTTTCCCGGTGAAAAAACCCTAAAACAGTGGCCGTACGTGACACAACGTTCGTTTGGTGTCGATTTCGTTCAAACCTTGCGTGCTGGCCTACGTTGGCCGTGCCCACATGTGTGCACAGTTTGGTGCACTTGCATGCATGCGATCACGTACACCATGTGCAACCAGCACGGTTTCGGTCTACCGGAGGGGGGTTCCGAAGTACGTTTGTTTTTACTACGCCAACTGGCCCCAAACTTTTTCCACACGCTGGCATCACCATCGACACCACGCACGCCAATTTTCATCCATTTCTGACCCTCGATTCATTTCCTAGGATTTTCCCGGTGAAAAAACCCTAAAACTGTGGCCGGACGTGACGCAACGTTCGTTTGGTGTCCGATTTCGTTCAAACCTTGCGTGCTGGCCTACGTTGGCCGTGCCCACATGTGTGCACAGTTTGGTGCACTTGCATGCATGCGATCACGTACACCATGTGCAACCAGCACGGTTTCGGTCTACCGGAGGGGGGTTCCGAAGGACGTTTTTGTTTTCGACTGCGCCAACTGGCCCCAAACTTTTTCCACATGCTGGCATCACCATCGACACCACGCACGCCAATTTTCATCCATTTCCGACGCTCGATTCATTTCCTAGGATTTTCTCGGTGAAAAAACCCTAAAACAGTGGCCGGACGTGACGCAACGTTCGTTTGGTGTCCGATTTCGTTCAAACCTTGCGTGCTGGCCTACGTTGGCCGTGCCCACATGTGTGCACAGTTTGGTGCACTTGCATGCATGCGATCACGTACACCATGTGCAACTAGCACAGTTTCGGTCTACCGGAGGGGGTTCCGAAGTACGTTTTTTTTTCGACTCCGCCAACTGGCCCCAAACTTTTTCCACACGCTGGCATCACCATCGACAGCACGCACGCCAATTTTTATCCATTTCCGACGCTCGATGCATTTCCTAGGATTTTCCCGGTTTCGGTCTGCCGGTATTTCATGTGTTTGCTGCACGTTATTTTTTCCAAGTTAATCAAATAAGCCCTAACTTTTGTTGACACTTTCGGGCCTACCGGTATGGCTAATCTCGCTTAAGGTATTTTTTCGTCGATCACATGCATATAATTTTTTCCATTTCGGCAATGAAAATCAAATTTATGCAAGTTTTCGTCGTGTTTAACGACCACTTGTGGGTTCTTTCATACATATTTCTACCGAATTGAAATGCAATCCACGACACTAATAAATAACTGATAAATTATTCGAACACTCCATTACTCATTGCGGTATTTTACATGGTTCGTTGAACGAAATTTTACATTCGAAATTAAAAAACACTAAAATACATCAAACTACTCCTCGTCGCTAATCAGATCTACCACTATGGGCTCGCCGCCGTTTTCGCCGCCGTCTTCGCCGCCATCGGAATCGGAGTCATCGGAACCGGCGAAGTGAGCGAAAAATTCCGTCGCAGTCGCCAACTGCTGCGCTATCAGATCGGTCGACTCCCTAATCGCCTGCCAATACCCCGGCTCATCGTCCGGGTCCCTCGGGTCAACCACCTCCGCCGGCGGCATCCAACCGGTCTCCGAAGTCGAGTTCCGGATCGTGCGGATCAAACCCGGCGACTCCAACGGGTCGCCCTCCTCCTGCATCGCCGCCAGTTCCCGCGGAATCTGAAACTCAGCGGCAGAGGCTGAAGCGGTGGGAGCGGCTGACGCGGCTACGGACGCGGCCGGGGCGCCTCCACGAGCGCGTCGTCCTGCACGCGCCTGCACGACCGGGGCGGCGTCGTGCGTCTACGTCGGGGCCGGCGTCGTTCGTGGGGGGCTGTCCTGCGGATCGTGGACGCGACGACGGCGGCGGGCTATGGTGGAGGCAGAGGCTGGGGGTCGTAGATGCGGCGGCTGCCGGTCGTGGAGGCGGAGGCTGGCGAACGTGGAGGCGGCGGCGGCGGCGACTGGCTGCTGGCTATCGTGGAGGCGGCAGCGGCGGCGGCTGGAGGCGGGCGATCGTGGAGGCGGCGGCGGCGGCGACTGGCGGTGGGCGATCGTGGAGGCGGCAGCGGCGGCGGCTGGAGGCGGGCGATCGTGCGTCCGTGCGCGGGGCGTGGCGATCGTGGAGGCGGCGGGGTATGGAAGTAGTGGACTAGGGCTTTGACCCCGATGGACATGCATGTATTACAGATTGATACGCCGGGCCCATCCATTAATTGCGTTGGTGTTTTTTTTTTAATGCGATGTATTCGTGTACGTATAGTCGGGTGGTTTGTGCAACGGTGGAGGGCAGCGGGTGGGCTCTTTTTTTAAGATATGACCATCATGCCCCTCGTTACGAAGAGGTATCAAGCAATCTCAGCCTTTCTTGTGTTAAGGGGGTGTACCGAAGCAAAAGTGGAAGTTTAATATGAGCTTTTCTACCATATTTTCTTTTTTGAGACTGGTTATGTTAGCTGATACGTTTTCCCGGCACGTATTCCTAGAGTGAATGGGGAGCTTTGCTACATCTATGTAAAATAGTTACGAAAATTTACGTACAAGATTAGGTGATAGTTTTTGATTAGGGCACTAATAGGCGCCGGCGCGCCGGCCCAAATTTGGGCCGGTCGCACCGCAGCCGCACGATTAGCGCGTCGTCAACCGCCTGATCTGCCAGCTGGCCCATGTCCCTCGTTGTCTTCGTCTTCCACCATCCCGAGATCCTCAAAAATCCTCCCTCTCTGCGAGTAGTTCCCGCACCACCGCTCGTCCCCGCCGGCTGCAGACCTCGCAACAGGTCGCGCCTCGCCCCCTGTAGATCGCAGTTGGCCGCCTCCGCCTCGTCGTCGCCCGGCGCCAACATGACGCCGTCGCTCCTCGTAGCAAAAACAACGCAACGACGGCCGACGCCTCTCACATTGCAGCACCTAGCCTCGCCGTCTCCGTAGTGCGTCCGTCGCAGCACCACCGTGCTGCCGGCCGCAGCTCTCGCCGTCGTCCGCTCATACCATTGGCGTTCCCCTGGTTGAACCTTTTTTCACATGTGAAAGCTTTTTTCGTCAATGCCGCTTGAAGCTTTTCCTCCCGCTGGTTGAAGCTTTTTCCACCATTGAAGCTTTTTTCCCGTGTGGAAGATTTTTCCTCATGCCACTTTGAAGCTTTTCCTCTAGCTGGATGAAGCTTTTCCACAGCCGGTTGAAGCTTTTTCCAAAAAGGTTGAAGCATTTTCTCCCGAGTGGAAGCTTTTTTCCCATGCCGGCTTGAAGCTTTTTCCACAGCAGACACTTGACTAGTTCCAGCAAAATAAAATGCCGCTCGTAGCTCATGTATGCACCGGTTGTAGCATTTTTTCCCCGGTTCCAGCATTCCCCACACCGGATGCAGCGTTTGCGACCACTACCTCCCATCCATAGCGCAACGAGCAGCAGCCGGGCAGTCCCCCTGGCTCGGCGAAGCACACGGCCGGCAGCGGCCGCCGGCCGGCAGCAGCGCGGGGGAAAAGGAAGAAGAAATATGGCCACGGGAAGGGATGTGTCTGGAGGTAGGGGATGAAGGCGACAGTTGGGGAAAAGATAAGGGAGGAGGGGTGGTCCACGTGGGGCCCAACAAAAACAGACGTCTCGCGCGGGGCGCGGCTTGGGCGGGCGCGGGGCGCCAGCGTGGCTCGCGACCGGCCGAAGGTTCGGCCGGCGCCTCGGCGTGAAACGTTTTCCTTTTGATTAGCGGGGAGGGGGCCCCACCCTGAAATTCGGGGAGGGGGGGATTGATTAGAGCAAGACACCTATTCAGGTAAGGCAATTTTCGTAAGCTTCTTTTGTAGGTGTAGGATTTTCGAGTGAATGGGCTAGGCCGACCAAGACCCAGCGGGCTGCATCACGCGTCACCTTGCCTGCAATTGCATGAATGCCAGAACTCTGCTCGTTGCACTTGTAATTAGTTTTTTCTTTGAGTTGTGCTTGTAGTAATTAGTTCAACTTGCGGAGAGTAAACTAAGAGCAACTTTAGCAAAGTCGGTATATCGGCCCGAACGTCATAAAAACCGCCAACATAAAATTCGGGTCGGAAAAATTTAGTCTAGTCAATTCGTCAAACCGGCCTCAATCTTCAAAAGATAAATATGAAACACACTCAAAACACTAGCAATAGCCTACATATTTAATTTGGAGGCCTGAGCTGCTGTTTTGGACAGCACTCCAAACCCAACAAACCACGCGGGAATGAAGTTTCACCGTTTTCTCTCCCATCGACCCCATCAATGGGTAACACCAAGTGTCTCGCCCATCTACGCATGTTTCTCGCCTCCATGCGCATTTTCCCACCAGAGCGTGTCACGTGCAGCTATATAAACTGGCGGCGCCCGTGTCTCCACCATAGTCATATATCTTCCTCTCCACGACCTATATTCATCTGTGCCCACCTTGCCTCTGCCATGCCCCCACACCACCCATAAAACAGCCCCGGATGAGACCCTCGAGAAGTGCACCACCCGTCGGTACGCCGTACCGCCTGATGGTATTCCAAGAAGGTCTAGGCCGACGCCTACTTGCAGCCGAATTATTGAAATGATCTTCAATTATTTTCCATGCCTTGTTGGTGAGCCTACAGTGCCGAGTGAGAATTCCAAGGAACATAAACGAAAGGGATCCCACCTCTCAGCCAAATAATTGCATGTACTGACTCTCCTCCTCTTCGGATTTATCGAAATAGAAGAGTTCACTTTTGCATAAATTAATGTTTAGACCCAAAAGTTGTTCAGAAAGACACATGATCAACGTCATATTAATCTCTTTATGAAGGCCATGTTCATAAAAATGTCCATTTCATCTGCGTACATGAGGATAAACACACCTCCATCGACCCGATGAGGAATAAGGCCCCCTAACCTGACCATTCTCCTTTACTATGATAATGGCCAACACATCCGCCACGATATTAAACAAAATTGGTGACATGGTGGGTCACCTTGCCTCAATCCCTTCTAGGTTTGGAAATAATTACCGATGTCATAAATTGACCTTAACCCTAACACTCACGCCCTGAACATAAGACACTACTTTTTGCTTCCATTCAGCTGCAAAACCTTTCATGCGAAGATCTTGATGAAGAAAAGACCACTTTACTATAGGGGAACGCGACAGAAAACAAAAAATTTTGGTATAGCGAGCACGCCCAGGACCACTATGGAGACTGCATACAGGGTTTGATCTGATCCGTACCGACTCGTAGCGCAGCGGAAGAAGAGTCGGTGTAGATCGTCGGTGCAGATCCCCGCAGCTAGGATTTACAACCTCCCAACCGCGAGGATGTACTCCCTCGTCGGACAGCCCTTCGGGAGGCGGTCGGACAGTCCCTCGGACGATGTCGCGGACAGCCCTGCGGGAGGCGGTCTGACAGTCCCTCGGACAATGTCGCGGACAGCCCTTCGGGAGGACCGCCTCGAAACCTGAACGGTAACTCGGACAGCCCTTCGGGAGGACACCCGAAAACCGAACGGTAACTCGGACAGCCCTTCGGGAGGACACTCGAATAGCCCCTCGGGCAAAAGATCGAAACTACAATCTCTCTACGGGGTTGCACACATACGGTGTCAGCTATCCGGCAGGGCTTCGCCGTCCAGAACTAGTTCCTGCCGGAACCCAGACAGCCTTTCGGCTCTACGAAACTATTTCGCTGGGAGGGAGAGAGAAGCCAGAAATGTCTATAGCATGTGTATGAGAGCAAGGATGATTCTTTAGGCAGCCCCCTCCACCTCTATTTATAGGAGGAGCAAGGGGTAGAGGCAAGGGGTAAAAAGACCAAAAGGGGCTCAAGATCTTTTCACCCAAATGCCACATAAAGGTGTGTGTAGAACATATCCACCATGAGGTGGAAGGAAACCCCAAGCCCCCCCCCCCCCACACACACACCACCATGGACGAAATTTGGTGCTGCCCCCTTTGGGGGGGGGCACCACCTTTCACACACCTTTATCTCTCACGAAAAGTGATTTTCTTCTAGAAGAAAAATCCAAAAAACACTTTCACTATTCACAAAGACATTTTTCTGCGTCCGTTAAATCCCAAATTATTTCTGTGTGCCTAGAATAATTCTAGTACCCACTAAAACAATTTTGAATGCATTCCGAAACAATTCCGGAACAATGTTTTTCTTCAGCGAAAAGCTACCATAGTGGTTCCGGCTGCTCCGGAACATTTTCGGTTTTTCCTCCGGAAAAATCCCAGAAGTTCCCAGAATGATTCTGGCACCCTCCAAGAATTTCCAGACATGTGCCGAAACCAATTTGACTTAATGGTATACCCTAAAACAACTTTTCAGTTTTACCGGAACTATTCCGGTGTCCTCTCCGGAACGTTTCCGTTGCGTCCGAACCTTTTCCGGTGATTTTCTCTCAGACTCCCCGTCTAGTATTCAGCAGATAGACGACCCTTAAGCGTGTGACCCTATAGGTTCGGTGAAGTATAGACATGACCCGGAACACTTTCCGATCAATGATCAACATCAGAGCCGTGGACACCCATATTGACCCCTATACCCACACGAATGAATATTCGAGTGAACCTCCAGTTGCCGTGTGCTATTCCTGTTGCTTCACGATATATTACAAACACCCGAGGTGAGATTTATTGCATCCCCGTGGATCAAAAACTTGTCCACCATGCAAGTTACCTCGTTACCGGTTTTGTTCTCTTTTCTCATTTCCGTGTTTCGGCATCCCAGTGATCAAATCACAATGTGTCTGGCCAGACGATGATGGATACCGTAACACTGAGAGGGCCCGAGAATATCTCTCCATCGTCGGAGGAGCAAATCCCAATCTTGAGCTATCTCGTTACTTGTCATACTTTTCCGTGAACCCGTAAGCCGCCGTAATAGCCACCCAGTTACGGATGACGTTTAACAAACCCCAAAGTTCACGAAGCAAGTACGAAGGAACTCGATACTCTCATGGTCTAAGGAATTATGCAAACATTAACTATCTCTGTGTTATAAACCATTAACTTGTGACGAATGTATCTCATAGCATAACATCAATTCGGGTCGATTCAACACAAGTGTTCTACTAACATTGTGCCCTCAAAATTTGCCGGCATAGACATGCCCATGATCAGGAAAACAGGATCATCATGCAATACTTGAGCCAGTCTTAGAGGAAAGACTAGGAATACATTTTACCGTTTATTATACCACACGTGCACATGAGTTTTCCTCCGAGCCTCGTGGATATTGTAGACTCGGGAATCATTGCAGTTATAGCATGGAACATAAACATTCATTACAAACTCGGAGATACAAAATAACTGTTATTACTGCCTCTAGGGCATATCTCCTACAGACTCCCACTTGCACTAGAGTCATAATCCAGTTACATGGCTTCCCTAACACCAATGGCTATCCGGTGCTGCTCATGCTTTGCTCGTGGTAGAGGCTTTGTCATCAGGTCTGACACGTTCAGATCCGTGTGAACTTTGCGTACTTTCACTGAACCCGCTTCGACATGATGTCGAATGAGTTTATATTTGCGTTCAATATGTCTTGTCTTATGGTGCGAACTTGGCTCCCTTGCCTGAGCCACGGCGCCACTATTATCACAATAGATCTCCACCGGGTCCAGAGCACTTGGAACCACACCAAGGTCTTCAAGAAATTGCTTGATCCATACCGCCTCCTTGGAGGCTTCTGAAGCAGCAACATATTCCGCCTCCGTCGTAGAATCCGCCACAGTCTTTTGTTTGGAACTTTTCCAATCAACTGCACCGCTGTTCAATATGAAAACATAGCCTGATTGAGATTTGAAGTCATCTGGGTCAGTCATGAAGCCTGCATCAGTGTAACCACTTATAATGAGCTCTTTATCACCTCCGTACACAAGGAGTAAATCCTTGGTCCTTCTGAGGTACTTAAGAATACCCTTGACTGCGGCCCAGTGTTCCAATCCTGGATCACTTTGGTACCGGCTGCTAACACTTAGCGCATAGGAAACGTTCGGTCTTGTACATAGCATGGCATACATAATAGAACCAACTGCCGAAGCATATGGAACATCATTCATCTGTACTCGCTCATCGAGAGTCCGAGGACACTGATTCTTGCAAAGCACTGTGCCAGGTGACATGGGGAGTAGGCCTTTCTTGGAGTTCTCCATGTTGAACCTTTTCAACACCTTGTCAATGTACGTGCTTTGGCTAAGCGCTATCAGGCGTTTTGATCTATCTCTATAGATCCTAATGCCCAATACATATGCCGCTTCGCCTAAGTCTTTCATTGAAAAACTTTTCTTCAATGAGTCTTTTATTTCGCTAAGAAAATTCACGTCATTTCCAATCAACAATATGTCATCCACATACAAGATTAGAAATGCTTTTGCGCTCCCACTAAACTTCTTGTAAACACAAGATTCTTCGTCATTCCTGATGAAGCCAAACTGTTTGACCACTTCATCAAAACGAATGTTCCAGCTCCTTGATGCTTGCTTCAGACCATAAATGGCTTTCTGAAGTTTGCATACCTTTCCAGCATCCTTATGAACGACAAAACCTTCTGGCTGTATCATGTATACATCCTCTTTGAGGTTTCCATTTAGGAAAGCCATTTTGACGTCCATCTGCCATATTTCATAATCGAAATAAGCAGCAATTGCTAGTAATATCCGGACAGGCCTAAGCATAGCTACGGGCGAGAAAGTCTCGTCGTAGTCCACTCCTGGAACTTGCGTGAACCCTTTCGTGACAAGTCTAGCTTTGTGGATAGTAATGTCACCATCCGCCTCCGTCTTTTTTTCGAAAATCCATTTACAACCAATGGGCTTTACGCCCTCTGGAAGTTCTTCCAAGTTCCAAACTTGGTTTTCGTACATGGATTCCATCTCGGATTTCATGGCCTTGTGCCATTCCCTTGAGCTGGGCCCCGCCATCGCTTCCTTGTAGTGCGCAGGTTCATCGTCTTCAAGAATGAAGATTTCGTTATGAAACCACTTAGGTGGCAGGATAGCCCTACTTGATCTGCGCGGTTCAGTCACAACATTGTCCGAAGTTTCCGCATCACATGCGACAACTTCCGACTCGGTTGTAGGGATAATTTGCGGAATTTCTTCCGGTTCCTCAGCCATAACAACGGTTGCCGAAGATTCACTAATCTCATTAAGTTGTACTGTCCTCTCACTTAATTCTTTGGCGAGAAACTCTTTCTCAAGAAAGTGTCCAACTCTTGCGACAAACACTTTGCCCTCGGACTGGTTGTAGAAGGAATACCCGATGGTGTCTTTGGGATAACCTACAAAGTAACATTTGTCTGATCTGGGGTCGAGTTTGCTTGGTTGTAAACGTTTTACATAAGCTTCACAACCCCAAACCTTGAGATGCGACACATTGGGTTTCTTCCCATACCATAATTCAAATGGCGTCGTCTCAATAGACTTAGACGGTGCTCTGTTTAATGTATAAGTGGCAGTGAGTAGTGCGTGACCCCAAAAGGATATCGGTAGATCTGTAAGAGACATCATCGACCTTACCATGTCTAACAAGGTTCGGTTACGTCGTTCCGACACTCCATTTCACTGTGGAGTTCCGGGAGGCGTAAGCTGTGAAACGATTCCACGGTCACTCAGATGTTGGCCAAACTCATGACTAAGATATTCGCCTCCGCGATCAGACCGCAGAAACTTAATCCTTTTGTTATGATGATTTTCTACCTCATTCTGAAATTCTTTGAACTTTTCAAAGGTTTCCGACTTATGCTTCATCAAGTAGATATATCCATACCTACTTAAATCATCAGTAAAAGTCACGAAGTAGAAATACCCACCCCGCGCGATTGTGCTAATTGGACCACATACATCACTATGTATTATTTCCAACAATTCACTCGCCCATTCAGGATGACCCGTGAATGGCGTCTTGGTCATTTTCCCCATCAAGCAAGCTTCACATGTGTCAAATGATTCAAAATCAAGGGACGGTAAAATTCCATCTTTATGGAGTCTTTTCATGCGTTTCTTTCCGATGTGGCCAAGGCGAGAGTGCCACATGAAAGTGGTGGTGGTATCAGCCTTCTTAAGGCATTTAGCATTCACGTTAAAGACATCATTTCCACATTCAAGATTTAGTATGAAAAGGCCCCCAACAATGGGTGCAAATCCATAAAACATATCCTTACAATAAAGTGAACAACCATTGTTCTCAGACTTGTACGAATACCCATCGTGTACTAAACATGATCTGGAGATAATGTTTCTACACAACAGTGGAACAAAATAACAGTTATTTAGTTCTAAGATAAATCCTGAAGGGAGACGTAGAGGCATAATGCCGACGGCTTGAGCGGCGATCCCAGCGCCGTTCCCGACGCGCATCACGACTTCATTCTTTGCTAGTTTGCGCACCTTCTGAAGCCCCTGTATCGAGTTGCAAATGTGAGCAACCGATCCAGTATCAAATACCCAAGACTTAGAATTTTCGCTAGCAAGCAAAACGTCAATGACATTAACTTGTATAACAATTATACCTTTTCCGGTTTTCCCGGACTTCTTATCTTCCAAATACTTCTTGCAGTTTCTCTTCCAGTGTCCTGTGCCCTTGCAGTAGAAGCACTCAGTTTCATTCTTGGCTCCGCCCTTAGAGTTGCTTTGGGAGCCGGTCTTACCGGCGCCCTTGCCCTTCTTTGGCTTGCCTTTCTTTTTGAAACTGGCGGTTTTATTCACAAGCAACACTTGCTTGCGATTTTTCCGCAGTCCTCCTTCCGCAGTTTTCAGCATGGCGAGCACCTCTTCCGGTGTCTTCTCCATCCCACTCATGTTGTAGTTCATGATAAAACCGTCGTAAGATGGGGGGAGTGAAGAAGGCATCATGTCCATCATATGGTCAGGTGGAAGTGGAAATTCCAGGGTTTTAAGCCTTTCAGCATAGAGAATCATTTTGACTACGTGTTCGCCAACTGAACTGTCCTCAGCCATCTTGCATTCCATCAAGGTCTTCATGATATCAAATCGTTCAGACCTTGCGGTTTCCTTGTACAGGGCATCCAATTCCCGGATCATATCACGGGGTTTATGGAATTCAAAACGTTTTTGAAGCCCTGGACTGTCCTGCCTGAACGTCAAGTCAACCAAGTGATCTTGCTGCGAGGTCTCAACTCACCCGCCTCACACTTCTCTAATCGTTCGCACCCATGGAGATCATGTGATGCCCCGAAGAGATAGGTGCCGTGATGGTGCTACACTTGGGAGAACACTAACTACTTGATATTTTTAAGTGAGAGATCACCCTAATAAAAAGCGACTACCACGCAATCAAAAGGGTGCATCATAAGGGATAAACATCTCAGGCAATTCATAATAGCATGCTATGGTATAGCCCTTTCTGACGGAGAAGTCAAGTATTTCTTCGTCTTCGGCATTTGCGTCGGTGTTCACCTTCGCGAAGATTGCCACCACCTTGTCGATGCACCAGATAATATTGCTATCTCTATAGCTAATAAAATAAGTGCATTACTTAAGGTTGACACGCAGGTCATTAAAGTGACAATCATATAGCTCCAGCCATCATGCCGAATCATGACACGCAGGTCATGTTAATAATTTACATCATATAGTCATCTCATACGTAATCGAATTAGTATGAGCATTGCTATACCACATCACATGCACATCCTTTAAAACCAAGTTAGACGCCTCTAATTGGTTTATGCAAAATTTTATTTTACGTGGCTTCTAAGGTTTTGACTTAAACCGCAGCTACCAACGTTTTATCATCAAGTATGATTATTCAAGTCGCTAGATTAACATCACGGGGTGTATGAAACACGAGATAATAAAATCTCGAGCCCCATACTAAACTTCGTCATACACATGACCCCCGTGCAGATCATATCTGCATTGCCCTTTCATCTGCGAATTTCATCTTTCTTTTGACTATGGCGGAACCCAAAGAACTGATAGCACTTCGTTGATCAATGGATCGCGGATTGCCAGAACTTTGTCAAATTCCACCATGCTGTCTCGAGATCAGAAATACGCAAATTCTAGGGAAGCAACAAGAACATCGGGTAACAGATTTCATCTGCTACCCACATAAATAATTTTCAGCAATAGATCTCATCTACTCCAAAATTATATTATGCAATACCCATACATCTCCATGTATTCTAGATCGTAACCTGCATCTACGCATAGCACGACTCATAATGCCACTGTAGGGGAAGGCGACAGAAAACAAAAAAAATCGGTACAGCGAGCATGCCCAGGACCACTATGGAGACTGCATACAGGGTTTGATCTGATCCGTAACGACTCGTAGAGCAGCGGAAGAAGAGTCGGTGTAGATCGTCGGTGCAGTTCCCCGCAGCTAGGATTTACAACCTCCTAACCGCGAGGATGTACTCCCTCGTCGGACAGCCCTTCGGGAGGCGGTCGGACAGTCTCTCGGACGATGTCACGGACAGCCCTTCGGGAGGCGGTCGGACAGTCCCTCGCACGATGTCGCGGACAGTCCTTCGGGAGGACCCTCGAAACCCGAACGGTAACTCGGACAGCCCTTCGGGAGGACACCCGAAAATCGAACGGTAACTCGGACAGCCCTTCGGGAGGACACTCGAACAGCCCCTCGGGCAAAAGATCGAAACTACAATCTCTCTACGGGGTTGCACACATACGGTGTCAGCTATCCGGCAGGGCTTCGCCGTCCAGAACTAGTTCCTGCCGGAACCCAGACAGCCTTTCGGCTCTACGAAACTATTTCGCTGGGAGGGAGAGAGAAGCCAGAAATGTCTATGGCATGTGTATGAGAGCAATGATGATTCTTTAGGCAGCCCCCTCCACCTCTATTTATAGGAGGAGCAAGGGGTAGAGGCAAGGGGTAAAAAGACCAAAAGGGGCTCAAGATCTTTTCACCCAAATGCCACATAAGGGTGTGTGTAGAACATATCCACCATGAGGTGGAAGGAAACCCCAAGGCCCCCCCCCACACCACCATGGACGAAATTTGGTGCTGCCCCCTTTGGGGGGGGCACTGTCGTGGGTGCAAGTCTGACAGTAGTGTGTAGGGGTACAGATGAGAGGGCAGAGCCTAACTATGGCGCAGGTGTTACACTCGGATTTACGAGTTCAGGCCCCTCGCGGTGGAGGTAATAGTCCTACGTCTCGGTGCTCTGGAGCTGTTGATTGAGTGTATAGGTTACAAAGGATGCGAACCCTTGGAATGGAGCTGGGGGTGGCTTATATAGTCCCGCCAGCCCTCCCATGAATGCCTGCCATTACCAGGGGTTAAGAGGGGTTTAAGGGCGCCAGGTAACGGACGCATTGATTACAATTAATATAGGCGAATGTGCGTCTCGACCGTTGCGCTACTGGAGTCTCCTGGTCTTCTCTGGTCGAGTGACTTTCGGGTGCTCCGAGTGGAATAGCTGGTCGAGTGGACTCCTGCTTCCCGAGTGATTCATTGAACTCCGAGTGAATGTCAGTTTGCATAATTCTTGGTTGCTGATATGGCCCTGGGGCCCAGTTTAAGACGTGTGGTGTCCTAGGGTAAGGTCTATAGGTCAGGCCTAGTACCCTATCCCTAGTGCATGCCCTCGTCATTAGCACCCGAATCGGTCAAGGTTAGGCGGGTCGAGTCAAGGCGAACTCCCAGGCGAGTTGAGCGCTACGGAGGCGCTCAAGAACTCTTACTGTTCGTTTAGACGCCCTTGTCTTCGTGCGGCACCTTGACGGATTTTGCACCATATGACACCCGAGTGAAATGAGTAGTCTCCATCCGAATGGGTAGTTTCCATCCGAGTGTGTAGTTCCCATCCGAGTGAAATGAGTAGTCTTCATCCGAGTGGCGGAGCGGATCTGCGTGTTTATGGAATGTCTTCAAAGGCGAGTCATCGGATCGCTGGAATCCGGATCTTGCGGGATTTGAAATCGGCGACGAGCGCGTGCGATCGGTTGCGGCGCGGTGAGTGGGGAAAGTGGGGTGTGACGCCTCGATTTTCGCCCCCCTTTTCGCCACGTACAGCTGCAACTCCGCCAGCGAGATTCGAGGAGATCTGCGGGCCCGGGATGTGAGGAAGTGGATTGGAGAGCGGGACGGGCGGCACCATAAGAGGTTGCTGCGCCGGAGAGGGAGAGAGGACAGATCCCCTTTTCCCTTATTCTCCCAGCTCGCTCACTCTTCTCTCCCGAGATCCACTCCGCGCGAATCCTCTTCGGTCATTGGAGAGCTCGGCGGCGATGGCGAAGGACAAGACGGCGAAGCTCGAGAAAGCGAAGAAGGCAGCGAAGGGGAGGAAGGCATCGAGCTCCCGAGCTGCGCTCCCGCCCGGGTGGATCCAGGGCGACTGGCTTCCGCCGACCACCACGATCGACGACGTCAGCGGGCTCGTCGCGGACGGGCTGATCCGCGAATGGGACGTGGAGGTTGCCGAAAGAAGGGGAGACCGAGCCCGCGCCGCGCCCCGGGGAGCGAGTGCTCCTCACCACACACGTGGAGCGAGGTTTCTCCATGCCACCCCATCCCTTTTTCCGCGGATTCTTGAACTTCTTTGGTGCTCAGCTCCATCACCTGCCTCCAAATGCCATCATGTATCTTGCTGCATTCGTTTCTTTGTGCGAAAATTTTCTGGGTTGTCCGCCGCACTGGGGTTTGTTCAAACATATTTTCACGTGTCGATCTCAATCGGTTAAGAAGGTTGACCCTGATGGAGAGAGGACGCACGTGATTCAGATGTGCGGTGGCTTGGGTATTCAGATGAGGGGTAAGAGTGCGTTCCCATCCATGTCCTTTCCCGACTCGGTGAGGGGTTGGCAGTCGACCTGGTTCTACTGCAACGACCTGCCGTGCTCTGGCTCGTCGACTGGCCTTCCTCCTTACACAACTGAGAGAGTTCAGATTCCTCCCTCGCTGACGGTTGATAAAAAGGAGAAGACGGATGTAGGGATCTTGGTGACCGCCATGGTTAGTCTGATTCAGGGTGGATTGACTGGCCTGGACCTTCTGGAGGTCTTCCTCAGTCAGAGAATCCAGCCGCTGCAGGAGCGGGCTCACCCCATGTGGCTCTACACTGGAGCTGGTGATCCGACCCGAGTGCATCCGGAAGACGTCGAGGAGAAAACGGTGGAACCGTGGATCAGGTGCATCACTGGCGCGCGCGACAATCCGCGAGGGTCGAGACGGATCCCGCCCTTCGACGCCAACAACCAACCGTTGGAGGTGAGGCACGAATTGTCGAGTGAATTACTGATGCGCAAATTATCCAAGTGAACCGATCCATCCTGATGAACTGACTGAATTGTCTGTCTTTACCCTTCATGTCTTGCAAGAGTTTTAGAAGATGTTATCGTCTGTGCCGAATGGAGGACAACTTGCCGGAGGCATGGAGAGCGAACATGGTAGCGCCGGGGGCAGCTACACGGAGGACAGCGAGGAGGAAAGTGAGGACTCGGAAGGGAGCGACGAGGTCGAGTCTTCTCTGTCTCCGGAGCTACGCTCCGAGCACCGCTCCAAACGAAATCATGATCCGGAGAAGGAGGCGGTTCCGAGTGCCAAGGCTCCGAAGCGCACTCGGACGTTGTCGCCTGCTCCGACTGAGAAGGCCGCCAAGCAGCCCAAGGTCACTTCCCCCAAGCCTCGGAAGGCTCTGCCTCGGATCAAGGTCACTGTGCCTGTCGCCTCAACGTGAGTATCCTTCTCAGCTTTTCTTTTGTGTCTTTGTCAACTTTCGTGATTCTTGTGACTGAGTGTATCTTATGAACCAGTGCTGCAACCTCGACGACGTCTCCCATGCAGACTGATGGGGACCGCGCCGAGGCCGAGTCGGCAGACGCGGCCACTTCTCGAAAAGGTAACAATGACTTCATTTTTGCTTTGACCTGTCATTCGCCTGAAATACCTTCATTCGATTGAATCGTGTATTGCGACTGATTGCGTTGAGTGAACGTAGTGCTTGCAGAGGTCATCCACGTCGGAGATGATGATGAGGAGCCGCCGTGGAGGGACACTGAGAAGGAGACCCCAGTTCCGACTGTTCCTCAGGCCACCACACGGAAGACGCCGCCGAACGAAGTGCCTCGAGCTCCACCTGCATCCGCCTTGACCATGCCGCTGGGGCAGGGTTCTCAGGTTGGGGCTGGTCCTGTCGTGGCTCCGTCCACTGCTCTGGCTTCGGTTCCGACTCCTCCCGTCAACATCTTCAATCTGTACAAGGTGCCGGAGGACCAAACTGGGGCCAGCAAGGAGGCGATGATCCAGGCGGAACTGATGACCCAACGGCTCAGGGAGATGTGCGCGGCTGGGAAGCTGGCATATGATGCCAGTGCCGCTCTCTAGGAGAACGTTCGAGTAAGTGCCCTTGTAAGTTGATCTCCAAGTCTTTTTTCTTCAGTAGGAATTCCAGTTGGAAAATATCCGGTACACCCACTGGGTGTTTTTTGTGTTTGGCCATCACTCGGATTGGGCGGACCGTTTCGAGTGGATACCATTCCAGTGGGGGCACGCTGAGTGCACCCACTAGGTGTAGTCCCCGAGACTGCCGTCGGCCTCGGGCGGTCGGCGGGAGTCTTAGAGCTTAGAACCTGTTCTGTTGTTGTTGTTTTTTGTGTTTGGCCATCACTCGGATCGGGCAGACCGTTCCGAGTGGATACCATTCCAGTGGGGGCACGCTGAGTGCACCCACTGGGTGTAGTCCCCGAGACTGCCGTCGGCCGCGGGCGGTCGGCGGGAGTCTTAGAGCTTAGAACCTGTTCTGTTGTTTTTTTTTGTGTTTGGCCGTCACTCGGATCGGGTGGGCCGTTCCGAATGGATACCAGTCCAGTGGGGGCACGCTGAGTGCACCCACTGGGTGTAGTCCCCGAGACTGCCGTTGACTGCGGGCAGTCGGCGGGAGTCTTAGAACTTAGAATCTGATACTGGTCAAGCTTGCTCCTCCCTGTCAAAGGGTACTTCAGGATCTGATACTGGACAAGCTTGTTTCTTCCGGGAGCGCCGGTCTTTCGGCACTCGGAATATCTCTTAACGTTAACTGATCTGCTCTTTCTTGTGTTTCAAAAAACTTGCGAGCTTGGGACTCAGTACGTGGCACTGGAGAAGGAAACGGTTCAGCTTCAAGTGAATTTGGAGGTGGAGAGGAGGAACATAGCGCGAGCACAGGCGGAGCTCAAGACTATGGGAGGTGAGCTTCAATTACCGAGCATTCTGCTTTCACCTTTTTACATTCTTTGAACCGAGTGACTTCACTCGAACAGATGTGCGTAGTGAAAACCACCGACTCCAAGTGCGGCTCAGAACCTCTGTCTCTTTAGAAACTCTGAAGCAGGCACTCGAGAATAAGGACCAGGAACTGGCGGGGGCTCAGCAGGTGGCGAAGGAAAGGACCAAGGCTGCTGAAGAAAAGCTGGCCTCATTCGGGAAGCTTGAAGCAGAGAACACGTCGCTGAAGAAGGAGGTGCTCGAGCTCAAGAAGCAGCAGACTGAGTGGGAGAGCAAGCTCAAGGCCCAGGCGGAAGTCTACGAGCAAGAGAAGAAGACTCTGAACGAGAAGATCGCCCAGCTGATCGAGAAGAAGAACGCTCTGGAGAGGTACATTGAAGAGTTCACGGAGGAGATGTACACCAAGCTTGTAGGTAACTTATAGCATCCGAGTTCATTTCAACTTAACTCCGAGTGAACTTCATGCATGCTGATGCTCGACACTCTTCTTTCCTTGTTTACAGAGTACTGCCGGGATTTTGAGCTTGAGACTGACAGGATCGAGAGGGATCTGGATCCTTCCAGATCACTCGTCGGTGACAAGGCTGCTCTAGGAGTCCTGCGGATCGAATCTCGCATTGAAGACGTCCAAGGATACATCATCCGTCTGCGGGGTGCACTCGGGAGGATTGACAAGGAGCTATGGCCTGAAGACACCCTCGACACCGATCTGGAAGCGATGATGGTTCGCCTCAACGAGATCCCCAGCCGAGTGCAAGCGTGGAAGAAGTCGGCTGCTCGCTGCGGGGCCGACGTGGCGCTCTCTCTCGTCTAAGTGCACTGCAAGGACGCCAAGGAGGAGAAGCTGAAGTCTCTCCAAGTCGCCAACACGAAGAAACTCCAGTTTGAGGACTTCATTGAGACGTGCATCGAAGCGGCCACTCGGATCGCAGACGGCATCGACCTGGATTCCTTCATTGAGCCGGCCAGCCCCACAGGAGCGTGAGAAAACTTTAAGTCTGAACCATTATCCTCGGTATGCCGAGTGGAACTGTAACCGTTAAACTCTTTCGGGCTTTGGGCCCGCGTACTCGTATTCGCTTTTGAACTTCAGGAGTTATTTGAATGCTTTCCTTCGAGTCTTTTTTTTGAAACGTGTTTCAACTTAGGCGAAAGCTGGTTCGTAGCTAAGCCTCCGAGTGAGGCGGTCGCTCTACACTCAGAGCGACGTTTTGACTTGGGCGAAAGCTGGTTCACAGCCAAGCCTTCGGGTGAGAGGAATGCTCTTCACTCAGAGTAGCATTTTTAACTTGGGCGAAAGCTGGTTCGCAGCCAAGCCCCCGAGTGAGAGGGACGCTCTTCACTCGGAGTAGGATTTTAACTTGGGCAAAAACTGGTTCGCAGCCAAGCCCCCGAGTGGGAGGGACGCTCTTCACTCGGAGTAGGATTTTAACTTGGGCGAAAGTTGGTTCGCAGCCAAGCCCCCGAGTGAGAGGGATGCTCTTCGCTCGGAGTAGCGTTTTAACTTGGGCGAAAACTGGTTCACGGCCACGCCCCCGAGTGGGAGGGACGCTCTTCACTCGGAGTAGCGTTTTAACTTGAGCAAAAGCTGGTTCGCAGCCAAGCCCCCGAGTGGGAGGGACGCTCTTCACTCGGAGTAGTGTTTTAACTTGGGCGAAAACTGGTTCGCAGCCAAGCCCCCGAGCGAGAGGGACGCTCTTCACTTGGAGTAGCGTTTTAACTTGGGCGAAAACTGGTTCGCAGCCAAGCCCCCGAGTGGGAGGGACGCTCTTCACTCGGAGTAGGATTTTAATTTGGGCGAAAGCTGGTTCGCAGCCAAGCCCCCAAGTGAGAGGGATGCTCTTCACTCGGAGTAGCATTTTAACTTGGGCGAAAGCTGGTTTGCAGCCAAGCCCCCGAGCGAGAGGGATGCTCTTCACTCGGAGTAGCGTTTTAACTTGGGTGAAAGCTGGTTCGCAGCCAAGCCCCCGAGCGAGAGGATCGCTCTTCACTCGGGGTAGCATTTTAACTTGGGCAAAAACTGGTTCGCAGCCAAGCCCCCGAGCGAGAGGGACGCTCTTCACTCGGAGTAGCATTTTAACTTGGGCGAAAACTGGTTCGCAGCCAAGCCCCCGAGTGAGAGGGACGCTCTTCACTCGGAGTAGGATTTTAACTTGGGTGAAAGCTGGTTCGCAGCCAAGCCCCCGAGGGAGAGGGATGCTCTTCACACGGAGTAGCGTTTTAACTTGGGCGAAAGCTGGTTCGCAGCCAAGCCCCCGAGCGAGAGGGACGCTCTTCACTCGGAGTAGCGTTTTAACTTGGGCGAAAGCTGGTTCGCAGCCAAGCCCCCGAGCGAGAGGATCGCTCTTCACTCGGGGTAGAGTTTTAACTTCGGCGAAAGCTGGTTCGCAGCCAAGCTGAACGGCGTATACCCACTGGGGGTTGTAAGCCAGAGAATGCGTACGAGTGAACTTCAATGTGGAACTGGAAAAGTCATGCTTTTATTCACCGAATAACACTCGCGTACTTTTATTACATCTCATCATCAAGTATAAAATCGTCGCAGCAAATCCGCGTTCCAAGCACGGGGCTCGTCTGCTTGCTTCTGAAGGTTGTACAGGTGGTCCGCTCCGTTGTGCAGAACTTTTGAAATGATAAAAGGACTTTCCCACGCAGGAGCGAGCTTGTGAGGTCGCTGCTGATCTACTCGAAGCACAAGATCTCCTTCCTGAAAGGTCCGACTTCTGACGTGTCTGCTGTGAACACGTCGTAGATCTTGCTGATAAATGGTCGAACGAATCAGAGCCATCTCTCTCTCCTCTTCCAGGAGATCAACCGCGTCTTGCCGCGCCTGCTCTGCTTCAGCTTCGGAGTATAGTTCCACTCGGGGCGAATTGTGGAGCAAGTCACTCGGCAAGACAGCTTCAGCTCCGTACACCATGAAGAAGGGAGTGCGATTGGTGGACCGATTGGGGGTCGTCCTCAAGCCCCACAGAACCGATGGCAACTCGGTGACCCATGCTCCAGCTGCATGTTCCAAATCGCGCATGAGTCGCGGCTTTAACCCCTGAAGTATCAGTCCATTTGCTCTCTCAGCTTGTCCATTCGACTGCGGGTGCGCCACAGATGCATAGTCGACTCGGGTACCTTGGGCAGCACAGAACGCCCTGAACTCTTCGGAGTCGAAGTTTGAACCGTTGTCAGTGATGATGCTGTGAGGCACGCCGTATCTGAAGACTATCTCCTTCATGAACTTGATCGTTGTACGAGAATCTAGCTTCTTGATGGGTTTGGCCTCAATCCATTTGGTGAATTTATCGACTGCGACCAGCAAGTGGGTGATCCACTCGCCCCTGTCCGGAGGGGTCCCACCATGTCAAGTTCCCAGACTGCAAACGGCCAGACGAGTGGAATTGTCTTCAGAGCTGACGCAGGCTTGTGGGATAAGTTTGCATAAAACTGGCACCCGGCACAGTGTTGGACTATCTCCTGCGCAGCTTCATTGGCACGGGACCAGAAGAAACCGACTTGGTAAGCTTTAGCCACGATCGTCGGAGAGGACGCATGGTGTCCACAAGTTCCCGAGTGAATCTCCTCCAGGATCAATCGACCTTCTTCCAGCGAAATGCAGCGCTGAGTCACACCGGTGACGCTCTTCCTGTATAACTGATCGCCCATCACTGTAAAGGCCATGGACCTGCGAACAATCTGGCGGGCTTCAGCTTCATCTTCTGGAAGTTCCTGCCTGAGCAGGTATGCAATGTAAGGCACTGTCCACTCGGGTGTGATTGCTAGGACCTCCATGACCAAATCAATGACTGCCGGGACCTCGACTTCAGTCGGATCGGAGGGACTGACCACCTGCGGGGGCTCTTCCGTGAAGGGATCTTCTTTTACCATCGGAGAACGTAAATGCTCGAGGCACACATTGCTGGGTATGGATTTCCGAGTGGACCCGATCTTTGCCAGATCGGCTGCCTCCTGATTCTTGGCTCGGGGAACATGATGTAGCTCCAGACCTTCAAATTTCTTTTCCAACTTTCTCACTGCGTTGCAGTATCATGTCATAGCGGGGCTTCTGATATCCCACTCCTTCATCACTTGGTTCACAACTAGATCCGAGTCTCTGTAGACCATCAGGCACCGGACACCGAGTGAGATGGACATACGTAGACCATAAAGGAGCGCTTCGTACTCGGCTTCGTTGTTGGAGGAATCAAAGTGAATCTGCAGAACATATCTGAGACGATCGCCCTTCGGAGATACTAACACAACTCCAGCTCCTGAACCATTCAGCATCTTGGAACCGTCAAAGAACATGGTCCAGTGTTCCGGGTGACTCTGAGTCGGTTGCTGTTGTTCAGTCCACTCGGCTAGGAAATCGGCTAATGCTTGGGACTTGATCGCCTTTTTCGCCTCGAACTTGATGTCCAGGGGCAGGAGCTCGATAGCCCACTTCGCCACTCGACCAGTCGCATCCCGATTGTTCATGATCTCAGACAGCAGGGCGTCGCTGACGACTGACACAGTATGCTCTTGGAAGTAATGGGCTACTTTCTTCGCAGTCAGGTAAATGCCGTAGACGACCTTCTGGTAATGAGGATACCTCTGCTTGGACGGAGTCAGAACTTCAGAAATATAATAGACTGGGCGCTGAACTTTGTAAGCCTTGCCCTGTTCTTCTCGCTCGACTGTGAGGACAGTGCTGACAACTTGACCAGTGGCCGCAATGTACAAGAGCAACGGCTCGTTGCTATTCGGAGCAGCAAGCACCGGCTGGGTGGAAAGCAGGGCTTTGAGCTTGACAAACGCTGCTTGTGCTTCAGCAGTCCACTCGAACGAATCAGATTTCTTCATCAATCGGTACAGGGGCAGTGCCTTCTCACCGAGACGGGAGATGAATCGGCTCAGAGCTGCGAGGCAACCCGTGAGCTTCTGCACATCATGAAGACGTTCAGGACGTTTCATTCGTACAATCGCCCCGATCTTCTCAGGATTGGCATATATCCCTCGTTCGGAAACGAGGAAACCAAGTAACTTGCCCCCAGGAACCCCGAAAGTGCACTTCACCGGATTCAGCTTGATATCATACTTCCGCAGATTTGCGAAAGTTTCGGCTAGGTCAGCCAGCAGGTCGGAACCTTTTCTGGACTTAACCACTATGTCATCCATGTATGCTTCGATGTTCCGACTGATCTGTTTATGCAAACATTTCTGCACCATGCGCATGAAAGTGGCACCAGCATTTTTAAGACCGAATGGCATGGTGATATAGCAGAAACACCCGAATGGGGTGATAAAGGCTGTTTTTATTTCATCTGGCCCATACAGTCGGATTTGGTGGTACCCGGAGTACGCGTCCAGAAAAGACAGTCGCTCGCAGCCCGCGGTGGAATCCACGATTTGATCTATGCGGGGGAGCGGGAAATGATCCTTGGGGCAGACCCGATTGATGTGCTTGAAATCAATGCACATTCGGAGAGACTTGTCCTTCTTAGGGACCATGACGACGTTGGCGAGCCACTCGGAGTGGTACACCTCACGGATGAACTCGGCTGCCAGGAGCCGAGCAACTTCTTCGCCAATGGCCTTCCTCTTTTGTGTAGCAGAGCGACGGAGATGCTCCTTCACAGGTTTCGCCTTTGGGTCGACTCGCAAACGGTGCTCAGCCAGCTCCCTGGGTACACCCGGCATGTCGGATGGTTTCCATGTGAAGATGTCCCAGTTCTCACGGAGGAACTGGATGAGCGCTTATTCCTATTTGCTGTCGAGTGTTGTCGATATGTTGGTGGGAACAGCATTGGGATCTTCCGGATGGATGTGCACAGGCTTCGTGTCACCGGCCGACTGAAATGCAGATTCTGCGGCTGGCTTCTTGGAGCGCAGCAGATCACTCGGATCGGCATTCTTCTTGTACTCCTCCAACTCCACCATGGCCATCTGCTCATCAGCTATCTTGGACCCTTGCTGCAAACACTCTTCCGCGCGCTGTCGACTGCCAATGACTGTGATCACACCTTTGGGGCCGGGCATCTTCAGCTTGAGATACACATAACATGGACGGGCCATGAAACGTGCGTAAGCCGGCCGACCGAGGATGGCATGGTAGGCGCTGCGGAAGTCGACCACTTCGAAGGTCAACCTTTCCTTCCGGAAGTTCTTGTCGTCTCCAAAGACCACATCCAGGGCGATTTGCCCGAGTGACTTTGCTTTCTTGCCGGGGATCACTCCGTGGAACTGCATGCTGCTCTCGCTGAGTCGGGACATCGGAATGCCCATCGCTTGCAGAGTATCCGCGTACAATATGTTCAGTCCGCTTCCTCCATCCATGAGGACATTGCGCAATCGGACGCCTCCCACGACTGGATCGACCACCAACGCCTGCCGCCCAGGGGTGGCAATATAGGCTGGGTGGTCCGACTGATCAAAGGTGATCGGAGTCTTCGACCAGTTCAGAAACTTTGTCGTCGCCGGCGCTGCCATGTTCACTTCTCGGTTGATAACTTTAAACCGGCTCCTGCTCTCTACATCTGCGAAGATCATCAGGGTTGCGTTGACACTGGGAAAAGGTTCATCTTTGTCTCCATCATCAGCGTCTTCTGGGCTCTTCTCACTCGACGGGCCCTCTCGGAACTGCTGAATCAACAGTCTGCACTGTCGAGTGGTATGCTTGGGCAATATCAGATTGCCCTCTTCATCTTTCCTGGTGTGAATGTGACACGGCAAATCGAGGACATCTTGGCCCGACTGATCTTTCTTTTTCTTCGGGATCCATTTATCCTTGACCTTCCCCTTGTTCTTGGCTTGACCGGCCAGAGCGGCAGCCTCGGCCTGAACCGAACCATCAGCCTTGCACTTCGGCTTCCGACTGGGATTACTGTTTCCGGGGTTGGGCTCGCTGGTTTTCCCTTTGCCGTTACGGAGACGGTCTTCCTCTTCTCCGTTTGCGTACCGAGTGGCTATCTCCATCATCCGGCTCATGGTCAAAGATCCTGACCGACCAAATTTCAGGATGAGCTCCCGATATCTGACTCTTGCCTTGAAGGCGCAGACAGCTTGATGCTCTGTGACGTTCTCCACCACGTGATGCAAGGTTGTCCACCGCTGGATGTACTCCCTCAATGTTTCATTCGGTTTCTGCACACAATGCTGTAGCTCAGACAATCCAGCCGGGCATTTGCACGTGCCTTCGAATGTTTTGATGAACACTCGGGTCAAATCTTCCCAGCAGTATATTCTGGCCGGAGCGAGCTAATTGAGCCAGGCGCGGGCGGACCCATCAAGCATCAATGGCAAATGCGTCATAGCCACATAGTCATTTCCTCCTCCAATCTGCACAGCCACTCGGTAATCCTCTAACCAAGTTTCTGGCTTGGACTCACCGGTGAACTTGCTTACTCCAGCTGCCAATCTGAAGTTTGGCGGAATCTCGGCGGCCCTGATGGCTCTGCTGAAACACTCGGGCTCGGAGACGAATACTCCACTTCCACTCGGACGATCTCTGTCCAAGTTTTCTCTCTGAGCTCTGCATCTATTGACCAGGTTCTGAGCGAGAACGGATCTCGTGTTGAACTGCGGGTCACGGTAGTCGACTGGCTCTCTCTGGCGATAACCGTCACCATGACGGGGAGGGCTGGCCCTCCGATCGTTGCTGTAAGGACGCCTGGCGTCGTACGGCCGGGGCGCGTACGAGCCATCCCGCGGAGGGGGCGACTGCATGTGGCGACGATCGTCTTGACGCCGCGGAGGCGTATTCCGACTGCGACCTTGCCCCGAGTACTGGTCCCGGTGGCGGTCTTGGTCGTTTCGCCGCGGAGGCGAGTGCCTGTTTCTCCTTGGAAACACTGGGCTGTGAGCCGACTGAACTGTGTCAGCCCTAATGGATCTGCTGTGAATCCGGTTGCGCGACTGGGATACTGCCGAATTTTGCTCCTCAGCCGCCTTGAGCAGGGCCCGGATCTGCCGAAGACCCTCCCCCGCCTCTGATCGGGACGGCTCAATGGAATCTGCTATCCGAGTGGCCGCTGCCAGATTCTGGATGGGAGTGCGGAAAACCTGGAAACTCTGCTGCTGGTCATTCGAGAACAACTACCGCTGTCGCCGACTGGAACTGGGCTGATGCTGTCTGCGGGCGCGATCGTCGAGTGCCTTCTGGAGCGCTTCCAAACGATTGCGCTCAGCCAAGTTGGCCTGGCGCACGGCCTCCAAAGCCTGAGCCTCGGGGGTCGTCCCAACGATGGGCGTCTGGAGGGCCTGCTCGGTCCTGCGCTGCTGTTCCTCCCTCTGCTGCCGAGTGAGAGGTCGGGGGATGTACTCGTCGTACTCGTCGTCATGCCGGTCCTTGCCGCCGCTAAGATCAGCGCGTGACGGGTCGCCGTTCTCCGTGCCGCCGCGGCCGTATCCAGGTGGACTGAGCGGGGAATCGGCCATCAGCACCTCCGCAGCGGGATCGCTGCTCTCGCACTCGGATAAACTTTCCGAGTGCTCGTGCACGGAGGCGAACAGATCGAAGACAGGTTCATCGGGCTCGATTGCCGCGATCTGCGGAGCCGCAGCCTGAAGGGCCACCGCGTGCCTGATCCACCGCTGAAGCCACGAGCGTCCGGAGCGCCTGCGACGACGGCGGGTGGAGAGCGAAGACGTCGAGTGGTACGGAGTCGACGGTTGCCGAAGAAGGACGCCGAAGGAACTCGTGCGGAAGTGCGCCGCGCCGCGGACGGGCAACGCCTCGACATCCAGCAGGGCTTCCTGGAGCCACGCCGAATCGTCGGCGATGAAACTGAGGACGCCGAAACGGATCTCGCCGCCCAGAGTCAGTCCGCCGCCGGAAACCATGGTGATGATGGAAAAAATGCAACTACGCCGGAAGTCGCTAGACGCCTGCCCCACGGTGGGCGCCAACTGTCGTGGGTTCAAGTCTGACAGTAGTGTGTAGGGGTACGGATGAGAGGGCAGAGCCTAACTACGGCGCAGGTGTTACACTCGGATTTACGAGTTCAGGCCCCTCGCGGTGGAGGTAATAGCCCTACGTCTCGGTGCTCTGGAGCTGTTGATTGAGTGTATAGGTTACAAAGGATGCGAACCCTTGGAATGGAGCTCGGGGGTGGCTTATATAGTCCCGCCAGCCCTCCCATGAATGCCTGCCATTACCAGGGGTTAAGAGGGGTTTAAGGGCGCCAGGTAATGGACGCATTGATTACAATTAATACAGGCGAACATGCATCTCGACCATTGCGCTCCTAGAGTCTCCTGGTCTTCTCTGGTCGAGTGACTTTCGGGTGCTCCGAGTGGAATAGCTGGTCGAGTGGACTCCTGCTTCCCGAGTGATTCATTGAACTCCGAGTGAATGTCAGTTTGCAGAATTCTTGGTTGCTGATATGGCCCTGGGCCCAGTCTCAGACGTGTGGTGTCCTAGGGTAAGGTTTATAGGTCAGGCCTATTACCCTATCCCTAGTACATGCCCTCGTCACCCACCACCTTTCATACACCTTTATCTCTCACCAAAAGTGATTTTCTTCTAGAAGAAAAACCCAAAACGCACTTTCACTATTCACGAAGACATTTTTCTGCGTCCGTTAAATCCCAAATTATTTCTGTGTGCCTAGAATAATTCTAGTACCCACTAAAACAATTTTGAACGCATTCCGAAACAATTCCGGAACAATGTTTTTCTTCAGCGAAAAGCTACCATAGCGGTTCCGGCTGCTCCGGAACATTTCCGGTTTTTCCTCCGGAAATATCCCAGAAGTTCCCAGAAAGATTCTGGCACCCTCCAAGAATTTCCAGACGTGTGCCGAAACCAATTTGACTTAATGGTATACCCTGAAACAACTTTTCAGTTTTACCGGAACTATTCCGGTGTCCTCTCCGGAACGTTTCCATTGCGACCGAAACTTTTCCGGTGATTTTCTCTCAGACTCCCGTCTAGTATTCAGCAGATAGATGACCCTTAAGCGTGTGACCCTATAGGTTCGGTGAAGTATAGACATGACCCGGAACACTTTCTGATCAATGATCAACATCGGAGTCGTGGACACCCATATTGACCCCTATACCCACACGAATGAATATTCGAGTGAACCTCCAGTTGCCGTGTGCTATTCCTGTTGCTTCACGATATATTACAAACACCCGAGGTGAGATTTATTGCATCCCCGTGGATCAACAACTTGTCGACCATGCAAGTTACCTCGTTACCGGTTTTGTTCTCTTTTCTCGTTTCCGTGTTTCGGCATCCCAGTGATCAAATCACAATGTGTCTGGCCAGACGATGATGGATACCGTAACACCGAGAGGGCCCGAAAATATCTCTCCATCGTCGGAGGAGCAAATCCCAATCTTGAGTTATCTCGTTACTTGTCATACTTTTCCGTGAACCCGTAAGCCGACGTAATAGCCACCCAGTTACGGATGACGTTTAACAAACCCCAAAGTTCATGAAACAAGTACGAAGAAACTCGATACTCTCATGGTCTAAGGAATTATGCAAACATTAACTATCTCTGTGTTATAAACCATTAACTTGTGACGAATGTATCTCATAGCATAACATTAATTCGGGTCGATTCAACACAAGTGTTCTACTAGCATTGTGCCCTCAAAATTTGCCGGCATAGACATGCCCATGATCAGGAAAACAGGATCATCATGCAATACTTGAGCCAGTCTGAGAGGCAAGACTAGGAATACATTTTACCGTTTATTATACCACACGTGCACATGAGTTTCCCTCCGAACCTCGTGGATATTGTAGACTCGAGAATCATTGCAGTTATAGCATGGAACATAAACATTCATTACAAACTCGGAGATACAAAATAACTGTTATTACTGCCTCTAGGGCATATCTCCTACATTTACTTTGTCATAAGTCTTTTCAAAATCCACCTTAAACATAAATCCATCGAACTTCTTTGTGTCCAGCTCATGGATCGTTTCATGAAGGAGAATCACCCCTCCAGAATATTGTGACCGGGCATAAAGGTAGTGTGCGTTGGGCGCATAACTGTTTGAGCAATACTAGACAATATATCAGTGCACCTTTGTTAAAATTTAAAACTGACATTCATCAAACAAATAGGTCTTGATTTCTAAATGGGTAGCATCAATAGCAACAACCAATTTTTTGCCGATATGCCAAGAATTCGTCCGCCTCTCTCTTAGAGCATCTCCAACAGGCGCGCTATCTTAGCCGCGCGCTGGAAGAAAGCGCTTTATTGCGCGCGCGGGACCGAAACGGACGCTCCAGCAGCCGCGCTAAAATCGCGCGCGCGGTAAAGTTGGTTCAACGCACGGAGAAAAATGGCATCGCGCGCTGCTTATTTGGTGCGCCCGCTCGCGCGCGCTGCAAAATCTGGGCTGCTGCGGGTGGGACCGCCGGATTGGGCGCCGTGTTTTTACGCTTCTGATAAAGCAAAACACTAACTCAGCGCGCTAAAACGCTATTTCGGCGCTGTAAAAAAACTTTAGTGCGCCGCGTAACCGCGCGTCTGTTGGAGATGCTCTTAGAAGCAACAACAACATTCTGCTTGCTCTCTCGTAACGGTTGTGGTGGTGTGAGGAGAGCAGCGAGAGCACGAGATCCAGAATCCGGCGATCTGGAGAACCTACAGGTACACATACCCGCGGACGCATCCACGACTACTCGTGTGGCCAGAAATTAGTTCGACCATTATTACTTTAATATTGTTGTTGTTTAAACAATCCTAATGCGGACGTCGCAGACACGTCTGCCTTCATCCCTAACCTATGGGTGATTAAGCTGGCTTCGTGCTTCCTCTATATCAAGCTGCAACGTTGACCAAGGTCACTGGAGTTGACACATTATTCACTGGGCGGCTACACGCCGAGCCGCCTTTTCCATTTTCTTCAACCACCAAGATAGATACAGAGCTACATTAAGAAAACTGGGCGTTCCAGAATAAAGGAAAGCCCAAGATTTTGTCCTCAAGAACAAGTTCTACTCTCAGGCCCTACCTTTTGCTCTCGAGTGGGTGCGCCACGACCAGCTTCTGCTACCATGTAGCTCTGCCACTGCTCCAATATATAAAGGCTCAAATTCCTTTTTTGCATCAGGTGTTTCTCCTCGGTTAGAGTGGCCATGAACCTCTAGGTGATATGGCGTGCTCCCAGGAAAGCCATTCATGAAGATATATTTCTGAGTCTGTTGTCGACTCGCTTATTCAGTGAGAGCTTCCCATAGGGCGTCGGGCATGCAAAGCAAAAGCTGACGGCCTGAACGTCGGTACCGCAACCAGATCAAGCTGCAACGAGGTGGATGGCGCCACCGAGTAGCTTCATAAAACTGAATATTGATGTATCGGCGGACAAGTGCAAGACTGGAGGAGCGCGTGCCACTTTTATCCGCGATGAGATAGTCATCTTGAAGGGCTTATCCGCTATGGCCTTGGCAGGCGTTACATATCTGGCAACGCTTGAGGCGCTAGCTTGGCGAGAGGGCTTGATGCTGGCGGTGGACATGGGGGGTGCAATGGCTCATGGTTGCATCAGATGGCTTGGAGATGGAGGTGATTAACGCGCTACACAAACATAAGACTATGGTCATCTACCGCCATATTGCATGTGACATTTGGCAACTTGCAAGAACTTTTGACGCGGTGGAATTTCATTACGAGGGACAGAGACACAACATTGATGCGCATATCCTTGCGAAGGGTGCAATGATGCTCGTGATTGGGCGGAATGTATGGTTCAGCTCCCCACTAGACGGCCTCAACATTTCATCTGCTATCATATAGCAATGCTAGCTTGTTCTACAAAAAAGGTGTTCCTCCTCGGCATCCAAAATGAGAAGAAAAACAGAAAATGATGAAAAATGCAATGGGATAATCCAATAAGAAATCCCAAATCGTCGCTGCCCACTCCTACTAAGGGCATCTCCAGGGCTGACCCGCAAACCGCCCGCATCCGTCCGGACCGCGTGAGCCATCCAACGCCGACTTGTATCGGTCCGCGGGGCGGTCCGGAGGCGATTTCTCCCGCAAAACGGAGACAAACGTAGGGGAGTTTTGCGGGAGTCCGAACCGATCACAAGCCTGCTTCTGACCGCCCTGGCCCACCAAACCCCCCCCCCTCCTGCGCGTTTTCGGTCAGCGCCGCTCCAGAGCGTCAGCGCCCGCATTCATGCCCGGCCAGAGCGGACACGGCCGCTCACTGGCGCCGGCATTGAAGCGACGCGCCGGTCGAGAGAGCGCCGCCCGCGCTGCTTCCCGGTGCAGACGACTGCCGCGCGTTCAAACGACACCACGGCCGCCCGTCTGTCCGTCTGCTGCCCGCATTGATGGCACGCGGTTGCCGAGGCATCTCCTCCGGCGCCACGCGTCCGTCCATCTGCCGCCCACCATTGCTATAAAAGCCGGTACCCCGGCCATAGCCGCTGTCATCCACCTCCGATCCCTCTCCGCACCACTCCCGCCATGGATCCCTCCCCTGCCAAAGCTCTCTGGGACGGGCTGACGACGGACCAGAAGAAGGAGATGGCCGCCATTGCTGGCGGCTGGCTGGCCGGCAGGCAGCCGGAGGACGACGACGTCCCAATGGAGGACGCTGCCGACGACGAGCCGGCGCCGCCCTCATCCTCCGCGCCACCCTCGCCGGTGCATTGCACCTTGACCATCGACGAGGCCCGTGCCATTACATGGACATGGTGCGGGAGGAGCGGCAGGAGCAGTTCCAGGAGGCGTAGGTCGACGCCGCCTACAACCACCGCGCCCTCCAGGAGCACCTACAGGCGGAGGAGCAGCTCGACGCCGGCAGGGCGGTGGCGCCATACGCGGATCTGGCAGAGCAGGAGGCGCTGCTCCAGTCCTACCGATCCGCCCGCGAGATCCGCCTCGCCCGCTGGCGGTACCGGCAGTGGGTGGCGGAGGTGGCGGCCGTGTCCAAGGAGTGCGACGAGGCGAGCGAGGCGTTGTTCGGCGACACCGACGACGACGAGGACAACGCCGAGGCCGTGCCCCGCCGCCACGACCACGAAGCCGGCACGTCCGCGGGCGCCGGCGGCAGCGAGGAAGAATAGTGCACAGGGGGTCGCCGCTACTCGGGTCCCAGGAAGGCCACCGCTCCTCCCCTCCCGTCGATGCCAAGCTTGGTGGGCTCAACATCGACGGCCGATTAGTTGCTTGGCGGCGACGTGGAGGCGGACATCTGCGTTTGCCGGGTCTCCAGAGAAGGAGGTTACGGAGGCGGAGCTGGAGAGCGCCGAGGCGGAGCTAGAAAAGGCGAAGCTTCCGTTCTCTTGGTTCATGGCTGGACACGGGGAACGAGCGCCGGCGACCATTTAGATTAGGTACTATTAGAGCCGGACTAGCACCGCTTTGATGTAAATGTAATGAAATCCGTCATGTTTATATGAAATCCGGACGTGTTTATATGAAATCCGGTCTTGTTTGCATGAATTTCATCCGGTTTGTTGAAAAGGGGATTGAAATGTATGCGGCTACGGTTGGATGGCGTTCTCCCGCATCCGTGTCCGCGGACTGATCCCCTGTCCGCAGACGGACGCGGGAGAAAATTTGCGGGTTGCCGTTGGAGATGCCCTAAGGTTGAGCTTAATAGGAGCAAGAGACTTGGTGGCAACAACCAGAATAATAAATTATTTAATCGGAAATGCCATGTCAAAGTTCACCTATCGTGGTTTAAGAGGAGGCAAGGCTCAGCATGCACCCTGCCTGCTGACAAGATTTTGTCAAAAAAATTTATAGTGGCTCTGTTGCCTCCGGCACGGTCAACTGGCACACAAGAACCCAGTAGCGTTTCTACATTATTGATCAAGGTTCTCTTTGTGCATATTTCAAGGACCAGTTTGTAATGTTATATTCCTTGAGGTCATTTCAGTTATTTGCTGCGGTATAATGACTTTTGTTCGGTATGCCAGTTTCTAGGTCCTTCGGGACCCCTCCCTGTTGATAAAAAATACTAATCTGGCATGCAACTTATGAACGAGCAGAAAAAATGTCCAATATTTACTGTCTTTTAAATGCTTCGCGTATGAATGCTCCCTAAACCCTAGCTGACCCTTGATCATTTGGGCACAGCTCTTCAATTAGCTCTGAAGATTGGCTAAAAGTACACCGTCAAGACGGCCAGACTGCCAAAGAAGGACGGGGGGTTAGTTGCAACGATCAGAAAATATTTGGCGTTTATGACAGAGCCGTGGCTCCACTTGCATGCCTTTACCGTTGCCTATCTTTTGGATAGTACTCCCTCCATTTCATAATATAGTGCGTCCGTGCTTTTTGAGATTTAATTTTGATCATAAATTTAATCAACGTGGGCGACTGGGCGGGAGCAACAATTGTACTCTTGAAAACTTCTTTCGAATACGAATTCAATGGTATAATTTTTGCTCCCGCCGCAGTTGTCCACGTTGGTTAAATTTATGGTCAAATTTAAATCTTGAAAAATGTGGACGCACTACATTATGAAATGAAGGGAGTAAGTGCTACTGTACTGCGCCAGTCCATTTAATAGAGGAGGAACTAATGTTCACAATAGGGATAGGTTTCAGTGCTCTGACCTTGCTGCTACCCCACTGCCCGTGACCATCAGATTGATATTGTGCGCGTATTGCACGATTAAAAGCTGCTGCTGCAGCATGGTGCCTGCCGTTTGGGAAGATTCTAGGCACTAGAGTAAATCTGTTCCACAGAGATAACAAGCTTTTCTCGATTTAGAATTTATATTGCACATGTTAGAGCATCTCCACTCGCGCCCCCAACAGGCCCCCAGGGCGTGTTTTTAAGCGCCGGCGCCGAAAAATCCCCCCAGTCGTGCCCCCAGGACGCCGATTTCCGCCGGTTCGGCCCATTTTTTGGCACGGCGATCCCAGGCCGAACCCAGTGCACTGGGGGGCGCTTGGGGGCTCCGGCGGAAGGGAAAACGGCGCATGGGCCACCACTGTCAGGGGAAACCGTTTTTTCCACGTCCAGATTCGCCTCCCTGCGCGCGCTACCCCTTCCGCCGCCGTGCCGATCCCGGCGCCGCCCACCTGCCCACCGCCGCTAGAAAGGCCATTTCCCGCCGAGAAAGAGAGGGTTCGCCGCGGCAGCTTCAACCCCGCTCCTGGGCGAGCTTTTCCGGCGCTCCTGGGCAAGCGGGGATACCGGCGGCGGCTGCGCGCCTACCACGCCCGCCAAGTGTTCGGCGATTTGTCTGCTCGGCGATGGACTCGGACGACGAGGAGGCGTTCGCGGCGCTGCTGGAGGAGGAAGCCGATGCCGACGCCCAGGACGAAGAGCACCTCATTGTCCTCGCCGGCCTGTTCGCAAGCAATGCAAAGCTGCGGCGAGGTGGCTCGGCGTCGGGCCGGCAGAAGGCAAAGCAGAGGCATCGGCTGGAGGGCTATTGCTTGCTATACGCCGACTACTTCGCCGACGCTCCACTGCACGGCGAGAAAGTATTTCGGCGCCGTTATCGGATGAGCCGAACGCTCTTCCTCAGGATTGTGAATTCCATCCGTGAGTTCGACAGCTACTTCAAGTGCAAGAAGGATTGCACCGGCACACTTGGATTCACCTCACTCCAGAAGTGCACGACAGCTATGAGAATGCTAGCATACGGAGCTCCCGGTGATATACTGGAAGACTATGGATGCATGGCCGAGTCCACCACCATTGAGTGTTTGTACAAGTTCTGCAGGGCAGTGGTGGCAGTGTTTGGACCACAATATTTGCGATCACCCAATGCTGAAGACACTGCTAGGATCCTAGCACAGAATGCAGCAAGAGGATTTCCTGGGATGCTTGGAAGCATCGACTGCATGCATTGGGTATGGAAAAACTGTCCATTTGCTTGGCAGGGGATGTACAAAGGCGCCAAAGGAGCTTGCAGTGTGGTACTTGAGGCAGTGGCCATACAGGACCTCTGGATTTGGCACTCCTTCTTTTGTATGCCAGGAACTCACAATGACATCAACGTATTGCAGTGCTCGAATGTCTTTGCCAAGCTTGTTGAAGGTCATGCTCCTCCGGTGAACTTCGAGGTCAATGGGCGCCACTACAACAAGGGATACTACCTAGCAGATGGCATCTATCTGAGATGGTACACATTTGTGAAGACTATCTCAAACCCTGTGCCAGGAAGCAAGAACTCCTACTTTGCCAAGTGTCAGGAGGCTTGCAGGAAGGATGTCGAGCGGGCATTTGGTGTGCTCCAATCTCGATTTGCTGTTGTCCGGTACCCCGCTCTGACCTGGTCGAAGGATCAAATGTGGGAAGTCATGACTTGCTGTGTCATCTTGCACAACATGATCATTGAGAGCGAGCAGCAAGAACCAGTGTTTGACACTGAACCATATTACAGGCAGGGTCCTCTTGCCCAAGTTGATCACTAGCTACCGGCAACCTGGACTGCCTTCCTCAATATGCGTTAGGAGATCCGAGACCCACAAGTGCATCAAGAACTGCAGCACGATCTGGTGGAGCACCTATGGAGGCTCAAAGGCAACGCCTAGCTCGACGTGTGATGAAATATGAGTTTGATTTGTCGAACTATTTGATTTGTGTTGATTTCTGTGATGAACTATGTGATAAAAATTAGTTTGCGTTGAGTTTGTGCCGAAGCACGCCGAAATTGGGCCAATTTGCACCGACATTGGGCCATTTTGCGCCGAAATTGGGCCGAAATCCGCGGCTGGGGGGGCGATCTTGGGTCGGCGACTGGGAACCATAGCCCCCCCACGCCGAATTTTCCGCCGGTTGGCCCCTAGGCGGCGCTATTTCAAGCCCCCAGACGGCTGGAGATGCTCTTATATTTGAAAAAGGAAGATGGATTGGAGATTTGCAGTGTATCGTTAACATTCATATATAGTCTTGCTTGCAAGTCTGCATATTTGAACATTTTATTGTAACGGATGGGCAAGCCTTGGGAACTGTGCAGTCCAACGGTTTCCAAAAACTGCACCCTCTGTTTAGGTGGTGGTCAAACTAGTGCATTGGCCAATGTTTTATATTTGTGAAACCGTTCTCAAAACCACTTGAGGGTCACTTGGGGGTGATTTGTTCGGTTTTTCTAACCTCGGGGGATTGCAACCGGTTTTGGTGCCGAGGGGCTAACCCTAAAACCATAGGGGTATATACACTTATTTCCTCACACAATGATACACATACAAGCATATGCACGCACAATATTGTTTAGTCGTACGAGCATAAGTACTACTACTCCCTTCATTCCATTGATTTGCCTCATCAGCTAGAATAATAATATGTATAAGTTAATTCTTTTAGAAGGAGATAAAAGAGTTGGCTCATCAATTAATTAAGAAGAAGAAAAATTTCACTTAACTAATGGAAATGGACAAAAACCGTTAGAAACATGATCACATGCGGACTACTCTTAAAGCATATGGCCCGACAGAGTACACTATCAACATGCTACAACTGCAAGTGAACGACATATGGAACATAACATTGCAAAGGAACCCCGGGCGAGAACCCCTCAACCAAGACATCGGGCACCAAAGTTATACCATTGTAAACTTTTTTTAAATACGAATTTGATGGTACTACTATTGTTGCACATAACCCATATTTATTGGTCAAACTTGATTCTTGAAATGTGTGTCTTACTCCCCTGATGGAACGCTGAATGGAACAGAGGGCATATATACTAGTGTTTTAGTCTGGGAATTAATAGCTTCTGTTCGAAAATGCTAAATGGAGCTCGGGCTCCATGAAGCTCGAATTTTGAACAATTCAAAAATCATTCTTTTATGTTTCAAAAGATTCTGATATAATAAAAAATACACATATAAATAGAGATGTGGTGTACATATGCGTAAATTTTCATGAGGAAATATGTTAAAATGAAAGCTACAAAAAAAATTATGGCTGTTTAGCACATGCACTGTTCACTCTCAAAGTCCACGATTTTGTTTCTTTTGTGCACCTCGCAATTCAAGGTATTTCATCGTAAAATTTTACCCACAGATACAATAAATCTTTATATACATGTATATTTTTTCAGAATATTTTGAGACCAAAAAAAAAATTGAATTTATTTTTAAATACCAGGCTCCATGGAGCTCGTCCTCCAGAACGCCTTACTTGTGGTGTCCTTCGTATGCTCAGCAATAGTCACTCGGTCGTGCCCACCATGAGTACTGCTGATGACCACATGGATATAAATAGGAACAGATATATTTCTATATATGGCCCCTTCTGCCATGAATCTGGGGCTACGCCGACGGCCCAGGCCGTCGGCATAGGCCCATTTGCCGTCGACATAGGCCTATGCCGACGGTCCCCGTCGGCATAGCTCCGTCGGCGTAGTATACGTCGGCATACCAGGCCTGACCGTCGGCATAGAAAAGCCGTCGGCATAGGTCTCTATGCCGACGGTGTCCGTACGGCCGTCGGCATAGTTTCCCCGTCGGCAAAGTTTTCCGTTTGACGGCGGCAGACGGCGCCGTCGTCAAACTGCGGCGAACCAGCGAGTGCCACGTGGCATTACTATGCCGACGGTTAAGCCGTCGGCATAGCTTAATTTAGTTATTTAATTTTTTTTTAAAGTTGTTAAAAAAAATTGGACGAAGCTATGCCGTCGGCATAGCTTAATTTAATTATTATTTTTTATTTTAAAAAAAATTATTTAAAAAAATAAAAAAATGAAACGTAGCTATGCCGACGGCTATGGCATAGCTCTGCGCCAGAGCTCCCAGCCGCCGCCACGTGGCAGATATGCCGATGGTTAAGCCGTCGGCATAGGCCCACACCTATGCCGACGGCTTAACCGTCGGCATATCTGCCACGTGGCGGCGACTGGGAGCTCTGGTAGTCCCTATGCCGACGGTTAAGCCGTCGGCATAGGTGCTGCCAATTTTTTTTTCTTTTTTCTGTTTTATTTCGTTCCAATTTCACAGCACAGATATATATATTCAAATTCACAGCACAAATACATATAACATCAACATCACATAAGTATCACCATCATCACATAAGTATCATCATCATCACCACAACATAATAGAGAACATCTTCACAACATAAGCCAAATCATCACAACACAAGTCGAATCATCACAACATAAGCATCTACGCCAACATAATAGACAAGCATAAGAGATAGAAGTCACCACCACCAAGAGGCTTAAGCCGTACGACGTCCACCAGGACCGCCAAGCACGTCACTGCCAAGACCACCAAAGCCGAGGTCGTCACTGCTACCGGCACCGCTACCGCCACCGCCACCTCCTCGGTGGATCGGAGTGATCACCGGGCTCGACTCGGGAGTGATGCCATCATTGGCACCACCACCACTGTTGGGGATATAACCCCGCAGTTAACCCTGTTGTCAACTCATAGTGCAAGAGCCTAAGCCGGCCCAGGAAGGCAAGACGTGAAGACGACGACTTACAGATGGGCCAGTCGAAGGCCTAAAGCCTGGTGGCGACTCAAGGCCCGAAAGGGTAAACCGCCATGTGAAGACTTATCTTGTAAGACTAGGAAAGTAGAACCTGGGACGGTTACGTTGTGTAACCCGACCCGGACTCTTGTAAGCCCAGGGCCTATACCTATGTATATAAAGGTGAGCCCCTGCGGCGGGTAAGAAAAAAAAGGTTAAGAAAGACAGACAAGCCTTACGGCGAGAGAGATCAAGCAATCGAGAGTTAGGGCAAGCAAGCCGCCCCTTGTACTCGATATACCAGTTAATACAGCTTAAGTAGGACGTAGGCTTTTACCTCCACCATGAGGGGCCGAACCTGGGTAAACCCGTGTCCCTTGTCCCGCTTAACCCCTTTGAGTCCACTTCCATGGCGTTGACTCCGAACCTAAGCCTTCGGGCATCTGCCGTGACAAAACCACGATAGTTGGCGCCCACCGTGGGGCTAGCGCTCGGTGGTGTTGAGTTCTCAAAGGGTGCTCTCCTCGGGGGCGAGGGGTACGTGGTCGGCGAGATGACTAAGAGCCGCCGCGGAAAGCTTTACATCGACAACGCCAGCTGGGGTCCTGAGGCTGACTCAATCGAGTACGGCTTCCGGGTCCCCTTCGGTGGAATCCATGTCTTCATCGGCAAGATTGGCGGATCTGAACCCGGGCCGGATATCTGCACCAACATCGTCGAGCCGGCCCGGCGCAAGCAACCCGCCCGGAGCATGCAACCCGCCCTTTCTGACCCGGGCATGAAGCATGTCTTCATCGGCTTCACTCAGGGCATAGAACTGGAGGGTTCTGTGTCCGAGGAAGAAACTCACGACTACTCCGGGGAGGAATCTTCATGTGGGGAGACGGAATCGATCTATCAGCTTCAGGATGGAGGGCTTAGGGGCTACGACGAGCCTTACCCCGAGTCAGAATACCATGAGCCGGAGGGTTATGAGCCGCCAAGTCATGCAGCCGTCTTCATGGCCGGTTCAGCGGCGGCTCAGGGCAGTACACCTGCTGGTGCGACCGTGTCCGGGTCAGGCGCGCCCCCGGCTCAAGTTCTCTTGGATCTGATGAACGAGCTTACAACCTTGATGGCAACTGAGGTCACTGTTGCGAACCAAGCGGCCCGCAATGCAGAAATCACTAGGTTGAAGGATCGGATGGCCGCGGTCCAGTAGGAAGTTAACGAGCTGAAGGTTCAGATGGATGCTGAGGCGGAGCGCCTTAAGGCAGACGCTCTTCGCCTCGAGATAGAGCAACAGTCGGCCGCGGCAGTTCAGCGAATGAGACATCAGTCCCGCTTGCCGGAGCAGTATGAAGCTAGGAATCTCTTCAACACGCCAGGAACGGGACGAAGTGTGCCTTTGGCCATGACCCGGACGGCGGAAATACCTGGGAGCCGGGCGGCGGTTCAGCGTCAAGACCCGCCACGACGGGGCCAAAACCCGCCACCGCTTTATCCGACACCACCGGGTCATTATTCTAACCCGGCGGAGAACATGGTGGCAGCAGCAACCAGGCTTGATACAATTCCGATCCCCGATGAGGCGCCTTATGCAGAAGAGGTGCGGAACGCCATCGGATACCTGCGCACGGCGATGGCCCAGCAGGAGAAGTATAATTACAGCCGGAGTCGCGTGCACTCAACGCCCATCCACAGCCGTAGCTACAGCCGGCGTTATGAGTCGCCGGCGGTTTCTAGCAGCGAACGACGTCGTAACCCGCCGCAAGCGGATCGGGCGGGAGCACGGCGAGAAGAGGCGGCTCAGGCAGCGGCGGCGTCTCAGGAACACACAGTCGCCCCTTCCGTTTCAGGAGGAGCGGGGTTGACTTCCAGGGCTGTGGGGGTGCCGTGTCTGGTACCGGCTCTGCGGAATGAGCGTCTGCCGAAGGATTTCAAGGGTCCTCGTAAGGTGCCCAATTACACTGCTGATTTACCTCCAGAGGCCTGGGTTGAAAGTTATGAGCTAGCCATGGAGATGTTGGACGTTAGTGATGCGGTCTGCGCCAAGTATTTCATCATGATGCTGGAAGGGCTGGCTCGCACATGGTTGAAGGGTTTGCCACCCAACACCATTAACTCCTGGGCCGAGTTAAGGGCGAAATTCATCAAGAATTTTAAAGGAACATGCAAGCAGCCCATGACGATTGTGGATTTGGACCATTGTGTACAGCGTGAGGACGAGTCGGCTCATCACTGGGTCCGGCGGGTCTCTACTATCATCCACTCTTCGGAGCAGATTACGGTGGCTCGGCGGTTTTAATTCTTGAGAAGAACTGTCACTTCACGCCTCTGAAGCAGAAGCTTGGTCGGCTCAAGCGGTCATGTCAAGACATGGGGGAGCTCATGGCGGCTCTCACCAAGTATGCAGATTCTGACAATACGAAGGACCCGGGCTCTGATGAGGAGAAATCAGGTCAGGGGAAGAAGGGTAACAATGGCAAGGGTCAACAGCCGGGTACGGCTGGAAGTAACAATGCCGGAAAGAGGAAACACCCGGAAGGCGGGTCAGAGCTAGTGGCTAATACCAACACTGGGAATAACCGTGCTAAGGGCAATGGGAATTATAGACAGCCTTTTAACAGGGGTAAGATTCCTCTAGAGGAGATGCTTAATAGACCTTGTCCAGAGCACAGCCGGAATGGCAAGCAAGCAGATCATACATGGGGAAATTGCAGTGTTATGCAGGATTTCCGGAACTACAGCATTCAGCAGCATCGTAACAACGGTAATGGCCCGTCGGGCGGCTCAGGGCCGGGCGGCTCAGGGCCGGGCGGCCAGGGTCAAGGCAACCAAGGAGGTCATAACCAACAGTCTGGTGGCGGAGGCCAGCAGCAGAATAACCAGTCAGGGTATCAGAGTAACCCGAAGCAGCTCAGCGGGGGTCAGTACCACGTCTTCACAACCAGCCTTGACAAGCGGGAACGGAAGGTACGCAAACGGGCGATTAACGCGGTCATGCCGGCTCTCCCACAGTATCTCAAGTGGTCTGAGTATGACATCACTTGGAGCAGGGCGGATCACCCTCCACGTGTTGATAACCCGGGGCAGCTAGCCTTAGTAGTTGCCCCCCAAGTGGGAGGATACAAGTTCACTAAAGTACTTATGGATGGCGGCAGCAGCATCAACATCTTGTACTATGACACCTTTCGCCGGATGAACTTACTTGACAAGGATCTTAAGCCTTCTTCAACAGTTTTTCACGGTGTGGTACCAGGAAAGTCGGCTTACCCAGTCGGGAAGGTCTCTTTGGAAGTGGCTTTTGGTGATGAACACAACTACAGGGTGGAGTCTCTATGGTTTGAGGTGGTCAAGATCAAGAGTCCGTACCACGCTATTTTTGGACGGCCGGCTTACGCGAAGTTCATGGCCAGACCCTGTTATGTGTATTTGCAGCTCAAGATGCCCGGCTTGGAGGGAACGATTACTGTACATGGTGATCGGAAGACGGCTATGGAATGTGAGGAAGGTGATGCGGCTTACGCAGAGACAAGCTGTGCAGAGGCAGAACTTAATTTCTATAAGCAGAATGTTGACCCGGCAGATATGACCTCTCTGAAGAAACCCAACACGGAATCTGAGCCGCCCCTCAAGTTTTTGGCAGAAGATACTAAGTTGGTGGACTTTAAACCGAGCGACTCATCACAGCAGTTCACTATTGGGGCCAATATGGACCCCCAATAGGAAAGCGCGCTCACCGAATTCATCCGTGAGAATCGGGACATCTTTGCATGGAAGCCTTCTGACATGCCGGGTGTACCGAGAGAATTTGCTGAGCACCATCTTAATGTGGATCCTAAGTTTAAGCCGGTTAAACAGTTCCTCCGACGGTTTAACAAAGAGAGACGTAAAGCCATTGGAGAAGAGGTGGCCCGGCTCTTGGCTGCAGGGTTCATCGTCGAAGTGTTTCACCCGGAGTGGCTTGCTAACCCGGTGTTGGTACTTAAGAAGAACGGCACGTGGCGCATGTGTGTGGATTACACGGATCTCAACAAGGCGTGCCCGATTGATCCTTTTGCCCTCCCCCGCATTGATCAAATCATTGATGCCACGGCGGGTTGCGAGAGCCTATGTTTCCTGGATGCTTACTCCGGGTATCATCAGATCAAGATGGCGGTTAAGGACCAAGAGAAGACGGCTTTCATAACGCCTTTTGGTGCTTTCTGCTATGTGTCTATGCCTTTTGGGCTCAAGAGTGCCCAGGCGACTTACCAGCGCTGTGTGCAGAACTGTCTTCACAATCAAATTGGGCGCAATGTTCATGCTTATGTGGATGATATTGTGGTTAAGTCTCGGAAGAAGGAGACTCTGCTCGAAGACCTGAAGGAGACGTTTGATAATCTACGGGTTTACAAAATGATGCTTAACCCGGCCAAGTGTGTTTTTGGAGTTCCAGCAGGAAAACTCTTGGGGTTTCTAGTTTCAGAGCGAGGCATTGAAGCTAACCCGGACAAGATAAAAGCTATTACCTCCCTGTCAGAACCGAAGTGTGTTAACGATGTTCAGCGCCTGGCGGGTCGAATCACTGCGTTAAGCCGGTTCACAAGCCGCCTGGGCGAGAAAGCTATCCCCCTGTATCAGATGATGAAGAAGACAGACAACTTCATCTGGAGTAAGGAGGCGGGTGAGGCGTTTGAAGCTCTTAAGAGGCAGCTGTCTGAGCCGCCCGTCTTGGCTGCTCCGATTGAGAAGGAACCTTTGCTCCTCTACGTGGCGGCTAATAACAGAGCAGTCAGTGCCGCAGTGGTTGTGGAGCGAAAGGAGGCAGGGAAGGAATATCCGGTTCAGAGGCCGGTTTACTACATCAGTGAGGTGTTGAGTGAGTCTAAGCAGAGGTACCCCCATTGGCAGAAGCTGGTGTATGGGGTGTTCATGGCGAATCGCAAGCTGAAGCACTATTTCTTGGGGCACCCAATTACTGTGGTGAGCTCTGCCCCGTTGGGGGACATAATTCAGAACAGGGAGGCCACTGGTCGGATTGCAAAGTGGGCATTGGAACTTGGGCCTCTCAACCTTACGTACGTGCCTCGTACGGCTGTCAAGTCTCAAGCTTTGGTGGATTTCATTAACGACTGGACAGAGCTGCAGGCGCCCAAGGAAAAGCCGGATACCACTTATTGGACGATTCACTTTGACGGGTCTAGACAGCTAGAAGGCTCGGGGGCTGGGGTTGTCTTAACCTCCCCTAAAGGTGATAAGTTCTGTTATGTGCTCAGACTAATGTTTACCTGTACTAAGAATGCAGCTGAGTACGAGGCCCTGCTTCATGGTCTCCGCGTGGCGAAAGAGATGAGCCTGAGCCGGGTTCGATGCCTTGGCGATTCAGACCTCGTGGCTCAGCAGGTTTCAGGCACTTGGGACTCCAAAGACCCAAGGATGGCGGCTTATCGTCAGGCGGTGGATGAAATTGCTGGTCTCTTCAAAGGCTATCAGGTGGACCATATTGACCATCGCAAGAACGAGGCGGCTGACGCGTTGGCAAGACTCGGCTCACAGCGTAAGCCGGTGCCGCCTAACGTCTTCTTGGACGTGTTACACCACCCGTCTGTCAAGCTGCCTTCAGAGGAAGACATGGCTGTCCCTGACCCGGAGGGGCCATTGGTGGCGGCTCTACATGCTACTCCTGACTGGACGTTTCCTTACTTGGCATATCTGACGCGCGGCGAGTTACCAGAGGATGAGATCTTGGCCAGACAAATCATAAGGCGGTCTAAATCTATGACTATCCTCAATGGCGAGTTACATAGACGCAGCGTCACCGGCGTCTTTCAGCGGTGTGTTTCACCAGAAGAGGGTAAGGAGATTTTAAATGAAATTCACGCTGGCGACTGTGGTCATCATGCCGGCTCAAAATCTTTGGTGGCCAAGGCTTTCCGTCATGGTTTCTTCTGGTTGACGGCTCATAAGGACGCGGAAGACCTGGTTCTTAAGTGTGCCGGATGTCAGAAGTTTGGGCGTCGTGCTCACGTGCCGGCTCAGGAGCTGCGTATGATTCCAATTACTTGGCCGTTTGCGGTCTGGGGGCTTGACATGGTTGGACCCTTCAAGAGATCTAAAGATAAGAAGACCCACCTTTTGGTGGCGGTGGATAAATTTACCAAGTGGGTGGAAGCTGAGCCGGTCAGTAAGTGTGACACGGCTACGGCGGTTCAATTTATCAAGAAGTTAATCTACCGTTTTGGTTATCCTCACAGTATCATCACTGATAATGGTACAAACCTGTCCAAGGGGGCTATGCAGACGTTTTGTGAGAGTGAACATATCCGGCTTGATGTTTCGGCGGTTGCTCATCCACAGTCCAATGGTCAGGCGGAGCGTGCTAACCAGGAGATCTTGAAAGGTATCAAGCCCCGGCTTATGGTTCCTTTGCAGCGAACACCGGGTTGTTGGGTTGAGGAGTTACCATCCGTGATATGGAGCATCAATACTACTCCCAATAGATCGACGGGTTATACACCTTTCTTCATGGTCTACGGCATGGAAGCTGTATTACCAAGCGACATACGTCATGACTCGCCGCGTGTGGCGGCTTATGTTGAGCAAGACAACGAGATGGCGCGTCAGGATGCGCTAGATGCTCTGGAGGAGAAACGTGATCTGGCGGTGGCTCGTTCGGCAATTTATCAGCAAGACCTGCGTCGCTATCACAGCCACAGAGTTAAGACCCGGACGTTTCAAGAAGGCGACTTAGTGTTGCGTTTGATTCAAGACCAGACGGATATGCATAAGCTATCTCCTCCATGGGAAGGGCCTTTTGTGGTCAGCAAGAATCTCAACAATGGGTCATACTACCTAGTTGACGTGCGAGACAAGTCAAATACCTCTGGGCAGGAGACCCGCCGGCCGTGGAACATAGCTCATCTACGGCCTTATTACACTTGAGTCGTTGACTCCCGGCGTTGTACATATCACATATATGATAAATAAAGTTGGCATCCCCATAAGCCGGGGCCTCTGCCATTTTTTCGTGTATCTCAGATTGTGCACAAGTTATGTCATCGACAAGGTCAAATTGGGGTGCAGCGAGTTGAATACTTACCCCCTCTTTGATGACTTATTCCAAAATTGGGGTGCAGCGAGTTGAGAACTTACCCCCTCTTTTGATGATTTTTTCCAAATTGGGGTGCAGCGAGTTGAATACTTACCCCCTCTTTTGATTATTTTTTCCAAATTGGGGTGCAGCGAGTTGAATACTTACCCCCTCTTTGATGACTTATTCCAAAATTGGGGTGCAGCGAGTTGAGAACTTACCCCCTCTTTTGATGATTTTTTCCAAATTGGGGTGCAGCGAGTTGAATACTTACCCCCTCTTTGATGACCTTTTTTCAAAATTGGGGTGCAGCGAGTTAGCCACTCACCCCCTCTTTTGATAACCTCCCCAACATTGGGGTGCAGCGAGTTGGCCACTTACCCCCTTTTTGGATGACTTGTAAGAGCAGAGAACATCATACATCATGCATTGCATCATGCATCGTGCATTGCATCATACGTCATCCATTGCATCATACATCACACTTACATATCATTCCGGTTTTGACAAGCCGGGTCAAGGAAAGATTATGAAACAAGACGCAAGACCATGAAAGACATCTCCGGGTTGTGCTATTATAAGCCGCCCTTACAACAATACAGAAGTTTTCTGTCTTGTTTATTTTGCAGGTTTTAGCTTTTCTGATAAGCCGCCATGGACCTTGAAAGCATGGTTGAGAGTAAGAGCATATGAAAGATATCATTGCAGCAAGACTATTCAAAAAGGATTATACGTGCACGAAGGCACGACTCAGGCATTTCAGATGTCTCTACAGCTATTACAAAAGCTCCCCATGGAGTACAAGACAAGGCAAGATTAAAGTTTTTTACAAAAGACAGCCTTGGCGGCTCAGACAGGCCGAGTTATCAGTTTCAGCCGAAAGTACAGCTCGCTGGCTAGTCATCCTTAACCAGGTCTTCGACCTCTTCGATCTGAAGATTGTCGACATCCCAGTTGCAGCGTGTTAAGGCCTCAAATTGGATCTGGTCAAAGAAGGGAGATGCATCAAGGTCAGGAGCGAAGAGCTGCTTACGACGTGCGGGAGTCAGGCTCCTCGATTCAAAGGTTGGGCCGCGCACGCGTTTGTTTTTCGTGTCATAAGCCGCCTGGTATGTGGAAAGGTCTAACTCATTGGCAAGACTTGAGGCCAGCACCCAGGAATCTTTCATACATTTGACGTAGTCGGCTTCTGTGAAATCTGAGCCGTCGACCTTTTTGGCTGGGAACCCGTCCGTCATTTCCGCTGTAGTTAACTACGGGGCAAAAGCAAGACACCGGCTTAAAGCAGCCATGGCTCCCTGCCTGGCGGCTGACCGTTTGAGTTCTCCAACCTGTTTGGGCAGGGTGGATAGAAGTTCTATCACCCCCTTCATATGCTTTGGGATGCATTTCTCGGTCAGCATCGCCTTCATGGTGCAGAGGGTCCCGCAATATAACTGTTCGGTTAAGGAGTAGATGGTTTTCAGCTTAATCACGCTGTCAGAAGCGAGTTGGCGGCTCCGTTCACCTGCAAGATAGTCAAGTATTATAAGCCGCCTGTATGAGTTATTCAACAAGACAAGGTAATTTTCAAGTGCTTGGCACTTACCGAAGATCGCAGAGGTCATTCTGGAGATATGGTCTTTGAGAGTTTGTAGCTCATCGGACACAACCTTAAGCCGGCTTTCAGTGTCGTTGGCTCGTTGGGTTATAGCAGCTTTTTCCGCCTTAGCCGTCTTCTGATAAGCGGCGAGTTCAGCCCGGGTTTTCTCCAGCTCTGTCACGGTAACTCGCCATTTATTGTCTGCCTTAGCCCTGGCTGCTTGTTGCACAGTGAAATTCGACTCAGCAGTTGCTAAAGCTTCCTGCGTTACGCAAACGACAGTTTCAAAGGTTTTCAGTCAGGATATGATTCGCACATTGGTGAAACTATTGTGTTATAAGTCTCAAGCAGATTGCAAGCAATATACTTGACACTTGGGGGCTAATGCCTGTGTTTTTCTCTAAGTCTACATGGCAGTCCCGGCTCATCTTTGTTAAAGTTAAGCCGGCACTTGGGGGCTACACAGAGCTCTCCAAAGTTTACAATGGAGTTCTGGCTCATCATCATGACCCGAACTCGGGGGCTACACTTGGATCAACCCTTTCAACTAAGTACCGGCTCAATATCAGTATTAACCCGATACTTGGGGGCTACAGGTATTATAATTTGAAGTATGACAAGAAGTATAAGACCCGGTCTACTATTTTGCAAGACTAAACCGGATCTTGGGGGCTACATAAGGGTATAAGGAAAGCAAGAAAGGAGCAGTACCTCAAATTTGGACTTCATAAGGCTAACAAGTTTTCGCTCCATGTTGTGGCTTGCGCTGAGGCGATTTAAATAGCCGGCATGAAGATCATCTGTAGACATCTTTTCCAACGAGGGCAATGCAAAGTCGAATCTTTCTGGCGAGTTCTCTTTAGCCTCGCCGGTGTGTCTTGTCAGCACATGAGAGGTCGATTGATAACCCACCCCAGTAAGAGCGACGTTTTTGGTAGCTGGAGTGCTCGGCGTTTGGAAGTCAGTTCATGGAGGGCTCGTAGGAGCGACCATATCATGAACAGCCGGCTCGTGGGGCTAAGGATCATCGGCAGGTGTTTCTTTTATAGCTTTTGTAGGATCAACATGAGGTACAGGGGAAGCCGGCTTGGATTTCTCCGGCTCTTGGACAGTGGGGGCGGCTTCAGACCCGCCGGTTTTCTTCCGCTTCGCTTGAGCCCTAGAGAGCAAAAATAATTGTCAAATAAAAGACAAGATTGAAGAAAAATATAGTGCAAAGGAAAAATGCATACTCTGGGTTGATTCTCAATGGAGGCAGCTTAGTGGCCGTTGAGTCGCCAGACGAAGGGGGCGAGTCCTGGAAAAGTTATAGTTCTTCAGGTAAAGTAAAGTTGCAAGACAAGACTGTTAAGATGATCAGACTTGGGTAAAAAGTACCTCTGCAGGACGCTTCCGGGAAGCCGGGGAGTTGGGTAAGCCGCCCATCAGCTCCTCAGAGCCGGCACTCCGGGTCTGACGCCTGGAGGTGTGTTGTTGCTTTTTCAAAAGAAAATGGCAGTCCAAGTAAGCAAGAGGATGAGAGAATGGGACTTTTCGGATAACCCGCCGTTTCTTCTTTGGGGGAGAATTTTCTAAATCGGAGGAAATATTGTTTACCTCAGGAGCGTCCACACGGCTGGCCTCTGGTTCAACCTGTGAAATAAATATCATCAGTAAGCTGTATAAAGAGACGGTCAGAAGAAGTCAAGCTTTACCTCTGAATCGTTAGACTCAGGAATGGAGGAGGCGGTGGTTCTCCTTTTATGAGCAAGGGTTTTACCCGCCCTGGGCTTCCTCACGGGCGGGTTGAGATTTTTCTTCTAGAAATCTGAGACGGCCTGCGCACAAGCCGCCAGAGAGGTTAAAAGATGCAAATTAAAACGAGCAAGACGAAGATTGTAAGGTTTCCAGAAGTTTTTCTTACAGGCGGAGCCGGGTTCTGGGCATAGAAGGGTCTCAGCCCAATTTTATCACAAATTTCCTGTTTTTCGCCGAGAAGATTTTTAACGCTATTGCTGATTTCCTGTTGTGACAATTGGGCGTTTGAGAAGCAGAGGGGGTCATTGGGTTCACCCGTGTATTCAAACATAAGCCGGTCACGCCGGCTCAGGGGCGATATTTGCCAACTGACCCAGCAGCGGGTCAGGTCGACACCAGTTAATCCGTTTGCAATCAAAGCTTTGATCTTGGTAATGGAAGTGGCATACTTCGCTCTTTCAGTAGTGGATAGCCTGTCGGGAAGTTCTCCGGAGCTGGGAAGCCGGGTAGGGCGGTAACCCGGCAGCGGATTTTCACCCTCCGGAGAAGTGTCTTTGCAATAAAACCAGGTCCTGTTCCAGTTCTTAGGATGACTTGGCAGGGTAGCAGATGGGTAAGGCACATCTCTCCGCCTCTGGATAGTCACGCCGCCGAGTTCCAGACTTGAGCCGCCTGCTTTCTCAGTTTGGCGGTTGATATAATGGTAATCACGAAAAATGTCCACAGAAGGTTCTTCTTGCAGATACACCTCACTCAAGACTTGGAATTGGCAGATATTGGTGACTGAATTGGGGCCTATGTCCTGAGGGTGAAGCTTAAAAAAGTGCAGAACATCTCGGAAGAATTTAGACCCGGGCGGGCTGAAGCCGCGGACGAGGTGGTCAGCGAAAACAACGACTTCTCCGTCTTTAGGTCTGGGTCTTTTCTCTAACCCGGGAGCCCGCCACTGAATGACGTCCCGAGCCGGTAACACGCCTATCTTCACATAGTCTAACAGTAGATCTTCGATAACTCCAGATTGGACCCAGTCACAAGACGATGTTGCGCTTGACATATTGGCGGGTTAAGTGCTGAAATTTAAAAGCCAAAGGTATGTTGGCGGGTTAAGTGAAAGAAGCAATAGTCAAACTTTATGGCGAGTTACAAACATATGTGCTAAGCCGCCCGAAAGATCAATGGCGGGTCAGTCGTCAGTACCCCCAAGATGGCCCAAGATTTCACTAAGTATGGGACAAACAGATTTCACAATCTGCGGCAACATTTTTGGATCTACGAGCGGTTCGGAAAGGGGGAAAAACACTAACCCTAGCAGACAGTGGAAGAACAGATAGATCAGGGACTCGTTAATGCTGAAGCAGAATCAATCCGTACAAGATACAAAGGGGGAGCTGATCACTACCGCAATGTATTTTGACTCGATTTGATTTAAAACACCGTTCCTAGACCTAAGAACGCGAAGAACAGGGATGAACTCCGGCGAGCTCCATGAACAGTACAGATCTAATGTGAGTCCAGGGAGAGGCATAAGCTTTACCTTGATGATTCGAGGGAAGAGCGGAGGAGCACCGCGGTTCTCTGGTCCTGATTGGGTTGGTGCAGTGGCCCGTTTCGAGTTCGCTGGAGAGGAGCGACGGCGGCGGGGCTGTTTGCTACAGTAGTCGCGACGGCGTCGGGAGGAGGAAGAAGAAGTGACAGGGTAAAGGAGCGACCCTGTGCCCATTTATAAGGGTAGGTGGGGTAGTGAAACGGCAGGCCCGGAGATCGAGGAGGCGATATAGTTATCATGGCTGAGATGGCACCTCGTTTCTCGGATGGCGGGTAAATGAAAGATTCATTGTGACGTCACTGTTGGATATGGCGGGTTAGGGAAGACCAGTCAAAGTTGCAGTTCCAGAAGACCCGCAGAAGACTCGCCAACTGAAGAATTTAAATTGACATGAACAGGTTCAAATCAATTTGGGGCCTAATGTTGGGGATATAACCCCGCGGTTAACCCTGTTGGCAACTCATAGTGCACGAGCCTAAGCCGGCCCAGGAAGGCAAGACGTGAAGACGACGACTTACAGATGGGCCAGTCGAAGGCCTAAAGCCTGGTGGCGACTCAAGGCCCGAAAGGGTAAACCGCCATGTGAAGACTTATCTTGTAAGACTAGGAAAGTAGAACCTGGGTCGGTTACGTTGTGTAACCCGACCCGGACTCTTGTAAGCCCAGGGCCTATACCTATGTATATAAAGGTGAGCCCCTACGGCGGGTAAGAAAAAAAAGGTTAAGAAAGACAGACAAGCCTTATGGCGAGAGAGATCAAGCAATCGAGAGTTAGGACAAGCAAGCCGCCCCTTGTACTCGATATACCAGTTAATACAGCTTAAGCAGGACGTAGGCTTTTACCTCCACCGTGAGGGGCCGAACCTGGGTAAACCCGTGTCCCTTGTCCCGCTTAACCCCTTTGAGTCCACTTCCATGGCGTTGACTCCGAACCTAAGCCTTCGGGCATCTGCCGTGACAAAACCACGACAACCACCATTAACGGATGATCCACCGGTTCCCTGTATGTTCGAAAATACATGTTAAGGGGCCATATATGATTGTGCTGAATAAACGGTAAGCCGTGGTTGATGAATTTGGGGATGTACTAACCGGAGTAGGATTGTTCTGTGTCAGAAACTCCTCAAAGGTAAGGAGCACTGGTGGTGGTGGTGGTGGTGGTGCTGGTTCCATCGTAGGAATCGTGCCGTTCGTCATGCACTCAACAATGCGCTGCATGTGAATTGACCAAGCAACCACGAAGGTCAGAAGAAATGAAAGTGCAAGTACGGAAGTGAAATGAAAGGGGCTAAACTAACCGCTATCATGCGATTGGAGTGCTCTGACTGCAGCAAGGCAGCTCTCGTCTGCCACGCCATGTTCTCCTGGCGTGTGTAGTCCATGTAGGCCTACAATATGACATGATGAACTCATTGTTGGAAATATGCCCTAGAGGCAATAATAAATTGGTTATTATTATATTTCCTTGTTCATGATAATCGTTTATTATCCATGCTATAATTGTATTGATTGGAAACTCAAATACATGTGTGGGTACATAGACAACACTGTGTCCCTAGTAAGCCTCTAGTTGACTAGCTTGTTGATCAAAGATGGTTAAGGTTTCCTAGCCATGGACATGAGATGTCATTTGATAACGGGATCACATCATTAGGAGAATGATGTGATGGACAAGACCCAAACTAAGAACGTAGCATTTGATCGTGTCAGTTTATTGCTATTGTTTTCTGCATGTCAAGTATCTGTTCCTTTGACCATGAGATCATGCAACTCACTGACACCGGAGGAATACCTTGTGTGTATCAAACGTCGCAACGTAACTGGGTGACTATAAAGGTGCTCTACAGGTATCTCCGAGGGTGTCTGTTGGGTTGGCATGGATCAAGACTGGGATTTGTTACTCCGTATGACGGAGAGGTATCTCAGGGCCCACTCGGTAATACAACATCACAATGAGCCTTGCAAGCAATGTGACTAAAGTGTTAGCCACGAGATCTTGTATTACGGAACGAGTAAAGAGACTTGCCGGTAACGAGATTGAACTAGGTATAGTGATACCGACGATCGAATCTCGGGCAAGTAACATACCGAAGAACAAAGGGAACAGCATACAGGATTAACTGAATCCTTGACATAGAGGTTCGACCGATAAAAGATCTTCGTAGAATATGTAGGAGCCAATATGGGCATCCAGGTCCCGCTATTGGTTATTGGCCGTAGAGGTGTCTCGGTCATGTCTACATAGTTCTCGAACCCGCAGGGTCTACACACTTAACGTTTGGTGACGATTAGTATAATTGAGTTATTATGTTGGTGACCGAAAGTTGTTCGGAGTCCCGGATAAGATCCCGGACATGACGAGGATCTCCGGAATAGTCCGGAGGTAAAGATTGATATATGTGATAATAGTGTTTTGATCTCCGGAAGGGTTCCGGAGTTCACCGGAATGGGTTCCGTATGTTTACCGAAGTGTTCGGGTGCAGCAACACTTTATATGGGCCAAAGGGATAAAGCCCACGAGGTATTGGAAAGTGCAAAAGTAGTTTTGCTGCCGCGTAAACGGTACTACCGCTTGTGTGAAGCGGTACTACCGCCCGAGCGGTACTACCGCTTGTGTGAAGCGGTACTACCGCCCAAGCGGTACTACCGCTTGTGTGAAGCGGTACTACCGCTTGTGTGCGGCTGTGCACGGTTCGGCAGGGATCCGAGTTGGACTCTTTCCCTGCGGGCCAAACCGACCTTGTGCGGGCAAAACCGACCTGGAGGAGGCTTTTACTCCAAGTTTAGACCCCAAGGCTCAACATATAAATAGAGGGGCAGGGCTAGCACACGGGACACATCAAGATTTCCCCAAGCCGTGTGCGGCAACCCTAACCCTCTAGTTCCTCCGTCATAATCTCCGTAGTGCTTGGCGAAGCCCTGCAGAGATTGTTCCTCACCACCATCACCACGCCGTCGTGCTGCTGGAACTCAACCACTACTTCACCATCACTCGCTGGATCGAGGAGGTGAAGGCGTCATCAAGCCGTACGTGTGTTGAACGCGGAGGTGCCGTCCGTTCGGCGCTAGTTCGTGATCGGATCGAGGGACGACTTGCGATTTGGATCGCGGAGACGTTCGACTACATCAACCGCGTTTATTAAACGCTTCCGCTTAGCGATCTACAAGGGTATGTAGATTCACTCTCCCTCTCGTAGATGCTCATCACCATGGATAGATCTTGTGTGTGCGTAGGAAAATTTTTGTTTCCCATGCAACGTTCCCCAACAGTGGCATCATGAGCCAGGTCTATGCGTAGATGAGATCTCGTGTAGAACACAAACGAGTTGTGGGCGTGGTTGTATACATATTGCTTGCCGTTACTAGTTGATATTTGATTCGGCGGTACTGTGAGATGAAGCGGCCCGGACCGACATTACGCGTACACTTACGCGAGACAGGTTCCTTCAACTAACATGTAACTTCGTTGCATAAAGATGGCTAGCGGGTGTCTGTCTCTCTCACTTTAGTTGAATCGATTTCAATGAAGAGGGTTCTTTTAGAAGATCAAAAAGCAATCACTACACCACGTTGTGGTTTTGCGTAGGTAAGAACGGTTCTTGCAAACCCGTAGCAGCCACGTAAAATTTGCAACAACAATTAGAGGACGTCTAACTTGTTTTTGCAGGGTATGTTGTGATGTGATATGGCCAATTACATGATGAGATATATGTGATGTATGAGATGATCATGTGTTGTATAGAATATCACGACTTGCATGTCGATGAGTACGGCAACTGGCAGGAGCCATAGAGTTGTCTTTAATTATTGTATGACCTGCGTGTCAATCATTAAGCGCTATGTAATGCTTTACTTTATCGCTAAACGTTAGCAATAGTCGTGGAAGCAACAGTCGGCGCGACAACCTTATGGCGACACGTTGATGGAGATCAAGATGATGGAGATCATGGTGTCATGCCGGTGACGATGGAGATCATGCCGGTGCTTTGGAGATGGAGATCAAAAGCACAAGTTCATGGCCATATCATGTCACTTATGATTTGCATGTGATGTTAATCCTTTTATGCATCTTATTTTGCTTAGGACGACGGTAGCATTATAAGGTGATCCCTCACTTAAATTTCAAGATAAATTGTGTTCTCCCCAAGTGTGCACCGTTGCGAAAGTTCGTCGTTTCGAGACACGCCGTGATGATCGGGTGTGATAGACTCTACGTTCGCATACAACGGGTGCAAGCCATGTTGCACGTGCGGAACACTCGGGTTAAACTTGACGAGCCTAGCATGTACAGACATGGCCTCGGAACACAAGAGACCGAAAGGTCGAACATGAGTCATATAGTAGATATGATCAACATGAAGATGTTCACCATTGAAACCACCTCAACTCACGTGATGATCGGACTTGAGTTGGTGGATTTGGATCATGTTACACTCGAATGACCGGAGGGATGTCAATTTGAGTGGGAGTTTTTAAGTAATATGATTAACTAAACTCATTATCTAGAACAATAGTCTAAGTTGTCTTTGCTATATTTATGTTGTAGATCATGGCTCGCGCAGTAGCACCCCTGAATTTTAATGCGTTCCTAGAGAAAGCTAAGTTGAAAGATGATGGAAGTAACTTTGTGGACTGGGCCCGTAATCTAAGGATTATCCTTACGGCTTCCCAGAAGGCTTATGTCCTTGATGCACCGCTTGGTGATCCACCCACTCCAGTTGAGTCTCTAGACGTTGTGAACGCCTGGCAGGCTCGTTCTGATGATTACTCAATAGTTCAATGTGCAATGTTGTATGGCTTAGAACCGGGACTTCAAAGACGTTTTGAACGTAATGGAGCATATGAGATGTTCCAGGAGTTGAAGTTTATCTTTCAGAAGAATGCCCGGATCGAGAGATATGAGATCTCCGATAAGTTCTATGCTTGCAAGATGGAGGAGAACGGGTCTATCAGTGATCACGTGCTCAGAATGTCTGGGTACTCCACCCGTCTGGCTGAGTTAGGGATGCCCCTTTCGCCAGAGGCTATCACTGACAGAGTTCTTCAATTATTGCCACCTAGCTACAAGAGCTTCGTGTTGAACTATAACATGCACGGGATGAACAAGTCAGTCGCCGAGCTGTTTGCGATGCTGAAAGCCGCTGAGTCTGAAATTCAGAAGGAGCATCAAGTGTTGATGGTCAATAAAACCACTAGTTTCAAGAAAAATGGCAAGGGTAAGAAGGGTAACTCCAAGCAGAGTGGCAAAGCAGTTGCTCCTCTCGTGAAGAAACCCAAGGCTGGACCCAAACCAGAAACTGTGTGTTTTCATTGCAAGGGAACTGGACACTGGAAGCGGAATTGCCCCAAGTATTTGGCTGACAAGAAGGCGGCCAACAACAAACAAGGTATATATGATATACATGTTATTGATGTGTACCTTACCAACTCTCGTTGTAGTGCCTGGGTATTTGATACCGGTGCGGTTGCTCATATTTGCAACTCAAAACAGGAACTGCGGAATAGACGGAGGCTGGCAAAGGACGAAGTGACGATGCGCGTGGGAAATGGTTCCAAGGTTGATGTGATCGCCGTCGGCACGCTCGCTCTTCGATTACCGTCGGGATTAGTGATGAACCTAAATAAGTGTTATTTGGTGCCTGCGTTAAGCATGAACATTATATCTGGATCTTGTTTATTACGAGACGGTTACTCATTTAAATCAGAGAATAATGGTTGTTCTATTTATATGAGTAATATCTTTTATGGTCATGCACCCAATGTGAGGGGTTTATTCTTGTTGAATCTCGATAGTAATGATACACATGTTCATAACATTGATGCCAAAAGATATAGAATTGATAATGATAATACCACTTTCTTGTGGCACTGCCGTTTAGGTCATATTGGCGTAAAACGCATGAAGAAGCTCCATGCTGATGGACTTTTGGAGTCACTTGATTTTGAATCACTTGACACATGTGAGCCATGCCTCATGGGCAAGATGACTAAAACGCCGTTCTCTGGAACAATGGAACGGGCAAGTGACTTATTGGAAATCATACATACTGATGTGTGCGGTCCGATGAGTATTGAGGCGCGCGGTGGTTATCGTTACTTTCTCACCTTCACTGATGACTTAAGTAGATATGGGTATATTTACTTAATGAAACACAAGTCTGAAACATTTGAAAAGTTCAAACAATTTCAGAGTGAAGTTGAGAATCATCGTAACAAGAAGATTAAATTCCTGCGATCTGATCGAGGAGGAGAATATCTGAGTTATGAGTTTGGTAGTCACTTAAGACAGTGTGGAATTGTTTCACAATTGACACCGCCTGGAACACCACAGCGTAATGGTGTGTCCGAACGTCGTAATCGAACTTTATTGGATATGGTGCGATCTATGATGTCTCTTGCCGATTTGCCACTATCGTTTTGGGGTTATGCATTAGAGACAGCTGCATTCACTTTAAATAGGGCACCATCGAAATCCGTTGAGACAACGCCATATGAACTTTGGTTTGACAAGAAGCCAAAGCTGTCGTTTCTTAAAGTTTGGGGATGTGATGCTTATGTCAAAAAGCTTCAGCCTGAAAAGCTGGAACCCAAAGCGGAGAAATGCGTCTTCATAGGATACCCAAAAGAGACAATTGGGTATACCTTCTACCTCAGATCCGAGGGCAAAGTGTTTGTCGCTAAAAACGGAACATTTCTTGAGAAAGAGTTTCTCTCGAAAGAATTGAGTGGGAGGAAGATAGAACTTGATGAGGTTGTTGAACCTTTACTTCAACCTGAGAGTAGCGCAGCGCAGAAAATTGTTTCTGTGGAGCCTACATTAACTGAAGAGGAAGTTAATGATGATGATCATGAAGCTTTGGATCAAGTTGCTATCGAACCTCGTAGGTCGACAAGGACGCGTACTGCTCCTGAGTGGTACGGCAACCCTGTCTTAGAGGTCATATTGTTAAACAACGATGAACCTACGAGCTATGGAGAAGCGATGATGGGCCCGGATTCCGAGAAGTGGTTAGAGGCCATGAAATCCGAGATGGGATCCATGTATGAAAACAAAGTATGGACTTTGGAAGTATTACCTGAAGGGCGTAAGGCCATTCAGAACAAATGGATCTTTAAGAGGAAGACGGACGCGGACGGTAATGTCACCGTCTATAAAGCTCGACTTGTGGCAAAGGGTTTTTCACAAGTTCAAGGAGTTGACTACGATGAGACCTTCTCACCCGTAGCGATGCTTAAGTCCGTCAGAATCATGTTAGCAATAGCTGCCTTTTTCGATTATGAAATTTGGCAGATGGATGTCAAAACAGCGTTCCTTAACGGTTACCTTAAGGAAGAGTTGTATATGATACAACCAGAAGGTTTTGTCGATCCAGAGAATGCTGACAAAGTTTGCAAACTCCAGCGATCCATTTATGGACTGGTGCAAGCATCTCGGAGTTGGAATCTTCGTTTTGATGAGGTGATCAAAGCGTTCGAGTTTATACAAGTTTACGGAGAAGCTTGTATTTACAAGAAAGTGAGTGGGAGCTCTATAGCGTTTCTAATATTATATGTGGATGACATATTGCTGATTGGAAACAATATAGAAATGTTGGAAAGCGTGAAGGAATATTTGAACAAGAGTTTTTCAATGAAGGACCTAGGAGAAGCTGCTTTCATATTAGGCATCAAGATCTATAGAGATAGATCAAGACGCTTAATAGGACTTTCTCAAAGCACATACCTTGATAAGATTTTGAAGAAGTTCAAAATGGATCAGTCCAAGAAGGGGTTCTTGCCTGTTTTGCAAGGTGTGAAGTTGAGTAAGACTCAATGCCCAGTGACTGCAGAAGATAGAGAAAAGATGAGTGTCATCCCCTATGCTTCGGCCATAGGCTCTATCATGTATGCAATGTTGTGCACAAGACCCGATGTCAGCCTTGCCATAAGTATGGTCGGAAGGTTTCAAAGTGATCCAGGAATGGAACACTGGACGGCGGTCAAGAATATCCTGAAGTACCTGAAAAGGACTAAGGACATGTTTCTCGTTTATGGAGGTGATCAAGAGCTCGTCGTAAAGGGTTACGTCGATGCAAGCTTTGACACTGATCCGGATGACTCTAAGTCGCAAACCGGATACGTATTTATTCTTAATGGGGGTGCGGTTAGCTGGTGCAGTTCCAAGCAAAGCGTGGTAGCTGATTCTACATGCGAAGCGGAGTACATCGCTGCCTCGGAGGCGGCGAAGGAAGGTGTCTGGATGAAGGAGTTCATGACAGATCTTGGAGTAGTGCCTAGTGCACTTGACCCAATGACTCTGTTTTGTGATAATACTGGTGCCATTGCTCTAGCCAAGGAACCAAGATTTCACAAGAGGACCAGACACATAAAGCGACGTTTCAATTCCATCCGCGATTACATCAAAGAGGACGACATAAATATTTGCAAAGTACACACGGATCTAAATGTTGCAGATCCGATGACTAAACCTCTTCCAAGGGCTAAACATGAACAAACACCAGAACTGCATGGGTGTTCGATTCATTACAATGTAAATCACATAGTGATGTGAACTAGATTATTGACTCTAGTGCAAGTGGGAGACTGTTGGAAATATGCCCTAGAGGCAATAATAAATTGGTTATTATTATATTTCCTTGTTCATGATAATCGTTTATTATCCATGCTATAATTGTATTGATTGGAAACTCAAATACATGTGTGGGTACATAGACAACACTGTGTCCCTAGTAAGCCTCTAGTTGACTAGCTTGTTGATCAAAGATGGTTAAGGTTTCCTAGCCATGGACATGAGATGTCATTTGATAACGGGATCACATCATTAGGAGAATGATGTGATGGACAAGACCCAAACTAAGAACGTAGCATTTGATCGTGTCAGTTTATTGCTATTGTTTTCTGCATGTCAAGTATCTGTTCCTTTGACCATGAGATCATGCAACTCACTGACACCGGAGGAATACCTTGTGTGTATCAAACGTCGCAACGTAACTGGGTGACTATAAAGGTGCTCTACAGGTATCTCCGAGGGTGTCTGTTGGGTTGGCATGGATCAAGACTGGGATTTGTTACTCCGTATGACGGAGAGGTATCTCAGGGCCCACTCGGTAATACAACATCACAATGAGCCTTGCAAGCAATGTGACTAAAGTGTTAGCCACGAGATCTTGTATTACGGAACGAGTAAAGAGACTTGCCGGTAACGAGATTGAACTAGGTATAGTGATACCGACGATCGAATCTCGGGCAAGTAACATACCGAAGAACAAAGGGAACAGCATACAGGATTAACTGAATCCTTGACATAGAGGTTCGACCGATAAAAGATCTTCGTAGAATATGTAGGAGCCAATATGGGCATCCAGGTCCCGCTATTGGTTATTGGCCGTAGAGGTGTCTCGGTCATGTCTACATAGTTCTCGAACCCGCAGGGTCTACACACTTAACGTTTGGTGACGATTAGTATAATTGAGTTATTATGTTGGTGACCGAAAGTTGTTCGGAGTCCCGGATAAGATCCCGGACATGACGAGGATCTCCGGAATAGTCCGGAGGTAAAGATTGATATATGTGATAATAGTGTTTTGATCTCCGGAAGGGTTCCGGAGTTCACCGGAATGGGTTCCGGATGTTTACCGAAGTGTTCGGGTGCAGCAACACTTTATATGGGCCAAAGGGATAAAGCCCACGAGGTATTGGAAAGTGCAAAAGTAGTTTTGCTGCCGCGTAAACGGTACTACCGCTTGTGTGAAGCGGTACTACCGCCCGAGCGGTACTACCGCTTGTGTGAAGCGGTACTACCGCCCAAGCGGTACTACCGCTTGTGTGAAGCGGTACTACCGCTTGTGTGCGGCTGTGCACGGTTCGGCAGGGATCCGAGTTGGACTCTTTCCCTGCGGGCCAAACCGACCTTGTGCGGGCAAAACCGACCTGGAGGAGGCTTTTACTCCAAGTTTAGACCCCAAGGCTCAACATATAAATAGAGGGGCAGGGCTAGCACACGGGACACATCAAGATTTCCCCAAGCCGTGTGCGGCAACCCTAACCCTCTAGTTCCTCCGTCATAATCTCCGTAGTGCTTGGCGAAGCCCTGCAGAGATTGTTCCTCACCACCATCACCACGCCGTCGTGCTGCTGGAACTCAACCACTACTTCACCATCACTCGCTGGATCGAGGAGGTGAAGGCGTCATCAAGCCGTACGTGTGTTGAACGCGGAGGTGCCGTCCGTTCGGCGCTAGTTCGTGATCGGATCGAGGGACGACTTGCGATTTGGATCGCGGAGACGTTCGACTACATCAACCGCGTTTATTAAACGCTTCCGCTTAGCGATCTACAAGGGTATGTAGATTCACTCTCCCTCTCGTAGATGCTCATCACCATGGATAGATCTTGTGTGTGCGTAGGAAAATTTTTGTTTCCCATGCAACGTTCCCCAACACTCATATAACATCTCAATGCGGAAAATCAAGTGAGCAAATTGGAAGATAAGAGGGAAAATACTTACGCTGGTCTGCTGGGTTAGGAGGGACTGTGACTGTGACCATGCAGGCGTGCTCGTGCGCTGGCTCACGCTGGGGTCGGTAGCTCGGAGCCGTGTGTAGGAGATAGAAGGAGTGACCACTTGATCCAGAACCTTCTGCCGACCATGATGCTTCGGGCCTAGGCCCACCACCACCCTCTCGTCCGTAGGCGCCTTCATGGGGTCAGGTGTGTCAGGATGTGCCCTCAGATACCCCTCCTTGTAGGCGTTCAGGTCATCCTCGCTATTGCCGTAGTAGGACTTGCCGTCCTTGGGCTCTGGCCGCAGTTTGCTGAGACCCCACGACTCTATGTCAGAGAGCGGCCGCTTCAGTTTCTCCTCCTGCACCACCAAACAGAGGTTAGTGATACATAAGAAAGTGACGGTGAATAGAAGAAGAATAAGAATGTTTCATGTACATAGATATACCTGAACTGCCTTGTGGCTGAAGTGGTTCCGGTTTCCCTGACCATGCGTTCCGTCGGTCCCTCGGTTAGCCCGGTTTCTCAGGCTCTTAGCAACCCACTCTTCATCCTAACCGACCCACAGATCCACCAATGCAGCCCATGACTCGTCCTTTCCAAAACACCAAGCAGGAGGCACCTACATAATGAAAGCATAATGACATGTCAACACGAAACGATGAAATTTACCACAAACTATGGAATGAAAAGTCTGTTATACTTACGGCCAAGTACTCGTCCCTATCCATGGTAACGCCCAGCCTCTTTGCATCTTTCTTGGTCATCTTCATCTGAAGAACGACGTGATGATACGTCGAGATGGCCAAAAATTTGGCCTCGTACTGCAGCTGACGGGCCTTGCTCCTCGCTTGGCGGTACACGATCTCGTCGGCAGCGGACTTGTGCTCCTCAAGAACTCGATAGTATACCTACAATCATTCAGAAAACCAGAATGGAAGAAGCCATGAGTTAAACCATTCGATGATAAACTACGAACGAAACTCAAAACTCGTGCTTCTGAAGAGAACTTACCCAAAAATTTGTGATCACGGCCTTAGCATACGTTCCATGGTCCGGGTGGGGGGCCGCTTCCCAGTGCTCCCAGCTCGTGGCCAAAACCCGGCGCTCAGGGTGCCTGACTGGATCCGAAGGGAACAACCCCGACCAGTGCTTCTTCAACAAAATGGTGATGACGCCGTTTGGAAGACGGGCATCTTTCGGAATTATCCAGTTGCTGCAAAAGATAGAATGAATGAAAATATGAGCATGCGTACAATCAAAAGAATGAAAATATTAGCATGCGTACAAGCAAAAAAATGAAAATATTAGCATGAGTGGCACTTACTCTTTCCCCTTGGGCTCAATGAGTCACTTCTGCACCTCGGTAGCAGGAAGGGGAGGGAGCTTGGCATTACCACGCAGCCACCCCTTCTCGCTGCTGCCACCACCAACCTCCCCGCCACCAGAATCCTCCTCACCTGCCTCCTCCTCCTCCTCCTCGTCCCCCTCCCCAAGCTCCTCCTCCTCCTGAACCTCCTCCTCCTCCTCCTCCTCGGCAGAGGGTACCTCACTAGAGGAGGGTACTTCAGTAGAGGAGGGCCTCGAAGAGGACACCCCTAAGTCGGTGAGGGAGCGCTGTTTCTGTTTCTGGCCCCGACCCCGTCCTCCTCTAGGGGCTCTCCCCCCACCCCCTCCACATGTAGGGGCACCTCTCCCTCGACCTCCCTGTGAGGAGTCATCCTCAGCTAGTCGGGGGGGGGGGGAGATTACGGGCTCGACCACTCCGAGTAGCCATCGTGGTGATTCTGGATAGTAATCCCTTGCCGTCGTCCTTCCCCTTGCCCATGTTTAGCGAACCTGCATTGAAAAGAGAATAAACAGTTAGTACATTAATAATGAAGAAAAAAGCATAATAATAAGGAACAAAAAACACATTAATAAATAATCATCACATAAAAAGTCATATTAACAAACCATAGAAAAAAAAGTTTGGCATATATCCGTGCATGCGAAGGTGGTCAGACATGTCCTTCTCATCTTTACGGTGACGTCTTTCACATCTCGCACAGGGGCACTGTGGGATAATTCTCATTGGACGACGGAATATCTCCTTCAAAAACACATCGGTTCTCGCGACTCACTCTGCTGTAACTCGATTCCGACGGATAAAACCACTGTACATCCACTGATTATCTGCCATCCTCTGCTTTATTGGGAGCCACACAACAAAATTAAGGATTCATTTAAATTAAGCCGGTCAAATTTTTATTTTCTACTGCGTTGACGACATTGAATCCACCTACATCTCTAATAGGTAAAGATAGGTCCTAATCCCACCCGAGGATGTGTAGATTGAGTACGTTCTCCATGCTCTACCCCGTTTCGAGACAAAATTTCGGCAGCACCTCCCCGCTGTTCTCCAGATACACGTCTCGGCAAATAGCCGAGAGAATGTGCTCCGGAGAACAACGGGGAGGCGCCGCCGAAATCTTGTCTCGAAACGGGGTAGGGCATGGAGAACGTACCCAATCTACACATCCTCGGGCTGTCCATGGAAAACACTGGACAATCCGAAAGAGTTGCGGTGATAAATATGCAATTGAATGCATATTTATCGATGCAACCCTTTCGGACGGGAGACGCCTAGGTTACGCGACTTGACGTGATAATTAAATCTAGTGACATGATTAAAAGAGCGTAGGAGGTGAAGGTGACTTCGTAGCTCACCCTCGGCTGTAGAGGAGGTAGTCGAACAGCGGCGGGATGATCGGGGACCAACAACTCCGACGTCGATAATCACTCCTCGGAGATGCAACACCACAAATCTGTAAATTGCACCGACTTCAAAATTTAGACCATCAATTATTTTCTACATATTCGCATGAGATAAATAGCTCCAAAAATATCTTCTCAAATTACAAAATGGCAAATAATGTGTCTTATGAATCAACATGACCTAACACTAACTTGATCAACATCCATCCATCCATCCATCTATCATTAACTTGACCAACATCCATTCATCAATATTTGTAAAACTAAGTTTCTAAAAAAATTGACCAACATCATCCATCCATCCTTCTATGAATCTAGCAACATCCATGCATCCGTCTAACACAATTAATTTCATCCATGCATATATCCACCTAACAAACAGTAGCTAAAAACTGGAAAAAAACAAAACTTGAAAAAAAATGTGCTCACCACGCACGGGGCAGCAGGCGAGGGGCGGGGCAGTGGCGTCGGCCGCCGGTGCAGTCGGGGACGGGGCGGCCGCAGCCGGGGACGGGGCGGCCGGGGACGGGGATGGGGCGGCCCGGCGGCGGCGGCGGTTTTGGGGCGGGGACGGGGAGGCGTGGGCGGTGGGGGAGGGGATGGGGGCGGCGCGGGCAGTGGGGGCGGTGCGGCGGCGGTGTTGGGGCAGGGGCGGGTGGCGCGGGCGGTGAGGGAGGGGATGGGGGCGGCGGTGGTGTTGGGGCGGGGGCGGGGCGGCGCCGGCGGTCGGGCAGGGGCTCGGGGCCGGGGGCGGGGGGCGGAGGTGCTGGCGGCCGCGGCGGAGGTGGTGGCGGCCGGCGGCGGTGGTGGCGGCGACGGCGGCGAGGGTGGCGGCCGGCGGCGGGGTGGATTTGGATGGGGGGGCGCGAGTGAATGGACCAGAGAGATGGGGGGCGAGAGGATAAGGTGGGCGCGGCTATGCCGACGGCATAGCTCCACCCTGCCACGTCACGGATCCGCGGCCCGTGGGCCCGGGGCTATGCCATAGCCGTCGGCATAGCTACGTTAAATTTTTTTATTTTTTATTTTTTTTATAATTTTTTTTAAAAAAGAATTAAAAAAATTAAATTTAGTTAATTAAATTGTGCCTTCTTGTTGCTGCTCTCGGTGTTCTCGGAAACCCGCGGCCGCTTGTTGTGCTCATCTGCCAGTTTCTTTATATCCCGACGTGGCCGTTCCCCCCCCCCTCCGTGCGACGGCGGCGGCGACGTCGGTGAGGGGGATCACACCACTGAGCACCGTGCCGGGTGCTTGCACCCGCCACCGCACTTCCGGACGTGTAGGAGGGCCCAGCTAAAGACCTGGCGGCATAGCTACCCCCTAAACTACACCCGTCCCGTCTAACGCTGGAACCGTTGACCGGGCGGTCTACGCCTTTGACTTTCGCCGGACGGGGTTTGACCGATGGACATTTTCACCTGGGTGTGATAGCCAAGCACATAGGTACACTTCGGATCAAGGTCCGGGCAAAACCCACCGCAAGATTCCCTCCGTTACTGCCCGACGTGGCCGTTCCCCCCTCCGTGCGACGGCGGCGGCGACGGCGGTGAGGGGGGTCACACCACGGAGCCCCGTGTCGTGTGCTTGCACCCGCCACAGCACTTCCGAACGTGCAGGAGGGCCCAGCGAAAGACCTGGCGGCATAGCTACCCTCCCAAACTACACCCGTCCCGTCTAACCCTGCGAGAGTTGACCGGGCATAGCTACGCCTTTGACTTTCGCCGGACGGGGTTTGACCGATGGACATTTTCATCTGGGTATGATAGCCAAGCACATAGGTACACTTCGGATCAAGGTCCAGGCACAACCCACCGCAAGATTCCCTCCGTTACTGCCCGACGTGGCCGTTCCCCCCCTCCGTGAGACGGCGGCGGCGATGTCGGTGAGGGGGGTCACACCACGGAGCCCCGTGCCGGGTGCTTGCACCCGCCACCGCACTTCCGGACGTGTAGGAGGGCCCAGCGAAAGACCTGGCGGCATAGCTACCCTCCCCCCCAAACTACACCTGTCCCGTCTAACCCTGGCACCGTTGACCGGGCATAGCTACGCCTTTGACTTTCGCCGGACGGGGTTTGACCGATGGACATTTTTACCTGGGTGTGATAGCCAAGCACATAGGTACACTTCGGATCAAGGTCCGGGCACAACCCACCGCAAGATTCCCTCCGTTACTGCCCGACGTGGCCGTTCCCCTCCCCCTTCCGTGCGACGGCGGCGGCGACGTCGATGAGGGGGGTCACACCACGGAGCCCCGTGCCGGGTGCTTGCACCCGCCACCGCACTTCCGAACGTGTAGGAGGGCCCAGCGAAAGACCTGGCGGCATCGCTATCGCCCAAACTACACCCGTCCCGTCTAACCCTGCGAGAGTTGACCGGGCATAGCTACGCCTTTGACTTTCGCCGGACAGGGTTTGACCGATGGACATTTTCACCTGGGTGTGATAGCCAAGCACATAGGTACACTTAGGATCAAGGTCCGGGCACAACCCACCGCAAGATTCCCTCCGTTACTGCCAGACGTGGCCATTCCCCCCCTCCGTGCGACAGCGGAGGCGACGTCGGTGAGGGGGGTCACACCACTGAGCACCGTTGCAGGTGCTTGCACCCGCCACCGCACTTTCGGACGTGTAGGAGGGCCCAGCTAAAGACCTGGCGGCATAGCTACCCCCCAAACTACACCCGTCCCGTCTAACCCTGGAACCGTTGACCGGGCGGTCTACGCCTTTGACTTTCGCCGGACGGGGTTTGACCGATGGACATTTTCACCTGGGTGTGATAGCCAAGCACATAGGTACACTTCGGATCAAGGTCCGGGCACAACCCACCGCAAGATTCCCTCCGTTACTGCCCGACATGGCCGTTCCCCCCCTCCTTGCGACGGCGGCGGCGACGTCGGTGAGGGGGGGGTCACACCACGGAGCCCGTGCTTGCACCCGCCACCGCACTTCCGGACGTGTAGGAGGGCCCACAGAAGGACCTGGCGGCATAGCTACCCCCCCAAACAACACCCGTCCCGCCTAACCCGGCGAGAGTTGACGGGGCGGTAAACTGGGCCCAAGAGACACGCGTGGTGTATCTATGTGTGTTTATGTATAGATAAGGCACAATTTAATTAATGATTTTTTTTTTGAAAAAAAATTATATATAAAAAAAAGGTTAAAAAAAAATTGAACTTAGCTATGCCGTCGGCATAGCTCAATATTGTTATTTTTTTTAAAAAAAATTATTAAAAAAACAAAAAAAAATTAAAAAATTGAACATAGCTATACCGACGGCTATGCCGTCGGCATAGCTCAATTTAATTAATTAATTTTTTTAAAAAATATATAAAAAAACGAAAAAAGTTAAAAAAAATGAACGTATATATGCCGACGGTTATGTCGTCGGCATAGCTCCCTGCCACGTCATCGATCCGCGGCACAGTGGGCCCGAAGCTATGCCGACGACGTAACCGTCGGCATAGCCCCGGGCCCACGGTACCGCGGGTCGATGACGTGGCGCAGAGAGGTATGCCGACGGCCGACGTTAGGGCCATCGGCATACGTTTGACGGCGTCAACCGGCTGTTAAAACCGGGGCGGCCGGGCCCGCACATATGCCGATGGTTATGCTACGCCGACGGCCACCGTCGGCATGGACGGAGGTATGCCGACGGCCTAGCTACGCCGACGGCCACCGTCGACATAGAGGGAGATATGCCGACGGCCTGGATACGCCGACGGTTGGCTCTAGGCCGTCGGCATACTGCCGTCTATGCCGACGGTGGCCGTCGGCATAGACTATGCCGTCGGCGTCGGCATAGATTCCGGTAGTGATGACTGCAAGAGTGCAAGTACATATATATGGCGCCTGCACTCTTCTGCCATGAATGCATGTACATGCATGAGGATGCTGTACCGTGGATCTTGTGCCAGAGGGCCACAAAGGATTTCGGGGTATTACATACTGACGGTCCTCAGATCTACCGTACGTACGTAGCCGAAATAATCCAACACGAAAACCACGACCTAACTCCATCACGGCATCACTCAGACACTCACATGCATAAATCTCTGCGTGGGAGTGCGGGCACGCGCATGGTAAATCTGTGCGTCGCGTCTGTCTACTACACCTGACCTGAAGAGTGGGATCGGAGTAGCTTAGCTAGCGCGCGTGGGACGATCGGTCTAGCATGCGGCTCACTGGCGGGCACGAGCGCGCGCTGGGGGAGGAGGCGGCGGCCGTGGTGCGGCAGGCGGTGAGCCTGGCGAGGCTGCGGGGGCACGCGCAGGTGACCCCGCTCCACATCGCCGGCGCCATGCTCTCGGCGTCCCCGGCAGCGGCAGCCATCCTCCGCGCCGCCTGCGCCAGGTCACAGCCCCACCCGCTGCAGCAGCACAACGCGCTCGACCTCCGCCTAGACGTGGCGCTCGGGCGCCTCCCCTTGGCCAGGCCAGCGTCCGTGAGCCACCACGGTGGCGACCGCGTCGAGCCGGCGCCGTCGAACGCGTTCGTGGCCGCGCTGAAGCGGGCACAGGCGCACCGGGGGCGCAGGAGCCACGTGGTCGGCGAGCTCGAGCAGCTCGTCCTCTCCATCCTCGACGACCCGAGCGTGGACCGCGTCATCCGCGCGGTCGGCTCCTCAAGCTCCCAGTCCCAGGTCGGTGGCAGCATGGTGGGCGCCGCCGTCTCGTGGGATCAGCCGATTAGGGCAAGTTGCGACGTCCCCAAACTCCAGCCGTGGGTCGTCGCCCAAGTCGTCCCGGAAGGAAGGTATAGCCTACGAGCTCCAGAGTGTGGCATGCATACACATGCACGTCTATCTGATTGACTTTTTTCTTCTTCGTTCTGACTGGCACGAATGACAGCATAGACATCGCGCGTGGTTTCGCAACGGAAAGAGTGTCAACCTCTCCCGGATCCGCTGCCCTGACCCTGAGGAACTTTCCTGATTTGTTTAACAACCATCCTCAACATTCCACTTGATCTGACCAAATCAGATCAGCACAAACTTGTTGAAGCTGGTATAGAGACCTTCAGTAAATAAGGATGGTGTACTAATATTAACACTAAAACTTAAATTATAAAGCCTAGGGAATTGAAGAATGAGAGACTTAATTATCTCTCGGGCACAAGGCCTCCCAAAATCTAGTTCTTTTACCATTGCCAATCACCTTCCTACAAAATGGAAAAGCTATCTTTCACTTTCATAAAGTGAGACTCACCAGACTTGCATCTATGCATGGTTAGAGTAGTACGTGCTTCTTTAAATCTCTATATTCCTTAAATGGTTGGACCACCCTCTTTATTTTCTCCTCGCCTTTCGTATTCCTATTTGCTAGGACCATTCTCATAATCTCATCTCCAAGGGGTGTGTAATCGTCACCTTCGGCTTGTTTATGACCCATGGCCACCTCATCGAATCATGCTTTCCTTCTACCGGGGGTGGTGGGGCGCCGACCATGGTTCTGAAAAACACCCTTGCCCTAACCACTCTCATGCCCTAACCCTAACTTCGATAAGTATCCTCCTCGTCCCCACCACCTTCATCACTCTCCCTTCGCCGGTGGCTCCTCAACTCTATTATAGTCGCTAGCACTCGTACCTTATGGTTCATGGATGTGAGTTTAAGAAAATAAACAAGCGACTACAAACTAGCAAATTATAATAATGGTTCTCTAACATTTTGTTTCACTCGGTGGCATTGTGTAAGGTGTCGCTACATGGATAATGAGAGTGTTATCATGCGGTTCTAGTGTTATAGTTGTAACTAGGGCTCTCTTCATCCACTACTACAGATGATGGCCTCTTTGTCCGACCATCTCGTGTGATGGCGAAGTCACTATGTTTTCATCTATGCACGTTTCCTTGAATGATGCACTATTCTATCCCGCCGGTCGTTCTTCTCGTAGCAAACTTCTAACACAGTCTTCGTTTTGTCATATGCCAGCTTCTGTGGGATTAGGAGCCGACATGCTTACCAATATTTCATTCTTCTGTTAGGTTGATCTCTCTCAAGTTTGAGCCCAACGGGTCGAACGGGCCCTTGCATCGCGCCCTGATCGGGGGCGCCCAACCAAACCATGGTTGGTGGGCCCCTGTCGCCAGCGCTATATAAAGAGGTGGGGTGCCGGGGCACGGATTACGAGGTTGACCGTGCACCACAACACCACCGAACACCCCAATCCGATCTAGGGTTGCGCTAGGCCGACGGGAAGCTCCACCACCGCCGCCACCCACGCACACTCGTGCTCACGCCGTCACCACCACCTCCAGGCACCACCATGGCCACTGTTTCGGGTTCCTCCACCCAAGGAGAAGGTACTCCACCGTGGATCCCTAACCCTAACCGATCCAGCGATCTAACAATGGTATCAGCCAAGTTCTGGGTTTAGGATTTCGGTGTAAATAAAAGCATCTTCCCCTCCCTTAGAACCCTAAAGAGAAGGGCAAAGATCCCACCGGAGAGGCCTCGCGCTCGCCGGAAAAGTTGCGCCGCCGCACCGGCCGCGCCGTTCCTCTCGATCCCGACTCGCATCGGCATGCCGAGGTTTCGGGAAGAAGAACACCACCCCGAGAGGGGCAAAGGGCGCCGCTCGCCAAACCGCTCGACGGCGGCGCGCTCACCACAAGGGGAACGCGCCACCGGCGAAGGGGATGGCAACGGCCGCCGCCGCCTGGTGCTCCGCAGCCGCGGTGGTTCATCGCCGGGCGCGGGCGCACAGGGGAGCAGGGAACGGCTCCGTCGCACCTCCCTCGTCTCTCTCTGCCACTGGAAGCAGTAGGTGGTGGTGGAGGAAGAAAAAGAGGAGATAAATGGAGGGAGGAAACGAGAAAGAGAAAGGGAAAGAAGAAAGGGGCTTGCGCGGCGCGGCGGCATCCGCCGTCGTCGCCGGGGGGGCGGCCGGGGCGCAGCCCTTGCTTCCTGCGGCGACGGGAGAGAGAACGAGAAGGGGAGGAGGAACGAGAACGACTGGGGCGAGGGTTTCGGTCGGGCTCTCTCTCTCCCACGTTTTGATCTAGCTATAATCGCGCTGGGCCGTTGGATGAAGATCAACGGCCAAGATCAATAACCTAGCTCCGCCCGGGCTTTTTGGGCCGAAAGTGGAGGCGGTCCAAGCCAGCTCGCGCGGCGTGGCGCGGAGAGCAGGCCGTAGGCCGCTTTCCTCCGCTGCGGGCCTTGCGCACTGGGCTGAGGCTGGGTTAGCTGCAGTTTTTTCTTTTTTTATTTTGTCCAGTCTTTTGGGCAAATTTTATATAGTTTTTTCTATTCAAATTAATCCAACAAAAATTTGTCTAGAAAATTGAAAAGTAAAAGAAATGTCTCTGAAAGGTATAAAGTTCATGAATTTTTTATTCATGTTTTTTCCGTTGCAAATAAATAAAAGTGCTCTTTTAAAAAGTAAATAGAACTAAAGTAAAATTAAATTTTAAAGAGCATGTTAAAGTGATTATTGAAATAATTATGATCCTGTTATTTTATGACCAACGTTGTTAATAACATGATCATGATTTGTTATTGTTATAAAAGGTGCATTTATTTATATTTTTGCCCAACGGTGATATAGTTTTAATTGCATGAACAGTTGCATGTTTAATTTTGACCAACGTTGGATTAATGCATGCAATTGTTGTTGTGATCTCACTTAATTGTGGTTTCCGGAGGTTTCCACTTGATGAGTTGCCTCAACGATGTTCCAACCCTCAGAGGCGATTACTACACTGACTGGAGAAAGAAAGTTGACTTAGCCTTCGTTTGTGCTGAGGTGGACTGGGTTGTGGACACCCCACAGCCGGTCAAACCACCAGAGCCAGTCAGAGGTGCAAAAGATGATGATGCTGCTTGGGCGAAAAAGCAGAGGGATCATGCTCCAGTGGAGATGTCATATACCCTCGAAAACCAAAAGTGGCTCACCGCCAATAAAAAGTGCATGGCTTTTATAAAGAACACAATTGAGAACGCTATTGTGGGCTCAATTGCAGAGTGTACTTCCGTAGGGGAGTTCCTTGAAAAGATAAAGAGCCAGTTCACTGGTTCTTCAAAGATCTATGCTACCCAGCTGCTAAAGCAACTGGTGACAGAAAAGTACACCGGAGGTGGACATGGCATAAGAGAGCACATCCTCAGGATGAGCAACATGGCTGCAAAGCTGAAACCCATGGACGCTGATCTGGAACTTAAGCCTGCACTTCTTGTTCATCTGGTCATGGCTTCACTGCCAAAAGAGTTTGACACATTTGTTGTCAACTACAACATGCAGCCAGAGCGGTAGGACATTGAAAAGACAATAGCCATGTGTGTGCAAGAGGAGGATAGAATTAAATCCTCATATGGTGGTTCTTTGAACTATGTGAAGGATAATAAGAAAAAGAACTACAATCACAATGGCAAAGGTTCCCCTTCAAAGCCACATGGAAAAGCTCAATATCAGCATCAGCAAAAGTCTTTCCCAGTGGACAAAGATACATGTCTCCATTGTAAGAAGACTGGGCACTATAAGAAAGATTGCCCTGATTGGCTAAAGTCAATAATGGCAAAGAGAGGTAACAACATTGTTTCCTTTGTAAATGAATCCTTGTATACACAGTTTTCGAAATCTACTTGGTGGATTGACTCAGGAGCAACTGTTCATGTTGCAAATTCATTACAGGGATTCCATTCGACGCGGACTACGCAAAGAAGCGAAAGATGCATTGAAGTTGCAAATGGAGTTGAAGCAGAAGTTGAAGCTGTCGGCGACATCTCTCTGGAGTTAGCTGATGGATTCACGCTTCTGCTTAGAGATGTTTTATATGTTCCTTCATGTCACAGAAACTTGATTAGTGTTTCGTGTTTGGATAAAGACAATTATGAATGTCATTTTGGACATGGCAAGTGTGCCATATGGTTTAATAATACTCATGTGGGTGTTGCTTTCCTACACGATGAGCTTTATTTATTATCACTACGTGAAAAAGTGCATTCTGTGTGTAATGTGAATGAGCATGTTTCCGCGTCGGATAAAGAACAAAAGAAAAGAAAGAGAACTCATGACTCATCGAAATTATGGCACTGTCGCTTGGGCCATATTTCGAGGGGGAGAATAGAAAGACTAGTTAAAAATGAAATTCTTCCTCCATTAGAGTTCTCAGACATAGAGCAATGCATAGATTGCATTAAAGGAAAGTATGTAAAACAAATCAAAAAGGGTGCAAACCGTAGCACAGGAACACTAGAAATCATTCACACTGACATTTGTGGACCATTTCCTGTGAAAAGTGTGGATGGCTATGACTCGTTCATAACATTCACAGATGATTACTCCCGATATGGTTATATTTATCCAATCAAAGAAAGATCTGAAGCGTTGGATAAATTTAAGATATTCAAAGCTGAAGTTGAAAATCAGCATGACAAAAGAATAAAGATAGTAAGATCTGACCGTGGGGGGGAGTACTACGGTCGGCACACTCCATATGGCCAAGTCCCTGGACCTTTTCCAAAGTTCTTACAGGAGACTGGCATAGTGGCCCAGTATTCAATGCCGGGCGAGCCTCAGCAAAATGGAGTAGCTGAAAGGCGTAACCGTACTCTTATGGATATGGTGCGCAGCATGATGAGTTACTCCACCTTGCCATTGGGATTATGGATGGAGGTGCTTAAAACCGCCATTCACATTCTCAATAGAGTACCAAGCAAGTCGGTGCCCAAAACACCGTACGAGTTGTGGACAGGAAGAGTGCCCTCCCTACAACACTTAAGGGTGTGGGGGAGCCCAGCTGAGGCCAAAGTGTTTAATCCAAATATTGCAAAGTTAGATTCCAAAACAGTCAGTTGCCACTTCATTGGCTATCCTGATAGATCAAAAGGTTTTCGTTTCTAGTGTCCAGAGAGATACACAAAGTTTGTAGAAACAAGACATGCAGTCTTCTTAGAAGACGAAATGATGAGGGGGAGCATGGTAGTTCGGAAAATTAATCTTGAGGAGAAGAGGGTGCATGCACCTACTCCGATGATTCAGGAGCCATTTTTCTCACTACCTGTTGTACCTGCACCGACAATCCCTAAGGTTGCGGTGCAAGCACCTGTTGTAACTCCACCCATGAAAACTATGGGAGAAGATCCGGAACCTGTCCGTCAGGAGCCGATTGAACCCGTCGTTGAGCATGAAAGGGAGGTGCAGCAGCCACTTTTAGAAGATGTGCCGGAAGGTGAGGCACAGAATGAGCCTAGGGGTGAGGCCCTTAGAAGGTCTACAAGACCCAAAAAGTGAGCTATTTCTACTGATTATAAAGTTTATAACACAGAAATAGTTCATATGGGTGGTGATCCCACTTCATATGAAGAAGCCATGAGAAGCCCTCACTCATCAAAGTGGCTGGAGGCAATGGAAGACGAAATGAAATCGGTGAGTTCCAAAGATGTTTGGGACTTAGAGAATATTCCTAAAAGGAGCCAAAACAGTAGGCTGTAAATGGGTCTACAAAACTAAGTATGACTCTAATGGGAATGTAGAAAAGTATAAAGCACGACTTGTGGCAAAAGGATTTACACAAAGAGAAGGGATAGATTACAATGAGACATTTTCCCCAGTCTCATGTAAGGATTCCTTCAGAATCATAATGGCATTAGTTGCGCATTTTGATTTAGAGCTACATCAAATGAATGTAAAGACGGCATTTCTGAACGGGGATTTAAAAGAAAAAGTTTACATGAAACAACCCAAGGGTTTTATCATGGAAGGCAAGGAAGATATGGGATGCCGCCTGAAGAAATCTATTTATGGATTAAAGCAAGCCTCTAGATAGTGGTATCTAAAGTTTAATGAGACAATTAAAGGTTTTGGATTTAAAGAAAATATTGAGGACAACTGCATTTATGCAAAGTTTAAAAATGGGAAATATATTTTCCTAATCTTGTATGTGGATGATATCTTGCTTGCTAGCAGTGATGTTAGTCTGCTACAAGAAACAAAGAAGTTCTTGTCCTCAAATTTCGATATAACAGATCTTGGTGAAGCATCATATGTTTTGGGCATAGAAATTCACCGAGATAGAAAAAAAGGAATTTTAGGACTATCGCAGAAGGCATATTTAGAAAAGGTTCTTAAAAAGTATAATATGCATGCGAGTAAAGCCACACCTGCTCCTATAGTCAAGGGCGACAGTTTTGGGAAATTCCAATGTCCCAAGAACCAGTACGAGATCGATCAAATGAAAGCAGTACCATATGCTTCGGCTGTTGGAAGTTTACAGTATGCACAAGTGTGCACTCGCCCTGACTTAGCTTTTGTCACCGGGGTACTCGGTAGATATCAAGAGAATCCAGGCGCAGAGCACTGGAAGATGGTAAAGAAAGCATTGCGTTATGCGCAAGGCACGAAGGCCCACATGCTAACATACAGGAGATCTGATTCCCTAGAGATAAGAGGGTATTCCGACGCAGATTTTGCGGGGGACAGAGATGATAGAAAATCCACGTCAGGATACGTGTTCACTCTCGCTGGAGGGGCTATTTCGTGGAGAAGCTCCAAACAGTCAATAGTTGCATCGTCCACGATGTATGCAGAATTTATAGCATGTTATGAGGCCACGGGGCAGGCGATATGGTTAAAGAAATTTATACCCGACTTGAAAGTGGTAGATTGTATTGACAAACCACTAAAGATGTACTGCGACAACCAGCCCGCGGTATTCTATGCTCACAACAACAAGTCGAGTAATGCTGCCAAAACAATAGAAATAAAGTATTATGTTGTGAAAGATAAAATCCAGGATCACACACTATAAGTCTCGAGCATATAAGGACAAAGGATATGCTTGCGGATCCGCTAACGAAAGGCTTACCACCCAATGTGTTCAAGGAACACTTAGCCGGCATGGGTTTAAGGGAAAGCCTATGATTCCTGGATCATGAGAGGCCCAAAAGGAACAGAATTTGTTTCAAAACAGAGAGGTATGTTGTAGCTGTCTGATTCTATCGGCAATTGAGCTGTGACGATGAAACATGTTCTATGTATTTATCTGTGATGAAACTAGTAAAGTGTAAAGTATAAAGTTAAAAGGAAAGTTGAGATCAAGGGGGAGAATGTTAGGTTGATCTCTCTCCCGTTCGAGCCCAACGGGTCGAACGGGCCCTTGCATCGCGCCCTGATCGGGGGCGCCCAACCAAACCATGGTTGGTGGGCCCCTGTCGCCAGCGCTATATAAAGAGGTGGGGTGCTGGGGCACGGATTACGAGGTTGACCGTGCACCACAACACCACCGAACACCCCAATCCGATCTAGGGTTGCGCTAGGCCGACGGGAAGCTCCACCACCGCCGCCACCCACACACACTCGTGCTCACGCCGTCACCACCACCTCCAGGCACCACCATGGCCACTGTTTCGGGTTCCTCCACCCAAGGAGAAGGTACTCCACCGTGGATCCCTAACCCTAACCGATCCAGCGATCTAACATCTTCCTCTAGTTTAGCAACGGTTGAAGGTGAAATACTAGTTGCCTAGCCAGCGAATTAAAAAAAACGTCGTGGAAGAAGGTCCCTATGGCTTTATTTATTCTTTGTAGTTTTGTCCTAGAGTTAATCTGCACTAGTTTTTTTGTGGGAATAATTTGCACTAGTCTACTTACGTAATAATAAGTGTCATTTCCCTTGTAAAAGAATACTCACTCCATTCATAAATTGTTGTTGTTTTAGATACTGACATGGTCTGTGTATCTTTAACTGTAACGTTGTATGCATGTACTATGTTGGTAAGAAATTATGATTTTTTTTGGCAAAATATATTTATAATAGTACTATTTTCACTTTACCATTATTAATATTTTCATATATGTTCATATTCGAAGTTGATAAAAGGTGTGTGTGGAACCGGCCGGGACCAGCAAACCTTTTCAATCTCGAATATCCTAGTCTGTGCTACAAGTAAATCTAGTTGCCAACAAGGCAACAATAGCCCATTTGGCCAATGTAGATGCATGCATATGGAACTTAATTAGGGCTGAGAAATAGACTAATTATGCCTGTTTTCTTGCAGTGAATGTCAAGCTAGCAAAGCAAAATCAGGAACAGCGCAGCCGGCTTTCTTATGCGGCACCGAGGTGGTCGCAACGACGGCGATCCTGCCTCCGTGGCCCCACCGCTACAAATGTACAGAATACACCAGTACAACATACTGCGACGCCAGTCTTCAAGAAAACGTACGTATAACACATTCAGATAGATACATGTGTCTAATATCACTCACGCATGAAGTCAAGAACTCACGATTTGATTATCAGCTGTGACACGTGACACGTGCAGGCTGCTTTGCGCCGGCCGAAGTTCACGGAGCTCACTGCGCAAAATCTCAAGATCCTGTGCGACGCGCTCGAGCTGCGCATTCCAGGGCACGCAAACATCATTCCCGGCATATCGAGCACGGTGCTCCGGTGCCGATCCGGCGTGACGAGGCGGAGGGCGGGCGTATGGCCGACGACCTGGCTGCTCTTCCGAGGATGGGACAGTGGCGGCAAGACGGCGGTTGCTCGGGAGCTCGCAAGGCTCGTGTTTGGCTCCTACGCCGCGTTCACCACCCTGCTGGTTCAGGGTAACCCTGACATCCCCGCATACACCGGCAAACTTGCCCTCAAGAGGCAGAGATCACCGGACAATGACGGCGACGACAATGGTGGCGACGTCGGGGCGAGGCTGTTCGAAGCGATCGTCGAGAACCCTCACCGCGTCATATTGATCGACGACGTTGACCGACTGAATGGTGATTTTGAAATGCACATCAAGAACGTGATCGTGGGAGGAACAATTGCGAGGGGATGCAACCACGACGTGGTCGATCTGGAGGATGCCATCGTGGTGTTGAGCTCTGATGTGTTTGACTCAAGGTCTGTGGCTTCCGCTTCCTCTCCACGGGTGAAGCGACAACATAACAACGAGGACGAACGTGACGTCGCGGACATGGAAGTGAGACCACGTCGTGGTCTTTGCTGGGATCTGAACGTTTGTGCAGTGGATGGGGAAGAGGAGGAAGACAGTTTGGCTGATGATGAGGGGGTCATGAACATCGTCGATGGTGTTTTCCTTTTCAATTAGCAGAGGATATTCTTTAAACCATTCCAGGTGTTTTCAACCGTTTTGAAAAAGGACGGCAGGTGTTAGTCAGAGTGTCAAACCAAGTACTCCCAGTATTTTAGAGTTCGTAGTTTTTTAATATGAGCATTTTTTTCAGACAAAAGCCTTGCAAAGCTTATTTATAGGGGTGCCAACAGAGACTCCGTCAGCTCCGACCTGAGGAGCACCATGGACAACAGAACGCTGCCGCCAGCCACCAGGAGTTGCTCACCTGCTCTAGCGGCTTCTTCCCTTCGGCTAACGTCAGTCTTCCACATGAGAAGTCCACATCTACCACTAATAATAACTATACAAAAACCCACGCGCTGCCGCAGGAATTTAAAAATAATTTAAACTTTATACTAAATCCAAATTTTAAATAAAAATCATCAAGTGCTTATTAAATAATACTACCTTTAAACTGCCCCAACGGCTTATATTTAGGGATGGAGATAGTATATAAGAGTGATCACAGAGATATAATTTTATAGTTTATCACAAGTGTTATTATTAGCACATAATTTTCACAACATACACGCCGGCAGACAAACTGTAGTCTATAGTCATGAATTAGTCACACAGTGTCCATCTAGAATGCAAGTCAAATTGAGAACTAATATAAACAATAACCACAAAAGATATTACCGTCAAATCTTATAAAAAGGAAAGATGATTTCAGAAACCATATCTTTAAATTGCTTTGGGCCGATTCTTCTACAACATAGGATACATAAATCTTGGGCAAATGTGATCAAATCCTGCAACTAAAATAGTGCAAATGACTTGGTTTTTTGTTTGTAATCCATAAAAGCTGATTTGGATGGAAGAAAACCAAACACACGGTTTGATTTTTTTTGTAGTCAACAACAAAAATAGATGAATGGCGGGTATAAAGCATACACACTATTGTCTTGTTGTATCTTCGTATGTTGTGGACCAAATAAAGAGAAGTTGAGGTCGGTCGGTAGGCCGGCGTGCACTCATGCGGCTGTTGAGGACCATGTGCGTCGTGCAGACCTGGGCATAGTGAGTGAGGAGCACATGGAAATTCCAAGGAGCCAACCGCATTCAGCAGCTAAATCTTCAACTAGTTTGGATAGTAGCTTGGCATGGACAATTGAGATGGAGAAGTGAGGAATTCTACGGGGAGCAAAAGAGACATGGACGTGAAGCGCATGAGAAATAGAAAAAAACGGTCGGTTGGGCTTTCGGAATCAAACGATAGCATTAACAACACCTGAAGTCTAACCAAATGGTTGGACGGGGACTCGTGCCGGATGTCTGGACTGGATCAGACGACGTCAACACATGTACACATAGCAAAAGACATGTAGGATGATGTGGATGTTTGAGTGTGCACGAAAAATTGGTTATTTACATGTGCATGAAGAGTTAGTGGGAAGCGTTTATTGCATGTTGGACCTACTTGATGATGTGGATAAGATAAATAGAGTAGTGTTGGTCGTTCTCCTAGGTATATAGGATACTACTATCTACATAACGATGCCCCCCACTGGCCGGCGAGGCCGCTTGGAGGAGAGAGAGGGAGGAGCCAGGGGTAACTTGTCGACTCTCAAGAAGGATCTAGTACAGAACTGCCACCGCATATGCGCCCATAGCGGTGTTGGATATACGCGTCACGAACACCAAGCGTGCGATGCAGTTTCCCCTGTGACACCTGGGAGGAGCCACATGCCTCGGTGCATCACAATTGCCACTAGGTCCACATGTTGGTCACTTGCCAGATCCACGTCAACACTGGTAGGCCACGCACCGACACCTGCTCGACCCTCCATGCGCAAATACCACCGGCTGCAAGCAAAGGTAGATACCCCGCCGCTACCGCCGCAAGGTCTTTGCCTGATGACTGTGAGGAGGGGGTGGAGGAGGAGATGTTGAGGAGTGCCGGCAGGGAGGGGGTGGCACTCCCTGGTCATTGTAGATTAGAACCATCCGCATGCTGTGGCAAACTCTAGCCTTGTCGGCAATGTGTGTTTTCCATCTTCCTCGGTTCTACGACCATTGATTGAACTTCCATATTTCTTCTAGTTCATACTAGGCTCGTCTTCTTTTCTTATCGTTGTCAGCTCCGGTGATGTCTGTTTCTTGACACTAGCGTCATTATTGTTAAAATCTTCCTATTGCAAATTCTAGTCACCGAAGAGCGCAACAACAAGGGAGGAACCGTAGGGAAAATTGGAGAACCGACAAGGAGGACGGTGCTAGCTAGTGGAGGCATATGGAAAAGGATGACTTATCCCCTTTCCCAAAACAATCAGCAGATTTGTAGATATTCTTAAGAAATACTGATATTAGCATGATAAAGATACACAAATGCTCGTCCACTGAACATTTCAAAAACAAAGTTATACACATACCAAAACAACAAAGCTTAATATCTCAGATTGTTGGAACATACAAACATGCCACATACATACATACATACATACATACATACATACATACATACATACGAGTTCTTACGTGCAAACAGTTCTGAAGCGACTGGCACCTTAACACGTCGTCTACTTAATCATTTGTTGTGTTTTCCATTGACGAGTAAGGCACTGTGCCTATTTATTTTTTATTTCACACCGCAAATTCATACGGAACACACACCAGATGAGAATTTGCAGCAACCTTATGGATAGACCTCGATGACACCTCGATGACCAAGTTTCTTGACAATCTTATAGTCGCTAAACCCTGCTTTCATAAAGATTGTGCTCCACTCCTTTTCATTCCGTTGCCGCCCTCTGGTACATATGAACATCAGCATGTCCATTAGCAGTTCGGTTTCAGTTATTGTCTCTAGAGAAGATCCAAGCACTATGTCTATGACGATCACTTTTCCTCCCTTTTCTCGGGAAGGTATGGCCTTCTTGCATTGAGCGAGGATGTTGATACAATCCTCGTCGCTCCAGAAGTGTAGAACAAGCTGGAATGGACAAAAATCTATATTGTTTAAGCAATGGATATAATCAGGGGCGCTGAAGTTACCAACATAGTGTAATTATGCATAGGTATTGGTAGTCCTACAAAAAACCAATACCGAAACATGAAAACAAAAATGGTGCAATCCAAACTCTCAATTCCCTTTGTGGTATATGTAGTATGTTGTATGGAAGAGAAATTTTAATATGCTCCCACTTACCTCCTTAGAGGCAAGAAGAATATTGATTACAGTCCTTCGTTGGCAAAGGGTAAGTTTCTATATAAAAATGCTCTAATTTTAGCAAGTTGTTGGTTGTTTGTTAGAAAAAGGAAGGCTCCAATGAACTAAATTACCATTTTCCTCTTCACTAGGTTATTACCATATGCATCCATAACACATAAATTCGATTCACACGAATTGCACTAGTATAGAGTGCAGGGAAACCACCATTATTTTGTATGCAGCTTACAATGTTAGATTTTTTTTCTGAAATAAAAATCATGTCATAGTAGAGAGATTGATCATTGCATGTAGAGTCGAATAATTAGAAATAGGCACATCACCTAATAACATTGTGAGAAATTACCCATTTTGCCAGTTAAGATCATTTTAGGACTATTCATAATTACGAAAATAAATTTGTACCACGTCCCAAAGAAAGATATATCTAGCTTATGTGTTAGTATATCATTTACCAAAATCCCTAAACATTATTTTGAAATGATAATTGTTTCGTATTTTAACTTGTAGTCAAAAGCCAACCTTGTACTTGCGGGATATAGTACCAAAGCCAAAGAGAGAAAAAAAAACTTAAGATGCATTGAAAAAATAGTAACTTTGTGCTTATGATGGTACTGTTAACCTCCTTATCTTATATATCATGTATAGATAAGGAAGTCATCCCCACTAACTTATTTATCTCAACATGCAAGCATGCTACATCACCATTCAATTATATGGCATAAGCCTCACCTCAACATACAACCATGCACGGGAAAAGACCCACCATCACATGCAACCATGCATGGAAAAATATTTTTCATTATATTATTCTACTTATATTCAATAAATATTTACAATTATAAATAATCAAATATAATAAGTTGTATGTATTTTTAATTTTGGTTCACGTGTTATTAATCTAAATATTTATATTCCACACAATCAAATCTCATTAAAATATGATGCAACCTATTGCCGCAGCAACGCGCGAGGTATCATTTATATTGGTTCAAAGTGTAAAGTCTATATTGTCTTTGTTTCGTCAAGGACATAGCATTTACCGCCTTCGTTCCATAATGTAGTGCCTACAGATATATTTTTTTCAAAGTCAAACCTTGCAAATTTTGACCAACTTAATAGATGAAAATGTCTATATTTAGAATACAATATGTATATCATTAGACACGCCATGAGATACCCCGCAAAAAAGATATACGCCATGAGATATATTTTTATATTGTAGGTATTTGGTATTGTAGATAGAGATAATTTTTTCTAGGAACTGGTCAAATTTTGCTAAGTTTGACTTTTGAAAAGAAAAAAATCGTGTGTACCTATTAACAGACAATACTACAAGTAGCTAGCAGTTGGATCACAAAGAATTAACGGTCCATATTAGTTTGGGTATATCTCAAAATTCCTCTGTATATCCATGCCAAAAGGGAAAAAAATATTAGAACATTGTAGAGAGATGCGATATCGTACCTTGAGCATCACGGCTTGAGCTGGTGGGACGGTATGGAAGAGGTCACCAGCGACATAGTTAACAACACCGTCACTCGGGACTTTCTCGATCACCTTTGGAAGGTCCAACACATTGCACTTGATATGCGGGAAGGCCTTGACGATGGCCCTTGCCGTCGTCCCATCACCGCCACAACAATCGGTGAGCGACTGCAGACCATTGAACAGGCCACGGCATTCCCGTACAACCGTGCCGATCCCCATATGGTCATGGGCGGCCAAAGCCTCATAGAAGAGCTTGTCGGTCTCGGGATCGAGGAGCGTCATGCTCTCGTCGAAGGGTGCCGCCGCGTGCACATGCTCAAATGGAGATGGCACCGGTAGTGCACCATCGTTCTTGAACCAATCGGCCAGGCCTAGACCTGACTCCATGTGGTACCGCGAGGTCACGGCCAGCGGGAAGGCTATCTGCCTAGCCTCGCCGTCGATGAGTACGCCATCCACAAGGATGTAGGACAGCGGGGTGAGGCTGTAGATCCCGTCCTCGGTGGACGCCAGGACGTTGGATTTGGCCAACAGCCGCAAGACGCGGCCGAGAAACGGCGCCTTGGGTGGCGGAAGGGACAGCGCGGCCATCAGGTCGGGCAACGACGCGGCGCCACCGAGGCGCTGGATCGCCGTCGGGATGCCGAGGTCGATGGCGCACCTGAGTGACATGGACGTGAGGTAGGCGAGGCTGTGGCGCTGCAGGTCAGCCTGCGCCTTGATCAGCTGGGCGTCGGTGGGGACTGTCATCTGAGCTGCCATTCTTTCTCTATCACTCTCGAGTCTTGAGGGCTGTGTAGCGGGTGTAAGTTGCTCAGCTGGCTAAGACGATTTATATAGCATGCGTTCGTGTTAGTGCTAGCTACGACGTTGGCAGAAACTAACATGATTTAAAATTTCACTCGTGGAACTCGTGGAGGGCCATGCTTGTGGACATGTCTTGCGTACACGCCTCGTAGGAGCACAGCCGGGAGCTGTTTCTTGCAGGGAAGATATGATACGACCAGGCCGGGCTCCTCACTGTTGGAATTAAAGCATGTATCTGCGTAACTGCTAACTACTCCTACGACAGCAACTAATACTGATTTAAATTTCACTCGTGGAACTCGAGGTGGGCCATGCTTGCGTACACGGCTCGTAGGAGCAGAGCGGGAGCTGTTTCTTCCAGAACATGAGCGTCTTGTAAACCTCTGCGATTACAGGGAAGATCAGCTGTTTTACCTCTGCGTGAGTTGAAAACCTGAATTTTGGCTTCGTTTTATTCAATAAAATGGAGCCGGGGCGGGAGCCCTTTTCTTCTAAAAAAAAAGATGAGCGTCTTTTTTTTTTTTTTAAAGATGAGCGTCTTGCACCGAACATACTGCAAACAATTACTAGCTTCAGAGCAGCACATATATGGATTCATTACTAGTACTACTAAAGTTATACTAAGTCAGCGATAATTAATATGGATTAGAGGGAGTAGCTCTTTTGCGCGTTTGGCTTACACTGTAACGTGCAAAATCTAATTGCATTACACATCCATTGAGTTTCGCATCAATGCCGTCTACGCCGAGCGTGTAACTCTCTGTCTATATATAAGCTAATGACAGAGGAGGAGGGTATGTGGTTTGAGTTGCTACGCAATAAATACCTTCACTCACTACCAGAAATCATACTTTTCCTGCCGGTGGCATATTTTCCTGTGCATCCCGAAGCCCCTCACAGGAATACAAATTTTCATGGCGGGCAAACCTACGGCCACAGGAAAAATTTACATATTTTACCCTAGGAGCAACTACCAACATAAAAAAAGAGCCCTCGCGTCGCTCCCTCCCCGGGGCGACACGGGCGGCGGCTCAGGCCCTCCTCCACCGCGCCCCCTCCTCACTCCCCTCCCCTCGCTGTCGCCGGTGGGCTCCGCAGGGCGAAGCCCGCGCGGATCCGGCGGCGGCGGGACCTCTTCTTCCCGTGGCGTCGCTCGTGAGGGGGAGCTTGCAGCGGCGGGCGACGGATGGCGGACGGCGTGCGATGCTGGCGTCGGCTGCGGGCGGCGTAAGGGGAGCCGGGGCGGCGGCCTCGGTCCGGGCTCCGGCGTGGCCTGGGCGTGGACGGCGTGCGTGCGTGCGCGCGGCGGCGCTCGGCTCCAGATGCGCACGGGGGCCGCGGGTCGACGCCGGGCACGGCAGCGGCTGGCGCGCGGCGGGCGCGGCGACCGGATGGGCGTGGCGGCTGTGTTGCTCTGGAGCGCGAGGTGCGCTGCGGGGGGTGGAGCTGCTCGTATGACCTGCTGCTCCGTTCGTGTGGTTTCGATCTGGATCTGGTGTGAGCTAGTTCTTCGATCTGGGTGCTGCACTTCGCGATGCGGCTTTGGTGGCTGCGGTGGTGGTGGTCGCGATGGTGCTGCGGTGGTGGACGGCGGCTATGGCCCGGGGGTGGTGTGTGTCTGGTCACGGTGGATCATGGGATCCCGTGGCCAGAGTGAGGTCGGCCTCGGCAGGTGGTGGTTGATGGGCGGCGGTCGGTGGTTGCAGGTGGTCATCTCCGGGAGAAATCCTTGCTCCGGTCTTCTTCGGAGCCGGCGACGGCGGCGCCCGCGGGTGCCATGATCTTTCTTGGAAGCGTCGTCGTGGAGTTGTGCTCCTCCTTCTCCCCATGGCTTTGGCTCCGGAGGGAAACTTCAGATCCGCTGGATCGGGCGATGGAGGCGTCTTCGCGTCTCCTCCTTGGGGGCATCGTCTCGGAGCCGGCTACGACTGGGAGACCGGTGGATGGCGGCATCTTCGCCGTGGATGGGCGGCATCTTCGCTGCGTGATTTGCTGAGGCGGGGCGCTGGTTTCTGTTTGGCAACGATGATGGCATCGAGAGGAGCTTGGGTCGCGGCATGGGCTTCGGTAGTCGGTTCTTCCCGGCGTCTCCGAGGTGCTCTTCCGTGGTTGCTTGGTTGTTTTGAAGTCGGAGCTGCGTTGGAGAGTCCAGGTGGTGACGATGACAGGCACTCGGCAGTCGTTTGCGGAGGGCACGTTCGGCGCAAGTCCCGCATATTTCCCTTGCGATGCTCGTCGTCAAAGTCGGAGTTGTCGGTCGCTTGCGCGTGTGGCCATCTGTTGGCATGTGCCGCCATGGTTTCTGCAGCTGTTTGCGGGTTGGCTTCGATGATGGAGTTCTATGGTGAAGTCGGAGTCGCCCGTTCGAGGCAACCGGTGATGACGATGATGCTTGCGACTCCTCGGCGGATGTCTTTCTTCTTTGCAGCTCTGTGTTCCAGGTCGGTGGCCAGGCTGGCCGGTGGTGCCCATGTCATATGGGTTGGGTTGTATCGGTTTTAGCCCGGTTTTTCGTCAATTAACCGGGCAATTCTCTTCTTCTTAATCAATGAAAATGGCAAGTCTTTTGCCTCGTTTCAAAAAAAAACCCTAGGAGCAACTATGCCCCACGGAAAAATATGTTTGCTGTGAGTGTCCAGCCCAGCGGAAAAATAATTTGGGCCCAGCCCGCCATTGCACCACCATGAACAGGCTCTAGCGTCCGAAAATTCTTACTTCACGTGATTCTTTTTCCTTTGGCACTTTAAGGAACGAAATCATTAGTTAAGAGGTACCACTTACACAGATCACTCACACCTTCTCTGCTGTTGACAAATGGCACACTGTATGTGTGACACTTGTCGCAACCGGAGTTTTAGTGACATTTTTTCCCACGCACGGGAGACACGAGTGGGTTTGTTTGTACCCTTTTTGTAGATTCAATTTTTCAAAACCATTTATCTCTTGAACCATGCATCCAAAACACGAAACATTTTCATCGTTGTTTTTCTCGCGTTGAGATCTTCGAAACTAGATCTCATGTTGATAACTTTCGACGAACTTTTTTTTGGGGTAATTTGTGCTTCCAACTAGCAGTAACATGTGCTTTCAAATTGTACTAACCCTTGCTTTCAAATAAAGTAGCATGTGTTTCCACAGGGTGCGGAAGCACACATGTGCTTCACTTTCAGGGAAGCACATAATCACAAATGTGTTTCACGTGGAAGTGCTTCACTTTTTGGGGAAGCATAGAAGCACAACTATGTTTCAGGCCAAAGCACATTTGTGCTTCACTTTTTTGGGAAAGTACAAATGTGCTTCACACCAAAATATATGTGTGCTTCATGCGAAAACACTATGTGCTTCACCTTTTTGGGAAGCACAGAAGCACAACTGTGCTTCACACGAAAGCACAATTGTTCTTCGCGTGGAAGCACAATTGCGCTTTCACGTGAGAAGCACAACTGTGCTTCACATGAAAGCACATACTCTACCAGACGTAAACCAAAAAAATACGTTGAAACCGAAAAAGAAAAAAATTGAGAAAAAGGGAAAAAAAACCTAGAAAACGGAAACTCAGAAAAATACTAAAATTGAAAAACCAAAAACAAAAAATCATTTCCCCTTGTGTTTCTGTTTTTTGGTATTTTTTAGGTTTTGGGGAGGGTTTTTTTGGTTTTTCTAGGAGTTTTTTTTAGGTTTTTCCTATTTTGAGGAGGATTGTTTAGGGTTCTAATCCTTCACTTTTGAGGAGGGTGTTTTTAAGGTTTTTTTAGGCTTTCTTTCTGTTGGGGGGGGGGGGGGGGGGGGGGGGGTTAGCTTCTCTTGTTTCTTTATTTATCCTTTTCCCTTTCCAATACTAGATATTTGTGGTCCTGGTTCTACTAATAGAATGGAATTTGGCTTTTTTTTCTAGGTTTTCCTTTTTTGTTTTGTTTTTTGGTGTTTTTATTCTTTGTTTTTTTTCCGGTTTACGTCTGGCAGGAGCATGTGCTTTCTGCGTGAAAAATAGTTCTGCCATCCATATGAAAAGCATTGTTGTGCTTCTGTGCTTCCCAAAAGTGAAACATGGATGTGCGTCCCCCAAACAAAGAGAAGTATGATATGCTTTTGTGTGAATCACAGTTGTGCTTCCGCAGGTTTTTTGGTTTCTTGTTTTTTCTCATTTCTAGTTTTTTTTGTTCTCGGTTTTTTCGGTTCGTGGTTTCATCTATATATGGTTTTTGACCATTTTCTGCTTTTTCCAGGTTCTTTTCCTTTTTACTTATTTCTGTTTTTTTGTATCCGTTTATTCTTTGGTTTTTTTGGTCTCCTATTTTATTCGGTTTTTGGTTTTTTTTTGTTTTCGTGTGAAGCACAACTCCCAACTGTGCTTCCCCCAAAAAATGAAGCATATTTGTGCTTCCGTGTGAAGCACACACCTCGCAGAAGCACAATTTTGTTTACTTAAATGCACATGTTAGTACAGTTTAGAATCACAAGTTACTAATAGTTGGAAACATATATTTGCACACAAAAAAAATCATCGAAACCTATCAATATGGGATTGAGTTTTGAAAATCTCAACACGAGAAACACAACAGTGAAGACTATTCATGATTTGGACACGAGGTTCAAGAGATTAAATATTTCAAAAAAAAATCTACGAGAAACATAAACAGACCCGTGCGTGGGAAGAATTTCACCAAAACTCTCTTGCTGCAACAAGTATCGCACATACATTGCACCACTTGTCGCAAACAGAGAAGGTGGGAGTGACCTTTGCAAGAGGTACCCCTTAATTAGAGATTTGTTGGAAAGTATCGCGCCAACTTATATTTCCGTTTGTTGTATGGGCCTACAGGGAAAAAAGCCCAAAGAGATCAACAAAAGTCCTAGAACAATTCCTCAGTTTGTCTCATCTTTGCATCTCGTCCGCTCGATGACCACCGCCCTCCTCCAACTTCCTCACGCAACGGCCGCCCTCCTCCACTAAGGACATACTCGGCAACCCCCAGAAGCCAGCTTCTCCAACTCTGTGGTTGGAGAATGACCCGAACGTCCTAACTCCGCGAGCCGAGAAGGACAACTTGACTGCCCATATAATGCATTTTTTTAGAAGATTTGAGAAGGTAGTCATTTGCATCTCTCATAAAACAGAGAAGCTAGACTCGATAGAAATAACAAGTAGAATGCCACCGCCAAGTGAATCATCCCTCACACCGGTTCGCGAACAAACCACAACCCCTCCTCCATCCCCTCCCCTGGCTCGACTCGTTCGTGATACGCCGCAGCAGCTGCGCCGATCGGTCCGACCAGGCTGCAGGGCAGTATATCGGCCGACCAAACCAAGAGCCCCGATAACCAGGCGCAAAGCTCCGTTGCATGCTTCCTGCCTCATGGCGCGCACCTGTGTCGGTCGCCGGGACAAAATCCCAAGAGAACTGGCTACCAAGACCCTCTACTTCCTAAGAGGAGCTTTGGCGACCAGTACGAGTTTCGGCAACCAAGAGTTTGAACCGACGATGCCCTCCGCCGCACCTCCTCAACCCACGGTATTGCTCCTGTCGCTGCACTCATGGAAGCGGCGCAAGTTCTTGAAGAAGGTCAACAACCGGAGGTCGACCGTCACATGCTAGCCCTGGATGCCGTCCCCGACCGCAACACTGCCTTCCCTTCCTCTCCCGCGCACTCTCATTCGTGGCCTCCCTCCCGCCTGAGCTCGACAACCAGCGCCTACACAAGGTCCAACCGTCGCGCTTAGTGGGCTTCGACCTTGAAATGGGCTCACATCCTAGCCTTTTTCCCAGGTTAATAGCTGACAGCCCAACAACTATTTACGACTAAGCAACCAAACACTTAGTGGGCTTCGAGCTTAGAGGAAATCGACTAAATCGGAAGCTGTGGTGATAAATGAAACGTTGGCTCTGGGTTTTTGTACGCAGAGTTGGAAGATGGCTACCAGCTGAGAACCTTTCCTTCCACTCCTCCAACCACTATCACCGCTCGTCTCTCACCTCCTCCCTGGGTCAACCTGCCTACGTCCGCTCGTCTCTCACCTCCTCCACCGTGTCCTGGGTCAACCTGCCTACGTCCGCCACCGTTAGTCGCCTTCCATCTCCCCCACTTTCAACCGCTTATCTTCCTCCACCTTCATCCGCCCCCGCATTCCTCCTCCCTTGGCACATGGATATGATAGTCGTCCATGGACACACCAACACTGCCTCTTGCCACGTCAGGGTGCCCCTGGACTGCCATATGAAATCCTTATGAATTTTCATGACAGGCTCTTGCTATATGACATCCGACAGATTGAGACAAAGCGGGCTCACCTGAACGCCGACCAACCAAGTGGTCCAAGCCACCTTAGACGCCGATAATGGGTCCTGGAATAAAAGGAACCAGCCTCCCTCAACCCTTGTTGGGATCGACCCCGAATCGGACCACTACTATCCTTACGATGAGGCGAGGGGTATGCCCTGGTGGAGAATCAGATCAAAGGATAAGAGGTGGAGGATCAAGTTCCTTGGCCCAGGCTAAAGACGACTATGGGTAGTCCATTCCCTTTTCGCAATTTCATAATTGTAAGATCCTTCAGGTCGACGTTCAATTCCAAAATTCAAACAATGATCAAATAACTCTGGTGCCTTCACTAGGAAGGGTTCCCTTCTTGTTAATAAGGACGTCAATGGGTAGGGTATGGGGCGGGTAGAGCAATACCATACCCATACCCATGTAGTCAATGGGTACACAATTCTACCCATACCCGTACCCATGTACACAAGTTATTCACAATTTTATATTCATCCAAACATTTATCTCAACTCAATAACAAATAGATGAGTACAAGACAATCTCAATTCAAATTGACAATTGGAGACAACTTTAACATAGATTCACAAACTCACAAAATAACATCCGACAAGTAACATGTCAGTATAAACGGGTAGGGTATGGGTATATCCATGGGTACAAGGCTATACCTGTGCCCTATCCATGACTTAACGGGTAGGGTACGGGTACTACTCGTGGGTATAAAATTGTGCTCATACCCTGCCCATGCGGGTACAGTATCCGCGGGTACCCATACCCACGGGGAAAATTGCCATCCTTACTTGTTAAGGTTGGTGACATTAGGGCAACTCTAGCAGAGTCACCATACTAGCACAATCACCATAATAAACTGTCAATATGACGATTCTAGCCAAAAAAGGCACTCTATTAGAGTTTCCATAATTGTCGGAATCGTCATAATTTATGGAGCGCCCTCCATATGTGGCCTCTCAGCCTTCATATTTGGCGTCTCATCAACTTTTGGAGCACACTCCATCCAACCCAACCGTTTGGCACGAAAGAAACTTCACGTGGTCCGCACCTCACGTGGGGATGGAAGGGAGATTGGACAAAAAATTGAAGTCTCACTGACGAGTGGATCCCAAAATATGGAGGCAGTCAATATGAAGACTTTGAGTTTGCGCATCACCTCGGCAGCCTCCATATGCATATGGAGCATGTGACTTCTCATATGGCACTAGTAGAAAATAGGGCTTTGGTCCAGGCCAGATAAGAGCATCAATCCCGGTTCTGTTACAAACCGGGACCAATGGGTGCATCAGTCCCGGTTCGTGAGGCCAGGGCGCCGGCCGAGCCACGGCAGGCACCAGTCCCGGTTCGTCTGACCCCTTTGGTCCCGGTTCCAGACACGAACCGGGACTAAAGGGCCTCGCTCCTGGCGCAGCCCCTTTAGTCCCGGTTGGTGGCTGGAACCGGGACTAAATGTGTGTCTTCTGTCCCGGTTCTAGCCACGAACCGGGACTAAAGAGATGCATATATATATGCTCTCCCCTGCCCGCTCACTCCTCTGTTTTTTGGCCGGCCGGTGTGGGAGGTGTGTGCTGTTCTGCTCTCACCTCCTATGCACATGAGGTGTTCGATGAAATGCCCGAGTCACACTTAAGCTTTCTCCTCTCCAAGCTCGACCTCCAAGCTCCATTTTCCCCAAGATTTGTCTAGGTTTGGCGGTGCACCATTGTCCCCGTCCCCGTCCTCACCGCCGTCGATCGCCCGTACCGATCTCGTCGCCGGCACCACCGTGGTGAGCCTCTTGTTCTTATCTTCTTTTTAAAAGAAAAAAATTCTTACTTGTTGTATGAGTTATATAGCTACTTGTATAATTTTCTTACTTTTATTATTGTTTGTTATTATATAGTGCCATGACTTTGGTATCCGCCCCCGTCGGCCCTCGTCCTGTCTATGATTCGGATGTGGTATATTATCTTTTATTATGATTTGTTTCATTTAGTGTTTATGACAATTATGCCGACCAACGTGACATAGATGTTTTTATCTAGGAGGTATGTGAACCCGAAATTCCAACCGACCCTCTTGTCGAGAGGTTAAATTTAGTTGAAAAATAAAACAATTACTTGAAGAAAAAATTGAAAAGAATTGAGGAGGAGAAGATGGAATTGGAGTTGCATGTTGCCGATGTCGTCGATGATCACAAGATCAAGATGGATGCAATGCGCTTGAAGATTAGAAAGATTAGAAAATATGCCATTCATAATGAGGCTTGGTATCATTATGCCGTTGGATCAATTGTTACCTTAGTTGCGATTATGATCGCATTTGTTGTTGCATTTAAATGTTTTTCATAGTTTCAATGTATGTTTTAATTAGATGCTCTAGAGAGCTATATGTTGTTCTATGAGAACTATATATGTACGAACTTTCTGTATTTATTTTTTCAGTAATAACATTTGATCACTACTGTACTTTGGTTTTAATGTGATGATGAACTTGTATTAATTTGGTCACTTCTCTATTCATGATGTTCTGTAATGGTTTTTGATACACTTAATTATATAATGCACGCAGATGAACCGACAATGGATGTACGGTGACCGACGCACCTCCGAGTATCTTGAGGGCCTGCATAAATTTCTCGAAGTGGCTGAGGCAAACAAGCAGAATGGTTTTATGTATTGTCCATGCCCTGTCTGTGAGAATACGAAGGATTACTCTAACTTGAAAACCCTTCACGTCCACCTGCTTGAGAAGGGTTTCATGCCACACTATAATGTTTGGACCAAGCACGGAGAAAGAGGGGTGACAACGAAGAAGAAGAGGATGATGACAACTATCCCCCTGAATACGGTGATACTGCAACGGGGGAAGCTGAAGATCAAGAGGAACCAGACGATGTGCCCGATGATGATCTTCGCCGGGTCATTGTTGATGCAAAGAGACAATGCCAAAGTGAAAGGGAGAAGTTGAAGTTCGATCGCATGTTAGAGGATCACAAAAAAGGGTTGTACCCAAATTGCGAAGATGACAACACAAAGCTCGGTACCACACTGGAATTGCTACAATGGAAGGCAGACAATGGTGTATCTGACAACGGATTTGGGAAGCTACTGAAAATAATGAAGAAGAAGCTTCCAAAGGATAACGAATTGCCCGACAGTACGTACGAAGCAAAGAAGGTTCTATGCCCTCTAGGATTGGAGGTGCAGAAGATACATGCATGCCCTAATGACTGCATCCTCTACCGCGGTGAGTATGAGGATTTGAACGCATGCCCAGTATGCGGTGCATTGCGGTATAAGATCAGACGAGATGACCCTGGTGATGTTGAGGGCGAGCGCCCCAGGAAGAGGGTTCCTGCCAAGGTGATGTGGTATGCTCCTATAATACCACGGTTGAAACGTCTGTTCAGAAACAAAGAGCATGCCAAGTTGATGCGATGGCACAAAGAAGACCGTAAGAAAGACGGGAAGTTGAGAGCACCCGCTGACGGGTCGCAGTGGAGAAAAATCGAGAGAAGGTGGGGGGACTTTGTAGGTGACGCAAGGAACGTATGGTTTGGGTTAAGCGCAGATGGCATTAATCCTTTTGGGGAGCAGAGCAGCAATCATAGCACCTGGCCCGTGACTCTATGTATCTATAACCTTCCTCCTTGGTTGTGCATGAAGCGGAAGTTCATTATGATGCCAGTGCTCATCCAAGGCCCTAAGCAACCCAGCAACGACATTGATGTGTACCTAAGGCCATTAGTTGAAGAACTTTTACAGCTGTGGAATGGAAAAGGTGTACGTGTGTGGGATGAGCACAAACAGCAGGAATTTGACCTACATGCATTACTGTTTGTAACCATCAATGATTGGCATGCTCTTAGTAACCTTTCAGGACAGACAAACAAGGGATACCATGCATGCACGCACTGTTTAGATGACACCGAAAGTATATATTTGGAGAAATGCAGGAAGAATGTGTACCTGGGACATCGTCGATTTCTTCCGACCAACCATCAATGTCGAAAGAAAGGCAAGCATTTCAAAGGTGAGGCAGATCACCGGAAGAAGCCCGCCCTCCGTACTGGTGATCACATACTTGATATGGTCAAGGATTTACAAGTAATCTTTGGAAAGGGTCCTGGCGGACAATCTGTTCCGAATGACACTGAGGGACGCGCACCCATGTGGAAGAAGAAATTTATATTTTGGGACCTACCCTATTGGAAAGACCTAGAGGTCTGCTCTGCAATCGACGTGATGCACGTGACGAAAAATCTTTGCGTGAACCTACTAGGCTTCTTGGGCGTGTATGGGAAGACAAAAGATACACCGGAGGCACGGGAGGACCAGCAACTTGTGCACGAAAAAGACGGCATGCATCCAAAGCAGTATGAAGGTCCTGCCAGCTACGCTCTTACCAAAGAAGAGAAGGAAATCTTCTTTGAATGCCTGCTCAGTATGAAGGTCCCGTCTGGCTTCTCATCCAATATAAAGGGAATAATAAATATCCCAGAGAAAAAGTTCCAGAACCTAAAGCTCATGACTGCCACGTGATTATGACGCAACTGCTTCCGGTTGCATTGAGGGGGCTTCTACCGGAAAACGTTCGATTAGCCATTGTGAAGCTATGTGCATTCCTCAATGCAATCTCTCAGAAGGTAATCGATCCAGAAATCCTACCAAGGTTAAAGAATGATTTGGTGCAATGTCTTGTCAGTTTCGAGCTGGTGTTCCCACCATCCTTCTTCAATATCATGACGCACGTCCTAGTTCATCTAGTCGACGAGATTGCCATTCTGGGCCCTGTATTTCTACACGATATGTTCCCCTTTGAGAGGTTCATGGGAGTCTTAAAGAAATATGTTCGTAACCGTGCTAGGCCAGAAGGAAGCATCTCCACGGGCCATCAAACAGAGGAGGTCATTGGGTTTTGTGTTGACTTCATTCCTGACCTTAAGAAGATTGGTCTCCCTCAATCGCGGTATGAGGGGAGACTGACTGGAAAATGCACGCTAGGAGAGGACTCAATAATATGTAGGGACGGGCATTCTTGGGCTCAAGCACACTACACAGTTCTACAGAATTCTACCTTGGTGACCCCGTATGTCAATGAACACAAGAATATTCTGGGCTCCAAACACCCGGAGCAGTGTGACGACTGGATTACATGTGAACACATCAGGACTTTCGGCAGTTGGTTGCAAACACATCTCATGGGTAACACCACTGTTGGAGATGAGCTGTACTCATTGGCCAGGACACCATCTTCGACTGTATTGACTTACAAAGGGTACGAGATAAATGGGAATACATTTTACACGATCGCCCAAGATCAAAAGAGCACCAACCAAAACAGTGGTGTCCGCTTTGATGCAGCAACCAACAGGGGAAAGGACACATATTATGGTTACATAGTGGACATATGGGAACTTGACTATGGACATGATTTTAAGGTCCCTTTGTTTCGGTGCAAATGGGTCAATCTGTCAGGAGGCGGGGTACAGGTAGACCCGCAATACGGAATGACAACAGTGGATCCCAACAATCTTGGGTACACAGACGAACCATTTGTCCTAGCCAATGATGTGGCGCAGGTTTTCTATGTGAAGGATATGTCTACCAAACCGAGAAAAAGAAAAGATAAGGAAGCGAATACATCATAGGATGAGCCAAAGCGCCACATAGTTCTTTCAGGGAAAAGAGACATCGTGGGAGTGGAGGGCAAGACAGACATGTCTGAAGATTATGAAAAGTTTCATGAAATTCCTCCCTTCAAAGTGAAGGCTGACCCAAGCACCCTGTTAAACGATGAAGATTATCCATGGTTACGGTGCAATAAGCAAGGGACACACGCGAAGAAAAAGTGAAGACTTTCTCTCCACAACTATTCTGATGATGGCTTTGATCTAGAATATCACTGCAGTTACATGTCAAGAAATGAAATGCCTTTTGTAACATATGAGTTTTTGTCTGAAACCGTGATACTTCGAAAGAGATTGTCCATTTTGTACACGAAGTGCATCCAGTTTTTGCCGTAACCCTCTCAACTTTTTAGCACATGCTATGTGGGTGAAATGATGATACCATGCCAACTTTCAACCTTTTCAGAGTTCATTTGTACTGCTTTTCAATTTCAGGGTCATTTAGCTAAAAAAACAGTAAATGCATGAAAAATAGCAAATGAAGTCAGAAAGGGTTGAAAATTGATGATGTGGCTTTGAATGGTGCATGTTGAACGCACAAAAAGTCTGGAGTTGAAATAAGTTAAAAAAATGAAATGCCTTTGTAATATGAGTTTTCGTCCGAAACCCTGATACTTCGAAAGAGATTGTCCATTTTGTACACGAAGTGCATCCAGTTTTTGCCGTAACCCTCTCAACTTTTTAGCACATGCTATGTGGGTGAAATGATGATATCATGCCAACTTTCAACCTTTTCAGAGTTCATTTGTACTGCTTTTCAATTTCAGGGTCATTTAGCTAAAATAAATCAGTAAATGCATGAAAAATAGCAAATGAAGTCAGAAAGGGTTGAAAATTGATGATGTGGCTTTGAATGGTGCATGTTGAACACACAAAAAGTCTGGACTTGAAATAAGTTAAAAAAAATGGAATGAGTTTGTAACATATGAGTTTTCGTCCGAAACCCTGATACTTCGAAAGACATTGTCCATTTTGTACACGAAGTGCATCCAGTTTTTGTCGTAACCCTCTCAACTTTTTAGCACATGCTATGTGGGTGAAATGATGATACCATGCCAACTTTCAACCTTTTGAGAGTTCATTTGTACTGCTTTTCAATTTCAGGTTCATTTAGCTCAAAGAATGAATTAATAGCAAAAAGAACGAATCAAAAAGCTTTTATAAAACTCTAATAGCAAAAAGAATGAACTAAAAAGCTTTCATAAAATTCTAATAGCAAAAAGAATGAACTAAAAAGAATCAATTAAATATAATATTTTTCAATAGCAAAAAGAATCAACTAAAAATAATCAAAATAATATTAACTAAAATTATCAAAGTATTTATTTGTTAAAAACTTTAATAGTAAAAAGAATTTTCATAAGTATTTTTTGTTACAAACTTTAATAGAAAACTAAAAATCTTTTATAAAACTCTAATAGCAAAAGGAATCAACTAAAAAGAATCAATAAAAAATAAAACCTATGCAACTAAAATTATATAAAATTTATGTAACTTAAATTATATAACTAAAAATAACATACGCAAAAAATAACATTAAAAATTTAAAAACATAACATAGCAAAAAGAATGAACTAAAAAGAATCAATTAAATATAATATTTTTCAATAGCAAAAAGAATCAACTAAAAATAATCAAAATAATATTAACTAAAATTATCAAAGTATTTATTTGTTAAAAACTTTAATAGTAAAAATAATTTTCATAAAGTATTTTTTGTTACAAACTTTAATAGAAAACTAAAAATCTTTTATAAAACTCTAATAGCAAAAGGAATCAACTAAAAAGAATCAATAAAAAATAAAACTTATGCAACTAAAATTATATAAAATTTATGCAGCTAAAATTATATAACTAAAAATAACATATGCAAAAAATAACATTAAAAATTTAAAAACATAACATATGCAAAAAATAAAAAATAAAAGGCCCACCTACTAGCCACCACGGCCTGCATACGACTAGAAACCCTACAAATGGGCCAGGATGCAGGCCCGCAGTGCTAGCAGGCCCAACAGGGCGTGAGATAGGCATGTACTGCCCACATTAGAGAGGAGCTCGAGAGGGCAGCGGCAGCAGTGCTTATAAACCACTCCGAGCCCCTCTCAACTAGCGAGGTGGGACTAAACTTTTGGGTGCGGCAGCACAGCGCTTTCGTCCCGGTTGGTGGCTCGAACCGGGACGAAAGGCCCCCCTTTCGTCCCGGTTGGAGCCACCAACCGGGACTAAAGGTCTCTGCTTCCCGCCCTTTGGGCTGCTGAAATTGACCTTTAGTCCCGGTTGGTGGCACCAACCGGGACGAAAGGGGTGCCTTTCGTCCCGGTTCGAGCCACCAACCGGGACGAAAGGGATGTGCTATATAAGCAGCACTTGGCAGTTTTCTCCAAATCTCAGTTCTTCTTCCCCGACGCCGCCAGGCTGCTCCTCCCCTGACCCCGTCGCCGTCCCTGCCCTGACCCCGACGCCGGCCGCCGCTCCCTGTCCCGACGCCGCCGAGCCCTGCCCCGACGCCGCCGCTCCCTGCCCCGACGCCACCCCTAGTGAGCTTCGCCCCCCTTCCCCTGCGCTGCCGCCGCCGCCCCTGCCCTGCGCCGCCGCCGCCGCCCCTGCCCTGCGCCGCCGCTGCCGCCCCTGCCCTGCATTTTTTTTCTTAAATTTTTTTATGTTCATGTATATATATGTAGGTATATATGTATGGATGGATGGATTGATGTATATAGAAAATGTTCATATGTTTGTAACAAAGTTAAATTTTTTTATGTTCATGTATGTATGTATATATGTATGGATGGATGGATTGATGTATATAGAAAATGTTCATATGTTCATATGTTTGTAACAAAGTTAGAATTTTTTTGTCCATGTAAAACACTTATATGAAGTGTCTCCGTTAGAACTATAGATCAATGGCGATCATCTAACAAAGTTTGTAAAGCATAGCGAACCTGGAACCACTACTAGAAAACTGGCTATAGCCAATATCCCTATTAGTGGCGCACCATGGTGGTGGTGCGCCACTGCTATATAGCAATGGCGCACCAGAAACAGGTGCGCCATTGTTATTTTTTTAGTAGTGGCGCACCACCTGAGCAGTGCGCCATTGTTATTTTTTTTGCCCACCCCCCCACCTCACCAGACATAGCAATGGCGCACCACACCTAGGTGCGCCATTACTATGCTACATAGTAATGGCGCACCTTGGTGTGGTGCGCCATTGCTATGTGTGTGTGGTGGGGTGTGTCTGTGTGTGTGAGCAATAGTAATGGCGCACCCTCCCTGGTGCGCCATTGCTAAGGTTAGCAATGGCGCACCAGGGAGGGTGCGCCATTACTATTGCTCACACACACAGACACACCCCACCACACACACACAAACACCCCCACCCCCCCCCCATGGATCGCCTTTTCAGCTTAAAATTAAATAAAAGAAAATGATAAAAGATTCAAAAAAAATAAAAAAAATAGATGCCCATGTGTTATGTGTTCTAGTTGTTAGGAAAATATATACGCCCGTTATCGATTTTTTAGAATCCTCAAAAACCTAACAGAAAAAAAGTTACAGCCATTTTAAGATCTGGAGGTAAAAAATAAAAAAAAATTAGCAGTGGCGCACCAGTGCATAGTGCGCCACTGCTAACTTTCCCGCCTTCCAAATTCAAAAAATTAAAAAATAAAAAACAAGTTAGCAATGGCGCACCATGGGGTGGTGCGCCATTACTAGTTTGAAATTTCAAAACTAGTAATGGCGCACCACACCCGTGGTGCGCCATTGCTAAGTCTGTAACCCCTCGCCTACATAAGGCCAGCCCGAGCCCCTCCTCACCTCGCACCACATCTCCCCCCTCTCCCCAGTAACTAGTAGCCTAGGGCGAAGCCCTGCTCACCAGGAGCAGCCGCCGAGAGAAGGAGAGAGCTGGAGCTCTCCGGCAACAAGGAGGTTGCCCTCGCTCCACTCTGCTCCCTCTCTGCATTCCTCCGCCCTAGCTAACCCTTGCCCCACCGTGGCTCTGCAGGACACGCCGAGGAGGTGCCCGGAGGAGCTGCAAGAGCCACCACCGACCCCGCCTCCGCACCAAGCCGTTCCCGTCAACCCCGACGTCCCCGACCACCCCTTGTGCCAATAACGGAGCCAGGGCGCCGCCCCGCACGCCCGCCGGTGGTCAGCCACGTCACCGGAGTTGTCCCCGACGCCGCCCGTGCTCCCCATCCCGGCCACTGTCCACAGCCGTCCGCGCCGGTGCGCGTTACACAACCACCCAAACACACAAGAACGTACCAGAACGAAATTTGAAAAAAATTCGAGCAAAAAAAACGAGCAAAAAAACGAGCCAGATCTAGATCCAGATCCAAATTCAAAATTCAAAAATAGCAATGGCGCACGGTGGGGGTTAGACGGTGCACCACTACTATTTTCCCGCCTTCAAAATTCAAAAAAAATCAAAAAAAATTTAAAAAAAAGTTACCAGTGGCGCACCTGTAGCAATAGTAATGGCGCACCAGAGGTGCGCCACTGTTACCTGCAATACTAATGGCGCACCAGAGGTGCGCCATTAGTATTTCTTATTAGTGGCGTGGTAATAGTGGCGCACCTATGGTGCGCCATTAATACCCAAAAGTGGTGCGCCACTAATGTGCTTTTTTCTAGTAGTGAACCGTCCCCCTCTGGTTCATCTGTCCGAAAATGCAGACTTCGGGAAAACATTCCCGGATGTTACCCCCCTTCACCTATATCGTGTAGTGCCGCGTTAGAACACCCCTAACTCTCTCGGGAATTCAACATATCCCTGATAACTTCGACATGAGGGGGGGGGGGGGGTCCGCAAGTATCGTCGACGACCATGAGAGAGGCGGTCCGCAAAGTATCCTCTCTCGAAAGATAGGATGACTCATCAGACATGAGGGGGGAGGAGTCCTCGATGATCGTCTGAAACTGACTGTCACAAGCAGCTAGCATAGCGAACCTGGAACCGTCCCCCTCCGGTTCATTTGTCCGAAAATGCAGACTTCGGGAAAACATTCCCGGATGTTATCCCCCTTCACCTATATCGTGTAGTGCCGCGTTAGAACAGCCCTAACTCTCTCGGGAATTCAACATATCCCCGATAACTTCGACATGAGGGGGGGGTCCGCAAAGTATCGTCGACGACCATGAGGGGGGAGGAGTCCTCGACGATCGTCTGAAACTGACTGTCACAAGCAGCTAGCATAGCGAACCTGGAACCGTCCCCCTCCGGTTCATCTGTCCCCTCTCCTGAAAGTATAACCCCGATAACTTCGACATGAGGGGGGACGTCGGACATGCATGAGAGAGGCGGTCCGCAAAGTATCCTCTCTCGACAGTATAACCCCCGATAACTTTGCATGATGTTTGCGACTAATCCATTGCTCATATATGCATATGATTCCTTGTTGTGATTAGCTAGGTCTATGTTTGCCACTAATCCATCTCTCATGGTTGTAATATTTGCAGAAACTATGGACAGAGACTTAGAAAAAGAAGAGTTGTTGGGGGATATAATCCGCGACGGAGGTGATATCACCTTGTCATTTCTCAACGACACTGATGGTCAGGAAAGAGAGGATGACGGCTCCGGTGATCCAATGGAGGAGGAAGGAGATCATGACGGCTCCGGTGACCGAACGAAGGAGGAAGGAGATCATGACGGCTCCGGTGACCGAACGGAGGAGGGAGCCTTAACTATTGCAAAGTCCGGCGAGGTATATATACATATATTAATTAAGCCTCTGCTGACTTGATGCATTAATTGTTTTGTATGTACATATATTAACGCTTCTTTCTTCTTTTAATTAGCCCTCCGGATCGAGCCAAACTTCCGTAAGGAGACGAGGCCCGAAGAAAAGGTTGCGCCAGGATGAAAGGTTCACGATCGAAGAAGTCGGTCGAGATGGCCAACCGATTGCTCCCAAGCGGAGCAGGGACACATTTATACATCAGTGCGGAGTGGTTGTTAGGGACAGCGTCCCGATCAGCATCCAAGAATGGAATAAGAAGAAGGACCCTGAAGTTTCTTATGTCCAGGATAGACAGAAAGATGATCTTTGGACCTCGCTGATGACAAATTTCAGCCTACCGCCAGAGGCGGATCCGAATAAGGTCAAGGCGTTTGCTCTTAAGAAGATGGCAGAACTATTCAAGAACTAGAAGAAAGATTTGAACAAAAAGTTTGTCGAGAAAGACAAGACTCCAGAATTCACCGGTCCATATGAGAAGATAAAAGATCACTGGCCCGCATTTGTGGCCTATAAGAAATCGGACAAGGGCAAGCAAAGGTCAGCGACAAATAAGATAAATGCTGCAAAGAAGAAGTATCACCATGTTACGAGGTCAGGTGGCTACAGCAAAGCCCGGCCTACATGGGACAAAGCTGAGCAAGACCTGCTTGCTAAAGGGGTCCAACCAGCGACATTGCACTGGCCAGATTGGTCAAGGACTTGGTTCTTCGGGGTTGGGGGAACTTTGGACCCAGACACAGGGAAGTGTGTTTGGACGAAAGCTCAACTTGCAATACCCGTCAAGAAGCTTGAGGAAGCAATCCAGGCAGCGCAGGAAGGGAGGTTACATCCCGACAGAGAGAATGACGAGCTGACACAGGCCCTTGGGAATCCTGAACACCCTGGACGAACACGAGGCACATCAGGCTCCATTCCATGGGTGTATGGGTTTCCCGACAGCGGTGGTTATAGAAGCCGAGAGAGAAAGAAGAAAGAGGAAGCAAGCGAAATGTAGAAGCTCAGTGCAAGATTAGCGAAACTAGAGGAACTTGAGAGCCAGCGAGCTACCGGCCAACCATCTCAGCGGCATGAAGATCCTTCCTTCGACACTGCCCCAGAAGCTACCCCACCATCTCAGCGGAGAAGCAGCGTGGCTTCCACGGAGCTCGTTCAGCCTGATTTCACGGCTCCTCGCTACCCCGTGGATAGTATCACGGAGGCTGAACATTATGTGCTAATAGCGAAATGCCAGAACCTGACCTTGAAGGCGGCGGTCGGCTCTGTTTTACCTCCTCGAGCTGAGGGAACTTTCCATTGCCGTCTGATTCCACATGGCTATGCTATTGTCACGGTGGATGAAATAATGGAGGGATTTGAGGGGCTGGAGCTTGACTACCCTACAGGTGAAGGGGATAATCTTCTGGAAAATGCCTTAAGGAGTACCTGTCTATGGAGAAAGGAGAACATCAAGCTTCCAAACTGGACGCCGCCTCAGCAGACGCAGCCGGATGAGGCCCCTCAGCAGAGTCCTCTTCCGCCTCAGCTGTCTCCGGCGCATCGGCGGACTCCGCCTCCTCCTCCGCCTCCTCCAGCGCGTCAGCGGACTCCGCCTCCTCCTCCGCCTCCTCCGGCGGGTCAGCGGACTCCGCCGCCTCAACAACAGTGGAAGAGAGCCACCGCCGCTCCGGCGGCTAGCAGTACAAAAGACGGGAAGAAATTCAAATTTGGTCCAAGCCTCAGGGTTCCTCCAAAGTTACCATATGAGAGGACTGACAAGGAAACCGATGACATTGTGAAAGCCCAACTGCAGGCCCATTTTGAACGGAAATGTCCACCTCCGAAGGAAACAATAGATCCGATGAAAGCGAAGCGCACTCTGGATGCCCTTAAGCGACCACCACCGCCTCCGCCGCAATCCAACTATGACCGCTGTATTGAAAAGACATATGATGAAGCGCGGCGGTCGGGAAGTACTGCCAGTGCTTCAAGACGAAGAAGTGGGAAAACAATTTCCCAGCTCAGCGAACAGGAGAAGCAATCGTGCCCCCAGCTCAAGGTGTCTAGCGATATCGCTAATCATCCGGGGCTACTGCCCGGTACCACTCTTGGTGATTACGTGGGCGATGATGTACAATTTGAAACGGCTGAGGTAGTAGAGATCTTTAGATACGAGCACGGGAAGCCTCTCGTCAAACCTGATCATCCTCATCTAACAACGATGATGCGAAGATTGCATGAGTGGTACTTGGAAAGCTGCAGGAAGAATGGGTCCGATAGTTTGATGGTGAGAATTAAAGATGAGCACGACCTCATTGGAGTCGACTTGATGCCTGTTGAATTTGTGGAGTTATTTCAGTTATTCAATCAAGAGGCCCTCGACAAACAAGTCATGACTTGCTACTGTCTGTAAGTATTACTTCTGTAATTAAGTCTCTAGCTCAGCTCGTTCATTGCATGTATATATAATTATCCTCACTATATTATGCAGATTGAAGATCGTCGAATGCAAAAAAAAGACAAATCTATGACATTGGGTTCATTAGCCCAAATACCGTAAATGAATGGGCGGTACAAAACAGAGTTAAAGATACCGAGGAAAACTTGCTAAAAGCGTTCCTTCGACATCAAAACAAAAGGGAAATACTCTTTCCTTACAACTTCAAGTGAGTGTTACTGTCTTGTGCATATTCGGTTTCGCTTACTCGAGGTTAAGTACTGTAATTGATGAGTTATGCGTGCGCAGGTTCCACTTTATTCTGCTATCCATTAAGCTTGACGGGGGAGTAGTAACTGTCTTAGACTCGAGACGTAAAGATCCCAAGGATTATGCGGACATGACAGCAATGCTCCAGAAGTAAGTTCAATCAATATCGGGACCATATCGGCAACTTTTCGTTCATTTCCTGATATCAAGTAATCATTTTCTTTGCCTGGCAGGGTTTGGAAACAGTTCACCGGAAAGGTTCCGGGTCTGAAGAACGAGCTGCGATTTACACGCCCCAAAGTAAGTAGTACTAGCTAGTTCCGCGCATCTCTCATTGATTCTAGTTTCATCAATACCATTATCATGCTTGATTATCAGTTTGTTTGAACTCTATTCTCGTAAAGTGCTTGTGGCAGGCAGGCGGGAATAATTTATGTGGATACTACGTTTGCGAGTTCATTCGCCACTCGACCACTGAGCGGGGCTTCTTGTCTGACAAACAATTTGAAGTACGTAAACAATATTCACAATTTTATTTTATTACCATCAATAGTGTTGAGTTTCATTCATATATATGTATTGACCCCCTTCTTTAAATTAGATCTGGCAGATGCGGGATGAACTCCTACCACATGATCGCATACGAGCAATTCAAGAGGAATTGGCGGCATTCTTTCTTGACCACGTCATACATGAAAAGGGAGAATACCATACGGAAATTCAATGGGAGTTTGGCGCTTGATGATGTCAGGGATATTATATTGTATATATGTAGTAGCGTCGGATAGATATACGAAAACTTGTTGTTCGACCAAGCACGGAGAAAGAGAGGTCACTTCTCTCTATATATGTTCATGACGATCTTGTGTAATTAATGGTTTCCTTCATTTGCTTACTAGCTAGCGTCGAGTTCTCTCTATATGTAGTAGCTAGCGTCGACCAAGCACGGAGAAAGAGAGGTCACTTCTCTCTATTAGCTAGCTAACACAATATGAAACCCCTAAACCCTCCAAAACCCCTAAACCCCCCCCCCCCCTTTCAAAAAAAAACCCCAGCGCCTGCGAGCTGCTGACGCGTGGCTGCCTTTTGGTCCCGGTTGGTGTTACCAACCGGGACTAAAGGTCCTCCTGCCTGAGTGCTGCGCAGCGGCCACGTGGAGACCCTTACCAACCGGGACTAAAGGTCCTCCTGCCTGGGCGCCCCACAGCGGCCACGTGGAGCTCCTTTGGTCCCAGTTCGTAGGCCAACCGGGACTAAAGGTTTTGGGTATTAGTCCCGATCGTTTTGTCCCGGTTCTAGAACCGGGACTAAAGGCCCTCTGGAACCGGGACAGATGCCTTGTTTTCTACTAGTGTGGCAACTTTGCTAGAGTTGCTCTTTGCTAAGGCAGAACACATATAAAAGTGCTCGGACATGGGTGAGTAGGGAACACATATGCGATCTGTCAAACTGAACAGGAGCCAGAATTAAAATGAAAGTCAGGAATAGGGATGCAAATTTGGAACCTTTAGGGTACCATTTAGTCCTCCTTCAAGTAAATGAATCAAAGGGTACCCTCAAGGTAGTCAGGAAAAAGTTGGCTCAAGAGGCGCGCCCCACTTCCAGGAGTATGAAGTAGGGTGCACTGGGCATACTAGTGAACTGGGGGGTCTAAACTGTCTGACTTCGATTTGATGATCTAGATTCAAACATTTTGCACTTACAAATGTGAGCTTTCTTAAAAAATTGCCCGCGGTCTAGCATTTCCCTCTCCGATTATTTAATCCATCCATTTAAATAACTAGAGATGACACCCCGCGCGTTGCTGCGGGAATTGGATGCAATTTTTCCTACAAGATTTGGCAGTATGAAACTTTAGTATTTAGATTAGCAATGTGAGAATATAAACTAAAGTATATTTTTATATATTTTATTTTATATAATTGTAGAATATCTACTAAATATGAGTTGCATTCATGGTGCATGTGAAGGTGTATCTTTTTTCATGCATAGTAGCATGGTGAGTTATCATAGTTGCATGTTGAGAGAATTAAATTTAGTGGGACATGCATGGTGAGATGGTGAGTTTGGCATAGTTGCATGTTAAGATAATTGAGTTAGTGGAGATCAACTGTTTAGATATGTTTTGAAATTGTTGAATATGTTTTGAAATTTTCATTTATTCAAACTCGAATGAAAACGGCTATGTAACCAATGTGTAAATGTTAACCAAATTTGGCGAAATGCTCAAGCATTCACAAAATCATGCGAAATATGCATAATATTATGGGAAAACTTGACACGGCCAAAGGAAATGTATTGAAATAACCGTGGAACTTGTTTGAAATTGCGTATTTCAAAACCCGGAAAACAAACGTGTCGAAAACATTACTGTATTTTTCGTCTAAGTATGTTCAGCAAAACTGTGCTCAACCATGCGTCAAAATATTGTGAAACCAGGCGGAAAAACGTTTTTTTTTAGCGGAAGAGCATAACTGCGGGGAGCACTACTTATGAGTTGTGTCTCTCTTTGCATCTGGGCCACTAATTTGTTAATCGTGCGCCTATGAATGCTTGGTGCACTACCTAGAACAGATCATATGGTGAGGTTCTCCTGGATGCCGGAGAAGGAGCCGCAGATGTTGCCGCCGACGTCCGGGAACGCGGCGCACCCCTGCAGCGGCCCCACCTTGCCGTTCCATTCGACGGCGACGGGGTACCTGATCAGGTGCCCCCGCATCTCGGTCACCTCCTCCGCCACGAACCGCTTCCAGTTGCTGTCCCCGATGCCCCGCACCCGCCGCACGCACTCCAGCGTCGCCGGCCGCTCGAAGACCGCCTCCACGCCCCCGATGTGCTCCGCCCACAGCGACATCCTGTACCCGTAGATCTGCAGCAACATTCCAATTCGTTAGTCGTTGTAGATTTATGATGAGGTGGGGGAATGGATTTGGTTGGTTGATTGGCTGGCTGGTTGCCTGTCCGCGGGGAGCAGAGAACATGTTGGCCCAGGTGTGGTGGGGCTGGTAGGCGCCCATGGCGATCTCGGTGTCCCTCGTCCCTTCCATGGACCTCTGGTTGATGTTGGCCGACCCGATGATCACGTACTCGTCGTCAACGATCATGCCCTTGGAGTGCACGTACACCATGAACCTCCTGTTCTTCCTAGATTGGTCCTGAACCATCCATGCCCATCAGGGCAGACAAGTGTGAGTTCTGCTGCATAATCTTTCAGAAAGAGTGGCACCTATAGTGGTGCTCGCATTGCTACAGAATTTCAGTCCTTGACTCGATCTCACCTGAGGGTTGGTGTGTGAAAATGCTTCGGCGAAAGCGGCATTTTCCACCGCTTCCCGGTTGCCGAGGCAGAAGAAATTCAGGTAGTCCTGTGGGTCATATGAACCATTCAGTCCCGTGTCTTTCAGTGCCTTGTAGATTATCTCGTACATCATCTGCATTGTTTTTTTCTGCATTGACCAAGACGACACATATGAATAGAAGCAGCTATACTTTGCACTTTACAGAGTATAATGAAGGTTAGTAGAAGCTGCTATATTTCAAATAAGATTAGAGACATTGAGAGAGATGAAGAACCTAACGACCTGCCAGTAAAGAATTCTCTGTGTAGGAGCACCGGTTGGGCTGCCTTCAGGCCACATTGGAATTACTATGTAGGCTGAAAACCTCTCATTTGCGTAGATCTTGTTAGCAATTTTCAGGGCTATCTCGATCGGTATTAAATTATTCGCGCCTGCAAGAAAACGAATTTCAGAGTCCTGGGCTGCCAGAAATTGAAGTACTGGGCATATTTGTTGCTGGCATGGCATGATGTGGGAAATTAAGGTATTAGAGAAAATTAAATTAGTCATGTGCACTAGTTCATCAAGAACAAAGATATAGCAAAGTCAATACTAAACAACACAACCTAGCATGCCATGTTAGTGAAAGAATTTGCCATGTTAGAAGATTGAAAGAAACTGTACTAGTTCTTCCTTACCAAGATCTCTATGTGAATCCCATTGAAATGAAGAACCAAGGAAATACTGATTTTCAATATAGATGAAGTGTTGGGCTGCTCGGATGGCAGTAACGTAGGCTGTGTGTATGCTCGTATCGATTAGTACATTTTTCCCACAAACAAGATTCTGTCAAGAAAGCAGAAGTTGTCTATCAGGTAAAACAAATGGAGCTCTGTATACAGTGTGGTCAGGTGAAAACTGTATTTCAGTTACCTGAATGGTTGCTTCTCGTGGATCCTTTGGAAAAGCCTTGACGGAGTTCGAGTCGATCGATCGGAAAATCTGCACTCCAACATTAGGCTGTTCAATGCTTCGACAGACATATATGCCCATATACCCTGGGCTGAAAATGTGGAATACTGTCGACTTACCTGAACATCCCATCTCTCTGTGTCATTGTCATTGGAGTATACATCATCGTCAATAGCTGCGATCTCAGGTATCCTTTCGATCCAGAGTAATGTATCATTACATGATTTCGACAATTTCTTGGACCCGCTGCGCTTGGACGACTTTAACCAACGCTCCTCAAAGTTTTTCAGGACATCGAAAGCTGCCGGGCCATCAATCTTGGAATGCAAATCATGCCATGGTTCTCTCGGGCCACGCTCATCAGTTACCTGCATTGATAGAAGCGGCGCATTTGGCTATCAAATGTAGAATTGATACATGGAAACCTCAAACAAAGTTCAGATAACATTCAGGAGTTCTCACCGCGAAGTTTGGGTTGTAATAATCCTCCTTGTGCACTGTGTGAAGAGTGTGAAACAGATGGTGCCTTGGAGTGTCATATCTCCCACCACATAGATCAAGGCCTCCAACGAAGGCAACTATCTTCCGCTTACCGTTGCCGGCATCAGCGTCGACGATCACAGTTTTCTGATGATGGGTAAAAATAGTTCCTGTCTCCTGGTTTCCAATGGTTGCCATCATCAGTTCATTGCCCCAAAAGATGTTTGCTAAGTAAGTTTATTTCGTCAGATGAATATAACCTGTTGCTTCACCCAGCTGTGCCTTTTCCCGGCAGATCGTGGGCTGAGCAGTATCTGAACCGAAGAATGCTTGAAAAACCTACGCGTCTCCTCATCCCGTGTGCCCATGTAACCTTCCTACACATTACAATGACATGTCATAATTTACATGGAAATTATTCTTTTCAGATGCCAGTTTACTCGTAACAAATTCATCAAATCCAACAAAAAAAATTGGAGTAGAATTCAAATAAGTCATATGAATGAACATAAATTTAGATTTTGGATGGAAATTTAGAAAGTCATTGTTTGGATTCAGTTAACCATACAAATACAATTGCACAAATATTACCATCTGGATGCCAAGGACGCTCCTGGATGTGGGGTCGTCCCAAACGAGCAGCAGCACCCGGACCCCCTCCTGCGACTTCTTCTTGAGCAGATCACCCAGCGGCCGCGTCTTGTCGCCGCCGGCGCCGTCGCGCACCAGGTGGATCGTGTGGAACACCGACCACCCGGTGATATAGATGAGCTTCGTAGCCTGCGAAATCGCGTCGTAGACGTCGTGCCAGCACTGCCCGTGCCGGTAGTGCTCCCCGTTCCCGAGCCGGATCTCCGGCAGGCACTGTCCGTCGCCGGGCACGTGCGCGTCCTGGTACAGCATCACCCGCCCGCCGCGGCGGAGCGGGAAATAGGTGTTGGGCACGCCGGGGAAGTCCGGGCCCGGCGTCACGCCGTGGCTGTACATGGTGAGCCTGGCCACGGGCACGTACTGCACCGACATCCGCAGCGTGGCGCCCCGCGCGCACGGCTTCCCGGACGGCTCCAGCACCGGGTACACGCCGTCGACGCGGTCGCCGGGCAGCAGGCTTTCGGCGGGGACGGCGACGGCGCCGATGAGCTCAGCCCCGATCACGTCGCTGTCCTTGATGACGAAGCTCACGGCGGCGGCCTCGTGCGCCACGGGCACCAGGAAGTGCTGCCTCCACCGCGGGTTCTCGTCGTCCTGGATGACGAAGGTGCGCGCCACGATGGCGGAGCCGACGAGGACGGTGACGTAGGGGTCGCTGGTGGACTCGGCGCCGGGGTCGGAGGTGCAGCTCTTGAGGAGGCCGCCCATGGTGTTGGAGAGGATGTCCTTGTTGGGGAGGTTGCACGCCTCGTCTATCCAGATGTCCAGGCTGCCATGGAGCAGCACCGCCCGGTGGTGCGACGACGTCGACGCCAACAGCGCCGCCGTCGTCCTGCCGTCCTCGTCGTCCGACATCGCTGCTGCTGGATCGATCGCCCGCGCACGCCGATCGCTAGCTGTCTCGATTCGTACGTACGTCTAGCCTGATCGGTGGTCTCGCGTTGTTGGCGCGATGATCGCTGCGCACGCGTGCATGTGCCGCGCGCGCGTCTGCATGCAGGGCACGTTCTCTCCGTCTCCCCGTTGTTCGTTGCGTCGGTACTCGTGGTGGATCGCTCGCTGCTTCCCCTGAAATGCAGGGGACATTTTTTGTTTTTGTTTTTTGAGAAACAGAAATGCAGGAGAGAGTTTTTTAATACATTCCTGATTATGCCTTTTTTTAAAACACCTCATATATTAATTAATTAAAAAAAGTTATTACAATCATTCATTACAAAATTCGCCACGCTGGGCGGAACACTATTTAGAAGAATCCCATCAGATTTACTAATAAAGCTAAACTTCGCAATTTCATGAGCCACCCCATTGGCAAGCCAATTAATTCTTGCAATTTTAAAATTCTTGATCATCCTGGATATATTCAAAGCCTCTTTCTTCATATCAACGAGAGGAGGCTTGTCAAGCTTCTCATTTGCAAGGAAAGAACGAACGAAAGCACAGTCAGTTTCCAAAAAAATAGACCGGTGAAGGGTAATACCGATATAAAGGCCTACGAGGCATGCACGCATCTCAGCTTCATTCACACTGGTACACCGACCAAGAAACTCCCACGAAGAAATGACAATTTCAACACACGAGTTTCTAATAACCACCCCCGCACTGGCGGCATTAATACTCTCCACAAAAACTGTCGTCGACATTGATCTTCATATAATCATCTTGGGAGGGGGGGGGGGGGGGGGGTGGTGTTCCATAACACATGATCTTGTAATGGTGGCTATAGCACCTCCCGCTCTTCCCTTACCTTTGTTACAAGGAACAACCTCAATAGTATCGTGACAGGACGTAAAGGAAGACCAAAAATTGCAGAAGCAATAATGGATTCCTTCCCTTTTCCAAAAATTAAATTATTTCTCAAGTGCCAGGCTCGCTAGAAGAGAAACATAATTTGCTCTCGCTGTTGCAAGCTCAAATGATCCAACAAAATCAATAGTCAATCTTGTCCCGAGAAATTGAACAACTCTTCATCAGGAATATTCCAGGACTCTCGCAAAGCCAATCGCAGAGCACGAGCCTTTGAACAAGTCACTAGAGCATGAAAAGTGATTTCAACTTCTACTCCACAAATAGAGCACATACCTGAAGTAATCTGATGGTGTTTAACTCTATTAGTCTGGACTGCTAAGCTATCGGTTGCGGCACGCCATGCAAAAATCCTTATCTTCTGGGGAATATTAGCCTTTCAAATTAGATTTCAAAGCCTTCTTTCTATGTTTGCTTCGCCACTAGATTGACCCATTTTATCCTGACTATCCTTCAACTTAAGTGCAAAATTGTACGCATTTTTAACGGAAAATATATCGTTCTTCTGATAGTGCCACACAATAAAATCCCCATCCCCATAAGCGTGAATACGTATCTTAAGAATCTCATCTGCATCATGGGGTAGAAAAAGATACTCAATCAAATTTTCATCCCAAAACTTTTTCCCGCTCAAGAATAAATCGGAGACCAACTTCAACCTAGTATTATGCCTTTTAGCTGAAATTTTAAGGCCAGAGCTCCCGGGTAACCAATTATCCCTCCAAATATTAATACTAGACCCATCGCCCACTTGCCAAATGACTCCCTTCTTAAGCAGTTCCAGACCATGCATAATCCCTTGCCAAGTCACTGATGCAGACTACGGAAACACTGTATCAAGAATATGTCCCTGAGGATAATGCTTTGTCTTCATCAGCTTAGCACACAATGAGTCCGGATAAACCAACAACCGCCACGCTTGTTTAGCTAAGAGGGCTTGGTTAAATAATCTGAGATCCCGAAATCCCATACCTCCCTTACCTTTAGGCCTTGTTAATTTGTCTCATGCTAACCAATGTGTTTTCCTTCTATCTTCCTCATCTTCCCACCAAAAAATCCTGATAATCTGGGATATCTCCTCACAAAGAGAAGCCGGAAACTTAAAGATACCCATTGCATACACAGGTAGAGCCTGATTGACTTATTTTATTAAGTCTTCCTTCACACCACACGAAGCGTATTTTTCAATCCAATCAGAAAGCCTTTTCAAAACCTTTTGTTTAGTAGACTGAAACTTACCGTCCTTCATTCTCCCCTTTGGAACCGATAGTCCAAGATATTTATCTTCAAACCCATCGCCCGTAATTTTTAAGATTGCCATTATAGCCACTTTATTCTCGAAACTGCACTTTTTCCCAAACATCATGGTACACTTATCAGGACTTAATAAATGCAAACCACGTACATGCATGTCTCGCCAGAGCCACTTGTTGGTGTTCTGAACTAGGGGGTACTCACCACGTCATCTCCCGAACATGTGGGTCGGGCCGAGGAGCCCCATGGCGGTTCACTAATTGGCCACTTCGGGCAACCCATAATGTATACAAGGAAGATCCCACAAGACTTGGCGCACAAGACAAGGACTCCTGTAACCCTAGGCCTCCGGTACATTATATAAACCGAGGCCAGGCTAGTCAATAGATGATCTCATATTCATTAGAACAATCTCGTGGTAGATACATGTACTCTGTACTATACCCCATATCAATACAATGAAAAACAGGACGTAGGGTATTATCTCTTCGAGAGAGCCCGAACCTGGGTAAAATCCTGTGTCCATGTTACCATCGCTCCAAGACGCCTAGCTTAGGACCCCCTACCTCGAGATATGCCGGATTTAGCACCGACACCACCGACGTGGGCTTGAGAGCATCGCTCGGGCCTGGCTCGCTGGAAACGGTCGATTTGAGCGTTTACAGCGATACAGGCAAAACGGTGTTTTAAGAACCGTGCCATGCAGGCCCAACAGTGTTTACATATAACCAAACAGCCCAACACGAAAAAAAGCTGCATCCAACGGGCTTGGTTGGGCTATATGCATGCTACCAAACGCGCCCTTAAGCGTGGGCTACGCGTGTCGTGCGAGCCCACTTGGCCAGGTTTGAGGAGAAGCGGGTCCGGCTCGAGATGGTGTGAGGGCGCGCTGAGGCCCGCTTGCTTATCGTGGCGACTATATCTCGCATTAAGCGAGTCTGTATAAAGTCTCGCATCGAAGTTTTCGTGGTCGTGGTCTTTACTGAGGAATCGATCCCTGGTCGCCACGAACATAGCAAGCGCGACTAGCCACCGCGCCCACCCACAATTCGTGACAGCTAAAAGGGCGCGACCTACTTGCTAAAAGGGCGCAACCTACTTGCTATTTGTCGTTTTCTCCGGGTTTTTTTCGTTTTCTTTTCGTTTTTCTTCTCCGTTTTTCCTTTTTGTCGTTTTCTTTTCTTTCTTTCTTTTCTTTTTTCTTCTCGGTTTTTTCTTTTTTTCTTTTTTGTCTTGTTTTCTTTCATTTCTTTTTTCTTCTCCGTTTTATTTTTATTCTTTATGCATTTGTTTCTTCGTTTTTTAGATTTTCTGTTTTCTTTGGTTTATTTCTTTTCTTTTTCGATTTTCATTTTTTGGTTCTTTGTTTCTTTTGGTTTTCATTCAACATTTTTTGTATATGTCAACAACATTTTTCGAATACACCTTTAAGATTTTTTAAATACAAGATTAACATTTTTTGTATACATGATCAACATTTTTCCTATACACACTTTTAAACTTTTCAAATGCTTGATTAACATTTTTCAAATACAAGATTAACATTTTTTGTACGAAGCAAATCAGTCATCCACAATCATAAACCAGACAGATCAGCCAGGAATACCATACCAACACCGAAGCCCAATTCCTCTCCTAGGCAGAAACTAATGGGAACAAGGCAGTAAATTCAGAGAAGCAGTGAATAATGGGGGAAGGGTTTTCTCACCTTGTGGCTTTGGAGTTGGCTCAGGAGCGTCTCCTTGCTCTGCTCGGCGCATCGGTTGACGGAGTCGACCCAGCCCTGGTCGAGGAGGTAGCCCTGGCCGAGGCGGCCGTCGATCTTGCGGATGACGTAGAGGTAGAACATCGTGTCCTCGCGCGCCTTGGCCTCGTCGTGCACCATCCGCAGCGCCTCGAATTGGATCGCCTCCACCCCGCACTTGTCCGAGATGACCATGAGGCGCACCAAGCGGGTCCGGCCCGAGTACCACGCGGCATACGCCGCGACATCCAGCAGCTCGGCGGAGGCCTCACCCTCGCCACCCAGGCCGTTCGTCGCCGCAGCGGCCTCAACGCCTGCCCTCCCCCCACCACCCAAGCCGTTCGCCCCCGCGGCGGCAGCGTCAGCCGAGAACCCGCTCCTGACGTCCATGGTGTTGGGGATCCTTGCTAGGGTTCGCAGCAAAGCGCGGGAGAGAGAGAGGAAGAGGGGGAAGGGGGCGAGGGAGGAGCGTTGGGAGGCTGAATGGGAGAAAGAAACCGAGAAGGGAAAAGGAAGAGAACAATGGCTCGGCTTGGAAATATGAGCGCTGATATGTCTCGCCTACAGCACAGCGAGACAAGTTTCGCTGAAGGCGAGCTCCATATTGGGCCAGCCCATCGTGCCACTGACCACAGGCCACAGGCCATATTTTAGTTTTTTTACGTTTTTTGTTTTCTTTTACTTTATTTATAGTTCCAGATATTCTATCTTATAAAAAATACTTTACATAAAAGATTTCATAAAATGTTATCAAGAATTTTAAAAATGTTTAATGTGTATAGAAAAATGTTTCTCATGTATACAAAAAATATAAAACGTGAAATGTGTATGGCAAAAATGTAGACCATGTATTTAAAAGATGTTAATCCAAGCATTTGAAAAAAATGTTGAACAAATGTTCGAAAAAACTTAAACTTGTACTCCCTCTGTAAACTAATATAAGAGCGTTTAGATCCGAAAGTGCTCTTCTAATCCCGAGCTCACATGAGCTCGGATGAACAGTAAAATAAAAAAAAAGTAAATAAATTCAATAAATTCTGATTTTTTTTGTGAGAAACATTGATGTTTTTTCCACATGTGTGCAAATTTTCATCACCATATGACATTCGTGGAAAATGTGGCTAAAAAAACAAAATCGATGCTCCAAAATGCTACAAAAAACAGACTTTTTGGAGCATCGATTTTGTTTTTTTTACCACATTTTCCACGAATGTTATCTAGTGATGAAATTTTGCATGCATGTGGAAAAAACATCAATGTTTCTCACAAAAAAATCAGATTTTTTTGATTTTTTTTACTATTTTTTTGATTTTACTGTTCACCCGAGCTCACATGAGCTCGGGATCAGAATAGCTGCGTCCCGTTTAGATCACTATTTTAGTGATCTAAATGCCGGGATCAGAATAGCTGCGTCCCGTTTAGATCACTATTTTAGTGATCTAAATGCTCTTATATTAGTTACAGAGGGAGTATTTGACAATTGTTAAATGTGTTAAAAAAATGTTAAACTTGTATTTGAAACGTTCAATGTGTATAAAAAATGTTGATCATGTATTAAAAAAATGTTAAACTTGTCGTTGAAAAATGTTAACCAAGCATTTGAAAAAAAAATGTTGAACAAGTATTTAAAAAAATTAATCAAGCATTTAGAAGATGTTAAATTTGCATATAAAATTGTTGATCATGTATAAAAAATGTTAATCAAGCATTTGAAAATGTTGAACAAGTATTTGAAAAATGTTAATCAAGCATTTGAAAACTTTTAAATGTGTATATAATTTTTTTTGACCCTGTATTAAAAAAATGATGAAATTTTTTATCATGCACATAAAAATGTTAATCAAGCATTTGAGAAAAATGTTGAATGAGTATTTGAAAAATGTTAATCAAGCATTTAAAAAATGTTAAATGTGTATAGAAAAAAATTACCATGTATTCAAGAAAAATTGAACAAGTATTTGAAAAAGGTTAAACGTGTATTGGAAAAATGTATTAGATATATACCAAAAACTTGTAAAAAACAATGAAAACGCGAGGAAAAAAACATAAGAAAAATAGTTGAAACATGAGAAAGAAACAAACAATGCCGAAGAAAAATAAAGAAAAAGGAAAGAAAAGAAAAAAAATTGAAACTAAGAAAGAAACAGATAAAACCAAAGAAAAAACAGTAAAAACGGAGAAAGAAATGAAGAAAAACCGGAGAAAAAAATAAAAAATAAAAAACCGAAAAGCATGTGGAACCCGGGTCATTTTGCACAAATTGGTTGTGCCATAGTAGTGTAACACGAATTTGACGACTAGTTAGTGGCTAGCAGGACTGCGCTATAATTAGAGGTCTTAGGATCGAATCCCACTTGGTCCCTTTTTCTTCGACCCGGGTCACCACGCATGTTCTGATTACTTCTTCCTTTTTTCTTTTTCTTATTTCTTTTCCTTTTCCTTTTTCCTTTTCTTTATCTTTTTCCTTTTTTTCTTTTTCCTAATTTCTTGAACCTTTTCAAAATCCGAGACTTTTTTCAAATTGATGATTTTTTTTCTTGAATTTGTGATTTTTTTAAAAAATTGATGATTTTTTTTTTCAAAATCGATGAACTTTTTTCAAAACCGGTGAACCTTTTTTCGAATTTAAGAACTTTCTTTGAAATTCGATGAACTTTTTTTGAAATTCGATGAACTTCTTTTGAAATTCGATGAACTTCTTTTCAAATCGATGAACTTCTTTTCAAATCAATGAACTTTTTGTCAAAATCAATGAACTTTTTTTTGAATTTGTGAACTTTTTTTTAAAATCAAAGAACTGTTTCCAAAGTTGATGAAATTTTTTCGAATTTGTTAAATTTTTGGAAAATCGATGACCTTTTTTTAGAATCGATGAACTTTTTCCTGAATTTGTGTACTTTTTTTCAAAATCAATGAACTTTTTGGAAAATCGATGAACATTTTTTTGAATTATGATTTTCTAGAATAGATGAACTTTTTCAAATTCCTTTTTTTTATTTTGTTCGCATTTTTTTCAAAAAAAAAAACCACGTTCTTTCTGAAATGTATGTGCAAGAAATAGCAGGCTGTGTTTTAAACTTTTTGCGTTGTAATCATCCACTAGCTCCTAGTAGCTATAGTGGTTAGGCAACGTGCACTGTATATAAATGGCGCGGCTTGAATCCTCATGGGAGCAAATTTTTTGGGAGGTTTTTGGCGCTACAAATACGCTGCGTGTTCCTGGGCCGGCCCATTAGGTGCGGCAGCGGGCGCCAGTTGGCTGAATCGGCGCATAAAGCATCGTATAGGAGCTCCCAGCTTCTGTCTCAGTTAATACGAGATATACCTCCCGCGTGGAAATATACAGGTGGCATGAGAGCAACTAATTAAGGAGCGCTCCTTCGGAACGCTACGAACGAACGTCGCGGGAGCGCTCCGCGCGCGAAAACCAGCCGATGCGGTTGGTTCCCGGTTTTCCCTTTCCGGTTTCAGGTTTCGTATGTTTTGCAGTTTGCCCCTCGTAGTACTTCTGTTTTCCGTTTTCCCTTTCCGCGCGATAACAGACACAAATAGCAGGCAACCGCGTGGTTGTTCCCTGTTTCCCGTTTGTTTCCCTTTACTTTCCCATTATATTTCCGGGAAATGGAGTTTTAAGGGGTAATTACGGGCGGGGCCTTCCAACACTATCAAATGTTAGCTTTCAAGTAAGCAAACATGAACTTTACATAACATTACAACTAGACGTCTCCTGCTCGCCTTTGGCTCATTAAATTTTCATAAATATCTTGAGGGGGGGGGGGGGGCATAGGTCGAAGTGTGTGTTGGTCGTGCAACGCGTTTGTCGTCGCGGTGGCATACGGCGCCTCCGGCACGAGACGTCTCCTGCTTGCCTTCGGCTCGTTAAATTTTCATAAACATCTTGAAGGGGGGGGGGGGGGGCATAGGTCAAAGTGTGTGTTGGTCGTGCAGCGCGTTTGTCGTCGCGGTGGCATACGGCACGCGAGACGTCTCCTGCTCGCCTTCGGCTCGTTAAATTTTCATAAACATCTTGAAGGGGAGGGGGGGCATAGGTCGAAGTGTGTGTTGGTCGTGCAGCGCGTTTATCGTCGCGGTGGCACACGGCGCCTCCGGCGCGAGACGTCTCCTGCTCGCCTCGGCTAGTTAAATTTTCATAAACATCTTGAAGTGGGGGGGGGCATAGGTCGAAGTGTGTATTGGTCGTGCAGCGTGTTTGTCGTCGCGGTGGAATACGGCGCCTCCGGCGCGAGACGTGTCCTGCTCGCCTTCGGCTCGTTAAATTTTCATAAACATCTTGAAGGGGTTGGGGGGCATAGGTCGAAGTGTGTGTTGGTCGTGCAGCGCGTTTGTCGTCGCGGAGGCACACGGCGCCACCGGCGCGAGACGTCTCCTGCTCGTCTTCGCCTCGTTAAATTTTCATAAACATCTTGAAGGGGGGGGCATAGGTCGAAGTGTGTGTTGGTCGTGCAGCGCGTTTGTCGTCACGGTGGCACACGGCGCCTCCGGCGCGAGACGTCTCCTGCTCGCCTTCGGCTCGTTAAATTTTCATAAACATCTTGACACTACTAGGAAAATGCTTATACGTAGAACTTTACCAGTAGCGCCTGTTTTGGCCACCACGCTACTGGTAAGTAGCAGTAGCGCTTGGTACAAAATGCGCTACTGGTATAACTTAGCAGCAGCGTTGGTTTTTCTTGGCCGCGCTACTGGTAAGTGTGCCACAGCACCCCCCCCAGGTCTAGAGATATTAGCAGTGTCGGTTGTCTACCCAGCGCTACTGTTAAAGCCAGATCTGTAGCGCCTGGTCTAGACAACACGCTACTGCTATTTTTTCTGCGTGTAAACTTGTGGGCCCCTTTAGCAGTAGCGTGTTTTGCAACCCAGCGCTATAGCTAGTGCAGCTACCAGTAGCGCGCGTTGGTGGCAAGCGCTACTGCTATGGTCGCCAGCCAAAATATCTACCACCCCCCCTTTTCTCCCTCCCCTTCCTTTCTCCCCCTCCTCTTGCACTTGCTTGTTGGTTCTTCCTTTCAATGCTCCCCCTCCTCCCCCTCTCTTTGCCCCTCCACCCCCTCCATTAATGCCCCCCTCCCTCTCTCTTTCTTTGCCCCTCCACCACCTCCATTAATTAATGGCCTCCCTCCTCCATCTCTCTTTCTTTGCCCATCCACCCATCTCCACTAGCTCTCTCTCTCTCCCTAGTTAGAGCTATATGTAGGTACCTCACTATCTAGAGCTACTAGCTAATTAAGAAGATGCTCGATATCCCTCTCGACACATAGGTGAGCAAAAAAAGAGTTGTGCAAGAATGGAAATATGTGTGTGTGCGATAGGACCGAAATTATGCGCGATATGAATATACCGAATTGTGTGTGGCATGTGAGTTGCCTATATTGTGTATTTGTTGAAATGTGGGTGACATGAGTTGCCGATGTTTTGCCGAAATGTCGATTCAATTCCGTTTCGGCGAATTTCGGGCAAACTCAATATGTCCTATGTTTAGGGAAGGTCATGTCGAATTTTTGTATGAATTTGATCCATGCATGCGTACGTGGTTATAATTCTTTTGCTCCGCGCATGCAGGTGATCATGAAGGTCAATGGAAGGATGGTGGAAAGATACTGGCAATCCGCGGTGGACGACATGTATGAAAAAAGACTGAAGGATGTTTTATGTCCGTGTCGAAAATGCAAAGGAGGAGTCAGGCTCGACCCCTTTAAGGGTGGTAAATTCAAGGCGCACCTGCTCATGCATGGTTTCATGGATGGCCATGCTCGGTGGATAAGTGAAGATGATGATGATGAGGACGTCGACGGGGCAGGAAATAACGACATTGGGCCAGACGAAGAGATGACCGATTATGGGCCCGAAGAAGAGGGCCTTAGAAATGGTGATGGCGAAGAGGCAGTACAAGGCGGAGAAGACACGGACACGTCGCAGCCTTCGTCGCTACTAAGTTCAGCCATGCGGGACCCGCATGTTCGAGACCTGCTTCGCAAGGAGACGACTAGCGACAGAGCTGCTTCTAGAGAGGAGGCCAAACTGGCGCAACTGGAGGTAGACTCGATGACTCCATTGTATGATGGTTGCGATCCCGAGGTGACCCGCTTGAGTTTCACGCTAGAACTTCTAAAGACGAAAGCAAAAAACAAATGGACGGATGCAAGCCTAGATGAGCTTCTGAAGTATCTAAAGAAGGTTCTTCCCGCGGGAAGCCTGTGTCCTACTAGTGTCGAGGAGGCAAAGAAAATCGTGTGCCCTCTTGATCTGCCACACATTAGATATCACACATGCATCAATGATTGCATCATATATCGGAACGAGCACGCGGAAAAAACCATCTGTCCAAAGTGCAATGCTTCACGATATAAGAAGGCTGGAAAGAAAGCTCCACAGAAAGTTGTATGGTACTTTCTGATCACTCCGCGTCTGCAGCGGTATTTCGTAGATCATAAGGAAGCAAAGCTTATGCGCTGGCACGCGAAGAGGGTGAAGCCAGATGACGGAGATGATCCGAAGCTGAGACACCTCGCAGATGCTAGCCAGTGGAGAGCATTAAACGCTGAATTTAAATTTTTCGCAGATGATGCAAGGAACATCGTGCTTGGCACTAGTACTGATGGCATGAATCCGTTTGGCAACCAGAACACCAATCATAGCACATGGCCCGTGTTTGTATGGATGTACAACCTCCCCCCTGGAAATGCATGAAGGAAAAATACATACACATGACTATGCTTATTCAAGGGCCGAGACAACCGGGAAATGATATAAATCTGTATCTCGGGTTACTGAAAGAGGAGCTACAGACATTATGGACAACGCCGGCCAAGACATGGGACGCAAGCAAAGGAGAGTATTTCTACATGAGAGCCGCGCTGATTACGACGGTGCACGACTATCTCGGTAACGGCTATATCTCCGGCCAGGTGTGCCACGGATATTGCGGATGCACCAGGTGCATGGATGATACAACTTCTCAGCAGCTATCGAAAGATGGCGGGTCTTCGAAAATCGTGTACATGGGGCATCGAAGATGGCTCGAGAAGGATGACCCGTGGAGAAAGCGTGGAGATCTATTCAATGGTAAGGCTGAGCATCGAGGTCCTCCACGTAAGCGTAGCGGTGCCGAAATATATGAGTTATTGAAGAACTGGGAAGAGTGCCCCTCGCCGGGAAAGACGAAGAAAAAGGCGCCGGAGCCGCTGCTGAAGGTATGGAAGACGAGGTCTGTTTTCTGGGACTTAGAGTACTGGCCCAAACTCGACACGCCTCATAGCCTTGATCAAATGCATATCACGAAGAATATCCTCGAGAGCTTGCTTGGAACATTGATGAACATGCCGGAGAAGACCAAGGATGGGCCGAAGGCAAGAAAAGACTTGGAATTTTTGAATATCAGGAAAGATCTCCAAATGCCCGGTAAAAAGTCGTCGGAGGAGACGGAGACGGAGACAGAGACGGAGACGGAAGATAGGAGGAAAAAAGTAAACAAGAAGGAAGAAAAATATTGCCCCCCCCTCTTGCTTCACCTTACATCCGAAGGAGGTCGATCAATTGTTCAAGTGCCTTGCCGGAATCAAAGTTAATTCCGGATACTGTGGGAAGATTAGCAGATATCTAGACACCAAGAAAAAAGGTTCAGCGGGATGAAGTCTCACGACTGTCACGTGATGATGATGCAGTTACTCTCGGTTGCACTTAGAGGGATTGTGGACACACACGTCCATGAGACGCTTACTGACCTATGCCACTTTTTTGATGCTATCTCTCGAAAGTCGATCAGTATCAAGCAACTCCATAGGCTACAAGAAGAGATCGTTGTCATACTAAATGAGCTAGAGATGTACTTCCCGCCCGCGTTCTTTGATGTCATGGTGCATCTATGTGTCCACATCGTGGACGACATCATTGACCTAGGGCCGACATTCCTGCATAGCATGATGCTGTTCGACAGGATGAATGCGGTCATCAAAGGATTCGTTCGTAACATGTCCCGTCCGGATGAAAGCATAGCCCAGGGATATCTGACCAAAGAGTGCATCTCTTTCTGTGAGAGTTATCTAGGCACCGTAGACCCTGTTGTTGGTTTGCCCGTCAGCAAGCACTATGGAAGGCTCGAAGGCGAAGGTCACACCAATGGTCGGAGGGATGTGAATGTGTTCCGCTCGGCCCGACAAAACGACTTTGACAGGGCAAACTTAGTAGTGCTACAACACCTAGATGTGCTAGAAGATTTCGTGACACTGCACAAAGAGAACATCGCAAAGAACTACCGTGACCGTGGGGTGCACAGAACGGACGCTGAAGTTATTAGAGAGCACAACTCCACTTTCTTGCGTTGGTTCAAAGAGCGAGTTCTGGCTAATCCCCCGGAAGAGGGCTGTCCGGACGGAACGCTCATATACGCCTTAGCACATGGCCCGTCGGTCAACCTCGCGACTTATCAAGCATACGATATCAACGGATACACGTTCTACACGGAGGCCAAAGATATAAACAGTGATAACCAGAACTCGGGGGTGACGATGGAAGCCATGACCGGGAACGTAATTGAAAGATATTACGGAAGGGTCGATGAGATCTGGGAGCTTGACTATTCTGGATTGCATAGCGCGACGATGTTCCGTGTCAGATGGGCTAAGAACGTACAAAGAGAAAACTGACATTTCACTACAATGTGTATACCCGACTCCGATAGCGGTACCGTCAATGCCACCGCCAAAAATGAGCCATGGGTACACGCTAAACATGTGACACAATGTTTCTTCATAACCGACCCGAGCAATCCCAGCCGTGTTGTTGTGAGGAGAGGCAAAAGGAGCATCGTCGGAATGGATGGAGTCGCCAACGAGGAAGACTACGACCAGTACGGTGACCCGATGAGGGAAGATGATGCTGATGACGATGAAACATACGTCAAAAGAAGGATGAAGACTACATTACCTACGAAAGATCGTACTCCCTGGAAAAGGAAAAGTCACGACCATGGGCTCAATTATTCGACAACGAACAAAAGAGGAAAGAAGAAGATCAGTCTGAAGCGTCGTCGACCAAGCTGACAAACTATCATAATTTGTCTATATCTATTTTGTATACGTACTTAACACACCGTTAGCGGTCAAATGATGTAATATATATTATACACTAATTATTATCCGGAGGGTGTTATTACTCCAACAGACCTAACCCTATCCCACTGCTACAACTTATACAACAAGAAGCGAAATGAAAAAGAAAAATGCAAATGAAAGATAAGAAAAAGAAAAATGCAAATGAAAGATAAGAAAAAGAAAAATGAAAATGAAAGATAAGAAAAAGAAAAGTGAAAATGAAAGATAAGAAAAAGAAAAATGAAAATGAAAATCAATTAGATAAGAAATAGAAAAAAAATAGCAGTAGCGCTTTTTTGGGAAACAAGCGCTACAGCTAACTGTCCAGATAATTTTAAAATTAAAAAAATGTAGCAGTAGCGCGTTTTTTTCAGGGCCGCGCTATAGCTAACTTAGCTATAGCGCGTGTTGCCGGACCGCGCTATAGCTAAGGTGCCTATAGCTCCGCCGAGCCACACGCGCACCACACTCCTCTCTCTTTCCTCCTCACTCTCGATCCCCCTCTATCTCTCCCACGCCGCCGCCGCCGCACCGCCCACGCCGCCGCCGACGCCAGACCCGACCTCAATCTCAACCCCGACGCTGGCCACCGGCCGCCCAGTCACTGTAGGATCAAAAGTATGTCTAGAGGGGGGGGGGGTGATTAGACTACTTGACCAAATAAAACCTAACCTTTTCCAAATTTTAATTGTGGGCAGATTTTAGCAATAGTACATATCAAGCATCACCCTACACATGCAATTCTAAGAGCATAGCAGCGGAATGTAAGCAATTGCATATGTAAGTAAAGGATGGATTGGAGATTTCAAACGCAATGAAGACACGGTGGTTTTTGGCGTGGTTCCGATAGGTGGTGCTATCGTACGTCCACGTTGATGGAGACTTCAACCCACGAAGGGTAACGGCTGCGCGAGTCCACGGAGGGCTCCACCCACGAAGGGTCCATGAAGAAGCAACCTTGTCTATTCCACCATGGCTTACGTCCACGAAGGACTAGCCTCACTCGGGGTAGATCTTCACGAAGTAGGCGATCTCCTTGCCCTTACAAACTCTTGGTTCAACTCCACATCAGGTTGGAGGCTCCCAAGTGACACCTAACCAATCTAGGAGACACCACTCTCCAAAAGGTAATAGACGGTGTGTTGTTGATGAACTCCTTGCTCTTGTGCTTCAAATGATAGTCTTCCCAGCACTCAAACAACTCCTCACAGATTTGGCTATGGTGGAAGAAGGATTTGAGTGGAAAGCAACTTGGGAAAGGCTAGAGATCAAGGTTCAAATGGTAGGAGTGGAATATCTTGATCTCAACACATGAGCAGGTAGTTCTCTCTTAGAAAATGTATGGTGCAAGTGTAGGCACGTTCTGATGGCTCTCCTTACTGAGTAGGATGTGGTGGAAGGGTATATATAGCCTCCACACAAAATCCAACCGTTACACACTTTTGACCCAACTCGGTGGCACCGAAACTATCATCTCGGTAGCACCGAACTGTGTAAAAGATATGAACTTTAGGAATCTCGGTGGGACCGATATGGACAACTCGGATAGACCGAAGTGCAATGGCTTAGGGCAATCCTCATCTCGGTGGCACCGATTGCATCAACTCGGTTGGACCGAAGTGAAGCAATAAGGCAACAGAGACTTGGCAAGCCATCTCGGTGAGACCGATTTGCATAACTCGGTGAGACCGAAGTGAATGCAACCGATTACAGAGAGTTGGCAAGGCCATCTCGGTGGGACCGAGATCCATTTCGGTGGATCCGATTTGTTAGGGTTTTGGCAGTGGCTAAGTCTTGGATGAACTCGGTGGGGCCGGATTGGAAATATCGGTGGGCCGAGTTGGACTGTAGGTTTAGGACATATTTGGTTAGAGATAGTGATTGAGGGTTTAGGAATACTGTCACTAAGCACTTGAGCAGAAAGACCATTAAGCAACACCTCATCCCCTTTTAATAGTATTGGCTTTCCTATGGACTCAATGTGATCTTGAATCACTAAACCAAAAATGTAGAGTCTTGATCTTTTGCCAATCCTTGTCCTTAGCATTTTGAGGGGTCCACATCTCTAGTCCATGCCATGCCAATCATTGAACATCCTGAAATCTTAATCTTGAATGGACATTAGTTCAATGAGATATATGTTGTTATGAATTACCAAAACCACCAAGGGAGCAAATGTGCTTTCAATCTCCCCCTTTTTGGTAATTGATGACAACATATAGATCAAAGCTTCGACAAATTATTAAATGAATGAAATACATCGTCGCTTTGAGAAGTATGTGATAAGCAAGAGTTCCCCCTAAATTTGTGCATTATTAAAAATTTGCGTTTGAATGCAATTGCACAATCGATTAGGCTCATGGGTTACTCTTCCATGTCACATACATCTTGGTGGAGCGCGCAAAATGATAAGATTGGAATAATAGGCACGCATCACCAACACAAATGAATGATCATACAAGATAATGAGAAAGATAAGCATAGATCATCGCAATAAGCATAGTATGATCAATCAACATAGTATCTCACAAGCATAAACGACAGAATATCACATAGACACTGTAGCAAGCACACATAAAACAGAGTAGCATCAAACAAATAAGTAGCACAAGAAACTCTCGAAGCAAATCAAAAGCAAGAAACTCTCTCTCTCGAAGCCTATGATCTATACAGATTCTCCCCCTTTGGCAACAAGTACCAAAAAGTTCAAATGAGTATAGCACTAGTCGGCACTCTAAGCACGGTCCTCTGAAGCTCCAGAAGGCGACCTCCTGCTGGCAGCTCCGGTGTGCGTAGATGGCGTTGAGATGAGAGCATCCGCGAAGGCTTCGGCAGATGTCTACTGGACTAGTGGAGTTGAGACCTGCGGTGGCACTGAGGTAGGAGCGGCTGGTGCAGATACTGTGGTCCTCGGATCCACGACTGGCACTGCAGCTGACCTGGCTGCCCTAGGCACTTGCTGAAATTGCTCTGTGGTCGGTCTGTCATCTCCACTGTCATCTGATCTGGCTAGCTTGACAGCATCAACATCACCTTGCAGCTGTTCCACTGAAGTCTGAATCTCTGTCACTTTGACATCCAAATCATGAAATTTAGTCTCAATGATCCGCTCAAAACTAGCCTGGGTCTGGGTGAGGTTGGCCAAACATCGCTCAATCCTCAGAGTGGCTTCAAGCAGATATGACATTTGATCCTTGGGTGTCTTGAGACTGGCAATTTGAGCATTGGGAGCTGATGCCTCCTAAGCTGCTTTTGCTTCTTTAGCTTTGCGGATTTCCTCTTGAGCTTGTGCAGAAGTGGGATGCGAAGGATCCATCACTATTACATTGTCCTCAAAATCTGGACGCAAAGGCAAATGCTCTCGATCAAGAAGATATGTGCTGGTTCAAACCTTGGAATTGATCAATAACTGTATATGTGGAGCATATCCACACGATCTCTTCTGATCTGCTGCAGTCCTCTTGATAGTCTCTACTATCAGGCTCATCACCTTGAATTTCTGTGGTGTGTCAAATAAATGCAGCAAATTGATGGAGTGGCCACGAATCATCTTATCATCGCCTGACTTGGGTAACAAGGTGTACCGCAAGATTGTGTTCGAGGTGGCCAGTCCTGGTAGCAAATGCTTCACTGATCCAAGTTTGTGTGTCTCGATATCCTTCTGAGGAATTGCAGTATACATGTTGGCCATGGAGTTGTGATCCATCTTGAGCTTGGCATAAATGTCAATATCATCATCCTCTTCCTTGGGTGCACCAAGACGATTTGCCCACTCAGAGATGGTTGACTGGTATCTTATACCCTCAGTCATCCACACTATTCTGCCATCTGGATAGAAATGAGCAGTAGAGTAGAATTGCATGATCATCTCATCATTCCACTTGGTCAATTTCTGTCCAACAAACTCATCAACTCCTGCAATCCTGAAACTCATGGACATGGGGAAAATAATCCTCATTCTCATCGATGTATTCCCAGTCCACCCACTTCATGTCACTGACTATGGGCTTCTTGTCAAGCAAAACTGTCTCATAAAAATCATGTTGCTCTCGAGTGTGAAAGTGATAATCACATGCTGTCCTTCTCCTTATAGCATAAGGATCTGACTGTCTCCACTGACGCAGTCCTTTATCCTTTCTCAACATCATGTTTTCTGCGACTGGGTGTGCATTGTCATGGTCTGGAATCTTTGGCTTCAACTTTCTGAGCACTAGAGGCTCTTCATCAACATTTGACTCAGGCACTGGGGCCTTGTTCTTCTGTGCAGCTGAGATGTTCCTGGTTGATCTCTTTGGTGCTGGTGCCTTTGGTTTGGACTTGGGAGGGGCAGCAGTCTTGATTGCATCAGACATGAGCTTCTGAGCTTTTGCAGGGGGTGCAGTAGCTGGCTCATCCTCCTGCTCTTCCTCCTCTTCAATCATCATGGAGGGTCTGCCAATCACACGGGCAATGGTTTTTCTCACTCTCTTCTTCTTGGCACCTGCTGCTGGTTCTTTGTCACTAGGCTCTTCAAGTGTGTATTGCACAGTCTGTTTTGGCACTTTCCTCACAGCAGTTCTTTCTTTGGTGGATGATGGTTTGGTGTTGTACTCCTTAGAAAGCACAACTCTCTTCTTCTTAGATGCACCTTCACTTGCAGCAAAGTCCTCATCTTCACTGTCAGAGGTTTTCTTCTTCCTTGTTCTGGTTGCAGCTTTTGGAAGATCTGGAGAGCTCCTCTCTCCCTCATAGAAACTTTCAGCTGGGCTTGACCCTTCACTCATTTCTGCCTGCTGTTCAGACCTGTTCTGACTGTCACTGCCACTGGACATATTGCTGAGCTGACCCTGTGAATAGATGGGTATAGATAGAGTAGATGAGTCATCACAAAAAGCAGATAGTTTTCATAAAATTTGAGTTCAACTTTTAGTTTCAAGTTTTCACAGGATGCATTTCGGATGGACCGAGTTGATCATCTCGGTGATACCGAAGCACACTACAGAAACCTTACACGCCACTTCGGACAGACCGAGATGGGGTTCGGTGGCTTCGAGATGCAAGGGTTTCACTGAGATTCACTTTCGGTCTCACCGATTCGCACAACTCGGTGACACCGAGATGTACTAGTGCTATGGCCAGAGGCCAAATCGGTAGGACCGAAAATTTCGAATCGGTCGGTCCGAGATGCATTCGGCGGAAACTTAAACCTAGAAATTTCGCTCGAATCTAATCTACGGAATTTTTCTGGTGGATTCAGCATTGCAATCGTGGCAAGAATCATGGCATTCCTAATGTGCATTGAATTGGAAATTGGAAGCACGAAAGGGATCGAATCTCACCCTAACTCGGTGGAGATCCTCTACGGCGGCAACGGCGGGGCAGATTGCCGTTGACGGCGACGGAGTCCTGCGGTGAGGGCGCGCTGGAGACGACAGCGAAGTCCGAAGACGAAGGGCGACGGCAGCGACGGGGAGCGGGAACGAGTGGGGTCGAGAAATTTCAACCGTTCGGTCCGCGCGATATATATACCCGTACGCTGTCGGTGGCGCCGAGTTGAACAACTCGGTGGCACCGATATGTGTAACTGCACGTAGTATAGCACATCGGTGGCTCTGAAATGGTTCAATTCGGTAGCACCGAGATGAAAACCTAGATCAATCTAAGTGATTTCGGTTGGACCGAGTTTGAGTGAGTTGGTTCGGCCGAAATCAATTAGAAGGTTTTGGAGGTTCAGCCCTTTCAGATCGGTGGCTCCGAGTGCTCCTCACCCGGAGGGTCCGAAAAAGACTTGTTCATTTTTTGTGATGCAGCAAGAATAGAATTTGAGACAAGAAAGCATAGATAGCTAGAGAAGGTTCTTAGGCATTCTTTTACATCCACTTGGCCAGAAAAACCAAGACAATCAAAACAACAAATGGATGTCCTCGAATGATGAAAATATGCAATCCAACATGCTCACACAATAAGATTGCAAATGAAATATGTGTCAAACATGCACAACCAATTCTAGCATCTATCAAGCAATGGCGATGACTAGGTCATCTATATATGAGTATATTGACTTAGGAGCCAAATGAGAACATTTGATCATAGGTCATACTCATCGTTTAAGCACAAGTGGGGTTACCACTTTTACATAGAGCATTGATGTGTTGACACCATTAGAGTTCCTTTAGCTCAATTGTTTTGAGCAAAGCTCCCCCTAGACGTGATATCCCCCCTAAGAGGGATGAACTAACCTTGGGTTTTGTCGATGATGACTTCATGTAGGTGTTGAAGATGTGGACGCTCAATGTTGATGTAGACCATCAAGAGTTGGGAGCAATCCTTTGGAGTTTTGTGCTTTCAATACCTACATGGGTTAGTCCCACACAAGGAACATACAAGGATATCCATAGACATAGAGTGAAATTCACATATGATGATGTCCATGAATGCATTGATTACCTTGTCCCTTGTCTTACCAACAAGAGGGTTTGTGACTCCATGAACTAGTGCAAAATGTGGAAGTTGGTTGCACAAGTCCTTGCCATGAATAATATGAGTGAAGTTTGTTGGCGGAGTCACCCTCAAGAACTCTCTAGTTCTTCTTCTTTTGGACCCACATCAACTTGATGGGAATCCTTGGAGTTGTAGTAGCACTTGATGAAGTAGAACTTGATGAAGTCTTGGGAACCCACTTGACCATGGCTTGAGGAGCTTCTTCAAATGAATCAATCTCTTCTTGAAGCTTGTCCTTGCCTTTTAGCTTGTGGTCTTGTGGTAGAAGATCTTCTTGAGCTTGTGTTCCCTTGAAGGAAGTAGGATCATACTTCTCTTGTTGAGGAACAAACTTCGTCTTGGGGTATTGACCTTCTTCCCACTCAACTCCATCGGCATTGAACTTTCGTTCAAAACCAACACCTTGGTTCTTCCGGTGCCTTCCTTGCTTGCGTACAATTTCCTCAAATTGCTTACTCCCGGCAAGACTCTTGTAGACACCTTTTTCTATAATTCCTTTCAATAGCATATTTTCTTGCTCAAGTGTAACTTGGCTAAGAGAATCATTAGTGGAATCAATAGAACTACTAGAAGCAACAATATTGGATTTAGCATTGTTATTGTTACTACTAGAGGTAGAACCATTTTTACCCTTGTTGCTAGTTTGCTTAGGTTTAACTTGTGGCATAAAGGTAGACAAGAGTAAACGTTTGGCAAGATACGAAGAACTCTTCTTTCGAAGATCGTCATTGATAGCTTTAAGAAACTCATGCTCTTGCTCTAAATTTAGCTTCTCGAAGCGTAGCTTCTCATGAGTTCTTAGAAGTTCTCTATGATCCTCTTGAGTTGTTTCATGAGCTAACTTAAGAGCATTTAGTTCTTTAGTTAGATGCCCAATCTCCTTCATAGCATTGTCACTCGTTTCCTCTTGACTATCATGATTACTAGCATTTTCATTATAGCTCACATTACTATCTCTATCAACAAGTAAGTCATCATCACCAAGCAAATCATCTTCATCACTATTGAAATCAAGATACTCGGGGTGTGATACCTTGGGGCCTTTTGCCATGAAGCATCTTCCAATTCCTTCATTTGGTGAGTCAAATAGATCATAGGAGTTGGATGACACAAGAGCAAGTCCGGCAACACCTTCATCTTGACTATAGTCGGAGTTGGAGTGATAACTTCTCTCGGAGTGGTTGTCGGAGTCGGAGCCGGAAACCCATTCACCAACATGAGCTTTATGTCTTCTTCTTGTGTAGCTCCTTGATGACTTGTCCTTCCTCTCCGAATCCTTACTTCTTCGAGAGTGTCTTCGTTCATAATAATCATCTCTACTCCTTCTCTCTTTATGAGGTGATTCATCTCTTCTATGTCTTCCTCTTGGTGATTCGTCTCTTTTCTTGTAGGGAGCCGTACACTCATTGGAGTAGTGTCGGGGCTTTCCCCAATTGTAACAATTACGGTCATGACTTGATGATCTTCTCTCATAATGTCTTGAGCTAGAGCTTCTCTCTTTCCCTTTGTTCTTGTAGAACTTGTTGAACCTTTTCACCATTAGGCTAATCTCTTCATTGGATACTAGCTTGTCACTTGAAGTTGTTGGAGCATCGGTTGAGACTTTGTAAGCACCACTTGACTTGTTGTGCAGCTCCTCTTTATCCTTGAGTGACATTTCATGAGCGACAATCCTTCCAATAACTTCCGTGGGCTTGAGATCTTTGTAATTTGGCATCATTTGGATCAATGTGCAGACGGAATCATATTTTCCATCCAAAGCTCTAAGTATCTTCTTGATGATGAATTTGTCGGTCATCTCTTCACTTCCTAAGCCGGCAATCTCATTTGTGATGAGAGCTAGCCTAGAGTACATCTCAGCGACTCCTTCACCATCCTTCATCTTGAACTTGTCAAGTTGACTTTGAAGCACATCCAACTTAGATTCCTTGACGGACTCAGTACCTTCATGCATATCAACCAAAGTATCCCAAATTTCCTTTGCATTCTCGAGGCGGCTGATTTTGTTGAATTCTTCGGAACATAGACCGTTGAATAGAATGTCACAAGCTTGAGCATTGTATTGCAACATCTTCAATTCTTCTGGGGTTGCTTCACGATCCGGTTCATTGCCATCCTCAAAGAAGTCACCTTGCAAGCCAACACAAACAACAGCCCAAACGGCGGGGTTATGACCAAGAATATGCATTTTCATCTTATGTTTCCAACTAGCAAAGTTTGTACCATCAAAATATGGACCTCTACGGTGATAGTTACCCTCACTAGACGCCATACTCTCCTAGGTTGTGAAACCAAGGCTATGATCAACAAAGCTATGGAAATCAAGGCTCACGGAGACCAAAGCTCTCATACCACTTGTAGGATCGGAAGTATGTCTAGAGGGGGGCTGATTAGACTACTTGACCAAATAAAACCTAACCTTTTCCCAATTTTAATTGTGGGCAGATTTTAGCAATAGTACATATCAAGCATCACCCTACACATGCAATTCAAAGAGTATAGCAGCGGAATGTAAGCAATTGCATATGTAAGTAAAGGAGGGATTGGAGATTTCAAACGCAATGAAGACACGGTGGTTTTTGGCGTGGTTCCGATAGGTGGTGCTATTGTACGTCCACGTTGATGGAGACTTCAACCCACGAAGGGTAACGGCTGCGCGAGTCCATGGAGGGCTCCACCCACGAAGGGTCCACGAAGAAGCAACCTTGTCTATTCCACCATGGCTTACGTCCACGAAGGACTAGCCTCACTCGGGGTAGATCTTCACGAAGTAGGCGATCTCCTTGCCCTTACAAACTCTTGGTTCAACTCCACATCAGGTTGGAGGCTCCCAAGTGACACCTAACCAATCTAGGAGACACCACTCTCCAAAAGGTAATAGACGGTGTGTTGTTGATGAACTCCTTGCTCTTGTGCTTCAAATGATAGTCTTCCAAGCACTCAAACAACTCCTCACAGATTTGGCTATGGTGGAAGAAGGATTTGAGTGGAAAGCAACTTGGGAAAGGCTAGAGATCAAGGTTCAAATGGTAGGAGTGGAATATCTTGATCTCAACACATGAGTAGGTGGTTCTCTCTCAGAAAATGTATGGTGGAAGTGTAGGCACGTTCTGATGGCTCTCCTTACTGAGTAGGATGTGGTGGAGGGGTATATATAGACCCCACACAAAATCCAACCGTTACACACTTTTGACCCAACTCGGTGGCACCGAAACTATCATCTCGGTAGCACCGAACTGTGTAAAAGATATTAACTTTAGGAATCTCGGTGGGACCGATATGGACAACTCGGATAGACTGAAGTGCAATGGCTTAGGGAAATCCTCATCTCGGTGGCACCGATTGCATCAACTCGGTTGGACCGAAGTGAAGCAATAAGGCAACAGAGACTTGGCAAGCCATCTCGGTGAGACCGATATGCATAACTCAGTGAGACCGAAGTGAATGCAACCGATTACAGAGAGTTGGCAAGGCCATCTTGGTGGGACCGAGATCCATTTCGGTGGATCCGATTTGTTAGGGTTTTGGCAGTGGCTAAGTCTTGGATGAACTCGGTGGGGCCGGATTGGAAATATCGGTGGGGCCGAGTTGGACTGTAGGTTTAGGACATATTTGGTTAGAGAGAGTGATTGAGGGTTTAGGAATACTGTCACTAAGCACTTGAGCAGAAAGACCATTAAGCAACACCTCATCCCCTTTTAATAGTATTGACTTTCCTATGGACTCAATGTGATCCTGAATCACTAAACCAAAAATGTAGAGTCCTGATCTTTTGCCAATCCTTGTCCTTAGCATTTTGAGGGGTCCACATCTCTAGTCCATGCCATGCCAATCATTGAACATCCTGAAATCTTAATCTTGAATGGACATTAGTTCAATGAGATATATGTTGTTATGAATTAACAAAACCACCAAGGGAGCAAATGTGCTTTCAGTCACCCCCTCCCCCTGTGGCGCCCCCCTGCCCTAGGTCCACCCCCTGGCCCGGCCCCTCCCCCGACCGAGCAGTCCCCTCCACCGGCGGCAGGTCTCTCTCTCTCTCTCTCTCTCTCTCTCTGACCAAATTTGGTCTCTACACAGATCGACCAGGCTCGGATCCTCCGGCAGCAAGGTGCTCGGCGAGGAGGAGAAGTACGTGGCGACCCCGACCACGACGCCGACGTCCTCAACCCCGACGCCGACCCCCTCAGCCCCGGCGACCCCGACCCCAATGCGCGGTGAGCCACCCCCTTCCCTCCCTCCTGTTCATGAAAATGAGGCGAAACAAAAAATTTCAGTGTAGGGTGTCCAAATGAAAATGAGGCAAAACAAAAAGTAAATGAAAATGAAATTGAGGATTTTTAATTTGTAGTTGTTGTCCATTTTGAAAATGTTGATTATGTTGCTGTCCAAATGAAAATGAGGATGTTGCTGTGTCCAAATGAACAAATGATTATCTTGCTGTCCATTTTAAATGAAAATGAGGATTTTTAAATGTAAATGAAAATGAGGATGTAAATGAAAATGAAAATTTTCTTGTGAGGGCTGCATCTCCGTGATTGTTAGTGAAATGCTACTTCAGCACATAGTGCTTATTGTCATTTGCAGGGAAACCAATTCCGAGTGGCCTATGTTTTGCCGGAAATGTTGATTCATTTCCATTCCGGCAAATTTTAGGCGCTCTATATGTGCACTTTCTAGCATAGGTCATGCCGAAATTTTCCGTGAATTTCGGCATGACTTGTGCTAGAAAGTTGGACATATCGAGTGCTCGAGATTTGCCGCCACGGGAATGGAACGACATTCAGGCAAAACAAAGGATGACCCTCTCCAGTATCTCAATACCGGCTTTGACCACGAAGTAACGATGAGTCAACCATATGAGATGCATGGTGTACCAGAGCCGGAACGTCCTCGGGGGTGCAAGAAGTCTTTGTTCATGGAATCCTCACATGACACGCCTCCAGATGCCGGTTCCACCCATGCTCAACTAATTAGCCAGAGGCGTTCAATGCTGAGCCCGACAACACTAGGGGCGGTGGTCAGGGAGGGTCTGACAGACCCACCAGCACCTGAGCCCACCAAGAAGAAGCAGAGGAAGTGACCGATGAGAAAAGGCCATAAAGCTGCCAATGTTGCTTCTAGCAGCCAGCCGCCTCCGCAGACCAGGGTTGACAGTGTACCGATGAAACATGCGCCATTACTCCATGTCGCGGGAAAGCCAATGGTACCGGCGGATGCGCTAGCTGCCATAACAGGGGATCTCAGGAGACTCCATGACCATGTGCTGTCGACAGAGAGAAGCCTCCTCGCCTCGGATGATCCAGGATACCCACTTTATACGGTTAGTGTGCCATGCAGTGGCAAGATGTACGTCAGCACATGCCCCGCGGACCTGTTCTTCCTGCGATTTGATTACATCTTCGAGATGTTTCAAATGAGGAGACTCGATTTTACGTTCGTCCGCCTGTATGCGCTGCACATGAACTACATCGTCAGGAGAGAGCAAATCACTAGTCTTGCGGTCGCGGACCCATACTACATGCATGAGGGCTTCTTGTCAATCAACGAAGCCAACCGTCAATATGCGAGGGAGTACATCGAAGAATTCTTGGTCATCAATAAGGACAAAGAAAAGATTCTCCTACCTTATCATCCCGGGTAAGTCATCTGCGGATAGCCACTATAACACATATATCCTTTCGTGCATTTCAATAATTACTTTGCACGCATGGAGGCTAACTTGATCGTGTATTTTGTGCAGCGGGGGGGGGGGGGGGAGGGGGGGCGTGCCGTTCTCATCATTCTTTACCCGCGTTTCCCATCGAAGAACATAGAGAAGAAAGATTACACACACATAAAGTATGTTCTGGACAAAGCTCTCATGGGCTTCAGCATGCGGGGTGGCTACATCCAAGTCAAAAAAACAAGTAAGGCCGGGCTGTGTTTCGGCCATAAGACTGACTTCTGTTGCCTCCAGCGACCGGCAACAAGTGATAATGATGGATTCTACGTCATCCATCTAATGATGGAGTACAGAAGGGATGTGCAATCACTTTGCATGACATCTTCATCCGATGCCCATATCCGGAGATGGGTCGAAGCCTTTGGAACCGTGCCGGATAATCGACTTCGAAATGATTTCTACCGGATCCAGCAGGAAATTGCGTCCATCATCATGAAAGACGTCCTCAAAGAGAATGGGATGTTCTACGTCGGCCCAATATCGCGAGCTGACGTCCGAACCCGCATAGCCCTACAGCGACAGGACATGACGCCTTTCACTAAGCTTGGGTGCATCCTCCCGGATATGGCCAGATGGGAAGAGTGCACTGCTTGAAGACAATGTGTCTGTTTAGTTAGTTGTTACTTTCTGTACGACGAAACTTTTGAATGTCTCTGTACGATGAAACTGTTAGATGTAAATGGTGCTGCGCTAGTTAATTAGTTTCGGTACGATGAATTTCGTTAACTATGTTTACTATACGTTGCTTCTATTTCATAACTGTTTCTCTCCACAGGCCGACGTATCTTACGCTGCATATTATATATCGTTGAATTCGCTTGATGATATATGTGCATCTCCGACAGGTATATAGATCAACGATGGCGAGGAAGTGGTATGCCGTGTATGTAGGGAATGTTCCGGGTGTGTACGATGAGTGGCCGGAGTGTCAGGCCCAAGTGTACCGCTTCCCGGGCGGAAGCCAGAAAGGGTTTGATAGCAGAATGGAAGCCGAAGCTAGTTACTTGAGATTCATAGCGCAACAGAGGATTCAGAACCGGCGCCGCAAAAACTACTACATAATCCCGCTTTTGCTCATCGTGATCGCTCTTCTCTTCTATGCGATCATATCATAGTCTACATAGATGATGAAACATGAGTATGCGACCATGTAGTTGCATGTATTTGGAACTTCTAATAACTTGTAACGCTATTTCGAGACATGTGTTCGACCATGATTGATGATGATGAGATACTGTAGTCGAGACTTCTAATAACTTTTGCTCATCGATGCCTCACTTGTTTTTCAATGAATATGCATGTTGTTATTGTATAAAAGATGTATCTGTTTAAACATGTATAGCGCCAAAACGCAGAAAAAAAACTAAAACTTTAGCAGTGGCGAGGGGGCAAAGTTTACCAGCAGCGCTCAATTAACAGTAGCGCTTATTATCAACACTCGCTGCAGACAATTACCAGTAGCGCACTACAAAAAAGCGCTACTGCTATCTTCAGTTACCAGTAGCGATGTGACAAACAAGCGCTACTGCTAAAAAATAGTTGTAGTGCCGTAGCAGTAGCGCGTCTGCCAGCGCTACTGGTAGCAAAAAAAACCAGCGCTACTGGTAAGCATTTTCCTAGTAGTGTGAAGGGGGGGCATAGGTTGTAGTGTGTGTTGGTCGTGCAGCGTGTTTGTCGTCGCGGTGGCACATGGCGCCTCCGGCACGAGATGTCTCCTGCTCGCCTTCGTCTCGTTAAATTTTCATAAACATCTTGAAGGGGGGGGGCATAGGTCGAAGTGTGTGTTGGTCGTGCAGCGCGTTTGTCGTCGCGGTGGCATACGGCGCCTCCGGCGCGAGACGTCTCCTGCTTGCCTTCGGCTCGTTAAATTTTCATAAACATCTTGAAGGGGGGGGGCATAGGTCGAACTGTGTGTTGGTCGTGCAGCGCATTTGTCGTTGCGGTGGCATATGGCACCTCCGGCGCGAGACGTCTCTTGCTCGCCTTCGGCTCGTTAAATTTTCATAAATATCTTGAAGGGGGGGGGGCATAGGTCGAAGTGTATGTTGGTCGTGCAGCGCGTTTGTCATCGCGGTGGCATACGGCGCCTCCGGCGCGAGACGTCTCCTCTCACCTTTGGCTCGTTAAATTTTCATAAACATCTTGAAGGGGGGGCATAGGTCGAAATGTGTGTTGGTCGTGCAGCGTGTTTTTTGTCGCGGTGGCACACGGCGCCTCTGGCGCGAGCTGTCTCCTACTCGCCTTTGGCTCGTTAAATTTTCATAAACATCTTGAATGCGTGGGGCATAGGTCGAAGTGTGTGTTGGTCGTGCGTTCTGTTTCTCCTGGAGAGGCATGGGCGAGAAGTATCTGGATGCACGGGTGCCCAGTACCTAGTTATTGGCGAGGCGCGTGAGGCATGGGTATGCAGTCCTTAGAGGCATGGGTGTGCGACCTCAAGAAGCACGGGAGTGAAGCCTGTGGAGGCACGGCCGCGGGGCTTCTCGAGTCATGGGTATGAATCCTCAGGAAGCACGGGAGTGAATCCTCCGGATGCACGGCCGCGTGGCTTCTTGAGTCATGGGTATGCAGTCTCTAGAGGCATGGGTGTGCGACCTCAAGAAGCACGGGAGTGAAGCCTCTGGAGGCACGGCCGCGGGGCTTCTAGAGTCACGGGCGTGAGGTCTTTACAGGCACGGGTGTCAGGTCCTTAGAGGCTTGGTTCTGTCGTAATGCAGCAAAGGCGGGGTTCTGCCTCTGGAGACTTCAGATCCATGCCTCACGTGGTTGAGTTAGAGAGGCACGGTTGTACATACACCAGTGTCAGCTTTGAAGTAAGAAAGATGAACTTTTATATAATATTACGGTGCCTCTGGCGCGAGCCGTCTCCTGCTCGCCTTCGGCTCGTTAAATTTTCATAAACATCTTGAGGCATGGGTATGGAGTCTCCAGAGGCATGGGCGTGCATTCCCAAGAAGCACGGGAGTGAAGCCTCTGAAGGCACGGCCGTGGGGTTTCTCGAGTCATGGGAATGAATGTTCTGCATGGATAGGTGTGAAATATCTGAAGCATCTGCAAAGTCACGGTTCTGGCTTAGAGTTTCAAATGTTTTTGTGAACGGGTTCAGTTAGGAGGCACGGTTTTTCTTAGGGTAGTGGCACCGTCATGAGATGCATGTTCTCTCTTCAACATGAACATCTAACTGCTAACCAGAGAGAAAAAAATAAGAGATGTATTCAGTGACACGTTCACTGTAAGAGTCATGGTTAAGCTTGTAGAGGCAGGAAGAGATTTATTAAGCACTGTAAAAGAGGCACGGTTAAGCCGTTTTGTCAGGTTTGGATGGAATTAGCATCACTGGCTAATCAAAAGTTTTAGTCTTCATTCTTGCTGAAGATCTTGCTAATCTCATCACCCATTTTATTAGGTTTGATTTCATTCTTCTCCCTAAGTAATAGCATGTATAGTGCCTCTGCCCTCCGGTCTTCCTCTTCATCCTATGAAATTTCACAGATAAGTAAAAAAATATTTCCAAAAATTTCTATATATTGTGCTTTAGAGGAGTTTCAAGGAAAACTTACGGTGAAATCATCAATGTCTTCTATGAACTTTTCACCATTATAGAGGAATGCAAGCTTTAGAACAGGAAATGGTGATTTGCCCTTTTCTACCATTGGAACATCTTCTACAAAATGATACTGCCATTTTGCATTCTTGGGTTTCATTGTTTCGTTTAGTATGACGTCGAAGACTTCTTTAATCCTAGTTACCTGGAAATTGCATTTTTACTTTTGTTTTAATAAAGAATGACCCGGTGCAATTCGTAAAACTGAAAATTTGGTATTTAGAAATACTTATGATTTTCGTTTTCTGAACGTGATATTGCTCAAACACTTTTTCTCTTTTGGCTGTAGTGGCGTTCGTTTTGTCAAGCTTTTGTTCTGCTTCATCTTGATCAGTAATACCATCTAATGGGTTTTTGTTTTCTTTATCTACTTCCTCGGGAGTTGTTTCTCGAGGATCAATAATATGAACTTTCCTCGCATATTTGTCCAACATATATAGGACGTACCGGTGTTCCTTCTCAAGTGGTATGAATATCTGTACAAAAGTTTTTTTTTTGTTAGATGACAGTTTAATATAAAGGAATATGTTAAAGGGCATATTTTGATTTTGTTGTAGAGAAAAGGGCTATTACCATGTTTGTTGTTAATAGCCTATTCTGTTGATGTTCTTTGAGATACATGGGAACTAGTTGATCCTTCTTTGCAATGCACTTCTAAATTTGTTAACAGGTGTACTGTGATTCTTTAAATCTAGTATATGGTGCATAGAATAAATGTGATAAAAAAGTGTCAGAAAAATCAAATTTAGAAGATAAGAGACAGAGGTGTCAATATAAAAAAGAGGCGTTGCAAAACAGACGAATGTGTGCTTTTTAAAAATTTACCTCTACAAAGCTTGGGCCTAATATTAGTCTATTACTCTCTTTTGAAGCTTGTTTGCTTTCCTAGATATCTGCTATTTCATTGAGCACTCTCTTTTCTATATGATGTGGTATGTTCATCTGTGCTGGTCTTGGACCGAATGCTGCCTTCAGGTATGCCCTAGTAAGAAGCGTGCTTTCGCTTTCTCTACGTATGCGCTTAAATACAGTTTGCTGTGACAGAAAAATAAAACAATATTTGAAGTGACGATCAGTGATAAACTGAATTTGAGAATCTTTTTTGCCTCGGTCCAACTATTTTGAGGTGCAAAAGAAAACAACTCACTTATTGAATTTTTCCTGCCAGCTATCGCTCATGACTATTTGGTAGAGCTCGGAGGCCTCGTTTGTGTGTTGAAAGGAATGCTCATGTTTTGGGTATGGGTTGCTGCTTCGTCCTTTATTCTTTTTTATCCCATTTGTTTCTGTCGGAGCAGGCAGAAAATTGATGGTTGTTATTTTCATGCTAGAAAGATAACTCAAAACCGTGTCATTGTTTTCATGCTAAAAAGGTAGCATGCAAGCTTTCATGATACTAAAAACATAGGTCAACCATGGGTCATTATAAAAAAAGTAAGCAGAAATAGTTATTTTACCTTTGCTGGTTGAAAAAAGGTTCGAAGTTTTTGGTTTGAATTATTTGATTCTTCCAGGCAGTTCCTCCCACTTTATTTGGTTGGTTTTACCAAATATGGCTGTAAATAGGAACTCCGGTTTCCACTCTGCATCTACCATGCTATGCTGCAGGAAGATCATTGGATATTCTTTATTTTTCTTGGTGTTCACATGCATGTTGAATTTTTTTGAAGAATTCAAGCAATGCTGGTACTAAAAGAAAATTGTTGCGCGTACTATTAACTTACATGAAAATATTCATCGTCCTTTGTCAGATCAATGCCGTTCCAGTATTTTACAAATTGGACCATGAAGTGTCCGCATTGCGTACCCTGTTGTTTTGGCGAGCAAACTCTGGTAGGCCTTTCTGCTATCCTCGCCCAGTTTGGCTCATTTCTGGCTTTTAGTGCCGTTTCTCGGTAATGCTTCTTCATCAGTGCATACATCCTCTTAATCTGTGTTTACAGTTTGGTTTTGTCGTTGGATGTGGCCATTAAGAAAAGTAATCCAAGAAAAACCAAGGTTCAAAGTACAAACCAGCTATGTATGATGTGTATGGTGTTGTTTCCAAGACTTTTTGTCTGCGTATCTGTATTTCATCGAGTCAAGAATGTTAACGGAACTCGTGTACTTGTTCAACACATAGACCGTGTGGTGATAAGCTGTGTTATGAGGAATCATAATCTGCGGTGTTGGGCACAGAGAGATTTGAAGATCATGGTTGTTGGTAAAATTAAATCTCATGTAAATGTGCAAACTTAAGGAGAATAAATTATGTGTGTATACTTCTATTCAGTATTAATTCTTAACTTACCAGCTTTTTCTCTAGAAGTTCTTTCCCTCTTACAAGTGGTTCAAACTCTTTCAATGCTTCTTCCTCATTGAATTCTTGTAGTTCTCCTTCGAAAAGACTAAGACCGAGCACAAGCTGCAAGAAAGAGGGTGTGTACTTTTAGTTAAAAAAAATTCATCAGAGTAATGATGCAAGTGTTTTTGTGCAAGTGTACTTCATACATTTGCAAATTCTGGAGCGAGTATGGCTTTATCGCTTGTGTTGTATTGTTGCTGCTGCGTCCATTCTTCGAACAATGCGTTTGTCATTGAGCCCTCCATTTCTGCATCTCCTTTTCGTAGTTGTTCCTTTATGTTTTTTCCGGTAATCAAATCGTCTCGCTTTGAGCTCTTATATACGTTTAGTCTGCAAGCAAAAAAGGTTTACACAAAAATAGAGTAACTGGTTAGGTGGTTTTAAAGAGGAGCCGCACTTGTCTGCTTTTTCTTTTCAGAAGAGAAAGTACTTACTCTCCGCAATCTTCCTATCCTTCTTCGCTCATTAGATATTCATCAAGTCCTATGGCCTTGTTCATATAAATGAAATCTCCTGGCACAAATGTTGGAATGTTGACTTTTCCATAGAGCCTGCTCGATGGCTTCAACGACCTCTTGATCGAGATTATGTTTGCTAAGCTGATCTCAGATGATTGAATCGTTGAAGGTTCTGGGAATCTTGCTACGAGCTTTCCAGCTGCTGCGTTGGTTTTTTGTTGAATTCATTCTCTTCTGCCTGAATGCGGGCTGTTTTGAATTCATCGAATGGCATTGCTCCCAGTTCAACTACTTCTATGTACTGCTTTAGTTCGTCCTCGGTAAGGCTTGAAATAAATTCATCAATTTCTTGATGCTTTTCTGTCGTTTTGGGGGCTAAGAAGTCTAAAGAGACGGTACTTGAGGTGCCTTGTTTATCATTTGTGGATCCTGGGGCAGCATCTTGTTTCCTCTTCTCAAGTATCTTTTGTTGTAAGTTCTTCTGATCACATGTTCCTGCTAATATGCAATCTTGAGCAACAGGGTGCTTCTTCTGTTCGGAAAGCTGTCCTTGCCTAGTCGGTTCGTCGTTCCTTCTGTTATCCTCTTTTAAAGCAGTGCCTGTTTGCTCAAGTTGCTGTGTGCTCAAGATTTTGCTGTTGATGTTTTCCACGTTAGTGATGACCGTTACCTCTTCACGTTGATGTTCTATCTTGTCGTCTGGGGGTGGTCGATCTGGTTCTATTGGTGGATCCTTCTGTTTGTGTTCCCTATGTAAGTCGCTGTCTCGTTGAACATGCTGCTCTGCACAAGTTTCTTTGACGGCTTCCTGGCTGCTTACATGCATAACTTCTTCGTCTTCACTGCATATATCAATAACTTCTTGCTCTTGAGTGGTTCTCTCAACAGTTTTTTCCTTGGGCTCGGGAGTTGGGGGAAACTCTTCTAGTACGTCACATTTTGTCCGTTGCATTTCTGTGTCTCCGATATCGACTTGATGCTTCATCTGTTAGAATCAAAAAAATTAAAACAAAAATAATTCTCATTAGTACCTGGTAGGCTGACAAAATTGTGAGGCTTTGTTTCTGAAAATTACTTAAGCAAAATATTACTTATTTGTTTTAATAGACACTAACCTATTGTACATTTGATTAATGATAGTACGGTATTGCCTCTATGGTGGCTGATTAGTTGATATATAATTTTTTTCCTCAACTCTGGGACTTGTTCTTCTATCAAAACCACTGTTGTTCCATCTTCGGAGTAGTGCTTCACGTTCATGTACATATAGAATGCGCAGTCCATTCTGCATGTAGAAGAATGATTGGTTATAAGACGTTGGGGCAGTTTGGGTTAAACTGCCCTAACTTCCTGTATTTAGGAATGGGAGTAGTAAATGTTGCAGGAAAAAAAAAGAGAAAGGCTGGTAGTGTTTACGTCTCTCCTCCCTAAAGCGGCACCTGCATTTTGACCTTTTTGAAATGGTCGATACTTCTTGGTGAAAGCTGGAGCTCTGTGCTTATTTGCTTCCACATCTTCTTCACTCGGCTTGTTACAGTGTTGAAAAATTGTACTGTCCCAGGATATGCAGTTAGAGAGTCAAGGAGTTCGAAGCGCTCTTTTTTCATGTTAACTGTGATGGTGAAGTAGTGACCGATGTCTTCGTCTTTCTTATACCCGCCTATGGAAGCTGGTACAAAGAACTGCAAAAGGCAAAATAAAAAGAAAACATTTGCAATCCTTCTTAGATTTAGGCATGGTTTGTTGGTCATAAAAGAGAACTGTAGAGCCATAATTGGATTTTCGTATCTGTAACAGGTGATCTGCTTACCATGTCATAATCTTGCAGTTTTTCTCCTTCTTCTATATTGAAATATCTTTTAAGCCTAGCAGGTAGTAGTTTATTTCTAATATGTGCTTGGTCTTTATTTTTTAGCACATTGGTCCATTGTCATCGGCTCGCTTTATTGAGTGCTGCTTGTTTTGTCATATGTACACAAAAAGGAATTTGTCAGTTCACTTGTAGACAAAGTTGATCGATTGATAGAGTGATATTCATTGTTGACACGTTTTGCCATGATCTTTACTTACAGTGTTGTTTAATGATAGAATGTTCCGCCCTGTGCCCTTGAGTTCATTTCTCAAGATCACTTGCATGGGCTCGATGGCTACGCTGCTTACTGGATTTCCGATTGTGAAGCTTTCGGCCACATGAGCTAGATTGACATCTAACTTGTTCGTTGTCATGAAAAGCTTATCTCTGCAATGCATATTTAGAAAAATATTTTAGTTTACACAGTTTACAGGTAAAAACATTGGAAGAATGTGTTCTGTGGTAGTTACATGAACTTACCCTTCTTGCTTTGTCCATGGCCTGCATACAGCGTTGTATAGGTCTTCGATGGCTTTGTTCACGTGATCACTATTGTTGCTCCCTTTCTCCTTTGTGCCTGCGATGATTTTAAATTTAATGTAAATAATTTCAAGTGGGAAGATAGTACTTAAGTTTATTTTGTGTTGGCTCTTTTGTTGTTTTGTTTTAAGTTACAGATTGTGAGATAGTACTTAAGTTTCTTTTTTCTTGCCTATTTCGTGCTACTTGTGAGGTACGTTGGGATTTCCCCGAAGAGGAGGGGATGATGCAGTACAGTAGAGATAAGTATTTCCCTTAGTTATGAAACCAAGGTTATCAATCCAGTAGGAGAATCACGCAACAACTCGTTAGCAGCACCTGCACACAAAATAACAAATCCTCGCACCCAACGCGAACAAGGGGTTGTCAATCCCTTGGCGGTTAATTGCAAGATTAAATTGTATGGTGATAGATAGATAGATCGAACAAAAATACAAAATAAAATAAATAAAGTAAAATTGCAGAAAGGTATTTTTAGGATTTTCAATATATGATAAAGGTAGACCCGGGGGCCATAGTTTTCACTAGAGGCTTCTCTCTTGAAAATAGCATACGGTGGATGAACAAATTACTGTTGGGCAATTGATAGAAAAGAAAATAATCATGACGATATCCAAGGCAATGATCATGTATATAGGCATCACGTCTGAGACAAGTAGACCGAAATGATTCTGCATCTACTACTATTACTTCACACATCGACCGCTATCCAGCATGCATCTAGAGTATTAAGTTCATAAAGAACGGAGTAACACCTTAAGCAAGATGACATGATGTAGACAAAGTAAACTCACGCATGAATAAACCCCATCTTTTTACCCTTAATAGCAATGATACATACGTGTCATGTCCCTTTCTGTCACTGGGATTGAGCACCGCAAGATCGAACCCATTACAAAGCAGCTCTCCCATTGCAAGATAAATCAATCTAGTTGGCCAAACCAAATCAATAGATCGGAGAGAAATACGAAGCTATAACAATCATGCATAAAAGAGTTCAGAGAAAACTCAAATAATATTCATGGATAATCTGATCATAAACTCACAATTCATCGGATCCCAACAAACACACCGCAAAAAGTGATTACATCAGATAGAACTACAAGAACATCGAGGAGAACATTGTATTGAAGATCAAAAAGAGAGAAGAAGCCATCTAGCTACTAACTATGGACCCGAAGGTCTGTGGTAAACTACTCACGCATCATCGGAAGGGCAGCAAGGTTGATGTAGAGCCCCTCCGTGATCGAATCCCCCTCCGGCAGAGTGCCGGAGAAGGCCTCTAGATGGGATCTCTCGTGAACAGGAACTTGAGGCGGCGGAAAAAGTATTTCGTGGACTCCTCTGTTGGTTTCCCGATTTTAGAGTATTTATAGAGGTGGAATTAGGTCAAACGGAGCAGAGGTGGGCCCACGAGGCACCAGGGCGCGCCACCCCCCTAGGGCGCACCACGGTGGCTCGTGGCCACCTCCTCTTTCTTCTGGCCCTCTCCCGAAGCTTATAGTGTCTCTTATGTCCAGAAAAAAATCTCCAAAAAGTTTCGTGGCATTTGGACTTCGTTTGGTACTGATATTCTGAAAAACTAAAAACAGGCAGAAAACAACAACTGGCACTGGGCACTAAGTTAATAGGTTAGTCCCAAAAAAAAGATATATAATTGCTTGTAAGTGTATATAAAACATCCAAGATTGATACTATAATAGCATGGAACAATCAAAAATTATAGATACGTTGGAGACGTATCAAGCATCCCCAAGCTTAATTCCTGCTCGTCCTCGAGTAGGTAAATGATAAAAACAGAATTTTTGATGTGGAATGCTACCTATCATATTCATCATATACTCTTTTCTTTGTAGCATGGACATTTGGACTTGAATGATTCAAAGCAATAGTTTATGATTTGACATGAAGACATAAATACTCAAGCATACTAACAAGCAACCATGTCTTTCAAAATATCAACGCTAAAGAAAGTTATCCCTAGCCCATTATGCTCAATCATTGATCCATTCATGAAACACACTCAATATTAGCTACACACAATGCACAAGTATGACAATAGTGCTCTCTAGTTGGTGCTTTGTAAGAGAAGATGGAGACTCAAAATAAAAATAAAAATTGCATAAAAGTAAATAGATTGGCCCTTCGCAGAGGGAAGTAGAGATTTGCAGAGGTGCCAGAGCTCAAAGCTTAAATTAGAGAGATAAAATTATTTTGAGAGGCATGCTTTTCCTGTCAACGAAAACGACCGAGAATTTCCAATATCTTCCAAGCTAGACACATTATAGGCGGTGCCCAAACAGAAAATAAAGTTTATTTCCTTTCCACCATTCTTTCACAATCCATGGCTAGCCGTATCCACGGGTGCCCTCCATACCAACACTTTCCAAGGAATTTATTATTATCATCATATTCTTTTTTTCATTTCGGGACTGGGCATCCCTATTACCTGCCACTCTCTCGTGCAATGACAAGTGAATAAACATTCATCGTGAGAATAACACACCTAGCATGGATAAGATTGGCCACCCCCTGCCGCTTCATGAGTGGTACGTGCACATAAAACGGAAAATTATTTTGAAAATTTAGAGTTGGCACATGCAAATTTACTTGGAACGGCATGGAAATACCGCATATAGGTGGGTATGGTGGACTCATTTGGCACAACTTGGGTTTAAGGAGTTGGATGCACAAACAATATTCCTGCTTAGTACAAATGAAGGCTAGCAAATAGATTGAGAAGCGACCAACCAAAAAGCGAAAATGGTCATAAACATGCATTGAACATAACTAACACCGAATAATGCACCATAAGTAGGATATAATTTCGTTGCATAACTATTGACTTTATGTGCATGCATAGGGAAGCACAAACCTTAACACCAATATTCTTACTAAATCACAATTACTCACTAATATGACTCACATATTATCATCTCCATATCGCAAAACTATTGCAACGAATCAAACTTATCATATCCAATGATCTTTCATGAAAGTTTTTTTATATCCCTCTTGAATATTCATCACTTTGGGACCAAATTCATATCTTGTGCAAATTACCATTACTATTATCAACTCTCAAAAAGATATAAGTGAAGCATGAGAGTGCAAATATTTCTTCAAAATTTAATCTTATCAACTCTCAAAATAATATAAGTGAAGCACGAGAGTTCAAAAATTTCTTTAAAATATAGCCACCGCCGTGCTCAAAAACATTTAAGTGAAGTACTAAAGCAACTGCCTAGCTCAAAAGATTTAAGCGAAGCACATAGAGTATTCTAACAAATCATGATAAACGTGTGGCTCTCTCAAATAGGTGTGTCCAGCAAAGATGATTGTGACAAACTAAAAAGCAAACAAAGCAAAGACTCATATAATACACAACGCTCCAAGCAAAACTCATGATATGTGACGAATAAAAATATAGCTCCAAGTAAAATTACCGATAGTTGGTAGAAGAAAGAGGGGATGCCTTCCGGGGCATCCCCAAGCTTAGTTGCTTGAGTCTTCCATGAATATTACCACGGGGTGCCTTGGGCATCCCCAAGCTTAGGCTCTTGCCACTCCTTATTCCTTCATCTATCGTGATCTCACCCAAAACTTGAAAACTTCAATCACACAAAACTCAACAAAACCTTCGTGAGATCCGTTAGTATAACAAATAAATCTTTAACTTTAAGTACTGTAGTAAATTGATTCATATTTAATATTGGCATAATGCTACTATACTCCAACTTCTCCATGACTCATACCCCCCGATACGATCCATAGATTCATCAAAAATAAGCAAACTATGCAACAAAAACGGAATCTGCCTAAAACAGAACAGTCTGTAAAGATCTATTTAAAAGCTATACTTCTGTAACTCAAAAAACTCTGAAAAATTAGCACAACGTGCACAATTCATATACCAATACTATGTAAAAATTTCAGATTTTTCTGACGCTCCAGTACAGAATTAAAATTCCAGCACTGGACACAAAACTTTCTGTTTTCCAAACAGCATCAATTATACTATCTTCCAAATCATCCCAAAGGCTTTACTTGGCACAAACACTAATTAAAACATAAAAACACAATCATAACAGAGGCTATAATTATGTAAACACACAAGAACAGAAATAAAAAGCAAAAAATTATTTTATTCATTGGGTTGCCTCCCAACAAGCGCTATTGTTTTATGCCCCTAGCTAGGCATAATGCGTAGTTTCAAGTGTTGTCATCTTTGGTTGTCAATTCCTCAATCACACATCCATTTTTACTAGTGGATTTAACGTAGGTGTTTCTCATCATCACAGTTCTAGGCACAAAATCAAGAATTTTACTTTTATGAATAGATTCTTAATCGCATCAATGAAATTGGGGTCCACGCTAATCATATTAAGATCCTCATTTCCCTTACTAGAAGTAGCACCATTGGTTTTAGGAACATACATAAACTTGCAATTTTTATTGGGAGGAGTTCTATCAATATTCTTAACGAAGGAAAAAGCCGAGCCCAAATTATTAATAATTTCTTCTATCTTATCAATTCTAGCGGGGCTTTGTTCTATTCTTTCATTAACTACCGGTTCCTTTTCCTTTAAGGTTTTCAATGTGATTCCTACCTTAGAACCAAATTGAGTGATATGATTATGATTTTTTTTTCTAAATTCTCAAGATGTTCAATAGTAGGTATTTTATTTTCAATAGCTTCTAACCTTTGCATAACATGTTCCAAGGTCAAAGTTGTTTCATTAACAGTGATAGGTGGTGATCCCACTAAATTTCCCAAAGCGTTGAAAGCATCCATAGAGCGACACATCAATAAATTCCCTCCGGTAATAGTATCAAGTACAAATCTATACCAAGTAGTAATGCCCACATAAAAATTGCGAAGAAGGATGGTGGTGGATTGCTTACGAGTTGATCTATTATGAGCATCACAAATCCTATACAAGGCATCTTTTAAATTCTCTCCTCCCCTTTGTTAAAAATTAAGTACTTCACTTTCAGTGGTAATAGTAACGAGCGAAGAACTAGCCATAATGGTAAAGTAAGCAAGCAAACAAGCAAATAAAACTTTTTTTGTGTTTTTGTAAAAAAAAAATTAGAAGTGGGGGAGATGAAAACGAGAGGCAAAGGTAAATAAAATAAATGCAAGGAGATGAAAGTTTATGCGTAGGTACTTGATAGATGTTGATGATGTCTCCCCGGCAACGGCGCCAGAAATTCTTGCTGCTACTTGTGAGCTGCGTTGGGATTTCCCCGAAGAGGAGGGGATGATGCAGTACAATAGAGATAAGTATTTCCCTCAGTTATGAATCCAAGGTTATCAATCCAGTAGGAGAATCACGCAACAACTCGTTAGCAGCACCTGCACACAAAATAACAAATCCTCGCACCCAACGCGAACAAGGGGTTGTCAATCCCTTGGCGGTTAATTACAAGATTAAATTGTATGGTGATAGATAGATAGATCGAACAAAAATAAATAATAAAATAAATAAAGTAAAATTGCAGCAAGGTATTTTTAGGATTTTCAATATATGATAAAGGTAGACCCGGGGGCCATAGTTTTCACTAGAGGCTTCTCTCTTGAAAATAGCATACGGTGGGTGAACAAATTACTGTTGGGCAATTGATAGAAAAGCAAATAATCATGACGATATCCAAGGCAATGATCATGTATATAGGCATCACGTCCGAGACAAGTAGACCGTAATGATTCTGCATCTACTACTATTACTCCACACATCGACCGCTATCCAGCATGCATCTAGAGTATTAAGTTCATAAAGAACGGAGTAACGCCTTAAGCAAGATGACATGATGTAGACAAAGTAAACTCACGCATGAATAAACCCCATCTTTTTACCCTTAATAGCAATGATACATACGTGTCATGTCCCTTTCTGCCACTGGGATTGAGCACCGCAAGATCGAACCCATTACAAAGCACCTCTCCCATTGCAAGATAAACCAATCTAGTTGGCCAAACCAAATCAATAGATCGGAGAGAAATACGAAGCTATAACAATCATGCATAAAAGAGTTCAGAGAAAACTCAAATAATATTCATGGATAATCTGATCATAAACTCACAATTCATCGGATCCCAACAAACACACCGCAAAAAGTGATTACATCGGATAGAACTCCAAGAACATGGAGGAGAACATTGTATTGAAGATCAAAAAGAGAGAAGAAGCCATCTAGCTACTAACTATGGACCCGAAGGTCTGTGGTAAACTACTCACGCATCATCGGAAGGACAGCAAGGTTGATGTAGAGCCCCTCCGTGATCGAATCCCCCTCCGGCAGAGTGCCGGAAAAGGCCTCCAGATGGGATCTCTCGAGAACAGGAACTTGCGGCGGCGGAAAAAGTATTTCGTGGACTCCTCCATTGGTTTCCTGATTTTAGAGTATTTATAGAGGTGGAATTAGGTCAAACGAAGCAGAGGTGGGCCCACGAGGCACCAGGGCGCGCCCTGGTGGCTCGTGGCCACCTCCTCTGTCTTCTGGCCCTCTCCCGAAGCTTCTAGTGTCTCTTATGTCCAGAAAAAATCTCCAAAAAGTTTCGTGGCATTTGGACTTCGTTTGGTACTGATATTATGAAATACCAAAAACAGGCAAAAAACAGCAACTGGCACTGGGCACTAAGTTAGTAGGTTAGTCCCAAAAAATGATATATAATTGCTTGTAAGTGTATATAAAACATCCAAGATTGATACTATAATAGCATGGAACAATCAAAAATTATAGATACATTGGAGACGTATCATTTCGCTGCTAGAAGATACGCCTTGTCCTTTGTCGTTCCTTTCTTTTTCTGTTCCCACTTGTGCTTGGATTTGTTGATGTCCCTTTTGGGGTGTACATTCGAAGCTGGATTCATCAGTACCCTTCCGTGCAGTGTCGCCTTGGTTCACTGTCGTGTTTGTCGCAGCAACCTCTTTGAGAGGACAATCGCCCTTGTACGTCAGTGCAGGGTTTTCGTGGATGGTGTCTGATTCTATCTCTGAAATATCATCCCCATGTTTTTCCAGAACACTCTGAGGGTTTGCTTCATTGCCTGTATCCGTGTCCTTATCTTGTTCAGGTTTCTGCGTTGTCATGGAAAAGCGTAGTTAAAAACAAATAAATTCACAACTTTAATTTGATTGTACTTATCGCCTATGCACTAGGAAAATAGCGAAACGTCTAGTGCGTCTTTGAGCTATGTGAACGTGAAGAGGTATTGTTTTATGGAGATTTGTGGTTGTGTTTGCGGAAGCTAAGCTAAAATTTTATAGAATCATTTTATGCAACTTCACCTCTTTAGTCGTTGTCGCTGCTCTCGTCTCTTCCACCTGTTCTTTGTTGAGTAGAGGTTTTTGGGCCTCCTCTTGTTCTTTGTTTTGCTGTTCATCGACATTGTCCTCGTTTTTCTGTTGCGGCTGTTCAAACATAGAGGTCGGTAAGTGGTGGTGCATTTGAGTGTGCGCGTGGCTATTTTCTAATTTCATATAAGCAGCTTTCGTAACTTTACCTCTTCAGTCGTTATCGCTGCTGCCGTCTCTTGTACTTCTTGTTCGGTAAGTGAATGTTTTGGGACTTTGTGTTCAGTGGCATCGCTGTCTATCGTTGGAAGAACATGTTCCCCTTGTTCATTGCCCTCCTCTGGTTGTGTTTGATGGTCTTGAACGTTGGTGCTCTCTTGTGTTTCTTGCGCCTGTTCCAACACAAAAAGTAATTAAGTGGGTCTGCATTTCTGCCTGTGCAGTTATTTTTTTATATGTTATAGAAATAGGTTTTGTAAGACCCCTGGCAGGACTGTGTACTGCTGGAAAGACGTCTTCTCCTTGTTTCCTGCTGTCCTCTTGTTTTGTGTGTTGACTTTCTACGCCAGTGCTTTCGTTTATTTCTTTTCTCTGTTGAGGAAAAAATGTAAATAAAGAAGGGACTTCATTTGTGTCTGTGTAACAATATTATTTTTATGTTATTGAGACAGGTTATGTAACTTCACCTCTTCAGCCGTTGACGCTGGTGGGATGTCTTCTACTTCGTGTTCGTCAGCTGAAGGTTGCTCTTTAGTTGGAGCACTGACTACTATTGGAATGACAACTTGTCTCTGTTTTTGGTCTTCCTCTGGTTGTGCTCGTTGTTGTTCTTTGAGATCAGTGTTCTCGTTTGTTTCCTGCGTCTATTTAGAGACAAGGGTGATTCATTTCTTATATTTCTTGTGGCAGGGTGTACTAGCTAGTTCTTCCCTTATAAATCTTTGAAAAAGGTTGTCGTTGAATTTTACCTTTGTGTCGGTAGTTGCGATATTCGTGTCTGCGTTCACTGTTTCTTTGTCAAGTATAACAGTCTCTAGTCTGTCATCAACTGGGATGCCCGAGGCTTTCTCCTGTGCATTGGTGATCTGCAATGTTGCGGCACTGGAAAGCTCTTGTACACCGACTTCCTGTTCAGCGTCGCTTTCATGCGTCTGAGATTCATCGTGGGTTTTATGTTTGACACGGGTCGCCTCTTGTTTTTGCTGTGCTTGTAATACCTGAAGATGAAACATGATGAGTTTGTGGTGCATTTTCGTCGTGCATGATGAGTTTGCGGGATGGGGCGTAGTGGGTTGCGGAAATTTACCTCCTCTTCGTTGTTTTCTTCTTGTTTATCTTGTGTGATCTTAACAGTCGATTGTGGGTGATCTTGTGCTTCGTTGGCAGGACTGCTGAGTTGATGGTTGTCCATCTAAGTCTATATTTCGTTGCAGGTTTGTCAGTTAACTCATAGCCGTATCCAGTTTATAAAGAAAAAGGGATGTTTATACTTACGAGTTTGCTAGTTCCGATCCCGATCGTCTCTTGTACTGCTTCTGGGGTCGTGCTTGAGGGAGCATTATCTGTTGTGAGGTTGCTTGATTTGTTGCTTGCATCCTCGTGCTTGGTATTGTTGACATCATCCTGCTGTTGGCGTTCATCTTGGGCTGCCGTGCTGTTGCCACGTGTCTGGGAGTATGAAACACAAATTATTTTTAGTTCAAGTATGAAAACTGGGGTTTAGAGTCAGACAACATCGTGTATTGTAATTATTTACCTGTTTTTCTTGTTCTTGCTCTGCATCTTTTATTTCTGCTGCTACTTTTCTTCCTTGGCTTTGTTGTTTTTCGAAGCTTGTGTTAGTTGGTATGTGCTTCTCCTTCTGCTTCTTTTGTACCTGTTTCTGCTTCTTTGTCTCTACCTTGTTAATTCTCGTGTTCTGTGTCCTTGTCCTTGTTCTTCTCTTGGTTTTCTTTTGCCGTCTTTCTTTTTTCGCGTTTCTCCTGCTTCTGTTGTGGCTACGGCTTCTTTTGTGCGGTTGTCATCCACTAGTGTAGTCGTGGCTCCTGCATCTACTTGCTCAACCGCCTTCAGGGTCCCCTCGTTTGTTTTGATCTTTCTTGCCTTGGAAATCATGTTCTGAAAGTCTTTGTGTTGTTTGAAAGCTTTCATCAGGGACTTTGTTTGTTGGATCAGTGATTCCCTGGCTTGTTGATCGAAATTTTCTTCTTCATCAGTGCATTGGTGTTCAGCCCTGCTGGTTATCCTGGGTAATAGTGTTGCTTCGTTAAGCACACTTTCCAACATTTCATTGATCCTTTCGAATCCATCTTCTGATCCTTTGCTTGTGCTTGTGTGAAGTTCCCTGCTTCCACTGGTGCTGCCCGGTGCTTGACGCCGGACCTTGGATGGGAGTGGTAGCAGCTTGGTCGTGTGCTCGTGATGTTTTTGATGCTGTGCTGCTATGAGTTGCATTGAAGATGAAGGTGATTCCGTGTTTCTTTCTTTCGTATAGAAGATCCTCTCTTTTGTTCCTTTCCATGTCTGCATTGTTTCGGTATAATGAAATTTGTTAGGATGGGAATATGTTTTTGCAAGGTACAAGGAATTTATACACAATAGAGCCATACATGTATCTTGCCAAATTCATAGTCATCCGGTCGTGCTTTCCCATCCTTGTTCATGGCTGCTCTAGCTATTTTTGTTAGGTCATTCTCTTTGAGATAGTTTGCTCGTGGTAATGAGGTCTTGTCCATTCTCTTAGCAATTTTGTTCATTTCTCTGGTGTTGGGTAGCAGCAGGGAGTCGAGGTACATGATTACTGGTCCCTGTGCCAAACCATTGAGGTGCTTTTGGTTCTTAACTTTCTGATCTATGGTGTGATTTTGCCATTCGATAGCTCCTACCTTAATCCTTTCGACGATGACCTGGCAGAAATCCATCTGTGCCATATCTTCACAATTCATGTCCTTGACCATTATTGCTTGTTTGCTGAAGATAGGAGCAGTTGTCCCACAGACAACCTTGTGGAAAAAGAATGAGGAAAACGATTTTAACTGCTTTCCTGTTTGCTTCTGGCTCATCTTTTTTGACCAATTCTTCTAGCTTCTCAAGCAGTGTTCCGGCTGAGAAATCCGGAGTTTCTAAGTCAAGGTCTAACCTCAGTTCCTTCATTGAAGTCGGGGAAGTCTGTGGCCTTGGTGCTGTCTTCTGTTTGCCGTTTGGGTATCCAAAAACCTTATGGATGCCTTCCTTGGTAATCTTGATTTGCTCGTCTTCATCAGTGTCACAAAAGCTTATCGTCATGTTGTCCATGTTCAAATTTTGGTAGATGTGTGCTGCAAGTGGTCTGGAGATGGAGCCTGTTATTTGGCAGTGCTCTATGCTGCCAAATCCTGCCGTCCTAACATCTTGTCGGTGAAGGTCTTTAAGTAATTTCCATACCTTCTTGACTTGAACGAATGATGCTCCTGCTTTGATTTTACATTTGTCTTCATCGGTTGTTGCCTCTCCTTCATGATCTGTTGGTGCTGCCAATTCTTTTCCGCTTGTCTTTGTCCTTTTTGCACGCTTCCGGTTTGATTTTGGCTATTACAGAAAAAAGTGCTTTGTTAGAAAGGATCGTTTGATTTTCAGTGGTGAACAGTGGCAACAAAATTTTGTAGATAAATGTGTTTTTACATCATCGTTGTCGTCTTCTTTGGCGTCACTGTCGTGCTCTTCGGCGTCATTGCTATCTGTAGGAATGAAATCGCCGTCTAGTTCTGTGTCACTGTCGGCACCATCAGGCTCTGAATCTTTGCTGGCATCATCCTGTTCTTCTTGCACCCGTCGTCATTTGTTTTCCTTCTTGCTTTCACTTTGTTTCTTGGTGGCCGATGGTGCTGGTGGTGGGAGTACCATTAGAGGCTTTGGCTGTTGCTGCAAAGTACTACTGTCGACGATGAGTTGAGTGTTGTCTTTTGGCTTTTGCCTTTTTGCTCCAGGAGTAACAACAGACTTGGTATCTGATTGCCTCTTTTTTTTGCTTGTTGATACCTGTTTGCTCTTACTCAGCCTGTTGTAAGTTACCAGTGGTACGGCAGGTGCTTTGTTCTGCATGTTTTGTTGTTGCGTGCTTTTTTCTGATGGGTGAGGAGAGATGCTGTCTCTTTCTGCAATTTCAATATTAATTTCAGACAGTTTCGTTTCAATACCACTGCCTTCGTGCGCTGCATAATGATCAGGTAACAAAAAAGGATATAGTTTCGTTCACAAAAAAAGGGATACAGTTTTAAAAATATATCTTCCAGGCTTATACATAAAGAATATGAAAGTCATAAAAGAGCCTTTTCCTTCCTTTTCTTGGCTTAAAAAGGTAATTAGTCCTTTTCCTGATTGAGTCAATCAGGGATAGAAATTAGGATTAACTATGAGGAGTAGTGCTGCTGGGCAAGTGAATGTATTTTGTCCTATGTACTTCTAATAAGTTTAGTGAATTTAGCGCGAAGGCCTTTTTTGAGAGGGAAAATACACACTGGAAATGATATCCCATAATGGGAGGAATATTATTTAGCAGAGTGGAAGATTTACTGGATAAGATAAAATGTTTTTGAAATAGAAATTTAGATACTGTGTGAACATTTTGAATGTTTTCAAGACTTATAAAAAAACAGGCAGTTTTATTTGCAGAATAGAATATAATTTTTTATGCTTGTGTTAAGGAGGACATTTAACTTATTTATGTCGCTATATAGTTTTTGTTAGATGGATAGTGGACACTTTGCTTAAACCTTTGACAGGACCTTGCTGGATGGCAGGCTCTTCCTCAGGCTTCCTGTTTTCCTTTACACTAGTCATTGCTGCATTAAAAATGGCCAGGTGTTAGAAGCAGAGTTTTATCTCAAAGAAAAGAGGACATACATCGCGTGAAAAAAATGTATGGTTAGTGAGGCACAGGTTGTTTCACCACAGAAGCGCAGGTGCACCTATTCCTGGAGCACGGTTTTTAATACAAGAGGCACTTAATTTGAAACAGATAAAATCAAGGGGCAGGGAAAATCTCGTGTAATTATCAGGTTTGATCTCTCAGGATGCTCCCATGGTTTGAATCTACAGTGGGGGGCCTTGTTAATGATGGCAGGTATGTTTTAAGTAGTATCCTCCGACCAAGATAATTACGCGGGGAGGAGTAGCATTTCTATTTCACTCTTGTCCACGCTAGTCCTATTTGTTAGGGAAGTTGAAACAAGCTATTTGATAACTGAGTTGTTGCGGCGGCTAGGGTTTCTGTCCGTGAAAGGGGGGAAATCACTACGAGCGACCTTCTGGATTGGAATGAAGTGGATGAATTGTTACCTTCGGTTGCGTGTGTGGGGTTTCTCGCATCCATCGGCTGATTCTGTCGTTGTTCTTTTTGTTGCGATCTCTGCTGTCAGTCTTGAGAGCGTAGGTCATCGACGTCAGTCGCCGCCGCCGGGAGGGGATTTTGGTGCTGTCGTGGGCACCTTTTGACGGTCTGTATCTCGAAGTGGAGGACGGTTGGCAAAGCGCGGTGGCGGTTGTCCGGTGAGGCGAACTCGATTTCGAATTTGGGTTGGTGTGCGGGTTTGGAGAAGGGGGTAGAATGAAAGAGGAGAGCATGCGGGAGTGGCGAAGGTTTGGAGATTTTCCATGGGAGAGGGGTAGCAAAAGAGTAGTAGAGCGAGGAAGAGTTGGAAATGATCGAACCGTCTCCAATCTTCTACCGTCTGTTTGGGCATCAAGATTGGTGCGGCCTTGCTGGGCTTGTTTTGTTTGCGTGCTTCTTACTAAACAGTCAGTTGGTGGTGGGACGCTAGCATTTTTTGATTTTAGTGTAGTGACACAACTAAAAAAAAGAAGCACGTGATAGGCACGGGCGAGAAGCATCTGGAGGCACGGGTGCGCAGCACCTAGTCATCCGCGAAGCACGTGAGGCATGGTGTGGAGTCTCCAGAGGCATGGGCGTGCGTGCTCCAGAAGCAAGGGAGTGAAGCCTCCACAGGCACCAGAGGCATGGGTCCGAATACTCAGTTTGAGAGGCACAATTGTACATAGACCAGTGGCACAACCGTGTAGCTTGCTGCGCCCAGCAGCACATGGTTGTGGCTCCTATAGGCACCAAGAGGCACGGGAGATCAACATCTGGAGTCACGTGTGTGCAGCACCTAGAGTCACAGTGAGGAGTTTCCAGAGGCATGGGCGTGCGACCTCCAGAAGCATGGGAGTGAAGCCTCTACAGGCACGGACATGGGGCTGTTGTAGGCATGGGTATGAATTCTCTGCCATCACAGGTGTGAAGTCTCTAGAGCCACGGTCGTGTGGCAGCAGAGGCATGGGTCCGAATACTCAGTTAAAGAGGAACTTTTATACATAGGCCAGTGGCACAGCCGTGTAGCTTGCTGCGCCCGGTAGCACACGGCTATGACTCCTGTAGGCACCAAGAGGCACGGGAGATCAGCATCTGGAGTCACGTGTGTGCAGCACCAAGAGTCACGGTGAGGAGTCTCCAGAGGCATGGGCGTGTGACCTCCAGAAGCACGGGAGTGAAGCCTCTATAGGCACAGACGTGGGGCTGCTGTAGGCATGGGTATGAATCCTCTGCATGCACAGGTGTGAAGTCTCTAGAGCCACGGGCGTGTGGCACCAAAGGCATGGGTCCGAATACTCAGTTAGAGAGGCACGTTTGTACATAGACCAGTGGCACAGCCGTGTAGCTTGCTGCACCCGGCAGCACACGGCTGTGGCTCCTGTAGGCACCAAGAGGCACGGGAGATTAGCATCTGGAGTCACGTGTGTGCAACACCTAGAGTCACGGTGAGGAGTCTCCAGAGGCATGGGCGTGCGACCTCCAGAAGCACGGGAGTGAAGCCTCCACAGGCACGGACGTGTGGTTTCTCGAGGCAAGGCATGGGTATGAATCCTCTGCGTGCACAGGTGTAAAGTCTTCAGAGGCACGGGCGTGTGGCACCAGAGGCATTGGTATGAATCCTTCGCGTGCACAGGTGTGAAGTCTCTTGAGCCACGGGCGTGTGGCAGCAGCGGCATGGGTCCGAATACTCAGTTAGAGAGGCATGGTTATACATAGGCGAGTGGCACAGTCGTGTAGCTTGATGCATCCTGCAGCACACGGTGCTTCCAGAGGGACGGGTGTGCAGGACCAAGAGGCACATGTGATGAGCATCCGGAGTCACGTGTGGGCAGCACGTAGAGTCACGGCGCGTGGCACGTGAGGCACGGGTATACAGCCTCCTGGGGCACGGGACTGAAGCCTCTACAGGCATGGACGTGGGGTTTCTCGAGGCAAGGCATGGGTATTGTAACGCCCTGACTTTTGGCCCCTTTCTTTTTCTTTTTGGATTTCTTTGGTTTTTGCTCTGATTTCCTGTTTGGAGTGGTTCGATGGACTTGAAACCTGGGAAGCTCATCTTTCCTTCTTCTCGCCAGTGGATCTTCACTCTCAAATATTTCCCAAGATCATGTCATGCCCATCCCAGCTCAACCACAATTTCTTTTCCAAATAATATTCCTTTTCTATTAAAGGAATAATCCTGTGTGACCTAGGTTGTGAAGCAACCTATATTTTTGTCATCCCTAAAATTCCCAAAAAATTCCCATAAATTATTTGGATCATATCTTCCCCAAATATGTCAAAACCCTTCCTTGCCTTGTTCAAAAATAATTCAGGAATATTCATTTTCCCTTCTGTCCAGTATGGCACTTTGTGAAGGAAGTGCTATTTATCTTTTCTTGATTTCCCTCAAACTTTTTGAGCACTCTTTCCTATCAAAATCATTATCACATGACAAAATTCAGCTCCATTTGACTAGTAAATCCTCCTCAGCAAATTTCCAAAGTTTCTATCCAGAGAGAAGCTTTGTGAAGGAAGTACTAGCTAGAAGTATCTAGTTGAGTTCAAATTTTGCCAGACCCTCCATGTGCTCAAATAATTCCCCTACACCAAATTTTAGCTCTATCCAACAATCTAGGTGAGCACACCTTCAAATCTTTGGTTCTAGTCAAATTTTCATGATGTGAAGCAACTACATTTTATATTGCTTCATAAATTCTGAAATTAATCCAGGACCTAAATATCCCTATATTCTTTGAGTATGCCAAAATTCACATCATGTTGCTAAACCATTTGCTCTGCAAAATTCCCCCAAGATTCTGTTCAGAGAAGACCTTTGTAAAGGAAGTACCATTTAGGTATTTCCAAATGGCATGAAATTTTGCCAATACCTACAGGGTCCTAAATCATAACTCTCCACCAAATTTCAGCCCAATACAACAGTCCATGTGAGTGCAACATCCTAATCTAGTTTCTGTTCTGTTTTTACAGTTGCAAAGCAACTATCTTCAAATCTTGTCCAAACCCTCTCAAAATTCACAGGACAATAGCCCTTCCTACCCAAAACCCCTGTGACATCTTTCTTGGCCCTTTGATCAAGTCTTTTGATCACAGCTTCTAGCTCAAGTTTGCTACAGCAACTTTCATCTGATGCCTCCCATCGACCCAAAGTGTCATTGGTCGATCCATCACCTCACTGGGGTTGCAGGATGGATGGACAACACCTTGGAGACCTTTTGGTAAGCCTACATGTCCTCGCCGCGGAAATGCACGCGGTGACCGCGCTGTTGGCACGCCTGTGCGCGTGCTCTGCGCGTTTGGCCGCGATCCGAGTGTCGTTTTGCTTCAGGCCGTTTCCCCCTGCCCGTTCCCGCGCATCCACTAATGTCGACCAGCCCTCTCCTCCTCCCACGTAGCCGCTGGACCCCTCCCCCCACCTCCAGAAGCTCTCTCACCGGCGCCAGCCATCGCGCCCGTAGGTGCACCGAGCGCCGCGTGGTCTGCCGCGCCTGTGCTTGCCTCGGCTGCGCCCGCGCGTCTCTAGCGCCGCGTGTGCATCTCCTCTGTCCTCTCCCGTTGCCTCATGGGCCCGCGCGTGCCCGGCCTTGCCGGGGGAATCTTCCGGGCGCCCATGGCGGCATCCAAGCTCGGGCATCTCCTCTCGCCAATTTAAGCCCTCCCCGAGCTCGCCTCTCCTCACCACTCGGCCTCCTCCTCACCCAATCGAACACCGGAGCCACCCAGCCGAGCCCAGGAGCCCTTCTCCTTCCTCTCCTGCCGAAGCTCCGCCGCTCGGCCCTCTTCTTCTTGAGCTCGCTCCGGCCAAGCTCAGCCCCTCCCAGCACCACTCACGAGCTCCCTGCAACCCTCTGGCCCTCCTCAACTTCTTCCCCGAGCGAATTGGTGCCGGAGCGCTCATTTCTGTCGAAGCCCGACGTCGTCAGTAGCTCGCCGCCGCCGCCGACAAAGATTGAGACGCCGTCCGGCTACCTCCCGACGAGCTGCGGGTACAGGTGTGTTCACCGACAAGTGACCGATCCATCTCGCCCCTCGCACAGCCTCGCCGTGGCCTCCTCGCCGCCGTCCGACGCCAGTGAGCGCCGCCGCCCCCTGTTCTCCCTCTCTCCCTTCAAATCTGACGGGGTGACCCCACCTGTCAGTCTCTCACCTCCCCTCCGAAGCGTTTTTAAGTGGAAGCGTAAACCCACTTTACGCTTTCGACGTCAGCCCCCTGGAGGTTTTCTGAAATTCTGTTTAAATTCAATTTTAATTAAGTTTGACCACAACTTTGACCATCTATATCTCCCAAACTACAAGTCCAAATGAGCTGATTCTTTTTGCATTATTTTTCTTTTGAGCTCCTCCATTTTCTGGTAGAGTTTGGTATTTTATCTTCTGTCTAGAATTTCTAGACAGAAGTATTTGCTTTATGTGATGTTTACAAATGTTTGCGAAAATGTTTCCCGAGTATTTGAGGTGTGTTGATGAAGACCAGGAGCTCTTCCCCTCTCTTTTGGAGCAAGGCAAGCCACAACCTCCATTTGCATGATTGCAATGCAATGCCATGGTTTATTTAATAAATTTGCTTGGGATATCCATTAGTTAAATATGATTTATTCATGGCATTTCTTGGAGTTATATTTGATCTTGTTACTGCCATGATGATGCTTGGATTTCTAGGTCTAATGCTCTACAGATTGAGGGTGACATGTTGCTATGGGATTGCTAGTAGTAGTAGCCCTGCTTTCTTCATGATCATATTGAATATTATTACTTATTGGAGTTCAATAATGATCTGGTTATATTATTCTTTGGATTATTGGATGGATAATGTTATGACTTCAATCATAGGTTAATATATAATATTGTAGTAACAGTTCTATCACAGATATATCTTGGGGACAAATTCCGTCATTTCGTTGGTCAGGTGCCACCGAATCGAGCTCACCAGTGCAGCCACACTTGCCTGGATGGGGAGGCCCTAATTCGGTCTATTGTCATGCCTCTCGCCGGTGCCTCCAACTAGGGAAGGTTATGTGCGCGCGCTGCCCTGGCCCGGTAGGCGGTCATAACCTTGTGTGCCCGAGTTGTGTTGTACCCGGGTGTCCCCGTTTGGGACGAGTTCGTTTTGTTTCGCCACGAGGTGGCAGGATGTCACGAGTTGACATCGGGGCCACCCATGACATAGCCCAATGGGGAGTGTGTCGGAGTGGCCGAGAGAGTGTCATGCAATAGATTGGTTTTGTCGGAACGTCGTTGGTCCACCCGAATGGGAGCACGAGGCCATGAGTTCCATGGTATGGGTACAGTGTACTAAAATCTGCAGAGTATATAAACTATCGATAGTCGCGTCCTCGGTTATGGACACAGTTCGTTGTAGGTCACACCATTCGATCAACACTTACGATAACGGAATGACTTATATTATGACTTCTATTTATGTGAGCTAGTAACAGTTGGGCAGGATACCGATGGGGATATTGGGATGACCCTGAGGTTGATCATCGGATTATATCATGATCACGTGGTGATCACGAGGTGGTCGAGATGATATGTTGCTTGGCTGGGTAGCCAAGAGTGAGATGGTTTCATGTGACCCAAGATGTTGGTTCATCAGTAATGCTAGCTGTATCGTATCATGATTCTATTACCTCCACATCATAGTATTCGTTCATAACTTAACCTGTTAATGCTATGTTATTGCCTTGCCTTGATGCCTTTGGTTGTTGTGAGCTTGTGAGTACATTCAAAGTACTCACCGGGCGTGTCATGCCAGATTGCAGGTGATGCCGTGATTGATTGCTTGTCGAGGATTCCGATCATGCGAGCTAGACCGTGTCCCAGCCAGAGTCCCTGCAGAGTGGAGTTCATCACCGTCGTCGACGTTCCGCTGCTAGATATTATTCTGCCGCTACAGTTGTTCCGCTGCTAGCATAGAGCTATCCTAGCAGGCATAGTTTCGCCATGCCCATGTAATCCTTTGTGTTTCCACAACCCATGTATCCATATGATTTGTTTTATAGAGTTGTTCTGTTCTATGCTAGCAGTGTCGTATTCCAGAAGGCTTGATCTCTGGGTTGGAATACGGGGTGTTCCGGTTCCTCTGAGCTGAGGTGCCACAACTAATGGTATCAGAGCCAGTCTGGCTGTAGGACGCCATAGTTAGTGCGAGCATTAGAAATCGGTAGTATAGAGGCCCGCCTGTTTGTTGCATTTGATTGCTGGACTTGGTTGTTGCATAGCAAGCATATAGATTCCTTTTTTTTCTGACTATCTATTCCATGAGTGTAGATGGCCGCCATTCCTATTGAGTTCAACGCAGCCCCTACACCGCTCAGCTTCACATCCCTACTTCGCGACATATGGCATAGTCTCTACCCCAATGGAGATATGCCGAGGTATCAAGTTTTCGAGGTTCCGCTTGGAGGGCGATTACTGGAATATGTTGCCCACGTTTTTCTGGCAGCCAGGATCCCTATCGGAAGATGTACCTACAGATTCCATGGCGAATATGGTGCCACTCCAGATCGTGCGGTTCAACTCGCCGCCCTGGCAGGAGTTACTGGTCTTCGTCATCAAGAGCTTATGATGCAAGAAAACCGTGCTTATCAATACTACCCTACCATAGCCGAGAACCCCAGGCGAGTCAGGTTTCCCCCTGCTCGTCCTCATGATGTTGTGGCCATTCCTTCCATGTCCCGCTTCATGATGGCCGAGTATATTCTGATTGCTGAGCTAGTCCGAGATGCGACCCGGGCCAGGAGATTGCTCGGTGCTGCAATTACTCCACCCCCATTGCCTTCTTCATCGACTTCTTCACCTCCAGTATCAACTGCTCCACCCACCCCTCCACCAGCTGTTTCGTCAGCTACCCAGCTTTAACTTGTTCATAGTGCCTTAGTGCCTGTATAGTTCATGTCGCATCAGTTGTAGTAGCATGCATGTTGTGGTTTGTGTGAGTAGTAATGGATGCAATATTGCTTGTGGATGCTTGTGTGCCTGTTATGTGCCGTTGTTCGATGGAGTTGTTTCTTTTGTTTCTTTTGGGCCTTCGGTGTTACCTTATTTTCCCATATGAAAGTTGCTCATCAACCCGCCACCGGACTCGAAGAAGCAATGAGGATTTCAAATATTTGGAAGCTCAACTAAACAGTATGGAATTCCCAGTCTACTGCATTGTATTGGGGACATCTGGTCAGAATACAAATGGCATCCTGGACCGATTCTTAGCATCAAGTCTACACCAGTGCATAATCTTCACAGCAATAATGATCAAACCCGCAAGAAGACAAGTCGTGAGCAAGGCCAACGGTATACTTTCAGTCAAAGGAAGACAGTCAGACGATTCCGCTCGTACAAGGAACCAACCACAAAAATATTACAAGTATGTATATGGCATTCAGTCCGTATATCACAGTACAAAACTTCTGGTGTAAGTAACTCAGTCTTTCCCCACACGCTACCGGAAGAAGCTTATGATGCAAGACTCCTCAATCTTCCTCTGTAAGATATATGGACAGCTTCCGGTCTAAGGTACCCAGTCTTCCGCAACAAGATACCTCGGAAAAAGCTTCCGGCATAAGGCAATGAACCTTCCTCAATAAGCAACCAGAGGAGAAGCTTCTCGGGTACGGAACCCAGATTTCTCCATCACACTACCGCGGCTAAAGCTTCGAGCGCAAGACATCATGTCTTCTTCAGCAAGCTACTCGGATAGATTCCAACATAAGATACCCAGCTTTCTTCAGTACGGCACTACCCACCGTTATCAGTATTGCTACCAGATATCATACTGTGAGTTGGCAGTATATGGCAGTGCAGCTCAAGAATCAGATTCGCAAAAGTTTTGGTGGCAGTACAAATCAGTCAAGACACCTGCCTGCATCAAGAATTGAGTGTGCGGCTACATGTACTTCCCTATATATGGTGAGCATGCATTCCAGGTCACCCACATGAGGATTCAACTATGTTCAAGTGAATCTACCGAAAGAAGTCTTGACAGTGGCTACCAAGGACAGTTTCCCTACGCCTGACAAGGTGATATCATGAACGCTTGTTACTATCTTGTATGATCGGCCACAACAACGAGTTCTGTACGACTACCTGCCCACATGCACATGTCATGTGTATAAGGACCCATGACATGAACAAGAACAAGGTAGGATGCCAGAATATTACAATGATGTCACAAGAAGAATTGAGGAAATGCATGGCCAAGCTATTACGATAAAGGATATAATGACGACTTAGGAGTAAGACTGGCAACAAAGGTATGATGGTACTTGCAAGACTGTCATGGTCCGGATACCCCAGTCAGCTAGAGACGATAATTCCATATGGATCAACACTCAGAGGCCTACCCTGTTCTATAAGGATCTCATGTCCCGCTAACCTGTTTGTCCAACTACACATGCTCAGAGTTATCAGTGTGGAATATTCAGGTCTACCCCGTCAGATCCAAGATTCCTTAGTCACGTCAGCATGTTGAATTCAGCGACCGTGTTAAAATATCTCATGACCTAGTAACACCGACAACTATACCGATAGCATGGGTAAGCCAAAAGCCGAGCAACCAGCTCAGATCATGTGCTCTCACTTGTGGAACTGAGTGCAAGGACAGCCTATCATGAAAAATATTTTCCCGCCAGAACCACTGTCAGTCAAGTCTCGAGATGCTACTATTTGAGGCATGCTACCGCTATAAGGCCGTACTTCTTTATGATTGTCACGACAGGAGAAAGTTGAATATTTGGTACGGATTTAATACTCGAGACAGAAAAGTAAGCCAAGATGATTCAGAGCTACCTATGAGTAGTCTGATCTCGCCAAAAGAACGGTTAGGATTCTCAGCATTGGTTTGAACCTGGAAGACATACATCTATTTGAGTAACTCGATGGAAAGAATAAAAAGGTTCGTGTTCACGGGAATTTGTTCTCAGATTCATTGGATATTACCGGCAATCGATCAATGGGTGACATGTCAATCACTCCGAGCTTGTGGAAAGTTATTATGTCCCCGGTATGAAAATACATCACCACCCCAGCTAAGCCAGCAGATGTGAATGAATCAAAGTCAGCGTATGGTTTGACATACGAGGAAAGACCCGCCAGAAATTTGGGTAGGGTGAAGCAAACCACCCCAAAGTCAGAGAATCAGATCATATGAGATTCAGTGGGAACAACATACAAAGGAAAAGGATACTCGAGATGGAGGCGGTTTCCTTAAGTCATATCCATACTTGTTCCCTGAGCAACCAAATCTCGAGGACGAGATTTTTGTAAGGGGGGTAGGTTTGTAACACCCTGACTTTTGGCCCCTTTCTTTTTCTTTTTGGATTTCTTTGGTTTTTGCTCTGATTTCCTGTTTGGAGTGGTTCGGTGGACTTGAAACCTGGGAAACTCATCTTTCCTTCTTCTCTCCAGTGGATCTTCACTCTCAAATATTTCCCAAGATCATGTCATGCCCATCCCAGCTCAACCACAATTTCTTTTCCAACTAAATATTCCTTTTCTATTAAAGGAATAATCCTGTGTGACCTAGGTTGTGAAGCAACCTATATTTCTGGCATCCCTAAAATTCCCACAAAATTCTCATAAATTATTTGGATCATATCTTCCCCAAATATGTCAAAACCCTTCCTTGCCTAGTTCAAAAATAATTCAGGAATATTCATTTTCCCTTCTGTCCAGTATGGCACTTTGTGAACGAAGTGCTGTTTATCTTTTCTTGATTTCCCTCAAACTTTTTGAGCACTCTTTCCTATCCAAATCATTATCACATGACAAAATTCAGCTCCATTTGCCTAGTAAATCCTCCTCAACAAATTTCCAAAGTTTCTGTCCAGAGAGAAGCTTTGTGAAGGAAGTACTAGCTAGAAGTATCCAGTTGAGTTGAAATTTTGCCAGACCCTCCATGTGCTCAAATAATTTACCTACACCAAATTTTAGCTCTATCCAACAATCTAGGTGAGCACACCTTCAAATCTTTGGTTCTGGTCAAATTTTCAGGGTGTGAAGCAACTACATTTTATATTACTTCATAAATTCTGAAATTAATCCAGGACCTAAATATCCCTATATCCTTTGAGTATGCCAAAATTCACATCATGTTGCTAAGCCATTTGCTCTGCAAAATTCCCCCAAGATTTTGTTCAGAGAGGACCTTTGTAAAGGAAGTACCATTTAGGTATTTCCAAATGGCATGAAATTTTCCAGTACCTACAGGGTCCTAAATCATAACTATCCACCAAATTTCAGCCCAATACAACACTCCATGTGAGTGCAAGATCCTAATCTAGTTTCTGTTCTATTTTTACAGTTGCAAATCAACTATCTTCAAATCTTGTCCAAACCCTCTCAAAATTCACAGGACTATAGCCCTTCCTACCCTAAACCCCTGTGACATCTTTCTTGGCCCTTTGATCAAGTCTTTTGATCACAGCTTCTAGCTCAAGTTTGCTATAGCAACTTTCATCTGATGCCTCCCATCGACCAAAGTCTATTTGGTCGATCCATCACCTCAGTGGGGTTGTAGGATGGATGGACAACACCTTGGACACCGTTTTGCTTCGGGCCATTTCCCCCTGCCCGTTCCCGCGCGTCCACTAATGCCGACCAGCCCTCTCCTCCTCCCACGTAGCCGCTAGACCCCCCCACCTCCAGAAGCTCTCTCACCGGTGCCAGCCGTCGCGCCCGCAGGTGCACCGAGCGCCGCGTGGTCTGTCGCGCCTGTGCTCGCCCCGGCTGCGCCCGCGCGTCTCTAGCACCGCGTGCGCATCTCCTCTCCCCTCTCCCATCGCCTCAAGGGCCCGCGCGTACCCGGCCTCGCCGGGAGAATCTTCCGGGCGCCCATGGCGGCATCCAAGCTCGGGCATCTCCTCTCGCCTATTTAAGCCCTCCGCGAGCTCGCCTCTCCTCACCACTCGGCCTCCTCCTCACCCAATCGACCACCGGAGCCACCCAGCCGAGCCCAGGAGCCCTTCTTCTTCCTCTCCGGTCAAAGCTCCGCCGCTCGACCCTCTTCTTCTTGAGCTCGCTCCGGCCAAGCTCAGCCCCTCTCAGCACCACTCATGAGCTCCCTGCAGCCCTCTGGCCCTCCTCAACTTCTTCCCCGAGCGAATCGGCGCCGGAGCGCTAGTTTCCGTCGAAGCCCGACGTCGCCAGTAGCTCGCCGCCACTGCCGAGGAAGATTGAGGCGCCATCCTGACAACCTCCCGACGAGCTGCGGGTACAGGCGTGTTCGCCGACAAGTGACCGATCCATCTCGCCCCTCGCACAGCCTCATCATGGCCTCCTCGCTGCCGTCCGACGCCGGTCAGCTCCACGGCCCCCTGTTCTCCCTCTCTCCCTTCAAATCTGATGGGGTGACCCCACCCGTCAGTCTCTCACCTCCCCGCCGAAGCGTTTTTAAGTGGAAGTGTAAACCCACTTTATGCTTTCGACGTTAGCCCCCTGGAGGTTTTCTGAAATTCTGTTTAAATTCAATTTTAATTAAGTTTGACCACAACTTTGACCATCCATATCTCCCAAACTACAAGTCCAAATGAGTTGATTCTTTTTGCATTATTTTTCTTTTGAGCTCCTCTATTTTCTGGTAGAGTTTCGTATTTTATCTTCTATCTAGAATTTTTGGACAGAAGTATTTGCTTTATGTGATGTTTACAAATGTTTGTGAAAATGTTTCCAGAGTATTTGAGGTGTGTTGGTGTAGACCAGGAGCTCTTCCCCTCTCTTTTGGAGCAAGGCAAGCCACAACCTCCATTTGCATGATTGCAATGCAATGCCATGGTTTATTTAATAAATTTGCTTGGAATATCCATTAGTTAAATATGATTTATTCATGGCATTTCTTGGAGTTATATTTGATCTTGTTACTGCCATGATGATGCTTCTAGGTCTAATGCTCTACAGATTGAGGGTGACATGTTGCTACGGGATTGCTAGTAGCGGTAGCCATGCTTTCTTCATGATCATATTGAATATTATTACTTATTGGAGTTCATAATAATGATCTGGCTATATTATTCTATGGATTATTGGATGGATAATGTTATGACTTGAATCATAGGTTGATATATAATATTGTAGTAACAGTTCTATCATAGATATATCTTGGGGACAAATTCTGTCATTTCGTTGGTCAGGTGCCACCGAATCGAGCTCACCAATGCAGCCACACTTGCCTGGATGGGGAGGCCCTAATTCGGTCTATTGTCATGCCTCTCGCCGGTGCCTCCAACTAGGGAAGGTTATGTGCGAGCGCTGCCCTGGCCCGGTAGGCGGTCATAACCTTGTGTGCTTGAGTTGTGTTGTACCCGGGTGTCCCCGTTTGGGACGAGTTTGTTTTGTTTCGCCACGAGGTGGCAGGATGTCATGAGTTGACATCGGGGCCACCCATGACATAGCCCAATGGGGAGTGTGTCGGAGTGGCCAGGAGAGTGTCATGCAATAGATTGGTTTTGTCGGAACGTCATTGGTCCACCCAAATGGGAGCACGAGGCCATGAGCTCCGTCGTGTGGGTGCAGTGTACTAACCTCTGCAGAGTGTATAAACTATCGATAGCCGCGTCCTCGGTTATGGACACAGTTCGTTGTAGGTCACACCGTTCGATCAACACTTACGATGACGAAATGACTTATTTTATGACTTCTATTTATCTGAGCTAGTAACAGTTGGGCAGGATACCGATGGGGATATTGGGATGACCCTGAGGTTGATCATCGGATTATATTGTGATCACATGGTGATCACGAGGTTATATTGATCACGAGGTGGTCGAGATGATATGTTGCTTGGCTGGGTAGCCAAGATTGAGATGGTTTCATGTGACCCAAGATGTTGGTTCATCAGTAATGCTAGCTGTATCGTATCATGATTTTATTACCTCCACATCATAGTATTCATTCATAACTTAACCTGTTAATGCTATGTTATTGTCTTGCCTTGATGCTTTTGGTTGTTGTGAGCTTGCGAGTACATTCAAAGTACTCACCTGGCGTGTCATGCCAGATTGCAGGTGATGTCGTGATTGATTGCTTGTCGAGGATTCCGATCATGCGAGCTAGACCGTGTCCCAGCCAGAGTCCCTGCGGAGTGGAGTTCATCACCGTCGTCGCCGTTCCGCTGCTAGATATTATTCCGCCGCTACAATTGTTCCGCTACTAGCATAGAGCTATCCTAGCAGGCGTAGTATCGCCATGCCCATGTAATCCTTTGTGTTTTCAGAACCCATATCCATATGATTTGTTTTATAGAGCTGTTCTGTTCTATGCTAGCAGTGCCGTATTCTAGAAGACTTGATCTCTAGGCTGGAATACGGGGTGTTCCGGTTCCTCTGAGCCGGGGTGCCACAGGTATGAATCCTCTGCGTGCACAAGTGTAAAGTCTTCAGAGGCACGGGCGTGTGGCACTAGAGGCATTGGTATGAATCCTCTGCGTGCACAGGTGTGAAGTCTCCTGAGCCACGGGCGTGTGGCAGGAGAGGCATGGGTCCGAATACTCAGTTATAGAGACACGGTTATACATAGGCGAGTGGCACAGTCGTGTAGCTTGATGCATCCTGCAGCACATGGTGCTTCTAGAGGGACGGGTGTGCATGACCAAGAGGCACATGCGATGAGCATCCGGAGTCACGTGTGTGCAGCACGTAGAGTCATGATGTCTACTACACCACTTATTCTTGTAGACTCGTGTTGGGCCTCCAAGCGCAGAGTTTTGTAGGACAGTAGCAATTTTCCCTCAAGTGGATGACCTAAGGTTTATCAATCCGTGGGAGGCGTAGGTTGAAGATGGTATCTCTCAAGCAACCCTGCAACCAAATACAAGAAATCTCTTGTGTCCCCAACACACCCAATACAATGGTAAATTGTATAGGTGCACTAGTTCGGCGAAGAGATGATGATAAAAATGTAGTATGGATAATAGATATAGGTTTTTGTAATCTGAAAATATAAAAACAGCAAGGTAACGAAAAGTAAACGGGCATAAAAACGGTATTGCAATGCTTAGAAACAAGGCCTAGGGTTCATACTTTCACTAGTGCGATCTCCCAACATTGTTGACATAGTTGAATCATATGTAAATCCCTCACGTGCGACAAAGAGTTCACTCCAAAGTCACAAATAGCGGAGAACAAACGAAGAAATTGTTGTAGGGTACGAAACCACCTCAAAGTTATCCTTCCCGATCAATCTTATGAGCCATCCCCATTAATTGTCACGAACAGCCCTAGAGTTTGTACTAGAATAACACCTTAAGATACACATCAACCAAAACCCTAATGTCACCTAGGCACTCCAATGTCACCACGAGTACCCGCGGGTTTGATTATACGATATGCATCACACAATCTCAGATTCATCTATTCAAACCAACACAAAGAACTTCAAAGAGTGCCCCAAAGTTTCTACCGGAAAGTCAAGACGAAAACTTGTGTCAACCCTTATGCATAGATCCCCAAGGTCACGGAACCCGCAAGTTGATCACCAAAACATACATCAAGTGACTCAAGTGAATATCCCATTGTCACCACAGATATCCATATGCAAGAAATACATCAAGTGTTCTCAAATCCTTAAAGACTCAATCCGATAAGAAAACTTCAAAGGGAAAACTCAATTCATCACAAGAAGATAGAGAGGGGAAAACTCCATATGATTCATCTATATCAACAAAGCTCGCGATACATCAAGATCGTGCCATCTCAAGAACACGAGAGAGAGATCAAACACATAGCTACTGGTACAAACCCTCTGCCCCAAGGGTGAACTACTCCCTCCTTGTCATGGAGACCGCTGGGATGATGAAGATGGCCTCCGGCGATGCTCTCGCCCCTCCGGCAGGGTGCCGGAAAAGGGCTGTAGATGGGATCTCTCTGGTACAGAGGCTTGCAGCGGCGTAAAAACTCATCTAGGTTAACTTTCGGGGGTTTCTGAATATATATATGATTTTTCAGCGTTGGAATCACGCGAAACGGAGCCACGTGGGCCCCACGAGGTACCAGGGCGCGCCTGGGGGGGTGTCACGCCCTGGTGCCTCATGGGCACTGGGTGGCCCCCCTCCAGTGGGTCTTGGTGCCAATATTTTTTATTTGTCCAATAAAAATCTCCAAAAAGTTTCAGCTCATTTGGAAAACTTTCATTTCTGCACAAAAAATAACACCATGGTAATTCTGCTGAAAACAACGCCAGTCCGGGTTAGTTCTAATCAAATCATAGCAAAACCATATAGAATTGTTATAAATATGGCATGAATACTTCATAAATTATAGATACGTTGGAGACGTATCAGCATCCCCAAGCTTAATTCCTACTCGTCCTCGAGTAGGTAAATGATAAAAGAAATAATTTATGAAGTGTGAATGCTAGCATAGTGCATAAGTTTGATCAATGATAATTTCAATCACTTTTCCTAGCATCATAACATCAACTTTCTCTCATAAAAGTCATCATGATAAAGTAGCAATTAAAAACAGAAATTTTGATGTGGAATGCTACCTATCATAAGCATCATATAATATTTTCTTTTATAGCATGGACATTGGACTTGAATGATTCAAAGCAAGATCATTATTATAACAGCAATATTTATTATCATAAAACTTCTCATGAGCAAGTAACAATTCATCACAACAATGAAGTATAAGGCATAAACTTTCTTGGAAACTAACAAACTATTCTAGTCAACAATGCAATTGCAATTCATCATATTTTCAGGAAGGGTCTCATGTAGGAGCTTTTTAGCAAGTCCACATACTCAACCATCATTTAGTCTTCTATGATTGCTAACACTCACGACATATATATGGAGCAAAAGTTTCAGCCAAACACATAGAAAGATAGGGGCTTGTGATTTCGCCTCCCAACTTATTCACCTCAAGGGTGATGTCAACAATAATAACTCATGATCACTCATATCCAACTGGATATATGTGCCTAGATCTTTCCCCACCACATGATGCTTGCAAAAGAGAAAAATAAAAAGGAAGTAGAGGAGAACACTATTGACTCTTGCATAAAAAGTAAATACATAAAAGTAAAAGATAGGCCCTTCGCAGAGGGAAGCAGAGGTTGTCATGCGCTTTTTATTTTTGGATGCACAAGCCCTTAATGCAAAGGAACGTCACGTTATATTGCCCCTTGTGATAGCAACCTTTATTATGCAGTCCGTCGCTTTTATTTCTTTACCATCACAAGTTCGTACAACGCTTATTTCCCTTACAATAAAAGAACATACATATTTTAGGAGCAATTTTCATTGCTTTTTGCACCGATGACAACTTACTTGAAGGATCTTATTCAATCCATAGGTAGATATAGTGGACTCTCATGGCAAGAAACTGGGTTTAAGGGTTTTGGATGCACAAGTAGTATCTCTACTTAGTACGAATTTTTGGCTAGCAAAGATATTGGGCAAGCACCACATGTTGGAGGATCTATAACAATATAACTTCTATGTGAATATGAACAAACATAATTCATTACGTTGTCTTCCTTGTCCAACGTCAACACTTTGACATAAAATACTTAATGGGGGCTCACAATCATAAAAGATGTCCAAGATGGTATATTTGCATGTGAATCTTCTCTTCCCTTATTAACTTTTTCATGAATTGCATCATTGACTAATGCTATGCTTGTTAACCTCCAATAAATTTTACCACTTATACTTTTGTTTATGTAATGTCATTACTTTCCATAAGATTAGCATATGATCTCTTTCATTATTTCCATTGCAAGGAATCACACTTATCATATCCAATGATCTTTATGAAAGTTTTTATTATATCCCTCATGAATATTCATCACTTTGGTACCAAATTCATATCTTGTGCAAATTACCATTACTATTATTAACTCTCAAAAAGATATAAGTGAAGCATGAGAATTAATGACAAACTACTCCAAAATATATAAGCGAAGATCAATGAGTAGTGAAACAATTAAGTAGCTATGTGAGGACTCTCTCTCATTAAAAAATTCAGATCTTGATATTTTATTCAAACAGCAAGAAAAACAAAAACACAACCAAGTATAGCACACATTATGTGAACAAGTAAAAGCTTGGGTTCAATCGAGACTAACCGATAGTTGATGAAGAAAAGTGATGGGATGCCTACCGGGGCATCCCCAAGCTTGAATGCTTGATACTTCTTGGAATATTAACTTTGGGAGCCTTGGGCATCCCCAAGCTTGAACTCTTGTGTCTCGTTAATTCTTTTCATATAATAGTTTCCCGAAGTTTCAAAAACTTCATCCACACAAAACTTGACAAGAACTTGTGAGATATGTTAGTATAAATCCACTCAAAACCTCAACATTCTCTACTGTATAAAATCACTAAAATTATAATTAAACATTGAATACTAAATGCCTCTGCATATTTAATACTCCTATCCTCAAATAGAAACATTAAACACGCAAACATATGCAAACAATGCAACTATAACAGCAATCTGCCAAAACAGAACAGTCTGTAAAAGGTGAATAAGAATCCATACTTCCCTAACTCCAAAAATTCTGAAAAATTACCACGTGACAGAGAACTCATTCATTCTTACTTTGTAAAAATTTCAGATTTTTATCGTGTTTTGACTATTCAGGAATATTCTGGACATAACAGAAAACTTTCTGTTTTCAAACAGCAACACATGGACTTGCAAACTGAGCATAGTAAAGGCTATAAATGGCATTTTATTGAACTAAAAGGCACAAAACATGATTATTGATAGAATAAAACAAATATAAACAGAATAAAATGACGCTCCAAGCAAAACTCATATTATGTGATGAATAAAAATATAGCTCCGAGTGAGGTTACCGATAGTGTTGAAGACGAAAGAGGGGATGCCTTCCGGGGCATCCCCAAGCTTAGTTGCTTGGGTATTCCTTGAATATTACCTTGGGGTTCCTTGGGAATCCCCAAGCTTAGGGTCTTGCCGCTCCTTATTCTCCTCATATCGATATCTCACCAAAAACTTGAAAACTTCAATCACACAAAACTTAACGGAACTTCGTGAGAACGGATAGTATGATAAAGAATAAACCATCACTTAGGTACTGTCCAAGACAAGATTCACAATTGTTTCCATATAATTCCTACTGTATTCTATCATTTCCACAATTTATATCTCATAATATAAGCTAAGGAAACATTAAAACAAGCAAACTGTGCATTGAAAACAGAATCTGTCAAAAACAGAACAGTCTGTAATGATCTGAGCAACTACCATACTTATGGAACTCTAAAAATTCTGAAAAATTAGGAAAACGTCAAAAAATTTCATATCAATACTGTATAAAAAATTTAGAATTTTTTGACGCTCCAGTAAAATCTGGGAAATTAAACACTGGAGGCAAAAGTTTCTGTTTTTGCACAGAATTGAATCAACAAGTATCCACACTATCCCAAAGGTTTTACTTGGCACTTTGTTGAAAGAAAACATATAACACATGATTACTACAGTATCTTAATCATGTGAACACACCAAAACATAAAGGATATATATTGGGTTGTCTCCCAACAAGCGCTTTTCTTTAAAGCATTTTAGCTAGGCATGATAATTTTGAATGATGCTCACATAGAAGTAAAGAATTGAAACGTAAAGGGAGCATCATGAGAAATATATCATGCACATTTAAGCCTAACCCACTTCCTATGCATAGGGATTTTGTTATCAAATAGTTTATGGGAGCAAGAATCAACTAGCATAGGAAGGCAAAACAAGCATAACTTCAAAACGTTCAACACATAGAGAGGAAACTTGATATTATTGAAATATGTAGAAGCATATATTCCTCTCTCAAAATAATTTCCAGTAGCATCATGAAGAAATTCAACAATATATCCATCACACAAAGCATTCCTTTCATGATCCACAAGCATGTAATTTTTACTACTCTCCACATAAGCAATTTTCTTCTCATTCATAATAGTGGGAGCAAACTCAACAAAATAACTATCATGAGATACTTGATTGGCATAATCCATTAGAGCATTAAAATTATGATGACAAATTTCATGGTTATAATTATTCTTTATAGCATACATGTCATCACAATAATCATCATAGATAGCAACTTTTTTATCACAGTCAATTGGAACCTCTTCCAAAATAGTGGAATCATCATTAAATAAATTCATGGCCTCTCCAAATCCACTTTCATCAATATAATCATCATAAATAGGAGTCATGCTATCATCATAATAAATTTTCTCATCAAAACTTGGGGTGCTAAAAATATCATCTTCATCAAACATAGCATCCCCAAGCTTGTGGCTTTGCATATCATTAGCATCATGGATATTCAAAGAATTCATACTAGCAACACTGCAATCATGCTCCTCATTCAAATATTTTATGCCAAACATTTTATTGAATTCTTCTTCTATCAATTGAGCACAATTATCGGAATCCTTATTTTCAAGAAAGACATGATAAAGACGAATAATATGAGGCAACCTCAATTCCATTTTTTGTAGTTTTCTTTTATAAACCAAACTAGTGATAAAACAAGAAACTAAAAGATTCGATTGCAAGATCTAAAGATATACCTTCAAGCATTAACCTCCCCGGCAATGGCGCCAGAAAAGAGCTTGATGTCTACTACACAACTTATTCTTGTAGACTCGTGTTGGGCCTCCAAGCGCAGAGTTTTGTAGGACAGTAGCAATTTTCCCTCAAGTGGATGACCTAAGGTTTATCAATCCGTGGGAGGCATAGGTTGAAGATGGTATCTCTCAAGCAACCCTGCAACCAAATACAAGAAATCTCCTGTGTCCCCAACACACCCAATACAATGGTAAATTGTATAGGTGCACTAGTTCGGCGAAGAGATGATGATAAAAATGTAGTATGGATAATAGATATAGGTTTTTGTAATCTGAAAATATAAAAACAGCAAGGTAACGAAAAGTAAATGGGCATAAAAACGGTATTGCAATGCTTAGAAACAAGGCCTAGGGTTCATACTTTCACTAGTGCGATCTCCCAACATTGTTGACATAGTTGAATCATATGTAAATCCCTCACATGCGACAAAGAGTTCACTCCAAAGTCACAAATAGCGGAGAACAAACGAAGAAATTGTTGTAGGGTACGAAACCACCTCAAAGTTATCCTTCCCGATCAATCTTATGAGCCATCCCCATTAATTGTCACGAACAGCCCTAGAGTTCGTACTAGAATAACACCTTAAGATACACATCAACCAAAACCCTAATGTCACCTAGGCACTCCAATGTCACCACGATTACCCGCGGGTTTGATTATACGATATGCATCACAAAATCTCAGATTCATCTATTCAAACCAACACAAAGAACTTCAAAGAGTGCCCCAAAGTTTCTACCGGAAAGTCAAGATGAAAACGTGTGCCAACCCTTATGCATAGATCCCCAAGGTCACGGAACCCGCAAGTTGATCACCAAAACATACATCAAGTGACTCAAGTGAATATCCCATTGTCACCACAGATATCCATATGCAAGACATACATCAAGTGTTCTCAAATCCTTAAAGACTCAATCCGATAAGAAAACTTCAAAGGGAAAACTCAATTCATCACAAGAAGATAGAGAGGGGAAAACTCCATATGATTCATCTATATCAACAAAGCTCGCGATACATCAAGATCGTGCCATCTCAAGAACACGAGAAAGAGAGATCAAACACATAGCTACTGGTACAAACCCTCTGCCCCGAGGGTGAACTACTCCCTCCTTGTCATGGAGACCGCTGGGATGATGAAGATGGCCTCCGGCGATGCTCTCCCCCCTCCGACAGGGTGCCGAAAAAGGGCTGTAGATGGGATCTCTCTGGTACAGAGGCTTGCAGCGGCGTAAAAACTCATCTAGGTTAACTTTCGGGGGTTTCTGAATATATATGATTTTTCAGCGTTGGAATCACGCGAAACGGAGCCACGTGGGCCCCACGAGGTACCAGGGCGCGCCTGGGGGGGCGCCCTGGTGCCTCGTGGGCACTGGGTGACCCCCTTCCAGTGGGTCTTGGTGCCAATATTTTTTATTTGTCCAATAAAAAATCTCCAAAAAGTTTCAGCTCATTTGGAAAACTTTCATTTCTGCACAAAAAACAACACCATGGTAGTTCTGCTGAAAACAACGTCAGTCCGGGTTAGTTCTAATCAAATCATAGCAAAACCATATAGAATTGTTATAAATATGGCATGAATACTTCATAAATTATAGATACGTTGGAGACGTATCAAGTCATGGCGCATGGCACGTGTGGCACGGGTGTATAGCCTCTAGAGGCACGGGAGTGAAGCCTCTACATACATGGACGTGGGGTTTCTCGAGGCGAGGCATTGGTATGAATCCTCTGCGTGCGCATGTGTAAAGTCTATAGAGGCACGGGCGTGTGGCACCAGAGGCATGGGTCCGAATACTCATTTAGAGAGGCACGGTTATAGAGGCACATTTTCTTCATAATGTTTTTGTGCCTAGTTCAATTAGAGAAGCACGGTTGTACATAGACTAGTGGCATACTCGGGAGATGCACCGTAAGAGCCATGATTAAGCTTGTAGAAGCACAGAGGAATTACATGAATAAAAGATTTTGTAGGTACATGATCACAATACGAGGCACGGTTAAACCGTTTTGTGAGGTTTGGATGGAATTAGCCTCACTTGCTAATCAAGAAGTTTTAGTTTGCATTGTTGTCGAAGATCTTTCTAATCTCATCACCCATATTACTGGGTTTCACTTCATTCTGTTCGCTGAGTAACAACATGTATAGTGCTTCCGCTCTACATTGCTCCGTTTCATCCTATGAAAAGTTCAGCAAAACAAGAAAAAATATATCTTTGAATTAGTGCATGCAGGTGTATTATATCTAGCAGAAGTAAAATATACTCCAAAGTTTTTATATAGTGCGTCTAGAATAGTTTCAACGAAAACTTACGTCAAAATTATCTATGTCTTCAATGAAGTCCTTGCCATCGTAGAGAAATGCAAACCTTAGAACAGCGAACGGTGATTCACCTTTCTCAACTTTTGGAACACCTTGTACAAAGTGAACCTCCCATTTGCTCTTTTCCTTTTCCATTTGGTTTTTGAATATGATGTTGATGACTTCTTTAAACCTCGGTACCTGCAGTTGCATTTTGTTTTGGTTTAGAGAATCATGCAGTGCAACTCGTAAAATGAAATAGTGTTATTTACAATACTTACCACTTTGTTTTTATGGTTGTGGTATTTTTCATGATCCTTCTCTTTTTTCCTTTGAATGGCCGCCATGTCATCAAGTGCTTTATTTGTTTGATAAGTACGCAGATTTTGTAGTTTTTCTAATGCTTGTTCCTTCTTGAATTCTTTGAGAGAGGTTTCTTGAAGTTCAATAATATGTAGTTTCCTCGTATATCTGTCCAGCATAAATAGTATGTAACGGTCTTCCTTCTCGAGTGGCATGAATACCTATGTACAAATTTTTTTATGTTAGATGATAGTTTAGTATAAAGGAACCTGTTAAAACACATATTTTGATTTTGTTGTAGGGAAAACGCTAATACCATTTTTTGCTGTGGAGAGCTTCTTCTTTTGATGGTCTTTAAGATACATGGGAACCAATTGATGCATCCTATCCTCGAAATTAGTTTTAAAGTTGGAAACAGATGTAGATGTATTCTTTATATCCAGTATATGCTACAGACGATAAATATGAGATAAAGGAGTTAGAAAAAACAAATTGGTATCAATAGATAAAATAGTCGTTGCAAATAGACAAATTTAGGTTATGTTTGTGGTTTTTTGAAATTTACCTCTGCGAAGCTTGGGCCTAATATTAGTCTATGGCTTTGCTTTGAAGCTTGTCTGCTTTCCCAGATTTCTGCTATCTCATCGAGCACCCTCTTTTCAATGTGGTCACGTTTGTTCTTTTGTGCTGGTCTTGGACCAAATACTACCTTGAGGCTGGCTCCAGTTAAATACGTGCTTTCGCCATGTCTATGTGTCCGGCTATATATATGTGTTCTGGTGACAGGACAGTAAAAGAAATTTTCCTTGTGAGAGTCAGTGTCAAACAAATTGATAAACAAGAATTTAAGAATATTTTTAGTTTGGTGTGTTCTTTCTCTAACTGTGGCCTCACTCCAGCTAATTTGAGTTGCATAAGGAAACAACTCAGCTTTTGAATTTTTTCTGCCAGCTCTCACTGATGACTTTTTGGTAGAGCTGAGATGCCTTGTCCATGTGTTGAAAGGAGTATTCTGTTCTGGATATTTCATGCTGCTTCCTGCTTCATCCTTGTTTTTTCTCCTTGGTTCTGTCAAAGTAGGTAAAAATTTATAGCTGTTACTATTAAAAGTAATATGCAAGCTTTTGTCATGCTGAAAAGATAGACCAAGCATGAGTTGTTGAAAAGAGTAAACAGAAAATAGTTATATTACCTTTCCTTGTCAAAAAAAGTTTGTAGTTTCTGGTTTGAAATCTTTGAATTTTCTTGGAAGTTCATCCCACTTTATTTGGTTGGTGTTACCGAATATGACTGTGAATACATACTCTGGTTTCCATTCGGCATCCACCTTGGTAGGCTGCAGGCATGTCATTATTTGTTTTATTTTTTCATGGTCTCCACATATATGTTGATTTTTTTTGAAGAAATCAAGTAACTACGCTAATTAAGTAAATTGTTGCGCGTGCTATTTACTTACATGAAAATCCTCTCTGTCCTTGGTCAGAATAATGTCGTTCCAGTATTTTACAAATTGGACCATGAAGTGTCCGCATTGCGTACCCTCTTGTTTCGGCGCGCAAAATCTATAAGGTCTGTCTGCTATCCTGTCCTAATTCGGTTCATTGCTGGCTTTTAGTGCTGATTCTCCGTAATGCTTCATCATCAGTGCGTACATCCTTTTAATCTGTGATTACATTTTGGTTTTGTCGTTGGGTGCGCAGTTGAGAAAAGTAATCATATTGTATTATCGTCAGAAAAAAAAGTAAAGCAAGGTTCAAAGGACATACCAGTTCAGTATGATTCCTATGGTGTTGCTTCCAAGACGTATCATTTTTTAGTATGTAATTCAATGAGTCAAGTATGTCGATGGTACTCCTATACTTGTTCAACACATACAGCGTGAAGTGATGAGCCATGTAATGAGGTATCATGATGTGCGTTTGGTGTCAGAGAGATACTTGAAGAAGGTGATGGTTGTTGGAAAAATTAAATTTCATGCAATTGTTCAAGCTTAAGGAGAATAAATCATGCGTGCATACTTTTATTCGGTAATAATTCTGAACTTACTATCTTCTCATTTAGAAGGTTCTTTCCTTTCACAAGGGTTTCAAATGCGTTTAGTGCTTCGACCTCATCGAATTCTCTTAGGTCTCATTCTTTAGAATCGAGACCGAGCACCATCTGGAAGAAAGAGAGTACGTAGTTTTAGTTAAGAAATTTATCACAGTCATGGTGGATGTGTTTTTGTGTAAGAGGTATTCATACATTTGCGAATTCTCCTTGGAGTACGATTGTGTCGCTTGTGTTGAATTGTTGTTGTTCTGCCCATTTTTCCAATAACGTGTTTCCCATCGAGCCCTCCATTTGTGCATCTCCTTGTCGTGCCTGGTCCATCATGGCTTCTCCGGTAATGTTATCTTCTCGCTTTGAGCTTTTATATACGTTTTCTCTGCAAGCAAAAAAGGTTTACGCATAATAGAGTCAGTGGTTAGCTGGTTTTTAGAGTAGCTGCACGTCTCTGTTTCTTGTTTTCAGGAAGAGAGAGAATCTACTTACTTTCCGCATTGTTTCTGTTCTTCTCGGCTCATTAGATATTTATAAAGTGACATGGCCTTGTCCTTATAAATGAAATCTTCTGGCACAAATGTTGGTATGTTGACTTTCTCAAAGACCCTGGTTGATCGCTTCAACGGCCTCTTGATTGAGATTATGTTTGCTGAGCTGATCTCAGATGATTGAATCGTTGAAGGTTTTGGGGAATCTTGCTGCAACCTTGCCAGACTGTCCGTTTTTCTTGGTACATTCAAGCTGTCGTTGATCATCGATGCCTGTTTTGAAATCATCGAATGCCATTCGTCCGTTTAAAACAAGTTCATTGTAGGTTCTTAGTTCGTTTGGGCTAAGGCCTACAATAAATTTATCATTTTCTAGAGCCTTGGTTAGCGCTTCGTGTGATAATAACGCTAGAGAGACGGTACTTGAGGTACCTTGCTGATCGTTTCTGGATGCTCTACTTGAGGTGTTGCATCCTGCTGCTTGTGTTCCCAATTTTGTGTTGTCGTCTTTGTTTGTTTTTTTAACAGAGACGGCAGCATCGCGTTTCCTTTTCTCAAGTATCTTTTGTTGTAAAATCTTCTTATTGTCGATGTCCTTCTTTTCTTCAGCAACAGGGTGCTTGTTCAGCTTGGAAAGCTGGTCTTGTGCAGTTGGTGTATCCTTCCTTCTGTTATCCTCTTTTAAACCAGTGTGTGTTTGCTCAAGTTGTTGTGGTATGAAGCTGTTGCTGTTGTTGTTGATGTTTTCTTCATATTGGTGAGTTTCCTGGTGTTCAATCTTTTCTTCTGGGGGTTGTCGATCTGGTTCTATTGCTGGATCATCGCGTTCGTGTTCCCTCTGTAAATCAACTTCTGTTTGCCCATGTTGTTGTGAGTCAATTTCTTCAATCAGTTCCTGGCTGCTTACATGAATAACTTCTTGCTCTTCAGTGCATGTGTCAGTAATATCAATAACTTCTTGCTCTTGACTGCTTGTTCCAATAGTTTTTTCCTTGGGCTCGGGAGTTGGAGGAAACTCTTCTTCTAGTACGTCACATTTTGTCTGTTGCATTTCTGTGTCTCCGATGTCGACTTTATGCTTCAGCATATCTGTTAGAATCAAGAAAAAAAAACTCATTATTAACTGGTAGGCTGAAAAATTATGAGGCTTGGTTTCTAAAAATTACTTAAGCAAAGTATTACTTGCTTGTCTTTAGAAAGATGAACATGTGGTATAGTTGATTAATGATAGTACGGTATTGTCTCTGCGTTGGCTGATTAGTTGATATAGAATTTTTTTCCTCAACTCTGGGACATGTTCATCCGTTATGACCACTGTTGTTCCATCTTGGGAGTAGTGCTTCATGTTCATGTACATATAGAATGCGCAGTCCATTCTGCATGTAGAAGAATGATTGGTTATTATTGCTGGCCTCTGACATGAAAATACCTTATATTTTATAAGACGTTGGGGCAGTTTGGGTAAAAATGCCCAAACGTCCTGTATTTAGGAATGGAAGTAGTAAATGTTGCAGGGAAAAAAAAGAGAAAGGTTGGTAGTGTTTACGTGTCTTCTCTCTGAAGCGGCACCTGCATTTTGACCTTTTTGAAATGGTCGATACTTCTTGGTGAAAGCTGGAGCTCTGTGCTCATTTGCTTCTAGATCTTCTTCACTCTGCTTGTTACAGTGTTGAAGAATTGTACTGTCCCGGGATATGCAGTTAAAGAGTAAAGGAGTTCAAAACGCTCTTTTTCCATGTTAACTGTAATGGTGAAATAGTGACCGATAGCTTCATATTTCTTAAACCCGCCTATGGAAGCTGGTAGAAAGAACTGCAAGAGGCAAAATAAAAAGAAACCATTTGCAATCCTTCTTAGATTTAGGCATGATTTGTTGGACATAAAAGAGAACTGTAGAGCTGTTATTGGATTTCGTATCTGTAACAGGTGATCTGCTTACCATGTTATAATCTTGCAGTTTTTCTCCTTGTCCTATATTGAAAAATCTTTTAAGCCTGGCAGGTAGTAGTTTATTTCTGATATGTGCTTGGTCTTTATTTTTGAAGCACATTGGGTCTTTGTCATCGGCTGCCTTTATTGAGTGCTGCTTGTTTTGTCATATGTACACAAAAAAGAAATTGTCAGTTCACTTGTAGACAAAGTTGATCGATTGATAGAGTGATACTCATTGTTGAAACGTGATCCTGTTTGCCGTGATCTTTACTTACAGTGTTGTTTAATGATAGAATCTTTTGCCCTGTGCCCTTGAGTTCATTTCTCAAGATCACTAGCGCATGGGCTCGATGGTTTCGCTGCTCACTTGATTTCCGATTGCGAAGCTTTCGGCCACATGACCTAGATTGACATCTAACATGTTCGTTCTCATGAAAAGCTTATCTATGCAATGTATATTTAGAAAATATTTTAGTTTAGACAGTTTACACGGAAAGACATTGAAAGAATGTGTTCTGTGGTAGTTACATGAACTTACCCTTCTTGCTTTGTCCATGGCCTGCATATAGCGTTGTACAGGTCTTCGATGGCTTTGCTCACGGGATCACTATCTTTGCTCCCTTTATCCTTTGTGCCTGGGATGATTTTAAATTTAATGTAAATAATTTCAAGTGGGAAGATAGTACTTAAGTTTATTTTGTGTTGGCTCTTTTGTTGTTATGTTTTAATTTACAGATTGTGAGATAGTACTTAAGTTTCTTTTGTCTTGCCTGTTTCGCTGCTAGAAGATACACCTTGTCCTTTGTCGTTCCTTTCTTGTTCTTTTTTCGCTTGTGCTTGCATGTGATGATGTCCCTTTTGGGTTTTACATTCGAAGCTGGATTCACTAGTACCCTTTCGTGCAGTTTCTGCTGCATCCTCGTTTGATTCCGCTGTGCCTTTCTCAGTGTCCGATTTTTGCTTGATGAATGTCGTGTATTGCTGATGGATGGACGTCGTGTCTTTCTATGCCGCTGCCGTCTCTTCCATCTGTTCTTTGTTGACAGGAGGTTTTTGGGGCCCCCTTGTTCTTTGTTTTGCTGTTCATTGCCACTGTCCTCGTTTTTCTCCTGCGGCTGCTCAAACATAGGGGTGAGTAAATGGGAATGCATTTGTGTCTGTGACAGAAGCTATTTTTTAATTTCAATGAGAACAGCTTATGTGACTTTACCTTTTTGGTCGTTGTCGCCGCTCAAGCGTCTGCTACTTCTTGTTCGTTAAGTGAAGGATTTTGGGCTTGGTCATCAGTGCCATCCCTGTCTACCGTTGGAATATCTTGTTACCCTTGTTTAATGATCTCCTCTGGTTGCTTTTGTTGATGTTGAATGTCGATGCTCTCCTCTGTTTGTTGCGGCTGTTATAAGACAAAAAAAGTAGTTAAATGGGACTGCATATCTGTCTGTGCAGCTATAGATATATATATATATATATATAAAGTCATTTGCAGCACTGGCTACTATTGCAGTGACAACTTCCATGTGTTTTGTGGCTTCCCCTGGTTGTGGTCCTTGTTGATTCTTGACAGCAGCATGCTCGTTTGTTTCCTGTGTTGTTAAGAGAAAAAGGTGATTCATTCCTTGTATTTCTTGTATTTTCCATATTATTGTGGTAGGCTGTACTAGGTAGTTCATCCCTTATAAATCTTCAAAAAAGGGTTGTTGTTGAATTTTACCTCTTGGTTGGTGGTTTGGATGTTTTCGTCTGCGTCTACTCTTTCTTTGTCAGGTATAAGATGGTCTAGTTTGTGGTCATCTGGGATGTTCGGGCCTTGCTGCGCTGTATCAGCCATCTGCAATGTTGTTGCGCTGGAAAGCTCTTGTACACCAATTTCCTGTTTAGTGTTGCTTTGATGCGTCTGAGATTCATCGTGCGGTTGAGGTTCGATATCGGTCGCCTCTTTTTCGACATGGGTCGACTCTTGTAGTGCCTGAAGATGAAACATGATGAGTTTGCGATGCATTTACTTCACAAATGATGAGTTTACGGTATGTGGCGAAGTGGGCTGTGGAAATTCACCTCCTCATTGTTTTCTTCTTGTTTATCTTGTGTGATTTTAATGGTCGATGGCGGGTCAACTTGTGCTTCGACGTGGGCTAAGTCTAGCTCGGCGGGACTGCGGAGCTGAGTCAAGTAGGTTTGTCAGTTAACTCACTACTCTATGCAGTTTAAAAGTGGAAAAGGGTTGTTTATACTCACGTGTTTGCTGCTTCCTATCCCGTCTGTCTCCTGTGCTGCTTTCGCGGTTGTGCTTGATGGAGCATCATCTATTGTGAGGTCAGATGATTTGTTCGTTGGATCCTCGTGCTCGGTGTTATTGGCATCATCCTGCTTTCGGCCTTCATCATGGGCTGGCATGCGTGCCTGGAGAGTATGAAACAAAAAAAATTAGTGTGAGTATGAGAACAGACTGGAGAAGTCAAACGACATCATGTATTGTTAATATTTACCTCTTTTGCTTGTTCGTGATCTGCAACTTTTATTTCTGCTACTACTTTTCTTTGTTGCTTTTGTTGTTCCTTGACGTTTGTGTTGCTTTATACGTGCTTCTGCTTGTGTCTCTTTTGTACCTGCTTGTGCTCCTTTGTGTCTTTCTTGTTAATCGTCGTCTTTTGTATCCTGGATCTTGTCTTTCTCTCCTTCTCTTCCTCTCCTTCTGCTGCCTTTCTTTTTCGCGTTTCTTGTGCTACTGTTGTCACTACGGCTTCTTTTGTGTGGTCATCATCAACTACTCTAGTTGTGGCTTCTGCATGTTCTTGCTCTACTGCTCTCAGGTTCCCCTCGTCCCTTTCGTTCTTTCTTGCCTTGCAAATCATGCGCTGGAAGTCACTGTGATGATCGAAAGCTTTTATCAGGGACGTTGTTTGTTCTATCAGTGATTCTCTAGCTTTTTGATCAAAAATTTCCTCTTCATCGGTGCATTGGCATCCTGCTCTGTTTCTTATTGCGGGTAACTGTGATGCTTCGTCAAGCACATTTTTCAACATTGCATTGATTATTTTGAATCCTTCTGCTGATCCTTCGCCGGTGCTTGTCTCGAGTTCCCTGCTTCCCCTGGTGCTGCCTGGTGCTTCACGCCGGACCTTGGGTGGTGGTGGTAGCAGTTTGGTCATGCGCTGGTGATGTTTTTGTTGCTGTGCTTGTATGAGTTGCATTGCAGGCAAAGGTGATTCCGTGTTTCTTTCGTTTGTGTAGAAGATCCTGTCTGCTGTTCCTTTCCATGTCTGCGTTGTTTCGGTAGAATGAAATTTGTTAGAATCGAAAATGTTTTTACAAGGTTCAAGCAATTTATAAACAAAAGAGCCATACCTGTATCTTGCCAAATTCATAGTGATCCAGACATCCTTTTCCATCCTTCTTCATGTCTGCTCTAGCTACTTTTGTTAGATCCTTCTCGGTGAGATGGTTCGCTCGTGGTGTCGAGGTCTTTTCCATTCTCTCAGCAATTTCACGCATTTCTCTGGTGCCTGGTAACAGCAGGGAGTCGAGGTACATGATTACTGGTCCCTGTGCCAATCCATTGAGGTGCTTTTTGTTCTTAAATTCCTGATTTTCCTCTTCGTGTTTTTGCCATTTTCAGCTCCAGCCTTAATCCCTTCGACGACGACCTGGCAGTAATCCATCTGTGCCATTTCTTTATAATTCATTTTCTTGACCATTACTGCTTGCTTGCTGAAGATAGGGGCGGTTGTTCCACAGATAACCTTGTGGAAAAGAATGAGGAAAACGATTTTAACTACTTTCCTGTTTGCTTCTGGCTCGTCTATTTCTACTAATTCTTTTAGCTTTTCAAACAGATCTTTAGTTTTGAAATCTGTTTTTTGAGGCCTAGTCCTGATGTCAGTTCCTTCATATCTCTGGGGGAAGTCTGCGGCCTTGGTGCTGTCTTCGGTTTGCCGTTTGGGAATCCAAAAGCCTTATGGATGCCTTCCTTGGCAATCTTGATTTTCTTGTCATCATCAGCTTCTCCAAAGCTTATCGTCATGTTGTCTGTGTTCAGATTTCTATAGATGTGTGCTGCAAGTGGCCTGTAGATGGAGCCCGTTATCTTGCAGTGCTCTATGCTGCTAAATCCTGCCTCCCGAACATCTCTTTGGTGACATTCTTTAAGTAATTCCCATGCTTGTTTGACGTGTACGGATGTTGCTCCTGCTTTGATTCTACATTTGTCTTCATCGGTTGTTGCCTCTCCTTCATCATATGTTGGTGCTGCCAACTTGTTCCCGCTTGTCTTTCTCCTCTTTGTGCCCTTCCTGTTTGTTTTTGGCTGTTTCAGAAAAAGAAAAAAGGGGTTTCGTTAGAAAAGGATCATTTTGTTTTTAGTGGTAATCAGCGGCAAACAAAAATTCCTAGAGAAATGTGTTTTACATGATCGCTCTTGTCCTCTTCGGCATCAGCCGTCCTCTTCGGTTTCATTGTCCTCTGGAGGAATGAAATCGGCATCGCCTTCTGTATCATCGTCAGCACCATCAGGCTCCGAATCTTTGTTGGCGTCATCCTGTTCTTGTTGCACCCGTGCTCGTTTGTTTTTCTTCATGCTTTCACTTTTTTTGTTGCTCGTGGGTGGTGCTGGTGGCGGGAGTACCATTAGAGGCTTTGGCTGTTGCAAGGTATCACTTTCGAGGATGACATCAGTGTTGTTCTTTCGCTTTTTCCTTTCAGCTTCAGGAGGAACAACAACCTTTGTTTCTTATTGTCTCTCTCGTCTGCTTGTTTTTACTCGTTTACTCTTGTTAGCATCATTTTTATCTCTCTGCCTGCTGTAAGTTACCAGTGGTGTAGTGTTTTTGTCCAGGATTGGTATGGCGGCTGGTTTGTTCTGCTTGATTTGTTGTGTGCTTTTTTCTGATGGGTGAGGAGAGATGCTGCGTCTTTCTGCATTTTGCATGTTAATTTCAGACATGATCGTTTGAATATCACTGTCTGCATGACCTGCATAATGATCAGGTAACAAAAAAGGATATCGACTCATTCGCAAAAAAGGAAAGGGATATAGTTTTGGAAACACATAGGCACAGTTTTATTTGCAGAATATAATACAATTTTTTATACTTGTGTCAAGGAAAACGGTTAACTTATTTATGTCGCTATATAGTTTTTGTTAGTTGGACAGTGGAGTGGACACTTTGCTTAAACCTTTGACAGGACCTTGCTGCATGGCAGGCTCTTCCTCAGGCTTCCTGTTTTCCTTTACACCGGTCATTGCTGCATAAAAATGGCTAGGTGTTAGAAGCAGAGTTTAATCTCACAGCAAAAGATGACATGCATCGCGTGGAAAAAGTAAATGGTATGGTTGAAGAGGCACAGGTTGTTTCACCGTAGAAGCACAGGTGCACATATTCCTGTACCACGGTTTTTGAAACCAGAGGCACGTAATTTCAAACAGATATAATCAATGTGTGTAGAAAATGACGTGTAATTATCAAGTTTGGTCTGTCGGGATGCTCCCAGAGTTTAAATCTACAGTGGGGTCATTCTTACTGAAGCCAGGTACGTGTTAAGCAATATCCTCCGTCCAAAAATCTGTAACGGGGAGGAGTAGCATTTCAATTGCAGTCTTCCCTACGCTATTCCTATTTGTTAGAGAAGTTGAAACAGAGTAATTCGAAAAAAGAGTTTCTATGCCGGCTAGGGTTCCTGACCGTGAAAAGGGGAAAATCACTATGTCCACCCTCGTGGAATGGAATGGAGGAAGTTTTACCTTCGTTTGTGGGTGCTGGGTTTCTCGCATCCATCGGCTGATTCTGTCGCTGCTCTTTGTTGCGATCTCCGCCGCCGGTCTTGAGAGCGCAGGTTCTCGCCGTCAGTCGCCGCTGCCGGGAGGGGGTTTTGGTGCTGTCGCGGGCACCGTTTTATGGTTTGTGTCTCGCAATGGAGGGCGGTTGGTGAAGTGCGGCGGTGGTTGTCCGGTGAGGCGAACTCGATTTCGTAGTTGGGCTAGTCTGCCGGTTTGGAGGAGGGGGCAGAAGGAAGGAGCAGAGCGTGCGGGAGGCATAGTGTTCGAGATTTTCCCTGCGAAAGGCTAAGGAGGAGACTAGCAGAGTGAGGGGAATGATCGAACCGTCTCTAATTTTACACCGTCCGTATAAGCATCAAGATTCGTGCAACAGTCTGTGGGCCTGTCTGTGCTTTTTTTTGACAACCCGGGTGTTTTTTTTTGCTTGCTTCTTACGTGTCAGTCGGTGGGACTCTAGCATTTTTTTTATTTAAGTTCAGTGATACCACTAAAAATAAAATAAAAAAGGTAGTGGTACGGCACCCATGTCAAGAAAAATGCGAAAACAGTTGTTCGTGGGAGCTCGGTCGTGCCTTTGTTTTCCAAATGTTTCCAGTGACACGTTTCACCGTGTGAGGCACAGAAGGGCAGCACCCGGGGGCACGGTTTCAAGAGCACAAAAGGCATGTTTGTGCCTCTATGTTTCAAAAGTTATCATTAATCCGTTCACCCTGAGACACACGGCCGTGATGTGTCTACAGTTTTGTATTAACTAGCGCCACGGTCGTGCCTCTTTGTGTTCCTGATATTTTTCAGTGCCTCGTTTACTCATTGAGGCACGGATGTGATGGCATTATAGTCGCGGCCCGATGTTATGCAGAGGCAGTGTCATGTTTCCGTTTTCACGTACACTGGGAGGGGCGCTGATGTGAAGCCGGGTGATGATGTGAAGCCAAGGTAGGCACGTTTGTAAAATTATATGTTTTCATTTTCAAGCGAAACAGGCACGGGCATGCCTCTCTATGTTGCAATTGTTTTCAGTGATGCGTTCATTGAGAGAGGCTCGGCCGTGTCTCCTGTGGAGGCACGAAATTGTCTCCAGTAAAGGCATGGCGGTCCGTCTGTTTTTTCCAATTGTTTTCGTGGTGTTCTATTTTAAGAAGAGGCACGTTGATGTGTCTGTATTCCAAATGTTTTTTGGCTGTCACGTGTAACTGTAGGAGCACGGATGTGAGGTCAACAGGGGCACATCTCCGTATTAAGCAGGGTCACATTCGTGTGTGTTTGTGTTCCAAATGTTTTAGGCTGACACTCGCGGAAGTGAAGGCCACGGAGGCACGGGTCCCTAATAAGCACAGAGAAGTTCTTGTCTCTTTGTGTTCCAATGTTTCGGCTGGCAGGCACGGACGTGAAGCCCATAGAGGCACTGGTCCGTATTAAGCAGAGTCACGTTCGTGCGTCTTTGTGTTCCAAATGTTTCCGCTGACTCGTTCAGTTCGAGAGGCACGGATGTGAAGCCTGCATAGGCACGTTTCCCTATCACGCAGGGTAACGTTCGTGCATGTCTGTGTTCCAAATGTTTTCGGTGACACGTTTAACTCTGAGAGGCTCGGAGCTGCTGCCTCTATCACGCACGGTTCCGTGTTATGTAGAGTCACGTTCGTGCGTCTCTGTGTTCCAAATGTCTTCACTCAGAGAGGCACGGCCATGACTTTTGTGAGAGAGGCATGGACGTGACACGCCATTCGTGCCTTCTCGTGTTCCAGACATTTATAGTGGCTCGTTTAAGTGCATGGCGTGGAGCATCTGCATGCACAATTTTAGATGCGATGCACGTTCGTGCCTGTTTTACAAATGTTTTTATAGTTCACTGTGAGAGGCACGAACGTGCGGACACGACAGGCACAGTCTTGTATTAAACGGCGGCACGGTCATGCCTCTGTCTTCTAAATGTATCAGCTATACGCTTTGCTGTGAGAGGCACGGTCGTGACTCCTGTGGAAGCAAGAACGTGACACGGACGTGAAGCATGGAGCTTATGCCTATGCGATAGTCTTGTTCTGTATTAAGCAGAAAGTAAATCTCCTTGGATCTGATGGCTCGGAATAATGCCTACGTACGTGTCTCTGCTTAATAAAGAGAAACCCTAAAGCATGGGAATGCTACGAACGAACGGTTCGTAGCGTGCCTCGGAAGAATGCCTCGAACTGCGAGAGGCATGGAGCAGAGTCACGTTCTTGCCTCTCTGTTTTTTCGTTGACTCGTTTACTGATTGAGGCGTGGACTTGACGCCACTATAGGCAAGTTCCTATGTTATGTAGGGGCCGCGTCGTGGCTCTATTCACATTGCGCTGATGTCACGTTTAGTGTGAGAGGCACGAACGTGAATCCACGTGAGGCACAGTTTTAGAAGCAGGAGAGGCGCGGTCGTGCTCCTCTTTTCCTGATGTTTTCACTGATATGGTGTTTAGGAGAGGCACGACAGTGCAGACATGAGTGGCACGGTTACATGCGAAGCGGAGTCACGGTTACGTCTGAAGAAGAGTCACGGTTACATGCGTTTCAGTCAGAGAGAAAAGGCCTTGGCATCACGACCGAGCCACAAACATGAATTCATATCAGGCATGCTCGTGCCACAGTGTTCCAATTGTTTTCGTCGAGTTATTCAGTCATACGTTTTCCGGTGAGGAGATGTTCACTGTGACTCTGTGAGGGGCCCGGATGTGAAGGCATGGTCGTGCGTGTGTGTTCCAAGTGTTTTCGGTGACAACACTGTTCATTGTTAGAGGCACGTGCCTGAAGTTATAAGAGGCACTTCTTTCAAGCAAAAGAGGTTTTAGAGGCATGAAATTACATCCAGTAGAGGCAGGGTCGTCCGTCTATGTTACAGTAGTTTTGCTGGTAGTTCGGAGGCGTGGGGTAAAATTTTGACTCAAAAATTCAGAAAAAATAAATACGCCTCTGAAGATAGCGTGATGGTTAATAATATATTGAAAATATAAAAACACACGATCAAAAAACCGCGTTCAAAAACCCACGATCACAGACGACCCCCACTCCGAGTGGTTGCGTCGCCAAAACGACGATCACAAACACCCTCAACCCACGATTTCTATAACCGCAAAGTCGGAGAGATCGTGCAGTCATCGGTTGCCGCCATCCCACGCCTTAAATTCAGACCTTCGCGTAGTCTTCCTCCTCCACAAACATTGCCATTGCGCTTCCATCCCACCGTTCCCACTCATCGTTCTCCATAGAAACCGTTCTCCCTATGATGGGGTTCATCAAGGAGTTCAAGGAGGTCTGAGCCCACGGCAACACCATGTTGCACGTGATCCACACCAGCGACTTGAACAAGGCGGCAACCATCGTCGAGAACTACGAGCAGCACCTCAAGTACCAGCGGCAAAAGATCGTCGGTGTAGATGTCGAGTACAGCAACGAGGATGCAAACAAGCAGAAAGCCGCCCTCGTCCAGCTCTCCATCGGCAAGACTCAGCCGATGCTGCTCTTCAAACTGAGTGCCGCCGATGACAAGTGCCCGGTGTTCGGCAACTTCCTTCTCGACCCAAGGTACACCTTTGCTGGCTTCTCCATCGACGGGGACATAGAGAAGCTCGAGCGCGTTGGGCTAGAGATCACCAACTTTGTCGACATCCAGAAGGAATGGAGGGTGCCCGAAGCTACCAAGCCGCTGGACTCGCTTGCAGACGTCTCCGGCATCCTCATCGACGACTCCTACAACGACATGAAGAAGAAGATTACTGATGCAGAACAAAAGCGCTGGGAGTGCATGCCCCTGTCCATGAGGCACATCGAGTATGCAGCAAAGGATGCTTACGCGGCGTACGAGATATGGAGGCGGATCACCATCACCCAGGACAGGCTTCACCGGGCAAAGATGGAGAAGTCTAGGAAGCGCCCCAGGACCTGGGGAGACTACTACTGAAGACGAAGATGGGGTCGCCCAAGGAAGTGTCTGTCAATGTGCTCAAGCCATTTTAGATTTGTCATCGGATTTGCTTTCTGTCTAGTTTGTAGTTTTCTTGTGCTAAATTTAGGTTTGCTTGTTTGCTTATCTTGTTTGCTTTGTAATCAGGCTCGAACACTATGTAGTTTGCTTATGTTATGAACAATTTTAGTTCTAGTACATTGTTGCACCTTCTCTGTTACATATTATTGGAGTTCACTAAAACCCACATACTGGAAAACGAATGAATGTAGCAGCAGCTAGTCCTTGATTCATGCACTGCACAAAGGAGTTGTCAGTGCAGCGCACAACCGACGAACATGGAGTGCACGACTGAGGAAAAAGCAGTACAGAAAACGAGGGACATGCAGTACATGAAGTTGATAAATGTTCATTGTGTTTTAGAAGCAGAAGATGCACGTTCGTGTCTGTTTTCTAAATGTTTACAGTTCTATTTGATAGTTACGAACCATGACGACACGACAGGCACGTCGTGACCCTTGTGGAGGCACGAACGTGACACGGACGTGAAGTCTCGGAAGACACCGTTCGTGTCTCTTTGATCGAATTGTTTTTACTGTCAGATTTAACTGAGAGAGGCACGGACGTGATGCCTGTACGGGCACGGGTCCTCCGCATTAAGGAGAATCACGTTCCTGCGTCTTTGTGTCCCGAATGTTTTCTCTGACACGTTCACTCACAGAGGCACCGTCGTGGCTCGTTTCATGGCCCGGTGGCAACACGTTAAATGTGAGAGGCACGGACGTGAAGCTACATGAGGCGCGGTTTTAGAAATAGCAGAGGCGTGGTGGTGCCGCTGTTTTCCTGATATGTTCGCTGACATGCTCATAATGAGAGGCACGAACGTGCAGACATGAGCGGCAAGGTTACATGTGAAGAAGAGTCACGGTCGTGCCTCAGAGTTCCCAATTGTCTTCAGTGATAGGTTCAGTCAGAGAGAGACGGCTTTGGCGTCACGGTTTTCCAAGCATTTGTGGCATGGTCGTACCTCTGTATTCCAAATGTTTCCACTGGAAGAATGTGCCCATTCAGAGAGGCACGAACGTGACAGCACCACAGGCACGAACATGAAGCCAGAAGGGACACGGTCGTGCCGCTGTGTTACAAATGTTTTCGTTGAGTCATCCACTCATACGTTGCCGGTGACGACACGTTCATTGTGAGGTGTCCGGATGTGAAGTCACGGGAGACACGCGTTACAGTAGCAAAAAGAGGCTCGGTCGTGTGTGTGTGTTCCAAACATCTCTAATAATGACACGTTTACTTATTAAGTCTGTGCCTCTGTTTTCCGAATATTTTTCACTGACTCGTTCACTTGTAAAGGCACGGACCTAATGGCGTTTTCACGCGGAACAGGCATGATCGTGTCTCTTATGTTTCAATTGTTTTCAGTTTTACGTTCACTGAGGGAGGCACAAAATTACATCCCGCGAATGCAAGGTCATCCATTTGTGTTCCAATTCTTTCCACTGACACGTTCACTCAGAGAGTCACGGACGTGATGGTACCAAAGCCACGGTCGCATATTACGAAGAGGCACAGACATGCAGGAAATGGAGGCACGGACGTGAAGGCACGTGACGCACGGACGTAAAACCATGCCTCTGTTTTCCAAATGTTTTCAGTCACACGTTTTCACTGCTAGAGGCACGGTTTTGTGGCATAGGAGGCACGTTCGTGCCTCTGTGCTCCAGATGTTTTCACTGACACGACTCATTGTGAGAGGTCAGAAGTAGAGCCTCTAGAGGCACGGTTTTAGTAGTATAAGAGGCATGGAGGTGATGGTATTGGAGGCACGTTTTTCAAGCAAAAGAGGTAGACTCGAGCTTCTGGGTTCTAGTTGTGGAGGCACGAAATTACATCCAGCAGAGGCACGGTCATTCGTTAGTGTAGAAGTGGAGTGGTCGTAGTGTGGACGAGCAGTTGGGGAGACGATAGGAGAGCAGTGTTTTCCAGTGCGCGCAGAGGTCGAGGTATTTAAGAGAGATTGTGGGAATACGAGGCGTCTCTTTGCTGCGTTTGACCGTCTGACGGGTGTGTGCGACGGGGTGCGTTTCGGGCTTCGAAACCAGAACCATCAATAAATTTCTACATTATTTTCCATAGTATTCCAAATTAATTGCAAACCTAAACGTGTTCCCAATTTGCAGTATATAAAGGGCACCGACTCCAAAAACACTGCACATTCCTCCTCGTCCACAATTCTCTACAGAAAAACAAGAGTTTCTTGTTCGTAGCTCTTTGCATGTGCCATGGCCGGTAACTAGGAAGCAAGGACCAAGGCCGTGGAAGCAAGAGAGAGGTCCCGCCGTAAGGCGGTAGCCACAGCAGAGGTGTCCTGCCACGCTGTCGAGGTCTCGAACGATCTCTCACGGGCAGATGATTGCTCTCACAAGCGCATTCATCTTGGAGGCGATCTTGACGAGCCGGCAGTGCTGAATTCCTTGGATAGCGACGATGTGCTCGCTGAGCTAATTAAGCAGCAGGAGCTGATCGCCCGCTTGGAGAAGCTGCTGGAGAAGAGCGATGCCTCGGTTGAGAAGGTGACCGGTCTCATCTCGTGACTTGTTGGTAACAATGCGAAGCTTGTCAACGAGCTCCACAAGAAGAATGAGGAGGCCGCCCACTGGATGAAGTTGCACGAGAAGAGTAGTGCCTTGGTGAGTAAGCTGGAAACCGTCGTTGAGGAACTTATGGACGAGAAGGCGAAGCTCCTCATCAAGTACGAGCGGCTGGAGGAAGAATCTGTGGCTGCTGCCGAGCAACAAGTTGAGGCAATGAAGAAGGAGATCGAGGAACTCCGCGCCGAGCAACCCAGGAAGAAGGTCACTGAGGACTAAGTAGAGAGCAGTGGACCGAAGTTTCTTATTTTGTCTTGTGTCATATGGTTGTCAGGAACTTTGTTAGCAAATGTATTTTGGTTTCCTATATCGCCTTAATTTTCCTTAATTAGTCAAAGCTATTTAACAGTGGACCGAAGTTTCTTGTTTTGTCTTGTGTAATTTTGTTGTCAGGAACTTTGTTTACAAATGTAATTTGGTTTCCTGTATCGGGTTAATTTTCCTTGATTTTTCCCATTATATTCATGCGTTCGGGTATTCCAACACTATGACATGTCAATTTTAATCTTTTACATTGTGAGGCACGGAAGGGAGGCATCTAGAGGCACGCTTTTAAGAGCATAAGAGGCACGTTCTAACCACTTGTGTCCCAAAAGTTTTGAGAGGCACAGGTGTGACACGCACGGTCGCATATTATGTAGAGGCAGGATAGTGACGGACAAGAGGCACGAACGTGAAGCCGTGCCTCTATTTTCCAGATGTTTTCAGTGACACGTTTTCACTGCGAGAGGCACGATGTTAGTAGCATGGAAGGCACGTTCGTGCTGCTGTGCTCCAAGTGTTTTCACTGCCACGAGTGACTGTGAGAGGCACGGAAAGGACATTGGGGAACTCCGCGGCCAGCAACCCAGCAAGAAGGTCGCTGGGGAGTGGGGACTAAGTAGAGATCAGCGAGCCTGATCATTGTCTGCGTCTGAGGTTATTAAGCAGTGGACTGGAGTTTTCTTTTTTTGTCTTGTGTAATTTCGTTGTCAGCAACTTTGTTAACAAATTAATTTGGTTTCCTGTGTTGTGGTAATTGTCCGTAATTAGTCAAATGTTATTAAGGAGTGGAATGAAGTTTCTCATTTTTTCTTGTGTGATTTGGTTGTGGGGAACTTTGTTAACAAATGTAACTTGGTTTCCTGTGTCACGTTGTTTGTCCTTAGTTTTTCTCATTATATTTGTGGGAATTGGAGGTTTATGGGGTCGGGTATTGCAACAGTGTCAGATGCCAATTTTAACCGTTTACTTTTGAGGCATGGAAGGGACGCATCCAGAGGCACGCTTTTAAAAGCATAAGAGGCACGTTTTTAAAACAATGATAGGCACTCTTTGAAAAGCACGGGCTTGAAGTCTCTACATCCACAGTTCTGTACTTAGTAGCGTCACGGCCGAGCCTCTGTGTTCCAAATATTTTTCGCTGACTCATTAAGTTATAGAGGCATGGACATACACAGTTGTGCCTCCTATGATGCACGAATGTGAAGCTACGTGTGGCACGGACGTGAAGCCGTGCTTATGTTTTTCGGTGACATGATTACTTTGAGAGGCACTATTTTAGTATCATGGGAGGCATGTTGGTGCCTCTTTGTTCCGAATGTTTTAGTAGGACTGGAGACACGGACGTTAAGGTGTATATGGCACGTTTTTCGAGCAAACGAGGCATGGGTGTGACGATTGTGGAGACACGAAATTACATCCAGGCATGCAGAGGTCGAGGTATTTAAGAGAGATGGTGAGAATATGAGGCGTCTCCGGTGGGTGTGTGAACGCCGCGTGGCGCCAGTCCGGAAACCCAACGGTCCGATGGGCGTCTCCTCCGGTGGTGATGTGAATGCCACGTGGTGCCGCTGCGGAAGCCCAAAGGTTCGACGGGCGTCTCCTCCGGTTGGGATGTGAACACCGCGTGGTGCCGCTCCGGCTCCTTGCCCGAGGCCAAGGTCCGGCTATATAAGCCGGACGGCGTCCCCCACCCCTAGCCACATCCCGTTCCTCCCTCTTCCTGCCACCAGATCGAGCTAATCCATTTCTCTTCCTCTTTTTGCTCCTGACCACCTCCACCATGGCTCGGCAGAAGAAGACTACTTACGCCATGCTGACTCCAGAGGGCCGCTTCCAGTTGCAGGAGGAGATCCGTTCGAGGCGCGCTGCGCAGGTCGCAGCCGGCCTGCCTCCAGACTCGCCGGAGCCGGAGGAGAATGAGGAGGAGGAGGAAGACGAGGGTGACGCGTTGGAGCTCATGCAGGGGGTTGATCCAGTGGAGGAAGACGCGGCCGAGCCGGAGGAGGAGCAGGCGCTGGTTTCGGGCTTTGCCATGGAGGATGACGAGGAGGAGTTCGAGCTCGGCGAAGCGGCGTTGATGGCGGAGCAGACCGCCATCCTGGAGTCCATCCAGGATGAGGCGTATGTGGAGTCCAACCGGCACTTCCTCAAGGAAGAACAGACGAAGACCGATGCACTTTTCTATGAGCTGGATGCGGAGGAGGAGGCGGAGGCCGACGCCGACCCCAGATTGGAGATAGTGCACATCTTCGACGATGGCGAGTAGTGTAGTCTTGTTGTTAGATGTTTGCTTTGCATGGTTTATTAAGCAGTGGACTGAAGTTTCTTATTTTGTCTTGTGTAATATGGTTGTCAGGAACTTTTTTAGCAAATGCATTTTGGTTTCCTGTAACGCGTTAATTTTTCTTAATTAGTCAAAGCTATTTAGCAGTGGAGCGAAGTTTCTTGTTTTGTCTCGCGTAATTTTTTTGTCAGGAACTTTGTTAACAAGTGTAATTTTGTTTCCTGTATCGCGTTAATTTTCCTTGATTTTTCCTATTATATTAATGGTATAATTGGAGGTTTATGCGGTCGGGTATTCCAACACTATCAGATGTCAATTTTAATCTTTTACTTTGTGAGACACGGAAGGGAAGCATCTAGACGCACGCTTTTAAGAGCATAAGAGGCACGTTCTAACCTCTTTGTGTCCCAAAAGTTTTGAGTACCATGTTTAACTGTGAGAGGCATGAAAGAGGCACGGACATGAAGCAACGGGAGGCATGGACGTGAAGGCAGGTGACGCACGGACGTGAAGTTGTGCCTCTATTGTCCAGATGTTTTTAGTGACACGTTTTCTCTGCGAGAGGCACGATGTTATTAGCATGGGAGGCACGTTCGTGCCTCTGTGCTCTAAATGTTTTCACTGCCACGAGTGACTGTGAGAGGCACGGAAGTGTTGCCGCGCGGTTTTAGCCCCACGAGAATATGAGGCACGGACGTGAAGTTTCTTGTTTTGTCTTGTGTAATTTTGTTGTCAGGAACTTTGTTAACAAGTGTAATTTTATTTCATGTATCGCGTTAATTTTCCTTGATTTTTCCCATTATATTCATGGTATAATTGGAGGTTTATGCGGTCGGGTATTCCAACACTATCAGATGTCAATTTTAATCTTTTACTTTGTGAGGCACAACAGGGAAGGATCTAGAGGCACGCTTTTAAGAGCATAAGAGGCACGTTCTAACCTCTTTGTGTCCCAAAAGTTTTGAGTACCATGTTTAACTGTGTGAGGCATGAAAGAGGCACGGACATGAAGCAACGGGAGGCACGGACGTGAAGGCGCGTGATGCACAGACGTGAAACCGTGCCTCTGTTGTCCAGATGTTTTTAGTGACACGTTTTCTCCGCGAGACGCACGATTTTAGTAGCATGGGAGGCATGTTCGTGCCTCTGTGCTCCAAATGTTTTCACTGACATGAGTGACTATGAGTGGCCCGGAAGTGAAGCACCATGAGGCATTGTTCTAGCCCCATGAGAATATGAGGCGTCTCCTCTGGAGGTTGTGCGAACGCCGCGTGGCGCTGCTCCGGAACCCAATGGTTCGACGGGCGTGTCCTCTACTTGGGATGTGAATGCCACATGGCTCCGCTCCGGAAGCCCAATGGTCCTACGGGCGTCTCCTCCGGTGGGGGTGTGAACGCCGCTTGACGCCGCTCGGGCTCGTCGCCCGAGGCCAAGGTCCGGCTATTTAAGCCGGACCGCGTCCCCCAGCCCTAGCCACATCATCTTCCTACCTTTGCCCGCCGCCAGCCCATCTGCTGCTCTTCTCGCTCGTGACCCCCTACGTCATGGTCGGGCAGTAGAAGACTACTTCGGAGCACCGCTTCCAGATGCCAGAGGAGATCCGGGCTGGCGAGGGTTCCTCTGTAAGTTGACCCTGCTTCTACTTCATTTTTTTGTCTCTTCCTGCTAGTTGATTTAGTTATGAATTATTGTGATCAGGTTCCTCCTACTATGATGAGGATGTGTCTTCCTAATACTGGATCAGAGTCAATTGGAGCTAGGCTTAGGTTGCGTCATGAACTTGAACAGAACCCCCCTACTGTAGGATACCAGCAGCATGAGGGTGTATCTTCCAGCAGATTAGGGAGCAGTTCTGGGTCGAGAAAAAAGCAGGGAGCGGTGACCAAGGTAGGCGGCGGAAAAAGCTAAGAGGTCCCGTTGTGACGCGGAGGCGTCACGGGCAGGCGGCGGCTCTCACAAGCGCATTCATCTCGGAGGCGATCAGACTGAGATCTCCATGCATGAGCGGCTCGAGGGGATCAGTGATTTGGTTTCGAAGGCGACCGCCAAGCTGGTGGACATCTTCGATGGCTGGAAGAAGCTCCTCGAGGAGAGTAGTGCTGAGAAGGCGAAGCTAGAGGAGGTCATCCACGGCTGGAAGAAGCTCTTTGAGGAGAGCAATGCCTCCATCGCAGATCTTACTAATGAGAAGGCGAATCTCCTCGTTGAGCGCGACCGTCTGGTGAAGGAATCCGTGGCCGTTGTCAAGCATTGGGCAGAGGAGATGAAGGTTGTGGAGGCTATGAAGAAGGAGATTGAGGAACTCCGTGCCCAACAACCCAACAAGAAGGTCGCTGGGGACTAAGTAGACAGCAGCGACCCTGATCGTTGTCTGCGTCTGAAGTTTTTAAGCAGTGGACTGGAGTTTCTTATTTTGTCTCGTGTAATTTCGTTGTCAGTAACTTTGTTCACAAATGTAATTTGGTTTCCTTTATCGTGGTAATTTTCCATAATTAGTCAAATGTTATTAAGCAGTCGAATGAAGTTTCTCATTTTTTCTTGTGTAATTTGGTTGTGGGGAACTTTGTTAACAAATGAAATTTGGTATCCTATGTCACATTGATTGTCCTTAGTTTTTCTCACTATATTTGTCGGAATTGGAGGTTTATGGGGATGGGTATTGCAACAGTGTCAGATGTCAATTTTAATCGTTTAATTTGTGCACGTCAGGGATGCATCCATAGGCACGCTTTTAAAAGCATAAGAGGCACGTTTTTAAAACAATAAGAGGCACATTTTTAAAACAACAGTGTCAGAAGTCTCCACAGCCACGGTTCTGTACTAAGTAGCATCATGGCCGAGCCTGTGTGTTCCAAATATTTTTCGCTGACTCGTTCTATTATAGAGGCATGGACATAGGGAGCCGTGCCTTCTATGATGCACGAATGTGAAGCTACGTGTGGCACGGACGTGAAGTCATGCCTATGTTTGTCAACTGTTTTCCGGTGACATGTTTACTTTGAGAGGCACGATTTTAGTATCATAGGAGGCATGTTCGTGCCTCTGTGTTCCAAATGTTTAAGGCTGCCCGTAATGGTAGTATCATAAGTAGTATCATGCATGCCAACTAGGCAATTTTGATGAGGTGGCATAGAATTAAATGAAAAAAGAGAGGGTTGAGTGTCATATCATGATACCGTATCATATTAAATGATGTGCTACTATGTGTCATGCATGACAATAAATGAAGTCATCTATGATACCAACATATGATACTAGGCACTAGGGATGTAGTATCATACACTAGTATCATATGCATGATACTAGTATATGATACTCCCCACTACGACCGGCCTAAGTAACGTTGGATGCACGGACGTGAAGGTGTAGGTGGCACGGACGTGAAGGTGTACGTGCCTCTGTGTTCCAAACCAGGCACGGCTGTGACCCTTGTGGAGACACGAAATTACATCCAGGTGCGCAGAGGTCGAGGTATTTAAGAGAGATGGTGAGAATATGAGGCGTCTCCGGTGGGTGTGCGAACGCCGTGTGGCGCCGCTCTGGAAACCCAACGGTCCGATGGGTGTCTCCTTCGGTGGGGATGTGAACGCCACGTGGCGCCGCTGCGGAAGCCCAAAGGTCCGACGGGCGTCTCCACCGGTGGGGATGTGAACGCCGCATGGTGCCGCTCCGGCTCCTTGCCCGAGACCAAGGTCCGGCTATTTAAGCCGGACGGCGTCCCCCAACCCTAGCCACATCTTGTTCCTCCCTCTTCCCGCTGCCAGACCGAGCCAATCCATTTCTCTTCCTCTTTTTGCTCCTGACCGCCTTCGCCCGCGTCCCCCAGCCCTAGCCATATCCTCTTCCTCCCTTTGCCCGCTGCCAGCCCATCCATTTCTCTTGCTCTTCTCGCTCCTGACCCCCCCCCCCCCCGCCATGACCGGGAAGAAGAAGACTACTACGGAGCGCCGCTTCCAGATGCAGGAGGAGATCCTTGCTGACGAGGGTTCCTCGTCTGTAAGTTGACTATGCTTCTACTTCTTGTGTTTTTTCTCTCTTCCTGATAGTTGATTTAGTTGTGAATTATTGTTGTCAGGTTCCCCCTATAGTAGGAAGCCAGCAGCATGAGGGTGTGTCTTCCATCAGATTAGGTAGTAGTTCTGGAGGCGATCAGATCGAGAGTTGCTTAATCGAGCTCAACAAGCTGCGCGAGCAGATGCGTGCCTCGGATTCGAATGCGTTCAGCTTGATCAATGAACTTATAAGTGACAGGGTGAAGCTTCGCATTGATCTCGAGAAGGCGTCGGAGGTCATCCAATCCTGGAAGAAGCTCTTCGAGGATAGCGATGCCGAGGTGAAGAAGACAAAGTCCATGATCGAAGAACTTATGGATGAGAAGGCGAAGCTCCTCGTGGAGCGCGACCGGCTGGTGGAGTACTCTGTGGCTGCTGTCAAGCAACGTGACGAGGACATGAAGGTCATGGAGGTGATGAAGAAGGAGATTGAGGATCTCCGTGCCCAGCAACCCAAAGAGAAGGTCGTTGGGGAGTAAGCAGAGAGCAGCACCCCTGATCATTGTCCGCGTCTGTAGTTATTAAGCAGTGGACTGAAGTTTCTTATTTTGTCTTACGTAACTTGGTTGTGAGGAACTTTGTTAAGAAATGTAATTTGGTTTCATGTATCGCGTTAATTTTCTTTAATTTTTCTCATTATATTCCTCGGAATTGGAGGTATATGGGGTCGGGTAATGCAACACTATCAGATGTCAATTTTAACCTTTTACCTTGTGAGGCGCGGAAGGGAAGCATCCGGAGGCACGCTTTTTAAAGCATAACAAGCACGTCTTCAGTACCACATTTAACTATGAGAGGCACGGTCATGAAGTCTCTATAGCCACGGTTCTGTATTAAGTAGCTTCACGATCGTGCCTCTGTGTTCACTCATAGAGGCATGGACATAGACAGCGTCGTGCTGCTTTTTTCACGTACACTAAGAGGGATCCTGACGTGAATCCAAGGTAGCCACGGTTTTACAAGCATATGTTCACGCTTTAAATCGATAATATATAGGAACAACTGTGTCTCTATGTTCCAATTGTTTTCAATGATACGTTCACTGAGAGAAGCACGGCCGTGTGTTTCTAGGAGGCACGGTCGTCCATCCGTATTCCAATTGATGCTACGGCAGGCATGGTCCCGTATTATGAAGAGGCACGGAAGTGACGCCACGAGAGGCATGCATGTGAAGCAATGAGAGGCGCGGATGTGAAACAATGAGAGGCACCGGTGTGACGCCACGTGAAGCTTTGTGTGGCACGGACGTGAAGCCGTGCCTCTGTTTGTCAAATGTTTTTAGTGACACGTTTCACTTTGAAAGGTACGGTTTTAGTAGCATAAGAGCCACGTTCATGCCTCTGTGTTCCAAATGTTTTCACTAACACAAGTCTCGGGCGTGCCTCCCTGTGTTTGAAATATTTTCTCTGACTTGTTCACTCATAGAGGTATGGACCTCTGTTTTCAGATTCACTTCGTAAAGGCATGGATGTTTAAGGCAATAGAGGCACGGGTGGAGGCACCGGTTTTTGCGAAGCTGGTGCACTACCTTTTCTCAGGTAGGATCACTGTTGTGCAGTATACACAGGGGTATTTTTGAGTTAATCGCAACAAAAAACTTAGCATGTCGCTCTGTTGCAGAGCACAGTAATTCTGTAGTGAATATGTAAACAACTCATGTGGTAAGCAAGGAACATCGCTAAACTCTGCAAAAAGATACTTCACCACACCCATTCATTCACCGTTATTATTCAGCAATCCATTTATTATTACCACAGATAAATAAAGTAACCCATGACAGTAATTCACCTTTTTGATTGAGAATTTACAGCACCGTCCTCTTGGATATAATTATATGCTCAGTTATATACCGTGACATAACTAAATAGCAAAAGTGCAATGTACGGCATGTTCAAAAACCAAATATAGATAGGACCTACAGCTACTAGCAAAACATTATCAGGAAAGGTCGTTGATTATCAACCGCAGCAGCTTCATGTTTCCTAAACTTGGCCAGCGCTTTTCAATGGTGATAAGGACAATTGAACCAACCCTTAGCTGAGCTTCACGGGCAAAATCTGAAAAACCGGTCACCTGCATTCGTCCATCTGTTTGTATCGAGTATGTCATGGTCATGTCATTTGCATCGTACAACTGTGATAGGCTGATTGCACCCTTCTCTGGTAGGTATCCCAGGTTTAGCTTGAGAAGTCTCACAACAGAAGATGGGATTCTCTACAGATTGTAGCGATATAAATAAATAAAATCATTATACAAGGACATAAAACATCGTAATTACCAAATGAAATCATGAGTAGATCAAAACAAAGATTAAATGACTAACCAAACGACCATTTATGACGTTGGTGACATTCAGACGGTGGACAAAGGGTACGGTGGGGAACTCGTCGGCGTCAAAGACAAAGTATATTAACTCTCCCATTTGTCTGAAGGATAGGTTTATGCCTGGACCGTACACTGTATTCCCAATGTACTCCTTCTCCGAAGCATTTAGATAATCAAGCGCTATAGAAAAAAAACTCATTTTAAACCAGTTTGCTTGAAGAAATAAACTCATTTTGAACGGGTAAAAAGTATAGTTATTATACCGAGAAAGAAAATTTGAATCCAGGTGATCCAGTTAAATTGACAATCAATAGTATTGCAAAATGTTTTGAAAATAACTATGATTATAATTATAACATACATTTCATGGACAGAGGTAGGTAGGAGCAGCTTGGTAGTGCAAACAAAGTAAGCTGATAAAGAAAGTTGATAAAGCAGGACAGAAGTTGATGCACTTACCCAATGATGGCTTGGGATGGGGTCTGTGACCTCCTCGAGATTCACTGAGCCTCAGATCTATCTTAATGGACAGACTCCCAGTATCCAGGTTTATGATGATTAGATCTCGATAATGAAGATCATAGTCGCTCATTAACTTTTCCCAGCCAGGTCCATGAATTTTAGATCGGTGAGGTTCATCGGTGATGTAGATCTCATATGACAGATCTTCATTGGTGATCAGTACTGGATTCCTTTGTTTTCCTTGTTCTTGAAATGCTTCCTGCTTCCACTGGTTGATTGAAGAAGTGACTTGCTGCCTGCAATAGCATGGCACATACTGCAAAAAAAAATTCAAGTGCTGAGACCGATATGTATAATCAACACAGACAAGGGTTTTCTGATTTCTACAAATTGTTTCAAGATGTAGCATCTGATAAAACATAAAACATTGAAAATTGAAATCATTTCGTTATCTGAGAAACTTGAATTTCGTGCCGTCAGAAACATACAGTAGTTGGAAGTAAGTGATGGGCATGGGTGCTACTTGTGAGCTGCGATGGTAATTCCCTGAAGATGAAGGGAGATGCAGTATAGTAGAGATAAGTATTTCCCTCAGTTAAGAACCAAGGTTATCAATCCAGTAGGAGAACCAAGCAAAATTCCGTTAAAGCGCACCTGCACACACAAGAGCAAACACTTGCACCCAACGCGAATAAGAGGGTTGTCAATCCTCTTAGCGGTTATTTGCAAGGATTAAATCTTATCGAGGTAAATAGATAAACTAAACTACTAATTAAAATAAAAGTAAATAAATTACAGCAAAGTATTTTTCGGTTTTTTATATGATAAAGATAGACCCGGGGACCATAGTTTTCAGTAGAGGCTTCTCTCTTGAGCACATAAGCATACGGTGGGTAAACAAATTACTGTTGGGCAATTGATAGAAAAGCAAATAATTGTGACGGATTCATGGCAATGATCATGTATATAGGCATCACGTCCGAGACAAGTAGACCGACTCCTGCCTGCATCTACTACTATTACTCCACCCATCGACCGCTATCCAACATGCATCTAGGGTATTAAGTATGAAACAGAGTAACGCCTTAAGCAAGATGACATGATCTAGAGAAGCAAATTCAAGCAATATGAATAAACCCCATCTTTTTATCCTTAATGGCAACAATACAAATACGTGTCATGTCCCTTTCTGTCACTGGGATTGAGCACCGCAAGATTGAACCCATCACAAAGCACCTCTCCCATTGCAAGATAAATCAATCTAGTAGGCCAAACTAAACCGATAGATCGGAGAGAAATAGAAAGCTATAACAATCATGCATAAAAGAGTTCAGAGAAGACTCAAATATTTCTCATGAATAATCTGATCATAAACTCACAATTCATCGGATCCCAACAAACACACCGCAAAAGAAGATTACATCGGATAGAACTCCAAGAACATCGAGGAGAACATTGTATTGAAGATCAAAGAGAGAGAAGAAGCCATCTAGCTACTAGCTATGGACCCGTAGGTCTGTGGTAAACTACTCACACATCATCGGAAGGGCAGCAAGGTTGATGTAGAAGCCCTCCGTGATCGATTCCCCCTCCGGCAGAGTACCGGAAAAGGCCTCCAGATGGGATCGTGGAAGAACAGAGGCTTGTGGTGGCGGAAAGGTTTTCTCTTCTGGCTCTCTGGGGGTTTCTCAATATTTGTGAATTTATAGAAGTGAAATTAGGTCAAAAGGAGTCACGTGGGCCCCGCAAGGTACCACGGCGCGTCCCCCCTGGGGCGCGCCCTAGTGCCTTGTGAAGCCCCTATGGGGCTTCTGGCCTCCTCCCGAAGCTTCCCAGGTTTCTTTTGTCCAGAAAAAAATCTCCAAAAAGTTTCGTGGCATTTGGACTTCATTTGGTAATGTTTCTCTGAGAAGCCAAAAACAAGCAGAAAACAACAACTGGCACGGGGCACTAAGTTAATAGGTTAGTCCCAAAAAATGATATATAACTGCTTGTAAATGTATATAAAACATCCAAGATTGATACTATAACAGCATGGAACAATCAAAATTGTAGATACATTGGAGACGTATCAAGCATCCCCAAGCTTAATTCCTGCTCGTCCTCGAGTAGGTAAATGATAAAAACAGAATTTTTGATGTGGAATGCTGCCTATCATATTCATCATATACTCTTTTCTTTGTAGCATGGACATTTGGACTTGAATGATTCAAAGCACTAGTCTATAGTTTGACATGAAGACATAAATACTCAAGCATACTAACAAGCAACCATGTCTTTCAAAATATTAATGCTAAACAAAGTTATCCCTAGCCCATTATGCTCAATCATTGATCCATTCATGAAACACACTCAATATTAGCTACACCCAATGCACAAGTATGACAATAGTGCTCTCTAGTTGGTGCTTTGTAAGAGAAGATGGAGACTCAAAATAAAAATAAAAATTGCATAAAAGTAAATAGATAGGCCCTTCGCAGAGGGAAGCAGAGATTTGCATATGTGCTAGAGCTCAAGGCTTAAATTAGAGAGATAAAATTATTTTGAGAGGCATGCTTTTCCTGTCAACGAAAACGACCGAGAATTCCCAATATCTTCCATGCTAGACACATTATAGGCGGTTCCCAAACAGAAAATAAAGTTTATTTCCATTCCACCATTCTTTCACAATCCATGGCTAGTCGTATCCACGGGTGCCCTCCATACCAACACTTTCCAAGGAATTTATTATTATCATCATATTAATTGTTTTTTATTTTGGGACTGGGCATCCCTAGTACCTGCCACTCTCTCGTGCAATGACAAGTGAATAAACACTCATCGTGAGAATAACACACCTAGCATCAAAAATATTGGCCACCCCCTGCCGCTTCATGAGTGGTACGGGCACACAAGATGGAAAATTATTTTGAAAATTTAGAGTTGGAACATGCAAATTTACTTGGAACGGCATGGAAATACCGCATATAGGTAGATATGGTGGACTCATTTGGCACAACTTGGGTTTAAGGAGTTGGATGCACAAGCAATATTCCCGCTTAGTACAAATGAAGGCTAGCAAATAGATTGAGAAGCGACCAACCTGTCGTGGGAACGATTCCGACAGTACGAAGGGGGTAGGGTAAAGGAGCATGATCTACCGAGATGCATATGGGTGACACGGTGGTTTTAGCGAGTTCGGGCTTCTCACGGTGGAGATAACAGCCCTACGTCTCATGCTCCAGAGAGGCTTTGTTTATCTGTCGAGTGGAATATGAGTATCCTTACAGAGGGTGCGAACCCTTGTGCCAGAGGGGAGGGGCGGCTTATATAGAGTGCGCTGCCCCTCATAAGTGTCCGGCGTTTAAGGGTCGGATCGTGGCTATAAAGACGTACGTTACTGGTAACGTACGTAATAAACGCTATTAATGAGACAGACGAACGCCTGCCCGTTGGCCTCCCTGGGGTGGCTTCTGGTCTTCTGCGGTCGACTGTCTTCCGGGTCTGCCGAGTGAATGGTACCCGTCGAGTGAAAAGGTAATCTCCGAGTGGATATTGTCGAGTGACATGTATGTCTTGGTGATTTCAGTCGGAGACTTCCTTGTTGTCCTTAAGCTCTCTGGGGCAGTGTCCTTAGGTGGGGTATGTAGGTCAGGCCTATGACCCTACCCTAGGTACATATCCCCATCATTAGCCCCCGAATGGATCGGGGTTCGAGTGTAAAAAGGAATCGACGCGGGTTCTGATAAGACACAAAAATTCCGAGTGCATTTTAGGGCTTCACTGAAATCTGTGTCGATTGGAACCTTTGTCAATCATCCTGATCGATTCTGTCTTGAAATATATCCGAGTGAACTTCAACGCAAAATCCGGTCCGAGTAAGTGCTATTGTAAGTTCATTTCCGATTGTATTCCTGTCCATCTTGACTTTACACCCACTGGGTGTTTTCTTCAGATGCGTACTTGCTTGTTTTTTCCTCGAGTAGATCGGGTCTTAGTCGAGTGGTTTTTGGTCCAGTGGGGGCACGCCGAGTGCACCCACTGGGTGTAGTCCCCGAGACCGCTGTCGAATGGCGGTGACATCCGCAGGGGTCTTAGATTTGCTTTGATAGTCGCTTGTCATTCGACAGGCCGGACCTGGTCGAGTGATAGTAGGTCCAGTGGGGGCACGCTGAGTGCACCCACTGGGTGTAGTCCCCGAGATCGCCGTCGAGTGCTTGCATCGGCGGGGGTCTGATAGAGACAATCTTCGCTTGTTTCTTTTCCAATCCTTTGCTTGGCTAAGTCTGTTTGGTTTCTGAATGAGATGGATGCTCATTACTCGGAAGAATTTTGAACTTAGGCGAAAACTGGTTCGCAACTGAGTTTCCGAGTGAAAGTGTTGCCTGTCACTCAGAACAACCTTTAACTTAAGCGAGGTTTGACTCGCGGCGAAGTCCCCGAGTGAGAGGAATGCTCGTCACTTGGGAGAGTTCTTAACTGAGATGAAGACTGGTTCGCAGCTAAGTTTCTGAGTGAATGAGATGCTATTCACTCGGCAGGGTTTTTAACTTAGGCGAAAACTTGTTCGCGGCTAAGCCCCCGAGTGAGAGAAGCGCTCATCACTCGGAAGAGTTTTCAACTTAGGCGATACGGAATCGCAGCTAAGCCCTCGAGTGTGGATGATGTCCTCACTCGGAATGGTTTTTAACTTAGGTGATACGGAATCACAGCTAAGCCCCCGAGTGTGGATGATGTCCTCACTCGGAGTGATTTTTAGCTTAGGTGATACGGAATCACAGCTAAGCCCCCGAGTGTGGATGATGTCCTCACTCGGAGTGGTTTTTAGCTTAGGTGATACGGAATCACAGCTAAGCCCCCGAGTGTGGATGATGTCCTCACTCGGAGTGGTTTTTAACTTAGGTGATACGGAATCACAGCTAAGCCCCCGAGTGTGGATGATGTCCTCACTCGGAGTGGTTTTTAACTTAGGCGATACGGAATCGCAGCTAAGCCCCCCGAGTGTAGATGATGTCCTCACACGGAGTGGTTTTTAACTTAGGCGATACGGAATCGCAGCTAAGCCCCCGAGTGTGGATGATGTCCTCACACGGAGTGGTTTTTTAACTTAGGCGATACGGAATCGCAGCTAAGCTGAGCGATGGCGCGCGGGGCGGCCGATGATGAAGACGTGCCACACGGAGTGGCGATGCGCGGAGCTGCCGAGTGACGAAGACGTGTCTCGCCGAGTGGCGATGCGCGGAGGTGCCAAGTGACGAAGACGTGTCTCGCCGAGTGGCGATGCGCGGAGCTGCCGAGTGTCGAAGGAGCGTCCGACTGAATGGCGATGCGCGGAGCTGCCGAGTGTGGAAGGAGCGTCCGACTGAATGGCGATGCGCTTAGCTGCCGAGTGTCGAAGGAGCGTCCGACTAAATGGCGATGCGCGGAGCTGCCGAGTGTCGAAGGAGCGTCCGACTGAATGGCGATGCGCGGAGCTACCGAGTGTCGAAGGAGCGTCCGACTGAATGGCGATGCGCGGAGCTGCCGAGTGAGGACGACGCGTCCAGTAGAGTGACGGCGCGCGCAGCTGCCGAGTGACGATGGAGCGTCCGACTGAATGGCGATGCGCGGAGCTGCCGAGTGTCGAAGGAGCGTCCGACTGAATGGCGATGCACGGAGCTGCCGAGTGATGACGACGCGTCCAGTAGAGTGACGGCGCGCGGAGCTGCCGAGTGACGATGGAGCGTCCGACTGAATGGCGATGCGCGGAGCTGCCGAGTGTCGAAGGAGCGTCCGACTGAATGGCGATGCACGGAGCTGCCGAGTGATGACGACGCGTCCAGTAGAGTGACGGCGCGCGGAGCTGCCGAGTGACGATGGAGCATCCGACTGAATGGCGATGCACGGAGCTGCCGAGTGTCGAAGGAGCGTCCGACTGAATGGGGATGCGCGGAGCTGCCGAGTGACGATGGAGCGTCCGACTGAATGGCGATGCGCGGAACTGCCGAGCCATGCATGTCGAGGAGATGTCCGACCCAGTGACGGCCCGCGGGGCGACCGTGTCCAGTACGTCATCGAGGAGGCATCCGAACAAGTGGAAACACACGAATGATCATTGCGGCGACTGAGCCTGAGTAGCGACGAAGATGGCGCACAGATGCGCCGAGTGATCGCATAACCTATGTATGAAAAATAGCACAAGCCAACATAAAAATTTATCAAAGTAACTTGATATTTGCTGAAATAATTTGTGTAAATAACACCCATAGACACCCACTGGGTGTGCCAGGTGCTTGTTGGTTCGGAACCAGCAAGAGTCTAAAGAGTGAAGGATTCGACTGTACTTGTGCAAGTGAAGGATCCGACTGAACTCGTTTCAGTACTGGACCCAAAAGAAGCAGAAGTGAAGTGTTCCGACATAAAAATAAGCAACCGAGCGCAGAGGTACACTCGGTGGCGTGGCCTCCGAATGCACGCCATGTGCTACTTCCTCGACACTCGGTAATGCGGAAATAACTATTTAATTGAATGCAGCGTATGAAGAATGACTTAGCTGTCTGACGGCGCAGGACGGTCGAGAGAAGTAGACACGTCTAGCTGAGGGATGTTGCGCGGAGCGACTGAGTGATGAAGGAGCGTCCAGTTGAGTGACGGCGCGCGGAGCGACCGAGTGACGAAGGAGCGTTCAGTCGAGTGACAGCGCGCGGAGTGACCGAGTGATGACGACGCGTCCAGTAGAGTGACGGCGCGCGGAGCTGTCGAGTGACGATGGAGCGTCCGACTGAATGGCAATGCGCGGAGCTGCCGAGTGATGACGATGCATCCAGTAGAGTGACGGCGCGCGCAACTGCCGAGTGTCGAAGACGTGTCTCGCCGAGTGGCGATGGAGCGTCCGACTGAATGACGATGCGCGGAGCTGTCGAGTGATGTAGGCGGGCCACACGGAGTGGTGATGCGCGGGGCATCCGAGTGAAGTAGGCACGTCTGGCTGAGTGGCGACGCGCGGGGCGGCCAAGTGACAGCGCGCGGGGCGGCCTAGTCGAGAATGTTGTCGCGGAGGCGTCCGACCAGGTGACAGCGCGTGGGGCGACCGAGTCCAGCGTGTCGTTGAAAATGGCGCATAGAGGTGTCCAGGTAACCTGTGTATGAAAAATAACACAAGCTAACATAAAAAATTCTCGAAGTAATTTGATGTTTGTTGAAATGATTCGTGTAAATTTCACCCATAGACACCCGCTGGGTGCGCCAGGTGCTTGCTGGTCCGGAACCAGCAAGAGTCTAAAGAGTGAAGGATCCGAGTGAACTTGTGAAAGTGAAGGATCCGACGTGAAGATAAAGAACCGAGCGCCGGGGTACACTTGGTGGCGTGGCCTCCGAGTGAACGTCATGTGCGACTTACTTGACACTCGGTAATGTATAAATAATTAATTAATTGAATGCAGTCTGTGAAGAATGACTTAGCTGTCTGACGACGCGCAGGGCGGTCGAGCAAAGTAGGCACGTCCGACTGAGTGGCGATGCACGGAGCTGCCGAGTGACGACGGAGCGTGCAGCAGAGTGACGGCGCGCGGAGCTGTCGAGTGTCGAAAACGTGTCTCGCCGAGTGGCGATGGAGCGTCCGACTGAATGACGATGCGCGGAGCAGTCGAGTGTCGAAGACGTGTCTCGCCGAGTGGCGATGGAGCGTCCGACTGAATGGCGATGCACAGAGCTGCCGAGTGTCGAAGGCGTGTCTCGCCGAGTGGCGATGGAGCGTCCGACTGAATGGCGATGCACAGAGCTGCCGAGTGTCAAAGGCGTGTCTCGCCGAGTGGCGATGGAGCGTCCGACTGAATGGCGATGCACAGAGCTGCCGAGTGTCAAAGGCGTGTCTCGCCGAGTGGCGATGGAGCGTCCAACTGAATGACGATGCGCGGAGCAGTCGAGTGTCGAAGGCGTGTCTCGCCGAGTGGCGATGGAGCGTCCGACTGAATGACGATGCGCGGAGCAGTCGAGTGTCGAAGACGTGTCTCGCCGAGTGGCGATGGAGCGTCCGACTGAATGGCGATGCGCGGAGCAGTCGAGTGTCGAAGACGTGTCTCGCCTAGTGGCGATGGAGCGTCCGACTGAATGGCGATGCACAGAGCTGCCGAGTGTCAACGGAGCGTGCAGCAGAGCGACGGCGTGCGGAGCTGCCGAGTGACGATGGAGCGTCCGACTGAATGGCGATGCGTGGAGCTGCCGAGTGACGATGGAGCATCTAGTAGAGTGACGGCGCGCGGAGCTGTCGAACAATGAAGATGCGGTTGACTCCGTAGGTTCGCGATCGTGGTTGTTGTCGATGATGTTCTGGATGTTAGCCGGTCGAGTAGAAAAAGGCGAACCGGCCAAGTGAAAACAAGGGCTTCACAGCCGAGTGTGCGCCGTCCGAATGGACTCCTCATCCGAGTGCACCTGCTGGTCCGAGGGCACCACAACTGGGCTGCGATCCAGTCGGTGTGGGCCGGCTAGGCAGGTCGACGCGGAGTGCTGGGCTCGGAGCGTCGGGTGAGGTTCGGCATGGACGTGCCCACGAGCGCACGAGCACTGCCCCGTCCGATGGAAGCAGGCAGCCTTATCACTTGCAGGCAGACATGATCCAAAGTGCATGCGAGGAGTTCCCCTCGTCTAGCGCCGAATTAATCTGCATGCAAGTGGTGTTAACACTAATTAAGCGACAGTTAAAGCCATTCATGCATGTAATAGACGTTTTCCCACGGCCATTTATCTCCTGCATGTAGGACATAAATGAAAAGGATTAAGATTGGAACGAAAGTGGAAGGTGGGGCGCAGAGCTCCCTGGTCGGCCATGGCGGCTGCCGCGGATTTAGCATGAAACCAGCGCGGCGTGTCCATCGTTGGAGGGGGTGATGAAGATGGGCCGCACGGAGTGGTGATACGCGGGGCATCGAGTGAAGTAGATGCATCTGGCTGAATGACGACGCGCGGGGCGGTCGAGTGATGAAGACGCATCCAGCGGAGTGGCGACGCGCGGAGCTGCCGGGTGATGACGACGTGTCTCGCCGAGTGGCGATGCGCGGAGCTGCCGAGTGACGTAGAGGCGTCCTGCGGAGTGGCGACGCGCGGGGCGTCGGAGTGGAGTAGACGCGTCCATGTAACGATGCACGGGATGGTCGAGTCGGGAAAGTTGATGATGACGCGCCTGACCACGTGGCGATGCGCAGGGCGGCTGAGTTATCCAACGCTCGTCCGAGTGCGTAGAGCAGGACCTGTACGTCATGCATGTCCGAGTGGTGTGCCTCAACTCGTCCGAGTGAAAAATACACAGGAGACCTGGTGCAGACACCGGAGGAGGGCTCTGCCGCTGCGGAAATGGCCGATCTGGCCAGAACCAGAAGGCAGCCGAGAGGTGGCGATGAGGAGGACGAGCAGCTGACTGCGGTCCAGTCGTGGGCCGGCGCAGCCAAGGGCGAGGCCGGCGCGAGCGCTGGTGGTTGCGTTTCACTGCTCGGGGAGCAGGAGCTGAGCACAGGTCGGAGTCGTGCTTCGACGCGTGCGGAGCTGGGTCGAGTGCCGTCGGCCGGGCCTTGTCGCCGGTTCAACCGGCCGGGAAACCAGGCCGAGCGTTAGCGGCTGTGCGTGTGTGGGCGCTTGGCAACGGCGTCGCCGATGAGTATGCGAGATGATGACGGGCGGACGATGACGCTTCATCGTCTGGGAGCCGAGCCACCAATCGGAAAAAAGGGAGGCGTCCTTTTGTATGAGCTCGTGTGCATACAGAAAAAGAACAAACCATAGTTAGATCATTGCAATGTTTGATTGTAAAGAGGGCAAGTTGAGATGAGCAACTCCCTGATCCTTTTGTATGATGAGGAGTATTTTGTGTGATGGCCGGGACTCCAATAGTCAAAATTGGTAGCGGTGATTGTTTGATCTCGGGAGATCATCCCAAGAAAGCTTGGGTTGCCTGCAGAAATTAGTCCGTTGCCGGCGATTGAAGAAAAAACCATATGCATCATGGCTCGATAGACGCCATGCCCCACGGTGGGCGCCAACTGTCGTGGGAACGATTCTGACAGTACGAAGGGGGTACGGTAAAGGAGCATGATCTACCGAGATGCATATGGGTGACACGGTGGTTTTAGCGAGTTCGGGCCTCTCACGGTGGAGATAACAGCCCTACGTCTCGTGCTTCGGAGAGGCTTTGTTTATCTGTCGAGTGGAATATGAGTATCCTTACAGAGGGTGCGAACCCTTGTGCCAGAGGGGAGGGGCGGCTTATATAGAGTGCGCTGCCCCTCATAAGTGTCCGGCGTTTAAGGGTCAGATCGTGGCTATAAAGACGTACGTTACTGGTAATGTACGTAATAAACGCTATTAATGAGACAGACGAACGCCTGCCCGTTGGCCTCCCTGGGGTGGCTTCTGGTCTTCTGCGGTCGACTGTCTTCCGAGTCTGCCGAGTGAATGGTACCCGTCGAGTGAAAAGGTAATCTCCGAGTGGATATTGTCGAGTGACTTGTATGTCTTGGTGATTTCAGTCGGAGACTTCCTTGTTGTCCTTAAGCTCTCTGGGGCAGTGTCCTTAGGTGGGGTATGTAGGTCAGGCCTATGACCCTACCCTAGGTACATATCCCCATCACAACCAAAAAGCAAAAACGGTCATAAACATGCATTGAACATAACTAACACTGAATAATGCAGCATAAGTAGGATATAATTTCGTTGCATAACTATTGACTTTATGTGCATGCATAGGGAATCACAAACCTTAACACCAATATTCTTACTAAATCACAATTACTCACTAACATGACTCACATATTATCATCTCCATATCGCAAAACTATTGCAAGGAATCAAACTTATCATATCCAATGATCTTTCATGAAAGTTTTTATTATATCCCTCTTGAATATTCATCACTTTGGGACCAAATTCATATCTTGTGCAGATTACCATTACTATTATCAACTCTCAAAAAGATATAAGTGAAGCATGAGAGTGCAAATATTTCTTCAAAATTTTAATCTTATCAACTCTCAAAATAATATAAGTGAAGCATGAGAGTTCAAATATTTCTTCAAAATATAGCCACCGCCGTGCTCAAAAAGATTTAAGTGAAGCACTAGAGCAACTGCCTAGCTCAAAAGATTTAAGTGAAGCACATAGAGTATTCTAACAAATCATGCTAAACGTGTGGCTCTCTCAAATAGGTGTGTCCAGCAAAGATGATTGTGACAAACTAAAAAGCAAACCAAGCAAAGACTCATATAATACACGTCGCTCCAAGTAAAACACATATCATGTGATGAATAAAAATATAGCTCCAAGTGAGTTACCGATAGATTGTGGACGAAAGAGGGGATGACTTCCGGGGCATCCCCAAGCTTAGACGCTTGAGTCTTCCTTGAATATTACCTTGGGGTGCCTTGGGCATCCCCAAGCTTAGGCTCTTGCCACTCCTTATTCCTTCATCTATCGTGATCTCACCCAAAACTTGAAAACTTCAATCACTCAAAACTCAACAAAACCTTCGTGAGATTCGTTAGTATAACAAACAAATCTTAAACTTTAGGTACTGTTGTAAATTGATTCATATTTAATATTGGCATAATGCTACGGTACTCCAACTTCTCCATGACTCATACCCCCCGATACGATCCATAGATTCATCAAAATAAGCAAACTATGCAATAAAAACAGAATCTGTCTAAAACAGAACACTCTGTAAAGATCTATTTAAAAGCCATACTTCTGTAACTCCAAACATTCTGAAAAATAAGGACAACGTGGGAAATTCATATACCAATACTTTGTAAAAATTTCAGATTTTTCTGACGCTCCAGTACAGAATTAAAATTCCAGCACTGGACGCAAAACTTTCTGTTTTTCAAACAGCATCAATTATACTATCTTCCAAATCATCCCAAAGGCATTACTTGGCACAGACACTAATTAAAACATAAAAACACAATCATAACAGTAGGATAATTGTGTAAACACACAAGAACAGAAATAAAAAGTTTATTGGGTTGTCTCCCAACAAGCTCTTTCTTTATAGCCATTAAGATAGGCTTTAGATTTCAATGATGCTCTCACGAAAGATAATAATTGAAACACAAGGAGAGCATCATGAAGCATATGAAAAACACATTTAAGTCTAACATACTTCCTATGCATAGGCATTTTATAGGAAAACAAATTATCAAGACAAGCAATATCTAGCATATGCAAATAGGAAGAATGAAGCATTAATAATTTCAACATATCGTGAGGCAATTTAGTAACATGAATGTTTCTACAACCATATTTTCCTCTCTCATAATAATTACGTGTAGGATCATAATCAAATTCAACAATATAGCTATCGTAAACAATATTCTCTCTATGAATCACATGCATAAAAAATTTATAATCTTCCAAGATAGTGGGATTAACATCAACTAAAGTCATGACCTCTCCAAACCCACTTTCATCAAAAAATTCATAAGATTGAACACTCTCCGAATATGTGGGATTCTTTTTATTTAAAGTTCACACACTTCCAATCCCACTTTTAATATTATTCCAAACATTATTATCATCATGAGGCATAAATAAATTTTCAAGATCATAAGAAGCATTATCACCCCAATCATGATCATTGCAACAAGTAGTGGACATAACAAAATCATCATCCCCAAGCTTGTAGTATTGCATATCATTAACACAATTGACATTAATAAAATTTATAATAAAATCATTGCAATCATGCTTTTCATTCAAGGAGCTATCATGAATCACTTTATAAACTTCTTCTTTCAACACTTCATCACAATTTTCAGATTCATGATTTTCAAGCAAAACTTCATAGAGATAATCAAGTGAACTCAAATCACTAGCAATTTGTTCATCATAATTGGATCTTTTGAAAACATTAGCTAGTGGATGAGGATCCATATCAATAGATGTCTAGCAAGCGAAGATGCAAGCAAATAAAAGGCACATGGCAACACAAGCAAAGATAGCACACAAAATATTTTTGTATTTTTGTAAAAACCTTTTAGAAGTGGGGGAGATGAAAACGAGAGGCAAAGGCAAATAAAATAAATGCAAGGTGATGATGGTTTATGCATAGGTACTTGATAGATGTTGATGATGTCTCCCCGGCAACGGCGCCAGAAATTCTTCCTGCTACTTGTGAGCTGCTTTGGTAATTCCCTAAAGAGGAAGGGAGATGCAGTACAGTAGAGATTAGTATTTCCCACAGTTAAGAACCAAGGTTATCAATCCAGTAGGAGAACCAAGCAAAATTCAGTTAAAGTGCACCTGCACACACAAGAGCAAACACTTGCACCCAACGCGAATAAGAGGGTTGTCAATCCTCTTAGCGGTTATTTGCAAGGATTAAATCTTATCTAGGTAAATAGATAAACTAAACTACTAATTAAAATAAAAGTAAATAAATTGCAGCAAGGTATTTTTAGGTTTTTTATATGATAAAGATAGACCCGGGGACCATAGTTTTCATTAGAGGCTTCTCTCTTGAGCACATAAGCATACGGTGGGTAAACAAATTACTGTTGGGCAATTGACAGAAAAGCAAATAATTATGACGGATTCATGGCAATGATCATGTATATAGGCATCACATCCGAGACAAGTAGACCGACTCCTGCCTGCATCTACTACTATTACTCCACCCATCGACCGCTATCCAGCATGCATCTAGAGTATTAAGTATGAAACAGAGTAACGCCTTAAGAGAGATGACATGATGTAGAGAAGCAAATTCAAGCAATATGAATAAACCCCATCTTTTTATCCTTAATGGAAACAATACAAATACGTGTCATGTCCCTTTCTGTCACTGGGATTGAGCACCGCAAGATTGAACCCATCACAAAGCACCTCTCCCATTGCATGATAAATCAATCTAGTAGGCCAAACTAAACCGATAGATCGGAAAGAAATACAAAGCTATAACAATCATGCATAAAAGAGTTTAGAGAAGACTCAAATATTTCTCATGAATAATCTAATCATAAACTCACAATTCATCGGATCCCAACAAACACACCGCAAAAGAAGATTACATCGGATAGAACTCCAAGAACATCGAGGAGAACATTGTATTGAAGATCAAAGAGAGAGAAGAAGCCATCTAGCTACTAGCTATGGTCCCGTTGGTCTGTGGTAAACTGCTCACACATCATCGGAAGGGCAGTAAGGTTGATGTAGAAGCCCTCCGTGATCGATTCCCCCTCCGGCGGAGTACCGGAAAAGGCCTCCAGATGGGATCGTGGAAGAACAGAGGCTTGCGGCGGCGGAAAGGTTTTCTCTTCTGGCTCTCTGGCGGTTTCCCAATATTTGTGAATTTATAGAAGTGGAATTAGGTCAAAAGGAGTCACGTGGGCCCCACATGGTACCACGGCGTGCCCCCCCTGGGCGCGCCCTAGTTCCTTGTGAAGCCCCTGTGGGGCTTCTGGCCTCCTCCCGAAGCTTCCCAGGTTTCTTTTGTCCAGAAAAAAATCTTCAAAAAGTTTCGTGGCATTTGGACTTCATTTGGTACTGTTTCTCTGAAAAGCCAAAAACAAGCAGAAAACAGCAACTGGCACTGGGCACTAAGTTAATAGGTTAGTCCCAAAAAATGATATATAATTGCTTGTAAATGTATATAAAACATCCAAGATTGATACTATAACAGCATGGAGCAATCAAAAATTATAGATACGTTGGAGACGTATCAATGGGGTGCCAAACATTTCTCTTTACCAGGCATGTCTTGTAGCAACGTGGAAGGGGTAGTGTTATTGTAGTGTGGAGAACGCCTGATTCCAATCCAGGGCAACTGAAGTTGCTACATACATCACAAGACATGGTTTCCCCTGCAATATGTAGCAAAATAAGGTATATATGAAATTCTTGACAGAAGCAATGTTAAGTTATCTTGAAAAATTATTCGGCTAAAGGAGGTATTTTTATAAATAGTCGATCAAAAACAAATTCCTAAAAAGTCATGCGCACAGCATGACAGTTTTACAGCGGTAGTAATAATAAAGGAAATATGAAATAATTAAATCAGTGTTAATTTTTCAAAAGGGTTGCTTAATTTACAGTTTTACTAAAAATTAGACGTCTATTTTTATTTTGGCTTAAGGTCGAATTTTCATTCGTTCGATTTAGTTCTGAGATCTGCGCTGGCGCTGGTGAACTTTTCGGGCCCGCTTTATCTTAGTGGGTCTCAGTGGATCCGTTTGGTTTATTTTCGCGCCCGCACTTTTTCCAGGGTCTCCTGGAGGATCTGGTCTCCCGTCCTCATCCACGGCGACGACGGCGAGCTCTAGGCGACGGCGGCCCAGGTAAACCTTCAGATATTATCTTCTCTGTGGCATATCTCCTCCCTTTCTTCTCTCCATTTGCTGCCCCTCTCCTCCAGCAAGCCCTTCCCTACCATGGCGCCTTCTCTTTCTCCCTCCCCTCCCATGGTGTCCCTCACTCCCTTCCCACGGCACCCCTCCCCCTCCCTTCTTCATATGGCGCCTCATTACTCTCTATTCTGGTGTCTGAGTCTGTCCCTCTGTCTTCTTGAACCCTAGAACACAAGCAGATCTCAAATCCTAATTCTCTCTATTTTTGTATAGGTTAATTCGGGTTCAGTTTTGCAAATCTGCAACAATCAAGTCCTAATCCCTTTCCGCTGTTTCAGGTTGATTGGATTTCAGTTTTGCAAGTGTCTGTAGCAGTCAATTAAAAAGAAGGTAACACCAATGCTTTTGTGATGATTTTGTTGTGTGTAGATCGAACTGAAATGCTACCATGTGCTCTATTTTATTTAATGTGAAAGTCATGCTATCTTGTAAAGATAGTACTTCTTGTAGTCTTATGTTACATTCCGCACATATGAAAATCTGCAGCAATTTGGTACAAGCAGTACCCTGAATCACATAGTCTAAAGTGTTCCATCTTATTTTATTGTCTCTATATCTATCCCATGTTTTTTTGTCACACAAGTCCATGTTTCTCGGTCATTAAGCTTGTACAACGAGTATGCATGTCAGTTTTTGTTGCTTCCCTCAACCATTTTTTCTTCAAAAGTCAGAAGGTTTCATTGCAGCTTTATATAGCTTAAGTTGTAATCTTATTCACCCCATCTTTTTTTTGGTCTCTAGTGTTTTGTTAAACATATACATTTCCCCTCAACCAATTCAGACAGGCATTTTCTTCTGCGAATGTATTGATACTTATGCAAAAGTGGTAATCCCGCTGAATTTTTTTCAATGATTAGTCTAAACCAGATTGCTTGAGGTGATCAAGGTTCCCCTTTTTTGGGGGTTCCTAGTCAGTTGAGCTCTGGCCTATTCTCATATGCTAATCTTTTGCAGGAAGATCGCCAGTGTTGCACGAGCACGGAATTGTGGATGTCATTAAGCACTATTCTTAGGTGTCGGTCAGCTGGCTAGAGGCGTGTGTGGTCACGGCCTAGTGGCTTTTGTTCATTTTCTTCACTCTAGTGTCTTTTGTCCATTTCTCCCTAAGTCTCTTGTTCTGGTCTCTTATGTTGTTATCAATCAGTTTCTTCATATATTCATTCTAAGATGAACAACTAACTTCTTACTATTCTTCGTACAAATCAGTTTGTAGTGTCCTACTTAAGTGTCTGCCTTTTAAAATTCAAGCTCAAAACTTAAAACTGGCTATCCTTTTCGGTAACTATTTTCGGTGTTCACTCTTTTTTTCTTTAGTTTTCATTCTCCGTATATAAATAGGAGTGTCCTACTTAAGTGGCTCAAAATAGGCCTGGCAGTTACCGAATCCTCATTCTCATCCTTCAGTCTCGCACCCTCTATTTTTTAGTCTGTACTTTGTTTTTCATTCAGTAAGCTTGCTATTTCATTTTTATCATTTATCTGTTTTATAATCATTCTCCATTGATCTGCCTTGTTCTACTCCATCTTGTCATTTATAGAGGATGGCAAAGTCTTCACTTAATTTTCCTTGCCATTCATCATTTCTACTTTTTCATTTCTTCAGTATTCAATCTCTTTTTTAGCCTTTGTTAGCATAGTTTTTTCAGCTAAAAGTGATAGTAGATTAGTCTCTCATTTGTCCAACTTATTTTTAGTACTTATTCCTAAGTATTCTTTGTTCATTATTTTTGTTCCTCGGTCTGTAAGCTTGCCTTCTTAGTCTTATATTAGTTTTTTGTAATAATATTGGTCTTCGCTTTATCATATTTAGTTATCATTTGCATCTTTCTTCAGTCCTATCTATCATGGGTCTTGTCTTTTAGTAGATGATTATTTCTGTTGTGAACCTTATGTTCCTGTAAGTCCTAAGTTTTCAGTTTTTTTTTGCACATGTTTTTTTGCTAGATTATTTTTAGTTTTTAGTCATCAGTATTCCTTAGTATCAGTTTTAGTTTTCTTCAGCTATATGTTAAGTGGTTAGTTATTTCGTCAGTGTTTGTTCAGTATCTTAAGTGTCTTTTCTTAGTTCTCTTCAGTTATTTGGTCAATGTTTGTTCTTGTCTATCAGTTTTAAGTTAAGTCATTTATTATTCTAGTTTAGTTTCCATTCAGCTTATTGTTTTCAGTTTATTTTTTTGTTCTTGTATTTTCAGCATTCATTTTAAATTAGTTAGATTTAATATGTGTTTATAATTCCTGTAGTTTAAATTAGTTATCTGGTGAGTCTCTGTTCTTAGTTTTTTAGTCATCGTTTTGCTAACAAATAGTTTTTTCCCTGCCACATGAGTAACAGGGATGGCGTGCCCAATCTGCAAGTCCGACTGCGCTGACCGTCGCTCATCGGGTTTAAATTTTGGGGTTTGGTTGTCTGAAGACTTTGAAAGCTCAGTGGTAACTTAGTTTTGAATATGTTTAATTTATCACTATAGTCTAGTTCTCTGCCATGGTCAGTTATTCATTTATAACTACAGACTAGTTCTCTGTTATGGTAAATTTTTCATTCATCACTCATTTTTACGAGGCTATCATGTGGATATTACCAACACCTCCCTGTATGTTTTATGATAGCATGATAGTTGTCCTGTTCAGTTAAACATTTCGTTTCTTCTTTCGTTTGTGTATGATTTCAGTTTTTTTTCTTTTTTAGATATAAACTTATTCCTCTTAGCTGATAGAATAATAGCAACGTTAGCTTTTTCTTAGAGTTCTTTTTCTAATTTAGTCATTAATTTTGTTGCATTCATTTTCTTTTTTAGTCTATCAGTTAATAGAGTTTAGCTATTTGTCAGTCTCATCTGCAAACGCCTCATGACCCAACAAGCATGAGGATAGCCTATCGTTTGTTCTTCCTTTTCCATTTCTTTTTTGCCTTTTTCTGTAGTTTATCCCATGCCACTCAAGGGTTGAATTCAATTGCGCCACTGGCGATCACGTGCTTTTTGAGGACTGTGAGGGGGCGCAAATTCCTAGTCGAGATCAGGAAAGAACACAGGAGGACCCGCATATGTGGCGCTGGGTGGGAGGAAATCAGGTTGAACAATCTCAGTCAGGGAGTTTCGGCCCGTTTTGTACTGGATGGACCAGTGCCAAAGTTGCAGATTTACATGGTTGCGCCACCTCCCAACCAGGCTGATCTAGTGCTTGAGGTTGCTGTGTTCACGAAAGACATCAAGATGAAGGCAAGAGAGAGCGCAAAGCTGTATGAAACTCTACTATATTGAACAACGGATACAAGGGGTGCCATTTGTGCATCTTTTTTTTCAGTGTGACCATGCAGTCATCAGTCTTCTGGTCTCCATTATATTCTTGTTGTGGTCAGTTTTGAACAAGAGAAGAAAGTTAAAGGGACATATAGCTAAGAGAGTCTGGTTTGCATCCAACATGTACATCCAACATCATGTTTACTTGGCTCCTTTTTTTGTTACTTTTTTTTGAACCTACTGTCAAGGTATGAATTAGTAACGGGTTTGCAAGTGATCCGTTAGGGATAGGCTGGGGCCAACATGTGTTTGAAGGTCGAAGACGAAGAGAGAGAATACGACCTGAAACTACAATGAAAACAATCGTCTTTTTTGTCTGTACAGTCTCGACTGAAATTACTACAAACTATGTGGACAAGAAAAACGACCTAAACCAAATGGAAAAACAGATGACTGAAGACCTTTTTTAACTGAAGTTTAGACCGAGTACTTAGTACAGACAGCTGTCAATCCATGATTGTAACAAAAAAGTGACCTGAAGCTAATTTAAAAAAAGATGTCTGTTGTTTAGTCACTCCCTTAATTTATGACAATTCAGTATTGACAGCGGTTCACATTGTTGCAATGTCACTCTAACTCAATGAAAGGATCTCTACTTAGTTATAAAAGCAGCATCATTATGAAATGTATATTTCGAGACAAGATAAACAGAGAGCAGAGGTAATAATATGTTAATCAGGCGGCTCAAAAAGTGTTTATAACATTAAAATTATATCTAGTCCGTCAGATCTGCATCCAGCAGTGTCATCCACACCCCTAGCCTACTGTCGCCAACGCCAACCACACGAACATGTGTAGCTAGTCTTTGAAATGGGTGATCCAGCAAGGTCAACCACGCCCCCAGCCTACACCACCCCAACCGTCGGCCTCCAGCACCCCGCGGCCTGTTAGCAATACCGCGCAACGTCTCCCCGCTGCCTTCGACCTCCCCCTACCGCCGTTGCTGGCAAGCCCTATCAGGCTTCACTTTAAACTCGACACCTCCCTCGGTGAAGTTTATTTCTCACCTTGAACTTGGACGCCGTAGCTCGCTGCCGCTCGTAGCGTCGTTCCTTTCTCCGGCAAGGTCGTTGGTGTCGGACCCTCGGGCCGTGCACAGGTTCGGCCTCGTACTACACGGATTTGGAGTTCACAACAAATTTCCAGGCAATTCTTAGCATAATAGCGTAGATGTATCACTTTAAAACACGAAAAAACAAACCAATGAGATTGAAATGGGTCACAACATAAAATTGATGTGGAAATGAAGACAAAATGTACTAACCCTAGATCTAGTTGGAGAAGTGAGAGAGAAAAGAGAGTGAACTGTACAACAGCTGAGTCGGAGTAGGTATACAGGTTTGCAGAAAACAGAGAGTTATATTACGCGTTTGCTCACTAACATGGGGCCACAAAGAAGATGATGCGCTTTTTTTTAAGGAACGCATGTTGCGCTTTGGATGTAGAGGGTTGGCAGAAAACGATGTCAGTTCCAGGAAAAGTGCACAATGAGACAACTAGTGCAATGCTCTTCCCAGATGCAGCTGATTTGGCAAATAGAGGCACGGACGTGATCAGTCAGAGAGGCACGGACATGACGGCCTCAAGAGGCACGGTTTTAAAAGCACATAAGGCACGGCCGTGCCTCTGTTTCCCTAATGTTTTCCCTGACACGTTCACTCAGAGAGAGGCGTGGTCTTTAAGCAGTTGGGGTACAGTTGTACATGTTCCCGACGCACGACCGTGCTTCTATTTTTTGAAATGTTTTCCCCTGACGCGGTCACTCAGAGGGATAGGGACGTGAAGCCACGGTACGCACGGTTCTATAAGGATATGAGGCATGGAAGTGCGTCTGTTTTTCCAAATGTTTTCAGTGACACGTTCAGTCAGAGAGGCGCGGTGTTTCAGCAGTTGGGGCACGGTTGTACAAGTCCATGACGCACGACCGTGCTTCTGTTCTTTCGATGTTTACCTCTCTACGTCACTGACATGTCAGGCTCGGTTGTATGTTATGAATAATCACAGTTGTGCGTTTTCTGCTTCTAAAGCACTGTTGTGCAAACATTGCTTTCACTCAGAGAGGTAAACGGTTTCACGACTGTGCCTCTGTGTTCCAAATGTTTTAATTAACACGTCGAGTGTGAAAGGGACGACCGTGACTGATACGTCCCAAACGTATCTACTTTTCCAAACACTTTTTCTCTAGTTTGGACTCTAATTTGCATGATTTGAATGGAACTAACCCGGACTGACGCTGTTTTCAGCAAAATTGCCATGGTGTTGTTTTTGTGCAGAAATAAAAGTTCTCGGATGGACCTAAAAATTTACAGAGAATTATTTCAGAATATATGAAAAATATTGGCGCAAAGACCCATCAGAGGGGGGCCCACAGGCGCCACAAGCCTGGGGGGCGCGGCCGCCCCCCCAGGGAGCGCCTAGCAGGCTTCAGGGATCTGGCAACTCCATTTGACCTAACTCCAACGCTATAAGTACCTATTCGTGGAGAAAAAATTAGAGAGAAAGAATCATCATGTTTTATGAGACGGAGCCGCCGCTACCTCCTGTTCTTCATCGGGAGGGCTGATCTGGAATCCGTTCGGGGCTCCGGAGAGGGGGATTCGACGCTGTCGTCATCATCAACCATCCTCCATCACCAATTTCATGACGCTCACCGCCGTGCGTGAGTAATTTCTTTGTAGGCTTGCTGGACGGTGATGAGTTGGATGAGATTTACCATGTAATTGAGTCAATTTGTTAGGACTTTGATCCCTAGTATCCACTATGTTCTGAGATTGATGTTGCTATGACTTTGCTATGCTTAATGCTTGTCACTAGGGCCCGAGTGCCATGATTTCAGGTCTGAACCTTTATGTTTTCATGAATATATTTGAGTTCTTGATCCTATCTTGCAAGTTATATGCACCTATTATGTGTCATGATCCGCATACCCCAAGGTGACAATAATTGGGATTCTTTCCGGTGATTGCCGTAGTTTGAGGAGTTCATGTATTCACTTGTGTTAATGCTTTGTTCTGGTTCTCTATCAAAAGGAGGCCTTAATATCCCTTAGTTTCCTTAAGGACCCCGCTGCCACGGGAGGGTAGGACAAAAGATGTCATGCAAGTTCTTACTATAAGCACGTATGACTATATATGGAATACATGCCTACATTACATTGATGAATTGGAGCTATTGTGTATCGCCCTAGGTTGTGACTGTTACATGATGAATGCCATCCAACATAATAATCCATCACTGATCCAATGCCTACGCTTGTTGCATATTGATCTTTGCTAAGTTACTTTCGTTGCTGCTACTGTTACAATTACTACAAAACTGCTTTTGTTACTGTCACTACTGTTACTATTGCTCTTGAAACTATCATACTACTATGCTACTAAACACTTTGCTGCAGATATTTAGTTCTCCAGGTGTGGTTGAATTGACAACTCAACTGCTAATACTCACAAATATTCTTTGGCTCCCCTTGTGTCGAATCAATAAATCTGGGTGAAATACTACCCGCGAAAACTGTTGCGATCCCCTATACTTGTGGGTTATCAAGACCTTTTTCTGGCACCGTTACCGGGTAGCATAGCTCTATCTGTTGAGTCACTTGGAATTTATATCTGTTGATCACTATGAAGAATCTGAAAGACGCTAAAACCAAGATCGTTCCCTCTAAGATGAGGGGAGGTAAGGAACCGCCATCTAGCTCTGCACTTGATTCACCTTCTGTTTTGAGTAGGCTTGCAACACCACCACCTGCTATTCATTCTGATATGTCGCAAGTTATTGATGATACTACTTCTGCTATGAATGATACTTATGATGATGCTAGTACTATGCTTGATAATAATGCGCCACTTGGTGAATTTCTTGAGGAACAAATTGCTAAAGCTAAAGAAACTGAAAATGCTAAAACTCTTGAAAATTATGATTCACCTATTCTGCCTAGCTCTCCTACTAGAGTTGAAATTCCTGAAACATCTGATGGTCATGTTTTTGATAGAGAGACAGCTAGGGCAATTCTTGCTTGTAATGATAGAGATGAAGTTATAAAATTGCTTACTGAAATGAAAGAAAAATCTATGAGGGAGAGAATGAAATATGATCCTAAGTTTACTACTTCTCCCATATTTGTTACTGATAAGGATTATGAATTCTCTATCGATCCTGAGTTAATTACTTTGGTTGAATCTGATCCTTTTCATGGTTATGAAACTCAAACTGTTGTGGCACACCTTACTAAATTGAATGATACTGCCACCCTATTTGCTCATGAGGAAAAAAATTGTTACTACTATATTCTTAAGTTGTTTCCTTTCTCATTAAAGGGTGATGCTAAGAAATGGTTTAATACTCTTGCTCTTGGTTGTGTGCATAGTGCCCAGGATATGATATATTACTTCTCTGAAAAATATTTCCCTGCTCATAAGAAACAAGCTGCCTTACAGGAAATATTTAACTTTTTGCAAACTAAAGAAGAGAATCTCCCTCAAGCTTGGGGGACGTTTCTCCAACTACTTAATGCTTTGCCTGATCATCCTCTTAAGAAAAATGAAATACTTGATATCTTTAATAATGGACTAACCGATACTTCTAGGGACTACCTAGATAGTTGTGCTGGTTGTGTTTTCAGGGAATGAACTGTTGGACAGGCTGAAGTACTATTGAATAGTATATTGAGAAATGCCGATGATTGGACACTTCCTGAACCACCACCTAAGCCAACTCCGAAGAAGAGAGGTATTGTATTCCTCAGTCCAGAAGATATGCAAGAAGCTAAGAAATCTATGAAGGAAAAAGGTATAAAAGCTGAAGATGTTAAGAATTTACCACCTATTGAAGAAATACATGGGCTCGACATCCCGACACAGGTAGTGGAGGTAAATTCTCTCACTAGGTTTGATGAAGGTGATATTCCGTATAATAAATCTGCTAGTCAATGCCTGTATGAGTTTGACAATTACACCATTAAACAGGAACACTTTAATATGTATGTTAGCAATCAAATAAAACGGAATGCCATCATGATTGAACGCTTGAGTGATTTGATGTTTAGGACTGCTAATGATGTTAAATGCTTGAGTAAACATGCCTCTATGGTCCAGACTCAGTTAGAACAAATTGCTAAGGATTTGCTTGATGAAATGAATAATAAAAAGAATGATCATGTTGTTAGAGTTGTTACTAGAGGAGGTAGCATGACTCAGGATCCTCTATATCCTGAAGATCGTCCTAAAAGAATTGAACAAGATTCTCAAAGAAATAATATTGATGCACCTAGTCCATCTAAGAAGAAAAAGAAAAAGAAAAATGATAAAACTTTGCATGCTACTAGTGAACCTGAGATAGAAAAACCTCCTAAGAATCATAATGATGTTTCTATTTCCGATGCTGAGACACAATCTGGTAATGAACATACACCTAGTGATAATGAAAATGATAATGATAATGATGATGTTCATGTTGATGATCAACCAGATAATGATGTAGAAATAGAACCTGCTGTTGATCTTGATAACCCACCTCCTAAGAATAAAAGATATGATAAAAGAGATTTTGTTGCTAGAAAACATGGAAAGGAGAGAGAACCATGGGTTCAAAAACCTATGCCTTTCCCTACTAAACCATCTAAGGATAAGGATGATGAAGATTTTCAGCGCTTTGCTGAAATGCTTAGACCTGTCTTTTTGCGCACTCGCTTGATTGATCTGTTGAAAATGTCTCCCTATGCTAAATACATGAAAGATATTGTCACTAATAAAACAAAGATACCTGAAGCTAAAATTTCCACCATGCTTGCCAATTATTCTTTTAAGGGTGGAGTACCTAAAAAGTTAGGAGATCCAGGAATACCTACTATAGCATGCTCCATTAAAAGAAGTTAGGTCAAAACTGCTTTATGTGATTTGGGAGCCGGTGCTAGTGTTATGCCTTTCTCTTTATATAGCAGACTTGATTTGAATAAGCTCACACCTACTGAAATATCTTTGCAAATGGCTGACAAATCCACTGCTATACCTATTGGAATTTGTGAGGATGTTCCCGTTGTAGTTGCAAATGTTACTTTCTTGACAGACTTTGTTATTCTTGATATGCCCGAGGACGACAACATGTCGATTCTTGGTAGATCTTTTTTGAATACTGCAGGGGCTGTTATTGATTGCAACAAAAGCAAGGTCACTTTTCATCTCAATGGTAATGAGCATACAGTTTATTTCCCGAAGAAACAAACTTCAGTGAATGGTATCAATTGTATTGAAAAAGTTTCAACAATCACTATTGGGGGATTCAAATTTCCTCTTCCTACTGTCAAAAAGAAATATGAAATTCTTATTGTTGGGGAGATGCACATCCCCATTGAGGTAACTTAGTGTTCTACGAAAATTCTTCGGTTCCATGCCATTCGGAAATAATTTGTTAATAAGACTTGATCAACCTTATTAATGGATTCTTTTTGAAGGGCATGTGGTCGATGAATTTAGTAAGCACAACTTTCTGTACCCACCTTTTGATCTCTGTTATTTTTAGTAGAATAAAATAAAAATGCCATGATTATCCTGTTTTCTGAATTTTCTGTGCAATAAAAAATGGCCCAAAAATAAAAGTTCTCAGAATGCCATGAAAATTTAGTATGATTTTTTCCAGAATATTTAAGAATTTTTGGCACTGAACACACCCCAGGGGGGTGCACCTGTGAGCCACAAGCCCACAGGGCGTGCCCATCCCCCCTGGGCGCGCCCAGCAGGCTTGTGGGTCCCACAGGGACCCACTCACTTATGCCAGCCACCCATCTCCTTCTTCTTCCTCTAGAAAAAATCAAACTTGCTTCCAAGCCCGTGTTCTTGCTCATATTGCTGTGATTTTTGATCTCCTTTCTCGGAACTCCGTTTCCGAAACTGTTTTGAAGAATTACTCCTTGGTATGTGACTCCTCCAATGCTCCAATTAGTTTTTGCTCTAGTGCTTTATACTTTGCAAATTTTTGCTGCTGTGGTGACCATGTTTATGAGCTTGCATGTTGAATTTGTATGGTCCAAAGTAGTTTTGTTGCATGATATAGTTTCTAGATACATGTGGGAGTAGTTGGTATCAATTTTGTTGAGTTTCGTTCACTTTTATTTTGAGTCACTAAAAAATTCAGAAATTTTTCAGAGAAGAAGAAAATGTTTAGGAAGATTTTCCATGGTGGTTCCTTGAGCAAGAGTGCTCCTAGGCCCGCAATACGCGAGCAGGATACCGAATCGCTGCGAGAGGCCGCGGTGCTACCGTGCGAGTGGCCGTCAGATGCCTTAATGATTCGAGCTGGCATCAAAGAAGAGTTTGATATGTACGTGTGCAACGCCGAGCTCACAGAGTTCCTGGCAGACAGGGAAAACATAGACATTTCATACTTGAGGAGGAGGCTTAGGAGTACGAGAGGGCGGCAGAAAGCGAGCGCCTTAACGAGGCAGCCCACCAAGCCGTGGCAGCCGCATTTCAGTACAACCCGAACTACCATCACGAGCATTATCCAGGCCAGAACTGGCCGTAGACCAACTTAGGCCAAAAGCCTAAGCTTGGGGGAGTACGTATTTCTCACCGACATTACATTCATGTTCACACATTCATTCCAGTTGTCGGTGTTCATCCTTTTTCATTGTATATCCATGTTAGTTTTATTTTCGCTTATTTCTTGTGTATTTGAAAAAAAAACTTTCAAAAATCCAAAAAAATTAGTTGTAGTTTCTTTCCTGTCTAGTTAATTCGTAGTAGTAAAAGAAAACCCAAAAAGATTTCTCGTTTCTTCTTTTATTTGTTGGGAGCTTTCTCGTGTGAATAGTTTTTCTCGTTTTTCGTTTTCCTTCGTTAATTTGCTTTCTTCAGAAAAACCAAAAACTTCAAAAATATTTCAGTGTGTTTTTCTGAATTTCTTTTCGTTGAGTCGTCGCAAGGAGAAGACCACGATGAAAATGTTGAGTGGCTCCCATATGCTTTATTGTTGATCTAACAAAGAGCCACAATTACTTTGTCTTCTCCTTTGAATAAGTGTTTGCAGATTCCAGCTTAGTCCACGGCACACTTGCACTATTATTATTATTATTATTATTATTATTATTATTATTATTATTATTATTATCACATCATTCGGTCGTGCAAGTGAAAGGCAATAATGACGATATTTGATGAAGTGATTGCGGTGAAGAAAAGCTGGTATGAACTCCTCTTGTATTCATGATTAGAGATTATGTTTAGCTCAGTATTCATGATTCAGCATTATTATGAGTAAACATATTTGTGATGACAATTAGAGATTATAGTTGCTCATGCCATGCTTAAATAGCCAGGAGTGGATAATGATTTATCTTGAGTGTCAACATGCTTTAAAATGGTTGTGATGTAGTATGTTAGCATGGTATCCTCCTCTGAGTAATTCGAGTGGCTTGACTTGGCACATGTTCATACATGTAGTTGAATCAAAACCAACATAGCCTCCATGATATTTATGCTCAGGGTGTTGATATCCTACTCATGCTCGTGTTCAATGTTAATTATTCGCAATGCATGTCTATGACCGTTTTCGCTCAATAGCTGGTCGCTTCTCAATCTATTTGCTAGCCTTCGCCTGTACTAAGCAGGAATACTGCTTGTGCATCCAAATCCCTAAACCAAAGTTGTTCCAGATGAGTCCACTATATCTACCTATATGTGGTATTACTCTGCCGTTCCAAGTAAATTTGCAGGTGCCACCTCTAAACATTCAAATGAACATCTGTTTTGTGTGCCCGTACTGCTCATGGAGCGATAGGGAGCGGTCAGTATCTTCCATGCTAAGTGGGTTACTCTCAGATGAGTGTTTATTCACTTGTCATTGCACGAGAGAGGCTGGTAATCGGGATGCCCAGTCCTATTGCTCAAATCGTTATATAATGCAAACAAACTCCCCCGAAATGTTGTTGGTATGGAGGGCACCCGTGAATTCGGCTAGCCATGGCTTGTGTTGGTATGGTGGAGGGGGAGTAAACTTTACCTTTCCGCTTGGGAACCACCTATAATGTGTTTAACATGGAAGATATTGAAAACTCTCGGTCGTGACGTTGACAGGAAAAGCATACCTCCCAAAATTATTTTCATCTCCAATTTAAGCTTCGAGCTCTGGCACCGCTGCAAATCCATGCTTCCCTCTACGAAGGGCCTATCCATTTACTTTTATGTTATTTAATTTTATTATTGAGTCATCACCCTCTCATTTTAAGCACCAGTTGGAGAGCACTATTGTCATTTTTATGCATTGAGTATAGTTAATGTTGGGTGTGACCATGACTGGATATCCTCTACCCTGAATTACAATGTTTAGTCGTTGCTTGAATCTCAGAGGTGCTCTGCATTTATGTTTTGCGGTCTCAGAAAGGGCTAGCGAGATATCATGTTATCATATTATATCATGATTGTTTTGACAAAGTGTTGGCATCCGAGGTATCTTATTATTGCTCGCCAGTTGGTTATGTTATTGCCATGAGTAAATGTGAGACCTAAGTGTTATCATCAATATGGTTAGTTCATAATCTTTGCTAAAAACTTGGATGCTAGTTAAGAGTATATACAGACAACAAGAACAAAAGAGTTTGCAAAAGTTTTTCTTTATCACTTTCAGTTTGTCAACTGAATTGCTTGAGGACAAGCAATGAGTTAAGCTTGGGGGAGTTGATACGCCCCAAACGTATCTACTTGTCCAAACACTTTTGCTCTAGTTTGGACTCTAATTTGCATGATTTGAATGCAACTAACCCGGACTGATGCTGTTTTCAGCAGAATTGCCATGGTGTTGTTTTTGTGCAGAAATAAAAGTTCTCGGATGGACTTGAAAATTTACGGAGAATTATTTCAGAATATATGAAAAATATTGGCGCAAAGACCCATCAGAGGGGGGGCCCACAGGCACCACAAGCCTGGGGGGCGCGGCCACCCCCCCAGGGCGTGCCTAGGAGGCTTGTGGGCCCTTGGCAACTTCGTTTGACCTAACTCCAACGCTATAAGTACCTATTCATGGAGAAAAAAATTAGAGAGAAAGAATCATCGTGTTTTATGAGACGGAGCCGCCACCACCTCCTGTTCTTCATCGGGAGGGCTGATCTGGAATCCGTTCGGGGCTCGGGAGAGGGGGATTCGACGCCGTTGACATCATCAACCATCCTCCATCACCAATTTCATGATGCTCACCGCCGTGCGTGAGTAATTTCTTCGTAGGCTTGCTGGACGGTGATGGGTTGGATGAGATTTACCATGTAATCTAGTCAATTTGTTAGGGCTTTGATCCCTAGTATCCACTATGTTCTGAGATTGATGTTGCTATGACTTTGCTATGCTTAATGCTTGTCACTAGGGCCCGAGTGCCATGATTTCAGGTTTGAACCTTTATGTTTTCATGAATATATTTGAGTTCTTGAGTCTATCTTGCAAGTTATATGCACCTATTACGTGTCATGATCCGCATACCCCAAGGTGACAATAATTGGGATTCTTTCCGGTGATTGCCGTAGTTTGAGGAGTTCATGTATTCACTATGTGTTAATGCTTTGTTCCGGTTCTCTATTAAAAGGAGGCCTTAATATCCCTTAGTTTCCTTAAGGACCCCGCTGCCGCGGGAGGGTAGGACAAAAGATGTCATGCAAGTTCTTACTATAAGCACGTATGACTATATACGGAATACATGCCTACATTACATTGATGAATTGGAGCTATTGTGTATCGCCCTAGGTTGTGACTGTTACATGATGAATGTCATCCAACATAATTATCCATCACTAATCCAATGCCTACGCTTGTCGCATATTAATCTTTGCTAAGTTACTTTCATTGCTGCTGCGGTTACAATTACTACAAAACTGCTTTTGTTACTATTACTACTGTTACTATTGCTCTTGAAACTGTCATACTACTGTGCTACTAAACACTTTGCTGCAGATATTTAGTTCTCCAGGTGTGGTTGAATTGACAACTCAACTGCTAATACTCACAAATATTCTTTGGCTCCCCTTGTGTCGAATCAATAAATCTGGGTGAAAATCTACCCGCGAAAACTGTTGCGATCCCCTATACTTGTGGGTTATCAGGGACTCCAGAGGAACTACATGCAGCAGATGCACATTCCCGCATGCGTGACAGGCATGCCTTTGTGATCCATGTTTCTTTCTAGCACGTATGAGGTGATTTCTTTTTGTTTTGTGAAATTGTTCACGGCTCTACAAACACATAATGAATATTGGAAATAGGAACCACAACATTGATATCATAAATATTCATGTTTTTAAATATGAGCTTACCGCCTAAAAAAAGAGCTTACAGACGGTACGGTACAAAAGGAATGAGAATTGTTTGACCATGTTTACGCAAGACCCACACTGAATATGGTAAGTATATCTCTCCACACCTGCTTTCAGTATTCACAGTTGAATGGATCGGACAAATCCAGATATTCAAAACTTGTATTTTTTAAATCCATGTGCATATGCTTGCAAGTTGTTGTTAATTTAAGCTGAGCACGTTTAGAAGCCCTTTTCTCCATTTGTAGTACCTTTTGTTGCTCCTTGTAAAATTCACCCGTGAAATCTTTGTGCAGTCCAAACTTAAGCCTGATACTCAGTAGCATCCTCGCATTCAGAATAAAGAATGTTACAAATTCAGTGTTTGCCTCTGTGACTTCATAATCTTCCAGCGTTAATGTCTTCAAACAAATGTCATGATCCTTGAGAAACACCTGCTGCTTTTGACGCCATTCATTTGCTAAACCTCTTTGATCCCATCCTCCTCCCTAAATACACATGAAAACTGAAAACACTTAAGGTCTATAAAGCATTGCATAGTAGGTATTTGATTTTTTTTAGCACACGTAAGCTGATTTTATTTTGTTTCGTCGAGCTATTCATGGCTCTACAAACTCATAATAATACACATGAAGAGCAACTGAACGGTTGATGCTAATATCACACACACACACACACACACACACACACACACACACACACACACACACACACACATATATATATATATATATATATATATATATATATATGTGGTATGGGCTTTCAACGTGTGTGAAATCATCACCTCAATAAACAAGTTTTGCAGGCATCAAAAGCATCGCAACAAGCCTACGACCTCATCCAGATTAAAGCATGTCTGTGAGATAAATAAGGTCTTGACAGAATCCAGCACCACGGATAGGCTGCTTATGGACAGACCCTTCATTGAGCACAGAACATTATATTATTAGCTTGTGGATATGAATCTTGTGTGCTCGAATAGTACAGCTCAAAGTAAAGTACCGTGGAAAGGTAGTACCTGTATAACTGTAGAGTCAATGACGATCTTTGATTCGTCGGATAAATCAGAAATTTTTCCCAAGGTGTCCAATTTAGGCGCAGAGACAACGGTTATTTCTAGTTATGCATCTACAAAGTTGTGGAGCAGCCTTCGAAGTGAAGGGGCATCCTGAGTTTTCCTCTATCAGAACGAATGCCATTGCTTACAAGGCTAGGCGAGTTTATTCGTAGACAGCAGAATTTCTTTTTGCAAACAAGCAGCAGGCATTGCATGGAAGGGCAACTGCAATGGATGACGTTTTGCAAAGAGACATCCGATATGTAAACTTCCACTAGTGAAAGTCTCCTGAGTTGTACCAGATTGTCTTGTAGTTTGCACATGGCGAAGGTGACGGTGTGAAGTGAGGAGTAAAACCTCAAGATGGACGCCGATGGCGAGGGCATAGATGAAGGGCATCTGCATGGTTGTCTGGACCCTGGGTAGAAGAAATTCGGGAACAGGTAGTAGAACTCTAGCTCCTGGAGTTTGTCCAGTTTTTGAGACTGGAGCAACTCATCGACGACACAAGGTTAGCACTGGAGGTAGCTTCTTGGGAATGCAGAGGCGGTGAACCGGGCCCTCATGGCTGGAGAGGATGGCTACAGGAAGGCTGAAATCATCAGCGACAGATTCTCGATGCCAGTCGTGACTAAGAGGTCGGCATTGAGTTCCGACGTATGTTATCTGCACGACCTGCTTGTTGGGCAGAATGCGGACAATTTCACAACAGATTGTTTCTAGAGCATTAGTAGGACGAGTGTCAGGGATCACATGGAAGTCGAGATTGAGAGGTGCGGTGCGCCATAGGTGGCGCCACCGAGATGCGAGGGCTTGGGTGCAGATGCCATCCTTGATGGGGAGATGAGAGATGATCTCCCCAAGGATGGCGTCCGGGAGGTCCCTGATGCGGTCCGGACGAGATTCAACGTGGTTCTCGGATCCAGTGGGCAGACCCTCACCGCTCCTCTCCACGACCTTAGAGGGCAGGTGTACAACCAGCGTCGCCCGTGCCGCGAACCTCGTCTTCTTTTTGCTAGAGGCACGCGTCTTCATGTCCATTACCGTCGTCGTGCAGCCTCCGTTGCAGCTCTTTGTGTGGTGGATCTGGAAAGAGGGCTAGGGTTTCATGATTCACGTCTTCATGTCCTTAAGTACTCGAAGCATTGTGCTTGTCGTTGAGCTGTGTGATTTTTCGTTGTCATCTTTTCTGATTTCAACTACTATACACATGGTTCTACAAAAAACAAAAGGCATGACCGTGCACAGAGAGAGGCAGGGTTTGTGCTGCTAGGAGAGGCATGGTGAGCTGTTAGGAGAAGACTAGCTCTGCATCTGGTTTGCGTACCATAGTTTGAATAAGGATTTGAACTGATAAGTTATAATAGTAGTGTATCGTAAGGATTTGAATTGCACGCATACTTTGAATAACACACATACTATACTGAACTGATACCAGTACTTAACATTTATATGATGTAATGCCGTCCCTACATCATTGCACGGGTCACGCATCAGGCAGTTTTATTGTAGAGACCGGTGATTACCAGTGAGAGCAACTCCTTGTCGCCCACAGTGTGCTTTTGGATAGTGATGAGTACAACCCAACCAGGTGTCAGCCTGGCTGCATCTGCAAAAGCAGAAAACCCGGAGATCGCCATCCTTCCATCCTTGTGAATATAGTAGGTGCCAGGCAAATCAACGGGACTAAATTTTTGAACAAGTCTGATGCTGCCCCTGAGAGGAAGACATCCAAGCTTCATCCTGAGGTCATCGGTAACAACAGCCGGGATTTTCTGTACAAGAACAAATCATTCTGGCATTAAATTAGGAGGACAGACATGCGGAGGGTGGAATAAACAAAGAAACAATGACCTACCAAACGGTCTTTGTGAATGTTGGTGAAACTCAGACAATGCACAAAGGTAATGGCATGGATGTCTTTAGCATTTAAGACTAGTTTAATCATGTTGTTGTAGGAAAGTTTTATGCCCCGGGTGTAGACTGTCTTATCTATGTGGCTCCTCTGTGATAAACTGAGACATTCAAGAGCTAAAGTATAAAACAATTTATAAGTCACTGTGTCTGAAGCAGTGAATAAAATATAGAATGTACAATAAGCCTTACACACTCCCACTACTGTCATAACTAATTGAAAGATTTAATACATTGTATGGAGAAAGACTGAGCAAAGAAATGCGAGGAACATGTTAATGTATAATTATAACTAATAATCAGTCAGGTGTCATCTTGGGAGGCAAATACAACATACCAACGGAAGGTTTGGGAACGGCTTTGCGAATTCCTCCGGATTCACTCAACATCATATCAATGTGAAAGAAGAAATCATCGCCTTGCAAATCCAGTTTAATAATATCACCGTAACACAGATCAGAGTCGCATATCAACTTTTCCCATCCAGGGCCCTGAAACTTAGACCTGTGAGTGCCATCAGTAAACTTAATCTTGTATGAAAATTCGTCGTTAGTGCCAAACACAAGGTTGATATCCTCTTCTTCAAAACTATCCTCAAAAGCTTCTTCTTTCCATAAAGAAATCAAAGAAAGGACCTGCTTCCGGTAATAGCATGGGACATACTGCAAAAAAATAAGATAAAACAAACATATGTAAAACTTTTAAGTATTTCAAAATAATACTTGGAACCACCTTTTTCTTATTTTTAATACCGGACAAGCGTCTTTTAGGCTCAGGCACAGGCAGTGTTTATGATATTTGATTAAGCCTAAACAACGTAGTTGAACTTCTAATTATACCAAGTGAAAAACAAACACGTCAAACATATTTGTTGAGGAGGAGAATGTGTGGTTTGTGTCTATGGAATAAAAAGAAATAGAAGTGTCATCTGGTAAAACTATAACTTACGACTTTGCAAGCAGTTGGCAGAAAACTATGTATCCCATCCGAATGGATAAAAGATTTGTTATCTAACAAGAAACATTTACCAGGCACGACTCATAATGATGAGGCAAAGGCACAATCAAGAAAGAGTGGTTAACATCAGATTCACCGCCATGACAGTTGAGGTTCCTGCAAACATCACAGGCCATGGTTGTCTGCAAGATATAACAATATATAAGACTCGTATCCATTTTATTGTTACACGGATACTGGAGTCCAATGAGTAAGACTATGTATATCTATAACTGTATGTAGATCCATTCATTTCAAAGACTTAACTAGCAATACGTAGAATTAAAAGATTGTACATCAGTGATACATGCTCAACTCAATGAGAAAGATAGAGGGCAACCGACGGCACAGAATGGTGATATCCAATGATGGTAGTGTCTATAAAAAGAAACCACACACCTACTGAAATCTATTAGGTGTCAGACTCTAGTGGAAACGAGCCAACCCCACGCATTCAAAGATTGTTCGCCCAGATCTTTAAAAGGTATAGCATATAGCAATATTCCAACATACATATAACGAGATTACTGTCAAAGTGGGCAGCGCAGATCTAATCAGCAAAGGAATAAAAAATACTGTATTTCAGGGGAAATGGATGGACTGTGGAGCGAGGCACAGCAAGGAGGTAAAGGATGAGAACCAGAGTTATCGTCGGAAGAGCAAGTGACTCAGAAATGGACGAACTGTGGAGCGAGGCAGAGCAAGGAGGTAAGGTTGGGAAGTTTTAGAGGCGGCTTTGTGAGTCTCGCGCCTGCAAAAAGTAGAAGACTTTTCGTCACCCCCAACTGCTCATAGCACACAAAGAAATATAAAAATAAAAATAAATAAAAAGGGAGTAGGTGGGATCATTCTCGAGCCAGGCCAGAACAAACCGGACCAGTCATTTGGTCGAGTCGGACCATGTCAAAACCGCCTGCCCGAGGCCTTCTCTCTCTGTTGCCGTCCCTCGCATTCATTTGCCCTCCCCCTCTCTCCTCACAAATTAGACGACGTCGACGGCACTGCCTGTGCTCACATCCGCCGTGTCATGTCGACATCTAAGATCGGAGCAGAGAGGAAGAAGGAACAGTTGAACTTCCTTGAGCTGGATTTTGATTTCTATGTAAGTGATTTCCGGTTACATATGCAGTGTTGAACTGGGCTTTTGTTTTGCGAACAATTGATTTGAGCTCTAAACATAGATGTTTCTTTATAGGAGAACCCTGATACCATTGAAGACTGAGATTTTAGTGGTGAAGAGGTGGACCTTCCTCTGTACTGCGTGCTCCATGATACCAAGCCTCTAAGGTGTGTGGCCTTTGAAGGAAGTGACACGGGGAGGAGCTTCTATGGCTATGCTGTGAAAGTTAGTCACTTTTGAAATCTGTACAAATTTTTAAATGATAAGAGATGTAGTTTACGAAAAAGACTGATCACTTCTTGTATTTTACAGAAATCATTGTGTGTTCTTTTTAGTTTGCATAAAATCTAAAGGTCACTGCTTGTTATACCTAGCTTGCTTCATTTAGATAGTTCTAGATTCTACTGTTTAATGATCACTAGTTTCTTAAAATAACTCTCTAAATAAGTTGGCTGAAGAGGTAGCTCAATATTAATTCAAGCTGGTTTAGAAGAAAGTTAGTAACTCCGTGGACATAGGAAGCACAGCATGGGGTGGAGGAACAAAATTACTGGTGCGACTGCCTAACCATTGACGTGCCTTTCGTAATGGTACTATGCTGAATGAGGTTCTAAACTAATTATATGTGAGCTTTATTATACCTCAAGTAGTAGTATATTAATAGTTTCTGTTCACATTTGTTCATTTTTTTCCGCAGAGAGGTGTGAACTATGGAGTCGTGGAATGGGTTGACCACCCTTGGCCTATCATTATGCAGAGATGCCTACTTAAGCTCTGGGAGATGTTGCATGAGAGCATTGATGATAGGCAAGCACAGAATGAAGAGATAAGAAAGCATAAAAAGGACAATGAACAAGTGAACCTTAAGCTCAAGAACCTTGTTGCAGATGTGGAAAGAACTAGTGTAACTACCATGGAGATTGACAGGCAGAAGAAGCAGATGGGTATCGATGATAAAGACCTCAAGCGCATTCAGGCGTCTCTCACAGGTGCCATTCGGAATCTCAAGGAGGAGAGGGATGAGATTAAGCTGGAGAGGGATTTTCTGAAAGAGGAGGTGCACATGCTGAAGGAGAACAAGAAGAAGGTGCAAAGCGTCATCTATGATCTCTTGGTGCAAGGGTTTGCGAACAATGATGAGCTCCTGCTGATCAAGGAAATTCTTGATGACTGATCATTAAGAATTATTTTCTGTTGCAACGTTGAGAGGAATACTCGTCTAGTATAACTTTGTGGTTGGACATTGATACAGGTGTCGATCTTATTTTCGCAATCTTTCAAACGCCGTGTGGTGGTCTACATGTATTCTGTTAGATATGAATGCTCTATTGCATTGTAATGAACCTCCAAAAGGCCGTCTGATGGCCTGCATGCAAGCTACTGGATATGTATGCTCGATTAGATATGTATGCTCACTTGAATTTGTATCCTTATCTTCTAAATGTTTTTCTTTTCAAATGACACGTGTTGCTAGCAAGGCGCATCCGTGAATCTTTTGGCTGGCATGGTTCCACATGACATGTATTACTAGCATCTAGCGGGGCACGGTTCTACGCGAAGCAGGAGCATGGCACCACCACCGACATAAATTGAATCTACAGAGAGGCACGGCCGTGACCTTGAGGCGGCACGGCTACTCCTGAAGTAGAGGCTCGGCTGTGCAACCGCGTCTCGAATGTTTGCAATCTTGCATAACTCGTTCGAGACAGTGATTCTACGGCAGGCACGTATCAATTTGCAGTAATAGAACGGCGTGAATCTACCAGACGCATGGTTCAATATGCATCGTGCCTCTGTGTGTTCCAAAAATTTCCACGGAAACGTTCATTGTGGGATCACTGGAAGCACGTTTTGACATTAAAAAGATTCATGGTCCTGCCTTTGTCTTCCAAATGTTCCCGCTGAAACGCTCACTGACATACACACGGTTCTTGAGGTACCAGAGGCACGGTCCTGCCTGTGTATTGCAAATGTTTCCGGTGACAAGTTAATTGTCAAAGGCATGGCCGAATGGTCACGAGAGGCATGGTTATACGGGCGGACGAAGCACGGTCGTGCTTCGGTATTGCAAATGTTTCCGATGACACGTTCATTGTTAGGGGCACGGTCCTACACTAAGAAGAGTCACGGTCGGGGCTAAGTATTCCAAATGTTTCCGCTGAAACATTCACTGTGAGAGGCACGGACGTCGGGTAACACGATGCAAGGTTTTACATTAAGCAGAGCCACGGGTTTACAAGCAGCAGATCCACGAGTTTACAACCAAGTCTGCAGCTCTTCTTCTTCTAAATGGTTTTTATATGGCAACGACTATCTGGTTGAGGCAAATACAGTTCTCCAGGTCGTATGAAATGCGTAGCTCTGGGCATTTTGTTTGATCTAACAACAATTATAATTTATGCAGCTTTAATATTATTTTTTCCGTGCAGCTGCGCACTGCTCCACATCACAGAACCAATCTAGTAATATAATATAAAACCATAGCAATTAGAAGACGAGCACAATTAGATGACTTTCTATCCAAGGATTGTTATGACAAGCTTACAGACGGTGCAAAAAAGTACAAGGGTTGTTTGATCATGTTTAGACAAACACATAGACTCAAAAGGGCGCAACAACATCTAACTCTGTAAGCTTGAACAACTAACTCCAGCCCTGTTTTCAGCAGTCACAGCTGAATGGATCTGTCAAATCCAGGTATTCAACACGTCTGTGTTTCAAATCCAAGCACGCATGGTCGCAACATGCTGATAATTTAAGGTGGGCGTGTTTAGAAGCCTTATCGTCCCACTGGAACAACTTCTGTTGCTGTTCGTAAAATTCTTGCGTGAAGTTTGGGGGGAAGCGAAACTTAATCCTGATGGTCTCTAGCTCCATTGCATTCAGAATAAGGAACCTCACAAATTCAATGTTTTTCATGTTGCGTTCATAATCTTCCAACGTTATTGTCTTCAAATGAATGCTGTGTTCTTTGAGAAACACCCGGTGCTTGCGGCGCCAATTATTTCTTACACCATCAGCAACGAATCCTCCCTGAAAACACATAAAGGTTGAAAATACTTAAGGTCTATAGAAAGAGCAAAAGAACGATACTTTCTATTACATCCGTTCCAAACAGTTTGTCGTAGATTTGTCTAGATACGGATGTATCTAACAATAAAACATGTGTTGAAACGAGTGTATCTATTTACAGACAAATGTAAGACAAGCTTTTCATCAATGTCTGTGAAAATCATAATCACCTCGACAAACAAGTTCTGCAGGTTTGGAAGGCATTGCATCAAGTGAACGACCAGGTCCACTTCATAAGACATGCTGATAAGCAAGGTCTTGACAGATTGCCGCATTGTAGTTAGGCTGACCGTCGCCAAATCATTCATGGAGCATAGAAGATAGATCATAATATTAATAGAATAAAGGTTGGATGACATGAAACTCGTTTCCTTGAACAAATGTAGCCGAAAGTATTGTGAAAAGTCAGAACCATAAGACTTGTGGAGTCAAGCGAGATCCTGAATTTGCCCAAGGTCTCCAGTTTAGGTGCAAAGACGACGGTTACCTGCATGTCGATGCTCCGAATATCGTGAATCAACCATTGAAGTGAGGGGGCATCCTCGATGATGAGTTCTCCTTTCTCACCACGGATGCCGATGCTTACAATGTTAGGCGAGTTTATTCTGATGCAACACCTTTCTCTATTGCAAACAAGCAGCAGGCACTCGAGTGCATGCCAACTAGAGTTGATTATGCTTTGCAACGAGAAGTCTGATATATCAACCTCAACAAGCGAAAATCTCTTGAGCAGTGGTAGTTAAAGCATTCGTACATAATGGTCTGGTATTTGGCAACATGCGAAGGTGGCGATGTGAAGAGAGGAGGAAAACCAAAAGATGGACGTGGGTAGTGAGGGCGTAGATGAAGAGCATGTGTGTGGTAGTTTCACCGTTTGTTTCACGAATCGTGGGAACAGGTAGTAGAACTCAAGCACCCAGAGATTGTCGAGTTTTGGGGATTTGAGCCAGGCGTCGACGGTAGAGGATTTGCACTGTAGGTAGCACGCCCCGATGGATAGGCCGTGAACTGAGCCCTCATGGCCGGACATGATGGATTCTGGAAGGTTCGAATCATCATCAGTGACAGATTCTCCACTAAAAAAAGTTCCGATGTATCTTATGCGGACGAGCTCCTCGGTGTAGGTGGAGACCCTAGAGATGATCTCGATATGAACTGTTTCTAGAGCGTTAAAAAGACGAGCGACAGGGATCTCACGGCAGTCCAGATTCAGAGGAGCGGTGCGCCAAAGAGGGCGCTGCTACTTGTAGTCTGCGTTTGTATTTCCCCGAAGAGGAGAGGATGATGCAGTACAGTAGAGATAAGTATTTCCCTCAGTTAAGAACCAAGGTTATCAATCCAGTAGGAGAACCAATCAAAATTCCGTTAAGCACACCTGCACACACAAGAGCAAACACTTGCACCCAACGCAAATAAGAGGGTTGTCAATCCTCTTAGCGGTTATTTGCAAGGATTAAATCTTATCAAGGCAAATAGATAAACTAAACTACTAATTAAAATAAAAATAAATAAATTGCAGCAAGGTATTTTTAGGTTTTTTCTATAATAAAGATAGACCCGGGGACCATAGTTCACTAGAGGCTTCTCTCTTGAGCACATAAACATACGGTGGGTAAACAAATTACTGTTGGGCAATTGATAGAAAAGCAAATAATTATGACGGATTCATGGCAATGATCATGTATATAGGCATCACGTCCGAGACAAGTAGATCGACTCCTGCCTGCATCTACTACTATTACTCCACCCATCGACCGCTATCCAGCATGCATCTAGGGTATTAAGTATGAAACAGAGTAACGCCTTACACAAGATAACATGATGTAGAGAAACAAATTCAAGCAATATGAATAAATCCCATCTTTTTCTCCTTAATGGCAACAATACAAATATGTGTCATGTCCCTTTCTGTCACTGGGATTGAGCACCGCAAGTTTGAACCCATCACAAAGTACCTCTCCCATTGCAAGATAAATCAATCTAGTTGGCCAAACTAAACCGATAGATCGGAGAGAAATACAAAGCTATAACAATCATGCATAAAAGAGTTCGGAGAAGACTCAAATATTTCTCATGAATAATCTGATCATAAACTCACAATTCATCGGATCCCAACAAACACACCGCAAAAGAAGATTACATCGGATAGAACTCCAAGAACATCGAGGAGAACTTTGTATTGAAGATCAAAAAGAGAGAAGAAGCCATCTAGCTACTAGCTATGGACCCGTAGGTCTGTGGTAAACTACTCACACATCATCGGAAGGGCAGCAAGGTTGATGTAGAAGCCCTCCATGATCGATTCCCCCTCCGGCAGAGTACCGGAAAAGGCCTCCAGATGGGATCGTGGAAGAACAAAGGCTTGAGGTGGTGGAAAGGTTTTCTCTTCTGGCTCTCTGGGGGTTTCCCAATATTTGTGAATTTATAGAAGTGAAATTAGGTCAAACAGAGTCACGTGGGCCCCATAAGGTAGCACGGCCCCCCCCTGGGGCGCGCCCTAGTGCCTTGTGAAGCCTCCGTGAGGCTTCTGGCCTCCTCCCGAAGCTTCCCAGGTTTCTTTTGTCCAGAAAAAAATCTCCAAAAAGTTTCGTGGCATTTGGACTTCATTTGGTACTATTTCTCTGAAAAGCCAAAAACAAGCAGAAAAAAGCAACTGGCACTAGGCACTGGGTTAATAGGTTAGTCCCAAAAAATGATATATAATTGCATATAAAAACATCCAAGATTGATACTATAATAGCATGGAACAATCAAAAATTATAGATACGTTGGAGACGTATCAAGCATCCCCAAGCTTAATTCCTGCTCGTCCTTGAGTAGGTAAATGATAAATACAGAATTTTTGATGTGGAATGCTACCTATCATGTTTCATCATGTAATCTCTACCTTACTGTATGAATAATAAGATCCAAATGATTCAAAGCAATAGTCTATAAGTTGATATAAAGACATCAATACTCAGGCATAATAGCAAACAACCATGTCTTTCAAAATAAAAATGCTAAAGAACATTATCCCTACAAAATCATATAATCCTGTCATGCTCCATCTTCTTCACACAAAGTATTTATCATGCACTACCCCGATTACAAGCCGAGCAATTGGTTCATACTTTTTAACGCGCTTCAGCTTTTTCAACTCCCACTCAATACATGAGCGCAAGCCATGGATATAGCACTATGGGTGGAATAGAGTATGGTCAAAGAGATAATTAGGAGAAGTCAAAAATGGAGAAAGTCTCACATCAACGAGGCTAATCAACGGGTTATGGAGATGCTGAAAGCACATTTGCTCCCTTGGTGGTTTTGGTAATTCATAACAACATATATCTCATTGAACTAATGTCAATTCAAGATTAAGATTTCAGGATGTTCAATGATTGGCATGGCATGGACTAGAGATGTGGACCCCTCAAAATGCTAAAGACAAGGATTGGCAAAAGATCAAGACTCTACATTTTTGGTTTAGTGATCCAAGATCACATTGAGTCCATAGGAAAGCCAATACTATTAAAAGGGGATGAGGTGTTGCTTAATGGTCTTTTTGCTCAAGTGCTTAGTGACAGTATTCCTAAACCCTCAACCACTCTCTCTACCCAAATATGTCCTAAACCTAAAGTCCAACTCGGCCCCACCGATATTTCCTACCCGGCCCCACCGAGTTCATCCATGACTTAGCCACTACCAAACCCTAACAAATCGGATCCACCGAAATGGATCTCGGTCCCACCGAGATGGCCTTGCCAACTCTCTGTAATCGTTTGCTTTCACTTCGGTCTCACCGAGTTTGCAAATCGGTCTCACAGAGATGGCTTGCCAAGTCTCTGTTGCCTTATTGCTTCACTTCGGTCCTACCGAGTTGATGCAATCGGTGCCACCGAGATGAGGATTGCCCTAAGCCATTGCACTTCGGTTCATCCGAGTTGTTCATATCCGTCCCACCGAGATTCCTAACGTTCATATCTTTTACACAGTTCGGTGCTACCGAGATGATTGTTTCGGTGCCACCGAGTTGGGTCAAACGTGTGTAATGGTTGGATTTTGTGTGGAGGTTATATATACCCCTCCACCACATCCTTCTCAGTGAGGAGAGCCATCAGAACGTGCCTACACTTCCACCATACATTTTCTGAGAGAGAACCACCTACTCATGTGTTGAGATCAAGATATTCCATTTCTACCATTTGAACCTTGATCTCTAGCCTTTCCCAAGTTGCTTTCCACTCAAATCCCTCTTCCACCATAGCCAAATCTGTGAGGAGTTGATTGAGTGCTGGGAAGACTATCATTTGAAGCACAAGAGCAAGGAGTTCATCAACAACACACCGTCTATTACCTTTTGGAGAGTGGTGTCTCCTAGATTGGTTAGGTGTCACTTGGGAGCCTCCAACCAGATGTGGAGTTGAACCAAGAAGTTTGTAAGGGCAAGGAGATCGCCTACTTCGTGAAGATCTACCCCGAGTGACGCTAGTCCTTCGTGGACGTAAGCCATGGTGGAATAGGCAAGGTTGCTTCTTCGTGGACCCTTCGTGGGTGGAGCCCTCCATGGACTCGCGCAGCCATTACCCTTCGTGGGTTGAAGTGTCCATCAACGTGGACGTACGATAGCACCACCTATCGGAACCATGCCAAAAACCACCGTGTCTTCATTGTGTTTGATATCTCCTATCCCCTCCTTTACATACATATGCAATTGTTTACTTTCCGCTGCTATACTCTTAGAACTGCATGTGTAGGGTGATGCTTGACATGTACTATTGCTAAAATCTGCCTACAACTAAAATTGGGAAAAGGTTAGGTTTAATTTGGTCAAGTAGTCTAATCACCCCCCTCTAGACATACTTTCGATCCTACAAGTGGTATCAGTGCTTTGGTCTCCGTAAGCCTTGATTTCCATTGCTTTGGTGATCACAGCCTTGGTTTCACAACCTAGGAGAGTATGACGTCTAGTGAGGGTAACTATCACCGTAGAGGTCCATATTTTGATGGTACAAACTTTGCTAGTTGGAAACATAAGATGAAAATGCATATTCTTGGTCATAACCCCGCCGTTTGGGCTGTTGTTCGTGTTGGCTTGCATGGTGACTTCTTTGAGGATGCTAAGGAACCGGATCGTGAGGCAACCCCGGAAGAATTGAAGATGTTGCAATACAATGCTCAAGCTTGTGACATTCTATTCAACGGTTTATGTCCCGAAGAATTCAACAAAATCAGCCGCCTCGAGAATGCAAAGGAAATTTGGGATACTTTGGTTGATATATATGAGGGTACCGAGTCCGTCAAGGAATCTAAGTTGGATGTGCTTCAAAGTCAACTTGACAAGTTCAAGATGAAGGATGGTGAAGGAGTCGCTGAGATGTACTCTAGGCTTGCTCTCATCACAAATGAGATTTCCGGCTTAGGAAGTGAAGAGATGACCGACAAATTCATCATCAAGAAGATACCTAGAGCTTTGGATGGAAAATATGATACCGTCTGCACATTGATCCAAATGATGCCAAATTACAAAGATCTCAAGCCCACGGAAGTCATTGGAAGGATTGTCGCTCATCAAATGTCACTCAAGGACAAAGAGGAGCTGCACAACAAGTCAAGTGGTGCTTACAAAGCCTCAACCGATGCTCCAACAACTTCAAGTGACCAGCTAGTATCCAATGAAGAGATTAGTCTAATGGTGAAAAGGTTCAACAAGTTCTACAAGAACAAAGGAAAAGAAAGAAGCTCTAGCTCAAGACATTATGAGAGAAGATCATCAAGTCATGACCGTAATTGCTACAATTGTGGGAAGCCCGGACACTATTCAAATGAATGTACGGCACCCTACAAGAGAAGAGACGAATCACCAAGAGGAAGATATAGAAGAGATGAATCACCTCATAAAGAGAGAAGGAGTAGAGATGATCATTATGAATGAAGACACTCTCGAAGAAGCAAGGATTCGGAGAGGAAGGACAAGTCATCAAGGAGCTACACAAGAAGAAGACATCAAGCTCATGTTGGTGAATGGGTTTCCGGCTCCGACTCCGACAACCACTCAGAGAGAAGTTATCACTCCAACTCCGACTATAGTCAAGATGAAGGTGTTGCCGGACTTGCACTTGTGTCATCCAACTCCTATGATCTATTTGACTCACCAAATGAAGGAATTGGAAGATGCTTCATGTCAAAAGGCCCCAAGGTATCACACCCCGAGTATCTTGATTTCAATAGTGATGAAGATGATTTGCTTGGTGATGATGATTTACTTGTTGATAGAGATAGTGATGTGAGCTATAATGAAAATGCTAGTAATCATGATAGTCAAGAGGAAACGAGTGACAATGCTATGAAGGAGATTGAGCGTCTAACGAAAGAACTAAATGCTCTTAAGTTAGCTCATGAAACAACTCAAGAGGATCATAGAGAACTTCTAAGAACTCATGAGAAGCTACGCTTCGAGAAGCTAAATTTAGAGCAAGAACATGAGTTTCTTAAAGCTATCAATGACGATCTTCGAAAGAAGAGTTCTTCATATCTTGCCAAACGTTTACTCTTGTCTACCTTTATGCCACAAGTTAAATCTAAGCAAACTAGCAACAAGGGTAAAAATGGTTCTACCTCTAGTAGTAACAATAACAAAGATAAATCCAATATTGTTGCTTCTAATAGTTCTATTGATTCCACTAACGATTCTCTTAGCCAAGTTACACTTGAGCAAGAAAATATGCTATTGAAAGGAATTATAGAAAAAGGTGTCTACAAGAGTCTTGCCGGGAGTAAACAATTTGAGGAAATTGTACGCAAGCAAGGAAGGCACCGGAAGAACCAAGGTGTTGGTTTTGAACGAAAGTTCAATGCCGATGGAGTTGAGTGGGAAGAAGGTCAATACCCCAAGACGAAGTTTGTTCCTCAACAAGAGAAGTATGATCCTACTTCCTTCAAGGGAACACAAGCTCAAGAAGACCTTCCACCACAAGACCACAAGCTAAAAGGCAAGGACAAGCTTCAAGAAGAGATTGATGCATTTGAAGAAGCTCCTCAAGCCATGGTCAAGTGGGTTCCCAAGACTTCATCAAGTTCTACTTCATCAAGTGCTACTACAACTCCAAGGATTCCCATCAAGTTGATGTGGGTCCAAAAGAAGAAGAACTAGAGAGTTCTCGAGGGTGACTCCGCCAACAAACTTCACTCATATTATTTATGGCAAGGACTTGTGCAACCAACTTCCACATTTTGCACTAGTTCATGGAGTCACAAACCCTCTTGTTGGTAAGGCAAGGGACAAGGTAATCAATGCATTCATGGACATCATCATATGTGTATTTCACTCTATGTCTATGAATATCCTTGTATGTTACTTGTGTGGGACTAACCCATGTAGGTATTGAAAGCACAAAACTCCAAAGGATTGCTCCCAACTCTTGATGGTCTACATCAACATTGAGCATCCACATCTTCAACATCTACATGAAGTCATCATCGACAAAACCCAAGGTTAGTGCAACCCTCTTAGGGGGAATATCACATCTAGGGGGAGCTTTGCTCTAAACAATTGAGCTAAAGCAACTCAAATGGTGTGAACACATCAATGCTTTATGTAAAAGTGGTAACCCCACTTGTGCTTAAACGATGAGTATGACCTATGATCAAATGTTCTCATTTGGCTCCTAAGTCAATATACTCATATATAGATGACCTAGTCATCGCCATTGCTTGATAGATGCTAAAATTGGTTGTGCATGTTTGACACATATTTCATTTGCAATCTTCTTGTGTGAGCATGTTGTTTTGCATGATTTCATCATTCGAGGACATCCATTTGTTGTTTTGATTGTCTTGGTTTTTCTGGCCAAGTGGATGTACAAGAATGCCTAAGAACCTTCTCTAGCTATCTATGCTTTCTTGTCTCAAATTCTATTCTTGCTGCATCACAAAAATTGAACAAGTCTTTTTTGGACCCTCCAGGTGAGGAGCACTCGGAGCCACCGATCTGAAATGGCTGAACCTCCAAAACCTTCTAATTGATTTTGGTCAGACCAACCTACTCAAACTCGGTCGAACCGAAAGCACTTAGACTGATCTAGGTTTTCATCTCGGTGCTACCGATTAGACCAACTCGGTCGGACCGAGTTGATGTAACTGCAAGCAGTTGCACGTCTCGGTGCTACCGATTTGTTCCACTCGGTGCCACCGACAGCACATGGGTATATATATCCAGCGGCCCGTACGGTTGAAAATTTCTTCAAACGTCACGCGCCCGCGCCCCATTGCTGCCGCCCCCTTGGTCTCTGGATCGTCGCCGTCATCACCTGTGCGCCATCGCCGCAGGATTCCGTCGCCGTCAACGGGAATCTCCACCGCCGTTGCCACCATAGAGGATCTCCACCAAGTTAGGGTGAGATTCGATCCCTTTCGTGCCTCCAATTTACGATTCTATGCACGATAGGAATGCCATGTAATCTTGCCACGAATGCAATACTCTTTCCACCAGATTAGTTCGTAAGAACCAGATTCGAGCAAAAATTTTAGGGTTAGGTTTCCGCCGAATGCATCTCGGACCGACCGATTCGAAATTTTCGGTACCACCGATTTGGCCCTGGCCATAGCACTAGTACATCTCGGTTCCACCGAGTTGTGCGAATCGGTGAGACCGAAAGTAACGTCTTAGTGAAACCCTAGCATCTCGGAGCCACCGAAACCCATCTCGGTCTGACCGAAATGGTGTGCCATGTCTCTGTAGTGTGCTTCGGTGTCACCGAGATTATCAACTCGGTCCATCCGAACTGCATTCTGTGAAAACCTAGAACTAAAGTTTGAACTCATTTTTATGAAAAACAATCTGCCTTTTGTGATCACTCATCTACTCTACCCGTACCCATCTATTCACAGGGTCAGCTCAGCAAGATGTCTAGTGGCAGTGACAGTCAGAACAGGTCTGAACAGCAGGCTGAGATGAGTGAAGGATCAAGCCATAATGAGAGTTTCTATGAGGGAGAGAGGAGCTCTCCAGATCTTCCTAAAGCTGCAACTAGAACAAGGAAGAAGAAAACCTCAGACAGTGAGGATGAGGACTTTGTTGCAAGTGAAGCTGCACCTAAGAAGAAGAGAGTAGTGCTTGCTAAGGAGTACAACACAAAGCCTACATCTGCCAAAGAAAGAACTACAGTAAGGAAAGTGCCAAAACAGTCCATACAATTCACTCTTGAAGTGCCTAGTGAGGCAGCTGCAGGTGCCAAGAAGAAGAGGATAAGGAAAACTACTGCCCGTGTAATTGGCAGACCCTCCATGATGATTGATGAGGAGGAAGAGGAGGAGGATGAGCCAGCTGCTGCACCCCCTGCAAAAGCTCAAAAGCTCATGTCTGATACAATCAAGACTGCTGCCCTCCCAAGTCCAAGCCAAAGGCATCAGCACCCAAAAGATCAACCAGAAACATATCTGCTGCAGAGAAGAACAAGGCCCCAGTGCCTGAATCAAATGTTGATGAAGAGCCTCTAGTGCTCAGAAAGTTGAAACCAAAGATACCAGATCATGACAATGCACACCCCGTAGCTGAGAACATGATGTTGAGAAAGGACAAAGGACTGCGTCAATGGAGATTGTCAAATCCATATGCTAACAGAAGAAGGACTGCTTGTGATTATCGTTTTCACACCCGTGAACAACAGGACTTTTATGAGACAGTATTGCTTGACAAGAAGCCCATAGTCAGTGACATGAAGTGGGTGGATTGGGAATATATTGATGAGAATGAAGATTATTTCCCCCACGTCCATGAAAGCTTCAGAATTGCAGGAGTTGATGAGTTTGTCGGAAAGAAGTTGACCAAGTGGAATGACGAGATGATCATGCAATTTTACTCCACTGCACACTTCTATCCAGATGGCCGCATTGTGTGGATGACTGAGGGTATTAGGTACCAGTCTACCATCTCTGAGTGGGCAAATCTACTTGGTGCACCCAAGGAAGAGGATGATGACATTGACATATATGCCAAGCTCAAGATGGATCACAACTCCATGGCCAGCATGTATACTGCAATTCCTCAGAAGGATCTTGAAACACACAAGCTTGGATCAGTGAATCATTTGCTACCAGGTCTGGCCACCTCAAACACAATCTTGCGGTACACCTTGTTACCCAAGTCAGGCGATGATAAGATGATTCGTGGCCACTCCATCAACTTGCTGCATTTATTTGATACACCTCAGAAATTCAAGGTGATGAGCCTGATAGTTGAGACTATCAAGAGGACAGCAGCAGATCAGAAGAGATTGTGTGGTTATGCTCCACATATTCAGTTGTTGATCAATTCCAAGGTTGGAACCAGCACGTATCTTCTTGATCGAGAGCATTTGCCACTCCGTCCAGAGTTTGAGGACAACGTTATAGTGATGGATTCTTCGCGTCCCACGTCTGCACGAGCTCAAGAGGAAATCCGCAAAGCCCAAGAAGCTAAGGCAGCTCAGGAAGCAGCAACTCCCAATGCTCCAATTGCGAATCTCAAGACACCAAAGGATCAAATGCAATATCTGCTTGAAGCCACTCTGAGGATTGAGCGAAGTCTGGCCAACCTCACCCAGACCCAGGCTAGTTTTGAGCGGATCATTGAGACCAAATTTCATAATTTGGATGTCAAGGTGACTGAAATTCAGACCACAGTGGAACAGCTGCAAGGAGATGTTGATGCTGTAAAGCAAGCTAGATCAGATGACAGTGAAGATGAAAGACCGACCACCGAGCAGTTTCAGCAAGTGCCTAGGGCTACCAGGTCAGCTGCGATACCAGTTGTGGATCCACGGACCACAGTATCTGCACCAGCCGCCACAGCCACAGTGCCACAGCAGGTCTCCACTCCTCCAGTCCAGCAGTCATCAGCAGAAGCATTCGCGGACGCTCTTATCTCAACACCATCTACGCACACCGGAGCAGCTAGCAGAAGGTCGCCTTCAGGAGCTTCGGAGGACCGTGCCTAGAGAGCCGACTAGTGCTATACGATTCAAACTTTTTGGTACTTGTTGCCAAAGGGGGAGAATTTGTATAGATCATAGGCTTCGAGAGAGAGAGTTTCTCTTGCTTTTGATTTTCTTCGAGGTTCTTGTGCTACTTATTTGTTTGTGTTGCTACTCTATTTTATGTGTGCTTGCTACAATATTCTATCGTTTATGCATGTGAGATACTATGTTGATTGATCATACTATGCTCCTTGTGATGATTCATGTTTATCTTTCTCGTTATCTTGTATGATCAATTACTTATATTGGTGATGCGTGCCGCTTATTCCAATCTTATCATTTTGCGCGCTCCACCAAGATGTATGTGACATGGAAGAGTAACCCATGAGCCTAATCGATTGTGCATTTGCATTCAAATGCAAATTCTTAATAATGCACAAATTTAGGGGGAGCTCTTGCTTATCACATACTTCTCAAAGCGGCGATGTATTTCATTAAGTTAATCATTTGTCGATGCTTTCATCTATATGTTGTCATCAATTACCAAAAAGGGGGAGATTGAAAGCACATTTGCTCCCTTGGTGGTTTTGGTAATTCATAACAACATATATCTCATTGAACTAATGTCCATTCAAGATTAAGATTTTAGGATGTTCAATGATTGGCATGGCATGGACTAGAGATGTGGACCCCTCAAAATGCTAAAGACAAGGATTGGCAAAAGATCAAGACTCTACATTTTTGGTTTAGTGATCCAAGATAACATTGAGTCCATAGGAAAGCCAATACTATTAAAAGGGGATGATGTGTTGCTTAATGGTCTTTTTGCTCAAGTGCTTAGTGACAGTATTCCTAAACCCTCAACCACTCTCTCTACCCAAATATGTCCTAAACCTAAAGTCCAACTCGGCCCCACCGATATTTCCTACCCGGCCCCACCGAGTTCATACATGACTTAGCCACTGCCAAACCCTAACACATCAGATCCACCGAAATGGATCTCGGTCCCACCGAGATGGCCTTGCCAACTCTCTGTAATCATTTGCTTTCACTTCGGTCTCACCGAGTTGGCAAATCGGTCTCACCGAGATGGCTTGCCAAGTCTCTGTTGCCTTATTGCTTCACTTTGGTCCTACCGAGTTGATGCAATCGGTGCCACCGAGATGAGGATTGCCCTAAGCCATTGCACTTCGGTTCATCCGAGTTGTTCATATCGGTCCCACCGAGATTCCTAACGTTCATATCTTTTACACAGTTCGGTGCTACCGAGATGATTGTTTCGGTGCCACCGAGTTGGGTCAAACGTGTGTAACGGTTGGATTTTGTGTGGAGGTTATATATACCCCTCCACCACATCCTTCTCAGTGAGGAGAGCCATCAGAACGTGCCTACACTTCCACCATACATTTTCTGAGAGAGAACCACCTACTCATGTGTTGAGATCAAGATATTCCATTTCTACCATTTGAACCTTGATCTCTAGCCTTTCCCAAGTTGCTTTCCACTCAAATCCCTCTTCCACCATAGCCAAATCTGTGAGGAGTTGATTGAGTGCTGGGAAGACTATCATTTGAAGCACAAGAGCAAGGAGTTCATCAACAACACACCGTCTATTACCTTTTGGAGAGTGGTGTCTCCTAGATTGGTTAGGTGTCACTTGGGAGCCTCCAACCAGATGTGGAGTTGAACCAAGAAGTTTGTAAGGGCAAGGAGATCGCCTACTTCGTGAAGATCTACCCCGAGTGACGCTAGTCCTTCGTGGACGTAAGCCATGGTGGAATAGGCAAGGTTGCTTCTTCGTGGACCCTTCGTGGGTGGAGCCCTCCGTGGACTCGCGCAGCCGTTACCCTTCGTGGGTTGAAGTCTCCATCAATGTGGACGTACGATAGCACCACCTATCGGAACCACTCCAAAAACCACCGTGTCTTCATTGTGTTTGATATCTCCTATCCCCTCCTTTACATACATATGCAATTGTTTACTTTCCGCTGCTATACTCTTAGAACTGCATGTGTAGGGTGATGCTTGACATGTACTATTGCTAAAATCTGCCTACAACTAAAATTGGGAAAAGGTTAGGTTTAATTTGGTCAAGTAGTCTAATCACCCCCCCTCTAGACATACTTTCGATCCTACAGATGCCCATCAATTGATGTCAATGCGAGGAGTAGGGATTGCCATGCAACGGATGCACTAAGAGCTATAAGTGTTTGAAAGCTCAACATAAAAACTAAGTGGGTGTGCATCCAACTTGCTTGCTCATGAAGACCTCGGGCATTTGAGTAAGCCCGTCATCGGAATATACAAGCCAAGTTCTATAATGAAAAATTCCCACTAGTATATGAAAGTGACAAAATAGGAGACTCTCTATATGAAAAACATGGTGCTACTCTGAAGCACAAGTGTGGAAAAGGATAGTAACATTGCCCCTTCTCTCTTTTTCTCTCATTTAGTTTTTTTTATATATATTTTTTCCTTTTTTTTCATGGCTCTTTTTCGCCTATCTTTTTTTCTATATATTTTTTCCTTTTTTTCGTCCGGAGTCTCATCCCGACTTGTGGGGGAATCATAGCCACCATCATCCTTTCCTCACTGGGACAATGCTCTAATAATGATGATCATCACACCTCTATTTACTTAGAACTCAAAATTACAACTCGATACTAGAACAAAAATATGACTCTATATGAATGCCTGTGGCAGTGTACCAGGATGTGCAATGATGCTAGCGTAACATGTATAACAATGATAAACGGTAGCTGCGCCACAAATACTATGTCAGCTATATGATCATCCAAAGCAATATGACAATGATGATGTATGTCATAAAAACGGAACGGTAGAAGTTGCATGGCAATATATCTCGGAATGGCTATGGAAATGCCATGATAGGTAGGTATGGTGGCTGTTTTGAGGAAGATATAAAGAGGCTTATGTGTGATAGAGCGTATCATATCACGGGGTTTGGATGCACCGGCGAAGTTTGCACCAACTCTCGATGTGAGAAAGGGCAATGCACGGTACCGAAGAGGCTAGCAAATTGCGGAAGGGTGAGAGTGCGTATAATTCATGGACTCACATTAGTCATAAAGAACTCACATACTTATTGTGAAAGTTTATTAGCCCTCGAAGCAAAGTACTAATACGCATGCCCCGAGAGGGATAGATTGGTAGGACAAGGTCCATCGCTCGTCCCCGACCGCCACTTATAAGGTAGACAATCAATAATAAATCATGCTCCAACTTCTTAGCATAACGACAGATCATACGTGCATGCTTCGGGAATCACAAACCTTAACACAATTATTCTTACTAAACCACAATTATCTACTAATACCTCCCCCATATGACCATCTTAATATCGCAAAACTATTGCAAGGAATCAAATTTATCATATTTAGTGATCTACATGAAAGTTTTTATTATATCCCTCTTGAATACCTATCATATCAGGACCAAATTCATAACCCGTGCATATTACCATTGCTATCATGAGACTCTCAAGAAAGATATAAGTGAAGCATGAGAGTGCAACTATTTCTTTAAAATATCATCACCACCGTGCTCTAAAAGATATAAGTGAAGCACTAGAGCAACTGCCTAGCTCAAAAGATATAAGTGAAGCACATAGAGTATTCTAACAAATCACGAATAATGTGTGTCCCTCTCAAAAAGGTGTGTTCAGCAAAGATGATTGTGACAAACTAAAAGGCAAACAAAAGCAAACAAACTATTCACAAGACGCTCCAAGTAAAACACATATCATGTGATGAATAAAAATATAGCTTCAAGTGAGTTACCGATAGATTGTAGACGAAAGAGGGGATGCCTTCTGGGGCATCCCCAAGCTTAGACGCTTGAGTCTTCCTTGAATATTACATTGGGGTGACTTGGGCATCCCCAAGCTTAGGCTCTTGCCGCTCCTTATTCCTTTGTCCATTGTAGTCTCACCCAAAACTTGAAAACTTCAGCACACAAAACTCAACAGAAACCTCGTGAGATCCGTTAGTATAACAAACAAATCTTTAACTTTCGGTACTGTTGTAAATTGATTCATATTTAATATTGGAATTATGCTACTGTACTCCAACTTCTTCATGACTCATACCCCCCGATACGATCCATAGATTCATCAAAATAAGCAAACTATGCAATAAAAACAGAATCTATCTTGAACAGAACAGTCTGTAAAGATCTATTTAAAAGCCATACTTCTGTAACTCTAAAAAATTTGAAACATTAGGACAGCGTGTGAAATTCATATACCAATACTGTGTAAAAAATTCAGATTTTTCTGACGCTCTAGTACAGAATTAAAATTCTAGCACTGGACGCAAAACTTTATGTTTTCCAAACAGCATCAATTATACTATCTTCCAAATCATCCCAAAGGCACAAACACTAATTAAAACATAAAAACATAATCCTAACAGAAGCTATAATCATGCAAACACTCAATAACAGTAGGTAAAAGTAAAAATTTATTTTATTCATTGGGTTGCCTCCCAACAAGCGCTATTGTTTTATGCCACTAGCTAGGCATAATGCATAGTTTCAAGTGTTGTCATCCTTCAAATTGATTCCATAAGTGGCCCTCATAATGGATTCATATGGTGCTTTAATTCTATTCCTAGGGAAGTGTTACATCCCTTTATTTAGAGGAAATTTAAATCTTATATTAACTTTTTTCATATCAATAATAGCACCAATAGTTCGAAGAAAAGGCCTACCAAGTATTATTGGGCAAGAAGGATTGCATTCAATGTCAAGAACAATAAAGTCCACGGGCACATAATTTCTATTTGCAAGAATAAGCACATAATTTATCCTACCCAATGGCTTTTTAATAGTGGAATCCGCAAGATTCAAATTAAGGGAACAAGAATCCAAGTCGGTGAGACCTAGCACATCACACAAAGACTTTGGTATAGTGGAAACGCTAGCACCAAGATCACAAAGAGCATTACATTCATAATCTTTAATTTTTACTTTAATAGTGGGTTCCCATTCATCTTGTAATTTTCTAGGAATTGATACTTCCAACTCGAGTTTTTCTTCATGCGCTTTCATCATGGCTTCTACAATATGTTTAGTGAAAGCTTTATTTTGTTCATATGCATTTGGTGAATTAATCATGGATTGCAACAAGGAAATACACTCAATTAAAGAAAAACTATCATAATTAAAGTCCTTGTAATCCAAATTAGTAGGTGCATTACTATTTAAAGTTTTAACATCTCCAAACCCACTTTTTTCATTTGTATAATCAAGATTATCACCCTCCAAGCAAGTGGGACTCCTTCTTTCTAAAGAAGACTCTTCTTCAGTCCCTTTTTCATCAAGTTTTATATTATTAAACAAACATTTAATAGGTGTAATACCAATCATTTTAATATCTTCATCATTACTACGATAGAAACCGGGTGGAATCGCTTTTTCTAGAAATTCTCGCTTAGCTCTCAACCTAGCGGTCCTTTCTTTACTTTCATTAATGGAGACATAGATAGCTTTAATAGACTCATTTATATCATGCTTAGATGACAAAATTTTAGTTTTGAGGTTCCACATCATGAGAGATTCTATCCATGTTCCTAGCCAATTCATCAACTCTATTCAATTTTTCCTCTATCATAGCATTGAATTTTTTTTGAGAACTAATAAATTCTTTAATATTACTTTCAAGATCAGAGTGCATCCTATTATTATTATTATAATAATTACCATAACGATTGCCATAATTATTAGAGGGATTTCCAGGAAATGGTCTAGCATTGAAATTACCCCTATAAGCATTGTTGTTGAAGTTATTTCTAGAGACAAAATTCACATCAATAGCATCATTATTTTGCTCAATCAAAGTGGACAATGGAACATCATTAGGATCAATATGAGCATTTTTACTAGCAACCAATTCCAATAAAGCATCCATCTTATCACTCAAAGTATTAATTTCTTCAACAGAATTTACCTTCTTACCAGTTGGAGTTCGTTCAGTGTGCCATTGAGAATAATTTGCCATAATATTATCAAGAAGTTTTGTAGCTTCTCCCAATGTAATTTCCATGAAAGTGCCACCTGCGGCAGAGTCTAGCAAATTTCTAGAGGCAAAGTTTAGTCTCGCATAAAAAATTTGTATGATCATCCATAAATTCAAACCATGAGTTGGGAAATTTCCTATCATTAATTTCATTCTCTCCCAAGATTGGGCAACATGTTCATGCTCAAGTTGCTTAAAATTCATAATTTGATTTCTTAAAGAAATAATCTTAGCGGGAGGAAAATACTTGGTAATAAAAGCATCCTTACACTTATCCCAAGAATCAATACTATTTCTAGGCAAGGATGAAAACCAGGTTTTAGCACGATCTCGTAGTGAGAACGGAAATAATTTTAATTTGACAATATCATTATCCACATATTTCTTCTTTTGCATATCACAAAGTTTAACGAAAGTATTTAGATGGGATGCAACATCTTCATTAGGACTACCAGAAAATTGTTCTTTCATAAAAAGATTATGCAAGGCACCATTAATGTCACATGGCTCCGCACTAGTGGCGGGAGGAGAAATAGGAGTACTAATAAAATCATTATTATTAGTATTAAAAAAGTCACACAATTTTGTATTTTCTTGAAACATCACGACAAAGCAAGCAAACTAGCAAACAAGCAAACAAAATATTTGTGTGTTTTTGTAAAAAAAAATTAGAAGTGGGGGAGACGAAAACGAGAGGCAAATGCAAATAAAAGGTAAATAAAGTAAATGCAAGTGAATGATAATTTGTGCGATGGTACTTGGTAATTTTGATGATGTCTCGCCGGCAACGGCGCCAGAAATTTTTCCTGCTACTTGTAGTCTGCGTTGGTATTTCCTCGAAGAGGAGAGGATGATGCAGTACAGTAGAGATAAGTATTTCCCTCAGTTAAGAACCAAGGTTATCAATCCAGTAGGAGAACCAAACAAAATTCCGTTAAGCACACCTGCACACACAAGAGCAAACACTTGCACCCAAGGCAAATGAGAGGGTTGTCAATCCTCTTAGCGGTTATTTGCAAGGATTATATCTTATCGAGGTAAATAGATAAACTAAACTACTAATTAAAATAAAATTAAATAAATTGCAGCAAGGTATTTTTAGGTTTTTTATATAATAATGATAGACCCAGGGACCATAGTTTTCACTAGAGGCTTCTCTCTTGAGCACATAAACATACGGTGGGTAAACAAATTACTGTTGGGCAATTGATAGAAAAGCAAATAATTATGACGGATTCATGGTAATGATCATGTATATAGGCATCACGTCCGAGACAAATAGATTGACTCCTGCCTGCATCTACTACTATTACTCCACCCATCGACCGCTATCCAGCATGCATCTAGGGTATTAAGTATGAAACAGAGTAACGCCTTAAGCAAGATGACATGATGTACAGAAGCAAATTCAAGCAATATGAATAAACCCCATATTATTATCCTTAATGGCAACAATAAAAATATGTGTCATGTCCCTTTTTGTCACTGGGATTGAGTACCACAAGATTGAACCCATCACAAAGCACCTCTCCCATTGCAAGATAAATCAATCTAGTAGGCCAAACTAAACCGATAGATCGGAGAGAAATACAAAGCTATGACAATCATGCATAAAAGAGTTCAGAGAAGACTCAAATATTTCTCATGAATAATCTGATCATAAACTCACAATTCATCGGATCCCAACAAACACACCACAAAAGAAGATTACATCGGATAGAACTCCAAGAACATCGAGGAGAACATTGTATTGAAGATCAAGGAGAGAGAAGAAGCCATCTAGCTACTAGCTATGGACCCATAGGTCTGTGGTAAACTACTCACACATCATCGGAAGGGCAGCAAGGTTGATGTAGAAGCCCTCCGTGATCGATTCCCCCTCCGACAAAGTACCGAAAAAGGCCTCCAGATGGGATCGCGAAAGAACAGAGGCTTGCGGCGGCGGAAAGGTTTTCTCTTTTGGCTCTCTGGGGGTTTCCCAATATTTGTGAATTTATAGAAGTGGAATTAGGTCAAACGGAGTCACATGGGCCCCATAAGGTAGCACGGCGCCCCCCTGGGGCGCGCCCTAGTGCCTTGTGAAGCCTTCGTGAGGCTTCTGGCCTCCTCCCAAAGCTTGCCAGGTTTCTTTTGTCCAGAAAAAAATCTCCAAAAAGTTTCATGGAATTTGGACTTCATTTGGTACTGTTTCTCTGAAAAGCCAAAAACAAGCAGAAAACTTCAGCTGGCACTAGGCACTGGGTTAATAGGTTAGTCCCAGAAAATGATATATAATTGCATATAAAAACATCCAAGATTGATACTATAATAGCATGGAATAATCAAAAATTATAGATACGTTGGAGACGTATCAGGCGCCACCGAGTTGCGAGGATTTGTGTGCGGATGCCCTCCTTTGTGGGGAGACGGGAGATGATCTCACCGAGGATGGCATCCGGGAGGTCGCTGATGCGGTCCGATCCAGATTCCTCTTCGTCCTCCTCAGATCCAGTGGGCGCACCACCCTCGCCGCTTCTTGCCCCCTCGAACACCACCGCACTCCTAGAGGACGGCGTCGCCGGTGGAGCGAGCCTCGCCCTCTTGGTGCTGGGGGCACCGGACTCCATCTCCATCTCCATCTCCATTGCCGGGGTCACGCTGCCTATGACCAGCACTCTGTGCGGTGTGGAACTGGAAAGACGGTTAGGTCTTCACCGCGCAGATCCAAGTGGGTTAAAGGATAACTGAGGAGGGGAGGGGAGGGGACGGGAGGGGTCGAGGGGCAGTTGGAGGACAGCTATATTATTATTTTTCTTTCCTGATGTGGAAGAAAATGAAGGCATGGCTGCTTAGATACGGGAGTCATTGTTCTACATGCAACAGAGTGACACGAGCATGGTTCTACATGGATCGTGTCTCTGAATTCCAAAATTTTCCGCCGACATGATCACTGTGAGAGCCACGGCTGTGAGGTCAAGAGAAGCACGCCTTTAGATTAAGTAGTTGCACGGGTGTAGACGAAGCAGAGCCATGGTCCTGCCCCTGTGTTCCAAATGTTTTTCCGTGAACATGTTTGCTTGGAGAGGCACAACTGTGAAGCTAGCCGGGGCACGGTTTTAAATAAAGCACATGCACGGAGATTCCACGACCCGTGCTTCCGTGTTCTAGATGTTTTTCGTCGCTCGTTCACTTCACACAGAGAGCCACACATTCACTCGATTATATCCACAAGGGTGGGGTCTCTACGAAATGTTGTAGCATCAACATAAGAAAGGCATAAACTAGATTGATTTTTGCAGTTGTGAGCTGCTTCATGGATGCACATCACAAAAACAATGTTCTAACAAGCTTACAGACGATGCATAAAGTACAGGTATTCTTTGATCATGTTTAGACAAAACCCAAACTGGAAAGGGCGCAACAACACCTAACTCTGTCAGCCTGAGAACCGTTTTCAGCAGTCACAGGTCAATGGATCCGACAAATCGATGATTGGACACTGCTTTGTCCAGATGTGCACTTTTAAATCCAAGTTCATGTGCCTGCAATATGGTAACAATTTAAGGCGAGCACGTCTAGAAGCCTTGTTGCCCCATTGAAGCACCTCTTGTCGATGTTCGTAAAATTCTTCCGTGAAGTCTGGGGGGAGCGAAACTTAAGCCTCATGGTCTCTAGCTCCTTTGCATTCAGAATAAAGAACCTTGCTATTCAATGTTTTTCCAACAGTGTACATATTTTTCCAGCGTTACTATCTTCAAACGAATGTCATGCTGTTCGAGAATCACCCGGTGCTTGTGACGCCACTTATTTTTTACACCTTCTTCACGACAGACTCCTCCCTAAACATACATAAAGACTGAGAATACTCAAGGTCTACAAAGAGAGAAAGAGACTTCCGATAGAGTACACTATGCATGCTATGTGCTTTCAATGTGTGTGAAAATCATCACCTCGATAAACAAGTTCTATAGGCTTGGAAAGCATCCCATCAAGGCAACGGCCTTGTCCAGATTTAATGACATATGGATAAGCAGGTTCTTGACATATTGAACCACTGTTGATAGGCTGACTACGGACAAAGCCTGCATTGAGCATGGATCATAAAATTAGCAGGATAAAGGTTGCATGACATCAAACTTGTGTACTGGAACAAATATAGCTCATAGTATTGGGGAAAGTCGGTACCTGAATAACTGTAGAGCCAAATGAAATCTTCGATCCAGGAAATCCTTCATAAAAATTGCCCAGAGCCTCAAGTTTAGGTGCAAAGAGGACAGTTATCTGCAAGTGCCGGCTCTGAATATCGTGAATCAACCGTTTAAGTGAGGGGGCATCCTCAACAATGAGTTCGCCATTCTCACAAAGGATGCTAATGCTTTCAAGTTTAGGTGAGTTTATTCTGATGCAATGTTCCAGGTTATTGCAAACAAGAAGCAGCCACTCGAGAGCAGGGCAACTAGAGTGGATAATGCTTTGCAGTGAGAAGTCTGATATATCAACCTCCACAAGCGAAAGCCTCTTGAGTGCATTCGTGCATAATTGTCTGGTATTTCGCAAATAGCAAAGGTGACGGTGTGCAGTGAGGAGGAAAACCGCATCATGGAAGTCAGTGGTGAGGGCGCGGACGAAGTGAATTCGTGTAGTAGTGTGACGGTTTTACTCACAAATTGTGGGAACATGTAGTAGAATTCAAGCACCTGGAGATTGTCCAGTTTGGAGGATCGGAGCCAGGCGTCAACGGTAGAGGGTCTGCACTGGAGGTAGCACGCCGGAATGCAGAGGCGATGAACTGCGCCCTCATGGCCGGATAGGATGGCTTCCAAAATGCTCAAATCATCAATGACAGATTGTCGACGGCATCGAGTTCCAAAGTGTCTTATGCGGATGAGCTCCTTGGTGCAGAGCATGGAGACTATGTCGATATGAACTTTTTCCAGGGGGTTAAAAAGACGAGCGACAGGGATCTCATTGCAGTCCAGGTTCAGAGGAGCAGTGCGCCATAGAGGACGCCACCGAGTTGCGAGGATTTGTGTGCGGATGCCCTCCTTTGTGAGGAGACGGGAGACGATCTCACCGAGGATGGCGTCCGGGAGGTCGCTGATTCGGTCTGGACCAGATTCCTCTTCGTCCTCCTCGGATCCAGTGGGCGAACCCCCGCCGGTTCCCGCCGGTACAGCCAAACTCCCAGAGGACGGCGTCACCGGTGGCGGGAGCCTCGCCCTCTTGGTGTTGGGGGCACCGGACTCGATCTCCGTCTCCATTGCTGGGTTCGCCCCGCCTCTGAGCAGCGCTCTGTGTGGTGGATCTGGAAAGATGGTTAGGTCTTCACTGCGCAGATCCAAAAAGGTTAAAGGATAAACTAAGGAGCGGAGAGTCCGGCGGCAGTTGGAGGACAACTATTTTTTTTCTTTCCTAGGACGGCAGGATTCCTACATTCATTTTAATTTAAGATAAGGAGGAACAGAGGCCCCGCCTTGTAGATACGGGCAGGAGCACGGTTCTACATGCACCGTGCTTCTCTGTATTCCAAAATTTTCTGGTGACACGTTCACTATGAGAGGCAAGGGCGTGATGTCAGGAGAAGCACGGTTTTAGATTAAGCAGATGCACAGGTGTGGATGCAGCACAGCCACGGTCCTGCCTCTGTGTTAGAAATGTTTTTCCACAAACATGTTTACTTAGTGAGCGGACGACACTGTAGCTACTCAGGGCATGGTTTTAAATAAAGAAGATGCATGGTCCTTCCACGGTGTTCCAAATAGTTCCGCTTACACGTTCAATTTGAGAGGCACGGCCGTGAGGTCATGAGAAGCATGGTTTTAGATTAAGCAAAGTCACAGTCCTGCATTTGTTTTCTTCCACATCAGGAAAGAAAAATAATAAGAATATAGTTGTCCTCCAACTGGCCCCCGACCCCTCCCGTCCCCTCCCCTCCCATCCTGAGTTATCCTCTTAACCTTTTTGGATCTACGCGCAGTGAAGACATAACCGTCTTTCCAGATCCACCGCACGTAGCACTACTCGGGGGCGGCGCGATCCCGGCAATGGAGATGGAGATGGAGATGGAGTCCGATGCCCCTAGCACCAAGAGGGCAAGGCTCGCGCCACCGATGACGCATTCCTATGGGAGTGCGGTGGTGGTCGAAGGGGCAGGAAGCGACGAGGGTGGTGCGCCCACTGGATCCGAGGAGGACGAAGATGAATCTGGTCTGGACCGCATCAGCGACCTCCCGAACGCCATCCTAGGTGAGATCGTCTCCCGTCTCCCCACCAAGGAGGGCATCCGCACGCAAATCCTCGCAAGTCGGTGGCGCCCTCTTCGGCGCACCGCTCCTTTGAATCTGGACTGCCGTGAGATCCCTGTCGCTCGTGTTTTTAACCCTCTAGAAAAAGTTTATTTCGAGATCATCACTGTGTTCTCCGCCACACCAGAGGAGCTCATCCGCATAACATACTATGGAACTTTTTTGGTGGAGAACCTGTCGGTGACGATGATTCGAACCTTCCGGAAGCCATCCTATCCGGCCATGCGGGCCCAGTCACCGCCTATGCATGCCGGCGTGCTATCTCCAGTGTAGGTCCTCTTTCATAGACGCCTGGCTCCGATCCCCATATCTCAACAATATCCAGGTGCTTGAGTTCTACTACCTGTTCCCACAAAATCTGAGGCAAGATGCCATATTAACATTCACATGCCCTTCACGTATGCCATCACCATCGGCGTCCATCTCTCGGTTTTCCTCCTCTCTCCACACCGTCGCCTTTGCTCTTTGCGAGATACCAGACAATTATGTACGAATGCTTGAACTTCACTGCTCAAGAGACTTTCGCTTCTGGATGTTGATATATCAAATGTCTCGTTACAAAGCATAATCGACACTAGTTTCCCTGCACTCAAATGCCTGCTGCTTGTTTGGACCATCAGGAGTCATTGCATCAGAATAAACTCACCTAACCTTATAAGCATTGGCATTCATGGTCACCACGGGAAACTCGCTATAGCTGATGCCCCCTCACTTCAACGGTTGCTTTGCGATGATTATAGCATGGACTTGCAGATAATTATCATCTCTGCACCTAAACTGGAGACCCTGGGAAAATTATCTGATATTTTTGATGAATCCAGCACCACACATCAACATACAGTTATTCAGGTACTGACTTTCCACAATACTTCCAGCTGCATTCGTTCGAACAAACAAGTTCCATGTAATCCAACCTTTATTCTATTAATATTAGGGTATATTCTCCAGGAAGTGTTTGTCGTTAGTCAGCACATCAACAGCGGTTCAATCTATTAAGACGTTGCTTATCAGCATGGATTATAACCTACACGCGGTCTGTGCTTTGATGCAATGCTTTCGAATCCTGGAGAACTTGTTTATCGAGGTGATGATTCTCACACACATTGAAAGCCCATAGCAAGCGTAGTGTACTACTCCATCCGTCTGAAAAAGCTTGTCTTACATTTGTTCTAGTATTATATACATCCGCATCTAGGCAAATCTAAGAGAAACTTTCTAGGACGGAGGTAATAGAGTTAATCATTTATTTTCTGTTTCGACCTTAAGCATTTTCAATCTTCTTGTATACTTAGGGAGGAGTCTCTAATGAAGAGAGTGTTACGAATGAGTGTTCTTGTGGGCACCATCACGACATTCGTTTGAAGATAGTGACGCTACAAGGCTATGAACACTGTGAGAAAAACATTCAATCTGCAACATTCTTTATTCTCAATGCAAGGGAGCTGGAGACTATCACGCTCAAGTTTTGCTTCCCCGAAGACTTCACGGAAGGATTTTACAAACAGCAAGAAAAGGTGCTCCAGTTGGAGAATAAGGATTCTAAATGTGCTTGCATTAGATTATCATCAAGTTGCGACCACATGCACTTGAATTTAAGGCACGCACGCATTGAGTACCTGGATTTGACGGATCCATTCACTTGTGAGTGCTGAAAACAGTGCTAGAGTTACATGTTGCCGTACCCTTTCCGGTTTGGGTTTTACCTAGACGCGATGAAACAATGCTTGTACCTTTTGCACCATCTGTAAGCTTGTTAACAACATTGTTATTGTGAGTTACGGAAGGGAAGCATCCATAGGCACGCTTTTTAAAGCATAACCAGCACGTTTTCAGTACCACGTTTAACTATGAGAGGCACGGGCGTGAAGTCTCTACAGCCACGGTTCTGTATTAAGTAGCTTCACCGTCGTCCCTCTGTGTTCCAAATATTTTTCTATGACTCGTTCACTCATAGAGGCATGGACATGGATAGTGTCGCGCTGCTTTTTTCAAGTACACTAAGAAGGATCCTGACGTGAAGCCAAGGTAGCCACGTCTTCAAGGCCAGCACATGGTTGGGCCCACCTGCCATACACCCAAAGGCGGGCGGCAGTTCAAGGACAACTGCCAGCCCCTCAAAAGAGTTTACTTAGAGACAGACGGACGTGAGGTCACTACCAGCACGGTAATTCATAAAGGAGATACACGGTCGTGCCTCTCTGTGTTTCAAAATTTTACAGGTCCCAGATGCACGGTCGTGCTTCTCTGTGCTGCAAATGGTTTCGCCGACAATTTCATTGTCAAAGGCACGGCCGTCAGGTCACTAGAGTCATGGATATACATGCATAAAAGGCACGACCGTGCCTCCGTGTTCCAAACATTCTTGGTCGCTCGTCCAGTTCACATAGAGAGGCAGTGCCGTGGAGCCACGACAGACGAACGGTTTTACAGGTCCCAGATGCACGGTTCTACTTGCAGAAAAGGGACGGCCGTGCCTCTGTGTTAGAAAATATACATGAAAGAGAGGTCGCTCGTTCAGTTCACACAGAGAGAGGCACACGTTTATTCGGGCATTTCCGCAGGATTTGAGACTATGACATGTTGTAGCATCAAGATAAAAAGACATAAACTAGATTGATTGATTTTAGCACATGTGAGCTGCCTCATGGCTGCACAGCACAAAAACAAACAAGCTTACACACGGCGCAAAAAGTACAAGGGTTGTTTTGTCATGTTTAAATAAAACCCAAACTCAAAAGGTCGCAACAACAACTAACTCTGTAAGCTTGAACAACTAACTCCACACCTATTTTCAGCATCCACACCTGAATGGATCCGTCAAATCCAGGAATTCAACTCTTCTGTCTTCTAAATCCAAATGCACGTGGGAGCAACTTGATGATAATCTAAGGCGGGCGCATTTAGAAGCCTTATTGTCCCACTTAAGATCCTTTTGTTGCTGTTCGTAAAATAGTTCCGTGAAGTCTAGGGGGGAGAGAAATTTAATACAGCTCCTTTGCATTCAGAACAAAGAACCTCACAAATTCAATGTTTTTCCGGCAGCAATCATAATCTTCCAGCATTGCTGACTTCAGACAAATGTGGTGATGTTTGAGAAACAGCCGGTGCTTACGACGCCAATTTTTTTTTCACCATGATGAAGGAATCCTCCCTAAAGTATACATGAAGGTTGAAAATACTTAACGTCTGTAGAGAGAGAGACTCCGTCGAAAGAGCAAGTGAACGATTAATTCTATCACCTCCATCCCAAAAAGTATGTTATACATTTCTCTAGATACGGATGTATCTACCAAAAAAGCATGTGTAGATACAGGTGTACCCATCCAGACAAATGTAAGACAAGCTTTTTGAGACGTAGGGAGGAGTACTACACTATGCATGTTTGTGGAAATCATCACCTCGACAAACAACTTCTGCAGGTTTGGAAAGAATTGCAACAAGTGAACGACCACGTCCACTCTACAAGACATGCAGATAAGCAAGGTCTTGACAGATTGCCGCATTGTTGTTAGCCTGACTGCCGCCAAACCCTACATGAGAATTAACAGAACATAGATCATAAAATTAATAGAATAAAGGTAGGATGACATGAGACTTGTTTCCTCAAACAAAAATGCAGCTCAAAGTATTGTAAAAACTCGGAACCAAAGACATGTGAGGCCAGACGCATCCCTGATTTTGCCCAACGTATCTAGTTTAGGTGCAAAGACGCCAGTTATCTGCAAGTTCTTGCTCTGCATGGACCATAGGACATACATCATAAAATTAATAGAATAAAGATTGGATGACATGAATCTTGTTTCCTCGAACAAATGCAGCTGAAAGTATTGTGGAAAGTCAGTACCTCAAGACAAGTGGAGCCAGACGAAACCACAAAATTGCCCAATGTCTCTAGTTTAGGTGCAGAGATGACGGTTATCGGCATGCCCCTGCTCCGAATATCATGGATCAACCGTTGAAGTGAAGGGGCATCCTCGATAATGAGTTGGCTTTTATCACAGCGGACGCCGATGCTTACAAGGTTAGGTGATTTTATTCTGATGCAATGGCCTTCTCTATTGCAAACAAGTAGGATGCACTCTAGTGCAGGGCAACTAGGGTGGATTATGCTTTGCAACAAGACATCTGATATGTCAACAAATACAAGCAAAAGTCTCTTGAGCAGTGGTAGTTCAAGCATTTGCACAAAATTGTCTGGTATTTGGCAAAGAGCGAAGGTGGCGGTGTGCAGAGAGGAGGAAAATCGAAAGACGAACGTCGGTGCTGAGGGCGTAGATGAAGCGCATGCGTCTAGTACTGTCACCTCTTGATTCATGAATCGTGGGAACAGATAGTAGAACTCAAGCACCTAGAGATTGATATGGGGATCAGAGTCAGGCGTCGACGATGGAGGGCCTACACTGGAGATAGCACGCCGGCATGCATAGGCGGTGAACTGGGCCCTCATGGCCGGATAGGATGGCTTCCAGAAGGCTCAAAACATTAGTGACATATTTTCGACAGCGCCAAGTTCCGAAGTAGCTTTTGCGGACGAGCTCCTCGTTGTGGGCGAAGAGCCACTTCGTGATCTCGATATGAACTATTTCTAGATCATTAAAAAGACGAGCGGCAGGGATCTCGCGACAGTCAAGATTCAGACGAGTGGTGTTCCATAGATGGCGCCAACGAGGTGCAAGGACTTTAGTACGGATGCTCTCCTTGGTGGGGAGACGGGAGATGATCTCACCTAGGATGGCGTCCGGCAGGTCGCTGATGCGGTCCGGGTGAGATTCCTCTTCGTGTTCCTCCGATCCAGAGGGCGAACCTTCACCGCTTCTCGCCCGCTCCACCACCACCACACCCCCAGAAGACGGCGTCGCCGGTGGCGCGAGCCTCGCCCTCTTGGTGCTAGGGGCAGCGGACTCCATCTCCATCTCCATTGCTGGGGTCGCACCACCGAGAACGCACGCTCCGTGCGGTGGATATGGAAAAATGTCCTCACTGCGCTCATACAAAGAGGTTAAGTGGGGAGCGGGAGGGGAGGGGTCCAGATTAATTACTAACAAGTAAAGGGCTGCTCAAGATAAATAAGTAGAGGCACGGCCTTGAAGGTACGAGATGCACTATTCTTCACGGAGCCCAGGCAAGGCCGAGCCCCTCTGTGTTTTCATTGCTTACCGACACACGTTCCTCCTCGGAGGAATCTGTTCGACGTTGGACGCACGCTTCTACATGCATCGTGCCTCTGCGTGTTGCAACAATTTCCACGGGCACGTTCAATATGAAATCACCAGAAACACGGTTTCACATTAAGGTGATTCACGGTCGTGCCTCTGCCTACCAATTGTTTCTGCTGAAACACTCACCGACAAAGGCAAGGATGTGAAGCCATGACAGACGCACGGTTTTACAGGTAGTGGAGTCACGGTCTTGCCTCTGCATTCCAAATGTTTCTGACGACACGTTCAATGTCAGAGGCACGGTCGTGAGGTCGCGAAAGGCACAGTTCTACGTGTAGAGGTAGCACCGTCAACCCTCGGTATTACAAACGTTTCTGTCGACTCGTTCATTGTGAGAGGCATGGCCCTGAGGTTGCGAGTGCACGGTTCTACGTGCAGAAGACGCATGGTCGTGCCTCTGTGTGTTGCAAATGTTTTCGGTCACTCGTTCAGTTCACACAGGGAGCCACTCGGAGAGGCGCACCGAGAACCAAATCTATGGATCTGCATCTACTAGCTAGCTTCTTTGTCGCGAAAGAGGTTATTCACAGCAGTGTGTGTCTGATTTTGTGCTCTATGAAATGCGTAGTTTTGGGCATTTCAACAGGGTTGGCGACTCTATAAAATGTCGTAGCACGTTCGAGCTGCTTCATGGCAGCACATCACAATAACAATGTTGTAACAACCTTACAGGCGGTGCAAAAAGTACAAGGATTCCTTGATCACGTATAGACAAAACCCAAACTGGAAAGGGCACAACAACATCTAACTCTGTAAACTCGAGCACTGATTTCAGCATTCACAGCTGAATGGATCTGGCAAATCAAAGCCTGGGCACTGTTTTGTCCAGATATGCACTTTTAAAAGCAACTGCATGTGGTTGCAATATGTTGATAATTTCATGCAAGCACGTCTAGAAGCCCTGCTGTCCCACTTAAGATCCTCTTGTTACTGTTTGTAAAATTCTTCCGTGAAGTCTGGGGGGTAGCGAAACTTAAGTCTGATGGTCTCTAGCTCCCTTGCATTCAGAATAAAGAATGTCTCAAATTCAATGTTTTTCTTGCAGTGTTCATATTTTTCCAGCGTTACTGTCTTCAAGTGAATATCGTGATCTTTGACAAACAGCCGGTGCTTACGACGCCACTTATTTGTTACACCTTCTTCATAACAGACTCCTCCCTAAAATACATGAAGATATACTTAAGGTCTATAAAGAGAGAAACTGCCGAAAGAGCAAATGAATGATTAATTCTAGTACACTATGCACGGTATGGGCTTTCAATATGTGTGAAAATCATCACCTCGATAAGCAAGTTTTGCAGGCTTGGAAAGCATCGCATCAAGGCAACGACCTTGTCAAGGCTAAATGACATGTAAATAAGCAAGGTCTTGACAGATTGAAGCACTGTTGATAGGCTGACTACGGACAAAGCCTGCATTGAGCATAGATCATAAAATCAAATAATAGAATAAAAGGTTGGGTGACATGAAACTTGTGGTCTAGAACAAATGCAACTCAGAGTATTCGAGGAACTTGGTACCTGAATAACTGTAGAGCCAAACGAAATCTTCGATTCAGGAAATTCTTCAAAACATTTGCTCAGCGCCTCAAGTTTAGGTGCAGAAACGACAGTTATCTGCAAGTGCCTACTCTGAATATCATGGATCAACTGTTTAAGTGAGGGGGCATCCTCAATAGTGAGTTCACCATTCTCACAAAGGATGCAAATGCTTTCAAGTTTAGGTGAGTTTATTCTGATGCAATGGTCTAGGTTATTGCAAACAAGAAGCAGCCACTCAAGGGCAGGGCAACTAGAGTGGATTATGTTTTGCAGCGAGACGTCTGATATATCAACCTCCACAAACGAAAGCCTCTTGAGCAGTGGTAGTTCGAGCATTTGTGCAAAATTGTCTGGTATTTGGCAAAGAGCAAAGGTGATGGTGTGCAGTGAGGAGGATAACCTCAACATGGAGGTCGGTGGTGAAGGCATAGATGAAGGGCATTTGTGTGGTACTGTCACACTTTTTCTCATGAATTGTGGGAACATGTAATAGAACTCAAGCACATGGAGATTGTCCAGTCTGGGTGATCGAAGCCAGGCATCGACGATACACGATCTGCACTAGAGGTAACACGCCGGGATGCAGAGGCGGTCAACTGCACCCTCGTGGCCGGACAGGATGGCTTCCGAAAGGCTCAAATCATCAACGACAGATTGTCCACGGCACCGAGTTCCAAAGTATCTTGTGCAGATGAGCTTCTTGGTGCCGAGCATCGAGATGATCTCGATATGAACTGCTTCTAGTGGGTTAAAAAGACGAGCGGCAGGGATCTCACTACAGTCGAGATTCAGAGGAGCGGTGCGCCATAGAGGCCGCCACCGAGATCCGAGGATTTGTGTGCGGATGCCCTCCTTGGTGGGGAGACGGGAGATGATCTCACCTAGGATTGCGTCCGGGAGGTCGCTGATGCGGTCCGGACGAGATTCTTCTTCCTGCTCCTCAAATCCAGTGGGCGGACCCTCACCGCTTCTCGCCACTACCGCCAAACCACCAGAGGAATGCGTCGCCGGTGGCACGAGCCTTGCCTTCTTGGTACTAGGGGTAGCGGACTCCATCTCCATTGTCGGGATCACGCCGACCCCGAGTAGCTCTGTGTGCGGTGGATCTGGAAAGACGGTTAGGTCTTCACTGCACGCAGATCCAAATAGGTTAGAGGATAACTCTGGATGGGAGGGGTCGGGGAGCAGGATAACATGGAGGCACGGCCTTGTAGATACGAGAAGCACTGTTCTACATGCAACACAGGCACATGTGTGCCTTTATGTGTTTCAATTGTTTCTAGAGACGCGTCGATCGGAGGGGCAGGAGCACGGCCATGAATCCATTGGACGCATGCTTGTATAATTTCTAAGATGGATGCCATGAATCAACTAGAGGCATGGCGCTCCAAATGTTTCCTCTGACGTGTTCGGTAACAGAGGCACGACCGTGAACCTACTGTGAGGCACTATGTCCATGTGTGAAGCAGAAACACGGCCGTGACCCGTTGTGTTTGAATTGTTTCCACCACAGAATTGTGAGGCACGGTTGTACACGCATCACAGCCATGGTTATCCGCTCTATGTTTCAATTACTTCCAGACACGCATTCATATCAGAAGCATGGCCGTGAGACCAAGAGAGCCACGGTTATACGTTCTCCAGACGCACGGCCCTGATTCTATGTTTCGAATGTTTCCGTGCAATGACGGTAGGCATGACCATGAAGCCATGAGACTCATAGTTCAACACGCAAAAGTGCCATGGTCGTGGCTGTCTGTGTTTCAGTTCTTTTCACCTCTACATTCAGAACATGCACGTTGAGAGAGCCACGGCCGCATAAAATTATAAGGAAACATGTGCCTCTTCTATTCTGCTCCGCTGAGTAAAATTACCTAAAGAAGCAAAATGTGTTCTTCTTAACTTTGTTTTGTTTCTATAGCTGCACGAAACTAACTTACAAGACGTTTTTATTGCCAACAGCCCCCCACCCCTCCCCCCTTCACTTGATGTTTCATCCCTCCATAGAGGGTCTTGTTTTTGTATCTTCACCAATCCATTCTTCTTTCTCCACCTTTGTGCATAGCTTTGCAACCTCCTTCCCTGTAATATTATTATACATAAACAGCAAAAAAGAAAAAAAAATTAGAAATATGGAGGTCATGGATCTATTCCTTATGTCCTGTTTAAGCTGCGTTATTTCCTTTTAATTTTTTATTCGAACTTTTTTCCGGTACCAAACAGTCTCCATTCGGTTCTTTCTTGTCTGAAAGAAGGTCGGGCACATTCTGTACCTTGTTCCGGGCTTAACTGCGCGCATTCTGTCTATCTGGCTTGTGTGATATTGGATTCTGGTGTAGATGAAGGACTTTGGTTAATGCTGGCTGTTGTCAGTGGGGTTGTTGGAGTTGCTGGTGTTTGCAGTCTTGCCCCTGGGCTTCGAGTGCATTCTCCTGCTCCGTTTGATGTCCTCGATGGTGATGTCGGTGTTGTGGGCCATTTCATTGACCTTGCCCTCTTCTCCTGCTGCATTTTCCTCTTCTCCTCTTCAATCCTCATCCTTTCCTGGACTTCTGGATTTGTGGGGCAGTTTGTTTTCTTGTGACCCTTTAGTCCGCAACGGCCGCACTTGGGTTTGGCTTTGTAGCCTTTTCCTTTCTTCTCAGAACCAGCTTTGATTTGATCTCCTTTTTTCGTGCCCTTTGAGCCACTCATGGGAGGGTTTTTCAGAGTTGGGGCAACGATGCCTGTGTCTGGTTCCTCAGCAAGTGTCGTCATGACTTTTATTTTCATATCTTGCATACACTCCAGTAGCACATTGTATGCTTTGTCTTTTCTGCAAGCATGTGAATAGATATCCGACAACTCAGCGTACGCGAGGCCGAATCTCATAGTTTCATCATCTTGTGTGGTCATGCTATTATCATGACTTGTAGCCAGGACTTTCTAGCTCTCTGATACATTCTTGATCCATCTGGGGTTGATGAAAGATTTTGGAAGATGTTCAACCATGCCTGTTTGGTCCATGACCTTAAGTACGTGGCAGCACTGTATGCCATCCCTACTCATTATCTTGCAGCTGCAATTGTATATTTCCTTGTGCTTATCCACATCAACCCTGAATTCAAACCTATAGAATTCCTCACCTGGGTACGGTTTCCACTCTTTTGTTGCATCATAAATCCTTTTTACAAAGTACTGCCTCCCTTTTGCCAGGTCGGAGCATTTGTAGTATGTCCGGTTCCGTAGCTCTAGCTGGAATCTTCAGAAGATCTCGTTCATGTATACTTCACTTGCTTCTGTTTTGATTGGAAACCATGTCTCTCGTGACGGTGTCTTCTCCTCTGTTCGGTGTCTTTTCTTGTCGAGCGTAGCAAGGCAATTTTGCTAAATGCTATGATACGCACCAACAAACCTTGTTATCATGTCCTTGTGGCTCACATTATTTTTCCACATCAAAGTAGTGCTTTCACTCCGTGTGGTTGTCGATGAGAAAGGATAGAAGCAGTCCTTGAAGTAGGCTGGCACCCAGAATGTTCGGAGTTCCCAGAGCGTGTTCAGGTGTTTGTTACCTTCTGCCTTGTATAATTAGATCGCCCTTTTCCATGAATGTTCAAACTCGTCTGGATCTAGTGAGTTCTCGACTATTCGGAAGAGATCATCAGACATCCTTGGATGCTGCACAAATACTGTTGCGTTATTTTCCTTCATGTTCTTCCTAATATGCCACCAGCAGAACCTATGCCTGGTCTTTGGAAGTGCTTCCACGATTGCTGTCTTCATCGCCTTGTCCTGGTCTGTTATTATGTAAGTCGGTTCTTTTCCTCCCATCGCCTCGACAAATGTGCCTAGGAGCCACTTGAATGACCCTATCGTCTTGTCCTTTAGAAGGCCTATTCCAAACAAGACAGTCGACCCATGGTTGTCGACCCCAATGATTGGTGCAAACGGTAAGCCATAGATATTTGTAGAAAATGTTGGGTCGAAAGACACGTACTCTCCGTACAGGTCATAATTCATCTTGCACAAGGAGTCTGTCTAGAACAAGCTACGCACCGAGTTGTTCCCGTCTGTCTCCTCCACGTGGTGGAACCCCGGCCTTCTCCTCTGCATATCCGCAAACAGTTTCATGGTGTCCTCGATATCAGTATTCCTTTCTCCAGCCCTGTCCTGGCATGCAATGTTGCTTATGTCGATCGTGTCGAACATAATTTCTCGCCTCGGTTTCCCCATCGCAGTGAAGATCTGCATAACCTTCCTTGGCTCTAACATTGCCTTCTGTAGAACTTCTATAAAGAATTTCTCCTGAGGTGTCATCTTCTTATAGCATCTCATGAACTTCAGCATCCAATCAGATGGGTGAAGCTGGTGGTTGTGCTCTAGGCGTATGTTCTTTAGGTACCATATTCCCCTCTCTGTATCCCTTTTTGCTGTTATCTGGACTGGGCAGCCTGTCCTGGTCAAGCAGTTGCTCCTTCTGTACTTTGCATGTCTTTCAGTTGTTTTATTCTCCCCTTCCTTGGTGCACTGGAACACCTGCTTGTCAATCTCTTGGTCGGCTACTGATCTTCTGCTGGTTCATCGCTTCACAGCAAAGCCAACCATTCTGGCATATCTGCAGAAGAAGTAGTAGGCCTCATCCAATGTTTTGAATGGAAGGTCACCCACTGGTTCGTGTGCTTCGGTCACTTCCTCAATCGATGGGAATGTGCCTCCTTTGAACATTTCGTCCATTTCTTTCTCTTCATGCATTTGCACCCCCATGTTGATGCTATCTACCGTGTCTTCGTTCGTGTCATCGCAGTCACTTGCAACGGCGTCAGTTTCATGGCCAGATACAAGTCCATGTCTCACAGAGCTACTGCAGCTCTGTTGTTTGTCACATGCGGGAGCATCGTTTCTGCATGCCACGGTCCAATCCATAATTGATTCTGCTTCTCGACTGTCACCTTCTCGAATGCTGCTCCCTGTTTCTCCAGCACTCGTACATCCAAGGGACTATGCTAGTTCTCCCATAACATCTGTGCTGCCGTGGTGGCTGACGTTGTATACTACTTGCTGTTGTGCAGGTTGTTTTCCATTAATGATGGATGCAGGACCATGGTATTTGTTTGGCTCATCTGTTATCCTCACCGTCAAGTCCTGAACATAATGCATGCAACAAATTAGATATCAGAGGCAGTTGAGAAATATGCATTTTTTTTCTTTAGAAACAATTGAAAACAGAGGTTTATATGCTCTATCACGTGTGTCTCAGCGGAGACTCATCTGGTAGCATTTACGTGGTATACCAGAAACACACATGTGCCTCTTCTGCACATACACGTGGTTGGTATACCAGAGGCATAGCTGTGCTTCTGTTCGCATTTTATCCGGGAGCACAGCTGTGACCCTGCTGCACATACATCTGGACCAGAGGCACAACTGTGCTTCTGCCTGAACTTTACAATCAGAGAGGCACACATGTGCCTCTAGTTGCAAATTATCCAGAAGCACACCTGCACATATGTCCAGACCAAAGGCACAGCTGTGCTTCTGTCTGAACTTTACAATCTGGGAGGCACACCTGTGCTCCTGGTCGCAATTTGTCCGGGAGTACAGCTGCACATGCACCCAGACCAGATAGGCACACATGTGCTTCTGCTCGCGTTATATCCAGGAGCACGCACATACATCTGGACCAGAGGCATAGTTGTGCTTCTGTTTGCATGTTACCTCATGCTTGGCAAAACTGTTTGTGTAGTGAGTTGAAGAGCATAGTTCTGCCGTCACCTTAGTTTTCTCATGTCTCTCCTGTTCAGCAAATCTTGGCGACATCCTCCGTGCATTGGTGATTTCGCTCACAATTCTGAATGCCATCGGTGATCCTTTGGAAGGACCTTTCATGTTCAATGATATGGGTGATCCTTTCAAAGGCCCTTGCCTCATGTTTTCGGTGTGCCGTGGACTGGACTGACACTTGATTCCTTGCTCGTAGGCCTGTGTATGCGATATATTGTAATTTATACCATGCGAAAACACAAAGAAAATTTGCTAATAAAAATAGTACAGGTGCTATAGATGTTTTTCCGTGTTCGTATTTTGCGGTCACCTGTGTTGGTTTCTGGTGATGTTGTGCAGTAAAGTTTCTTCCTCTCATGTTTGATTTTGCTGTTGGGCTCTTCTTGCTTGTGCAAACCGTACTCGATCCTTCAACATATGTGCTTTTGTTGGCAATGTTCCCTCTGCTTGCCTCAATGAAAATCCGGTTACCTTGTACCTCATCATTATGACCTCCTGGAAACATTTGGCGTCAGAACACCTACTCTGTGCTTTTGTGGACACCTGTGTTTTGAAGCATGTAATCATTATATGCACATAATCATTAGAAGCACATGCATATATTTTGAAGCATTAACAAGTAAATAAACATGTAAAACTTCCTTGCGTGTTCAAAAGCTGTACAACAAAGTTGGGTTTTGAAGATTTTTTCATTACCTGTGGCGACTGGGTGTTAGAGTTTCTGTGTCGCAACTTTGGATTACACACTGAATTCGAGGACGTCCCATCAATAGTTTCTTTTTCAACATTCACTCTGCTGCTTAAAATGCTCCTCTTTGCTGGTGTGTGATGCATAACATGCTCCTGGTTGGGACGTTTGCCGAGAACTTGTATCTCAACCTTGACTCCATTTACTCCAACCCGCTTTGCATGTGCCTGTTGGATGGTATCTGCATCCTTTTTCTTCTTGCTTTGTAGTACTTTCTTTTTCTTCCACCTTTCGAGACTTACTGCGGAGTAGAAACACGAAATCAAGAGTTGTTTACTGCATTCAACCAAGAGATATTCATGAATTTTGTTTCTGTAATTGATCTGCTTTTTGGTGTTCAGTAGTGGCACCTTGACAGTATACATTGCAGAAAAGAAAGAGGAAATAACCTCCAACACTAAGGTTGAATTGCTTTGGTATTACCTTCCTTTCATAAGCCTTGCCAAAATCTTTCAAAGATAGGCCGACCCTGTTGTCCTGATAAGCTGATGCGATCCTGAACATCTGCACGAAAAACAGTTATTCGAAAGAAACAATTATACATCTACAACATCACCTGATGTTACTTTTGCAAGGGATAAACATCCTTGTATTTTTAGTTGGTTTCTTAATATATAATTGAGATATATTTTTAGTTCTGCAGAATTGAGATTTTTTTTTACTTGAGGAGAAAAGACAATATCCTGAAAATTACATAGGAACCTCAACACGCGTCGTTTAACAAAACATCACCATGAATTCTACCCAAAGAAACAAGCTGATCCTGCAAGTATCAAAGTTCACAAAACAAGAGCAAGGGATAATCACAGCCACAGCGTAGAAACAAGAAGTTTTATACTATGCATCTGATACGTCTCCGTCGTATCTGTAATTTTTGATTGTTTCATGCCAATATTCTACAACTTTCATATACTTTTGGCAGCATTTTATATTATTTTTTGGGACTAACATATTGATCCAGTGCCCAGTGCCAGTTCCTATTTTCTGCTTGTTTTTTGTTTCACAGAAAATCCATATCAAACGAAGTCCAAACGCAATAAAATTTTACGGAGAATTATTTTGGAATATATGTGATTTTTGGGAGGTGGAATCAACGCAAACGGAGGCCCACAGCCTCCACAAGGCATCTTGGCGCGACCTGCCCTCCAGCCGCGTGGTGTTGCCTTGTGGGCACACCGTAAGTCAGCTGGGGTCCTTCTTTGGTCGCAAGGAAGCTTATATCGAGAAAAATATCGTGTTAAAATTTCAGCCCGATCGGAGTTACGGATATCCCAATATTTAAGAAACGGTGAAAGGCCAGAAAACAGGAATGCGAAACAAAAGAGAACAAAGAGAGAGATCCAATCTCGGAGGGGCTCCTGCCCTCCGGGAGCCATGGCGGCCATGGACCAGAGGGTAAACTCTCCTCCCATCTAGGGGGGAGGCCAAGGAAGAAGAAGAAAGAGGGGGGCTCTCTCCCCCTCTCTCCCGGTGGTGCCGGAACGCCGCCGGGGGAACCATCGTGACGACGATCTACACCAACAACTTCGCCGCCGTCAACACCAACTCTCTCCCCCTCTATGCAGCGGTGTAACCTCTCTATTCCCACTGTAATTATCTACTTAAACATGGTGTTAACGTTATATATTATTATCCAATGATATGTGGCAATCCTATGATGTTTGAGTAGATTTCTTTTGTCCTATGGGTTAATTGTGGTATGGTGTGATTGATATGAGTTTTATGTTGATATGGTGCTGTCCTATGGTGCCCTCCGTGTCGCGCAAGCATGAGGGATTCCCGCTGTAGGGTTTGCAATATGTTCATAATTCGCTTATAGTGGGCGGCTAGGGTGACAGAAGCTTACACCCGAGTAAGGGGCTTGTTGCGTATGGGAGTAAAGGGGACTTTTTACTTAATGCTATGGTTGGGTTTTACCTTAATGATCTTTAGTAGTTGCGGATGCTTGCTAGAGTTCCAATCATAAGTGCATATGATCCAAGTACGGAAAGTATGTTAGCGTATGCCTCTCCCTCATTGCATATAATAATTATCACACATGTCATATTCAATTGCCTATGGACAATCTTTCTCTTTGTGTTACAAAAAGTTCTCTACTAAAACAAACTAACTTTTATTATCTCGCAAAGTACTCCTAGTTTTATTCTTGCAAAGTAGTTCTAGCATTACACCTACAAAGTACTTCTAGTTTCATACTTGTTCTAGGTAAAGCAAACGTTAAGTGTGCGTAGAGTTGTATCGGTGGTCGATAGAACTTGAAGGGAATATTGATTCTACCTTTAGCTCCTCGTTGGGTTCGACACTCTTATTTATCGAGAAAGGCTACAACTGATCCCCAATACTTGTGGGTTATCAGGACCTTTTTCTGGCGCCGTTGCCGGGGAGCAATAGCGTGGAGTTGATATTCTCGTGTGTGCTTGTTTGCTTTATCACTAAGTAGTTTTTATTTTCTGTTCCACTAAGTAGTTTTTATTTTCTGTTCTAAGTTGTTTTATATCTTTAGTTATGTATATGGAACACGAAACACCAAAAAAATTAGTTGTACTTGCTACTCATAGAGATGGGGAACCTCCTAAAACCCTCGATGCTGGTTATGTGGAAAACATTAAATACTACTTTGATAATCCTGATAAATCTCCATTCAACTTGATAATGGGAGATACTTTGGATCAACGGGAATACTTTAGGGATTATCGCTTATCTCAAAAAGGGAAACTCTTATGGGATCAAATTAAAATGCTGCGTTGGTATGCTTGGAATTTATGCTTAACGTGTGATTATACTTGTTGCTCTAAGATGAAGGCTCCACACCTTTCCTTTCAATGTGAATTTAATGATAAAGAAACCTTGGCGTCTTATGCTAATGGTATATATGACTACTATGATGTGGAACTAATAGAAGAATTTGTTGGTTTTATGGGTGCTTATGAAATTAAATCTTTGTTTGAAAAGTATGAAGATTGTGATGCTGCTATTTACAGATCTGAAAATTATGCTACACTTAAATATTGCCATGAGAATTATGAATATAATGCCTATATTAATCAATTTATTGAGAAAGTCTCCGCTGCCCAAGAAGAGACTAATATTTTGCAGGAACCTATGGAAGAAGAAATTGCTGAAACTATGAGCTCATTAGATGAAAAAGATGACGAGGAGAGCAAAGAACAAAAGGAGGAAGAGCGGATTAGCTACCCTTGCCCACCTTCTAATGAGAGTAACTCTTCAACTCATACATTGTTTAATTTCCCTTCATGCTTACCGAAGGATGAATGCAGTGATCGCTTTGATTCGTTTGAAATATCCCTTTTTGATGAAAATGATGATTAATATGCTTGTGGCCATGATGCCATTATGAATGATGCTTATGGAGATGAACTTTCTATAGTTCCTTATATTAAACATGAAATTGTTGCTATTGCACCCACACATGATAGTCCTATTATCTTTTTGAATTCTCCCAACTACACTATATCGAAGAAGTTTACGCTTATTAAGGATTATATTGATGGGTTGCGTTTTACTATTACACATGATGATTTTGATGGATATGATATGCATGTGCTTGCTTCTCCTAATTGCAATTATTATGAGAGAGGAACTATATCTCCACCTCTCTATGTTTCCAATACAATAAAATTGCAAGAAACTGTTTATACTATGCATTGGCCTTTACTTGATGTGCATGAATTGTTCTTTTATGACATGCCGATGCATAGGAAGAGAGTTAGACTTCGTCATTGCCTGATATATGTTGCTTTGTGCTCACTACTAAATTATAAATCATTGTTAATTAAAATTGGCTTTAATATACCTTGGGATCCGGGTGAATCAATTACTTGAGCACTTTATGCCTAGCTTAATGGCTTTAAAGAAAGCGCTGCCAGGGATACAACCTGGAAGTTTTAGAGATTCATTTTATTCTGTTGCGTGCTTTTAAAAAAAAGTTTAAAAAGAAAAAAATATAGAGGGGGACCTAAAACTTTTCAAAAAGAAAAGTGAAAGTGAGAAAGACGAACACCGTTGAAGTGGGGGGCGTCCTTGAACTTTGTTCATGCCCATGGAAACTTTGTGAATCTTGATTACAGAAACTTTTCAACAAAAATAATTATCCCCTTGTACAAATCCATTGTATTATAAAAATAATGTGCCAAGATTTACCTTTAGGATGTTTAAATTGCTTGTTTGGTGTGTGCAGTGCAAAAACAGAAACTTTTGCTGTATTGTTTGAATTTCAATATTTTACTTTAACGTGCAAAAATTCTGAAATTTTTACACAGTACTGCTATGCAAATTGTTTATTTTTTACTAATTTGTCAAAAAATTTGGATTTACAGAAGTATATGTTTCATTTGCATCTTTACAGACTGTCCTGTTTTCACAGATGGCTGTTATAGTTTCTTTATTTGCGTATCTTTGAAATCTTGTTGAGCCCCATTGACTTGGGAGCCATAGAATTGTGATATCATACAGTGGGTAATGTTTGATTATAATTATACAATAATGTTACAGCAGGACATGATGGGATTTGATGTTATATGTACTAACCCTTCTAATAAAAATTTGGGTTAAGTTTTGTGTGGATGAAGTGTTCGAAGATCGAGGAGGTATCAATATGAGAAGAATAAGGAGAGGAAAGAGTTCAAGATTGGGGATGCAAAAGGCACCCCAAGTAAATATTCAAGGAGACTCAAGCGTCTAAGCTTGGGGATGCCCCAGAAGGCATCCCATCTTTCTTCGACAATTATCGGCATGTCTCGGTTTTTGTTTCGTTCACATGATATGTGTAAATTCTTGGAGCGTCGTGTTCTTTTTATTTTTCTTTTAATAATGCGCCATGCTGGTATGAGATAGTCCTTGGTTGATTTATAGAATGCTCTTTGCATTTCACTTATATCTTTTGAGTATGGCTTTATAGAATACTTCGTGTGCTTCACTTATATCATTTGAAGTTTGGATGCCTGTTTCTCTACATATAGAAAACCGTTATTTGTAGAATACTCTTTTGCTTCACTTATATTTATTAGAGAGTGGGCAAGTCTTTTGTAGAAAGAATTAAACTCTCATGCTTCACTTATATCTATTTAGAGAGTCAACAGGAATTGGTCATTCACATGGTTAGTCATAAAATCTTACATAAAAGTTGTAGATCACTGAATATGATATGTTTGATTCCTTGCAATAGTTTCGCGATATTAAGATGGTAATATGTGGGAGGTACTAGTGAATAATTGTGGTTTAGTAAGAATATTGGTGTTTAGGTTTGTGATTCCCGAAGCATGCACGTACAGTCTTTAGTTATGCTAAGAAGTTGGAGCATGATTTATTATTGAGTGTCTTCCTTTGCGTGGAGGTCGGGGGCGCGCGATGGTTAACTCCTACCAACCTCCCCCCTAGGGACATGCATAGTAGTACTTTTCTTCGTGGGCTAATAGACTTTCGCAATAAGTATGTGAGTTCTTTATGACTAATGTGAGTCCATGGATTATACGCACTCTCACCCTTCCGCAATTTGCTAGCCTCTTCGGTACCGTGCATTGCCCTTTCTCACCTCGAGAGTTGGTGCAAACTTCGCCGGTGCATCCAAACCCCGTGATATGATACGCTCTATCACACATAAGCCTCCTTATATCTTCCTCAAAACAGCCACCATACCTACCTATTATGGCATTTCCATAGCCATTCCGAGATATATTGCCATGCAACTTCCATCATCATATACATGACTTGAGCATTCATTGTCATATTGCTTTGCATGATCATAAGATAGCTAGCATGATATTTTCATGGCTTGTCCATTTTTTGATATCTTTGCTACGCTAGATCATTGCACATCCTGGTACACTGCCAGAGGCATTCATATAGAGTCATCTTGTATAGTTTTTATCGAGCTGTAATATCGAGTTGTAAGTAAATAAAAGTGTGATGATCATCATTATTAGAGCATTGTCCCAGTGAGGAAAGAATGGTGGAGACTAATGAGTCCTCGAAAAAGTGGGGATGAGGTCCATGAGACTGTTCTAAAAAAAAGAGGCCAAAAAGAGCCCACACAAAAAAAGGAAAAAAAGGAAAAAAATGAAATGAGAGAAAAAGAGAGAAGGGGCAATGCTACTATCCTTTTACCACACTTGTGCTTTAGAGTAGCACCATGTTATTCATATAGAGAGTCTCCTATGTTGTCACTTTCATATACTAGTGGGAATTTTTCATTATAGAACTTGGCTTGTATATTCCGATGATGGGCTTCCTCAAATGCCCGAGGTCTTCATGAGCAAGCAAGTTGGATGCACACCCACTTAGTTTTCAGTTTGAGCTTTCATACACTTATAGCTCTTAGTGCATCCGTTGCATGGCAATCCCTACTCCTCGCATTGATATCGATTGATGGGCATCTCCATAGCCCGTTGATCCGCCTAGTTGATGCGAGACTTTCTCCCTTTTTGACTTCTCCTTATTAATCTCTACCACCACATTCTATTCCACCCAGTGTTATATCCATGGCTTGCGCTCATGTATTACGTGGGGGTTGAAAAACCTGAAGCGCATTAAAAAGTATGAACCAATTGCTCGGCTGACATCGGGGTTGTACATGATTTATATTTTGTGTTAAAAAGATGGAGCATGACAAGGCTATATGAATTTGTAGGGATAGCGTTCTTTAGCATTTTAATTCTAAAAGGCATGATTGTTTGTTGGTATGCCTGAGTATTGATGTCTTTATGTCAAATTATAGACTATTGCTTTGAATCACTCGTGTCTTAATATTCATGCCATGATTAGATTACATGATCAAGATTATGCTAGGTAGCATTCCACATCAAAAATTATCTTTTTATCATTTACCTACTCGAGGATGAGCAGGAATTAAGTTTGGGGATGATGATACGTCTTCGTCGTATCTATATTTTTTGATTGTTTCATCCTAATATTCTACAACTTTCATATACTTTTGGCAACATTTTATTTTATTTTTTGGGACTAACATATTGATCCAGTGCCCAGTGCCAGTTCCTGTTTTCTGCTTGTTTTTTGTTTCGCGGAAAATCCATATCAAACGAAGTCCTACCACGATAAAATTTTACGGAGAATTATTTTGGAATATATGTGATTTTTGGGAGGTGGAATCAAGGCAAATGGAGGCCCACAGCCTCCACAAGGCATCTTGGCGCGACCTCCCCCCCCCCCAGCCGCATGGTGTTGCCTTGTGGGCACACCGTAAGTCGGTTGGGGGTCCTTCTTCGGCCGCAAGGAAGCTTATATCGAGAAAAAAATCGTATTAAAATTTCAGCCCGATCGGAGTTACGGATCTCCGGATATTTAAGAAACGGTGAAAGGCCAGAAAACAGGAACGCGAAACAGAAGAGAATAGAGAGAGAGAGAGAGAGAGAGAGAGAAAGAGAGATCCAATCTCGGAAGGGCTCCTCTATGCAGCGGTGTAACCTCTCTATTCCCGCTGTAATTATCTACTTGAACATGGTGCTTAACGCTATATATTATTATCCAATGATATGTGGCAATCCTATGAAGTTTGAGTAGATTTCTTTTGTCCTACGGGTTAATTGTGGTATGGTGTGATTGATATGAGTTTTATGTTCAAATGGTTCTGTCCTATGGTGCCCTCCATGTCGTGCAAGCGTGAGGGATTCCCGCTGTAGGGTTTGCAATACGTTCATCCTTCGCTTATAGTGGGCGGCTAGAGTGATAGAAGCTTACACCCGAGTAAGGGGGTTGTTACGTATGGGAGTAAAGGGGACTTTTTACTTAATGCTATCGTTGGGTTTTACCTTATTGATCTTTAGTAGTTGCGGATGCTTGCTAGAGTTCCAATCATAAGTGCATATGAGCCAAGTACGGAAAGTATGTTAGCGTATGCCTCTCCCTCATTGCATATAATAATTATCACACATGTCATATTCAATTGCCTATGGACAATCTTTCTCTTTGTGTTACAAAAAGTTCTTTACTAAAACAAACTAACTTTTATTATCTCGCAAAGTACTCCTAGTTTTATTCTTGCAAAGTAGTTCTAGCATTACACCTACAAAGTACTTCTAGTTTCATACTTGTTCTAGGTAAAGCAAACGTTAAGTGTGCGTAGAGTTGTATCAGTGGTCGATAGAACTTGAAGGGAATATTGATTCTACCTTTAGCTCCTCGTTGGGTTCGACACTCTTATTTATCGAGAAAGGCTACAACTGATCCCCTATACTTGTGGGTTATCAGCATCCCGAGCTCAGGTAAATTAACAACCACGGCACGGCAAACCTCAACAAAAAATTGGGACCGAAACTTCTTCCCGCAGCTCCACGCTACCTATGATTGTGATATTGTGTTCATAAACGAGCAGTAGGATTGTGATAATTTTTAATAGAGGAACAATTTTGAATCATGCCCACACCACCTACTGCTACGAGGCAACAGAAACCATGAAATCTTCACAAATTTGAGGATTTAGAAACTGCCAAGCTTCTAAGACGTATCACGACAACATAAATATACTGGGGTGAGTCTACGAGATCTCAAGAATAGATTAAAAGGTCGCGCGGCAACAATTAAATCTCCTGCGTCAGGAATCACCACGGGGTGAGCTAAACGATTTTTAACTAACCTTCGTCTGCGGTTTTCAAACAACTGAATCTTATTCCCTGGTTGTTCAGAGTGGACAAACCTTCGATTTTGTGCACGATCTACTTTGCTGATCACGGCAATTTGTGGGAGATCTCGTAGGATTATTTTGAATTTGAATGAGAGAGACAGAAAGAGAGATGGAGAGAGAGAGAGAGAGAGAGAGAGGCTGCTTCCTTCGCTTTTTGCATGGAAGAAAAGTTTGAGCCAATAGGTGGGGTAAGTTTTGCTCTACGTGAAAGATGCAGCATGTTTTTCGGAGTGAGCACATGTGTTTGGTAAACTTGAGCCGTCGTACTAACATGTGGGCTCTCCAACGGTATGTTTGTCTAACTTGTGGGGCCACCTTTCCCACGTGAGAGGCGAAGTCCTAGATGCACCCGAGCCATACTGACATGTGGGCTCTCCCAGGGTTGCTCTGAATAAATTGTGGGGTCGGCTGGCCATGAACGAATTCCAAATCTCATTACATCCTTCTCCATATGGCGACGGCCACAACAGGGGAGGAGTATCTAGCTCTACCGAGGAACACCCGCAGATTCATCATTTGATTCCTGCCTCCTCCTCGCTCTTCTCCCGACAAATTGTTGGTTTTCTTCCTACTCGCATGCGTCTACTGTTGAGGTAATCCATTACTTCTCGTACCCACTTTCTTCCTCGTCGCCGTGCGTCTCCCGATGATTCATCGTTTGAACGAAAAACTTTCGGGAGGTAGCGCTTCTTCGAGTTGGTTGGGGATCGCAGTCGTGGCAACATGGGGGTGGGGCGCGAAGCTCGAATCAATTTATTTTTTGAAATCACGGGGCTGATGATCGCTGGTAGGGCTCATGCGGTTTGCTTCACAGGAGAATTGTTATGGGTTATGGGCATTACTTAGAGTTCGGAGTGACAGTTCACTCTTCTGACCACAGATTCCTCCTGCCAGATGCATGAGTCTTTTATTTTGAGACATGGTTTTGGTAGTGGAGTTATGTCTGCAACCTAGAGTGCATGCAAAGGTTAAGAACTATCGTGAGCACAACTTAAATTAGTTGCATAGCTCAATGAGAGTGCAGTGGGAATTCACTCTGCTGATCCCTATCATAGACAGACGTCGATGAATGTATAAATCTGCAACTTAAAGCAGAGATGCAAAAAAGTTATGTATGTTAATCCAAATAAAATACTAGCAGTAAGTAACTCGGAGTTAACATCCGTCTTATCGTTAATTGAGGTGTTAATGATGATGTCACGTGACCTATTATGTAGTGATGGATGAGATGGGCTCCACTCCATAGATGTCAGAGACTCAGTCTCAGTCTGTGGATGGCACAGAGGTTGTCACACAAGATTTCATGGTCGCTGACCAACTAGAGATGGAGAGGTTAAGGATTGAGTCGAAACATGCAGCGCACGAAAAGCTCGTTGAGGAGTACAGGAGGAAGAAGCACCTTTCTGGCTCGAAGTAGGTGTTTTTTCGTGCTTCCCATGTGTGTTGATGCATTTGGTTTACAAATAAGTACTTCTCATTCTACATTACTTTTTCATCTGCACTTAATATTGTGTTTGTTTTGTTGATCATAACTTTTCATCTAAGCTTCTCTTACGAGATACTCGTCTATGTTTTATAAATACATCTGTTCAAAAGTCATTTCCTATTTTCCTTCACAGGAGTGTTAGAATGGCTGATTATGAGGAAGAGTTTAGCACAAAGCTGACCCTGCAGAAGTTCATTACTATCTGTGAGAAACTGACAGAAGCTCAAAAGCAACATGTCAGAGATATTGGCTTTGGATACCTTCTAGACCTGTGCTGCCGAGAGCTTCCGAGGTGTTTGGTTCGGTAGCTCATCCGCTACTTTGATGGCCCCTCTAGAAGTTTCATCTTGCCTAGTGGATTCAGATTCTCTGTCAATTCTTACACCGTGCACCGCATCTTGGGGATACCATTGGGAGGTCAAATTATCCCTAAAAAGTGTTCAGATGCTTTCAGGTGTCAGCTTAAGTCTAAGACTCAGTGTGCTACGCACACTCCAAACATCAGAGAGCCGACTGATCTGTTGACCCCGGACCTGCTGGGAGAGGTGTTTCAGCGGAGTTTTGTGATGTTTGCAACGGCTGTCTTTCTATGCCCAACGACTTACGACTGCGTCAACCCGGACTACCTAGCGGCTCTCGAAGGACCAGCAGCTGATATCTCATCCTATGATTGGTCTGGGGCTATCTTAGACAAGTTGGTGACGTCACTCCATACCTTCAAGGACAAGGGATTCACAGACACCTTGTGTGGCTGCCTCCGCATCTTGGGGATACCATTGTGATACACTAAGAACTGTGCCTCGTCCAGACGCACAAGCATTTGGAACATTTCGAACAGAGAGGCGCCTCTCTAAGTAGGCGACTCAGTACATATAATGAGAGCACAGAGGCACGACCGTGACTCCGCTTAACATAACCGTGCCTGCACTAGATTCACGGCCGTGCTTCTCTGAGTGACCGTGTCAGACGAAACATTTCAAACACAGAATTTTCAAATTGCAATAATAGAAACATTAATCAAAACACAAAATGCAAACCTAGCACAGTTCTTAAACACATTAATTCAGAAAAGTAAACACAAAATTACACATAACTACACGGTTCCAAAATACTCAATTATGCTACTGTAGTCTCCCCACTGAAACCTTCCAGCTGTGATGCTCATCTTCGTAGCCCTTCAAGTTGCAGAAATGCTCCGATCAGGAAGACAGCGACAGTACATCATGTCCCTCATCGACAGAAACCGGCGATAAAGCTCATAGCTCACATATCCGTCCTAAAAGGAAAAGCGGAAGAGAATGAAAATTTATAAGCACAAGCATGCTGTTCTTGCAATAAAACTGTAACACCCTGATTTTCGCTCCTCGATTTTTCCTTCACGGGATCTGACTCCCATCTTTTTCTTTCGGTGTTATTGGATTTTTCCCTCGCCTTTGAGTGTATGAAGATGGTCATATAGCCTTGCCTTTCCCATCCAACCAAAGATTCTCCACAGTCCAACTTTGCCACCCAATAGGTTTTCTCAGGATTTTGCCATTGAAACCCTACCTTCCGAGTTACCAGAAGGGAAACCCTAATTCCTTCCATTACAAAGGAACCCCAATTTTCCTTGATCTTTTGCCTCCCAAATTTTTCCCACTGATCATCCCACATCTATAGACCCTGGATATGCAAAAATATTGTCAAGTCATTTGCAATATTTTTCATTTAAAATTAATTCTTTTTTCTGCTATTTAAAGGAATTAAATCCAGGAAAATATCTATCTATCTCCAAAGTTCATGAAAACTTGTGGAGATATTCTTTGTGATCATATTGAGCTCCCATAAAAATATTGGCCATAATTAAATAAGGGAAATTGCCTTTTCCTATTTAAAGCCAATATTGCACTTTGGGCACTTTCTAAAGGAACTACCATTTTGGTAGCCAGGAAAAATCCCAAATAATTTGTGGAGCTTCTCCTATCCTATCTTCACCATTTCCATCAAAAACCCAAGTTCCATAGCTCAAATTTTGAGCACATCATCCAATTCTTGTTTCTGACTTATTTTGAGGTTGTGAAGCAACTATATTTTATATTGCTTAAAAAAATCTTGAAATTAATCCAGGACCTCACATTCCCTATATGATGTGAGCATGCAAAAATTAACATCATTTTATCTAGCCAATTTCTCTCAAAAATTCCATCTAGTTTCTGTCCAGCAGAAAGCTTTGTGAAGGAAGTACCACTTTGGTACCTCCAAATGAGCTGAAATTTTGCCAATATCTCCATACCTCCAAATCATCACCCTACACCAAAATTAAGCTCATTTCATAAAGCCAGTTAAGCACAACATCAAAGTCCAGTTTCTGGACCAAAATTTGCATTACAAAGGAAGTATATGCAAACCTGGTCCAAATGGCCTCAAATTTTTCCAGAACCTACTCCTTTCTACCACAAGTCAGTATGACAAGGAGCCAACTCCATTTCTTTAGCCATTTCTGCAGAATAGTCCACCCAAGTTTCATGTCAGCACCCTTGTGAGCTCAAATCAGTCAATATCTTGTCTCCCATTGCTGCCAAAACCTCACCATTCAGCTCCAGAGGCATTAACTCACCTATGTGACATGTCCTGAGGTCGAGAAGGTGCCCTGGACATGTGGTGCACGCGGTGACCGCGTGGATGTCGTGTCAGCAGCACACTCTGAGCTTGGCCGGCTCCGTGCGGTCACCTCTGGCCAGCTCCGGCCATCCGGGCATGTCTGGCGACTCTGAAGCGTCCACGTGCATCCTCTCCCGTAGCTTCTCCTCCTTCTTCTCCGTTGCGCCACGGCGAGCTCCGCCGTACTATGCACCCGTGACCATCGTCGTTTCCGCTCTGTCTTCTTCCTCCTCGATCCTTCCCGTAGCTCCATCTGGCCTCCACCGTCCGCCCAAGACCCTTCCCGACGCCGCAACCGGCCAGCCACGTCCTCCCCGAGCTCCAGTGCACGGATAAGAAGGCCACGGCGGCCGAGCTTCTCCGGCGAGCTCCCGCGGCTATAAATAGCCCGTCCCCGAGCCTCTCGAGCTCACACCACTCCTCCCCTCCCTCTCAGAGCCCTCCTGGACATCTACATTCGTCGCCGGAGCCTCTCCTGCTCCTCCACGATTGCCATGGTCGGCGCCCTTCCTCGCCTAAATTCGCTCACCTCCGGCCCCATGACTGCTCCAGCCACACCAAGACACCACCACCACCATCCTGAGGCTCTCCCGAGCACTCTCCTAACCCGGGAACAGCCAAGGCCTCGACCCCGAGCTCCACCCCACCACGGCGGAGCCTCCACCGCAGCCTCTCCCTCCGGCCACCCCCGCAGCCAAGAGGACCTTCCCCGGGCGCGGAGTGAAGTGGGGAATCCATCCCTGTCGACGCCCGGAGCAGCCGCGGCCTCCATCGCCGGGAATCAGCGCCGGCGTCGTCTCTGCCATCGGGTGCGGGAGGATGAAGAAGACCCTACGGGTGGGCCCGGCCTGGCTGCGGCTCAGCGCCCTCCCTCTGTTTTTTTTAAGTGGCGGCAGCGCAGTTGGGCTGGCCCAGTGGAACAGCAGCAGCAGCCGCAGCACTTTCGGCCCGTGCAGTCCAGGGCGACAGTGCCATTTTTCTTTTTCCGCAGAAAATCGGTCAGGCATCCCGTGGTAAATACTTTATTTACAGATAAGTCCCTAGTCTTTAAACTCTTCTATCTTTTTATCCGCAACTCCCAATCAAGTGAATCCAAAGCCCACTTTCTCAGTTCAACGAGCCCGTTCCGATGATTCCCTTCTCGCGGTATTGTCACTTTCTAAAAATGCTCATTTTGACCCTGCCCTATATTCAGCCCCTCCGAGAGGGAATCCTTTCCGGCGAATTTTTCCGCAAGGTGATCGCACTTCTCTCCGGTGAATTCATCGACCCCCAGGCAAGCCGACCATCTGATATATGCCCTAAAGCATTGCTTTGTGTTATTCTTGTGTGTTTAATTAATAAATATGCCTGTGTTAGAAATAATTGAATTCCTGCTAAGTTGAACTTGCTATTTTCATTACCTGCTAATGCTCATCATGTTATTGTAGTAGTGAGTCGTATGTGACAATATGGAGATATGTTGTTATGTTTTCATCATGCTTTACTGTTGTATTATAATAAAAGAATGTGACTTAATAATGACAACCTCCTCCGTCGGCCGGATCGAGTCATAGTGCCACCGAACCGAGCTCATCGAGTGCAACCACACTTGCCTGGATGGGGAGGCCCTAGCTTGGTCTATTGTCGTGCCTCCTATCGGTACCACCAAAGAGGGGGGATTATGCGTGCGTGCTACCTTGGCCCGGTAGGCGGCGATAATCATGTGAGCCCAGTTTGGTTATATGGATCCAGGGTCCCGTTTGGGATAGTTTTGTTTGGCCACGACGGTGGCAGGTGTCAGGAGTGACACAGGGGCCACCCAGGACATGACCCTGGGAGGGTATGATTGTCGGTGGGACCGTAAGAGTGCCAGACAATAGACAAGTTTTGTTGGAGCAGCCCCGGTTTACCCGAATGGGAGCATGAGGCCAGGAGCTCCATAGTGTGGGTAAAGTGCGCAACCTCTGCAGAGTGTAAATCTATTCGAATAGCCGCATCCTTGGACATGGGACACAGTTCGTACTAGGTCACACTATTTGGTCTGTGTCGAGTCTGTAGGAACAAACCATATGATGTTAATAATGAACCAGAGAAAGGTGTGATTTGTCAGATTTATAGTGCAGATGCAGGGACATCAGATGATGTCAGGTATATGGGATGTTAGCCATACGATGGCTATGAGAGGAACGGTCGTATGACCGAAAGATTTGGATTGGATTTGGATCGGATTCGGATTCAGATTTGGATTTGGATTGGATCATGGGAATATTCGGAGTATGGATTATTTACTTGATCTGTTTTACTTTAGTAGTTATCATACTGGATAATCCTGTTATAACATGGTAATTAATATTGCTAGAGAGGTAGGCTATGCCATGATAATTAATGTCGCTCTAATAACATGTGCATGCTTGAATGCCATGGATTGCTTTGTTTGGTGTATATGTTGGTTTGGTTTGCTTGCGAGTACATTCAAAAGTACTCAGCGGCCTTCAATGTGGCCAGGTTCACCTAAGGATCCGAAGTCCACTAGCGAGGAGCCGGAGTGTTCGCGGACTAGAAGAGTAACCCATTCAGATCCCTGTGGATTGGAGCAGCACCAAGACCATGCTGCCTTAGCTAGAGCTTTTCCGCTGCCATCACCCTTGTAAAATATCATGTAAGACTTATATATATCCATTAATAGAAATGCATGTGTTCATGATAATTGTTGTAAAAGCGCATGCCAGAGTGATTTTCCTGGGCTGGTGTGTGCGGCGACCGTCTGGCTACAGTGGTATTCAGGCGGGGCGCCACAACGGATGTTATCAGAGCCAGGCTGGCGGTAGGTTACCCTAGCCAGATTTCATTGCCAGTTGATCAGTAGAAAGCCCAGATGGATTTCGGCCATCTTTGCCAGACCGACACGGCTACTATTGATCATAAGGCAACCCCATAGGTTTTTGGCTCCATCAAACCCCATCTCTCGTGGCCTTTGCCTCCGGTGAGAAAAGTCCGCACCAGGCAATGACCCGTGAGCCCTGAACCCCTAGGTGAACCAGATATCCCCACCTTGCTTGCTAACCATGGCATTTCTCTCCTCAAATCTAGTTTCCTTTGGGAAACGCCTATAAATTCCATCTTTCCCTCATAACCCTAGGATCGTTGACTAAGCCACTTTGGCTATGGTCATTCGTCGAGTTTGATGTTCCCTAAGGAAGTAGTAGGAGCTTGACCCCAATTGCTACCAGGAGCATTGTGTGGTTTTGCTTCTAAATCTTTAGAGGTACATCGAGTGCGCTATACTAGTTATACTAGTGAATCTTCGGCCACGTGTGTAAGGTCTGCAAAATTTGAGCTTTATTTGCTTTTTGGTTTTTCGTGGTTTTTGTTTCTTTTGCCGATTCCGTTCTCCTGCACCGACTGGATCCATCTGCAAGAACTGCCAAACAAGACCAGCATACAACTTGGATAATACCCAATAATCCACATTCAGTAAGAGCCAAGTCAATGGCCTGATATTCAGAACATTATCACCGGAACTGTCAAGAATGAAGAATGGGTCAGAAGCAGAATCGGAGTGCAGCCGACAAGGCCAGACTATAGCCAAGGGAGTTTGCCGCAGAATAGATTACACCTAAGGAATAAATTATTCCGTCCTCGACACGAGGATTATTTCAGTTAATGTGGTAGAACCTTGAGTCTTTTCTCAATGGACACAAGAATCATTTATTTTCCACAGAAGACATATTTCAAGAATGTGAATGTGCCGAAAACCACCACAAAATTCTGGCATGTTAATATAAATTTCAAAGCATATTCTGGAATTTACCGGTGCACATACAAAATTTTCTGGGCAAAGTGAACAAGGATTGCGAGAATTGTGGATAAGCTCACGGCTGCCTAGAATCAATGAGGATTTCAAATATGGGGAGGTTCAGCTAAACCGAATGAAATTATCCGCCAACTGCTTGCTATCAGCATACATCTGGATTAATCATCAACACGAAGTCTACATTAGTTGTGCAACCTTTACAGCAATGATGATCAGATCAGCATAAGAACAAGCGGTGTGCACGACCAACGGAATATATTTAGACAAGGTATGGCCTATACCAAGTTTTGGTTCCTCTATGGGTAAATTCCGGATACTTCGAAAGGAAGCCAGAATCGGCCATAGATCCGACTGCATACACAGTGAATGGATTCGGGTGTAAGAAACCCAGCCTTCCTCCTCAAGCTATCGAGAAGAGCTTACGATGCAAGGCTCCCAATCTTCCTCACTACGCTACTAGTGGGAAGAATCTTCTGGAGTACGACACTCCAAACTTCCTCAGCTCACTACCGTGGAAAGACTTTCGGCATAAGGCACTCAACATTCCTCAGTAAGCAACATGACGGAATGCTTCTGAGGTACGATACCCAGCCTTCTTCGACACACTACCTTGGCAGAAGCTTCGAGCATAAGGAATTCAGCCTTCTTCAACACGTCATCATGCCCACAACAATCTTGTCAGAGGCACGAACTAGTCCAGACACACGTCCGCCTCAGAGCTCAATGGTTATGAAAAGATTCGTCTTACCCCTGCATATGGTGTGAGCATGCAGTCCAGTGGATCAGTTCATGCGAGCCTCTCGTACACGGGAAAGACTATGTTCAGAGAAACATCGGCCCCATAGTTCAAAGAAGAATATGAGCACAGCAACCCCTACGAGATATGCAAGAATAAGTTATGAATACAAGCCCGACAAGCTGGGATATAACCAAGGAGCCATGATGGTAGGTAATGACAAGTTCCCCAAAAGGAACCCTCAAGAACAACGAAGTCTTGAATAAACAATCTCTGCGACAGTTAATGAAGTAAAGCTTCACAGACAAGGTGATATTGCCAATCCTTGTCGGACTCTTGCATATACAGCCACAACAATGCAGCAAGCATGTTATACTCCTCATGCGCATGGGTCATCAACCAAGATAAGAGACTACTGTCTATGATTACTTTGTGACCAAGCCTGACATTCCAGTTGAGGATCCCCTAAGGACAAAGCCTGAATGCATATGATAGAGGAAAGCACCCGCACATGACCCACAGCCAAACTAAGGATTTATCCTGAGCAAGGTATAGGGACAACTGTCCATAGCTACCCGGCAAGAATAAGGGATGTATGCATGCAATGCCATGCACCAAGGAAGGAGGTCTTGTCTATGATGATCAGGATGTGCAGTATCGCAGCAAAACCCGAAGCAGCTAGCGCCAGGTCTTGGAAACTAAACTACTTGTCTGTACAATGAGCTACCCACCAAGCCTAGGCAACAAACTACCTGGACAAAAGGTCCACCTTACAGGAAAGAGAAGGATTCAAGGTAGCTGTGTAGAAAGACAATACCTGAGCCATCGGAAGAGGCAGTTAAAAGGGCCAGTGAATCAACAACGACAAGACAGCTGATGGATCCAAGTCGCACACAGGTAAGTCCCCTTCACCGGGAGGTAAGCCCAGAAATCTCGAGGATGAGATTTTCTTAAGGGGGGTAGGTTTGTAACTACCTGATTTTCGCTCCTCGATTTTTCCTTCGCGGGATTTGACTCACGTCTTATTCTTTCGGTGTTATTGGATTTTTCCCTCGCCTTTGAGTATATGAAGATGGTCATATAGCCTTGCCTTTCCCATCCAACCAGAGATTCTCCCCAGTCCAACTTTGCCACCCAAGAGGTTTTCTCAAGATTTTGCCATCGAAACCCTACCTTCCGAGTTACCGGAAGGGAAACGCTAATTCCTTCCATTACAAAGGAACCCCAATTTTCCTTGATCTGTTGCCACCCAAAATTTTCCCAGTGAACATCCCACATCTATAGACCCTGGATATACAAAAATATTGTCAAGTCATTTGCAATATTTTTCATTTGAAATTAATTCCTTTTTCTGCTATTTAAAGGAATTAAATCCAGGAAAATATCTATCTATCTCCAAAGTTCATGAAAACTTGTGGAGATATTCTTCGTGATCATATTGAGCTCCCATAAAAATATTGGCCATAATTAAATAAGGGAAATTGCCTTTTCTTATTTAAAGCCAATATTGCACTTTGGGCACTTTCTAAAGGAACTACCATTTTGGTAGCCAGGAAAAATCCCAAATAATTTGTGGAGCTTCTCTTATCCATATCTTCACCGTTTCCATCAAAAACCCAAGTTCCATAGCTCAAATTTTGAGCACATCATCCAATTCTTGTTTCTGGACTTATTTTGAGGTTGTGAAGCAACTATATTTTATATTGCTTAAAAAAATCTTGAAATTAATCCAGGACCTCACATTCCCTATATGATGTGAGCATGCAAAAATTCACATCATTTTATCTAGCCAATTTCTCTCAAAAATTCCATCGAGTTTCTGTCCAGCAGAAAGCTTTGTGAAGGAAGTACCACTTTGGTACCTCCAAATGAGCTGAAATTTTGCCAGTATCTCCATACCTCCAAATCATCACCCTACACCAAAATTCAGCTCATTTCATCAAGCCAGTTGAGCACAACATCAAAGTCCAGTTTCTGGACCAAAATTTGCATTACAAAGGAAGTATATGCAAACCTGGTCCAAATGGACTCAATTTTTTCCAAAACCTACTCCTTTCTACCACAAGTCAGTATGACAAGGATCCAACTCCATTTCTTTAGCCATTTCTCCAGAATAGTCCACCCAAGTTTCATGTCAGCACCCTTGTGAGCTCAAATCAGTCAATATCTTGTCTTCCATTGCTGCCAAAACCTCACCATTCAGCTCTAGAGGCATTAACTCACCTACGTGACATGTCCTGAGGTCGAGAAGGTGCCCTGGACATGTGGTGCATGCGGCGACCGCGTGGATGTCGTGTCACCGGCACGCTCTGAGCTTGGCCGGCTCCGTGCGGTCACCTCTGGCAAGCTCCGGTCGTCCGGGCATGTCTGGCGACTCTGAAGCGTTCACGTGCATCCTCTCCCGTAGCTTCCCCCTCCTCCTTCTCCGCTGCGCCACGGTGAGCTCCGCCGTACTATGCACCTATGACCATCGTCGTTTCCGCTCTGTCTTCTTCCTCCTCGATCCTTCCCGTAGCTCCAGCTGGCCTCCATCGTCCGCCCGAGACCCTTCCCGACGCCGCAACCGGCTAGCCACGTCCTCCCCGAGCTCCAATGCACGGATAAGAAGGCCAGGGCGGCCGAGCTTATCCGGCGAGCTCCGACGGCTATAAATAGCCCGTCCCCGAGCCTCTCGAGCTCACACCACTCCTCCCTCCCTCTTAGAGCCCTCCTGGACCTCTCCATTCGTCACCGGAGCCTCTCCTGCTCCTCCACGGTCGCCATGGTCGCCGCCCTTCCTCGCCTAAATTCGCTCACCTCCGGCCCCCATGACTGCTCCAGCCACATCAGGACACCAACACCACCATCCCGAGGCTCTCCCGAGCACTCCCCTAACCCGGGAACAGCTAGGGCCTTGACTCTGAGCTCCACCCCACTGCGGCGGAGCCTCCACCGCAGCCTCTCCCTCCGGCCACCCCCGCAGCCAAGAGGACCTTCCCCGGGCGCGGAGTGAAGTGGGGAATCCATCCCTGCCGACGCCCGGAGCAGCCGCGGCCTCCATCGCCGGGAATCAGCGCAGGCGTCGTCTCTGCCATCGGGTGCGGGAGGATGAAGAAGACCCTGCGGGTGGGCCCGGCCTGGCAGCGGCTCAGCGCCCTCCCTCCGTTTTTTTAAGTGGCGGCAGCGCGGTTGGGCCGGCCCAGTGGAACAGCAGTACCAGCCGCAGCACTTTCGGCCTGTGCAGCCCAGGGCGACAGTGCCGTTCGTCTTTTTCCACAGAAAATCGGTCAGGGACCCAGTGGTAAATACTTTATTTACAGATAAGTCCCTAGTCTTTAAACTCTTCTATCTTTTTATCCGCAACTCCAAATCAAGTGAATCCAAAGCCCACTTTCTCAGTTCATCGAGCCCGTTCCGATGATTCCCTTCTCGCGGTATTGTCACTTTCTAAAAATGCCCATTTTGCCCGTGCCCTATATTCAGCCCCTCCGAGAGGGAATCCTTTCTGGCGAATTTTTCCGCGAGGTGATCGCATTTCTCTCCGGTGAATTCATCGACCCCCAGGCAAGCCGACCATCTGATATATGCCCTAAAGCATTGCTTTGTGTTATTCTTGCTTGTTTAATTAATAAATATGCCTGTGTTACAAATAATTGAACTCCTGCTAAGTTGACATTGCTATTTTCATTACCTGCTAATGCTCATCATGTTATTGCACTAGTGACTCATATGTGACAATATGGAGATAGGTTGTTATGTTTTCATCATGCTTTACTGTTGTATTGTAATAAAAGAATGTGACTTAATAATGACAACCTCCTCCGTCGGCTGGATCGAGTCATAGTGCCACCAAACCGAGCTCATCGAGTGCAACCACACTTGCCTGGATGGGGAGGCCCTAGCTTGGTCTATTGTCGTGCCTCCTATCGGTACCACCAAAGAGGGGGGATTATGCGTGCATGCTACCCTGGCCCGGTAGGCGGCGATAATCCTGTGCGCCCAGTTTGGTTATATGGATCCAGGGTCCCCATTTGGGATAGTTTTGTTTGGCCACGACGGTGGCAGGTGTCAGGAGTGACACAGGGGCCACCCAGGACATGACCCTGGGAGGGTATAACTGTCGGTGGGACCGTAAGAGTGCCAGACTATAGACAAGTTTTGTTGGAGCAACCCCGGTCCACCCGAATGGGAGCATGAGGCCAGGAGCTCCATAGTGTGGGTAAAGTGCGCAACCTCTGCAGAGTGTAAATCTATTCGAATAGCCGCGTCCTCGGTCATGGGACACAGTTTGTACTAGGTCACACTATTTGGTCTGTGTCGAGTCTGGAGGAATAAACCATATGATGTTAATAATGAACCAGAGAAAGGTATGATTTGTCAGATTTATAGTGCAGATGCAGGGACATCAGATGATGTTAGGTATATGGGATGTTAGCCATACGATGGCTATGAGAGAAATGGTCGTATAACCGAAAGATTTGGATTGGATTTGGTTCGGATTCGGATTCAGATTTGGATTTGGATCGGATTTGGATTGGATCATGGGAATATTCGGAGTATGGATTATTTACTTGATATGTTTTACTTTAGTAGTTATCATACTGGATAATCCTATTATAACATGGTAATTAATATTGCTAGACAGGTAGGCTATGCCATGATAATTAATGTTGCTCTAATAACAAGTGCATGCTTGAATGCCATGGAATTCTTTGCTTGGTGTATATGTTGGTTTGGTTTGCTTGTGATTACATTCAAAAGTACTCAGCGGCCTTCAATGTGGCCAGGTTCACCTAAGGATCCGAAGTCCACTAGCAAGGTGCCGGAGTGTTCGCGGGCTAGAAGAGTAACCCAGTCAGATCCCTGTGGATTGGAGCCGCACCAAGACCATGCTGCCTTAGCTAGAGCTTTTCCGCTGCCATCACCCTTGTAAAATATCATGTAAGACTTATATATATCCATTAAAAGAAATGCCTGTGTTCATGATACTTGTTGTAAAAGCGCATGCCAGAGTGATTTTCCTGGGCTGGTGTGTGCGGCGACCGTCTGGCTACAGTGGTATTCAGGCGGGGCGCCACAAAAACAAAAAAAATCAAAAATGTAATTCACAAAAATGAAATTTTACTTACAATTGCTGCATATTTCACGTGCTCAAAGGAAAGTGGCTTCCAACCGCAATAGTTATGCTGACCTGCTGGTAAAGCTGACTTCATCGTCAAGTACGATTCGTCTATGATGGCTGCCGCTAGGTCTGCCAGAGAGTCCCTTTCTTCGCCGACTTTGATCATGAACTTCTCTTAAATGTCGATGTGGTACTCTCTTGGAATTCTGATGAAATCTTGAAAAAGAACTTCTCTATCCTTGGTGATGTCCACACTAGCGAAATATATTCCTCTGTTTCCAAGGAAATCCTTCAGAACAGGGCACGCCGTCCTAGCCTTGCAGAAGTGATAGACCAGAACATGATTGTGCATTGCCAGTTGCATGACGACGACTTTTATATACCCATAATAATCCTCCCATGTGTACTCCAGGTACAGACCAACAAACTTGTACCTGTCCTCCCGCAACCACTGCTCATACTTGGCAATGATCTCCTCCACCTTGTAGGGCTCGTTGGTGTACCACACGTCGAGCTTGGTGTTACCATCGGCCGGTATCTCGAGATACTCAGTAGTGTTCTTCAAGTCATCCATGGAAGCGAGGAGGAGGGTGACAATGGAGATTGGCTGTGGTTCTATGGCAAGGCTGGGACACCGCGAGGCCGATGGGAACTGCATGCGGTTCTGTGGCGAGAATGCGACGTGGTGACCTGCACGAATCGACGAGTATTTAACCAGGACGAAAGACAACTCAGTTACCATGACCATTAATGTGAATTGGGAACCATGAAAAGACGGTTGTGAATATGAAGCTTGTGGAACCATGCATCTCCTAGAGTCATGGCTATGCAAAATGATGATGGTGTGGAGAAATCGAGGAGGCCCTAACTTAATTCTAGCACGGTAACTGATACACTGAATAGTCACATCGAACAACCGTCCGATCGGTCATCAGATCGCCTTTTGATCGATGATCACCGAGAGAAGAATGCGAGGAGGCAAACAACGACCCTATCGTCCATCTTAGAACCGATGGCGAATACATATACTAGAGCAGTGCACACAGAGAGGAACCTCAAGCTTCTGAAACACAGCCGTGCTTCTCGTATCTAGACAACCGTGCCTCTCTCAGTGTGCGTGCATCTGACTTAGGTAAAACTGTCAGACAAAGGAACGACCATGCCTCTCAATCAGGTATAACAGTGGTCTCTCATAGCACGGCCGCGCTGTAGTTCCAACAGTCACAACCAAACCCATCGTGCGTCTGTTAGAGAACATGTGACTGGCAGACAATAAAAATAGAGGCACGTGAATATACTACATGAGGAGCCGTGACTCTACTAAAATCACGATGGTTCCTCCCTAGGAAACCATGTGATGTCGAAAAATTTGGATCGCAGAGGCACGGACATGCGTCTGCCTCTCATAGAACCGTGCTTCTTCCACCTTCACGGCCGTGCCTCACGGAGCAACGTGTGCCTGAAAACTAAAATTTCACATCACCTCCAATAAACATAATAACTCAAAAAAGTTGTTGCCGTGAGCCCTGACGTCGTAGAACATCCTCATGAACTTGGGTCTGAATATGCAGCCACCGACTCATGTGAAAGATCCTTGTTTCAAAATGAACAAAGGGGCTCAGAATATGCTACCGTGGTCACACAGACACAGACATACCTCTGCCTCTCATGGAACCGTGCATCTGCTACCTTCACGACCGTGCCTCTTGGAGCAACGTGTGCCTAAAAACTAAAATTTCACATTGGCACAGACATGCCTCTTCCTCTCATGGAACCGTGCCACCTCCACCTTCACGGCCGTGCCTCTCGGAGCAACGTTTGCTTGACAACTAAAATTTCACATCACCTGCAATAAACTTGATTACTCAAGAAAGTTGTTGTCGTGAGCCCTGATGTCATATAACATCCTCGTGCACTTGGGTCTGAAAGGCATAGTTGAAACGCAACCGTTGACTCATGTGTATGATCCTTGTTTCAAAATGAACAAAAGGACTCACAATATGCTACCGTGGTCATAGAAGAACTGAGGAACCTAGCCAAGTATATACTCTATGGATCAGAGACAGCCGCAACAAACAGTCAAAGCACCTCCCCCACTTTCTTCGAGCACGATCTGCACGAACAAAGAAATGGCTCACCCATGATCTTACTATCAGAGGGCAGGCCACAGCCGCAAACCTCCAGATCAACCAATTGTCTCCTCTCCATTCTCTTTTTCTTTTCTCCTTTCTCCAAGATTGATACACTGAAATTGTAGTCACATAAAGAGAAGAATATACTATAAGAGAAGCAAACAGAGAGAGGAACCTGAACCATCTGAAACATAGAAGCACACGCATGCTTCTTCTCCACACTGATACGTGCCTCTCGTGTCTTCGCGACCGAGCCTTTCAGAATGAACGAAAGAAGAAAACATTTAAAACTCGAATAGCACATCTGTGCATCTGATTCATGTGTAATATTGCCTATCGTAGGTTCACGGTCGTGCCTCTCTTTTGTGAAGGCATGAATGACAACAATTAGTGCCTTTTCCCATCAAACAAGTAGTGCCTCTCCTAAATGTACATACATGCCTCTCTCACATCCATGCTTAAGCTTCGCATGGATAGTTTTTTTTAGGCTTTTTCCATGGATAGTTAAAAGCATAATCTTATACGTCAAAACATAAAAAATAATATTCTTATAGCATACAAACAAGACAACACAAAACTCTGAAAATAAACTCAAATTTCCAAACTAGCACTCCGTTCGACTCAACAAGAACATTGACATTTACTATTCATCATACAAAGTACTAGCTATCTTCTAAGCTGTTAGCACTTAACCACCAAGTATCCCTCTTTGCAGCCGTTGCAGATGGAATCCTGCTCAGAAACGTCCTCGACGTCTGCGGTCAGGAAGAGAGCGACAATGCATCATGTCCCTCATCGACAGAAACCGGCGGTAAAGCTCGTAGCTCACATCACTACAAAAAAAACACTTCCGTGATGATACGTCTTTGTGACAGTAGGTCAAGTTTTCTTTCATGCATGTACATCCATGAAAATTTTATGACAGAATCAACATAGTCATACCTGTGCTATCGTAGAAGTGTTCCATGACAATACTGAAATTATCATCACGGAACTGTCCACTTCCATGACGATAAATGTCGCGTCATGGAAGTGTTTTCGTCAAGGGTGACCGACACGTGGCATCCACCGTAACGGGTCACCGTTAAGCTATCGGGTTCCGGTTTGGATCCGATAACCTGTTAACAGCTCGGACCAATGGGGATTTTCCATGTGTAAAATTCTCATTCGCCGGCGGATCCACGTGTCAGCTCGGCGTTGCGACAGATGTCATCCAATCATTGGATGAGAGACGCCTATGATACGTCAACATGTGGCATGGCCCAACAGTGGCCCATTTAGGTTAAAAAGACCGGCCCGTTTGACTTGGTCAAAAGTTAGTAGGCCGGCCCATGGAAAGCCTGTTACCGGCCTGTTCGCATACAGCCCATTTAAGGTCCGGGTACTCACGGCCCGTTATGGCCTTTCAAAATTCGGCCCAGTAGAGTCATGTGGGCCGTCACATATGATTCCAGCCCGTTGTCACTTTCGGCCCATCTATGGCCCGTGAAGTCTTTCGGACCATATGAGGCCTTTTGCATCTCTTGGCCCATTAACGGCCCGTGATGAATCAGGCCCATCATGAACGGTAACTGCTTTGAGCCCATTAATGGCCCATGATTCAGTTGGGCCGTTTCCAGCCCGTGTTTTCTTTCGGCCCTCTAAGGGCCCATAAATTTTTGGGCTCATTTCCGGCCCTCAATTACTTACGGTCCGTTACTGGCCTGTTATGCTAATGGGCCAAATTCAGCCCGTGGTAACAATCGGTCCGTTTGTGGCCTGCTAACCCGTTGGGCCATTCTCATCCTCTCCTGTAATCCGGCCCATAAACGACCCGTCATGCATGTTGATAAAATTAAGCCTGTGCTATCTTCCGGCCTGTTAACGGCCCATTATGGTCTGGGCCCATAAACGGACGGTTCCAATTTTGGCCCGTTTACGGTCCATATTGCGGTCCGGTTTTGGCCCACGAACAGTACGGTCCATGGATCCTATGGTGCGTACGAGGCCCATGGATCCTACGGCCCGTAGGAGGCCCATGGATCCTATGGCCCATAGGAGGCCCATCGTTACCACGGCCCGTATGTGGGCCATGGTTATTGCGGCCACTAGCAAACCGAGGAAAAAGAACTACAGTGACTATAAGGAAACAAATAAACAAGACTATAAATAAATAAATAAGCAAGCAACTAATGCTAGGCTATTACGGCGATTACAGACATTAAATCCACTGGGCATCAAAGTTCGCCACCAGTGCAAATAAAGGGAACAACATAGCACCATATTACATACACTGGGCGTCTAAATTGGCCACCAGTGCAGATAAACGCGGCAGCAAAACAAGTCCAGAACTGAAACAACTTCAGAAGAGCTCAAGAAACGTTATCCTGGGTATCCACCATGCTGGCAATAAGCTTAGCAAGCTTATTAGCTTTCTGTTGTTTGGTGCTAAAATCCTCCAACGCTTGTTGTTGCACCAAAAAGTATGCATCTGAATTCTCCAGGGACTTCCTCAGTCCTTCGGCTTCTTGGTGCAGCACAGCTGACCGATGTCTTTCAGCTTGTAGTTCAGACTCAAGAAACCGAACTGATTCAGACAGCGAGTTTGAAGAGCTTGTGCAAGCGGTAGTGCCCAGTAACTCGAGCACTACATCAAGACAGGACTTTGGGGTTGTCTCATTGTCTTCAAGATAGTTTTCCTTATCTGTTTTATCAGCTTTGTTGGAGGCCAGCAAGGTTGTTTCACTATCTTCAACCTTATCTGCATTACTTCCTTTACCATTGCTTAATGTGGTACTCTTCTCCAATATTCTATCAGCATTCTAAAAGAAGAAACAAGCAGACACATAACAGGTTTAGCATGTAGTATATGAAACTCATTTTGGTGAACCAGTTCAGTAGTAAGGTGGACAGGATTAAATTATCAAGTCTTCTATTGCAAAGTAGTACATTATAAAAGCATCAAACAAACATATATCTATGTGCTACTGTCACTGCATTGTCTTGCCAAATCAAAATAGAGACACAGTTCAAATCATATCAGTCCAAGACAAAATAGCATTGAAAGAATATAAGTGTGGGAAACTACACGGCACCACAAGATTTCAGATGGGTACCACGGGTATACATGTACAACTAACAACATTATTGGCTCTATTTTGATGCTAGTAATGTGCACGATATGAGAAGACAACTGTCTACACAATTGAAATTGAAATCAACATAGAGCAATTTAGAAGAGCAAACTAGTTAAAGAAACATGTTTAAACATACCTGTTGTGCCATTGGAGTTTCGATTGGATCCTTCTATTTAAAAATTAGTTGGTATGAGTAAATACAGCGATACAAGAGCAAAGCAGTATGCACCACAGCTATGGAATCTTACCTGAGAATAGTTGTTCTGCAGGTTTAAGCACTTGTTCTACAAGAAGAGAGTACAGTAAGACGCAGCCATATAGTACTTCCAAATGAAATATGATCTCATAGACCCTACCAAATTCATGGGACTAGACCAATACAGAACAAGGCGTTCCCAGTCATCGTCTCGTAAATGTGTCTCCGGAGAAAGTAAGGGAATTTGATGAGTTTCCTTGCTAGTGAAATACGTTTTCTTCGGGTAATTCCAATACTGCCGCAAAGCATTCTTGAAGATAGCAGAGGTATTAGCACAGGTTACCTCATCTTGAGTTTCCAAATCGGTCGTTCTCTACACAGAAAAATGGGAACATTTGCTGTGTTATAACCAGCAGGGAGGTAGAAAGTATGGGACAAAGCAAAGTAATTGCCATGAATACTTACACATAACTCCTGGGGGAACACCTGCAACTGGCTTTTTCCTTCATCTTCAGTATAATATTTCCATGATGGGAAGATACGCACATAGGATTTAACAACATCAAATGCGATAGACACTAAACTACGGATGACTGGTTCTGCTTCATCCACAGGAATAGGTTTACTAACTGGTGGAGTTGGGGTTCGCCGTGGTACTCCTGGCGCTTTGGGCACTGGAGCTGCCTTACTAACTGCACTTGTTTGGGAGCTCTGTCGTGGAGATGGTGCTGTGTCAACTGGAACTGGGTTACTATCTGCTGGGGTTGGGGTTAGATTGGGTGAATCTGGTTCTCTGTCCATCGGAGTAGGGGTACAATCTGCGATAGTCTGGGTTATGTGTGGTAGGGCTGGTTCTTGTGCAAGTACAACCGGGGTGCTATCTCCATCGACAGGTAGCACTGTTTTATTTGAAGACCATGTTTTTACTCTGCTAGATACTTCCATCACACCCTCCAATTCAAATGGCTGATAAACAAGAAAAGTAGTTGAACGTACAGACCTTGTATGAGACAGATGCAATAGATAGTGACGAAAAAAGAGGGCATGAAATAGTTCGCATATATGTTGTTTAACTAAACAGGATAGCATGACATAATTTCACATATATGATGTCTATCTAAATAGTATAGCATGACATAATTCAAAGATATGATGACTCACTAAAAAGGATGGCATGAGATAATTATATGATGTCTTTAGTAAATAGGTTCGCATGTCATAATTCACATACATGTTATCAAAGTAAATAGGATGGCATGATATAATTCACATATGTGATTTATATACTAAGCAGATGGCATTCGCATATATGATGTCTAAACTAAGCAGATGGTGTTGAATATTGTGTATATGATGTCTAAACTATGCAATGCAAGACACCATATGCATGATACGAGCAGTATAACCCTGCCAAGTTAGAGCATACACCTCGGGGGGGAATAGGACTGGTCATCTGTATCTGAATCCTCCTCTGAGGAGCTATCTGGACCCAGCAAGAGATCTGCTTCGACAGGTAGCACTGTCTGCTCTGAAGAACTTGTTTTCACTCCAAAAAAATTCATCACCCACTCAAATGGCTGATTCACAGGAAGAGTAGTTGAATGTACAAACATTGTCGACAAATGGAAATGTAATGAAAAAAAAAGGAATGGCAAGATATAATTCAAATATATGATGCCTGGCTAAACAGGATGGCATTGCATATTTCACATATATTATGGCTGGCAAAAAAGGATGGCATTACATAATTCACATATATGATATAGAAACTAAACAGCATTACAGAACATGTCTAAACTAAGCAGATGACATATATGATGTCGAAAGTAAGCAAAGCAAGGCACCATATGCATGATATGACCAACATCATCATGCCAAGTTAGAGGAAACACCTCGGGGGGTAAATAGGAGTGGTCAGCTCCCTCTGACTCCACCTCTGAACAACTATCTTCCTCAGGATTACAATCTGGAGGAGGGGGTGGGGTTGCCATTGCACCCACCATGGACCGATGTCTGCAAGACATTGTATTGCCGCGCAAGACTCTTCTCTTTTTCTCTACATGTTCAGCATGACTGTGTACAATAACTGACATGCATACGAAAAATATATATTGAGATTAAGTAAGGAGAGCATGCAGAAATCTAGAGTGATGGTAACAACCAGTGGATAGATCCAAAAATAATGATAGCAGGCTAATGATAGCTTAATTTAATAAAAAGACAGATGATGGCTGCTTTACTGTTTGTTTCCCACCCAAGATGAACGACATAGTAGATACCCTAAATGAAACAGATAGTAGATCGATATACTATTCATTGTTGCCTCGATATGTGCCCCACAAGCATTTTAAAACTCAAGTTTGAACATTAATTTGGACCTGACTTAGTGTCTAAGAGATCAACAGGATGATAAACTAGCAAGTAATATTAAGCAATGCATAAAGTAAGCAGAAACAATGAAGTGTGACCTCTCTCGCGGACCCGTGTACTCCTCAGGTTCATCTGCTGAGTCGATGATGGTGATGCAGTTGCGGTGGCTGCCGGTGGCGGGGAAGGAGATCTGAGGCGGCGAAACACGGTAAGGAGTCGTGATGTCTGGTATGGTGGACGCTTCTGTCGATGGAGCGGCTCAGGTGAGGTGGACGACGGCGCGGCAGGAGCAGGACAAACCACACAAAGTTTTCTTCAACACCTATCTGTAACTGAAGTAATTCTGTAAGGGCTCCTTTGGCTTGCAGGAAGAGCACAGGAATGCAAAGAAACATGGCCAAATTAAAGTCAAACCACCTGCAAATGTGTAAAGTTAGAATATTATTATGCCACTAATGCACTTAGTCTTCTTTTCATGCATAGGATTTTGATAAGTAGGTCCAGGTGGATGTTAAAATTTCTGTGTTTTTCCTTTGAAACAGACATGAAAGGAAAAAAATCCTTGAGTTTTGTTTTGCTCCATTCCTTTCAACCAAATGCATGAATAATTGAATAGTAGAGTACCATAGGAAAAGTTCCTATTGCTATGTTTTTCCTTCACTAATTACTTTGAACCAAAATAGCCCTAAGGGGTCGACATGAATGTAGAGTAAAACGTGATGCAACAAGTCTACAACCTCTTTGGCGTAGCCGTCTCGACCTCAGCATCATTGGGTTGATCGCTGAAGATGTTGCGGCGGAGGTGGCTGTCGGAGCTGGGGAAGAAGATCTGAGGTGTCTGTAGACGGCGTCGAGGGTACTGCTCTGTTGTGATGGATGGTTCCGTCATTGGAGCAGCTTCGGCGAGCTGTGCGACGTCAAGGCTGAAGCTGTACAAGACGGACATCGTTAATCTGAAGTGGGATTCTAATACCATCTCCAATAGATGATGTAAAATACATCACGAAAAAGTGCTAGCTATAAAATTTACATCACCAAAAAACAACCAACTCCAACAAAACATGTAAAAACTGTTGACTCTGAACTTAACTGTCGAAACTGAATTTTACTGTCGAAACTGACTGTTACTGTCGAAACTGAACGCACTAGTAGCAGAGAAGCACTTCATTGGTAGTTTAGGCCACTCGAGCACTAGTGGTAGCAGAGAAGCGGTGATCTAAATCAGCAGCCACTCAACCGGGAACGCACTAGCAAATAGCAGCCGGAGCAGCACCGCGAACGAGAGCCAGAGCAGAAACTCGTGTATCTGCAACAGCCGGTGTACCAGCATCAGCAGCGCGAGCGAGAGCAAGAGTAGAGCGGCAGCACGAGCGAGAGCAAGAGCAGAGCAGCAGCGCGAGAAAGAGCCGGAGCAGCAACAACAGCTCTGGCTGGTATGGACGCCGCTGCCGAGGGAGCCTCGCAATGGGGGAGATACGCCGTGGAGGATGTCGCCGGCGGCGCCGGCGTCGAGGGAGCCGCGCCATGGCGGAGCGGGATCGAGCACTGGCGGCGCCGTGAGGACGTGTGAAGGATAAGATGCGATGAGTGTACAACCTCTTTGGTGGCGCCGAGTAGGCCTCGGCTTCATCCGAGGAGTCGGTGAGGATGTTGCGGTTCTGGTGGGGCAGGTTAAGGCGGCGCTGTGGGAATGGAGCAGCCGCGATAGACGAGGCGATCGTCGGAGCAGCTCCTTGGTGGTGGAGGATGGGGCGGCTGAACCGGCGGGACGACGAGATCGACGACGGATCCTCATCCGGTGCGGTGGATAAGGGACGTCGAGCTTTTGCGGTGGCCGACGTCGTCGGGGAAGAGGCTCCGGCTGGGCGGCGATGGGGGGGCGGACGAAGGAGGGTGGGGTTTCGCGGCTGGTGGAGAGAGGTTTTGCCCGCCTCGGTTTTCAAATGGGGAAAAGAAGGGGATGGGAGGGGGGAACCATGACTTAGGGACGCGCTTGTCCGAAATGTAGCGTAAGTTACAAAAGTACCCCCACCAATTTGAACTAGCGGCTCTTTCCGATCAGGGGTAGAACGGGGATTTCCCTCAACCAAAAAAACAATTCACACCACACAAGAGAGGGTCTTGTCCCGTTTTACTATATGAATTACTACAAATGTCATTCAAAACTTTGAATCCATGTTTATTTTGCTAGGTGTATAATGCATGTAACCTAATCAAATGAACATTTTAGTGCATTCCAAATGTATATACTACCGCCGCAATATGAACTAAATTTGAATTCGTTTCACTATTTGAATAAGAATCTGCAATCATGATTGTTGTCAAGTTAAACCATCATCTGTATATTATCTTCACAACACACCACATGATTGATGTCAAGCTAGATATGAACTGTGTGTACAATATGAACTCGAATTCAAATTTTTGAATCCACTTTATGCTGATTTCAAATAATAGTACATTTCAAGCTCTAGCTAGATGCCTAGATCTTCATAATCTAAACCATGTTTCATATGTATAATGTGTTTATCGCACAATGTATACTGCCCCGCCCCCTACGCCTACAAGTACTTAGCTATGAGCTGCAAAAGCCACACATTATCACAAATTCAAATAAAATGTGAGATTGTTTGATATATATATATAATATATAGTATAACATGTTCATAACCACACCATGTGTATCGCCATTATATTCATGCATGCATGGGTTTAAATCACTATGATCTCTTATTCAAATATCTGAATCCACTTTTGTAATGAATTATGATCTCTGTTATACTTTACACCAACACAATCCTGTTCTCTTTGTAGCTAGCACTAACTTTTTCTCTGGTGCATGCACACACCCTCCTCACCCTCCCCCTCCCTCGGCATTCTCTCTGTTGCGCACATTCGTTATTTTTCTTTAGGTCGTTCTCCCACGGTGTCTGTAGGTCTCCCCAGCTCCTTCTTTCCGGCACACACTGATCGATATACCTCCCTAGCTAGGTCTGCGTACCACATACACACACTTTCCCTCTTCTCCTCTATCTCACCGTCCATGCCCTCTATCTCTCATACGGTCACACACATATGCACACTCTTGCCATTCTTTTCATCGACCTCGCACTCGCACACTCCTCCATCTCTATATAGTAGGTCTATCGCACCAACTCGTAGCCGCATCCCTGTCTCTCTATCCGTCTCTCCGGGCCTTTTTTGCCTCTAACACATGCATGTATATCGATCGATCTCCCTCTGTACATATAGCTAGGTCGACTATAACTCTTTTTGACCACGCACTGATTGATCTACCTCACTAGATAAGTCTCTCCCTTTCCCCGACACACGACGATTGCTCTACCTATATAGTTAGGTTTGCTTACCAGAGACATATCGCCCCCTGCTACTTGTAGTCTGTGTTGGTATTTCCCCGAAGAGGAGAGGATGATGCAGTATAGTAGAGATAAGTATTTCCCTTAGTTAAGAACCAAGGTTATCAATCCAGTAGGAGAACCAAGCAAAATTCCATTAAGCACACCTGCACACACAAGAGCAAATACTTGCACCCAACGCAAATAAGAGGGTTGTCAATCCTCTTAGCGGTTATTTGCAAGGATTAAATCTTATCGAGGTAAATAGATAAACTAAAATACTAATAAAAATAAAAGTAAATAATTTGCAGCAAGGTATTTTTAGGTTTTTAATATATGATAAAGTCGACCGGGGGCCATAGTTTTCACTAGTGGCTTCTCTCTCGAACACATAGCATACGGTGGGTAAACAAATTACTGTTGGGCAATTGATAGAAAAGCAAATAATTATGACGGATTCATGGCAATGATCATGTATATAGGCATCAAGTCCGAGACAAGAAGACCGACTCCTGCCTACATCTACTACTATTACTCCACCCATCGACCGCTATCCAGCATGCATCTAGGGTATTAAGTATGAAACAGAGTAACACCTTAAGCAAAATGACATGATGTAGACAAAGTAAACTCAAGCAATATGATTAAACCCCAGCTTTTTATCCTTAATGGCAACAATACAAATATGTGTCATGTCCCCTTCTATCACTGGGATTGAGCACCGCAAGATTGAACCCATCACAAAGCACCTCTCCCATTGAAAGACAAATCAATCTAGTAGGCCAAACCAAATCGATAGATCGAAGATAAATACAAAGCTATAACAATCATGCATAAAAGAGTTCAGAGAAGACTCAAATATTTCACATGAATAATCTGATCATAAACACACAATTCATCGGATCCCAACAAACACACCGCAAAAGAAGATTACATCGGATAGAACTCCAAGAACATCGAGGAGAACATGGTATTGAAGATCAAAGAGAGAGAAGAATCCATCTAGCTACTAGCTATGGACCCGTAGGTCTGTGGTAAACTACTCACACATCATCGGAAGGGCAGCAAGGTTGATGTAGAAGCCCTCCGTGATCGATTCCCCCTCCGGCAGATTACCAGAGAAGGCCTCCAGATGGGATCACGAAAGAACAGAGGCTTGCGGCGGCGGAAAGGTTTTCTCTTCTGTTTCTCTGTTGGTTTCGGAATATTTGTGAATTTATAGCGAAGGAATTAGGTCAAGAGGTGCCACGAGGGCCCACAAGCCTGGGGGGCGCAGCCACCCCCCTAGGGCGCGCCCTCCAAGCTTGACGCCTCCTCGTGGCTCTTCTGGTCTTCTCCCGAAGCTTCCTGGGTCTCTTTTGGTCCAGAAAAAATTAATCTGAAGTTTTTTTCTCGTTTGGACACTTTTTGGTAATGATTTCTGAAAAGGCAAAAACAAGCAAAAAACAGCAACTGGCACTGGGGACTGAGTTAATAGGTTAGTCCCAAAAAATGATATATAATGGCATATAATTGCATATAAAACATCCAAGATTGATACTATAATAGCATGGAACCATCAAAAATTATAGATATGTTGGTGGCGTATCAAGCATCCCCAAGCTTAATTCCTGCTCGTCCTCGAGTAGGTAAATGATAAAAACAGAATTTTTGATGTGGAATGCTACCTATCATGTTTCATCATGTAATCTTTCTCTTACGATATGAATAATAAGATCCGAACGATTCAAAGCAATAGTCTATAATTTGATATAAAGACATCAATACTCAGGCATACTATTAAACAATCATGTCTTTCAAAATAAAAATGCTAAAGAACGTTATCCCTACAAAATCATACAATCCTGTCATGCTCCATCTTCTTAACACAAAGTATTTATCATGAACTACCCCGATGACAAGCCCAGCAATTGGTTCATACTTTTTAACGCGCTTCAGCTTTTTCAAATCCCACTCAATACATGAGTGCAAGCCATGGATATAGCACTATGGGTGGAATAGAGTGTGGTGGTAGAGATCAATAAGTGGAAGTAAAAAATAAGAAGATAGTCTCACATCAACGAGGCTAATCAACGGGATATGGAGATGCCCATCAATTGATGTCAATGCGAGGAGTAGGGATTGCCATGCAACGGATGCACTAAGAGCTATAAGTATATGAAAGCTCAACATGAAAACTAAGTGGGTGTGCATCCAACTTGCTTGCTCATGAAGACCTCGGGCATTTTGAGGAAGCCCATCATCGGAATATACAAGCCAAGTTCTATAATGAAAAATTCCCACTAGTATATGAAAGTGACAAAATAGGAGACTCTCTATATGAAAAACATGGTGCTACTCTAAAGCACAAGTGTGGAAAAAGGATAGTAACATTGCCCCTTCTCTCTTTTCTCTCTTTTTTATGGCTCTTTTTCGCCTCTTTTTTTTTGTCCAGAGTCTCATCCCAACTTGTGGGGGAATCATGGTCTCCATCATCATTTCCTCACTGGGACAATGCTCTAGTAATGACGATCATCACACTTCTATTTACTTACAACTCAATATTACAACTCGACACTAGAACAAAAATATGACTCTATATGAATGCCTCTAACAGTGTACCAGGATGTGCAATGATGCTAGCGTAACATGTATAAAAATGATGAATGGTGGCTGAGCCACAAATACTGTGTCATCTATATGATCATGCAAAGCAAGATGACAATGATGATGTATGTCATAAACGGAACGGTGGAAGTTGCATGGCAATATATCTCGGAATGGCTATGGAAATGCCATGATAGGTAGGTATGGTGGCTGTTTTGAGGAAGATATAAGGAGGCTTATGTGTGATTGAGTGTATCATATCACGGGGTTTGGATGCACCGGCAAAGTTTGCACCAACTCTTGATGTGAGAAAGGGCAATGCACGGTACCGAAGAGGCTAGCAAATTGCGGAAGGTGAGAGTGCATATAATCCATGGACTCACATTAGTCATAAAGAACTCACATACTTATTGCAAAAGTTTATTAGCCCTCGAAGCAAAGTACTACTACACATGCCCCTAGAGGGATAGATTGGTAGGACAAGGTCCATCGCTCGTCCCCGACCGCCACTCATATGGTAGACAATCAATAATAAATCATGCTCCAACTTCTTAGCATAACGACAGATCATACGTGCATGCTTCGGGAATCACAAACCTTAACACCAATATTCTTACTAATCCAAAATTATCTACTAATACCTCCCACATATTACCATCTTAATATCGCAAAACTATTGCAAGGAATCAAACTTATCATATTCAGTGATCTACATGAAAGTTTTTATTATATCCCTCTTGAATACCTTTCATATCAGGACCAAATTCATAACCCGTGCATATTACCATTGATATCATGAGACTCTCAAAAATATATAAGTGAAGCATGAGAGTGCAACTATTTCTTTAAAATATAACCACCGCCGTGCTCTAAAAGATATAAGTGAAGCACTAGAGCAACTGCCTAGCTCAAAAGATATAAGTGAAGCACACAGAGTATTCTAACAAATCACGAATAATGTGTGTCCCTCTCAAAAAGGTGTGTTCAGCAAAGATGATTGTGACAAACTAAAAATAAAACAAACTATATCACAAGATGCTCCAAGTAAAACACATATCATGTGATGAAAAATATAGCTCCAAGTGAGTTACCGATAGATTGTAAACGAAAGAGGGGATGCCTTCCGGGGCATCCCCAAGCTTAGACACTTGAGTCTTCCTTGAATATTACCTTGGGGTGCCTTGGGCATCCCCAATATTAGGCTCTTGTCGCTCATTATTTGTTTATACATCGTAGTCTCACCCAAAACTTGAAAACTTCAGCACACAAAACTCAACAGAAACCTCGTGAGATCCGTTAGTATAAAAAACAAATCTAAAACTTTAGGTACCGTGGTAAATTGATTAATATTTAATATTATCATAATGCTACTGTACTCCAACTTCTCCATGACTCATACCCCCCGATACGATCCATAGATTCATCAAAATAAGCGAACTATGCAACAAAAACAGAATCTGTTTAAAACAGAACAGTCTGTAAAGATCTGAATTATCGTCATACTTCTGTAACTCCAAAAATTCTGAAAAATTAGGAAAACGTGGGAAATTCATATGTAAATACTGTGTAAAAAATTCAGAAGGTTCTGACACTCCAGCAAAAAAAAAAATTCCAGCACTGGACACAAAAGTTTCTGTTTTCCAACAGCATCTATCATACTATCTTCCAAATCATCCCAAAGGCATTACTTGGCACAAACACTAATTAAAACATAAAAATACAATTATAACAGAGGCTATAATTGTGTAAACACTCAAGAACAGAATAAAAATTTAATGGATTGTTGCCCAACAAGCTCTTTCTTTATAGCCATTAAGATAGGCTTGAGATATTGATGATGCTCACATAAAAGATAAGAATTGAAGCACAAAGAAAGAATCATATAGCATGTAAGAAACATATTTAAGTCTAACATACTTCCTATGCATAGGCATTTTATAGGCAAACAAATTATCAAGACAAGAAGTATCTAGCATATGCAAGGAAGAAGAGCAAATCATTAACAATTTGAACTTCAAGAGAGGTAATTGAGTAACATGAAAATATCTACAACCATATTTTCCTATCTCATAATAATTACATGTAGGATCATATTCAAATTCAACAATGTAGCTATCATATAAAATATTCTCTTCACGATCCACATGCATAAAAGTTTTATAATCTTCCAAGATAGTGGGATTAACATCAACTAAAGTCATGACCTCTCCAAACCCACCTTTATCAAAAATTCATAAGATTGAACACTCTCCAAATATGTGGGATTCTTTCTACCTAAAGTTGACACTCTTCCAAACCCACTTTCAATTTTATTGCAAACATTATTATCAATATCATATTCATCATGAGGCTTAAATAAATTTTCAAGATCATAAGAAGCATTATCACCCCAATCATGATCATTACAATAAGTAGTGGACATAACAAAATTTTCATCCCCAAGCTTGTAGCTTTGCATATAATTAGCACAATTAACATTAATAGAATTTATAATAACATCATTGCAATCATGCTTTTCATTCAAGGAGCTATCAAGTATGGGTGCTATATCAATAATTTCATTTTTAACATAAGGAACTATAGCAAGTTCATCTCAACAAGCATCATTAATATTGGCATCATGGCCATAAGAATAGCAAGCATCACATTCATTAAGAGGGGATATTTCAATTGAATCAAAAGAATCACAATTATCTATAGATTCATGCATATCATTATTCTCTTCCAAAGCAGCAGACATTCTCCCAATGAATTCACTAACATAGGCATTAGGAGCATAGTTTTCATAGCAATATTTAAGTATGTCAAAATTTTCAGATTTGTAGAGAGTAGCATCATACTTTTCAATAAAAGAAGCAACTTCATAAGCACCCTTAAAAGCAACAAATTCTTCAATTTGTTCGATATCATAGTAACTATAAACACCTTTAGCATAAGAAGATAAGATTTCATTATCATTAAACTCACATAGGAAGGGAACGTGTTTTTTAGGGTTCTTAGAGCAACAAGTAAAATCATAAATTTCACAAAGATTCCAAACATAACATAGCAAACAATGTATTTGATTCCATAAGAGTCTCCCTTTTTGAGACAAACGGTGACGCACAAAATGAGCATGGCCATCTAATGATTTTCCCTCAACTAAACTAGTTGGGGTTTTAGCACGAGCACAAATGGATCAAAGATGATCCAAGTAGAAAACTTTAACGTGATCCATAGTATCTTAAATTTTTGTTTTATTTTCTGTTCTTGTGTGTTTGACATGAAGGCAATAAAAACAAGCAAGCAAGCAAATAAAGATATTTTTGTGTTTTTGTAAAAAACAATTAGAAGTGGGGGAGATGAAAATGAGAGGCAAATGCAAATAAAAGGAAAATAAAATAAATGCAAATGAATGATAGTTTGTCCGAAGGTACTTGGTAATTTTGATGATGTCTCCCCGGCAACGGCGCCAGAAAATTTTCCTGCTACTTGTAGTCTGCGTTGGTATTTCCCCGAAGAGCAGAGGATGATGCAGTATAGTAGAGATAAGTATTTCCCTCAATTAAGAACCAAGGTTATCAATCCAGTAGGAGAACCAAGCAAAATTCTGTTAAGCGCACCTGCACACACAAGAGCAAACACTTGCACCCAACGGAAATAAGAGGGTTGTCAATCCTCTTAGCGGTTATTTGCAAGGATTAAATCTTATCAAGGTAAATAGATAAACTAAAACACTAATAAAAATAAAAGTAAATAAATTGCAGCAAGGTATTTTTAGGTTTTTAATATATGATAAAGTAGACCGGGGGCCATAGTTTTCACTAGAGGCTTCTCTCTCGAACACATAGCATACGGTGGGTAAACAAATTTCTGTTGGGCAATTGATAGAAAAGCAAATAATTATGATGGATTCATGGCAATAATCATGTATATAGGCATCACATCCGAGACAAGTAGACCGACTCCTGCCTGCATCTACTACTATTACTCCACCCATCGACTGCTATCTAGCATGCATTTAGGGTATTAAGTATGAAACAGAGTAACGCCTTAAGCAAGATGACATGATGTAGACAAAGTAAACTCAAGCAATATGATTAAACCCCATCTTTTTATCCTTAATGGCAACAATACAAATACGTGTCATGTCCCCTTCTGTCACTGGGATTGAGCACCGCAAGATTGAACCCATCACAAAGAACCTCTCCCATTGCAAGACAAATCAATTTAGTAGGCCAAAGCAAATCGATAGATCAGAGAGAAATACAAAGCTATAACAATCATGCATAAAAGAGTTCGGAGAAGACTCAAATATTTCTCATGAATAATCTAATCATAAACTCACAATTCATCGGATCCCAACAAACACATCGCAAAAGAAGATTACATCGGATAGAACTCCAAGAACATCGAGGAGAACATGGTATTGAAGATCAAAGAGAGAGAAGAAGCCATCTAGCTACTAGCTATGGACCCGTAGGTCTGTGGTAAACTACTCACACACCATCGGAAGGGCAGCAAGGTTGATGTAGAAGCCCTCCATGATCGATTCCCCCTCCGGCAGATTACTGGAGAAGGCCTCCAGATGGGATCGCGGAAGAACAGACGCTTGTGGCGGAAGAAAGGTTTTCTCTTCTGTCTCTCTGTTGGTTTGGGAATATTTGTCAATTTATAGCGAAGGAATTAGGTCAAGAGATGCCACGAGGGGCCCACAAGCCTGGGGGGCACAGCCACCCCCCTGGGGCGCGCCCTCCAGGCTTGCCGCCTCCTCGTGGCTCTTCTGGTCTTCTCCCGAAGCTTCCTGGGTCTTTTCTGGTCCGGAAAAAATTAATCTGAAGTTCTTTTCCTCGTTTGGACACTTTTTGATAATGATTTTCTGAAAAGGCAAAAACAAGCAAAAAATAGCAACTGGCACTGGGCACTGAGTTAATAGGTTAGTCCCAAAAAATGATATATAATGGCATATAATTGCATATAAAACATCCAAGATTGATATTATAATATCATGGAACAATCTAAAATTATAGATACGTTGGAGACGTATCACCCCCCCCCCCCCATCATCCATGCATGCCTCCCGACTCGTCTCTCACACACACGCGCACACAGACACACATCACCTCTCTTATTGATATTGCAGTCGTACCCTCCGTTTGTCTAGTAGGCCTCTCCCACCATCTCCGAGAAGCAACTCCACCACCACCCCTCCGGCACTCTAGCCCTGCCTCTCTCCCAACCTTAATTCCTCTCCTACACATATGCATGGATGCCGATCGATCTCCCTCAATACATAGCCAGGTCTCTCCTTCTCCACACGTCTACCTATCGATCTACCTCTCTAGTTAGGTCTCTGCGCCCCCCCCCCCCCACAAACACACACACCGATAGTCGAACGCTCTAGTTAGGTCTCCCTGCCACACACAAACTGCACCTGTCCCCTTTCACGTTCCAGTATGCCAGCCGCAATATATCTTTGACGTGCGCACACACAATTTTGTTGGCTCTCTTTATCGATCTCGCACCCATACACCTTCATCCCTCTCTTCGATTCTATTGATATCTCACGCCGATGATCCCTCCCCTCTCTTCTCGTGGATCGACCCCTCTATATATGATATATCTAGGCCTCCATTTCACATGCATTGCATATGTTACATTTTTTTTTGAGATATCATCGACTCATATTCCCTGTCTATCTCTCACGCACACAAATACACTTAAAAAATCACCCCCCCAAAAAAACACTCACGAACGCACTCACCATCTCTCTCTAGGTTTGTATTTCTCTCACACACGCCCACGTAGGTGGGGTACGTGCACGAAGAGAAGAGGTGCACGCACGACGCACGTACTCACATCTCGTTCCCAACCAGACCCGCGTGGGTATAAGGTGGAGCTCATTTCTGTACGAAAAGGCAGCCCACGTGATAATTTGACGCGTGTCGGTTGTTCACTTGATGGAGGGTCGTGTACCGCACGTGAACGAAACAAAGTGCGACTTGACGCGTTCGCGCGTTATTTTATAAAGTTTTATTCCTCAATGGCACGTACAGAATATAAAACGATTGTATGGAGAGAAAAACGAAACCGCTCCACTATACAAATATAGGCAGCAGCCTCAATGCTTGCTTGCTGGGGTTCGTCTCTTCACACTCTCTCACACAAGACGGCGGTGGCCAATCTCTCTCTCTCTCTCTCTCTCTCTAACCACTGGTCACTGATCCGGCCGGATCCCGTCCGCCGGCGGAAAGGGAGGATGTGCAGCATTGCTCCGGTTGCCGGCGTCGAGACAGGAAACCCTCTGCCAGCACGTCCCGATCTGCGGTACCCACCGTTCTCTCCGACCAAGCTCCGGCACGGTAGGGCCTTCGACCCTTGCTTGCTGCCGCAGCAGATCCCGCCCGCCGCCGCCCTCCTACTTACATCCCGACGACCCTCAGGTACAACTTCTTCTGGAACCGGCCTTGCTCCACTGCCGAACTTCCCATGTCGCTCCATGTGGATCTTCTCTAGTTCTTTGCCTAAAACGTACTAGCTCGGCCGGCGTACTTTCCATTTTGCAATCTTGTCCTCGCACCGTTTGAGAGAAACCACTGTGCTGTTATCTTTCCCTTAAGACAATGAATATGCTTCTTTTTGTCGGTGTATGTGTCATCAACTGTCATTGGCCAGTAATTGTTTCCTTTCTACCTCTTTTTGCAAATAGGGATATCCATTTCACCTCGTTGCTATTGCGACCTTTTGGTGAACTACCCAAAGCACTTTTTTCTTAAGAATGTTTTGGGCAGTTCTACTAAAATGTCTCACTGGCAACGTTTCTACATTTCAATGGGACTGCACAACGGGAGTTTGGAGTTCCTATCCTCCTCATCCAACTATTAGCCTAATCTTCTCCAACAAGTAGTTAGTCTCAAGAGAGACTGCAAAGGTGACCGGCTTCTATTTGTGTGTTTATTGTTTCATCAACAGTGCCACTATTATTGTAATCACACTTACTCAATATCTTTACTAACAGGGATGCTCAGCTCTATTTTAGTGGAACTACACAAAATGATCGGAATGTTCCATGCTTCTGGCAGCTCCTTTATTTGCCAACATGTCGTGTTGATTTTGACAGAAGTGCGGGAAAGTAGCTGCCAACCAATGAATATCGTGGCCAGGAAATGAAAGCATTCGTATGGAGAGCATCGATCATTTTTTCTTTTTTTCTTTATTTGTACACCTTCTCACAACTTTGTCTTCAGTTGTGATGTAAATATTGGCTCTGATCTGCGAATCATTGAGATGCATTAGCAAGTTAGTTAGTTTTTTTTCTTTTTCAAAAGAGCATGGATGTTAGTTTCCTTTGTATTTGATGGAATGTTGTAACGGGACAACCTTCCAGCTGGCAAGACACATGAAACAAAAGCTGAAAGCTTCATAGCATTGTACAATTTCATGTCGCTCAAAAATTATGTGTACATATATTATGTAAACAAATGCAAAAAAGCTTGATAGCATTGCCAGAAGCAATTCTACTACTCCAGCATCCGAGTCCACGTGCCATGCACCAAATAAGAGTGCACAACCGCACGGGAGACTCCAGCCCGGTCGTTTCACCGCAGTAATATACTAGTAGTAATGAGCAGTCAAATCACAAGCCCTACCTTTCCCACAGTAAGTTGCTCGGAGGAAGCAAATATCAATTCAATCTTCTTTGAATCCGCTTCTACGACTAGGAGCAACTATAAATACTCTACTAAGGAGAACACAGATGGTCTAGGTGTCGCATGGAGGCCATATGGTGATAGTGTGGTCTGAGGAGTAAATACTTCACTGGGCTCCGGAGTAAATGTGTACTAGTAGTACTCCCTCCGTACCGGTGTATATTTTACGTTGTGCACTGTGACCAAGGCGGAGCGGAAAACGAGACAACTTAATGTTTATTTGCTAATTAATACCATTGCATGCAATGAATTGACCACTGCATGCCATGCTAGGTAGTCTCAAGTCATTAAAAACATACACACCCCACGTCTTCTATTGGTTGATTCTTTTATTCATGTCAAGAAATAAGGAACGAGGTGGGAGTTAATGCACCGCGCCTAAGTGTTTTGGGAAACCCTGGTTTTCGTAAGGTGACTTATACACCTGGACGGAGGGAGTAGTAGAATATTGCTTTATCACAGATTAAAATAAAATAAGAGTGCAGACACTCCACCGTGCGGTTCCTAGTGTACCTGTATACTGTACTACTCATACGATTAAACCTTGCACTTGGCTCTTCGCCTCTTCGTGAAGTCGAACAATTATGGTAGTACTACTATAGTGTATGCTTCTGGCAATATGACACCGAATGAACTGATGCACGTCCACTGCGTGGGCGAGGAGAGTGTGCAGTAGTCAAAAGCTTCTCCTCGTCCTGCGAGCCACCACGCATGTGGGAGAGGGAGAGGGTGTAGTAAGCAAGCTTCTCCTCATTCTCCTCATCCTGTGAGCCACCGCGCGTGTGGGAGAGGGAGAGATCTCGTTCTCCTCGTCCTGCGAGCCACCGCGCGTGTGGGAGAGGGAGAGGGCGTAGTAAGCAAGCTTCTCCTCATTCTCCTCGTCCCAGTACTAGTCCATACTGCCTCCTTTCCGGTTAATATGGCTTAATGGCGGTCACTGGACTTCATAATACGCTCATTACGGTCAATATATACATTTTGCGGTGTTTATACGATCACTAGCCCACCGTAGAGCATCGTATTGCACTCTGTTAACCGGCCAAATAGTCTACATAGCACTTTGTTGACTGGTTAAATTGACATGTGGACTGTGGGTCCCACCTATCAGTTGGCAGAGGAAAGAAATAAGTTAAACAAAATTTTACACAGGCGCGGCAGGAGTTCAACCCTTGCGCGGGAACCACCCTGGCTGTGTAAGTGTGCGCATGCACGTGTAGGCTGAGCACTTGAGCGTGAGCGTGTGTGTTGCGTTGTGTGTTGTACACATGCATGCGTGCGTGCCTGTTATACGTGTGACTTCCGCATGCATGCATTAGGGCGTCGCATGCGTTTTTGTGTGCATGTGTACGTGTGACTACTGCATGCATGCATGAGGGTTGTAGTCTTCACATGTTCATACAGTATTTCATAATGTACTGCGTGGACGGAGTTTTAGACGGCATTACCCCTTGCTGAAATGATGGATGTTAGAGCAGGTAGGGCACATGGGAGTGAGATAAACCTGCATGCAGGGGTATTTTGGTCGATAGCCTAACAAACAACTCATGCATCGTAAGATCCGTTTGCATGGAAATACTACTTCTCGGTCGTCGGAACTCGTTCTTCTTCCTTTCGCCGACACGTGAGACATCCAGAATCCGGATCCACGTGTCATGCAAGAAATTAGAGATAAGTAATTGGGAGTACAAGTGAGACTCAGGAACGGTCACACACGTAGGTGGAGTACCAACAGGGGACGCAGTAATAATGCCTAATGAGCAGTCAAATCACACAGTAAGTTGCTCGGACGAAGCAACCATCATTTCTCTCTTCAATGGCACGTACGCAATATAAAAAGGTTGCTATGGCTAGAAAAGGAAAACCGCTCCACTATATATACATAATATAGCCAGGAGCTTAAGCTACACGCTTGCTTGCTGGGGTTGCTCTCTTCACACACTCTCGCACAAAACGACGGTGGCCACACCGCTGTTCACATATCCGGCCGGATACCGTCCGCCGGGGGAAGTGGTGGATGTTTTGCGTAGACGCGGTCCCAGTGGAGAGGGAGAAAACCCACTGTGGGCGCGTCCCGATCAGGGGTCCCAGCTGTTCTCTCTCACAAAGCTCCGGCGCGGTAGCCTTCGACCCTTGCTTGCCGCGGTATGGGCTGATGCCGCCTCCCACCGCCCTCCTAGCTACATCCCGACGTCCCTTTAGGTACAACTTCCTTTCGAGCCGGCTTCCTCCACTACCCCAGCTCCCCACATCGCTCCATGCGGATCTTTCTCTACTTCTTTGCGCCGCACGTTGCTCTACTGGCTTCTATTTGTGATGAGTTTATGTCTCATCAACTAGTGCCACTACTATTATTCTAATCACACTTCTTCAATATCTTTGCCAACAGGGATGCTCGGCTCGATTTTAGTGGAAGTGCACAAAATCATCAGATGGTCCATGGGTTCCAGACTTCTTTCCTTCGGAAGTTTCAACCTCGCCAGGAAATTAAAGCCTGTTTAGGGTTTAGGGTTCAAGGCCTAGGGACTGCATCGATCATTTTGTTCTTTATTTGTACACCTTCTCACAACGTTTGTCTTTAGTTGTGAAGTAAATATTGGCTATGATCTGTGAATCATTGAGATGCATCAGCATGCATGTTAGTTTCCTTTGTATTTGATGATGGAATGTTGTAACGGGGCAACCTTGGAGGCAAGATACATGAAACAAAAGCTGAAAGCTTCATAGCATTGTAAGTACAATTTTATCTCGTTGAGAAATTATAGTAGTAGTATGTACTACTCCTACTACTATTACTAGAGAGCTAGGTGCGCACGGTGTCCAAGGAATATGGTGATAGTGTGAGGTGGGCCATGTACTACTCACTGGGCTGCCGTGTTTCGCACTCCTCCGGTGTAAGAGTGGATAAATTTAGTTTTATCACAGAATAAAAAAAGAGTGCACACGCTCTACGGCGCGGTTCCTGGCTCCAAAATCATTCTACCTCCTTTCGCCGAAACGTGGGACATCCAGCATCCGGGTCCACGTGCCATGCACCAAAGTAGAGTGTAGTACTACAACTGACAATCCCGACGGTCGTACCGCTGCAGTAATAATGACCAATCAGCCGTCAAATCACATAGACCCGGCAGGAAGTTGGACGGACGAAGCAACCATCACTCTTCGTTGAATCCGCTTCTCCCTCATGCAGTACAGTATACTACAGTGTTCTTTCGGAAACCAACGTTTCTTATCGATGGATCGCGCCATGGAGCAAAACTAACGTTTATATAAATCACGTCAGTCGCGTTCGCGTCTCACCCCACACGGTTGGTCGACAGGCCGCTCATCGCAAAGCGAGTATATGCAAACTTCCCTGCCCGCATGTTGATGGATCGCGCCATGGAGTACTACTACTGGAAGAGATTGACGAGGAGGAGAGGATAGCTAGCTGTAGCACGGACTCCCAAAGAACTTTTTTGCATGCATGTTGGCCGGCCGTGGTGTCGTTTGAACACGGAGCAGTCGCGTGCACCGGGAAGCGAGGGGTTGAAGATGAAAGTAGGAATTTTACGTAAACACGAATATGTATGTGTATGTGTGTGCGCACGCACACACACATAGTCACAACTCTCGCGACTACTCGTACACACCATCTCTCTGTAGATCGATGTCTCATTCTCTCTAACACACACGCGCGCACACACACACACACACACAGACGCGCGCGCGCGCGTGCGTGCGCGTGCGCCCACACACACACATAGTTCGGCCTCATTTTGTTCCTATGATAGGAATATCATAGGAGTGGGAAAAACAATAGGAAGTGAGATAAAAGGAGTAGTACTACCAGTTGAAAATAAAATAAAATGGAGTACTACTACGTACAAGAAGAGAAGAGGTACATGCACGCAGTTTGCCTCTGACACACCCGTGAGTACACGATGGAGCGCGTTTGTACACGAAGAGGAAGCTTACGTGATAATTTGACCCTTTAATTTGGTCACTTAATAATGGAGGGCCACACGTGAGCGATACTCCTGGAAGTGGTGGCGTGTTATTGATCGAGTTTTCTTTCCTCGTACGTTAAAAAGAGATTACTCCGTGAGTTTTCGTTTTTGTTTCCGGGAATGCGCGTATTCTGTTTGAAACCATTGCTGTGGAGAGATTTTTTTACTCCATTGTATATGTAGGCTTGAGAGGGCTTGGTTGATAGGGTTTCTCGCGTCTCACTCTCTCACCCTCTCCAAATCGAAACAAGACGACAGTGTCCACTCTGATATCTCTCCTCACAGGTGGTCACAGATCCGGCCGAATCCGGTCCACAGCGGGAGGGGAGGAAGTGCAGTGTTGACGTGGTCACCGTCGGCGAAGGAGGAAGCCGACGCGCACCATCCTCTCTGAGCCGGTGCCGGTGCGGACGAAGGTCCTCCGCGCCCTTGTTCGCTGCCGTCGTGTGGGAAGATCCCACCGCCCGCCTAAGCCACATCTTGCCCATCTGAGGTATAACTTCTTTTGGATATCATGCTTCGTTCTACTGGTCCAGCTCCCCACCTCGCTGCCTGCGGGTTTTGTATGTACTAGTACTGCCCAGCTCACCATGTACAGTAGCTAGGCTTCGTCTGCTGGTCCAACATCACCTAAATTTTTTGGTTACAGAAAAGGCCACTCCAAAAGTTGTCCTGGTTTTTCCGTCAAAAAAAAAAGTTGTCCTGGTTTATGCCTCGGTGGAGGTACATGATGGTTGTGCGCTCACTGTCCATATGCCCCTATTGCTGCTGCTAATCTAGTATCACTGGTAAAATGAAGCAATGCCCATGTTAAAGTGACGTCCCTTTTAAGCAATGTTGCTGTCAATCTAGAGACGTCGATAAATAGAAGCAATGACACCGTTTTAAGAAATGCTTCTATCCTGCTTTAGTCTGCATGAAGATAATCTTGATGTTTCAATTTGTGGAGTACATTTCTTAATTCTTATTGACAATTCAGATGTCGCTGTTAATCTTGTACCACTGCCAAAACAATGTAACGACACTACTTAAATATCCCTTTTTTATATTTTTGCAAACAGGGATGCATATCTCCACACCAGGGCATGTCTTCCTCAATTTTAGTGGAACTGCACAAAATTGGATGGCCACTGTTGCTCCGCGTCATTGTCCTCTGCCATGTGGTTCTACCTTTCTCGAGCTTGATTACCGAGAAGAAATAGACCACAGTGAGGATTTATCAAACCTCAGTGGTACCGCACCCAAACTTGATGCCAAATGGATGATGCATCACCATGATGACCTATTGATGCTCATGGTTGAGTATCATGGTTGCATCGGCTGGTGAAGCTGATCGATGCTCGATGAAAAACGAGCTATCTTCCATCAGTGCTCTTTGCTGGGTAGCCACGAAGACAAAGATATCATTCATCAGTGCACCTTGGTTGCGTTGGAGACGCAGCCGTCTTCCACCTTGGTGCAAATTTGTCTTTCGCAATGAACCAAATGTTTCCTCGGAGAAGCTTCGATGTTGGTACTAAGAGCAAAAGATTTGTATTGGTTTCTACGCCTTCTCACAACTTTGTCTTCAGCTCCCCTGTATTGGTTTCTAAATGTTGGCTATGATCTTTCAATCATTGAGTTGTATATAAACATTTTATTTATGAGTTGGTTCTGAATTTTTGGACTAGTTAATTATGTTGCCAAACTTTGATAAAATATATTACTCATATAACTACATAAGAAATATGAAGCCAATTGTTGGCATGTATTAGCCGTTTGCTAGTTAAATATGTGGTCAAACTTTGATAAAAAAAATATGATTTGTAGTAAAAACCTGGACGGAGGTACCACACGTCAATGATAGAAAGTGCACTAGGACGCGTGGAGCGTTAGTTTGATCGTAGTTTTGTTCACTGGTACGTTAAATAAAGAGTTTCGTTTCGTACATAATTTAAAACGATTGTTATGGAGAGAAAAATAAAACCACTCCACCATATAATACTATATAAGCTGGAGCCTCAGCCTTTGTTTGCTAGGGTTTGCTCTCTTCACACTCTGTCTCTCCACTATATATATTCATGCTGGAGCCTTAGCGTTTGTTTTCTAGGGTTTGCTCTGTTCACACTCTCTCACCCTCTCCAGATCTAAACAAGACTACGGTGGCCTCTCTCTCTCCCCTCACCGCTGGTCAAAGAGCCGTCCGGATCTCGTCGGCCGGGGAAGGTGAGGAGGTGCAGCGTTGACTCTGTTACCGTCGGCGAGGGAGAGAATCCACTGCCGGCGGCGCTGTTCTCTTTCACCCAGCGCCTGCGCGGGAGGGCCTCCGACCCCGTCTTCACTGCTACCGTACATAGTGTGGGCAGATCTGGCCTCCCGCCGCCCACCTAGCCACATCCCGACGACCCTAAGGTATAACTTTACTTTGAAACCGGCATTGCTCTAGCTTCATGTGGATCTTTTTCGCTTCTGCAGTCTAATCTAGGTCTGGTTCAAACAGGAAAGAAGGTGGAGGGTGAGTTTTATAGCATGAATCTAGGACGTGGTTCAAAGAGGAAAGGAAGGGGGGAAAGTAGTACAGACTGGCTATCCATCCGCTCTGTTGGTCGAAAAGGGAAAAAGGGAAATCGCAGTACACACATCTGTAAGGAACTGATCTCTTTCTTGAAAAAGGAAAGAAACCGGGGGGTGGGGGACAAGGCAGTAGAGTTTGTGCAGGACTAGATTTGCTGCCCTCACATAGGAAAAAGGTTGAAAGAGAACAAATATGGGACCAACACAGATATGCTGCTTGGTTCTTTGTTGCAACAGACTCTACATCACCCATTTATACGTGTGGAGGCACATGGTGTTGTTGTGTTCCCTGTCCCATACAACTGTTTAGCTGTTGTTAATCTCATAATGCCGCTAGAAAATTGAAGCAATGCCACTGTTAAAAATAAATTACATGTATAACGAATGTTAATTTTAAGAGAATGTCTCTGTCCATATGAATCAATGCCACTGTTTTAGAAATGCAACTGTCCTTCTTTGTTTCCCATTAAGATAAGGTAGATGCTTCTTTTTGTGGTTGTATGTGTCATCCTCCGTTATTGGCCAGTAATTGTTTCCTTTTTTACCTCTGTGCAAACAGGGATCTCTTTCACCTCATTGCTATTGCGACCTTTTGGTGCACTGCGCAAAACACTTTTGTTTGAAGACTATTTTGTGCAGTTCAACTAAAATGTCACACCGGCAACGTTGCTAGATTTAGTGGAACTCACACAAAAGGAGATCGGATTTCCTATCCGTGTTGGCAGATTGGTATTTGATCTTGAGGTCTTTCAAGTCTGCCTCATGAAAGGTCAGTACCGGCCTTCATCCACATGATTGTGCAGTGTGCTTTGAGATGTTGTGCTACTTGTATTGGTACTGTTTTGAATAAATGTTGAATTGAAGCTATTGTATTGCTGTGTTCTCCCATTAAGTGAACAAAAATGCTACCAACCCAGATATGCTACTTGTTTCTTTGTTGCAACAAACTCTGCATCACCCCTTTATACATCGATGGAAGCACATGGTGTTGTTGCGCCCACTCTGCCATGCAACTGTTTAAGCTTTTTGTTATTCTAATGCCACTGGTAAAATAAAGCAATGTCAGTCTTAGAAGTAACTACTGAACCTTAGTTCAGAACTTCAACACTTATTACGTATCGGCGGGAGTACATGTTGAACCAATGTATTGTTAAGATGATGTCTCTGTTAATATGAATCTGTTACACTGTTTGAGAAATGGTACTATCCTGCTTTGTCGTTCTTTCTACATGTTTAAGCAAGGTATTGTTAAGATAATGTCTCTGTTAACATGAATCAATGACACTGTCTGAGAATTGCTACTGTCCTGCTTTGTTTCCCATTAAAATAAGGTAGATATTTTTTCTTGTGGGCGTATAAGTCATCAACCGTTATTGGTAAGTAATTGTTTCCTTTATACCTCTTTGTGCAAACAGGGATATCAAAACTTCTGCTCATTGCTATTTTTGATTTTGATTTCAGTTGAACTGCACAAAAGGAGCCAATGTATTTAAGGCAAACTGTTGCATTCTTGGGCCCAATTGATCCTTCCACTTTGCAGAAAGAAGCAGTCACTGGTTGTTGTACATTACAGAAGGAATAATCGAGAAGCTTTACAGAGTATTAGTAGACGCTGGTGAGATGACCAGTCTGCAGAGCTCATGTGGCAACTCAACAGCATGTGAAGTGCAAGATTCTACAACCAGGAAAGGTATGACCAAGTCACTCGTGGACGCAGCTGTAACAAATGAGGTCAGCATCGGCCTTCATCCACATGATCGTGCTTTGTTATGTTGTGCTACTTATATTGTGGTACTGTTTTGAATAAATGTTTAATTGAAGCTATTGCATTGCTATCTTTTCCTGTTAAGATAATGAAGATGATTATATTTGTGAGCGTATGTTTCATCAACTAGTACCACTATTATAGTAATCACACTTTTTCTGTATTTATGCAGACTATTTATGCAGACAGGGATGCTCAGCTTGATTTCAGTGGAACTGCACAAAATGTTTGGATGGTTCGTGCCCTCCATAATACTTTATCATGACAATACATCGAATGGTTCTCTAATCATTCATTGTCACCTTGAGTGACTAAACTAGCTACATGAAAGGAGCTGCCAACGTGTTCAAGGCCTTGCAACATGTAAATATGAAATCCACCAAACTACGCATGACATTGCTCGATTTCAGTGGAACTGCACAAAAAGATCAGCTGGTTAATCCAGCACGAGGTTCCATGTCAATGTGCAAACTGATGACAAACACCTCCATTTCCACAATCGTAGGCATTTGATATTTTGCAATGGGAAAACCTTCTCAAAGTTTGCTCATTGGTGTTCGCAAGAAGACATGCATTTGATATTTTGGAAAGGGAAACCTTGTCAAATTTAGCTCATTGATGGTTAGCAAAAAGACATACATTTGATATTTTGGAATGGGACGCCCTTTGCTGTCAGTAGCATCGATCGATTTTTCTTTATTTGTGTCTTTAGTTGTGAAGTAAAATTATTGGCTCTGATCAATTGTTGTGAATGTTATGAATTGCCAGGCCTGTGAGTTTGATTGCAATGTACAGCCACGCTAAAAAACTTTATGGTACGTTTGAAACTGCGGCAAACAAAGTGATCACTGTGCGTCCTGGCAAAAAATCCAACTCCCTCCTTCCCAAAATAATTGTCTCAAGCTTAGTACAACTTCGTACTAAAGTTAGTACTCCCTCCGTACCGGTGCATAAGTCACATTACGAAAACCAAATAATCCCAAAACTACCCACCTCGTTTTCTATTTTTTGCCACAAAAAAAGAAATTAGCCAATAGGAGACGTGGGGCGTGTATGCATTCAATTACTTGAGACGAGTTAGCACAACATGCAGTGGATAATTCTCTGGATGCAATGGCATTAATTAGCAAGTAAATATCAAGTTCTCTCGTTTTTCCCTCACCTTGGTCGCGGTGCACAATCTAAGATGACTTATACACCTGGACAGAGGGAGTATAGAGTTGAGACACTTATTTTAGGACGGAGGGAGTAGTACGTATTGTTCTGCATGTTCGTCTAATGCCTCTGATACAACAATTCAAACTAATCGGACTAAATTCATTCAAACATGGCCGGATTTCAAACATGCCCGGATCTCATTACATTTAGGACATTCTTCAACTAAATAGCGGTGCTCATCCGGCTCTGGATGTATAATTAATTAACCTAATCTATGATCTCCGGCGCCCGTTACCCATGTCCGGCGACACCGGCGAAGTCCTCCACTTCGTTGCCGGCGGGGCGGGGCCTCGGCGGAGCCGGCGATGTCCTCCTCTTCGTTGGGCCTCGGCGGAGCCGGAGAAGTCCTCCGCCTCGCTGCCGACGGGGCGAGGCCTCGGCGGAGCCGGCGATGTCCTCCGCCTCGTCGTCTGTCTCACCAAACAGCGCCTCGCCTGCCTCATCACCCTCCTTGTAGGCGGCCGCAACCTCCGCCGCCCGCTGGCGGTACCGCCAGCGCTCGAGGCGGCTCTTGCGGGCGGAGCGGTAGGACTCGAGCAGCGCCGCCTCCTTCGCCAGGTCCGTGGCGATCGGCTCCTCCGCCTGCAGGTGCTCTTGGAGGAGCTGGTGGTTGTAGGCGGCGTCGGCCTGCGCCTTCCAAAACTGCTTCTCCCGCTGCTCCCGCACCATGTCCATGTATTGGGCACGGGTCGCGTCGATGGTCATGGTGCAATGCACCGGCGAGGATGGCGCAGACGAGGGTGGCGCCGGCTCATCGACGACCACGTCCTCCATTGGGACGTCGTCGTCCTCTGGCTACCTGCCGACCAGCCAGTCGGCAGCAATGGCGGTCATCTCCTTCTTCAGGTCCGCCGTCCGCCCGTCCCGGAGAGCGGTGGAGCGCGAGGAAGCCATGGTGAAAGTGGTGTGCAGAGGAGAAAGGGAACGGAGGCAGATGACTGCGGCTATGGCCGGGGCAGCAGTTTATATAGCAATGGTGGGTGGCAGAGGGACGGACGGGTGGCGCCTGAGTAGCCGCCTCGGCAACCGCATGTCATTAATGTGGGCGGCAGACGGACGGACGGACGGCAGTTGTGTCGTTTGAATGCCGAGCAGTCGCCTGCTCCGGGAAGCGGCGCGGGCGGCGCTGACTGTTTCGGGTGACAAGCGCGCGCGGGCGAGGAAGGGGGTTTGGGTGGGCCAGGGCATTCAGACGCGGGCTTGGCAGCGGTCCGGTGCAGCACTCGGACATGCTGGCTTGCCAGCGAACTCGCCGAGCTCAGCAACGACGACCAGACGATGGACGAGGCTTCTGACCAGGAGCCGGCGCCACCGCCCGCGCCAGTTCATGCCGTGTTCACCATAGAGCACGTGCGGCCGCACTTCGATGCCCTAATGACGGAAGAGCTACCAATGTCGCCGGTGTCGGCGTTCCGGCAAGCGCAGGAGGACCAGTGCTACAACCTCCGTCTCCTCAACGAGTATCGACTTGCGGAGGGACAAATCGCCGGCGAACAGGCGCACGACAATGCCGTCGCGGACATAGGGGCCGATGATCCTGGCTTCCTGGATGAGCAGCGGGCACTGTACCAGACCATCCGTAGGGCCCGCCAGGCCCTCTCCGTCATCCTTTGCCTTGTTGCGCTCGCCGTGGCGTCGCCGTCTCGCGTTGTCAATATGGTGAACAAATGAGAGGAATCAGGAGATGACTGTACGTGGTGAGGATGATAGTAGGAACCCACCAGAGCCATGGCAGTACTCAGGCAAGTGCCTCCTTATTACTACAAGAAAAAAAAAACTTCCCCCTAATGGTTTGCTGACATCTGGGTCCGACGCCATTGTCAACGTACTCAATAAAGGAGAGAATTGCACAAGGAGCTGCTGACAGCAGGGACCCAGCAGACCATGCATTTTTTTGAGAGATGTTTTTTTGTTGCTGAGACGCAGCAGGGTACCAACTGGTCTATGCGGGGGCTGTAGCCCATGTAGCCCAGGCTATTATTTTATGTCTACCAAATAACCAGCCCAGCTATTTTTTTCCTTTGTGAAAATGGCTAGCCCAGTTTTTTTACGAATACCCAACGCATGCCAACTTGTTTTTCTCCGCCCGGCTAGGTTGCAAAAATGAGGAGGGGTGCATTCGGCTTGCCCAGAAAATGGGCTTTAAGTAATAATAAACGGGGTGTAAATATATAAAAAAAACACAGCGAACCGGCAATTAGTTTGAAAGTTAGTTTTTTCGGATTTTGAGATTTTTAATTTCATTACATTTTTTTTGTTGCACGCGCAAAATTTCATTGGATTTTAACCTAATATAAAATAATTTTGAAATTAGATTGAATCTGAATCGAAATTTCGGGATAAAAATAATTCAGACCCCACCAAAATGTGGGAAGTTTGGTTGAAATTTTTAACCCTGGCCCTGGCTAGAAAATGGGTTGTACTGTTAGAAACAGTAAATGGGCTGCAGTAAATTCCATAGGAATTAAAAAATGGGCTATGAATTATTAAAAATACTAAATGGGTTGTATGTTGTCCGCCACTGATGTGATGCTGATTTGTTGGCCTACTAAGTTGACGCGAACGCAAAGCTTTGTCAACTTATAGTCAACACACGATTCTAGCAGTAGAGGCCGTTGGATGGACATCCAACGGCTGTCGGGCTTTTCTTCAATCTCAGATCGGACTCGCCGTCGTCCACCGCGTTGGTTCTATCGGCGCGGCATGGTCAACGTGGTCAACAAATGACAGCCATCAGAAGAGGGATGTGTGTGCAGACGCTGACAGTAGGGACCCACATGGTCCATGGCCGCACGCAAGCAACTGCCTCCTTATTACGAATAAGAAAAATGATTCCTCCCCCTGACAGCTGGGACCCACCAGCTATATCTTCGCACGGAAGGAAGTGCCTCCTTATTACGCGAAAAAAATATTCCTCCCCATGACAGCTGGGCCCCAGCAGATTTGGAGGCTGACTTGTGGGCCTACTAAATTGACGCGTACGCAGGGCTTTGTCAACTTAGTCAACAAACAATTCTAGCAGCCGTGACCGTTGGATGTTAATCCAACGGCCGTGCTGCTTCTTCCATCTTTGATCTTCTTGCTCCAGCCACCCAAACCTGTGCCGGCGGGACCGCCTGCTCCCGCCTTCCGTGGCCGGCTGTGCCGCCGCGCAGGCCCTACTGCCCCCTCCTACTCCCACCATTGGCTAGGCCATCCCTCTACTCACCCACACCTCCTGTTATTCTCTGGCGACGGCAGCCTCACACCGCAGCTGAACCTGTCAACCGTCGTACTCTCCTCAACGTGGGCATCCACTACTGTGTCTTCGCCGGCTCTGGGTCGTTCCCTTCTTGGGTCTCGCCGTCGTCCACCGCGTTGGTTCTATCGACGCGGCGTGGTCAACGTGGTCAACAAACGACAGCCATCGGAAGCGGGACATAAGTGGAGAGGCTGACAGTAGGGAGCCACATGGTGCATGGACGCACGGAAGCAGGTGCCTCCTTATTATGCGAGAAAAAAATGATTCCTCCCACTGACAGCTGGGCCCCACCGGCTCTATCATCGCACGGAAGGAAGTGCCGCCTTATTACGCAAAAAAAATGATTCCTCCTCATGACAGCTGGGACCTACCAGATTTAGAGGCTGACTTATGGGACTACTAGGTTGACGCGTACGCAGGGCTTTGTCAACTTAGTCAACAAACTATTCTAGCAGCAGTGACCATTGGATGTTAATCCAACGGCCGTGCTGCTTCTTCAATCTCTGACCTTCCTGCTCCAGCCGCCCAAACCAGCGTTGGCGGGACCGCCTGCTCCTGCCTCCCGTGGCCAGCTGTGCTGCCGCGCAGGCCTCACCACCCCACCCTACTCCTACCGTTGGCCAAGCCTTCCCTCTACTCACCCACATCCCCTGTTATTCTCTGACGACGGCAGCCTCACACCGCAACTGAACCAGTCAACGCTAGTACTCCCCTCGGCGTGGGCATCCACTGCCGTGTCTTCCCCAGCTCCGTGTCGTTCCCTTCCTAGGCCTCGCCGTCGTCCACCGCCTTGGTGCTCTTAGCGCGGCATAGTCAACGTGGTCAATGAACGACAGCCATCGGAAGAGGACTGTACACGGTGGGGCTGATAGCTGGACCCACCAGTTACATCTTCGCACGCAAGGAAGTGCCTCCTTATTACGCGCAAAAAAATGATTCCTCCCCCTGACAGCAGGGACCCACCTACTATATCTTCGCACGCAAGGAAGTGCCTCCGTAACCTCCCTGACAGCTGGGACCCACCCGGTCGAAGCATACTTAGCGTTGTCTTTCTGGTCGCGAACGTGTACGTACATACTGGTCGATCGGTCTCTCTGCAACGATGAACCGTGGGCTTGTAAGGAGCGGCAGGTCATGTCAAAAAAAAAGGAGCGGCACGTGTCGTAGTAGAGCCCCATACGTAGCAGTTCAGGCAGTCCCGTCTAAATCGAGTACACGTACGTACAGCCACGTACGTACATACAGGCAGGGTCTCGAACGCGTACTCATGCATACGTACGGCCAGGGCTCGTGCACATGGAGAGAGGCAACGGACGGCAGCCAACCGGCTGGGTCGGAATGGAGGAAACAGCGTCGGGAGCTAAGCGACTGGGTCGGAACGCGTCCTGCTCATCGGGAGCCAACCTGCTTGGACGGAACAGCCAAAATGGGGTCCTGTTCATCGACTCGGGGTCTGGCGTACCGCAAAATGGAGGAAACGGCCTTCTGTTCGACCGCCTACAGTTGAAACGGGGTCCTGGTCATCGGCTGGGGGTCTGGCATACCGCAAAATGGAGGAAACAGACTTCTGTTCAACCGCCTACGGTTGAAACGGGGTCCTGTTGATCGGGAGGGGTCTGGCGTACCGCAAAACAGAGGAAACGGACTTCTACCCAACTGCCTACGGTTGAAACGGAGTCCTATTCATCGGGAGGGGTGTGGCGTACCGCAAAACGGGACTCCATGGGCTACTGTTCATCCACGGTCGGCCTCCTCCAGCCTCCACAAGCTACTGTTCATCCACCATCGACTTCCTCCAGCCTCCACCGGCTACTGTTCATCCAGCCTCCATGGGGTCCTGTTCATCCACCCCCAACCGGCTGGGGTATGGCGTACTACCACGGCACAGCCTCCTCGGGGTCCTGTTCATCCAGCGCCAACCGCCTACACGGTCGGGGCCCTGTTCATCCAACCCCCACCGGCTGGGGTGGGGCGTACGAGTGGGTGGCAGCAACGGGAACTGTTCATCCACAGCCAACCAACCGACTCGATCGATGCATCCCGACTCCTGTCTATGTGTATCACGCGTGCGGCAGCAACAGGCACTGTTCATCGAGAGACAACCCAACACCAGCTGGCTACGTCTCGCACGGGGGCTCGATCGGCTTCAGTAAGCAGCGAGAAGGATCGATCGGGTTCAGTTAGCAGTGAACGAATCACTCGGGTTTAGTTAGCAGTGAAGGGATCGCTCGGGTTCAGTTAGCAGCGAAGGGATCGATCGGGTTCAGTACGTACATACGTAGTGCGAGGGCAATCGATCGCTCGGGTTCAGTAAGCGAACGTACGCCTCGCTCGGGTTCAGTTAGCGAGCGCCTCGCACAAACACGCGGGTACGAGAGAAACGTGCAAACCACACTGCATCGCTCGGCCCCGACCACCCACCGTAACCGGGAACTCCCCGAAAATTTCCTCGCCCTCACTTCTACCACGATTTTTTACGTCATGGACAGCCCAAAGAATGTCATGCGGGTGCGTCTCTGGCACGCCCAGGACGAAAAGCCCATTTTCTGTCATAATTTTTTGTCACAAAAGTAGGAGCCCACCACATCTATGATGATACGTGTTTTTGTCACAATTATTGTCATAGAAGTGTCACAACCATTACAGAAAAACTTTTCGTTCAGGCCATAATGTCACGGGTGTGTCTTTTTTTTTTAGTGCATACCCGTCCTAAAAGGAAAAGCGCAAGAGAATGAAAATTTAGAAAAAGGACAAGCATGCTGTTATTGCAATAAAACAAACAAAGTCAAGACAGATATTCACAAAAATGAAATTTTCACTTACAATTGCGGCATACTTCACGTGATGAAAGGAAAGTGGCTTCCAATCCCAGTAGTCATGTTCTCCTACAGGCAAAGCTGACTTCATCTTTGAGTAGGATTCGTGTATGATGGCTCCCGCTAGGTCTGCCATGGAGTCCCTTTTTTCGCCGCCTTTGATCATGAACTTCTCTTGAATGTCGATGTGGTACTCTCTCAGAATTTTAATGGAATCTTCTAAAAGAACCTCTCTGTCGTTCCTCACATCTACACTAGCAAAAGTTATACCTCTGTTTTCAAGGAATTCCTTCAGGGCAGGGCACTCCGTCCTAGCCTTGCAGAACTGATAGACAAGAACATGCTTCCGCATCGCGAGTTGCATGACGGCGACTTTTCTATACCCATAATAATTCGGTAGTGTGTACTTGTCGTGGTGAAATCATGGCAGATGCCATGAGATGGCTAAAAGTGGGGGGCTGTGTGAGGACGCCGGTGGGCTTTGGAGGCGAGGATGGCACACGCGTGCACGAGATACAAGGTGTACCCAGGTTCGGGGCCCTCCGGAGAGGAAACACCCCTAGTCCTACCGAATGGGATGATAAGCACAAGGGCTACAAGGTTGCTCCAAGAGCTGTTTTGGCGGAGGAGGAAGAAGGGGCTAGACCTCCGTTCTACCTCTCCTGTGTGTGGGTGTGTGCGCGAGTGTTACTACCGAGCTGAATCTCATTGACCAGAAGACCCTCTGCATGGAGGCCTCCTGGGGGGGTCTTATAGCCCGACCCCCCAGGGTTACATGGGTAAAATTACACACAGCGGGACCCGGATGTCGGCGTCTGGAGCCGGCTGCTGGGCCCCGCCGGCTGCGGGGCCCGCCGATTGCTCGGCACTGTGGCCCGTCGCCTCGTGCGTCACGGAGTGGTTGGTGTCGTGGGGACTGCAGTGGCGCGCTGGTGCTGACGCTGGTCATCCCGGTCAGCGGGGTGGGCAGCTCTGCCGCCGCGCCTTCCCGAGACGGATTGCACTGTAGCCACGCTCTCCCGTCGTGGAGGGTTGTCTTCTCATTGGGAGCGATGGGACGGCCGCTGACCCGTCGCCAGCCGGCTAGCGGACAGTCGGACCCAGCTCGGGGCCAGGCCTAGCCGGCTAGCGCTGGGAAGCCGGCCGGATGGCCAGCCGGCGGGGAGGGGTATGGGCTGCCCCGACATTTTGAAAAAGGGGCTGCGGGTCCGCTTGCCTACCCGGGGATCTTACCCCCGACAGTAGTCCCCGAAGCTGTAAAGGCTCGCCGACTCCAAGCGGGGGAGGTTTTGCAGCTTACCCCCTCCCGAAGGAGCGCGGTTGCGTGGCGAGGAAGTGCCGGCTTGGGGCCGCCGTTCGCTGGTTGCCTGATCGTGCTGGAGTCCGGACGGTTCGGCCGGCTGGTCCAGCCGATACGGGGGAGCGCGCCAGTCGCCAGACGGAGCCCCGCCATGTGCAGCCCAACGGCTGATGAGGCCTGCCAGGCCACACGCGTGATGGGATGTCGCGGTGGGCTAGGTCCCACTAGGCCATGGCCTCGGCCCGCGCGCGGGATTTACTGCGGCCGCACGCGCCTGTTGAGATTCTCGGGGCAGTTAAGGCACGCCTTAATGCGCCCGCGCATTGCGGGGGAGTGGGGATCGTCGGCGCAGACGATCCCACTCCCCCACGTCCCGACGTGGTCTTTCAATGGGAAGGGAGGGGGAGAGGCCGAGGCATTCGCTCCCTTGCCCCCGCCCGTTGCTTCGTCTCTGCCTCTCCATCTTCCTTCTTGCACACACCGCCGCCGTACGCCGTCGCCCACGCGCCATCGCCCGCTTGAGCTACCACCGCGCCGTGCTGCACCCCTCGCACGGCCGTCCTCTCTCTGCTCCACCGGCGACGCATTCTCTCTCCTTCGACCACGCCTCTCCCGCTCTCGCCGATGACGCCACCGAAAGGCTCTTGGGAGGGGTCAGTGGTTACCGCCGACGACATTGACTACCTTCGCCGCACGTGGCGGCTGCCGCCGGTGGAGGAGGTGGAGGCGCGCGCGCCTGGCGGGGAGATGGTGCCGGCGCCGCAGAACAACGAGGTGGTGGTGTTCTACACCCACTTCCTCCGCGGGCTTGGGCTCCCCGCGAGCGTCTTCTTCAGGCGCTTCCTCACGTACTTCGGCCTCCAACCGCATCACCTGGGGCCGAACGCCATCCTGCAGCTCGCCGGCTTCGCGACGCTGTGCGAGGGCTACGTCGGCCTCCTCCCGTACGTGGAGTTGTGGTGTCGCATGTTCTACCTGAAGCAGCAAGGAGCAGCCGCCGGCGTCATGTCCGAGTGCGGTGCGGCCGTGCCGGTTACCCGGACGGCGGGCCCCTTCCCGAAGCTGCCACTCGAGGACTCCACCAAGAAGTGGCAGAAGTCCTTCTTCTACGTGAAGAACGCCGACCCGGCCAACGACCGCATCAACCTCCCCCCCTTCGTCGACGTGCCCCCGCCTGAGAAGCTGAACTGGGGGCACAATCCGAAGAACCCGTCCGCGGAGATCTTGGGCATCTGCCGCCGGGTCAAGGAGATGACGGACCGGGAGGGGCTCACCGCCATGGACCTCATCGCCGCCTTCATCGGCCGCCGGGTGCTGCCGCTGCAGCGGCGGCCGCACCGGATCTGCGATATGAGCGGCTGGCGGGACCCCTGCCGGCTGTCCACGAAGGAGCTGACGCTGGCCGAGATCGCCCAGCGCATCAACGACGTCTCCGCCGCCGGGCTCAAGGTGAAGGAGTGGCGATTCGGCAAGGAGCCATACAGCCGGGATGCCCCGGCGCCAGCAGTGAGTCTCTGGTGTTTGTTCTTCACGACGTCCGCCCTCCTCATGCGCCCTGACCCCCTGGGCCGGCTGCAGCGCTTTCCGAGCCAGCTGGTGCATGACGGCCCGAGTCCCATGGTTCTGCAGCCGGACCGGGACGAATCGGACCCGGAGGACGAGGAAGACGGCGGCGCGGGAGCCGAAGGCGGCGAGGAGCGCCTCGCGGACGCGGAAGCCGGCGGCTCTGCCCAAGCCGGTAAGTCTCTGATCCCGGACGTTTTGTACGAGTGGCCGGATGACGACGAAGATGACGAGGACGGGACGGGCGACGGGGCCACCCCTAGGGGGTGGCAGAGGAGGACGACCGAGGAGCCAGCGGGCTCAAGCCGGCCGCACGAGAAGCAGCCGGTCGAGGCACGGCCGGCTGCGAAGCGCCCTGCTGTGGCGCAGCCGGGCGCATGAACAGGTCCATCAAGAAGGCGCGCCGGATGGCGCCGCCGGCGGGTCCAACGCGGGTGGTTCCCATGGTCATAGGGTAAGTTTCCTTTTGCGGTTGAGTTGTTGCCTTATTTGCCGCTGCTGTTATTGTTCTCTTCTCTTTTCCTTCTTCTTCATCTCCCTCGCGCACCGTCCAGGAGCGCGCTCGAGCTGGCGGAGCCGGCCGCGGCAGCGGCAGCCGCGGAGGAAGCCGACCGGCGGCGAGGCCGGAGCGGCGCGGGGGAGCGCGAGGTGGCGGAGACCACCGAAGAGGTGCTCGCGGCCTGCTAGTCCGGCACCACCCTGGAGGACGCCGAGCGGGACGCCTGGAGGGCCCGGGCCGAGGCCGAGAAGGAGATGGCCGAGGCGTCGGCCAAGGCGTGGGGCGACGCCGTGGCCGAGGTCGTGGCGAGGCAGTGGCGGGTCGCGGAGGAGGCCGCGTGGCCGGATTGGACGGCGTCATCGCCACCGCCGTCGCCGGTTGCGGAGCATCGATCCAAGTCGGTGCACGACCCGGCCCGCTGGGCGGAGGCGGATGCTCGTGCGGCCGCCGAGGGAGAAGTCGGCCGCGGCGAATCCGGCGACCACGAGCCGGCGGCCGACCCAACGGCCGACCCGGAGGTTCCGCCAGCTGTCGACCTGGCTGACGGGGCTGGAGGCAGAGATGGAAGGGACCGCGAGCCGGAGGCCGCGCCGGGCGGAGGAGGAGCGCCGCCCCCAAGGACGGAGGCCATGCCGGGAGGCTCTCGCGCCCTGGTGACTACGGAGCCGCGGGCAGCGGGGCGCAGCCTCGAACTGAGGCCAGCCGGTAGCGGAACCAGCGCCGGGTCCGCGGTTCAGCCGCAGCGTGCCTGGGCGGCGAGCTCCAGCGAGGCGACGAGCGGCGCCCCCCGGAGCGAACTGGACACGGCGGTGGACTCCCTGCGGCTGCAGATTGCCAACCACCGCGGCCAGTGGCAGAGCTTCGCCCAAGCAGAGAGCGGCCGGCTGCAGCAGCTGGAGCAGACCTTCGCGGTAAGTTCGCCTGTCCTTCACGTTTTCTTACGTCGCGTTTTCTTCTTTGCTTTTCTTGACCAGCTTGGTCGCTTTCCAGTGGGGGCGCGTCAGCGCACCCACTGGGTGTAGCCCCCGAGGCCCGGGCCGGCTGCGCAGCAGGCGGGTCGAGACTTCTGAGGCGTCCATGTGCTAATTTTTCTTTCCTCACAGTCCATATATGACCAGCGGGTGGCGGCGTACAACCGTCTCCTGGGCCGGTACCGCGCGGCCAGGGACCAGCTAGCGGCCAAGGAGGGGGAGCTTCGCCAGGCTAGAGGTACTTTTTTGAACTTTTTCTTGCGTTCCTCCAGTGGGGGCGCGCCAGCGCTCCCACTGGGTGTAGCCCCCGAGATCCGGGCCGGTTGCGCGGCAGCCGGGTCGGATCTTCTTTGCTTCTCATTTTGCTTTTTCGTCCGGCTTCTGACCGGGATCCGGATCCGGATGCACAGCCGCCGCCGTCGACCCGGCGGAGATGGAGGGGCTCCGGGGCCAAGTGGCGGAAGCCGGCCAGTTTCGTGACCAGGCGGCCGCGGAGCGCAGCCGGCTGCAGGAGGAGGCGGCGCGGGCAGTCCGGGAGAGGGACGAGGCAGCCGCCGCCCACAAGGCCGAGCTGGACCGTCTCGCCGAGGAGCGCCGTCAGGCGGCGGCGTAGCAGAAGGAGGAGACGAAGAAGGCCGCCGAGGAGGTTGCCCAGCTCAAGGCGTCCCACTCGCCAGAGACCTGCTGGACCACCAAGTCGGAGTCGCCGAAGCAGAGTATACGCCGGATGCCGATTTCTTTGGCCAGCCGGAGGCCGTGGACGATGGCTTCGTACTCGGCAACGTTGTTGGAGGCGGCAAAGTGGATTTGGAGCACGTAGCGCAGCCGGTCGCCCTTGGCGGAGGAGAGCACGATGTCGGCTCCCAAGCCGAATGCCATTTTCGAGCCGTCGAAGTGCATGCGCCAGTACGTTGCGTCGGGAGCTGGCGGCAAGTACTGGGTCTCCGCCCAATCGACGAGGAAATCGGCCAGCGCCTGCGACTTGATGGGGGTGCGAGACTCGTAGAGGATGGTGTGGCCGGCTAGCTCGATGGCCCATTTGGCGATCCGGCCAGAGGCGTCCCGGCATCCCATGATCTTGCCGATGGGGGCCGTGCTCACCACGGTGATGGCGTGCTCCTGGAAGTACTGCTTCAGCTTCTTGGCGGCCAAGTACACGCCGTAGCACATCTTCTAGTAGTAGGGGTAGTTCTGCTTGGAGGTGGAGAGGACATCGCTCAGGTAGTACACAGGGCGCTGGACCGGCTGTGCCTTGCCTTCCTCGGGGCGCTCTACCACCAGCACCACGCTGACCAAGCGGGTGGTTGCCGCGATGTACATCAGGAGCGGCTCCTTCTCAGCCGACGCGGCCAAGACGGGTGTGGTGGAAAGCATACGCTTGAGGTCGCGGAAAGCTTCGTCCGCCTGGTCGGACCACTCGAACGGCGTCGTCTTCTTCATCAGCTGATATAGGGGCAGGGCCCTCTCCCCCAGCCGGCTGACGAACCGGCTGAGGGAGGCCAAACAGCCGGTGAACTTCTGGACATCGCGCAGCCGAGCCGGCTTGCGCATGCGCTCGATGGCCCTGATCTTCTCCGGATTGGCCTCCATGCCGCGCTCCAAGACTAGGAAACCAAGGAGTTGGCCAGCCGGCACGCCGAAGACACATTTCTCCGGGTTGAGCTTGATCTGGAATTGGCACAGATTGGCAAACGTTTCCCTGGGATCCTCGAGGAGGGTGAGGTGCTGCTTGGTCTTCACCACGATGTCGTCGACATAGACGTGCACGTTCCAGCCGATCTGTGGCAGGAGGCATTTTTGCATGCAGCACTGGAAGGTGGCGCCGGCGTTCTTCAAGCCGAATGACATGGTGATGTAGCAATACGCCCCGAAGGGGGTGATGAAGGATGTCTTGAGGGCATCCGCCGGGTCCAGCTTGATCTGGTGGTAGCCGGAGTACGCGTCCAGGAAGGACAAGAGCTCGCAGCCGGCGGTGGAGTCGATGACTTGGTCGATCCGGGATAGGGCAAACGGGTCCTTGGGGCAGGCCTTGTTCAGGCTGGTGTAGTCGATACACATGCGCCAAGTGCCGTTCTTCTTTAGGACAAGGACCGGGTTGGCCAGCCACTCGGGGTGGAACACTTCCATGATGAACCCGGCTTTGAGCAGCCGGGCGATCTCTTTGCCAATGGTTCTTCGCTTCTCCTCGGAGAAGCGGCGCAGCGGCTGCCAGACCGGCTTGGCATCCGGCCGAACGTGGAGTTTGTGCTCGGCGAACTTCCTCGGGACACCCGGCATGTCTTTAGGGGACCATGCAAAGATATCCCGATTCTCACGGAGGAAGTCGACGAGCTCGCCTTCCTATTTGCTGTCGAGGCCGGAGCCCACGACGACGTACTCGCTGGAGTTGGGGTTGGACGGGTCGAGCGAAACCTTCCTTGTGCCCTTGGCCGGCTTGAAGGACCCCTCATCGGCCGGCTGCTTGAGCTGGGCCGGCATGACCGGCTGCTCGCTAGCCAGTGCGACAAGACGGTCGAGCTGGCGCCTCTCCTCTGCGATGACCAGCGACTCGGCCAGCTTGGAGCCGGCTTTGGTGCACTCCAAGGACTTCTTGTGGTCGCCGGTGATGGTGTTGATGCCCTTGGGACCTGGCAGCTTCATCTTGAGGTATGCGTAGTGGGGGGCCGCCATGAACTTGGCCATGGCGGGCCGGCCCAAAAGCGCGTGGTAGCGGCTGGCGAGGTTGACCACCTCGAACCAGATCGGCTCACAGCGGAAGTGGGCGCTGGTGCCGAACAGCACGTCCAGCCGCACCCGGCCGATGGGGGAGCACGAGGCGCCCGGCACGATGCCGTGGAACACCGTCTGGGTAGGCTGCAGCTGGCCTTCGTCGATGCCGAGCTTGACCATGGTGTCGCGGTAGAGGATGTTGATGCTGCTACCACCATCGATCAGCACCCGCGAAAAGTGGCAGGTGCGCTTCTCAGCGACGAAGGTGGGTTCGAGGACAAGCGTGAAGCCACCCGGCGTGGGCATCACGGCCGGGTTGTCCTCCCGGGTCCAGCTGACGGGACGGTCGGACCAGTGCATGTACTGGGGGACTGGGGGGACGACGGTGTTCACCTCGTGCTGGTACCTGCGCTTGCTGTGCTTGTCATCGCCCTCACTGGTGAAGACGACATAGGCCGCGTCCGGCTGCGGGTAGGGGTTGTTGGCGAGGGCACCAGCTGCCGGAGGTGGCGGGGGAGGCGGCGGGAGCTACGGGTCGGGATCGGGCGGTGGTGGTGGGAAATCGCCACGCATCAGGCGTTGGGTGATGCTGCAGTTCCGGAGCGTGTGCGTGGATGGCTTCGCGCCGCTGTGGTGCTTGCAGCGGGCGTCCAGCATTTGCTCGAAAGAGAATTTGGGCTGCCAGGCCATCTTGCCGGTGCGTTGGCGCTTGACGCCGCCTTGCTGGTTGTTGTAGCGAGGAGCCGGCTGCTCGGCCTTCCGCTTGTAGTTGTTGTTGTCTTGCCGGCGCTGGTTGGTTTCACCAGCCGACTTTGGGGTGGCCGGCTGGACCGGGACCGGCTTGCTGTCCACGTCGACCGTGATCTTTACGCGCATCACAGAGTCGGCCGTGGCGTACTTGTCCGCTACCGCCATGAGCTCCGCCAGGGTGTCCATCTCGTCGCACATCAGGCGGTGCTTGAGCAAGGTGCCGTCTCGGCACCCATCGACGAAGTACGGGACGGCTTGCACTTCATGGACCCCTTCGCAGGAGTTGCGCAGCTCAGTCCATCGCGTGAGGAAGTCGCGGAGAGGCTCGCCCGGGCCCTGAACGCACATGGAGAGCTGGCGAGGCCGGCTCGGTCGCTTGTACGTGCTGGTGAAGTTGCGTACGAACGCGTCCTCGAAGTCCAGCCAGGAATTGACGTTGCCGGCCCTCAGGCTGTTAAGCCATGTCCGGGCCGAGCCGAGCAGCATGAGGGGAACGTAGCGAATCGCCACGCGCCTGTAGCCGCCGGCTATGCCGACAGCTGTGGTGTAGTCAGTTAGCCAGTCTTTCGGCTTGGAGACGCCGCTGTACATGGGGGTGTCGCGGGCCAACGTGAACCCTTTGGGGAAGGGCTCTTCGCGGATGCGGGATCCGAAACAGGCGGGGCCAACGGAGCTCTCCTCTTCGAGAAGTGTGGACCGCGCCAGCCAGTCGATGCGGTGGCGAGCATCAGTTTCGTCGTAAGGTTCGCGGGGGCCCAGCCGGCTCGCGATGGGGCCGCATGGCACCACGCCGGCAGAAGCCGGCCCGGGCCGTCGAGGCGGCGGGGGAGGAAGTTCCGGTTGATGGACCCGGTCATTACCGTCAGTCTCGTCGGCAATGTCGTCACCAGCCGTCACGGCGCGGTTGTGCCGGCTCCGGCTTGCCCGGCGCCGGCCAGAGCGGCTGGCGCTGCCGGGAGGGGAAGACGCCTGTTGCGTGTCCCGAAGGGCCCTCTCCGGGTTCACGGTGTTTCCCGAAACGGAGGCGGATGGCTGGTCCGGGTCGAAACGCTTCTGCTGCTCGTTTGCCGCGGTGATGAGGTCGCGGATGCGCTGCTGCTGCTGCAGTAGCTCCTCGCCCTCCAGGAAATTGAGATCCGCCATGGCCGCCTGCGCCGCGTGCATGTTCTTGACGTGGATGTCGTAGACGGGCCGGCCTGTGCCAAGCGCACGGCCGATTGCGCCCCAGCGGATTCGCAACTCCGCGACCCGGCTGGGCTCAGCGGCGGCCGGCGTGAAGCCGTGGATGCGGTCGTACTCTCGCTGGGAGGACTCCAGTCGGCGCCGCGTTGCCGCGAGCATCGTGGCCTCGATCAGCAGTTGCTGACGGTCCTCGTTGAGCTGAGCCATTGCGGCCGCCGTGTCGGCGGCGGGCGTGATGGGGGCTTGTAGGCTCCGGATCGTCTCGTGAAGCGGGTCGACCCGGCGAGGCGGGGCCGCAGCCACGGCAGCGGCAGCCGCGGCGGCCTTCTCCTTGCTACGCGAGGAGCCGGAGCTAGCGCCGACGGTCAGCACCTCCGCGCGGGCGCAAAGGGCCACGACATCGTCGGAGACGGTGCAGCCAACGGGGACGGGCGAGTCGGCAAAGTTGTGTACCTCGCTGGGGTACTCGTCGGGGATGAGCGCGACGAAGACGCGCAGCGCGCCGAAAGGGACGACGAGGCAGCCTGCAGGGCAGGCGACGTCCGCGCCTGGTGCAGCATCGCAGTTGGCCGGGTTGGCCGCGCAAGGCACGCAGACCAAGCCGTGCGTAATGCGCTCGCCGGAGCTGGTGAAGGGCCTCGTCCAAAACTTGACTCCGGCCGACTCCGCGAGCAGCCCCACGGTGGGCGCCAACTGTCGTGGTCAAATCACGGCAGATGCCATGAGATGGCTAAAAGTGGGGGGCTGCGTGAGGACGCCGGTGGGCTCTGGAGGCGAGCTTGGCACACGCGTGCGCGAGACACAAGGTGTACCCAGGTTCGGGGCCCTCCGGAGAGGAAACACCCCTAGTCCTGCCGAATGGGATGATAAGCACAAGGGCTACAAGGTTGCTCCTGGAGCTATTTTGGCGGAGGAGGAAGAAGGGGCTAGACATCCGTTCTACCTCTCATGTGTGTGGGTGTGTGCGCGAGTGTTACTACCGAGCTGAATCTCATCGACCAGAAGACCCTCTGCATGGAGGCCTCCTGAGGGGTTTTATAGCCCGACCCCCCAAGGTTACATGGGTAAAATTACACACAGCGGGACCCGGATGTCGGCGTCTGGAGCCGGCTGTGGGACCTGCCGGCTGCGGGGCCCGCCGGCTGCTCGGCACGGTGGCCCGTCGCCTCGTGCGTCACGGAGTGGTTGGCGTCGTGGGGACAGCATTGGCGCGCTGGTGCTGACGCTGGTCATCCCGGTCAGCGGGGAGGGCAGCTCTGCCGCCGCGCCTTCCCGAGACGGATTGCACTGTAGCCACGCTCTCCCGTCGTGGAGGGCTGTCTTGTCGTTGGGAGCGATGGGACGGCCGCTGACCCGTCGCCAGCCGGCTAGCAGACAGCCGGACCCGGCTCGGGGCCGGGCCTTGCCGGCTCGCGCTAGGAAGCCGGTCGGACGGCCAGCCGGCGGGGAGGGGCATGGGCTGCCCCGACGTTTTGAAAAAGGGGCTCCGGGCCCGCTTGCCTACCCGGGAGTCATCCCCCCGACAATACTCCAAGTCCAGACCAACAAACTTGTACCTATCCTCCCGCAACCACTGCTCATACTTGGCAATGAGCTCCTCCACCTTGCACGACTCATTGGTGTGCCACACATCAAGCTTGGTGTTCCCATCGGCCGGTATCTCGAGATGCTCAGTAGTGTTGCTCCCGTCATCCATGGCAGCGAGGAGGAGGGCGACAATGGAGATTGGTTGTGGTTCTGTGGCAAGGCTAGGACGTGGCGAGGCCGATGGGAACGGCTTGTGGTTCTGTGGCGAGAATGCGATGTGGTGACCTGCAGGAATCGACAAAAATTTAACCAGGGCCAAAGACGACTCAGTTACCACGCCCATTAATGTAAATTGGGAACCGTGAACAGATGGTTCTACTTCTGCAGCTCGCGGAACCGTGCATCTGCTAGAGTCACGGCTGCGTAAAATGATGATGGCGGGGAGAAATCGAGGAGGCTCTAACTTAATTCTAGCACGGTAACTGACACACTGAGTAGTCACATCGAACCGCCGTCTGATACGTCATCAGATCATCTTTTGACCGATGACAAGCGAGAGAAGAATGCGAGGAGGCAAACAACGACCCTATCGTCCATCTTAGAACCGACGGTGAATACATACACTAGAGTAGCGCTCACAGAGAGGGACCTCAAGCATCTGAAACGAAGCCGTGCATCTAGTCCACAGTGATACATGCATCTCGTATCTTCACGGTGGTGAATTTATCAACAAACGAATGAATGGATGCAACTAAAGCTATCAGTGCCTCTGCGGGCGTGAAGCCTACACACGCGCGATTATGTAGGCACAAATAGCACGACCGTCAATTTGTCTTATCCATAACCATGCCTCTCTTATCTTCACGCACGTGCCTCTATGTGTGTGCATGCCATCGGAAACATTTGCAACACAAAGGCATGGCCATGCCCCTGACTTAGGTACAAACATGGACTCTAATACCTTCACGGCTATTCCAAGGAACATTTGAAAAACAGAAACACAACCGTCACTCTCTGGGTGAACATTTGACTGCAAACATTGGAAACGCAAACCCATGACTGTGATGCTGCTGGATACACAGCCGTGACTTGGTAGTTCTTGAAAAAAAATTGCAGCTAAGACTCTTTTGATTTTTTGCACTTCAAAGAAAGAAGAGTATATCACTGAATTTGCCACTCCTAACGAAACGATCATGCCTCTCCTTACGTCATAGCCGTGCATCTCCTATCGTCAGGAACGTGTCTCTCCTAAAGTCACAGTCGTGCCTCTCTGTTTGACTGTGTGATTAAAGACATTTCGATCACACAGACACCGCCATGCCTTTTCGGCTAGTAGAAACGTGCCTCGTATAGTTCTGTGAGGCACGGTGGGCAGATGGACTAGTCCCGTGGGAGGCAGCTCGACAAGTCAAATGTCTCGTGTCCCCGTAACCCGTCGGAATGCGTGATACGTCCATTTTGCATCATGTTTTACTACTGTTATTTATAGTGTTTTTAATCAATATAACACTTTGTGGAGCAATTCTAATGCCTTTTCTCTCTTAATATTCAAGATTTACACAAGGAGGGAGATTGCCGGCAGATGGAATTCTGGACCTGAAAAAGCTATGTCAGAGATACCTATTCTGCACATCTCCAAATGAGCTGAAATTTCACGGAGATTTATTTTGGAAAAAATAAAAAATACTGGAAGAAATAAATACCAGAGGGGGCCACCCAGGTGCCCACGAGCCACCAGGGCGCGCCACCCCCCCCCCCCCCCAGGCATGCCCTGGTGGCTTGTGGGGCCCCTGGCCAGCCTCCGGTGCCCATTTTCTGGTATATAAGCCCATTTGCCCTAGCAAAAAATAAGAAGAAGACTTTTGGGATGGAGTGCCGCCGTCTCGAGGCGGAACTTGGGCAGGAGCACTTTTGCTCTCCGGCGGAGCGATTCCACCGGGGATACTTCCCTCCGGGAGGGGGAAATCGGAGCCATCGACATCACCAACGATCCTCTCATCGTGGGAGGACCAATCTTGATCAACATCTTCAACAACACCATCTCATCTCAAACCCTAGTTCATCTTTTGTATTCAATCTTTGTCTCAAGACCTCATATTGGTACCAGTGGGTTGCTAGTAGTATTGATTACATCTTGTAGCTGATGCTAGTTGGTTTATTTGGTGGAAGATTATATGTTCACATCCAATATGCTATTCAATACCCCTCTGATCTTGAACATGAATATGGTTTGTGAGTAGTTACTTTTGTTCTTGAGGACATGGGAGAAGTCTTGTCATAAGTAATCATGTGAATTCAGTATTCGTTCGATATTTTGATGATATGTATGTTGTTGATTCTCTTAGTGTTGTCATGTGAACGTCGACTACATGACACTTCACCATCTTTGGGCCTAAGGGAATGCATTGTGGAGTAGTAATTAGATGATGGGTTGCTAGAGTGACAGAAGCTTAAACCCTAGTTTATGCGCTATTCCGTAAGGGGCTGATTTGGATCCATATGTTTAATGCTATGGTAAGAGTTATCTTAATTCTTCTTTCGTAGTTGCGGATGCTTGCGAAGGGGGGTAATCATAAGTGGGAGGCTTGTTCAAGTAAGAACAGCACCCAAGCACCGGTCCACCCACATATCAAATTATCAAAGTAGTGAACGCGAATCAAACAAACATGATGAAAGTGACTAGATGAAATTCCAATGTGTCCTCGAAAATGCTTTGCTTATTATAAGAGATCGTTCCGGCTTGTCCTTTGCAACAAAAAGGATTGGGCCACCTTGCTGAACTCTTTGTTACTATTGCTACTTGTCACTTGTTACAAATTATCTTGCTATCAAACTACTCATTACCGATAATTTCAGTGCTTGCAGAAAATACCTTGCTGAAAACCGCTTGTCATTTCCTTCTGCTCCTCGTTGGGTTTGACACTCTTACTTATCGAAAGGACTACGATTGATCCCCTATACTTGTGGGTCATCAAGACTCTTTCTGGCGTGGTTGCTGGGGAGTGAAGCGCCTTTGGTGAGTGGGATTTGGTAAGGAAACATTTATATTACGTGCTGAAATTTACGGTTACTTGTCACTATGGAAATTAATCCTTTGAGGGGTTTGTTCGGGGTATCTTCACCTCGACCGGAAGCACAAATAGTTGATCCTCAACCTACTGCACCTACTGAAAATATTTATTATGAGATTCCCTCGGGTATGATAGAGAAACTGCTAGCTAATCCTTATGCGGGAGATGGAACGGTACATCCTGATATGCACTTGATCTATGTGGATGAAATTTGTGGATTGTTTAAGCTTGCAGGTTTATCCGGAGATGGAGTTAAGAAGAAAGTATTCCCTTTATATTTGGAGGGAAAGGCATTGACATGGTATAGGCTATTTGATGATACTGATACATGGGACTGGAACCGATTGAAACTGTAATTCCACCAGAAATTTTATCCTATGCATTTGGTTCATCGTGATCGGAATTACATATATAATTTTTGGCCTCGTGAAGGAGAAAGCATCGCTCAAGCTTGGGGGAGGCTTAAGTACATGATGTACACATGCCCCAATCATGAGCTCTCAAGAGAAATTATCTTACAGAATTTTTATGCCCGGCTTTCTCATGATGATCAAACCATGCTCGATTCTTCTTCGAATGGCTCCTTTATGAAGAAAACTATTGAATTCAGATGGGATCTTCTGGAAAGAATTAAACGCAACTCTGAAGATTGGGAACTCGACAAAGGTAATGAGTCAGGTATAATACTTGAGTTCGATTGTGTAAAATCTTTTATGGCTACCGATGCTTTTCATAAGTTTAGCACTAAATATGGACTTGACTCTGAGATAGTAGCTTCCTTTTGTGAATCATTTGCTACTCATGTTATCTCCCTAAGGAGAAGTGGTTTAAATATCATTCCCGTATTAAAGAAAAGATTGAGGAACCCGTTAGTGCTAAAGAAGAAACAATTTTTACCATCTTGACCCAGTTGTGCCTACTGCTTATATTGAGAAACCACCTTTTCCTATTAGGATTAAGGAACATGCTAAAGTTTCAACTGTGGTTAACAAAAGTAATATTAAAGCACCTAGACCCTCTGAACAAATTAAAGTTGAACCTAATGTTGCTATGGTTAAAGATCTCTTGGTCGATAATATAGATGGGCATGTTATTTACTTCTGTGATGAAGTAGCTAGAATTGCTAATCCTAAAGATAAAAACAGACCTGTAGTAGGCATGCGTGTTGTCTCTGTTAAAATAGGAGATCATTGTTATCATGGCTTATGTGATTTGGGTGCTAGTGTGAGTGCTATTCCATTTACCTTATATCAAGAAATTATGAAAGATATTGCACCTATTGAAATAGAGGACATTGATGTTACTATTAAGCTTGCAAACAGAGATACCATTACACCGCTTGGGATCATTATAGATGTTGAAGTCTTGTGTGGAAAAATAAAATACCCTACTGATTTTCTAGTCCTCGGTTCTCCACAAGATGATTTTTGTCCCATTATATTTGGTAGACCTTTCTTGAACACTGTTAATGCCAAGATTGATTGCGCTAAAGAAACTGTTAGTGTTAATTTTGGTAGTATGTCTCATGAGTTTAATTTCTCCAAATTTCGTAGACAACCTCATGATAAAGAATTGCCTAGTAAAGATGAAATTATTGGTCTTTCTTCTATTGCCGTACCTCCTACTGATCCGTTAGAACAATATTTGCTAGACCATGAAAACGATATGCATATGAATGAAAGAAATGAAATAGATAAGTTGTTCTTTGATCAACCACCTATCCTTAAACACAATTTGCCTGTTGAAACTCTTGGAGGCCCTCCTCCACCTAAGGGTGACCCTATATTTGAATTGAAGCAATTGCCTGATACATTGAAATATGCTTATCTAGATGAAAAGAAGATATATCTTGTTATTATTAGTGCTAACCTTTCAGAGCATGAAGAAAAGAGATTACTAAAAACTCTAAGGAAGCACCGCGCTACTATTGGATATACTCTTGATGATCTTAAGGGCATTAGTCCCACTCTATGTCAGCACAAATTAATATGGAGCCTGATGCTAAACCAGTTGTCGACCACCAACGACGACTAAATCCTAAGATGAAAGAGGTGGTAAGAACCGAAATATTAAAGCTTCTGGAAGCAGGTATAATCTATCCCATAGCTGATAGTACATGGGTGATACGTCTCCAACGTATCTATAATTTTGTATTGTTCCATGCTATTATATTATCCATCTTGGATGTTTTATATACATTTATAGCAATTATATATCATTTTTTGGGACTAACCTATTAACTTAGTGCCCAGTGCCAGTTGCTGTTTTTTTGCCTGTTTTTGGTTTTCCAGAATATCAGTACCAAACGAAGTCCAAATGCCACGAAACTTTTTGGAGATTTTTTTCTAGATATAACAAGTACTGGAAGCTTCGGGAGAGGGCCAGAAGATGGAGCAGTGGCCCACGAGGCACCAGGGCGCGCCCCAGGGGGGTGGCGTGCCCTGGTGGCTTGTGGGGCCCACACAGCTCCGTTTGACATAATTCCACCACTATAAATTCTCTAAAATCGGGAAACCAATAGAGGAGTCCACGAAATACTTTTTCCGCCGCCACAAGTTTCTGTTCTCGAGAGATCCTGTCGTGGGTACGACCATCTATGGGGCCATCTAGCCCCTTGTGGTTCGGCAGGGGAGATCGACATGCACAAAGAGCAGAATCAACAGAGAGCGCAAGGGATTTACCCAGGTTTGGGCCGCTGAGAAGCGTAAAACCCTACTCCTGCTTTGGTGTATTGGATGTGTGAGAGCACAGGTACAAGGAGCGCTTCTCCCGGCAAGGCGCGGAGAGAGCAGCTACGCATGCGAGACGTGCTAGTGTTTGAAAAAGGATCTGAATCCCTCTAACGGTTGCCCTGGCCCTCTTTTTATAGCTCAAGGGGTTACCACAGTGGCAAATAAGTCATTACATAGTGATTAGATAGCAAACAGTGCTATCATACCTAACTTTGCCAGTTTAGGACAAAAGCATTAAATGCTCCGTTAGGTGTCGTGAGGAGAGGTAGCCCCGGCAAGGTTCCTGCACCGCTCGCCCAGCTACCTCCTATTAGCCTGACACGCCCACTGGACGGGTGTCATTAAAGGCAAATCCTATCCCAGCGTGCTAACACGTGCCCGACAAACCTCACCAACCAGCCTGCGCGGTCGACACCTCACCCGTTAGCGACCAGCTATCCGGTGAGGTGGAGCGCTGGAGAGCTGGCAGAAGCTTGCCGGTACGGAGCTTGCCGGGTCTTCACCTTGCCGGTTTGGCCATGCCGGCAAGAAATGTCTTCACCCTCGTTGCTAGTTGAGTGTTTGTCGATGCTTCGTCTTGAGCTTCTCTCCTAGTTTCTGCAACTGGACTTTTGAATCTGGTTACTTGGCAAGTTCCGGCAAGCCTTGGCCGGCAGGGAGGCAGCCACCATCTATGTATAAGTCAGGGTATAAAATACCCGTGTTTTATACACCGACAGGAGCCCCCGGGCCTGGGCCATACGCGCATCCGAAGCGTCGTTGGGCTAGGCCCAAACAATACACAGACACGCGGCTGGAAAATTGCCGCTGTAATTTTCGTCGTGATGGTTATGTCCTCTTGAGATCTTATTTGCTTCTTCATTAATCTGTACTTGTGTTCGTCCTTGGCTATCCCCCGGCAACCTCGTCGTCGGGCCAGACTCGAATCAGTGCATGGCCACGCGTGGCAAGGGATAACCGCCATGTCTGTCTTTACTTCTCTTTTTCCTGCGCCCTTCCATCATGCGTGTTTGCATGCATGCAAGGCAACGGATTGCCGAAGAAGGGCGGTCATTGGAGTGACGCGCCTGGTCAGCAACGCAGGGTGCGGGATTGGCGAGCTTGGACGGCCGCTGGAGTAGTGCGCCCGCCAGGAGCGCAGGGCATGGGATTGGCGAAGCTGGGCGGTCGTCCTAAAGCAGTGAAGCGCCAGCGCTCGCGCTCTCCCTATAAAAGGGGGGCCGCGGAGTGCGATGCTCATCCACCTCTTCTCATCCCAATCTGCCACCGCAATGGTGAGGGGAAAAGGCCGAGCTCGTATGTCCGCCGTCGCCACAAGGACTTCTTATCGGCACCACGCCCACGCCTCGGGCATGGATGCGGAAGCTGGCTCCAACACCCGAGGAAGGGCTGCGGGTCGTGGTCGTGGACGCGGCGCTCGCGGTCGAGGCGGCCGCGGCGGAGCACTTATCGCTTCTTCTTCGGCCATTCCCCCTCAGGCAGAAGGCCACACGGAGGACACGGCGCAGGAGTTTGTCGTGGAGCTGCGTGATCGGCCGCGGAGCTGGCTGCGGCTTCCTCACCCTTTCGCCAGAGAGATGGAAGGCCACCATCTGCGCGGCTTGTGACTGCGTGTGGACGGTTGCTGCAACGGCCCAGTCTGCGTGACCGTTGAAACCTCCAACAATGGCATCATGCACCTCACACGCGGGTGGAAATCTTTTGTCCGTGCCCGTTGCTTAGGGCAAGGGCACCTCCTTCACTTCAGGCTGGATGGACCAGACACGCTCGTCGTGAAGTTCTTCGGGGTCTCGGGCGCCCACCTGGAATGCTGCACAGAAAGCTCGAGCGACAGCGACACCGCTTCCTCCAGCGAGGCTGAGGATGACGATGATGACGGCGATGACGACGGCGCTCGAGGTGTGAAGATCAAGGACGACGGCGACGAGTCTGGCTGAACGCCTGCAGCACCATCATCTGGTCTTCCGGGAGTGAGTCGGGCTTCACCTAGGCGCCCCTTTTGCCCTCCTCGCACTTGATGTAAACCCTGGGGAAGGGCCAATAAAATGTAACCAAGTACTCTTTTAATGAATATCTATTATTTACCAGACTCAAATGAAATGCGTGCTATTTCCTTTGTTTTATTTTGCCTTTGTATGATTGTGCTCCCTACGCTTGTTGGGAAACTTGCCGGTGCGCACACTTTGCCGCGAGCGCTTCGAGGAATAGGTCCTTAGCAGCCTGCTGGAAGTGCCGCCGCCGGCAAGGCAACTTGCCGATCACAGCGCGGCAACCTGCCATCATAATGCAGGTGCATATCTTGCCGAGCGAACTCAAGGCAGAATAAGAGCGCAATCCTGATCACGACAAGACTCCCTCGCGTGCAGGTTTCTCATACAAACACAGAATCGTTCAAGGGAAATCGCAAATGTAACAAGGAAATTGATTCAAAGTTTTTCAACTTCGATTTTCCCTGCACAGCTTCTCTTGTCGTATAAAATGATTACTTGAACGTCGTTAAACGGTACCCCACGTCACTCCCCCCCCCCCCCCCCCGGGAAACTTGCACGCGAGGGATCCTTCTGCCCTTTAAGAAAAAGAAAGAAGAGAAAAGAGTGGTTTGGGAACCTCGACGGTTCATCAGCCATTTCATAAACTAAAGTGTAATCACAACATTACGCATCCAAATATAAATGAATATGTATGAATAGTTGCGAAATACTTAGCTTTATTATGCACAGGATCTGCGCCTGGCTTTGTACAAAGAGTTACAGGTCTTGCCGACAAAGCTTGTACAAAAAGGGGTTGCCGGGAGACCCGGCAACCCGTGCCTTATGGGTAGAACTTGCGAAGGTGCTCAATATTCCATGAGTTTTGCATTTGGATGCCATCTTCGGTCTCCAGACAGACTACGCCAGGTCTGAGGACTCGTACTACCCGATAAGGGCCTTCCCACTTCGGCATCAACTTGTTTGACTTCTTGGCGGACTGAACGCGCCAAAGAACAAGGTCGCCTTCCTCAAGGCTTCGGGCATGCACTTTGTGGCTATGATAACGGCGCAAGGCTTGCTGGTAGCGTGTAGCTCGCACAGCTGCCCGAAGACGATCCTCCTCAAGGAGCGTTGCGTCATCTTGCCGCAACTGCTCTTGCTCAGCTTCATCATAAGCGAGCACTCGAGGTGACCCGTATATGAGTTCTGTGAGGAGCACCGCTTCTGCACCATAGACTAGGGAGAAAGGTGTTTGGCCTGTAGCTCGATTTGGTGTCATTCTGAGTGACCAAAGAACTGCCGACAAGTCATTAATCCAGCGTCTTCCACACTTGCGCAGCCTGTCAAAGGTTCTTGTCTTGAGGCCACGCGGCACTTCAGCGTTCATCCTTTCTGCTTGGCCGTTGCTTCTCGGGTGAGCAACAGATGCAAAACAGATTTTGCCGCCAAGGTCCTGGACGCACTGCATGAAGGTGCGGCTCGTGAATTGCGTACCGTTGTCGGTAATGATTCTGTTGGGAACCCTGAAACGGCAAACTAATCCTTTGAAGAACTTGATGGCCGATTGCGCTGTCACCTTCCTCACTGGTTCCACTTCAGGCCACTTTGTGAACTTGTCGATGGCAACGTACAAGAACTCAAAGCCCCCGGTAGCATGGGGGAAGGGGCCCAAAATATTGAACCACAGACCGAAAAGGGCCAGGAGAGAGGGATTGTTTGAAGAGCTTGAGCTGGCTGATGTATGTTCTTTGAATGGAACTGGCACGCTTCACACTTGGTTACTAGCTCAGTTGCATCCTGGAGGGCAGTGGGCCAATAGAAGCCTTGCCGGAAAGCTTTGTCGGCAAGTGCTCTTGATCCTATGTGAGAGCCACATATGCCTCCATGTATCTCCGCCAACAGCTTCAGTCCGTCTTCCTGGCAAATACACTTCAATTTCACACCGTTTGGTCGCTTTCTGTATAGAATGCTATCCACAAACTGATACATACTTGACTGATGGGCTACTTTCTCAGTTTCTTCTTGCTTATCGGGAAGTTCTCCTGTTTGAAGAAAACGAACTATCTGTTGTGCCCATGCCAGAGCCTGCGGCTCGACGACAAGGATTAAAGGCATTTCTTCGGCCGCGGGAGCGCTCGCCTCAGCGGCAAGAACCTGAGGTTCCGCGTGAAGCGGCTGCTCACCGTCAACCGTGTTGTTGTCCACGGCAACCTTCTTACCGGCGGCTTCAGGGAGCTCTGCCGGAAAGTAGTTGCCGGTATTCAACTTCCTTCTCTTATTGGCCTGTGTTGATGGAGTGACTGTCGGTTGATTCAAATGGAGCACAAAAGTTCCCGGTTCCACAGGTAGCTTTTGAGCGGCACACTTCGACAGGTGATCAGCGATGCTGTTTTCCGCACGAGGGATGTGCTCTGTTTGTAACCCGTCAAAGTGTTCCGCCAATTTTCTCACTTCTTCCACATACGCTTCCATCAACGGCCTTTGGTAATCTTTGTTCACTTGTTTTACAACAAGCTGCGAGTCACCGCGGACGATCAATTTTCTGATCCCAAGGTCCACTGCGATCCTAAGACCGGCAAGGAGCCCTTCGTACTCAGCAGTGTTGTTTGTAGCTTGCTCCCTGGGAAAGTGCATTTGAACTACATACTTGAGGTGCTCTCCAGTGGGTGCGACAAGCAGCACTCCGGCACCGGCGCCTTGCAGCGAGAAGGCACCGTTAAAGTACATGATCCATTCTTTGGCTATTTCTTTGCTGGGGAGAGTTGTTTCTTGAATTTCTCCGTCTAGCGTTGGCGTCCATTCTGCGATAAACTCTGCCAAGGCCCTGCTCTGAATTGTTGAAGTACTTTCAAACTTAAGTGCAAAGCTTGACAATTCCAACGCCCACTCCACTATCCTGCCAGTTGCCTCTGGATTTCTCAGAATGCGCTGCAGCGGAAAGCGAGTGACGACTGTAATCTCATGTGCTTGGAAGTAGTGACGCAGCTTCCTCGAGGCCATAAGGAGGCCGAAAAGCAATTTTTGCACTCCAGAGTATCTTGATCTAGCCCCCTGCAGAAGGGAACTAACAAAATACACGGGCCGCTGCACCACCTTCTTCTTCGGCACCACTTGTTGATTAGCTCCATTTGCTTGCGTTATTTCCAACTTGTCGGCACCAGACTTTGCCGGAGAAGATTCTGGTTTCTCGCTGGGTGGGCTTGCCGCGGCTGCTTCCTCGTCATCAACTTTCCTCTGCGCCACTAATGCAGCACTAGACACTTCATTTGTTGCCGCCACATATAGCAGCAACGGCTCTTGTGGTCTAGGCGCAACTAGCGTTGGCGCGGAGGAGAGGTATCTTTTCAAATCCTGTAGTGTGGCCTCCGCTTCTGGAGTCCATTCATTGGACCTGCCTTTTTCAAAATCTTGAAAAACGGCAGGGCGCGCTCAGCAGACCTTGAAATGAACCTACTCAAGGCAGCAACACAGCCGGCAAGACGCCACACATCCTTGACGCTTTTTGGTGCTTGAATCTGCTCAATTGCTTTGATCTTGTTGGGATTTGCTTCAATTCCACGTTGAGATACAAAGAATCCGAGAAGCTTGCCGGATGGAACGTCAAACACACACTTCTCAGGATTGAGCTTCAAATTGATTTTGCGCAAGTTTGCAAATGTTTCTTCTAAATCTTGAATGAGGGTTGATTTGTCCTTGGTTTTGACCACTATATCATCCACATATGCTTCCACACTCCTGTGCAGCTAGGGCTCAAAACCAATCTAGACTGCTCTTGCGAATGTTGAACCGGCACTCTTTAACCCGAAAGGCATACGCACGAAGCAGTATGTGCCACATGGAGTAATGAATGCGGTTTTCTCCTCATCCTCCTTGGCCATGAATATCTGATGGTACCCAGAATATGCATCAAGCAAGGAGAGTAGATCACAGCCGGAAGTAGAGTCTACAATTTGATCGATGCGCGGCAAAGGGAAAGGATCCTTTGGACATGCCTTGTTAATATCAGTGTAGTCAATACAAAGTCTCCACTTTCCGTTTGCTTTGCGCACCACAACTGGATTTTCCAACCAAGTTGGATGTAGTACACCTCTAACCAGGCCTGCCACTTCAAGTTTCTTGATTTCCTCGACAATGAACTGTTGCCGCTCCAAAGCTTGCTTCCTGACCCTCTGCTTGACGGGCCGAGAGTGGGGACAGACAGCAAGGTGGTGCTCAATTACCTCCCTGGGAACACCGGGGATGTCAGATGGTCGCCATGCGAACACATCAACATTCGCCCGCAGGAAGGCAACGAGCGCGCTTTCCAATTTGTTGTCAAGGGTGGCACTGATGGTGAAGGTACCGTTAGTGCCGTCCTCCTTCGCCGGCACATTTTTGGTTGCTGGTGAAGTAGCTTTGGATTTCTTACCGGCAGAGCATTCCGACAAGTCTTCAACAGGCACGCAGCACTCCGAAGAGGTGCGCTTCCCGGAATCCTTGGCAGAGGTCTTGTCGGACTTCTTGTTTCCCTTCTTCTTGGCGGGAGCTGGCTTCTTGGTGGCCTCTGTTGCAACCGTGTCTCTGTACATCTTATCGACGCAAATAACTGCATCTTTCTTGTCAGAGTTGATGGAAATGACACCCATCGGCCCTGGCATCTTCAACATGTTGTAAGCGTAGTGAGATGCTGCCATGAATTTTGCCAAAGCTGGGCGGCCAAGAATTCCATTATACGGCAAGGGGATCTTGACAACATCGAACACAATCTTTTCTGTTCTGTAGTTCAATTCCCCACCAAACGTCACTGGCAATGTGATTTTTCCCTTGGGTTGGCTTCTTCCCGGGTTTACTCCTTGAAAAGTGCCTATCTTCTCGAGTTCCTCATCGGGAATCTGCGGCCTCTTGATTACTTCAGGAGAAATCAAGTTTAAGCCAGCCCCACCGTCAACTAACATTTTCGTGACCTGGAGGTTGCGGATTGTTGGTGAAACCAACAACGACAAACACCCGACCACGGTTGTGCGATCAGGGTGATCCTCGGCATCAAAAATGATAGGCGTGTGTGACCACTTGAGTGGCTTTTGAGAGCCCATTGCCGGTTTTGCCGCATTAACTTCACGTGTCCACTGCTTAAGTTGGCGGTGAGAGGAGTGCAAAGACGCGCCTCAGTTGCCTTTTGGAATTCCTGTTCACTGGACTCTCCGTCGTCCTCTTCCTCTTCACTTCCATCATCTTCCTCTTTCTTTTCGCGGCCTCTAGCAGGTTTATCCTTCTGCAGTTTGGCCTTGCCGCAATGGCCTCCTCGACCACCACGGCCCTTTTTGCCAGATCCACCCGCACCATCTTGACCCTTCTCTTTGTCACGTTTTTCATATTCAGCCTTCTGTTTCTCAACAAGGTGCTCGACTTGCTGGCACTCTTGGAGATCGTGGCCCTTGGTGCGGTGAAATTTGCAGTACGGCCCATCAGACTTGCCGGCCTTCTCGTTTGCCGCCGCCTCCTGGCAAGCGGCGCATACAGCAGCCTCCTTGCCAGAGTTCTCAGTCTTAGCTTTCTTGGCGGACTCAGAGTTGCCGGAGCCCTCAACAGCCATAACAGTCTTGCCATTGCACTTCCTGTTGCGCTTTCAGCCTTTCTTCCTCGGGGTGGCAGCATCATCGTCCTCAGAATCTACCTCGGCGCCAGCGTCCTCCCCGGGAAGCCTTCTTCCTTCCTCAGCACGTGCGCATTTATCCGCCAACGTGTAGAGCTCGTTGACGGTCTTGGGCAACTTGACGTTCATCTTCTCCCGCATCCTCCGATTGCGCACATTCGTGTGAAAGGCGGCAATGACGGCTGCGGGGTGCACATCTCGAATGTTGCGGTGCACACGGCTGAACCTCTGGATGTACTTGCGCAAAGTTTCTCCATCTCTTTGCGGGATCACTTGCAGGTCGTTGGGCTGTCCAGGGGCCTTGTGGCCTCCGGTAAAGGCACCAACAAACTCATTACAGAGATCTGCCCACGAAGAAATGGAGTTCTCCGGCAAGTTCATCAGCCAAGATCTCACGTTGGGCTTCAGCACCAACGGAAAGTAGTTGGCGAGGATTTTGCCATCGCTTCCTCCGGCAGCTTGCAAAGCAATCGTGTAGATGCCCAGAAATTCTGCCGGGTTCAGCTTGCCATCGTACTTTTCTGGTACTTCTGGCTTGAAGGCCCGGACGGACGGCCATCGGACTTGCCGCAGCTCACGGGTGAAGGCAGGACATCCAACCTCATAAGGCAGATATCCGCTAAACCCTGGCGCAGGCTCATCAACGATGGGGCCGTTGCGCGCGTCGGATTGACGGCGCGCATCCCGGCGCCGTTCAATGGTGGTGCGGGCGTCTTCCACCCGCCTGTCTCGCAGCACTTGCCACTGATCTTGCCGCGCTCGCGGACATGAGGAGGCCATCGACATCTCGTCGGGCTCGAAAGATCGTTGGGATTGCCGCGGTTGTTGGCGTTGCTGTTGTTGGGACTGTTGCCACAGAGGTGAATGCACCGTTAGACAGCACTGTCAACGTGGCCACCAGTTGGAGCTACTAATGCTGTTTGCGGACGTCGTGAGGGCTCCGCTTGCTATGATTTACTGGCTTTGGCAAACCCAATCAGGCTCTGGATGGTGGCCCTCCACTCATCCATCTTCTCTGCCGCTAGAGGGAAGTTCGGTAGCATCTGGGCCCACGCCATCGCCTCTGCTGCTGTGGCTGGCATGGCCGGCAGCGAAGAGCACGACGTCGCCCTACTCCTGGCAGAGCCAGTGGGAGCGCGATTGCGGTCTTGCTATCGCGGCACATGATCAGCAGCAGGTTGCCATGGCAGAGGTGAAGCCTGGGGATCTGGAACTTGATTAACAGGGGTCTTGCCGTGCGGCCGCCGCTGCCCGGAGTTGTTGGCGTTGCTCGGATTTGCGCTGCGTCCATTGTGCGGGGGACGCGGCGTCCGCCCTGAAGCAGCATCTTTGGGCGCAGCTGCAGCGGGATCTTGGCTCACGCCGGCCCGGGCATTGCTGCTCCGGTGGCTACGTTCGTCGGCGCGGCGAGGAGAAGGAGGAAAACGTCCATCTGCTCCGCCCGCGCCGTCTTGGCTTCGCACACCGGAGGGTCGCGGAAGATGACCATCTCCAGCACCCCCGCCTCCTCTTCCGGCCACGGCAGGCATGGCGACCACGCCGCCTGCGCTAGTCGTGCCAACCGTGGCGCCCGCACTGCCCGCGCTGGCTGCGCCGCCTGCGCCACCCGCGGATACGTGCGAAGGAACCTTGGAGGTGGAAGGAGCCGTCATCGTGATGCCCTTCTTCTTGGGCACCATCGATGATAAGGAAGGTGATGAAGCTGATGAAATCCACGCGCAGTCTGCTGATTCAGGTTCGCGCAAGCGAGCCCCCCTACCTGGCGCACCAAAGATGTCGTGGGTACGACCATCTATGGGGCCATCTAGCCCCTTGTGGTTCGGCAGGGGAGATCGACATGCAGAAAGAGCAGAATCAACAGAGAGCGGAAGGGATTTACCCAGGTTCGGGCCGCTGAGAAGCGTAAAACCCTACTCCTGCTTTGGTGTATTGGATGTGTGAGAGCACAGGTACAAGGAGTGCTTCTCCCGGCAAGGCGTGGAGAGAGCAGCTACACATGCGAAACGTGCTGGTGTTTGAAAAAGGATCTGAATCCCTCTAACTGTTGCCCTGGCCCTCCTTTTATAGCTCAAGGGGTTACCACAGTGGCAAAACAGTCATTACATAGTGATTAGATAGCAAACAGTGCTATCATACCTAACTCTGCCAGTTTAGGACAAAAGCATTAAATGCTCCGTTAGGTGTCGTGAGGAGAGGTAGCCCCGGCAAGGTTCCTGCACGGCTCGCCCAGCTACCTCGTATTAGCCTGACATGCCCTCTGGACGGGTGTCATTAAAGGCAAATCCTATCCCAGCGTGCTGACACGTGCCCGACAAACCTCACCAACCAGCCTGCGCGGTCGACACCTCACCCGTTAGCGACCAGCTATCCGGTGAGGTGGAGCGCTGGACAGCTGGCAGAAGCTTGCCGGTACAGAGCTTGCCGGGTCTTCACCTTGCCGGTTTGGCCTTGCCGGCAAGAAATGTCTTCACCCTCGTTACAAGTTGAGTGCTTGTCGATGCTTCGTCTTGAGCTTCTCTCCTAGTTTCCGCAACTGGACTTTTGAATCTGGTTACTTGGCAAGTTCTGGCAAGCCTTGGCCGGTAGGGAGGCTGCCACCGTCTGTGCATAAGTCAGGGTATAAAATACCCGTGTTTTATACACCGACAGATCCCATCTGGAGGCCTTTTCCGATGCTTCGCCAGAGGGGGAATCGATCACGGAGGGGCTCTACATCAACCTTGTTGCCCTTTCGATGATGCGTGAGTAGTTTACCACAGACCTTCGGGTCCATAGTTAGTAGGTAGATGGCTTCTTCTCTCTTTTTGATTTTCAATACAATGTTCTTCTCGATGTTCTTGGAGTTCTATCCGATGTAATCACTTTTTGCGGTGTGTTTGTTGGGATCCGATGAATTGTGAGTTTACGATCAGATTATCCATGAATATTATTTGAGTCTTCTCTGAACTCTTTTATGCATGATTATTATAGCTTCGTATTTCTTCTCCGATCTATTGATTTGGTTTGGCCAACTAGATTGATTTATCTTGCCATGGGAAGAGGTGCTTTGTAATGGGTTCGATCTTGCGGTGCTCAATCCCAGTGACAGAAAGGGACATGACACGTATGTATCATAGCTATTAAGGGTAAAAAGATGGGGTTTATTCATGCGTGAGTTTACTTTGTCTACATCATGTCATCTTGCTTAAGGCGTTACTCCGTTCTTTATGGACTTAATACACTAGATGCATGCTGGATAGCGGTCGATGTGTCGAGTAATAGTAGTAGATGCAGGCAGGAGTCGGTCTACTTGTCTTGGACGTGATGCCTATATACATGATCATTGCCTTGGATATCGTCATGATTATTTGCTTTTCTATCAATTGCCCAACAGTAATTTGTTTACCCACCGTATGCTATTTTCTTGAGAGAAGCCTCTAGTGAAAACTATGGCCCCCGGGTCTATCTAAATCATATATTAAAAACCCTAAAATACCTTGCTGCAGTTTTTCTTTTGTATTTTTGTTCAATCTATTTATCTATCACACACAATTTAATCTTGCAATTAACCGTCGAGGGATTGACAACCCCTTGTTTGCGTTGGGTGCAAGGATTTGTTGTTTTGTGTGCAGGTGCTGCTAACGAGGTGTTGCGTGATTCTCCTACTGGATTGATAACCTTGGTTTCATAACTGAGGGAAATACTTATCTCTACTGTACTGCATCTCCCTTCCTCTTTAGGGAATTACCAACGCAGCTCACAAGTAGCAGGAAGAATTTCTGGCGCCGTTGCCGGGGAGACATCATCAACATCTATCAAGTACCTATGCATAAAACTTTCATCTCCTTGCATTTATTTTATTTGCCTTTGCCTCTCGTTTTCATCTCCCCCACTTCTAAAAAGTTTTTACAAAAATACAAAAATATTTTCCGTTCGCCTTTTTCTAGTTTGCTTGTTTGCTTGCTTGTTATCTTGTTTGCGTAGCCACGATGTCTCAAGAAAATACAAAGTTGTGTGATTTTTCTAATACTAATAATAAAGATTTTATTAGTACTCCGATTGCTCCTCCCTTCGCTAGTGCGGAGACTTGTGATATTAATGCCGCTTTGCTAAATCTTGTTATGAAAGAACAATTTTCTGGTAGTCCTAATGAAGATGTTGCATCCCATCTTAACACTTTCGTAGAATTGTGTGAAATGCAAAAGAAAAAAGATGTGGATAATGATATTGTGAAATTAAAATTATTTCCGTTCTCATTGCGGGATTGTGCACAAAATTGGTTTTCATCTTTACCACGAAATAGTATCAGTTCTTGGGATAGGTGTAAAGACGCTTTTATTACCAAGTATTTTCCTCCCGCAAAAATTATTTCACTTGAAATAAAATTATGAATTTCAAGCAACTTGATCATGAACATGTTGCCCAATCTTGGGAGAGGATGAAATTAATGATAAGAAATTGCCCTACTCATTGTTTAAATTTATGGATGATCATACAAAAAAATTATGCGGGATTAAATTTTGTTTCTAGAAATCTTTTAGATTTTGCCGCGGGTGGTACTTTTATGGAAATTACTTTGGGAGAAGCTACTAAAATGCTTGATAATATTAGGGCAAATTATTCACAATGGCATACTGAAAGAGTTCCTACTAGTAAAAAAGTGAATTCTCTTGAAGAAATTAGCACTTTGAGTGATAAAGTTGATGCGCTTATGAAATTGGGTGCTAGCAAAAGTGCTCCTGTTGATCCTAATGATGTGCCTTTATCCACTTTGATTGAGCAAAATAATGATCCCGTAGATGTGAATTTTGTCTCGCGAAACAATTTTAATAGTAATGCTTATAGAGGTAATTTCAATGCTAGACCGTTTCCTGGAAATTCCTCTAATAGTTATGGCAATTCCTATGGCAATTCTTATAATAATAATAATAATAGGTAGCCCTCTGATCTTGAAAGTAATATTAAAGAATTTATTAATGCTCAAAAGGTTTTCAACACTACGATAGAAGAAAAATTGAGTAAACTTGATTATATGTCTAGGAGCATTGATAGAATTATTCATGATGTGGAAAATCTTAAAGCTAAAATCTTACCACCCAAAATTGATATTAATGAATCAATTAAAGCTTTATATGTCTCCATGGATGAGAGTAAGAAAAGAACCACCATGCTAAAAGCTAAACGAGAATTTTTAGAAAAAGCAATTCCTCCCGGTTTTTATCGTAGCAATGATGAGGATATTAAAATGATTGGTGTTTCATCTATTGATTCTTTGTTTAGCAATATAAAACTTGATGAAAAGGGGACTGAAGAAGAGTCAACTTTAGCTAGTAGGCGTCCCCATAATTCGGAGGGTGAAAATCTTGATAAAAAAATTGATAAATGTGGGTCTGGAGAGGTAAAAACTTTAACTAGTGATGTGCCCACTCTTTTGGATTACAAAGATTATAATTATGATAGTTGTTCTTTGATTGAGTGCATTTCTTTGTTACAATCCATGCTAAATTCACCTAACGCTTATGAGCAAAATAAGGCTTTCACTAAACACATCGTAGAAGCAATGATGAAAGCATTAGAAGAAAAGTTAGAACTAGAAGTTTTAATTCCTAGAAAATTATATGATGAATGGGAACCCACCATTAAAGTTAAAATTAAAAATTATGAGTGCAATTCTTTATGTGATTTGGGTGCTAGCGTTTCCACATTTCCAAAATCTCTATGTGATGTACTAGGCTTTACCAATATAGATGAATGTTCTCTTAATTTGCATCTTTCGGATTCCACTATTAAAAAGCCTTTGGGTATAATTAATGATGTTCTTATTCTTGCAAATAGGAACTATGTGCCCATTTATTTTATTGTACTTGACATTGAATGCAATCCTTCTTGCCCCATAATACTTGGTAGACCGTTCTTACGAACCATAGGTGCCGTTATTGACATGAAAGAGGGGAATATAAAATTTCAGTTTCCACTAAAGAAGGGTATGCAACATTTCCCTAGGAAGAAAATTAAAGCACCATATGAATCTATTATGAGGGCCACTTATGGAATCAACTTGAAAGATGACAATACTTGAAACTATGCATTATGCCTAGCTAGGGGCATAAAACAATAGCGCTTGTTGGGAGGCAACCCAATGAATAAAATAAATTTTTACTTTTTGTTTTTGTTATTGTGTGTTTACACAATTATGCTACTGTTATGATTGTGTTTTTGTGTTTTTAATTAGTGTTTGTGCCAAGTAAAACCTTTGGGATGATTTGAAAGATAGTATAATTGATGTTGTTTGGAAAACAGAAAGTTTTGCGTCCAGTGCTGGAATTTTGGTTCTGTACTGGAGCGTCAGAAAAATCTGATATTTTTATATAGTATTGGTATATGAATTTCCCACGTTGTCCTAATTTTTCAGAATTGTTCGAGTTACAGAAGTATAGCTTTTAAATAGATCTCTACAGACTATTCTGTTTTTGACAGATTCTGTTTTTGATGCACTACTTGCTTGTTTTGATGAAACTATTGATTGTATCGGGGGTATAAGCCATGGAGAAGTTAGAATACAGTAGTTATAATGCAAAAATAAAATATGAATGGGTTTGCAACAGTACTTAAAGTAGTGATTTGTTTTGTTATACTAACGGATCTCACGAAGGTTTTGTTGAGTTTTGTGTGATTGAAGTTTTCAAATTTTGGGTGAGATCACGATGGATGAAGGAATAAGGAGTGGCAAGAGCCTAAGCTTGGGGATTCCCAAGGCACCCCAAGGTAATATTCAAGGAAGACTCAAGCGTCTAAGCTTGGGGATGCCCCGGAAGGCATCCCCTCTTTCTTCTACCAACCATCGGTAATTTTACTTGGAGCTATATTTTTATTCGTCACATGATATGTGTTTTGCTTGGAGCGTCGTGTATTATATGAGTCTTTGCTTTGCTTGCTTTTAAGTTTGTCACAATCATCTTTGCTAGACACACCTATTTGAGAGAGCCACACGATCATCATGATTTGTTAGAATAGTCTATGTGCTTCACTTAAATTTTTTGAGATAGGCAGTTGCTCTAGTGCTTCACTTAAATATTTTTGAGCACGGCGGTGGCTAAATTTTGAAGAAATATTTAAACTCTCATGCTTCACTTATATTATTCTGAGAGTTGATAAGATTAAAATTTTGAAGAAATATTTGCACTCTCATGCTTCACTTATATCTTTTTGAGAGTTGATAATAGTAATGGTAATTTGCCCAAGATATGAATTTGGTCCCAAAGTGATGAATATTCAAGAGGGATATAATAAAAACTTTCATATAGATCATTGGATATGATAAGTGTGATTCCTTGCAATAGTTTTGCGATATGGAGATGATGATATGTGAGTCATGTTAGTGAGTAATTGTGATTTAGTAAGAATATTAGTGTTAAAGTTTGTGATTCCCTATGCATGCACATTAAGTCAATAGTTATGCAACGAAATTATATCCTACTTATAGTGCATTATTCAGTGTTAGTTATGTTCAATGCATGTTTATGACCGTTTTCGCTTTTTGGTTGGTTGCTTCTCAATCTATTTGCTAGCCTTCATTTGTACTAAGCGGAAATACTGCTTGTGCATCCAAAATCCTTAAACCCAAGTTGTGCCAAATGAGTCCACCATATCTACCTATATGCGGTATTTCCATGCCGTTCCAAGTAAATTTGCATGTGCCAACTCTAAAATTTTCAAAATAATTTTCCGTTTTGTGTGCCCGTACCGCTCATGAAGCCGTAGGGGGTGGCCATTATTTTCCATGCTAGATGTGTTATTCTCACGATGAGTGTTTATTCACTTGTCATTGCACGAGAGAGTGGCTGGTAATAGGGATGCCCAGTCCCACAATGAATCAAAAATTAATAACAACAAAATTCCTCGGAAAGTGTTGGTATGGAGGGCACCCGTGGATACAGCTAGCCATGGATTGTGAAAGAATGGTCGAAAGGAAATAAACTTTACTTTCTGTTTGGGAACCGCCTATGATGTGTCTAGCATGGAAAATATTGGGAATTCTCAGTCGTTTTCGTTGACAAGAAAAGCATGCCTCTCAAAACAATTTTATCTCTCAAATTTAAGCTTTGAGCTCTGGCACATTTGCAAATCTCTGCTTCCCTCTGCGAAGGGCCTATCTATTTACTTTTATGCAATTTTTATTTTTATTTGAGTCTCCATCTTCTCTTATAAAGCACCAACCAGAGAGAACTATTGCCATACTTGTGCATTGTGTGTAGCTAATATTGAGTGTGTTTCATGAATGGATCAATGATTGAGCATAATGGGCTAGGGATAACCTTCTTTAGCGTTGATATTTTGAAAGACATGGTTGCTTGTTAGCATGCTTGAGTATTTATATCTTCATGTCAAATTATAGACTATTGCTTTGAATCATTCAAGTCCAAATGTCCATGCTATAAAAGAAAAGAATATATGATGAATATGATAGGTAGCATTCCACATCGAAAATTCTATTTTTATCATTTACCTACTCGAGGACGAGCAGGAATTAAGCTTGGGGATGCTGATACGTCTCCAACGTATCTATAATTTTTTATTGTTCCATGCTATTATATTATCAATCTTGGATGTTTTTATATACATTTACATCAATTATATATCATTTTTTGGGACTAACCTATTAACTTAGTGCCCAGTGCCAGTTGCTATTTTTTTGCCTGTTTTTGATTTTCCAGAATATCAGTACCAAACGAAGTCCAAATGCCACGAAACTTTTTGGAGATTTTTTTCTGGATATAACAAGTACTGGAAGCGTCGGGAGAGGGCCAGAAGATGGAGCAGTGGCCCACGAGGCACCAAGGCGCGCCCCAGGAGGGGTGTCGCGCCCTGGTGGCTTGTGGGGCCCACACAGCTCCGTTTGACCTAATTCCACCACTATAAATTCTCTAAAATCGGGAAACCAACAGAGGAGTCCACGAAATACTTTTTCCGCCGCCGCAAGTTTCTGTTCTCGAGAGATCCCATCTGGAGGCCTTTTCCGGTGCTCCGCCGGAGGGGGAATCGATCACGGAGGGGCTCTACATCAACCTTGCTGCCCTTCCGATGATGCGTGAGTAGTTTACCACAGACCTTCGGGTCCATAGTTAGTAGCTAGATGGCTTCTTCTCTCTTTTTGATCTTCAATACAATGTTCTCCTCGATGTTCTTGGAGTTCTATCCGATGTAATCACTTTTTGCGGTGTGTTTGTTGGGATCCGATGAATTGTGAGTTTATGATCAGATTATCCATGAATATTATTTGAGTCTTCTCTGAACTCTTGTATGCATGATTATTATAGCTTCGTATTTCTTCTCCGATCTATTGATTTGGTTTGACCAACTAGATTGATTTATCTTGCCATGGGAAGAGGTGCTTTGTAATGGGTTCGATCTTGCGGTGCTCAATCCCAGTGACAGAAAGGGACATGACACGTATGTATCATAGCTATTAAGGGTAAAAAGATGGGGTTTATTCATGCGTGAGTTTACTTTGTCTACATCATGTCATCTTGCTTAAGGCGTTACTCCGTTCTTTATGGACTTAATACACTAGATGCATGCTGGATAGCGGTCGATGTGTCGAGTAATAGTAGTAGATGCAGGCAGGAGTCGGTCTACTTGTCTTGGACGTGATGCCTATATACATGATCATTGCCTTGGATATCGTCATGATTATTTGCTTTTCTATCAATTGCCCAACAGTAATTTGTTTACCCCCCGTATGCTATTTTCTTGAGAGAAGCCTCTAGTGAAAACTATGGCCCCCGGGTCTATCTTAATCATATATTAAAAACCCTAAAATATCTTTCTGCACTTTTCTTTATTTATTTTATTTTGTATTTTTGTTCAATCTATTTATCTATCACATACAATTTAATCTTGCAGTTAACCGTCGAGGGATTGACAACCCCTTGTTTGCGTTGGGTGCAAGGATTTGTTGTTTTGTGTGCAGGTGCTGCTAACGAGGTGTTGCGTGATTCTCCTACTGGATTGATAACCTTGGTTTCATAACTGAGGGAAATACTTATCTCTACTGTACTGCATCTCCCTTCCTCTTCAGGGAATTACCAACGCAGCTCACAAGTAGCAATAGGTAAGTCCCGTTCATTGTGTCCCTAAGAAAGGAGGTATTACCGTTCTTCCTAATCATAAAAATGAACTCATTCCACACAGAATTGTAACTGGTTATAGGATGGTAATTGATTTTAGAAAATTAAAGAAAGCCACTAGAAAAGATCATTACCCCTTACCTTTTATTGATCAAATGTTAGAAAGATTGTCTAAGCATACACACTTTTGTTTCCTAGATGGTTATTCTGGTTTTTCCCAAATACCTGTATCACAAGCCAACCAAGAGAAAACCACCTTTACTTGTCCTTTTGGAACTTATGCTTACAGACGTGTGCCTTTTGGTTTATGCAATGCACCTGCTACCTTTCAAAGATGTATGACTGCTATATTCTCTGACTTTTGTGAAAAGATTGTTGAGGTTTTCATGGATGATTTTTCCATTTACAGAACTTCTTTTGATGACTGCTTAAGCAACCTTGATCGAGTTTTGCAGAGATGTGAACAAACTAATCTTGTCTTGAATTGGGAGAAGTGCCACTTTATGGTGAATGAAGGTATTGTCTTGGGGCATAAAATTTCTGAAAGAGGTATTGAAGTTGATAAAGCTAAGGTTGATGCTATTGAGAAAATGCCATGTCCTAGAGATATTAAAGGTATAAGAAGTTTCCTAGGTCATGCTGGTTTTTCTATAGAAGGTTTATAAAAGACTTCTCTAAAATTTCTAGACCTCTTACCAATCTCTTGCAAAAAGATGTTCCATTTGTTTTTGATGATGATTGTGTAGAAGCCTTTGAAACACTTAAGAAAGCCTTAACCACTGCACCTAATGTTCAACCACCTAATTGTAACTTGCCTTTTGAAATTATGTGTGATGCTAGTGATTATGCTGTTGGTGTTGTTCTCGGATAGAGAGTTGATAAGAAATTAAATGTTATCCATTATGCTAGTAAAACTCTAGACAGTGCCCAAAGAAATTATGCTACTATTGAGAAAGAATTTCTAGCAGTTGTGTTTGCATGTGATAAATTTAGATCTTACATAGTTGATTCTAAAGTAACTGTTCACACCGATCATGCTGCTATTAAGTATCTTATGGAAAAGAAAGATGCTAAACCTAGACTCATTAGGTGGGTTCTATTGCTACAAGAATTTGAATTGCATATTATTGATAGAAAGGGAGCTGAGAATCCCGTAGCAGATAATTTGTCTAGAATGGAAAATGTTCTTGATGACCCACTACCAATTAATGATGATTTTCCTGATGAACAATTAGCTGTCATAAATGCTTCTCGTAATACTCCTTGGTATGCGGACTATGCTAATTATATTGTTGCTAAATTTATACCACCTAGTTTCACATACCAACAAAAGAAAAAGTTCTTCTTTGATTTAAGACATTACTTCTGGGATGACCCACATCTTTATAAAGAAGGAGTAGATGGTATTATTAAACGTTGTATACCTGAGCATGAACAGGAACAAATCCTACGGAATTGTCATTCCGAGGTTTACGGAGGACACCATGCGGGAGACAGAACTGCACATAAGGTATTACAATCTAGTTTTTATTGGCCTACTCTTTTCAAGGATGCTCGTAAGTTTGTCTTATCTTGTGATGAATGTCAAAGAATAGGTAATGTTGGTAGACGTTGGGAAATGCCTATGAATTATTCACTTGCTATTGAACCATTTGATGTTTGGGGATTTGATTATATGGGACCTTTTCCTAAATCCAATGGGTATACTCATATTTTAGTTGCTGTTGATTACGTTACTAAGTGGGTAGAAGCTATTCTAACTAGTAGTGCTGATCATAACACTTCTATTAAAATGCTTAAAGAAGTTATTTTCCCGAGGTTCGGAGTCCCTAGATATTTAATGACTGATGGTGGTTCACATTTTATTCATGGTGCATTCCGTAAACTGCTTGCTAAATATGATGTCAACCATAGAAATGCATCTCCCTATCACCCTCAATCTAGTGGTCAAGTAGAATTGAGCAATAGAGAAATAAAATTAATTTTGTAAAAACCCGTCAATAGATCTAGAAAGAATTGGTGTAAGAAACTTGACGATGCATTATGGGCTTATAGAACTGCTTATAAAAATCCTATGGGTATGTCTCCTTATAAAATGGTTTCTGGAAAAGCATGTCATTTACCTCTTGAGTTAGAACATAAAGCATATTGCGCAATTAAAGAACTCAATTATGATTTTAAACTTGCCGGTGAAAAGCGGTTATTTGATATTAGCTCATTAGATGAATGGAGAACCCAAGCTTATGAAAATGCCAAATTGTTTAAAGAAAAAGTTAAAAGATGGCATGATAGAAGAATTCAAAAACGGGAATTCAAAGTGGGTGAGCAAGTTCTATTGTACAATTCTCGTTTGAGATTCTTTGCAGGAAAACTTCTCTCTAAATGGGAAGGACCGTATATCATTGAAGAAGTTTATCGCTCCGGAGCCATCAAAATAAACAACTCTGAAGGCACTAATCCGAGAGTGGTGAATGGGCAAAGAATTAAGCACTATATTTCAGGTACTCCCATTAATGTTGAAACTAATATTATTGAAACAATTACACCAGAGGAATACATAAGAGAGACCTTCCAGAACACTCCAGAACCCTGAAAAGGAAGAGGTACATGATACGGTAAGTAAACCGACTCTAAAAATTTCATAAAAAAACTTTCTGTCAGTTTTGGAATATTAGAAAAAATATAAAAATAAGAAACAGCCGAGGGGGCCAACGAGGTGCACACGAGCCACTAGGGCGCGCCACCCCCCCCCCCCCCCCAGGCGCGCCCTAGTGGCTCGTGGGCCCCTCGTGAGCCTTCCCGACTCCGTTTTCTTCTGGATCACTTGTTTTGCAAGATAAAAAATCTTTATATATACTCTCGGATGTTTTGACCACCGTATCACAGAAATCTCCTCTGTTCTTGTTTCATGCTATTTTTCTGACAGATTCGAAAGTATGTCGTCTCAAGACTCGGATGGAGAAAGCTTCGTATCGCACTATGTTACAAATCCAAGGATCTATGGGGATATAGACCCCAATGGATGGTCCGCGGAGGAGGAGCCAAATGCCAACATGAAGGGAACGGAAGACGCGAGCTCGGATGAAGAAGATGCCCCTCTACCTCAACCGGGAGATATGCATGTGGAGTTCAAGAAATCAAGCCTCCCAAACACAGTAAACAAATCTAAGATCCAATTTATCCCTTTCCGTCTTCTACAGGAAAACAAGAACATATTGTGTGAGAAGATAGTGGAGCTTGAGCAAGAAATTAGCAACTTGAAGGAAGAAAAGTATGTTCTCAAGCGGAAACTCAAGGACAAGCCCACCACTTCATCACCACCATCATCACCGAAGAAGGAAACTTGAGTACATGGGTATGGTCACTCCCCTTGGCTTGTGCCAAGCTTGGGGGAGGTGCCCCGGTATCATATCACCATCACTTTTGCTATCTTTACCTACTTTTAGTTCGATCCTGTGGCGCCCCGCCTGAATACCACTGTAGCCAGACGGTCGCCGCACACACCAGCCCAGGAAATCACTCTGGCATGCGTGTTTACAACAAGTATCATGAACACAGGCATTTCTATTAATGGATATATATATATAAGTCTTACATGATATTTTACAAGGGTGATGACAGCGGAAAAATTCTATCTAAGGCAGCATGGTCTTGGTGCGGCTCCAATCCACAGGGATCTGACTGGGTTACTTTTCTAGCCCGCGAACACTCCGGCTCCTCTCTAATGGACGTCGGATCCTTAGGTGAACCTGGCCACATTGAAGGCCGCTTAGTGCTTTTGAATGTACTCGCAAGCAAACCAAATAACATATACAACAAGCAAAGCAATCCATGGCATTCAAGCATGCATTTGTTATTAGAGCAACATTAATCATCATATTATAGCAGAATTATCTAGCATGATAACTATTGGAGTAAATAAGGTAAAGCATATCAAGTAAATAATCCATATTCTGAATATGCTCACGATCCAAATCTGATCCAAACTTTGCGGTCACCCGACAGCTCATCTCATAGCCATCGCATGGCTAATATTCATATCCCTGACATCATCTGATGTCCATGCATCTGCACTGCAAGTCTGACAAACCTTATCTTTCTCTGGTTCATTCTTTGGCAATCACCTTATATAGTTTATTCCTCCGGACTCGACACAGACCAAATAGTGTGACCTAGTACGAACTGTGTCCCATGACCGAGGATGCGGCTATTCGAATAGATTTACACTCTGCAGAGGTTGCGCACTTTTCCCACACTATGGAGCTCCTGGCCACATGCTCCCATTCAGGTGGACCGGTGCTGCTCCAACAAGACTTGTCTATTGCCCGGCACTCTTACGGCTCCACCGACAATCATACCCTTCCCGGGTCAAGTCCTGGGTGGCCCCTGTGTCACTCCTGACACCTGACACCGTCGTGGCCAAACAAAACTGTCCCAAACGGGGACACCGGCAAATAACTTAACTGGGCTCACAAGGTTATCGCCGCCTACCGGGCCAAGGTAGCACGCACGCATAAACTTCCCTCTTTGGTGGTGTCAATAGGAGGCAAGACAACAGACCAAGTCAGGGCCTTCCCATAAAGGCAAATGTGGCTGCACTGATGAGCTCGGTTCGGTGGCACTATGACTCGATCCAGCCGACGGAGGAGGTTGTCATAATTAAGTCACATTCTTTACCATTGCAATAACAGTAACAATGCATGATGTAACAACTATGGAAATGTAACAACCTATCTCCATATAATATCACAAGGAGTCATTAATGAAACAATGATTGAATGGCAAGTTTATAACTTTACAAGTGCTAGCTGTAAGTTACGACCATCTGAACCCTTGCAAGAAACCGGCAAATAAACCAGTAGCCACCAGAAGGGTCTTTACAACTCAGATCTGGGACGTTACTGGAATAACTCAACCCTGGCTCAAGACGGCTGAAAAGCAGCTCAGAGCATGAGACTGTGTTGATAAAAAGAAAGTAGTAGTTCCCTAAGACGGCCGAAGAACAGCTCAGAGCATAGGGTCACCACTACAGAAAGAAATTCAACAGCTGCCCGAGACGGCCGAAAAATAGCTCAGAACACGGGCCAGTTGTTGAAAAGAGAAACATAAAGTCTGTTGGGGAACGGAGCATGAATTTCAAAAAAATTCCTACGCTCACGCAAGATCTATCCATGGAGATGCATCGCTACGAGAGGGGAGAGTGTGTCTACGTACCCTCGTAGACCATTAGCGAAAGCGTCTCACAACGCGGTTGATGTAGTCGAACAATCCTTCGAGCTCCACCGATCGAGTACCGAACGTATGGCACCTCCGAGTTCTACACACGTGCAGCTCGGTGACGTTCCTCGCCTTCTTGATTCAGCAAGATGTCGAGGTAGTAGATGAGTTCCGTCAGCACGACGGCGTGGCGACGGTGACGGTGAAATGATTCCGGCAGGGCTTCGCCTAAGCTCTCCGAAAATATGACCGAGGTGGAAAACGGAGATCGGGGCACCGCACACGGCTATGGGACAATTGTGTGTTTCCAAGGGGTGCCCCTAGTCCGTATATAAAGGAGGGAGGGAGGAGGCCGGCCCCCTAGGGGTGCGCCAAGTGTGGGGAGTCCTACTAGGACTCCTTAGTCCTAGTAGGATTCCACCTCCCATACGGAGTAGGAAAGGGGGAAGGGAGAGGGAAAGGAAAGAGGGGGCTGCGCCCCCTCCCCTAGTCCAATTCGGTTTGGGCAAGGGGGGCCGCGCGCCTCCTCACGTGGTCTGCCTCTCCTTTTCCCGTATGGCCCAATAAGGCCCATTACTTCTCCCGGTGAATTCCCGTAACTCCCCGGTACTCCGAAAAATACCCGAATCACTCGGAACCTTTCCGACGTCCGAATATAGCCTTCCAATATATGAATCTTTACCTCTCGACCATTTCGAGACTCCTCGTCATGTCCGTGATCTCATCCGGGACTCCGAACAAACTTCGGTCACCAATCACATAACTCATATAATACTATATCGTCATCGAACCTTAAGTGTGCGGACCCTACGGGTTCGGGAATGATGTAGACATGACCGAGACGACTCTCCGGTCAATAACCAACAGCGGAACCTGGATGCTCATATTGGTTCCTACATATTCCACGAAGATCTTTATCGGTGAACCTCATATGACAACATACGTTGTTCCCTTTGTCCGGCGGTATGTTACTTGCCCGAGATTTGATCGTCGGTATCTAATACCTAGTTCAATCTCGTTACCGGCAAGTCTCTTTACTCATTCCGTAATACATCATCTTGCAACTAACTCTTTAGTCACGGTGCTTGCAAGGCTTCTGTGATGCTGTATTACCGAGAGGGCCCAGAGATACCTCTCCGATAGTCGGAGTGACAAATCCCAATCTTGATCCATGCCAACTCAACAAACACTTTCGGAGATACCTGTAGTGCACCTTTATAATCACCCGGTTACGTTGTGACGTTTGATACACCCAAAGTATTCCTACGGTATCCGGGAGTTGCATGATCTCATGGTCAGAGGAACGTGTATTTGACATAGTGAAAGCAATAGCATTAAACTGAACGATCATATGCTATGCTGACGGTTGGGTCATGTCCATCACATCATTCTCCTAATGATGTGATCCCGTTATCAAATGACAACTCATGTCCATGGTCAGGAAACCTTGACCATCTTTTGATCAACGAGCTAGTCTAGTAGAGGCATACTAGCGACATAGTATTTGTCTATTATCCACACATGTATTTAGTTTCCGGTCAATACAATTCTAGCATGAATAATAAACTATTATCATGAACGGGGAAATATGATAATAACTAATTTATTATTGCCTCTAGGGCATATTTCCAACAGTCTCCCACTTGCACTAGAGTCAATTAATCTAGTTTACATCTCCATGTAATTAACATCCAATCAGTTCTTGAGCTGATCATGTTTTGCTTGTGTGAGAGGTTTTAGTCAACGGGTCTGTAACATTCAGATCCGTGTGTACTTTGCAAATCTCTATGTCTTATGTAGATGCTGTCACCATACTCTGCTTTGGAGCTACTCCAAAATAACTACCCCACTTTATGTATCCAGTCAGAGACTCATAGTCTTCCGGATCGGTGTTTAAAGCTTGCATCGACGTAACCTCTTACGACGAACTCTTTATTACCTCTATTTCCCGAGAAATTCTTCATTAATCATCTTAAGGATATACTTTGACCGCTGTCCAGTGATCCACTCCTGGATCACTTTCGTACCTCTTTGCCAGACACATGGAAAGGCACACAGCATGGCATACTTTATAGAACCTATGGCCGAGGCATAGGGGATAACCTTCATCTTTTCTATTTCCTCTGCCGTGGTCGAGATTTGAGTCTTTACTCAATTTCACACCTTGCACCACAGTCAAGAACTCCTTTTTGACTGATCCATTTTGAACTTTCTTCAAACTTGTCAAGGTATGTGCTTCGTGAAAATCCTATGAGGCGTCTCAATCTATCTCTATAGATTTTGATGCCTAACATGTAAAACAACATTTACCTAGATCTTCAAGTCTTACTCCACTTCACACCAGCCAAGAACTTATTTCTTTTGACTTGATCCATTTTGAACTTCTTCAAAATCTTATCAAGATGTGTGAACTTTTATCAGGTGCCTTGATCTATCTCTATAGATCTCGATGCCCAATCCGTGGATAACTCAAAAACAGGTTTTTATTGAAAAACTCCTTTCAATTAATTCTTCATGCTTTCCAGAAATTCTACATCATTTCCAATCAACAATATGTCATCCACATATACTATTAGAAATGCTATAGAGCTCTCACTTTCTTGTAAATACAAGTTTCTCCATAAACTTGCATAAGCCCAAACGCTTTGATCACTTCATCAAAGCGAGTATTCCAGCTCCGAGATGCTTGCACCAGTCCATAGATGGATCGCTGGAGCTTGCATACTTTGTTAGCACCTTTAGGATCGACAAAACCTTCCGGCTGCATCATATACAATTCTTCCTTAAGGAATCCATTAAGGAATGCCGTTTTGACGTCCATTTGCCAGATTTCATAATCATAAAATGCGGCAATTGCTAACATAATTCTGACAGACTTTAGCATCGCTACGGGTGAGAAAGTCTCATCGTAGTCAACTCCTTGAACTTGTCGATAACCTTTAGCAACAAGTCGTGCTTTATAGACGGTGACATTACCATCAGCGTCCGTCTTCTTCTTAAAGATCCATTTATTTTTAATAGCTCGCCGTTCATCGGGCAAGTCTACCAAAGTCCACACTTTGTTCTCATACATGGATCTAATCTCGGATTTCATGGCCTCAAGCCATTTGTCGGAATCCGGGCTCGCCATCGTTTCTTCATAGTTCGTAGGTTCACCGTTGTCTAACAACATGACCTCCAAGACAGGATTGCCGTACCAATCTGGTGCGGAGCGTGCCCTGGTTGACCTACGAGGTTCTGTAGCAACTTGATCCAAAGCTTCATGATCATCATCATCTACTTCCTCTCTGGTCTGTGTCGGTGTCACAGAAATTTATTTCTGTGGCGTACTACTATCCAGAGGAGGTACAATTACCTCATCAAGTTCTACTTTCCTCCCACTCACTTCTTTCGAGAGAAACTCCTTCTCTAGAAAGGATCCATTCTTAGCAACGAATACTTTGCCTTCGGATCTGTGGTAGAAGGTGTACCCAACGGTCTCCTTTGGGTATCCTATGAAGACGCACTTATCCGCTTTGGGTTCGAGCTTATCTGGCTGAAGCCTTTTGACATAAGCATTGCATCCCCAAACTTTCAGAAACGATAGCTTAGGTTTCTTGCCAAACCACAGTTCATACGGTGTCGTCTCAACGGATTTAGACGGTGCCCTATTTAAAGTGAATGCAGCTGTCATTAATGCATAACCCCAAAATGATAGTGGCAAATCGATAAGAGACATCATAGAACCGACCATATCTAATAGAGTACGATTACGACGTTCGGACACACCATTACGCTGTGGTGTTCCAGGTGGCGTGAGCTGTGAAACAATTCCACCTTGTCTTAAGTGATTGCCAAACTCGTAACTCAAACATTCTCCTCCACGATCAGATCGTAAGAACTTTATTTTCTTGTTACGATGGTTCTCTACTTCACTCTGAAATTCTTTGAACTTTTCAAATGTTTCAGATTTATGCTTCATCAAGTAGACATAGCCATATCTACTCAAATCATCTGTGAACGTGAGAACATAACGATATCCACCGCGCGCCTCAACACTCATCGGACCGCATACATCGGTATGTATTATTTCCAATAAGTTGGTTGCTCGCTCCATTGTTCCGAAGAACGGAGTTTTAGTCATCTTGCCAATAAGGCACGGTTCACATGTCTCAAATGATTCATAATCAAGAGATTCCAAAAACCCATCTGCATGGAGTTTCTTCATGTGTTTAACACTGATATGACCTAAGCGGCAGTGCCACAAATATGTGGTACTATCATTATCTTTTGGCATTCGTGTTATGAACATATGTATTACTACGATCAAGATTCAATAAACCTTTCATTTTAAGTGCATGATCATCAATGATATTATCCAAATAGAATAACAATTATTCTCTGAAATTGAATAACCGTCTTGCAATAAACACTATCAGATATAATGTTCATGCTTAACGCAAGCACCAAATAACAATTATTTAGGTTCATCACTAATCCTGAAGGTAGAGAGAGCGTGGCGATGGTGATCACATCAACCTTGGAGACACTTCCAATGCACATCGTCACCTCGTTCTTTAGCTAGCCCTCGTTTATTCCGAAGCTCCATGTTTCAAGTTGCAAGCAACTGAACAAGTATCAAATACCCAGGTGCTCCTACGAGTACTAGTAAGGTACACATCAATAACATGTATATCAAATATCTTTGTTGACATTGCCAGTCTTATTATCTGCCAGTTACTTTGGGGAAGTTCCGCTCCTTGTGACATTTCCCTTTGCAATGGGAGCACTAAGTCTCGGGTTTGGTTCAGCCTTGGGTTTCTTCGCGTGAGCGGCAACTGTTTTACCATTCTTCTTGAAGTTCCCTTTTCTTTCCCTTGCCCTTCTTGAAACTAGTGCTCTTATTAACCATCAACACTTGATGCTCCCCTTTTTGATTTCTACATCCGCAGATTGTAGCATCACGAATAGCTTAAGGATCTTCTATCCCTTGCATGTTTATAGTTCATCACGAAGATCCAGTAGCTTAGTGATAGTGACTGGAGAACTCTATCAATCACCACTTTATTCGGAAGTCTAACTCCCACTTGATTCAAGTGTTTGAAGTACTCAGACATTCTGAGTACATGCTCACTAACGGAGCTGTTCTCCTCCATCTTGTAGCTATAGAACTTGTCGAAGCTGTCATACCTCTCGACCCGGGTGTGAGCTTGAAAAACAAATTTTCAGCTCTTGGAACATCTCATATGCTCCGTGTTGCTCAAAACATATTTGGAGCTCCGGTTCTAAGCCGTAAAGTATGGCGCACTGAACTATCGAGTAGTCATCTTTTCTTGTCTGCCAGACGTTCATAACGTCCTCAGACGAAGCCGTAGGGGTATTTCACTGAGCGGTGCATTAAGGACATAAGCCTTCTGTGCAGCAGTGAGGACAATCCTCAGATCACGGACCTAGTCCGCATAGTTGCTTCCATCAACTTTCAACTTCGTTTTCTCTAGGAACATAATAAAAACAGGGGAACTACAGCGCGGTCTATTGATCTACAACATAAAATTGCAAAGATTATTTAGACTATGTTCATGATAATTGAAGTTCAATTAATCAAATTACTTAAGAACTCCCACTTAGATTAACATCCCTCAAGTTGTCTAAGTGTAACATGATCCACATCAACTAAACCACGTCCGATCATCACGTGAGGTGGATTAGTTATCAATGGTGAACATCTTTCATGTTGATCATATCTACTATATGACTCATGTTCGACCTTTCGGTCTCTTGTGTTCCGAGGCCATGTCTGTACATGCTAGGCTCGTCAAGTTTAACCCAAGTATTCCGCGTGTGTAAAACTGGCTTACACCCGTTGTATGTGAACGAAAGAATCCATCACACCCGATCATCACGTGGTGCTTAGAAGCGTCGAACCTTCGCAATGGTGCATACTAGGGGAGAACACTTATCTTGAAATTTAGTGAAGGGATCATCTTATAATGCTACCGGCGTCCTAAGCAAAATAAGATGCATAAAAGGATTAACATCACATGCAATTCAATATATGTGACATGATATGGCCATCATCGTCTTGTGCTTTTGATCTCCATCAGCAAAGCACCGTCATGATCTCCATCGTCACCGGGTTGACACCTTGATCTCCATCGTAGCGTCGTGACACCTTGATCTCCATCGTAGCGTCGTGACACCTTGATCTCCATCATAGCGTCGTGGTCGTCTCGCCAATTATTGCTATTACTACTACTGCTGCTAACTCATAGCGGTAAAGTAAAGCAATTACATAGCGTTGGCATTGCATACAATAAAGAGACAACCATAAGGCTCCTGCCGGTTGCCTGATAATTTACAAAACATGATCATCTCATACAAAAACTTATATCACATCATGTCTTGGCCATATCACATCACCAGCATACCCTGCAAAAACAAGTTAGACGTCCTCTACTTTGTAGTTGCAAGTTTTACGTGGCTGCTGCGGGTTTGCAAGAACCGTTCTTACCTACGCAAAACCACAACGTGGTGTAGTGATTGCTTTTTGATCTTCTAAAAGAACCCTCTTCATTGAAACCGATTCAACTAAAGTGAGAGAGACAGACACCCGCCAGTCACCTTTATGCAACGAGTGCACGTAGCGGTGAAACCTGTCTCGCGTAAGCGTACGCGTAATGTCGGTCCGGGCCGCTTCATCTCACAATACCGCCGAATCAAGTATCAACTAGTAACGGCAAGCAATATGTATACACCCATGCCCACAACTCGTTTGTGTTCTACTCGTGCAAATCACATCTACGCATAGACCTGGCTCGGATGCCACTGTTGGGGAACGGAGCATGAATTTCAAAAAAATTCCTACGCTCACGCAAGATCTATCCATGGAGATGCATCGCTACGAGAGGGGAGAGTGTGTCTATGTACCCTCGTAGACCGTTAGCGGAAGCGTCTCACAACGCGGTTGATGTAGTCGAACAATCATTCGAGCTCCACCGATCGAGTACCGAACGTACAGCACCTCCGAGTTCTACACACGTGCAGCTCGGTGACGTTCCTCGCCTTCTTGATTCAGCAAGACGTCGAGGTAGTAGATGAGTTCCGTCAGCACGATGGCGTGGCGACGGTGACGGTGAAATGATTCCGGCAGGGCTTCGCCTAAGCTCTCCGAAAATATAACCGAGGTGGAAAACGGAGATCGGGGCACCGCACACGGCTATGGGACAATTGTGTGTTTCCAAGGAGTGCCCCTCCTCCGTATATAAAGGAGGGAGGGAGGAGGCCGGCCCCCTAGGGGTGCGCCAAGTGTGGGGAGTCCTACTAGGACTCCTTAGTCCTAGTAGGATTCCACCTCCCATACGGAGTAGGAAAGGGGGAAGGGAGAGGGAAAGGAAAGAGGGGGCTGTGCCCCCTCCCCTAGTCCAATTCGGTTTGGGAAAGGGGGGGCGCGCGCCTCCTCACGTGGCCTGCCTCTCCTTTTCCCGTATGGCCCAATAAGGCCCATTACTTCTCCCGGTGAATTCCCGTAACTCCCCGGTACTCCGAAAAATACCCGAATCACTCGGAACCTTTCCGACGTCCGAATATAGCCTTCCAATATATGAATCTTTACCTCTCGACCATTTCGAGACTCCTCATCATGTCCATGATCTCATCCGGGACTCCGAACAAACTTCGGTCACCAATCACATAACTCATATAATACTATATCGTCATCGAACCTTAAGTGTGCGGACCCTACGGGTTCGGGAATGATGTAGACATGACCGAGACGACTCTCCGGTCAATAACCAACAGCGGAACCTGGATGCTCATATTGGTTCCTACATATTCCACGAAGATCTTTATCGGTGCACCTCATATGACAACATACGTTGTTCCCTTTGTCCGGCGGTATGTTACTTGCCCGAGATTTGATCGTCGGTATCTAATACCTAGTTTAATCTCGTTACCGGCAAGTCTCTTTACTCGTTCCGTAATACATCATCTTGCAACTAACTCTTTAGTCACGGTGCTTGCAAGGCTTCTGTGATCTGTATTACCGAGAGGGCCCAGAGATACCTCTCCGATAGTCGGAGTGACAAATCCCAATCTTGATCCATGCCAACTCAACAAACACTTTCGGAGATACCTGTAGTGCACCTTTATAATCACCCAGTTACGTTGTGACGTTTGATACACCCAAAGTATTCCTACGGTATCCGGGAGTTGCATGATCTCATGGTCAGAGGAACGTGTATTTGACATAGTGAAAGCAATAGCATTAAACTGAACGATCATATGCTATGCTGACGGTTGGGTCATGTCCATCACATCATTCTCCTAATGATGTGATCCCGTTATCAAATGACAACTCATGTCCATGGTCAGGAAACATTGACCATCTTTTGATCAACGAGCTAGTCTACTAGAGGCATACTAGGGACATAGTATTTGTCTATTATCCACACATGTATTTAGTTTCCGGTCAATACAATTCTAGCATGAATAATAAACTATTATCATGAACGGGGAAATATGATAATAACTAATTTATTATTGCCTCTAGGGCATATTTCCAACAAAGTCGGCATCCACCCCGGACGGCCAGAAGCAACTCAGGACACAGGCGTGGTGCCGTCACCAAAGAAAGGCAGGCAAGGGTTCATTATCGTCACATACAGCTCACCACTACGCATACGAGCATAAGCATATTAATTTAAACACGCAAAAATAACACAGAGCAATGCTTTAGGGCATATATCAGATGGTCGGCTTGCCTGGGGGTGAAGGAATACTCTGGGAGAAGTGCGATCACCTTGCGGAAGAATTTGCCAGAAAAGCTTCTCTCTTAGAGGGCTGGATATAGGGCAGGGGCAAAATGGTCATTTTCAGAATCTATAAACACTATGAAAGTGACCTCATCGGAAGGGCTCGACGAATAGAGAAAGTGGGCTTTGGAATCACCTGAATCAGAGTTGCGGTCGCGAAGTTAGGGCCGTTCGTTCGTTAAGCAGAGAACAGACAAAAAACTGTTCGTTTCTGTTCTTAACGGGCGAACGCCCGCAATCTAGAGGTTTCAGCCGGTGGGGTTAAACAGAAAATGCATTTCAGTAAAATACGCTTTTCGCATATTGAAAGCATATTCCGGGCCGAGGTAGTAGCATAATGCGCTTTCCCCAAGGGTAAACTCATTTTACTGGATGTGCTTCCACTTAAATCGTAGGCCCGGTGGCTGAGTGGCTTACGGTGGGGCCCGCGTTGACTTTCATTCTCCCCTGGCTTCTTCTACCTCCTGATGCGGGACAGAGGGGCCACGGCCGAGCGCGCGCCGGCGCTCCTCGACGGCACAGGCCACCTCCGGCGGCGCTCCAGCCACCGGTGAGATCGTGGCGACGCCGTGCTTCGGATGGAGTACCGCAGCTTCCCTGGGGAGGGCTCGGTCGAGCAGAGCGTCGACCGCGGTGGACAGGCGTCGTCGAGCGCCGATGGAGAGCTCGGCATGGTGGCGGAGAGGAGGGTCCGAGGCTACGGGGAGGTTCGCCGGGCTCCGGGAACTCCATTGGATGGGAAAGGAGGGGAGGTGGGGCTTCGGTCGGCTCGAATTCGAGCGGTGGCTGCCGGCGGAGCTCCGGCCAGAGAGAGGAAATGGGGGCTCCCCGAGCTCGTTTGCTTGGTCCAGAGGAGAGCTATGAGGGAGGGAAGGAGACTGGCTTGCTAGGGGAGCTCGGGTGCGGGCTATTTATAGCCGCGGGGTTCGTCGGATAAGCTCGGCCGCTCGGTGAGCTGGCCAGAGTTCTGGAGCCTGCGAGCGACGTGGCTGGCATTTTGCGGCCGTCGGGCAGTGTCACGGAGGAGCAGGGGAGGTGAGCTGGGCTTCGAGAGGGCTCGAGCTCGTCCGCATACGGCGGCAGCTGTGCGAGTACAGTGGCGGAGTAATGGCAGCTGTCGTGGCGTGGCGAGGAAGAAAACGAAGGGGGAAATGACCAGAGGGGGGTGCGGGGACGATGGGGAGTCAGGTCGGCATGCTATGACACGCCATGGCAGCTTGAGCTGGCCTGCCCGACGCGATGGACGCGCAGAGCGCTGTTCCTACGTGCAGTTCACGCGGTCACCACGCACACCGGCTGTTCTGGCACGTGTCTACTTGCCACACCTTGTCCAACATGTCCCTCGTTGCTCAAATAGATGAACTAAATGGCTAGAACCAGCTAGGTGGCTCTGAGGTGAGAGGTACTTGCAGAAACAGGTTTTAACAGCAAACTTAGATGGACTTTTCTGGAGAAATGGATGAAGGAGAGGAGCTGAATCCTTGTCACAATGAAATGTGGTAGGAAGGAGTATATTCTGGCAAAATTTGAGGCCATTTGGACCTTGTTTGCAGGCACTTCCTTTGCAATGCAAATTTTGGTCCAGAAACTAGACTTTGAAGCTGTGCTCAAATGGATGAATGGATTGGGCTGAATTTTGGTGGAGGGAAGTTATTTGGATGCATGGAGGTACTGGCAAAATTTCAGCTCATTTGAAAATGCCAAAGTGGTACTTCCTTCAGAAAGCTTTCTACTGGACAGAAACTAGATGGAATTTTTGGGACAAAATGGCTTGGCAAAACAATATGATTTTTTGCATGGTCACATAATATAGGTAATGTGAGGTCCTGGATTAATTTCAAGAACTTTGAAGCAATATAAAATATAGTTGCTTCACAATCCCAAAACAGGTCCAGAAACAAGAACTGGATGATGCTCTCAAACTTTGAACTATGGAACTTGGGTTCTTTATGGAAATTATGAAGATATGGATAGGAGAAGCTCCACAAATTATTTGGGATTTTTCCTAGCTACCAAAATGGTAGTTCCTTTGGAAAGTGCCCAAAATGCAATATTGGCTTTAAATAGGAAAGTGCCCAAAATGCAATATTGGCTTTAAATAGGAAAATTCAATATGACCACAAAGAATATCTCCACAAGTTTTCATGAACCTTGGAGATGGATAGATATTTTCCTGGATTTAATTCCTTTAAACAGCAGAAAAAGGAATTAATTTTAAATGAAAAATATTGCAAATGACTTAGCAATATTTTTGCATATCCAGGGTTTATAGATGTGGGATGATCACTGGAAAAAGTTTGGGAGACAACAGATCAAAGAAAATTAGGGTTACTTTGTAACGGAAGGAATTAGGGTTTCCCTTCCGGTAGATCGGAGAGTAGGGTTTCGATGGCAAAAATCTTGAGAATACATCTTGGGTGGCAAGGTTGGACTGAAGAGAATCTCTGGTTGGTTAGGGAAGGCAAGGCTAGATGACCATCTTCATATACCCAAGAGCGAGGGAAAATCCAATAACACCGAAAAAAAGACGGGAGTCAAATCCCGCGAAGGAAAAAAAACAAGGAGTGAAAACCAGGGTGTCACAGATCCTTAGTGATTTCGTGATTTAGTTTAATAAAATTTTAGTATGATCTGTTTTCGAGTGCTAGTTTCGTGATCTATCTATCTATGTAATTGAGTTGAGAGTTATATAATAAAGAGTAGTTTGAGTTTTTGCTTCTTTACTTTTATGTTTCAATCCTAGCAATGGAAATAATGAAAAAGATCATATGCTAATCTTATGAAAAGTACATAAAGATAAGTATAAGTGGTAAAATTTATTGAAAGTTAACAAACATAGCATTGGTCAATGATGCAATTCATGAAAAAATTAATAGGGAAGAGAAGATTCACATGCAAAAACACTATCTTGGACATCTTTTATGATTGTGAGCCCCCATTAAGTATGTTATGTCAAATTGTTGACGTTGGACAAGCAAGACAACGTAATGAATTATGGTTGCTTATATTCACATAGAAGCTATATTGTCATAGATCCTTCAACATGTGGTGCTTGCTCAATATCTTTGCTAGCCAAAAATCCGCACCAAGTAGAGATACTACTTGTGCATCCAAAACCCTTAAACCCAGTTTCATGTCATGAGAGTCCACTATATCTACCTATGGATTGAATAAGATCCTTCAAGTAAATTGTCATCGGTGCAAAAAGCAATAAAAATTGCCTCTAAATATATGTATGAACTTTTATTGTAAGGGAAAATAAGCTTTGTACGAACTTGTGATGGTAAAGAAATAAAAGCGACGGACTGCATAATAAAGGTTGCTATCACAAGGGGCAATATAAAGTGACGTTCCTTTGCATTAAGAGCTTGTCCATCCAACAACAAAAAGCGCATGACAACCTCCGCTTCCCTCTGCGAAGGGCCTATCTTTTACTTTTATGTATTTACTTTTTATGCAAGAGTCAATAGTGTTCTCCTCTATTTCTTTTTATTTTTTCTCTTTTGCAAGCATCATGTGGTCGGGAAAGATCTAGGCACATATATCCAGTTGGATATGAGTGATCATGAGTTATTATTGTTGACATCACCCTTGAGGTGAATAAGTTGGGAGGCGAAATTATAAGCCCCTATCTTTCTATGTGTCTGGCTGAAACTTTTTGCTCCATATATATGTTGCGAGTGTTAGCAATCATAGAAGACTATATGATGGTTGAGTATGTGGACTTGCTAAAAAGCTCCTACATGGGACCCTTCCTGAAAATATGATGAATTGCAATTGCATTGTTGACTGAGAACATAGTTTGTTAGTTTTCAAGAAAGTTTATGCCTTATACTTCGTTGTTGTGATGAATTGTTACTTGCCCATGAGAAGTTTTATGATAATAAATATTGCTGTTATAATAATGATCATGATGCTACTATGTCCGTATTTTGTTTTTATCGACACCTCTCTCTCTAAACATGTGGACATGATTATCGATATCGGCTTTCACTCGAGGACAAGCGAGGTCTAAGCTTGGGGGAGTTGATACGTTCATTTTGCATCATGTTTTACTACTGTTATTTATAGTGTTTTTAATCAATATAACACTTTGTGGAGCAATTCTAATGCCTTTTCTCTCTTAATATGCAAGATTTACACAAGGAGGGAGATTGCCGGCAGTTGGAATTCTGGACCTGAAAAAGCTATGTCAGAGATACCTATTTTGCACATCTCCAAATGAGCTGAAATTTTACGGAGATTTATTTTGGAATAAATAAAAAATACTGGAAGAAATAAATACCAGATGGGGCCACCCAGGTGCCCACGAGGCACCAGGGCGCGCCACCCCCCCCCCCCCAGGCGCGCCCTGGTGGCTTGTGGGGCCCCTGGCCAGCCTCCGGTGCCCATTTTTTGGTATATAAGCCCATTTGCCCTAGAAAAAAATAAGGAGAAGACTTTTGGGACGGAGCGCCTTCGTCTCGAGGCGGAACTTGGGCAGGAGCACTTTTGCTCTCCGGCGGAGCGATTCCGCCGGGGATACTTCCCTCCGGGAGGGGGAAATCGGAGCCATCGACATCACCAACGATCCTCTCATCGTGGAAGGACCAATCTTCATCAACATCTTCAACAACACCATCTCATCTCAAACCCTAGTTCATCTCTTGTATTCAATCTTTGTCTTAAAACCTCAGATTGGTACATGTGGGTTGCTAGTAGTGTTGATTACATCTTGTAGTTGATGCTAGTTGGTTTATTTGGTGGAAGATTATATGTTCAGATCCAATATGCTATTCAATACCCCTCTGATCTTGAACATGAATATGGTTTGTGAGTAGTTACTTTTGTTCTTGAGGACATGGGAGAAGTCTTGTCATAAGTAATCATGTGAATTCTGTATTCGTTCGATATTTTGATGATATGTATGTTAATGATTCTCTTAGTGGTGTCATGTGAACGTCGACTACATGACACTTCACCATCTTTGGGCCTAAGGGAATGCATTGTGGAGTAGCAATTAGATGATGGGTTGCTAGAGTGACAGAAGCTTAAACCCTAGTTTATGCGCTATTCCATAAGGGGCTGATTTGGATCCATATGTTTAATGCTATGGTTAGAGTTATCTTAATTCTACTTTCGTAGTTGCGGATGCTTGCGAGAGGGGGTAATCATAAGTGGGAGGCTTGTTCAAGTAAGAACAGCACCCAAGCACCGGTCCACCCACATATCAAATTATCAAAGTAGCGAACGCGAATCAAACAAACATGATGAAAGTGACTAGATGAAATTCCCATGTGTCCTCGAGAATGCTTTGCTTATTATAAGAGATCGTTCCGGCTTGTCCTTTGCTACAAAAAGGATTGGGCCACCTTGCTGCACTCTTTGTTACTATTGCTACTTGTCACTTGTTATAAATTATCTTGCTATCAAACTACTCGTTACCGATAATTTCAGTGCTTGTAGAAAATACCTTGCTGAAAACCACTTGTCATTTCCTTCTGCTCCTCGTTGGGTTTGACACTCTTACTTATCGAAAGGACTACGATTGATCCCCTATACTTGTGGGTCATCAATGCGCGCACATGTACAATCAGCATTCAATACATTTTGGGAAAAGAAAAAACCAGCATTCATTCCGTCCCTTGCTCTCTCGTGTTTCCTTATACTTTATTCCACTCCGACGCTCTCAGGCACCTAGCTCCCTCCCTGCCTGTTCAATCGTCTGCCTCTAGGGTTCCTGGTTCTCTCGCGCTCCCATTCTAATTTCCCCTTTAGTTATCCTAGCGTTTTGACTGGGTTTCTGGATTACAATAACTTTTAAGCTATTTTTATTCAGAGACTGGTCGCCGGCGCTTTGTCCTAAAGTTCCTCTGCTCCATTCCCGTTCATCACCGGCTGCTGGTCTTCTTCTGTAGGTATAAAATATATGCGTCCACCATGCTCCAGTCCGTGTTTATGTTTTGACCACGTTCTTCTAATTGTTCTTCATTTTACGTGGAAGGTTTAGATTTGTGGTCAATTTCTAGTTGTCTAGCTTCATAGCTATCTACCTCCTCAGATTTCTTTTCCCCCATGAGAAAAAAGCCCAATTCCATAACTTTTCTCTTTTGAGGCAACCCTAATTAAAGTCGTTCGGCTATAATCATGATGTATTCACTGTTCTAACATCCTTCTCGGTAAGTAAACTATAAAATGTTAGTATTTTCATAGTTTAAATTGGTTGACATTGAACTTTGTTTTAAGTTATGGTAGTCTGATTGATTTTACCTAGTTGTTCTGATTTGCTATTCCTGTTGCTATTGCTATTTTGTTAAACCTAGTGTGCTTTTGATGATTTGATTATACCATCTTTTAGTTATTCCATAACTTTTTGATCTTAATTTATCTTGGTATGGTTTGCCCTACTTGCCGTCACCCAGACGGCCCTTGTCAACCTCATCCAGAAGCTCTCCAGGAGTTTGAGGTTATTCTTGATGAGAATTGCTGGAGACGCATGGTTAGTGGGCATATTTACCATAGTTTTCTCTGTATCTTATGCAGTAGTCGCTTAGTAGAATTATAACTATTAGTTGGTTACAACACGTTTGAAATAGTAACTGTTGCACTTTTGGTAGCCCTTTGTATCTGTACTAGATTCCCCTACTTTTGTCACTTTTTTCCGTTAGTTAGTTTGCCTGTTTATACCTCAATTATTTTCATACGTATTCAGTTTCCATTAATTCGTTCATCTACGCCAAATCTCTAGTCATGAATCTATCATACTATTATATTGTTATCTTTAATTCTGATATTTAGGTGCACTTTATGCGTATTTTTAAGTTGATGTTAATTGAGTTTGAATTTATACATACAGCTTTTTATTTTTAATATTTTTCCCAGTATGTACCTTGTAATGTCAGAGCTTTTCTAGCTGAATACATTGATGAGAGGAAGGAGGATGCAAGAATATTGCATAACAACCACGTTGAGCCAGCCCTTCTTACCCATGAAGGAAGGTCTTACAATGCTTCGTTTAAGCATAGGCCTAACTACACCAAGTTCTACGGTGATGTTTGGTGCAACTTTGCTGAAGATTATGATCTTCGTGCTGGAGACCGCATAGAATTTGTACTGCCTGATGAAGGACTGAATCTGGCGATCGAAACATATCGTAGTGAGAAAAGGCTGCTTCCATTACCTTATGTCGGTACGTATTCAATTATCTCAATTAAAAAAATTTCACTGCTTTTTTATATAAATGCCTGATGTTATATGCTGTTACCTCCTGCTGGGATATATATCTTGTTCTAATTTTACATGTTGGGTGTTTTTCTAGCTCTCGATGATCTTTCTTTTGATGATTTCGAGCACGTTCCGTGTTGTGTCTACTCTCGGGATATTGAGCTTACCTACGACGAGACACGCTTCTTTCTACAATGCTTTTTTCAAGATACTTTCATCCGTTGCCGCCCATTTGTTCATGTGTTGACCGCCACTAACACCAGAGACAACATCCTGGTTAGTTAACTCTATATTTGTTAAAACACCCAACACACTTTGCTTCGTACGTCTACATTTACTGTTCTATGATGTTGAATTAATTTGCTTATATATATAACTATAAAGAAATTATTCTTTAAACACCAAAAATGTTGATAAAATTTGATTACATGTTCCTAGTACTCAATGTTATACATTCAGTATGAAGTGTCTTATCAAATAAATTTCAATAATTCATTAAACCAATAATACTTTGGTAGCTCTCTTATTTTATTTATGTACTTAATTATGAACTTGAACATGCTGACAATCTCATGATGCCATTTCTGTATTTCTATTATTCAAACACTGTCCTAAAAAAATAGTTAGTTGTATTATCTTCAGTCGCACATTAATCTCAATGCATGCCACTATGATGTTACTCTCATTTCGTGTTCTACACAAATTAATTGTTTTCACTTGTTGTTTTCATAAGAAATTCTATATATTTTAGATTAAATATTATAAATTTTGCTGTTTGCACACCCAGAGTATTAAGTATTTCTTTTGAATGTTCAAATGACAAATTAACCTTTTTCATTCTTATTTTATCTCTGTTTCTTTTTGAAAATTCCAAAGAGTGCTGTTTCAACCTTGAAGAGATGGGTGGACGTGCCAAACAATGCCAGGGTGACCCTTGAACCTCCTGATGAACCTACACATGTCATCACTCCTTCGTCATACTCGATGTGCAAAAAAGACGGCAGGATGGTGATTGAAAAGTCCTCTTTCAGAGAGTTCCTGTCAGCTGCATCTTTTGTTGAAGAGGACATTGTTCTAATCACATTCAAAGAGCACAATGATCGCTCCGTGTCCATCATCCTTCAGCGCATTCCGTAGATTCTGTTAGTACCAGCAGTTTAAATGGAAGCAACTTTGTCTCTTAAGGAACTGTTTGTTTGGTAATTGGGATAGCCTTCTGGGGTGTTCATTGATCGTTTCGTGATGATCATACTCCAGCGCAAATGGCTGCTTGCTGTTAATTTGGTTGTTGAAATGGTACTACTAATGTAGCTGTTATGGACCAACTGCCTATTTTGAAGTATGGGAATGATCGTTTTCTGAATGATCTTTTTGAAATCTTAGAATTCAAAAATTCAAACAACAAAGGAAACATTTTTCATCAATTGCGAATCAAAATTCAAACAAATGCAGACACAGTTTTTGCATCAAAACTGGTAACCAAGCATGTTATTAAAGTTCTTCAACCTCTCCTTTCAAAAGAATCCTAAATAATCCCCAGACAGAACTCCATGTTACAACAGTGCGCTATGTTTTCTTTTCAGAATAACGTAGTCTTTCTTGAAACGTGCCTCCGCTAGCAGAGCGATTCTTCTTACATATAGCAACGTGCACCCAGTAACATAACAACAGTGACTCGTTCAGTAGAGATGTTGTTAACGGAAAAAACATTTCGACCACAGAGGCATGACAGTGACTCTGCTGCGTGTACAACTGTGCCTTGGCTACCTTCACAGGCATGTCTCTCTAAGAAAGCGCTTCGTCTGAAACAACTGGAAATAATGATGCACGTCACGAATAAAGCATTTCATTCAACAAAAACAAGTGGAGCGTGCCATATCAAGAACGCGCACAGACAGGCATATCGAGCGTGTGATGTCACCACCGTACAAAATACATTGCTGGAACCGCTAAAAAAATTACTCTAACAGATGCATGTTTCCCGTGACTCCCTGGAACCGCCAGATGACATCCCAACTGCTCTTCTCGGTTACCTTTTTTGCACGACAACCTAACGACCACATTCCTTTTGTACCGCAACCATTTGCCTCATCTTCCTCGGCCGTTCCTCGTCGACTGCCACAAACCCACACCGCCTCCCTGCAGCCATGGACGATGAGAAACTAACAACAGAGACCAAACACATCACTGCCCATGGCACAACCGTGCTGGAGATGGTGTACACCAACGAGCCAAAGACTGTGGAGCGAATCATCAAGATGTACGAGCAATGGCTCCAGGAGGAGAAGAACAAGTTCGTCGGCCTCAACCTCGAGTACACGCGTAAGAGCAGTTACAGACGCCGAGGGGTCGCCGTCGTGCAACTTGCCATGCGCGAGCATGTCCTCGTTTACCACTACTGCAGGTCCAAACGGTGCCAGGCGTTGGTTGAATTCCTACAACGCAAAGCGATCACTTTCGCTAGTGTCGACACCAGGGGCGACAAGATCATGCTTGCCCGTGCATGGATAAGAATTCCAGACGAGCACCACGTCGACATCCAAAGACAATTCTGTATCAAAGGTGGTGGAGAAAGGGACTCCATGGGTGACCTTGCAGCGGCCATCATGGACACCTCCTACAAGAACATGAAGAAATCATTCCCAAAGGACAAGCACCAGTACTGGGAGTGGAAGCCGCTCTCCCCACTGCACATCGAGTACGCAGCAAAAGACGGGTACGTTAGCTACGAGTTGTACCGAAGAATCCTAATCAGTAAAAACGGGCTACGTCACCTTCTGCAACCACCACTGAAAGAACGACTCCGTCCTCGTAAGAAGACAGAAGAGGGATCCTCAACCGGCTGGAAGCGCTGCAAGGGAAACCACGGATGGTGAATTGCTACGTCTTTGGATGTCTAAATTTAATTAGTAAGTTGATTTAGATTAAGCAAACATATGTTCTAACTATGATTATACTAGGTCAAAGATGTCGTGTGTTATTGTATTATACTTACTTATTATACTTATAGTACAGATGCATGGTGCTTATGTTGCTTTTTCATGATTGGTGTCAGCAATTTCAGAAATATTTGTAAGGAACTTCAATATATCCATGTCCAGCTTTCAGAAACAGTATGAGTACTTCCACAAATTTTGGTATTCCAATGCGGAAAACATTGAGAGCACTTTCAGGATCTTAGCGCGTTGAAATAAAATAAATCACGCAGACACCAATGACATCAAACAATGTCTAAATGTAGCAGCGCGCCTTCACTAGCATCACACCACTGACTCTCTCAATAAAGATGTTAACCGAAAAAAAAATACAACGACGTGACTCTGCTGCATGTACCACCGTGACTCGACCAAGTTCAGGGCAGTGCCTCTCTCAGTAAGAGTGTCACCTGAAATAACCGAAACACAAAGGCACGACTGTTCCTCTACGTAATATAGGACCATGCATCCACTAGGTTAACGGACCGTGCCTCTCTGAGTAAACCTGTTGGCGCAAAAACATTAGGAACAAAGACGCGCCGACGTGGCTCTCCTTAATATAGCAGTGTGCCTCCAGTAGCATCACAACACTAAATCTCTCAGCAGAGATGTTAACGGAAAAAACATTTGGAACACAGAACGAGGACCGTGGCTCTGCTGCGGGTACCATAGTGACTCTGCTCCACGGACGCAAGAGACAAGCACAACCACTAAACAAAAACACTTGTCACTGTATACATTTTGAACACAAAAGCACAGTCGGGCCACTAATTTATAAATAACCGTGCCTCTGGTATATCATGACTCTGCTTCTCCGAGTATAAGCACCAATGGAAACATTTGAAACAAACAAGCAGAACCGTGCCTCCCATTTTTATACATAAATCGTGCCTCCATCAGCTGCACAGCCGTGCCTCCCTGAGTCTCCATGCCAGGCATACAGAACAGAAAGGCACGCAAATACCTGTGATTTATGTATAACCGTGCCTCTCATAGTTTCACATCTGTCCCAAAAAACATTTAAAACACAGATGCACAGTTGTGCCTCTTCTACATCAATAGAACAAGAACAAACAGGTGGGTTCATATCAGTCTTATATATCTGAATAACATTTATATTCTACCATATTTTAAATAACATATGTTCTAGTTCACAGTATATAACTAACATCACTGCGGCAAAAAGCTGAAGACAACAGCAAGCCCCCCATCACGCTCCTTGAAGGTTATGAGCACCAAGTTGTTTACTTCAATAGATGATGCTTGAAGAAAATCACCGAAACCTTCCTTCTTGAACACCATTCTACCACCCAAGCCAATGAAATAGGAACAAGGGATGCTCACATATATATCATCATCGTGATACTCCAAAGTAACTTCAAGAGTTAAAACGCCAGAACTAGGAACTGACACAAATTCCTTCAAACTCCTCACAACCATGCTCGGAATAACCTGACGAAAACATCAAGCTATTAGAATAAACAAAATTAAAAAGCTATAAAAGAGCAAATAATAAATATAGAAACTGAGAAAAGGAAAGAAAAATAAATCTAACCATATGATGACCATTAACATTCATGGAAGTAATCCTGTGAACAAAAGGACAGCAGAGTATGTAGTTGTCATCAAAGAGTTGTCGCGACATGAAATACAATTGCTGATAATTAAGATCAACACCACGAGTGTAAAAACAGCTGCCAACAAGATCCTTCTCAGATTCACTCAGACCTTCGAGTGCTACAAAAACAAATTTCACAGGATCAAGGGAACAGCAAATCATGTGACTTCAATCAGGGTAAAAACTTCTTTAAAAATAAACCTTACCAACACTGGGTAAAGGGAACAGCATATCCCCACCCCGATAAAAATCAACACCAATCAATGTTCCATAGTGCTCAAGCCTAACAGTCATTATATCACGATGACGGAGACCATAATCAGCCACCAGTTGCTCCCAGGAAGAACCATGGAATTTGTTGCTCACCCGACCATGACTAAATAGAACACCATATAATTCACCCTCACTGGTGTGAAGAGCAAGCTCAGGATATTTGTCACCCTTCCGAATAGCTAAAACCCTGCACTGCTCAATGTACCGAGCAAGATGAGCTCTAACACTGCACGGAACATACTGCAAAACGGACCAAAACAAGACCATAAATTAGAATAATTTCCATTTAAAACAACACCAGCAGCACCAAAAAAATAGGTATGTGCGCAACCACAATTTTTAAAACCAAAATTTGAACAAATAAAAAATGTTAATCTTACAACACGCCTCGAACAGCGCCGATCCAGCACCACAGTGAAAACATCCATAGAAGAGTCAAAAGAGGAACAAGGGCCACTTGGCATACGGCAAAAATGCCAAGCCATACCTACAAAGAACACAGTGATTATTAAGAACTGATTGCACAACATAGTTGAAAGTTGACATTTGATAGTGTTGGAAGCCCCCACCCGTAACTACCCCATAAATCTTCATTTCCCAGAAATATAATGGGAAAAAAAGGGAAACAAACCGGAAACAGGGAACGAACGAAGGCAGCCGGTAGGCTGGCGGAAGGCAACGACGACGGCGGGAACGGGTACGGAGCCGTGCACGGCAAACAAGGGCCGCCGTAGGCAGGCGGTAACAGCGGCGACGGGCGACGACGACGGCAACGAAAGGGAAAAACAAAACCGCGCACGAAAGCCCAGGCGGCGACGGGGACGGCGACGCAAGAGAGAAACAGATCTCAGAAACAGATCAAAACTATATTACAAAACACTAAATGTTCAAGGACTAAAGTGAAAAAAAGGGAAAACCAGAAAGGAAAACCGGAAACTGGAAATCACGGGAGGGCTCCTCCGCGTGACAAGTGTCGCGCGCGGAGCGCCCTGAAAAAGTCTCAGGAGCGCTCCGCGCGTGACACTTGTCACGCGGGGAGCGCTCCCCGACTGACCTTTGCGGGGAGCGCTCCTCAACTAGTGATTTCGAGGTGGTATGGACGGGTCTGTAAAATTACATTGGGTTGGGTATTGGTCCGTAGTGGCCTGATGGGCTTAATAGCCTCCTTTACGGTTTGCTGGCCTGATGGGCTGGAAAAAAAAGGAAACAAAGAGAAAATAAAGAAATAAAATAATGTAGAATTGGACAGAAAAAAACGTAGAAACAAAGCAATATTTTTTAATCTTCTCTGTTGAGACTAGCAAAAAGGCCCGTGCATAGCAACAGGAAACAAAATTAATGCATATTTAGTGAAGATTGTGTTGAAGAGAAAAATGACATAAATTTAGTAAGGACAACGGCCAGTTCCAATTAATATCATGCAGGTCCACAGTTATACTCCTGCTATTTAATGCCCAATCAATGGGTGCAACTTCATCCCCTTTCATTGCAAAGTTTACGGCTAGTCATAGTGGGGAGTAATTTAGACTAGTAACATGCATCATGTTACTAGTCTATATTACCATCTCTATAGTGGGTAGTGTCATAGATGTAGTGACATAGATATCTTTATTTATTATTTTGTAGAGTCATTTTGCATTGGGAAATGCTACGTGATGGTAACATATTATGTTACTATATTTGTCTCTCTCCTCTTTAATTACTTGCCACATCATCTTCTTTGCTAACTAGTAGAACGCCCATGCGTTGCCACGGGCTAACAAATGAATCTATCACGACCCCTCAACTTCAGTTCTTCGATCATTGTGTTATTACTTCGCTATGTTGTCACCCCACTCTAAATCCGTGTTCCCTCCAAGTCTATTAAATTGTTGAGTCCCATCATCCCTAACACATGGACCGCTTTAGCTCTACATTGCCACCAAATCAAATTTGCATATGTTTTCTCCAAGTTCACCAAATTGCCATAGGGATTCCCATCGTCCTAACTTCGAATGTTTTCCAACATTTTCCATCCACTCTCCCCTAAAAGTTCTGACAAATTAAATAATTTTCTGAACAATTTTGCAATGTTATACATCAAAAATCCAAATTGCTCTCATTTTACTTTTGTAAGTATTTCATGAGAGCTGATAGTTTCACTCGTACGAATCCTCCTACGTGAGTATTAAAATCACCCATATAAAAAAAAGCTAGAATCATATAACATGTAATCGGACCGCAACAATGCACCAGACAACTCCACCGCCTCCTGGAACGAGCCACAACAATCCGAGCGAAAAAAAAATAAAGTCAACCACCTCCAAAAACAACCAAAAACAAATCTAACACAAGGTGGCCACTCGAGACTGGCCTTCATGACGAGTCTTACTCTGTCACCGACTCGACATCATCGTAACCAAAAACCAGCTAAAGAGAAATAAAAATGTTCAGACATAGTAAACTGAATTTTTAACACTGAACAGAATTCAGTTAACTGCAAAAATTCAGTTAACTGCAAATATTTAGTTAACTGCAAAAATTCAGTTAACTGCACAAATTCAGTTAACTTTTAGCACTAAACTAGTGGCATTACTGAACTACAAAGGTGCAGCAAATCTTCTTGACAAGCATGAGCATGAGCACTGAACTGGTAGCATTGCATAACTGAAACTAACCTCTAAACACAGCATGAGCATAAATGAACTACACAGTTCAGAATTTTAGCACTAATTTCTCTATGACCAAAATCTAGGCCGGACATCAAGTTATAGGAAAAAATCCTAGGCCAAAATTGACACGCATTGGCAAACAACTTGCAATAGGACTACATTCACAGAAGAACCTAGGCCGAAACCCCTACTTTATCGGCCTAAACCCCTACTTTACCGCCCAAAACCCTAGCTTTACTGCGCGACAAGAACCATAGCCACATCCTAGCACTAGACAGCCATGAATCGACCTCGAAGCAGTCCGATCTGCCGATGTTGCGGACGGAGAGCAGAGGAGGAACAGAACACAGGCGGAACAGAGACGAGATGGAAGGCTCACCATAATCCGGGGAGGAGACACCGTGCGGGCGGACAAGATGAGCTGAAGGAGGCGGCTTCGGAATGCTGGTGAACTCCGGCGACGTCGCCATGGTTGCTGACGTCAGCGGCAGTCGATCGCCACTATCGTCCCGACAGGAAGGTGGCGGCGACGGGGGCTGAATGGATGAGGAGATACATTCATTCAGATATTCTCTCCACGAGTCGAGGTGTCCTGCGGGTTCATTAGCGAACATGGTAGGGGGAAACTGCAAAAGTGCGGCGGCGACCGGCTCGAGCCAGCTGGCTCGTCGCTCTGTGATTGGCTGTGGACTAAAACATCATATGCAGTGCAAGTTGTAGGATGGTGGGGTTGAGTTTTGCAAGTTTCGGACTAAATCATCACATTCCGTGCAAGTTATAGGACTTGTGGTACTTTTACCTCTTTTTGTATATGGTAGTACCATCCTTCACGAGTATGGCGTTTTGGATCTCGGCCGAATTTTTGAAAAAAATAAAAATTCAAACTTTTTGGTTTCAAAAAAATCTGAAAAAAATTGTACAAGTAAACAAGGATGTGAGGTGTATGTGTGTAAAATTTCAGGATGAAATACGTTGAAATGTGACCTGTACAAAAAAGACAAATTCATGGTCTGGCAGGATGAATAGTATCTTGTGTTAAAAAGCTCCAGATTTGTTTTTTTTTTTTTTTGCACAGCCCTCATTTCATCGTATTTCATCCTGAAAATTTAGAGCATCTACAACCAGACCCCATATTCTCTCCCTAAATGTCCAAACGTCCGCCCGGTCAAAAAAAAGTTGATCCAACCGGACCCCACGTCATCACTAAATTTCCGCACTGACCGACGTACCTTAAACCCGTTTCAAATCTGGGGGCAACATGAGGCTGCCCGGTCAAGACCGGACACGCCCGGGCACCTTCACTCGACCCCACATGCAGTCACTCAACCACCGTCTCTCTCTCTCATCTCTTCCCTGATGCCCGCCGTTCTCCGTGTGCTGGCCGCCGCGTGCTGGTCGCCGTGTGCGTGCCGCTGCATGCGTGCCGGCGGCCACGTCCGCACAGCCCGCGTGCTGGCAGCCGCGTGAGCGCCGCTGCCCGCGTGCTAGCAGCAGCGTCCACGCAGCCCGCGCCCTGGCCGCCGCGTGCTAGCTAGCTAGCTGCTAGCCGCCACTGCTGCCGTGCGTGCTGGCCGGTTGCGGGCGTGCGTGCTGGCCGCTGTTTGCGGTCGCGAGCGGGGGCGCGGGGGCGCGGGCTGGTCGCTGTCGCTTGCGGGAGGGCGCGCTGGCGCAGCCGCGGGCTGGCCGCCGTTACGGTCGCGTGCGGGCGGGCATGCGAGCTGGCCGCCGCAGCTGTCGCGTGCGGAAGTGCGGGCGGGCGGGCTGGCCGCCAAAGCCGTCGTGTGCGTGCCGCGTGCTCGCGCTGGCCGGTGGCGCAGTCATGCGTGCGTGCTCGCACTAGCCGGTCTAAGAGCACCTCCAACGCGCCGACCCAAACGGACGCGTGGTTTGTCCGCTTTTTCTCCGTTTGGGTAGGCGAAGCGGACGGGCGCGTCCGCTTTTTGTCCGTTTGGGTAGGCGAAGCGGACGGGTGCGTCCGCTTTACAAGTGCGCCCAACGGATGCCAGACCCATTTCTCCCGCATGCGAAAAATAAAAAAGAAATGCAAAGATATAAACATAATTATACATAAAAAGGCCGGTCAACCGCCGGCCAAAGTCCACTTAAACATTAATAGAACTTAAAAAGCATCAATAAAACTAGCGCGGTCAGCGCGCTACCCTAGGCGGTGGCGTCGGTGTCGTTCCCGGGGCCGGTGAGGTCGATGAACGCCGGTGCCGGCCCAAACGCGCCGAAGGCCCGCTCCCACGCCTCACGCGCCGCCTCCTCAGGCGTCTGCTCCGCTGGTGCTGCGCGGGCGCTGCTCCTCCTCCTTCTCCAGGCGCTCCTCCTCCGCCTCCCACTCCAGCTGCCGCTCCAGCTGGATCTGGCGCTCGCCGTCGGCGCGCTCCTCCGCCAGCCAATGCTGCCTCCAATGCTCGAGGTAGGAAGCCTCCTGCGCCCGCGTCGCGCCGAGCCACGCGGGGGGTGCGCTGACCCACTCGCGCACCACGCCGTCCCACGTGTAGCTCTCCTCGGGCCAAGAGGGCGGCGGAGGCGACCGCTTACGTGGGGTCTCCTCCGCCTTGGGCTCGGCGAGAGGCGGCGGTGGCGACGAGGGGAGCGTGGACGGTGTCGCCCACCGCCGAAAGGGCAATGGCCGCCTCCAGCCTCGCCTAGTAGTCCGCCTCATCCTCCTCCGTCTTGCGCCGCTCCTCCTCGATGGAGGTCTGCATGGCCAGCGCCGACGCCGCGGCGGCGTTGCTTCTCGTGCTCGAGGGCAAACCATAACTCCCACTTGGGGGAGTCCGCCGCGTACGCAGGCATCGCGCGATGCTCCGGCGTTAGGAGCGCCCGGCGCCTGCGTACCTCCTCCGCGTGCGCCCGCCGCGACCGCGGAACCGCCGGCACCGGGATGCGCTCCGTATCCAGGTGCCAGTCGTGCGGCAGCGTCACGTCGGGGTACTGAAAGCGGGATCTGGTACCTCCAATGCCACTCCGCTTGATGCACCGGGATGTACAACCGCTCCCGCCCCGGGCGTGCAGGCCGTGGCGGCGGTGGCGGAGGAGGAGAGCGGGAGGAGTTGGCGCCGGCTGTGAGGTAGCCTTTGCCTCGGCGGCTGAAGATGCCCATGCCTAAACTAGCGTTTGCTTGTCACCGACGAGGGAGCAGACGAAGCTAGATGTGGACGGGGGCTTTTGTGGAAGTGGATGAGGACGCCTCCTCCACCCCCCCCCCCCCCCGTCCCGTGCACACATGGATTAAAAAAGGACGGGCTCCCGACGCTTGCACTCACTGACGCGTGGGCCCGTGGTAGCTGGCCGTAATAAATATGACCGCAGGTGGCGGTTGGCCGGCCGACATGTGGGGCCGCGGCGGACACCGAGGGGACGCGCGGCGCGTCTGTTTCGTGTCCGCGCCGACGCAAATGCGTCGACGCAGACGTCTGGCGGACGCGTTTTGGGTTTGGGTCGGCATTTTTGTCCTCCGCGACCCAAACGAACACGCACGGATGAAATGGGTCGCCGCGTTGGAGTTGCTCTAACAGTCGTGCGTACGTGCTCACGATAGGCAACGAGCCACATGCATGCGTGCTAGCGTGTTAGCGCGGGCCGCCGAGCAGCGTACGTCCGCCGGAGTGCCCGATCTGTTGTCGCGCGTGCGTGCGTGCAGCAGCTGCCGCGTACAAGCGCGTGTGGGCGCGCTAGGCCCCGCCATCGCGTGCCGCCGCCGGGTGTGCGGGTCGCGGCCTCGTGCTGGCCGCCGTCTTCTGCGCCTGCTGACTTGTCGGTGTGTGCACGTGAAGTGTTCGATGAAATGTCACGCGCAGAGAGAGAGAAAGTGGGGGTTAGAAGTGGGGGTCGTGGTTATTTTGCAGCAAAAATTAGAGGATTGCCTGGACGCGTTCGGACGCTGACCGGGCTCGTCCGCGGGCTCCAAATAATGTGATCCTTGTTGTAGACTCCATGTATGTCTGTATTTTTTTTCAGAATTTTTTGAAATGCAAATATATGAATTTCCGCATCCTTCACGTATTGTGACCAGCACGGTAGCGCGGGTCCATGACGCTAGGACACGCACCTGGCGCTTGCATCAGGGAGTCCGGACACACCAGCACAGCACGCGCGTGCGGCTGATTTGATTTGTCAACCTTCCTGACGCCATGGCGCCTGCTTTCTGCAGTCAGTCAGGCACGCAGGCAGGGGCTTATCCGCCTCGGCACGGCGCACAGCTGTGTCCCCTTGCTGCATCGCCTGCCTGGCTTGTTTGCTTGGTCCATCCATCTGGCTCAAAGCCATGGCCCAGGAGGCTACAAGCTCCTACCGCCAGCTCTCGGCCTTCCCAGCTCACACCCGGAGTATATGCTTGCGTGCCACTAGTACATGCACGGCAGCACCAACAGCGTGTGCCCGTGTGCTCTGCCTCTCTACGTCCGCACGCCAACGGCGCCGTGTTCGCTCGATCTCCGCCGATCTCCCCTGCCTCCCGGCCGGCCGCCGCTCCAGATCTCTCCGGATTCTCGTGTCTCGGCGACAACGGGTGCGCGCCGGTGTTCCTGACGTTCGTTCCTTCCTTCCTTCTACCGTGGCTCTATCTATGCATCCAGGGAAGGAAGGTGCCCGACACGGCGCGCACGCTTGCGGACCAGGTGTCTGGGCATGAAAACTGCTGGTCACGCCAGCAAACGCCGGCACCAACGCAACGCCCTTTTTCTGAAGATAGGTGCTGTCAGCAAAAGAAGGACGGGGGGGGTGTAACTTCTCCCTGAAAAATGCAACGCCTTTCCCGCAGACCCACTGCGCTTTCAGCGGCCTCTTTTACCCGATCATGGATCGGTTCATCGTGCGGTGCGTGCCAGAGGAGAGCGGGACGGAGAAAAGCAAAGTGTAGGTAGCATCTTTGTTGGCATGGAGTGTTTGGTGCTTCTAGAAGCATGCATGAGGCGGTGATGTCCACGCTAGATTTTGTTACTAGCAAACTAAAGGTCGCTCTGATGGGATCCAAGGATTTGCCACTACTGGTTTTCACCTCCTACAAGCAGTGACAGTGAGTAGAGTAGCTCACTTGGGTCACTCTTGATTTGCTGCTCTCAGGACGCAGGCTGGAAGCGAGCGGCGACAGAAATTCTCGTGCATCAAAAGAAGCTTCTCTTTAGACGACAGCAACTTAAAGTTACGGGACAGCCTTGGAATCCAAATCACCAGCGGCTCGTTGAAAGAAAGGTACTACGACTCTACGAGTATAGGTGCCGCTGCTGCTGACTCAAAGTGAAAGTGTTGAGCACTTTAGCAGGGCTCGTTAACAAACTTTGAGGCTAATAAGTACTAGTACGCAGTGCTAACAAAACAAACCGCGATTATTAGGTTAACGAACCCACCAAGGTTTCGCTACGCGGCACTTAATGAGCTGCCTCCAGCCACAGAACTGAAGAGAAAACAAGAGGCGTCTCGATTCAAAAGCAGCACTGCACTGAATGTGAGCAACAGTGGAGCAGGTAAACCTGCATGGACCGCTGGGCAAGCGGAGCCTGGTCTCAGGCCAACTCCAGCGCGCGACCCCGTCCCGTCCGCCCTAGTCTGTTGGGGTTATACGGACGAATAGCACGGCCCAACGCGCGGCCCCAAACGGACAAATGTCCAGTTTTCGTCCGTTTTCGACTCATTCCCGGCCCAAACATGCGCCGCGTTTGGGGTGAAACGGACAGCGCGCGGACGGGCAGGACGCACGCCCTTGTCCTCCCCGTGGCCCGCCTGTCGGGGACACTAGCGCTTCATTCACCTCCAACGCCTCCACCCGCCCTCCCCGCCCCACCCCGGCGCCGGCGCCGCCACTATTTTCCGGCCGCCTCCTCACTGCTCACCCCTCGGCCGTCCATACCAAACCACGTCTCGCCATGGCCGCCACCACGCCCGCGCTTTCGTAGGAGTTTTGGCCATCGTTTGGAGGAGTTTTGGCCGTCGCCGTCGTATCCGGTGCCAGAGGGGATACGGCCGCCGGCGACGCCTATCGACCACGGCAGCTTCCGTCGGGTGCTCCAGAGCGACCTGTAGCCGGCCGCCAAACGCCCCTGCTGCATCGAGGTGATCTTCGCGGCCTCTTCGCCACCGCGACCGCAAGGTGTTTGACACTTTGCCCACAAAGGTATGGACAGTGGAGATGAATTTTTCTTCAACCACTTCATTTGTTCATCGGATGATTTGTCCTCGGATGACGAAGATCTTGTGGTGGTTGCACTGGTTGTTCACAACCACATTGAAAGGCAGCGGCCTCGGTACAGGGGGTCAGTCCCTGGCCGTGCTCCCAACCTGAATCGCAACAGAGAGAGATGCCACGCCATGCTCTATGCCGATTACTTTGAGAATACCGCGCTCTTCAAACCGGAGAAATTCCGTCGCCGTTTTCGTATGGCAAGGCATGTGTTCAATCGTATCCGAGAGGGAGTGGTTCGTCATGACCCATTCTTCGAGTGCAAAACGGATGCCCTTGGCAAGTTTGGATTCTCCTCTTATCAGAAATGCACCGCGGCCATCCGCATGCTTGCATATGGAATTTCAGGAGATCTTGTGGATGAGAACGTGCGCATGAGTGAGTCCACATGTCTGCTGGCAATGTACAACTTCTGCAAGGCCGTAGTGGCAGTGTTTGGCCCTGAGTACTTGAGGCAGCCAAATGCCGCTGATACAGAAAGGTTGTTGGTGATCAACGCCGATAGAGGCTTTCCAGGCATGCTTGGCAGCATAGATTGTATGCACTGGGAGTGGAAGAACTGTCCATTTGCTTGGCAGGGCCAGTACAAGGGGCATGTGAAAGCGTGCACTGTCATATTAGAAGCGGTGGCTTCGCAAGATCTTTGGATATGGCATTCTTTCTTCGGCATGGAGGTTCTCACAATGATATCAACGTGCTGCAGCGTTCTCCAGTCTTCGCAAGGCATGCAGACGGCCACTCCCCACCTGTCAACTTTGAGGTCAATGGCCACCACTACAACAAGGGATACTACCTAGCTGATGGTATATATCCTCAGTGGTCAACTTTTGTGAAGACAATCTCGAACCCCCAATGACGGTGTCCTGGATTAGGGGGTGCTAACCTAGCCGGCCCGTCTCCTCGGGTGGGCCGATATGCCCCCGTACGTAAGCAAGATGGACTCCAGAGGCCGCAGAAGGGAGACATCATCAAGGCTATCTCTACCGAAGACTTGCAGTACACTTCAGGATTTCTCCAGCCGCCTTACTCCAAGATACCGACCTTCTAACCCTAGATACCCTCTCTGGCGTGTATATAAGCCATAGGGTTTAGCCCGTAGGAGAGATCAACGCAATATCAAACACCTAGCCTTAGAAGTTAGACACATATTACGATCTCGAGGTAGATCAACTCTGTACTCGATACATCTCCATTAATAAAAACAAGAGCAGGACGTAGGGTTTTACCTCCATCAAGAGGGCCCGAACCTGGGTAAACATCGTCTCCATTGTCTCTGTTACCATCGATCCCAGATCCGCAGCTCGGGACCCCCTACCCCGAGGTCTGCTGGTTTTTACACCGACACTGGTGCTTTCATTGAGAGTTCCGCCGCGTGATCACTAGAAGGATTGATGGCTCATCGGCAAATCAACTGCATCAACGGCTGTGGGGACGTCTATGCCCCCGGACAGCTTTTCGTCTTCGGTAGCATGGTATTTTGCGCCGACTCGACGGGTCGTCTGATCTCTGTCGAGAACTATGCCCCAGGTCGGATCATGACCTTCGGTGGCCTCGAATACACAGCGGATTCCCGCGGAGAGCTCGTCTTATCAGGATGGACTCCAGGCCGGATCGAGAGCTCGGCCGATTCTGCAGACTCGACTCCGGAACCGAACCCCATCATGGTGTCTCGTGATACCTCGGACGCCGCTGGCCCGGCCAGTCTCTCTCCGACCGCCAGCCCGGAGATAGATCCGGCACCCACTTCTGAAGCTGCGCTGGTGCCAGAGTCGATCCCGGCGCAGAGTTCGAATCCATGTTCAGATTCCCCTTGCACCGGAAGCGCATCCGGTTACACACCGGGGCTACTCCAAATCAGCCCTGCCTATGGCGTATCCATGGATCCCGAGGAGCTAGCTCAGCTTGATGAGATGCTCGACCGTATCCGGAGCTTGTCCATCTCGGACGGCAAGACTTCGGTTTACAATCAGATCGGACTTAAAGCCGACGACAGGGAAATTTATACCCCACCCACCACCCACCTAGTCGCGACGGTCGACGATTTAACCGACGTGTTGGACTACGGTGAACCTTCCGACATGGAGGAAGACGCGGACATTGACACCACCTTGCCCCCGGTAAACACGGGCAGGTGGGCCGCCACATCCACCTACGACGTGTACATGGTGGACACTCCCAAATCCCCTCCAAGACGTCGGCGAAGGCGCCAAAAAGGAAATAATGGGGAACCCAGTGGCAACGATGCGACAGCCAACAACAACAACAACGCGGAAGACGGTGATGCCAACGACCACGAGGAGGACATTCAAGCCTCCCCCGCACGGAACGGCACACCCGACAGACATCTTGGGGACTCTGACCCTGATGACCTCTTCGAAGGGGCCGACGACAATTACATGCCGGAGTCCGAGGAGGATGAGAGCCTCGGCACCGAAGACTATATCGTCCCTGAAGACCCCTTCGAACAAGAAAGATTCCGGCGACGCCTCGTTGCGACGGCCCGGAGCTTAAAGCGCAAGCAGCAGCAGCTGCGGGAAAACATGGACGCGCTAAATGAAAAGTGGGTTGAAGTGCTCTCCGCCGAGCAAGATATGGAGAACCGACGCCATAGTGCGCCGAAGTCCTACCCACGAAGGCGCCTCCTACCAGAATTCGATGAAGAGCTCGCTGATGACCTCGACCGACCCCCTAGAGGCCGGGACAGGCCAAGACGAGAAGACCATGGCGAAAGACCACCTCCACGCCGTCATGGTAAAGACCCCGTGGACAATCTGGATCCTCGTGACGCTAGACGTCGCATTGAAGAAAATAGGGCCCCTCCTCGGTCCATCTACGGATCACGGGGACGTACGCCCGCGGGGCCTAACGGCTACGATGCCTGGATGGACAGGAACGGCCGCGCCCGAGATCAAGCTTACTCACGGCTCTCTCCCGAGATCCGACGAGATCCTCCTCGGTCCCGAGGTCCGGCCCACCCGATCTGCTTTACTGACAGGGTAATGGAACATCAATTCCCGGAGGGGTTTAAACCCATAAACATAGAATCATATGATGGCACCACGGACCCGGCAGTTTGGATCGAGGACTTCCTCCTACATATACACATGGCTAACGGGGATGATCTCCACGCCATCAAATATCTGCCGCTCAAGCTAAAGGGGCCGGCAAGACATTGGCTTAACAGCCTCCCCCCTCATTCCATCGGCAGCTAGGAGGCCCTAGAAGATGCCTTTCGAGCAAACTTCCAGGGCACATATGTCCGACCTCCGGACGCTGATGACCTCAGCCGTGTCACCCAGCAGCCGGGTGAGTCAGCCCGGAAATTCTGGAACAGGTTCCTCACCAAAAAGAACCAGATTATCGATTGTTCCGAAGCCGAGGCCATCGCCGCATTTAAAAACAATATCCGAGATGAATGGTTGGCTCGACAACTCGGACAACATAAACCGAGGACTATGGCAGCCTTGACCTCGCTGATGACCCGCTTTTGCGCGGGAGAAGATAGCTGGTTCGCCCGAAGTACTCACAACGGCGAGGCAGGCACCTCGGAAACTCGCGACGCCAATGGAAAGCCAAAGCGCAACAAAAACAAGCGCAGGTATAAAAATGGCGGAAGCGATACTGAAGACGCCGCGGTCAACGCAGGGTTCACCGGACCTAAATCCGGGCAGAAAAGAAAACCCTATAAAGGGAATAAAGACGGACCTAGCCAGCTTGACAGACTTCTGGACCGCCCATGCGGGATTCACGGTACCCAGGAAAAACCAGCAACCCACACTAACAGGAACTGCTGGGTGTTTAAGCAAGCCGGCAGGATAGCGGCAGAGGGTCAAAATAAAACCCAACACCGCAGCGACGACGAGGATGAACCTCGGCAGCCCAGTAATGGAGGGCAGAAGAAGTTTCCCAATGAGGTAACAGAGGTCAATATGATCTATGCCACCCACATCCCTAAGAGGGGGCGGAAACGTGCACTTCGGGACGTATACGCACTGGAGCCAGTCGCCCCGAAGTATAACCCATGGTCGGCTTACCCGATCACTTTCGACAAGCATGATCATCCGACCAGCATCAGGCATGGCGGATCGGCGGCACTCGTCCTGGACCGTATTGTTGATGGCCACCATCTAACACGTGTCCTTATGGACGGTGGAAGCAGCCTTAACCTCATTTATGAGGATACAGTTCGGAAGATGGGTATTGACTCATCTCGGATCAAGCCGAGCTCTACCACCTTTAAAGGTGTCATCCCGGGCGTCGAAGCCCGTTGTACAGGAACAATCACCCTAGAGGTAGTCTTTGGTTCGCCCGAGAACTTCAGAAGCGAGGAGTTAATCTTCGATATCGTATCTTTCCGGAGTGGATACCACGCGCTCTTAGGGCGCACAGCCTTTGCGCGCTTCAACGCAGTCCCGCATTACGCCTACCTCAAGCTCAAAATGCCGGGTCCTAACGGCGTCATCACTGTCAATGGTAATACAGAACGATCACTCCGGACAGAGGAACAGACCGCGGCTTTCGCAGCCAAGGTTCAAGCGTCCGAGGAGGCAGCCCGCAGCAATAAACGCGCGGCCCGCTCTTTGAAGTGCGCCAGGGCTGCACAAGTCGACCTCGGACAAGTACCACAGCACCCGAAATAGGGATGCGGGCTCCTCGTCCATCCCCTCTGCGGGCACTACGTCCCCAGAGTGCATAACTTCGCACTCAAAATTCCCTAGGATGCCGAGGAGCCAAAACAATTACCAACTGTCCGGCACGGATTCACCACGCAAGGGCGAGGCTTAGAGCCCCAGCACCGGCAAGCACCTGTAAAAGGAGCAGCCAAATATGAATACGTCTAGGTGGTTTCAACCACAAGAATGACTTCGGTCACACCTCCCTTTGAGGAACTCGGTCAATAAAAACACTTAGAGTGTATAAAGGGCCGGAAGGGCATCGACCCTCGCAAACTCTGTGTCTCCAATCGGGACGATCTGGTCAACAGTTCGGAAACGCAGACGTGCGGCAGGCTTCGGTCCGGATCCTTTAAAATCCGTTAGAAATTATCCGACCTTTTTTTTCTTTCCTTTTCCTTCTTTACCATCTACATTGTACTCTTTTAATTACCCTCGGGCATGTACACGATTGATATTATGAAATAAAGAAACCGTACCCCTTCAAGGTCTATTGAATTTCTTTATCAGCATAGCCCCGGGATGATGAAATTCTTTATAAAAGGTGCAATTGTACAAATAAAGTCCGATGTATTCGGCGTCTCGGATTTTGGCCTTATATGCATCAGTTTCGAACCTAGATTTCGGTCAATAGTTGGGTTGCCCGGCTCCTATGTGTACCCCTTACGTTTCGGATGAATTCGGCTAAGGGTGTAATGGGAGAACCACTGCGATTGCGCCGACCAGGTCAATTGGCATGGCGCCTCAGTGGAGAAAGCCGAAAACTGACTATCTAGGTATGCGTAAACTGGTCCGCCATCCGAAGACCGCGTCAAGCGATGTGACGATATAGATCACCCGTGTCAAACGAAGGGCTTCTATTCTAAGCCGAAGTGTGTCCTGGCATAGACCTCGGCCGAACTGGCCGACACTTCTTATATCGGGGGCTGGTTATCAAAACCCCCACAGTCAAACTCCTATGACTAAATGAAAGACGTCAAGCCTCTATAGTCCGATTGCCTAATTCCTCTAAGTCACCGACCGCCTCCGGGCACCGAGACGTTGGCTAAGGGTCTAATGTGACTTCGGGAACACCCTTTGTATGACCTACACTGGGGCTGAAGCCGACGACTGGCCACTCTCATTTTAAACAGTCATAAAGGAGGAATAATCAAAACTATAAGATAATACGCATGGAATCTTAAAGCCATTCTTAAACAGATAAAGTTTTTACATCATACACTCCGGCATCCCGGAGTACTTAATAAAACAAACTGTCCTTAGGGCACATGGCCTCGGTGGTCCGAGCTCCTGCCTCCACCTCGGCGAAGAACTGCTCGGCGGTCCGCGGCTTGTCGGCAGGAGGGCCAGCAGTACAAGTCTCCGCATCAACTTTGCGGAAGTGCGTCTTCACGCAAGCGTACGCCCTCCGAGCCCCTTCGAAGCACGCGGACCTCTTCCAGCGATCCACGCATGGTACGGCATCGCGGAGCCGAGCAGTCAGGCCGAAGAGACTCCTCGGCATGGCCTCGGCAGGCCACAGAGCGACGCAGAGGTCCTGGAGCGCTGGCCTCGTCATGCGGAACAATTCGACCAGCTGCTTCACTCGATGGTTTAGCAGCTGCGCGGACGGCGATCCTGGGAATTGACCCCAGAAGGCCTTCTCCGCCTCATGACCCGCCAGCTGGCCGAAGTACGCCACCGCATCCTCCGCGCTCTGCGGGAGATCCTCGAAGACCTCTGCGGAACGCCACACTTGGGTAAGCTCGACATACCCTTTGCCGCCAAACGCACACTGCAGCAGAAACATCTTGCCCGAGGCGATTTCCTCCACTTGCTGGAGCACCTCGCGGTCCGCTCGGGCCGAGGTCTTGAGCTCGGAGTGGGCATGCTGAAGCTTCTCGAGCTCCTCTTTCGTTCGCCGCCCCTCCTCCTGAAGTTTGTCGCGTGCTTCAAACACGCCCTTCAGGGTCTCCTCGACCTCTAGCACCCTGGCCTGGTGCTTCTCCCCGGCCGCCTTCTCAGCGGCCCGTGCCTTCTCGGCTGCGGCGGCAGCAGCCTTCTGCTGCCGCACCTCCTTCCGAGCCCCTTTGAGCTCGGCCTTGAGTGTCCCCAGCTCCGCTGTCAGCACAGATAAAGCCTTAGTTTCTTTCTTTAAACATAAATTATACCTCTTCATCCAAAATCTAAAAAGCAAGTTTCAACTCGCTCACTCTGGGACCGCTCAAGTCTCCGGTTCATCTCCGCCATCTCTTCGGAGACGGAGTCCGGAACCGAGGTCGAAACCTGTAATGAAATAAATCCTTGTTAGAGGGAAGCAGGTTTAGACCATTTATACCCTCTGGGACAGCCGCTTCGAGTAGCGTCCTGGGGGCTATTCAACAGGCTCCCACTTACTAACACGACCCCGATGCCGGTTTCTTGAAACCGACTTCGGGTTCGGGGGCTACTCACTTACCACGCCCTTTAGCAGGCTGTGCTATTATGTCCTCGGACAAAGATTAGAAAATAAACAACTCAAAGCAAACCAAATTCATAGAAGGCGTACCTCGAAACCTGCTACGAGGCTCTTGAAAACCTCACGCAGGCCGGCCTCTGCGGACCGGTATCCTTCCAGCGCCGTGCCTATCAAGGCACGGTGCTCCTCCTTGAGGGAACAGCCCTTCAGGGCCTCCTCCGCCTCCTCGGCCCACCCCATGCCGGTCCGTCCTTGGACAGTAGGCTGGGATGGAGGGATGACCTCGGATGAATCCACCCGAGGAGCCTCCGCCTGTGAAGGCGGTGCCGGGGTAGACTCCGGCTGGGCCAATGACTGGCCCGGCCCTTCTTCTGTGACCTCGGGGTGCTCCGACCTCGGGTCTTGTCGGGCCGAGGCTTCGACCTCGGCCATTATTGCCACCTCACCGGCTCCCGCCGTGTTGAATTCGGGAGCCAAGGTGGATGTTGCCTCCCCCAGACCGACCTGCGTCGGGGGAGAAGCAGCGGGCTCTGGGGTCCCGCTGGCGGACGGCAACCCGCTCGAAGAGACGCTGGGGATCACCTTCGGCGGACTGCGTATGAAAAGTTGCTTCTGTAAAATTCCCCTTGTTGAAACAATGACTCAAGTAATGGAGACAAGGATAAGCGCTTACCCTCGAGGTGCCGGCTTCTTCCTCCCCTTTGCAAGGGGGTCTTCTTCTGAGTCACCGGAGAGCTCGGCTCTCTCCGGCGACTTATGGGCAGCCTCAGATGAGGGCCGCCTCGGCCTCTTCAAGCCCTTCGGCGGCATGCCCACGTCGGCGTCTATTAACGCCGACCTCTTCCCCTTCGGGGGCTGAACTTCCTCCTCTCCTTCCACGGCGCCGCCGTCTTGAGCGACGGAGGTGTGGGTCTCTTCTGACCGGGTGACCGAGGTCCCCCGGGTCCGAGCACTGGACTTCCCCGCCTGGGATTTCGCCCCTTTGGAAGCCACCACATGTGGCTCCTCGGTCAGAAGTGCCGAGAGCAAGGGAGGTCGGGGTTGTTCCGGCAATGGGGCAGGGCATCGTACCCCTTGCACCCATGCTAGCCAGTTTTGCAGAGTATCAAAATGCGACGATCCAAGTAAAAAACTTTGCCTATGCGTGAACAGTAAAAGATTGAAGTGTGGAATCACTCACCGGGGGAGCATCGTAGCCGTGCTCGAGGCCGCGGTCCTCTCCCTCCTTGGGAATCTTGTCCTTGGCCATCTTCATGAGCTTCGTCCACATAGTGGCCAAGGTGGAGCGGAAGAAGGTGTTGATGGTGTCCATGTCCTCGGGCTTCTGTGCCCACATCGGGGTAGCTCGAAGTTGGAGGGGAAGGATACGGCGGTTGAGCATGACGTTGATGACGTCGTCCAGCTCAGCCTTCCCCGTGGTGGTCCACCACACGATCCTGTCGACCAGGGTCTCCACCTCTTCGGGCTTCCCCCAGGCGACGCCCTTTTCCTTCCAAGATTTGAGTTTCTTGGGAGGCCCGGCCGAGAAGGCCGGGACCTCGGTTTGACCAGCGGCAAAGGGCTCGGTGATATAGAACCACTCCCTTTGCCACTCCTTCACCGTTTCGATGAAGGTGCCCTTGAACCAGGTGGCCCCCTGGTTCTTGCTAATCATGCCCCCCCCGCACTCCGCGAGTTCGGAGCCACTTGACTTCGGTTTGATTCCGAAGAGCTTCAGCCATAGGCCGAAGTGTGGCTCGCAGCGGAGGAAGGCCTCGCAGACTGTTATGAAAGCGGCGAGGTGGAGGATGGAGTTGGGGGCTAGGTGATGGAAGTCTAACCCGTAGTAAAACATGATCTCGCGCACGAAGGGGTGCAGCGGGAACCCCAGGCCTCGGATGAGGTGGGGGACGAAGACCACCCGCTCCCCGGCGTTGGGAGCGGGTACCAGCTCGTCGGCCGATGGAGCGCGGGCGGCGATGGCCGGGGCCAGGTGCCCTGCGTCGCGCAGCTCGGCGATGGTCACCGCCATCACGGTGGAGCCGCCCCAGTGCCCCTTAAGGGTATCGGCCATGGCTGGTGAGGGAGTCGAAACTTGCGAGAGAGAATGGCGTGCGTGCTGGATCTGGGCGCTGGAGCTAGACGAAGCAGCAGCAGCGAGGGAGGAAACAAAAATCTTGATGATATCCCCTTTGCTTTTATAACCTGTGAAAGGTCAAGAGCCCCCCGCTGCGCCGATAAATTCGTGATCATTATCAAAAATGTCGTTGAAACATAGGGGGGAAACAAAAATCTTGATGATATCCCTAAGAAAGCGGGCACGATCTCTGCCTCGACAGGACGTGCCAGTAAAAGAGCCGCCTCGAAACGCGAATTGAGGGGAAGCAGTAACTGCTCGACTTGTCGTGGGGCGAGTCTCTCCGATAAAGCTGTCAGGCCGGATTGGATTGATCATACCTAAACAGCAAGCCTTCGAGGGTAAGATACCCTTTCACCTCGGGCAGGGTACGAGCTCGGTTGGACCGCGGATGTTGATGCTCTGTTAAAGAGAATCCGAAATGTAAAGTGGAACTCGTCTGTCAAGCCGGAGACTCCGGATCCGAAGTAATCGAAGGCCGTCCTCGGCGTAGAAGACCAGTTCGGGGGCTACTGACGGTGTCCTGGATTAGGGGTGCTAACCTAGCCGGCCCGTCTCCTCGGGTGGGCCGATATGCCCTCGTACGTAAGCAAGATGGACTCCGGAGGCCGCAGAAGGGAGACGTGATCAAGGTTGTCTCTACCGAAGACTTGCAGTACACTTCAGGATTTCTCCAGCCGCCTTACTCCAAGATACCGACCTTGTAACCCTAGATACCCTCCCTGGCGTGTATATAAGCCATAGGGTTTAGCCCGTAGGAGAGATCAACGCAATATCAAACACCTAGCCTTAGAAGTTAGACACATATTACGATCTCGAGGTAGATCAACTCTGTACTCGATACATCTCCATTAATATAAACAAGAGCAGGACGTAGGGTTTTACCTCCATCAAGAGGGCCCGAACCTGGGTAAACATCGTCTCCATTGTCTCTGTTACCATCGATCCCAGATCCGCAGCTCGGGACCCCCTACCCCGAGGTCTGCCGGTTTTTACACCGACACCCAAGGTGAGAAGAGACAGAGATTTGCTCAAATGCAAGAGAGTGCTAGAAAGGATGTGGAGCGTGCTTTTGGTGTGCTTCAATCCTGATGGGGTATCGTTCGAAACCCTGCACTGACATGGGATGAAGGGAAGCTTTGGGAGGTGATGACTGCTTGTGTGATCATGCACAACATGATCGTCGAGGACGAGCATGATAAAAGCATCTTCGACCAAGGATTTGATTTTCAAGGTGAAAATGTTGAGCCCCTGCACCAAGAACCGGTCACGTTTGAACAGTTTACCTAATTTCATCGTGAAATGCGTGATTGGCACACTCATTTGGAGCTTCAAAATGACTTGGTTGAGCACATGTGGAATCACATTGGCAACCAATAGATGTATTGGTTCATTATGTTTATTCAAGACAATTTCGATTTGGTTGTAAAACTATTTTATTCGAGACAATTTTGATTGGGTTGTAAAACTATTTTTATTCGAGACAATTAATATTTGGGCGTGCAAACTTGTTTTAAACATTGATGAATATGAATATATGGGCATATTGGCCGTGGCGGACAGGATGCGGCCAAAGGATGCGTCCGCACGTTAAGCGCACGGCCACCGCATCCCAGGAAAGGCCCGGACACGACCCCATTGTCCTATCCAAACGGACAGAATCCGGTCAAAACGGACGCGCCTGAGGCGAGTGACTCGTAGACGCAGCCGCCACGTATATGGACGCACGCACTAGTGTGCGCAGGACGGTGCAGGGCATGAACAGTGAGCATTGCCGCAGTGGCTCTGGCTGTAGCAGTACCCCTACGCACTCCGGCTGGAAGGAAATGGACTTAAACCAACAGTAATTACCCGTGTGCAGTGCTCCTGGTACAGTACGTACTACTACAAAGTCGAGAACGCGTCTTCAGTAAATGGCTCTGCCTCTGGCTATCATCAATCCACTCATTTATTTACACTCCTCGTGCTGTCTGCTCTGCCATTTCTTAACTGGATAGCAATGGATGGCATACGGCCGGCTCCAGCAGTGACCTCCTCTCCGTTGCTGCATTAGTACGTTCATGGTGCACTCGTGGTCTGAAACACTGTAACGCCATTAGCGAGTAAGCAGGTCAGGTGCAGTGCTACAGTAGTAGTACGGCCTAAAGGCTCGTGTCAACCCTAGACGCGTTGGATTAATCCTCCATATTTGAGCGTTGGATTAATTCAACCCGTTGGAGCGGTTGCCCAACGAAAATTGATACACTTACGGAAACAATCTACGGAAACACCCAACTGCTACGCGCAATGGGATGCTCTGATTTTGTCTGAAGAAAACAAACACTGGATTGTGTGTTTGTCTGAAGAAGAAAACAATCACTCTTTTTTTTCCTCATGAAAGGAATCAAACGCTGTGCTTCGATCAGAGATATTGCTACGTAAGTACGTGCTACATTTCCACAGGTTAATAAACTCCATTACTTTGCACCATACACACAGCTGCGATGGGCGATGGAGTATGCTCTGTTTTCTCTATCTGAAGAAAGAATTGAAATGCTCTGCTCTCGATCGATCTCTTGCCGGCGTGCAATGGAACAGTCAGATAATACTACGTACTACATTTCACGGGTTAAATTCCATTATTTGCACTATACACCCGCCACCATCGTCAACGTCGCAGCCGAGCTTGCTGCGCCGTCACAATGGCGGTGCTCGACGAAGTACGCACGCGCCTAATCGACCGCGCCACCCTATACAACGCAATATTCTTAGCCCTCTGTCACGCCTATACCGGCGACGCACAGAATGCCGTGCTACCGGTGAAGACAACAACGCGATCGAACGCCTACGCGACCACCTTGGCCGGCGGCACCACGATGGGGCTCCGCACCACGTGCTCCGGGGAGACCCACTCGAGGTTCCCCTCGGCGCCGGCGACGGCCGGCTGCTTCCCGGCCCACCGCACCGTCACCGTGAAGCTCTGCCGCTCGTTCACCTTGGAGAAGCGCAGCATCGGGGGGCGCACCGTCACGGACACCTCCTTGGGCATGTCCACCACGGCCGTGTACACCGAGTCGGCCTTCCCCACGTTCTTCACGGTGCGGCGGACGGTGATCGGCTGCGACAGCAGCTTCACCACCAGCGACGGGTAGTTGAGCTCCGCCTCGGTGATGGGCTTCAGCTTGGCGCAGTCCACGCGGCGGTGCACGATCTCCTTCACGCCGTCGTCCCCGTAGCCCAGCCCGCACAGGTAGGGGATGTAGTCGTTGGGCGATAGGTCGTAGATCAAGCCCGGGTCCACGGCGCGCGACGGGTTCACGTACCCGGCGCCCATGGTGAAGAAGCTCGCCCGGCGGTACTGCTCGTCCTTGACCGGCACGCCGGCGTGGTCCGCGTGGTCCGAGGAGGTCATGAGCGCCGACTTGATGGCCGCCGGGGACCAGCTCGGGTGCAGGCTCTTGATCACGGCGGCGATGCCGCTCAGGTGCGGGGTGGACATGGACGTGCCGGACTCCATGAAGAAGGCCAGGCTCACGTCGTCGATGAACTCCGGGTGCATCTCGCTCGGCGCCCACGCGGCGAGGATGTTCATGCCCGGCCCGCTGATGTCCGGCTTCAGGATGCCCGGGCTGGCCTTACTCGGCCCGCGGGACGAGAAGAAGGCCACCGTCGGGGCGGGGGAGATGCCCAGCACCGTCCCCTTGAACGTGATGCTCGCGGTGGGGTTGGGCGTGGACTTGAAGTAGGCGGTGATCTTTGACCCGGCGGCGTTGCTGACGTGCGACGCCGGCAGCACGTGCGCGTTGGCGAAGGTGGTGTACCCCTCCTCCGGCTTGTTCATCAGGATCATGCCGGCGCCGCTGTACGCCTTCACGGTCTGGCCCTGCTCGACGTGCTCCTTGAAGCCGCGGCTCTCGCAGAGCACCACCTTGCCGCTCACCGAGTCGGGGAGGGAGCTGCAGCCGCGGGCGTCCGGGTCACCGCTGGCGCCGGGGAACACGAGCGGGAGCGGGCGCCCGGTGGAGTTGTTGTGGGGCTGGAACAGGGACTCGCCGTCGAACTCCTGGCCGTTGCCGAGCTTCACCGTAGTGCGTATCGCGCGATCCGTGGTGCCGGCCGCGACCGTGAGCATCCATGGCGCGCAGTTGGAAACGCTCCCCGCGGTCGGCCCGGCATTGCCGGCGGCGGCGCTGACGAAGATGCCACGCTCAATGGCCTTGTACGTGGCGACGGCCACGAGGTCGTAGTTGAACTGCGCGCCGTCCGAGACGTCGATGGACAAGGAGATCACGTCGACGCCGTCCTTGACGGCGGCGTCAAGCCCCGCGATGACGTCCATGATGGAGCACCGGCTGCGCGAGCACACCTTGTAAATGGCCAGGTGCGCGTGCGGCGCCATCCCGGACGCCGTCCCGTGCGCATTGCCGCGGACATCGGCGTTCTCCACAAAGTTGCCGGCCGCCGTGCTGGCCGTGTGCGTGCCGTGGCCGGCGTCGTCGACGGGAGGCGCCGTGTCGTTCACGGCCGCGCTGCCGAACGCGCGCGCCCCGATGACCTTGTTGTTGCATCCCCCCGCACCGGCAATCGCCTTGAACTCGCAAGCGCCCTTCCACTTCTTGGGCGGCGGCGGCATCCCGGCGTCGCCGAACGAGGGGTGACTAGGCAGGATGCCGGTGTCGACGAGCCCAATCACCACGCCGCGGCCAAACCCAGAGCGGCTCCAGAAGTCATCCTTACCGGTCTGCAGACCGAGGAAGCCCGGCGAGTGGGTGGTGGCCAGCGGCAGGAACACCTCCGGGTAGAGCCTGATGCAGCCCTCCCTGCCCCGCAAAGCCTCGGCCTCCGCGTCGCTGAGCCGCGCCGCGAACCCCGTCAGCACGTGGCTGTAGGAGTAGATGATCCTGGGCCCGGCGTCGGCGCCGTCGCCGGCAGAGCTCGGCGCGGCCTCCGGCAGGAAGGAGCGGTGCCAGTCCTCGACCGGGCCAGCGGCTCTCCCTTCCTCCCTCGGCTCGAGATGCACCACGTAGTTCTTCCGCTCCGGCTGCCCATGGCACGCGCCCAGCAGCTGCGCCAGGAGGAGGAGGACGGCCACGAGGCTCCTCATGGCACGCACGCGAGCTGGATGGACGGACGGCGTGCCTGGGTACTGTGGAGCCGATTTTGATTTGGGTGGGCGGCGGCTGGGGGGTGGAGGAGGAGAATGAAGTGGAGTGGCCGTGGCCGTGTCGTGGCGAGAGCAGGGGGGTGCCGGGGTTTATGTAGGGGTGGCACTTGGCGGTGGGTGTGGGGCGTAGGTGAGTGATGGGCGGCACCGGACGGACGGACGCTGGCGGTGAGCTGGAGGGCACAAGGGGGCAGGCAGGCAGGCGGCCCGGTTTTGAATTTCCGCCGGGGCAGCGCGACCGTTGATTTTGAATCCCCGCAGCCGGGCTTCACTCGCGTCACGCCGTCTGCGCTCGCGTGCGCCGCCTGCGCTGACGCTCCGGCGTGCGTGGTACGTACGAGAGTTTACTTGGCCCGGCGGTGAGGTCATGGGTTTTGTTTCGCCGCGCACGCCCACGCGTGGGGTGGGTTCCTTGGCTGGTTCATTCAGTTTTCGTTGCTGATGGAGCTGCCTGAGGCGACACTTCACGTAACTGCGGCAGTTAAGGCATCGGGGCCGGCCGGGGAGCGTAGTAGGAGCGTAGGAGAGGAGTAACTTTGTTGCCCAAACTCGCTGCACGCTACGGAACTGACTGACGTGCGACCGACGGATGCATTCATATGAGTATTTACTCCTGCTACCGTAGGCACTGTGCACTAGGCACTAGCCGTGGTAAATCAAACTCGAAACAGTAAAATTGCCGCTGAACCCACAGGCCTACTAGTAGTGTACGTCCAATGTAGTTCGAGGAGGAGATTAAATTTCTCTAGTAGCTGCACACGAACTTTCCTAGTACTTTTTTCGTGGCTTCTCGTCCAAGATTTTTGTCCTATGTCTTTGTGAATAATTAATAAAGTGGCTTCATGCATCTCCCAGATGCAAGGCCGGAGGTCATCCTCATTTTCAAAAAAAAAAAAGGTTGCTTGCTGATGTACTAGTTATCAAGAGCGTGAACGGGTTAGGTTAGCTGGCGACAAAATGTTACTACTCCATTTGGTTAACGGAACGCTCTGTTTCCAGCTCAAAAGGAAAAAATGTGTTTCGAACGGGAGTACAGGTGGATGGACCGACGGCTGGGCGGGCGTTCGGCGCGTTCGCTTAGCTGGACGCCGGAGGCCAAGCGATAAGCCTAACATTGCAAACATATCTTGTTTCTTACTGACATTAGCACTTGTGGCATACATACTCTGAGCATCACCACGTTGATCGTGCCATTAGCTGGCCGCCGGAGGCTAAGCACCGCACAGATATCGCCTTGTTTCTTGGCATCATCAGCACACGTGGCATGCTCTTCAGCGATTAGCATCGCCACATTGATCGATCATGCCCACAGCTGGACGCCCGGCCGGACGGTAGCGGTTCGCGTCGTATTCCCTTCCATTCCCTCCCAGGCCAGGCAGCGCGTGCGGTCGTGGGCCTCGACTCGACTGGGTGGTCTCCCGGGCCGATGGCGATCGTGCGGGGGCTTTCCAAGCGGGCCCCGGCTGTCGGGGACAGGCGTGGCTAATGATATCCAGCGCGGGGGCCCTGATGGAGTATTTTAGAGTGTGGTAGTGCCGGGTCAATCATTCTTTGACTCCGCGGTGGGCCGCTTTGGGACGACAGATGTCGTGTGAACGGGACGGAAGCGGTCTCCACCTCGACGAGACTCGTCTCTCTCTCTCTCTGCTTGTCGCTTTTGCACGAGAAGGGAGCATAGAAAATTGGGTGCTCTGTACGTGCTCACGTCATTGGATGCTAAGCGAAGGAGTGAGAATATATATTTATTGGACGTCGAGTCCCACTTTGCCTTGTTCCTTTTTAGCAGCTGTACTGTTGCGAATTATAGACGGTGGGCCCGTGTCTCGTGGAACAATGCCCGCTCGAACTTGTCTACGTGGAGGAACAGAGTTCCAGACGTCCTCGCTGCGGCAGGACCCAAAAAGCACGGGTTGAGAGAACTGAAGTGGGATTCTAGCTTTGGGTGAAGAACTGAATTGGAAATCCAAATCTAACGCTAACCAATCATGGAAACCTTTCATCTAGTACGAATCACTACTACCGCAAATGTGCATGATGGATCTCCCATGCTGTCTGCCGATTAAAACCGGAGCGTGTACCTACCCAAACCGATCGATACCATTTTCTTCGTACCCATTTTTGCGATCTCCGTCGACAAGAAAAAAATCTACTCACTCCGTTCCAAAATATATTGCGCCCGCGCTTCCCGAGGTTCAACTTTGACCAAAAATTTAACCAACGAGACCGACTGCGGCGGGAGCAAAAATTATATAATTGAAAACTTCTTTCGAATACGAATTCACTGGTATAATTTTTGCCCCTGCCGCAGTCGGTCTCGTTAGTCAAATTTATGGTCAAATTTGAAGCGCGGAAACCAAGAACGCACTATATTTTGGAACGGATGGAGTATGAGAGTAGTACGGGTCCCTTTGGTGATCTCCTAACAAAAAGCACAAAGGTTCCCAGCCTTTGTCCTCAAGACATGACCCTGAGTTATCGGACTCATGAGAGGACGTGCACTTATGACAAGGGTTTCTACCACGTTTTTTTCGAGAGTATTACTTTTTAGTTTTTAGACCGGATCGTAATCACCATTGTTACATTAAACACTTATAATAAAATAGACATGGCTTGATTCTCACAATCGTATGTTTATGATCGGGATCATCATGATCTTAATTTGTGTTCTGAAAGACACTCGAACTGAGGGATGTGTCCAAATTACGTCTTGACCGACAACGCGCTCTGCATCAAGAGTCAATTGTTCAACTGTAGGCCCTACACGTCGCGCAGGGTTACCTCGGTAATTAAGATAAATAAAACAAAAGCTTTTGCGTTTAATAACTACACATCATGTATTCCCAAGGATTGGCTTCACGCGACTGTACTAAACTTTTCTGTCACTGATGTTCAGAATAGCGCTCTACGTCCTCCTTACTCCTTACTCCTAACCTCCTCGTGGGTCGAACTCCGTGATATTGGGTACCTGCGGGGTCAAAGAACACGAGAGAGACAAAAGATAACTACAGTGCGATTTTATTTCACACATACATGACAAAGTCATTCTATCGATCCCTCATACAAATACAACGGGTTGCAAGGTTATGCCTCAACCCATTGCCTTACGAATTACTCACGCATGGTGATCGGATCACACGAAGAAATAATTGAAGAAGACATCAAGACGAAAGCTTTATTGATAATATGTCTTACAATTATTGCCGAATACGATACACGATTACAAGTATGGCTAACTTGGAGGTGGATTGCTGCGATGGAGAAGATGATGGTGGTTATGGGAATGAGATGGGAAATGGCAGCCGCTAGGCTTTTTTTTTTTTGACTGGGAGCCGCTAGGCTTTGTGAATGGGCATGTGGTGCGGAGATGTAGGTTCTGGCGTTTGCTCTTCTCGAATCAAATAAGGGTCCCTTTAAAAAAGTTGTTGGGATGGACTCCACGGTGCCATGGGCACCTGGTACGAGCGCTGGTACAAGCGTGTGCGCTCGTATCAGATGTCGTCTTGCGCTCTGTTGGTCCTGGTGCGCCTCCCACTTGATTTATTCTGTCTTCATTTGCATATAATTGATTTTCACCATATATAGTCATTTTTTCCATGAAAACAAAATAAAGAGAGGATTTCGTGATATCCTGCATTCATTAGGCATTAGCGACAATATCAAAGGAAATATCAAAGATTTATGAAATAATCCGATTTAAACATTGGTGTGATGAGCGTAAAAAATACACTCATCAAGGTCTTGCTCGAAAACTATTGGTCCTTTGGATCAACATGTCGGGAGGCCTCTCAATGAAGCACATTGAGCAATTATGTGGCCATTGGGAGAGGCTTGTCGCGGTTCACCTCCATGACGATCTTGCCGATGATATCACGTGGGACCTCACTGCCGACGGAATTCATTCCTCGGCCTCGGCCTACACAGCTCAATTCGAGGGCTCTCTCGTTTCCAACATGACCAAGGTGGTGTGAAGGAATTGGGTTCCGCCCAATTGCAGGTCGTTTGCTTGGCTCGTTATCAAGGATAGAATTTGGACCGCTGACCGACTGCGAAGGAGAGGTTGGCCAAAATGCAACTTATGCCAACTTTGCAAGCGGGGGGAGACCGCGGCACATCTTTTCTTCATGTGTAGGTTCTACACCCGCATTTGGAGCGCAATCATAGCTTGGGTGGATGCCCCAAAATTGGATGTTGTGGCCTAGACCGGGGTCCGACGGTACTTGCGCGTGGTCATAGGAGGAAGGCGATGTCATCACTTACCATGCTCGCCTCTTGGGAGGTCTGGAAAGAGAGAAACACGAGTGTTCCAACATGTATGTAGGTTGCAAAATGTGCTGGTCGAGGCTATTAAGGCGGAGGCGAAAAACCGGGTTATCGCAGGGCAAAGCATTTGGGTTCTATAATGCCGCGAGAGTAGGCTTTTATTTTTTCATTTGTGTGAAGAGTAATGACCCTCTCCAGACCGTGTTACTTCCCTTCTTTTCAATGAGATGAGGCAAAGCTTTTGCCTCCATGTCTGGTTGAATAGATCCCGTGACACTTTCTCCAAGTCTTTCTTTAAAAAAAGAATCACTTCTCCTGGACTCTGCACCAACCAAAAATGCACACAACCTTTTAACATATGAGTACTAGGATTTTTATCTTGATGGGTGTATTTTTTTTTTCTTGGAATGTATAGATTTGTTTTTGAGAACACTAAAAATCTGACGTTATATTTTTAGGCATGGCAAATCTGACGTTTTTCATGCAATTTATGTTGGGGCGATGATGACAATTTAGTTTGCAAGCACGGCAATTTTCTAACAAAAAATGTATTGAGGCGGATTTGCCGTGCTCACCAACTAAATTGCCATCCTCAAAAAACATAATTTTCATAAAAACAATCGAATTGACATGGTAAAAAATACGACGTCAGATTTCTAATGGAGTCCTTCTTTTCCGCGGGGCGGGGCGGGTCGGGAGGGTTGGGGATAGGGGATTTTCTACCTACTGAATTTTTATAAACTTTCACAGAAAGAACCGAAGGTGACTAGGACGTCAAACTGTTTTATTTATGTTGACTTGAAGGCAACGCGTGCACGCCTAGGAATGTTGGACTCCCAGACCATTCGTTCACAGCAAGTCGAAATCTAACGCCAACCAATCATGGAAAGCTTTCATCTACTACGTACTCAAATGTGCATGATGCCATGATGGGTCTCCATGTTATCTGCCAATTAAAACTGGAGCATGCGCCTACCCGCACCGAAAACTGATCGGTGCCATTTTCTTCGTACGCGTATGTGGAAAATGATGGGGCGCACCGGCACACGAAATGCGGGGGACGGCCGGTGGCCGCGCGCCGCCGCCCCACTCGCTCGGTTCTCCCAACAGAGCATGCCCCTCGGCGCAAACCACGCAAGTACAAGGGCACAGCGCGCGCGCGCGCACCTTCTCGGCGCACTACCGCTCATCGACCGGAATCCTCGGTGCACTGCTCCATGCCGCTCGATCGGAGCACCACTACCAGGAGTAGCATGCTCTGCGTACTGCGTTTGAAAGTTGAAACAGCGCCGTCCCATGCGACGACGGAGGAGAGGAGAGCCACCACCAACGAGCATGCATTGTGCGTGGTTTCACGAGGCAATGTGCGAGCCAGCGAGAGCACACGGGCAGGCACTGCAGCGCCACTGGAAATCACCTGCACTGCATGGAAGATGCCCGGTTGAATAAACAAAATGACAAGACAGGGTTGGGCTAACATGGTCCATGGAATCACCTGGTGGAGTAAACAAATATAGATGGAACCATGCATGACATGCATGCAGCAGGGTTACACGGGCGGTTCGGCCAACACGTAGCGGTCGGCCATGGCGCACGGGCACATGCACGCACAGGTCCCGGCCTTCACCAGCTCTGCACCCGTGTCGGGTTGGTAGGAAAAGGCATAGGCATTTTTTTATATACTACTCCCTCCGTTCCCATATGCAGTGCGTATTAGTTTTTTTCTAGAATTTCACAATGTAGTGCGCGTGAGCTACTTTCGACAGAAATTACCCTCAACTGTTCACTAGAGGTGCAGCCACATCCACATGCATGTGTACAGAGTGTGTGCATGCAGGGTTACTATGGTTTCCTGCCCCACCTAGGCCTGGGGGCGCGCCCACTCTGCAGCCGTGTCTGGTTGGTAGGAAAAAAGGCATAGGCATTTTTATATACTATTTCTTTCGTCCCATAATATAAGATCGTTTTGTTATGGAGTATAAAAAAGCATCGCCATTATTATTATTATTTCCTCGTTTCGATCCTGATGACGGATGAAGTCATACAGATGCTACTCTGAATCAGCAGCAGCTGGCCTGGCCGCCTGGCTTGACTCTGACCCTCCGAACCAGACTGAGGTGATTGCTCTGCTTGTGCTTGGAATATCTAAATCAGGCGCCGGACCCTACACAAGCTATTATAGTACTCTAACCAACAATCAGCAATCGACGCTGCTAATGATAGAGACGGGACGGAGGAATTGTTTGTTAACTCGTCAGTGCCGGAGCTAATGATCGGTCTTTACGTTCTACATTTTGTCGTTCATGAACTAACTTCAACCAGCAGTGTGCATGCCCCGCGGATAAGGCAGCTAGCCCGGTCCAAGCCCTGCCTGACAGACAGATGCCCGAATACAAACGTAAACAAATGGCTGCGTCGCTGGCCAGGCCAGGTTTAATCATCATGCAAAGCTACCTAAACCCTAAGCTAAGGGTAGCGCGGCGAGTGGAGCTTATTATCGTACGCCGCGTCTGCCCGCCTGCCTAACCTAAAGCTCAAAAGGGTTAGACCGCTAGATAATTAGCTTAGCTGCTCCCGTACTCCCTTGCTTGATAATTAGCACTGATTGCAGTTAGGTCTAGAAGTAGATATGTCGCCGCCATGCATGCATTATGAGATATCATATTCCTATATACGTACTATATACTTGTAGTAGTATCTGTAGTCCAATGGCCTCAAAAGACTCCTGCCTACGGTCCAGCAAAGTGTACTGAATTCCTCCTCAAAAGATAAGGCAAAGTGTGGACTGGTGGAATTCGGCCCAATGATGAGCCGAAATTCTCTGTAATGATATATGATGGACACCAATTATTGGACCCTGTTGGATGAGCATGGCGGAGGATAACATTGGCATCAATATATCCTCTGCCATCCGTGTGCTTTCTCTTCTGAATAACTGGGAGACATCCGCCGCCTGAAGAAACCCTGTGTCTAGCCGGCGGCCTAACCCTTTCTCTTCTGAGGTGACGAACCATGGCCGCGGCAGCGTGTTCCTGCATGCAACTGGCTACTAGTTCGGTTGAGCTCGAGCCCATGCATGCAGCGTCGTCACTCGTGGAGCACACATACGTAACAGCTTGCGATATTTCATTGCACGGTCGTGATTCGACCGGTGCCGAACTGCCGACACGGCGACAAGGACCGTGCACCGAACCGACCCGACGATGCCCGTCGCCATTACACTACCCATGCATATCATCATATGGAATAATGGGAATCAATCAATTTTTTTTTTTGAACAGAGATAGTTTTTTTCAAAAGTATGACTAAATTTATAACAAATTTGAAAATTATACGGCGAAATGAAAAAATACCGAAAATATGACCCCGTCGGCCTGCGGTGGGCCGAAAGGGGCCCTGTCGGCCAGCAGTAGGCCGAGCGCAGCCTGTCGGCCACCAGTAGGCCGACTGGTGGGCTGTCGGCCACCAGCAGGCCGAAAGGTGGCTGTCGGCCACCAGCAGGCCGAAAGGGGGTTGTCGGCCGCCCGACCGTTTTCTTCTTCCTCTCGCTCTCTCTCTCTCTCGTTCCTGGTCGCTGGCAGCTCTCTCTCTCTGTCATTTCCTCTCTATACTCTCCCCCCCTCACCGATCTACTCATTCTTCCACCGATTTTCCGTTCCAAGCCGCAGAATCAATAGATCATAGCATTCTCCAGCGTCCTACAATCATTTTTTTTTTGCAATGGGATAGTTATTTGTGCGTAAGTGAGGAGGAGCCATGGTGGGGTGGAGGAGGTGAGGAGGTGGTGGGGTGGAGGAGGTGTGGCTGGTGAGGAGGTGGTGGTGTGGAGAGGAAGAAGAAGGGGACACACGCGTCGAAGGTATATTTTTGTTCGTGTAGTTTTATTGTACAGTTTATTTAGTGTACATAGTCATTTTAGTGTACATAGTAATTTTAGGGGATAGTTAGTGTAGCCGGTAATAATTTTGTATGTGTTGTAGATAGTGGCGGAGGACGGACAAAAGTTGAGGTAGGGCGGGCTTTGGTCACTCGACTCCGGCGACGCAGCCGTGCCGATGCGCCACCTTGCGCCATGCCTGCACCAGACAAATCAAGGTAGGGCGGCCGCCCGCCCTTGCCCTACCGGCTCCTCCGCCCATGGTTGTAGAGTTTATTTAGTGTACATAGTAATTTTAGCGGATAGTTAGTGTAGCCGGTAATAATTTTGTTCGTTGCGATTAATGAAAGGTGGCAATGTCTGACAGGTGAAAATGTCTGAATCAGTAAATTTGACTGTTTACTACGGCCCTGGTAATGTTCGATATAATGAGTTGGGGGTTGATCTTAGCGAGTTTAAAAATGGCGTCATGACACTTTCACACCCGGACATACTGGACATTAGACAGTTGAAGCACTGGTTGACTACTAGTTTTGGGCTAGATCCTGAAGAATGTTCCGTCAGTATTCATGCACTGTGGACAAAATCCTGTAAAAATGTTAAGTGGGAGTTGATGCCGATAGATAGGAGCCAGCATTGGGTGACCCTGTTAAGTCGTTGCCGAGACCGAAGAATCCACCCATATGCCCTAGTGCAACCAGTGGCGAAGGAGGAGAATACGGTACAACTTCACGTGGGGTATGAACCAGGCCAGGGTAGTCAAGTGGCTAACGAGAATTATTTATCCGGGTCACAACCACCGGATGTGGATGCTAGCCAAGCCGAGAAAGAGTCAGACTACATGTCACACAATGTTTGTGGTCATGATACTGGGCAGAGTATTCAGTCAAAAATATTAGCTGGTTCTGGTGTTGCTGATGGGGATGAGGAAGGCGATGAAATGCAAAGGGTGATGGAGGAAGATGACGAGGATGGATTTGCGGAGGATCTGGATTCTGAAAATTCCGAGGATGAAGTGGAGGTACCGATTCCTTCTGCATGGGATCAGGACATATCCACCGGCCTTACTGTCAACGATGGCCATGAGACTCCATGGCAATATAATCTGAACCAAGTCCAGATAGGGGCTATGTTTGATACAAAGAAAAAAATTGAAGTATGCGGTGATAAAGTGGGCTATGTCTATGCAGAGGGTTTTCCGGACACACATATCGAGTCCAACAAACTATACCGTGAAGTGTGTTGAAGCAGGTTGTCCTGGGAAGGTGCACGAGCACGTGCCGAAGTATGACATCCACTGGCTTGTCACCAATGTGGTCCCACATAATTGTGTGAGGAAAAACCTGTTGGTTAGTCATCCAAACCTGACTTCAACTCTCATTGCGCAACTCATGTATACTGAGATAGTGGAGAAGAAAGATATGAAAGCAAAACACATCCAGAGAGCAGTGAAGGTCAGATGGAATTATGACATTCCATATGGGAAGGCTTGGAGGGCTAAGCAGAAGGCTATGGAGGAAAGGTTTGGGACGTTCTTCGACTCATATGATAATGTTGTCCGTCTCCTTGACATACTGAAGGAGAGAAATCCCGGCACTTATGTTAACATACAACACACGAGGTTGGACATTATACCAGATCACAAGGTGTTGAAACGAGTATTCTTCTCTTTCGCTATGTGCATCGAAGCTTTCCGGCATTGTCCTCCTGTGATGTTTGTGGGTGGTACATTCCTGACTGGTCAGTACAAAGGGCAAATCCTGACTGCTATTGGTGTGGACGGGAACAATCAAATCATCCCACTAGCCATGGCATTTGTGGAGGGTGAGAACTTTCCGAGCTGGGTATGGTTCTTCCGGCAAGTTAAAATTGCGATCGTGAAGGACCGACCAAACGTGTGTGTCATTCATGATAGACATCCTGGTATATTGAAGGCCGTGAAGACACTAAGGAATCCAACTGCTGACGAACCAACACCTTGGAAGGACTTGCAGAGCCGGTGGTGCATGCGCCATCTTGGGGCTAATTTTTTCTCACAGTTCAAGAACAAGCGGTTGATGAACTTGTTTAAAAAATTATGCAAGCAGAACCAGCAGCGTAAATACCATTTTATTTGGTCAAAACTTGATGAGTTCACTAAGAAGCAGGTCCGCGCGAGGAAGAAAATGGAAGCAGATCAGGTTAAATTAGCAACACTCATGGCGGAGCTAGAGGAGCCAGTAGGTCTTTGTGGCTTGCCAGCAATTGACCCTCCTAATACCAAGAGAAAGAAGGGCAGGGCAATAAAGAATTTTTCTGAGTGGATAGAGAAAGAGCCTCCAGTGAATTGGTCTTTGCTGCATGATACCCATGGAGCTAGGTATGGCCACATGACAACCAATCTTGCAGAGGTGTATAACTTTGTACTCAGAGGGAATAGAGCATTGCCACTGACAGCTATTGTGGAGGGTGTATTCCATGGCACTTTGAGATATTTCAGAGAAAGGCACGAGTTAGCAAAGAAGCATATTGCAGTTAATCAGAACACACCTTATTGTAGCCGTGTCATGGAGTACATGGCTCAGAAGATAAAGAAAGCAAAAAAGCACACTGTCACACTCATAGGTAATCAGGAAAGGAGGTATGAGGTTCAGCTTCCTACTGATGGTTTTGGTTCTGCAAATGAGGTGAAGACGCATGAGGTTAAAATTGGAACGGAATTTTATCCAACTTGTGAGTGTACATGCAACAAACCGCAGTTGTTGCACCTGCCTTGCTCACATGTGTTGGCTGCCTGTGGCCAGATTGAGTTGGACGCTATCTCCTTCGTGTGTTAGCGGCTACGTTTGACTGGGACAAGTTCGGGTTGTATCTGCAGCGTTACCGGCATAGCACGAGGATCTACTTGGTTCCATCATCAGCTCCTGATCAGATCGAAGCCCCTCTCACCAGCGATCTGTTCCCAACTGCCTCTGTTGTCGGAACCAGACACCACGCGGTACGTGCTATGTTTCTCACATGTTAAGTTTTTTCTTAACCTGAACATATACAATTGGTTAACTATTCGTGTTGTCTGCCATACAACGATGATCTAATTGGTTAACTCTCCGTGTACAGGGTGACTTGGCATGCGAGGTGCTAGATGAGGTTTCCTCTTTAATGCAACGCTTTGAGAGAGGAGATAATATCCCACCACGAGAGCACGTCTCATGGTTGAGGGGTCTTCATGAGAAGGTACGCGGGATTTACGCAGCTGTTACATGTAGACGATCTTCGGATGTTGCTATTCCTCGTCCAGCACATCGTCCGCCACGCCCCTCTCTGCAGCGTTCAGAACCTCAAACCTCTGTGCACCGTTCGGAACCACGACCTTCACAACCAGGGAGCTCTTCCTGGCAGCAGACACCTCCTTCACAACCAGGGAGCTCTTCCTGGCAGCAGACACCTCCTTCACAACCAGGGAGCTCTTCCTGGCAACAGACACCTCCTTCACAACCAATGAGCTCTTCATGGCAGCAGATACCTCCTTCACAACCAGGGAGCTCTTTCTGGCATAATCAGATGGACCTAGGTAACACTACTTTGTACATTCTTTTAAACATTCTAGGTTCGCAAATCAATTTTACATGTTTTACTTTACCGTAGTCGGCAGCCAGTCACAACCGTTCATGCAGTCTAATGTCCAGTCACCGATGTTTACTGGTGCTGGTTCGTTCTTTGCCGGCGACGGCGACGACGATGACCGAGCTGCAAACACCTATGATTTCTCGGAGACAGTTCTTGCCACTCCATCACCACCATACACGCAGGAGACACAGACACAGACAGACGAGGCGGCCTATGGTCGTGGTCATCGTGAGACTCGTCCACCGCGTGAGCGCTTATCGCCTTCCGGTCCTCGTCCGAGGAAGCCGAAGATTCGTCGCCGTTCGCAGCAGTGATATGGTTATCTATGTATGAGACATGACTATCTAATTATGTATGAGACGTATGTCTATTTTATGTATGAGACAAATTACTATCTACTTATGTATGAGACGTATTCATGTTTTATTTCAGTGGTCAATTGGTCTAGAGAGATAACACTTCTACTGCGAACTAAATGCATCCAACGCCGCGCTTTACATAAAACATAATGCCCACAAAACAAGACAATACACAACGATAATATATGTCTAAACGGTACGAGATACATTTCCAACCAGACTACAACAGATAATTAAGATGCATCGAAAATAACATGCATAAAATAAGATACATAAAAATTAAGATACAACTTGCTGCGAATTTTAAGATACGACTTGCTGCAATGCGAACGTGTTTATTCTTGCTGTCAATCCAACGATAGTACATGCACAGAGGCGGAGGAGACTACAACAAAAATAGAAATAGAAATATCAAATCAACAATAATATCCACAACGTGTTTATTCTTGCTGACTGAAACATACCGGAGGCCTGATGTACGGTGAAATAGCAACGGGTGGATCTTCCTCATAATTGGCGCACATGAAAAACTTCATGCCCAACCAATCTGAAAAATCCGTCACCTCCTTCACCTTGCAGAGATCGCCACACCAACAACGAAGTACTTCCACCCCCCGAGGCAAAGTCGCACTCTTCATTTTCGTAGGCCTAATGCTTTGATCCGAGCAAGGCAAACTCATAATGACTAGCGCGTTGGTGTTTTGAAGTGCGGCTGGACGATGGAGAAGAGAGTGAGAAAGAGCAAGCAGTGTGGGCAGAAGCAAAGAGAAGAGCGTGAGAGAGCAGGCAACGGCATCTCGTATATAAAGATGAGGAGCACTGTGTTGTCGGTAGAAGAAAATAAAACACGCGCGTCCGCCGCAGCAACAGCACCGCACCGCACCGCAGACAGCAGGAATCAGACAAAGCAGACAACAGGAATCAGACAAAGCAAACAAAGCAGACACCCGCTCGGCCGAATCTTTGCTTAAAAATCAGCGCCGTTTGCATAAAAATCAGCGCCGTCACTACAGTCTGCCAATCACTACAGTGTGTGCATCGGAATCAGCATCTGCGCATGGGAAAAGCAAAGGAAAAGCGAGCTGGCTGAGGGAGAAGCCGTCGGTGGCAATTGGTTTAGAGAGATAACACTTGTACTGCGAACTAAATGCATCCAACTGAAATTAAACAATACCACTGAATTAAACAGTACAACTGAAATAAACAGTACAACTGAAATATACACTACAACTGAATTAAACACTACAACTGAAAATAAACAGTACTACATAAAACAATACTACATTAATGCATCATCCTCCTCTTCCGTCGATGCAGATCTCTTGCCCTTTGTCGAAGTAGAACTCTTGGCCTTCGACGATGCGGTAGTCTTGACCTTGGTGCTCGGCATGAAGACGTCCTCTTCGTCCTCCGTCGATGCAGATCTCTTGCCCTTCGTCGATGTAGAGCTCTTGCCCTTCGACGATGCGGTAGTCTTGACCTTGGTGCTCGGCATGAAGAGGTCGTCTTCGTCCTCACTGTCTGCTGACCATAAATCTGAATTATTCCTCGCAAGCCTGATGTAAGATTCACTCTTATGCAGTTTGACCTTCTGCCATCTGCCATGCAACTTGAGAAGTTCTTTCCGTATCTCCTCAAATGTCCTGGGAGGCCACCCACTCCTAGCTAATGAGTGAGCCAACTCATTCATTATGGTGTCACTACTGATGAGTTCCTCCCATGGAACTACTCTATCATCCATCTTGAAATTGGCGGCTAGTTTGAGAAGACGATCGGACATACTAGAGTGAAAACTACGATCAAAAGGATAATGAGGATGAGACATCTCCACGAAAGGATGGCGGGAGCGAAAGGCGTGAGAGAAAGGGGGACAGAAGGGCCTGCTCACCCACCTTACTGCGGATGTGGTTATATAGGTTGTTCACAAGAGAAGATGGCGGGAGAGAAAGGCGGGAAAGATAGGCGGGAAAGAAAATGGCGGGAGAGAATGGCGGGAGAAAAAGTGGCGGGAGAGTATGGCGGGAAAGAAAATGGCGGGATAGTAAGGCGGGAAAAGAAAATGGGGGGATAGTAGGGCGAGATAGTACGATCACTGTGGCAGATGACTTCGGCGAAGGAAATACCAAAAAAATGTACTATTTCTGAAAAAAATTCAAGATAACTTTTGGGCAGGCTATCTACGGGCCTATCGGCCTCTGGTAGGCCGACAGCCACCTTTCGGCCTGCTGGTGGCCGACAGCCCACCAGTCGGCCTACTGGTGGCCGACAGGCTGCGCTCGGCCCACTGCTGGCCGACAGGGCCCCTTTCGGCCCACCGCAGGCCGACAGGGTCATATTTTCGTTATTTTTTCATTTCGCCGTATAATTTTCAAATTTGTTATAAATTTAGTCATACTTTTGAAAAAAATTCTCCCGAAGGACCTAGAAAGGCTTTATTAAACAACAGCGGTTACAGCACATAGCTCATACAAGGACTCAAATAAAAAGAAACTAACACCTAAGTCCCTGATTTTTGCAAGAAGGACACCATACTGGAAACAAGATTTGCAATCGGGTCCAAAACAACATCGATCCAGATCGAGCACCGTCGTCGCCGGGGACGAACCACTTGGGACTCCGGTGCCTTCGCAGCCGCGATATCGCGCTATGAACTCCGAATAGATGCTGCAGCTGCCTCCCATGTAGCACATCAGCAGGGAGGAAAGGGGTGGCCGCCCTTCGGCCAGAAGAGGCAGCGGCGCAACGACGAAGACCGGCAGCCATCCGGCGCCGTAGCTCCATCCAAATAATCGCCACTGCGGGTAAGCACGAGACCCTCCTGCAGGAACTAGATCCCCTCCAGCCGCCTGCTCTTCGTCCACCACCATGGCGGCACCGAGCGTCGAAGCATGGAGAGGAGAAGGCCTTCCACAGACCAGGGCACACATCGAGCTTATTTGGGGATGCGCCGTCGGAGATCCTTCTAGCAGCAGCAGGCACCACACCGCCATCACCAAGAAGATCGCCTCCGCTAGCCACCGAACGCTGCTCGTTCGCGTCGGCAGCACGCATCCCATCGGCATCTCGCCAAACACCAGCACCATGGCTAACACCCTACTGGAGGAACTCACCCTACTGCTACTATTTACATGTGAGCACCGAGCGCCTCCCCCATTTCGACTCCGGCCGGCAGCGCGGACAGAGCAGATCTGGGATCGGGCTGGGCTAGCAAGCTTGGCGCTGACGACTCTCAACGGAATCAATCATTTGGAGCAGCTATGGCTATGGCTAGCTAGCCGACGAACGTTGAACGGCGCGCTGCCCCGCCCGGCGGCACGTAGTAGTACGGTAACGGTAGTAGCAAGCATCCGGCCGGCCAGCTTGCACGGCGACACGTCACGCCACACGACGCGACCAAGACGACGGACGGCCCTGCCGCCTGTCGTCACGGCGGCACGCACGCACGGACTGTGTTTTCACGTACGTTTATCCACGCCGCATGCATGCACGCACGGCGCAGGCAGAGGTGACGGGAGGCTGCAGCCCGCACGCACGCACGCGTGTTCTCTTCTCCCTGTAGTAGAGGCCGGGCGGTCAGAGCAGGCGGGCTATCGGGTTAATCGGACACGGCGCGTCGTGGTCGGCGTTAATGGCGCCGAGCTGTCCAGTCCAGACATACCCGGAGACGACGGAGCCAGGTATCATTTCGCTGACGCGGACCAGTTCATTGGACATGGTCGACGAACGAGAGCTACGCGCGCCCACAGCCGCAGCGCTGGTGATTTTGGTGGACCGCCGAGACCGGGCCCGTCCTGCTGCCTGCATCGCCCGTCCACTTCCGTCTTCCGCAGCCTTGTCTGCGCGAGAGCGAGCTGCTTGTCGCTTTGCACGAGCAGTCGTGTGAGTGCGTCGTCTGCCGACTGCCGGCCCATCTCGCCGTGCAGCAGGCGCCGGGAAGGGACCCGAGTGCGACGCGATGGAGAACGACGGCGAATCCACCACCCCGCTGCAGCCCCGCTTCCGCTCCGGCACCGGGCAGAGCGCCCATTGCTCGAATCGGTCACGGCCTCGCGGGCAGGGTACGGGGGAATAGAACAAGGCTGCCATATTCTTGGCAATACGTAGTATTTGCTCGCTCTGCTTCTGCTTCTGGATAAGCCCGCGCGCAGAGGAATCGCCGTCGTGCTCTGCTTTCCGCGCGCGTGAGCGCTGAGCCGAGAACAGCGCGCGCGTTCGTGGAGCCAGACCTGCAGTAGCGGTAGAAATTTGAATTTGAAACGTGTCTCAGAGAATGGGTGACCTGAAACTTGAAACCTGTCCGTCTCAATCTCACGATGCAGATTAAAGCCTGCTGCTGCTGGTGACGCCTGGCGAGTGATGGATGACGTCCTGTGCTGTTGCTTTCGCCGCCTGGAAAGCTGTGAGCACATTCAGCTTTCGGGGAATGGAACGGAATGGAAATGCTCAAGAACTTGAGCATGGCGCTTTCCTGTCCGATTGCGGTCGAGCAGGCCGGGCAGCCATGATCGCATCCAAGCATAGCTTTCACCGAACTTCGTGCTGCGTAGCGGATCGATGCGCAAAGAGAGGCAGGGGTCGCCCTCGACAACGACGTCGGAATTGAGATGTCATTCGATGCCACGTTTTCCACAGGGGTTCAGTAACTCGATGTGCGTGGCGACAGTGCTAAACGGCAAAAGACATCGATGCAACATACTCCCTCCATTCCACCATGTAATGCGACCGCGCTTTTAAGATTTAAGTTTGACCATAAATTTTATAATTTTTGCTCCCGCCGCAGTCGCGCACGTCGGTTAAATTTATGGTCAAAGTTAAATCTCGAAAAACACGGGCGCACTACATTATGGAATGAAGGGAGTATGTAGGTCTCAAATGTTTATTATTCGATTGCAAGGAAATGAAACCCGCATGAGATTCCTGTTGGCTACCATGAAACCAGCAGCAGAGCCAAGATTTAGGGCATGTTCGGAACTCAACCAGGACAGTAGCTTATTTTGTTTGACGCTAGCTTCTCCCATTGAGCCAACGACCGTTCGGCAGCGTCAAGGAGGAATCCTATTTCGCGCATACGTCCCAAGTTAGCTTTTTTTTTTTTGAATCAATGAACTTTTTTTAAATCGATGATTTTTTTTTGTAATTCACGAACAGTTTTTGAATTTTGTGAATATTTTTTATAAAAATCATAAACATTTTAAAAAAAGGGCGTGTCTAGAACTCAGTCGACTGAGACTTAACGAAGTTTCAGTCGAGTGACGTCACGTGTTTTTTTTTTGCTACAAGCGACACGGCTGGATGCTACAAACTGCGGCGAAAAATATTGCGATGGTATTGCAAGCAACAACAACAAATGCTACAACCGTTCTAACTAAAATGCTACAACCGTCAATAAAGGATGTTGCAACCGGTGAGATGACGTGTTACAACCGATGAGGGACGACATGCTTCAGCCAGCAAGACGAATGTTGCAACCGGTAGGAAAAAATGTTGCAAACGATGGCAAAAAATGTTGCATGGTCGACTGAGACTTGGTTAAATCTCAGTCGACTAAGTTTTAGCAGGCCCGTTAAAAAAATCATGAACATCTTGAAAAAATTCATGTACCTTTTTAAATTCATGAGGATTTGTTCAAATTCACGGACAATTTTTTTAATACACGAACAATTTTTAAGATGGCAATAAAATTAAGATGGCATTGGATTTGCAAAGAGAGACAGGGCGACATCGAAATTAAGATGGCATTGGATGCCACGTTTTCCATAGGGTTGAGTAATCAATGCGCCTAGTGATAGTGCTGAACGGGCGAGAGGCATCCATGCAACATAGTTCTCAAATGTTTATTATTTGATTATCAAGAAATACAACCCGTATGAGTTACCTGTTGGCTGTATTGTGTTTTTTTAGAGAACTAGGTAATTGCCCGTACGTTGCAATGGTGATAGCCTGTTATTTAACTACACATAGTAATGTGATTGTGTAAATAAATGTCCATCGTATCCTGCCTGTAATTTACCTACCAAAATATATTTTAGTATTTTATTTTATAATAGTTTATTAGCTTACAAAAAAAACATAGATTTATTTGGTAAGTCAATAGGGCCAAGATTTAGGCAGATCCTATTCCCCGCGCATCACGGAGGATAGCTATCAAACGCGCACCCTGGGAAGGCAACACGCGAGCGCCCTGCGCTATAGGGCCAGCCCATTCAGGTTTCCTCCACACCGGTTTTGAGAAGGTTCTAGAACCTCCCCATAACCATTTCTTGTTTGTGTTTTTCTTTTTATTCATTTCGTGAACTTTTTTAAAATTCACAAACATTTTTGGTTCATCAAATTCAAAAAAATGTTCATCTAATCCAAAAATCGTTCATCAAAATACAAAAATAATAATCAAAATTTAACGAAACATTGAATTCAAAATTTGGTCATCAAACACCCAAAAATCTCATCAACTTTTTTAAAATGTTCATCATGTATTTAAAAAGTTCATGAATCAAGAAAATGATAATCCAATTCAAAAAACATCGATCAAATTCAAAATTTGTTCATAAAAAATAAATAAAATTCTTTTTTGAAATCGTGAGCAATTTAAAAATTAAGAACATCTTTTTAATTCTGAATTTTTTTTGTAATGACGAACCTTTTTTTGAAATTCGGGATTCATGAAAAAAAAATTGAAGCTAAAAAGCAAAAATAAAAAACAAGGAAAACACTCGCAGCCCGCCCTCCATACCCATGACAGTGCATTTCGCAAACGGGCGCCTGAAGCAGTCACAGTTGGGTCGACCCATGGGCACGGGATATCGAACCCCCAACCCTTCGTTACAAGAGGTCAACTCCAACCACCAGGCCATCACCCCGTCGGTGTACACGTACTTCGTTTTTCTTCTTTTAGTTCGTTCTTCTGTTAAGTTTATGTTTTTTTTCTCATCTTTTTTTTTGTTTTCTTTAATGCGTGGTTTTTAAAAAATTCATGAACCTTTTTAAAATGAAGTTTTTTTTTCAAAATTGATGAAAATTTTCAATTTCAATAATCTTTTTTGAAATTCGGTTAAGTTTTTCTGAAATCAATGAACTTTTTTAAAAAATCGATGAACTTTTTTTTTAAATCCGATGAACTTTTTTCAATTCGATGAACTTTTTTTCAAATCCGATGAACTTTTTTCAGTTCGATTAACTTTTTTTCAGATCCGATGAACTTTTTTCAAAATTGATGAACCTTTTTTAGATTTGTGAACTTTTTCTTTCAACATCGATGAAGCTTTTTTAATTTTTTTAATAAATCTATGAACTTTCCTTTTATTTCTCATGAACATATTCAAAATTGTAAAAAACCGGAGTCAGTCTTTTTCCTGAACCAGCAGCGCAGCACAGCCAAAAAAAGCAACGGGCAGAGCGAAAGCGAACCCGAAGGGAGCGAGGGAGCAATTTTTTTAATGGGCCGCGGCCCGCTGCTGGTCGCTGTAGGCGCCACTTCTCCAACGGGCGCCTACAACGCCCAATAGGAGCTCTCCGTTTCAGCTACATGTGCGCGCGGCGCGCTAAACAGGAGTCCCCAAGATTTACTGCATGTTTTGATTGCACGTAGCTATTTTTGACCTCTTGCACGAGTGGGCGAGTGCACCATGGGCGGGATGATATAATCTCTTGATCCTATTGTGCAACTGTTTGTTTGACCACAAAGCCTCATGCTACATTAGGCACCAACAAATCAACGTTTGGTTGCGTGCGTTTTGGGATTTCGGACTAGACTGATGCACTACATTGTGTTTGATTGCACACATTCAACTCGATGTAATTATTTTGCACCTTCGTACGGTGAGCTTATCAACTACCACCCTTTAACTTTCCCGAATAAAAAACTACCACCCTTTAACTTATTAAAAAACTATCAGCCCTCGCTAGCAGTCGTTCATTAGTTCTTTTGTATATTTTACTAGCAAAAGGGTCCGTGCGTTGCAACGGGAGAAAAAAAATCATAATCTCCAATCGCCATGATCACATTTTGCTGCATCACCGAGATACACTATCACTCTCGATTTCGTGAAATCATGAAGATTTTTTTAAACTCGTGAACATATTTGAAACCGTGAACATTTTTCAAATTCATAAACACTTTTACAAGTTTTCAAACATTTTCTAAAATCAAGAACATTTTTTGAATTCATGAACAATTTATACTATTTGTAAACATTTTCTAAAATTGTGACCATTTTTTTAACAATTTTCTTGAATCGACGAACATTTCTAGAATGGAGGAACATTGTTTTGGAAATTGGTGGAACAATTTTTGAAATTCACGAACATTTTTTTGATTTAACGAACATTTTTTTAAATCCATGATCATTTTTTGAATCAGCGAACATTTTATGAGTGAATAAACTATTTTGTAAGTCACGAACAGTTTTTGAATTTTTCCATTCATGAACATTTTTTGAATTGGCGACATTATGTTAAATTTCATTAACACTTTTTAATACACAAACTTTCTAACATATAATGAACATTTTTTGATTTCCCAAACATTTGTTTTCAAAATTTCAAACATTTGTTGAGTAAGCACCATTTATTTCTAAAATCACGAACAGTTTTTGAATCCACAAACATTTTATGATTTATTAAACGTTTTATTTCAAAATTCTCATTTTTTTAATGTTCGAAAAAAAAATTAAGTCTAAAATTATTTAAAGTAGAAAAAAACAAAAACGTAAAAGAAAACTAAAAAAATAAAAACGAAATTAAAAAAAAGGCCGCCCAGACATGGGCCGCCCCAAACGGGCGCATTGCGTCTTCTCCCAGCGCGCAGAACGCAGTATAGGAGGTCCCTACTGCATGGGCCGGCCCAGGCTGGGGATTCCCTGTGTGAAACGTTTTTTATCACTTATGGCATTTGTGGATAATATTTTGCAACTTTGGGGACAATTTTCATGACGTACCACGAGAAGCAATAGCCCTTTTATTATTAGGTATAGGTATAGGTATAGGTATAGATATAGATATAGATTCCTTGGTAGTACTTCGCCAGGCAAGGTAGAAAATTTCAGGCAGGCCTCTTCAGAGGCAGAAAACTTCTCTTATACATAAACTTTGCTATACCGAACACATTTCTTTCGAGGCTAGCCTCGTTTGGCAAAAAAAATCAGCCTCCCGTGTCAAGGTCAGGTGCTACTTTCTCCTCTATTTTTTTGAGAAAAGGTGCTATTTCTCCTATGCATAAGTTATGCACTAGGACACAAACCAAACTGACTTTGAGCACATCAGCTTGTTTGATTTGTTTGATTTGGAAAAAAATCATCCATGCATACATATCACATTGGTCGAACATATATTAAAAGATTGTTTAATTTATACAAAAATGTTCAGTGCGTATTTAAAAAGATCATTGTATATTAACAATGTTTATCGTATAAAAAAATAAAGAAGACAGTGAAAAAAACTAAAAGAAAATATAAAAACCTAGAATAAACACGAAAAGAAATGGGAAAAAGTAAACAAAAAACACATGAAAAAATGAAACAAAATCAATGGAAACCTAAACTTTTTTTAGACAAGATGGAAACCTAACTAACTGTAAAGAAACAAAATAAGAAAACACAAAAAACCAAAAAGACCAAAGGCAGTCCCTGATGCAACGAGCGATACCTATGTAATGAGCCGGCCAAGTTCATGCACGTCTGTGCGGCGCCTATTTGAAGCATCAAATAGGCGAATATCCTATTTGGCACTTAAGGCACCAAATAGTTCCCTATAGGTACACATGGCACAACCCGATCGCTCCTTCTTCCTTAACCGACCGGCTCATGGGAACACTCTGGAATGTTCCTTTGCTAGATTATTTTCTTATTTATTTTCTTTTCTTGCTTTTATTCGTTCATTGGTTTTGTTTTTTCATTTTTTATGTTTCATTTTCCTTTTTTTCTTTTTGCATGTCTTTATTTTTTTTTCTTTTTCTATTTTATAAATTCATGGACATTCTACATTTTTGTGAACATTATTAAATTCATGAACCTTTTAAGGATTTGTGCTTTATTTTTCCAAAATTGTGAACTTTTTTCAAGGCCATGATTTTTTTTAAATCCATGTAATTCTAAATATCCACAAATATATTTTTTGAATTTATGAATGTTTTTTCAATTTCTCAAGCAAACTATAAATACTTGAACTTTTTCCAAATTCGTGACTTTTTTTCTTCAGAAAATGCACTGGGCACCGAATTAATTGGTTAGTTTCATATAAAGGTTCAAAAGCTTTGGAAAACTGATGGTAATGGGCATCACACATACAAAAACATATTAACATCCTCAAGCTTAATCCATGTCCCTCGTTCTGCATGTATAACGATCTTAAACTGTCTCAATGCATATAAAAGAAATTATTTGATACTCCAATGCATAAACTAAAAATCATAACTGCCAAAGGTTTAGAAAGAATTTCAATATCTATTGGGAACACAGTGATGACCTTTATAACAAATAGCTTTTAACATGAAAATCACGTTTAGGCCAACCAAAGATACAAGACGAGACACGGTCATTTGTTGATCTTATGTGATATTTCAATCAATCAACACAACAAAGAATAGAATCTGAGTGCAACTCTAGGTTCCATGCCCTAATCAATGGCACGAGAACATAATGTTGGGGTTGAAAGAAGTCAAAAATGAAAATAGTTGTGCATCATTGCAGCTGATCATTAGGTAGAGAGGAAGACCATATAACTGATATTATTGCAAGGAGAGGGACAACCATGCAACTATGATGCACATAGAGCTTTATATGTATGAGAGCTCTCCCATGGACTAGTGGGTGTCCATCCAACTTAATTGCTCGTGAAGACATATAACTCATTTGAGGAGACTCCTCACTGGAATAATCAAGCCAAGTTCAATAATGTGAGGTCCCCACCAGTATATAAAAAAGTAAAACTCATGAACTCTCAACTATTGAATGCATGAAGTTGTGCTACTTTGAATCATTTTTCTTTTCTTCCAATGCATAGTGTTACTTTGGCGCACTTACATAATTTTGGACTACAAAATGCATGGTGTTGCTTTGAAGCACTACTCATGTGTACACTAAAAGTGAAATGGTGTTGCTACCTCTCTCTCTCTCACTCACTTTTGTTAGTGCCTCCTTGGCACATCCTTTTTTATATTCTCTCACGGTAGAAGCAACACCTTACAATAATAATCGGTGCATGTTTTTCAACTTCATCAAAATGGTAACATAGGTCTTACTATGAAGATGAAAAAGAAACTCTATATGAATGTTTCTAGCAGTGTGCCAGGATATGCAATGATCTAACGTAGCATATATATATATGAAAAATAATGAAGAGTGGACTAGCCAAAATATCATGCTAGTTCTAAATGCAAAGCATATGACAATGAAGAACTCATCTTCTAGTCATGTAATGTAATGGATAGCAGTGCATAGAAAATTTACACAAAATGCTATGAAAATGTCATAATAGATAGGTATTGTGGGTTTTTTAGGAGACATGAGGCTTATGTTTAGGAGGACAAGAGGAAGTCCTTCCGCCGAGCTGGATGTACTAGCGAAGTATGCATCATGTCTCAATGTGAGAGTGGGCAATGCTCGGTACCGAAGAGGCTAGCAATAATTATTATCTGGAAGCAAAGAACTCTAGAACTTACATTGATTATAAAGAACTCAAAAACTAAACAAATGTATCATGGAATAATAATGAAAAGGACAACAAGCCCATTATCTGGTGGAGGAAGGCTCATAGGTTAAAAACCATCGCGCACGCATCGGCGTCACTGGTCTAAAATGGTTGCAAAGAAAGCAAGACTATGCTAATCTAGTCATCAACTAGAGTCCCCAGATTTTTAATTATGTGAACGAATGGAAATGGTTCGGTTGAAAATGAACACACTATCTCATATGCAAATAGCAGGAGCTACTTTATAATGCAAATTAATAGTGTCAAGAATGTCTCGAAACTATTGCCAAGTATTCAATACTATCAAACCAGACTCTAGATGTAGGGGAACGCAGCAGAAAACAAAAAAATTCCGACCTACGCACCAGCCCAGGACCACTATGGAGACTGCATACAAGGTTTGATATTTTCGTTACCGACTCGTAGCGCAGCGGAAGTAGAGTCGATGACGATCGGCGGTGCAGATCCCCGCAGCTAGGATTTTACAACCTCCCAACCGCGAGGATGTACTCCCTCGTCAGCTCACCGGACGGATCTCCGGGCAGCCCTCCGGGAGGCCTCGGGACAGTCCCTCGTCAGCTCACCGGACGGATCTCCGGGCAGCCCTCTGGGAGGCCTCGGGACAGTCCCTCGGATAGTCCCACCGGACGGATCCTCGGACAGCCCTCCGGGAGGCCTCTGGACAGTCCTTCGGATAGTCCCACCGGACGGATCCTCGGACAGCCCTCCGGGAGGCCTCTGGACAGTCCTTCGGATAGTCCCACCGGACGGATCCTCGGACAGCCCTCCGGGAGGCCTCACGGACAGCCCTTCGGGCGGGTCACTCGGACAGCCCTTCGGGAGGACACCCGAAACTCGGACAGTAACTCGGACAGCCCTTCGGGAGGACCCTCGAACAGTCCCTCGGGCAAAAAGATCGAACCTACGACCTCTCTACGGGGTTGCACACATACGGTGTCATCTATCCGGCAGGGCTTCGCCGTCCAGAACTAGTTCCCACCGGAACCCAGACAGCCTTTCGGCTCTAAGAAACTATTTCGCGGGGAGGGAGAGAAGAAGGCCAGATCATGCATGGCTTGTGTACGTTGAGAAAGAGTGTGTCTTTAGGCAGCCCCCTCCACCCCTATTTATAGGCCAAGCCCAAGGGTAGCTTCTCCAAGAAGCTAAGGGGAAAAATACCAAAAGGCCCTCAAGGTCTCCAAGAAGACACCCAAAAAGCACGTTCACTATTCACGGAAACATTTTTCCGCGACCGTTAAATCCGAAAATATTTCTGTGGGTCTTAGAATAATTCCAGTACCCACACAAATGATTTTGGACGCGTTCCGAAACAATTCCGGATTAGTGATTTTCATCTACGAAAAGCTAACAAAGCGGTTCCGGCAGCTCCGGAACATTTCCGGTTTTTTTCTCCGAAAAATCCCAGAAGTTCCCAGACCAATTCTGGCACCCTCCAAGAATTTCCAGGCGTGTGCCGAAACCAATTTGACTTAATGGTATACCCTGAAACAACTTTTCAGTTTTACCGAAACTATTCCGGTGCTCTCTCTCCGGAACTTTTCCGCTGTCTCCGAAACTTTTCCGGTGACTTTCTCTCAGACTCCCTGTCTAGTATTCAGCAGATAGATGACCCTTAAGGGTGTGACCCTATAGGTTCGGTGAAGTATAGACATGACCGGAACTCTTTCCGATCAATGATCAACATCGGAGCCGTGGACACCCATATTGACCCCTATACCCACACGAATAAATATTCGAGTGAACCTCCAGTTGCCGTGTGCTATTCCTGTTGCTTCGCGATATGTTACAAATACTCGAGGTGAGAATCATCGGCATCCCCGTGGATCAACACTTGTCCACAATGCCAGTTACCTCGTTACCGGTTTTGTTCTCTTTTCTCGTTTCCGTGTTCCGGCATCCCTGTGATCAAATCACAATGTGTCTGGCCAGACGATGGTGGATACCGTAACACCGAGAGGGCCCAGAGATATCTCTCCATCGTCGGAGGAGCAAATCCCAATCTTGAGCTATCAAGTCCCTTGACACACTTTTCCATGAACCCGTAAGCCGCCGTAATAGCCACCCATTTACGGATGACGTTTAACAAACCCCAAAGTTCATGAAGCAAGTATGAAGAAACTCAACACTCTCATGGTCTAAGGAATTATGCAAACATTAACTTCTCTATGTTATTAACCATTAACTTGTGACGAATGAATCTCATAGCATAACATCAATTCGGGTCGATTCAACACAAGTGTTCTCCTAACATTGTGCCCTCAAAGTTGCCGGCATAGACATGCCCATGATCAGGAAAACAGGACCATCATGCAACACTTGAGCTAGTCTTAGAGGCATGACTAGGAATACATTTTACCGTTTATTATTCCACACGTGCATATGAGTCTTCCTCCGAGCCTCGTGGTTATTGCAGACTCGAGAACCATAGCAGTTATAACATGGAACATAAACATAATTATGAACATAGGGATAAATAATAACATTTATTATTGCCTCTAGGGCATATCTCCTACACTAGATTGATGTTCTTATCAAGTTTTGATTATCCAAAGCATGCAAGCCTAAAAGTTCAGAACCAACCCAATCAAAATATGCCCAAGAAATCACAATAAACTCATACGTCAACCAAGTTTCCAACTTTCCAACAGGTATAGACGAAGCACGGAAAGTTAACATTGTTTCTACGCCACTTTTATTACTCTAGGAGATTTAAGTGAAGCACATAGAATAAACAATCAATCCAAGCAACACTCTCAACCTTATTGAACATAATGACCAGAGGTGATCATTATACTTTATTGAGAAAGAAAAACAAAAAAGATGTTCCAAGATAAATGCTCAAAAAGCAATGGATGGATAAAGGGGGTTTAAGGAAGTCATACTCTTCAACTACAAAGGTTGTTGATGAGAGGGGATGCCTTGCGCATCACCAAGCTTGGCCTTTTGAGTCTTCTTGGAAACATATTGGGGGTGCCTTGGGTATCCTCAATCTTGAATCTCACACTCTCCTGGGCTTCCTTGTTTGTTATGGCTTTCTTAATGAAGTAAACTTACATCCAAACAAAACCTAAATGAAACAGTGAGCTTGGCTAGTCCATAAATAATTACTAATAGTTATACTTGTTGTATATAAATCATGACAAAATGGTATGACAATAGCTACAGTAAGGAACACAACCATGGGCTCTTTTGATCAAGTATATACCAAAAACTATGCAATCCTATAGCAAACATGCAAGCTGCACAAGAATATGTCAAAACAAACCAACAGACAAATACGTAATTATGAAAAATATTTTTGGTACTTGGAAAATTCCAAAAAAATCATATTGGAGATTGTTTCACTAAAGCTCTTCCAGTAGGGAACTTGAAAGAATTCAAACATAATCTCAACTTAGCAAAACTGTGACTAAGGGAGGTTGTTAGAGTTTAAAGATCTCGCATCAGGATCCTTCTAGAGATAAATACCGTGGGGCTATTAGGAGGTAGTGTAAAGCAATGTTTGTATCAATCTCTCTACCACTTTTCCTTATGCACAAGTCACGATCTCAGTAGACGCTCTGCAAATCGAACAAGAACACACCTATATAGATAAAAAAGAAATAATGACAATGTAAAACCATTCAAGTGATTTTTATTAGATAATTATTTGTAATTCCACATCAAGCAGTGCTTTAATATTGTGCATTTTGGGGGTTTGAACATGAACTGACGACCTAAGCATCCCCTGGTTAGTGTGCTACGATCACACTAGATTGCAATTTGTGTATTCAGAGTTATGATTTTGTATCTGTATTTGCGTAAGTTTTGTTTTTGTGGTGTGACCAATTTTTATTGTCTCGTATTCATATTTTGCAAGATATATGTTTTTTTAAGTAGCTACATTTTAGAAATTAGAACATTTTTGAATTACATTAGCGAGCACCGTTAAGAGTAAATCCACTGATATTAGAATTAGATTGTTCCTTACATGATTATTGGCGATCGATTTAAATCTCAGTCGCATGTCACAAAGCCAAATAACCAGATATTTTTTTGAGATAAAAAGATACTTCCTCCGTAAAAAAATATAAGAGCTTTTTTTGGATCACTATTTACGGAAGGAGTACTACTTATTGAGGATCACAAGGTGAAATGCAGATGCAGAGCCCATCGTCATAGAGGCGTTGACCGATCACACGCAGTTGGCTTTGGCTGTCGCTGGCTTCTAAATCTTGGTCAACGTCTCGATCTCGGACGCGAACCGCTCCATGGCCAACCTCGGCAGCGCGACCGGCACCGCCGTCACATTCTTCCCGGCGCTGTTCTTGACGGTGACCAACGAGCTCACCCAGAGAACTGATCTGGCCGCCCCTGCGTACACTGGCTCGCCCCAGCCGAAGTCCACACGATCGAGGCCGACGTGCCTGAGGTCGGTGAGAACGAACAGGTTCGGCGTGGCCAACGCCGGCCGCCCGTGCAGCACCAGGTGGTCGGCCATGGAGCGCGCGTACTCGGCCGTCACCGAGGCCTTCACCGCCTGAACCAGCTCAACCGCTCAGCAGCGCCCCGGCGGCCATCACCACCGTGGGGTTGGCACAGGCGTAGCCGTAGTAGCCGGCGGGCAGGCCTAGAGCGACGTGCCTCCTCATGTTGACGACGGTCACCAGCCGCGTCTCCTCGTCCGGCCGGAGCGCCAGCGCCGCCGTGCGGGCGCGCCACAAGAACGCGGCCAGCACCTCGAAGCTGGTGGCGGTGTCGCGGAGGCCAGGCGGGAGGGATTTCTTCATCGCGGCGACGACGGAAGGGCCGAACAGGAAGGAGCGCAGGACCATGTCGTCGGTTGGTGGCGATGGCGGCAGGGGCGCCACGACGTCGTACTCGCGGTGCGGGAGCCAGGGCGCCGGAGGGCTTCGTGCGTCGAGCAGATCACGGGACCACGCCGGCGCGACGGTTGGCGCAGGGAGGCCTCGCGCGAGCTCGGCGACGGCGTTCAGAAACATCGCTTTGCCCGTGGCGTCGCACACGCCGCGGTAGAAGAAGAAGCCGCGAACGTTCGCCCGCAGCGTCCCTTGGTCGTCGATGTCGGAGAGGCGCTTGGTCTCTCGCGGCGTCGGCGAGGCCGGGCCGATGAGCTCCGGCTCGCGCCGGCGCACGGCGAAGGACAGCGCCATGGCTTGCGCGTCGCGGTCTTTGCTTCGGCCTTCGGTTCCTGTACTGTTGCTCCAGTTGAAATGACGCAGCGAACTCTGCTCGATCGACTGGATGCACGATTGTTGACTTTTGGATGCTTCTGCAAGCAAGAAGAAAAAAGAACGATGAGCGTGATCTGTGTGGGGCTTTTAAAACTGTTCTACGTGCGTCGCCACCCAACGTGGCAACTACTGGTAGTAATGACGCACCCAACGTGGCAACTACTAGCAGTAATGTAGAGCCTGTTTGGACAGCAATGCTAGACCCACGTAATCTTACGTGATGATTTTACGTAAATGTTGACGTGGGAGTTAGTAATTGGAGCAGGCCTAGTGGCTGGGGCCCACCCCGGTTGAAATCAGGGGGAGAGTTTAGTAGTTAAGGTAAATCACGTAACAATTCGTAGGCTGTTCGTAGATGTAGTATTTTTGCTGTTGGATCATGGCCAGTGGTTACCATACCAAATTATTTGCGTTGACTGATGGCATGGGCTAGCATCTCAATTCTTGATTCATGCGTGAATAGGGGAGCATGCAGTGCCTTCGCACTGGTGTCCGTTCGATTCGATCCTTCTCGCTGATGTGTCCTCATCTTGGTCCTTCGTTCATGCACGTCGTATCTTCGTGTGGGGGAGTGCTTTTCCCCCGAATTGCATTTTCAAGCGGAAGTTGTATGTACTATCTCCGTCCGGGTTTATTAGTCCTTTTCGTATTTTGTGTCAAATTTTGACCTTAGATTTAACTAACAAAATGTTAATGTATGTCACCAAAAACTACATTGCTGGATTCGTATTTAAACATAGTTTTCGATAATATTATTTTTGCTATGTATAACATATATATTATTAGTTAAAATCATGGTCAAAATATGACCCTAAATACGATAAGGACTAATAAATCAGGGCAGAGGTAGTACCGGGCAAACATCCATCGTTCATTTGCTTATAGATCTATGCAATTTTGGCCCACATGCATAGGGTATTCCTGTATTTGCTTTGTCTCTCTTGTGTACATCAATCTTAAGTCACATCAGAAGGCCCACCACTTTTATGTCATAGAAAATGACACCTACTTTATGGCAGAGAAAATACAACTGCATGCATGACTATGTCGTTGTCCATCACTCACACACATATAAATTGTTAGCATTCTTTTTCTTACTACATTTTTAATGGTCTATATCTCACAAACCATAGAACAAAGCCTTTCAAACAAGACTAATATTGGATATATGTGTAACATCATTTTTTATGGTACAGTTCCAGCTATTTCAAATTCCATCCCAATGCTGTAGCGAAGACCTAGTAACTCTGGAGAGTTCAGTGTCCGGACTGGCGACTTGGCGATTTGCCGGTGATTGGCGACTTGCCGTCCTCTTCCTCCTGATTCTTGTTCTTGATTCTTCCTTCTTCCTTTTCTGATTCCCTTCTCTTCTCTATTCTAGCTTCTCCAATCCTCTTGGCCTTTTCAGATCTAAAAAATCCCCTGTTCTATGTTTCTTTTCTCAGTTCGTATAGGAAGAGGTAAAGATTGACTCTTCTTCTCTCAGTTAAGATCAAATCCAAGATCGTGTGCATTCGTGGGGATCTCCTCAAGTATGCAGATACCCTAGTTTTCCCGATCTAAGCTGCCGCCGTAGCTCTTGATACACTCTGTCCTCCTGTTATTCACTAGAGTTTTGCCCGCAGTCTTGATCTGGTGAGCTAGTGTGCGGAAGCCTCATCTTCGGGTAGTTCTGCTTTGTTGCGGTCTGTTGGGGGACTCCGCTTTGCAGTGGCTGTTGGGGGACTCTGCTTTGCAGTGGCTGTTGGGGGCTCTGCTTTGCAGCGGCAACATCCATAGGCTGGGCATCAAGTGAGATGAAGCTGATAGCATGGAACTGCCGAGGAAAAGGTAAGGGCCTCGACAGTCAGAAAATGGTGTACCTTGACAATTTGATGCGATCAACAAAAGCCCAGGTAATTTTTGTGTCAGAAATCAAATCCTCTAAAGTTAATTCCAATGATTTAATCAATCGTTTTAGTATTGACAATAGTGTAGTAGTACCTTCTAGGGGGAAATCGGGTGGTCTTTGGTTGATGTGGACTGATGAAGTTCAAGTGAAGGTTCACATTACTACTTTCAATGTGATCCTAGCCTCTGTTGTAAATATTGCTTCCAAAGTAGAATTTGGATTAGTCTGTATATATGGTGACTCACATCATTGCCGTACTAAACAGATTTGGGACAACATCACCTCTTTTGTGTATAATAATCAGACTAAGCCTATCTTATGTATGGGAGATCTCAATGATATTCTCTATGATGAAGACAAAAGTTCTCCCAATGTTAATATTTATCGTATGCGAGTTTTTCGTGCTTTGGTTAAACAGTGTGGTTTTATGGATCTTGGTTACAGTGGACCGGCTTATACCTGGACCAATAGGCGGTACACGTCTAACCCAACCCTTGAGTGCCTAGATCGATGCCTAGTTAATGCAGAATGGTGTGGTGTCTATCCTAATTCTAATGTCTTCAACCTGCCTATTATCTTGAGTTATCATGCTCCTATTCTTTTATCCACCGAAACTCAATGTCAAAAGCCTAAAAGGAACTTTAAGTTTGAAAATTGGTGGTTGATGGAAAAAGATTTTCATGCTCATGCTCACAATATCTGGATTGGTTCTAGGACCAAATCTTTCCACAATAGAACTACTAATCTTGCAGGTGCTTTGAGAGCTTGGTGTAAAAAGAAGAAACCAATTCAGCAGGAGTTGGACAGTTTAGGTGAGCAAATAAAAAACATTCAAATGCAACTAGCCCAGGTACAAAACTACTCTCTTGAGGCCTCTCTTGTTTGTAGATATGAACAAAATATGACTAGACTCACGGAATTTTACAAACAGAGAGCCAAAAAACATTGGGCTATAAATGGAGATAGAAATACTAGCTACTTTCATCATGTTGTCCTTAAAAGGAGAAGGAAAAACAGAATTGTCTCAATTAAAGATGACAACAACACAATTCAAGTTGATCAACAAGCTATTGCAAATACTTTCATTAATTACTTCAAGAATTTATTCTCGTCTTCTAATGCGAACAATTCCAGGCCTTACATACATACCATGCAACCAGACGGAGGGGATGACTACACCTACAGCATTCCAGAGAAAAAGGAAATCTGGGAGACTTTGAAGGCCATGAAAAGGAACGCCTCTCCTGGACCTGATGGTTTTAATGTAGAATTTTACATTGCTTCTTGGGACTGGATTGGGGATGATATAACAAAGGTGGTAAGAGACTTTTACACTCAAGGTACTTTGCCCAATCACGTGAACGACACTCACATTGCTTTGATCCCTAAGAAATTGTCTCCTCTTATTCCTCAGGATTTTAGGCCTATTAGTTTATGTTTATGTAATGTGGTTTACAAAATCATTGCTAAGACCCTCGCCAATAGACTCAAATCTCATTTGCCTGACTATATCCACCCAACTCAACAAGCTTTTATACAGGGCCGAAGGATTAGCAACAATATCATCATAGCCCAGGAGATTACTCACTCTTTTAATCTTAACTCCTGGAAAAAACCTGCCTTCATGGTTAAAATTGATCTAGCCAAAGCTTTTGATCGAATTGAATGGAACTTCATTATGCAAGCTCTCTCACGTAAAGGTCTACATGGTCATTTCATAAATTTGATCCATGCTTGTATCGCATCTCCTACATTTTCTGTCATCATCAATGGTCAGTCATATGGCCGTTTTCAGGGAACAAGAGGAATCAGACAAGGTTGTCCTTTATCTCCTTACTTGTTTGTCCTTGCAATAAATGAGCTCTCCATTTCTTTGCAGGAAGCCATGTGCTCTAATCAGCTCACAGGGATTTCTTTATGTCCAGGCTGCCCTCCTATCCATTCTCTTATCTTTGCTGATGATTTGTTGATTTGTGGACAGGCAACTATTAATGAAGCAAATCATATGTACCAAATCCTCCAGACATTTTGTAACCTTTCAGGTCAAATACCAAATTGGAGCAAGTCTGGAATCATCTTTAGTAAGTATGTTAGTGTCAATATTCAGGAAGACATTAAGAGAATTTTCCCTGTGCAAAACATTAATGAAAATTCTATTCATTTGGGGCATCCTTTGATCCTTCCTACAAAAGACAGATCCATTGCTTATGATTTCGTTGCTGATAAATTTAGAGCTAAATTAACTGGTTATAAAGCTAATAAGCTTTCACATGCAGCTAGATTAACCTTGATTAAGTCAGTTTTTGCCTCTATCCCTGTCTACTACATGTCTAATATTCTTTTTTCAAGGAAACTACTTGTAAAACTCACGGCCATCATTAGAAACTTCTGGTGGACAGGTATAAAAGAAGAGCCATCCAAGAGAACTCTTTGTCTGAGGGCATGGAAGGATATCTGCACACCAAAAGGTGAAGGAGGCCTAGGAATTAGGGACATTTAAGTAGTAAACAGGGGATTAATTCTCTCAGCGGCATGGAGAATTGCTGAAGATTCAGAGGGCTTCATGTCGAAGGTACTCAAAGCTAAATATTTTCCAGACACATCCATTTGGAGAGCAAAAACTAGTGTCCCAAAATTTGCATTTTGGGCTTCCATCCTAAAGGTAAGACATATTCTACAAGCAAATGTAGATATTCAAATTCTTGATGGAAACTCTTCAATTTGGAGCACACCTTGGTTTCCTGGTTGGCAATGCATATATGATCATTTAAAAATTCAGCCAGGCAATTACGTTTATCCCTCTCAAGTTAAGGATTTGTGGATGCCAAATCAAAAGGTTTGGAATGCTAATCTTGTTTATGCTCTGTTCGAACACCATGTTGCTAGCAGCATAATGCAGGTTCCAATTATTGAGCAAGAAGGAATGGATATACTTTGCTGGAAATTACACCCTTCAGGAAGATGCACCTCAAAAAGTGCTTACAGAGCTTGCCTACAAGAAATGCAGCAACAGGGAGCACCCTTACCTAGACAGGTACCTCAGGAGGTTAAGCAACTCCTAAAGCAGGTTTGGAAAGAAAAGGCAATGGTACCTAGAGTGCAAACTTTCGCATGAAGACTTTTAAGGAAGGCAATTCCAACAGGTAAGAGAGCAGGTAAATATTCTTCTCATATCAAAAGAAATTGTTCAAGGTGTGACAAAGAGGAAGATGATATGGATTTGTTCTTCACTTGTCCCTTTGCAAAAACTGCATGGTTTTCTAATCCTTGGTGTATTAGGTCTGAGATGCTTGCCCATAATCATGCCACTATTCCTGCCTCTATTCTTGCTATTCTCAATTCCAATCACCCTCAAGCCTCTCTTATAAACATCATGACTTTTTTATGGTGCATCTGGAAAGCTAGAAATGACAAACTTTTTGGCAGGAAAGATACTAGTCCTATGCAGGTTTATCAAGCAATGCAAGCTATTCTGAAAAATCAAGAGTTAGCATTGGACACAGGCGGGTTGCAGACAAAAACTCCACAGGGACAACACAACAGAAACTACTCACCAAGTTCAAAGACAAATGAAGACACAGGGCAGTTGCAGATTACAGGACCAAGTTGTAGAGTGTACACAGATGCAGCATGGAATCCAACAAACCATGCCATTACAGGAATTGGAATCTACATTGAAACGGGAGAAGAAAATCAGATAGCATTAGTATTTCAGCTATAGGTGAACAGGTCAAATCTCCAATTTAGGCTGAAGCTCTGGCCCTTCAAATAGCTGTTGAAATAACCACAAAAATTACAATAGCTGACATCACTTTCATAACAGATAACCAGGTCCTTGCTCAGGCTGCTGCTTCTAGGGATCTTCGAAATAATCCAGGACATTGGGAGATAAGGAGGTTTTTAGCCGCCTTCTGCGCTACCACAAACCATATACAAACACAAGTTCTATATGTCTCCAGGAAGCTCAATGATAGGGCTCACAACTGTGCAGCTAAAGTTTATCGTTCACAATTAGATAGAAACAATGGCCCTGATCTGGCTTGTTGTAACAGAGCTCATCTAGGTGTTCATTGCCCTATGCTTTTCAAGATAGGCAACCTTGCAATCAAGCAATGTAATCTTGCTGGTGTAATCTGTGCTTGAGATTAATGAAAGGCACCTCAGGTGCCACCACTTTGTTCAAAAAATATATATCCCAATATCACATCTTACAAATTTCAATATCGCAATTCATAAAAGCGAAGATTTTATTTCAGTATCAATATCACAAATCACAAATTCCAATACTACACATCACAAGTATCAATATGACCAGTGGTGGTTTCAGTGTCACGAATTCAACTTCAACACCACCATATTACAATTTTCAACATCACAAATCGCATATTACAAATTTCAAAATAAAAATTACAACTTCAATACTAGAGATCACAAGTCGTAGTTTCAGTGATGCAAATTACAACTTCAATATCGTGAATTACAGCTTCAATACCACATACCACAATATGGATATCACAATGTACAATATCAGTGAATGTATCACAAATATTAAATTGAAATTACAACAATATATGCAACTAAAATTGCAATACACTCCCATATTTGAATTTCCAGGGAAAAATCAATTTCACAAAACAAAATTGCAATTTCAATGAAAAACAATTACAGTACAATTTCAGTAATAAACGCATATGCATTTTACTTACAGTGCATCCCGTTTCACAACATATCAATTTGACAACAGAAAAAAAACAATTTCATTAAAAAAATACAGTGCCCAATTCATCACAATAACAATACAACAAATTCGTCAAAAATCAATTTCAGTGTTTAATACATATCAATTTCAATATGAATATCAAAAGCAAGTGGCAAAAATTTCACTAACAAATACCATATTAATTTTAGTACAAAAATCAAAGATCAAATTCAGTGTTCAATCCATCACAATTTCAATAATCATTTTACAAAGTCAATAACTAATACTATCTCAATTTCAAATTGCAAATTGACATGAAATGGATGTGAATTACATGTTTCATTTCAAATTGATATGAAAAGGATGTGAACTGCACAAA